>OY970825.1:29954919-32618669 GCA_963853835.1 Calendula officinalis
TGGGGCCCCTTTGTGTCCTTTTCCACTTTATCAGTATACGTCTGAAAAGGTCCCTTTCGTAGTTAATTTATTTAAAATAATAAACGGACTCCAATTTTAAAAACGAAAGCATTTCCGGAAACGAAATTCAACAAGGAATCTAAAGATATAAAAATCACGTTTTCATCCCAATTGTATCACAAGTCGGGTATTTTAACCCCTTAGTTAAAATACCGCAAAAGACAGCAGGCTAATTTAATTAACTAAGCGATTAATCAGATAATCATTTAATAAGATACCTTAAGGTCAATAAACTACTAGGCCGGGTTTTGGGATGTTACATTTCACGAGCCCTATGCTCATTGAGGATTAGGTTCACATCATCATTCACGACATCCCTCATTTGGTTGAACATATTTTAGAGATGTTCCATAGTTATCGGAGTGTGGGTGTTCCTTTCCACGCCCGAATTTTCCACTTCATCCCGAGGTGGGGGACCAAACACCGGTTCGGCAATGAAGTTTGAATCTTTCCCTTGATCAAGTGGACCTCTTCCACTTCTAGTTCGCACCATTTTGCTATAATAAGACATCAATTATTCAGAAGTCAATTCATCAAGGTAACGGTAACATTGACCGTCCCAAAACCAACATGACTTATTCCTTCAAGGTCAACCCTACTGAACCTACACTTAAGGTCTCAATAGTCAATTCATCAGTATCCTATGGAACTTATGGTCCTACTAGCTCAGTTTAAGTCTAGGATGGTCAACTCAACCTAGTTCACTTAAATTATAGCTCTGATACCAAGTTGTAACACCTCATTTTTGAAAACAATATTTAAATACATTTTAACCCAAAATACGCATCAATAATTCGGTGTCAAATACCGGTTTACAAAAACGAAAAAGTTTCTTGTTCGAGATTATCAGAGTATACAAAAACAGTGTTATAAATTATACCCTAGCCATAGGATAAGGACTCTAATCATCAACACCGAGCTAATCTCATCAAGGCCTCTTCTAAACGGGCCTCCTATATCTTCGATCCCGAACCTGAGTACATAGCAAAAACACAAACATAATACGTGAGACAAAATTGCCTCGTGAGATACATGGGTTTTAGACCCGATAAACAACTAGTCACATAATGTCATTTATATTAAAATAATATTATTAATTTTGTTCAGGTCACTTTCTTTCTTTCTTCATTGGCCAATGTCAAGATGATCGGAATGCCTCCAATCTATCAAGACCGTCATTTCCACGGTAACCGGAATGCCTCCAATCTATCGGGACTCATAGGTATTGGGTAATCGGAATGCCTCCAATCTACCAAGACTCGTAGGTATTGGATAATCGGAATGCCTCCAATCTACCACTAACCTTAAGGTATCGTAATAATCAGAATGCCTCCAATCTATCACGGCCCTAGGGACATCTTCATCATTATCCGCCTATTAATATTATGAGCTTATAGCTCCATCATTTCTCAATCATTTAATCATTTCATCATCATATAAGCAATTCATTAAAAATCACATAAATAACTAAATTACTTATAGACTCGATAAAACATTTAAACATAAAACATTTTCTAGCTATGTACCCAGTTTCAAAATTTCACATGTACTCACCTTAGCCAAGCTTACTTTAAGATACGTCTCTTGAACAAGATTATCACTTCTCAAGACTTGAATACCTCAAGTTCTTCCACCAAATGAACTAATATCAAAAACCAATACATTGGTTTACATCAATACTAATCATATATTCCATGGCTAGTTAACTACTAGCAGCATTTTCCCCCAAGATACTAAACCCTAATTCCATAAATCACCATATTTTTCATGGATCCATATTATGAACACATTTTCCTTGTTAAAATACCATAGATCTTTAGCTATACAACTTCCATTTAACTATTTATGTACAAACTCAAAACTAGGGTTTGAGATTCAAGCTTTCCCTACTTGAATCTATGGCTAAAAACCAAAGAGAGATGAAGATTTACCTTTGATCTTCAACTAGGAGTAGAAATCCTTGAGATCTAGTAGAGATTAAGCTCCAATCGCCTCTTTTCACTCAGAAATCGCCCACACAAGTTGAGAGAAGAAAACTAGGGTTTTGGGTTGCATTTAATGAGCCAAACCCATCTTTAATTCTGTTGTCGGGGAAGTTCGCGATCGCGAGCCCAACGCGAACTCATCGCGAACTCCATACTTCAGAACCCAAAAATCTCTGTCGACCCTTAGCGAACGCGAACTCCCAGTTCGCATCGCGAACTATGCTGGCAGCTAGGGCTGCAGTTTTTCGTTCATGACTCGACCCGGTTTCGTCCATAACTTTCTCGTACGGTGTCCAAATGACACAAAACCAGTTTCTACGTGTTTTAAACGAATTATCCATAATTATCATATTTTTGTACAATTTGTTTATTTACAAATTTTGGGTCGTTACAGTAACAATGCAAGAACCTCTAACAATCATCATGGTTGCCTCTTTGATCGACGAGTATGTTATTAAAAAATTTAGAACGATATATTACTTTTCCTTAAGGAAGCTTAACGTATTAAATGTGAAAAGGAAATTCTCATAGATATTGATGGCTGGCATTGGAGTCACTAACCCAAAATCTGACATATTTAAAATTTTGGGTCAGAATAATCAACGTTAGCCTAGATACATCTAAATCATGGTACGTTGGTAACCTGGACACAACTTGTCTTACTCGTTTGGGTCAAATGGGTTATCCGGTCAGAACCAAGTTGAATGTTCACACTTTTTTACTCAAATACAATGCTAATCGTGAGTAACTAAAAAGTCAAAGACACGACCCGAAACCCGACATGAACCATTTAATCAACAATGTGATCTCTAGATATACTCTATTAGTCTTTAAAAATCGAATGTGTCTAGTAGCAATAGCACGATACTTGTCTTAAAGTCTCGTTTTTCCTCCTGAGTGGTATGGACTATTCGTCGCTTTCATCTTTTCAAAGGTATGACCCAATTGTGAGCCTCAATTACCTCACACCCTTTTGGATGATTGTTATATATCATTAGGAAGATTTGTAAGAGAGCCTCGTTTCTTGTAAGCATAATCTATTGGAAAATAGCATTTCGTACCATTAAAGATTCATCATAGAAAGAACATTGTTAGACATAAACATCAAATCAAGATAAATTATGATTAATTCCATCAAGATTAATATTTAGCAGATTGAAGATTTAATATTCGCCAGTGCGGTAAAATCCATTAGGGCTAACTTTAATTGTGTTATTGAAATACATGTTACGGGTTCCATTGTCAAACCAAGCATTTGTGCATTTGAGGAGTTGAGTGTTGACGGATTTGAAGAACATGAACTTGTTTGGCACATGTTCCATTGAGATTGAAGGTGATATGAATTATTTGACATTTTTTGTGAGTTTTTAAAGAATAGAAGAGTTGAGGTGTGTTTTGATTTGTGTTTGCGGTTAGTATACATAGGAGTGGAGAAATACCTAAATGATTTATATGTTGTAGTATGTATAGATCGCAGAACGTTTACATGAGCTCTTCAAATTATTATTTTTATATTATTAATCTTAACAACTTATAATATTCAACAAAAGGACCATCTTGATGAACATAAAATCTACAATTCCTCGTTTTAAAATAAGTAATACATTTTGAGTTTCACATTTTTTAAGACAAAAGATTATAATGAATGATAAATAAATTAAATTAAATTAGATAATTAATAAGTGATGAACTGTATATATTATGATTAAAATGAGTTAAATCATGTTTAAAAATAAAAACAATAATAAATAAGTTATTTTACTTTATTAAAGATATACTCCCTCCGTCCCTAAATAAAGTTCTCATTTGTCTTGGGCACAAGATTTAAGGAGAGAGTTAGTGGTGGGGTCATTGGTAATAAATTTGATTAAAATATAAAGTTGGTTTGGAGCAATGTTTTAAAACCCGGATTTTGAATCGGACCGGCTGATACCTTATAAACGGTCGAACCGGTCAGACCGGTTGAACCGGCCGGTCGAACCGGATAGCAATATCATTCTATATTTATAATAATTAACCATGTAAAATGTATATAAAATTAATATTTAACAATTTTAAAATTCTATAAAGTTAAGGAATATGTAATCCGACAAATAAAAACTTCAAAAATATGTGTTCCCACGTCGTCTACCTCACAATTGGGGTCTGCTCACAATTTATATTTTCAAGTTGAAAGTTTTGTTCCCACATCGCCCTAAACATGTATCACAGTTAAATTTCCTATACTATATAAGCTCATCTATTTTCCTTCTAAGTAGTCATCCCACATTGGTCTAAGAATTATTCTTAGGCTCCTTCAGCTCGCCATATAATGGGTTAACTTGTTAATAGGTTGAATCCGACCGAAAAGTTGATGACCCGCCGGTTTAGAAGTGGGGTTCAACCCGGTTTTGGCTTGAACCGTCCGGTTCAAGCCGGTTCACAACTTGGGTATGAACCCGGCTTGTCCGGACCGGCTGTACATTTAATTCCGGTCCGATCCGGTTTTTAAAACGTTGATTTGGAGAGAGAAAGATAGTTAGTGGATTGTTAGTAGTGGGGTCCTTAATAATTATATTATTTTATTAAGTGGAGCCCATCAACTTGTGAAATGGAAACTTTATTTAGGGACAAAAATATAAGGAGAAATGGGAACTTTATTTAGGGACGAATGGAGTATTAATAGGTACAGACTTCATTACTTTTTTTACCAAATAAAGAATGTTTTAAAATGTATTACTTTTTTTAAAATACCACACGTAAAAAAATGTATCACTTATTTTAAAACGTAGAAAGTATTATTATCAACTTTTCATCCAACAACAAGTATATAAATACACAAGGATATAAATACTTCATTTTGAGAAAGTTAGTATTACACAGTATAATTATAAAAGGTAACAGTCGCAAAATTTGTCCAATAGAATAAGATTATTTAGTTGACGCCAGTAATATCTCACAACATACATGATCACAACATACATTGAACGAACAGGTTACAGTCTAATTACCTATGTAAAAGGAACTACATAGTCAAGTTGTGCATTATACATTCATAATGCCTTAATCAAGCAGATTTGTAACCTAACTACCAACAATTTTAGAATGTTTTTTTATTATTGTAACATTTTATTATTATTAAACAAGCCGATTTCAAATCTAAGCCGAGCTCATATCAGTTAATTGCTCATTACCAACACTTAAATAAGGATCAGAAGCAATTAACTCATCTAACGAGACCATATCTCTCAGTCCAAGTGTTGGCTTCATCCATTATCATATAAAAAATAACTAAATAAGTAAAATCAAAAAAGTGAAACAGAAACATAATCTAATGTTAAATTAGGTTTTAAAAAGATTTCAAATTTCATAAACAGAAATCCAAAATAACTACAAAAAAAGAAACAAAAACTGGCGAAGGAGATTACTCAGATGGCATGAAGTTAAATTTGGTTCGATTCTGCCAGCAGAGTTGACCTCAAATTTTAAATCAGAAGAGGGAGCTTTGAATCCTCATAGTAATCAGATCCTTCTTTTGCAAAACAAAATTAAACTAAAAAATTAAATGAAAACAGTTTTAGATTGATTTTGATCGCTCAGTTCAGCGGGATTATCGACACGCAAACGAATTTCTAAAGAGAAATCGACTGCATTCCGGTCTGTTGAGCTTGAATTTCCGAGTCATCACAGCGATCGATTTATTAAATGAAAATAATTTTAAAAAAATGAAGAAAATTTATATAAGATGTAAATAGATTGAGGGAACGACATGTAAGAATGAGAGGAAGAAGATGCATACTGCGTTTGATGATGATAATGAAGGGTTTGTATGGTTGTATAAATAGGTTATAAAATTAGGGTTTGTTTGACCGTAGAGTGTAGATCGGTTTTGTAGACGGCCCAATTAGACTACACTAAACAAAAAATGTCAAATCAACCCAACCCAGCCCATTTTAACGTGAACGCGTTTTGCATACTTTTTCAAGATTATTTGCTTAATGATATTTTAACATCTACTTTTAAAGAAACAATTGTACTTCTCCATCACAAAACGATCCTTGCACACATTTGGGTATACTAGCAGGGTACCCGCGCAATACGGAGGCAGGTACCCTGTGACACTATTTAATGGTGACCAATTAGTGGCTAGTGGTGACGATGGCGGGTGGTGGTCGTAGATGGTTGGTAGCGGTAGTTATAGTAATTTCCACCTTTAAGATTTAATTGTATGTCAACTTAAGAACATTTGGTCTATTGGTTCAGTTACATTTTTTTTAAATAACTTACATTTAGTGTCAATCATACGGAAAATTGTAAAACTAAAACTAACAAATCTATATGGTCACAGTGGAATTCTTGGGTTTCAATATCTAGATACTAAAAAACAAAGAAGATTCATTGTTAAATAAAGAATTAAAGATGCTTGACATATTCAACTAATAACACAACGAATCTAAGTATGTTTGAACCATGAGTTACACGAAAGCTAATAACAAGATGATAACAAGCAAAAATGTCATGCTTAAAGAACTCACAAAAATGTCAATGATTACAAAGCAACATCCAATTTTTTGTCCAAATGATAGTCACTTCCTAATGACCTTGATTTCAACAGGTTCGTCCTCATCTCTAGGGTTAAGATCTCTTATAATTTTGGCATCCTTGTAACTTATCTGAGAAATCAAACCAAATAAAAAGAAGATTAAACTTATTCTTAATCCCCCGAGGTTTGTTAGACATCAACAAAATTAGATCCAACAACTGTTAGTTGTTAACTAAACTTTTTTTCCTCAAATCACATCTTGCTCTTCCACAAAACCTAAAATTTAAGAGAAATTTTAACTCTCGAGAGATCTACAAAAAATGAAACACAAACATATTGTTAAAAAGTACATCCTTCGATCCCTTTTAAGCTTCGAAGCATGTTCTGCCTAACTGATAACCACTTCAAATTCGCACATGGCTTCAAACCCTAGTTTATACATTACTTCATGTTAATCCTATTTACAACAATTAAACTTAATTTTTTCTTGATGCATACCACACTTCTTGCAATGGAAAAACTTCTCTCGACCTCCAACTCTGAACAATAAAACTGTTTAAAATTAAATTAGAAATAATAAAAGTCAAAATTAATTCAGTAAAATCTTAATAGAACTGATCTACAAAGTTATAAACAAACTGAATATGATCCTTTTCACATTGCTTACTAATCTGCAGATGCCTGAAACGTCACGGTAGAACTACCACTTTGATGCATGCAATGCGAAAGTTAGCATCAGTGAAACAGAAACCTTATAAAAAAACCTGGAACAATGTAGAAACTATAAATTGAGTTATTTTATACATCATCATCATAACATTTGCAACTTTGCAAGAAACATGAACAACGAATATAAATCGATATCTGAATACATACTTGATTTACATCTTAGCGAGCAATATTTTGTATAAGAAAACAATATTTAAATGTCAAATTAGCAATCAACGAAGCACGAAAATGTAGATTTACAAGCTGAACTGATTTAGAGCGATAAAATTAGGTCATAGACGATGAATGTAGCATTAGTTAAATCAATTAACAGAGACCGAATCTAACATAATGTAAAAAGAAGATAGAGGTGAAATTAGTACCGTAGCTTCATTATGACTATGGCGGCAACCAAAGATCTCGTTGCAACATGGATCTCAAATCATACATCGTCTTCGATAGTGCTTCCATCTAACAAAATGAATATAATAAAGAACAAATTTCAATCAAATCGCCATAGATGCATAAGCAGAAAGAAGGTTGTTCCAGAAGAGTACCCGTAACGCAACTTCCCAAAATCTAGGCGTTCCATTGCTACCAGATTTACCTCGGAGGTTTTTAAAAATCATAGATTTTCAACAAATCTATTGCTGTATGAAGTTTCACGCTAGCTTGAAGGAACCGAGGTAATTGTAGACACACGATAAGGGTTGAAGGAATCGAGGAGACTTCAGAACTTAATCAACGTTGAGAGGGTTGAGGGAATCAGGCAGGTAAGGAAAGGATACAAAGGTTGAAGAAACCAATGCAATGGAAGGCGTGAGACTTTTTGAGGCAATCGGGACATGTAATGTTAGACTAAATTAATTGATTATGAAAGAATAAATATTCTTTCCTCTAGATCAGTTGGTTAGCACGCTTGTGGCTATGTTGTTTGTCCCGTGTTCGAACCTTGATGAGCGTGAGCTTTTATTCTAGACAAATAAGGAAAGTATTTGGCTGAATTTTAAGCCATCGAAAGATCCTAAATGCATTATATATACTTCATGAGTACCGAACAATTTACAATTTTTGAGCAAATGTAATTACACATGGTACCCTCCGTCACATGGCTAGTAATATATAAATTTGGAAGGATGTCTAAGTATTTAAATGTTTGCTAAATTTGAAGTGAAAATATAAAAATAGTTGTAATCAGATTGTGCAAAAAATGTAATAGAATTCAATTTCAATTCAATCATGCAACGACTAGTAAATAAGCATCGTACTTAAATTACCCGTACGCTACACTTTAAAATGTCAAAGAGTAAATAGTCAAATCAACTTACTTCAGTTTGATATGGCTATGTGGAAAAATTATCAGCTAAAATGAATCAAGAAAATTTGTGAATTACACATTTTCCTCAAGTTTTTAAGACAAATAACTGAATATTTTATACTTCACAGGGACTTGTCTGCTAAATGTGTGAAACACAAAGTTTTATTTTGACAAAACCCCTTAACTTTTAATACATTCACTTTAATCTCTCTCCACTCTTAAAAACATTAGCTCTTTAAGATGTCTTTAGGATTTAATTCAAAATTAAAATCCAATTATACCATTAAAACACATGATTTAAAATATATTAATCTTACAAATCATGCTACAATGACTTGTACTGTTCAATTAAACGAGATGCATGAAGACGTGAAGTTGGGACTGTAGTGCATCCTAGACTCTGTAAGTATGCGATCTGTCAAACACATTACACAACAAAAACATGTATTACAGGTTCACCGTTGTTCTCACTCATGAAAATATTAAAAGAATAAATAAATATATTAAATCAAAATGGTAACTGACCTGCTTAGATGTAGCTTCAGACGAACCCATGGCAGTCTCAATCCTTAACTTTTGAAAATGTTCCTGTTTTTCCCTTGTAATATATGCACGTTTGTCTGCAGGAATCTGAAGCCATTGTAGAACCTGAGAATAAAAAATTCATTTTAATTATAAAATAAATTCAATAGATAATATATTAAATCAAAATGGTGAATGTTGAAAACCTACACTTTGTGCATACTGGAAAGCTTCATCGGTCTTCAAGCATGATTTCAGGGACCGAAGAACATCCTAGTAATTGACAACTCTTAGTTTGCTTGTCATGCAAGTTTCCTTTTTTATAAAAAAAAATACTGATAGAATTATGGATTCAGTTGTGTTCACCTTTTGTGCAGTTTTCTTCACTCTAAGCCTTTCATCAATCGCAAAAGATACCTGAAGGGCATTTTCGTCATTTGGCGCAATTTTGGTATAAATGATGCAAGATACATACTTTGGTGGCATATATGAAAGTTCAATAGAATAAAGATGGGAAGAAACCTTGTCAAGCAACCGCTTTGGTTCCTTAAAAGCTGCCTTTTTAGCCCAATGATTAAATAAATGAGAAACAGTTCCTCGTTCTTCACTGCTGAATCTGTTTAATTTATAAAATATATAAATCCACTATTATTCAATAAATTATTAAATAAATTATTGACAGTTGACAGTTGTAACTACCTTTTCAAGAAATCATTGCCATTACATGGAAACAATGTTTCAATTGATTCTTTGGAATCTTCATCGAATAAATTATTAATTATTTCACTTTCACCACTCTCATTTTTCACTGCTACGGGTTGTGGATCATCAGTAGGACCAGATTTTTGATTTTGAAGTTTTTTATGGTCTGTTTGCATATATACTGAACTTGATTCATCCTATATATTATAACAGTCAACAATGTTGAAGTCAAAATTAACCTTTATTATGACATCCTCAAAATTGAAAGAAAAAAAAAGCACCTGAAATTCGAGAAGATGATTTGGAATTTCTTTCAGAAAACGTGAAGGTTGAAGAACCTGAAAGAATGCAACATTATTTTAACATAATATAAATTAAATCATCAAAACCAAAATTATTTTCCAAATCACTATATATAAAATAATATATTTTTTTTAACTAATTTAATCATATTTGACACACTAATTAATTAAAAAAGACTATAGTTCACCTGCCAATTGGAATCCATAGTAACATATAGAATAAAAAGCTTCTTTCTTGCACGAGTCATTGCAACATATAGTAACCGCCGCTCCTCCTATTATCATTTTTCAAAAACAAATTCATAAAAATGTTAATTTTCAAGAAAATAAGAAGTTTGATGTAAAAACATACATTATTTTGAAATCAAAAAGCATGTTTTACCTCAACGGATGCACATGTTTCTTTTGTCATGCCATTAAATTCATGCAAAAGAGGGATTTCGTTTTCGTTTGCCTGAAAGTTTAATCCATTTGTAGTTTTATTACACATAAAGAAGGAAAAAACAAAAAAAAAAAAAACAAGAAGAAAATTGCTAAAACATTGAAAAGGATCAAACAGGTCGAAAGTCGCCTAAAGTGTATTTTAATAGGCATAAATAAACCTTCTAAATCATTTTATTCAACAAATTATATTAATTTTGAAATAATTAATTTTTAAAACATGTTCGACACACTATGGTAAGTTGGAGCTTATTTGTATAAAGGTGTTTGGCAAATTAGTTGGAGCCAGAAAATGTAAAATGACACAAAAGCTCATTCCAAAAAGATTCTAATTGTTTATAAGAAACTTAATAAATATTTTTAAAAAACTGTAAAAAAATGTTTCGGGTCACCCTGTTTTGACCCAACCCGTTTTGACCCATTACACACACGCGCCCATTACCTTCACTATGAAGACAGTGTCCCACTCCAAACCTTTTGACTGCATAGCAAATAAAGCATGAGATAATTAAATAGATTAAATTCACTAATTCAAGATGATTAAAGCAAAAAAGTAAAATCCATGATTAATTTATTAAAAAAAATGTATTTCTTTGTGGCAGAAGAAATAAACCTGATGAATAGTAGTAAGAGTAACAGCATGATTGTTATCATGCTTTCTCACACGAAAGTTTTCTGTTTCTCTTTCAGATATAAAATCTATAAATTCTTTAAGCACATTTACACAACCAATTTCCTTTTTAGTTGTATCGTTATCGTTCACATCTATATCAAAGTTGTATGATTTTAAAAACTCAGACACGTCATCCAACAGAAATTGAAGAACCTGCAAAAACAGAAAAATAATTTATTTATTTATCATTTATAAAATTATATATATATATATTTACATATAGAAAAAAGACATACGGATCTAAGATCGTGCTCTTCATTAAGCAACTTCCCTCCATCAACATCAAGAACAGCCCGTTGCTCAAGTAGGTACTTCTGCAAAAAGAAAATTAATTAATGATAAAAAATGCAAATATGCATTAATTAATGAAATTTAAATTCCATGGAAGACATACCTGAGGTATCATGTTTGACACTGCTGTGATGACAGCAGAAATAGATTGTTCCTGTTTTTAATTTTGCATAACATTATTTTTTAGTAAAAATAAAATAAAATTTTCAATATTAACAAACAGACTTGTTTCCAAAAAAAAAAACAAACAGACTAATTAATTTATTTCTAAATAAGTCGTATGCTTAATTGCTTACCCTGTGAACAAGTTTTGAAATTATGTCTAAAGTAACCAACACTTTGCGTCCTTGAGTGAGATGACTCCTAAAATGAAAATTGGAATCATATAATTAATTAATTATTAATTTTAATTTAACAATAACTAAAAATAAATTACTTCTAACAAGTATATATAATTTTGACACAGCAACCTTTTAAATGTACCGGAGATTTTTGCACTGAAAATATCAGAAGCAGCAGATATGAAGCTGCATTTTCTTACGGTTGAAACTTTATTAACATGGTCAATTATCTGCACAAATAAAGTGAAAAATTAATTTCTCAATAAACTAAACAGATCCATAAATCGATGATAAAAAAGAAAAAACGAAAAAATAACTAATATAATTTATATATTATACCCGCTTTTTTTCGTCTTTTTCTAGATTTAGTAGCGCTTTAAATACCCGCCTATATGACCCATCATCACACACCGACATTGTTGTTCTGAGCATAGATATAATGGACCTTACTACCTGTGTAACATTTTTTTTTTATTTTTTCCAGTAAGAAAAAAAGGTAACCAAACATTAATTAAATAATATAAAAAAAAAAATTCAACCTTTTTTCTGTAAAAAGCGACTCCATGAATGTTAAATGGGATCTTTCTGTCACGAAAGGCTGTTTGGAACATTTTTCCTGACACCTGTCACAAAAAATGCAAACTCATTAGCTGCATAGATAATTTGTACAACAGTAAAAATTCTTCATTTTGATTTTGACCCGTTTATTTTCCCATGTGATTATTTGGGTAATCGGGTTGTATTCTGTGATTTTATCTTTAACAAGTCAAACGGGTCAAATGACATATAATGAAAACACCTTCTAAATCACTTTAGTCGAAAAGTGAGGCTATTATTGAGATTATACAACTTTTCACGACAGATTTTCAAAAATATTGCACAAAAAGTGGTCCGGGTCAACCAAGCCCGACCCGCCCATTAACATGAGCTGAGTTGGATTAACCTAACCTGTCTTCTATAAAGAACAGCAATCTCTCCAAAAGTGCCTTTAACAGATGAACCAGAAGAAGTGAGTTCTAATATTTTGTCAACAACAAACGAACATTGTGCATCCTCATTACAGCATTCTTTTACACTAATCTGAGTACAATCAAATCATGAAAATCAGACATATATATTTAATATATTATATACATGATGCATAATTTTTTAAATTAGAATTAAAATAGATATAAAAGTTAGTTACCTTTGAACCAGAAGAGTTATCAGTAAGGACCTTGTTTAACTGACATCGTTTTGGATTATTCCGTATAAGAAATGATGCAGCATCAACAATACAGCGGGTAGAACGATAGTTCTTATTCAGTCTAATCTGGAAGGGAAAAAAATCATGTTAATAACTAGATGCAATTTTTAGTGAGTAAATTACAGAAATACCCTGATTTTACATTTATTCCATCCCTTTCCACCTAAATTGACCAAAATACCCTTATTTTTAATTTTATCTCATTTTTTTAATTTATTTTCCTTTTTCCGCTCATCTTCTCCATTGACTTAAGGATGTTTTGCCAGAGAAGATGATCGGAAAAAGAAAATGAAATTAAAAATGAGATAAAATTAAAATAAGGGTATTTTGGTCAATTAGGTGGAAAAGGTCAAAATAAATAAAAAATCAAGACCACAAGGACAAAAAAACCCAGAAAAAATAGTTTAAAGACAAAACTGCAGAATCCGAAATACCCTGTAATTTACTATTATTGTTTTTAGTATACTCAAACTAAAACATTAAATAGTTACTAAAAGAGGAGGAAAATTAAGCGTTTATTGGACCTCTTTGTGAGGTTGAAAATCTCTGCGAAATGACTTGAATCCGCTTACATCAGCACCATTAAAACTGAAGATTGACTGCATTATATGATTTATAAATGAGTTTAAATGTTATTAAATAAAATGGAAAATTAAAATATTAAATATATAATATATATACCTGATCCTCATCTCCAACAATAGTTATACGTTTATGTGATGCAAGAGTTCTTAATAAATCATATTGCATCGTACTTGTATCTTGAAACTCATCTATTACAATTGCTTGCCATAATTCCTGGGACTCCTTGAAAACTTCAAAATGATATAAAACCATAAATATTATTATTATTTTTGTAATTAATAAACTAATTATAATCTTTTAACAAAACAAAAATCGAATATAGAAAGATATCAAATCAAATCAAACCTTGAGGAAAATCTTTAAGCAGCTTAACAGAGCAACTAATTAAATCATGATAATCCAAAGCATTACATGATATTAATATGTCCTCATATTTCCTAAGAATTGCAGCCTGATCCAGATTTTAGAATCAGACTAATACTTAAAATTTCATAAGCTAATATAATATATTAAGAAATATATACTAATTATTAATTATTAATTAAATCGATCTTACGCCTGATTCGTTTCCTGATTTCTGGTAATCTTCAAAAGTTTTTCCGGAAGCTTTAGCCTGAAATACAAATGTTTGATTAATATTAATCAGATATTAATTAATTTGGAAATGGTGACTTACTTGTGCAACAAACTTCAGCCACTTTTTTGACTTGTCTCTGAAGTTTTCTGGACAGTTTTTAGTGTCGGATTCTGAAATTTGTATGTTTTTTTCACTTTCTGTGAGACGTACAGCTTCGATGACAGCTTTTCTTTGTTGACTTTGACCATAAAGTAAGAACTCTGGTGTACGACCTAACCTGTTATGAGAAAAACATGTTAGAAAACAAGTGTTCTGGGTCAACTTGACCCGGCCCGTTTTGGTCAACATGGTCAAATGTTGAAAATTAATGAGTGATTTATATACTTTTCAGCATGTAAACGGCAGAGTTGCAGTGAGAATGAATGAAAAGTGCTGATCATGAGTTCCTTTGCTGCTGCCTTCCCTGCAACTGCTCCAATTCTGTCTCTCATTTCTGAAGCAGCAGCCGTTGTAAATGTCATAGCCAATATGTGTGATGCTTCAATTCCCTAAATTTATTTTTTTAATAAAACAAAAATATATATTAAACTTATATATGTCATTTTAATATATTATGCTCTCAATATCAATGATAAATAATAACACAATAACACAATAACTGATTACTTGAAAAGATATGGTTGTTAACAGTCATAGTAATTGTAATTTGTAAGTCAGTACCTTGTGAAGAAGCATTAAAACACGCCCGACCATGGTAGATGTCTGAAATTAAAAAGAAATTAATTAATTAATAAGCATCAAATTTGATAACCTTATGAGTTTATGTTCTAACTAGAAGGAAAATAATATATTTGTAACTATATATAGGTAATTGTTCAAGGTATTCCTTAACTTTTTTGTAGTCCCAACTCCCAAGGGACACATCTCAATCCAATAATAATTAAAGGTCAAGATTAATCACATATTTTATACATGGACGGGTATTTGGTCAATTGACACTCACATAAATTTTAACACAACTTTTAAAAAAATATTTTTTATTTTATTATTATTTTTTCGTTAAAAAAATAATATTATGTGATAATCACATGTGATAATCACATGTGATTATCACATGATGTTTTTTCTGTTAGAAAAAAAAATTCATAAAATTTAGTTAAAAAACAATTAAAAAATTTAAGAAAAATATGTGCGTGTCAAATGACCAAAATACCCCTCCATGTATATAATATGTGATTAATCTTGACCATTGATTTATTATTGATCAATGGTTGAGATTTGTCATTTGTCCCTTGGGGCTACAAAAAAATTAAGGACTACCTTGAACACATCTCACTATTCATAATATGAAAGTCAAAGTTTTGAATCTTTGATATAAATATTTAATAACTTCATTTAATTTAACAAAATAAAAAGGAAGTAAATATTAAATAAAGATCAAACAACATGATCAAACCAAACATATAAGTGAGACAAAAAAAAGTGTCAGCAAAAAAGAGAAAAGAAATACAACCTTACCACTCCCGGGTCCCGCAACAATCATCAACGGTATTTCAATATCACCACAAGCTGCTTCACGTTGTCTATCATTTAAAGATTTCATATATTTTGCATATTCATCAGGCATGCTACCAATATCTGAACCCTCAAAACCATTATCACTTTGTAAGTTCTCAAAAACAACAGGACTCAAATCCGTTTTAATCTCACAACTAGTCGTTTTAGCACTCTTAAACTGAATGTCACTGCTAGAGCCCTCGGGTACTAGCTTAGCCTTTGTCCTAGACTCACATAATTCATCAATTTGTGCTAGAATTGAGTCATCAAATTCTTCATAGAAAATGGTTGGCATTACTGTACAAGGCTCGTTGATGCTAGAACATGATTGTTGTCTAATTGGAGTTATGAATGAAGTTGATGGATTGTCATTTCCCATAAGAACACTTGAACAGTAATAACTGGATTCCTCCTTTTTAGGTTCAGAACTTACACTGCAATCGAAAGGTCTGGTTGGAGTTTTTAGTGAATCCAAACTTGGTTCATTATGGTCTGGAATATTTTCAGAATGAATTCTACTTGCAGTAACTCCATTGGTACATGAATTCGCACTATAATTTGGTTGTCTGATTGGAGTTTGAAACCAACTATGAGATTTCCCACTGTCGTTTAAAGTACAGTTTCTAATCGGAGTTGTAGTGTTTGATGAAATGTCTGAAAGAGGCGTTCTATTGTAACTGCCAGCAAGAGATGGTGTTTCAACCCCAATTCTACAACACAAATTGAAACAAAACTATAAACAAATTTCACATGTAACAGAATAAAATGGGGAAAATTTGCAAAAATCAATCTTATTTCTATATTAAATAGAATACGAACAAAGAGGGGGTTAATAAGAGTTTACTTGTGAGGATAGTTATCGGACGCATTGGAAGCATGTCGATTTCGTTTCCGATTGAATAGAGCTTTTGCAGCTCTGAAATTACTGGAAATTCGAGCCCTTTGTTCGGCTGATAACTCGATTACACCGGCGTTTTCTTTATTCATCGTCTTGAGAGTTCAAAAATGAGTGAAATGCAGTTTTCTACGAGCTTTGTTAAGTAAATTTAGGGGAAAATTGATCGAATATATGAAGCGGTCATTGAAAAACCTAGGGGGAAATGGAGGTTTGTGTTCTGGCGTTTCCCTCCTATGCTGTTGCGTTTAAAAGTGTTATATTTAGCGGTATTGCGGGTCGGGTCGGTCGTGTTTGTGATGATGGGCTAGGCCTGTTTAAGAATAAAAATGTACTTTATGTACTGCTTATAAAATTATTTTTAGGGTAAATTACATTTTTTGTCCCTGATCTTTGCCTGATTCGAAGTTTTTGTTCTTAAACTTTTTTCTTCTGTTTTTTTGTCCTTTAAGTTTTTAAAATTCTGGAAATTTGTCCTTCCGTCTATTTTTGGCCGTTAACTGACGGAAAATGTAAGGCATGTGAGGGCATTTTGGTCCTTTTCACAATTCTTCATCTTCTTCACAAACCCTAAATCATTTTCCTGAATCATCTTCTAAAAGAGACCAAAATCCTGAATCTGATTCTCATTTCACAAATTAATAATCCATCAGATTTTTTGATAAGATCGCAATTTCACAAATATCATAATTTTATTTCTGATTCTTCAAAACTAAAGATTTACACTTACAAAATTAATGATTCTTCATTTCTGAAGAACATACCCAAAATGAAGGATTCTTCATTTCTGAAGAACTTACAAAAATCATAATCTAATTCTTCAAACCCAAAAGCAACAATGGTGAAATCAAACGCAAAAATCCAATCGCAACAATCAAATCGCAACCCAAAAACAACGATCAGCAATTGAGAATGACTTTCTGGAGCTCGTTAGTGATGTCAACGATGGAGAAACACTTCTGCAACTTTATGGAGCTCGTTTGTCTCACAGATCTGAGAATCATTTACGATCCGAGTCAGAGTTCGTATCACAGATCTAAGAATGGAAGAAATCAGATCTGAGAATCATTTGGCAAGAGATTAGATGAGTTCGACCACTGCCACCATGGATTTGCAAAACCCTCTCCGTTCAGAAAGAAAGGGGCAAAACCCTCTCCGGTCAGGTTATACAAAAGAGGCGTCGTTTGATTCAGCCGGAGTCGTTTGATTCAGCCGTCAGGGAACAAATCTTTGAAGAAGATGATGATGGAGGAGGAACAAATCATAAGCCGTTTGATTCACCTTAAACTATATGTTGAAATAGGGGTAATTTGGGGAATTGAAAAAAAAAATCGTCAGTTAACAGCCAAAAATAGACGGAAGGACAAATTTTCATAATTTTAAAAACTTAAAGGACAAAAAAACGGAAGAAAAAAGTTTAGGGACAAAAATCCCGAATCGGGCAAATGTCAGGGACAGAAACTGTAATTTACCCTTATTTTTAATTTTTAATAAGAGTTAAAGTGTTTAAATCATTGGATTATTTTAAGTAGATGATAATCACTAAACCAAGGTTCTAAATAGAATGAGACGTGCCAACATGGTTATGCTTTAGAAGTAATAACGATGCTATTGCGTTTCCTAAGACGCGATGTAAGACGATAATTTTGTGTATAAATTATATTATATATATATATATATATATATATATATATATATATATAGTGATGGATTCCATACAGAACCCATATTATATACAGAACCCGTAGAACTATTCTAGACCAATAATATTCAAGATAAATCAATTTTATTAAATATTTATATTTAAATATCAAGGGGCATTATGGGTATTTTACCAATCCGTTTTCAAAAGGTAACTGACCAAATGGGGTCAATTTCCTAATATATAGGATCAGTGGTTTCCATAATATATTATCTTCCATTTAATCATATTTAATTGATCATTCTTTGTTAATTCTCTTCATTCTTCTATATTTTACCGGAAGATAGTGTTCTCTTCTTCCATTGATACCAGACGAAATCACATAGAACTCGTTCTCTTCTTCTCCAACAACACAAATCAATCAGTTGACGATCATAGAAGATTTGTTTAAACATGAATAAGTAATATATGGAGACCGATAAAGAATTATGTATTAATCAAGGTCAACGATTTGGTTATTTCAAAGAAGATCCGTTCAATATATTGGGTGAGAATGTGAGAATAAATATCAACCATTTATTTGGGTGGATTTGGGGCTCACGGCCCGGCAAAATTTTCCGCGCGGCGCGAGGGGGCACATGTGCCCTGTTTGATCATCGATGATTACCCTATTAATACATATAGGGTAATCATCGATGATTACACTAATTATCACATTCTTACGATTTTCCAATTCTCAAAGAACCCTCCCCTATATTTTATATATATATATATATATATATATATATATATATATATATATATATATATATATATATATATATATATATATATATATAAGTGGGATCCTGTGAGGACTCAAAAAACGGTGAGGACACCTCAAAAACATTCGAAAAAATTCCGTAAACATCATGGTAACCAATTTTTTGACCCTTTTGGAGATTTGTAAACATCATCATTACTAGTATCTTTATCATCCGATCCGATGATTGCTCTGCGAAATCATGATAAAATAATTATAAGATTATGAGTTACGAAAACAATATATGTACTAGCAGTATATCACGTTCAAGTTTTGACAAAAAAAATGGTCTGGAACACATATGCATTCTATCTAAAATTAAATTCTGAACTAAAACATGACGATTAGTTCAAAAACAACAACACAATTGCAGAATAAATATCAAATTAAAAGCAAAGGGGTAACGCAACATGATTCCTGTGGAAAACCCTATGATAAAATACTTAACGCAACATGAAACACGAAATTATTATAGACAAATTATAAAAACCAATAGTGCACTTTAAAGTTTTGACAAAATCTGATACGAAATAACTATGTACTAAGAAAAATGAAAATAATTTGAATTTTTTTTAAATCAATTTCCAAAATATACCAGCATCATTTGAATGTTCTTCACCAGGTTGATCTTGCACCACAATATCCATTAGATAATTTTCGACGACATCTATAAGTTCATTATCGATTGAAACATCACGGGATGAGCCTATCTCATCTATTGTAACCATTGTATATTACGATAATAATACTGACGAGTTTATAAAATCAAAAAACGAAAGTCGTTCGTCTGCAACACCGCCGATAATAACCCTGAAAAATTTCGGCAGCAATATGAACTATCGGAATTAGGGTACGAGAAAGAATACACGTGATGTGGTTACAATGATTAACAAAGATATGATCGAATCCAAATCCAAGATTGTAGGGATATTTTAAATAACTACAAAAAATGCTTAATTCGGTTTTTAATTGCTAAAGGTCTATAATACCCCTACAGATTTTATTATTATAAAATAAATGAAAATATAGTACTAATTTTTTATTGGCTAATAGAGGGTTCTCAAAGTTCTTTTTAAAATTAGGGTTCTCAATATAATCCTTCAATATATATATATATATATATATATATAGTGTAGAGTTATATAGAGAACCCATAATCCCATGCAGAACTCGTAGAACTTCTATTAACAAATCTAGACCATTGGATTTCAAATTTAACGGTTAAGATCAGCAATGGCATCTTCGTAAATAAAGGAAACCGTATCTTTGGCAAGTTTCATTGAAAAAGGACATATTAGTAATTTTACCAAAAAATTAAAATAAAAAATTAAATAAACGGGGATAAACGGTTCCACACCCCTTAAAAGTCTCGCTCTATTTTCTCACCCATCTATATCATCTCTCTCACGTTTCAAATTAGGGTTTCAACAAAGATGGTAGCGGCACCACGAGAAAGAGATGGCAGCTCTTTGTGCCTGAGATTCAAGGCCGCCGCATCTGTTGGTGTTGCCGCCGCATCTGCTTGGGTGTCGACGTTGGAATCGTGTGGGCTACGATTAGGGTTGTTGAAGACTACGAAAATTGGTGCAGGTATTTGTGTGTTTGCTTAGCTTTAAATGATTTAATTAATTAATCAGATATCATGTATCATTTTAGATTCAGTTTCGGTGACGTTGAAGATAGCGGTTTGAGGATAAACTTCCAGATGTTGAAGACGAAAGGGATAGGGAAGAAAGGAAAGAAAAGAGGAAATTTGAGGATAAAGTGAAGAAGGAAGAACTGATTTGGTTGATAATGATTTTAATTGATTCAAGTGAAGACTCGATTGTCACAAGGTTCTTTTAACTCATTTTAACTAATTCAATTTTAGTGATAAAGTGAAGAAGGACTCGATAGTCACAAGGTTCTTTTTTATCAGTATAGAAAATATTAAACCAAATTATTTATGTAGCGTTGAATTTAAGCAATTTTATAATTGATTCAAGTTGAATTATGGGCCAATTATCTAAAAGTTTTGATTTTTTGTTTCAAACAAGGAGAAGGAGCTCACCTTAATTTTTTGATGGAGTTTATTTTGATTAATAAATTTGAAGTGGGGGTCTATTTCTTGATGAAGATGTCATCGCCACATGTATGTTTACCTGGTTTCTAAAAAGTAGTTATCATACTTAATGTTTGTAGGTTGAAAGTCGCTACATGATTTTAATTTTCGGAACATTAATGTTATTTGCATATATGTTTATTTTAGTTTGCAACATGGATGCACAAAGAATTGAAGAGCAATCATGGGTGTACAAGTGCAAATTGCAAGGTGGACACATAAAAGCATATGTCATCCATTTATTTTAACAATTTTGTAGAATTTAGTTATAGATTTTATTTGTTCAACATGAATATTTTATGTTACATATATGCAAAATCGTAAAAATTGTATGTTACATACGTTATTAAGATAAAATTTGTAGAATTTGGATATAGATTCCGTTTTTAAAACATCTATGTTTTATGTTACATATATGTTCAACATATATACAAAATCGTAAGGTAACATATATGCATAAGCGTAAATAACATAAAATTATGAAATTAATGCAAAAAAAACATATATGCAGATCCATAAAATAACATTTATGCAAAACCATAAAATACAGAACCGTAAAATTACATTACATATATGCACCAAAAGAAATTTCGAAATTTATGCCTAAATTTTAGGAGATTTTAAAAAAGGAAACAAAAAATTAAAATGTAAAATGTCCAAAATAGCCCTGACCAATTAAATGATTTAAATAATCCGAAATTAATTTACTAATTTCTTATTGGTTGATAAGAGTTCTACGAGTTCTGCACGATATATAAGGTTCTCTATATAACTTGACCCTATATATATATATATATATATATATATATATATATATATATATATATATATATAATTTTATACATGTTGTAAACCAATTAGCTCAATCAATAAGATCTTATTCCAACATTCTCATTCATATCATTGTGTGTGTGTTACAAGATTTGTGTGTTCTCACAATGATACAAGACAACCTCTTTATATAGGCTAAGAGGTTGCAAACTAAGAGTCATGACATATATACAATTAAATGTGAGCAAACAAAGAGTCTAAATGAGTTACAATACTCCCCGTTGGTTGCTTAGATTTATGTTGAACCGTATGTACTTCGTCTTGTATCTTCAGACAATCTATCAAACATTCATCTCGTTAAAACCTTGTTGGAGAAAACCCTTTGGGACAAAAACTCCATTAGAAGGACAAAAGAGTACGATATGGATTTCTTGAGCTATGGAAGGAACCATATATGGTGTGCCTCATTAAAACCTTGTTTAGAGAAAACCCAGCGGGACAAAAACTCTAATGAAGGACAAAAGAGTGCACATGGTTAATAAGTACTCAACTGGGTACTCCCCCTGAATTCAACAATTCTTAGTGAGAATGAGGTACTGTTAGTGTTTCATTAAAAAAAACTTTGTCAAGGTAAACCCAATGGGACAAAACCCTTGAACTAAAGTAAAAAGAGTACACAAGCATTCATCGGGATGCTCCCCCTCACATGCACACAACAGGGTGCAAAACATACGTCAGGATGCAATCATTATTTTCACTCAATGGGGTGCAAAGCATACGCCAGGATGCAATCACTATCCACACTCAACATGGTGCAAAGCATACGTTTTGATGCAATATTAATTCACACTCAACAGGGTGCAAGGAATACATCAGGATGCTATCGTTATTTGCACATAACTAGGTGCATGATGCATGTCATTTAGATAGCTCATAGACCTTTCTAAGTCAAATAGCTTTAACATGTTTTGGAAAGAATACTTCGGTAGTGACTTGGTGAACAAGTATGCATGATTCTTATTTGATCCAATATGTTGCAATTCAATCTTTTGAAATGCTTGTTGTTCATGTGTAAAGAACAATTTTGGCGATATGTGTTTAGTGTTATCCTGTTTTGATATAACCATGCTTCGATTGATTGATAACAATGGTGTTATCTTCATATATGACAACTAGTTAACTGGGATCATAAGTCAAAACACATTTACTTCGAATATGGCCACTTACATCTCAAAGCCATACACACTCTCTAGTCGCCTCAACGAGCGCGAGTAGTTCAGAGTGATTTGTCGAAGTATCAACTAGAGTCCATTTACAAGACCTCTAGGATATCGCCGCATTCCCTATGGTAAAGACATAACCAGATTGGGAATGTCCCTTATGCAGGTCTGATAAGTAGACTGCATCGGCATATCCGATAAGGGTCGCGTTATCTCGAGTATCAATCACACTTGATCCACTCGATGACGCGTAGGGATAGAATAAGCCCATGTCCGTACTATCTTTAAAGTAACGGAAGATGTCTTTAATACCATTTCAATGGTGGCGTGTTGGCGCGTTGCTATGCCTAGTCATGCATATCACAACAAAAAAGATATCCAATCTAGTACATTGGGCCAAGTACAATATTGCGATTATTGCACCGAGAGATGAACACACATGGATCAATATCTCATCATCATCCTCATTTGGATGGAATTGGTCCCTTTTAATGTCTAGAATGAATGACCATGGGAGTAGATGGAGGTTTTGTGTCATGGAAACTAAAGCGTCTTAACACCTTTAGGGTGTAATTCTCTTGATGGAGTAAAAAAACCCATCTTCACGGTGCTCGATCGCCATGTCGAGCCAAAGCCGTGTTTTCCTAAGATCTTTTATCTCGAATTCATTCTTCAGAATTTCAGCAGTTTTAAACAACTCTTTCGAGGATCCTATGAGATTCAAATCATCTACATAGACTGCAATAATAATATATCCTGAAGTGGATATCTTTATAAACACGCATGGGCATATCTCAATATTCAAATATCCCATGCTGATCAAGTACTCACTTAGACGGTTATACCACATCCGTCTGAATTGTTTTAATCCAAAAGGTGATCGTCTCAGTCGTATCGAGAACGTGTTTCGTGGTCTAGAACTACTTGATTCAGACAACTCGAGTCCATCAGGGACTATGATATGTATCTCTTTGTCAAGATCCCCATAGAGATAGGTTGTGACCACATCTATAAGCTGCATATTCAGTTTTCCGGAAACTACTAAACTGATTAAGTAGTGGAACGTTATAACATCCCTTACGGGAGAATATATCTCCTCGTAATCAATACCAGGGCGTTTAAGAGAAGCCTAGCGCCATGAGGCGAGCTTTGTATCTTACAGTCTCATTATTCTCTTTACGCTTCCTTACGAATACCGATTTACAACCAAATGGTTTAAACATTAGGTGGTGTTGGAGCAACAGGTCCAAACACTCTTCCTTTCGGTAAGGAATCCAATTTTACCTGGATTGTGTATTTCCATAAAGACCAGTCCATTGTACTCAACAATAGTACTTGGTTTCATGTCATCATTGCTCATAATGTCAGTGGCCACTGCGTATATGAGCAAATCATCGATGACAGTCTCGTTTTGCTTCAAAATATCGTCTAAGCTAGCATACTCGACGGATACTTGAAGATTATCGGGATGATGAGAAATTGGTGTTTCATCATGAACACGCTTCTCCAATACACTCTCGTGATCCTTAATGATCTCGTGTGGCAAAACGTATACGACCGAATTTCTCCTCCTTTGAGGCAAAACATCCTTGGAACCGAACGGGTCTTCCTCTTTTATTAGGAAGAGCGGCGGACTGGACAACCAATGGTAGCGTCCTTTGCACGGTGGGTTCGACCGATGCAACATGTTCAAACAGAACATGGCGTCTCACAGGGACGTCTATCCTTGCAAGCACATTTGCAGCAGGTATATTTGATCTCGTGACATTTGCTAAGTCATTAAATGTGTCTGGTAGCTGATTAGCAACATTTTGTAGACTTAGAGTTCTTTGCACATCCTTATCACTATGTGAAATCGGGGGATCCATATGAGACAAATTGGGTACATGCCACGTTATTTCACGTCGTTCCTTATCAACGTTAACGTGCAAATCTCCCCCTAACGACGGGAAGATTGTCTCATCAATATCACAATCCGCATGTATAGCGTTAAAGAGATCGCCTGTCAAGGGCTCTAAATAGAGTATGATGGATGGGGATTAATAATCAACATATATTCCCCGTCGTTTCTGAGGTCCAAATTTCAAACGCTTTGGAAGTTCAATTGGAACATTGGCCAAGCACCCAAACACGCGTTTATGTGAGACATCATGCTCATGTCCAGTTACCAGCTGGTACGCAGAAAATGGTTGGGTAGCCATGGGCCTCAGACAGACCAATGCAGCCGTGTGTAATATCGCATAACCACATGCAGACATTGAAAGTTGGTGCGCATAACCAAAGTTTTGAGAATTATTTATATTCGTTAAATAAATGTTTCTCCAAGAGCAATTTGTAAATGAACATACACAACAGGGTGTTCAATATCAAAACTCAATGTCGTGCAATAATTATCGAACGTGTTCGATGTAAACTCCATGGGCATTATCAAGTCTACTTGACTTTATCGGATAATCCGGATGATGAACCCTCAAATTAATGATCAGGGCTAAGAGTTAAGGATATGTTGCATTTTGTTGTGGAAACCAAAGTTACGTGTGATCATCTTTGTTGATTCATCAACCAATATCATGAAATTTTTAAATGGTCCGCATGTTGGTTGGATAAGTCCACAAATATCCCCATGAATTCTCTCTAGAAAACGGGATATCACTTTTGTAGATTATACATAAAGTGGTTTGAGATGTGTCTTTATAATCGCGCATATTTGGCATAAGCCTTTTCAAATTAATCACGAAATTATTCCTTCAAGAAGATGCACATGGGATGCATTCATAATTCAAAGCATCGTATTTTGACCCGGTGTCCCAGCCGGTCATGCCATAACATATAAGTTCCCTCATCAACGGGGGCTCGACGAATAATTAGATTGCTTTCAATGGTTTAGATCATACTGTGGCACAAACCATTTGACAAACATCTCAACTTCTCCAATGTACACTTTTGGTCGTATTGGTCGGAGGTAATGTAAATGTATTCAATACCATTTTCTCGAGCAATTTCGAGATGAAGCATATTTTCTCGAATATCCTTAAAACTTAACAAGTTACGACTGGAACTTGGACAATATAAGGCTTCATCTATGGTTAAAATAGCACCATTTGACAACATACATTGGGCTATACCAAAGCCAAGGGTCGACGGGCCCGAAATAGTTGTCAATGAAATTACTTTGAGGCGTAATGTTGATCAAGTAATTTTTTTGTTTTATGAAAGTGTACTTGGGTACCACAATCAACCAGACAATCAACAACCCAATATGCATGTCTCAAAGTAAAAATAATTTAAAGTCGGTCACACGTATTGACTAATTTCACAAAGGGAAAAAACTTTAATTATTTTGAGAAACATAATCAATGTAATCAATCCATAATCTAATGGAAACATAACCCATGAGCTGAAAAAATAGCTTTATTATTCCATTTGAGCCACAAAATTAGGGGCCTCAAAGAATTAATGTGTGTTTGATTCGATATTTTCCTACAACGGGAGGAGAAATATATTGGATTTAACTATCATTTAAAATGATAAGTTTATATATGTTTATGGCTTGTATGAGCACAAACTATGTGTCGAATCAGCAGGTTCGAAAAACACAAGTGCGAATGGTTCTCATTTATCGAACGACAGGTCGATTGATAGACACCAATTAATCATATGTATATAACCATATTCGTGGAAAAAATTATTTAGTCAACCTTTTTCTGTAGCTCTATTCGAATACAACCAGGAAAGACGGTGAGGGTAGACAGCGCTTGTGCGTATCGGAACCACCCATCATTAGGAGTCAGAAAAACCGCCAATCTTTCCTAGACATTGTATAAGAATATGTGAGCCTATTAGGGATGATTCACACCTTTTCAAGGAAGTGTCATACAATGCTCACGTGAGTGCGTCAACTCAATATGCCAACATATAATTCATGATGCATTATTATATTTTTTTCATCATGAGAATTCATCGAATCCTTAATCACCCTTTTAGTGCTATTAAAAATAGTTTAAACATAAATTATATTCAATAATTTTAATATGTATAATATTCTATTAATACATTTATTTGGATTTAAAACTTATTTTGCACCAACCTTATAGGTATATAATTTTGCAAATAAATCAATAACTATATCAATTATATAATAAATGCATCAAACTTAAAAATTATATCAATGAAGTCGTTTTGCATTTTTACAAATTATATCGAAATCTTAGATTAATGAGCATGAATCGGTTGTGCTTTTGGATACACTTCATCTGTTGAAATAAAAAGCACATTTTGACTCTTTCAACTTAAATTTTAGTTTTTTTTTTTCAAAATAAATAGATCATTACATCAAAACTGTGTAAGAAGTATGCAACATTGGAGAAATTTGTGGTAAAATAATATGAAGATAACATCATATTTCCATTAGAACAATTCTAGGATTGTATAGCAAGATACATTAATATATTATGTTATAGCATTTTTGCTTTAGTTTTATAACTAAAAGGTGTAAAAAGATAAGAATACCTTCCATGACTTGTTCACATACAGATGCCATCTTGATCTCGTAGCTTGCTATTCAAATACTCTTAATCATGGTCACTTTTGATGCAAACGTGAAGTATGATGCTTCCAACTTCTAGCAAAGTGCTGATAACGTGTTGTAAACCAATTAGCTCAATCAATAAGATCTTATTCCAACATTCTCATTCATATCATTGTGTATGTGTTACAAGATTTGTGTGTTCTCACAATGATACAAGACAACCTCTTTATATAGGCTAAGAGGTTGCAAACTAAGAGTCATGACATAAATACAATTAAATGTGAGCAAACAAAGAGTCTAAATGAGTTACAATAATACAAGCAAATAAAGAAAAAACACATAATTATAAACTTATAACATAATTCATCAATCTTTTTCTTCATTTTTTAAAATATTCAACAATTCTTATACTTAAATAACTTTATATATTTAGCTCAATACCTTCGAAAAGGGGATTTGGTTGGATGGAGTCTCGCAGAAGAATCTCATATTTATAGATGGGTGCTAGAACTAGCAGACGCATAGAAACACAGTTTGTGATGGGTAAATATGAGATAACTTTAGTCTTAGGTGATGTTTGGTAACATCTAAATAATTAATATCTGAATAATTCATAATTCCCCTCACATCTATCTGATTAACATATATCTGATTAAGAGTCAGAACATGTTTAATTTTTTATTCAGCTACTGATTATAAGGTCTTACCAAACCTCTGAATCTCTCCGATTAAAATAATATCATATTAACTGAATCATTAAAAAGCTTACCAAACAATATCTTAGTATATGTCAAGCCTTACACTAGAACCTTATATCATGACGACATAATCAAGTGTTAAAAGCCTTGTAATGAAACTAATGCGAGTAGAACCATGACAAACAATAACTTTTTTGTAAAATATACACGATTACTATTCCATTTCGTCTTCAATTGACACAATGTTCATGCAATTAAGTGCATGGGTTATAAATGGTAAAATGGGCCTAATAACATAGGATAACAATAATATCATATTGGTGCTCCATTTTCCTAAATAAATTCAATAATGGCCAGAGCTGTTATTTTCCATTCAAACTTTTTACCTGAAATAAGCTAGGTTTTGTAAATATGGCTATGGGAAGGTTCATGGCAATAACTAAAATTCAGAAATTAGTTGCAACAATAACAACTTCAAACCATCTATAATATTTACAAAAAGCTGAACAAATCACAGTCCATCGTACAACAAAACCCTACAAAAGTGGGAATCGAAACGGGCCATTTCCAACAACGAGACCCATTTATGACAATCCAATCGAAACATGCAAACAATCAGTTACTTACTCTTTGCCAGCTAATCATTCAAAGATGATTTCATATATAAAGAAAAAAGTTGGTTTTAGAGTCCGGGTATGGATTCAAGATTGTATTTTTGTGAAGGTTTTTGTGAATCGGGTTCTTGATTTTGTGGGTCTGGTTTCTTGATTGCATCAAAAGTTTGTAAGTAGTTATAAGAGGGGTTTCGGGTTGATGGTGGGGCCGGGTTGCTGATTCTGCTGGCCAGAAAACGGCGGATTAAGCTTCTTAGAAATGGAGACATGGTGTCCGGTTCGTGTTCTAAGTAGTACATCATTCCACCCATACACGCACAGAATAGAGCCACCTAATAAAAAAATTACAAATAATTGTCAGATAAATTTTTGCCACGTGGCAATTTTATTTTTTTTGCCAATTTTCTGTTCAAACTCAATTATTTTTCTTTTCATTATTTCACTTTAACCTTCCTAATTGTGCGAATTTATGGGATTTTAATAGTATTTATTACATCTTATTCCAAATGATTTTATGAGTTGAATTTTTGTAATCATCCAATATATAAGGCATATTTTCTCCACACGAAGAAAACTAACTTCCTCCGATTCAAAATAAGTGATACACTTTGGTTTTCACGGTTTTTGAGGCAAAAGATTATATTGATGCTTAAATTAGATTAATTGGATGGTTAGTGGGGAATGGGTCCCACACCTTTTGAATAAAGTGGGGTTAATGATGTTTAAAAGTAAAAGTAAGGGTAAAAGAGTCATTTCACTTTGTTAAAGTAGAAAGTTAGTGGGTGCGGGTCCCACTATTTTTGCCAAATAAAGTAATTTTTCAAAGTGTATCACTTATTATGAATTCGCCCCAAAAAGGAAAGTGTATCACGTATTTTGAATCGAAGGAAGTATATAAATATTTAATTTAATTATATATGGTTAAAGAAATCAAAATATTACAATGTTAAACTGTCTTACGATCAAAATGACATTATAACATGATTCCGAAATTAAGTTTATACTTTTATCAATATTCAATACCTTTTCATTATTTGTATATTTTTCAATCTTTAATAGCAGCAGCCTTACATTAGTATATGATACACAAACTATAATTTATATCTAAATTTTGTCAGCTATTATTAAAGGTGGTCAACAATCTAGTTATTATAAGAAAATGTTAAATTTTTATATAAAAAAATGTTCGATTTGTAGATAATGATAACTATCTCACGAGAAATAATTAGTTTAGAAAGATTTTAATAATCTAATTGGGATGCAAAACCATCTGTTAATGTGGACAATTGTATATTAGGTTATTACTTTAGACCAAAAAAGAAAGGGCAAAATATAGTAAATACCTCAGCATTCTTGATATCTGGAAGAACACGACGGTTGACTAAAATATACCACAAAGACTCTCCAGCACGTGGAAGAACATATAATCCAAGTTCTCCTCTTCTACCTTTTTTCTCCAAAAGTACAGATAAAGCAGCTAATCCACCTGCAAACCAATATACAAGCTTGTGGTCTTGTGTTGCCACTTTTCTATGCAAGCAAATCGCTCCCTTAAATCACAAATTAAAAAAAAAAAGTTGTTAGGTATAGATATAGATATTGGTATAGGTATAGATTATGAGTGAGTAGTAATATGAGCATGATGCTACCTGAAATATTCCAACAAAAGAAGACAGGAATGCTGTTGAACGAACAGCTCCTGTGACTGCATGCCAGCTCGTTTTAAATGGCGCGTCCATAAACTGAACAAGAATTCAAACATGATATATGAATTTTGAAGAATAATTTCTTATGAATTGAGTTGATTCGGGTTGTGCTTTATCTCTAACAGGTCAAAAGGGTAAAATATCAAAATAACTTAAAACAAAAATAGGTTGAAAGTTATCCTAGAGAGAAAATTGCCAAGAAATATGACAAAAATCCCAAATTTGACAATGTGAAGTATGGGTAATTTTCTCTCTCATCTAAAGGAATTAAAGTTCAATTTTTGACAATTTTAGATTTTTAGGAATGGAAGGTTAATTTTTGACAAATATAGAAGCTGAAGTTCAGTTTTTGACAAATTAAGGACCCAAAAATAGTTCAAGCTTGACAAATTGCGATATATTTAAAAAAAAAATAACTTTATTCCTTCTAGTAAACCATCTCATGATGGCCTAGTGGTAAGGCCCTAAGGGTTTTATTGGTAATTTTCCCTATTCTAAACATAAAGAGTTCTATTGAAAGAATATATACTTTCTACTCATATTTTATGTATAACAAATTTATAAGTTTTGAACAAAAAGGGTTTTGGGTCAACCCAACCCAACCCGTACCAAAATTACCCATTTTGACCCATTATATGCACATCCCATAAAACTAGTTTAACAGAAAACAACAAAAGTAAACAAAAAATCTAACCTTTTGCAAGCGCAACACAACAAACGGAACAAAAGTCAACGAAAAATAAAGTGGAAATGTTTTCTTAAAAGTAGCAGATGCTGCATAAGCATTATGGGCCATGCATGATTTTGTGCCTGGATGTATTATTGAGCAAGGAATAATAGATGGAAATTCTTGCAATGAAACAAAATCAGCTCCCTTTACAGTTGATAAGTAAGAAGAAAGTGATGCAATATCTACTCCAGAACCCCTGCAACATTCTCTCACAGCTTTGTAAACGGGCTTAGCAACGGGCCCCGTTTTTTGAATAAAATCTTGGTATGATTTTGGTAGGCTCTCGGGTCGCATTACAAAAGCATACATCACCTGTCATTGTTGGAAAAAAAAAAACTTATAATTGTCAGAAAACTAATATGCATAAAAAAATGAGAGAATTAGGATTGTAATAGTTGTGCTTTATCATTAAAATTAGAGTATATTACATAAATCGTCCTTGTGGTTTGTATGAAATTGTGGATTCCGTCCCTTTTCTTTTTTATATTACACAGGTAGTCTTTAAATTTGAAACGTTTTAACGTCAATGGTCCTAAAAAATTTATGGCCTTTTTTGCTTTAGGGACCGTACCATAATTTCATACAAACCACAGGGACGATATATGTAACTTACTCTTATATTTAATAGGTCAAGGTTGACACTGATACTTTAATATATATGAAAATAGAAAGTAAGATGACCATTTGGCCCTTGATTCATTCCAGCTTCATAAAATTATACAATAATATTTCAAGTACCTGAGCACATGATAAAGCAAATAGTAAAGAATCCCCATGTCTCCATGAGCTCCCCCACAGGTGGAACTTGTTCTTCGATTTTGCAGAATTATAAGCACACTGTTAATCAGCAAAAAATTAGAAAAACGTGATTGAAAAACATGTTTTACAGGCGAAAATTGCAGATGATTTTATTTCCAATCATGGGGAAAATGTAGGTTTTGTTCCATCAAGCGATTCTCCAAACAAAAATTATGGATTTGATTACTATTTTATATAAAAACATTAATTGTATTACATGTTATTACGTTAATCATATACCTGAGCAAGCCTTGCAAGAAGATATAGAGCAAGTGTACGCCTGCGATTGGAATCATCTAATGCTAAAATAGACAAACTTGCAATTGAACCTGCTAAAATTCTGCTCCATCACCACCTTTAACAAAGTCATATACGTGAAGTAGATATACTTTAAGAAAAGTAAATAATATAACTTATTTATTATATTAGCAAAAAATAAATAGACAAAAATGTTACTTGTATTACTTATTACACAGTAACTTACACATTAAATGGTGTTTCTTTCTTTCTCCACTTTCTCAACAAACATCTAAGAGCATGATATGACCCGGTAAATCCTCCAAAAAGTAAACCAACCCGGCACGCCTCCTCTCTCACTATCAAGTCCTTCTCTGATACAAGTTGCTGCATATAAATCGGGTAATTACTACAAAAACTATGCTTATGAGACAATTTCATACATATAAACAATGTGATAATTGAGGAAAGCAATATTATTATCTTCTGTTAAGTTGCAGTTATGTGAATCAATGACAGGTAAAACCAGTGCATCATCTCTTGGAGAAGTGGCAGCTTGATTTTCATCATATAAAATAGCAAATTCCAACGTATTTCCATGTGTGTGTCTATCCCATTTCACCCAAAAACAGAGTATAAAGGATAAAATATAGATTTTTCTGCCCGTGTTATGTTCAATTGTTCAAAAACTAATTTGAGATGCCCATGTGATTATGCAAATGCTATTATAGGTAAATAATATCAATTTCATAGGATGTCAAGTCCTTTGAGTGTGTGTGTCTAAAAAAGTCGTTCACTTACTCAATAGACGACAATGCAGAAAGAGTATCAACTGCATGCAATAAATGAATTTGGATGATACAAATCGATATTTGGAAACGAAAATGGAGCTTGATTAATTCAAACTTCAGCTGATTTTCGCCCATTCCGGTTCAGAAATCAGAACCATGGATCGTTCACGCAGCAAAATCTCCAATTTTATACGGTAGGTTCCAAAAAATAAGTTGACACACAAAACTAACTCCAATTTCATCAATTAAATTTAAATTTAAACATTTCATGACACTATTATTCAATCAACTATAAATATATACAAATTCGAACCTTGAGATCGAGAAGAGACGAATATGATTTCCTTCGAGCGAGCTTAAATGCACGGAGCAAAATTCCAATGCCGACACGAACACCATAGGATAACAGAAAACTTTGACACAGATTACCGATCGCGTTTGCTACACATGATTCATCAGCGTGATCGCAAGGTGGATGTAGCATCTTATCACGTCGTTGCCGGCGTTGTAATTCCTCAATTGCCTCCCTTAAACGATCCTCCGCCTCTTTTAGGCGGCGTTCCGCTGCGGCACCATCGAATGCATCGGAAGCCGGAGGCGGAGAAGCGACGGAGGAGTTGGATTTGGAGAGAGAAGACATTTTGGAATAGAGGGTTTCTGCATCGGCAGATAGAAGAGATATGGTGATTAAGTATTAAATCATTTAATTTTTTTGGGTGCTGAAATCGAGAGATGGAAATCGTACAATTATTTATGGAGATGGTACAAGTTTTTACAGCGGTGAGATTTGCCGTGGAGATAGTAAATTGCTTTGATTTGGTGGGACATATTGGGTCGGGTCAAGGGTCCGGGATCCGGTGTGGTCACCGTTAGCCGTTACTTGACGCGACTATGCGTTTGTCTGGGACTCTGATTGCAGACAAGTCCACCGTCTGATCGAAACGTTTTAAAACGGCTCACTCTATCCCTACCGAACATTTTTACCATTTCTACCTAATGACTAAAAGTCAACATCACATCAACTCTCTATCCATCACATTATACTTTTATCTAATAAAAATAGGCTATCGGCATTTTTTCTTTTCCAGTACAACTTTATTAAAGAGAATATTTATTTACTTTTTCATATTGCAATAAACTACCGTAATAATTATTGTGTAATTCATATTTTTATTTGACTGTCTACATTTCTACTTTGTATACTAACGTAAATAATAATAGTTAAGTAACCTCATTTTTATCAAACAATAATAATATTATATCTATTTTAACTTTTGACAAATTTTTTTGTTTTAAAATTATTAGTAGGGTACTCGTGCAAAACAGTGGTGGGTACCCTATGCAACTAAATTTTGCAGCGAAAGAATAATATATATTTATTACATATAATTAATGGTTGATAGTGTTTATTGACCTTTGTGAAAGTTATGTAATGAGCTAAAGAATGATCAAAATAGAGTTGTGATAAATGAGATGTTAGCTGTAAAAATAAAGCGTTTATGACAAAAAAAAATCAAATAAATTAAATATGTAGAAAATTATGAAATGGCTGGGAAATTAAATAGGTATTTTAAAAAAGAAAATCAATTAACTAGTTAATGTTTTACTTTGAATGCGTGTTCCATTTATCTAAAAAGGTAAATGAAAGACAGATAGAAGAAACGCACAAAAGGAAGGTGATGGATTTATGGAAGGAAGTGCATTTCTTTCTGTGCATTTTATTTTTGTTTTTTTAATTAATTAAATTTGGAGAAATTTCGGTCACCTTCAGGTTAAATCAAAGTAACTTTTGGTAGGAAAAGCAATACCCTTTAAAACTACCAAACATAAACCATCTTTTCATGTTCTCACTAAATAAAACTAACTACTTCATACTACCTTCGTATCAAAATAAGTGATACACTTTCTATTTAATAGTGGGTCAACATAAGTTATATACTTTTAAAATTTATATTATCTAGTAAAAAAATGGAATATATTCTCTACTAACTATATACTTTAATAAAGTGAAATTATCCTTCTATCATTACTTTTATTTTTAAACACTACAGTATTAATATCACTTTATTCAAAAGAAGTAGGACTCATTTTCAACTAACTATCAATTTTAGTCTATCTTAACTCGCATTTTAATCTTTTACCTCAAAAACTGTGTATTCTAAAATGTATCACTTATTTTGATACAGATGTAGTATTACTATAATTTTCTAAAAAAAATAAAATTAAATGAATTCAAAATGTGTCTTTTTGGTTTGAAATTCGAAATTTTGATTTTAAAAATACCTTTAATCATTAACAGCATAAATGTTTTAGACATTCAAAAATTTATAAATATAAAACAAAACTATTTATTGTAAATACATTTATCATACACAAGATTACTATTCATTACAAAGCTTAATCACGTTCCGTTCTGAACGGACCTATTTTTCTAGGTGGGCTTACAATGTTTAACTCTATCTATATAATTACAACTAGCTTCATAGCCCGCCCGACTGGGCAGGCATGCTTTAAGAGATATATTATAAAAAATACCAACAAATATTAATATTTTTAAAATGACGTAAGAATAAATAGCTGTAATGATAAGTTTGTACACAATTTGACACATGAATGGGCTTTGGTTTCGGATGACCTTTTATTGGCATGAAAAATAGGTCAATTTCGTCATTTTATCCTCACCAAAATTTCCCATCAGATTTAACATAGCAATGTAAATGGTGAAAGTGACGAAAAATGGGTCAATTTCGTCATTTTACCTTCTTATACTTCGCCGGCAAATCTCACTACTTTCCGATCAACCGCCGTTTCTCGTTCTGCTTCAGTCGCACCTCCGCCGCTTGTCTACCATCTATTTTAATACGTCAAGGAAACAAATTTTTGTTTTTATATACTTCAAAATGTCTACTAATGCTTCAGTTAAAAAAAGTGAAACATTTTTTTTTTAATGTCAATGAATTTTTTTTTTTTTTGAGATGAATAAGACCATAATAATCACTAATTAGTATTTGGAATAACCTCAAAATTCATTCAAAATAAATTAAACAAACAAAAGAAAATACATTCAACATCATAAAAGAAAATGTATGGCGGATCTAGGAGCGTCATACAATATATCAAAAAAATCTCTATAGTAAAAGAGGCCGGCCATAAGTTATAATAGCACAAGATTAACTACATTAAAGTGTAGCACTCAATTGACCTCGAATTTGGAAGTTAATAAATCTCAAATTCCACACTTACAAACGAAAACAAAGAAAGAATAAGAATATATGAGTAGTTAATGTAGCTTTAATCTAACCTACTCCACTGTAAGCGGATAAGAAAACCTAATAGACAGAATTTCTTTAACTAAACCATCCGAATTTAAAACTTCTAATCAAATAAGCTAAATCACATATCATCATCACTCTCTTCCTTAGGCTCTTCCTCTATAATTTAAACTTAAAAATGTAAGAAAATGTAAATCAAATGCATATATTAAAAAATAATAATTTAGAATTTTATTTACCTTTTTTCTTCTAAAGCAGTAGCAGCAGCAGCCGGAACAACACTAACATTTACATTAAGATCCTCAATGTTTCTATTCTCCAAGTTTAGAAAACAAACTTGCCAATAGGATTCATAAGTGATGCCTTCACAAGTGATTATTGATATAACATAATAGAAGTGGCATTTTCAACCCATCTACTTATAAATGGGTTGATTTTAGGGTATGTTCTATCTCCAATAGGTTACCAAAAAAACTGACTTAGAGGAAACGGGTCAAAGTTGTTCAAAATCGCTCATAGACTTAATTTCATTCAAAAAACACATCAATTTCATTCAAAACAACACTCTTGTTACGCGGCTGTCATGTTCTCTTCTTTCATCTGTAAAATAACCGGCCTTTCATTGTTTCCTATTTTGGTTTCTTTGCATTTTGTATTGATGTTATTATTGTAACCTCGAAGCCTAGAAACTGGAATATCATGATTATGATTACCTATACGTTGTTACTACAGATTTCGAGTCTAATGGAGCCCGTTCTACATGCTTTCTAACATTGCATCCCGCAAATGTGCACTTATAATAACTCCTGCATATTTCAAAACTTCAATAAACCCATTTTGCTAACCGACACATTTCACATAAATCGGTTGAAATTTGCCATATAATGAAAGCAAAAAAGTAAAACATATAAATACTACCTTGGATTAGTATTCCCCTTAACCACCTTCTGCCCGTATTTTCGCCACTTGAACCCGTCGTCCAAAAGATCAACTTCACTTCGTGTTTGCACCACTATTTTCGGTTCGAATACCATCTTGTTAGATAAACCCGGTTCCACAGGTACCGAAACGGGCCCCACTTCCGTATTCCTATTAAAAAAACACATCAATCAATTTCCAAATCATCAAATATAAACATAGATATACATATAATGATATAATGTATAAATCATATAAATTATACCTTCTTTTCGGATCAGGTTCGTCATTTGGATCATCGATTCTCATTAATTGATTAAAATTATATCCTTGTCTCTCCGGTGGCAAACCAGGCAAGTCATCGGGAAATACCTCGGGAAAATCCCGAATAATTTTGACGTTATCCATCGTCTTCTTTTCTTTTCGGCCATCTAATACATATGCAATAAACGATGCACAACATTTCGATATACTTTTCCTCGCCTTAATGGCGGTAATCACATTAGGCATGTGATGTCGTTTCTCCCCATACACATACACTTTCTCATTCTCGGGTGTCCTAATCGACACTATTTTCTTTCCACGCAAAATTTTGGCTTGGTGCATACCCAACGAATCCATACCGATAACCACATCGAATGCCCTAATTCCCATGGGCAACAAATCTACCTTATACTTTCTACCGTCTATTTCTATTTCACAATTTCTATAAATACATTCAACCATAGACGTTTTCCCGTCGGCTACTTCTATCTCATAAACCTCATCTAACATCTCGGACGGCACATTCAATTTACAACCGAACTCATAAGACACAAACAAATAATTGGAACCCGAATCAAACAAAATATGAGTTTGCAAGGAGTTAATGAATAAAGTACCTGACACCACATCGTGTGCCTCCTTCGCCTCCTCTCGAATGAGTTGGAAGGATCGCCCATTCACCTTCGCCGGTTCCACTTTCTTTTGAGCCGTGGACACCATCGACTCGTTTCCCTTCTTCGGACACACATTGCTATAGTGCCCCTTTTCGTGGCACGAGAAACACTCAACCTCGGCCAAAGATTTGGACTTGCATTCTCGGGCCATATGCCCCGGCTTCCCACAATTAAAGCAAGTTTTCGACTCTCCTCGGCACACGCCGGCATGATTCTTCCCGCACTTCTTGCACGAGTCAACACTACCTTGCTTAGAGAAGCTCGAAGTGAACTTCCCTTTCTTGAACGAACTAGAGCCGCTCTCGGCTTTCCTTTTCTCGCCCACATGGGCCCTCTCGGCAACACGTGCCTCATTCACTTCCTCAACACCCCGGGCGGCACTAATGGCCTCATCAAGTGTGACCGCCCTCTTGACCTCCAATTGGTAGTCCCACGGTAACCCACTAGCATACCGGACCACCCTCAACCTCTCATCCGAGTAGGTTTTAGCAACAAACGGGAGCAATCCCGTGAACTCTCTCGAGTATTCCTCGATTGACAAATCACCCTTCTTTAGGGTCACGAACTTCTCGTGCATCTTTTCCAAATCCCTTTCGGGACAAAATTTCTTTTTCAACCTCGCGGTAAACTCATCCCACGACATCTTCTCAATCACCTCCCTCCCGAGGGTCTCATACACAATATCCCACCAAACCATCGCATCTTCTTTTAACAATTGTGACGCATATGTCACCATATCGGCATCCTTGCACTTGCTACTACCGGTAACCCTCTCGGTCTCTCGGATCCACCTCATGGTTACTTTCAGGTCCGAACTACCCGTATACACATTTGGCTTACACGCCATGAAGGATTTAAACGAACAACCTTCTTTCACAACGGGCCTAGCCCTAGCATCACTTTGGCCACCCGTGGAGGGCCCGGTTCTCTCATCGATTTAGCCTCGGACTCACGGTCTCCACCCGACCTCTCACGGTCCCCAATAATTCGGTGCACTTCCTCGGCCACCGTCCCTTTGATTTGATCAATAATAGTTTGGAGATCCGTCATGGTTACCGGAGTTCTATTAGCTCCGACCTCCGACTCACCCATTCGATGCATCGACGGTTGACTTTCTTGTTCAACCACAACCTCAAAATGAGGTATCTCCTCCTCCCGACCCTCCGGGGCTCTACCACTTCTACGCGTGGTCACCATTTCTTTGATTCAAGACTATACTAAAGACATTTAACATTTAGTACCTTGTGTACAACCCATTAGTCGCATAAGACTCAATATCCATAATTATATCAAATTTCATCGGTCCCCTAGGTTCAACCCTAAACTTAATATAAAGTCTCAAGGTCAACCTATGATCTTAAGGAATCTTATATTCCTAATGCTACAGTCTAAGACTAGGATGGTCATCCAACCTAATTCACTTAAACAGTAGCTCTGATACCAAGTTGTAACACCTCAAATTTTAATACAAAACATTTGCCCAAAATAAACCATTTTTCATAAATAGAAGAACTATCCCAAAATATGGATTTACAAAAACCTTTGGTATGAAAATCAGAGTATAAAGTTTGGTGTTACAAAATAGATCAAAACCAAAGCTAAGCATAAATCCAATCTAAAGTTCTTCTATTCTAGGCCCCGCATCTCTATCCATGCGTACCTAAACCTTCGATCCCGAACCTGAGTACATAGCAAAACAAACAAGGAGTACGTGAGACAAAACATCTCGTGAGCTACATGGGTTTAGACCCGATAATAAATATAATCGTATGACATATAAACAACATATAAGTGAGTCATCCATCTAACTAGTCACCCTATTGTGACTCTAACACTTTGCTTTCCTAGCAATCATATCTAGTTGTCGGGACATCCCCAACCAACTAGAACCACATTAACTCATTAACCGGGGATCCCCCGCATTAACAAGCTTCAAGGTAAAGGCAAGAGGGAATCGCCCAATCTACATATACCTGCCTTACTCGCCGGACTACTTCCAGTTAGCAAGACTACTATCATGGAATGGGCCGATGGGGATCCGCCCAAATGCTCCCCATTCCATACCTCATGACCGGGGATCCCCCGCGTCATCACATCGTCTCAACCTTACTATAACTCGAAGGTTATATCAATCAAAGCCTTTGGCTATCACATCAATCATCTACAAGTTAGTTACCTATATTCAACAATATGCAACTAACTATATTTGCTAAATTCTACACAATTATCAAATAGACTCGACATATATAATAACAAGTATTTTCATGGCTATGTACTCAATAAAGTCCACACGTACTCACCTTAGCAATAAGATGCTCCAACCGAATTCTTGCCACCGAATCTCTTGCTTCACAAATTCACCGACTTTCCAAGATGTCACCGAAAACCTAATACAATGATCACAAGATGTTCAACATCTCATACTACCAATAATGTACCCATTAACCTCTAATTACCATTAACTAACATTTTCCCCAATTATGGTGATTTACCAAACCCTAGGTTTAACCAACCCTTAAGATTCTCACCAATCGAAATCATACACTTGTTTCCTTTGTTAATATACCATCTATTAAGTGTATACATCATTTATTCACCATAATCCATAACCCCCAATAACTAGTGTTTCAAACCCAACCATCAAAATACATAGATCTAAAGCTACAAAGATCAAGGAGTGAAGATATACCTTTAATCTTCACTTAGGAATGAAATCTACCAAGGATTTGAGAAGAAATCAACCAAAATCTGCACTTGAGCTCCAAAATCGCCAAAGGGAAAATCTAGGGTTTACTATTCATTAAATGAGCCAAAACCCGAATTTATTGCAGACGACAGGACTTCACGACGCGAACTAGTTCGCGTCGCTAACTCTGCATGTCGTACGCATACTTAGCGATCGTTATCTCATCGCGAACTACTTCACGTTTTAAATCAAAATCTCTGGCCCGACTTCACGAACGCGAACTACTTCGCTTCGTGAACTTCTCATGCAGCCAGGCTGCACTTTTTCAACTTTGTCTCGACCCGGTTTCGCCCATAACTTCTTCATACGGTCTCCAAACGACACGAAACCAATTCCTACGTTCTTTAAACGATTTATCCTTAATTATCATATTTTTGTACAATTTATTTATTTACAAATTTCAGGTCGTTACAGTTACAGTTGCTATTTGTTGAGGTTCACTAATGTCAGATTGAGAAACTGATAATTCATCTGGTGATCCAATTTGGGAATCTTCAAGTTCTTATTTTGCGTTGACTGGGTTGACCATTTGTGGTTGTTCTTCTGATGGAACTATTGAAGATGATCGGTTTTCGGGTTGAGCATTATTGAAATAAGATTGAGAAAATGCAGCTTGAGCTGTAACGTGAGCCAATGCCTGCTGGTGAGACATCCCAAATGGACTCTAAGCAATTCAAACCAATAAAAATATATTATCTTTTGCAAAACAAATAATCTTCAAATGAACAAAATAGTCAAATGAACAAAAGTAAACATATAAATTGACCGGGCTAAGTCATTTTTCATTTCATTTCTTTTTATTCTTAGATTAAAAAGTTTTATTTCTTTCTTTCATCCTCATCTTCAACATTCATCCCCCATCTTCAAAAAGAAAATAAATTAAAAAAGACTTTTTTACACTCACGTGCATTGCACATGAGGTGAGTTAACATAATAAATTAACATCAGTTAGTTTAAAGGACCATCGGTGAAAAACAATTCAGAATTAAGGACCATCCGTGTAATTTTTGAAACTAAAGGACCATTCGTGAAATTTGCTATATACTTAAAGGACCATCCATGTAATTTACTCTATTTATAAAGTAAAGAAAACAAAAAACAAACATATTAGTGGCCATTGTGATTCCTCTTAAATCTCTCATTAGTCCAATTAGTGCATATTTTACCGTATCAGTACGAAACATAGAATCATGGATTGATTCCAGATTAATAAAAACCTACAAAAACCAAAAAAAAAAAAAAAAACTTCATTCACCTGAATTTAACAAACAAAGTAACCAACTAACAAAATTCAAATCCATGGACGATTTGAATTTAACAGGGTTGTCTTCCATGAAGATTAACCACCCAATAGTGTAATAAAATGTTGTTCTACACTTCTACTGCACGATCCTCTATATTCATGCAAGAAAGGAAAGTGTTCTCTCTACAAATAAAAATGGATTATTATTCAATATTAATCCAAGTAATTATGGAATAATTAATTTAGAGAGAATTAAAAGATAGAAAACTACTGTATGATTTGCAACAATGAATTTGACAGTGTCCAGCTTCATGAGTAGTTTTCATGTCATATATCTGCAACGAAATTTATCTCACAAATAAGAACATTTCATAAAAATAAATAATTAAAAAATTAAAACTAACCCAGATGCAAGTTCGAGAAACAGACTTAAAGTGTGATCAATAACTTCCTCACTCTGTAAGCAAGTATAAATGAGAAACAGTTACAAAACATTCCCAAACAAAGAATTGAAGATTAACCTTCAGATAATAAGCTCATGATGCCTTTTCTTGCGGCTTCAGCAGAAGGCCAGAGAGCGAGTCATATATTCATCTGAATGAACATGTAACATGTTTGATCAGTTTCGGTTTTTCAAATCTCTATCATTTTCGGTTTCGGTTTTATCGGTTAGGTTTCTGGACTGCACTCACCCCTAAATCTGATAGCTAGGTATATTATAATGATTTGATCCTAAATACAGTGATTATATATAAATTTATTTATCACGCATTTAAAATTGATAATTATAATCAGTTTTAAACTAACTATTTTGTGGCAATAATACCTTATTGATCAATTTTGTATCGAGTTCTGCTTCGATAAGAAGCATGTCAGCACTGGGATTATGGAAGAACATAAATTCACGCTCTCCATCGGCTCGCAGGGTAACAAATGCCACTGCGGTTCTTGCATTCTTATCAAACCTCATTCCTGAAGTATCGACATTGTTTTGTTTGAGGATGTCAGCCAACATGTAGCCAAATTCATCGTCTCCAACCTAGTTACAAATGAAATCAAAAGATCCAGTGTTGCTAAGACATGATATAGCAATCGAAGAACAATACATTTCTAAGAAAAATTGAAATCCATTGAAAATACCTGATAAAATTTAGAGAAGAACACAGGTTTGAAGGAGAATTAGGGTTACACCCCACACCACCATCTCGATCGACTCGAAAGAATGATTAATCGAAAACAGTTATGAAGATGATGGTAGAACTCAGTAAATAAGAACAGCGGCAAAACAATAATTCGATTTGGGGAAGGCGATTTCGATCTGGCGTTGGTTGCATCGATTGGATACTAAATATTTGTATGCTCTTCAAAGAGGTCTGGCGATTTCGATTGGATACCATTAGATACCATGGAGAATCATGTCTGGCAAATCCGATTTGGAGAAGGGAAGACAATGGAGATATCCGATTTGGGGAAGGCGAATCCGATTTGGGGAAGGCGAATCCGATTTGGTTGCATCTAAGCAGTTGAATGAGGCATTGGAGAGTTGTTATGGGGAAATCTCAATCAAGTTTCGCGGGCCAGTGGACGAATCACGTAATTACACGTGGAATAACAGACCAATCACAAAGCTGCAAACTGCCTAGTTGTCGAATCAAAATCGGGTCTACCTGCATATATAGGGGAAGATTCCTCCATAAAAAAGGGTATTAAAGATGTACTTCGTAATAGATAAAAAGTATATTTGATTCTTTTTAATATGTGCTATAGTCCTTATTCTTTTGAGTAATGCCCCAATGACCCATGACCTTTAGTTTTCATTCTTACTTCTGGAAACAGGTTATGACATATTGACATTCCATTTGGGTGGAAGATGATATCACTTTAAATTATCACTACTCAAGAAGTTAAGTTCAGATGGTCGATCCTTCATTTCTTCTATAATATTTTTTGCACTTTGCATGGTAATAGAAGTTACTCTTTTATTATCAATAGACTAGCAGGGTACTCGCGCAATGCGGCGGAGGGTACCCGTAACTATATTTCGAAGTGACGACAGTACCGGTGATGGTGGCAATAGCGATGGTAATGAGTGGTTGTGCGTAGTAACGGTAGGTGCCGACATTAGTGATGGTAAGATCATATCCGAAATTAGCATTTTTTGTGAAGGTAAATATGGGTCGTTTAAATACAGAAATTATGGATGAGTTCCGGTGACGTTAAAACTTATATATATTAGTATATGGAATAAATCAAAGTAATCAAGTAGTTGAAGTGGTTAACACACACACACCTAAGTCCCAAATGGCCACGGGTTCGATTCTCCTAAGCTGCGTTTTTATTATTTTTTGTCTTCTAAAGCATTTAGGCCTACTAATATTAGAAGGCCTTAAAAATTAAGTTTTTAAGAACTTCTAATATTGGTGGGCCTAAATGCTTTAAAAAAAAATGGTAAAGGAGTGTACCATTGACACTGGCCACATATTGTGACCGGACACCCGACCCAGCAACAGGTGCATTCCCCGGTAAATCACCTAACAATGATATCCACACCTCTGCTTGGGCTCGATATACGAGACCCAACATTTTCAGCACAGAGGGGGACCCACGTTTCTACGGAGGCTGGTGGCCACAAGGGGGGTTTAATAGTAGTATAGATTTGGTAAGGTCAAAAGTTGCTTGAAATCATAAATTAAACGGAAATAAGGTTGTTATCCCAAAATGCGTTGATTTACAGCCGTTATTAATTGTGTAATTAATAGTCAATTGTTGCTAGAAATAAATAATTAAACGGAAATGTGGATTTTGGTAAGAGTTGATGATTTACAGCATCGTATATTTAATGTTATTGGGTAAAATGGTTTTCGAATAACAGACTTTTGTTATTAAGTGTGGGTGGGGTTACCAAAGTGTAATGTATAGCAAGTGGTTAACACATAGTGATAAGTTAGGAGAGGTCTTGGGTTCGAATCTTATTAGCCGGGTAGGCCTAAATATTTTATATAGTAGTAAGATAAAAGTTATATTACTACTAATTAAACAACATAATATTTCTGGTGATGTAGTTTTTGGTTTAAATGTCTTGAGCAGGATAGTTATAATTTACTTAGTTTTAGTTAATTTATGAAAGCCATATGACATTTATGGAATAGAATAAGCTTATTTACTCTCATTAATTTAGACTTTTTTTTTACCAGCCTCATTAATTTAGACTTATATAAGAAGTCTACTATTTGTTTTCTTCATAAAACATATAAGTATATAAAAAATATCAAAAATATTAGGTAGTTTGGTAAGTCGAATTACATATATTTAGTTTTCTATTCCATAACTATTATATCTTAGTTGTCTGGGGTGTTTGGGAAAGCTTATTTAAAGGGGCTTATAGCTTATGAGTTTATATAAGCTTAAATAATCCCTTTAAAAAGGGATTATTAAGACTTATATAAACTTATAAGCCATAAGCACCTCTAAATAAGCTTTCCCAAACACCCCCTATATCTTAGTTGTCTATCAAAAGATTAAAATAGAAAGTAGATAGTTAGTGGAAGTTGGGTCTCACTTTTGTTGAATAAAATGATATTAAATATGAGTTTTAAAAGTAAAAGTAAGGGTATAAGGGTAATTTCACTTTATTAAAGTGGATAATTAGTAGAGGATGAGTCCCACATTTTTACAAAATAAGATACTCCGTAACTTTTAAAGTATATCACTTATTATGAAACTACCTAATTGGAAAATGTATCACTTATTGTGATATGAAGGAAGTATTACATTTTGAAGCTCCAACAGATGGAACAATAATATTAATAATGCTTTTTTTTAATTGTTATAAGATATGATTCATTAAAAATATAAATGATCGAATCCGATATAAATCAAATCGTAATTTTCGCTTAAGAAAATGAAGGTTATATAATCCCGCAACAACGTGAGGGGCTAAATATTACTTGTTAAGTAAATACCTTGACTCAAAAACATTAACCACAAAATTGAAATCATCTCGTAGTCGACTATAAATGTATAGTAGAATGAAATGATACTCTTCGGTTGCTCGCTAGTGTCATGTCCCATCCGACGCGCTAACATGACTTATTCGATTGAGTTTGTCGGTGATTTTTTTCAGTAGATTGGAAAAAGAAGAAACGAAAAGAGAAGGTTTAGATTTTAAGTGGACTTTTTAATTAAACACAAACATAATATATTAGAATTTATAAATGAAAATAAAAATAGTTGAATTATCTCACTAAAATTACAGAAACAAAAAGTTTATTGGGAACGGAGGCGAGAGTATTAGATAACTTAAATAATGTGAATGATAAATGATAAACTTGTTCTACGCAAGTGAAGAAGTTTGAAAGTTAAAATTGCATTTTTCTAAGTTCTTCAAGTTGATTGTTTTTTTTTTTTTTTTGAACAGCAAAAAGGATTAATCGCAGACGAGCTTCGGCATTGCCATCACCCATCCCAACCAACCCTAAAATTCATTATATTAAAACAACCACCAGTACATAGTACCAATACACCAACTATACAGCATTAAAGAAAACATAAAACATAGAACCCACACCTTAGTTTTCGCACCTAATTCATAAATAAGAAAAAACCCCTACATATTAGATTATAAAATATAAAAAGCTATCTCCCTATGCAGTTTGCATTACACTTCACCGGAGTTTAAATTACGATTGGATCCGAACACCAGGTCCCCCATGATATGCTGCTCCAGTTTGTCTTCACCCGATGTTTTAGCCAAAAGAATGATTATGCTTGAGCTTGCATGTTGATTGATTGAAAAGCTCCTAAATTGTGGTACATCCTTCTCTTTCGATTTTGAAAGATCCGTCGCCCAAGTGACTGATGCCAATCACCACCAATCTCTTATTATTTTTTCAATTTGTTTTATTCTCATTTCTCTTCATTATATATAAATAATATATTATATATTACATTCGTATTGAAATAAGTGATATTTCTAAGGTTTTAGGGTTTTTGAGATAAAAGATTAAAATACGGATTAAAATAAATTAAAATATATAGTTATTGAAAAATAAGTATTAGTTATATTAAATAAAGTGATATTAATGATGTTTAAAAGTGAAAGTAAGAATAAAAACATAGTTTTATTATATTAAAGTAGATGGTTAGTGAATAATGATTCTCATTTATTTACCAAATAAGGTAAACTTTAGAAATGTAAACTTATTTTGAAACACCTCAAATATAAAAGTGTATCATGTATTTTGATATAGTGGTAGTATTAATAATTAATAATATATTATATATGTATAATATTAATATTCATTTTTATTATATATTTTTTTAAAATGCTCCATGGCGGATTTGGTAATCATTATATGCATATGTTCGAGATATATCATGTATATAATCTAGGGATAATTGTTTTTATATTCTTGTAAAACTTATAAATTATTTTTATATTATTTTCAAATTCATAAATTATTTCTATGTCCTTCTAAATTTAATAATTACCTCCATATCATTCCAAATCTTTAAAACTCATTTTATGTCCAAAAACCTATTTTATTATTTATTAAATTGTGATAATATCAATTAATACAGACAAATAAACACGATATCTAATACATAATCAATAGATTTATTGCATATTTATTTTAAAATTATTGATATTATAATGATTTAATAAATATTAAAATAGGTTTTTGACATTAAAAGAGAGTTTTAAAGATTTAGAAGGATATAGAGACAATTATAAAGTGTAAAAGGATATAGAGATAATTTATGAATTTGAGAAGGATATAATAATAATTTATGAAATTTACAAGGATATAAAAGCAATTATACCTTTAATCTATATAGAGAAAATTGATTTCTCTACTAATTACGTTATCAAATAGTAAAATCCATTTCATTTCTAATCTCATTTTATTTCTTAGCATTTCATTTTTCTCAAGAGAAATGATATTTCTTCATACTTTTTCTTCCTACCCATAAGACCACTCACTTCTAAGGTTGATATGTATTATCCACTAATTATATTTCCTCATATTATTCCTTGATTTTGACATTTGTCATGATTAAAATAGATAAGAATATAATAGAAAGAATTGGTAGGAAGAAATACCATTACTCTTTTCTCAATTTCCTATACCAAACATGCCTTTACCACCAAAACGAAAAGTGTTACTCTTAACGGATAACATTGGTTGGGCTTAAGATTGGGCTTGTGCTTTTACCCTTATGACCCTGCTAAACCTCAAAGCCTGTCCAAACATTGCGTCTAATCCCGAAAACACCCTCAAGTAAATACCAAAATAACAAAGTTTACGTTTTATCAACCCCCAAATTCCCGCACTTGAATTTATTTCATCGACAGCAGATAAAACCCTACAAAACCCTAATTTCACTGGCTCAGCTCCAAATTCACAACGCAATTCGTGTCTCCAGTCACGCGATTACAGTTCTATCTGATTCATATATAGAGATAACACGTTATGGATCAGACGGTGGAGCATGATCAAGAGCACGAAGTTTACGGTGGAGAAATACCGGATGAAGGTGAGATGGATACTGATTTTGAGATGTCGAGGGATGAAGCTGAAGAAGTTGAAAACAATAACTCTAAGGTCTAAATTATGTTTCTCACATGTATTTGTTGCTTGTTTTATGATTAACTGTATGCATGTTGCCCGAAGTTGAGACTTGATTTTAGGGTTACAGTTTCTGATTGCATCTGTTGTTTTGTAAATTTAGGATCTAGAGGATATGAAGAAGAGATTGAAGGAGATTGAAGAGGAAGCAGGAGCTCTTCGTGAAATGCAGGCGAAAGTTGAGAAGGAGATGGGCTCAGTTCAAGGTATTAGCTCAAATTTGGATAAATACGCTTTATAACATCTTCAATGTGCTGTGTTTTTTAGATGATTTTGCTGTTTCTGAGTATTACGTTTGAATTTCCCTAAGCATAACCATTGTAGTTTGAATTGTAGAATCATGTGTGATGGTAGTTATTAATTAGCATAACTTTTTGTTCCTTATATGATGGAATTTTCAGAAGATTCCAGTGCTTCTGCTACACAAGCTGAGAAAGAGGAGGCTGATGCCCGTTCGATATATGTTGGTAATGTAAGATTATCATCCTTCACCTTATTTCATTTTTCTTATCCAAGTGTTCCTTGCTGGGTCTTGATTCGTATGAAATATTAAATTAAATTTATTTAATCTTTATTCCATGATAAATATCTTTTGTATGCACCCCTAAAATACCATTCTTTTTACTCATTATGAGTTTCAGGTAGACTATGCTTGTACACCTGAAGAAGTTCAACAGCATTTTCAGTCATGTGGGACTGTAAATAGGGTGACAATTTTAACAGACAAATTTGGTCAACCAAAAGGTTTCGCATACGTTGAATTTGTGGAACTTGAATCTGTTCAAAATTCTTTGCTTTTGAACGAATCAGAATTGCATGGGCGTCAACTCAAGGTTTTAATCTTATTTTATTTTTATATTTTTTCTAAAGTATTATCATACATTTTGGGATTCAAATTCTCACTAGTAGATTTTGTTATTGTGCAGGTTGCTGCTAAAAGAACTAATGTTCCTGGGATGAAGCAAATTAGAGGAAGGCGGGCCAGCCCGTATGGATTTAGGTCACGAAGGCCTTACATGGCGGGCCCACCAATTTTTTCTCCATATGGTTATGGGTATGTACCAGAATTTTTCCTCGTTTAATTTTAGTTTTTGTTTGTTGTAGTTGCTGCAGTTGACCATAGTTAAAGTGTGCAATCTTGACTTTTTTAATTTTTTTTATGAATGAGTGTTAAGTGGGAGTGTGGGACAAATGGGTCGAAAGTTGCCTAATGTGGGTAAAGCTGAATGTATCCTTTTAAATTTATATTTAACGCACTAATAGGTATTTAATGTTATAAAAAGTTTGTACAAAAAGTGGTTTGGGGCAACCCAGTTCAAATGGGTAGGTTACCTATTTTGACCCGTTACCCAACTCACCCCACCCATCCATACTGTAGGGGTGAGCGCGGTCTAAAAACCAAACCAATTGAAACCGATATAACCGAAACCGAACCGATTACATGTTTTCGGTTTTGGTTTGGTTTTTTTTTAAGCACAAATGCTCATCCCTATCCAAAGACTGAACTGGAACGATAGAACTGGAACGATAGAACTGGAACGATAGAACTGAAACAAAAAATGATGAATTTTCAAAACTGAAAACTGAACGGATTACATGTTTTCGGGTTGGTTCGGTTTTTTCGGCACAAATGCTCACCCCTAATCCATAGTGTGATGGAAGCTGTTCGGTATTCATAAAAACAAGTGATTTCAAACCAACAAAAGTGTTTGAAAGTGATTTAAATTCTACTCAATCATATTTAATGCATTAATTGTAATTAAAAAATAAATAAATGAAAGCTAAATTATGTGTTGTTTTGTGGCAGAAGGATTCCAAGGGCAAGGAGGCCAATGTGGTACAGGCCATATTAAAGTTGACCAGAACCAAAAGTCAAAGGTGGTTACGATTTGGTCTATAATAGACAATTTTAATTCCATTATGTACTACTTGGATTCCTGAAATTCTCGACATACTTTTATCTTATTCATATTTCACATCTACATTTTGCATTAAACAGGATTTAGTTTAAGTTTTGAGTCTTGCAATTGGGCATAAAATTTTAGTTTTGACTTTCTGAAATATTTGTTTAAACAAGACTTAATATCATTGTCCTGTTGACTTTCTGAATATTTATTTAAATACAAGATTTGAGATCATTGTAGTTTTGACTTTTTGAAATGATTGTTTAGACATGAGACTTCAGATCATTGTGGCGAATAACAACATACTACTTGTGAGTATGTTATAATTGATCAAATTTGTTTGTATTCTTCTCGTGTATATTAGTAAAATATATATATAGAACTAGCTTCAAAGCCCGCCCGACTGGGCGGGCATGCTTCGAGAAATATGTAGAAAAATAATAAAAATATTGATACATTTTAAATGACATAACAATCCATAATTGTAATTGCACTGGCGCAGAAGATCCGTTATGCAAGGTGACAAGCTATCTGGTATTGGAGGATTCTCATCCTAGAGAACAATTTGAAGAAAATGAGTAACAAAATGGTAATCAAACCTAAAGCCGTGGTTCTAGAACGGAGAAGTGGGATCCGGTGAGGACTTAAAAAATGGTGAGGACTCGCGATGACACCTCAAAAAAGTTCCAAAAAATTCTGAAAAAATATATATAACTCCTCATGATTGTTACTACATTTGACCAAAAAATATTTTGAAAAAAAATATTATGATTCACTTTTTTTTTGTGGATCATAATAATGATCCATATTTTTTTTGTGGATCAAAATTATGATCTTTTTTTTTTTTTGATCATTTTTGAAATTTTTTATTTGGATCTTATAGGCTGCGATTTTTATGTTTAAAAATGAAATATTTTTGAAAAAATTTTATTTTGGATCATTTTCAGTGTTTTTTGTTTAATCCTCGCAGTCCTCACCAATTTTTGAGTCCTCACTGGATCCAGACCCTTAGAACGGAAATGGTCAATTACAAAATTATTTGGTAACACATGATAAAGCAATAAAAAGTTACACATTGTAATTTCATCTTTTCACTGTAAAAACACTCTGGCTTTAATCAAACAAATCATAATTTTGGGTAATTGGCAATCACATTACCCATTTTACAGATCACAAATCTGTGGTATCAATTAGGAGCACCACCATGATCATTCAAGTAATATTCTCACCCATTTTTTACTAATATTTTTAGTTTTACCCATTTGACCCGCTAGACATAAAATTGACCGAAACTATGATATCTTATATATGAATTGAGCTAACATAAATAAATGAATAAATAAACCCACCTCAAGTGCAATTTCGGCGTACATATTAGCAGAGAGAGCATTTAAAAACCTAGCAAGGCATTTCCAAACTTCTTAAATTCCATGCAGATTTCTGATGCAATAAACTTCATCTGATGCAATTAATTTCAGTCTGAAAACCTTAAAAAAGAAAAAGAAAAAATATACTCATATAATAAAGCTAACTAACTATCCTTAACCCGAATTAATGCTCAATATAATTTCATACGATCTCCCAATTTACCTAAATAAGCATCTTGACTTTCAAGCTTTCCATCTTCTACTTGGTAACCAATGGTTCTCTCGTAAGTATATGTTGATTCAAATTTTTCCTAGAAAAATAAGCAATTTTATATTTTATTCATTATGGTCATATGGTATTTACGTTGTTATTATAGTTGGCAGGTCAAAACAGGTCGGGTATACCCATCCACACTTCTTTGTGTAATTTTTCGGGGGATAATATATGTGGAGGCCAACCATTAATTGAAACAACTATATAGCCCACCCAAATATGTACTTGAGTCTCCATCTTCAATATACTTTCTTACCATTTCCAACCTTTCTCAATCTTAAGTGTTAAAAAACATAACGTATGCTTAACACAACATTTAAACGTTATTATAAAATTAAAGAAAATTAATATATCTAGAATTTTATTTCAATTAATATTAGAAGTCATGAATCGAAAGGAAATTAAAAAGATTTAGTGTAATGAGTCACACCAAAATTTGGTGTAATTAAGGGTTAATAGCATCTTACAATGGATATACAGACTGAATTTGTACATTGGCAGTGTTCAATTTGCATTCTTCAGAGCAGTATTGAGCTTGTTTTTCAACAACTGAATCCATTAATTGTATATCCTTCTACACCTGTTCACCAACACTACGAACAAACACAACTAAATCAGTTACTGCTCTAAAGTACGTATCAGTTTTATTGACAATCTTCCTTAGATCCCTTTTTTCGGGTTTGGTATCAATTGACATTTGTAAATCCAGGTTTGATAATATATACCGAAGAGAAACATCATGTAATTAGGCAGGTTTACAACAATAAATTGCAAAAAGGATTCAAATTTTCACACAAAAACAAAAATATTTGAAATTACAGTACCTGCTAAACATCATCACGGTCAAAATCATCTCGAGATTGAATTCCCTAAATTCCAGCACCTTTAGCATTAACACCATGTTGGGAAAACAGTAAAAAAAGTATGCTTTAGTAAATATTATTATATGTGTATTATCAAAATGACATTTTTGAACATATAAGGTGATTTCATAGTAAATCAATATCTAATTAGGGTTATGTTTACAATAGATAAGGAATATAAATCAAACTATAACAACAACAAACAGAAACTAAACAAAGAACGAACAATATTTACCTGAAATCACCTAAATACCGTGAAAAATCGGACTTATATTGTCGATTCTTCAACAGCCCAGATTCCTTATGTAATTAACGGATTTCGTATTAATCAATCGGCAGCAAAAACCACCAATAATCAAATAATTGGATTTGTAGTAAACAGAGGACATCGATTCACCTTCCAATTGAAATGGAATTAGCCCTCGAACGAAATGGAGGATGAACCCTGGAGCGAAATGACGAATGCTTTGACATGCTGCAGCTCTCCAAGACGCAAGATATACTCGCCTGATTTTCCGGACTACAATAACTGCTAACTTCATCGTAAGCGGAAGTTTGTGAGGTATGATTTGACCAATGAAGGATTTACACGTGGCATTGTCCACCAATCAGAGAGATGCGTACTGATGAGATGTCAAATCCAAATCATATGTAGCTCCATATATAAGGGAAGATATGGATCAAGAAAGAAGCATCCTTATTTGAAGAAGCTAGAAAATTGTTGTATTTTCGTAATATATACATATAAACATACATACACATACATATATGTACATATACATAAATATTTAGACCATATATATATATATATATTTTCACATGTATACCCTCTATATGTGTATATATATACACATATATATACGGTATGTATATGCATTTTCGTAAACGAAAATGCAAGTTCCGATATGAAAATGCAAATGCAAGTTACGTAAAATGCATGTGCATATATAAAGGGCATGAATATGCATATATATAATATATATGGACTAATTATATATGTATATATAGGGTCCGGATCCGGTGAGGACTCTTTTCCTCGCGAGGACTGTGAGGACTCCAAAAAAAACTCTAAAAATGATCCAAAACAAACTTTTTTTTTTAAAATTCCTTTTTTAAACATTAAAATCGCTATGTATAAGATCAAATTTTTTTTTTTCCAAAAATGATCCAAAAAAAAAAAATATGGATCATAATAATGATCCACAAAAAAAATCTGGATCATTGTTATGATTCGCTAAAAAAAGTGGATCATAATATTTTTTTTGAATTTTTTTTTGTCAAATGTAGTAATAATCATGGTGGGTTATATATATTTTTTTCGGAATTTTTTGAAATTTTTATGAGGTGTCCTCGCGAGTCCTCACCGAAAAAAGAGTCCTCACAGGATCCCACTTCTGTATATATATGTTTGTATATGCATGCATATATGTATAAGTTACGAAAATGCAACCCTTTTCTAGCTTCTTCAAATAAGGACCCTTTTCTATGTATCATTACCCTATATATATATATATATATATATATATATATATTGTGTGGATATTTTGGTTATCATCATATCTAAATTTTTTGAAAATCACTATCCAAATTCGAAAATTCTGATATTTTGAATCCTAAGTATCCGAAACTTCATATAGAACATTTGGATGCTCGGATATTTTAAACACCCCTAGGTGATATTGTTTTTGTAAGTTACAAATAAAAAGTTATGTCTAGTGGTTATGGAGATTAATTTAAGGTGTTACTCTGACTAATAGGTCATGTGTTCAAGTCCCGTCGTGAACAAAAAAAGGAATACATTAGGTGCCGTTCAAAATAAAATAAAATAAAATTCTGTGAACAAATCATCTTCCTTCATCATATATGGATTGTATACGTTAAAAGTATACATCTAAGGGATGCACCCATCTAGAAAGCTACCTACTCCACAATTCCACATGCAACAAATTCAAACTATAATAATAAAAAAGAAAAAAAAAGAGAACTTTTCCCTTTTTAAATCGAATGCCTTCGTTTCACCAAGTTCCGGGTATTTTCCTTTGCAAGGAAATGAAAGAATTCTTCCAAAATCTGTGACGTGGGAACTAAACCACATTTGGTCATAAAAATCTTACAAAAACTTGAAAATCCAAAACAAGTTATGATATACTAGACATGGTTATAAACTGATGGTACTCTAAAAGCCAAAAAAATTTAAACCAAAAAATGTGGAGTTATCATGTTGATAATATATTGTCAAGAAAATATGTTCAATAATTCAAAACATTGTTAATATACTATGTACAACTTTAACAACATGAATTTTTTTTATCTAAAGTCTCGTAAGTTAAGCGCGCAACCACTTAGATGGTGCCCTATCAAACCAATCCAACCCTACCAATAGATTTTCTGATAACTCAGATTTCTCTCTGCTTCAGTTGGGATTCAAAAAAATACAAAATCAAGGGGACTTGGTTATAGATATTCGTTATTACTCTCTTTTAATAAAATAGTTACTATAATAGGTTCATTTTATTTTCCTAAACAAATATAGAGTTAGAAACTTAGAATAATGTTATTTCTTGCTAACAATAAGACGTAGCAAAAAACATCTGTTGATAACCAATATCAATAAGGACGTTGAAATGATCTCTCATAGGTAACTAGTTTGATCTTTTTCTTAGGTAAATATTTATTAGATGATTAAATAAAAATTTGAAACGACCAAAAACAATGGTTAGCTCGCGCATATAAAACTTTGATTACCCTATGGAAGTTTCTGATAAACAAAATTACGTTTTAATAATGAAACAAAACAATAAATAAAACGAAGTGACGAGGAAAAGAAAAGGTGTAGAAAATATTATCATCGGGAGAAAATGTAAAAAAAGCCAATGTTTTAAAACCCGGGTCAACCCCGTCCGGTTCAACCTGGTCTACCCGGGACCCGGGGGAAACACCGGTTCAATAGTAGGCGGTAATTGATGAGTAACGACCCGTTGAGACCCGGACGGTTTTAGTCAAACCCGGTGACCCGGCGACCCGTAGACCCGCGATTAACCCGAACAGTTTAGGAAAATAAATCTTTTTGACTTTTGGAGATTTAGTATTGCCTTAAATCTCCTCAGTTTTTTCTCTCATTTCCATAACGGATTCATAAATATGTTCTAGTTTTATATTTGGATAATAAAATTTAATTTTAATAACTTAATCATCAAATGTAAAACCAGCATGTTGCAATCAGTATTTTAAAACCTTTGAGTTTTAATATTTTTACTTAAAATATATAATAATCTACAAGTTATATTGTATGATGTACACATCTTTTATATAATATTAGTTTTATATATTGTAAGTTGACTCAGGTTTACCCGCCGATTGAACTGGTTGACCCGTGACCCGGTCAACTTACTGGGCCGAGTAATGACCCGAGTTTTAAAACATTGGAAAAAGCTACTGCTCTTTAAGAATAGTCCAAAAACTATGAAGGTTCGATGGCCCGCTTTTCACACGCTTATGAATGTGAGCTTCTGGGCATTTGAAAGTTGAAACAATACACGAGGTCAACTAAAGATGCTGCAAGTTATATTTTTCACTAAAAGCCCCTAGGAGTTCAATATGCACACAATGACCCCATAAGTATATTAGTATCGTCAAGAACAGGCAATCAAAGAAACAACATAAAAGTTACCATATTTTATCGTCTAACATTTATATTTCTAAGATGTTACAAACACAAATAAAAAATGAAAATACCAATTATAGCACATTGACAAGTTGATCGTTACTTTCAGATGGTTCATTTTACGTCAGTTTGACCGATATTCCATAGAATCAGAGAACTATTCAACTTATAAACATGACTATATTACTGAAATGTTATATTATTTTATCTTTTTAATGATCTTGTTTTTATGTAGATTTTTAGTACCTTGGTATATTTTTCTTTGCAAAATTATAAACAAAAAAAATCCCAAATTCTATCACATTTACACTGCCACAGATGACATGGTGAATACCACATAAATATGTAGATCCTAAAAAATAAACATAAACATAAACATCCGATAAAAGTTAGAAGCGCTTTCAATAATATGTTAAAACTACAAGGGGCAATATGTAAATTTCATAAGGGAAATTTATTTGGTCATATATGGCAACTAGCTACAAAACCCGCCCGATGGGCGGGTATGCTGTAAATTTTAGTATGTAGAAAAATATCCAAAAACTTTATATACTTCTAAATGACATAATAATCGATAGATGTGATGATGATTTTGTACAAAAAAACGGTAAATGAAGAAATGTTACATATAAATGTTACATATAGTTATTTGTTTACTTCGCTGATTGATCTTTTAAATATTTATTTGTTTCCTTGTATGTAGGATCTTTTAAATAGTTATTTGTATGTACGATCTTTTAAATAGTTATTTGTTTCCTTGTATGTAGGAAGCCGTATATGGAGCATATGAATGTAGACCGTAAGCCGTACCAGATTCGTTTGCCGTATATGGAGCATATGAATATGAATGTAGACCGTAAGCCGTACCAGATTTGTTTGTATTAGTGCAAATGACGTGGACCAATCAGGGAATTCCAAGTGGCATTAGGGACGAATAGGAATGCTTTGAATTACCATGGTGTCAAACCCTCTTCAAATTTAGACCTAAGGATTGTCAGTCTTCGCGGTACAACTCACCACAAGGCACAAACTATACGCTTTTAACCAACCCCCACCACAAGATCATCACACCCTCGAGTCACCGGAATTCCGCCGTTGCCGGAGAAAATTACAGTCGGAGAAAATGCTAATGCTCGTTGATTGTTCAAACTGCCGGACGCCACTACAGCTGCCAGCGGGAGCTAGGTCGATTAGGTGTGCCATTTGTCAGGCCATTACACGTGTCGCTGACCCCCGCAGCCTACCTCCGCCGTTAGCAGCTCAGCCACCTCACGCTACTTCTTCCAACCACCACGCTCCACATCAGCCGCATCCGCCGCCAGCAGGTCCATCGCCGTTCAATCAATTACCGTCTTTTGGTCAAACATCGTCGGTCAACGGGCGGAAGAGGGCCGTGATCTGCGGAATATCGTATAGGAGAACGAAGCATGAGCTTAAAGGTTGCATTAACGATGCAAAGTGTATGAAGTTTTTATTGATTAATAAATTCAAGTTCCCGGAATCTTCTATTCTCATGCTCACCGGTAAAATTTTCTCAGAATTCACAATTCTTATAATTTATGTTCGTAATTCATGGAATTGATTTCTGATTTCCTAAACTTAAACCTAGTAATTTTATAAATTCCGTATTTCTATCGATGTTACTTTTTAGCTTTGAGTTCAAAGGGGTTTTTTTAATATTTTTTTAATAATTTACGGATTCACGTAATTATCAAGTGTTAATCTATAATCAAAACATAATCCTACATTGACTCCTTGGTTTCTTCAAATTCGTTATTTTAATTATTATGACGATTCATTAGACAAAACAGTCAAATATTGATCGATTTCTATAACCACCGGATTAGGACTTTATTTAGGAGTTAAAAGTTTAATTTCTAACAAATTTAGGAGTTAATTTTTTTATTTTTTTACAAATATATGAATGGAAATTCTATTTTGATAAATTAGATTGAAAAGATATATCCTCCTGTTAATCATTGATCATTTGAGGAAATTTAGACTTAGTATAGTTTCACTTTGACCTTTTAATGCTCAAAATGGATATAAAAATTAGCACTATTAGTAATATGCCAATATCAAGTATGAATCAAATAAGTCAAATGTTTGCCTAAAAAATATACGTTGACTTTTCATTTACGGCTAATCTAACATTGTGTTAAATGATTTTCCAGAAGAGGAAACCGATCCTTACCGAATTCCAACAAAACATAACATAAGAATGGCCATGTATTGGCTGGTACAAGGTTGCCAGGCTGGCGATTCCTTAGTTTTCCATTTTTCGGGTCATGGTTCCCAACAAAGAAACTACACGGGTGATGAAGTCGACGGTTATGATGAAACATTGTGCCCGCTGGATTTTGAAACTCAAGGAATGATTGTTGATGATGAAATAAATGCAACAATGGTCAAACCATTACCTCATGGAGTCAAACTTCATGCTATTGTTGATGCTTGTCATAGTGGCACCATGCTTGATTTACCATTTCTTTGTAGAATGGACAGGTATTAATTATTATGATATTAAAATAAATTTAAGTTTAGTTTTTAATCTTTATTTTTAGAGAAATGGGAAGGTGGTTTTAAATGGGAAAATTGCCAATAAAGGTAACCAAAAATCCTGAATTTGACAAATGAGGTCCATAAAAGGGAGTGTAATTGAAGTCCATTTTTCTTACATTTAGGGAAATTTTGTCAAATTTGGGTCCTAAATCAGTAAATCTATCAAAATATAAACTTTCACTCCTAAAGTGGTAAAAAAAATATATATTGTTTTCCACCTAAATTAGCTTAAATTTGAACCTCCACTCGTTTTGATGAGCGAGAAATTATTTTATAACCAACATTGTCAAATTTGAGATCTTTAATTACCTTCATTGACTATTTTCCCTAATTATCTCTAGAAAAACTATTGATTTTTTTTTATCATGCGTTCAAATAATTTCATTTTTCCAGTTTAGAAGATAAGATGAGTTCTCTAAATTTTGATAAATTTATGGTGATAGTTTTTTTATATTATTATTTTGATAATATAAATGTTGTAGGAGTGGGAGATATGTATGGGAGGATCATAGCCCTGAATCAGGAATATTTAAGGGAACAAATGGAGGGGAAGTTATTTCCTTTAGTGGCTGTGATGACGATCAATCCTCTGCTGATACATCTGTAATTTCTCATACTCATCTTTAAAATATTTATTTAACCGTTTAATGGATATTTCTAACGTATGTTACTAAAATTAATTTTGGCCTTCGATTTGTAATGGGATAAACGCTAAAAATAGAATAGGTTAAACAGGTCAAAAGTCACTAAACATGCATTTAAAACATGATATTGTAACCTAATGATCCATTTTTGAAATGGGCAGTCTTTATCAAAGGTGACATCAACAGGAGCAATGACATTTTCATTTATACAAGCAATTGAACGGGGGCACGGGACCACATACGGTGATATGTTAAATTCAATGAGAACCACTATCAGAAATAATGAAACTGGCGGTGGCGGCGGCGGTGGTGGTGGTGGTTCTGTCTCATCTCTCCTTGGCATGCTTTTGACCGGAGGAAGTCTTGGTGGTGGTATAAGACAGGTAATTTTTCAATTTCAATTTTGGAATTAGAATATATTTATTTTGTTATTACTAAACTAGAGGTGGCAAAATGATAATGGGTCAAAACGGGTTGAGTTGACCCGAAACACTTTTTGTTCAAATTTTTATGAACGAGTTTGTTTAATATGATTAGAAAATATATATTGATACAATGCTAATACTATGTCCGTATCATAATAAGTGATACATTCATGGTTTTTGAGGGGACATATTATAATGAAGGTTAAGATGGATTAAAGTGGATAGTTTGTGGAAGATGAGTCCTACTTCTTTTGAATAAAATGATATTAATGATATTTAAAAGTAAAAATTAGGGTAAAACGGTAATTTCACTATATTAAAGTGGATAGTTAGTGGATGATGAGTCCCACTTCATTTACCAAATAAGGTAAATTTTAAAGTGTATCACTTATTTTGAAACTGCAAAAAATAGAAAGTGTATTACTTATTGTGATATAAAGGTAGTATAGTTTTGGCACTTTGGGCATTGTTGTTTAAAATAACGACTTGCTTTTACATTTGTCGTTGTTTCTCGTGCAACAAACTTTTTTCCAATTACGTTATTAAAAGATGGTTTTGCGTCCCAGTTGCATCAATAAAAACTTTTTAAACCAAATAATTTATATAATAGGTATCATTATATATTAATCTTTAACAGCTTTATATATAAATTTAACATTATATTAATTTTGTTCTGTTCTGTTACTGCAGGAACCACAACTGACAGCCAGTGAACCATTTGATGTTTATACAAAGCGATTCACCCTGTAACCAGTAATCTCTGTCTCCATCTGTACAGTTATTTTTCCAGGACTGTAATGTAATATTTGTTTGATATTTTGATTGTGAGTTCATATTGAATCTATTGTATATTCTGCTTTTTTCTGAAAAAAGAAGCTATTCAACAATATATAGTTTATTATTTATCGTACCCAGGTTTTTGCTTGTTTAAATAGTTTGGGTTCAGATAACCACTTCAATACATATAAAATAACTTCTTTACGTAGAGAGAGACAAACTACCAATAAACTTCTCCCCCTTTTGGATATGCAAATTTTTAAACAATATTTATGGTTCTAGGTGTTAAAATATTATTATGCATTAAACAATATTTGTGGATCTAGGTGTCAAAATAATATTATGCACAAAATGTTGAACTCTCTTAAGGAGCTCTACCACATCAGGTGCAAGGAAACTAAAGGTATCAAACACGAAAATAATAAACACGTATTGATTTTTAATGCATGTTTTCCTATGTTTTGTCACTCTGCACGAGAAAGCTTTTAAAACAGTTTGTCCCACCGTAACACCCTCTGACTACTCAAACTCACGAGAGGAGAAACTTCGGTTAGATCCACACATGCTTGTTTCCCACCAACTCATTTAAAAACCAAAATATCAGTCCGTCTAAGTGTGAATCTTCTATCCTAGGATCAGTCAAAAAGTTCACAGGTGCTTGAAATAAATCCTACGTTTACAATGAATATTTTGATCGTCAACGCCACTTTTCACTACTGCCACCGCATTGCGTTTATCCTAATTTTTAAATTATCATTTATTTCCATACTTATTACTAAAAAACATGTAACCAAACAACATTTAATCAACTCAACATATTGCTACATGATATTCGCTAGTAAAAAATAATTATATTAAAAGTATACAAACTTTTTTGTTAATGAAATTTTATCCGATTGACCTCCAAGTTATCTTTTGTATGTAAAATTTTTATGAAGTAAACTATTCCTAAATATCAGGGGCTGTTTTGCAATTCATACAAAATAAGAGGTAAGAACACAAACCTCACTGCCCAGCAAATCCCCTGGGGTTTCATTGTCCATTGTGTTACTCTCTTCCCCGCCAATGGAGAAGCTCAAATCAACAATCTCGAAAACCCTAATTCTCTCAATTTCACAAAGCAATCATCAAACTCTGCCTAATACTTGCTCGTATCTCCATGAATTCTTCAATCAGTTGCCCCAATTTCATCAAGTAATCGAACACATCATCACCATCACTTCATTTTTTATTTAACCCTTTTTGGACATATCTGCTTACGATTACGTGATTAGCACTTTTTTGCTGTTTGAATAATCGTATTTGATTATGTTAATCAGATGATTGAAGATTTAGCGCACAAGGAAACATCACTGTTTCTGAAGAACAAGGAATCTGCTCTGGAGTTTAAGCTTAAGGGAAACAAATGCTTCTCCAATGGAGACAATTCAAATGCTCTGCGATTCTACACACAGGTATGAATTAACAGCATCTGATCAGTACAACATTTTCTGTTTCTAACTTCTATTGAAGTGTTAATTATTGATATCATCGATGTTTGATAGTGGATTATCAACTAAATCAACTAATGAAATATAACATTCTTATACTTGTGTATTATCCATAAGTCTACTGAGTTGTTTTTGGCTTATATTTGAATTTAAAACTAATAGCTGTATTACATTTTATATACAGGCTCTACGATTTGCTCCAACAGATGCAGATGACATGGGAAAAAATCTGGTAGCCACACTATACGTGAATCGTGCAGCTGTATTGCAGGTTCGTTTGAATTCCGTGATTTTGCTCAATACTAGCATTTATCTACACTATAAATAAGTTAGTGTTTGAGATGTTATAATTATGGTATAGAAAATGGATCTTGTGACGGAGTCTCTACATGATTGCAATCGGGCACTTGCAATTTGTAAAAGTTACTCAAAGGTGAGATAACCTTCTCAAAAGTCAAACCTATTTTTAAACTTATGTATGCTTAGTTTTCATCTCATAATCATCATTATATGTCAAATCTTGTGAAATTTGGAAGCTTTTACTATTTTCTGTTTCATATGTTTGTTATGTCTTACTACAGCTGAAATATTTTAGCATATGTGCATTGTAATTTGTAGGCATGGTATAGAAGAGGTAAAGCAAACATATCCATGAAAAGTTATGATGATGCAATTTGTGACCTAAAAATTTCACTACACACAGAACGATCTGTAAGTGGAAAGAGACAAATAGAAAGCGAGCTTAAGCTTATCTTAAATCAACATGATAGGAAAAACGTTACACCAAATGTAGCTAAATTCAAGGAATCTGAAATCCATGGTATAATTTTAATCTCTATTAACTACATATATTTATATTGTGTTTGAAGAAATTAAGGATTCATTATTGGGTTTAAATAAAGATTTAAACAAATGATATTCTTATGAAAAAAAGACGGAATTACTTTTTCTAACTCAAATACTTAACAGTGGTTCTCAATACGATTCTTACAATGTAGGTCCTCTTTAACAGATCAATTACAAGAAATACAGTTGAAGTGTGTAACTACAGAAACAAAAGGAAGAGAAATGGTGACTTTAATTGACATACCTAAATCCACTTTGCTTCATACAGAAGAACCCTATGCTGCGGTACATTTTTTAATTTTGATTTTTTACAACTTTCAAATTCTTACTTTTTAGTTTCTGCGAAATTCACGCGCCTGTTTCAGTAAAAACTTACATATAATAATAATATAAGGGGTCTAGATTAAAATTATATATATAAAAAAAAGATCCCTTATTGTTTAACAATGTGTTATTTTCTTTTGTTATAAGATTATATACAAGTTAAACATAAATAATATGTCAATATTTATTCATTTTGAAGACATTGAAGAGATATTCTAAATAATATATTTTATTATACTTATTAATATTTAAAGTTACTTAAAGGTTTTATGTTAAATGAAAATAGATTAGAGAGTAGCTAGTAATCTTTAGTTAATTACTCTATAATATTAAGAAAAATTATATAAAATTTGATATTTTTTAATTACAGCCAATTAACCAATAGGCTATTGAGCTTGCAGATAATATCAAAGCATTGTCGGGAAACGCAGTGCCATTTTTGCTTCAATGAACTACCAGCAGATATTGTTCCATGTTCATCATGTTCAATGGCTTTATATTGCTCTCAAATCTGCCAATTACATGCGAGAGGGCAAGAAGATTCACAGTTTGATACAAAAAGTCATGAAATTGGTGTCGATTTGTCTGATGATCTTCAAAAATATGTTGAAAATGTTACTAAAGAAAGTATTTATGGTACAAAAATCGAGCAAAATGCAGAACATAAACATGAATGTGGAGTAAATTGGCCTGCAGCATTACCAGCTGAAATTGTTTTGGCTGGTCGAATTATAGTCAAATATATAAATCAGCATGGACATTTTGGTATTTTGGTATGTATATTTATATACCCTTTTATCTACATCTTTTTCTTTTAATAATAACATTTATATTATTATTATTATTATTATTATTTCAGGATCTTTGTGACAATTATTTACAACTTGATCCAGAAGCTAAAGTGGAGTTACATATATCTGCAATCGTTCTTTTGCGATGCCTTCACCATTATTATCACTCTGATGTTTCATTAACCGGATTCACTATTTCACAGTGTGTCTTACTTCTCTCACAAGTCAAAGTCAACTCTATGGCAATTGTGCGTATGAGGTCAACTGTTGACTCGTCCAGTCAACCGAGGTCAACTTCAATCGGGAATCATACAACTAGCACTGTGGAACAGGTCTTTATCCATCAATTTACCGAATTCCATGGCAGTTGGTCATACAAGATCCAATACCCAAATTGACCCGCGCGTGACCCGTTTATATATTTTTTCATCTGATATATAATATGGTGCTTTGTGTTAATAGGTGAGAGTTGGTCAAGCTGTTTATTTGGCGGGAAGCTTGTTCAACCATTCTTGCCAGCCAAATATACATACATATTTTCTTTCTAGAAAACTATATATACGGGCAATAGAATTTGTGGCTGCTGGTTATCCACTTGAGCTCTCTTACGGGCCCCAGGTAATTTATTTATTATTTTTATTTTTTTTCACAATCGAAGGTAATTAAGTTTGTTTTCTTGTGACAAAAATGAGTGTAACTACAAATAATCAGAAATCGTATGTATTGATTCGTATAATTTTTGGTATTTTACAATGAGTGATTTAATCCTACTTTATAGATAGAATACTAGTAGATGGAAATCATAATGCTAATTAAGAGTTCTAATATTAATTACACTAATAAATAGTTATATGCATTCTAACTATGAGGCTTTCTTTTTCTTCCTTTTAAGGATATTTAAGTTTTTTATTTTATTTTATTTTCATTTTTTATTAATGAACAAAATGGTGACTTTTTTGTTTTTACCAAAAATGTAATACAAAACTATCAGACCTGGTAAATAAAATCCTTGTTTGGGTCGCAAGAAAAAAACTTTGATACCTTTAATTGACAAAAATAAAGTTCACGGCTGCTTAGTTTTGGAAAATTCTGACACTTTTTTTTAGAAAAGTTTTCAAGTAAAACTCGAAAAACAGAAAACGCGTTCAAATTTGATTTTCAAGGGAAAAAAATTCATAAAAATGAGAAAACTCACTTTTCAGTTTTATAACTAAATTTCTTAAAACTTATATAGATTTCAAGTGTTTTTTTCCAGGTTGGGCAGTGGAATTGTAATGAGCGACAATCATCTTTAAGTGAGCAATACGGCTTTTTATGTTCATGTGGCAGCTGTTCACAATTAAACCTATCTGATCTTGTAATAAATTCTTTCCACTGTTCAAATCCAAATTGTTCCGGTGTAGTTTTGGATAACTCTTTGATCAACCATGAAAAACAGAAAGTCAATCCATTTCATTTACCTCTTCAGGTATTTTTTTTACAAGGGTAAATTACAGTTTTTGTCCATGACCTATGGCCGATTCGGGGTTTTTGTCCCTAAACTTTTTTCTTCCGTTTTTTTGTCCATTAAGTTTTTAAAATTCTGGAAATTTGTCCTTCCGTCAATTTTTGGCCGTTAACTGACGAAAAATGCAAGACATATGAGGGCATTTTGGTCCTTTTCACCATTCTTCATCTTCTTCAACACCAAACTTCTCTAATCATCCAATCTTCTTAAAATCATCATCAGACAAAAAAAACCCACCAAGTCAAACCTAAAATCAAAACAAATTCATTTTGCATATGGTCCGGTCCATCTTCTTCCCAAAAATAGCTTCTTTTGAATCCCAAAATCAAAAGAAACCTGCAACTATGTCCCTCAAAATCAAAACAAGCATTTGTCTGTTAGCAATTTTGAATCCCAAAATCACCTCCATTAGCAAAACCAGTAATTATGTATCGGGCCTTCATCCTCCCCGCAAGTCCGCAACAGCCACCATCATCGGCATCACCTACAAAACCCACCAAGTCAAACCCTAAATCGATCTGCCATTATCTTCTCACCGGTCATCTTTGTCTTTTCCGGCGAAATCGATTTCACCCAATGCCGACCAGAACCCCACCACCACGAATCGTTGAGGAAATCAGAAGCGTTGGGTTTTTTCAAGGTTTGTTTGAACTTGATTTCCCCGCCATCTCCTTCAAACTCGACCACCTCCACCTCCACCTCCGAAGACCTTCAAAATCAATTTGCAGGTAAGTGAATAAATTGATTTGCAGGTTAGTGAGAAATCGATTTGGTGGTGGTGGGTACTGTTCTAGTATAGTTTTTAAAATATTGGTTTAGAGATGAAATCAATTTGGAGATGTTAAAGTCCATCTTTAAATTGATTTGGTGATGTAATATTCTGGGCGAACTCAAACTGGATTGTGAAGATGATGAAGCCAAGATGATAGAGGAGTACAACTATTAAAGCATAGGGTACAATCAAAATCGTATCACTGTAAACCTAAATCTGATTTGAGCTGTTTTGGAAGTTTATATAAGTGTTTTTAGAATTAGGGTTTATTTGGGGAAGAACACATAAATGAGGAAGATGATGCAAGGGTAATTTAGGTAATTAGACAAAAATTTCGTCAGTTAACGGCCAAAAATTGACAGAAGGATAAATTTCCAGAATTTTAAAAACTTAAAGGACAAAAAAACGGAAGAAAAAAATTAGGGACAAAAACCCCGAATCGGCCATAGGTCAGGGACAAAAACTGTAATTTACCCTTTTAAAAATAATTTATTACCTTTTTTATGTATCTGATGATTGGGATTCAAAAGGTTGGTAGGTTTGAACACGATGAGATGAAGAAAGTGGCTAGACTTTTGTGTGAAGAAACTGATTCGGGTCATCGGGTTGAAAAAGAGCCCGGGTTTTGTTTGAATTGTGGTGCTTATTGTGACTTAGAAGCTTTAAATCGAGCAGTTAAAAAAGCTGAGATTTCTATCGGAAGGTATCACCGACTTTCAGATTGTTGTTTTTACTATTTTTATAATTTCTTTTTTATAATCAGGAGTTTTGTTATTAAATGATAATATTAATAGGTTGGAAGGTTTATTAAGTTCTTGTGCTCAATTGCCGGCCAATATACTTTCAAATTCTTTGGAATCTTTACATCTTCTAAAGTCGGCACTGCATCCATACAACAAAAAAGTTGCCGAGGTGAGTTTTATTTTCTTGAGTAAATTACAATTTACAAGGATGGTCCTTGAGGTTTACACCAAATTTCATCTATAGTCCTTCACTTTATAAAATTATATTTGGTAGTCCTTTTTTTGGAAATCTTTTGCACCCACACTCCTTTAACCTAACTTTCGTTAAAAAAGTTTCTGTTAATAAATTGCACTATCAGCAAGGCTGTAAAAATTGGTCGGCGGTCGGCAGTTGACCACCTTCAAGCGATTAATCGGTTTCTAGGCGGGTACCGCAAAATACAAAAGAAATTATGTTTATCTAAATCAAGGTTCTAGAAAGCGTAAGGCGTGGCGTGGCGGCACCATCAAGCCTCAGCCAAGGCGAGCCATGGCGGGTCATGGCGTGTTTCAAGACGTGATTTAAGGCGGCAAATTTTTTATATAATTTATATATATACGTATATTAAATTAATTTTTTTTATAGATTTATTGAGTTATATAACAATTCATATATAAAGCTCATAAAAAATATTACATCTAAATTTATAACTATATATTTTACTATTTTTTTTTTAAAAAAAATCATTTTTCACAGCCGCCTTCAAAAAACCCGTCATAAGGCGCGCCTTATCACGCCTTATCTCACGCCACGTCTAGCCTCACGCCTTGGCGCCGTCATGGCGCGCCTTTTAGAACCTTGATCTAAATAAATATTAGCGATATCCTAACAAAATAACTAATTAGTCAATAACGATGCAAAAATTTTAACAATGTTCAAAATAAAAATCATAAATCCAGAACAAAATAACTAAATTAGTCAATAAAAATCCTTATGATTTTTAAATTGTTTTAAGTAAGTTTGACTCTCGTTGACCTTGACCAATTCTGACTGAATTTGACCTTGACCTATGATAAGAACCGAAACAAAGAAACAAAACTAACATAAAGAATCAATGAAAGCCAAGTGCATAAACGATAATCCTGGAGTCTGAGAACCAGGTTTCTCCAAAGTAGCCGACACAAACAAAAGTACCGAATTCAAGAATGACAAACCCTAGGGGATTCGGTCCCTAGATAAACCGATCCCTTGCATACGTAAAAAAGGAAATAACACACTTGGCTTAATAAAATAAATTAGTGACACTTAGCCACCTCGAGTTTGTTTCTTTCGCTGATAGACCACCCCCCATTGTTTCGGGTTTACATCATCACCCGCTCCTTTAAAATTCACCTTGTCCTCAAGGTGGAAATCAGGAACTGTTGCATAATGTGGTCAACACTTTCCCATGTGGTCAACACTTTCCCATGTGGCCTCAGTTTCCGATAGATCTTTCCAAGCAATGAGAGCTTCCCTTTGTTCTCCGTTCAATCGCACTCCCCGCACATTCTGTGGCAGCAACAACGGTTCGGCCTCCATTATTTCCGGTAATGCAGAGACAGTATGGGATGAGCCTGCAACCCGTTTCAGTTGCGACACGTGAAAAACTGGATGAACTTTTGATGTCGGTGGTAGTTGCAAACGATAAGCCACCTGTCCGATACGTTCGAGTACTTCGTAAGGGCCATAAAAACGTGGTGATAGCTTCTGGTTTACCCGCCAGGTCACCGTAGATTGTCGATACAGACGTAATTTTAAGTACACCAACTACCCTATCTCGAATTCCACCTCGCGACGTTTTGCATCGGCTTGAGTTTTCATCCTGTGTTGCGCTCGAGTATACTGGACCCGCAAATCTTGAAGTACTCGATCCCTCTCCTGTACCGCGGTCCCCTTATCATATCCCATCAAACGCTGGGGATCGCGGCCGTACAGGATCTTGAATGGTGTAGTACCGATTCCCGAATGAAACGATGTATTGTACCAATACTCGGCCCACGGTAGCCACTTAAGCCACTCTTTCGGTTTCTCCGACACAAAACACCGAAGATAAGTCTCCAAGCTTCTATTAAACACTTCTGTTTGCCCGTCGGTTTGGGGGTGGTATGCAGTGCTCCTTTTGAGTAGCGTGCCTTGACATTTGAAAAGTTCGCGCCAGAAATGACTCACAAAAACTTTATCACGATCCGAAATGATAGAGCCCGATATGCCATGTAAACGTACGATATCTCGTATAAAGCGAGTAGCTACCGAGGCTGCAGTAAAGGGGTGTTTCAAGGGTATGAAATGAGCGGATTTACTTAACCGATCCACCACTACCATAATCACACTAAATCCGTCTGATTTCGGCAAGCCCTCCACAAAATCCATTGTGAGGTCCTCCCACACCCGAAACGGAAGTTCGAGGGGTTGTAACAAGCCCGCCGGCGTTAACGTGGAATACTTATTTTTTTGGCATACCTCACATTCCGCGACTAACTTGGCCACATCTCGTCGCATCCCGGCCCAAAAGATCTCACGAGCCATTCGTTGATATGTTTTTTGAGTGCCTTCGTGGCCCCCCATTCTTCCACCGTGAAACTCTTTGAATAGGCGGCCGACCCAGGTCAAGGCGCGCAGTAGAACCAACCGCCTGTTGTAACGTAAAGTACCATAAACTAAGGTGTACCTTTCGGTTCCTTCTTCATGTTTAATAACTCGACCGCGTAATGCAGTTATCTCCGGGTCTGCCGCGAGGTCGGTTACCAACTGTTGGGGTATGACATATGTGGTTACCGATATAGCCCGTATTTCGACCGTTTCTCCTCGGCGAGATAACGCGTCTGCAGCTCCGTTTTCTCTTCCCGATCGGTACTGTATGTCGAATTCATACCCTGCTAGTTTGGAAAACCAACGATGGTTTTCCTCGGCGATCGTGCTCTAATAAGTACTTCAAACTCTTTTGATCTGTAATTACTGTGAATATGCGACCCAGTAAATAAGGTCGCCATTTCTGGACCGCCAGAACAATAGCCATTAGTTCACGCTCGTACACTGATTTCAATTGAGCTCGCGGTCCCAACACTTGGCTAAAATAAGCCACCGGGCGGCCCTCTTGCATCAACACCGCCCCCACCCCATGACCGGACGCGTCGGTCATCACCTGTTGCAATTGTCGAAATGTTGCAATTGTCGAAATGCCTGAGTTGCTTCGTCATTCCACTTGAAGTTATCTTTTTTAAGCAAATCTGTCAATGGACGAGCTATCTTTCCGTATCCTTGCACAAACTTCCGGTAGTATCCGGTTAACCCAAGGAAGCCCCGAAGCTCGCGGATGTTTAGCGGAATAGGCCACTCGGTCATGGAGGTAAACTTAGCCGGCTCCGCTTTCACCCCTTCCCCGGTTACGATGTGCCCCAAGTATTCAACCCGTTGTTGACCGAACACACATTTTTTCCGGTTGCAATACAGTTTCTCTTCGCGTAAACAATTAAAAACCACGGACAAATCATCTCTATGTTCTTCAACCGTGCGACTATATACCAGAATATCGTAAAAAAATACCAATACGAACTTGCGTAAAAATTGTTGGAAAACCCGATTCATCAGAGATTGGATCGTCAAGGGTGCGTTCGTTAAGCCGAACGGCATCACCAGAAATTCATAATGACCTTCGTGTGTTCGAAAGGCCGTTTTATGGATATCGGGTTCATGCATGCGGATTTGGTGGTAACCGGATTTGAGATCCAATTTGCTGAAAATGGTTGCCCCGTGTAACTCGTCTAGTAACTCATCGATTACCGGTATCGGGAATTTATCGAGAACGGTTGACTTGTTCAAGGCACGGTAATCTACGCAAAACCGTCAACTCCCGTCTTTCTTTTTGACTAACAACACGGGACTTGAGAATGTACTTGTACTCGGTCTAATAATACCCGCCTCGATCATTTCTGCCACAAGTTCCTCGATCTCGTCTTTTTGCAATTGGGGATATCGATAGGGTCAGACATTAACAGGTTCCGTACCACTCTTGAGGGTGATGTGGTGCTCGTGATCTCGTGACGGGGGTGATGTGGTGCTCGTGATCCCGTACATAATGATGTAAAAACATTACATAGTTATCATCAAACAATTAATTGGCAGGCAGAAGATTACTTAGCACAAGCTTTCTGTTCAATCGGAGAACTTCAACATGCTCGGGATCACTGTCGAGCATCCATCAAGGTAAACATATAAACTCATATAATATTATAATTATAACGAATGTAGTTGACTTTTGAGTCTTTTTGTTTGTAGATATTAGAGAAGCTTTATGGTATTGACCATATTGTCATTGGAAATGAGTTAGTGAAAATAGCATCCATTCAACTGTCTTTAGGTGACCCCGCTGTCAAACAAACTAGAAATCGGATTAACTTAATCTTTACACGTCAGTATGGGTCACATGTACATGTCTTGTTCCCCCACCTAAAAACACACCTCTAGAGTTGGATGCAAACATGTTTTGACTAATACAGATGCTTGTACATTGTCTGTTATATTATGTTTAGTATAAATATAACTGTACTGCATTTAATATTTTTGTGTTGTGCATTTGTTTTGTATCTTTTGTTTGATATAAACATAATTATGATCCATTATATTTTTCTAACTTTTTGTGAACTTTAATTCATTTTTATAACTATGAGTTAATACGTTGAATAATTACAATGGATTGAATTAGTCTAGATTATATACACTCTTACGTAATACAAACTTTTAATTAATTTATAATATTAAAACTCATAAAATGATGCAATTGAACTTTCCATTATGGTACGTGAAACTTAATATTGTTATGCATTCATTTTGCACTTTTATGCATTAAACTTTTATATTAACTCTGTATCAAAATAAGTGATATACTTTCTATTTAGGGGTGGATAAAAAAAAGTGATATATTTCTAAAACTTTTTTTATTTGGTAAAAAAGTGAGACATATTCTTCACTATCTACTTTAATAAAGTGAAACTATTACCCTTACTTTTACTATTAAATACCATTTATATCACTTTATTAAAAAAACGTGTGACACATTCTCCACTAACTATCCACTTTAATCTATTTTAAACCACATTTTAATTTTTTATCTCAAAAACCATGATTTTTTAAATGTATCACTTATTTTGATACGAAGGTAGTAAATGCATTGAAGACAGATATTCGGATGCTTTTTTTTTTTTTTCCGTTAGTGACAAATTCTCTCCATGAACTATTTTGATTATATAAGTAGCTAGGATTGCTTCATTTTCTCCTAAAATTAATTTTTTTGTGGTTCTTTACTGCTGACATGAGGTAAAGAGGTTATAAATACAAATACAAGTAGAATATTTAAAGCTAGGAATAATATGTTCGGGTAAGATGATACAAATGAAAGAATACAAATACAAAAGAAAGATGGATGGATGTTGGAGCATATGAAATATTTGGACTCCCAGATCACTCACTGAATTTAATTACATTGTGATGAAAAATTCGACAAGCATATACCATGCTTGAAAACGAGTGATCATTTCTTGACCTTTTAATTAAATAAATAACAATGTGAATGAACAACCAAATTTACTTGTATATCAAAAACTATATTTTACAAATCTCCCACTTTCATGTTGCTGCCCCTTTCCTGAAAGAGAGACCAAATCATCTTAGCCAAATTTTTAAGCAATCAGACATCTGAAAACAGTTTGAACCACAAAATATAGTAATATATTGATTTTATATTTATAGTAATATATGAACCAATTAGGAAAAGAAGTTTGAAAACTTCTCACACAATCCAACAATTTAATTTTGGGGTAACTATCCCTAAAAAATTGTACAACTGGAAAAATGAAGTTTTAGTTACTAAGATGGTAATACATCATAATATTATTGTACACGTGCTTCCATAATGTAAATAACCATATTTTTAGCTTGCAAGCAAATGTAACAGAAATTTACCTTTAATTTCTGCTGTCTTCAATGATTCTGGTTTTTTATTGACCTGCACATATAACACTCACTTAAATCACAATAAAATAGTTTTAATTAGAGACACAAAATGGGCGGACCGGGTTGAATAACAGGTCAAAACAAACTTTGGTCAACTCAGGTAAACAATATAGTGTCTCAAACATTATTATTAGATTCATATTTTTTCAATAAAAGTCTAATGTTTTTATATATAACAGTCAAGGAGATTTTATGAATGATATAATAACACTTCGGGAGACTTCTGAAACATTTCACCTGTTCTGTTTTAAGCTTTTTTTTTTATTTGGCCCGTTGAGATAAATCATAACCTGAATTGACCCATTGACAAGTAAACGGGTAGAAATTTAATTACCTTAAATTTCTTCATCATCCTCTCCTGAAAATACTTGACGGGCTAGAACCATCAGTTAAATTCAAATCAGCTTTAGTTTTTCTAGCAAACTTCAATAACCTCTTAAACCCTTTCGGGCCATCTTTTGGGTTAACCATAGCAGGAGGATTCTGAGCATTTCCCCACTCACAACTATCAGCTTCACTACTAGTCTCTTCTAGAAGCATCTGGAACAAAGAATGGCGAACACGTGGACTCGAAACGCCAGCTGGCACTGCACCATTGGCTGACGAACCCGCCACCTGGACAGGGCTTTCTTTGCACGCAATAATCTCGTCCTGATTGCTGTCATTTTCAATTTCCACCCAAGCAGTTGGTGAAATTGAAATCGTTGATTCTTCATCATTTGTAATATTATCATTATTATTGTTATCAACCATTTCTATTTTTTTAATCCCGTCATTAACACTAACATCAAACGATTCTGATCGATTATGTTTTTGACTTTGACTTTCGGTAGTCTCTGATTCCACACATTCAACCGCTTGTTTTTCCGAATCTAATTCGGGAAAGGATTCTACTGGTTCACGTTCCGTCTCCTGATTTTGACTTTGACTTTCGGTAGTCTCAACCACCTGATTTTTCTCATCAACTTGAATCAAAGGTTCCTCGGGTTGAACCACAACTTTACTTTTGACAACGGGCCCGATTCTGGTTCCTTTACGAAGAAATGGTTTTGTTTCTAGTGGGACCACACTGCTTTTCTTAGTAACTTTGTTGTAAAAACTAGGTTTAGGTTCAACCGCCATGCTGGCGGCTTTACTGGCGGCTACTTGAATTCGGGATTTCGGTTTTGTAACCGCTGTTTGTGTAACTTTTGTAACCGTCGGTTGTTTTTTCTCTTTGATAGTTTTAAGGTTCTTGTTAGCATCAGTTGGAGTTGACTTTAGAGTTGACATATCAGTCTTGGATCGAGGTTTCGGTTTTTCAACTGTTGTGCTTGAACGAACAACTGAAGATGTAGATTGAGGCTTTCGGGTTGAATTACCAGTTGAAGCAGGCCCAGATGGAGTTTGACTTTGACTTTTAGCAGGCGATGTTCCTGTGGGCCGTGATGATGGGCTATTGGGCCATGATTTGCGTGTAATGGGTAAAGGAGATGGTTTTGGTGTAGTTGTAGTTGTGGATTTTTTCACAACAGAAGTTTTTGCTGTTTCTTTTCTTATATTTGACAACTGGGCTGTCTTCTTTTGAGGTTTGACTTTGTTGACCGTACCTTTTTTTCTACTAACTTCACTTGTGTTTGTGTTCGCCATCTCAGCTTTCTTTTCATCAAGAAATTTTTCCATTTCTTTAAATTGTGATTCTTTTTCAGCTTTCTTTCCGGAAGCTTCTTTTCGAAGCTTTTCTTCTCGTTTTTGCTTGTAATGATCGTAAAATCCACCTCTTGGATTACTTTTATTATTATTATTATCATTTGTCACACTATGGCGTCTAACCGGTTTGGTTTCCATCATTTTCTTAAACAAATGGTTTAATTCTGCTTCTTTTTGTTGAATAGAAGATTCAGGATGCATTTCAAGCTCTCTAGTCTCCTTTTCAACATCTAATATATCAACAACCGCCTTTTTAGGTGACGATGGTTTGACTTTGACTTTTTCTTCAATTTCAGTACTGCCAGCTGGCGGTTGGGTAGCACTTTCACTCATTCCCGAGCTCCATCTTCTCAGTACAGATTTATTTGTCAACAATGTTTTTGGTTTCTCGGGTTCGACAGTTGTATCTTTCTGTTTGTTTTCAAAAAGACTGATTTTATCTTGCACACTCATTCTCAATGCATTTTGTTTAACTGTTTTATCCAAATCTTCATCTTCATCTTCAGTAACTGCATCTTTTTGAGTTGATGTTTTGTCTCTAGTTGGAAAATAACCGAGACTTTTGATAGTTAGTGTAGCTGACCTACGTGGGCCCGTTCGTCCTATTTGGACCCGTCTCATTGGAGATGCTGATCTTCTAGGTGTTGCTGACCTGGCAACAGTTCGGCTTCTTTCAACAGATTGTTCTTCTTCACTTGAAAATGAGTTTTCCTCGCTATCTGTTGAAATTTGTCTTTCAATTTGTGCAGCTTTTGCTGGTGAAACACCGTATTTAACAGGTGGATTTGATTGACAAGTAAAAGTAGTTGTTTCAGTTGTTGGTGGGAATTGAGTTGATTCTACAAGCTTTTGTAATGAGTCCCTGAAAATCAAACAATCTTATAAAAATGAGAAATGCAGGAAAAATCTATTTTTGACCCGTTTACTTATGAATGGGCCAATTCGGGTTGTGTTTAATTTCTAATGGGTCAAATGGGAAAAAATGTGAAATAAAAAAGTTTAGCTAAAAATTCAAAAGTCGGCCAAAGTGTATTGTTAATGTAACAGCCTACTAATTACTGAACCGCCTTATTAAAAAAGTTAGATTATTACTGTATGTATTAATTGTAATCATATATAAGTATATAACCCACAAATTATTTATAAAAAAAATGTTAAAAAAATTGGACGAATACTGTGTTATGATCCCACATTGGCTAGAGTAAAAACTAAATGGTGGCTTATAAGCCTAAGTGTCCCCTCCTCCTTCAAGCTAGCTTTTGGGAGTGAGTTCTACACTTGGACTTATAAGCATGGTGCGAGCCTAGTATGGGATGGGTTCGTATCAATTGGTATCAGAGCTAGCCCTACGTTGCGAGGTTCCAACACTCGGAGTGGTGGCCTGTGGAGTGGTGGCTTGGACCCGAAAGGAGGGTGCCAACCGTGACCAACATAGCCGTGACCAACGAGCTCGGAGTGGTGGCCTGTGGAGTGGTGGCTCGGACCCGAAAGGAGGGTGCCGACCGTGACCAACATAGCCGTGACCAACGAGGACGTTGGTTCTTCAAAGCGTGGGGTATTGTTATGATCCCACATTGGCTAGAGTAAAAACTAAATGGTGGCTTATAAGCCTAAGTGTCCCCTCCTCCTTCAAGCTTGCTTTTGGGAGTGAGTTCTACACTTGGACTTATAAGCATGGTGCGAGCCTAGTATGGGATGGGTTCGTATCATACTGGTTCGGGTCAACCAGGCCAGAGCCGCCAGTTTTGCAGCTCTAAAGTTTATTTAATTATTCTATTATTTTTTATGAATATATTATATACCTTATATCTTGTGCTCCAAAATGATGAGCAAAATTTTCCAAGTCAGAGATATGGTTGGGTGAGCATGTAGCACGTGTAGCCTTGTTGATGGCATCAGCTAATTGTTCTTTCAATCCAGAAAGCCTTGAATCAACTGCTCGCAACAGCTCATTCCTGTTGGAACATAAATTGGTTCAGAAAATGCAAATAAATAAATAAATAAAAACAAATTATGATGATAGAAACAAAAAAGAACTTACTTAGATTCAAATGATGATGTCATATTAACTTCAGCCTGCTATATAATGGATCACAGAAGTAATTAAGTTAAACACGTGTGTGTGTTATAAAAGCAGAAAATGCTGGTGTGATTGATATAGGTAAACATTAACTAGCAGGGGATAACTGTCACATTTGGTGAAAATCGAATTGTTTTTCAAATTTTTCGTTTTTGTGCTATATCTACTTTCTCAATATTTAAAAATTAAGAGATTGATTCTATAGTTTGGTTATGTTTAGTAGAATTCCTTCATGGCTTCATCTGATTTTGATTTTGTATTTAATTTTCAATTGATGGAAATTTAATTTGCATTTTTAAAAATATCATTTTGCTTAAGGAATGTGAAGTTATTTAAGAGTTTGAACCAAATGCATTATAATGTAGTTAAGATACGTAAACAGTAACAGAAAATACCTTTGCAAACAACGAAAGTTGGAATTTTCTGGTTTCCTCTAACTGAGAGATTTCATTTCCAATACTAAGAAAGTCTTGTGAACCAGCAACATTTAAAAATCTTGCAAATTAAAATAACTAGAGTGAGCAAGAAGAGATTAACAACCTCTTAATCCAAGTTTTTTTATAAAAAAAAATATATGATACAAACCTCATTAATGTGGCTGTTGTAAACCAATTAGCATCTTTAACATCATCAGGTGGTAAGATCCTAAAGTTTGAGTCAGAGGTTTTGGATGATAAATCTTTTACTTGAGGTAAATGCAACAACAGTTGTTCCAAGTCTCCAGATGCTGCCTTTTCTACTATATTGCTAGTTGATACACATGCTTCATACCTATAAAACAAAAAAAAAGGGTTATGCTTTAAAGTATATTTTTAACTTGTCATAATAAGGGTTCATTTTGTAATTTTCTGTCATAAATGTGGCAAGAGTAGGTACGACGTACGAGTGAAAATAATTACATACACATCCCTTGGAAATAGATACATTGAACAATTATAGAAACATTGATCCTTATGAGTACACTCAGGAGTTAAAAAATATCTAATTTAATAAACTCAGATTATTTGTGGATAATTAACTTAAGTCACATCACATCTTTATCATTTCATAGATCCTTGACCTAACAAGACCATGCAACATTATTATATGTTGTAAATTATGGTAATTGACATTAAAATGGTCGCTCACTTTATCATAGAGGTTGGTTACTTTTACGATCCTTAAGCACACAATGCAATGTATTCAAACTGCATATATTTATATATTAAATTTTGAGTAAGAATTATAGATCAAGCAATCAGAACAATTCGGTAAAAAGAGAAATAGATTTGGCAAGCAAAGTCTCAGTCAAATTAGTTCAAAAAAGGAAAACCTGTTATCACTTGGAAATATCTGAAGTTCAACATAATCAAGTGGTGTATCAGGATCAATCCTTCTTTCCATCTCCAGCAACCTGAATCAATAAAATTCCTAATTCAAATTAGTTCCAGTTTTTACAATAAACACTACAAACAATCAAATTCAGCTGTTCACTACTAACATTTGTCTACAAATTTGCATTCAGATCAACACTTTAACAACATATTTCTACATAAGAAGCAGTAATCATAAGCTAACGATACTGTGCGTAAACACACATCAACCATTGATGAACAGATCTAGCAAAAAAAAGCCCTAAAAACAAAATCGAACTCACCGACACCAAAAAAATTAAAAATCCACAAGCTTACAGCAACAAATCAAATCGATTCACACACAATCTCAAATCTACTACAAATCAACTATGCATGTCTTGCCTGAGCAGCATTTACACACAAACAGTACCTGCTTGAAGTAATAAATCGCTACAAGTTGAAGTCAATGGCGATTATCACTCGAAGATGAAGAATCTAAAGAAGAAATTAGTTGCAGATCTTAATTGCTGAGCTCAAGTGAGATGTCTGTACTTGTTTTTCGGATTTGTGTCTGTTGAATAGTGTGACTGAGGAAAATGCGGAGAGCAAGGAACACACGGCGGTTGGTGAAGGCGCGTTGGATTACGAATTAGATTTCTTAGCGAAATAAATTGAAAAGGGAGACACTGAGAGAGTGTAGCGATAGTGATGTGATTCCATTTTATATTTCTTTCTAATCATACCGGGGTACGCGGCGCGTGATGTCACGCTTTACTTTTAAATGCGTGAAAGCGATGTGGATTTTTATATGCTCTTCATCTTTTTATGTGACAACTCTTCATTTTTCCACAAACCGATAATACATTTTTCTTACGGAATGTTCATAGTTGCGGGATAACAAATTATTAATGTGGATTTTTTATGCCAAAATATTTTCGGCCTAATCGTGTTTGTTTTTCATCTTTATAATTGAGGATTCAAGTCTCATACTTGACGTATATATGTTATATAAAAGTAGATTAATATTTGTCATTAAAATTAAAGCAATCGTGATTGAGTACCGGAATTGAACCCAATGGCAGTACACATGGGGGCCAAGGTGTTATTACAAAAATCACTAATATTTATACAATAAATCAAGTTGTAGGTTTAGTCGGTTGACGTGGTCAAAAAGTTCAACTCGAAGACCAACCCGATATACATTGAAAAACTTTGCCCCCTCTTACATATATTCCTAGTACCGCCCCTGATTAAAACGGTATCAAACTTATGGTATAGTACTCGGTGCTTGTTTGATACCTTCGGTTTGGTACCGGGTGGACATCATAATGAACAAATTCAAACAAATATCAATATTATACTAACCCGCGGTACTCGTACCTATTTTTAGAATATGGGAAATTTTGGCACCATCAATTCGATACTAATATATACCATACCATGTTCATGCCGTAGGCTATCCGGGATGGAACATCAAAACTTCATGTGGTCATGACCTGGCAGATCACGGACCGAGGAAGACAAAATTCACCTGTGTTTGGGGTGTTTTAGTGGGGCTTCATTCAAATGTGAGTGGGTGTGGTTGTTTGGTGGATATTTTTTGAAAAATGATGTGGTGTGATTGCTTAGGTGACATTTGATGTGATAAAAAATTTGGTGTGACTGGTGAAACTCATACCCATTAGCCTTAAAATTGCAATACCCTTTGTAATATTTGGTAACTCGATTTTGATTTTGATTCATACTTTTAGTGGGTATTTAGGATTACTTATTTAAAATAGATTATGTGTTTTGAAAATAGATAATCAGATAATACAAATGTTACAAAACATGATTATGATAATAATGTTTGAATTTGGTTATGTTATTTGAAATTACAATAATCAGATAAACAGGTTCTTTTTTTGTGTTTGGAAGCCTGATTATTTATTTAGTGAAATGTTCAAGGTAGTCCATTAATTTTATCTAGTCCCAAGAAACATTTATTAGCCCGTGGATCAAGAAACATTAATGGTCAAGATCAAGATTCAAAACCACCACCACCACTACAAGCACATGTGCTTCTCCGGCGGTCGGAGACGGCGGCCGGCGTCGGCGGACGGCGGCTGACGGCGGTGATGGGCGGCGGCTGGCTGCGGCGGACGGCGGCCGGAGGTGGCCGCCGGCGGTGGTGACCGGTGGTGGTAGTCGTGACTGGAAGCACATGTGCTTCGTTACTTGTTTTGATTATTTTTTCTGTGTAGTGAAGCACATGTGTTTCAAAACGTCAAGCACATGTGCTTCGTGATTCAAACACAAATGACTTGTTTGTAAGTTACATGTGTTTAGGAACAAAAACACATGTGTTTGGCTTTATGAAGTATTGGCTTTATGAAGCACATGTGCTTGGCTTTATGAAGCACATGTGCTTCATAATGATGTGTTCGTCACTTGTTTTGATTTTTTTTTCCGTGTAGTGAAGCACATGTGCTTCATAACGTCAAGCACATGTGCTTCGTGATTCAAACACAAATGACTTGCTTGTAAGTTACATGTGTTCAGGAACAAAAACACATGTGCTTGGCTTTATGAAGCACATGTGCTTGGCTTTATGAAGCACATGTGCTTGGCTTTATGAAGCACATGTGCTTGGCTTTATGAAGCACATGTGCTTCATAATGATGTGTTCGTCACTTGTTTTGATTTTTTTTTCCGTGTAGTGAAGCACATGTGCTTCATAACGTCAAGCACATGTGCTTCGTGATTCAAACACAAATGACTTGTTTGTAAGTTACATGTGTTCAGGAACAAAAACACATGTGCTTGGCTTTATGAAGCATTGGCTTTATGAAGCACATGTGCTTGGCTTTATGAAGCACATGTGCTTCATAATGATGTGTTCGTCACTTGTTTTGATTTTTTTACCGTGTAGTGAAGCACATGTGCTTCATAACGTCAAGCACATGTGCTTCGTGATTCAAACACAAATGACTTGCTTGTAAGTTACATGTGTTCAGGAACAAAAACACATGTACTTGGCTTTATGAAGCACATGTGCTTCATACTGATGTGTTCGTCACTTGTTTTGATTTTTTTTCGGCGTAGTGAAGCACATGTGCTTCATAACGCCAAGCACATGTGCTTCATGATTCAAACACAAATGACTTGCTTGTAAGTTACATGTGTTCAGGAACAAAAACACATGTGCTTGGCTTTATGAAGCATTGGCTTTATGAAGCATTGGCTTTATGAAGCACATGTGCTTGGCTTTATGAAGCACATGTGCTTCATAATGATGTGTTCGTCACTTGTTTTGATTTTTTTCCGTGTAGTGAAGCACATGTGCTTCATAACGTCAAGCACATGTGCTTCATATGCTCCCTTGTGTGTGTTAGAAACTCATGTTTTTAGTGACTTGAAGCACATGTGTTTCGTGACCTGAAGCACATGTGCTTCGAAGTAATATGTTGTGTTTTAGTGAAGCACATGTGCTTCGATACATCAATACCACCACCAACCCCATTAGCACCATCACCTTCACTGTCAGCCACCACCACCACCGCCGGCCGCCGTCGCCGGCCACCGGCGGACGGCGGCGGCGGACGGCGGCCGGAGGCGGCGGCCGGAGGTGGTTGTAGGTGGGGGATTTGATCTTGTCCATCTTGATCCAATGGTTAGAATTTGTCCCTTGGGACTAGACAAATCCTTTGGACTTCCTAGAATACAACTCTATTTATTTAGTTAATAGATAAAATGCAAATAATCAGTTTTCAAAATGCAATAAGCACATCTCCACCTACTTTTCAAAACACCGTTTTAGATTCTCCGAAATGCAAATAATTAAATTTTTCAAATTTAAGGAACGACAATGGAGTTAAAAGGTCTCATTGTCTAATCATCCTGAATTCGCTAATCTGGATGCCCTTAACAAGAAGAACCGGAGCTTGAATTTAATAATAATTGTCAAGAAGAAAGAAAAAGTTTGAACTTTTTATAGTATTACAATATGCTTTTTGTTCGAAAAATTAGATGTTAATATATGCAGCAATAATATATTTTTGCTAGATGTAGAAAGCATATTGTATTTTGGTTCACATGGCATACTGTTATACTCTCACTTTAATTACAAGAATATAATCAATATATTCCAAACAGATGATCTGCAAGTGGCAGATGAGATCTCACTACTCAAACTCTCAAACATAAAAATATATAAATAATAATAATAATAATAATAATAATAATAATAGATATTAATATTATTATTTACGGAGTATTATTATTATGATAAGCTAATTACTATTAGTCTTTGAGATCTGTACTAGCACCGCCACTATTTTACCATGCATGTTCCAAAAGATAATTTCGAATATTTAAAATTCTTTGATGCCCGATTTTCTTTTTTATAGCTGTCTTCTTTTAATTTCTTTTTTAAATTAAATTTACAATTAATTAATACGTATATTTTGATATCAGGGAACTATGAATAAACAATGTATCAATGCGTTGCATTCGGTTCATTTTAGCTTTAAGTTTCTATTACCAAAGTTTAATATCAATCCATTTTTCTTTGATGTTGCATTTGGTTCACTTTTAGCTTTATTATTTTAAGGGTTTTTTTAACTCATGTTTTAAGGACATGAGATTAATAATGTTTAATGATGTTCAAGTTTCCTTTCATAACGAATAAAATATATTTTGCATAGTCCGTTCATTTGTCAACGAATTAACTTGATGACCGAAAAACAGAACACAAATTAACTATTACTCCCTCCGTCCCTAAATAAAGTTCCCATTTGTCTTGGGCACAAGTTTTAAGGAGAAAGTTAGTGGTGAGGTAATTGATAATAAATTTGATTTAAATATAAAGTTGGTTTGAGGAGAGAAAGATAGTTAGTGGATAGTAAGTAGTGGGGTCCTTGGTAATTATATTATTTTATTAAGTGGACTCATCAACTTGTGAAATGGGAACTTTATTTAGGGACAAAAATTTAAGGACAAATGGGAACTTTATTTAAGGACGGAGGGAGTATTATTATTACTTCCTCCGTATCAAAATAAGTTACACACTTCCCATTTTGGGGTGTATCAAAATAAGTTACACACTTTGAAAACTTTCCTTATTTGGTAAAAATAGTGGGATCCATACCCACTAACTATCCACTTTAATAAAGTGAAATTACCCTTATACCCTTACTTTTACTTTTAAAACTCATTAATATCACTTTATTCAAGAAAAGTGGGACTCATCCTCCACTAACTATGTACTTTAATCTATTTTAAGCCCTACTTTAATCTTTTACCTTAAAAAACGTGTAAACTCATTTGTGTCACTTATTTTGATACGGAGGAAGTATTAAATATTTGTAATTAATGACAATTTATGTTTATTTCGGTCAAGTAGTATTAAAAGTGGACTCGTCTATGGGCTATGGCTCCACTACCACCAAACCGAAAGTGGTGATGGGTGAATCTTAAAGCAACGATGAGGTTTTATGAAATTACGACCAACGTCTAAAGGCATCATCTCATTATTATGTTATCATAACATATCCCATTCTCTACTTTTGCTTTATAATAATAAAAAAACGTTTGTAGTTTCAGCTCTCACACGTCAGTGAATTCACTTTATACTTGAGAACCAAAAAGAAAAAAGGAAATTGTGCTTGTATAACTTTATTTATTTATTTTTAATGGTTAGTTAATATTTAGTTAGTGCATTACTAGAAAACCTCACCTCATTTTCTGCAATGCACTCAACAAGATTCAAATCCGAGACCTTGTAAAGTGAAACCCCCAAGATTACCCATGATGCTCAATTGATCTACACGAACTGATTAATTGCATTGAATTAAACAATTCCTAACTATAAACAAGGTCCTCCTATTCGAACACGACATGATCCAAATCAGTTTGGTCGCAAACCATACCATAAAAGACATTGATTAAGAACGTAAATGATCCAAGTTGAGTTGAATATCAAAAAAGTTAGGTTCGACTCATTTAATAATTACCAAACTCAAACTCATATAATAATTACCCAATTCGAATTGGAATAAGTTTTAAAATTATGTTTTACTGATTTAAAATTTCTTTTCAATATGTATAATGTTTGAACCCGATAAATTCATTTAAAATAAAGGGAAAATTGCTTTTATATCCTTGTAAAATTCACAAATTATTTCTATATTCTTTTCAAATTCATAAATTATCTTTATATCATTCTAAACTTTATAATTGCTTTGATATCCTTCCAAACCTTTAAAACTCTTTTTTATATCCAAAAACCTATTTCATTATTTATCAAATCGTGATAGTATCAATAATACAGGCAAATAAACATGATTTTTAATACATAATCAATAAATATATTGCATAATTATTTGATAATTATTGATATATATAATGATTTAATAAATATTAAAATATATTTTTGGATATAAAAGAGAGTTTTAAAGATTTAGAAGGATATGTAGGCAATTATAAAGTTTAAAAGAGTATAAAGATAATTGATGAATTTGAGAAGGATATATAAATAATTTATGAATTTTACAAGTATATAAAAACAATTGTCCCTAAAATGAAAATAAAAATAGCCAGCTTGGATGATCACACATACCACTAGTCTTTTTAGGAAGTAAAAATGGCACACAGCTTCTTCTTAAGTAGAAAACAAATATAACAATTATCAGCACAAAACAAGTCAAAAAAGGATAAAAATACCTTCCTTGGATAATAATAAACTACAAGTTTAAGAAGAAAACATAATGGTACATCACTCAGATTCTCCTACACCCAAACACCGGATAATTCATCCATCTAGATCAGACGTAGACACCACCGAGCAAACCAAAAGGCAAACAACAAAACACAGACAACAAAACAACTAGGTAGCGTTTGGTTTGCAGTCAATCAGGAATAAAAACCTCGTAACCAAACAGCCCCTGTTAGTTAGACCAAACATGGACCAAACCAAGCCTATTACCCGTGTAAATTTCATTCCGTTCTTCATCATAGAAAAGGGCGGTTATGTCTTCCAAGGCTTCTGAAACAGAGCTGGTGATTCTTCTGCCTTGAATCCGTTGTTTTGAGTTGCATTTGCATCTTTTGTTGTTGGATTTGTTACAAATGCAATCATCTAATTGTGAATTGTTGTTTATTGCTTTTACTTTTGCAAGACATTTTCCTGTTAAAATATTGCTGATGTTTATCGATCCCGCTGCTGCTGCTAAATTAACAAATAAAAACATCAAAAATATATATATAAATTTAGTTTAACCACCAACTAAAACAATATATATACACTCTATTTTTAGAGTAAATTACAGAAATTGTCCTTGTGGTCTTTCAAATTCTACGATTTTATCCCTATACTTATTTTTGTTTTTTCGTCCCTTTTAGTTTCTGATTTCCCCTATTTTTGTGCTTCTGTCTATATTTGTCCCCTATTTTCGTAGATGAATTTGGATTTGATTTGTGGGTTTTTCAAAATTTTGCCTCTTTTTGTTTGATGAATTTGGATTTGATTTGTGGGTTCTTCAAAATTTTGCCTATTTTTGTTGCTGAAGAAGAATAAGTGAAGAATACGAAGGAGTGAGAAAGAAAAAATAGGAAAAGAAAATGTAAACTGACCAATTTAGACGGAAAGGACAAAAATATAGGAAATCGGAAACTACAGGGACAAAATCGTAGAATTCAAAAGACCACGGGGACACTTTCTGTAATTTACTCCTGCTTTTAACAAAGTGGGTGGGCCCAATAACAGTCAAATGGACCTGTTTATGAATGAAAAATTTACCATTTCCTTGGGTTGAAGAATCATCTGAATCAGCTTTACAATAGGAAATGATGAGATCTTGATCACTAGTGATGTAAATATTGTTAGTGTTACAATCAGGATGCCATAATAAGTGATCTTCAAAAGAAGTAACAAGCTCCCCACGAAAATTCCAAACAGCAACGGTTCTGTTTCTAAATGTCAAAAACAGTTGGTTTTCATACAGAAAGATGAAAGCTGATGGTGTCATAAATTCTGTCCTACTAACTTCTGTTAGTTCAGAATTGCGCACCTGTATGATCAAAAAAGGGTCATTAGATTGCAAATGTTGGATAACCAGTAATGGGTCCAAACGGGTCGTTTTGGTACGGGTCAGATAGTTTGGTTGACCCAAAATGCTTTTTTTGTAAAAAGTTAAACATTATTAATAGGCATTGTGTCAAAATAGTTTAGTTAACCTTGCAAAGAAAAAACAATTACTAATAAATAAATAACGGGCCAAGTGGTTTGGGTTACCCGAATCAGTTTTTGCTATTAATAACAGGCCAACATATTCGACCCTTTTTTTGCTAATCTTTTATATTATACACGTTTGACCCGTTCAAGTTGACCAGAATCAACCCATTTGTAAGCAAATGGATAAAAATCACAACTTTTATCAGAAATATTAATAATAAAGTGAGGAAATAATATTCTTACATCAATAATCTGAAGATTCTCATTTTCTTGCTTGACAAGAAGCTTTTCATTGAACTGTTCAATGAAATCCACTTTCTTATTTCGATGAAGAAGATGATTAAAAGTTTTCAAAACAGTTCCATCTTCAATGGAAAGAATCTTCAGAGGAACATGGCCACTAGCTTTATTAAATATTAGTAACATGATCCCAGGGCTGTTTTGGGAAAATTACAAAAAAAAATAATAATTTAAAAAATCGATACATATAACAACAAAAAAGAACATTTCAAACAGAGATTTACCTGATTTTGATCTCTTGGACATTTTTATCTGATATGGAGTATAACATCATGTAATTTTTCAAATCAAACACCTTGTAAATGCTGACAAAATATAGCAACAATTGCAATCAGCGACAAAAAAATTACAATTTTTTGTAAACGATGAGAAAATGTTACGGATTTTACCTATCTTGTGCAGAGAATGTAAGTACTTTTCCATTAACATCATCAAACTCTACAAAACCGGGCCATTTCAAAGACTCTGACTCAAAAAGAGCAAAACCTGCATCTGGTTTACCTCTTCGTATGTATCTGAAAACATAATATTATATTAATATATACAATAAACTTATCAATATATATTTTTAAGATTAGTATAATATCATGAATCACATACTCGATTCCGGTTGTTCTACATTTCAAGGAACTAAAACTGTCTGATGCATAGACTGAAACTGTAATGAGTGAATCATTGTTCTTATTGTAAAACAGGCTTCTTATAACTTCATCAGGGCTCACATTTAGAAAGCATATCCTCTGGTTAGTCTCTGCATCAAATAAATATCATGTTATTACACTATAACTCTATTAATAAATCTTTTAATCATTATTTAATGCAATTAGGACTTTTTTGGATTCTTGATTATACCTCGACTAAAAGCAGCACAGATTCCAGATTGTGCAAGAGCAAAGACTATATCCCGAGCAGCAACGATTTCAACAATTTTTGACCTTTTTTTAAGAAATGGCAATACCATAGCACAGTGTCCCTTTGGATCATGGGTATCATATTCCTCCTGATGTCATCATTTACCAAATTATAAGTTGCAAAACAAAGTTCTTATTACTGAATACTAACAAACATTAAACTAACTCAAATTACTTGAAGGCGTTTGGGTAAAGGCTATAAGCTCAAAACTGAGGTTAATTTACAAAAGGCAAACCTCACAAAAAAACCCTAAAATTCTTTAATTTCTGTAAAGAATTCAACTATTATAAGGAAAAAAGAGCACACAAGTATGAACAAATACCTGTAAGCGTATGTTTCTGAACCTCTCTTGAGCATCACACATACTAAAAGAACGATCTCGCTTGGAACAAATCTCCCTCCTTTGAAGCTTCTTAACGCTATTCACAAAACCATCAGCTCCGCCACGCGGCCGCTTCTTCGCCACCACTCTCCGGCCACTGCACGGACGCGGGCTCGCCGTAATCCTCCTTCCGTCCATCTCCTTCCCTCCTCTACCGTACAATTTACAAATCAAAACCCTAAAAACTAACAAGTATACATTTTCTGTGATCTCGAGCTCGAAAACAACAAATTCAGCACTTAATCACAATTGAATTTCAACATTCTATAAAAAAAACCCTAAATCTCAGGACCTTGGAACAAATTATTGGGGCTTTTAGGTTGGCCGTGGTCCTGAGCAATTATTTGCAGAAACTAAAGCAATTAATAAAGAAAAATTTGAAATTTTTCACAGTAGCTCGCCTTATATGTGCCCTAAATCTATATATGGCAAATATATATCCCAAATTTCTGGTTCTCTCTCTAGAAAATGTACAGGAGAGAGATAGAGATCGAAACATAATAGGAACAAGGGGCCTGAGAGCGTAAAAAATAACGAATAAAACAAAAAATTATGTCAGATTTTATAATGTATTTGGCGTCCGGCTCGATTTCAAAAATTAACATTTACAGCTCTTTCCCTTGGGGTTTATCTTTTTTTAAAATCAGTCCCTGGATTTACAGCTCTTTCCCTTGCTTACTTTGTTAAAATTTATTAATGTGGTTACGTGCTATGGGTCATGACAATTATATTGTAATTTAAATGGTGCAAATATCATAAGATAATAGTAATAAAACAACCATTTTTGTAAAAATATTTTTTTAATGTTCATATTAAAATTTAGAAGGATGTTAAACGTAAAATAAACATTAAATATATGGAATTGTGGTTACATGAGTTTTCTTTAAAGAACTTTAAATATACATAGATATCAAAATATTTACTTGCAAAAATTAGAACTCAAAAAATAAAAATTACACATCTACTTTTGTAAGCCATTCATGTGGCAGTGTGGCACTATATGAAAGAATGTGTTGTTCTTATATATAGGGGGAAAAGAGAGAGAAAAAAATGTGATAATGCTAAATAATGAGGAAGTTGATGGGTAAAGTTTTAAATAAGTTTGAGAATTTTCAAACAAGCATATAACAACTTACTGTATCACAAACAATTTAAATAAATCAATAAGCAGTGCATACAATATGTTTCATCATTTTAAGGCAAGTTGTTAGGCATCGAATAATAAATACTTTATAAGAAGATGAAGTAACTAACGGAATGTCAATATTCCTAAGTCGTAACGGAAAAATAAAAGACGTAATTCTATGTTTCTATTATTAAAACGAACTTGTTTAACATTTTATTTTTGTTATGTTTTCGGCGCGAGTTTTGTATTATGATTTCCAAGTAAAACTTCATTTTTATTGCTTTATTTAATATATTAAAACGTTTAACACAACTAAAACGAGAGGAAAAAAATAGAAAACGCCGAAGCGGTTTTGGTCCCGAGCCAGTTAGGATCTGTCCTATCCGTTTCTGCTGGATACACCTCTTCGACCCAAAACCTGGTTTCAACCTAATCCGGTTTTGAGTTATGATATTGATTGACTAAAAACCAGTTTGTGCACCTATAACCTATTTTACATTATTATAAATTGTTGCTTTTTATTTAGTTATTCTATTTAAAAATAGTATGTTTATTATTTTGTGCTACTAATAACCAAAATACTTGAATATGCATCCAGTATAAATGACGACTTCCAAGTAATTATGACCAAAATTCTTGAATGTCTATTAAATATATACGGCTTCCAGTTAAATACGATTATGAAAAATAAAGATCAATAAGAAGAAAACAGAGAGTTTTTGTAAAACTCAGTTGGTTTTGAACGACCGCCACTAAAAAAACGTATATTGTTTAAAAAAGTGGCCCATGCAGGTCTCGAACCTGCGACCTTCGCGTTATTAGCACGACGCTCTAACCAGCTGAGCTAATAGGCCTTGGTGTTCAATTTCTTTTGAGTCATATCAAGTCCTAGTGTTTTCTCGCTGACTTTATCACCCATTTTCAAAAAAAATAAAAGATATTTATAGCTTATCTTTTAGCAAGACTTCCAAATCGATGATAGAAAGTATAAACCGATGAATAGGAAACTATACATACACTAAAGATAAATGTCACTTTCTGCATCAAATATATACCAATCAATGTTTTAAAACCTGTTTTTTTTTCATTGAACTGGGTAATGCTTTGAATACGGTTGTAACCAGTTGGACCGGATAACAATTACGTATTAGTATTTATCATAAGTAAACAGGTCAGACATACCCAACTTTACATAAAAAGATAACCATCATTCAATCAAAATGAGTTGATGCAAGATATCATAAAAAACAGAAGCAACAAATGACTGAAGAATAACAATAATGATTACATCCTGCACGCGGATGATCTCCTACTTCTAGCATCAATTTAAACAACATAAACAAACTTCTACAAATTAAAAAAAAATATAAAAACAAATAAATAAATAAAACCGATCATTTCGTACCTAACTCGACCTGAAATTAACATCTGCCACAAACCTTAATTCTTCCAAACATTCAACAAAACTTCCAATGATTATCACAATTCACACACGTAACAAACGTTGTCATCGGCTCATCAGCACTCCGAGTCTGCAACTGATAATAAGTACACTTTCTCTCCCCACATCTCCCACACTTAAACTGATCGGTTGTAGCCTTCGGTGGGCCCCCACGTTCACAGTCAAATAAAGCTTTTTCTTTTATTTTCACATTTTCCATCTGTCTTTCGGTACTCGCCATTTCCTCAGGTGTTAATTCCAAAACCCTCTCGGGTTTCACGTGCCCTAAAAGTATCTTCCTTCTAAAATCCGGGTTTTTTGGGTCTTTTACATTGAACATTATGGATCGGTATTTGAATTTCTGAGCACCGTTAGATTTCCCCCATTTTTCAAACATTGCTGACTCAACAGATACCGCGACCCTGTAAGGGTCACAGGCTGTCACTTTATCTTTTAAATTGTCATCAATCTCACCTGCAACTTTGCATAATGCTTCTGCGAGAAGTTCACGGATTTTGTCACGAATTGGATCTTTGCAGTAAACAAGTGAAGTTAGTTTCAGGTGAGGAATAACATTAGCATCATTTGTTGTAGGTTTCTTTTCGATTTTGACAATATTTCCATTATCTTCAGAAATTGGAATGGCCTCCGTCTTTTCAGATTTGACGGAATTAGTCCTCTGAAATTTCATTTCGGTTATTTCTTGTCCGTTTTCAGATTTTGGAGATTCCTTGTTGTCCAAGTTTCCATTTTTCTTGTTCTTTAATGTTTCTTCAACGATTATACCTTTCCAAATGTCTACGAGTTCAGAAGCAAGGGACTGAATCTTCTTTATTGGATGTTTTGTTAATTTGCGGAGACGTTTTCCCACCTGGAGAAATATTATTATTTATAAATATTCAAACTTTAACTAATTATAACTTGTTAACAATTATCAGCTTTTTTGATAGAACACACACGATTAATCCCTAACTTCAAATCAAAAGCTTCAATTTCTCATTTGGCGTACAGTATCTCGATTCTCAATCTCAAATGAACGTAATCTAAAAGGCGGAAAACCTACCTCCAAATTTCAATTCCCCAAAAAAATCAAAACGCAATCGCATGCTTTTACATCGATTACGTGAGATATGGAACGAATTCGTAAAAGAATAACTCAAATTTCATATAAAATCAAAATGTACCTGAGTAGAAACGAGAATTTGATAGTTAACAGGAAATTTCTTCAGCACTTTCAACGCATCAAGACACCGAGCTTCCTCCGGCGAAGATTCGGCGCCACCGCTTCCAACCGCCGCGGCGTCCGCGGCCTTCTTCGCCGTCTCGAATAGCTCAATTAGCTCCGTCTCCATATCGCTTCATGAACGAAATGCAAAACCTGCCGCCGAGTGTTTGGAGGTATTGAAACGGTGGAGGGAAATCTGGACGTTGAATCACACGTGTGAAATGTCGGACGGTGAACAAGATTCCTTGAAGTTCGAGAGCCTCTTGAACGATACACGTGTAAGGGGGAACAGAGGATAGGTGGTGGTCATTAGGGTTTTGGCAGTTGAAAGTGGGAGGCTTAAACGGCTGGTCACGTGAGATTGGTTGTTGTCTGCACGTGATGCTTTCTGTTGGGTTTGTTTTGGGCCTACTTTAATCGTGTGTGGGCCAAATACAGGATAGTAGGAATTGCAATCAGAGGTGAAAAACTGTTTTTTTTTAAAACCGGATTGGTTTTGATCAACTAAGGTTAAAATCGGTTTTTTAAGGACCGCTTTACCGAAGATCAGTTTTTTTGGTTTTTAAACTGGTTTACAAAAAACCAGTTTTAAAACCGGTAGATCCCTAAAACATCGATCCGATCCCGAACCGGCGGTTTGCGAACCTATTCAGTCCGACAAGGCGAAAACCGGTTCCAAACCGGTTCGGATAAAAACCGATTTTTTTGCACCTCTACGATCAAGGCTCAAGGTAGAGGTAAAAAAAACCCGGATTTTTATCAAAACCGGTTTACACAGTCCAGAAGCGGTAGGTTTTAAAACAAACGGATCGACATCGGTTTCTTATTCTATACATCAAACCGGTTACGGGCAAACCAGATATAACTTTTTTCGAATCTAATGTTGTCAATGTGATTCTCAATTTTCCTTTTTTCCGTCCATTTCCAAACTGATGAACAGGTAGCCAGGTAGATAATGTTGACGTCAAGTGGTTAAGAAATATGTCCGTACACAAAATTACAAATGTTACCACAAAAAAGGCAAAAATGCATCAAATTGTTTATAAAAATACATACTTTAAACTCTAAAAACAATTCCAAATAAGCAAATCTAACAAATATCAAAAACAACAATTGAACAACACAAGACAATTTAACAATTTTCAATCTAGAATGATTAATCACCCAAAGAGAGTACCTATTTTTAGCACCGTTGACTATTATCCTCACATTGACCTCAACATCTGACCATCACCATTTCCGTTACTATTCATTCTTTTTGTCGGTTTGCGACCTTTATCGGGCCCACCAATGACACCCCATTCTTCAAATTGCCTTTGTCGTGCTCGAGCCCTCTCTTTTTCCTCCTCAGATTTTGAAGCATAACAATAGGGGCAAGTCACCCCGTATTCCCACTCGGGTGATGCCATGTCAGCATCACTCACGGGCTTCTTGCAGCCATAGCAAAGCTTGAAGTCACCGGGCACGAGCCCGTGTTTGACCGAGACCCGTTTGTCAAATACAAAGCATTCACCCTCCCATAAAGACTCGGGTTTGGGGACTTCCTCTAAGTATTTAAGTATCCCACCTTGTAAATGGTACACCTAATAAACGGGTTGTTTTTGGTACGAGTCAGATTAGATTGACCCAAAACACTTTTATATAATTCCAACAATTATTATTATAATATAGCAATTTGAATAAAACGATATCATACTTGATGCATATAGGTTTTTCTTGTCTAAAATAACAATGTACCTTTACATGCATCCCTATTTAGTCAATGTACAAAGTTGTGTGCAGTTGGGTCATTAAAAGATTGTTTTGCATCCCAACTTGATCATTAAAAACTTTTTAGATGAATAATTTTTATATATAAATCTAAATTCTATATAAGTTAACATTTTGAGAAAATAATTTTTTTTTGTCATGATCCAATTAGGACACAAAACCATCTTTATAATGACCCAACTGGCCAAAAGGTTTTTACAATGACTACATACTTAAATAGGGATAAATGTAGACGTACATTATTATTTTAGACAACAAAACCCTTAAAAATAAAACTTTGGGTGATCTATAAACTGTTTGACCCATTCGACCCGTTCCCATTTAAGCTAAAAATTCTTAACGTGTTTAATTTTGAAGTAATTTTATCATTAGTAAATGGGTAAAAATTTCACAATTGTCACCTCTACCAATAAGACAATAAATGTATTGTAATAAAAAGGTAGTAAACTAATAATACAATTCACACTAACCTCTTTAAACCCTTTACTAAGGAGAAAACTCGAGGCTTTTTCACACCGAATTCCACCCGTACAATACATTGCAACACGAGGCGGGTTTTTTTGTCCTTTTTCATTTTGTTTTTCATTTTCATCCGATGAAGAAATCTTGAATTCATCATCCACCCATAAAGGGAACTCCCTAAAAGCTGCAGTTCGTGGATCAACCGCCCCTTTAAATTTACCAATTCTGGTCTCGTAGTCATTTCTCACATCAATAACAACCTAAAAAAGCATCCGGAAAAAAATTATTTTGTCTCAATTCATAATGGACAGGTGGCGTGATTCGTGCCAGCTAGACATAATTAACAGACTTACTGTATCTGGATCAGAGATCAATGTATTCCACTCATTCGGGCTCACATACTTCCCAACTCTTTCATTGGGTGATACCGATGGCATTCCAAGAGAAACAATCTGCACAAACATAAAACTAATTAATAATTTATAAATACTAACAAAAACATTATCATGTAACTAATTTACTGGTATTAACTGTAATTATTATTTAATAACCTCCTTTTTAAGCTTTACTCTGACATGGTCCCATCTAAATGGTGCATCTTCCCCTGCAGCAAGTGGAGAACTGCTTGTGTGTCCATGGTGAATAGCTTCTTCTTCAGGGCTAACAGGTGACTCTATTTGTTGAAGACCTTTTAAACGGTCATCAGATTGTATGAAATCAAGAACTTTTTCAACTGATTTACGGATGCCACATATGCTGCCGTTAATTCCTTCTGGTGCAAGGATAATACCACCTGAAATGTACTAAAATATATAAGTTTGGTGAGGTGTATGAGTGATAAGGACAAAAAAGATCATGAATTGTAATAAATATAGGATAGAACTAAGATGATAAAATGGCAAAAACTTCGAATTCGTCGATTTATAGACAGAAGTTCTTAATCGAGCTTAATTGAACAACAAACATGTAGTGAATACTTACCAGTTTCTCGCATAATTCTTTCAACGGTTTACGCAAATCGGCATGGTCAGGAAAATCAGCAAACTTGTAAAACGACACCACCACAAGTTGAAGCTCCTCGGCATCTCCTGATTCCTCGATTTCCGAAACGGAAGCTGAATTGGCCGCCATGGAAGACGAAGAAGATGAAAAATTGTTGGAGACTGTGACGCCTTGGGATAAACCTTTGCAATTGATGTGACGAATTTGTGGATTAGTGGATAGAGGAAGAAGATTAGGGTTTCTAGTCGAAGATGATGATGATGAATCGGAGTTCAGGTTCGAGGTGGCGTGGATTGAGGTAGTGTTAGGGTTAGGGTTTGATGAAGATGATGATAACATCCTGAGCGGCAAAAAGGCCAGTGGAGTTCTTCTGTGACAGCAGCCGAGCAGCGGAAAGGATTGCATTGTAACATGTAAAATAATTCGGGGGCTTCTCTGTAATTACTGTATTGTTGTGTGTAATTTATAGGGAGTGATATTGCTACCACACAAATTAATTTCTATATTACATTTATGTTTTACTACAGTTGTACAGTCTTCTTTAAATTTTATACGGTATGGTGTAGGAAATAATTTTTGTGGTATGAATATCAATTCTCGTACTTTATAGTTTACATTTTAGGTGTTGTAAGCATTTTAATTGAAAATCAACTGATACCATATGGAAATTAAAAATATGTAATCTGTTTTGTTTCAGTTTTAAAAATTTATCATTTTTTATTTTGGCTCTATCAGTTTCGGCTCGGTTGTGTTCAGTTTTTAGATAAAGATGAGCATTTTGGCTAAAAAACGAATCGAAACCGAACCAAACCAAAACCGAAATATTAATCGATTCGGTTTCGGCTTGGTTTGGTTCGGTTTTCGAATAAGGATGAACGTTTTGGCTAAAAAACGAATTGAAACCCAACCGGCCCGAACCAAAACCGAGATATGTAATCGATTCGCTTTCGGTTTTGAAAATTCATCATTTTCTATCGATTTCACTTCGATTCTGTTTCTGAACCACGCGCACCCCTAATTTCTACACCACATAAATTACTATACACATCACAGTTATTATTTTATAATAATAGTATAGATTGTTTTAAATATACTATATCGCATGAAATAGCTTCCGTGGCACATAAATCACTTCTTTTATATTTTATGCCATGTAGTTATTCTTAAGTCACTTGTATGCATGAAATATAATATTTACCTACGGAAATCTTCTAAAAAATGTTTGCAAAATTCATAAATTATTTTTATAGAGTTGTGTATTAGGTAGTCTAAAGGTTTTATATAGTCTCAAGGGATAAATCCTAGCCATTGGATCAAAATGATCAAGATCAAATCACAGTGTTTCAAACACATGTGTTTCAAATCACGACCACCACCACCGGTCACCACAACCGCCGCCATCTCCGGCCACCGTCCGCCGCCGCCGCCGGCGGTGGTGGTGGCTGACAGTGAAGGTGCTGGTGGTAGTATTGATGTATTGAAACACATGTGATTCACTAAAACACAGGTGTTCCACAGTACAAACGAGCATATTACTTCGAATCACATGTGTTTCAAGTCACGAAACACATGTGTTTCACTAAAAATACGAGTTTCTAAAACACAGGGGAACATACGAACTACGAAGCACATGTGTTTCAAAAGGTGAAACAGGTGTGTTTCAAGTCCCGAAACACACGTGTTTCACTAAAACACATGAGTTTCTAAAACACATAGGAGCATACGAATTACGAAGCACATATGTTTCAAAAGGTGAAACACATGCGTTTCAAGTCACGATCACCACAACCGATCACCACCGCCGGCGGCCGCCGCCGATCGCCGCCGTCTGCCGCCCGCCAATCCCCGCCGTCGACGCCGCCCGCCTCCGCACCGGAGGTGGGTGAGGTATTGATGTATTGAAGCACATGTGTTTGTATGATTTAATCTTGATCTTTGACATTTTCTTGATCCAATGACTATTAATTATCTATTGGGACTAGATAAAATCATTGGACTACCTTGAACATTTCTCTAATTTTATATCATTCCAAAATTTATATAGTATCTTCATAACTTTTCAAAATTTTTAGTTACTTTCATACTCTTTTAAATCTGTAGACTTTAGGTATATGATTTGAAAAGCTAGTGTACATAAACTACTTCAACTTAATATACTTAAACTTAAAAAAGTAGTGTCTTGTTTTGTTTAACTTGTGCCCTTACGGTCTGCTACATTATAATTTATTAGTTTTGAATTTTCGATACATAAATCTTAGAGTTATTTACACGGATGGTCCTTTAGGTTTGTAGCAAATTTCACCAGTGGTCCTTTAGTTTCAAAAATTACACTGATGGTCCTTATTTCAGACAAGGTTTTGCACCCATGGTCCTTTAGGCTAAACGGTGTCAGAATTTTCTATTATGTCCCCCATGTGCATGACATGTGAGGGCATTTTCGTCTTTTAAATTTTCTTGAATTAATTTTCTATTCTTTTTTCTTTTTTCCTCTTGCAGACACAAAACCTTATCTTCAAGCATCATTCCCAAATCACTAACCCTAATTCTTCAACATCAACCACCTTCTTCTACACCACAAACATCTTCATTGAACGACCATCATCTTCAATTAACCACCACAACAACAACTGAAGAAATTAATCTATGTTCGATTTTGTTTTTTAAAGTTCAAGATCAGTGGGACGACGGAGACAACGATATTCGTCTCCTCTGGCTACTTCTCCGATCTATTACAAGATTTATTTGGAGTTTAGGTTTGTTTCTTGAGCTTTAAAAGCTCAATAACAATGGCAGAAGCTTTGTTCTTGTTATTGTTGTGCCCTATTCTATTTTTATCTCTACAAATATATATTTGAGTGAAAGATTCGGAGTTGCAGAGTTAATGGTGTTAGAAAAGGTCACATATGAAATTGAGATGATGGGAGTGAGATCCGGCGATCTACTCCGGTTCTGGTGAATTTCACGAGAGAGGCAGAGGCGAAGGAGGAGGCCGTAGAGACGCCAACGGAGACCACGATCGACAGTGGTGGTTGGAAAATGGAGATCGGCGCCGGAGACTTTGTTTCTCTCAATGGTCAGAAAATAAAGATCTCGCCGGTCGTTTAAACTTCTCGATATCTCATCTTCTAGGAAAGAATATGTGGTACTGAGAGAGATATATAGAGAAAGGGGGTAAACAAGATAGAAAGAGGGGGTAATGAGTTGGTGTTACAGTCAAAAACTCTAGTTGAACCCAACCGGGGAAGACAACCATAAATCGATTTGGAATAGATTTTGTCAACTTCGGGAAGGCAACCAGTGAAAAGGGGAAAGAAAAAATAAATAAATAAATAAACATTTAAAAAAAGTGACCCAAACGAAAAAAGACGAGATTGCCCTTATGGATGTGGTCTTAGGTATGGATTGGTTAAGTGTCAATAAGGCCAACATAAATTGTCACCAAAAGTTAATTACCTTTCATTTACCCGACATGTCACATGTCGTGGCCCGGGGAGACCGTGCGACCCCGACTATACCCATTATATCCATGATGAATGCCCGTAAGTGCTTGACCAAGGGATGTGAATCGTTTTTGGCCTATGTGATCGATGTGAAAAAGGAAAAAAAAAGTGGTTGGTGATCTCCGGGTGGTTTCGGAATACCCGGAGGTGTTTCCCGAATACTTGCCTGGGTTACCTCCCGTTCGGGAGGTAGAATTTAAAATTGATTTGGTGTCGGGTGCCAATCCCGTGGCTAGAGCACCATATCATTTAGCACCGTCCGAAATCCGGGAAATGATGACACAAATCCAAGACTTATTGGATAAGGGTTTTATTCGGTCGAGTTCCTCACCTTGGGGAGCTCCGGTTTTATTCGTGAAAAAGAAAGATGGTGCACTTCGTATGTGCATTGATTATCGGGAATTGAATAAGAAAACGGTAAAGAATCGGTATCCTTTGCCATGTATTGACGATTTATTTGATCAACTTCAAGGGTCTTCTTATTTCTCAAAGATTGATTTGAGATCGGGTTATCACCAAGTTCGGGTTCATGAAAACGATATTCATAAAACGGTGTTCCGAACTCGTTACGGTCATTACGAGTTCTTGGTCATGCCGTTTGGGTTGACGAACGCTCCCGCGATATTTATGGATTTGATGAACCGAGTTTGTCGGCCTTATCTCGACAAGTTCGTTATTGTGTTCATTGACGATATTTTAATTTATTCCAAGGCCGATAAAGAACACGAGAAACACTTAAGGCAAGTGTTAGAAATGTTGAAGCATGAACAATTGTATGCGAAGTTCTCGAAGTGCGAATTTTGGCTTCGAGAAGTTCACTTTTTGGGTCACGTTATTTGTTCGAATGGGGTCAAGGTGGACCCGGCAAAGATCGAAGCGTTTATGAATTGGGTTGCTCCAAAGAACCCAACCGAGATAAAGAGTTTTTTTGGGTTTGGCGGGCTATTACCGCCGGTTTATTAAAGATTTTTTGAAGATAGCGGGTCCCATGACGAAGTTGACCTGTAAGGATGTACCGTTTCGGTGGGACGGTGATCACGAGAAGTCCTTCCAAACTCTAAAACAACTATTATGTCAAGCTCCGATTCTTGCCTTACCCGAAGGCCCAGAAGATTTTATTGTTTATTGTGACGCTTCACTTGCGGGTTTAGGTTGCGTGTTAATGCAACGAGATCGAGTTATTGCTTATGCTTCGAGGCAATTGAAGAATCACGAAAAGAATTATCCGACTCACGATTTGGAGTTGGCGTCGGTGGTTTTTGCACTAAAATATGGAGACATTATGTAACGCCTTAAAAATTAATGTAATTGAATTATTCACTTTTTATTAAATAAATTATGTGTATTTATTTAATTGAGATTATATGTGTTATGTGCTTTTACGCATATTTATTTTGAGTTATTTAAATACGTAGTGTTTTATTTAATGATAAGAGTGTCATTTAATTCGCGTTTAATTAAGTATGAAGATTAATTAATAGTAATCAGATGGTGATTAAATAATTGTGTTAGTTGATTATGAGACTAAATGAATTAGACGTTATTGATTCTCGAGGTCGGCCGATAGGCCAAGGCCTTTCCTTTACGACCCTTCTCTTCATCTTTTTAGCCAAGCAGCTTAATGGCCCAATGGTTCCTTCCAATTATTTCCGTGAGTAGAGATTGCCTTCTAAGCAAGCATACAGGCTGGGCTTCGGTCCCACTTCCTTGACCGAATTGTGATTTTTCCCTTGGCCCGAATTTAATAGATGGCTTGGGGCCCTTGTGGTTTAATATTTAAAGTCTTTTTAACCTAAACTCCCCGACTTGTTCTCCCTCTATTCGGCAGGTGCATCCACTCCACACCTCAACACCGATCGGAGAAGCAAGCAGAGTTTAAGCGTTTCATCGATCTAGAGCTGGCAAGGAGGTGACGCAAGCTAGAAAGGAGGTGACTATGTGGCGATAACGTGAAGAAAACAAAGGAAAACAAACCATCTGTGATGTCATGCCTTGGTTCTGATGAAAAGACAAGCACCTCTAATTAATTTCACTTGGTTGCTTGCTTGTTTGCTTGAGATGTGGCCTACTTTTGGTTCATGGACTTTGTTGTCCAGATCTGCACCAAAATAATTAAAAGAAGCGCAAGTCTTTGGTGGTAGTAATTTTATGAAACATTATCCTTTGAAAGGCGACAATGCCATAGGAAAGTAGAATCCAAGTTCTTCTTGGATTTCTTGTTGCTACATGTATAAATAGAACTACTGTTTGTGATACGATTATGCATGTCAATCTCAAAGATACCATCACGAAGAATAGCATTAAAGTAAAAAACATTATCCTTTGAAACTAAAATACCAAAATCCGTAAAAGTATGAATAAAACCATTATTCCACAAACAAGAAAGCGATACTATATTCACTACATTAGAGATGCGATCCTAATGGGAGATGTACGCTTACTCAAAGTTCATACAGATGACAACTTAGCTGACCCCTTCACGAAGCCAATGCCATGTACCAAACATATTGAGCATGCTAGAAACATTGGGCTTCGACCAGCTAGTAGTTTCATGTAATCTGTTTTAGTATTTGGATAATGGAACATTGAGCAGTTTTTATTGTAATAAATTGATATATTTGATATGATCGTTTTTATATGAATATCTACTGTGTTCTATATTTGCATGTTTATATCCATGAATATTTACTGCGTTTTATATTCTAAACTGTCCATTGTCATATTAATAATATGGGAATATTATTAAGACAAATATGAGGGCATTGATGACATTATCTTAGTATGACTAAGGATGATGGAATCAAACTCACATGTTGTTCATATTGATGCACAATTGGACTGACCCAACCTATGAGAAATCACTTCTTGGATTTATGTCACAAGTGAATCTCACAAAGGCTTTGTCGCTTATCCTCTGACTTGAGATGCAAGTTGGTTTGTGTATGTAGAGGGGCAAGCTTTGATATGGTTAAACGCTGACCTGAATAAGGCTGCTATAACAACCATTATCGGGTTTGTCATTAAGCATATGACAGACACGTGCAGTCAATAAAGAATTTGTTCCTCCACGAAAGTGGATTAGATACTACTGGGCCCCTCGATGATTTGAATAGATGTATGTGTGGCCACACCCAAAAGGTAATCACGATGAATCCTGATTGGTTTTGGTAATCTACTTCAATGTATAGATCGAGAAACAGAATCGTTGAAATTGTAGATTGACATTAATCCTTGTCTAAATTTCAACATAGTATCAGCAACAAAAGGATAACTGATTGAAAAACTTTGAACAAAGATTTTTTGCTCCCACTTGCGCACGTGATAACATCAAGTAGTTATACAAGCAAAGGTTAGAGTCTAGCAACCCGCCAATGCCCCTAGAAGTACATGAGGAGTTTCATAAAATCTTTGTTCAAAGTTTTTCAATCAGTTATCCTTTTTTTGGGGCAATTTGTAATGTAAAAGTAATAGAATAGATTGTCTTTCTTTATTTTCTTTTTATTGTAAATTGTTGACCAAAATTGAAGACAAATGAAGAAAACAACGATTTCCGTCACCAACGCGAGGGCTGCACGAAAACAGGTTTTCCAGAGGCATACGGACTCCGGTTTGGGCGATTCAAAAGCCTAAAATGCTTGCAAAGTCGTGGGCTACAACTTTCCAGAAGGCCGGGAAGACTATCGAAGACTCCTTCAGTGACTTTTTGAGCTTCAAAGTCTGCTGGAATTTTCTGGCAGATTGCAATTTTTCACAAGTATTGGTTTCTACTTGCTCAAGAATGTCTTGGAGCAAGTGGGAGCTCATTGGGTTCATGTTGGCCCGTCCCCTAGTTTGACCCTTTCGGTCCGTCGTGATGACTCACGTGACCGAACCTAGGATTTCATCGGTCGAGGTTTGCACAAAATGTGTTGCATGTTTTATTATATGTTTGTGGTTGTGAAATAATTTCTATATGATACAAATAATAAACAACTAAAAATATGATTTTTTGAAACACAAACATTAAAACATCCAAAATTTTAATCATCAATGATTACTTATTAATCATCGATGATTATTGATTAATCACTTATGATCACTGTTTAATCATCAATGATTACTAGTTAATCATCGATGATTACAGTTCAATCATCTATGATCACGAAATTAATCTAAACTTGTTTTTGAGATTAAGACAAAAGTTTAAATATGATTTGAAACTTATGATTTAATAATCGCTAAACGTTTTTACCGCTTATTAAACCGACTTATGAAGTGGTATGAATGAAGTACATGATTCATTCATATCTTAATAAAATTTTATCAATTAAAATTTAAACATACCTAAAATTTAAGTCACGCCGTCCAATCGGTTGATAATCACTTGCTTCTATTTTTGAATTCACGTGAGACGTGGTTTGAATTTAGATCCGAGGTCATTATTCTCTACGGTGAGACCTAGATCTATTTTGACACGATTTCACATTGGATGACTTAATCAAGTTAACGGTGAGACCTTGACTTGAGGCGAAGATGCGACAAACATGCCACTTGACCCTAGATGCTTGTTCACTAGGTGCCATGAAGTCCCATACCTCTAAGAGTTGCACTTGTAATGCAATTGTTGAACGTCACCTACCTATTGGATCTATCATCTCTAGCAGATCAACTGATGCGATGATAGAAGCTCAATGGGATCTTAGCTTTTAATTAAAATTAATTGGGTAGTTAATTGATTAAAAAATATTATTATTGAAAAAACTAATTAATGAACTTTGTATTTTTGTAGATGACTACTACTAATCAAACCCTAACACACACCACCATTCGTTCCGTTCTCGAAAAAGAGAAACCTGATGGAACGAACTTTGTGGACTGGTCTCGAAACCTAAGGATTGTCCTTAGGGCCGAGCACAAGTACCACCATTTGGAGGAGGCGCTGCCCCCTGCCCCTGCTACTACCGCCACTGCTGCTGTTCGTGCAGCCTATACCAAAAGGTTTAACGAACAACAGGAAGTCGCCGCGCTTATGCTAGTGAGCATGATTCCTGAGATTCAAAAGAATCTCGAGGACCTCACTGCATTTGATATGATGCGTGACCTAAAGGCCATGTATCAAAAGCAAGCCGAGCAGGAACTCTTTGACACTGTCAAAGCCTTCCACGCTTGCAAGCAGGAGGAGGGACAGTCTGTTAGCTCTTATCTCTTGAAGATGAAGAGCTACTTAGACCAAATGGAGAAGCTTGGTTACGCTATGCCGCACATCCTTGGGATTAGCTTGATTCTAACGTCCCTCAATAAGGATTTTGCACCGTTTGTCATGACTTATCATATGCATAGTATGGGGAAGACATTCGCCGAATTACATGCTATGCTGAAACAAACGGAAGCAAGCCTACCCAAGAAAACTCCGGCCCCTACTGTCCTTGCTATAAGGCAAGGGAAGATCCAAAAACTGAAACCGCAAGTAGTTGCTAAGGGCCATGGCAAGGGAAAGCAAGTTTACAAGCCCAAGCCAAAGGTTCCCCCACCTACTCATAAGGAGCACCCTGCTAAGGAGCTTACTTGCCATCACTGCGGTGAAACAGGCCATTGGAGGAGGAATTGTCCTGCCTACCTGGCGGAGTTGATGAAGAACAAAGCCAACAAGGTTGGCACATCAGGTATCTTCACAATAGAACTATATGCTTTCCCTAAGAAATCATGGGTATATGACACTGGTTGTGGAACTCACATTTGTAATACCATGCAGGGTCTAAGGGGAAGTAGAAAGCTAAACCATGGAGCTTTGGATTTGTACGTAGGCAATGGGATGCGTGCACCGGTCGAAGCTATAGGAAGCTATGATTTAATCCTTCCTAGTGGTTTAATTATTGTATTAGACAATTGTCACTATGCGCCTAGTATTACTAGGGGTATAGTATCGCTTTCTTGTTTGTGGAATAATGGTTTTATTCATACTTTTACGGATTTTGGTATTTCAGTTTCAAAGGATAATGTTTTTTACTTTAATGCTATTCCTCGTGATGGTATCTTTGAGATTGACATGCATAATCGTATCACAAACAGTAGTTCTATTTATACATGTAGCAACAAGAAATCCAAGAAGAACTTGGATTCTACTTTCCTATGGCATTGTCGCCTTTGCCACGTTAACAAGAAACGCGTTTTGAAATTACAAAAGGATGGACTTATAAAATCAGATGATTCTGAATCATTTGATAAATGTGTTTCTTGTATATCTGGTAAAATGGCGCGCAAGCCTTTCTCCCATGTAGGCGAAAGAGCCAATGATCTACTTGGACTCATACATACTGATGTATGTGGCCCTTTTAGAACTCGAACTAGGGAAGGTGCTACCTACTTCATTACTTTCACAGACGACTTTAGTCGTTATGGTTATGTTTACTTGATTAAACATAAACATGAAACCTTTGAAACGTTCAAAGCTTTCCAAAATGAAGTAGAAAATCAACTTGGCAAGAAGATAAAGGTTCTCCGTTCTGATCGAGGAGGAGAGTACATGAGCCATGAGTTTCAAGACCATCTTAAGAATTGTGGGATTGTCTCACAATTCACTCCCCCTTATACACCACAGCATAATGGTGTATCGGAGAGGAGAAATCGCACCTTGCTTGACATGGTCCGATCGATGATGAGTCCTACAACTCTGCCTCTATCCTTTTGGGGTTATGCACTCAAATCGGCTGCTCGCATACTGAATATGGTTCCCACTAAGAAGGTTGAAAAGACACCATATGAGATATGGCATGGGAAAGTCCCTAACTTGTCTTACTTAAAGGTCTGGGGTTGTGAGGCTCTCGTGAAACGAGACACACCGAACAAACTTGAACCCAGAGCTGTCAAGTGCATCTTTATAGGATACCCTGAGGAAACAATGGGTTACTATTTCTACTACCCACCTGAGCAAAAGGTAATTATTGCTCGTTATGCTGAGTTTCTTGAGAGCAATCTCATTTCACAAGAAGAAAGTGGGAGTACCATCGACTTTGACGAGATTCCAAGCGATGAAGATGCACAACCTATCGTAGAGACTAGCGAACATCAAGATGAGGCTGAACATGAAACTGTTCCTGTTGCACCTCAAAATGATGGAGTCCCCGTTCGAAGGTCCGCAAGGACACCTCATGCACCTGAACGATATGGTTTCCATGTCGATGCTGAGGAGCTAAGTTTAGGGGATCATAATGAACCCCCTAACTATCGAGCTGCATTATCAGATTCTGAATCTGACAAATGGCTTGATGCTATGAACGCGGAAATGCAATCCATGAAAGATAACCAAGTATGGACTTTGGTTGATCTTCCTCCTAACAGTAAGACTGTTGGTAGCAAGTGGCTCTTCAAGAAGAAGACCGACATGGATGGCAACGTACACACCTATAAAGCTCGATTGGTAGAAAAAGGTTACACTCAAACCTACGGGATTGACTATGATGAAACCTTCTCGCCTGTTGCCGACGTTAGAGCTATTAGGATTGTCATAGCCATAGCAGCGTACTATGACTATGAGATTTGGCAAATGGATGTTAAAACTGCTTTCTTAAATGGACATCTTGATGAAGATGTTTATATGGTTCAACCTGAGGGTTTTGTTAATCCAAAACACCCAAAGAAAGTATGTAAGCTTCAAAGGTCCATTTATGGACTAAAGCAAGCATCCAGAAGTTGGAACAAAAGATTCGACGAGGAAGTCAAAACGTTTGGCTTTATTCAGAATCCCGACGAGCCATGTGTATATGTAAGAGCTAGTGGGAGCATTGTTGTCTTTCTAATCCTATATGTCGATGACATATTACTCATAGGAAATAACATTCCAATGCTACAAGATGTAAAATCCTGGCTTGGGAAGTGCTTCGCTATGAAGGATCTTGGGGAAGCGGCATATATACTTGGTATAAAGATCTATCGAGATCGAACAAAGCGGTTAATCGGACTAAGTCAAAGTGCGTACATTGATAAGATTCTAAAACGGTTTAGAATGGATGCTTCCAAACGTGGAAATCTCCCTATGCAACACAATGTACACTTGAGTAAGACTCAAGGACCGTCCTCACCTGATGAGATGAAACGTATGCGTGATGTCCCCTATGCCTCGGCAGTAGGGTCAATCATGTATGCTGTACGGTGCACAAGACCTGATGTAGCGTTCTCTCAGAACCTTACAAGTCGATACCAACAGAATCCAGGTGAGAGTCACTGGACTGCTGTTAAGAACATACTAAAGTATCTTAGGAATACTAAAGATATGTTTCTTGTTTATGGTGGTGAAAGTCAAGATGAACTAAGCGTCACTTGTTATTCTGATGCTAGTTTTGAGACTGACAGAGATGATTCCAAATCTCAAACGGGGTATGTTTTCGTTTTGAACGGAGGCGCTGTTGATTGGAAAAGTGCGAAGCAGAGCACTATCGCCATGTCTTCTACAGAAGCTGAATACATTGCAACTACTGAAGCTGCAATGGAAGCTGTTTGGATGAGGAAATTCATTTCTGGGCTTGGAGTTGTCCCAAGTAATGAAAAACCTATGGATATGTACTGTGATAACACAGGTGCTATCATCATTGCCAACGAACCCGGTGTTCAGAAAGGCGCCAGACATTATCGGAGGAAGCGTCACTACATTAGAGTAAAAAACATTAATCTTTGAAACTGAAATACATGAGGAGAATCCAAGTAGAATCCAATAAAGAATTTGTTCCTCCACGAAAGTGGATTAGATACTACTGGGCCCCTCGATGATTTGAATAGATGTATGTGTGGCCACACCCAAAAGGTAATCACGATGAATCCTGATTGGTTTTGGTAATCTACTTCAATGTATAGATCGAGAAACAGAATCGTTGAAATTGTAGATTGACATTAATCCTTGTCTAAATTTCAACATAGTATCAGCAACAAAAGGATAACTGATTGAAAAACTTTGAACAAAGATTTTATGAAACTCCTCATGTACTTCTAGGGGCATTGGCAGGTTGCTAGACTCTAACCTTTGCTTGTATAAATACTTGATGTTATCACGTGCGCAAGTGGGAGCTGTTGGAATATGCTTCACGCGTATAACATATAGTTATATGGCTAGTTGTTTGTGAGCCTAAAGGGTCACACACTTAAACACTTAACACCATAAGATATATAGTGTAATTAGGGTAATTACATTATATATTAATATAAGCCACATGCTTGTATATATTAAAGTTTAATATTAATTGTTAATATTAAAACTTTATTGTGAGCAAACTAGAAGGAACAAAAGATAGGGACTAGAGTGTAAATAATCATTTATGATTATGGGAAGTCATTAAAAGGGAATCAAGGCAAGACAATTCTTACCCCTTGGAACCCTATTCGGCCGTCACCCCCATAACACATTCTCTAGACTTTTGTTCTCTTTGCTTGAAGATTGGACTAGCATCCCTTGGTGTTCTTGCACAAGTGTTGTGTGGACTAACTTTGGAGGAACTCCCCATTGGTGTTCTTGGTTACCACAACACTTGTGCAAGAACACCAATGGGGAGTTCCTCCAAAGTTAGTCCACACAACACTTGTGCAAGAACACCAAGGGATGCTAGTCCAATCTTCAAGCAAAGAGAACAAAAGTCTAGAGAATGTGTTATGGGGGTGACGGCCGAATAGGGTTCCAAGGGGTAAGAATTGTCTTGCCTTGATTCCCTTTTAATGACTTCCCATAATCATAAATGATTATTTACACTCTAGTCCCTATCTTTTGTTCCTTCTAGTTTGCTCACAATAAAGTTTTAATATTAACAATTAATATTAAACTTTAATATATACAAGCATGTGGCTTATATTAATATATAATGTAATTACCCTAATTACACTATATATCTTATGGTGTTAAGTGTTTAAGTGTGTGACCCTTTAGGCTCACAAACAACTAGCCATATAACTATATGTTATACGCGTGAAGCATATTCCAACACGTATGAAATCATTGTCTCATGAACTTGACGCTAGTGCCCGTGAGCTTGGTAAGGGATTCTGTTTTTCTTTTTCTTTTCTTCCATTTCCGTCAATTCATGGTTCTAATAATCTGTTGGTTTGGTGTTGCGTGTGATCCTTGTGTTCGATGGAGATGGACGGGTCCGAGCAGATTGTAGGTACTGAGTGCGCGACGAGTTCGAGCCGTTGAGTTGGTAGTAATGCCTCATCCTTTTCGTTAATTAATTTATTTAGTTTCGAGTTTAATGATCTGATTCCGTGTAGGTAGGAACGCAACTGTGACCGAGCCATTAAGGGCTCGGGTTTCGTTAAAACTAGTTACCAAATGTAGCTTATCTTTAAGTGATTTTGATTACCGAGTTGGTTAAACGTTTTGATTATTTCAACCATTTTGTTTTGAGCTATTTCAGTGTCAATTGTAATTTTTATCATCCAGGTGTCGGGCTTAATCACTGAAATTTTATTTGTTGTCGGGTTGGGTAAAACCGTTGTTGTTGTTGCTAAACATTTTAATAACCGAAAAATCGGAGACCGAACCCGTAAGGTTCTTGGTTTCCTAAATCGAGATATATTTTTAATAAACGATTAGATTATTGATAAACATGATTTCTGTGATAAAAGTGAGTCTCGGGGCTGTCGGGTGCCTCGGGAATCTCAAGGAGCTTACGTCTACTGAGGTGGGTGATCTCACTTTAAACTTGCATTTACTTTCATTTCATGATTATGTGCTATGTGTCATGAATTGCTATTGCTTTGAGATAAGCTTGTTTATTTGATGATGTGCTAAGTGTTGTTTATTTTAAATACATCCTGAACTGAGATATGGATGTTGAGTAACCGAGCTAAGTACCATATCATTATGTGTTGATCTGCGTACATGAGTTATGTTTATGAGTTATATGCATGTGAGATGTGCTAGTTGATTACATATATGTTGAGATGATATGTGTTGAGTATGAGATGGTTTGTTTTATATGGGTACATGTTGTATGAGTCAACACGTTAATAAAACTAACCTAATAACTATGAGATTTTAATTACCGATCGCAAGAGGCGACGGCGAGAGCCAACTCTTCCCATTTGAGTTGCCAAAGTACACTACACGACTGTCAGCGTGGTACTGCGGGGCACCTAGAGGACGGGTGTTGGAAGAGGGTGTTGTGACGAGCGTATGGCGGTGGGCGTACGTTGAGCATCGTCACAACTCACGGCGAACCTAATGAGATTTAATAAAAGGCCTAATAATCGAGAATTGAGTAGAGTCTTTAGGGATCACTTATGTGGTGTGGATTGTTTGTATGTGTATGTTTATTGTGTTGATTATTCACTCAGCGGTGGCTGACCCCAAACACTCCCTCCCATTTTGCAGGTACTAGCAAAGGCAAAGAGAAGGTCAATGATTGATGAGCTACGTTTCTATTTTTATATTTATGGATTTGGATTAAAACATTTATTTTGAGTCAAACATGTTTTGTTTTAAAACCTTTAATTATTACGCATTTAAACTACGAGACGGTTTTATATTTTTATTTATGAGTTGGGACCTTTGAGTTACTTGTACTTTTGGGGACAAAATGTAATATTTATTGATTAAATTTTTTTTAAATTTTTCTAATTTTTGGGATGTTACACATTATTTGTACGGTACTAAGTGTGTGATTTGTACGGATCATAAAAGTTTGCAATACGTGTTCACGCAAAAGGAGTTGAATATGCGTCAACGAAGATGGTTAGAGTTGATTAAAGATTACGATTGTGAAATTCGATATCATCCCGGAAAGGCAAATGTGGTGGCCGATGCCTTAAGTAGAAAGGGAGATTCGGGGCGGGTACAATTTATGCGGATGGAAATTGTGTCGGATTTGGTGTCCCGGTTGAAGATTTCACAAATGGAAGCCTTGAATGTTGAAAATTTGAAGACCGAGATTTTGATAAAGAGGAAGGATGATTTAGAAGAAGATTCTCGGGGTTTGAAGACGTATCAATCTCGGGTTTGGGTACCGTTTCTCGGGGGTTTGCGGGAATTGATTTTAGCCGAAGCTCAAAATTTTCGGTTATCGGTTCAGCCACGTAGCACGAAAATGTATAATGACCTAAAAGCACTTTATTGGTGGCCAACGATGAAGACCGACATTGCCCATTATGTGGGCCAATGTCATATTTGTGCTCAAGTGAAGGCCGAACACCAAAAGCCCTATGGAACTTTAACTCAATCACCGATTCCCGAGTGGAAGTGGGATCAGATTACCATGGATTTCGTGACCAAATTGCCTCGTACACAAAGGGATCACGATATGATTTGGGTTATACTTGATCTATTGACGAAGAGTGCTCATTTTTTGGGATGTTACACATTATTTGTACGGTACTAAGTGTGTGATTTGTACGGATCATAAAAGTTTGCAATACGTGTTCACGCAAAAGGAGTTGAATATGCGTCAACGAAGACGGTTAGAGTTGATTAAAGATTACGATTGTGAAATTCGATATCATCCCGGAAAGGCAAATGTTGTGGCCGATGCCTTAAGTAGAAAGGGAGATTCGGGGCGGGTACAATTTATGCGGATGGAAATTGTGTCGGATTTGGTGTCCCGGTTGAAGATTTCACAAATGGAAGCCTTGAATGTTGAAAATTTGAGGACCGAGATTTTGATAAAGAGGAAGGATTATTTAGAAGAAGATCCTCGGGGTTTGAAGACGTATCAATCTCGGGTTTGGGTACCGTTTCTCCGGGGTTTGCGGGAATTGATTTTAGCCGAAGCTCACAATTCTCGGTTATCGGTTCACTCGCATAGCACGAAAATGTGTAATGACCTAAAAGCACTTTATTGGTGGCCAACGATGAAGACCGACATTGCCCGTTATGTGGGCCAATGTCATATTTGTGCTCAAGTGAAGGCCGAACACCAAAAGCCCTATGGAACTTTAACTCAATCACCGATTCCCGAGTGGAAGTGGGATCAGATTACCATGGATTTCGTGACCAAATTGCCTCGTACACAAAGGGATCACGATATGATTTGGGTTATACTTGATCGATTGACGAAGAGTGCTCATTTCTTGGCTACTAGTGAGACCGCCTCACTTAGTAGATTGGTGAAATTATACATTGATGAAGTGGTATCCCGACATGGTATTCCGATTTCTATCGTGTCCGATAGGGATCCCCGTTTTGCTTAAAATTTTTGGAATAGCTTGCAACGAGAGTTGGGGACGCAGGTGAATTTGAGTACCGCGTATCATCCCCAAACCGATGGGCAATCGGAAAGAACGATACAAACTCTTGAAGATATGTTGCGGGCTTGTGTGTTGGAGTACGGTGGGTCGTGGGATTCTCACCTACCGTTGATCGAATTTGCTTATAATAACTCGTATCACTCGAGTATTAAGATGCCACCGTACGAGATGTTGTATGGGCGTCGGTGTCGAACCCCGACGTGTTGGTTGGAAGCGGGTGAGAAACAATATGCGGGACCCGATATTGTTCAAATGACCGCGGATAAAGTTGCCATTGCTCGAGAGAAGTTGAAAGCCGCCCGCGACCGACAAAAGATGTATGCAGATCCGAGACGTAGACCCGCTACGTTCTCGGAAAATGAGATGGTTTATTTGAAGGTTTCACCTTGGAAGGGTGTCATCCATTTTGGTAAACGAGGAAAGTTGGCCCCACGGTTTATTGGGCCGTTTCGGATTAGTAAGGTGGTGAATTCCCAATCGGTAACACTCGAGTTACCCCCGGAGTTGTCGGCAATCCATAACACTTTCAACATTTGTTATTTGAGAAAGTGTAACATTGAAGATCCGAGCTAAATTCTACCGGTGCAAGAGTTGCAGGTTGAGACGAAAAAGAGGTTGGTCGAGGAACCCGTGGAGTTATTAGACCGAAAGGTGACGAAATTGAGAAAGAAACAAATTCCTATGGTTTTGGTTAGGTGGAAGCACAGTTTGGGTGCGGATATGACTTGGGAGACCGAGGCCGACATGCGGGAATGTTATCCCTCCTTATTTAATCGTGATGGGATTCCGGGGACGGAATCTTCCTAAGTGGGGGAGAGTTGTAACATCCCAAAACCTGGCCTAGTAGTTTGTTGACCTTAAGGTATCTTATTAAATGATTATCTGATCAAATACTTAGTTAATTTAATTAGCCTGCTGTCTTTTGCGGTATTTTAACCAAGGGGTTAAAATACCCGACTTGTGATATAATTGGAATGAATATGTGATTTTTATATCTTTAGATTCCTTGTAAATTTCGTTTCCGGAAATGCTTTCGTTTTTAAAATTGGAGCCCGTTGCTATTTTAAATAAATTAATTACGAAAGGGACTTTTAGACACATACTGAAAATAAATGAAAAATCCAACAAGGGGGCCCCACCCCTTGTTTTGGCCGGCCTTTGGAGAGGGAAAAGAGGGGTCACCCTCTTTTGTTTTCTCACTTGTTCAAAGCTAGCCTTATCCACTATTCCATTGCACACTTTTCTTTCAAACCACCATTGTTGTTCTTGAGCTGGTTCTTGGTGTTCCTTGAGCTTGAATCCGAAAATCCTACATAAGTTGGTATAGAAGAAGTTTAGAAGTAAGTTACATCTTTTCTCTTGCTTGTTCTTAGTGTTCTTGAGCTAGAGCTTGAACTAGGGTTTATGTAGCTTGTTGATTTGTTGATGAACCTTGTTGAGGATGTTGTCTTATGTGTTTATGCAAGCTTTTACATCATTTGTAAGGTAGATTATTGAAGGAAGACAAGATTTGGTGAAAATCACCTTCAACCTCCATTAATGGTGGATGTTGAAGGTGAGTTTTGATGAATCTTGGATTTCTTGTTTTTTGGATGGATGGAATTGTTTATTAGGTTAAGAAAACATGTTTGTTAAGTTATGGATGTTAGAAACCTAGCATAGGTGAATTTGGGAGGTAATCAAACTAGTGTTTGGATGGTGTGTTGAAATGGGGAACTAGTAATTGTGCAAGTGTAATACTTGAAATTGTGATAGTTATGAGCTTGATAGAATGGTTAAATTATTGTGAATTTCTAGTTTAGAAGTTATGTGCTAGTTGATGGAAGTGTGGAAGTAATTTTGTCATGTTCGGGTTTTTTGGCCCGCTTGGGTGAATTAGTGGTAGAACGGTTTATATGGTTATAAATGTCTACTTGGTGAGTTGTAATTATTATACAAGTTGGTGTTGTCATGAAGTGTGTATTTTATGAGCCTTAAGTTGCGGTTCGTTAAAATTGTCAATTTTGACATTTCGGTGGATTGATCACTAACTCGGTATACTTGTTACAGGAACCGGGAAGGAGACTCAGTGATACTAGCTCACTGAGTTAAGGAAGTCGAGGATTGAAAGGTGAGTGGATTTAACCTACAACTCGGGTTACGGTTTATACCGTTTGGAAATTGCATACTTGTGAAAATGCAGGATTTTGGCTGATAGATAGCGACGCTATCTTGGTTGGTTTGGGGGATAACTCGAACAGAAAGCCGAAATCGCGTTAGTAGTGGAAATTGCGACGCGATCTGCGGATCGCGACGCGAACCTTAAATAGCGACGCGATCTTTCTAGAGCAGTTTTTGGCACATTTTCTTCCTAGCTTGCTTACTTGTTATGTATGCCTAGTGTTAGGTAAAGACCATACATGACTATGTGCACATTCTGGATGGGGTCAGTGTCGGAAGGATATCGGCTGAGGATAGTGTATCGACTAATAGGGTATCCAACCTTACCTGTATACGTTACACGGTTAAGGGGGGGTTTACCCGGGGTGTTGGATACAGGCTATCGGTTACCGTGGTTTTGGCCGACCATGGTTTAAGGCCCGCAAAGCCACCGATCCTCTCAATTAAGTGATTACCCAACCGGAGATGTTTATAACTTCCGTGTTTAAGTGATTAAGGTAGTTGGTAGTGCTAGAAATTCATTCACTCAGCTTTTGTGCTAATCCCTCCCTTATTGACACATTTCAGGTTGGAAGGCTTGAACGGGCCGGGCTTGGACGGGAAGTTTGACCATGCTTAAAATATGTGTTTTTGTAAAATGAGCCGTGTTTAGTAATACCGTCTTTTAACTAACATCTGGTTTGTAATATTTTGTGGGACCACGGTTTGTAAACTTAACATAATTAGGAACTTAACCAAATGCTTCCGTAACCTTAGCTTAATACTAAATTGGTTATCTAAAAAAAAAATGTTTTCAAAAATGCGGTGTTACATCAATCCTCTCTTCCGGCAAAAACAAACCAGAAACCACCGCCTCCTCTCCGTCTTGGTTTTCCGGCGCACTCAACAAATTCCGACGATCTCACCATATCAGTTCGCGCTTTGTCTCGCGATCCTCTATCTTTTTGTAGACAAACGGATCTCCGGCGGTCAGAAACGTTTTTCCGGCGAAGCTTATTCTCTTCCATACTCGGTCTCACTTTGTCTCGATCGATAGGTATAATCTGTTGATCTGTTCTTGTTTTCGTACTGTTCTGATCACATAATACATAGCTATTGATCGTTTGTTCCTGTTTTCTAAGCCTTACCGACTTCGGTGTGATACACGTAGTAGTGTGTGTTTTCTCGGGAGTCCTTACGGAAAATACACCATCGCTAATTTTCATTTATTTTTCTCGAAATTGATTATTATTGAATTAATGTGGTTGGTTTTGAGTGGGTTTTGTATGAAACTGATCTTTCCGACAATCGTCACACTCGCCGGCAGCCAGATAGCTACAGAAATTCTCTTTGTTTTTCTGCTCATCGCAAACTGTAACCCAAAATATTTTCCAGCCATTTTACCATAGCCAGTATTTAATTTAAACCCAACAAGATTTTGTTTATTAATCAAGCCTACAATTTTTGCTAATGACAGCCCTTAGGGCTGTCACTAACATGCATAAAAGCTTGTACATTGATTAAAAAAGTAATATTCCTAAAATTCAGGGAGGTTGTCTTTTGTGTAGGTAAGAACTTGTTGCTTCCTCTTTCTTTGACTCGATCTTTGCTTTTTTGCTTCATCTTTTCCGGTTCATCTTTTTTAACTATTTTCTCCACAAACACCTTTTCTTCATTGACCGGTGTTTCATCTTCTACTAAAACCAGTTCATCAAAACCATTAACATTAGTTGAAACCAATGGAGAACTTACCTCTTTACCACTTCGTGTGGTGATAGCTTTTAGATCTCTTATGTTGTTAAACTCTCCTTTCGGATTTGCTTGAGTAGAAGGAGGTAAATTTCCTTGTGGTCTATCTTGTAAGGCTTGTGAAATTCTTCCTATGTCTCTTTCTACGTTTTGTATGGCTGCTTGTTGGTTTCTCAAGTTTTTTTTTCATTTCTTTGGAGTCTTGTTTAGTCTCCTCATTTGTCTTGCCTTGACTAACCAAGAACTTTTCAATAGCACTTTCTAAAGGTGACATTTGGTTTGTAGGTTTTGAGCTTGATTCGGGAATATTGGCATTGTTTCGAGGAGGATAATTGGTTTGGTTGTTTTGGTTATTTTGGTTATTTTGGCTATTTTAGGGAAAACCAAGTGGGTGTGTTGGTCTAGGGGGATAGTTGTTATTGTTGTTATTATTGTTGAAGCCCCTATTGTTATTGAAATTATTGTTGTACCCTTGGTTTCCACGTTGGTAATTATTACCATAACCTTGGTTTAAATAATTGACCTCTTCCTCGGTCATCATTGGTTGATGTTGTTGACACTCTTTAGTAAGGTGTGGCCCGCCACAACTGTCACATCCAACCTGTATAGCATGTAAGGAAGATGTTATTTTGTCTAACTTACGCTCTATCATGATTTGGTTGTTTTTGATGGCCGCAACTTCATCATTTTGCCTATCATCAACCGCATTTACCGAACTTGATTGCTTCCCGGCTCTTCTATCGGTGGCCCATTCCGCATTATGCATTGCCATATCCTCCAAAAGTTGATATCCTTCCGTAGGGGTCTTGTACATGAATATTCCACCACTCGATGAATCGAGAGTGGATCGAGCATTATTTAACAAGCCCCTATAGAAAAGATGGACGATATTGCTTTTTTCAAATCCATGATTCGGGCATCTTCTCAGCATACATTTAAACCGTTCCCAAGCTTCCGTTAAAGTTTCCCCTGCTTCCTGTTGAAAATCCATAATTTCAGTTTTTAGTTTATCCACTTTCGCAGGTGGAAAATAACGGTGAATAAATCGACTTCGGAGTTCCTCCCAAGTCGAGATGGAGTTTGGCTCGAGAGACTTGATCCAAGTTCTCGCCTCTCCCATTAGACTAAATGGAAAGAGTCTAAGCCTTATCGCATCTTGTGAAACATTGGGTATTTTAAATAAATGACAAATATCGTTAAAACACTCGATATGGTGATTTGGGTCACTTGTAAGTCTACCATCGTAACCCAAATCACGAACCATAACAAATAAATTAAAACTGAAACAAGAAAATAGCAAATACATTAACGGAAAATACAATAAATAACTTGTCTAAAAATAAATTCCCAAACAAGGATCAATTAACAAATTAACTTTCAATTATTAAACACATAAAAACGCTCCCCGGCAGCAGCGCCAAAAACTTGATGAGATACATCTAGTTATAAATTAATGCTCCAAATACCACTAATCTAGATTACCACTTTCATAGGCAAGTATACCTAATCGCGGGTAATATAGCTTAGGCAAGTATTAGGGTTATCGATCCTCAGGGAGCAATTTATATAATCCAATGATCAAAAGTAAACACATTAATTATATTGATTAATAGTTTCATTGTTTGAATTGTAAAGATTAAATTGATTGAACAAATACTTAGAAAATGTAGTGAGAATTGGTTTAGAAAACTTGTTTTTCAAAAGATTAAAGTATATTCACTATGTCTGACTTCATCTAGGTTTATGTCTGGTTATTAAGCCCCGATTACTTATAATATTCTAGAGGTCACGGTACTAGATTCCTCTCAATTCCGTTTAATGAACTAGACACAACTAATAGGAATTCCTTCTCTCAAAAGTTGTAATCTAATTACACCTCGGGTTGTTAATTTTAATAGGTTTGGATCACCTAAACCCTCTAACCTAGAACTTCCGTCACTACGGTTATACTTTCAATTTACCCTAACTTATTGGAGTCTAATTTCAATCCCTATTCCTAATGAATCGCCATCTAGGTCACTTGGGTGAAAAGATGAGGGTGAAAATAACTAGTTCAATTGTTGTCAATAATCAACTAGTCACCATTAAACAAATTAGACAACAAAGATCAAAGTGTAGACCGAAAGATTAATGCATTAATTAACAATTGTTCAAACACAAGATAGAAAATCCTAAATTTAACCAAACATAACCCTAAAATCTGTCAAACATATCAAATATTAAGATTATTAGCCCATGGAAGTGCTAATAATCATCAAACATACAAAAGGAATCAAAATACCGAACATTGTTTTGATCGAAATGATAGAAATCCAATGAATTGCTTGATTTGGTGAAGAATGAAGGGTTTCACTACGCACCATGCGACTGATCAACCACTTGGGTCGACCTCCTAGTGTACTTGGTTCGAACCATGACTGACCAAGAACATGAAGTTGTTCTTGACCGGTTAAAACCAAGTAGCTGATTTAATCCCTAAATGCGGAACTGTGATTAAACCTAATCCTTAAACCCTAAAGGATTGGAATGTTGGAGAACTAGATTAGGTTAACAAGAAAGAAACCTTGTACGAAAAACTCGAACACACACAATGAAGGTGTGTTCGTCGAACACTCACCAAGAACCCTAGGGTTCTTGGTGTTCTCGTCCGTCGCACAAGAGGAGAAGGAGGAAGAGTGTTCCATGAATCATACCTTAGGTTAATGCTTAAGATAAGTCCACTGATGATGAACACGACGAACGATCCTCTAGATGATCACTTGCAACGATCCTTGATCTTCGAAACTCGAAGAACACGAAGAACGAACGAAGAACACGAAGAACACAAGACTTGTGTTCTTGGTGTTTCGGCCGAGATTGAGAGGAGAGGGGGCAAGGAATTCGTGAGGTGTTGTAAGGGGTTTAGGGTTACCCTAAGCCTCTTATTTATATACAAATAAGTTACGCTTAGAACCCTTTAAGTTTAATTAATATTAGAACTTTAATTAAACTTCCTTTTAACAATTTCATCCCTTATAGTTTAACTAGTTTATTATTATTGCACTTAACTATCAAATGTCTAGTATTAACACACTAATAATTCGGTACCCATATACACAAATTATATACTTGTATTTATACTTTTAATAGTTAATTATGTAATAACCTTTATATAATTCATACAATAATATTATCCAATTACTATATGATTTAATAGCTTTAAATCATATCATGGATAACCTTTAATTAACACATTATATATTTACTCAACTAGTAAATGTACAACTACTTGTATTAATTAGTTAGTTGAACTAATCTAGTAATAAGTTAAACTTAACTTAATACTTAACTGATTCATAATGACTATTATGAATCATTCCTCTTCGTAGTGTCGTTGCATAACTTGCTCGTATTACATGCACTCACCGGTGTGACTCTTAAGTGTTTCGTAGGTATGGATGTATCATCATAGGTTGACTAACCGTGCACATAATTCCTTCAAAGAGATCTCTTGAGAATTGTTTATTTTCGTAGCCTAACTGCCCAAAAACACAGTCCCGTCCGAAGTTCTTTTTTAATTTGGCGAAATCTGATATAAAATAACCAATCCCGCATCACCTCGCGCCGAGCTCGCGGTGCGAGGTCTGGAAAACTGCTTCGATTTTTGGACGCGAGAGAGGGCCTAAACACGAGTAGTAAACGCGAGGTTGAACAGAATGTTTTGGTCTTCGGCGCGAGATCCACGCGACTGGCTCGCTCCCAGACTCGCGCCCAGACTCGCGCCCAGAAGGCTTCGATTTTCACGCGTTGTCCGTTTTAGCTCCTTTTTCGCCATATATTTCCTCTTCGGGCCTGAAATACACAAGAACAAGAAAAAATGAGTAATATCAAATGAAATTTTATTAAAAACACGCTCAATTTACGCGATATTGACGACAAAGAATATGTATAAAAACATCAATATCAAAATCCCCACACTTAAACTTTGCTTGTCCTCAAGCAAATCATCATGTAAATATATTTTTCACTAGCCACAATAAAGATCTATTCTTGACATTTCTTTCAATGCACGATTCTAACAAATTTCGGAAAATTATTCGTTTTAGCGGATAAAATTTGTTAGAGCTTTTATGCCAAGATTTGTGTACATTCTTGCATAATTCAAAATTTTTACTTTTGCGAAAACTCCCAACTTGAAGATAATTTGAATTGAACACAGTTTAAACTTTTTTGCCAATGTGCCTGTTTATGATTGTTATGTACATTGTACATCACATTTATTCAGCTTTATGAATTTTTCGAATATTAACACCAGATCCAACCCTTACTTCGACTACCAATAGACCCCTAATGATTTATAATTTATATTGGACATCATATTGGGCCGAAGGGAGTTGTAACTGATGCAACATCTTAGTTCTTTGACTGCTTTAATTCTCGGCTTTTGCCGGCGTATTTCGTACACAAAGGGATTTTTTTAAACTAAGTACCCAATCTCAACCTTTTGGGTCAAAAGTTAACTTAAGAAAAGATTTTGACTTATGCAAGACTTGTTGTATTACTTAGGCCACTAAAAATTTAGTAAGCTAATAAAAAAGATTTTAAAATAATGGAAAGCCACAAATTTTTAAACATAAAAACTAAGATAAATTTTATCGTTTAAATCAAAATAATTTTCCTAGTTTGTCTTCCTCGAAGCATTGAGAAGTGTCTAAAAAAAATTGGCTAATGTTAATTAGAATTATATTATCAATTGAATCATTGAATCATTATATGTATTTAGATGATTTTTTTAAAGATTTCACAAAATTAAGTGGTGGAATTTTTAATTCACCCCCCTCCCCACACTTGAAATTTGCATTGTCCTCAATACAATAAATTGAACACTAACGGGGAATTAAAAATGTAAAAGAAATGAATACAACCTGGGGGTGTAGTGCAATTTTGTTCCGAATTCAGCAATCTTCAAGAAGTCCAATCTTCAATCAGCAACCGTTAGAAAGAACCGAAACAATTTTTTTTATTTTTTTTAAAGTGCTGCTGTTGTTTACTGCGGTGGCTGGTCCCGACGATACCCATCTGTGTAATGCTGGTTCCAAGCGTCATAATCTGGGTACCCGGGCGGAAAATTTCCGGATGTCCAATCCGGCATAGCTGCAAGTCGTTCGGGTGGAGGAAAATCGTTGTACAACAAGCTACTAATGCCACGAGTTTGCCAATTTGTTTCATATCGTTGTTGCAGATTCTCGTAATAAAATCGTTGCATGCGAGAATGCATCGATGCATTTGAAGTTTGGAAATCAACCCGTAAGGCACCCATCGACTCATTTAATTGTTGATATGAGTAATATGGATCAAAAGTCGATGGGCCCGCACCGGGTCCTGATGGCCCTGCATGACCCGTACCCGAACCGGAAGCACCCGCAAAAATCTGATCTTGACCCGCAAATGGCGGTATTGGATCCATCATCGGTACATCACCCATTGGTGCATCACCCATTGGTGCATCTTCTTGTTCCTCTTCATCAGAGTGTGGAGGTGGTACTCGCTATTTTTCGGCCAATACAGGATAGTCCACCCATTGATATATATTATTGTGATCTCGGTTTAGAACATTCATTCGGGCCAATAAAGCAGAATCGATATAACCCATCTCCAATGTGGTCAAAGTGTCTAAAACTCGGGGTGGAAGGCCACCGCGTGCCTTAGCTAATCTCGTGATGTAATGGCCACCACATAAACCACTCTTGGGTTGGATGCCCTTGGCACCGTCACTCAAAAAGTTTGCCAACACATATGGTATGTTAGTGAATTTATGGAGGTTTCGGAGTTGGTCGAGTAACCACATTTCGTATTTATTCACTTTTTCGGACCCGTCTTTTTTTTTTTGACAAATCGTATTAGAGATCATACGGTGTAAATACCGGTAATCACTAAAGTAGATCCGGGATTCGGTAGTGTCTGACCCGTCATATCCACCCGCTCCAATTTCACTCCATAACATATCAACATCCTTAGGAGCTTCCCAATCACAGTTTCTTAAATAATGCATGAAATATGAATCATTAATTTCGTCTTCCGTGTACAAACCCATGTTAACGGCAAAATCACGTAGAGAAGTGTTATAACATTTTCCCGCGATTCGGTATTCCAAACACAATGCATTTGGATTATTTAGAGCTAGAGTCGCTTTGAATTTTATTGTGGAAAGAAATTCGAATACTAATTCGCGATAAACACGTTCACGCATGGTGAGAACCCGTTTCCATGCATGACATGTAAATAAAATATCCCCGTTGGCATGTGTGAATTTTCGTGAAAGATATTCCACAATTTCATCTTTCTTTCCGTACTTGATTAACAGTCTCCAATCAGGGATTTTCCCCGCCTCTACAGGTTTGCCAGTGAAGTCACTAAATTCCTTTTCTGCATGCTGTCTTTGCTCCAATGATGGTGCATTTGAGAAATCTAAAAACACATGTGTGCCTCTGATTTCAAGATTAACAGGAAATCCATCATCAGCCATCGGTGGCGGCGGTGGTGGTGCATAAGGTCGGGATGGTGAACCTTTAGCTTTTTTTTGTAAACTATAAAGAGACATAATCAAGCAAAAGTGTTAAATTGTTACAATATAAAATATAGAAAGGTGTTAAAATAAGAATTTATACAATTAAAACGAACATTACCCTTCCCCACACTTAGTTTTTAAAGTTAAGTAAAATTTTTAAATTAAGTATAATTAATCCATTTTTTTAAAAAAAAAATACTTTTTAAATCTAAGTGGTGTACGTATTAACACTTTTGAGATGATTAATTTGATAATAAATTTTTATTTCATTATACAAGAAAGCATAAAAATATGAAGTACCAATGTTACCCAAACCACCATTTTGAACTAGTTGTTCTAAAAAAAATTTAACAATAAAATCAGTTGCACTAGTTCACAAATACCCCAACTATGTTTCTTCCCAAAAATTTTAACCAATTTCTTAGAATCAACCCAAAAAATCAACAAAAAATCTGAAAATTAAAAGATCTTGACAATGTAGGCTATAATTTCCACATTCAAACTAAAGGTTTGTCTAAGAGCAACTAGAGACTAAGTTAAGCCTAGAATCAACAACAATTTCTTCAAAGAGCCCAAAATTTTTCGGAATAAGTACAAGCATTCAAAGAAAAGTGAAGAAATTAGCAAGAAACTTACCCTAGGAGGCATCTAAGCACGAGATTGGAAAGAAAGAGGGAAGAGATCGGTCGGAAAAGCTTGAAAAATGGAGAAATCGCCAGAAGTTATTGTTGGCGTCGAAGTCGCGTCGAGAGGCTAGGGCTTCAATTTTGAAATGAGCAGAAAAAAGAGAAAATTTCGTTTAAATATGCTCAGACCTCGCGCCGATATAAAACGCGACCCAAGCGCGAGCGAAACGCGAGAAGACACGGACCCGTGAGCTGGATTGGGTCGGATCAGATTTAAACGCGACCCGAAACGCGAATAAAACACGAGAATCTCGCGTCAAGTCTAAAAACCTTCTGTTTGACTTCGCGGTATCCCTCGCGTTGAGCTCGGCGCGAGCCCAAACGCGAGACAGCCCAGAAACGAAATTTTCCAGAATTTAGCATACAACAGCAGATAAAAGAACCTAAACAACTAAAAAAATGCAGAAAGGAAAAGGAAACAAACCACAATACACACGGGTTGCCTCCCGAAAAGCGCTTCAAAGATTCATGAGTCTAGAGCTTGACTCGGATTTTTCTTTAAAATCAAAAATCACCAACCGAGGTGAAATTAATCACCTCCACCTCATCACTTTTCATATTCTCAACTTCGTCCCCAAAATAATGCTTCAAACGGTGACCATTTACTTTAAAATGATCACGGTAACCAATGAGTTCTACATACCCGGACGGGTATTGTTGAAAAACGGTAAAAGGACCAACCCATTTAGATTTCAATTTTCCGGGAGAAAATTTATAACGAGATTGATAAACAAGAACTTTATCTCCCGGTTTGAAGCATTTTTGAGCTCTTAATTTCTTATCATGCCAAAGTTTGGTTTTTTCCTTATAGATTTTGGAGTTTTCATAGGCAAGAAATCGATCTTCATCAAGAATATTCAATTGATACTTTCTTTCGGTACCCGCAAGATTCACATCCATGTCACACTCCTTAATTGCCCAATAAGCTCTATGCTCGATTTCTAACGGGAGGCGACATGTTTTCCCGTAAACCATGCGGTACGGGGTATAACCGGTTGGATTTTTATGAGCGGTTCGGAATGCCCAAAGAGCATCATCTAACTTTTGAGACCATAATTTAGGATTTCTCTCAATAGTTTTTTCAAGAATTTGTTTTAGTGCTCGATTTGTATTCTCAACTTGTCCACTTGTTTGTGGATGATATGAAGTTGAGAACCGGTGATGGACACCATATCGCTGTAAAGTTTTCTCCATGAGGTGATTAGCGAAATGTGTACCCCGGTCACTAATGAGAGCACGGGGACAACCGAACCGACAAAATAGAGATTGCACAAATTTGACTACAACCCGGGCATCATTTGTTGGAAGAGCTTTCGCCTCGGCCCATTTTGATACATAGTCAACGGCAACCAAAATATACTTATTACCTTGAGAATTCGGGAATGGACCCATGAAGTCGATACCCCATATATCGAAGATTTCACAAACTTGGATGCCATGCTGAGGCATTTCATCCATTTGGAAATACTCCCTGTTCTTTGACAGACATCACAAGTCTTGACCAAACCATATGCATCTTTAAAGATCGTAGGCCAATAAAATCCCGCATCTAAAACCTTTCGGGCTGTGCAATTAGGACCAAAATGACGCCCGGTTGGTCCCTTATGACATTCGTTGAGAATGTCATAAGCCTCCTCACCGGAAACACATCTCCTATGCACAAAATCTGCACCGACCCGAAAAAGGTAGGGATGTTCCCAATGGTAATGCTTCAAATCAGAGTAAAATTTCCCTTTTTGTTGATGAGTCATGCCTTTTACAAGAACACCCGCTGCCAAATAATTAGCCAAATCAGCGTACCACGGGTCATTTGTGTCTTGTAAGGCATTCACTACTTCAAAGAACTCATCGGGAAATTTATCATTTATCCCGTTTTCATCACATTCCTCCAAATGAGGATTTTCAAGCCGGGATAAATGTTCGGCTGCAAGGTTTTCAGCCCCTTTCTTATCCTTGATCTCAATGTCGATTTCTTGCAAGAGGAGAATCCAATGTATGAGTCTCGGTTTGGCGTCTTGCTTAGCAAAAAGATGTTTTAATGCGAAGTGATTGGTGTAAACAATGGTTTTAGACAACACGAGATATTGTCTAAACTTGTCAAAAGCAAACACAACAGCAAGTAATTGTTTTTCGGTAGTTGTGTAGTTTACTTGAGCACCATTTATTGTTCGGCTAGCATAATAGATGGGTTGAAAATGGTTATTCTTTCGCTGCCCTAACACCGCACCGAGTGCAAAATCACTCATATCACACATTAACTCAAATGGTAATTCCCAATCGGGAGAAACCATGATGGGAGCTTCGGTGAGTTTTTCCTTTAACAAATTAAAGGATTCCACACATTCACTTGAGAAAATGAATGGTGTATCCTTCTCTAACAAATGGGTCATCGGTCGGGTGATTTTAGAGAAATCTTTTATGAACCGACGATAGAAACCCGCGTGTCCAAGGAAACTTCTCACGGCTTTAACATTTGTGGGAGGAGGTAGCTTAGATATAACATCGATTTTAGCTTTATCAACCTCGATTCCCTTTTCAGAAATTTTATGCCCTAACACGATGCCTTCACGCACCATGAAGTGGCATTTCTCCCAATTCAACACCAAATTGGTCTCCTCACACCTTCTTAAAACTTTCTCAAGGTTTGCTAGACATGAATCGAATGAGTTCCCGAATACCGAGAAGTCATCCATGAATACTTCCATACAATCTTCTATCATGTCTTGGAAAATAGCCGTCATGCAACGTTGGAATGTGGCCGGAGCGTTGCATAAACCAAACGGCATTCTCCTATAAGCAAACGTGCCAAATGGGCATGTGAATGTGGTCTTTTCTTGATCAAGGGGTCTATCAGGATCTGAAAATAGTCGGAGAAGCCATCGAGGAAACAATAGAGGTTATATCCCGCGAGTCTCTCCAACATTTGATCGATAAACGGTAAAGGAAAGTGATCCTTACGGGTGGCATCATTTAGCTTGTTGTAATCAATACACACACGTCAACCCGTGACAGTTCGAGTAGGGATTAATTCACCCTTTTCATTTGTGATAACTGTCATACCCCCCTTTTTTGGCACAACTTGTACCGGACTCACCCACGGACTATCGGAGATAGGGTAGATAAGTCCCGCATCAAGAAGCTTAAGCACTTCTTTCTTGACCACATCTTTGACATTGGGATTTAACCTTCTTTGCCTTTGTACACTAGGCTTGAAATTTTCCTCCATGAGGATTTTATGTGTACAATAGGCGGGGTTAATTCCCGGGATGTCAGCAGTTTTCCAGGCTATGGCCCGTTTGTGAGATTTAAGGATTTTAATTAATTTGAGTTTTTCGGTGGAAGATAATTTGGATGAGATGATAACCGGAAGATCGGATTTACCTTCTAAGAATGCATACTCTAAGTGATTAGGTAATTGTTTAAGCTCTAGAGTAGGTGGATCTTCTAAAGAGGTTTTGATACGAAGATTGTCGTTAGGGTCAATTTTTTTCAACTTCTACATCTCCTACCTCGGATTCCTCATCCTCAACATGAAGCAATCCTCGAACTCTTGGAGATCGCGGATTGTTTCATCGGAATCAATTGTGAAATCACCTTTTGTGGTGATTTCATCACAGTCGAGGTTCAAAAATGAAGTAACCTGCTCATCGATACATGAATCGATAACATCAATGACATAACAAGCATCATCGGATTTGGAGGTATGCTTCATGGCTTTCTCTATAGAAAAGGTGACCCTATCATCATCAATTCCCAGACTTAGTTGTTGTTTTGCACGTGGAACATGGCATCCGCCGTGTTTAAGAATGGTCTTCCTAGAATTAATGGGACTTTGGGGTCCACATCCATTTCTAGGACAACAAAGTCTACGGGAAACACGAATTTGTCTACTCTAATCGGGACATTCTCCGCTATGCCTATGGGATATGTATATGTAAGGTTTGCTAATCTTAAACTCATCATAGTCGGCTTAAAATCTTTAAATCCTATTTTGGTAGCTATCGACAAGGGCATTAAACTTATACTAGCACCTAAATCTTCTAGTCCATTGCAAACCGGTAAATTATCAAATAGGCAAGGGATTATAAAACTCCCTGGGTCTTCAAGCTTTGGAGGCATTTTTTATTGAATAATAGCCAAGCATTCTTCACTCAACACAGTTGAAGATGCTTCCTCCATTTGATCTTTATTAGACACCAAGTCTTTAAGAAATTTCCCATAGTTCGGCATCCCTGCCAACATATCAACCAAAGGCACGTTAATGCGTACCTGTTTAATCAATTCAACAAATTTACCGTATTTTTCTTTGAGTTTCTCCTTTCTCAACCGTTGTGGGAAAGGAACTTTTGGTAGGTAAGAACTTGTTGCTTCCTCTTTCTTTGACTCGATCTTTGCTTTTTGCTTCATCTTTTCCGGTTCATCTTTTTTAACTATCTTCTCCACAAACACCTTTTCAAGTTTTTTTTCATTTCTTTGGAGTCTTGTTTAGTCTCCTCATTTGTCTTGCCTTGACTAACCAAGAACTTTTCAATAGCACTTTCTAAAGGTGACATTTGGTTTGTAGGTTTTGAGCTTGATTCGGGAATATTGGCATTGTTTCGAGGAGGATAATTGGTTTGGTTGTTTTGGTTATTTTGGTTATTTTGGCTATTTTAGGGAAAACCAAGTGGGTGTGTTGGTCTAGGGGGATAGTTGTTATTGTTGTTATTATTGTTGAAGCCCCTATTGTTATTGAAATTATTGTTGTACCCTTGGTTTCCACGTTGGTAATTATTACCATAACACTGGTTTAAATAATTGACCTCCTCCTTGGTCATCATTGGTTGATGTTGTTAACACTCTTTAGTAAGGTGTGGCCCGCCACAACTGTCACATCCAACCTGTATAGCATGTAAGGAAGATGTTATTTTGTCTAACTTACGCTCTATCATGATTTGGTTGTTTTTGATGGCCGCAACTTCATCATTTTGCCTATCATCAACTGCATTTACCGAACTTGATTGCTTCCCGGCTCTTCTATCGGTGGCCCATTCCGCATTATGCATTGCCATATCCTCCAAAAGTTGATATCCTTTCGTAGGGGTCTTGTACATGAATATTCCACCACTCGATGAATCGAGAGTGGATCGAGCATTATTTAACAAGCCCCTATAGAAAACATGGACGATATTGCTTTTTTCAAATCCATGATTCGGGCATCTTCTCAGCATACCTTTAAACCGTTCCCAAGCTTCCGTTAAAGTTTCCCCTGCTTCCTGTTGAAAAGCCATAATTTCAGTTTTTAGTTTATCCGCTTTCGCAGGTGGAATATAATGGTGAATAAATCGACTTCGGAGTTCCTCCCAAGTCGAGATGGAGTTTGGCTCGAGAGACTTGATCCAAGTTCTCGCCTCTCCCATTAGACTAAATGGAAAGAGTCTAAGCCTTATCGCATCTTGTGAAACGTTGGGTATTTTAAATAAATGACAAATATCGTTAAAACACTCGATATGGTGATTTGGGTCACTTGTAAGTCTACCATCGTAACCCAAATCACGAACCATAACGAGGAATTGACTTTTAATTTCAAAGTTTTGGCCATTTATTTCCGGCATTCGAATTGCCCGTATGGGATCAACCGGGGCTGTTTGCCTCGTTTGCCACATTGGTTGTTCCGGGGGTGGATCTCGTTCACCCATTTGATTATCAAGAATTTGCTCTTGATTTTCAACAAAATGTTCCTGATTATCATAAATCGGCTCCTGATCTTCAAGACTTTGTACTTGAACTTCAAAAAGCGGATTTTGATTTTCAAGAATTGGTTCTTCAATACTTTGAGGTTTCTTGATTGATGCTAGATAGTTTGTTTGCAATTGAGCTCTCTTTCTCCTTCGAAAATATTTTTCTGGATCAGAGGATGGTGAAGGTTGATCTGGTTTAGACTTTTTACCCCTAAGATTAATCTTATTGTTCATGCACCTGCACACTCAATGCAAAAAGATCAAACACAACTAATATTCAAAGTAAAGAAAAACAGAAAATACAATAAATAACTTGTCTACAAATAAATTCCCAAACAAGGATCAATTAACAAATTAACTTTCAATTATTAAACACATAAAACCGCTCCCCGGCAGCGGCGCCTAAAACTTGATGAGATATATCTAGTTATAAAATAAAGCTCCAAATACCACTAATCTAGATTACCACTTTCATAGGCAAGTATACCTAATCGCGGGTAATATAGCTTAGGCAAGTATTAGGGTTATCGATCCTCAGGGAGCAATTTATGTAATCCAATGATCAGAAGTTAACACATTAATTATATTGATTAATAGTTTCATTGTTTGAATTGTAAAGATTAAACTGATTGAACAAATACTTAGAAAATGTAGTGAGAATTGGTTTAGAAAACTTGTTTTTCAAAAGATTAAAGTATATTCACTATGTCTGACTTCATCTAGGTTTATGTCTGGTTATTAAGCCCCGATTACTTCTAATGTTCTAGAGGTCACGGTACTAGATTCCTCTCAATTCCGTTTAATGAACTAGACACAACTAATAGGAATTCCTTCTCTCAAAATTTGTAATCTAATTACACCTCGGGTTGTTAATTTTAATAGGTTTGGATCACCTAAACCCTCTAACCTAGAACTTCCGTCACTACGGTTAGACTTTCAATTTACCCTAACTTATTGGAGTCTATTTTCAATCCCTATTCCTAGTGAATCGCCATATAGGTCACTTGGGTGAAAAGATGAGGGTGAAAATAACTAGTTCAATTGTTGTCAATAATCAACTAGTCACCATTAAACAAATTAGACAACAAAGATCAAAGTGTAGACCGAAAGATTAATGCATTAATTAACAATTGTTCAAACACAAGATAGAAAATCCTAAATTTAACCAAACATAACCCTAAAATCTGTCAAACATAGCAAATATTAAGATTATTCGCCCATGGAAGTGCTAATAATCATCAAACATACAAAAGGAATCAAAATACCGAACATTGCTTTGATCGAAATGATAGAAATCCAATGAATTGCTTGATTTGGTGAAGAAATCTCTTGAGAATTGTTTATTTTCATAGCCTAACTGCCCAAAAACACTGTCCCGTCCGAAGTTCTTTTTTAATTTGGCGAAATCTGATATAAAATAACCAATCCCGCGTCACCTCGCGCCGAGCTCGCGGCGCGAGGTCTGGAAAACTGCTTCGATTTTTGGACGCGAGAGAGGGCCTAAACACGAGTAGTAAACGCGAGGTTGAACAGAATGTTTTGGTCTTCGGCGCGAGATCCTCGCGACTGGCTCGCGCCCAGAAGGCTTCGATTTTCACGCGTTGTCCGTTTTAGCTCCTTTTTCGCCATATATTTCCTCTTCGGGCCTGAAATACACAAGAACAAGTAAATTGAGTAATATCAAATGAAATTTTATTAAAAACACGCTTAATTTACGCGATACTGACGACACATAATATGTATAAAAACGTCAATATCAATCGCAAACTGTTTACTTAAATACACGACCAAATCAAATGAGTCACCAACGTAATGCTTGAGTTTAAATTCCTTTTAGGGAATCATTTTGCATCATTTAGCATAAACGAGTCAGTTAGACGATCACTCATTCACTATTTCTTATGCGTTTAGGACGCTAGGATCATTTGGTTGGAATCCACATTGTCATTTATATTTTGGCTAGCATTGCATCAGGTGAGTTCACAGCCCCACTTTTTACCGCATTTTATGTACTGTTTTATAACTTTGGGGTGGAAAACATAACAACTGTTTTTATAAATCTATTTGTGACTTTCAATTCACAACCTATCTTTTACTACGTTTTAACTATTTTACTTTTGGGTGAAAAACATATCAACTATTTTATAAATGTTAACAATATTTATAAACGTTTACTATATCGTGATGAAAACTATTTTTGTAAACTAGACAACGAACCCTTATGCTTGGACTAAGTTTAGATGTACATGGAAGTGTGTGTATGTTACATACATAATCATTAGCTAGTTGCGACTAGGCCCTGGATAAGCAAATAATATTATTGGCGAAAACCTACCGTCCCACGTTGTTGATCATTTATCGGTGTTTACCGACTACGAGGAGTGCATATCTAGCACGTTTAAGGTTGTTGTTTTGATTATGGACTTAGGGTCAGTATTTTAACTCAAATGCCTTGCAACCCTGTTGGGGGATCACAGTCTATTATGTTTCTACTACTACTCTCGGAGCAGGCCAATTTTTAACGTATATATCATCACACTATTTTTGCCAACGATGGCAACAAAAACTATTGATACAACTATCGCGAGTAAAATCGTACTACTGCTCTCAGAGCAGGTCATTTTTAACGTTTTATATCATTACATTATTTTTGCCATGAATGGCATACGAAAACTATTGTTTCTACTACTGCTTTTGGAGCAAACTATTTTTAACGTTTTATATCATAAGACTATTTTTGCCACGAATGGCATACGAAAAATATGAAACTATTTGAACTCATTAAAAACCTGTGAATTCACTCAACAATCTTGTTGATACTTTTACTTATGTTTTTCAGGTAACTAAGCTAGGCATTGAGTCGTATGCACGGGAAGTCAAACTTTCATTCTAATAAGATCTCACCTATTTATTTCCTTTGTATTAAACTATGTTTTGGATTCAAATTACTTTGTTTACATTAAATTTTGGTGACATTACCTTTTATCAACATTTATTGTTTACAATAATCATATGTTATGTTTACTTATCATAGTCTCATGCCCATTCTTCCGCAAACCACTTTTGGCGGGGTGTGACAATAAGGGAGATTTTATGTACCACATAAGTTACTTCACTCATCACATGATACAAACATTAAAGCAAATAGTACAAGCATACCAAATCACATGTTGTGGTGGAGGAAGTAATTTATGTGGCAGATAAATCATCTCCCTTTTTATAAACAATAAGGTTTCTTTCATGAGTATTAAACTTATCAGTTTTGCTAAATTAATATTATATCATCATTTTCTCTACTGACAAGTTCATACCAACAATACATCTTCATTCTCTCTCTTCTCTTCCCTTCCCACTCTTCATTTTCTCTCTATCACTCTATAAATCAAAAGTGACGATATGTGGAAGTCGTCGGGTATCTAACGAGTTTAACAACTGAGGTATTCCATGTCATTAGTGTCTTTCTACTGACGAGTTCCACATAATAATTAACTATTTTGATGATGCCGTTGGGAGGCGTCTAAATAAGATTTTATTAAATATATATTAACAATATATTAGAGATTATAATACATCATGAAACACGTGAACAACACCACTTGTATTACTTAAAACATTGTGAGCCATTACAAATTTAAAAGAAAAGAAAACTTATCGTAAATTATCTGGTTAATTTGAAAAACAATTTTACTCCTCTGAACACTAAACTAGGGTGAACATAGTATGGTATCACACATATTTTTCTCATTCCGTATACCGTGCCAACTATACTCGGTACACTAATTTAGCTACTAGTACCGTACCAACTATACTTAGTACCAGTTTATTTGGCTACCACCAATCACGCATATGATTGGTACAAACTGGTAATGGTATATACTAATATCACAAACTTATTTGGAATTATTATTAAAAACAAGACATTTTTCTATATAATTATATTTGGTAATGGTATACGTTAAATGTTATATAAACACTATCTACGATAAAGTACAAATTTTGTAGTATTATTGTCAAATACACTAGCTTGTAGCATTTTCGTCAGCTTCACACGCTTAATTATTAACATTATATACAAACACAATAACAAAACTATAATATATTGATCGGTTAGAATAAGAAGTTGTAACTTGAATATTTTCATGTTATGAAATTATAACTTTTATTAAAAAAAATTATACATACGTAGTTTACATTTCTCGAATTCTTCTAAATAATGTATATATATGTTAATTATTGGTTGGTACGGTATTATCATGGTATATGAATTTTTATATTATTACCGTATCATGACTACCTGATTGGTATGGTACTACTAACCAAATATGTTGGCTACCAACATATTAACTACCAACTATTCTTGATATAGTTGATAGCATATTGATTGATTTTGTTCGCCAACAAATTTGACACCCCTACATTAAACATTGATAATTTGATATTTAGTACTTGTGTACATGATTAAGCCCAAGTCATCGTCCTAAAAAGATATGATGTATCCTCTAAATTTATGGCTCAACTACCTCCGCGACGTGTAGCTATATGAACATATTAGCCATAAATTTCATAAATGGTTATTTAACTAATTATATATTGTAATTTTAGTTTTTTTTTTCTAAATTCCAAATTCCGTCATTTATTTACCATTTTATTGCATGAACGGTCATTTCTAATTTTATAAATGGTAATTCAAGTAACCACATAGTGCAACTTTGATTATTTTTTTATTAAAAGAATTGTCCATGCAGTAAAATAGTAGATAAATAATTAAATTTGAAATTTAAAAAAAAAATAATATAACAAAGTTGCAATATATATTTAGTTAAAGTATAAAATTAACTTTTTTATAGATATCAACATCTTAACTATATACATTTTTTTATAATAGAAGGAAAAAGGGAAAAATATCTATAATAAATATGTGTTTTTGTTATAATATGAATACATCTACATATACAATAATGTAGATAAACTATGCAACTAGTTGGATGATCAATTAGTCAAGATTTGTTGTCTAATCCAATTAATGTTTTACCCAAATACATATGTTGTATTACTCACCAAGTATGGCTTCAAGGGTAACAAAATTAGTATAAATACCAATGTATGTGAAGATGTAAAAATGCACCTCATAACACACTTGCATAAGTGTTATAATTCTCTCCATCTTATACTTGTTTCTTACTTTTATAATCTTCAAGTTTCTTTGATCAATTGCTAATAGGGCCTTAATTAAAGTTAATTTATAACACGTTATCAGCACGAAAGTTCTTAATCAAGGAAGATCAACTCAATCACAAGGTACATTTACTTAATCAAGTTAATTACTTAAGGTAAACATTTCTTATAACAATAAGTTATAATATAATAATAAATTAAATGAAACCAAACACATTTAATCAAGGACATTATTATGACATTTGGACTACTAATCTTGGGACTACTAACATACTTACATTTATTATTGTACTAATTTTATTCTTATGTTTACTAACTCTTTTAATTTATGCAAACTAACATTTACATTTATGTATTCTAACTTTTATTTATGCAAACTAACATTTAATTTATTACATCTAACATTTATTTATGTTACTAACATTTATTTATATATACTAACTTTCCTTTATGTATACTAACATTTATGCATATTTTTTCTTTCTTTTATTTACTAATTTATTTAAAATTCACTAATATTATTACAAATTTGTTTATGTAATTTATTTCTTTAATTATTCTTTTTATTAAAATAATTATATATATATATATATATATATATATATATATATATATATATATATATATATATATATATATATATATATATATATATATATATATATATATATATATATATATATATATAACGGCTATATATGTAACGGTTATAAACGGTAAAAAAAATTATATAAAATATACAACGGCTATATTTTTACACTATAAATAAACACATCATCCACACTTATTTATACTACAAAATAATTTCTCTCATCTTCAAAATCAAGATCAAGAATGATTCACCCGTTTTTAATTTTCATGATTGTAATGGTTATTGTACTTGGCATCTTAATTAGTCTCACGCCTGATGTATTTTATCCTTTCTTGTTCACGTATGGGATGATTGTTCTCTCACTTCTGTTTTGTGCAATACATATTGATATATATGGATTCTGATTTTTAACTTGTTTTTGTTCTAAATATATATAGTTATAAAATGTCAAACGTTGCGAAGATTGAGTTTAATGTGTTAGAAGCATCTGGTAAAAATTACAACTCATGGATCACTGATATGAGAGCATATATAGCATCAATGGGTATCTTAGATGCCTTAAATGAAAATAATAATTGCTCATCCCAAGAAAAATGGAAAGCAGTTTTCAATCTTCGTAAACACGTTGATGCTAGTTTAAAAAATGAATACTTAAACATTGAAGATCCATATATTTTCTGGAAGTCTCTTAAAGAACGATTTGATAATAAGAAAAGGGTTTTACTTCCCTTTGCTAGAGAAGAATGGAGATCACTAAGATTCCAGGATTTTAAACAAGTGTCTGATTATAGCTCAGCGTTGTTCAGGATATGTTCACAACTTGAATTTTGTGGAGATCCTGTGACAGATGAAGAAAAGTTGGAGAAAACTTACTCCACATTCCATGCATCAAATGTTACTTTGCAAGAGAATTTGCGATTGCAAAAATTCTCAAAATATTCTGATTTGCAAGAATATCTTCTGACGGCTGAGCAAAATAATATGCTCTTAATGAAAAATCATGAGTCCCGTCCCACAGGATCAGCAGCACTCCCTGAAATCAATGCTGCAGAAAACGTTGGTCCTCGAAATAACACAAGGGGACGTGGTCGTGGCCGTGGACGAGGTCGTTTTAATCAAAACTATACTAATGGCCGAAACCAAAACTTTGGTCGAAGTCACCCTTATGGTCGTGGTCGTGGTTATGGTCATGGACGTGGACGTGGATATGGACGTGGTCCAAGAAATAATACTTATCATGCTCCACCAGGTAACAAAGTCCAACCACAAAACATGATGCTGAAGCAAGTGCTTCTCAGAACAATCAAAATGTGTGTTATAGATGTGGTAGTACGGGCCACTGGCAAAGTACTTGTCGCACACCTTCTCACTTTTGCAAGCTATATCAAGCTTCACTTAAGCAAAAGGAGAAAGAAGTAAACTTTGTGGATCAATCTGAGAACACTGATCTAAATGCTTCTGATTTCTTGAATGACATGGAGTAATATGAAGCTTAATCACTCATGTCTAAACCATAATTATGTTTATGTTTTAATCTTTGTAATTCGTCTATGCATTTCGTTAAACTAGGATTTCCCTTGTTTTCATGTAATGAATTTCTAATCATCTGTATAATAACTTATGTTTTTCCATTTTTCAAGTTTGATATGAACTCTACTGGAGCAAAACAACAATCGATGGTTGGAGATCTGTGTATTCTAGATAGTGGTTCCACGCACACTATCCTTAAATCTAAGAAATATTTTTCTGAACTAAAACCAACAAAGGCAAGCATAAACACCATATCAGGTCCAGCGGACTTGATAGAAGGTGTAGGAAAGGCTAATTTTATACTACCTAATGGTACACAAGTTGTGGTAGATAATGCTTTATTTTCTCCTAAATCAAAGAGAAATTTATTAAGTTTTAAGGACATATATCATAATGGATATGACACTCAGAGTGTGACTGCACATAATGAGAAAATATTACACATTACTAATAAAAGTCATGTATTGGAAGAACTACCATTGCTTCAATGTGGTCTACACTACACACATATAAACATGGTAGAATCACACATGGTAGTCAAAGTAAATAGTCACGATCCTAGTATATTTAGCTTATGGCATGACAGGTTAGGGCATCCAGGCTCAACAATGATGAGGAGAATAATTGAAAACACTCATGGGCATCAATTGAAAGATCATAAAATCCATCATCCAGGTAAAATGACTCAATGTGCATCATGCTCCCTTGGTAAGTTGATTATAAGACCTTCACCTATTAAAATTGAAATGGAAACCCCTGCGTTTCTTGAAAGAATCCAGGGAGATATTTGTGGACCCATTCATCCACCATGTGGACCATTTAGATATTTTATGGTCTTAATAGATGCATCAAGTAGATGGTCTCATGTTTGTCTATTATCAACACGTAATGTTGCATTTGCAAAATTTCTTGCACAAATCATTAAACTGAGAGCACATTTTCCTGATCATACTATAAAAAGAGTAAGATTGGATAATGCTGGTGAATTTACGTCTCAGGCATTTAATGATTATTGTATGTCTGTAGGAATTGTTGTTGAACACCCAGTTGCTCATGTACACACACAAAATGGTTTAGCTGAATCTTTGATTAAACGTCTTCAGTTAATTGCTAGACCATTAATAATGAGAACAAAACTTCATGTGTCTATTTGGGGTCATGCTATTTTACATGCTGCATCATTAATTCGTATAAGACCAAGTGCATATCATAAATACTCTCCTTTACAACTTGCTTTTGGCTAAGAGCCAAACATCTCCCACCTTAGAGTTTTTGGTTGTGCTGTATATGTTCCTATTGCTCCACCACAGCGTACAAAAATGGGACCTCAAAGGAGGTTGGGAATATATGTTGGGTATGAAACAAGTTCAATCATAAGATATCTTGAACCTTTAACAGGTGATGTTTTTACAGCACGTTTTGCAGATTGCCACTTCGATGAGGCAAACTTCCCAACATTGGGAGAAGAAAAGAAAAACAAAGAAAAAGATGTATCATGGTGTGAGCCATCACTATTATATCTTGATCCTCGAACTAACCAATGTGAAAAAGAGGTTCAAAAAATAATGCACTTGCAGGAAATTGCAAATAAATTGCCTGATGCATTTACTGATACCAAAAGAGTGACAAAATCACATATACCGGCTGTTAATGCTCCAGCCCGGATTGAAATACCAAATGAAAAGTCTGGTGATAAAGCCACTCAAGAGTCTAAAGCACGTTTAAAGCGTGGAAGACCAATTGGTTCCAAGGATAAGAATCCTTGAAAAAGAAAGAATGTAGAAAATACAAATGATCATAAGGAAAGTGTTTCTGAAGAAACACAAAATATTGAAAGTCCTCCACAAGAGGAAATGAATGATGTTAACAATGAGGTTTCCATAAATTATGGCCAAACAAATATATTATGGAATCGGGATGAAATAGGAAATATTGATGAAATATTTTCCTTTGTCGTTGCATGTGAAATTATGAATGATGATCCTGAACCAAAGTCTGTCATTGAATGTCAAAATAGACATGACTGGGATAAATGGAAAGAAGCCATGCAAGCTGAATTAAATTCGTTGAATAAACGTAATGTTTTTGGACGCATTGCCCTCACACCAGAAAGTGTGAAACCTGTGGGTTATAAATGGGTTTTCATACGAAAACGAAATGAGAAAGATGAAATTATAAGATATAAAGCTAGACTTGTAGCTCAAGGTTTTTCTCAAAGACCGGGAATTGATTATGAGGAAACATATTCCCCGGTTATGGATGCAATAACGTTTAGATATCTAATCAGCCTGGTAGTTTCCAAAAATTTAGAAATGCGTCTAATGGATGTTGTCACAACTTATTTGTATGGATCACTTGATAGTGATATTTACATGAAAGTTCCTGAAGGATTTAAAATGCCAAAAGCACTAAGTAAAAAACCCAAGGAAATGTATTCAATTAAGTTACAACGATCCTTGTATGGGTTGAAGCAATCTGGACGCATGTGGTATAAACGTTTAAGTGATTAATTAGTAAGTAAAGGTTATACCAAAAATATTATCTGTCCATGTGTTTTTATTAAGAAAACAACATCCGGATTTGTAATCATTGCAGTCTATGTTGATGACTTGAACCTTATCGGAACACATAAGGAAATTCATGAAACAACTGTACTTTTAAAGAAAGAATTTGAAATGAAAGACCTTGGAAAAACTAAATATTGTCTTGGTTTACAAATTGAGCATATGAATAATGGAATACTTGTCCATCAGTCAAATTATACAGAAAAGATTTTGAAACGTTTCAATATGGACAAGGCGAATTCATTAAGCACTCCAATGGTCGTTCGATCATTAAATGTTGATAATGATCCCTTTAGACCTCGTGAAGAAAATGAAGAGATTCTTGGTCAAGAAGTACCATATCTCAGTGCAATTGGAGCTTTAATGTATCTTACTAACTGTACTAGACCCGACATTTCTTTTGCAGTTAATTTGTTAGCAAGATTTAGTTCAGCTCCTACAAAAATACATTGGAATGGTATCAAACATATTTTTCGATACCTTCGAGGAACTGTTGATTTAGGTCTATTTTATTCTAATGATTCAAAACAAGAGTTAGTCGGTTATACAGATGCAGGTTATCTATCTGATCCTCATAAAGCTAGGTCTCAAACGGGATATGTTTTCATGAGTGGAGGCACTGCTATATCATGGCGCTCCCAAAAGCAAACACTTGTCGCAACATCATCAAATCATGCCGAAGTCATCGCACTACATGAAGCCAGCAGAGAATGTGTATGGCTAAGATCGATGACAAAACTCATTTTGACTTCGTGTGGACTAGAGGGGGAGAAAAATCCAACTGTGATTCATGAAGACAATGCAGCTTGTGTTACACAGATGAAAGAAGGATATATAAAGACTGATAGAACCAAGCATATACCCCCAAGATTTTTCTCATACACTCAAGACTTGATAAAGGAAAATCAGATCGAAATGAAATACGTCCAATCTAGTAATAATTCAGCAGATCTTTTCACAAAGTCACTCCCTACTGCAATGTTCAGAAAACATGTTCACAGTATTGGAATGCGACATGTTCATCAGATGTGATAGATGTCTACATGAGGGGGGGTCAACTATACACTGCACTCTTTTTCCCTTCGCTAAAGTTTTTTCCCACTGGGTTTTCTTTAGCAAAGGTTTTTAACGAGGCAGTACTTTAAAGTTGAACTCCGGCTTGAATAATTGTCATCAAAGGGGGAGTGTTATAATATGAATACATCTACATATGCAATAATGTAGATAAACTATGCAACTAGTTGGATGATCAATTAGTCAAGATTTGTTATCTAATCCAATTAATGTTTTACCCAAATACATATGTTGTATTACTCACCAAGTATGGCTTCAAGGGTAACAAAATTAGTATAAATACCAATGTATGTGAAGATGTAAAAATGCACCTCATAACACACTTGCATAAGTGTTATAATTCTCTCCATCTTATACTTGTTTCTTACTTTTATAATCTTCAAGTTTCTTTGATCAATTGCTAATAGGGCATTAATTAAAGTTAATTTATAACAGTTTTCAAGTTTTTGATAATAAGGATATACATCAAGCACCAAAATTACCGGGCTTTTTCTCAAATCATATATGTTTGCCTATAAAACATTCTAGGTGTGTACACACTTGATGGATACGGGAAAAAAAACCCGAAGGATTACAAGGTCCTTTAAACCAAAAGCATATGTTACACATTTTTCCCTTTGTAATTTCAATTACATTAAAAAATTATTTTTTATCTGATAATGTTTAATAATTTTAAGAGTTTTACAGGCTACCAGTATATATGGTAGGTCCACTCTTGTATACACTTGTTGATCAGATTGTTTGCATCTTAGCTCAAGTCTTAATTGAGTTAAAGACACCCATAACGATTGAGTCAGATTTTATCTACTTTTGTAACATAATATTTTGTTATTATAACATTATTCTAAAAAACATTTACAAGATAGTTTCCTTTAACAATAAATAAATAAATAAATAAATAGGTTATCGGTTGTTGGGTACGAAATAAAGTAAAGTGGGCCTATTTTGTATTTTTCTTATTCACATTGTAAAGTTGAAAGAAATCACTGTCTAAAACATGTTCACATATTTTGGAAGAAGAAATCGAAAAGGCCAAAAAGTCCAATCAGTTAGGCAAGACTTAAGAATAGTTAATTAGAATATATATTCATTTACTATCTTCGTAATTGTACACATTATTTCTTACTAAATTTTATACTAATTAAATTTTTTTCAACTCATTTAATCAATATATGCAAATCAAATGATGTGATTAGAAATTAAAACAAGTAACACATATCAATTATTTTATTGATGAAAAGATGTACTTCCTCCGATTCAAAATAAGTGATACACTTGGGGTTTCACGGTTTTTGAGGCAAAAGATTATAATGATGGTTAAATTAGATTAATTTGATGGTTAGTGGGGAATGGGTCCCACACTTTTTGAATAAAGTAAGGTTAATGATGTTTAAAAGTAAAAAGTAAGGGTAAAGGGGTCATTTCACTTTGTTAAAGTAGATAGTTAGTAGGTGTGGGTCCCATTTTTTTTTGCCAAATAAGGAAAATTTTCAAAGTGTATCACTTATTTTGAATCACCCCAAAAAGGAAAGTGTATCACTTATTTTGAATCGGAGGAAGTAGTAAAGATGTAGTATGAAGATTTAATATAAAGTAATACAACTTTTCAATGTAGGGAGTGAGCATTTGAGCCGAAAAACCGAACCAAAAACTAACTGAAATCGAAACAAACCGAAACCGAAAACATATAATCGGTTCGCTTTTGAATTCTATAAGTTTCGATTGGGTTCGGTTCAGTCCTTAGTGAGCATTCAGTTTCAATTCTATAAGTTTTGATTGGGTTCGGTTCAGTCCTTCGATAGGGATGAGCATTTGGGCTAAAAAACTGTACCGAAATCGAACTGAACCAAAACCGAAAACATGTAATCGGTTCGGTTTTCAATTTTGAAAATTAATCATTTTCGATTTTAGTTATATCGGTCCGGTTCAATTTCTAAATCGGCTCACCCCTATTTCAATGAAATAAAAAAAATTATATTTTAGATTATGAAATGAGGTCCCTTAATCTAAAGCCTAGTAGCTATGCACGAGTAGACAAATATGAGGAAAGGGAGAGCTCTAGCAAGAAGGCAAACTTCCAAATCTCGAAACCACATGGAACGTCTTTTTGGAAGTGGGGAGGAGGCATTCCATGTCAAATCAAAGCTTTCATTTGAAAAGAAAATTCCATACGAAATTTTCGACAGAAATTACACTTCTTTTGTCCTTTTGGTTTACAAATAGTGATTATGAAGAGGCAAGGTATAGTTTACTACTTTCAACTTTGAGTTAATCAACTTTGATACCGCTATTAAGTATCAAAGGTGCACCATATTGTTCCATACTTGTAAGCTTGGTCATTATAATACTCTAGACTCATTCAATTAGTTCACGTTTTTATAAGAAGTCTTTCGGGAAGCAGTATTGTAACGACCGTAATTTTACAATTTGTAACGTCGTATACTTAATCCGGAATTTATATGAATTTTAGTATTTATGTTAATTTATGTCTTGAGTTATGCTTTATCGAGTGTTGAAATGATCGGGACTTAGTATAACCGGGAACGGGTCAAAACTTGGATGGAAACAAGTTTAAAGGCCAAAAAGCTGGCCTGAACAGCCCTCGCGGCGCGAGCCTGGCGTGAGGCAAAACGCGAGTCCCGACAGTAGGGTTCAGAAGCGAACGCAAGCATCTTCGCGTCGACCTCGCGTTGAGGTCGCGACACGAGCCACGCGCGAGCCTGGCGCGAAACCTGGTGAAATGCGGTGACCAAATGGGAAACCCGCGCGACCTCGCGGCGCGAGCGAGGCGCGAGCCAAACGCGAGGTGCGTCTGGACTATAAAAACAAGAGTGTAAGCTAGGGCTTCATAAACCTACGAACCCTACAGCCCTAGCAGCCGAAATTGAAGCATATTGGTCGGTTTTTGGAGCTAAAGAGCTCAAATTTTCATCACCTTGAAGGATTCAAGCATCAAGGGTAAGGATTCTTGCTTGTTCTACTTAGTTATCTTGATTTTGAGCTTGGTAAGGGTAAAAATGGTGGTTTGGGGAACCAACCATATCATCTTTGGGGAAGATGAACTATTATGGGTGTAAAACACTCCTTGTAGGCTTGTAATCATTGTGTACAAGTTAGATTTGAGATATATGATGGAAAATCTTGAACTAGGGTTTGAGATTCCACCAAGTTGTATGAACTTGGTGGTTGGGAATGTTCTTATGGATTAGTTAATGGCTAGTATGGATTATAACTAGGTTGTTATGGTGATACTGATGTTAGGTCAAGAAGACCTCGTGATTGGAAGTACTTCCTTGATTGGGAAGTAAAGATTGTGTGGTTGAACACGAGAATTGGATAGCTTGGCTAAGGTGAGTACATGTGAACTTTCAAAACTGGGTACATAGCTAGGAATTGTTTTATGTTAAAATGCCTTCACCGAGTCTATAAGTATTTTAGTTGATTATGTGATTTTTAATGAATTGCTTATGTGATGATGAATTGACTAATTGATTAAGTAATGATGGAGCTACAAGCTCAAAATGATATGTGATAAACGATGATGATGATGATGATGATGATGTCCCTAGGGCCGTAGTAGATTGGAGGCATTCCAGTTATTACGGTACCTTAAGGTTAGAGGTATATTGGAGGCATTCCGATTACCCAATACCTATGAGTCCCGGTAGATTAGAGGCATTCTGGTTACCGTGGATATGATGGTCTTGATAGATTGGAGGCATTCCGATTATCTTGACATTGGCCAATGATGAAAGTGACTAAATGACCCAAATGAACTTAGTAATAATACTTTAAGTATAAATGATATTGTTTGACTAATTGTTTATCGGGTCTAAAACCCATGTATCTCACGAGGCAAATTTTGTCTCACGTACTATGTTTGTGTTTTTGCTATGTAATCAGGATCGGGATCGAAGATATAGGAGGCCCGTTAGAGAGGAAGCCTTGTTGAGATTAAGTTGGTGTTCATAGTTAGAGCTCTTATCCTATGGCTTAGATATATTTTGTAACCCTGTTTTTGTAAACTCTGATGATCTCAAACAAGAAACCTACCATTTTATATTTTTGGTTATTTGGAAATGATGAAATGTTATGTATTCGGTTGGAAAATGTTTAAATATTATTTTTAAAATTTGAGGTGTTACAACTTGGTATCAGAGCTATAGTTTAAGTGAACTAGGTTGAGTTGACCATCCTAGACTTAAACTGAGCTAGTAGGACCATAGGTTCCATAGGATATCTAAGAGTTGACTATTGAGACCTTAAGTGTAGAATCAATAGGGTTGACCTTGAAGGAATAGGTCATACTTGAAATCGGAACGGTCAACGTTCCCAATGTTTGATAAATTGACTTCTAAATGATTCATGTCTTGTTATAGCAATATGGTGCACACTAGAAGCGGAAGAGGCCCACTTGATCAAGGGCAAGATTCGAATAACATTGCTCATCCGGTGTTTGGCCCTCCACCTCGGGAAGATGTAACACCCTAAAATTTACAAGATTTTTAAAATTTTTTTAAATACAAAATTATAATCAAAAGGTCCCAATAACTTGAATAATTAAATCCCAATAATAGTATTTTCATTTAAAAATGTATTTAATGCGGAAATAGTTAAAATTAAGTGTTTTTAAAATATTAAATGCCGTCCACATCGGTAATGAAAGATACAGCGGTCAACCGTCCACCTTCTCCTTTCCTCTGCTGGTACCTGAAACAATGTGGGGGAAAATAGGGGTCAGCTGGAGAAGCTGAGTGAATATCTCAAAATGCAAACAATCCTAACATACAACACATGAGGGCACATCGGTGTACTCCTACTCATAATCTACTCGATTAATTACTCAGATTTATTTCTCAGATTTTATTACTCAGATTTTATTACTCAGATTTTAATTTATATAGCGCGCTTGTGTGATTTGGGACGAGAGATCAACCTCGCCCCTCCTCACACCTCAGATAGGCGTAAGCCAAAACTCAGACGGGAGTGATCCCAAAACTCAGACTGGAATAATCCCAAAAACTCAGACGGGAATAATCCCAAAAACTCAGACGGGAATAATTCCAAAAACTCAGACGGGAGGTGATCCCAAAACTCAGATGTGTGTTATTATGTTTTATTATTTCTTTAACATAATTATCTAAGATGCCCTAGCAAGTAGTAGCACAGAATGACCCTGTGCCGAGCTCGGTTACCCAGGCACAATGTCTCAGATTAAAATAAATCAACAGCTGCTCAGATACTCAGATAGCATGTCAAACTCAGATAACAAATTAAACTCAGATAGCGGATCAAACTCAGATAACAGCTCAAGCTCAGATAACAATTATGGTGCAAGAAATGTAACACATAAGTCATGCATGTACAACGTTAAAACTGAATACACGGTGAGAATACTCACCTCGAGAAACGTAAGCTCCAAAGGGTTCCCGACAGTCAAAGGTACAGCATGTTATCTCCTAGACGGTCCTACAACCAAAAAGCGAAACCCGGAATTAAAATCCTACCCGAGGGCTTATTTCAGAACTGGCAGCACCCGTCAGTCTCACGGGAACTGCCATAACTCCTAAACGGCGCATTAGATTTTTCCCATCTTTTTACCACAGAAACTAGACTCAGAATACTACAAAACACTCTCAAGTGGAGTTTTCCCAAAATCGGACACTAAGGGCCTCAAAACAGGCTCACAAAACAGCATAGCTGCACAGGTCATCTACCTAACAGCAACATACTAAATTGACTATAACTTTTAAACCGTAATTCGGATTGACGAGCGGGTTGCGGCGTTGGAAAGCTGACTCAAAAACCAAGGTCCCAACACGGGCCAAAAATCCAGAAACGTATCTTAAGTGTATTAAAAACAGTCTCAAAGATAGAAGACAGATTCTGCCCAAAAACTTAATTGTGTTTAAAACTTGTTTTGACAATCCCGACATCAACCCGTATAACCCGAAAGCCCTGAAACTCATTTTTAACTTTCAGAAACATGCTTACACATAATCTAGTCTTCTATTTAAAATCTATTTCGGTTTAGGAAACCAAGAACCCTACCGGTTCGGTTTCCGGTTTTTTTTTCGGTCAATAAAATGTTTGAATTATAAGCTCGTGAACTTACCCAATCCAGAAACCCGACACTATAAAAATCAGCGTCTTTAACACGAGACCAAAACAGTGAGGACAATTTCTCAATAACAAGATTTGATATCTATACATTAAAAGCCATTAACCGGAGCTCCGAACTACAACAACAAAACGATTAACGAATAATCTAAACGAAACCCGAGCCTCGATTGGCTCGGCACAACCCGCAGCCCCTAAGCTATTCTACACGAACAGGATAGTCCCCGAACAATAGAATTTATCAGTGAATCAAAAATCAATAATTGTATAACAAAGAGACAAATTATATACCCTTGATGACTATCGGCCACTCGATCACACTCACGCTTGGTTACACCTCTGTCTCGGTACACTTCTCCTAACGATCGGCTCGAATACTACTTCTGCCCAATCTTGATTACGCAATGGAACAACCTATAACGAATTAACAATCGAGGACAAACTGAACTAGGATCAAAATACAAGAAAAACGAGAATGCTAAGAGAAAACATGGAATAGAAATCGAAAAGGGAACTCGAGTCTGCTTGGTTACCTACCGATCCGATCCATCACCGACTTGGTGCTTCAACCCTAGGATTGTGACCAGAAAACGATCCCAAAACTCACAGCTTCTCTTCTCTTGCTAATCTCGATCACCATCTCCATGTTGCCATCTTGATTGGACGACGAAGCAAAGAGGAAAAGGGAAAACAGCGGCTGGTGGTGTTGTACGGGACTAATAGGGATCGGCTCTTGTTCCCTAGCCCAATACCGAAAGAAGTTCTTGGGCCCCAAGCCTTTTGCAAATACTAATGGGATCCGGAATAAGGAAACACAAGGAATCGGGCTAGGGTCTGCTTACAATTAGCGGATCCATTAGAATGAAGGAGGAAAGAATCGAGCCTAGTTAATCAAGGGTATTTGGTCTAAGAAACGTCCACAAGCCTTGGCCTTCGGCCGGCACTCGCTTGACACGGAATTGTTACAATCAAATTTCGTGATAACTTGGTTATATAAACGCCACAATAATGATAAAAACACTAATAATAAAACAATAATAATTTAACGCCACACCTTATTTCACTTAATAATATCGAATAGGCAATACCGGAATGCTTAACTAATAACACGCAATTAAATTAAATCATAAAGTTTTGGGGCGTTACAGAAGAAGTGGAGAACTCGGGTGTCGAAAGGAACACTCACACCCCGGTCACCGTAGAACACCTCCAAACTATGTTCAACCAAATGAGGGACATCGTGAATGACGATGTGAACCGAATCCTCAATGAACATAGGGCTCGTGAAAGGCGGGAAGAGTCTCCACCCCGCTCAAAGAGCAAGTCAATTAGTGTTGGTCAAACCAAAAGATCTTCGACGGAAGAAGAGGAAAGTGACCCCGAACCAAGGGAAAGGAGAGGGTGCACATTCAAGAACTTTATGGCGTTTAAGCCCGATAACTACTACGGTAGCTCCGAACCGAAGGCCACGATCCATTGGATTCGTGAGACCGAACAAGTCCTTGAAGCTAGTAAGTGTAAGGAGGGGGATATGGTGATATATGCCTCTCGATTGTTGAAAGATGAAGCCCTCGTGTGGTGGGACACCATGTATGAATCCTTGGGGAAAGGGCGATGTACAAGATGAATTGGGAAGGGTTTGTGAAACGGTTGAAGGCAAAATTTTACCCCGAAAGAAACTTGGAGAAACTTCAAGAAGAATTTGTCCACTTGAAGAAAGAAGGCATGAGTGTAGATGAATACACAAAGAAGTTCACGGGATTGATCCCGTTCGTGATCAAGTTGTACCCGGACGAGAGGTCCCGTATTATTCGTTATGCTAATGGACTCCCGTAGGAGTATGAATTGGAAGTGAAAAGAGCTGCCACGCTAGATGAAGCTATTGGTGCGGCGAGGAATGTTGAGGAGGTTGGCCAAAGAAGGATCAATGAAAGGCCAAAGTTTGAGAAAAGGAAGTTTGAGGGAAGCTCGGGATCGGTGAAGAAGGGAAAGTTCACCCCGACTGTCTCTAAGCAAACGAGTGTGGGCACGTGTAGGAAGTGTGGTAAGGACCACAAGGGTGAGCGTTTGGCGGATTCAAAAGCTTGTTTTAAGTGTGGAAGGCCGGGGCATATGGAAAGGGATTGTCGGGCCAAGCCGTTGGATGAGATTGAATGCTACTCATGGCACGAAAAAGGGCACAATAGTAATGCTTGCCCGAAGAAGGGAAGTGAGACGATGGTGTCGACCGCTCAAAAGAAAGCGGAACCGACAAAGGTCAAAGGACAGTCCTTCCAACTTACCCGAGATGAAGCCAAGGAGGCCCACGATGTCGTTTCAGGTACCCTACTCGTAAATTCTATTCCCGCCCGGATCTTATTTGACTCGGGTGCTACTTATTCGTTCGTGTCTCATGATTTTGTTGTAAGTTTGAATGTGCCTTTAGAACTTCTAGATGAGATTAATGATATAGAAATCGCGGATGGGAAAACCACTATAGTCCAACATATGTGTAGAAATTGTGAGTTAGAGATAGACGTGAAAAAGTTTAAGGTGAACTTATTACCGATGGAAATTGCGGGATTTGATATAGTTATTGGTATGGATTGGTTGGGTGAACATCAAGCAAAGATTCTATGTGGGAAAAAGATAGTCTCGATCAAGACTCCCGACAATGAAAAAGTTTATGTGTATGGAGAGAGACGACACCATATGTCATGTCTTATGACCGCGGTTAAAGCAAGGAAATGTCTAGCCAAAGGGTGTTCGTCCTTTTTAGCATACGTGCTAGATGGAAGAAAAGAAAAGAGAACGGTGGAAAATGTGAAAGTAATTCGGGACTTCCCCGAGCTTTTTCCCAACGATTTACCGGGATTACCACCGGAGAGACAAGTAGAATTCCGTATTGATTTAGTTCCGGGAGCGACACCGATAGCTCGTGCTCCATACCGTTTGGATCCCACCGAAATGCGGGAACTGATGTCACAATTACAAGAATTACTCGACAAGGGATTTATCCGTCCTAGTTCGTCTCCATGGGGTGCGCCCGTATTGTTCGTAAAAAAGAAAGACGGTTCGATGAGAATGTGCATCGATTACCGAGAGTTGAATAAGATGACCATTAAGAATCGATACCCGTTACCTAGAATCGACGACTTGTTTGATCAACTTCAAGGTGCCGACTATTTCTCAAAGATCGATTTAAGATCGGGTTACCATCAAGTTCGTGTGAAAGAAGGAGATACCGAGAAGACGGGGTTTCGTACACGTTATGGGCATTACGAGTTTTTGGTAATGCCATTCGGGTTGACTAATGCACCGGCCATTTTTATGGACCTTATGAATCGGGTTTGCAAACCATTTCTCGACAAATTTCTTATCGTATTTATTGACGATATTCTCATTTATTCAAAAACCGAAGAAGAACACGAGAGTCATCTAAGGCGAACGTTAGAAGTACTACAACGAGAAAAATTGTATGCAAAGTTTTCTAAGTGTGAATTTTGGATTCGAGAAGTCCAATTCCTCGGCCATGTCGTGTCACGAGAGGGAATCAAAGTTGACCCGTCGAAGATTGAAGCGGTTATGAAGTGGGAACCACCAAGAACTCCGACCGAGATAAGAAGTTTTCTCGGGCTCGCCGGTTATTACCGTCGATTTATCCAAGACTTTTCTCGAGTGGCGACACCACTCACTTTGTTGACCCGAAAGAGTAGTGAGTTCGTGTGGGGAGAAAAGCAAGAAAAGGCATTTGCCATATTGAAAGAAAAATTGTGTAACGCCCCGGTTCTCACGTTACCCGATGGAATGGAAGACTTTGTCGTGTATAGTGATGCTTCCCATAAGGGTTTGGGTTGTGTCTTGATGCAACGAGGGAAAGTGATTGCCTATGTCTCGAGACAATTAAAGAATGCGAAAGAAAGGTACACGACTCACGACTTAGAGTTGGCGGCAATAGTGTTTGCTTTGAAGTTATGGAGACACTACGTATACGGTACAAGGTGTACGTTGTATACGGATCATAAAAGTCTTCAATATGTTTTCACTCAAAAAGATTTAAATATGAGGCAAAGAAGATGGATCGAGCTGATACTAGATTATGATTGTGAGATCGTTTACCATGCGGGAAAGGCTAATGTGGTAGCCGATGCCTTAAGCCAGAAGGTGTATGAAAAACTGAATAGAGGAAAGTTAACAAGGATTGAGGTCGTATCGAGTATTGTGGAACGAATCAAGAAGGCCCAACGAGAAGTGATGGAAAAAGAGGAGTTAAGACAAGAACGTTTGGGAAAGAACCAACATTTTGTAGAAAACAATCAAGGGTTGAAAACCGTTGGTGGTCGAATTTGGGTTCCCAAGTTCGGGGGTACTCGAAAGGAATTGATGTATGATGTCCATAAGTCAAAGTATTCGATCCACCCGGGAAGTACAAAGACGTATCAAGATATGAAGAAAATGTATTGGTGGCCCGGGATGAAAGCAAGAGTGGCAAAGTATATCTCTAAGTGTGCCACGTGTGCACAAGTAAAAGCCGAGCATCAAGTGCCTTATGGGGAAGCTCAATCGTTGCAAGTCCCGGCCGGAAAATGGGATGACATAACAATGGATTTTATTGTTGGATTGCCAAAGACGAGCAAGAACCACGACGCCATTTGGGTCATAGTTGACCGGTTGACCAAAAGTGCATTATTCTTGGCAATTCGAGAAACCATGCCACTTGAGAAGTTGGCAAAGTTGTATGTGGATGAAGTAGTAAGACTTCATGGAGTCCCGTTGTCGATTGTGTCCGATAGAGATGCGAGGTTTACCTCGAGATTTTGGAGATCGTTGCAAGAAGAGTTGAGAACGAAATTGCGGTTGAGCACGGCTAACCACCCGCAAACCGATGGTCAAAGTGAAAGAACCATCCAAACGGTTGAAGATATGCTAAGATAGTGTGTGCTAGATTTTGGAGGTAAATGGGATGAACATTTACCGTTAGTCGAGTTCTCCTACAATAATAGTTACCATTCGACTGTTAAAATGCCGCCTTATGAGGCGTTGTATGGAAGGAAATGTAGAACTCCATCGTGTTGGCTTGAGACGGGAGAGGCAAAACTCACGGGCCCCGAAATTGTGAAGATGACCAATGAAAATATTGGAATAATCCAAGCCAACATGAAAACCGCACAAGACCGACAACGAAGCTACTCGGGTTTGAAAAAGAGGTCGTATGATTTAAATGTTGGAGATATGGTGAGGTTGAAAGTATCGCCTTGGAAAGGCGTGATGCGGTTTGGTAAGAAGGGCAAATTGAGTCCACGGTATGTTGGCCCGTTTAAGATCTTGAAACAGGTCGGTTTGCAAGCATTTAAGTTAGAACTTCCACCCGAACTCCAAGGTGTTCACGACACGTTCCATGTGAGTTATTTGAAGAAGTTTGTGGGCGAAGTTGAAAACATAATTCCATTGCAAGAATTGCGGGTCGATGCCCCGAACCGATTGGTTGAGGAACCCGAAGCCATACTAGAGACGAAAACCAAGAAGCTTCGAAACAAAGAGATTGAATTGGTGTTGGTCAAGTGGAAGCATTCCCTTGGACCGAACTTGACTTGGGAAGTCAAGAATGAAATTCGGAAAAGATACCCGGACTTCATAAACTATGATGAGATTCCGAGGACGGAATCTTCTTAAGGGGTAGGTAGTTGTAACGACCGTAATTTTACAATTTGTAATGTCGTATACTTAATCCGGAATTTATATGAATATTAGTATTTATGTTAATTTATGACTTGAGTTATGCTTTATCGAGTGTTGAAATGATCGGGACTTAGTATAACCGGGAACGGGTCAAAACTTGGATGGAAACAAGTTTAAAGGCCAAAAAGCTGGCCTGAACAGCCCTCGCGGCGCGAGCCTGGCGCGAGGCAAAACGCGAGTCCCGACAGTAGGGTTCAGAAGCGAACGCTAGCATCTTCGCGTAGACCTCGCGTTGAGGTCGCGACGCGAGCCAAGCGCGAGCCTGGCGCGAAACCTGGTCCAAATGCGGCGACCAAATGGGAAACCCGCGCGACCTTGCGGCGCGAGCGAGGCGCGAGCCAAACGCGAGGTGCGTCTGGACTATAAAAACAAGAGTGTAAGCTAGGGCTTCATAAACCTACGAACCCTACAACCCTAGCAGCCGAAATTGAAGCATATTAGTCGGTTTTTGGAGCTAAAGAGCTCAAATCTTCATCACCTTGAAGGATTCAAGCATCAAGGGTAAGGATTCTTGCTTGTTCTACTTAGTTATCTTGATTTTGAGCTTGGTAAGGGTAAAAATGGTGGTTTGGGGAACCAACCATATCATCTTTGGGGAAGATGAACTATTATGGGTGTAAAACACTCCTTGTAGGCTTGTAATCATTGTGTACAAGTTAGATTTGGGATATATGATGGAAAATCTTGAACTAGGGTTTGAGATTTCACCAAGTTGTATGAACTTGGTGGTTGGGAATGTTCTTATGGATTAGTTAATGGCTAATATGGATTATAACTAGGTTGTTATGGTGATATTGATGTTAGGTCAAGAAGACCTCGTGATTGGAAGTACTTCCTTGATTGGGAAGTAAAGATTGTGTGGTTGAACACGAGAATTGGATAGCTTGGCTAAGGTGAGTACATGTGAACTTTCAAAACTGGGTACATAGCTAGGAATTGTTTTATGTTAAAATGCCTTCACCGTGTCTATAAGTATTTTAGTTGATTATGTGATTTTTAACGAATTGCTTATGTGATGATGAATTGACTAATTGATTAAGTAATGATGGAGCTACAAGCTCATAATGATATGTGATAAACGATGATGATGATGATGATGATGATGATGATGTCCCTAGGGCCGTAGTAGATTGGAGGCATTCCGGTTATTACGGTACCTTAAGGTTAGAGGTAGATTGGAGGCATTCCGATTACCCAATACCTATGAGTCCCGGTAGATTAGAGGCATTCTGGTTACCGTGGATATGATGGTCTTGATAGATTGGAGGCATTCCGATTATCTTGACATTGGCCAATGATGAAAGTGACGAAATGACCCAAATGAACTTAGTAATAATACTTTAAGTATAAATGATATTGTTTGACTAATTGTTTATCGGGTCTAAAACCCATGTATCTCACGAGGCAAATTTTGTCTCACGTACTATGTTTGTGTTTTTGCTATGTAATCAGGATCGGGATCGAAGATATAGGAGGCCCGTTAGAGAGGAAGCCTTGTTGAGATTAAGTTGGTGTTCATAGTTAGAGCTCTTATCCTATGGCTTAGATATATTTTGTAACCCCGTTTTTGTAAACTCTGATGATCTCAAACAAGAAACCTACCATTTTATATTTTTAGTTATTTGGAAATGATGAAATGTTATGTATTCGGTTGGAAAATGTTTAAATATTATTTTTAAAATTTGAGGTGTTACAAGTATCTATACTCCCTGATATAATGTATGTATCTCTCATATCCTTCTTTGACGAGATTAAGTATCATTATTGTTGCTGCTCATTTAAATTAGTTACGTGATAGGCATGTGACATTCACTAGCGTTAGTTTGTTACGTACTAAATTGGGATTATGGTGAAACACGTTACAGTCTATTTTCCTCTCAACATGCAAAATCAATTAATTAACTGCGACATGATTATGATATATCATAACAATATGGATACACAATCCATTCAAAAAAGGAATTATGTAAGTTATGCACAAATAATAAGGATTTTCTAATGTTCAGTAAGTCATTATAGTAATGTTAATGTTTTTTATTTCTCTACAATTAATTTATTAAAAACCTTCATTTTCAATTACTGTAAGGGTGAAATCTGTATTAAACAAAAGTATTAATGACTCATAAATATTATTTATTAAAATTAAAAAAAAAATTGGTTTATTAAATACTCGTTATTGTATACTATAGGACATGTATTAACAAAACCCTGAATAAGGTACTTAAGGTATTGTTTGTGCATGGATGTGGTTTGAAATTCAAGTATTAAGATTTGGTTAATAAGAAGATCTTGTTGTTTCAGTTATTTTTTGTTTATGGGACAACTCTGTTTATATGTGCAGTAGATTTTAGCTATCGTATTTAGTCTGTTGTGTACTTGTATTTGTCACCCGGTGATGAATTATTAGCAAATTATGATTGTCCCGCACTCTACGACAATATTTTTTTTCGAACTGCCATATTTAACAGCGTATTACACAAAACTGGAAAATGTTAACGATATCTCTAACTGTTTTTTTAAGGTGTAAGAACATGATAAAATATGATTTTTTTTGAACGAATAGTTTTACATTAAACATAACCACCTTAAGGTTGTTGATGATAAATGATTAGTATACAACTATTTATGAATGTTATTACTCCTTAAATAACCCATTTTCATGTTATTTTTTAAAGAAACAAACTGTCATGATCGAATAACTCAAACAAGTTATTTAATCACAGATCTACTAACAAAGAGAAGTTACAGCGGATTAACACTCTTGTTATTTGATTAAGAACAATGTAAACTGTAATCGAATAAGAAATATTAAGAACACAGTTTATCACAAAAAACTTCAATGTATATTAATGATAATCGATCAATACACACGTACGTTTACAATTCGTAAGAAACTATTTACAATAGTCCTTGAAGCCTGAAACTTTAACCTAGTTATTCTAGGAAACGATTACAATTGAATTACAAAAGGATATACAATCTATAACTAATTCTACTAGAATCTCGGACACGATCAGCACCATATATAGACGTCAGTAGTATTTGTCATCGTCAGTAGTAAATCCAAGATCAGTAGTGTTTCACGTTTAAGCACCATCAATAGTAACAGCCATCAGTATTACTTGCATCATCAGTAATAGATCGTTTATATCTCAACACAAACAAACAGGTGAACGCATTCCTGTGTTTGTATATGTACAATTGAGACTTTTCATGATTAGTTGTTTACAATCTTTCAACCACATGTCAACTAAGATTTAAAAATGGTCTATTCAAAAGGACTAGTTAAAAAAATTAATATGCAAAAAAAGTTTTTTTTTTCTTGCTATTTTTCAGTCTTTTTTTTGCCACAAAAAGGAGTTTAACCTATTGTTCAAAATTCCGAAACCATAAAACTAAATTATTTCGTATATTTGGTTTGATTAGCTCAATTACTACCTCTCGTGTAGGGCTGTAAATGAGCCGAGCCGAGCTCGAGCTCGACTAGGTTCGAGCTTGACTCGTTTAATTTTACCGAGCTCGAACTCGAGCTCGGCTCGTTTCGAGTTTTATGTGTAAAGCTCGAGCTCGGCTCGTTTAGATTTTTCCAGGCTCGGGCTCGGCTCGATTAAGCTCATTTAAGCTTTCATATATACGAAATATTAATTCTTTTAATTAATCATAATATTTAATATATGATGTAAATCTTATATATATATATATATATATATATATATATATATATATATATATATATATATATATATATATATATATATATATATATATATATATATATATATTATTTTATATATGTGTATGTATAATATATATACACATAATTAGATAAATACGTAATATGTATTTATATTTTTTTTTATAATAATCAACTATTTTAGCTCGTTTAGGCTCGCGAGCCTAAATGAGCTCTTACTATGAAGCTCGGGCTCGGGCTCGTTTATTAAACGAGCTCTAAGTTAAGCTCGAGCTCGGCTCGAACTCGTTTAACTCGAGTTTTTATCGATCTTTTAACGAGCCGAGCTCGAGTAGCTTACGAACAGCTCGGCTCACTTACACCCCTACTCTCGTGTCAAAATAAGTGATACACTTTCTATTTAGGGGTGTAACAAAATAAGTGATACACTTCCAAAACTTACCTTATTTGGTAAAAAAGTGAGACTCATTCTCCACTAACTATCTATTTTAATAAAGTGAAATTACTCTTTTACCCTTATTTTTACTTGAGTTTGGCTAACTTATGCCCTAAGGTAAAAGGCAATCAATAATCTTTAACATTCCTAAAATGTATATATAATCATTAATGAACTTCATTTTTTATTAATTTATGAGATTCATTAAATGCAAATTCGATTGTTTAAGGAAATTATAGTTCATTAAATGTCTCTTATATCATGCCCTTAGGGCATGAGTTAGAAAATCCCTTTTTACTTTTAAATATCATTAATATCAGTTCATTCAAAAGAAGTGAGACTCATTATTCACTAATTATCCAATTTAATATATTTTAAGCTACTTTTTAATCTTTTACCTCAAAAACCGAAAATTTTCAAATGTATCACTTACTTTGATACGGAGGTATTATTATTTTTTATTCGGCTATGATTTTTGATTTTGGTGACGTACGGTAAAATTATAGAAAAACCAAAAAACTTTACGTACATGAAATAGTAGTATTAACTAGTGTTTTAAATCCTAGGTGGACCCGGCCAGTTCTACCGGTTAAAACGGGACCCGGTGAATGGAATGACTCAAATGTAACACCACAATCTTAGAACCATTTTTTTTTTTTTTTTATATATGCATACGGAAGCGATTTAAGAAAAACTATAAATCCTAATTATTACATATTATAAAGGCCATTTACATATTAACCAAAATATATAAATCATTTAAAGGTGTTACTAAAAACAGGCTCGACCCGGTTTACAAAATCAGAGTACGGTCAGACTTCCAAAACCCGACTCTAGTCAAGCTAAATCCACAACCTGAAAAGAGTCAACAAATGAGGGATTAGCACAAAGCTAAGTGAATAGAAATAAACATCAATCTGCATAACCACAACAAATTAGAAAATCAAGAGAAATCAATAGGGAAAACCCGTCCAAACTTCCACAAGCAATTGGACGTTATAAGAGGATCGGCGGTCGGGCGAGGACCTTCAACTGTTGTCGGCCAACAACAGTCAACCGACGACTTCTTTACTAGAGGCACGGTGATCCCTCCTTACATAACGAATACGAAGGAGTCCGATCGCCCCTGCCAAGAGTAACGAAGCGTAGCCGAAAACCACCATAGCTAACCTCTAAAAAACATGTGCACATAACCACTTACTTCTAATACCACTAACCACTAGGCATCAAAGAAGTAAACCAAGAAAATCACAACAAGGATTTGCACCAGGCAAAGATCGCGTCGCTATTTAAGATCGCGTCGCGAACTCCCGACGCTATTATTTTTCCCAAACGCTATTTCGGTTTTCTGTTCTAGCCGGAAACGGCATCGCGTCGCGAACCAGTGGATCGCGTCGCGGTTTCCTTCAGACAGTCAAAATCCTGCATTTTTCTCAAAACTCTACCATTCTCTAATTTTGTACATCACACAAGAAAGAAGGTTAAGTCCACTCACCTTAGCTTCCCTTGTGAAGAACTCAGTAGTCTTATATCACTGAGTTTCTTTTCCTTTTCCTGTAACAAAACGAATACTGAATTAGTTACCCGAAATCATTAACTTTGCAACAAGTACAAATTATAAGTCAAACCATTATATGTGTACAACCAATTGACAACTTAACACTTGCATTTCAAAACATATTAATTGACAATGTCTAGAATTCCATTAAGTCACTTCCAAGCAATTCATCATGTATTTTTATCCAAGTTGCACATAATCGGCCCAAACGGGTCGGGACACTTAATCAAGTCAAACTTGCAATTTACTAATACCACATTGTCAAGTTATCCATTTATCACTAATTTAAGTTATTGACATACTACTTGCATCCATATACAAGCTTAACCAACTTTGACTTTATTTAAGTCATATTGCACAATTTAACAACCAAACGGGTCAAGACCCGGAACAATCGCAATCATACTTCCAATTAATCAAGTAACACATTTATGCTATGAAATTGATAATTAAAGTTTACTAATTGACCAAGACTAAAGTCAATTTCCCAGGTTTGACCAAAGTCAACAATTCATGAATTTAACTAGCAATTCTAGAAAACGGGTTAAAACCACAAACTACCAATTAAGACATGTTAATATACTTTATAAAACTCTTATATGATCAATTTATTGAACTACAACAATGGCTAACAATTTCCAAGTTAAAGTCATATATTACCAATTTGACTAGTTCATGACTTTTACCTAAATATCATCCACACACTATCATGAAATGATCAATTCATCAATTAATACTTTCATAAACATACTAATGCTATTTTACTTCCAACTAAACATTCAAAGTATAAGTCCAATGTTAAAATTATGCATTTAGTCAAGTTTCATCATATAAGGCCCAAACGGGTCAAAATCGTTTTATTAACTTCCAATGTTTATAAACACTTAATTAACATTTCATCAAGTATACAATTACCATATAATAACCAACTTCATGTTAATTAGTTACACACTTTGAACACCCAAAATAATCAATACAAGTTTAACCTAAAAAAGATACATTTGACCACCTGCTATTAACTCAGAAATCTGCTCATTTTTATTACCATATCAGTCCAGGAAAATATTATATTATTAAAGTAGACTCATAGACCTTCGAAACGACTGGTCGCACGCCCAAAACGGAGTTACGGTTGATTTTATATGATTTTTGCAAAATGGTCAAAATCTGCCATTTTCTTTTAGTTACGGGATTTTTACAAATTTCACCCAAACACTACTTTTAATCTATCAAAAGCAATCAATTCATGTTACAATCAAACCTATACAACAATTATCACTTCTAACATGATTATATAACTTAACAACACTTCAAGAACACCAAAACACACATTTCACCAATTTAGGGAAGATCTCCATCTTCTTCCCCAATCCACCATTGATGGAGCTTCATGAAAACTTCACCAAATGAGCTATAACTAACAACCATTCATACATTACTTGCAAGAACTCAATTAAACACCAAAACATGCATCAATTCCAGATTACAATCAAGATTCATCAAGAAATTCACAAAAACCCACTTAACTCAAGAACCCTAATTCAACAAAACTCAAGAACATGAAACCCTAGCTAAGGAAGAAGAGAACTTACTTAATCTAGCTTCTAGATTCCGAAAATCCCAAGGAGGAGGCAAGAACTTCAAGGTTTGATCTTCAATTTTGGGAGAAAAACTCAAGGAAAGTGTATGTGTGTGTGTTGTGTCGTGTCTGGCAAAGAGAAGGAAGGGAAAGACCAATTTGACACATGCCCTCAAACATAACACGTACACTCCTCACACACACACAGGTATTTTCATTTAAACGCAGTATAATACTGAAAGTCTAGATCGCGTTTCATTTATTTAAAAATACTTATCTTACTCAGAGTTTAATAACGAAGATATTTTTAGAACTGTAATTCAAAGTTTACTAAAAGTGTAATTTATCATTTTCATGCTTGATTAAAACAGTTAATACTAATTTTTTTTAGCCCCTTAGATACTATATGTTATATTCTAAATAAATCACATAATTTATACAAAAATAATAAACAAATAGAATTACTTATCGAAAGTAATTTAAAATTCTAGGTCGGGTCTCGGGATGTTACAAATCTACCCCCCTTAAAAAGATTTCGTCCTCGAAATCTCATTGATTACCCGCAAAAGAAATGAAACATGTTTACAAACATTATTATATCATTGTCTCATATTTACATGTCAAAATAATAATCCTTATTGTTTCTCCATATTACTAACATTATCGAAATTATAATTTATTAAATCCTCATTTTCTTTTCTTTGTAGTTTCAAACTTGGTGTCTCATTCGATAGTTCTCTAATTACGTTGTTTTTAATTTATCCATTTAGCGAGAAGTCATTTCTATTTAAGCAATTCGTATATTAATCATAATTTCTTCAGATAATCACACACTGTAAACTCTTTCGGTATGTATAATTCGCACGTTTTATATTTAAAAGTTGATAATTACGCAATGTCATTTATCACAATCTCCAGGTCATGGTTCGCATAACTCCACTTATACTATTATAAACATTAAAAAGCATAGACAATCTATTTTTGTTTAATGTAATTTAACATTTAAGTGTCTTAGACTCTCAAATATCCTCTTTTGTTTATTATTTCAACGAAATTTTGCACTCTTAAGCAGTTAAAATCTCAAAATTTTAGAATTATTATTACTAAATCCACTATCATAATTCACTAATTATCAAAATTACACAATATTATTAAATTTTATATTCACTCTAAAATTTATCCATCAATATAAACGAAAATCAATTCAATATAAACGAAAATCAATATAAATTTAATTCTTCATGTCAATTTTCATTTACACATTGAACATAAAAGGCATTTTTTTTTTAGAAAAAATCCAACCTATAACAATTCGAGTCATGGAGAAATCATTCAGATATAATTCATTAACATTCTTTCTTATTTAACATCTATAACACATGAAAGAAAACAATTAACACTTTTATAAACATACAACGATGTATTTCAACTAAGTGGCCATGCAAAATAAAAGTCAACATGTCAGTCTTCACTTTTTAAACCACTACTATCTTCATTTAATAATATAATCATAATTCAATATACAGTGGTCAATAAATTCGGCTAACACTTATCGAGTCACTACATGTGACTTGATAGGTCACGGCAAATAATTAAATTTCCTTAAATCAAGTAGCAATCCTACATAGAACTACTTAGTCAATGCCTAGGATTACACCAATCTAACTATAGGCATCACATTAACGGACGAGTACGACAATCATTTACCACAACAAATTGAACCTCAACAAATAGATGAAGACTTAAATCCATATATCACTAACTATCTTTATTCCTAATGGAGTAAACACACACATAAACAATTTTCAGTTCATCACATAATTCATAATCACAAATAAGCAATTTGCTTCAATTTAATTAACATACATATAAATAAATAGATTGTCAAAGACATACCTGTGATATCATCATCAGTGGAGGTGGTATCTTGGACAATCATCTGAAATGACCTACCCTCGGGTGAAGGGTGATTCTTCCTCTTCTGGCCCGTTGAAGATAACGACCCACTCACCGACCCCGACCCTAAACCCAATTTCCTTTCTGTAGGACAGTCACCGACCCTGTGACCCTCTTTCTGACAATTCCAACATACATTTCGCGGGAACCTACAATCATTCCACGTGTGCCCGAACTGACCACACTTGACACATCTCATAGTCTGAGTTGTACAACCACCTATGTGAGAAGATCTGCACCTAGCACACCATTGTGCCTTCTGACCCGAACTACCTGTCGATTGTATATGATTCGAGTTTCCATGCTTTTGATTTCCCTGCCCTTTCTTATTCTGTTTGAAATCCGATTGTGCAGACTTTAACTTTTGATATTCTGACCTATCCCTGGTCACCCAATCTCGAGTATTCAAATCACCTTCTACTGTTTTGGCCAAATCGAAGGCCTGTGACAAAGTGGTTGCGAGCCTCGCTGTAATGCGGTACTCGGGTCGCAACGCACCAATAAAATGCTTTATTTTTGATGACTCATCAGGCACCCACTGTTGTACAAATCTTAATTTCTCATTAAATTGTTCGATCAAATCATCAACCATCATCTTCTCGGTCATCCGCAAATTTAAGAATTCAGATCGAATTCTATCCATCTCGAACGAATTACAATAACGCTTACACACCTGTTCTCTAAATTGATCCCATGTTATACTGTTTTTAACTTCTTTGGGTGAATGTTCGATCAAGGTATCCCACCAATTCATAGCACCACCTACTAACTTTCGTGTGGCATACATCACCCGGTGTTGGTCATCACACCCGCAAGCATCTAAGGTTCTCTCCATTTCCCTCAACCAGTTCATTGTGACATTAGGGTCTCTACTTCCACTGAATTCAGGGGGTTTACAGTCTAAAAATTGTTTGAAAGTACAATTCGGTTTCATACTGAATGGATAAGGTTGGTTCGGGAATTGATATTGAGGTATACCTTGGCTTGGGTTAACATAACAGTATTGTGGTTGGGTCATTACAGGATGGGATTCGGATGTGGTGAACATTAAGGGAACCGTCATGGTAAAGGCGGGAGTTGTAGGTAATTGCATGGTAGTACAGGGCATTGTAGAGGTGAACATGGGATGAATGTTTGGCGGTTGGGTATTTTGATTTTGGTTCATACTATCAACAAGATTTTGGAGGTGTTCCAATCGGCTTTCCATTCTTATAATATAATCTTCTCTATCTGCATTTGCATCTCTAGACGTACCAATGATTTCCGGTTCGGGGTTCGGAAGGGTCACCAACGGGTTGGGATCGTTATCGGCCATACCTGTAACAAACACAACATCTCACAAACTCTTAGTTTAATCCGTTAGTACCTATTATACTAACTACTACTAAACCACAATTCATATTCACTCTACTAATCCACTCCAAAATTAAGGAAGTTTGACCAACTCGAGCCAAGATTTGGGAATGATACACCTAAATGTGCAACCATTGCCAAACCAAGGCTCTGATACCAAATTGTAACACCACAATCTTAGAACCATTTTTTTTTTTTTTTTATATATGCATACGGAAGCGATTTAAGAAAAACTATAAATCCTAATTATTACATATTATAAAGGTCATTTACATATTAACCAAAATATATAAATCATTTAAAGGTGTTACTAAAAACAGGCTCGACCCGGTTTACAAAATCAGAGTACGGTCAGACTTCCAAAACCCGACTCTAGTCAAGCTAAATCCACAACCTGAAAAGAGTCAACAAATGAGGGATTTGCACAAAGCTAAGTGAATAGAAATAAACATCAATCTGCATAACCACAACAAATTAGAAAATCAAGAGAAATCAATAGGGAAAACCCGTCCAAACTTCCACAAGCAATTGGACGTTATAAGAGGATCGGCGGTCGGGCGAGGACCTTCAACTGTTGTCGGCCAACAACAGTCAACCGATGGCTTCTTTACTAGAGGCACGGTGATCCCTCCTTACATAACGAATACGAAGGAGTCCGATCGCCCCTGCCAAGAGTAACGAAGCGTAGCCGAAAACCACCATAGCTAACCTCTAAAAAACATGTGCACATAACCACTTACTTCTAATACCACTAACCACTAGGCATCAAAGAAGTAAACCAAGAAAATCACAACAAGGATTTGCACCAGGCAAAGATCGCGTCGCTATTTAAGATCACGTCGCGAACTCCCGACGCTATTATTTTTCCCAAACGCTATTTCGGTTTTCTGTTCTAGCCGGAAACGGCATCGCGTCGCGAACCAGAGGATCGCGTCGCGATTTCCTTCAGACAGTCAAAATCCTGCATTTTTCTCAAAACTCTACCATTCTCTAATTTTGTACATCACACAAGAAAGAAGGTTAAGTCCACTCACCTTAGCTTCCCTTGTGAAGAACTCAGTAGTCTTATATCACTGAGTTTCTTTTCCTTTTCCTGTAACAAAACGAATACCGAATTAGTTACCCGAAATCATTAACTTTGCAACAAGTACAAATTATAAGTCAAACCATTATATGTGTACAACCAATTGACAACTTAACACTTGCATTTCAAAACATATTAATTGACAATGTCTAGAATTCCATTAAGTCACTTCCAAGCAATTCATCATGTATTTTTATCCAAGTTGCACATAATCGGCCCAAACGGGTCGGGACACTTAATCAAGTCGAACTTGCAATTTACTAATACCACATTGTCAAGTTATCCATTTATCACTAATTTAAGTTATTGACATACTACTTGCATCCATATACAAGCTTAACCAACTTTGACTTTATTTAAGTCAAATTGCACAATTTAACAACCAAACGGGTCAAGACCCGGAACAATCGCAATCATACTTCCAATTAATCAAGTAACACATTTATGCTATGAAATTGATAATTAAAGTTTACTAATTGACCAAGACTAAAGTCAATTTCCCAGGTTTGACCAAAGTCAACAATTCATGAATTTAACTAGCAATTCTAGAAAACGGGTTAAAACCACAAACTACCAATTAAGACATGTTAATATACTTTATAAAACTCTTATATGATCAATTTATTGAACTACAACAATGGCTAACAATTTCCAAGTTAAAGTCATATATTACCAATTTGACTAGTTCATGACTTTTACCTAAATATCATCCACACACTATCATGAAATGATCAATTCATCAATTAATACTTTCATAAACATACTAATGCTATTTTACTTCCAACTAAACATTCAAAGTATAAGTCCAATGTTAAAATTATGCATTTAGTCAAGTTTCATCATATAAGGCCCAAACGGGTCAAAATCGTTTTATTAACTTCCAATGTTTATAAACACTTAATTAACATTTCATCAAGTATACAATTACCATATAATAACCAACTTCATGTTAATTAGTTACACACTTTGAACACCCAAAATAATCAATACAAGTTTAACCTAAAAAAGATACATTTGACCACCTGCTATTAACTCAGAAATCTGCTCATTTTTATTACCATATCAGTCCAGGAAAATATTATATTATTAAAGTAGACTCATAGACCTTCGAAACGACTGGTCGCACGCCCAAAACGGAGTTACGGTTGATTTTATATGATTTTTGCAAAATGGTCAAAATCTGCCATTTTCTTTTAGTTACGGGATTTTTCCAAATTTCACCCAAACACTACTTTTAATTTATCAAAAGCAATCAATTCATGTTACAATCAAACCTATACAACAATTATCACTTCTAACATGATTATATAACTTAACAACACTTCAAGAACACCAAAACACACATTTCACCAATTTAGGGAAGATCTCCATCTTCTTCCCCAATCCACCATTGATGGAGCTTCATGAAAACTTCACCAAATGAGCTATAACTAACAACCATTCATACATTACTTGCAAGAACTCAATTAAACACCCAAAAATGCATCAATTCCAGATTACAATCAAGATTCATCAAGAAATTCACAAAAACCCACTTAACTCAAGAACCCTAATTCAACAAAACTCAAGAACATGAAACCCTAGCTAAGGAAGAAGAGAACTTACTTAATCTAGCTTCTAGATTCCGAAAATCCCAAGGAGGAGGCAAGAACTTCAAGGTTTGATCTTCAATTTTGGGAGAAAAACTCAAGGAAAGTGTATGTGTGTGTGTTGTGTCGTGTCTGGCAAAGAGAAGGAAGGGAAAGACCAATTTGACACATGCCCTCAAACATAACACGTACACTCCTCACACACACACAGGTATTTTCATTTAAACGCAGTATAATACTGAAAGTCTAGATCGCGTTTCATTTATTTAAAAATACTTATCTTACTCAGAGTTTAATAACGAAGATATTTTTAGAACTGTAATTCAAAGTTTACTAAAAGTGTAATTTATCATTTTCATGCTTGATTAAAACAGTTAATACTAATTTTTTTTAGCCCCTTAGATACTATATGTTATATTCTAAATAAATCACATAATTTATACAAAAATAATAAACAAATAGAATTACTTATCGAAAGTAATTTAAAATTCTAGGTCGGGTCTCGGGATGTTACATCAAAGATATCCATGTTTCTGCTCATTAATAACCCGTTGAGACCTGACAGATTTTTGTGAAACCCGGAAGCCGTTAGTGACTCGATTATGGCCATAAATCTCAATTGAACTTCAATTTCAGAAGCTGATTCCCCGAAATTGGAAACCGAATCATACGATTTGGAAGATGATATGACGATTTTAGAAACCGAATCGTGGGAAATCATGTAATTTGAAAGGTGATTAAGCGATTTTAGAAACTGAATCATGAAAATTAGATGCTTTGACCCAGAACGACCCGCCAGTTCATCTGGTTAAACTATGAACCGAGTCGAATAAATTTCCACGATTAAAATTTTATAACATTAATAATAATAGTCTATGCTTTCAAAGCATGTAACTCAATTCGTTCCTCAACTCGTTAATTTTACTCCATATAATTATATATTTGTTAATTATATTAAGGCCCTTGTGTTAATATTAACTTAAAAAGATTTATTTATCCTCCTATTACTAACTGATATCCCGTTAAGACTGCTCCCAATGGTGACGGTCATTGATATCGTCACTTGTTGCCAAATCAGCGCCACGTCAGCTCATCCTCCAACTGACACTAAACTGATGTAACCATGCCAACAATACCATTTTCCTTTAATTATTTGGGACCCATCATTACAGAATACACACACAAAATACCCCTTTGGACCCACCCAAACAAACCGACGCTTACCTCCTCCCCATCCCCTCGACCGAAAAACTGCAGGGACCATACCAACGGTGTGCAGTACCGGCGTGCAACTACACATACACTTGGCACTAGTCTAATTGTGCAACACACCTGACCTCAAGCAGTGAAGAATCAAGATCTATGGATAAGATATGACGTCATGTGTTATACGTCATCATACGACGTCGTCTCTTACCTCAGAAATTTCTCAGAAGTTATTAACCTATTTCTCATCACCTTCCTTAATCACCCACACCCCATCCACACCACCCTCAATAATGTGAACACAATTGTTTATATATATAATTGTTATATATATGAGGATCAACTTGAGTTCAGTGTGTAATTTATATCCGGATCAATTACTAATAATTAATTAATTATTTATATATATTTTGTTATATATATATCTCTTGTGTGTGTGTTCATATCATAAAAAATGGAGGAAACTTCTACACCCAACAAAAAAAGATTAATAGGTGAGCTGATTAAAGGTAGAGATTCTACTAAAAGGCTTCAGAATCTGCTTCGCCGGAAAATTTATGATGATGGGTCTGTTTCCGTTGAAGATCTCGTGCTGAAAATAATGGGATCTTTCTCCGACAGCCTTTCAGCGTTGAATTCTTTGGATTCCGGCGAGTTATGCCCTGCTCCGGCGACTACCTACGTGGGTTCGGCTTGTTCCGATGACCGGACGTGGGATTCCGGCGAAAGTGAGAGGAAGCCGGCGCCGGTTGTGAAGGATCGGAGAGGATGCTACAAGAGACGGTTAGACTAAATATTTCCTTCCAAGTATTTTATTTATTTATCATTTTTAACTTAATTAGTTCATTTGATCTATATTTTGAGTGTGAAAACTTACATATGTTATAATAAATTGTATGATATATTAAAATAAATATTTATAGTGTTTGAAGTGATTTAAACAGTCTTAAAATCACCTCTCGATTTTTTTTTTAGAAAAAATAACAGCGTGCACTGCATTATGTACAACCTTTTTAAGCGTTGATTATGAAATTGCAGAAAGACCGAAGATTCAACGATTAAAATTGTTGATACAATTGAAGATGGATATGCATGGAGGAAATATGGACAAAAGGACATTCTCAATGCTAAATTTCCCAGGTCCCACTTATTAATAATTTGTAGTGCATAATTTAATTTATACTAGATTAATATAAATGTAAAATAACAGTTAATTATTGTTTTATATATTATTGTATAAGTAATAAGTGATATAGTGAAATATTAAACGATTATTATAAAATTCTAACAAATAAATCTCAGTTATTAGATCAATCAATTATCAAATTACTACTACTACCAGAATCATATGTGATTCAACACATCAACACCACCATCCATGTGTATTAAATCACATGTGATTCAACACGGCTAACCATCACCACTACCACGAACCTATGTCGGCCACCGTCTCCACTACCGACAACCCTCGTCACCATCGGCTGCTTGCAATCACATGTGATTGCGCCGGCTGGAGGCGGCGGCAGCCGGAGGTGGTGGCCAACGGTGGTGGTTGATGTGTTGAAACACACGTGCTTTAATGATGGTGGTTGTTGTATATTGAATCACATGTGATTTGGTGATAGTGATGGTTGATGAATCTTTTGATTCAATGGCTAAGATTTGAACCTTTATAAAAATCAAGGACCACCCTAGATACAACTCAAAGTGATATAAATTAAGTTTATACAAAGTTAGAGATTTTCTTAAACTTTTTGACTGAATTAATCTTTATTTATATCTAAATTAACATAAATAGTGGGCTGAGTTTTTAAATATATATTGAAAAAAAATCATATATCTACGTACTATATAGATAAAAAGACCTTTTAAGGAGTAACTTTAAATATTCTGTTCACACGGGCTTTAATTATTGTTGAAAGTTGAAACAATATATTAAAAAAATGTAGAAGCTTAAATAAAAAATGTTCGATACACCTGTTAATTTACTTTAATAAGTACTTCTCTATGTAACAAAGATAGAATATATATGCGGTGTGTAATCTTTATAAAACCTTATATAACAATTTTAAAATCAACTTGCATAAAATTGCAATTAAGATTCGAGGCTCATAAAATATAAAAAGGCCAACGCGACCTATAACTTATATGCAACTGCATATACTTGTTTACATGTTTTCACTATATAATGAAGGGTTTCTTAAACTTTTTGACTGAATTAATCTTTATTTATATCTAAATTAACATAAATAGTGGGCTGAGTTTTTAAATATATATTGAAAAAAAATCATATATCTACGTACTATATAGATAAAAAGACCTTTTAAGGAGTAACTTTAAATATTCTGTTCACACGGGCTTTAATTATTGTTGAAAGTTGAAACAATATATTAAAAAAATGTAGAAGCTTAAATAAAAAATGTTCGATACACCTGTTAATTTACTTTAATAAGTACTTCTCTATGTAACAAAGATAGAATATATATGCGGTGTGTAATCTTTATAAAACCTTATATAACAATTTTAAAATCAACTTGCATAAAATTGCAATTAAGATTCGAGGCTCATAAAATATAAAAAGGCCAACGCGACCTATAACTTATATGCAACTGCATATACTTGTTTACATGTTTTCACTATATAATGAAGGGTTTTGCTAATGACAGCTCTTAGGGCTGTCAATAACATGCATTAAAATGTTGTATTTTTATTACCGGATGAGAGATACATAAAATGCAGGAGGTGGTTGTTGATTAATTTACAAGTTTTAATGCGCTTATTGACAGCCTTAAGGGCTGTCATTGGCAAAACCCTATAATAAAGGCAGTTTATATACAATTTAAAATTTTAGTTTAATAAACGTTTTCTAATATCGTATTAAAATAGATGTAAAGTTTTATAGTGTATACTTTATTTAATGCAAAATAAATAGATTCATTGTTTCATTAGACAAATGGTTCACAGAATAGGATTTTCATATCAATAGTTCAAGGTGTAATGTATTTGAAGTACTTTATTGATATATAAATAAGGGAGAATATTATAGAAAATCTTCGTATTTTTATTTATCCTCTATTAACTAACATACTTAGATTTGTCCCATATTAATCGTTAAAAGTTTTCTTATTATCTCATTTGTACCAATATTTAACCAAAGATTTTACTTAATGTAAGTCATTAAGAGTTAATGGTTTATTATATAAAATAAAATATATTAACGAAATACATAATCTCAACTTAATATAGCCGGTCTGCCAAATTCTATTGTCGATCTCAACTATAATTTTTTAACTATTAAAGTAGGATACTTAGCAGTTAGCTATTTTAGAGTCTATGCATAATTAATTATCTCCAAAATTAATTTAAACATCATCTATATATTTTACTTGTATTAAAAAGTTCCCATTTTCGTGCAGGTGCTATTTTAGATGTACACACAAACAAGATGGGTGCAAAGCGTTAAAGCAAGTTCAACAATTGGAAGATGGATCAGAAATGTTTCACATCACATACTTTGGGATTCACACGTGCCAAAATATGCCCAAAAATACACAAATGTTTTCAGATTCCGGAGCCCTTAATTGTTTCCTAATTAACTTTGAGGACTCGAGAATCAATAATTCACCAAGTAGCCTCTCAACTATCACAAATGTCAATATCACCCCCTCATTAGAGCAAGAAGATGATTCAAATGCACAAAGTGATAATCATATTGCCTCTAGTAATCATGGCGAAACTATGGATTTATGGAAGGACATTATTGGTAATTTGGAGCACCATGATGATATTTACAAAAATGGGATTATTATGGATGATTTTAAGTTCGATGAAAGTTTATTTTTACAAGTTTAATTATTTAATCTGAGTTTGTTAGAATAAAATAAACTCGTTTTGAATAGCTTTAAGGGTATTGTATTTATACCAGATGGCCATATGTTGTCGTGGCTTAATGGGTAGATGGCAATGTGCGTTGTGGGCCAAAGTGCAATAAGTGGTTTTGTACCGATAAATGTACTCATAGATCTGTATTGTATAGTTTTATTACAATAAATGCACTTTTTCATCATTGTACCATAGGGGCCTAGGGGGGGTTAACTCATGAAATGTCACAAATGGGAAACAATGTCCATGTGACTATAAAACATGATTTTTTTTTAATGCTAGAAACAAAGCATAAATGTATAGAAAGTGAGTGCCAATCGCCACACAATTATTTCTTGCTGATACATATCAAAATGTAATTATGTTGAAGTATTGCTATCTTACCTAATTGTCGAAATGAAGAAAGAAAACCTATAAAAGAAAATAAATATGTTGTGAGATTGCCTAGTAGCAAAGGTTACGAAAATTTTTTAGTGGTCATAAATATTCCCTCTAAGCATTTACTAGATATTCAAAACAAGGTTAAATATTGTCACGACAACAATTAGGTTGTATAAATCATGAGCATAGTTCGACCATCTTGGGAGTCTCTAATATGACGAGAATACCCTTTTGAAAAAAATAAAGATGTTGTAGTTGTCGGTATGCTTGACATATGCAAGATTTTGTTGGCAAGTGTTGGGATATAAACATTCTAATACTGATGCTGCAGTTAGTACTGATCAACGAAAATGGAAGTTAGTACTGATGGGGCAGAATAGCAATATACAACTGATGCTACTGATCTCGAACTTACTACTGATTATCAAGAATACTACTGATGTCAATTAAAGAGCAGGTCGTATCCGAGATTCTAGTATAGTTTGTTATGGAATGTTTATCTTTTTGTAATTCAATTGTAATCGTTTCCTAGAATAACTAGGTAAATAATTTAGACTTCAACGACTATTATATATAGTTCCTTATGAATTGTAAACATACGTGTGTATTGTTCGATTTTAATCAATATACATTGAAGCTTTTTGTGATAACTGTGTTCTTATTATTGTTCTTATTCGATTACAGTTTTCATTGTTCTTAATCAAATAACAAGAGTGTTAATCCGCTGTAACTTCTCTTGTTAGTAGATCTGTGATTCAATAACTTGTTCGAGTTATTCGATCCTGACAAGTGGTATCAGAGCATTAAGGTTCTAGATCTACGAATTAAGAACAACAAAAAGTTTCATACTTTCGAACTCAAAATTGTTCATCATGTCTGATAACAATGAAAGCACACAGGCTAACAAAATCCCAATTCTCACTCCCAACAACTTTGGGATGTGGAAAAACAGAATCAAGCAATACATGCTGGTTACTGATTATTCCATGTGGGAAGTTGTTCTTGAAGGGAACAAAACCATTCAAACTCCATTAGCAAGTTCATCCACTGAATCTGACAAACTTAAGTGTGAAAAAGAAAAGAAGGACAGAGGAATTGAACTCAAAGCCTTAAGCACTCTTTTGCTTGCTATCCCCAATGACTATCAACATTTATTTGTTGAATATGATGATGCAAAGAAGTTGTGGCAGGCACTGGAGAAGAGGTTTTTAGGCACCAAAAGCACCAAAAGAAACATGAAGTCTGTTCTGAAGCAAGACTTTGAAAACTTCAAAGGACAGAAGAATGAATCATTGTCCCAAGTCTTTGATCGATTCAACAAGCTGATTGGTGAACTAAATCAAGTTGGTGTCAAACCAGACAATGATGATGTCAACAGAAAGTTCCTTAGATCTCTTGGTGAAGAATGGTCTATGTATACTGTTATATATAGACAAGGAGATGCATTAGAAGAAAAAGATCTGGATGAACTGTACAATGAACTAAGAGTGTTTGAATCTGAGGTAAGTAATAAATCTCCCAATTTACCTTCAAACAATGCTGCTTTTGTGTCTAGTACAGGAACATGTCAAAAGGCTACAAAGAATGCAGGTATTGAAGATGTAGCAAGAGAATCCTTTTTCACTAGTCACGTGCACACTGCATTGATTAGTGAAGATTTGGAACAACTTAATCCTGATGATCTGGAAGAGATGGACATCAAGTGGCAGATGACAATGCTGAGTTTAAGAACAAAAAGGTTCCTCAAAAGAACTGGCAGGCAAAATCTGACTTACAACAAAGGTGATTGTGCTGGATTTGACAAAACCAAAGTCAAATGCTACAACTGCAGTAATCTTGGTCACTTTGCCAGAGAATGTCCTAGCAAAGATCAAAGATCAAATTACAACAAAAACAGCACCTCAAATTCAACTGCTTTAGTATCTCAAGAGGGTCAAGGGTATGACTGGAGCTTTCAAGCAGAGGAATATGCCCAGAATCAAGCTCTTATGGCTTTTACTGATTCTACTACTGAGGTACATTCTAAACCTTGCACTCCTGAATGCATTAAAGCTTACAAAGAATTAGAAAAACTTAATAAAGAAACTCTTGATAAGATGATCTTAAATAGAAATAGAAGAATTGAATATAATGGTTGTATAGTTGATCTTGAAAATCAAATCAAAATTTATTAAATAACCGATAAAATGATAAAAGATGAATTATTACAAACAACTTATGATAAAGAATATGCTGAGTTAAAATTAAAAGAAACTTTAATTAAATTAGAAGAATGTCAAATGGAATTAGAACAGAATAAACTAACTATTAAAAAATTTGAAAGAAGTTCTAAGATCATTGATGAATTAGCCAGTAATCAAACCACTAAAAAAGTTGTGCATGGAGTGGGATATCATGCAGTTCCACCTCCAACTAATTGTATCCCTCCTCTTAAATCAAGCTCAGAAAGAATTCTAAATGAATTAAAAATAGAAAATCAAACTGAAACCAATAATGATTCATCTGATGATGATCAAACAACTGATTCAACTGATACAAGTTTTCATACCACACAAAGTCAAACTGAATCTCCTAAATATAACTCAGAAAATATACCAACAATTTTAAGAAGGGGAAATCAAAGAATCTTGAACCAGTTAAAAGAACAAAGGAAGCCTGAAGGTGCTAAGTCAACAAAATTAAAATGTTTAATTTGCAACAAAGTTAACCACATAGCAAATGATTGCCACTTCAATCCAATCAACTGCAAAGAATTTAAAGAATTTAAAGAGAACAAAGAAAAATTAAAGGAATTAAAACTAAAACAGACTAAAGAAGCTAAAGAAATCAATCATGTTGAAGTTCCTAAATTTGGGAGAACTGCACAAAGATTCGTGCAAAATATCAGGCATAGAAGTCCTAACAGAAGTAATTATTTCAAAAATAATGGAAAACAAAATCAATTTCCAAGGTACTCAAAGTTTTCAAACATCAGTAGGAACTATTCCAGGTTTACTACTGATAAAAACCCTAATTACAATGTTGTCTGGTACAATTACAAAAACACTACTAACTATGCTAAAAATTCACATTACCCAAATACTACTGGTCCATCAGTAGTAAAATACTCAAAAGCCAAAAACTACGGGGATATACCTAGGTCAGTAGTAAAACAGGACACCAGTACTAAACAACAAATGAAGACCAAAACTGCATACAAAGCTCTTCCATTAAGAAAATCTTACTCTTCAAAGGATGAACCCAAGACAAAACAAGCTTGGGTTCCCAAAATTAATTAATCCATTTAATGTATGTGCAGAGCATTCAGATCCCTGAAGAAGGAAGAACATGGCATATTGATAGTGGATGCTCTAGGCACATGACTGGAAATCTTCATATTCTCAGAGATTTCAAGTCTTTTGAAGGTGGATATGTTGCTTTTGGTGAAAATCCAAGAGGTGGTAAAATTACAGGTAAAAGTACAGTATCAAATGGTAAGATTACTTTTGATGATGTATTTTATGTTGCTGAGCTTAAATATAATCTGGTTAGTGTCTCACAAGTATGTGATAAAAAGAACAAAATTCTTTTTACAGATATTGAGTGCATCATTCTTTCTCCTGACTTTATTTTAGATGAAAAATTTGTTGTCTTAAGAACACCAAGGAGAAATAATGTGTATTGCCTGGATATAGGGGGGTAACTCATTTTTTCAAATGAGATCAGCCGTTTTATATCTAAGGCAAAACACAAATGAATCAGAACTCTGGCATAGAAGGATGTGTCACACAAATTTTAAAAATATGAACAATTTAGTCAAAAAGAATTTGGTAGTTGGTTTACCTCAAAAAGAATTTATGTGTGATCATCACTGTGTTGCATGCCTAAAAGGTAAGCAACACAAGACTTCGCATAAGACCAAAGCAATCAATTCTATTTTAAATCCTTTGCAGCTCTTACATATAGACCTTTTTGGACCTACAAATGTAATGAGTATTGGAAAGAAACAATACTGTCTTGTTATTACTGATGATTTTTCCAGATATACTTGGGTTTTCTTTCTTAGGACCAAAGATGAAACAAGTGATATTATAAAGAATCTTGTAATCAAGCTGGAAAATACAAGAGATCTCAAAGTGAAAGCAATTAGATGTGATAATGGCACAGAATTTAAGAATACTAATCTAATTGATTTCTGTGATCTCAAGGGTATTGACAGGCAGTACAGCTCTCCAAGAACTCCACAACAAAATGGTGTAGCTGAAAGAAGAAATAGAACAATCATTGAAGCAGCCAGATCCATGCTTGCAGATTCAAAATTACCAATAACTTTTTGGGCTGAAGCTGTTAATATTGCTTGTTATGTTCAAAACAAAGTATTAATAGTTAAGCCTCATTTTAAAACACCTTATGAACTTTTCAATAAAAGAAAACTCTCAATAAGCTTTCTAAAATCATTTGGTTGTCCTTGTACAATTTTAATTACAAGAGAACAAATTGGTAAGTTTGACTGCAAAGCAGATGATGGAATATTTGTAGGATACTCAACTCAAAGCAAATCTTACAGAGTATTCAACAAAAGGCTAAGGATCATTGAAGAAAGTGTCAATATATCCTTTAATGAAAATTTAATGAATGAACAGGGAAATGGTCCAGATTGGTTATTTAACATTGATAATCTAACCAAGTCTTTTGATGTTAACTATGTCTACAGTGCAGGAAATTCAAATAATCATAACCAACAAGAAGGATCTTCATCATTCAATGGCAGTCAAGACATAATGAAATATATCTTAGTTAATATTGATCCCACAGTTAATAATGAGGACAGTAGTAACGCAGATAACCCTAGCAATCTTGAAAACAGTAACAACTTAAACTCTCAAGATACTACTGATCGCAGTTGTAACTCAGAAACTCAAATAAATGATGATGAACCCAACAATAATGATATCAGTACTAACTTTGAATCTCCAGAATCAAATGAAAATCATGTTACTACTGATACCAGTAGCAATGAGGGAACTCCACAAAATCAAGTTAATCAAGAAGAAACATGGACAGATGCCCAAATCCCTGAATCTAATGAGTCAAATCTTGATAGTCAATTAAATGTTGACAAAGTTCATGGCACCAGAACTGAAAAGAATCATCCTTTGGTTCAAGTCCTCAGTGATGTCAATTCAACCAAGCAGACAAGAAGCAAATTTAATTCTACCATAAATTCAAATGTTTGTAACATCAGTCTAATTTCTAATGAATGTATGTATGAATGCTTTCTGTCACAGGAGGAACCAAAGAAGATTCAACAAGCTATGAAAGACTCAAATTGGATTATAGCAATGCAAGAAGAACTTCTTCAATTCAAATTACAAGCTGTATGGACTCTTGTACCTCTACCAAAAGGAAAAAGGCCCATTGGAACAAGATGGATCTTCAGAAACAAGAAAGATGAAAGAGGTATAGTGATAAAAAAAACAAAGCCAGACTTGTAGCCCAATGATACACTCAAGAAGAGGGAATAGACTATGATGAAGTATATGCCCCTGTTGCTAGAATTGAAGCAATAAGAATATTTCTGGCATATGCTTCATACAAGAAAATCAAAGTCTATCAAATGGATGTGAAAAGTGCTTTCCTATATGGGAAAATTGAAGAAGAAGTGTATGTGTGTCAACCTCCAGGATTTGAAGATCCTGAACATGATGACTATGTGTACAAACTAGACAACGCTCTATATGGCCTTCATCAGGCACCAAGAGCCTGGTATGACACATTGTCATCATATTTACTGAAGAACAACTTCAAAAGAGGTGCAATTGACAAAACTCTGTTTACAAGAAAAGTCAAAGATGATATACAACTTGTCCAAATATATGTAGATGATATCATCTTTGGTTCAACAAATGATCTACTGTGCAAAGAGTTTGAAGAATTAATGCAAATCAAGTTCAAGATGAGCTCAATGGGTCCAATGAACTTCTTTCTTGGACTCCAAATAAATAAAAGATCAGATGGTATTTTGATTAATCAATCAAAGTATGTCAGAGACATTTTGGAGAAAATTTGCAATGAAAGACTGCAAAAGTGCAAGCACACCAATGGAAACTCACAAACACCTACATCCTGATGTTGAGGGGGAGGATGTAGATGAACATCTTTACAGATCAATGATAGGCTCTTTAATGTATTTAACTGCATCAAGACCTGACATTATGTATAGTGTTTGTGTATGTGCCAGGTATCAAGCAAGACCTAAGGAGCTACACTTGCAGGCTGTTAAAAGAATCTTCAGATACTTGAAAGGCAGGCCTTCAGTTGGTCTTTGGTATCCACATGACTCACCATTTGAACTCATAGCCTACACTGATAGTGACTATGGTGGTGAATGTCAAGATAGAAAATCTACTACTGGTGGATGTCAATTCTTTGGATCAAGATTGGTGTCATGGCAATGCAAGAAACAAACCAATGTTTCAACATCAACTGCTGAAGCAGAGTATGTAGCTGCATCTGCTTGCTGTGCTCAAGTTCTATGGATTCAAAATCAACTCCTAAACTTTGGTATCTCTATTCTTAAAACTCATATTGTTATTGACAATCAAAGTGCTATCAGTATTGTGAATAATCCAGTAAAACATTCAAAAACAAAACACATTGAAATAAGATTTCATTTCATAAGAGATTGTAATGAAAAGAAATTAATAAAAGTAGAGAAAATTCATATTGACAATCAATTAGCCGATCTCTTTACAAAAGCTTTTGATGTAGGAAGATTCAGCTTCTTGGTTACCAGTATTGGAATGATTTTAATAAATTAATTTCACAAATGAAAATCATATGTAAAGTTTTTGTACAATTTTTAAATTTATAAGTATGTTTTACTACTGGTTATTAATTACTACTGATCATGTGTCACTCTTACAACTTAGTACTGATAGGGTTTTTCTTAGAATTAGGTTAAGTATAGAAACAACAGTTACTACTGACGTTACCGTTATCTGTAAAATACACCATTTCACCATACTGACCCCCCATGAAAATAGCCGTTGGGTTATGATTCGAAGGGTATTTCGGTCCTTTTGCAGGTTAATTCGAAAAATATAAATAGCTGAAAGGGATTAGTTTAGCACTATCCTCACCTCGATTCGTTAAACCCTACGATAAACCCTAATCTCTGCAAATTCCGATCAAAACCCTGCATCAGTAGCAAAGAAATTCATTCCGCAAATCACTCGCACTAGCAAAATCGATTAAAATCTCTCAGAAATCAACAAGTTCAAACATCAATTTCAAAGATTCATATCAAACAAATGGCTACACTGAAATCTCTCGAAGTTAAAACTGATCTCAAGTATTCTGAATTTCACAATATGTGTGCATTCTTAAGAAATCCAGATGGCACAAAGGATTTTAGACCCATTGTCATGTTCTTAAAGAATTCATACATCAAGTTTGCTCTAACAGTAAATCCCAAAGCCTATGAACAACATCTGGTTCAATTTTGGGAAAATGCTGAAAGGATTGAAGACACAAACATATCCAAAATCAAATCCAGAGTCGATGGAAGGGATATCATCATCACAGAACAATCAATCAGACAACATCTTCAACTAAATGATGAATCAGGTTTGTTTTCTCTACCAAAGGAGGATCTTGTTGAAACTCTTAAAAACATGGGGTATGAGGGAAGACTAGACATAGTTACTTTTCAAAAAGGTCTTCTCTCACCCCAATGGAAATTTCTTGTTCATACTATTCAACACTGCATCTCTCCTAAAAAGAGTACTTGGAATGAGTTCAACAAGTCAATAGCATCTGTTGTTGTTTGTCTGTGCACAGGATAATATTCAATTTTTCAAACATGATTTTTGAAGGAATGCTTGCAAATTTATCATCTTCTAAATTTTTATTGTACCCAAGATTCCTTACACATATTTTTAACTGTGAAATTCAAAATCTCTCAACACCTAAGAATATTTTTATTACTCGTGAATTAAACAAAAAGGTGTATTCTAATATGAGAAAACAATTTAAATTTTCTGGGAAGGTTACTCCACTGTTCCAAAACATGATCTATGATCAACCCCCAATAGGAGAAGGTTCAAGTCACCCCATTGAACTCCAACCAACTCCATCACTAAATACAGCCCAAACACAACCCACTCAGTCCACTCAATTACCTAAACCAACAGATGTCCTGAATGTGTCCCAGGTACATGAAATCAATCCATAGAGTGCTACTCTTCACTCTGAGGAAGACCAACCCATTGCCAAACAAATTTCTAAAATCTATAAAAGGAAGAAAACTTCCTTAAAGGACACCAGGGGACCAATTGAGTCAAATTCCAGACTCCAAGAGTTGTCCTCCAAGGAGGAGAGAGGACATGAGGAAAGGGCTCTCACTACTGATGCCCCAAAGGTGAGTGCACAGGCTAGTGAGAACATCAATAGGATCCAGACCTCGGCAACTCTAAGTGATGACTCATCTTTTGAGGCAGCACTAAGAGGACCCCGGTGCCAAGAAACCACAAGGGGGGATACTACTGCTTCTTCTAGGAAGAAGAGAGTGTCTAAACAACCCATTTTATCACCAAGAAGTGATAAGGGTAGAAAGAAACAAATTGAATTGACGGATAGGATGGAAAACCTAAAAGCCAATGTACCAAATGAGCCCAATGATCCACCCAAAGGGGCTGAGGGCAGTATTAAACCAAAACAATTGACGGATAGGAAGGAAAACCTTAAAACCACTGTACAAAATTGCCTGGAACTGTTGAACAATCAAGGAAAACCCATGAGCTACATGAAACACTATATCAATACTCTGAACCGAAGACAGAAGAGGTTCGAGTACAAGCTTCAAAGGCAATCAAATTTGATCAGGAAATTACAGAGAAAGATTGCAGATGGTGAGGCTCAACAAGTTGAGATCACTAAGGGGGAGAAGGATCAAATTCAAGGAATGATTGATCATTCAATTGCAGCAGCAGCAGCCTCCCTCTTGAACTTAAAAGAAGCTCATGGTGAAACATGTCAGAGTTATGGTGAAGACCTGTACAGAGGAGTAAAAATTATGGAAGAGGATGTTTTTGTGTCTGCAAATAAGTCCCCAACAGCAGAACAAGTACACTCTCCAGTTACCACTGAAGTCATAGAAACTACTGATCCCATGGATATTACTGATGCTAAGGATCAAGAGGTTGTTACTACTGATCCTATTGAAGAAGAAGAAATACCAGTAGTAAATGTCCCAACAACAGAAAATATTATTCCTACTACTGATGCCCTAGCAGTAGTAACTACAACAACAACCTCACCAGTAGTAACCTCCTCAAAACAGTTGGTGGTATTTGAAACAGAAACAGCACCAGTAGTAACTACCTTGGTTACTACTGAAGATGAAGAAGAACTACCAGAAGTTCTTGAACCAGTTGTGATCATCCCAAGGCCTTCAACTCCAGAACTTAAACCACTTATCATACCTGATATTGATGATAATGTGGATTGGGATGATGTTGATGAATGTGCACTTCCTCCTCACCCCAAGATACTTCCAATGAACAAAATCAAGTTATTCTCTCCATCAATAGTTATTCCTGAAGTTAAAGATATGAACTACATTCCACCTTCAAGGTGTGTTGGTAGAGGAAAAGAGAAATTTGATGATGACTACCCAAACAGAGATTTAGGTCACTATATGTTCAACAAGATAAACTGTGTCAGACCTGCAAAGCAAGATAAATGAAAGGTGAACAGAATGAGGTATTTGAGGAAAGTTGCAAAGACTCAAGCTCTTGAAGATAAGAAAAAGGCTGAAGAAGAAAGATTGAAAAATGCAGCAATCCAAGAGGTTGAAGATTTCCTGGTAGAAGATCAAAAGGCAGAGTTCAATAAACAAAGAAAAATAGAAGAAGAACACCTGAACTGCCTTGAAGATCTTGTGGCAGAATGTAAAAGAGAAAAAGCTGATCTACCAGATGAAATTTTTGAACAAAAGACCAAAATGATTGACTTCTTAAAATCAAAAGGGCATAGTGCTAAGTCTTTTGGCAGAATGAAAATGATTACAATAGTTGATAAATATTGTACTGCCAAGGAGAGAGAATTAGCAGAATCTGAAGCAGAAGAAGAAAAAAGAAAAGGTCTTGATTGATATTGATCCCACAACTGTACTCTCCAGAACACCACTCTCTGGTGAATCATCCAAACCTCCTTCCAAAAAGAGAAAAGCTCTTAAAAAAGAACAAGAGGCCAGGAAGAAACCAAAACAAACAGATCAAATCATTCCATTACTTGATCTTCCTATTGCTCCTCTTGAAGATAATCCGATTATCAATTGGAGAGTTGTTGATGATGTAATAGAAGTAATAAGAGAAGACAAAACAACTCAAAGATTTACTGCTTGGAAACCAATGGTGATGTCATGTTCAAGAAGTGACATAATAAAAGTTTTAATTATTGGTAAACCAAGAATGGAAAAGAAGTCTTGGAGAAACTCAGGAGCTGGATACTTAACCCAAATGATTGATGCTGCTTTTTATCCAGACAACTATCCTGAAATATTCACTAACACTAGGAATAGTAACGGGGCGGGTTCGGGGCGGGTTTTGGCATACCCGCCCCCGAACCCGAAATCAAAAACTATACCCGCACCCGCCCCGATACCCGTCGGGTATTTTCGGGTTTTCCCCCGTCGGGTATTATATGATACCCGAACCCGCCCGATACCCGAAATCAGGCCCCGAAAACCCGAAACCCAAACAGAAACATGATAACATAAAAATCTGCAACAAAACAACATAATCTGCATTCTGCCCTGCGTAACATAGGAAACCTGAGAAAAAGTCTAAAACACCAATCCACATACAACTACAAAGTGTCTACAAATTACAAATCCAAAACATTGTTCCAATGTCTAAAACAAACACAAAAGAAATCAAGTTTTTTGTTAACTAATCAAGTCACAACCACAAACTTCTTGGCTTCTTGCAATCAAACACAAATACTAAATCATCCAAACTAGTCTAATCTTTTTCATTTTCTTTAGTACCTCCCTACATAAAGAAATCCATCAATTATAAAAGCTACAAAATCAAAGATACTAATTATTATAAATATTATTACCTCTGTCTCTTCCACGTCCATATCATATTCAACGGTGCGACAAAATGCGTCGGTCTCTTCCGAACAAGTTTCTATATTTAAAAACAAATAACATAAACATATTATATGATTATTCATGATGAATTACAAGAGTAATATACAATATAGTGTTACCTCGAATCTCATTCAACAACCAACTTTGAGCACACATCAAAGCCTCCAAAGTTTTTGGGTGAAGCCGACTTCGGTGAGGACTTATTAATCTTCCACTTGTGCTAAATGCGGATTCTAAGGCAACGGTGGAAACAGGAATTGCCAATACATCTTTTGCTATCCTTTGAAGTGTCGGATACTTACTTCCATTCGTCTTCCACCACATCAAAAAATCAAGTTCTATTTCCTCAGGCAAAAGATTTTCTTTCAAATAGTTATCCAACTCCGCCAATTCATTTGAGCTATCATCATTCTCCCTAGCTTTGGATTTAACTATGGATATGAATTGTTTGAAATTACCAGAAGAACACTCAGATGACAACCCCGAGCTGAAAGAACATGAACTAGAACCACCCCCTACATATCAATGTAAATCAAGATAAATCATTAGCAATTTTTGTTTATTATAACAATAAGAAATAACTAATGTGACTATACCTTCATAGTAATTTTTTCCACGTGAGTTTGTAGATTCATATTCTCTAAAAAAAGCTTTGACGGACTCCTCAAGAGCGGTAAACTCGTCATTCGCCTTTTCCTCACCATATAATGCAGGCATAAGCAACTTTACATACTTTAACTTGTAACGTGGATCTAAAACCGCCGCCATCCCCATAATCCCATGGATTACAGACCAATATTTATCAAACTTGGGAATCATATTTTTTGCCATCGATCTAATCACATCAACTCGAGACTTTGACCATTCACGCAAACTAAAACTAATCTCACATATCAAAGGGAAAAAGACATTAGCAGTAGGATACTTGTTACCGGAAAACAAAAGAGTTGCCCGATAGAATATTTGTAGCTTGTCGCATATCACCTTTGCAAAGTCCCAATCAAGGTCCGTAGGAAAACAACTATAACTTTTCTCTCGTGCCTTTAATCGCATGAAAACATCTTTATAAGGTCTAGCAACATTAAGCATCAAATAAGTAGAGTTCCATCGAGTCTTGCAATCAAGTATCAGTTTCTTTGTGTATTCCATTCCTAATTGATTAGCCGCTTCCTCAAATATTTGTTGCCTCTTTCCTGTTGCTGACCAAAACGAAACACTATCTCTAATTTTTTCAATCCCTTCCTGAATAACAGACAAGCCATCTTGAACAATCAAATTGAGAATGTGTGCACAACAACGCATATGAAGCAACGCTCCTTGCCTCATGAGTCTTCTCAACGGAAGCTTCTCTAGTACTTGTTAATAATTGCATCATTTGTGGTGCAATTATCAACGGTAATAGTGGACACTTTTCTATCAAGATTCCAATCACATAAACAATCATGAAGAATCTCTGCAATAACTTCAGTTGTATGTGGTGCAGGCACATAAATAAAGTTTGTTGGTGGTTGTTCATTAGAATCATGCATCCCTTGGCTGCTTCCTTCAGGAGCAGCAGTGTTTGAAGCAGATTTAGCACATTCTCCTTGTGAATCCATATGAACTGAAACAATAATGCAAGAATCAGTGAAAAATAGTGAAAAATCTGCCTAAAAACAGTGAGAAAGAACAGTCAAAAATCTGGCATAAATCTGTCCAAAAAACAGCCCTAAAACAGTGAAAAACAGTCAAAAAACAGTCAAAAATATGTCCAAAAAACTGCCTATAGATGGCTCGTTCGTAGCAGCATATATTGAATGCCCTAAAACAGTCAAAAAAACAGATCTTTGTCAAAAAAAAATCTGTCCAAACAGAGAAGTCGTTCTGGCATAAATCTGGCATAAAACAGTTAAAAAAATGCCCTAAATCCTAAATCTGTGAAAGCATTAAGCATATATTGAATTAATACCTTCGATTTAGCAGTTCCTAGCAGAGAAGTCGACAGTCATTCGTAGCAGCAGTAGGCCAGCAGCGATCGTTCGTCGTTCGTAGCAGCAGTGTGGTCGCCGGTGGTCGCCGGTTGACGCCGGTGGTCGCCGGTTGTCGCTAGATGTAGTCGAGATCAGGGGTGAGAGGCTGGTCGTTTGGGATAGTTAGACAAAAATGAGAGGCTGCAAGATGAAAATTGAAAAACCCTAAATAACTTTATCCTTTCCTTTATATTATATATATATATATATATATATATATATATATATATATATATATAATTAAAAATTAAATAAATCATAAATATATCGGGGTCGGGTCGGGGGTAGCTAGACCCGAAACCGATAAAATACCCGAAAATTATCACCGAACCCGACCCGATACCCGAAATAACATACCCGACCCGACCCGAAATTGTCGGGTTCGGGTTTTCCCCGTCGGGTTCGGGTTTTTTTGCCATGCCTAACTAACACATAAATGTTTATGCTTGGAATGTGCTACCAACAGTGAATATGTACTTTTTTGAAAGAACCAGTAAGAAGTGTGAACTGTACTTGTATGAAAAGGAATATCCTCACTCAGAATAAACAATGTACCAGATCACCACATGCTCTTTCATGCGACCACATGACCTTGCTATGTTTCAAGAAAAATATAACTACTTTGTGAAAAGAAACAGCAAATACATAATTGCACAAAGAAAAAAGCAAAATAAGAAAACATTAGAAGGTGATCAAAGAAGAAAAGAACAGTTGGAAGAGTTGAGAAAGAAGGAAGAAGAAGAGAAGAAACTTGGTTAATTAAAAGTGAATTAACAAATTTAGGGGGAGATTGTTGGGATATAAACATTCTAATACTGATGCTGCAGTTAGTACTAATCAACGATAATAGAAGTTAGTACTGATGGGGCAGAAAAGCAATATACTACTGATGCTACTGATCTCGAACTTACTACTGATTATCAAGAATACTACTGATGTCAATTAAAGAGCAGATCGTATCCGATATTCTAGTATAGTTTGTTATGGAATGTTTATCTTTTTGTAATTCAATTGTAATCGTTTCCTAGAATAACTAGGTTAATAGTTTAGGCTTCAAGGACTATTATATATAGTTCCTTATGAATTGTAAACATACGTGTGTATTGTTCGATTTTAATCAATATACATTGAAGTTTTTTTGTGATAAAAGTGTTCTTATTATTGTTCTTATTCGATTACAGTTTTCATCGTTCTTAATCAAATAACAAGAGTGTTAATCCGCTGTAACTTTTCTTGTTAATAGATCTGTGATTCAATAACTTGTTCGAGTTATTCGATCCTGACAGCAAGTGTGTCACTTACATTGTTAATAAACTTGATAATAATTTGGCAAAAATTAAATTATGTCAACGGTCTCAAGTGCTACTATAAAGTGTCATTGATTAGTAAGGACCACTTCCTGAATTCTGGTTGAGCTTCCACTTCCTGTCATTGATTACTATTTTAAGGAATTATTGCATATGCACTAAAAGAGGGCCTTGTTTCCAATTGTGTGCCTGATTTTGTTCTACACCTATAAATGAGGTCTTGCACCTTAAATGTCAATATGAAATAATTCCTCGTGAATGAAGTGTGCTTATATAAAACACGTATTATGGTTTGAGCGAAGAAATAAGCACATTTATTCATTTCGTGTTTGATATATTTGTTTTCCTTGCACCTGAGGTGATATAACTCATCAACATAGTCCAACAAATTATGCATAACAATGTTATAATACATAGATTTACAAAAATTGTTTTACAAAAATAAAAAATTTGCAATCCAAAAATCGTGAACCACACACATTATTGCTCATTTATCTTCCTCCTCCGTATAAATCCTATTTTGAATGGTATATTTTCCATAAGCACATATGAGTGATATACGATAATATTGTTTGGACGAAGAAAATAAACTAACAACATTGTGAACCCACAACACAAGGGTCACATCATAAAAGAAAATGCATGCATCTACCAACATGTGCTATGATTAACAATGCAAAAATAAGTGGGGACCTGATTGATAGAGCTAATTATATACTTGGGCATGTTTGGGGAAAGCTTACTTAAAAGTAAGCTGAGTTTATTAGCTTAATAACCTTAAATAAATTTAAATTTTGGTCACACCTATTTAAACTTTGTGAATGTGATAAATATAATATATTAAAACCACAAGGGCAGTGGATTAGTGGTTGAATTTAGTATCCATAAGAGTGAAATTTGTAGGAGGTCTCAGGTTTAATCCCTGCTAGGAGAAAAAAATACCCCTGGCCACTGAGGTTCACCCCGTGCCGACTTTACGCTACCCACGAAGCGGGTGGTCGTCCTGAGATTAGTTGGCTCGCAAAGCTTACCAAAAAATATAAAGATATCAAAAGATATAACTTTTTCCTATCTATGTACTTAGTGAAAATAAGACAGAAGGTTTAAGCGAAATTGCATTCAGACCGAGCAATTGGCTTAGGCCGAGTACACAGCTTAAGAGAATATCAGACCAAGAAAGAAGATTACTTGGAGATAAAGATAACCGAAGATTCAAAGATTTGAAGATTATCTTTAAATGTGACCAAGAATTGTTAATCCGCAAATTCTTCAGATTTGTGTGTTGATAGATCATTTGACTAATTGTGGTTAATTATTACTCCCTCCGTCCCACAAAAAACTTCCCATTTCACCTTATATTTTTGTCCCACAAAAAACTTCCCATTTCAATAATATATTATTATTACCAAGTACCCCACCACTAACTATCCACTAATAATCTTTCTCTCTCCAAACCAATCCTATATTTTAATCAAAATTATTACCAATGACCCCACCACTAACTATCACCTTAAAACTTGTGCCAAAGTGAAATGGGAAGTTTTTTGTGGGACGGAGGGAGTATTATTTTGACTTATTGTGCTTAATTCTTTTGTCCTTTATTATTCATATAGTTAGAGTTATCTGACATCTAGGGTTGTTGTGACATAAAACACATTAACAATAGTCATAAGAAAAGCCAACGTATTAGGAATCTCAAGTCTCAATGCATGAAACCGAGATTCAATAGACCAAAATGACCTTTTACAACCCCAAAAACAGAACTATATGCAAAATTTGTCAAGAAAAAATGGTTTCTTGGCAGATCTTGTGTAGTATTTCAGAATCTTAAGTTCTAAACAATATTATGCGATTGTTTAATTTGTTATATTTGTTTTGTACGTACCTCTGGGACCAATGCCAAGGTAGCAACTAGTCATTTCATCTGCTAATTGGGTGAAACAAGAATTATTTGCTTCGTGTATTTACACTTCTTCAACCTAAACATCAATAACAAATAATTTAAATCAAAATAAAGTGATAACTGGTCCATGTCAAAATGGACATTTTTTTGGTACAGGTTGCACGAAACATTTAATGTCCAAAAGTTATAATATGACTACAAAAAAATTATATTATTTCAATAAAAATCTAGAATTTGAATAAAAAGATTTAGGCAGTTTTATAAATTAAAATTACATTTAAGATATTTTTTATAATTTTTCAAATTCATACCTGTGGGAGATTCATTAATTCAAGAACAGCCTTTTGTGGAGTAAGCTCATTATCTATAATCCTTGCAACTGCTGTTAAAACCGGCATTTTTACATTATACTTTTGTGCTAATGCAATCACAGCTCCAGCAGTAGCTACACCTTCAGCAACCTAAAATTGTTTACCCAAAAGCAAAAATGTTATATAATAAATAAATACATAAAATATTGTTTTTTATTTAGTGGTGAGAAAATAATAAGAACCTGATTCATGGAGCAGAGTATATCATCAAGTGTTTCTCCAGAACCTAAACGAACTCCAACTGTCCTATTTCTCGAGAGGCTAACAAAACATGTAAGCATTATGTCTCCTGTTCCTGATAATCCCGATATTGTTGTTGATTTCGCTCCCATCTTTATTATATTCACCATCAAAATAATTAATTACATAATAATGAAATTTTAAATCTTGAAATGGCTCATATTAAAACATTTGATTAAAAGGAAAAAGGCCATATGTGTCAAAACTCGCCCAAAGTGCATTTATTAATGCATACCTCTTAATTGTCTTTATCCAAAAGTTCATATTATTATTGTAATAATGTAGTTTTTATAATCATATTCACTGCATCAGTTAAGGGCACATGTTATGGTGCATATAATCAAAAATTCGTATATATGTCTTAATAAACACAGATGAATTCCTTTTTAATATACGTTAAATGCATTTTTCAATTTAAATGGAAAATTTAATTTAACTGAATGCATCATAACATGTGCGTAAAACCCCTAGACAAAAATCAGTCAAAATCGGTCAACATCAGTGAATATCGGGCAAGTCGGTCAAATTCTAATCGAGAATATCGGTCAACATCGGTCAAAGTTGCTAATATTTATTTATTTGTTTTAAATAAATTCCTTTACAATTTAGCGTACCCGCCCAGAAAACCGATTAATCACCGCCGTGACAGATTAATTGCTTGAAGGTGGTTGACTGACTAGACACCACTGACCTTTTTTTACAACCTTGGTTCATGGTCAACCCAAAATCACCTGTTTTGACCCGTTAGACCCACCCATTTTTTCACTTGTATTAGTCATACATCATAATACCAATATAAGCTTTCAAAGATTACACAATTTGCATATATGTTAAAAATAAAAAGAAGCAAATTAATGCAGACCTTGGTTGATAACCATCTAATCTCAGAACAACCTTGAGCAACAAGTGCTGCCATTGAATTATTACCAAGATCTAACCCTTCCACAATCCCTGCTGCTATTGCTAGTACATTCTTCAGTGCACCTGCAATTTCCACCCCTGTAACATCACTGTTTGTAGTTGTACCATCAGATGATTTACAAACTTAAACTTATATTTATACACAATCAAATTAATACTAATTAATTAATCTTTAACATTCAATTCAGTCAAAATCTACATTATAAAGAGCATCATCTACCTTGTTGTGCTGATTCTCAAGTTTTTGGAAGCTAGAAGTTGCTGGACTTCATTTGCTAACTTCTTGTCTTTTGATGCAACCACCATTGCTGTTGAAACGGGTCAATTTGGTTCATGTCAATTCAAGGCGGGTCAGATTGGCCCACAATCAGTTTTGATGAGTAATTAATGCATTAAATATAATTGAAAAAAAATAGTTTTATTATAATAATCCAAATTTATGAATAAAATGATTTAGGAGCTTGCATGTGTTAAAAAAAGACTTTGGTGACTTTCAACTCCTTTTGGCCCATTTGAGATAAAACACAATCCAAATTGATTCATTTATAAGTAAAGGGGTTAAAATTGCCACCTTCTAATTTATATAATAGGAGAAGAGGCAAAATAAAGATGGGACCCACATAATAAATAATTAAAATTTAAATAAAAATTAATCACCTGTAGGCAAGTTGTTCATTAACTCAAGTGCAAATGAAGGACCAGAAAGTGCAACAAACGGCTGTCGGTTGTTTTTTAGTGTTTGTGGAATTATCTGAGACATCATTCTCAATGTGTTTAATTCTAATCCTTTACTGAGTGATATGAAAGGAAGCCCTGGCTCTATATACTCAGCAACACCCTCTAAAAAGGAAGAACTAAACTGCAAGATTAATTAGATTAAGATTTAATTAAGACAGCTGTCACTAATCCATTATAACAAGGAGCAATTCATGTAATTTGACATTAGGATTTATCAAGTGTGAACCTGTACTGGTACGGCATGGAGACAAAAGTCAGCACCGGTCAACGCAGTTTTGGCATCCGTTGTTGCAATGACGTTTTCTGGTAGTTTGTGGTCTGGAAAATATTTACTGCAAACGGAGAAATCAATGTTTTGATCTCAATCCATTAATATACTTAAACTAAAAACCGTGAATATTGTACTATTGTAGAACAATTAGCAAATCAAAAGCCACTGAAATTTTTTATCTTGAGATGAGTATGTATTATGTAATCAACATAAATCTCACCCATTATAATGCTTCTGGTTAATAGATTGACAAATTTGAGGATCACGTACAAGCATAATTACTTCCATTTGTGCCTTTCTACCTGCAACATGAGAAGCCATTGCAGTTCCAAAAGATCCACCACCTAGAACTACCACCTAAAAGCCATTTGAAAAGTACATTGCATATGAATGTGAAAACCAATTCAGCTTGTCTTATAAAGATCATGAAATACAAGTCAAATTGCTACAACCTAACTCTACAGTCTACACTATCCCAGTCATGAGAATGACTAATTTGGAATGTACTGAAACTGAATATATAATTATAAATTGCAAATCATAATAAGTTATGCACGTCTAGTACAGCACTATCATAATAAGTTGTGAATTCAGTGATCATTAAATGATAATTGATCTAGGTATGGAAATTTGAGATGATTCGTGAGCATGATGCTTATAATTATACTTTTTGGATGATTTAGAGAGTGGAAATGGTAGATATCTATCATTCAGACGAGCTTATCAAACCGTTATATTCAATTCAAAGCCAAATACATATAGAGCCTCTACATAATTTATACATCTTACTCATTCAGATTTGCTCATTCAATTGTATACATTTTAGTCTCATCAAACCTAATTTTTCAGAACATAAATATGTGCATCCACAATTAGTATAATAAATTGATCGTTCAAAATCAATTCACTACTCTAAACAAAAAGGCAAACAACTCATTAAAAATGAAATCGTAAAACGAACATTACTTTATTTGTGCGTTCTAAAACGTCGGTTTTAGCCTTGGACTGCAAGGAACGAGACCACCGTACGAGCTTCTCCCACGCAACTCTAACAATTTTCCGGCGGTCTCTGGTGGTGCTAGCAACTTCGAGCGACACATTTACGTCTGGTGGAGGTGACTGATTCTGCTCCGGCGGTGGAGGTGGATCAATTGCTGTGGCACACACTGTAGATGTGTATTTGGACGTAGAGTAGTGTAGAAGAAGAATTGGTTGCCTAAATTTTGGTGTTGGAGAGAAATTAGTGTGAAGTTGCTTGAATTGAAGAAGCGGCTGTGAATGTGATGATGAGTTGTTGGAGACGAAAGAGGTCGACAATGGCGGTTTGAGGACAGACGCCATTGATAGCGTGCGAGTTACTGTACTTTTATCCTATACACGCTTTCCACATTCTGTGGTGAGTTGTTTTCAGAACCATTTCAACCCCACGTTTTCAGGATTTTAAACGGACGAATTTAGGGGTGTTTGGGATTGAGTATAAAACTCTCAAATAAAGGGTGTTTGGAGTCGTACTTTTACGTGCATATTAGATTACTAGCTACAAAACCCGCCCGATGGGCGGGTATGCTGTAAATTTTAGTATGTAGAAAAATGTCCAAAAACTTTATATACTTCTAAGTGACATAATAATCGATAGATGTGATGATGATTTTGTACAAAAAAACAGTAAATGAAGAAATGTTACATATAAATGTTACATATAGTTATTTGTTTCCTTCGCTGATTGATCTTTTAAATATTTATTTGTTTCCTTGTATGTAGGATCTTTTAAATAGTTATTTGTATGTACGATCTTTTAAATAGTTATTTGTTTCCTTGTATGTAGGAAGCCGTATATGGAGCATATGAATGTAGACCGTAAGTCGTACCAGATTCGTTTGCCGTATATGGAGCATATGAATATGAATGTAGACCGTAAGCCGTACCAGATTCGTTTGTATTAGTGCAAATGACGTGGACCAATCAGGGAATTCCAAGTGGCATTATGGACGAATAGGAATGCTTGGAATTGCCATGGTGTCAAACCCTCTTCAAATTTAGGCCTCATATATAGGGTAGGATATCCGACGGTCGTTATTTATGTCCCCTCTTCAAGATGTGTGCGTCCCTACCCTTTAGAACATCCTCGATGATTAAGTCATTGCAATGACTTATTGTAATTGATACATAAACTTTCCACTCAAAATTTATAATAAGCTTTCAAAAAAGCTTTTAGTCTAATGCATGTAAATGTAGAAAAACCTTTTTATACGTCTTGTGAATGACTTATGGAATAAAAACTTTTTGAAGCAAAAGTTTTTTTTGCTAGAAAGTCATTTACTTTCAAATGACCTAGACAAGAAGTAAAAAGTTTTGTAAAAAGCTCTTATTGGAGATGCTCTTACATCACAAGTCGAATACGGGTCACGGTTAGGTGTTTGGTCGGCAGATAACCTTTGTGGGTTGTAGTGAAAAGAAAGGGAAAAAAAATAAAGAGTTTATGATTATGTGGGTGTTAGTTCATAAAATTTTATGATAGTAATTATAATAGTAATAGTTTTTGAAATTTATGTCATCCGCTAACTCATATGACATTAGCTTGATCAATGTCATATTAGGTCGATATACTCAAACACATTTTTTAACTGGTTGAATATATTTAATAACAAAAAAAAAAAAAAAAACATACACAACATAACATTTAAGATAAGTTAGATACATTTAAGATAAGTTAGATGCATTCCAGTGCACTAGATACGATACATAGTCCATTACTTGTTAGGGCGTAAAAACATAAATAACCAAACCAACATCCAAGATTTTCAAAATAAATGAACAAAAATCTAGATACAAAGTTCCAATCATTCCAATCACTTGCTTAACCAAACAAAAAAAAAAAACAAAAACAAATGAACATGAAAATTTATTTAAGCTACTTACAAATATAAACCAAGATTGAATAACTTAATAGTAATAGCCATGATGATAATGATGATGATGATCAAGTCCAAAACAATGCAAAACAGGGTAACAAACAGCAGAAACACACCTCCCAATCATCTAAAATATTGATGAAACCAACAAACAAGGGAAACAACATAATGCCATTAGTGGATCACCATATGGATCATGGTCATGATGATGATGACGATGTGGATGATGGTGATGATGATGTCCATGGTGACCCATATCTTCAAATCAAGCTTTTTTTTATCTCTTCTTAATGGTGGATTTGAAGTTTGTTTGAAGTAGTTGGATTTGTGTTTTGAGATATTTAAAGGGGAGCAAACTTAGTGATGAAGGTTGGATAAATAAATAAGGATGTGAGTGGAAATGAAATAAATTTCAAAATAAGCGATTTGCGTGAGGTGTTATTCATCTGATGAATAGACCTTTTGAGGGATTTTCGACCACATATCCAGGTACATTTATGTTTGAATGTCGATTTAAATCGAACCATTTATTTGAAATCATCATCTTTTTTTTTATTTTATGTTTTGCATAAAGAAATGAATTTAATCATCTATATTACCTTGAAAAGTAAATTGATGTGACCTAAAATATATATTCTACATTTTTCAGCTCAAATTAAATGGCTAAATATATTAACAAAAAGAAGAATGATTGCTTTTTATTCTGATTAACGACAACTTACGGCTAATATTTTTGAACATAACACGTCAATATGAAAAAAAGTCCGGAAACAACCACAAAAATACTGGTAATCATGCATACATCATAATCAAGGACTCACTTATCTGAATACTTTGAACAAATATTCATGTCCGTTTTATAACATGTAGGGTTGTTAAATCGTGCTATCGTTTCCTGCTTTTGGGTAACACGAATTTTTTTTTCTGAACACGAAAACGACACGATACGTAGTCGTGTTTTATTTTGTTAACACGAACACGACCCAACTAAAAAACGATAAACACGACAAACACGAGATAAATAACGAAAATATCAAATTTCTTACATAGATAAGCTAAAAAATCGACAAACACAACAAAAATATAACATACACATCATAAGTGTCAATTTCGTGTTAATCTTTGAACACAAACACGACACAAATTCAAATTTAAATTTCGTCTCAGTTTCGTCTTGTTTCATGTATGTCAGGATCGATTAACTATAGAGAAGTTAATAAACACTTTAGATCTAATTGAATATAGAAGTTGCAGCGGATCAACATTATATCAATGTAATTAAGAACAATGAACTGTAAATAATATGCAAAAGTATTAAGAACACAGTTTCACAAAAAGCTTCAATGTATATTATTGAGTTAACAATACACACGTACGTTTACAATTCGTAAGGAACTATTTATAATAGTCCTTGAAGCCTAACTATTTAACCTAGTTATTCTAGGACTTTGATTTACATCGAATTATAAAAGATATACATTTAATTACATTCTATAACTATCTCTGCGAAGATCTCGGACTTGATATGCTTCCAAAACGCGTACCAGTAGTAAAATCATTCACCAGTAGTAAATGTGCATCATCAGTATTAACTCTGGTAACCAGTAGTAAGTCCAAAACCAACGTCAGTAGTAACTACTATTGATCAGTAGTATCTTCAATAAGCTTGATCAGTAGTAACTAAGTTATAGTATACACCAGTATCAACTTCATCAGTAATAACATGTTCTGCCCCATCAGTACTAAGTATGATCAGTACTAACTGCAGCATCAGTAATAAGTTGATCTGAGTTTTGTTCTAACAATCTCCCCCTAAACTTATTGATTATCTTTTAATCAATCAAGTTTCTATTTACTTCTTCTTTTCCTTTTCTTCCAACAACTTTGCTCTTTTCTGATCACCTTCTAAAGTCTGTTGGTTCCTTTTATTCCTTTGTGCAATAATATATTTGCTGATTCTTTTAACAAATTCATTCAATTTGTTTTGGAGCATCACAGCATCATGTGGTTTAATAAAGTTCATGCACCAAAGTTGATAAAGAGTTTTCTCAGAATGAGGATACTCTTTCTCATAAAGGAATAGGTCACATTTCTTACTTGTATATTCAAAAAAGTACATATTGACAGTTGGCAGCACATTCCAGGCTTGAACATTCTCTGGATTTGTAAACTTCTCTGAATAATTTTCTGGATAGAAAGCAGCATCAATCATTTCAGTAAGATAGCCTGCAGCTGAATTCTTCCAGTTCTTCTTAGTCATTCTTGGTTTACCAATGATCAAAATCTTGATAATGTCACTTCTGGTTAGGGACATGACCAAAGGTTTCCAAGCTCTGAATCTTTGTATGACCCTGTCTTCTCTAATAATCTCAATCATATCATCTACATATCTCCAGTTGATGATTGGATTATTTTGTAGGGGAGCAATGGGAAGATCATAAACCTGAACCATTTGTAGTTTCTTCTTGGGTTGTTCAAGTTCAGAGGTAAATGTCTTCCTTTTCTTTGAAGTTTGAGAGAATACACCAGATGATTCTCCAGTTATTGTTTTTCTTTCTTTCATTTCTTTGGAGTCTATCTGTTCAAGTTTAGTGGTGTACTTCTCATTAATATATTGTTCAGTAAGATCCTTCTTCTTCTCTACACAGTACTTTTCAATTAAATTGATCAACTTCATTCTTCCAAAGGCCTTTGTGTTGTGACCTCTTGATTTCAAGAATGTGATCATTTCTTTCTTTTTCTCTGCAAATTGTTCTGGCATATCAGCCTTCTGCTCTTTGCATTCTTGTACTTGTGCTTCAAGAAGTTCTAGTGTTTCATATTCAAGTTGCCTAAATTTTTCTAGTTCTTTTCTTTGCAATTCTTTTCTTGTTTCAGCAACTTGTTTAGTTTTGACCTTTTGTTTAAATTGTGGCAGTTTTGATATATCTGCTATATCTGCCAATTTGATTTCTGTGAATGGTTGTCTCAATATTCTAGCCCTTTCTGCTAATCTTTTGTTTTCATGTGCTAGAGAGACTTCAACCTTCTTTAAATATTTTGCTCTCTTAACCTTCCACCTATCCTGTTTGGCTGATTTGGCATAGTTGATTTTGTTGACCATTTCATGACCTTGTGCTCTGTTAGGTTGGTCTTCATCAGCAACTTCCTTTCCCTTTCCTATATAGTTATCTTTCTTTTTATCTGGTTCAGATTCAAGGACAAATTTGGGACCATAGTAGTGTATCTGTGATATGGGAAGTATTTTAGGATGTGGAGGCATGGTGCATTCATCAACTTCTAACCAATTTACATCATCATCAATATCTTTCACCACCATTTGTGTTGTTTTTCTTTTTGGAGATGGTGGAAGTATCACTTTAGGTTCTAGTAGTGGTGGCAGCTCAATAATGTCATCAGTAGTAACTAAGGTAGTTACTGCTGGTATGTCTTCAGAGATTACTACTGATAGGGCATCAGTAGTGTTTGCTGCCGTTTCTTCATTTACTACTGCTATGATATCAGTAGTAGGTTTTACTACTGATACTTCTTTTTCAGCTTGTTCTTCCATAGGAGCAGTAGTAATTGGCTCATCTTCAGTAACCATCATTTCTGGGCCTTCATCAACTTTTGTTTCTTTTAAATTGAGGAGAGAGGATGCTGCTGCTGCAATTGATTCATCAATCATGGTTTGTATGTTATCCTTCTCCCCCTTAGTGAGCTCAACTGGTGGAGCCTCACTATCATCAATCTTCTTCTTTAATTTTCTGATGATTTTAGTTTGTTGATGAAGCCTGTGCTCATAGAATCTCATTCTTTTGTTGATGGTGTTCATATGTCTTTTCATTGCAGCCATAGTTTTCCCTTGATTAGTAAGATACTTGAGACAATCTTGTACAGTGGATTCAAGAGAATCCACTTTATCCGTCAATTGGTTGATTTTAATACTGCCCTCACTCCATCTAGCAAGATCATCGGGCTCACTAACAGGTACATTGGCTTTGAGGTTTTCCATCCTATCCATCAATTCAAAAGATCTGCCCTCATCACTTCTTGGTGATTTATTGGGTCTTTTAGACATCCTCTTCTTCCTAGAAGAAGCAGAGATGCCCCCCCTTTTGGTTTCTTGGCACCGGGGTCCTTTGAGTAACTCCTCAAATGAGTCATCACTCAAAGTTGCCAAGGTCTGGGTCCTAATGATGTTTTCACTGTCCTGTGCACCCACCTTTGGGGCATCAGTAGTGAAAGCCCTCGCCTCATGTCCTCTCTCCTCCTTGGAGGACAACTCTTGGAGCCTGGGGTTGGACTCAATGTGTCCCCTCGTGTCCTTTAAAGATTTCTTTCTTTTGTAAATAGTGGAAATATTTTGGGTTTTGTCTGGCAGGTCTTCCACAGAGTGAAGAGTAGCACTCTGCATATTTATATCAAGTTCCTGGGACACATTCAGGACTTCTATGTTAGTGGGTGATTGAGTAGCTGTTTGGGGTGGTGTTTGGGCTGTATTTGGGGGTGATGGAGTGGGTTGAGGTTCAACTTGGGTTGTAGCAATGGTTGAACCCTCTCCAATAGGAATTTGATCTTTGATCATATTTGGAAACAGAGGGGTTTCCTTACCCGAAAATTTAAATTGTTTTCTCATATTTGAGAAAACTTTCTTGTTCAACTCAGGTAGTATGAAAATGTTTTTAGGAGTTGACAAGTTTTGTAATTCACAATTTATGATATGTTGTAGAAATCTGGGATACATTAAAAATTTAGAAGAACTAAGATTTCCCAACATACCTTCAAAAATCATGTAAGAAAAATTAAATACTTGGTCTGTGCATAAACAGACAACAGCAGAGGCTATTGCCTTATTAAACTCATTCCAAGTACTTCTTTTTGGAGAAATACAGTGCTGAATAGTATGTACTAAGAATTTCCATTGTGGGGGAGAGAAGACCCTTTTGAAAGGTTACTATATTCAGTCTTCCCTCATAACCCATTTTTTGTAAAATTTCAGCAATGTATTCCTTAGGAAGAGTAAACATACCTGAATCGTCATGTAGTTGTAGATGGTGTCTGATTGATTGTTCTGTTACTGTGATATGCTTTCCATCTACTTTTGATTTGATCATTGATATGGTTGTTCCTTCTGTTTGCTCAACATTGGTCCAGAAATCCACCAAGTGCTGTTGATATGATTTTGGTTTTACAGTTAAAGCAAACTGTATATACGAATTTCTCAAGAATTTGACGATCGGACGAAAATCTTTTGTGCCGTCGGGATTCTTTAGGAAGGCACACATATTGTGAAATTCTGAGTATTTGAGATCGGTTTCAACATTCAAAGATTTTAGAGTTGCCATTTTTGTTGAATTTTGAGAAGAACAGGAATGAATTTTGTTACTGACGAAGGGTTTTTGATCGTAAACTAGGGTTTATCGAGAGAATTTAGCAAATCGAAGTGAAGATAATGCTAAATTAATCGACTGCCGCCTTTTATATCTTTCGATTTAATCTGCAAAACGACTAAAATGCCCTTCGAATCATAACATAACGGTTATTTTCATGGAGGTTAGTTTGGTAATTGTGATTTTGAAAGACCAGTAGTAAATAAGATACCAGTAGTACAACGTCAGTAGTATCTACTAACATCGGTAGTGACTAAGGATTTTGACATCAGTAGTAACTATGGACATCAGTAGTAACCACTAACACACAAGACCAGTAGTATATGTGAATACCAGTAGTACTGATTGACCAGTAGTATTTATGTAAACCTAATACACACCAGTAGTGTTTAACTACCAGTAGTATTTTGTGCACATGCCTACACACCAGTAATACAGATATACCAGTAGTAAAACACTTAAGTAAATAAATAATATTTTACAACAATAACTTTACACATGATTTTAAGTGAGATTTTAGTTTATCAAAATCATTCCAATACTGCTAACCAAGAAGTTGAATCTTCCTACATCAAATGCTTTTGTAAAAAGATCTGCTAATTGATCATCAGTATGGATTTTAACTACTTTGATTAATTTCTTTTCATTACAATCTCTTATAAAGTGAAATCTTATTTCAATGTGTTTAGTTTTTGAGTGTTTTACTGGATTGTTCACAATACTAATAGCACTTTGATTATCAATAAATATTGGAGTTTTAAGGATAGAGATACCAAAGTCTAGAAGCTGGTTTTGAATCCATAGTACTTGAGCACAGCAAGCAGATGCAGCTACATATTCTGCTTCAGCAGTTGATGTTGATACATTTGTTTGCTTCTTACATTGCCATGACACCAGTCTTGATCCAAAGAATTGACATCCACCAGTAGTGGACTTTCTGTCTTGACATTCACCTCCATAGTCACTATCTGTGTAGGCTATGAGTTCAAATGGTGAATCATGTGGATACCATAGACCTAGTGATGGTTTGCCTTTCAAGTATCTGAATATTCTTTTAACAGCCTGCTAGTGTAGTTCTTTGGGTCTTGCTTGATATCTTGCACACACACAAACACTATACATAATGTCAGGTCTTGATGCAGTTAAGTACATCAAAGAACCTATCATTGATCTATATAAGTGTTCATCTACATCCTCCCCCTCAATATCAGGATGTAGGTGTTTGTGTGTTTCCATTGGTGTACTTGCACTTTTACTGTCTTTCAGATCAAACTTTTCCAAGATGTCTTTGACATATTTTGATTGATTTATCAAAATGCCATCTGTTCTTTGATTGACTTGGAGTCCAAGGAAGAAGTTCATTGGACCCATAGAGCTCATCTTGAATTTAATTTGCATTAGTTCTTCAAATTCTTTGCATAGTAAATCATTGGTTGAGCCAAAGATGATATCATCTACATAAATTTGTACCAATAGTATATCATCTTTGACTTTCTTTGTAAACAAAGTTTTGTCAATGGCTCCTCTTTTAAAGTTGTTCTTCAATATGTATGATGATAATGTGTCATACCATGCTCTTGGTGCCTGATGTAGGCCATACAGAGCTTTATCAAGTTTAAACACATAATCACCATGTTTTGGATCTTCAAAACCTGGAGGTTGGCATACATAGATCTCTTCTTCAATCTTCCCATATAGAAATGCACTCTTCACATCCATTTGATAGACTTTGAATTTCTTGAATGAAGCATATGCTAGAAATATTCTTATGGCTTCAATTCTAGCAACAGGAGCATATACTTCATCATAGTCTATTCCTTCTTCTTGAGTGTATCCTTGGGCTACAAGTCTGGCTTTGTTCTTTATCACTATACCTCTTTCATCTTTCTTGTTTCTGAAGATCCATCTTGTTCCAATGGCTCTTTTTCCTTTGGGTAGAGGTACAAGTGTCCAAACAGCTTGTAACTTGAATTGAAGGAGTTCTTCTTGCATTGCCTCAATCCAGTTTGAGTCCTTCATTGCTTGTTGGATTTTCTTTGGTTCATCCTGAGACAGAAAGCATTCAAACATACATTCATTAGCAATTAAACTTATGTTACACATATTTGCAGTTAAGCTTTTATTTAATTTGCTTCTTGTTTGAAGTGGTGAGTTAACATCACTTAGAACAAGGTCTAATGGATGGTTCTTCTGAGTCCTTGTGGTTGTAGTTTTATCAACTACTAGTTGATTTTCAAGATTGGACTCATTTGTCTCAGGCAGTTGTTCTTCTAGTGATCCTTCATTGTCATTAATGTTTGGTTCATCATCATCTTGGTCAGAGTTACTACTGCTATTGTCTTCATTGAGATCAGTAGTATTGTTGTTGTTACTGGTATCAGTAGTATCTTGAGAATCTAGGTTATTGTTGGGACCAGTAGTATTTTGAGTACTATTACTGGTATTAGTAGTATTTTGAGTACTATTACTGGTATCAGTAGTATTTGAATTACTACTGTCCTCATTCTCAGAGTTACTACTGGTTCCAGAACTTGAGTTATTACTGACATCAGTATTAACTGTGGGAGCAGTATTAACTACAATGTATCTCATCTCCTCTTGACCAGTATTAACAGATGATGTTCCTTCCTTTTGATAGTGACAATTTGAATTACCTGCATTGAAATTCATGTTAGAATTAAAGGATTTGGTTAGATTGTCTATGTCAAATAGCCAATCTGGACCATTTCCTTGTTCATTAGGTACATTTTCATTAAAGGATACATTGATGCTTTCTTCTATTATCCTTAGTCTTTTGTTGAATACTCTGTATGATTTGCTTTGAGTAGAGTATCCCACAAAGATTCCATCATCAGATTTGCAGTCAAACTTACCAACTTGTTCTCTTGTAATCAAAATAGTACAAGGACAACCAAATGATTTTAGAAAACTTATGGAAGGTTTTCTTTTATTAAAAAGTTCATATGGTGTTTTAAAATGTGGCTTCACTATTAATACTCTGTTTTGAACATAACAAGCAGTATTAACAGCTTCTGCCCAAAAAGTAATTGGTAATTTTGAGTCTGCAAGCATTGATCTTGCTGCTTCAATGATGGTTCTATTTCTTCTTTCAGCTACACCATTTTGTTGTGGAGTTCTAGGTGAGCTGTATTGCCTGTCAATACCTTTAAGATCACAAAAGTTAATTAAGTTAGCATTTTTAAATTCTGTGCCATTATCACATCTTATGGCTTTAACTTTTTGATCAGATGTGTTTTCCAGTTTGACAATTAAGTTCTTTATGAGTTCACTTGTTTCATCCTTTGTCCTGAGAAAGAAAACCCATGTATATCTGGAAAAGTCATCAGTAATAACAAGACAATATTGTTTCTTTCCAATACTCATTACATTTGTAGGTCCAAAAAGGTCCACATGTAAGAGCTGTAAAGGAACAGAAACAGAGTTCACAGTTTTGGACTTATGAGAAGTCTTGTGTTGTTTACCTTTTAGGCATGCAACACAGTGATGATCACACATGAATTGTTTTTGAGGTAGTCCAATGACCAGATTTCTTTTTACTAAATTGTTCATGTTTTTAAAGTTTGTGTGACACATCCTTCTATGCCATAGTTCTGATTCAGTGGTGTTTGCCTTGGATATAAAACAGTTGATCTCATTTGAAGAAATGAGTTCTCCCCCTATATCCAGGCAATACACATTGTTTCTCCTTGGAGTTCTTAAAACAACATAGTTTTCATCTAAAATAAAGTCAGGAGAAAGAATGATGCACTCAATGTCTGTGAAGAGAATTTTGTTCTTTTTATCACAAACTTGAGACACACTGACAAGATTGTATTTTAGTTCAGCTACATAAAATACATCATCAAAGGTAATTTTGCCATTTGTAACAGTACCTTTACCTGTGATCTTACCTCCCTGGGGATTCTCACCAAATGCCACATATCCTCCATCAAATGACTTGAAATCTTTAAGAATTTGCAGATTTCCAGTCATGTGCCTTGAGCATCCACTATCAATATGCCATGTTCTTCCTTCTTCTGGGATCTGGATGCTCTGCACAAGTGAGTAAAGGATTAGTTAAGTTTGGGAACCCAAGCTTTATATGTCTTGGGTTCATCCTTTGAGAAATAAGCTTTGGGAGATTTAACTTTAAACCTTTTTGGTACCCATACTTGTTTAGTACTGGTGTTTTGTTTTACTACTGCCCTTTTGAAAGTATTACTGGTGTGAGAGTTTCCTACTGATCTTGGTTTATACCCGTGATTTGTAGCTTTTGAATGCTTTACTACTGATGGACCAGTAGTATTTGGGTACTTACCATGTTTAGAGTGACCAGTAGTGTTTTTAGGGTTGACACCAGTAGTAATTTTGAAAGTTGTTTTGGGAGCAGTAGTATTTTTGTAATTAGGGTTTTTACCAGTAGTATTCTTGTATTGGTACCAAACAGCATTATACTTAGGGTTAACACCAGTAGTAAAATTGTTAAAGTTTTTACTGGTGTTGGAAAATTTGAAATATTGTTTATTTTGATTGGATTTTCCATTGTTCTTGACGTAATTTCTGTTCTTTGGACTTCCAACTCTTCTGTTTTGCACAAATCTTGGTGCACCTCTTCCACATCTTGGAGTTTCAGCAATTGGAGTTTTAATTTTATTTACTAATGAAGGACCAGTAGTATCTTTTAACTTTTGAGTTTTTGCATTTTCTTTAAAAAATTTAAATTCTTTTAACTCTTTGCAGTTTATTGGATTGAAGTGACAATCCTTTGCTAAATGGTTCATTTTGTTGCATATAAGACATCTTAATTTCTTATTTTTAGCACCTTCAGGTATTCTTTGATCTAAGAGTTGTTTTTTATTTCTTTCATTTCCCCTTGTTAAAATTTTTGGTACATTTTCTGCATCATATTTGGGAGACTCATTTGGACTTTGAGCTGTGTGAAAACTTGTATCAATTGATTTTGGTGATTCAGTTTGAGAGATTGTAAATTCAATTGATTGATCATCATCAGAAGAATCATTTGATTCAGATGTTTCATTATGTGATTCAGTTTGATTTTCAGTTTTTAATTCATTTATAATTCTTTCTGAACTGTTCTTAAGTGGTGGAATGATTTTATATAGAGGTGGTACTGCATGATATCCCACCCCATGAACAACTTTTTCTGTAGTTTGATTGTTAGTTAGTTCATCAAGAATTTTAGTGCTCCTTTCAAACTTTTTAATTGTTAATTTATTTTGTTCAATTTCAAGTTGACATTCTTCTAATTTACTTGTTAATTCTTTATTTTTTAGTTCATAAAATTCTTTCTCATCCACCGCCTGAAGCAATTCTTCCTTTATCCTTTGATCAATCATCTGGTACACCTTTATTTGATGTTCTTGATCAGTAATCACACCATCAAATTCATGATTTCTTCTCATTGCTTTTGCTAAATCTTCATTTAATTTATTGTTTTCTTTTTCTAAGTTTTTAATAATTTTAGCACATTCAGAAGTACAAGGTTTAGGTTTTACCTCAGTTTTGTTGTCAGTAAAGGCCATAAGAGCTTGATTTTGAGCATGCTCTTCTGCTTGGAAGCTCCAGTCATAGCCTTGTCCTTGTTGTGATACAAGGGCAGTTGATTTTGATCTTTTGTCTGGCTGAGGACATTCTTTTGCAAAGTGACCAAGGTTGTTACAGTTGTAACATTTGACTTTAGTTTTGTCAAATCCAGCTTTGTCACCTTTGTTGAAGTTGATGCTTGTCCTACCAGTTCTCTTTAAGAATATTTTTGTCCTTAGGCTCAGCATAGCCATCTGCCATTTAAGATCCATCTCCTCAAGATCATCTGGGTTCAATTGTTCCAAGTCATCACTAATCAATGCAGTATGCACATGACTAGTGAAGAAGGATTCTCTTGCAGCATCCTCAGAATCTGCAGCCTTTCCTGTGAAGGTTTCCTGACCTTGACCTGTACTAGAGACAAATGCAGCATTATTAGAAGAAATAGAAGGGTTCTTTTGGTTTACCTCAGTTTCAAATACTCTGAGATCATTGTAGAGTTCATCCAACTCTTTTTCTTCTAGAGCATCTCTTTGTCTATATACCACTGTATACATGGCCCATTCTTCACTAAGAGATCTTAGGAACTTCATGTTGACATCTTCTTGATCCATCTTAACCCCAACTTGGTTAAGTTCACCAATTAGCTTGTTGAATCTGTCAAACACTTGAGTGAGTGTTTCATTGGGTTTTCCTTTGAAGTTTTCAAAGTCTTGTTTGAGAACAGACTTCATGTTCCTCTTGGTGCTCTTGGTCCCAACGAATCTCTTCTCCAGTGCTTCCCATAGCACCTTTGCATCATCATACTCAACAAAGAGATGTTGATAATCATTAGGAATGGCCAGTAGGAGAGTGCTTAGAGCTTTGAGTTCGATTCCCTTGTCCTTCTTTTCCTTCTCACACTTAAGTTTGTCTGCCTCAGTTGCAGAGCTGCTTGCTTGACCAGGACCAGTTTTGTTTCCTTCAAGGACAACTTCCCACATAGAGTAATCTGTAATAAGCATGTATTGCTTAATACGATTCTTCCACATCCCAAAGTTGTTGGGAGTGAGTATAGGAATTTTGTTGGCCTGAGTGCTTTCATTATTATCAGACATGATTAATAATGTGTGTTTTAAAGATTAAAACTTTTTGTTGTTCTTAACAAATCGTAGATCTAGAACCAATATGCTCTGATACCACTTGTCAGGATCGATTAACTATAGAGAAGTTAATAAACACTTTAGATCTAATTGAATATAGAAGTTGCAGCGGATCAACACTATATCAATGTAATTAAGAACAATGAACTGTAAATAATATGCAAAAGTATTAAGAACACAGTTTCACAAAAAGCTTCAATGTATATTATTGAGTTAACAATACACACGTACGTTTACAATTCGTAAGGAACTATTTATAATAGTCCTTGAAGCCTAACTATTTAACCTAGTTATTCTAGGACTTTGATTTACATCGAATTATAAAAGATATACATTTAATTACATTCTATAACTATCTCTGCGAAGATCTCGGACTTGATATGCTTCCAAAACGCGTACCAGTAGTAAAATCATTCACCAGTAGTAAATGTGCATCATCAGTAGTAACTCTGGTAACCAGTAGTAAGTCCAAAACCAACGTCAGTAGTAACTACTATTGATCAGTAGTATCTTCAATAAGCTTGATCAGTAGTAACTAAGTTATAGTATACACCAGTATCAACTTCATCAGTAATAACATGTTCTGCCCCATCAGTACTAAGTATGATCAGTACTAACTGCAGCATCAGTAATAAGTTGATCTGAGTTTTGTTCTAACAATGTATTTTTGTCGTGCGGTGTCAGATATTGACAACTCTAATAAAGTAATAATATGCTCAATATTCTCATTTTTTATTTATTCAATTTTATATTTTTTTAATGGGTAAAAAGTGCAAAGTATCAAACCGTGGGGGCCTCACCATGCAAATCAAGATCTTTATACACACAAACACAACTTGTTCTTCCTTAATCAGTTTAATCCCCACCTTAATCTCACAATTCTAAAAAAACCTAAAAATCCCAAATCTATACGAAAATGGAGTGACCTTTTTCAATTCCCCTTTTTACGTACTCCATAATCTCCTCAATTTGTCAATACCAGGTACAATTTAATCATCCATTGAACTCTACGAATTCTGAATCAAAATTAGGGTTAGGGTTTTTGTCGATCGTAAAATATGGCATCTGAAGAAACTAGTCTAGCCCTATCACACCATCAGCTTCTCTTCGAAGCCGACTCCAATTCAACTTTCCGGTGCAACCCGCCCAACCAACGGCCCGGTTCTGGACCCGATCATTCTGCTGCAGGCACTGCCAGCAACAACGGTAAAGCCACCCGTGAGCTGACCGGGTTCATTGACCATCAACGCCGGTATTATCAGCCGGAAAGCACAATTGAGTTCCGGCCGAGCATGTATATCTCAGGACCGGTTCATCACCGTGGTATCCAGAACTGGCATGGTGGAAATGGAGCTTCCGATTCTCCGAGCGGCGATGATGAAGATGACGACGACGTGGATGGGCTTGCAAATGGCAGTGATAATAAGAATAATAACAATAATAATAGTAGTAATACTAGCGAGCATAGCAGTGAGAAAGATGGGAATGTGAAACTGAACCATCTTTCTTCTTTTGGTAAGTTATTTTAAATAAATTTTATCACATTGAATTCATATTATCATTTCTAAAGGCTTAAAATTTGTGATTATGGTTGTGTTAGTCATTTCTAATCATGTGATTACTTATAAATATATAATGCTTCAGTAATAGCAAGTTTATTCATATTGTGAAGGGTTTTTTTGCATGAAATAACCAACTTTTAGAGGCGTTCTTTTGCAAAAAATATATATGATATATTAATAATAGAATGTGAAATTATATTTACATACTATGATAAGATAACTACTATATAAAAACAGTTGATTTAAAAGTTCCTAATCATGTGTATGCTCGATTTATTATTATTTTTTTGATGTTAGGTTCTAGCAGGGAAGTAGTAAAGGCAGGAACTACTATGCCTTCAAGAAATGATTTAAACGACACAAAACCTAGTTCGAGTGAAAATCATCAACAAGAAACGGGTCAATACCCGAATGCTGTTGCACTTGTGGACCGTGATAATGGTGAATTGTATTATTCACAATATGTTGGTGGGCCCACGGGTTCAGGATCTGGGCTCAAAGATAGAGATAGAGAGAGAGATAATATGGTTGAAAATGGTTGCGGGTTTAGTGGAAGAAAAGATGCTTCATATTCAGGTGAACCCAGGGATTCATTAAGAGTGATACTTTCAGATGCTTTGACGTGAGCCTCTGAATTTGTTTTTATTTTTTTTATTTAATTTAATTTATAGGGATTTTTTTTATTGTTCTTTATAATATTGTGTTGATACAGAGGAGTACTTATGGATGATGCTATGATATTGCCTTGTGGGCATTCTTTTGGTAGTGGTGGAATGCAGCATGTTATAAAAAAGGTATGATTCATTATTCTTTTAGTTATATTTTTTTGAAAATTACGTGTCGACTTTTTTGTCATGAAATATAAATATTTATTTCAGAAGGCATGCTACACTTGTTCACACCCTGTGACAGAAGGCTCAGTGGCTTCAAATCTATGTAAGAAGAACATTTAATATATACAAAAATTTATCAATATTTGATGAAATTGAAGAATTTATGAGTTTTAGGCACCAGTAAAAAAGGGCATTAACGTAAAAAGCGTATCTGATTTTGCATCTATTTGTGTAGCTCTGCAGTCTGCTGTTTTGGCATTTCGTAGGGAGGAAGAGTTTCAAGTTCATCATGCATCTAAAAGAAAAAGAGAGAGATTAGAACAGGTCTTTTTTTCTTTCTATTTTTATTTCTTTGTATTGTAAATTAATCTAAAAACCTGGGTATCTGATTTTGCATCTATTTTATAATTTTTATTTCTATTTAGGCGACTTACAATCGAAATCGACCCGTTTTAGATAAAATGCAACCCAAATCGACCCGTTAATAAGTTTTTATCTTGCTGGATGCAGGACAGGCATAATTACAGTGATTCAACTTTCATAAATACACCAAGAGGCAAAGGTCTTCAGTTTCCTTTTTCTGAGGGTGATCGTGTTATTATCAAGGTTATTTATTTATTTACATTTATAATTCCTTTGTAAATGTTATTGCTTTTTTTTAATTGAATTTAAATACAATGAACCAGGGTAACAAAAGGACACCGGGACGTTTTGTTGGTTGTGAGGCTGTTGTCACAACTCAGTGTTTAAACGGATGGTCAGTCTCTTTTCCTTCTTGATTTCTCTATTTTCATCGTCCATTTTAGAGTAAGTTACAAGGATAGTCCTTGAGGTTTACCTCATATTTCATGTATGATTCATTTCCTTGAAAAATTACACTTGTGGTCCTTTTTTATAAACCTGTTGCACCTATAGTCCTTTATCCTTTAGTGTAACGCCCATTCAAATTTTCTAGTAAAAAATTACACTGCTAGTCATTTTTATATTGAAAATATTTAATAGTCAGGCTGTAAGTGCAAAATATTTCAGAGAAAAGGACTAGCGGTGTAATTTCTTACCGTCCTTTATCCTGACCTCTATTAAATATATCAACGTGAAAATGACTAGCAGTGTATTTTTTTGAAGTAAGGGAATTTGGGGTAAACTTCAGGGACTATCCTTGTAATTTTATTTTCTTTTGGTATTGTGTTTAGGTATGTGGTGAAGACATTGGATAATGCAGAGAGCATTAAAGTGCAATATCGTTCATTAGCCAAAGTTTCTGATAATTCGACATCACAGCAAACTTCAAGTAAAGTGGCGCCAAATTGGCTATAATCGGGTAGTTACATACTTGCATATGGTGTCGATAAATATATCAACCAGTATGTATATTATACAAGATTAATCGTCCAAGATGTACTGCAAGTGAAGTGGTATATATATTGTTATATGTGATGAAACATAATGTATATGTATTGTAAATGGTAGAATTTGTTTCCAAAGTCGATAAAATATATAGGAAATGTATTTTGTGGTAGATGTTTATCCTGGATATCCTACTAATGTATAATTTTTATTCATATATTTTGAGCTGGTTCTTTTGGAAATTTGAATCGGCTTGGAAGACAATGTTTCACCATATCCCTGTGCACGGTCTAATAACCGAAACGAACTGCTCGGAACCGGATTAAAAACCGAGAAAATGGTTCTGGCGTGCTAGAGGACCGAACCAATGGCGTCTTCGACCGAACCTGACCGAGAACCGAGGTTTTGGGACCAAGCGAATCGTCTTGTACCTGATCGAACCGAACCAATAACCTAGTTTTCCAATTTTTTGATATTTTTCGGCCCTTTTTTTATTTTTAAGACCAACAAACGGATTTTGCGTGAAAATTCACCTGTATAACTGGGTTTGATTCGGTATGCCGGTTCTAAATTTCTGTGTAACTTGCATAATATTGCTTGTGAACACTTTCATTCCCTCGAGGTTAGAGCCAAATAAGCCAATGATTGTCATTCTTGATTTTATTTTACGTATAGGTTCATCGACAACAGTTATTGAACAAATTGTTACATTTGATGTATAGAATATGTTAAACAAATGTGATTGATTTATAACTATTTTACCTTTTTAATTTTGTAACACAGCCATCTTTAATTTTCTGTCATATTCACATGGTTAGTTTTATTAAAGTTTAGCCCTATAATTAGATAAACAGAATAAAGTTTATTTATCTTTAACAGTGAAAAATAATATGTGCAACTTTAATCTTTAACATAATAAAGTTTTATTAAAGAATTTTAGCTAGTCTCAAGGGATAATTAATAGTCATTGAATCAAGAAAAAGTCAAAGGTCAAGATTAAGATTCGAACCATACAAACACATGTGCTATAAATTATAATACATCAATACCCCACCCACCTCCGGCGTCCGGAGACGGCGGCCGGCGGCGGCGAACGGTGGCCGGAGGTACCACCGCCGGCGGTGGTGGCCGCCGGCGGTGGTGACCGCCGGTGGTGGTCGTGACTTGAAACACATGTATTTGAAACACATGTGGTTCACCTTTTGAAACACATGTGCTTCACCTTTTGAAACACATGTGCTTCGTAGTTCGTATGCTCCCCTGTGTTCTAGAAACTCATGTGTTTTAGTGAAACACATGTGTCTCGTGACTTGAAACACATGTGCTTCGTAGTTCGTATACTCCTCTGTATTTTAGAAACTCATGTTTTTAGTGAAACACATGTGTTTCGTGACTTGAAACACATGTGCTTCGTGACTTGAAACACATGTGCTTCGTATGATCCCCTGTGTTTTAGAAACTAATGTTTTTAGTGACTTGAAAGTTGAAACACACGTGTGAATTAATAAGGGCAAAGCAATAATCCCATTTGAATGATTTATGAAGAAAACCTGTTTTCATTTCCCTTTTATATCATGTTTGTTACTTCCACGATTTCTCTCCAATTTCTAAATCATTCATTTTCAATACGAAGGTTAGATTAAGAGGGTGATTACTTGTGATCGTATTCATCCAATGTTGGTTTTCAAGAATTCATAAAGATGATGGTAATAATTCGAACTCTAGTTTTGCAACATAATTATTCGATACTATCAAATAATCCAAGAATGGCCTTCATATAAGTCAAATAAATCTTAATTTAATTGTATTATTAACTGTAAGATGCCTCTGAAGTGAGCATGAAGTTTGGGTAGAAATGTAGAGATAAAGATTAAAGATGACGTAGTAATAATAGGGGATTAGGGTTTAATTAGAAAAAGAGTAAAAATTATTACAAGGGTATAAATGTCAAACTATTTGAATTTGCCTTTGATAAATTAGAATGTGCATTTAACAAATCAATTCCCTTTGTTGATCATAAACGAAATTGGGTTAAACGAAATTTTTTAGGCAGAATGATGGCGGCAAATTAAGCAAGCTTGATAGGTTTTTGTTTTGGGATGGGTTCCTGAACAAATTCCCTGGTGCAACAGTTACAGCCTTATCGTTTGATCTTTCGGACCACAGGCCCATAATTCTTCAAACCTCTATCGCGGATTTTGGGCCCCGCCCATTTAAATTCTTCAACTCCTGGGTTAATTGAGTTGGGTTTGCAGATACAGTCACTAGTCCATGGTCTGGGTTCACCGGTTACGGTTGCCCTGACTCTTATCTGGCGGCTAAATTACAATTCTTAAAAATCGCCTTAAAAAATTGGAGAGAACTGGAATATGCAAAGGAGAACAAAGTCCTTCTGGAATGTAAGAAGCAGGTGGGCGATATTGATTTGGTGGCGGAGTCCAGATCGCTGCTCCCCCATGAATTAATCAACAGATCCAATTGTATTAACCGTATTGTAGACATTGAGAAAATCAAAGCTCTTGATCTCAAACAAAAAGCACGGATTAAATGGCTCGTTGACGGGGATGAAAACACAAGTTTCTTTCACGGACAGGTTAACTCACGGAACAACATTAACCGGATTAACGGCTTGCTTATCAACGGGCAATGGGTCACCAATCCCGCTTGCCTCAAAGAAGCTGTCCTTAACTTTTATGCCGAGAAATTCAAAGAAAAGTGGCGAATCCGACCCAAAATTCAATGTAACAGTTTCAAGCAGCTGCCCGGTTTTTGGAACTCCTTTCTAGAATCTGATTTCACAATTGAGGAAGTTAAACACGCAGTTTGGTGTTGTGGATCGGAAAAATCCCCGGGTCCGGACGTGTTCTCCTTCAAATTCTTTAAAACTCAATGGGAGGTGGTAAAAGTTGATGTCATGAATGCAGTAAAACATTTTGAGTGGTGGGGTTGCTTCTCAAACGGGTGCAACTCGTCCTTTATATCCCTGGTCGCTAAAACAAAAGATCCACTATCCTTGAACGAATTCAGGCCGATAAGTCTTATTGGTGCTATTTACAAGATTATAACTAAAACCCTCGCATTAAGAATTAAAAAATGTATTAGTTTGTGCATCGACGATACCCAATCAGCTTACGTAGAGGGCAGAAACATACTTGATGGCCCTCTCATCGTTAATGAGCTTTGTTCTTGGATAAAAAAAATGATAGTAAGATGCTTTTATTTAAGGTCGACTTTAATAAAGCATTTGAATCGGTTAATTGGGGCTTTCTTGACTCCGTAATGGAGCAAATGAACTTTGGCCCGAAGTGGAGAAGGTGGATCATGGGGTGTTTAGAGTCAACAAAGGCGTCGGTCCTTGTCAATGGTAGTCCAACTAAGGAATTTTCAATGTCAAAAGGGGTTAGGCAAGGAGACCCATTGTCTCATTTTCTCTTTATCATCGCCATGGAGGGTCTCCATGTTATGATGAAAGAGGCGGTTGGAAAAGGAGTTTTTGACGGGGTGACCATTCCTAATTCTAACGTCACTATTTCTCATGTATTTTATGCAGATGATGCCTTGTTTGTTGGTGAATGGTCTAAGAAGAACATTGACAACCTAGCCCGAATTCTCAAATGCTTTCACGTGGTATCCGGCCTAAAAGTTAATTTCAACAAGTCTCGTTTCTTTGGTATCGGTGTGGATCAAGAGGAGGTAATCAGTTGTGCGACCCCGCTAAATTGTGAGCTGGCAACCATCCCGTTTTCATACCTTGGAGTGCCGGTCGGTGAAAATATGAATCTCAAATCCTCATGGAATCCCGTTATTGAGAAGTTTCGTAATAAACTTTCAAGTTGGAAGGCGAACACACTTAGTTTTGGTGGTAGAATGACACTAGCTAAAGCTGTACTTGGTAATCTTCCCACCTACTTCTTATCGTTATTTGCAGCCCCTATAGGCATCATTGATGAGCTCGAGAAAATACAAAGGCGGTTTATATGGAATGGGACTTCCGGTCAACACTCAGTTCATTGGGTGGCTTGGAGCAAATTACAGTCCCCAAAAGATGTGGGTGGTGCGGGTCTAGGCTCTATCCGTCACCTAAATCTTGTCTTGCTCACCAAGTGGTGGTGGAAACTCAAGTCTAGTCCTAACACTCTTTGGGCCACCGTGATTAGGGGAATCCACAAGCTAGACACGAAACCACCATTATGTCTTGCAAACCCATCCATGTCGGGTATGTGGGCGGCGATTGCCAAGGTTCAAAGGACCCTTCTCAAAGTCAATATTGGTTTGGCAGAAATTTTGTACTCCCTAGATAACGGTACAACTTGGAAATCAGATTTTGTGCTTGATGGTCGATTCAGCGTCGCAATGGTTCGGGACAGGTTGGATCGGGCCTCCCACCCTGTTTGTGAAATTGATTATCGGTGGATTAACGTAGTCCCAAAAAATGTATCCTATTTTATTTGGAGAGCGATCCAGGGTAGGATCCCATCGGCAGCAGCTTTGTTCAAGCGTAATATTCCGAACATCTCCCCGATGTGTATACTATGTCCGGATATCCATGAGTGTGCGGATCATTTGTTAGTATCGTGTCCCTTGGCGAGAAATGCTTGGGATCTAATTTTTCAGTGGTGTGGCATTGACACAAGATTGATTCCGTTTGGTTGTGTCAAAGACGTCATCGAGTTTGCCAAAAACTGGGGGCAATGTTCAAAGAAAAAGGAGTTACTTTTGTGCATTGTTTACGGATCTTTTTGGTGTATATGGAAGGCGAGGAATGGTCGTATCTTTAGAGGCGAAGCGATTCATCTTGCAAAGTTAGTGGACTCAATTAAGTCCATGGTCTTTAGTTGGAAGAAACATAGGGCCCGGGGTTTGAACTATAGCTGGGAGAACTGGGGTTTACACCCGTTTTTATGTATTTAGTCTCTCTTATTTGTTTTTCTTTCCATGTTTTTGTACTTTGTCGCCTAGCTCCTTGCTAGAGGCCTTTTCTTTATATAATTTATTTGCCGGTTCCAAAAAAAATTCCCTTTGAAATTTGAATCCATTAAATGTTAGGGACCACTCATTTAATACCCTCCACGATTTAAATTTGGAAATAAAACAGATGATAAAACTATAGTTTTATTGATTTTATAGTTTTGATAACGAAGACTGTCTTTAAAAATGCATTTTTTGCTTAAAATTGGTATATTGACGACAAACCCTCGGTCGCGACCATCGTCCCAACACTCCCGACGTATCCTTGCCTTTACATAAGATTTGCCCGACGAGTCCTCCTAGGAGTTTGGTCGCCTGGGCGACCTACGCTTGCTACGTTGGTTTGTACATCGTGCTTGATAAATGGTACTGTAATAATATAATTAATTTTAAGGTTCGGTTGTAAGAGCATCTCCAATGAGAGGTTGAAAAAGAGGTTGATACTATTTGAATAACATCTAAAATGACTTTTTACCATTGGAATGGATGACTTTTTTAAGAGGTTGCTCCAACCACTTGATCTTCCCCAACCACTTGAACATCTTTCAATGTTTGATTCATTTAGTCCATATATTTAACAATTTTACATTTTAAACTCATGTATATATCTATATGTGAATCATTTATTATTTCTATAACTATAAATTATAACTTTATCATATTTCAATAACTTTTAGGGTCTAGCATTATAATAGTTATGTAAAAGATATTTTAAAAAAATGTTAAGTTTTGTAATACTATAAGAATTGTTAAATTAAATAAGTGAGAGTTATTTATAAAACATTTGATATAGTTAAAGGTAAATTAGTAATTTTTAAGAAAAGGTTTATGGAAAGGTTAACCGTTGGAGTAATTATTAACTAATAGGTTATTTGATGATGTGATAAAAGTAATAAGTTATTGGATAGGTTGACCGGATGCTCAAAGTTTGGTTATTACTGGTGAGTTTGGTTGAGATTTGTCGATGTGATGCTAATGTAGTGACCAAACTTTTTTATATTCTGCAAAAGGCAGAAACGCTTGTCAGCGCGCTTTTCTGCAAATTTAAATCAAATTCTTTACCTGCAAAACCCCACATTCAATTACCAGTTAGCGCCTCTTTTCTCTCAATTTTCAACCCTAATTTATAAACGCCATCAATCTCTCATCTTAAAAAAGCTTGATTTTTCCATCTTAAATTTGCGTTTTACACAAATTGGTACAGATCCATCAACAAAAGATCAACTTTTTTTAAATCTCGTTTCGGTTTGGCGATGGATAGTAGTACTATAGCCGGATCTGAATCCAAGGTTTGTTTTTGTACACTTTTTGTTAAAAAAGCTTCTTAATTGAATCGATTTCGATGTACATTTCGACATGTCGTTGATAATTGTGGATCTCAGGGCTTGATTTTCTTTGTTTAATGGTGGATGCAGAAGAGGCATGTTGAAGAATTGCGAGAATTTGAACCAAAAAGAGCCAAAATCAAAGACCTTGAATCGGTTTTTCGTTCTGAAGGTAAATCAGTTAGTTATTTTCCAATTTCAAGAGCTGAATTTCCGTAAATTGTTTAACTGAATTTAACTATATAACCCAAATTTTTTCTTTATTTAGAGAAAACGAAAATAAACACTACTTCAACACCTGATCTCAATGCTGATGATGACACTCCATCAGGGACTAATTATGTAAAATCTCAAGGTTTTAACATCGATTTAAACTCGAGATGTTTCAAGTTCCATGATTTATGATCCTTATCATCCGTACAAAAATTACAATCATTTAAAACCCCTAGATAAATCTGAATGCGGGAGTACATGTAATTTAGGGCACGAACGAGATTCAATGAGAGTTTGGAAAGAAATGAAACAAAACGGTTTTTTATCATCATCATCATCATCTCGTGGTGGTGCACCCGTCCTACAAATACCAAAATCTCGCGGTAGAAAAAAAGGGAACGAATTGGTAATTAAAAAAAAGATAGAAATTGCAAAAAAAGAACAAGTTGATAGATTTGCAAAAGTTGCAGCTCCCAGTGGACTTTTGAATGAATTAAATCCGGGAATTATAAATCATGTAAGAAACCGTAAACAAGTTCATTCGATTATTGAAAATCTCGTGAGATCTGCAAGGAAAGAAAATAAACTAGAGGAAATTAGAGGACACGATGATTTAATGATTAAGGATAAATTAGAATGTGAAGATGAAGATGAAGATGAAGATGACATGGTTGCATTGAAATTGCTGTCATCAGAAAATATCGGGTCGATTAATACGAGTTCTTTGTCTAATGAAGAATCGGGAAATGTATCTATTGATAATTCACTTTCGGTTAAAGGTAAAATTTTGATCTTTTTGGGTTTTGATTTTGTGAAATTTAGAGATGGCGATTTTGACCCGTTTATTTATGGATTGGTTGATTTGGGTCAGGAATTATGTGTAATGTGTATAGTTGTAATTTTTTGCAGCTGCAAGTGTAGCTTCTCAGTGGCTAGAACTTGTTCATCAGGACATCAAAGGTCGTCTTGCAGGTTTCCCTAAATTATTTAATTTAAATTCAAATGTTTGAAAACATGTGTCTAGTCGAGCTATATAATACGCACATAAATAATGTATTAATCTTGCTAATTAACGTTGGTTTTGCAGAATTAAAGCGTAGCAAGAAAAGAGTTAGAGCTGTTACCCAAACAGAACTCCCGTTATTGGTATCACAAGAGTCAATTTCTAATCAAGAAAGTGATAATTTTGATTTGCATAAAAAGAGATGGTGTACGCTTTTTGATCAGATGGAAAACGCTCTTTCTGAAGAAGAAAAACATTTGGTGAGTCGAGTTTTTCATTTGTCAATTGTATAAAAAGTATATTTACATGCTAGTAAAATTAAATATACATTTATGTGGTTCTTTTATTTTTAAGAACTAGAGAAATTATATGTATAATATATATCTATACAAATTGATATAGTATAAAAATCCAATCTGAATACTCATCGAGTAACCAATTTCAGGCTCGAGGGTTGTTGGACGAACAAGTGACGAGTAGCACGTTTTACAACATTACTTCTTTTTTTCTAGGGATTTAACTCTTTTTTTGTCTTTGAAAATGGTGTTTTTGTAGGAGAGCTTGTTGAATCAAGTAAACGAAATGTTGATGCATTGTGAAAATGGTCTCCTTCAATTTCATCCAGAAAACGCCTTGCAAAAGCGGGCAAATGACTGCAGGTGATTGCTCAGTCAAAATTACTAACTTTTGGGTCAAAATTACCGGGATTTTTCTGTAATTTACTCGAAAGAAAAAAAGAGAAACTCAGAAAAGAATAAATAAATAAAAAATGAATTACAAAAATAGAAAAATAAATATAAGTTTAAAAATTAAAAATAAGAGTAATTCGGTGATCTATCTATTATAGAGATATCTCCAAAACTACACCTAGCGCCGTATGCGACTCCACACATAATTTGACAAGTGTCCTTTTGTCGCAAAAAAAAAAAAAAAAAAAAAAAAAAAAAAAAAAAACCCAGGAGTCGCAGAGATACATAAAAAACAAGTCGCGATTTCACAAGTTTATTTTGCAATTTTTTTTTTGTCTATTTGGGTAATTATCTCTATCTATAATCTTGTTGGACAATATCTCTTTTTTTTTATTTAATCTAAAGACGGTCAAAGTTTAATCTTGTTTTTGTTGACATACAGATTTTCGAAAGCAGAAAGAAGCCCATATAACGTGTTAGCTGTACAAGGTGCAGCAGCTGCCATTTATTCAACGTCTAACTTTTTGCAATCAATGGAAAATTTACCATGTTACTGACCATTTCTCGATTGTCGCTAATCCTTTGTAACGATTTTAGTCTAATTATAGTTTGCATTTTGGTGCATACTTTTTGATATTTTAGTTTCTTGTTTCTTTGTGTTTGTAATTTTGTATTAGTTTTTACAGATCCTTTCGCAAAAAGTATTGATTTTTGCAAACTTGATCATGAAATCTAATGAGAGTTTGTGGCACCATGAACACATTGTTCTCATCATTCCTTTTTTGTTCTTCTTTTCATCATGTGGTTGTAGTTTCTTTGTTTAACAAAGTTAGAGAGAATTAAAAATGTAAACATTATAATCTTTTTGCATGTTTGTTTACATTTTAGATGTCTCTTTAATTGTTATGTCTTTCTTTATTCATCAGTTTTGTCACATTAATATTATATCAACACTTTTAAACTGATGCATCGTTGCTAATATCACATTTTCAATTTCTTCATCACTTTGTGAAAGCACAAAATTTTATATAGAATGTACAAACTCTTCAGTTTGTGTGTCCTTTAAATCTCTTCACTTTACCTAAGTGTATTGAGAAGAAATTACGAGGTATTTTTGTGAGTATTGGTATTTTTTATGTGCGTGTTTATTTTATGTATAAAATATTAAGTGAAGGGGTATTATTGGCATAAGTATGTAAGTTGAGTGGCAGTTGGATGTCTCTAACATGGTGCTAATTTTCTAAAAACTGAAATGTCTTATGTCTTGTCAATTGGCATCGCGGTTGAAAGCAGTCTAAATGAGACTTGTCAATTAAAACCGACGGATGATTGCTGTTAAAGAAAAACACATGATATGTTTAACGTTTTTAAGTGTTTAATGGAACTATTAACATAACCAAGCATGTCCATGTATGTTTTAAATGTAATAAAAATAAACAAGTTTATATCGCTTAATGAATCCAATAATCACATTTAATTGGAATGATTAGGGGTGTTCACTATTCGGATATAACCGGATTGTCCAATTGGACATTTTGGATCGGACTATTTGGATTGGTTATTTGGTTTTTTGGATCGGTTTGGACTTGAACCAAATTAATAGTTTGGATTTCGGATTGGATTTGGTTTCCCTAGTGAAAACCGGATTGTCCAAATAAACCGAATAGTAATATATAGTAAATTGATTTATATACTAACACTGGTTAGTTTCCATTATAAGCAATTATGGTACTCCCTTTCTTTACATTTCTTGTAGTAAATAGTAAATTGATTTATATACTAACACTTGTTCCATTTTATATTGTATCAATTGGCGATGTACCAATCTTTTTGGAGTTTTTGATAAAGTTGATATCAAGATTTTTGCATATATGATTGTAAATGTCACAAGCTATGAGTTAGACTTGTTTTTATGTACAAAATAGTTTATCATTTTGGAATTTTACATATCGAACTTAATATTATTTATGTTATATACTTTTGTAGTATTTTGAAAATTTTAGGGAAAAACCAAATGGATAAAACCAAACCAACCAAATTGTTATTTGGTTCGGATCGGTTTGGTTTTCGAATTAGTTTGGACGGTTCGGTTTGAACTTTTGAAAACCGGACTTTATTTGGTTTCATCTATTTGGTTTGGATAAAACCAAACCGTCCAAACGAACACCCCTAGGAATGATAGTCAATAATTACAACTTACAAGTGATTGTTTTCACTTTGAGCCCTTGATCAATCCATCAATTTCCACTTTACAGCCCTTCAAAACTTGTTCAATTTTCACTGTAACAGCCAACAATCGTTAAACTGCGAAAAAACATTCTGATGAAAGTTCTGAACCTTCATCAAGCAAAAATGGGTGCAAATATGCCCTAATCCTCCGCCATTAACACTGCTTGTCTTCAACAGGTAACACGTAGACTTACATTGATCTCTTCCTTTAACTTTTCCTTGAATCAGCACTCCAAAAGCCCTAGTTCCGTCGTCTTCGACAAATTTATCGCCGTAATCGACCGTATCGGAATTCGCCCGGAGCTCTTCCACTAGTATGACTCCCTCAACTGATGATGATTTGTGTTTAACCACATTCTACCAGTCGTTATTCGCCGGCGATTTCTCCGTCTTCACCTCGCCGTTGGCATAAATCTGAACCAGTAACGGCGCTTGTTTAATGTTCTTCACAATTTCCGTCACTGAATTCCGCATCCATTCGTCGAGCTTCCCCGAAACCGTAGGGCTCTCAATGGAGGTACGATCGTTATACTCATAATCATCGGTACTACCAATTTTTTCTGTTTGTAAATCTAAACCGTCGTGAAATAACGAAAAATCGGAACGACGACAATAATCAAACGCAAGCGCAGCGTTAACCGCCGTCGAGACTCTAGGGTTAGGAAGTTTCACAGCTAGATTAGGGTTTGAGAGCGTACGGATGTGATTGACTCCAGAAACCCGACCTGATCGTTCGTGCAGATCACCACCACAACACTCCTTCCGGATCACGCAATCTCCAATTCCTCCATAACGAATCCCTAAACACGCCATTATTTGCAAATCAACCTCACGATTAATTTCACAAAAACTTATTGGAGGGAGTGGGAGTTGCAATTGGTGTTTGACTTTAGACAATCTGGGAATTTAATTTTGACTTTCTTGTTCTAAAGTGGTGGGCAGATTAATTATCTCTTGCGAAGCTCGTCTCCGGTTCCCCTGTTTTGCTGTTCAAAAAAAAATAAAATATCTCTTGCGGGTTTAATTTGATGAGGGTGCCGAAAGATATGGTATTTATACGGTTTGACGAGGAAGTCACATGGTGCCTGTGCAGAATGGACCGAAACCGACCAGGACTGACCGGGACCGAAGGAATCAAACCGAACCGGACCGCATCCAACGGTCCGGTCCTCGGTCCTGAATTTATGGGAACCGAAAAATTCGGTCCATTTCGGGTAAAAATCGAAGGACCCGAAAATACCCGAGTAGGACCGATGAGTGTTCGACCCAGCAACAATACCCCCAGCAAGGTAAACAAGTCCAGCAACATAAATAACATAACGTAAATAACCCCAACAACGTAAATAACATCACGTAATCTAGAGCATGATCGTTCGATCAAACCTAAATGACCGTCGGTTTTCTCTTACTTAGCGCTCGATCAAAAAATCTATAACACGTACAGAAGAATCTGCTCGTTCGATCAAACCTCCATTCGATAAATCGAAATCCTCGTACGCACTGCTCTACTACTTGTTCGCTCGTACAGAGTTTGCTCATTCGTTTGTCAATCGTCATTCTTTTACAAGTAGCGAAAATACCAAAAAAACAGCGCTTTTCCTGCTCGAAACAGTAGCGAAATACCCAAAAAAACAGCTAAAAATTGCATTCGGTTCTGGACGGTCCAAATCGGTCCGGACCGAAATTACCCGAAAAATAACCGAACCGAACCGCGCCTTTCGGTCCGGTCCTCGGTCCACGGTCCACAAAAAACATGAATTTCGGTTCTCGGTCCTAACCGGGTCGGTCCGGTTCTGGGACCGTGCACGGCCTACATGGTAGGCACACAGCGATTATTATGATTTTTAATTTTAATGATTTTAAATTTGATTTTTAAATTTCAAATAATATATACATGTAGAAAATAGAGTCAAAGGACAATAATTTAAGCTCGTGCATGACAAGGCTGGCGTGTATTTTTACCTTTTTTAGGCGGGATTACGTAAGTTTTGCTGGCGCGTGTGCTACGACTAAACTTACCAGACGTTTTACTTAGGTGGCTTATCCAACGTGTGATTTTTTTAAAAGAAGAATAATATATTTTCATATTATTTATTTCTATTTGTGTAACTTGATCAAAATAAATGTAAAATAAAGGGGTGATATAAAAAAAAAAAGAATTAATATATTATATGTGTATCTTATAGTAACTAGCTTGGAAGGCTAGGGGTTATAGTCGACGTCGATTCGTCATTTTTAACGTCTCTAATTCAAAACCGAACATGAAACTTTGATTTCATTCGGCTCCTTTATGGAAAATTGATAAATTACTAGGTTTAGGATGTGAACCAACTTACAATAAAACGATACCCATAACATCTATGTCAGCTTTTTGTTTGAATAGCAAGATGAAGTAAACACAAATGTATTATTCTCTTATTAGAAATGTCATTTGTTACATGATAATGATATTAAAATATTATTTCCAAGTATATTCTTGAATTAAAAGAAAATGATAATGATAGTTGGATTTTATTAAGATGTTAAGACATGTATTATGAACTTGTACACAAGAGAGTATCTATGGTGCATGGGGTTGCCCGCGCAACCCCTAAAAACTTCCGAATAGTGTTAAAATAATGTTATAATTTTCCAAAAAAATTTGTTAGTTTATGTGACACGCCTGAGAATGTACAACTGGTTACACCCCTTAATTTTTTTTTTCTTTGTTCTGCACTGCTTGTACATCAACTATAATGAACCTTTGCATTTTAGAAACTACCCTTCATTAATGAATATAACTTTTTGTGCATGTCTTCAAATTTAGTTAATAACTCTTAAGCTTGTGGTTGACAAAACCCAAAAGTAAATTATGTATGAAAGTATATTGGCAAACCATGAAACCAGACTGAAAATATTCTTATCCGCGTACTCAGAAGTCAGACCCGTTTTTTATTTGGTAATTTTGACTATACGCACTGGCAAGAGGTGGCCTAGAATGAAATTTAAAAATATGGATCTTTTTATTAAAAAGGTTTAGATTGGACTTGGGTCATCAACTGTTAAAAATCCATGCAGTCACTATTCTATTCTATCAACCCCACAACTACTCAAAATATTTTTCATTATAATAAATTCTTTTGAAATTCTTTTTAGATGCTACGGTGCTACTTGTTGTGTATAATGGTTGTCAGCTAATTCCAAAAGTCCAAAATAAAGTTGAAAAAAATACAGGAACGGGATAGCGAGAAGCAGTTAGTAGTCTTGTAGGTTTATAAAATTTGTTCTTCGATCAAGACTTGGTGTTTTTGTTCCGATTGGAAGAGATCAATTTAGACGTATGTATCATAACCGAAAGTTAGTTACATTCGGTTAAAAGCAGTTGGCGTAAAGAGTCACAACAGTTGGAAAACACGTGTCTTTTGGCGGGGGAAACCGGGTGGATGGATAAGCACGTAGATACCTTAATCCCGAAAAATCGTTTTGGTTTTGGGGCTCTGCCCCTTGACTCTGCAAAGGGGCGTGGTTCATTGACCCCTTGTACATGGTTGTGGCACCATCTAGCTAGCTAGAATAAGTGTGCATTATGCACTTTCTGATTCATCTATAAGCTAAACTTGATTATACCTTTGATATCAAGCAAATCTAAATTATACAATATATAAATTATAACACTAAATTCACCGACAGTTTCAAACAAATCTAATAATATAAGAGGAATGTTTATTAATTATTTTCACTTGTCGTCTAAATCAATATCTATACTACTTATAAATGAGTGCTTGACATTTCTAAAATGGATATCTGAATTTTCAACACTTCCATTTTTAGCAATGCCCAAACCCACTTTAAAATCAAAATTTTAAAATTGCTTATGCCGAGATTCGAACCCAGGTGGGCAGGTACCCCAGGCAGGAAGCTTACCACTAGGCTATAAGTAACTTGGTGACTATGTTTCGTAAACTAAATATACTAACAGTCCCGAAACGCGTTTTGTCGGATTAGAAATATGCAATTTGCGGGATTGAAAACAAAATGCATTGCAAGGGATTCGAACCCTTGACTTGTTAGAAATCACACAACAATCTTAACCACTGTGCTAGATGGTTACTTGAGTTTTCTTTTTACACAGATTTCCTATAAACCTTCCCATTCGTTTTTTGTAACTGTCTAATTTTATATGAGTAAATATTTTTTAACTGCCTAATTTAATATGAGTAAATATTTTGTAACTGTCTAATTTTACCTCATAATAAACACCTCTTTATCAGCGGCTCAATACTAACCAAATAAATGCTAATAACTGATTAAATGCATTGACTAAACACATTTATTCATACACCATCTTTCACGCCACTTCAACGTTTTCTCCCATCCCCCATTAAAACCCAGCCGTTTTTTTAGAAGAACATCGCAAGCGTTACTGAAGCAACAGTTTCTGGAAGCAAGCGTTAAAGATTGGATGATCGATGATCTTCGGTTACCAGTTATTTAGGCCGAATTTTTGGGCGATTTTAAATAATGATCGATCTCACTCATTTTTTCCTCCATTATATGTAGATAAACGTATAAATGCATCAACTGTATCTAGAGGCTTTGTATGCAGTGGGTCCTTTTCCTTTCAACTCATTAGAAGGTATTCTCAATTTCAATCTGATTTACTTCGATTTCCATTTCAATTCCAATTTCATATATGTGTTAATAAATTACGTTTATTGGTTATAATTTGGGTGGTTTTCGAGCAGGGCAGTTTACTTGATGGTAGTAGAAGGATTCATCAGTGTTTTAGTTTGATTTCACTTTCACGTATGTGTTAATTGACGGTAGTAGGAGGACTAATCAGTTGCACACGGGTAAGAATTGCAATTCAAGCTTCTGCTAAAGATAGTGTTTAAAACATGTTATTGTATTTCAATATTTGTAATGGCCGATTATGTTTATAATACAGTGAGTTTTTGTGCATCATTTTAAATGGATATAGATATGGATATTGTCAATTTTTATAAAAAAAAGACATTTGTTATCGTTGGTGAATGATTTACACAATCTGGGAATTCGTGTGATTTTGTTTCTTTGTGATTCTGTTGGAACAAAATCACAGATCAACTTATTACTGATGCTGCAGTTAGTACTGATCATACTTAGTACTGATGGGGCAGAAACACTTAATACTGATGAGTTGATACTGGTGAAGACTATAACTAAGTTACTACTGATCATGCACATATTGAAGATACTACTGATCAATAGTAGTTACTACTGACGATGTATCTGGACTTACTACTGATCACCAGGTTTACTACTGATATCACTTATTTACTACTGGTGATTGCAGAATACTACTGATGAGCGTTTATGGAATATATCAAGTCCGAGATCTTCGTAGAGATAGTTATAGAATGTAATTCAATGTATATCTTTATATTTCGAATGTAAATCAAGTCCTAGAATAACTAGGGTAAATAGGTTAGCTTCAAGGACTATTATAAATAGTTCCTTACGAATTGTAAACGTACGTGTGTATTGTTAACTCGATAATATACATTGAAGCTTTTTGTGAAACTGTGTTCTTAATATTTTCGTTTATTGTTTACAGTTCATTGTTCTTAATATATTGATATAGTGTTGATCCGCTGCAACTTCTATAATCAATTAGATCTAAAGGTGTTTATTGACTAATCTATAGTTAATCGATCCTGACAAGTGGTATCAGAGCTTATTGGTTCTAGATCTACTATTTGTTAAGAACAACAAAAAGTTTTAATCTTTAAAACACACACATTATTAATCATGACTGATAATAATGAAAGCACTCAAGCCAACAAAATCCCTATACTCACTCCCAATAATTTTGGGATGTGGAAGAATCGTATGTAACACCTCAAATTTTAACACCAAATATTGGCCAAAATAAAACATTTTATAAATAGAAGAACATCCCCAAATTTGGATTTACAAAAACCTTGGTATGAAATCAGAGTATAAAAGTAGGTGTTACAAAATAGATCATAACCAAGCTAAGATTAAATCCAATCTAGTGCTCTTCTATTCTAGGTCCCGCATCTCTATCCATGCGTACCTAAGCCTTCGATCCCGAACCTGAGTACATAGCAAAACAAACAAGGAGTACGTGAGACAAAACGTCTCGTGAGCTACATGGGTTTAGACCCGATAATAAAATGAAATGTCACGTTTCATATAACCAACCAATATACATATATATATATATATATCCAACTATCCAGTCTAGTCACCTTAGTGTGACCCTATCAATCTTGCTCACCTAGCAATCATGTCTAACTATCGGATTACTCCCGGACTAGCTAGAATCACATACATATCTAGTTATCGGGTCGCCCCCGAGCTAACTAGAAATAAGGTACCGGCAATAGGATCGCCCACGCTACCGATACCTGCCTTGCCCACCGGAATACGTCCAATGAGTAAGACTACTATCGTGGTTGAGTCGATGGGAATCCACCCAACTGCCCCTCACACCACACCTATCGTGGATGAGTCGATGGGAATCCACCCCAACTGCCCCTCACTCCACACCTCATGACCGGGAGTCGCCCGTGTCATCACATAACTAACGTGGAAGAGTCGATGGGAATCCACCCAACTGCCCCTCAATCCACACCTCATGATCGGGAGTCACCCGTATCATCACATCATCTCAATCTCATCATAACCCTATGGTTATGCCAATCAAGCCCTCGGCTATCACTTTCATCATCAACAAGTTAGTTCAATACTATCATCGGTATAACTAACTATCAACTACTAGTCTACACAATTAAGCAAATAGACCATAACACAAGTAATGAAAATATTTAAAAGGGCTATGTACTCAGTAAATTCCACACGTACTCACCTTAGCAATAAATGCTCCAACCGTGTTCTTGACACCAAAACTCTTGCTTCCACAAGTTCACCGACTTTCCAAGATGTCACCGAAAGCCTAACACAAAGATCATACAATATTCAACATCACAATCTACTAATAATGTGTTCATCTACCTCTAGATAACACCCATCAATCCATTTCCCCCAAATATGGTGATTTACCAAACCCTAGGTTTAACCAACCCTTAAGATTCTTACAAATCATAATCATACACTTGTTTCCTTTGTTAATATACCATCTATTAAGTGTATACACCATTTATATCACCATAACTCATACCCCAAGATCTAGGGTTTCAACCCCAAGCTTCTAAATCCATAGATCTAAAGCTACAACTACAAAGGATTGAAGAAATACCTTTAATCTTCAATTAGGAGTGAAATCTATCAAGCTTTGATGGAGAAATCGACCCAAATCAGCCCTTGCACTCGAAAATCGCCAATGGAAGGAACTAGGGTTTTGGAAATGCATTTATGGCTAAAAATCCCAATTTAATGCACTGGTCAGAAGAGCTCGCGCCCCGCTCGCGCCGAGCTCGCGTCGCGAGGAGACGCGGGTCTGCCCACTAGTCGCCGCTTTTACCAGACTTCGCGCCAGGCTCGCGCCTGGCTCGCGCCGCGAAGTCGACGCGAAGTCGACGCGAGATGCTCGCGTTCCAGCTCTGGTCCCTCTGCTCAACCTCGCGTTTCGCTCGCGCCAGGCTCGCGCCGCGAGCCTGCCTTTGCAGCAGGGCTGCACTTTTCGGTCTAGGTTTCAACCCGGTTTCGCCCATAACTTTCTCATACGGTGCCCAAACGACACGAAACCAATTCCTACGGTTTTAATATGATTTATCCATAATTATCATATTTTTATTTATTTTATTTATTTACAAATTTTGGGTCGTTACAACTATCCACCCCTTAAGAAGATTCCGTCCTCGGAATCTCATCATAGTTCACGAAATCCGGGTACCTCTTCCGAATCTCGTCTTTTACCTCCCAAGTCAAATTTTGCCCAAGTGAATGCTTACACTTGACCAACACCAAATCAATCTCCTTATTCCGAAGCTTCTTTGTCTTTGTTTCTAATATAGCCTCGGGCTCCTCGATTAACCGGTTCGGGCCGTCAACCCGCAATTCTTGTAACGGAATAATATTTTCAACTTCCCCGATAAACTTTTTCAAATAACTTACGTGAAAGGTGTCATGCACACCTTGAAGTTCTGGTGGAAGTTCCAACTTAAAAGCTTGAAGCCCGACCCGTTTCAATATCTTAAACGGTCCAACATACCTTGGACTTAACTTCCCTTTCTTACCAAACCGCATCACACCTTTCCAAGGTGACACCTTCAACATGACCATATCACCGACATCCAAGTCGTATGGCCTTTTCTTCAAACCCGAATAACTTCGTTGTCTATCTTGGGCGACTTTCATGTTGGTTTGAATAATACCGATCTTTTCATTTGTCACTCTCACGATCTCGGGACCCGTGAGTTTCGTCTCTCCCGCTTCCAACCAACAAGATGGAGTTCTACATTTTCTCCCATACAACGCCTCATAAGGCGGCATCTTAATAGTCGAGTGATAGCTATTATTATACGAGAACTCGACTAACGGTAAATGTTCATCCCATTTACCACCGAAATCTAGCACACACGATCTCAACATGTCTTCGACCGTTTGAATCGTTCTTTCACTTTGACCGTCGGTTTGCGGGTGATAAGCCGTGCTCAACCGCAACTTTGTACCAAACTCTTCTTGTAAAGATCGCCAAAATCTCGAGGTAAACCTCGCGTCACTATCGGACACAATCGATAACGGAACCCCGTGGAGTCGAACCACCTCATCAACATACAACTTAGCCAATTTCTCAAGTGGCAACGTTTCCCGAATTGCTAAAAATAACGCACTCTTGGTCAACTATGACCCAAATGGCATCGTGACCTCTACTCGTCTTCGGTAACCCTACTATGAAATCCATAGTTATATCTTCCCACTTCCCGGCCGGTTACAACTAATGATTGGGCTACCCCATACGGTACTTGATGCTCGGCTTTCACTTGTCTACACGTGGCACACTTAGAGATATACTTGGCCACTCGCGTCTTCATTCCGGGCCACCAATAAACCCGTTTCATATCTTGGTACGTCTTTGTACTTCCCGGGTGAATCGAGTACTTCGATTTGTGCACATCATACAACAACTCTTTTCGGATACCACCGAACTTAGGAACCCAAATACGACCGCCTACGGTCTTCAACCCTTGTGCATTCTCGAGGAAATGTTGGTTCTTACCTAACCGTTCTTGTCTTAACTCGTCTTTTCCCATAACCTCTCGTTGGGCATTCTTGATTCTTTCAATGATGCTCGAGACGACTTCTATACGTGATAAAATTCCTCGGTTCGGTTTTTCATATACCTTTCGGCTCAAGGCATCGGCCACCACATTCGCCTTACCCACGTGATACACAATTTCACAATCATAATCGGCAATCAACTCGATCCACCTTCTTTGTCGCATATTAAGGTCTTTTTGTGTAAACACATATTGCAAACTCTTATGATCCGTGTACAACGTACACCGAGTAAATAATGCCTCCACAACTTCAAGGCAAAAATAATCGCCGCCAATTCCAAGTCGTGTGTCGTGTACCTCAATCGCATTCTTCAATTGTCGCGAGGCATACGCGATTACCTTTCCTCGTTGCATCAACACACAACCGAGCCCTTGATTCGAAGCATCACTATAAACCACAAAATCTTCCATACCATCCGGTAACGTAAGGATCGGCGCGTTACATAACTTTTCTTTTAACAACTTAAACGCTTCTTCTTGCTTCTTCTCCCACACAAACTTCTCACTTTTTCTCGTTAATTTCGTGAGTGGAATCGCGATTCTCGAGAAGTCTTGTATAAACCTTCGGTAATAACCGGCTAATTCAAGAAAACTTCTAACCTCGGTAGGCGTCCTCGGAGGCTCCCAATTTGACACCGCTTCAATCTTGGACGGATCAACTTTAATACCATCACACGTCACCACGTGACCTAAGAATTGTACTTCCCGCAACCAAAATTCACACTTTGAAAATTTTGCATACAACTTCTCCCGTTTCAACACGTCTAGAACAAGCCTCAAATGACCTTCGTGTTCTTCTTCGGTTTTCGAATAAATCAAAATGTCGTCAATAAACACGATCAAAAACTTATCAAGGAACGGTTTACAAACCCGATTCATCAAATCCATAAAAATAGCCGGCGCGTTTGTAAGACCAAACGGCATTACTAGAAATTCATAATGACCATAACGCGTACGAAAAGCCGTCTTCTCGGTGTCGCCTTCTTTCACCCGAACTTGGTGATAACCCGACCTCAAATCAATTTTCGAGAAATAACTAGCACCTTGCAATTGGTCGAATAAGTCATCAATTCTCGGCAACGGGTAACGGTTCTTAATAGTTACCTTATTCAACTCTCGGTAGTCAATACACATTCTCATCGAACCGTCTTTCTTTTTAACAAATAACACCGGTGCACCCCACGGTGACGAACTCGGACGGATGAAACCTTTATCTAACAAATCTTGCAATTGGGTCATCAATTCCCGCATCTCGGTGGGAGCTAAACGATATGGAGCACGAGCAATCGGCGTCGCCCCCGGCACTAAATCAATTTTAAATTCGACTTGTCTCTCCGGTGGCAAACCGGGCAAGTCATCGGGAAAAACCTCGGGGAAATCTCGAATAATCTTGACATTATCCATTGACTTCTTTTCTTTTCGGCCATCTAATACATATGCAATAAACGATGCAAAACCTTTCGCTATACTTTTCCTTGCCTTAATAGTGGTAATCACATTAGGAATGTGATGTCGTTTCTCCCCATACACATACACTTTCTCATTCTCGGGTGTCCTAATCGACACTATTTTCTTCCCACACAAAATCTTGGCTTGGTGCATACCCAACCAATCCATACCGATAACCACATCGAACGCCTTAATTCCCATGGGCAACAAATCCACCTTAAACTTTCTACCGTCTATTTCTATTTCACAATTTCTATAAACACATTCAACAATAGACGTTTTCCCGTCGGCTAATTCTATCTCATAAACCTCATTTAACATCTCGGACGGCACATTCAATTTACAACCGAACTCATAAGACACAAACGAATAATTGGAACCCGAATCAAACAAAATATGAGTTGGCAAGGAGTTAATGAATAAAATACCTGACACCACATCTTGTGCCTCCTTCGCCTCCTCCCGAGTGAGTTGGAAGGATCGCCCCTTCACCTTCGCCGGTTCCACTTTCTTTTGAGCCGTGGACACCATCGACTCGATTCCCTTCTTTGGGCACACATTTCTATAGTGCCCCTTCTCGTGACACGAGAAACACTCCACATCGGCCAACGACTTGGCCCTACAATCTCGGGCTATGTGCCCCGCCCTTCCACAATTATAACAAGATTTCGACTCTCCTCGGCACGCGCCGGTATGATTCCTCCCGCATTTCTTGCAAGAGCCTACACTCCCTTGTTTAGAGAAGCTCGATGTGAACTTCCCCTTCTTATAAGTACCCGAGCCACTCTCGGCTTTTCTCTTCTCGCCCACATGGGCCCTCTCGGCAACCCGTGCCACATTCACCTCTTCTACACCCCGGGCGGCACTAATGGCCTCATCTAGTGAAACCGCCCTCTTCACTTCCAACTGGTAGTCCCACGGTAACCCACTAGCGTACCGAACCACCCTCAACCTCTCATCCGAGTAGGTTTTAGCAACAAACGGGAGCAGTCCCGTGAACTCTCTCGAATACTCTTCAATTGACATATCACCCTTCTTAAGGGTCACAAACTTTTCGTTCATCTTTTCCAAATCCCTCTCGGGACAAAACTTCTTTTTCAACCTCGTGGTGAACTCATCCCACGACATCTTTTCAACCACCTCCTTCCCGAGGGTCTCATACACAATATCCCACTAAACCATCGCGTCCTCTTTTAACAATTGTGACGCATACGTCACCATATCGGCATCCTTACACTTGCTACTACCGATAACCCTCTCGGTTTCCCGGATCCACCTCATCGTTACTTTCGGGTCCGAACTACCCGTATACACATTTGGCTTACAAGCCATAAAAGATTTAAACGAACAACCCTCTTTCACAATGGGCCTAGCCCTAGCATCACTTTGGCCACCCGTGGAGGATTTCCCCTCCCCGGTGCCACTACCCCCGGTTTTCTCATCCGACTTAGCCTCGGATTCCCTGTCTCCACCCGACCTCTCACAGTCTCCAATAATACGGTGCACTTCTTCGGCCACCGTTCCCTTGATTTGATCGATAATAGTTTGGAGATCCGCCATGGTTACCGGAGTTCTATTAGCTCCGACCTCCGACTCATCAACCCGATGCATCGACGGTTGACTTTCTTGCTCAACCACCCTCTCGACAGGAGGTACTTCCTCCTCACGGCCCTCCGGGGCTTTACCACTTCTACGTGTGGTCACCATTTCTTTCAATCAAGACTATACGAAAGACATTAAACATTTAGTACCTTGTGTACAACCCATTAGTCACATAAGACTCAATATTCATAATCATATCAATTCTCATCGGTCCCCCTAGGTTCAACCCTAAACTTAATATAAAGTGTCAAGGTCAACCTATGATCTCAAGGAATCTTATATTCCTAATGATACAGTCTAAGACTAGGATGGTCATCCAACCTAATTCACTTAAACTATAGCTCTGATACCAAGTTGTAACACCTCAAATTTTAACACCAAATATTGGCCAAAATAAAACATTTTATAAATAGAAGAACATCCCCAAATTTGGATTTACAAAAACCTTGGTATGAAATCAGAGTATAAAAGTAGGTGTAACAAAATAGATCATAACCAAGCTAAGACTAACTCCAATCTAGTGCTCTTCTATTCTAGGTCCCGCATCTCTATCCATGCGTACCTAAGCCTTCGATCCCGAACCTGAGTACATAGCAAAACAAACAAGGAGTACGTGAGACAAAACGTCTCGTGAGCTACATGGGTTTAGACCCGATAATAAAATGAAATGTCACGTTTCATATAACCAACCAATATACATATATATATATATATATATATATATATATATATATATATATATATATATATATATATATATATATATATATATATATATATATATATATATCCAACTATCCAGTCTAGTCACCTTAGTGTGACCCTATCAATCTTGCTCACCTAGCAATCATGTCTAACTATCGGATTACTCCCGGACTAGCTAGAATCACATATATATCTAGTTATCGGGTCGCCCCCGAGCTAACTAGAAATAAGGTACCGGCAATAGGATCGCCCACGCTACCGATACCTGCCTTGTCCACCGGAATACGTCCAATGAGTAAGACTACTATCGTGGTTGAGTCGATGGGAATCCACCCAACTGCCCCTCACACCACACCTATCGTGGATGAGTCGATGGGAATCCACCCCAACTGCCCCTCACTCCACACCTCATGACCGGGAGTCGCCCGTGTCATCACATAACTAACGTGGAAGAGTCGATGGGAATCCACCCAACTGCCCCTCAATCCACACCTCATGATCGGGAGTCACCCGTATCATCACATCATCTCAATCTCATCATAACCCTATGGTTATGCCAATCTAGCCCTCGGCTATCACTTTCATCATCAACAAGTTAGTTCAATACTATCATCGGTATAACTAACTATCAACTACTAGTCTACACAATTAAGCAAATAGACCATAACACAAGTAATGAAAATATTTAAAACGGCTATGTACTCAGTAAATTCCACACGTACTCACCTTAGCAATAAATGCTCCAACCGTGTTCTTGACACCAAAACTCTTGCTTCCACAAGTTCACCGACTTTCCAAGATGTCACCGAAAGCCTAACACAAAGATCATACAATATTCAACATCACAATCTACTAATAATGTGTTCATCTACCTCTAGATAACACCCATCAATCCATTTCCCCCAAATATGGTGATTTACCAAACCCTAGGTTTAACCAACCCTTAAGATTCTTACAAATCATAATCATACACTTGTTTCCTTTGTTAATATACCATCTATTAAGTGTATACACCATTTATATCACCATAACTCATACCCCAAGATCTAGGGTTTCAACCCCAAGCTTCTAAATCCATAGATCTAAAGCTACAACTACAAAGGATTGAAGATATACCTTTAATCTTCAATTAGGAGTGAAATCTATCAAGCTTTGATGGAGAAATCGACCCAAATCAGCCCTTGCACTCGAAAATCGCCAATGGAAGGAACTAGGGTTTTGGAAATGCATTTATGGCTAAAAATCCCAATTTAATGCACTGGTCAGAAGAGCTCGCGCCCCGCTCGCGCCGAGCTCGCATCGCGAGGAGACGCGGGTCTGCCCACTAGTCGCCGCTTTTACCAGACTTCGCGCCAGGCTCGCGCCTGGCTCACGCCGCGAAGTCGACGCGAAGTCGACGCGAGATGCTCGCGTTCCAGCTCTGGTCCCTCTGCTCAACCTCGCGTTTCGCTCGCGCCAGGCTCGCGCCGCGAGCCTGCCTTTGCAGCAGGGCTGCACTTTTCGGTCTAGGTTTCAACCCGGTTTCGCCCATAAGTTTCTCATACGGTGCCCAAACGACACGAAACCAATTCCTACGGTTTTAATATGATTTATCCATAATTATCATATTTTTATTTATTTTATTTATTTACAAATTTTGGGTCGTTACAACTATCCACCCCTTAAGAAGATTCCGTCCTCGGAATCTCATCATAGTTCACGAAATCCGGGTACCTCTTCCGAATCTCGTCTTTTACCTCCCAAGTCAAATTTGGCCCAAGTGAATGCTTTCACTTGACCAACACCAAATCAATCTCCTTATTCCGAAGCTTCTTTGTCTTTGTTTCTAATATAGCCTCGGGCTCCTCGATTAACCGGTTCGGGCCGTCAACCCGCAATTCTTGTAACGGAATAATATTTTCAACTTCCCCGATAAACTTTTTCAAATAACTTACGTGAAAGGTGTCATGCACACCTTGAAGTTCTGGTGGAAGTTCCAACTTAAAAGCTTGAAGCCCGACCCGTTTCAATATCTTAAACGGTCCAACATACCTTGGACTTAACTTCCCTTTCTTACCAAACCGCATCACACCTTTCCAAGGTGACACCTTCAACATGACCATATCACCGACATCCAAGTCGTATGGCCTTTTCTTCAAACCCGAATAACTTCGTTGTCTATCTTGGGCGACTTTCATGTTGGTTTGAATAATACCGATCTTTTCATTTGTCACTCTCACGATCTCGGGACCCGTGAGTTTCGTCTCTCCCGCTTCCAACCAACAAGATGGAGTTCTACATTTTCTCCCATACAACGCCTCATAAGGCGGCATCTTAATAGTCGAGTGATAGCTATTATTATACGAGAACTCGACTAACGGTAAATGTTCATCCCATTTACCACCGAAATCTAGCACACACGATCTCAACATGTCTTCGACCGTTTGAATCGTTCTTTCACTTTGACCGTCGGTTTGCGGGTGATAAGCCGTGCTCAACCGCAACTTTGTACCAAACTCTTCTTGTAAAGATCGCCAAAATCTCGAGGTAAACCTCGCGTCACTATCGGACACAATCGATAACGGAACCCCGTGGAGTCGAACCACCTCATCAACATACAACTTAGCCAATTTCTCAAGTGGCAACGTTTCCCGAATTGCTAAAAATAACGCACTCTTGGTCAACTATGACCCAAATGGCATCGTGACCTCTACTCGTCTTCGGTAACCCTACTATGAAATCCATAGTTATATCTTCCCACTTCCCGGCCGGTTACAACTAATGATTGGGCTACCCCATACGGTACTTGATGCTCGGCTTTCACTTGTCTACACGTGGCACACTTAGAGATATACTTGGCCACTCGCGTCTTCATTCCGGGCCACCAATAAACCCGTTTCATATCTTGGTACGTCTTTGTACTTCCCGGGTGAATCGAGTACTTCGATTTGTGCACATCATACAACAACTCTTTTCGGATACCACCGAACTTAGGAACCCAAATACGACCGCCTACGGTCTTCAACCCTTGTGCATTCTCGAGGAAATGTTGGTTCTTACCTAACCGTTCTTGTCTTAACTCGTCTTTTCCCATAACCTCTCGTTGGGCATTCTTGATTCTTTCAATGATGCTCGAGACGACTTCTATACGTGATAAAATTCCTCGGTTCGGTTTTTCATATACCTTTCGGCTCAAGGCATCGGCCACCACATTCGCCTTACCCACGTGATACACAATTTCACAATCATAATCGGCAATCAACTCGATCCACCTTCTTTGTCGCATATTAAGGTCTTTTTGTGTAAACACATATTGCAAACTCTTATGATCCGTGTACAACGTACACCGAGTAAATAATGCCTCCACAACTTCAAGGCAAAAATAATCGCCGCCAATTCCAAGTCGTGTGTCGTGTACCTCAATCGCATTCTTCAATTGTCGCGAGGCATACGCGATTACCTTTCCTCGTTGCATCAACACACAACCGAGCCCTTGATTCGAAGCATCACTATAAACCACAAAATCTTCCATACCATCCGGTAACGTAAGGATCGGCGCGTTACATAACTTTTCTTTTAACAACTTAAACGCTTCTTCTTGCTTCTTCTCCCACACAAACTTCTCACTTTTTCTCGTTAATTTCGTGAGTGGAATCGCGATTCTCGAGAAGTCTTGTATAAACCTTCGGTAATAACCGGCTAATCCAAGAAAACTTCTAACCTCGGTAGGCGTCCTCAGAGGCTCCCAATTTGACACCGCTTCAATCTTGGACGGATCAACTTTAATACCATCACACGTCACCACGTGACCTAAGAATTGTACTTCCCGCAACCAAAATTCACACTTTGAAAATTTTGCATACAACTTCTCCCGTTTCAACACGTCTAGAACAAGCCTCAAATGACCTTCGTGTTCTTCTTCGGTTTTCGAATAAATCAAAATGTCGTCAATAAACACGATCAAAAACTTATCAAGGAACGGTTTACAAACCCGATTCATCAAATCCATAAAAATAGCCGGCGCGTTTGTAAGACCAAACGGCATTACTAGAAATTCATAATGACCATAACGCGTACGAAAAGCCGTCTTCTCGGTGTCGCCTTCTTTCACCCGAACTTGGTGATAACCCGACCTCAAATCAATTTTCGAGAAATAACTAGCACCTTGCAATTGGTCGAATAAGTCATCAATTCTCGGCAACGGGTAACGGTTCTTAATAGTTACCTTATTCAACTCTCGGTAGTCAATACACATTCTCATCGAACCGTCTTTCTTTTTAACAAATAACACCGGTGCACCCCACGGTGACGAACTCGGACGGATGAAACCTTTATCTAACAAATCTTGCAATTGGGTCATCAATTCCCGCATCTCGGTGGGAGCTAAACGATATGGAGCACGAGCAATCGGCGTCGCCCCCGGCACTAAATCAATTTTAAATTCGACTTGTCTCTCCGGTGGCAAACCGGGCAAGTCATCGGGAAAAACCTCGGGGAAATCTCGAATAATCTTGACATTATCCATTGACTTCTTTTCTTTTCGGCCATCTAATACATATGCAATAAACGATGCAAAACCTTTCGCTATACTTTTCCTTACCTTAATAGTGGTAATCACATTAGGAATGTGATGTCGTTTCTCCCCATACACATACACTTTCTCATTCTCGGGTGTCCTAATCGACACTATTTTCTTCCCACACAAAATCTTGGCTTGGTGCATACCCAACCAATCCATACCGATAACCACATCGAACGCCTTAATTCCCATGGGCAACAAATCCACCTTAAACTTTCTACCGTCTATTTCTATTTCACAATTTCTATAAACACATTCAACAATAGATGTTTTCCCGTCGGCTACTTCTATCTCATAAACCTCATTTAACATCTCGGACGACACATTCAATTTACAACCGAACTCATAAGACACAAACGAATAATTGGAACCCGAATCAAACAAAATGTGAGTTGGCAAGGAGTTAATGAATAAAATAACTGACACCACATCGTGTGCCTCCTTCGCCTCCTGCCGAGTGAGTTGGAAGGATCGCCCCTTCACCTTCGCCGGTTCCACTTTCTTTTGAGCCGTGGACACCATCGACTCGATTCCCTTCTTTGGGCACACATTGCTATAGTGCCCCTTCTCGTGACACGAGAAACACTCCACATCGGCCAACGACTTGGCCCTACAATCTCGGGCTATGTGCCCCGCCCTTCCACAATTATAACAAGATTTCGACTCTCCTCGGCACGCGCCGGTATGATTCCTCCCGCATTTCTTGCAAGAGCCTACACTCCCTTGTTTAGAGAAGCTCGATGTGAACTTCCCCTTCTTATAAGTACCCGAGCCACTCTCGGCTTTTCTCTTCTCGCCCACATGGGCCCTCTCGGCAACCCGTGCCACATTCACCTCTTCTACACCCCGGGCGGCACTAATGGTCTCATCTAGTGAAACCGCCCTCTTCACTTCCAACTGGTAGTCCCACGGTAACCCACTAGCGTACCGAACCACCCTCAACCTCTCATCCGAGTAGGTTTTAGCAACAAACGGGAGCAGTCCCGTGAACTCTCTCGAATACTCTTCAATTGACATATCACCCTTCTTAAGGGTCACAAACTTTTCGTGCATCTTTTCCAAATCCCTCTCGGGACAAAACTTCTTTTTCAACCTCGTGGTGAACTCATCCCACGACATCTTTTCAACCACCTCCTTCCCGAGGGTCTCATACACAATATCCCACTAAACCATCGCGTCCTCTTTTAACAATTGTGACGCATACGTCACCATATCGGCATCCTTACACTTGCTACTACCGATAACCCTCTCGGTTTCCCGGATCCACCTCATCGTTACTTTCGGGTCCGAACTACCCGTATACACATTTGGCTTACAAGCCATAAAAGATTTAAACGAACAACCCTCTTTCACAATGGGCCTAGCCCTAGCATCACTTTGGCCACCCGTGGAGGATTTCCCCTCCCCGGTGCCACTACCCCCAGTTTTCTCATCCGACTTAGCCTCGGATTCCCTGTCTCCACCCGACCTCTCACGGTCTCCAATAATACGGTGCACTTCTTCGGCCACCGTTCCCTTGATTTGATCGATAATAGTTTGGAGATCCGCCATGGTTACCGGAGTTCTATTAGCTCCGACCTCCGACTCATCAACCCGATGCATCGACGGTTGACTTTCTTGCTCAACCACCCTCTCGACAGGAGGTACTTCCTCCTCACGGCCCTCCGGGGCTTTACCACTTCTATGTGTGGTCACCATTTCTTTCAATCAAGACTATACGAAAGACATTAAACATTTAGTACCTTGTGTACAACCCATTAGTCACATAAGACTCAATATTCATAATCATATCAATTCTCATCGGTCCCCCCTAGGTTCAACCCTAAACTTAATATAAAGTGTCAAGGTCAGCCTATGATCTCAAGGAATCTTATATTCCTAATGATAAGTCTAAGACTAGGATGGTCATCCAACCTAATTCACTTAAACTATAGCTCTGATACCAAGTTGTAACACCTCAAATTTTAACACCAAATATTGGCCAAAATAAAACATTTTATAAATAGAAGAACATCCCCAAATTTGGGTTTACAAAAACCTTGCTATGAAATCAGAGTATAAAAGTAGGTGTTACAAAATAGATCATAACCAAGCTAAGACTAAATCCAATCTAGTGCTCTTCTATTCTAGGTCCCGCATCTCTATCCATGCGTACCTAAGCCTTCGATCCCGAACCTGAGTACATAGCAAAACAAACAAGGAGTACGTGAGACAAAACGTCTCGTGAGCTACATGGGTTTAGACCCGATAATAAAATGAAATGTCACGTTTCATATAACCAACCAATATACATATATATATATCCAACTATCCAGTCTAGTCACCTTAGTGTGACCCTATCAATCTTGCTCACCTAGCAATCATGTCTAACTATCGGATTACTCCCGGACTAGCTAGAATCACATACATATCTAGTTATCGGGTCGCCCCCGAGCTAACTAGAAATAAGGTACCAGCAATAGGATCGCCCACGCTACCGATACCTGCCTTGCCCACCGGAATACGTCCAATGAGTAAGACTACTATCGTGGTTGAGTCGATGGGAATCCACCCAACTGCCCCTCACACCACACCTATCGTGGATGAGTCGATGGGAATCCACCCCAATTGCCCCTCACTCCGCACCTCATGACCGGGAGTCGCCCGTGTCATCACATAACTAACGTGGAAGAGTCGATAGGAATCCACCCAACTGCCCCTCAATCCACACCTCATGATCGGGAGTCACCCGTATCATCACATCATCTCAATCTCATCATAACCCTATGGTTATGCCAATCTAGCCCTCGGCTATCACTTTCATCATCAACAAGTTAGTTCAATACTATCATCGGTATAACTAACTATCAACTACTAGTCTACACAATTAAGCAAATAGACCATAACACAAGTAATGAAAATATTTAAAACGGCTATGTACTCAGTAAATTCCACACATACTCACCTTAGCAATAAATGCTCCAACCGAGTTCTTGACACCAAAACTCTTGCTTCCACAAGTTCACCGACTTTCCAAGATGTCACCGAAAGCCTAACACAAAGATCATACAATATTCAACATCACAATCTACTAATAATGTGTTCATCTACCTCTAGATAACACCCATCAATCCAATTCCCCCAAATATGGTGATTTCCCAAACCCTAGGTTTAACCAACCCTTAAGATTCTTACAAATCATAATCATACACTTGTTTCCTTTGTTAATATACCATCTATTAAGTGTATACACCATTTATATCACCATAACTCATACCCCAAGATCTAGGGTTTCAACCCCAAGCTTATAAATCCATAGATCTAAAGCTACAACTACAAAGGATTGAAGATATACCTTTAATCTTCAATTAGGAGTGAAATCTATCAAGCTTTGATGGAGAAATCGACCCAAATCAGCCCTTGCACTCGAAAATCGCCAATGGAAGGAACTAGGGTTTTGGAAATGCATTTATGGCTAAAAATCCCAATTTAATGCACTGGTCGGAAGATCTCGCGCCCCGCTCGCGTCGCGAGGAGACGCGGGTCTGCCCACTAGTCGCCGCTTTTACCAGACTTCGCGTCAGGCTCGCGCCTGGCTCGCGCCGCGAAGTCGACGCGAGATGCTCGCGTTCCAGCTCTGGTCCCTCTGCTCAACCTCGCGTTTCGCTCGCGCCGCGAGCCTGCCTTTGCAGCAGGGCTGCACTTTTCGGTCTAGGTTTCAACCCGGTTTCGCCTATAACTTTGTCATACGGTGCCCAAACGACACGAAACCAATTCCTACGGTTTTAATATGATTTATCCATAATTATCATATTTTTATTTATTTTATTTATTTACAAATTTTGGGTCGTTACATCGTATTAAGCAATACATGCTTATTACTGATTACTCCATGTGGGAAGTTGTCCTTGAAGGAAACAAAACTGGTCCTGGTCAAGCAAGCAGCTCTGCAACTGAAGCAGACAAACTTAAATGTGAGAAGGAGAAGAAAGACAAAGGAATCGAACTTAAAACTCTAAGCACTCTCCTACTGGCCATTCCTAACGACTATCAACATCTCTTCGTTGAGTATGATGATGCAAAGGTGCTGTGGGAAGCACTGGAGAAGAGATTCGTTGGGACCAAGAGCACCAAGAGGAACATGACGTCTGTTCTCAAACAAGACTTTGAAAACTTCAAAGGAAAGCCCAATGAAACACTCACTCAAGTGTTTGACAGATTCAACAAGCTAATTGGCGAACTTAACCAAGTTGGGGTTAAGATGGATCAAGAAGATGTCAACATGAAGTTCCTAAGGTCTCTTAGTGAAGAATGGGCCATGTATACAGTGGTATATAGACAGAGAGATGCACTAGAAGAAAAGGAGTTGGATGAACTCTACAATGATCTCAGAGTATTTGAAACTGAGGTAAATCAAAAGAACCCTTCTATTTCTTCTAATAATGTTGCATTTGTATCTAGTACAGGTCTAGGTCAAGAAACCTCCATAGGAAAGGCTGCAGATTCTGAGGATGCTGCAATAGAATCCTTTTTCACTAGTCATGTGCATACTGCACTGATTAGTGATGATTTGGAACAATTAAATCCAGATGATCTTGAGGAGATGGATCTTAAATGGCAGATGGCCATGCTAAGCCTAAGAACTAAAAGGTTCTTAAAGAGGACTGGTAGGACAAGTCTCAACTACAACAAAGGTGACAAAGCTGGATTTGACAAAACTAAAGTCAAATGTTACAATTGTAACAACCTTGGTCACTTTGCAAAAGAATGTCCTCAGCCAGACAAAAGATCAAAATCAACTGCTCTTGTTTCACAACAAGGACAAGGATATGACTGGAGCTTCCAAGCAGAAGAGCACATTCAAAATCAAGCTCTCATGGCCTTTACTGACAGCAAATCTGAGGAAAAATCTAAACCTTGTACTCCTGAATGTATTAAAATTGTTAAAAATTTAGAAAAAGAAAACACTAAATTAACTGAAGATTTAGCAAAAGCAGTAAGAAGAAATCATGAATTTGATGGTGTGATTACTGATCAAGAACATCAGATAAAGGTGTAACAGATGATTGATCAAAGGATAAAGGAAGAATTACTTCAAGCTGTAGATGAGAAAGAGTTTTATGAGTTAAAAAATAAAGAATTAACAAGCAAATTAGAAGAATGTCAACTTGAAATTGAACAAAATAAATTGACAATTAAAATTTTTGAAAGAAGTACTAAAATTCTTGATGAACTAACTAACAATCAAACTACAGAAAAAGTTGTACATGGGGTGGGATATCATGCTGTACCACCTCCATATAAATTCATTCCTCCACTTAAGAACAGTTCAGAAAGAATAATTAATGAATTAAAAAATGAAAATCAAACTGAATCTAATACTGAAACATCTGAATCAAATGATTTTTCTGATGATGATACAACTACAAACTCAATTGAATTTACAATTGCCCAAACTGAATCTCCAAAATCAATTGATACAAGTTTTCACACAGCATAAAGTCCAAATGAATCTCCTAAATATGATGCAGAAAATGTACCAAAAATTTTAAAAAGGGGAAATGAAAGAAATAAAATTCAACTCTTAGATCAAAGAATACCTGAAGGTGCTAAAAGTAAGAAATTAAGATGTGTTATATGCAACAAAATGAATCATTTAGCAAAGGATTGTCACTTCAATCCAATAAATTGTAAAGAATTCAAAGAATTTAAAACTTTCAAAGAAAAGGCAAAAACACAGAAATTAAAAGATACTACTGGTCCTTCAGTAGTAAATAAAAATAAAATCTCAATTGCTGAAACACCAAGATTTGGAAGAAGTGCATCAAGATTTGTGCAAAACAGAAGAGTTGGAAGCCCAAAGAACAGCAATTACTTCAAGAACAATGGAAAATCAAATCAAAATAAACAATATTTTAAATTTTCCAACACCAGTAAAAACTGTAACAACTTTACTACTGGTAAAAACCCTAATTATAATGCTGTATGGTACCAGTACAAAAACACTACTGGTAAAAACCCTAATTTTAAAAATACTACTGCTGCAAAACCATTTACTCATAATACTACTGATCATTCTAAACATGGTAAGTCTCCAAATACTACTGGTCCATCAGTAGTAAAGTATTCAAAAGCTACAAACAATGGATATAGACCAAGATCAGTAGTAAACACAAAAAAATCCAAAAGGGCAGTAGTAAAACAGAACACCAGTACTAAACAGGTATGGGCACCAAAGATGTTTAAAGTTAAATCCCCAAAATCTTACTTCTCAAAGGATGAACCCAAGACATATAAAGCTTGGGTTCCCAAACTTAACTGATCCTTTACTCACTTGTGCAGAGCATTCAGATCCCAGAAGAAGGAAGAACATGGCATATTGATAGTGGATGCTCAAGGCACATGACTGGAAATCTGCAAATTCTTAAAGATTTCAAGTTATTTGATGGAGGATATGTGGCCTTTGGTGAGAACCAAAGGGAGGTAAGATTACAGGTAAAGGTACTGTTTCTAATGGCAAAATTACCTTTGATGATGTATTTTATGTAGCTGAACTAAAATACAATCTAGTCAGTGTGTCTCAAGTATGTGATAAAAAGAACAAAATTCTTTTCACAGACATTGAGTGCATCATTCTTTCTCCTGACTTTATTTTAGATGAAAAATATGTTGTTTTAAGAACTCCAAGGAGAAACAATGTGTATTGCCTGGATATAGGGGGAGAACTCATTTCTTCAAATGAGGTCAACTGTTTTATATCCAAGGCAAACACCACTGAATCAGAACTATGGCATAGAAGGATGTGTCACACCAATTTCAAAAACATGAACAATTTAGTAAAAAGAAATTTGGTCATTGGACTACCTCAAAAACAATTCGTGTGTGATCATCATTGTGTTGCATGCCTAAAAGGTAAATAACACAAAACTTCTCATAAGTCCAAATCTGTGAACTCTATTTCTGTTCCTTTACAACTCTTACATATGGACCTTTTTGGACCTACAAATGTAATGAGTATTGGAAAGAAACAATATTGTCTTGTTATTACTGATGACTTTTCCAGATATACATGGGTTTTCTTTCTCAGGACAAAGGATGAAACAAGTGAACTCATAAAGAACTTAATTGTCAAACTGGAGAACTCATCTGATCAAAAAGTTAAAGCCATAAGATGTGATAATGGCACAGAATTTAAAAATGCTAACTTAATTAACTTTTGTGATCTTAAAGGTATTGACAGGCAATACAGCTCACCTAGAACTCCTCAACAAAATGGTGTAACTGAAAGAAGAAATAGAACCATCATTGAAGCAGCAAGATCAATGTTAGCAGATTCAAAGTTACCAATCACTTTTTGGGCTGAAGCTGTTAATACTGCCTGTTATGTTCAGAACAGAGTATTAATAGTGAAGCCACATTTTAAAACACCATATGAACTTTTTAATAAAAGAAAACCCTCTATAAGTTTTTTAAAATCATTTGGTTGTCCTTGTACTATTCTGATTACAAGAGAACAAATTGGTAAGTTTGACTGCAAAGCTGATGATGGAATCTTTGTGGGATACTCTACTCAAAGCAAATCTTACAGAGTATTCAACAAGAGATTAAGGATAATTGAAGAAAGCATCAATGTATCCTTTAATGAAAATGTTCCTAATGAACAAGGAAATGGTCCAGATTGGCTATTTAACATAGACAATCTAACCAAATCCTTTAATTTTAACATGAATTTAAATGCAGGTGATTCGAATTGTCATACTCAAAAGGAAGGAACATCATCTGTTAATACTGGTCAAGAAAAGATGAGATACATAGTAGTTGATACTGCTCCCACAGTTAATACCGAGGACAGTAATAACTCAATTTCTGGAATCAGTAGTAACTCTGAGAATGAGGACAGTAGTAATTCAAATACTACTGGTACCAGTAATAGTACTCAAAATACGACTGGTCCCAGTAATAACCTAGATTCTCAAGATACTACTGATCTCAGTAACAACAACAACAATACTACTGATCTCAATGAAGACAAGAGCAGTAGTAACTCTGACCAAGATGATGATGAACCAAACATCAACGACAATGAAGGATCACCAGATGAACAACTGCCTGAGACAAATGAGTCAAACCTTGAAAATCAACTAGTGGTCGATAGAACTACAACTACAAGGACTCAGAAGAACCATCCGTTAGACCTTGTTTTAAGTGATGTTAACTCACCACTGCAAATAAGAAGCAAATTAAATAAAAGCTTAACTGCAAACATGTGTAACATAAGTTTAATTGCTAATGAATGTATGTTTGAATGCTTTTTGTCTCAGGATGAACCAAAGAAGATCCAACAAGCAATGAAGGACTCAAACTGGATTGAGGCAATGCAAGAAGAACTCCTTCAATTCAAGTTACAAGCTGTTTGGACACTTGTACCTCTACCCAAAGGAACAAGAGCCATTGGAACAAGATGGATCTTTAGAAACAAGAAAGATGAAAGAGGTATAGTGATCAAGAACAAAGCCAGACTTGTAGCCCAAGGATACACTCAAGAAGAAGGAATAGACTATGATGAAGTATATGCTCATGTTGCTAGAATTGAAGCTATAAGAATATGTCTAGCATATGCTTCATTCAAAAAGTTCAAAGTCTATCAAATGGATGTGAAGAGTGCATTTCTATATGGGAAGATTGAAGAAGAGGTCTATGTCTGCCAACCTCCAGGTTTTGAAGATCCTAAACATGGTGATTATGTGTTCAAACTAGATAAAGCTCTGTATGGCCTACATCAGGCACCAAGAGCATGGTATGATACACTATCATCATATCTATTGAAGAATAACTTTAAAAGAGGAGCCATTGACAAAACTTTGTTTACAAAGAAAGTCAAAGATGATATACTACTGGTACAAATCTATGTAGATGATATCATCTTTGGTTCAACCAATGATTTATTATGCAAAGAATTTAAAGAACTGATGCAGATTAAATTCAAGATGAGCTCTATGGGTCCAATGAACTTCTTCCTTGGACTCCAAGTCAGTCAAAGAACAGATGGTATTTTAATAAACCAATCAAAATATGTTAAAGACATCTTAGAAAAGTTTGATTTGAAAGACTGCAAGAGTGCAAGCACACCAATGGAAACACACAAACACCTACATCCTGATGTTGAGGGGGAGGATGTAGATGAACACTTATATAGATCAATGATAGGCTCTTTGATGTACTTAACTGCATCAAGACCTGACATTATGTATAGTGTTTGTGTGCGTGCAAGATATCAAGCAAGACCTAAAGAATTACACTTGCAGGCTGTCAAAAGAATATTCAGATACTTGAAAGGAAAACCATCACTAGGTCTATGGTATCCACATGATTCACCCTTTGAACTCATAGCCTACACAGATAGTGACTATGGAGGTGAATGTCAAGATAGAAAGTCCACTACTGGTGGATGTCAATTCTTTGGATCAAGACTGATGTCATGGCAATGTAAGAAGCAAACAAATGTATCAACATCAACTGCTGAAGCAGAGTATGTATATGCATCTGCTTGCTGTGCCCAAGTACTCTGGATTCAAAACCAGCTTCTAGACTTTGGTATCTCTATCCTTAAAACTCCTATTTTTATTGATAATCAAAGTGCTATTAGTATTGTGAACAATCCGGTAAAACACTCTAAAACTAAACACATTGAAATAAGATTTCATTTTATAAGAGATTGCAATGAAAAGAAATTAATCAAAGTGGTTAAAATACATACTGATGATCAATTAGCAGATCTTTTTACAAAAGCATTTGATGTAGGAAGATTCAACTTCTTGGTCAGCAGTATTGGAATGATTTTGATAAATTAAAATCTCACTTAAAATCATGTGTAAAGTTTTGTTGTAAAATGTTATTTATTTGTTTAAGTGTTTTACTACTGGTAGATCTGTATTACTGATTGAAGGCATGTGCACAAAATACTACTGGTAGTTCATTACTACTGGTGTGTATTAGGTTTACATAAATACTACTGGTAAGTCAGTACTACTGGTATTCACATATACTACTGGTCTTGTGTGTTGGTGGTTACTACTGATGTCTATAGTTTCTAATGATGTCAAAATCCTTAGTTACTACTGACGTTCGTAGATACTACTGACTTTTTATTACTGGTATCATATTTAATACTGGGCTTTCAGAATCACAATTACCAAACTAACCCCCGTGAAAATAACCGTTATGTTATGATTCGAAGGGCATTTCAGTCTTTTTACAGGACAAATCGAAAGATATAAAAGGCGGCAGTCGATTAGTTTAGCATTATCTTTACTTCGATTTACTAAATCCTCTCGATAAACCCTAGCTTTCGATCAAAAACCCTTCATCAGTAACAAAATTCTTACATTTTTTTGCTTCTCTCAAATCAACAACAATGGCAACTCTACAATCTCTCAATGTTCAAACCGATCTCAAATATTCAGAGTTCCACAACATGTGTGCGTTTCTACGCAAACCAGATGGTACAAAAGACTTTCGACCAATCGTACAATTCTTGAAGAACTCATATATCAAGTTTGCTCTAACTGTAAAACCGAAAGCCTATCAACAGCACTTGGTGGATTTCTGGACCAATGCTGAACGAACAGAAGGTACAACTGTACCTATGATAAAATCATCAGTGGATGGAAAGACAATAACAATCACTGAGCAATCAATTCGACACCATCTACAACTACACGATGATGCAGGTATGTTTACACTTCCTAAGGAATTCATTGCTGAAATTTTAAACAAAATGGGTTATGAGGGAAGACTTAACATAGTAACTTTTCAAAAAGGTCTTCTCTCCCCACAATGGAAATTTTTAGTACATACTATTCAGCATTGTATTTCTCCAAAACGAAGTACTTGGAATGAGTTTAATAAGGCAATAGCCTCTGCTGTTGTCTGTTTATGCACAGACCAAGTATTTAATTTTTCATACATGATTTTTGAAGGTATGTTGGGAAATCTTAGTTCCTCAAAATTTTTAATGTATCCCAGATTTCTCCAACATATCATAAACTGTGAATTACAAAACTTGTCAACTCCCAAAAATATTTTTATCATTCCTGAGTTGAACAAGAAAGTTTTCTCTAATATGAGAAAACAATTTAAATTTTCGGGCAAGGAAACCCCTTTGTTTCCTAATATGATCAAAGATCAAACACAAATTGGAGAGGGTTCAATCATAGATACAACCCAAATTGAACCTCAACCCACTCCATCACCCCCAAATACAGCCCAAACACCACCCCCAAATAGTCACTCAATCACCTACTACAGAAGTCCTGAATGTGTCCCAGGAACTTGAAATTAATCTGCAGAGTGCTACTCTTCACTCTGTGGAAGACCTACCAAACAAAACCCAAAATATTTCCACAACTTATAAAAGAAAGAAATCTTCTTTAAAGGACACCAGGGGACAAATCGAGTCACACCCCAGACTCAAAGAGTTGTCCTCAAAGGAGGAGAGAGGACATGAGGCGAGGGCTTTCACTACTGATGCCCCAAAGGTGGGTGCACAGGACAGTGAAAACATCACTAAGACCCAGACCTCGGCAACTTTAAGTGATGACTCCTTTGAGGAATTAGTTAAAGGACCCCGGTGCCAAGAAACCACAAGGGGGGGCATCTCTGCTTCTTCTAGGAAGAAGAGAATGTCTTAAAGACCCAATGAATCACCAAGAAGTGATGAGGGCAGATCTGTGGAATTGATGGAAAGGATGGAAATCCTTCAAACCAATGTACCTGTTAGTGAGCCCGATGATCTTGCTAGATGGAGTGAGGGCAGTATTAAAACCAAACAATTGACGGATAAAGTGGATTCTCTTGAATCCACTGTACAAGATTGTCTTAAGTATCTTACAAATCAGGGGAAAACTATTGCAGTAATGAAAAGACATGTCAATACCATCAACAAACGAATGAGGCTTTATGAACACAGGCTTCATCAACAAACAAAGATTATAAGAAGATTGAAAAAGAAGATTGATGATAGTGAGGCTCCTCCAGTAGAGCTCACTAAGGGGGAGAAGGATAATATTCAAACAATGATTGATGAATCAATTGCAGCAGCAGCATCCTCTCTCCTAAATCTAAAAGAAACAACTGTTGATGAAGACAAAGAAAAGATGGTTGTTGATGATGAGCCAATAACTACTGCTCCCATGGAAGAACAAGTTGAAAAAGAAACATCAGTAGTAAACCCTACTACTGATATCATAGCAGTAGTAAGTCAGGAAGAGGAAGTAAAAGCAACAAATACTACTGATGCCCTATCAGTAGTAACTCCTGAAGTCACACCAGTAGTAACTACATTGGTTACTACTGAAGAGGAAGAACTGCAACTTCCTGAGTTAATTGAAAGAGAAAAACATGTCATCATCTCCAAACCACCAACACCTGAGCAACCACTTATCATACCTGACATTGATGATAATGTGAATTGGTTTGAGGTTATTGAATGTACACTTCCTCCACACCCCAAGATACTACCAGAAGACCAACTTAAACTGTTTTATCCAAAATTACTACTTCCTGGTATCCCTGATATGAAATACACTCCACCTCCACCATCTGCATGCATTGGAAAAGGAAAAGAAGTTTATGATGATGATTATCCAAATAGAGCATTAGGTCACCATATGGTGAACAAAATAAATCATGTCAGAGCAGAAAAACAGTCCAGATGGAGGGTAAAACATAGAAAATTCTTAGAGAAAGTGGAGATGTATCAAGCTCTTGAGGAGAATAAAAAGAAGAAAACTCAAGAAATTGCAATCCCTGTTCAAGCAGAAGACATTCAGATAGAAGCTCAAAAAGCAGAGTTCAAGAGACTTAGACAGGTTGAAGAAGAACACATTAACTGTCTTGAAGATTTGGTTTCTGAATGCAAGAGAACTAAGAGTGAATTGACAGATGATGTATTTGAACAGAAAGCTAACATGATTGAATTTTTGAAATCAAAAGGGCACAATGCAAAGTCCTTTGGCAGAATGAAGATGATGACAATTATTGAAAAATATTGTGCTGCCAAGAAGCAGGATTTGGCTGAACAAGAAGCAAAAGAAGCAAAGAAATCCAAAGCCCTAATTCCAATCAGTCCAACATTACTCAAAGCTGGTAGTGTATCAACTACTGGTGAGTCTTCAACTCCCCAATCAAAGAAGAGAAAAACTGTGGCTCAAGAACAAAGTACTCAAAAGAAGTCAAAAAACACAAATCATTCATGTTCTTGAAATGCCTATTGCTCCCTTGCAGAACAATCCAATCATCAATTGGAGGGTTATGCAGAACAATGTTATAGAGATCATAAGGGAAGATAAAATTGTGCAGAGATTTACTGGATGGTTACCTTTGATCATGTCCTGTTCAAGAAGTGATGTGATTAAACTACCGATCATTGGAAAACCAAGAATGTCAAAGAAATCATGGAAAGATTCTGGTGCTGGATACTTGACAAGAATGATAGATGCTGCTTTTTATCCAGATAACTACCCAGAACAATTTACAGATCTAGGAAATGTCTATGCTTGGAATGTGATTCCAACTGCACAAATGTATTTCTTTGAAAAATCTGGCAAAGTCTGTGAGCTATATTTGTATGAAAAAGAATATCCTCATTCTGAAAAGACTATGTTTCAGATATTCACAAATACAATGATGAAGCCATATGATGCTGTTATGTTCCAAAACAAATTGAATTATTTCACAAAGAGAAACAGCAAATACATCATTGAGCAAAGACTTCAACAGAATCAAAGGACGTTAGAGAAAAGAAAGAAAGAAGAAGATGAACAAAAGAAACTTATGTGATTAAAAGAGAATCAATAAGTTTAGGGGGAGATTGTTGGAACAAAATCACAGATCAACTTATTACTGATGCTGCAGTTAGTACTGATCATACTTAGTACTGATGGGGCAGAAACACTTAATACTGATGAGTTGATACTGGTGAAGACTATAACTAAGTTACTACTGATCATGCACATATTGAAGATACTACTGATCAATAGTAGTTACTACTGACGATGTATCTGGACTTACTACTGAGCACCAGGTTTACTACTGATGTCACTTATTTACTACTGGTGATAGCAGAATACTACTGATGAGCGTTTATGGAATATATCAAGTCCGAGATCTTCGTAGAGATAGTTATAGAATGTAATTCAATGTATATCTTTATATTTCGAATGTAAATCAAGTCCTAGAATAACTAGGGTAAATAGTTTAGCTTCAAGGACTATTATAAATAGTTCCTTACGAATTGTAAACGTACTTGTGTATTGTTAACTCGATAATATACATTGAAGCTTTTTGTGAAACTGTGTTCTTAATATTTTCGTTTATTGTTTACAGTTCATTGTTCTTAATATATTGATATAGTGTTGATCCGCTGCAACTTCTATAATCAATTAGATCTAAAGGTGTTTATTGACTAATCTATAGTTAATCGATCCTGACAGATTCTATTTCAGGGATGAAACAAGATGGAAGTTTAGCTGTTGAGTGGTTTATTGAAGAACAACATGAAATTGGAATGACTCTCCAAGTAAGTATATTGTTTCAATAAGGGTTCATAACTTTATATGTAAAAATTGCATATAATGATATGTCTTTGATTGAATCTATGAATTGCATTAGTGGTGTTAATTTCTGTAAAATGACCATAAAAAAAATTTGTAGGAGCATAAAAATATTTGTACTAATGATCTTTAAAGAGCTAGAAGCAATACTAAGAAATGGTGATAAGCTTCCTAAATTAAGAGACGTTGACCAGTAAAGATGAATCTTGAAGAAGCTGAAAGAATAGTTATCTCAAACTCAATTGCCTCAAGACAGTTTCTAGTTATCTATCTATTGAGTTTCCATGCTCATATTTTGAAAATTTCTTGTGAAGATCTATCCAAAATAAAAAGCTTTGCATGTTGCCAACGGTGTATTGATTGTTGCTTATTAAATTGGGGGTTTTTGTGGATCACGTGATTTGTTGTTATTTTGTTGTAAATTTGAGAAATTATTGCTTATTAATGGGAATTTAAAGATCAATTCCACACTATTTTCTCATAATGTCTCTAACGTTTCACCCTTTCTTCTCCTAAATGTATAATTGCTCCTGATTTGTGTATTGATCATTTTTACTTTAAACCTTTTAAATCGGGAAACGGTAACAAACCGGTATGTTAATGGGTTAGTGATTTAGAGTCTGCAAAAACTAAAAACTGAGTTTTTAAGGAGATGCTGAATTTATGCGGAATATTAATATTTGTAGTTGTGATAGAAGAAGATATTGAAATGGCCAGAGTCTAATATATGTTCTAACAATTTTGGCGGTTCACGATCATGAGAGGTTCCTCCCTCTCTAAGATCGCCGCAAAAATGTCGTTACATGGGGTACCCAACTGCATCACGCGGGTACCATGTTATAATTAATCATTGGGTCTATGCATAAACTGGGTTGGGTCGATTTTTACCTAAATCTGAACTTAATTGAATTTTAGTTCTTAAAGCCATAGATCCTATTCAGTTCGTTTTTAAACAAAAGTATTTTGTTTTTAAGCATAGTACGTGTTAATAAATAATACAATTATTATTGTTATATAAAACATTTGTCATCTTCATCAATTGTAGCGTGACGGCCGACAACCACATTCTCATTCATGTCTTTATTTGTACAGTTTGTTTAAGAAAAATACTTGTAACCAAATAATATTTAACCACCATAAAATATAGTTCGTAGCCCGCCGCATCGCGCGGGTTTTAACCTAGTAACTAAAAAAGTGTATTCATGAGATATAGACTCTTGAATATTTATTAATGTTACGTGTGATGATATGATAGTATAAATCTAATCCCTTCGTAACATGCAATTATGAACAATTCTTGTTTATCTCAATTTCCAAGTGGTTTTGAAAAGAAAAAACAAAAATCATAATATCTCACTCAAAACAATCGAATTAAAAATGATGTTTGAGAATATGGGATTGTGGGGTTTATTTTGTAGATTCAAATTCTATGAGCACAGTGGTGATGATTCCTTGATTTTCCTTTTTACAAATGCCATCTAATTAATACGGTGCCATTGTCCCCTTCACTTTTCCACCATGTTTTGCATCTATTTATAAAAAATATTAAAATATTTTTTAAAGTTATTCTCGTTATAATGAGTTGTTACCCGTATTTTTATAATATTGTTTAAATCATAAAAATACAATTTTCCCAATAATAGACATGATGTCTAAAATACAGTTTAACAAAAGCTTTAAAACCTTTATCAGAGTTTACAAAAATACGGGGTCACCAAGTATATCAAAACCATAGGCAAACGTGATCTACCTATGAGCTCCCGAGCTAAACATCTCTAGGCCACTTCTAGTGCAACCTTCTATCACATCAAACATGTACCTGAGTACATAGCCACAAAACAAACGTAGTACGTGAGACAAAATAGTCTCGTGAGATACATGAGTTTTAGACCCCAATAATAATAATCAGTTCATAAATATATATAATCATATATATATATATATATATATATATATATATATATATATATATATATATATATATATATATATATATATATATATATATACATACATACTATATCAATGTTGTCTAGTCACCCTATTGTGACCCTATCGATTCTTGCCCTCTTAGCAATCATATCTAACTATCGGATTGCCCCCAAACTAGCTAGAAGCACAAACATACCTAGTACATAAACATATATGTACTAGAATCACATTAACTTACTAACCGAAATCCATCGCCATTAATTAGTAAGTTTCACATTAACTTATTAACAGAAATCCATCGCCATTAATAAACTTCAAGATATCGGCAAGAGGGATTCGCCCAATCTACCGATACCTGCCTTACTCGCCGGAATACGTCCAGTTAGCAAGACTACTAACGTGGATGAGTCGATGGGAATCCACCCAACTGCCCCTCATTCCACACCACATGACCGGGGGTCCCCCGCATCATCACATCATCTCATTCTTACCATAACTCAACAGTTATTTCAATCAGCCTTCGGCTATCACATAAATCATCAAACAAGTTAGTTATCCAATAATAACTATATATAACTAGTTCAACATAGTATGAACGCACCTGTATAGTCCCATGGACTCGCTCATAAGCCACTCACATCTACTTCTACATCTATAACCCTAGAAGGTCCATACTTACATATTTCATGAGATACATTTCTCATTTATCGATGTCATATTACTTTTATCTCTTTGTTGACTATAATACATGATTATTACTAGTCACATCATATTCATTTTCATATATATTCGTTCTTTACTTTCAGTAGTAAATCTTACCAATAGATATTCACTATTATAAAATCATTCCCCATTGCTTTACTAATACATATTTATTAATAAGGATTCAATATACGTTCTTTTACTCAATAATTTTATCATTATGATTCATGAATAAAGATTCCATAATTACTTTAGTTTACCATTCTTACTTCCAAAAATCATCAATCATACTAGACTTATTCTAGTATCACATTATACATATTTTCTTATCATTTTCAATCACTATCTTTATAAAACATTTATTAATAAAGACCCATAAAAATATCATATGTATTTCAAAACCATTTACTATGAACTCAGTTTAAAGTCTCATGTACTCACCTTAGCAATGCTTTCCAGATCGCGTTTGTTAACCCGAATCCTCGCTTCCCGCCTATGGAATAACTTCAACTCTTAGGTCCTTGCAACCTATCAACATAATCATCATATTTCTAGTTATCATCCATAACTAGACATCATCTAACATCATCATACTCAACCCCAACCACCAAGCTCATCAGCTTGGTGGAAATCCATAAACCCTAGTTCATGATTTCACCAACAAATCATAAATCCAACTTGAACACATGATCCATATACTACCTATGGGTGTTTTACACCCTCTATAAACACCCTTAACAAGATCTTCCACATACCAACTCCATAATCACAATTTTTCCCAATACAAGTTCATAAACTACTTAGTAGATGAAATATACCTTAGATCTTAACTTAGATGCATAGGCCCTCAAAGTTGGTGTAGATTTAAGCTCAAGAACACCAAAATCGCCTCCTTCTTCTCCAATCTCGGCTGCACCAAGTGGAGGAGTGGAAAATGAGAAAACCCTAGCTTTTTCCCGATTTATTGTTGTCGACCCAAGTTCACGCCGTGAACTTGTTCACGGTCGTGAACTTTGCGCTTCGTGAACACTTCCCGATCGTGACCTAGGCGTGAACTCCTGATCGGCCAAAACCACCATTCCCTGAATGGAGTTCACGTTCGTGAACTAAAGTTCACGGCGTGAACTTTGCACTCAGCAGGCTGCACTTTTCGGTTGATACCTCGACCCGGTTTCGTCCATAACTTTCTCGTACGGTGTCCAAATGACACGAAACCAATTCCTACGTTCTTTAAACGATTTATCCATATTTATCATATTTTTGTACAATTTATTTATTTACAAATTTCGGATCGTTACTATTAAACCATTGTTTTTCTTTAAACTTAGATACTTGTTGAGATTTTCAAGTTAAATGTTTCCAAGTGCATCAACATATGATGTCTTATTTGGTTAGTGATATTATTAAACGACGAAAAGTAAAATGACTTAACCAGTTAAACCTTATAAAAGTTATTATTAAGCGTTTACTTTATTTTTTATTTTTTTGAACGGCAAGTTAGTAAGTTAGTGATTCGAGTCTAGACAGAGACATCCACAAGGGGCAGTATGTCTTCCCTCGAACCATACACGTATGAGGAATAAACCCCGCCACTTTTATAATCTTCAAGTTTTACCTCTAACAAGGCTGAACGTCTTGAAGAAAAATTCTAAGACTACCTTTGGTGGCTAACTAATCTAAACCAATTGGTTATTATTAAGCGTTTATTAGTACCAAAAATTAACTACCAACTTTTGGTCTAAAAAAGTATCCACTTTCAAAAAGATAATCAAAATATAATATACAATGATTAATAACTAAGTTTAATTGTCGGCTAGTCAGAACTAGATATTAAACATATGTGTTTGGCAACGAGTTATCCTGTAAAAGAAACCATAAAATGATTTTAAAAGTTTTCGACGACTTAAAATATACTATTTTTGTATATCTACTAGAAGGGTACCTCACACAATGCAGTTGCTGGTATATGGTAATTATATTTTTTGGCGATGACCAATTGGTGAGGATGGTGGCGGTAGTGGTGGTGGTCATCATGAATGGTGGTAGTAGACTAGTAGTGATGGTGATGAGTGATTATGGTAATTTCAAGTTTTTAAAGTTTAATCAAATAATAAAGACAACTATAGTAAAGTAATTAATATATGGTCGAGTAACACAATTAGTTGTAGGACATTGTGTTAATATCGCAGAGGTCGCAAGTTCAAGTTCTACATAATACATATATTTGATAAATACAAATCTGTTCACAATCAGCAAGTATGCTGACTGGAAATTAAAATTTTCTAATTTGAAGATGTTACATTAGTATTATATATAGTAAAACTAAAGATATTTATGTGTAATCCAGGTAATAATATAAGAGAAGTGATATATATTAGTGCATATTTTTGTGTCAAGTATAATGTTAAAATTAATACAGGATATAAGTAAAGACAATTATTAGATTATAAATATTATATTTTGGTGTCTAACAATATCATCATTTCTCAAAATATAATAACAAGCTGAATTCATTTATATTGATCGATAAAATAACATTATTTACATTACAAGAAAAATATGAGTAAACTTTCTTACGCAACAAAAGAAACATCATTTCAAAATCTAAAATTAAGACCTAAAAACCAATATTAATTCACAATCTTTTTTCACATGTTATGATTAAACTAACCACCACCCACTTGAATTGCCACCCCACCACCACCAGGATCACCACCGTGCCGGGACCTCCCAACCACCACCGCCGGCATCTCCACCAACGACCGGCGGCAAGTCGGACAAGAAGCATGTGAAGCCAACCATACATCAATACACAACACATGAAACCCATGATTACATTGTGGCAAAATCCTCACTTTCTCACCATCCATAAACTCTCCAAGGCATATCGGACATTCACTCGCCGGAATCTCTACTCCGGCGCCATACACCGCCACCGGAATCTGCTTTAACGCCTTTTTCTTAACCCCCGTCGTCACTCCCGCCAGCCGTGCAACGGCGGTGTCACCACTATCAAGATTCAACCTCCGGCCACATCTTAAAGCGCAACGTACAATCGAATTAAGCCCCAAAGCACAAACCAAAGCACATAGTAAAACGGCCAATATGATCACCATATTTGTGTCGAAATTTGCTTCTTTGTTGTAAGACGCGTGTTGCCGGCCGGCACCGCCGTCCTCCGGCGGCGCCATGGTGTCTGAACGGATTAGTAATAGTCGTTGCATGATAATTACCTATTTACCGACCTCACAAATAGACTTTATAAGTTATAACAAAAAAAATTGCCTCAAAAAATAAAAATAAAATAAATCAAATTAAAGGGTTACCTCCACGGAAATCGAACAACAAAAGAGATTGAAAGTTGGGGATCCATTGCAATAATAAATCCTCAATAATTGAAACATGTTCGTTTCCCCATGTTCGTTTGCTTTTAAAATAAAATTAAATAAATGAAAAATAAGAATGAAAAAAACAAAATAAAATTAAAAGTATGGATTCATGGGAGAAAAAAGGGTTTTTTTATTCTTTCTAAAGTTGAAACTTAAACCAAATTTGGTTTTCTTTTTCCAAGATTAAGAGGAAGATGTGATGCATTCAAGAATTGAACTTCAGAAAAAAGTGAAATTTCTTAAATTGGTGTTTGAAAATAAGAAAATTGTGTTGTTGAACTGAATTTATCTGGGGTTTGTTTAGGTTTGCGGGATCTTTTTAGCTTTATTGAGGAACAAGTACATGGGGTATGTTAAGAATTTAATTAAGCACCCGATGTTACTTAATCATAATTAGAGAGGTAGCTATCAAAGAAGCCAAATTTAAGATTTTAAGGTAAATGACAAACAACCAAAATGAATCTTAGTTTAGTATTTATGTAATATCTAATTTTTCGTATTTTAAATAATGTATTTAAAAATTATGTAATGTTTAACTTTAATGAAATAAAATGTTACTACATATTTTACTTTATTATTCGTCTTATTAAGAACAGAGAAAAAATAGAATAAGTGGTTTAGTGGTTATTACATTTAGCAGTGAAATGGAGATTCATGGGTAAAGGGGAAAATAGCTTTATTCCAAAGCACCAAAGTACCTATCGTCCCCATTCTTCACTCCACCAGTTCTTAATGATAGCTTCATTTTAGAGTTTGTGTAAATCATATTATATGGGCAGAGTTGTATTTTAGGTAATCATTGTTAAAACATAATCTTAATGGATAAATCTAGTCATTGAATTAAAAAATCACCTAACCATCACCATCATCAAATCATATATGATTCAATACACAACCACCACCGCCGGCCACTGCCGCTGCCGATCGCCGCCACCCGCCACCGACCTCCGTCGTTGGCCGCCGCAATCAGATGTGATTGGAACGCAATCACATGTGACTGAAAGCAGCCGACAATGGCGAAGGGTTGTCGGTGGTGGAGATGGTGGTCGGCAGAGGTTGGAAGTGGTGGTGTTGGTCGGTGGTGTTGAATCACATGTGATTTAATACACATGAGGTGGTGGTGGTGGTGGTCGGTAGGGGTGAGATGTAGAACCGAAAACCCGAAACCGTACACGTACGGAACCGGAACCGTTTGGAACCGGATTACTAAAAATCAGTTTGGGTATCGGGTCCAATATTTTAAAAAAATCGGGTATCGGGTATTTCGGGTACGGGTAAATCGAGTCCGGCTACATCGGGTATGGAACAAATCGGGTCTAATACCCAGAACCGAAATCAATTAACTATGTATATGGAATTTGTTGTGGTATAATACTATTAATAGTGTTTGATTCATATTAATTAAACAATTGTTATTTGTAAATCATTATAAAATTACATGTATAAACTAAAAAATATGATACAAACACCAAAAAACGGCTCCAATTACTATTTCGGTTCTAATCGGGTCTATACACGATTTACCCGAACCGAACCCGGAACCGAACCGGAACCGTATTCTGTAAAACGGTTCGGTTCTCGGGTATACTAATCCTCCTAAATCGGGTCTCGGGTATTTCGGGTTCGGGTCCATCCGGGTTGGTTCTGGACCCAATTCCATCCCTAGTGGTCGGCGGTGTGCAATCACATGTGATTTAATACACATGGGGTGGTGGTGGTGTTGATATGTTGAATCACATGTGATGGTGGTGGTGATTTAGGGATTGATTGATATAATAGATGAGATTTGTTGCTTAGTATTTTACAAAAAAAATGAACTATCTTGAACGTTTCTTTATACGGGCATAGGATTAAAAAATTTAAGAAACTTAAAGTTATCATTTTTATTTAAAAATTCCTTTAAATTCTTGTAAAAGTAGATTTTCATTAATAATCAATAAATGCATCTATTCCTTATGAAATGAAACTTGAACGTTATTAAACACTTAATCACTTATATCTCAATTCCAAATAGGGGTGCCAATGACACGCCCTTCAGCTGCTGATACCCGAAGAGAAAAACGACGAATGGGGAAAAAGAAAGAGTATATGGTAGTAATTTATGTGTGTATACATTTTATAATAGTGAGACCTAAAAAGTTGAAAAATAAAATAAAATGGGTAAGAATCATTAACATCAATTTATTCAAAAGTGTTGAGAGTCATCCACTAACAATCTGCTTCAACGCATTATAACTTTCACTATACTTTTTTTGCTAGAAAACCATAAAACTAAAAATGTATCGATCACTTTATTTAGGATAGAAAGGAGGTAATATTCATAAAAAATGAAAAGGCTGTGAATAAAGATACCGAAAATTACAAAATAAGAATTTTAACTTGAAATTGTTCTATAAAAACGTAATAGTCGTGTTAAAACATCTTAAAACATTATGCTTGCCAAGAGTGTCATGTGATGTTTGGATGAGAAATTGAGATTCTACTTACCATGGTTATTGCACGAAGTACGTACATTAACATAGATTAGCCGTATTAAACAACTACACGACTATCAAAGTATTGCGAGGTGATACTACACCACTAAAACTACTTATCTCATCACACTGTATAAGTTTTAAAAAAAAGACTATACAAGAATAATGACATATTTAATTGTGTGTTAACAATTTTTTTTGGTGTAGATATCACATCCCGGTATACTTAGAAGTCTTTGTATGCCATTAATATTGTTTCATGGTCATACTTTATGGGATTTTGACAAGTACTTGTGACAATAAATGACGTGTTTACTAGTCTAAACAATAAGTTAGACTGTGCGTAATGGGTGACCGTTCGGAGTTTGGTCACCCCTGCCACATCTGCGCCACATCAGCTTTCTCTCTCCTAATCAAACACACGACCAGACAGCGACCAAATGCCCGTAATGGGTGACCGTTCGGATTTTTTTTTTTAATTTAAATTTCATTAATAATTAAAACATTACATTAAAAATAATTTAAAACATTACATTAAACATAATTAAAAAAACATTAAAAAAACTACTGGTGGGCTCGTCGATTCCAAATGTGTTCCACCAAATCAGATCTAAGATTAAGATGAGTTTGTTTATTATGGATCTCCCTGATAACTTGCAATACTTCTTCATGTGATCGTACGGGGTCGCCTTCACTATGTCGCTCTTCCGGATGAAAATCGGGACATATGGCCCTGCCTTTGTCTTTGATAATCATATTATGTAATATGATACAAGTGTACATTATATCCCTTATTTTGTTAACATTTGGGGACCTTGCAGCCGTTTTTATTATACCCTATTTTTTCTTTAGAACGCCAAATGCTCGTTCTACGTCTTTCCTTGCAGCTTCGTGTGCTTTCTTGTAGTTCACCCGCTTAACATCATTCGCATTTGGGTGTGAAATGGACTTAACAAGAACAGACCATTCCGGATATATCCCGTCAGTAAGATAATATCCCCATTTGTAAGACACCCCGTTTGCCAAAAAGGGTACCTCAGGTGCTTTCCCGTCTTTGAGATCATTGAAAATATGGGACGCTCGTAAGACGTTGATGTCGTTGTTCGACCCGGCGACACCAAAGAACGCGTGCCAAATCCACAAATCCTGCGAGGCAACCGCTTCAAGTAAGATGAATGGTTCGTTCCCGTGATCCCCTCTAACATATTGCCCACGGTAAGCATTTGGACATTGAGCCCAAGGCTAATCAGTACAATCAATGCTTCCTAGCATACCGGGAAACCCATGTTTCTCCTCATGAAAAGCGTATAGCTTCGCCACATCAGTATGAGTAGGCTTTCGCAGAAACTCATCTCTATACAAGTGCATAACCCCTTTACAGAACTCTGCGAGACTATCACGGCTAGTTTTCTCACCAATTTGTAAGTATTCGTCTAGAGCATCGGGTACGGTCCCGTATGCTAACTGACGAATTGCAGAAGTTCACCTCATTAGCGGAGAAGTACCTGCGTTCCCAAGTGCATCATATCGTTGCGCAAATAATGGGACGGTATTAGTGAGATCGCGAACAATGCGTGTGAAAAGATCACGACTCATCCTGAAACGTTTGCGAAAATCATGCTCGTTATACGTGGGATTTTCAGCGAAGTAGGCTGCCACGAGACGGTCATTCGCACCGCCACGGTCCCTATTCACGTATCTTCTAGGAGTTCTAGGGATATTAGAACTAGAACCTTCAAGAAACGCGGCCGCCGTTTGTAAAAAACCAAGATGTATAACCCTGTCCTCTTCCTCGTCGCCAAAAATGAAATTAGCGACATTCATTTCATCGTCGGAACTCATTTTTATTATAGTGTGTGTGATAAAGAAATGAGAAGTGTGAAATTTTTTAGAGAGGGTGATTGAGAGATTTGAGTGTGTGTTTGAGTGGAGAAAGAAATGAGAGTTGTGATTGAGGGAGTATTTGGTAAAAGAATTGGGTATTTATAAGGTAAAAAGGGGGTAAAAATTAAATTTATTTGGGGTAAAAAGTAGCCGTTGAGGCTTGCAACGTTCGGATTCGAACGGTCGATTAGTCGACCGTTGGGGGGTCGGCGACGCGTCGGGCGTTTTGCCCGTAACGGAGGGGGACGCGTCGGGCATGCTTATTTGGCCGGTCACGACCGTTCGTTCGGTCACCGTTACGGACGGTCTTATTGACGTATCATAATTCTTCCATATAATACAAGTGTTGTAATGTTGTTATTACACATGCAAAACAACGATATAAGCCTACCAATGGTTGGAAAATCATGTTGGACATTCAAATAAATCAAAAGATTTGACAAGACGGCCAATTTTTGTTTGCCCAAATGTTTGGTTGATACTTTGAGATTGATACGGTGGCGACACCATGTGATGGTTATTCTGCCGCCGTGCATTGGTGGAGAGGTCCATTGTTTGGTGGCGGTGGGACCATGATATCAATATCATTAAAAGACGGCAAGTGGTAACATTTAAGTTGGTCATGGGGTTTATTTGTTGACACATAAGTACTAGGTAAATGGTTGTAAGTTTAACTTATATTAAAATTAAATGTATTTTTAACACACACCTCAAATTTAACCGTCTTTATAACGTTCATTTGGAACTTATAAAAAATACCACAAACAATCACAATTTTCTAAAGGAAGAGAAAAGAAAGAAAAATCCCTTTAAAAAGCATTAACCAATTCACGGGAGAGCATTTAACATGATGTTCGGTATGATTCTGCGGTGCTGAAGTGGTGTTAATAGGGTGTAATTGAGCTGAGACATCTCGCGAGCTACTCGAGACCGACTTGAAAAATATTCGGAATCGACTCGTTGTAAAACGAGTCGAGCTCGAGCTATTCGAGTAGGTTTCGAGCTGAGCTACTCCAGTAAGTTTTGAACGGAGCTCGAGTTTCCTAATACTCAGCTCGCCAAGCTCACGAAACTAATCAATAATTCATTAAATTACACTTTTAACATTTTTATATACATAATTACATAAGTATAATTTGTATAATAATGAGAAAAGAAAAGAAACCCTACCCCATTTCTCAATTCTACTATTTCAAATCCAAATATTTTTTTTAAAAATCGAGTCGAGGCAATCGAGCTCGAAAGTGTAGATATCTTCACGACTTCAACGAGCTCGAGTTTGAGCTAAAAACTAGACGCTCCTTGAGTATCGAGCTCGAGGTACAGTTGGTGAGTCATGCTCGTGCTTTGCAGAACTCGGCTCGCCTTGATTGTCGTATACTTTGTCAATCCGAGAACTTAATTGGGCCAACCGGCCAACCTCCGAACAATAGTGCTTTGTAGAACATGATTCTAGTAGATGTTTTTGAGATATTCAAAATCCGGAATCAAGTTTGCTTTATAATTAAAGAGAAAATATGTTTGCAATAGTGTGTTACTTTGGTTTGTCAGTTGAAAAGATGTAACATGACGATGGTGTAGCTAAATTGTAGAAGAAATGAACAGAAAACTATGAGGAGAAACCTAAGGTGGTGTTTGGTTCGCTGGAAAGTAATGGAATCTGAGGGAATTGGAATCCAATTCCACCAGATTCCAGTGTTTGGTTCAAAAAAATGGATGGAATTGGATTCCTAAATGATGAAAACATTACACCAAATGAAAGAATCTCAATTCCATCCAAATGTTGATGGAATTGAATTCCAAGGTTGGATGAAATGTTCTTTTACCTTTATACCCTCCACCTACCGCCACCTCCTCCACCCACCGCCACCACCGCCACCAACCGTCATCGCAACAACCACCTACCGCCACCACCACCACCAACCGCCACCACCCACCACCGCCACCACCACCATCCACCACCACCACCACCCACCACCGCCATCAACCACCACCCACCGCCACCACCGCCACCCACCGCCGCCACCGCCACCTCCGCCACCGCCGCCACCCGCCACCACCGCCTCCGCCGCCACCACCGCCGCCACCATCCACCATCACCACAACCCACTGCCACCACAACCACCGCCACCACCACCACCCACCGCCGCCTCCACCACCACCAACCGCCACAGCCGCCACCACCACCACCATCACCCACCACCACCGCCATCCACCATCACCACCACCCTCCGCCACCACAACCACCGCCACCACCACCACCCACCGCGCCTCCACCACCACCACCAATGCCACCACCACCAACGCCACCACCCGCCACCACCACCGCCGCCGCCATCACCCACCGCCGCCACCATCCGCCATCACCACCACCCACCGCCACCACAACCACCCACCACCACCAACTAACCACTACCAGTAATAAGGGTAAATTCGTCATTTTAGATAATTTAAATTCCAATTCATGTCAACCAAACAAAATATTGAATTGGATTCCAATTTCCTTCCATGCCAACCAAACAGACTATGGAATTGGATTCCAATTCCTGACGGATTCCAATTCCTTCCTAGATTCCAATTCCATCATAAACATTCTGCGAACCAAACAGCACCTAAATATAATTTGTCATGCTTTATTTATGCACCATTTCAAATGATTTACTTTCACATTGAAATGAATAAAAACTTGAAAACTCAGTAGACCATTTTCATCCCATTCGACCCAATCAGTCACTTTCAGTTTAGCACTTAAGCTATTACTTTATTTACTCATTTAGTTGATTAAAAAATTAAACTATATTTTCAACTACAATTTTCTACTATTATTTTCGTCAATGGCAATTCAAAACCTTGAGCCCATTCATTTCAATTCTTTGGGCCTTTGAATTTCTTACTATTATTTTCGTCAAACGCAATTCATAACCCGAAGCCCATTCATTTCAATTTTTAGCCCTTTGATTTCTAGGCCCAATCACTAAATCACGGCCTTCGTCTAAAAGCTCTCGATATAATTTAGAGAAAATCATGCAGATGATCATTTCTCAAATTTCATCTATGGCAATTTATATTAAAAAAGACACTGACATAATTTTGCAATGTCGATCCTTTTAACTATAACACCGACTAAATTCCACCGTTGAATCCCCAAAGTGCAAGGCATATGCGAGTAAGATGATCTTTTACTTTTCACATATCCTTATTTAGAGAATATTACATGAATGGTCCCAATTGTTTATCTCAAGTTTCATCTATAATGATTTACTTTAGAAAAATGAAACCGTTGTAATTTACAATTTGTAAACCACCACTACAAACCCAAACTGTTAGTCAGATCCAGAGATGAGAAAGAGTAAACCCTACAAAAAAAAAACCACTTTGATGTTAGATTTGCAGGTGCTATCTTGATAAAAAAAAACCATCATCACATGAACTCTAACTTTTAACATTCAAAAATATGCATTAGATGTCGTTTTATGTTTAAGTGAAAATTATATGTTTATTAATCGATGTTAGCATGTGCATATAATATATTATAAAAATCCTTTGTATGTTATCTAATGTAAATTTTAAGAATTAGTTAATTAATTAACTATAGAAAATTGTCTGTATCTTTGTCTAAATATGATGTAACTGTATTTTAAAATTTAACGACATTAAGATCCATATCTGATAACCCGACCCGTTTTAAGAGAATTTAAAGCAAACTCAACGGGTAACGATTAGTTTGACCCAAAATAGTCCACAAGATGCATTGCACCCAGGAAAAACAGTTATACGTTTCCCCCCTTTATTAATTACAGATAACGAAACACACACACACACAAAGCGTTCTGGTCAGAGATCATACGCAAACGCAATGCAGCATCCGTCAAATCCAAACCCTAATCCGATGAATGCTGCTCCATTTCCGTTCAGAGCATCTCACCACCGGCGAGCACACTCTGAGGTCAACTACCGACTGCCGGACGACCTAGATCTGGTTTCAGACCCCTTCGATGCACCGTCTGGAAGCTTCGAAGAGCTTGGTCTGTTTTGTACTTATATGGATATTGAGAAGCTCGGATCCAGCTTGAATGACGCCGCCGGTGGAGTTGTGGATGGCGGTCGGATCAGCAATGCCGGTGGTGGAGGTTCGGAGGATAATAACAGCGGTGGCGGTGGCGATGGTGAAAAGAGCAGCACGAGACCTCGACATCGGCATAGTAATTCAGTTGATAGTTCCAGTTTTTGTAGTGAAACTATTGAAGCTAAGAAGGCAATGGCTCCTGATAAGCTTGCTGAATTGTGGACTCTTGATCCTAAGCGAGCTAAGAGGTAATTAAACATCAATTTCTTATTTAAATTTTCGTTTTCAATATGCAAAGCCAAATTCTACTGAATTTGTGTAACCAGTAATGAGATTTCCTGATTTTAGGCGTGGACGTAGGTCTCGGTAGTAAATAGAAAGCCAATTACATGTGGATCAATGATTCTAAACAACCTTACGGATTTTTGTTGCAGCAAATTGCAAATCTAATAATTCTGCTATTCAATCAACGATTTAACGGCACTATTATATATAGAATTTGGAATTCGATCATTGTGTATTACAATCAAAATTTCTAAACTCATAGCAGTTTGCTGGTCATTAACATATAGTTTTAGGATCTCTAAGCTACCTATATTTGATTTACCTTTTCTTCACCGAAAATGATACTCTATTTAAATCCAATTTGATCTACATGTTTAAAGAGTTCAATTTTGTAAAAGTTAGCATGATTCAGGCTCTCCAGTTAATTTGGATGTTAATTATTCAAGTGTTAAAATATGTTTTGTGTGAGAATTTCAGACCATCTTATGGTTTGTAGCTTACAGGATTTTAGCCAATCGACAATCTGCTGCACGTTCTAAAGAGAGGAAGGCACGCTATATATCTGAGCTTGAAAGAAAAGTTCAGACTCTACAAACAGAGGCAACCACCCTTTCTGCACAATTGACTCTCTTTCAGGTCAACTTTTAAATCATTCTGTTGAAATTTATTAATTTTTTTTTTCATATTTTTGTTACATGATCTATAATTTACATTTATCAATATTTACATTTTTACTTCAGAGGGATACAACAGGCTTATCTTCTGAAAACACAGAGCTTAAGGTTCGATTACAAGCTATGGAACAACAAGCTCAATTACGCGACGGTAAATTTCCACAAAATTTACAAGATGTTAATCATCTTGTTATTAATTTATTGAGCAAATTACAGAAATTGTCTCTCTGGTCTTCCAAATTCTACAATTTTGTCCCTATACTTTTAATCTCGTTTTTTTTGCCCATGTACTTTTTAATTTCGTAATTTTTTGTCCCTATGGTTTTCAAATTTCATTCTTTTCCGCCCATAGCTTGTACAAAACGAAATTAAAAGTACAGAGACAAAATCATAGAATTTGGAATACCACATGGACAATTTCTGCAATTTACTCTAATTTACGTATTATATAACTGTTTAACTTTATTTATTTTTTTAATTTTTTAAAAAACATAGCTTTGAATGAGGCACTGAAGCAAGAAGTGGAAAGACTAAGAATTGCAACAGGAGAAATAGCAATCTGTTCAGATACATACAATCTTGGCATGCATCATATTCCCTATAACCAACCAAACTTTTTCACCAACCACCACCACCACCAGCAGCCGCTGCTTGCCGCCAGCCATGAGGACCAACTTAACCGGTTTCAGGGTCTTGACATCAGCAACCGAGGAGGCGGTCCCCACCTTATCAAAACTGAAGGCCTGTCAATTTCCGCCACTGAAAGCAGCAGTACGTAATGATTCTTTAATGTTTCATTATATCTTTCAATTGTTCATAGGTTGACACACTCGTCGCTATTTATTTCAAAGTTTGATTTATTTATTGTCACATGACTAGGGGTTTTAGGTTTTAACAAGTGCTGTTTTTTGTTGTGTTATTTGAGAAATTGCATCATCTTGTGCTGTTCTTGTAGCTCATTGTGTAGTGTCTGTTATTCATTGAACTCTTTCACCATTGTTTGCGAAATGAAGATTTTCGGGTTAATTTGTTTACTTGAATTCATGTATAAAAAAATTTGTTTCATGAAACTTTATATAATATATTATATGCAATGGCATTTTCTCGCTGATGTGGAACACCTCCATTTATATAATTATATGTAAAACCACTTGGTAGTGGCGGGTGGTGGTGGCGATTTAGGGAGGAAGATGGGCTATAGAGTTTTGTTAGGTTAAAATGAACTTTCCATCTAACATTAGATTTCATTTCCATCAACATTTGGATATAATTGATCTTCCTTCATTTGGTAGAATGTTTGTATCATTTAGGATTCCAATTACACTATTTTTTAAATTAAATACTGAATTTGATAGAATTAGATTCCAATTATATGAAATTCCATTTAATTCCAACGAACCAAACACCCTCGAATGAATTGAATTCCGAGGGAGTTAAATTCTTCTAGAAATATATTATCTTCATAAAATTAAAGTGTACCTAAATATAGTTATTATCACTCATCAACTTATCCTCAAACTAGAAGAGAGGGTCCATTCTATGGGCCGGGTTGTAGGGTAACCTAACGAACTAATATAAATGCACATTACACCAATATGAAATTAGGGTTGCAGTTGCATGGAAATTTAAGATCATGTGGGCTCGTTGTCTGTTGGCTTGCTATACAAGACCACGATATATACTAAACCCTTGATGGTCACCTCTCCGTCACGTCACGGTGTCACAAGACTATACATTGATACAATGAACTACTACTAATTAAACACATAATATATTTAATGTAAAACTAATTATTACAACATTCAAATACACTATACTTGATGTGAAATATCATATAGTTACTGGAAAAATGTTAAAGGTGCTCAAAGTTTTGCCGGTGTCGTTCTATCGACGTGTGTGTGCAAAACACCAAATCCTCCGACGACGTGCATCAATTGACTAAACCAATTATCTGTTTGTAATTGGTGGATTCCATGTAACAATTGATATAGGTCTCCAGAGAGTTGGTGTTTAGTAGACGGCGGAACAACTAGAGAAAGCAACTGAAGTTAGGAGGGATGGATCGACTTTTCAGAGGGTTGGTGGTGCGACGATAATGGTTATTGATTGATGTTTGAATTCAAATAGATGGAGGTGGGTGATGAGTAAAATGTGGAGAAAGAATATGGATAAAAGAAAAAAAATCAATTTATAGAATAAATTTCACGGATGATCTCTGTGATTTATCACTTATTACATTATTCTCTTTCTTATAGAATGTCAAAAGAGTATTACGGTCGTTTTTAAAAATAAATAACGCTAGTAGGGACCATGTGTGTAACAAAGTCTATACATCAAGGACGTCCAGTATAACAAAACGAAGTTTAGGGACTGATGATGTAATTAGTGATATACCACAAGAACCTTCGGTATATAATACTCATCATTTTAGCGTATCATAATAGTCCAAAAAGAATCATTATCATGTTTAAGATCCCGCTACAAGTCATTAAACCTAAATTATTTATGAAAAGAACAAACAGTCCGCTTTTTAAACACCTAACTTGTCTTTAAACCTAATTTGACATAGTTTGTTTTACAGATTTTGGAATTAGTTTTCGACATCCTAGCTAGGTAATCGCCAGGACTCGTAAATTGTAATGCTAGGTTTAATACGACAAGCATTCAATTTTATAAACAAATATTACGCAATTTATAAAAAGTTTAGTGTCGAAATATTATCGTTCAATGATTGGATGTATATCGAGTAGCATATGACAATAAAATTATCAAATTCGTTCAAATATCATTTTCCAAAGAAGGTCTTTTATCTCGTTTTTAAGAAATTGGGGCAATCCATAATGAGACAGCCCCTTGTGAACTAACGTTACATTTGTCCCCTTAAACAACATGCAAAATTTGGATCAATTCAACATCACTATTTCCTTTTGTAGCTAACATTTAAGGTTTGATTGATACTAGTCCCCAATAAAATAAGTTTGAGCAAATTCACGCGCTATGCATGTGAGGGGGTTTTAATGTCCAAATTACATGCCCGTTTATATTAGGGACCGGATATAAGGGTGTTCAAACTTCAAAAAAATTTATCTGAATTTCATATATTCGGATAGTGAATTTTTACTATTCCAATTTGATATCTGAAATACAATTCAAATAATTTTTGGATATTTCAGATTTTTCAAAGATATTTATTAATATTTTGGATATGTTGGTATAGTTTTTACTAAATATATCATTTTGGTTATATTTTATTGAGATATAAACCCATGTATCTCTATTCACGAACCCATGTTACTTGATCATGATTTAATATTTGTTAAGTGGTTACCATAAATTCGGGTGTTTAAAGAGTTATATGTAAGATTGTTTTCCGTAGTCACGAGAACCGTTATTTGTTAATAGTTATATGTCGTGTGGTTTAGGAAAGAGAAAACTACGCCTTGTCACATATCATGGTCCCGCTACCACGAGCCCATTTAGAATTGGAAATAAGTAGAATTTGGGCTCAAACCAAGATACTTCATCTTCCGTATCAAAATAAGTGACACACTTTCCATTTTGAGGTATATCAAAATAAGTGATATATTTTGAAAATTTTCTGGTAAAAATAATGAGACTCATACCCACTATCTATCCACTTTAATAATGTGAAGTTACTCTTATACCCTTACTTTTACTTTTAAAACTAATTAATATCACTTTATTCAAGAAAAGTGAGACTCATTCTCTACTAATATGTACTTTAATCTATTTTAACCTCTACTTTAATATTTTACCTCAGAAAATATGTAAACCAATTTGTGTCACTTACGTTAATACGGAGGAAGTATTAAAAACATCATACATTAAAGATATCGTCAGGGTGGTTGAATCAATTTTTGGATTCTAAGCATAATTTTAAAAGGGACCTTTAAAGTATTTTTTTTTTCAAATGAGTAAAATTTCCGACAAACAAAAAGTGTCGTCACAATCTCCAAGTTATATGTCTAGTATTTTATTTTCTTTTGGGCCCTTTAGTCCTCCCCTCTACATATTTAATTAAGTGTGTTCTGCATCCGGGATCTGAGAAGGTAACTCTTTGGTGCAAATCGGTCCCGATCAAAGTAAATGTATTCTTGCGGAGGCTTAACTGGGACCGTCTTCCCATACGCTTAAACTTGTCCCGAAGAGATATGGAATTAAATTCTATCGAATGCCTGAACTGTAATCAAGGTGTAGAGTCCCTAGCTCACGCCATGTTTAGCTTCCCATTAGCTCGTGAACTTTGGATGCGGGTTCAACAATGGTGCGATCAATCGTATACGGAGGTAGATTCGTTTCAAGATTGGTTATCTACATGCAATCTGCTTTCCGTCACTAATCACAAAAGATTAAAAAGTCAAGTAATCAGAATTACAACATGTTGGTGGATTTGGAGATTCAGGAATGCAAATTTGTTCGATGTTGGTAGTATACGGAAAAGTGATTTATTCGATAATATTGTTTTGTTTTCTTTCTTGTGGCTACATCACAGAAATCATAAAATTTCGATTTCTTGGAATGGTTGGCTTTTGAACCCATTGTATCAGTCTAGTTTTTTGCTAGACTCAAGTTTATTTATATAAGTTTTGGAGGTCTTCGGGAAGGTGATGACAATACCGAAACTTGACTCGTTGTCTTCTTTTTTGCTGTTAAAAAAATATATATGCATAGACTAATTCTTTAAAAATAAACCCTTAACTGTTATGAACTGAGCGCTGCTATAGTGCCCCGTGTCCAAATTATTACTATTTTAATTTTAAAGAACACATTTCTTTGTCTCATTTTCTTCCCCTTTGAAATGAATGCATACCAAATATAGAAGGCAAATGGGACTACAAAGGGGGCCGCAATACCTGCATCTTCATGTGATCATAACATGGTAGCCCCTAATTTCGTAAACTCACTTTCATTTGCCTAATTATTTGTTTATTTTTATAAAAATAATTTGAAAAATCATATCTATTATGGTAAGACCATTTCCAGCAGGAGTGCCGGTTGCAACTTGCAAACCGACTTCATCGGCTTCTCCTAACCAATGGCACGGGCCGTTGGTTTGTAACCATCTCTAGACTTTGACGCTTGAGTGAAGAGTGGAGAGGATGAGAGGGTGGGTCCCGCATGCATTTTTATAGGATATTGGTATCTTTAGCGTGTATATATGTTATAATGGTGAAACCTAAAAAACTGAAGATAAAGGGTATCGGTGGCATGCGTATGTCAGTTGGAATGTCTGATGACGTGAAAGCTGATTTGACAAAAAACTAAAATGTCAGTTGGCATCACTATTGGGAGTGGTCTTTGCATTATTGTATGTTCTTTATACACATGATATTAATATTATTTTTATCGAATCGTTTAATTTTATTTTTTAATATATGCATACGATAAAAGATGTTTAATTAATACAATTCTTATTCATTGTACAATTTATGACCTTTATTAAATTGGCAAAATAAAATTTATAACAAAGAAACTAAAGCAAGGTCAAAATAAGTAAACTATATTTAATGAACATTAAACACTTCTTATCATATGCTTCTAGGCACAATTAAAAAAATTCTTATTTAACTACATCAACTTTACATTGAAGAGTTTTGTGAATAACAGTTCTAAAGATTATCATAAAATATATATTAAAAAACTTATATATCCTTCTATAACTAATTGCTTAAATAGATAAATTATTGTAAAAGTTTTTATTCATTTAAAATGCTCATTATCAAAGCCCTACATTAAAAAGGAAAACATAAAACATTCCTACTTTCATGGCACATAAAGAGCTTCTAACATGGTGCTCGTTTTCATGTCAAATCCACGTAATTATCCATGACCATTAATATTAAATTTTTATCAAGAATGTATGCAAGGGGCTCATTTTCACAAAACCCCAGTAAATCAAGGGAGGGTGTGTCCTCACCAGGGATCCGCAAATTGGATCTAGAACTGATCAGAACTGGAGAGCTGAACTGGACCTGACCAAACAAGACCAAACTGGTCTATATAGATTCAATTATCGATTAAATTTTCATTGAAAATCGGGTCTCGGTTGCGTGTGGTTTGATTTCGTTCGGCTCGATCCAAAACCGATAAAAACTGAAAAACGTCGAAGTATACAAATCATATTTATAATTTAACATATTCATGACATTATAACTTATAATAAAAAGCATTATTTATAAAAAGCACTATCTGTAAACTATTGAATGAGAAATGTTGTTATAAATAAGGTTTATTTTTGTTTAAAATCTATGCAAATATACGAGTATTAATTTTCAATCAAGAAATATGCTTAACGTGACAGAAAACGACAAAATACAAGTAGATAATTATAAATACCTTTTTAAAAGAATCTATAGATACTCTTAATCCTGTACGGGCAAGGCAAAGTGAAGATGGTCATTTATCATATTAAGATCACTCGGTCCACTTAGTAGTGTTAATTAAATTAGTGTTACGTCAGCTCACCATCCAATTGACATTAAATTGACGTACCTATGTCAACAATACATGTTCCCTTCAGTTTTTTGGGACCTACTATTACAAAATACACACACAAAATACCCTTTTGGCCCCACTCCACCAACCGATCCCTCCCCTCCTCCCCGTCCCCAAACCGGCGGCAACAATACCGACGCCATGAAGAATTTGCCGTGCCAACGGTGAGGCCAAAAAAAATTTCAACCGACGGGGTCGGTTTATCACCGTTGGCAGTGCTCTAATAATACTAATAATTTAAGATTTTACAGATTGATACTTAAATAAAATAGTCTAAATTAATGAAAGTCGAAGAAAATATAAATAGATATGTTAAATCTGAATTACTATTATATACTGTAATTTATTTGTTGTTTTGTTACAATGATATTTGTTGTTTTATACGTTTAGAATAACTTAAAGTCAAAAATATAATATATCATTAATAAATTGGAGTTGTTATTTATAAAAAAACATCTATTAATGGAATTTATTTTAATAGATATGTATATATCATACATCGGTTTCTATTTAATTAGTTTTCCGAGATACATATATTAAATCAGAATGCAAAATAATTATTAAATAAAATGCTAATAAATTGAATGAGAAATGAAAGACATGTTTAGGAAATGCATGTGCATGTGACTATGCGAGGAACTGCGGACCTACCTAAGCTTACCAAACAAGTGCATATTCAATTTCATATTTTGTTTTCATCTATCTCTCCCGATTTTTTTATTATAAAAAATATATCAGATAATGCATTTATATTTACTCAATTAAATTAGACTTTTTTCAAAGAAGAGAAAAAATTGTGTAAATGCATGTTAAAACTTGGAATACAAATCTATGAAATACACAAGCATGTTGTTTTTTTTAAGATGAAACATTAAATAGTATGGATGAGTATAAAAATAGAAAAATAAAATAAAAATGAATACAAACTCAAATAACCGGAACAACCAAACTGAAATAATCAAATCGCTTAAAAAACTGATGGTTCGATTTTGTTAATTTTATGGGTTTTGATAATGACAGCTTTTAGGGGTGTCATTAACATGCATAAAACAGTTGTACATTCATTAAAAGGATATTGATCTTAAAATTCAGAGGGCGGTTCCTAATTTTATTAGCGTAAAGATTAATTCGGTTATGGTCACGAGTATAAACCAAATTGCAAATAACTGAACCGTCATAATATTTTTAATAAAGCTATTTTATATTTTTATAATATGATATAATATATTTACTGCTTGTCCTTTCAAACTTAAAGTTCTGCATTAATGAAATTTGTAATGAAGACTAGAGTCATAAAATATGGAGTTTAGAATATAAAATATAAATAAATAAATAAATATATCTATATGTTATGCTACTATTTTTGTAATCTTCTTTTATATAAAATATTGATTTCAATTACAACATTGCTAGTAGTGCTACAATTTTATAAAGATTTGTTATAAGTTAGAATGATTTATTTATTCAAATGTTTATTTTAAATAGCTTAAAGTTATACGAAGTACAAGACAAAAACCTAATCATAATCAAAACGGATCCAATAGTTAACAGAATCAAAATGGTTATGAAATTTCAGAAAATGGTTTTTTTCAGTTATGGTTTGGTTTAATTGCCGCATGCACAGTCCTACTAAACATATATGTACGAAAAATTCCAAAATACATATCTTAAGTCGTATTTTCATGTATTATCCAAATTATTAATAAAAAAATGGGTAGATTTTCTTCATTTGCTTTACATGTCACTTTCCAACTTAAAACACTTTTTTTTATAACAAAAACATTTCCTTCCCACTTCCCCTATATAAGTCTATCTTGATTTGGTCCATTCCCCAAAATTGTCTCAAGACTCTTTCAATGGCCTTTTCACAATTCACCATCGTTGCTTTACTTATTTGCTTCTTTAATCTTGCTCATGGAAATTGGCAAAATGGTCATGCTACCTTTTATGGGGGAGGAGATGCTTCCGGCACAATGGGTAACTACAAAACCTTATAACAAAATTCTATAATTCAAATAATTATGTTACTCTTATTAACTTTAAGACGATGTTTATTTGCAGGAGGTGCATGTGGGTATGGAAATTTGTATAGCCAAGGATACGGTACCAATACTGCAGCATTAAGTACCGCTCTTTTCAATAACGGTTTGAGTTGTGGATCTTGTTATGAGATGAGATGCACTAATGATCCTAGATGGTGTTTGCCTGGTAGCATAATCGTAACCGCAACCAATTTTTGTCCACCTAATCCTGCTCAATCTAATGATAATGGTGGATGGTGCAACCCTCCTCTCCAACACTTTGATTTGGCTGAGCCCGCTTTCTTGCAAATAGCGCAATATCGTGCTGGTATTGTACCTGTCTCATTCCAAAGGTAATGTTATTATTTTTCTTTCATTCATTATTAAAAAGTATTTGTAAATACTAAAAAATGTTTTGTTTAAATATATATTTTATAGGGTGCCTTGTGTGAAAAAAGGAGGAGTGAGGTTTACGATAAACGGTCACTCATACTTCAACTTGGTTTTGATTACGAACGTTGGTGGTGCGGGAGACATACATTCGGTGTCAATTAAAGGGTCGAAGACAGGTTGGCAACCAATGTCACGAAATTGGGGGCAAAATTGGCAAAGTAACTCTTACCTCAATGGCCAAAGTCTTTCCTTTCAAGTCACCACTAGCGACGGAAGAACGCTAATGAGCTACAACGTGGCACCCGCTGGTTGGCAATTTGGTCAAACATTTCAAGGGGGTCAATTTTAACTTTGTCAAAGAGGTGAAAGTTGAGAAACGGATACTCAAAGGTGAAAAAAGAAACTATAGAGTTTGTATATTGCAGAGGTGACAAAGTTAGCACCCGCTTACATTACAACATTCAATACAAACAAATGGTATGATATCATTTGGGTTGTAGGGAATTACTATTTTGCCCTTCTATTTTGTCAAAATATAGTGTTTAAAAATGTTGTAACACCTTATCTTTTTTATGTTGTCATAGATAAGTGAATTCTAAGGATTTTATTATGAATATAACATTAATGATTTAATTAGTGTCTAATCATGAGACTTTTAGATGGTTTCATCAACCAGTTACCAAGTGATGCAAATGCTATAATAATTTTGTGTCATTTGTTAAGTAATCATTATTTGATAAACAGGTTCTTGTAAACATCAGTTTTGTTCATTAGATTCTACACTTTTCTTTGTTAAAAATTATTTTAAATGTGTAATCAATAATTGAATGGTTATCTTTTAATAATACATCATAATATCATAATGAGTAAAAATACTGTCTTTGTACAACATAAGCATAAACATAACTAAACATCAACTATGATACATCGTATTTAAATTTAAAAAAGAGACCGTTTGGGAGTTAAAACAAACATCTCGCAACTGTGAGCATCAACTGACACCCCAAATGATGCAACTGCATCTGCTACTACATCTTCGTGCTGCAAACCAAATCAAAAAAATATTTGGTCAAAATGGCGTTTCCAAATCTATGACAAAAACTGTAATAAAACTAGACGTAGCAAAATGGGTGAAACTAGATGAGCATTAATTAAGGGTTGTATTGACCAGCAAACACTTTATGTTCATTTTTTAAAAAGAAACTATAAATATTTGGCATTTTAAAAAGAGAATACTTTTTAGCAGACTTCCGGCCCTTTTTGCGTAAATATTTTTTAAAAAAAAAAACTAATACAATGTGATAAACTGGATAATTTTAAGAGACTATTTATTGTTATTGCAAACGGAAAACATTTTAAATAATTTAAATTTTAATTTATAATTTTATTAATTGGAGTTAAATAAAAGAGTTAGTTTTACCTTCCACAAGTCTCTTACAGAAACAGAGATGGAGGACTGAAGTCCAAGTGTATCCCATGAAACTATAATCATTCCACCTTCTGAACACCGGTTCCATAAAACTACAACAAAACGGTTTCCAGACAACGGGCCAGCCCAAACCTGAATATAATTTAAGATTAAAAAAAATAGTTGATTTTTACACCACATTTTTCAATCTATACACCACAATAGTTATTTTATATGTTTGTATAGTCTGCAGTAATACTTGTACAATATGGTGTATGCATAAAAAAATGCGGTGTATAAATTAGTTCTAAAAAAGACCCTCATTGAGTTAAGAAACAAGGAAGATCAAGAAAAAGGTTAAGAGATAACTTGGATTATGTTTTATATAAAACGGGTCAATATGATTTATGATGTTATCTAAAACAGGAAAACTGGGAAGAATAGAAAAAATCAGATAAATGATTTTACGTCTGGTCTCTATGGTTTGCTGGAAATTTCATCTACAGTCCTTTAACTAATTTTTTTTACACTGGTAGTCTCTATTTCTGAAATATTTAGCACTGACGGTCCTTTACACTGACTGGTGTTAAGTTATTATGTTAAGTCTCCTCGTGTGAAATTTCGAGCAAACTACAGGGACCATTCGCATAATTTGCTTTACCTGGAGACATCCATCTGTTCCTGAAGCGTTAACTTTTCTTCCCTGAATTCCAAGTGGATCTGAAAAACAAAAATAAAGTTTATTTTCAAGAAAAAAGATCACATTCAGCTTCGATTATCTATATAAAATTTTATTTTAATAATAAATATTATAATAACAATAATTATAATAATAATATTAATAAAATAGATTACCTTGGTTTACAGCAATCACCTCCTTATTACTTAGGATTTCAAATGTTTCTGCAGTCATGTTTCTAACATCACAGCCTATAAGAAGTGGAGCCTGCACATTTGAGAATTAAAATTTAAAATCCATTTTTAATTTATAACATTTAATTATAAATGAAATAATAAGAGCAAAACATAACCTTCATCAAAGCCCATATGCTAAAATGTGACCTGTATTCCAAATAACTCATCCTTCCGTTACCAACTTCTAACATATCAGGATCTGAAAAAAAAAAAATAAAAAAAAAATAATAATATTCAATTTTATAATATTCTAAATAATATATTCTTACCATTCCATCCACCAGGTCCTGCATATGCTGCCCATTTATCATTGAGATCGGCAATTTCAGTCATACTACAAATATATATTAAGTAATATTAATCGAAAAGTAAAAAAAACAAATTAAAAATTGCAATTAATCACATAACAGTTGATGCAAAAAAGTATTAACCTTGCCCACGTGTCATTTATGTCACCTGTTGTTCTCCAACTATTTCCAACATTTCCTGCCCATAAAGCAGGATCATCTTCACCCCTAATGAAATCCAATCGTTTATTTAGTTAAATAAATAAAAAATTTAAAATCTGAAAAGTGGCGCGAAAAAATTTGTTACCATTCACAAAGGGAATAGAAGATCTTACGTCCAGTTGAATTCAGTGCATCTCGCATGGGTGGATATCTATATATATTAACCATTATTAAAATAAAAAATATTAAATAAAAGGATTTTATTTGTCTAAAATAACGAAGTACTTATAATTATTAAATCCGTCCATGTTCAGTTATTGTACAAGTTTTGTTGAATTGAGCCATTGAAATATGGTTTTGCATCCAAATTGGATCATTAAAAACTTTTTAGAAAAACCATAATTATATAATTTTTATATATAAATTCAATAATTTTCTAATAAAATTCTCATTTTTTGAAGCAATTTTTTTCTTCTATAAAGCATTTTTTAATGATCCAATTAGGACACAAAACCCTATTTACAGAATAAGTTGATATTCTTAGGCAAAACTAAAAAAAACCTGAACTAAAGTAAATAATTTAAAAACCAAACCAAACCAAACCTATCAATGGGCTTGATGCCAAGATTGAAGCAGTTGTCATACTTCAGATAGTCCACATCCTAAACAACATCAAACAACATGAAATGCAATTAAAAAATGAAAAAATAAAAAATTGGTTTTGCAAGTTTTTGGATGTGATTTTGTGGGTTGTCTATAGCAACTTACCCATGAAGCCCAAGTTGCTGCGTCATCATTCTCATGAAAAAGTGAACCGGGTCGTACTTGACAGGTAAAAACACTAAAAACATCGAATATAATTAATTAAAATCAAATAAAATAAAATAGCCAGTTTGATAATTAAATGAATTGATGGATCTTATTGTACCCTGCAGAAGAATAGATACCGAGCTTGAGGCCCTTTTCATGTACATAATCAGCAAGAGGCTTTATCCCTGATGAAAATGTTTTTGAATTATGAACTAATTGACCCTGAAGAAAACACCATTAAAACCAGCATTTAAATCAAACATAAACAATTTATATTAAATTAAGTTTCTATTGAAGGTTTAAGGATGGTTTTCTGTATAAAATGATGACATGGCAGTTACTGAATGACCCAAACAGGTTAACAAAATAACATGTCACTTGCCACATCAATTGCCAAATGACCCAAAAAATGGGACATAATACATATTTATGTTGTTATTTTAGAAGGAAAAAATAACAGATATTAATAGATGTACATGAATTTTGACTTGCCTTTAGGTCCCGTGACAATGCTTCCCAACAATCATCTGTGTTTAGGGAATTAAAAGATTTAACTTATAAAACTTAACCACCATTAACAAGAATAAAAAAGATTATATAATTAAGTACCAATATTAACATAATTATATCCCAAATCAGCCAATCCAGTTGAAATAAGTGCATCAGCTGCCAAATTTCAAACGAAATCGGTCAATTCAACTAACAGTAACACTTAAATCCGATATATATGTAACATAATTTCATTTTTTACATTAAACTAACAGTCAAACACACATCCAACAGTAATCGGTCAACTCTACTTCACATGAAGTCAATCCTAATTCTCAATATAACAAAATCTCCAAAATTCCCTAACAAATTCTGAAGTAAAAATGACCTGTTTCCTTAATAAGAGTCTCATTTATGTCACAACCGAAGAAATTCCAGCTATTCCACCTGTTCAATTCATCATTCATTCATTCATGAACTCAAAAAAGTCAAAATCGACAAAAAATAGTCAAACCACAGTTAAATGCAGCAGACAATGAACAAATTACCCCATCTGTGGAGTCTGAGCCAATCCATTACTGAGCTGAAGCAATCCGTACTTCGAATTATCAAAAATATTGACAGAATCAACTGTTTTATGAATGATCGAAAATGCCGTCACTCGAGCTGATGATACAGTCGATAGAAACACGATTGCTAATGCAATAGCTGTTTTGTAATCCATAGCCGTTAGAGATGATTTGAGAATTCTGATTTTACGGAATTCGAATTTGATTATTTGGATTTAAAGTGGCTATGGATGATTTGCGTAGCTGTTTCTGGATTAATTAGACAGAATATTCGTTACAAATGAGGAGAACGTAGAACTTAAGAACACGTGGCTTGTACTGTATGCTTTTAGTGTTGTACTTTGGATAAACCTTGATGGTTTTTGCAATAATATAATCTGGTAATCTAGTTTATTAGGATAATGGCTTTGAAGCTAAAAAAGCAGTGTTGTAAAACTCGGCCTACTCGGCCGGGTACTCGCCGGGTAACCGCTACTCGGTGGTGTGTCGAGTCGGGTAGGTCCTAACCGGTCAAATTACTCAGTCAATATAAAACTCGGTTAAAACTCAGCCAAAACTCGGTCAAAACTCGGCCAACTCGGTCAAAACTCGGCCAACTCGGTCAAAACTTGCCCAACTCTGAAACTCAGTCAAAATTCAAAAACTCAGTCAAACTCGGTCAAAACTCAAAAACTCGGTTAAAATTCGGTCAGTTTCTCCAAAATATGTTTTATTTTAAAGAAATAGAGAAATTTTATGTATAATATATAGTTTTATAAAAAATTATATAGGCAAATCTCAATCCAGTACTCGCCAAGTACTAACCGAGTAACCGATTACTTGCTACAAGGTCGTCGAACGAACGGGTAACGAGTAGCGAGTTTTGCAACCTTGTGAAAAAGGACGTGTAGTAAAACAACCACGTTTTACTTTTTCTTTTTTTTTTCTTTTTCTGTTTTCTTATTCATGTTTATAAATTACTACCTTATAACTATATATTCCGACGGGCAAATGTTTACAACTTGTAAAAATGAATCTAGTCAAACATGCCATTATTGAAATTGAAATTCAATTTAAAAAAGAAAAATTTTAAACAGGTCAAATGACTTTAATCTGAATCTGAAATGGTATATATGGGTTTGCAATTATTTATACTACTACGATTATTATTATTACTACTTTTTATTTTGTTATTAGTACACTTGAAACCTATCAAATGAGGTTTATCGTATGCATGAGCAGTTAATAAGGAACTCCAAATAGCAACCACTTTGTCTAAAAATACTACTGAATTTAAAAAACTACTAACATTAACAAACAATTTAGTAGATAAAAATAATTGCAAATTTTTTTAAACATGTAGGTACCAAATTCAGAATCTCACACCACAATAAACACTTAGAATTTAACATTTGGTAATATCTTCACACTCTATATATAAACATATAATTTTACAAATTTAAGTACTTGCTTCATACTCAACCATATTGTGTTTAGAGAACAATTTGCATAGCAATTTATATAAACAAGGGTCTAATTTCTCCAAGAGCATGATTCTTAAAAACTCTCACACCAAACTTTAAAGAAATTTTGAAGTTTATTGAACTATGGCTTCTAGTCTGTTTGGAAGGATAACTCATTTGCATTTCATCTTGTGACTCATTCTCTTCAATCTTATCTTTGATTGCTTTTTAAAACGTCTTTTTAACTGAACTACAATGGTTTGATTCTTTTGAAGAAGATATGTAGGCAATTCGGCGTGTTGCATAGTACTTGCCTTCGGTACACCTCGATTCAAAAAATTGACAATACATAGATTGTTAATTAGGGTTTGTCTTATTTATGCCAGATAGTTATCTTATCTATATGAAATGATGATTTCAAATATTAAGAAAATAAATAAATAAAACCTACACTTTCAATTGCATCTAAAAGCAGATGACACATTCCTTGACGAATGTATATGTTGCGCATACCAATAAAAGCCACTTCTGTTAACTGATGCCCATGGATACTGTTATGGTTAGTTAAACCAATATATTAATTGTGAAAATAAAATTCAGTTGAAACAAGAAAATAACATAAAAAAAGAGTGAATGTAAAATTTAAGCTTATAAAACAACAAAACTAAAGCTAAAACATAATTAAAAAATCATTACATATAGAAAAGAATCAAAGAAAAATGATTCAGTTACCGATACTTTATTTCCTTTGTTGTATGTTGAGGTGAATCAGTTTCAGTCAGCAAAGTCCTGTGAACAAGATACCAAATCCCAATTTGTTTTTTAGATCGAGATTACTTTCTGAATCTAAGAACAACTATTTATAACGATAGTAATGTGTATATAATTACCTTCAAAGAGAAGACTATTCTCCAAGAGTACCTGCATGATTGTAACACCCGTATTTTTATAACATCGTTTAAAACATTAAAATACATTTTTCAACAATCAACATGTTGTCCAAAATACAATTTAACAAAGTATATCAATACATGTTGTCCAAAATACAGTATAACCCATATACGGTGTCACCAAGTATATCAAAACCATAGGCAAACGGGATCTACCTACGAGCTCCCGAGCTAAACATCTCTAGGCCACCTCTAGTGCAACTTTCTATCACTTCAAACATGTACATGAGTACATAATAGGGTTGAATTCCATAAAAGAACCCATATTATTTACAGAACTCGTAGAACTATTTTATAAATGATCTAGACCACACCATAGAAAAATCAATGGCTATAAAAATCGGTGGCATATATGTAATTAAGCGGGTTTAAAAAAAACGATTTAAAGTCTTATGAGGGTAAAAATGGAAATCAATGTTTTCTCATTTGCTGAATATATTGAAACCGATTATATCGTGGGCCTTGAAACACGGGATGTTAATTTCTCTTTCTTAAAATTATGAACAATTACAAGGAAATGATATTATCTAATCCTTAACACATGCATACGTTCTAAAACGTATTAAACTAACATAAATTTTATATCTTAAAATATTTTGTTTAACTAATGCTTAATAAGAAAAAAATGCAATATCATATATACTGTATACACACATGTATGCGTTCTAAAACATATAATTGTTTTTAGTATCTTCTCGTAACTTATTAAACTAACATAAATTTCGAACATATATTTGTTCTCAAAATAAGATTATGTGAGCTTCAACACAAATGTATGATAAAAAAAAGGTTTTAATAATGACAACTTTAAGTGCTATCAAAAGACATGCTTTATAAATTTGTACATTAATCTATAACAAACTCCTTGATTTTAGGAATAACTTTTTTGTACAACTTTTTATGCACTTAATGATACCAAAACCCTAAAAAAACATATGGGATTGCAAACATACATCAATGCATAGCACGATATCATATACAGTACATAATGTATAAACATATACATACATGTATACATGCTAACACATACAATTTTCTTTAATACCTTCTCGTAATTTATTAAACTAACATAAATGTCGTACATGAATCTGTTATAAAAATAAGATTGTGTCAGCTTCAACACAAATGTATGATAAAAAACACGTGGGATTGCAAACATACATCAATGCATAGCAGAGTATCATATACAGTAGATAACGTATACACATATACATATATGTATACATGCTAACACATACAATTGTCTTTAATACCTTCTCGTAACTTATGAAACTAACATAAATGTCGTACATGAATCTATTATAAAAATAAGACTGTGTCAGATTCAACACAAATGTATGATAAACAAAACATGTAGGATTACAAACATACATCAATGCATAACATAATCAAGTGAGAAAACTTTTACTTTTGGCTTCAGACACGAGTTATAAAAGAATACAAACATGAATTATATTTACGTATAAACAAGACTCTTTACATCAAAATTGTCTACGTATCTTACAATAGTTTCCGTCATATTGAGAAAAAAATTAACAAAATCAGTTAGTATAAATACGAAAAAAATATAAAAAAAACTAATCGATGATGTACGTCGGATTTTGAGTGGCTTCGTCGAAATAACTACCATCATGTATGTCGTTAATGTCGTTTGATATTGGATGATCTTGAATAATTCGAGTGCCATCATTATTAGTAGACATCTTCTTTAACGAGAATGTAAATATCAACCTCTCTTCCCCTCTTCCTTCCACTTCTTCTTAAACCTGCTACAGTATTAATGTTCTTATAGAATCAACATACCAAAATACAGCCACATACATATATGTTTTTTTACTTCCCTCTATGCTTTTTAAATCTATAAAACTTAATTTCGTTAAAACAGAAACCTAAACTACAACTATTCAGGCCTTGTTTGAACAACATTCATGCATATCTGATACATCTATTCCTCCAACATACACCAGTGTTTTATATACAACAAAAATACCTATGGAACCTATCAAATGGAAATTTGATAACTACTTCAACACACTATTATTTCAACATTTATACGTAAATATAATTCAGAATACTCGATTTGCAAAAATACTTACATTTGTTGTAACAACAACTTCACTTTGCTTGTCAGTATATAATATGTTGCACGTCTGAACATCACCATCCTCAACCGACTGCATTTGGGAACACAAATATAACCCGTCATGAATTTCTTGTTGAACATCGTTGAATACCGCATGTGTGTAAACATCACGAGCATGCAGCTCAATAGGTCAATTGGTGCGCTTTCGCATAGATGCACCGTTTACTTTATTGTCGAGCAATTGTTGGTTGTACCTTTGTTTGTCCATGGCTGTTTCAAAACTCAACATAAATTCAACAAAAGTGTCACCACCTTTTAAAAATTGCTGAAAAAAGCATTCACACTTTCAGAACGAGAAGTTGTCTTCATCAAGCCACACATCGGGATATCCTTAAAATAAGCCGGTATCCAGCTTTGTCTAATAGCATACATGTCGGACAACCATTTATCCCCCCACAAATTATATAGTCTCATTAAATCACCCCACCTTTCCTCAAATTTTTCTTCATCGATATATACATTCCAAACTATGTTGTGGAAATCTCTCCTGAACATGGAATTAGTTTGTAAATCATGCAGAACCTATATAAATAATACGTACAGATTGTGAAATAATCATAAACACACATGCGAATACATTAGTGTCTGAAAATAAGTAACCTATTAATACCTTAATAGGGAGTTTCTGTGTTATATGCCACATGCATAGCCTATGTCGTGATTCTGGAAAAATCTTTTTTATAGCCTTTGTTAATGCAGGATCTTGATCGGTTAACGCTAGTGGGGGCTGCTTTCGGTGGACTTTCAAAAAAGCTTCCAACAACCAACAATAAGAATCAAAAGTTTCATCAGATAATAAACCTGCCCCCCCAATGTGACACCTTTTTTGTGGTTGTCGATACCGGTAAATGGCACAAATACAAAATCATATCTTCAAAACATAAAAAAAATGTTAGTGTATGTTAAAAATAATTATCAAATGTATATAATTAGAATATTACTTGTTAGTCTTAAAAGTAGCGTCGAATGAGATAACATCCCCAAAAACATCATAATTCGCTTTCATAGTCTCATCAGCCCAGTACATACTAACGAGCTTTGAATCCCGTAAGTGATATTTAAATGAAAACCCTGAAACATGTGCCTGCTTGTGTAACATTTTATCTACAAACATTTGTGCATCTTGGTCGCCAATATATTTTCTCAACGTTCTTCTAAAATTCCTCCAATCAAGGGGCGTCACACGAACACTATCATATCCACCTATTTGCGAAACTTTCAATCTGTGGGCTTTTGTTGCACTTATATTAATCAACGACACACGATGTATAAAGTGACAGTCATAATACTCTAATTTTCTATGTGCTTGAGATAAATCCATATCAGTGGCACTCATTAGTGGATGATTATGATTCTCAACAAATTTATACACTTCAAATGATTCAGTTCCTTTAACCAATTTAAACGCAATCATGGCTGGGCAACCAGTTAACTTTGAAACAATTTTACACTTTTGTTCACAACTACCATCTACAGTATCATTGACAGTATTTGTTTCCTCTTTATTCCTAGACTTACCGGCACGATTGCAAATAACATACCTATGAGTAATCTGCCCCTTGTACTTTTTTATGCCAGATTTACATATATTAAATCTAGCCTTCTGCGAATATAATTAGTACATATCATAGCAAAGATCGAAATTATCAAACATGTCACCTAACTTTGGTTTCTCGTCTACATTTACTGTTGGGACCCAATAAGTACTCTTGCCAGGAGTGAATACACGCTCAATGTCATTAATATCCAACTCATCATCTTCATCTGCATAATATGAAAAATGTAAAACATCAGTGTATAACATCGGTGTATCACTCCATCATTAACAAATAAAAATACAGTAACATCGGTGTATCACTCCATCATTAACAAATATAAACACAATAACATCGGTGTATCACTCCATCATTAACAAATAAAAACACATTACATACATGAATGCATGACAAAGACGTCATACACATTAACTATATAAAAAAATGTAAAACATTCATAACTGTTCCAAAAAGTGTTAATATTGAATTTACGTATAAAATACACATACCCATCAAACACAAATACGTATCTTACAAAGGATTCAAACGAATAACTAAACGAATATCACAAAGTATTAATATTAACACGAATTAAAAAAAAATAAAATAAACCTGATTGATAATGAATATCATCCTCTGACTGAAATGACATATTTTGAGTATCTTGATCGCAATAACTATCATCATGTATGTCGATAATGTCGTTGTGTATTGGATGATCTTCATTATTTCGAATTCCATCATTATCATTCGACATCTTGGATACTGTAACAAATATTTACATAAAAATCATGAAATATGGAAGAACGAGATGATTAGCAGGGAAGAAGTCGATTAATGACGGTAGAATAAATGTACAGATGAGTTAATAGGGTTAAAACCACCGATCCTATTTATTAGGAATTGCCAAAAACCGAAAATTCTGATTTGCCTATACTGCCCTTATATAATTAAATATAAATATTAAATGAAATTGATTTATCTTGATTATCATTGGTCTAAAATAGTTCTAAAAGTTCTGTAGATTATTTTGGTTCTGTATGGAATCCTTTACTATATATATATATATATATATATATATATATATATATATATATATATATATATATATATATATATATATATATATATATATATATATATATATATATATATATATATATATATAGGGGAGGGTTCTTTGAGAATTATATAGGGTAATCCTCGATGATCAAACAGGGCACATGTACCCCCTCGCACCGCGCGGAAAATTTTGCCGGGCCGTGAGCCCCAAATCCACCAAAATAAATGGCTGAGATTTATTCTCACATTCTCACCCAATATATTAATTCTCAAAAGAACTCATTCATATATATATATATATATATATATATATATATATATATATATATATATATATATATATATATATATATATATATATATATATATATATATATATATATATATATATATATATATATATATATATATATATATATATATATATATATATATATATATATATATATATATATATATATATATATATATATATATATATATATATATATATATATATATATATATATATATATATATATATATATATATAAGTGGGATCCTGTGAGGACTCTTTTTTCGGTGAGGACTCGCGAGGACACCTCATAAAAATTTCAAAACATTCCGAAAATAATATATATAACCCACCATGATTATTACTACATTTGACAAAAAAAAATTAAAAAAAAAAAAATTATGATCCACTTTTTTTAGCGAATCATAACAATGATCCATATTTTTTTTGCGGATCATTATTATGATCCATATTATATAGGGTCCGGATCCGGTGAGGACTCTTTTTCTCGCGAGGACTGTGAGGACTCCAAAAAAAACTCAAAAAATGATTCAAAACAAACTTTTTTCAAAAAAATTCCTTTTTTAAATATCTAAATCGCTATGTATAAGATCCAAAAAAGATTTTTTTTTCCAAAAATGATCCAAAAAAAAAATATGGATCATAATAATGATCCACAAAAAAAATCTGGATCATTGTTATGATTCGCTAAAAAAAGTGGATCATAATTTTTTTTTTGAATTTTTTTTTGTCAAATGTAGTAATAATCATGGTGGGTTATATATATTTTTTTCGGAATTTTTTGAAATTTTTATGAGGTGTCCTCGCGAGTCCTCACCGAAAAAAGAGTCCTCACAGGATCCCACTTATATATATATATATATATATATATATATATATATATATATATATATATATATATATATATATATATATATATATATATATATATATATATATATATATATATATATATATATATATATATATATATATATATAAGTGTGATCGAGTGAGGACTCTTTTTTGGGTGAGGATTGCGATGACAAATCTAAGCCTTTAATCCATAAAAATTAATTGCTAGGATTGAATGTGAAAAAGATAAACAATGGTTGAAGTTTGGGGGGGTTTTGTGTAAAGTTTACCAAAATAATGGGGGAAAAAAGAAAATTTAGAGTGTTAAAATAGTCATTTGCAAACACTTTCTCTCTCCTAGTGCCACATGTCAAGCCTTGATTTGATGAGTTTTTTTTTACCCCCACCTTTGTTTTTCGGCCATAAAATCAAGGCTTGACATGTGGCACTAGGAGAGAGAAAGTGTTTGCAAATGACTATTTTAACCTTCTAAATTTTCTTTTTCCCCCTATTATTTTGGTAAACTTTACACAATACCCCCCCAAACTTCAACCATTGTTTATCTTTTTCACATTCAATCCTAGCCATTAGTTTTTAGAGATTAAAGGCTTAGATTTGTCCTCGCAGTCCTCATCTAAAAAAGAGTTCTCACTCGATCTCACTTCTATATATATGGATATATAAATATATATATAGTGCCCGATTCAGCGCAGAACCGTTTAAAGCTGCAGAACCGCAGAACCATCCTAACATCCAATGTTTTCTATGTTATACACAAGCTTTAAATTTTCATACACGCTGTAAACATCCTAACATCCAATGTTTCCAATTTTTAATACAAATAATATATAAATATATTTATATATTATGTGTATAAAAAATTGAAAACATTGACTGTATAAATGTGTAACACCCTAAAATTTACAAGATTTTTAAAATTTTTAAGTACAAAATTATAATAAAAAAGGTCCCATAAATAATCCCCCAAAATAATTATTTAATATAAAATGTATTTAATGCGGAAATGTCTTAAATAAAATTCAGAGTTTTGAAATAATAAAACGTTTCACATCAGCACTAAGAAGTAATACAGCAGTCAACCGTCCACCTTCTCCTTTCCTTTGCTAGTACCTGAAAAATGGGAGGGAGTTTTTGGATCAGCGGGGAAGCTGAGTGAATAAACTCAAAATGCAAACAACTACAACATACAATACATGAGGGCACACAGGTGAACTCTTAATCATTTACCACTAAGTTAATTTCTCAGTTTTTGTATCTTTTAAATTTATATAGCGCGCTTGTGTAACTCGAGTCGAGAGATCAACCTCGCCTCTCCTTACACTAAAATGCCACAAGGGCCCACACAGAATTTGCCACAAGGGCCCACACAGAATTTGCCACAAGGGCCCACACAGAATTTGCCACAAGGTCCCACACAGAATTTGCCACAAGGGCCCACACAGAATTTGCCACAAGGGCCCACACAGAATTTCCACTGAGATTTGTTAATTATTTTTATGTTTCCATTCCTAACATAAACCACACAGATAGCCCTATCACTTAGTAGCACAGAATGACTTGGTACCGGCTCAGATACTCGGCACGTCCGTCTCAGATCAGTAGTATATAAAACAGTTACTCAGAAAACAGATCAACACACAAAAAGTACAGCAGATCAACAGTTAACCATATGAGTCATGCACGTATCGTTATAACTGAATACACGGTGAGAATACTCACCTCGAGAAACGTAAGCTCCAAAGGGCCCTTGACACTCTAAGGCGCTGCTCGGTTACTCCTAGACGATCCGCGGAGGCCATAACTCTCAACCCGATAACCCGGTGAATGTCAACTCTACAATGTGACTAGAAAACAGTCTACTCTACAACTTTGCAGAAGAACTCGAGACCCGAAACAGACCCGAAGGGCCCCGAAACAGACCTGCAACACAGCAGAAATGTGCAGCGTTTCAGCACTGCAAAACCACACTGCAACAGCTATAACTTGTACACCGTAAATCCGACTGACGCAAGGTTAGCGGCCACGGAAAGCTAACATATAGAGCTACATTTGTCCAGAACACCCGGAACCCAAATTCTGATCCGAAGGGCCTCAAAACAGACCCGGAACAGGGCTGCACAGTGCTGAAACTCAGCACTGCAGCCTTATATTAATCGGCTCGGTATCTCGACCCCGCGACCTGCTCAGCTACACAACACCACTTGAAGACCACAACCTCTACTTGACTGCTGCCAATTCCCACGATTTCCAAAACAAGGTATAAATCAAACCCGAACCAACAACTCTAGAAATCAAACAAATGGAAACAACAACCAACACGACCCTTGACTCGGTTTATCACCCCAACCGAAGGTTCTATTGACGAGCTGTCTGCGGTCACGGAACGCTAATTCAGAGAACTAAAACTTTCAAGAAGGCCGGGAATTTAAATTCAGGCTCTAACCTATCCAAAAACAGTCACGAACCTGCCAGAAGAATCTGCTCAAACCGAACAGCATGCTCAAAACGAATTTTATTAAAAGAAAGACCCGACATCATCAATTACCAATTTATGAACAAAAACTCTAAAGAACGGGAACAAGAATTTTACCGAATCAAGAAATCACGAAAACTCTAAATCCAACTCGAATTCAATCTCGACCCCAACCACTGTTCTGCTGCTGCTCGATCTCTGTTTCAATTCAGATTTCCGGCTCGAAAATACCACCAACAATCGAATCTTCCTACCCTGGTTCTGTTGTCGATGATTACAACTTGAATTTCATCCGGGTCCTCTCTTCTGCTGCTGCTCGATGGTCCCACAGAAATACCGAGTGGGTTTTCAATTGGAGATGCTCTCACGATCGGAGAAAACGCCAAAGGGGGAAAACACAACTCTCTTGGATTGAACCAAAATCTATTCGATCTATGCTCCCTTGAAGATGATGATGAACGAATGAAGGAAAGAATCTTGCTGATGTTGCTCTCAATCGACTAGGATGAAGAATACGAGAGAATGAGGATGCTCAAACCACGGCTGTATTAGGGTTATGGGTTTAGGACGTTTAGATGTACTTATCACCAGCTTAAATGATTTAAATCAACTCGGACTGGACTCCTATTTAAACCCACAAGCCCACACAAACCCCTTAGTTAGACTAGTGTATCCGGGCTTTGCAATCCAAAGGAAAATGACACCAAGATAATTACTTGGCCTGCTCGATCTTAATAACCTTGGACCGGATTTTAAGAAGTAAAGAAAACAATATCGGTATTTAACCCGCTCAATTGAACTCAAGTAAAAATGGAGTATTCGGCCCTTCAGGTCGGGCCTCGAAGCCTAAAACCCGCATCATGCTCGTCCAGCTCAAGTCTCGGGATTAATTCACATAATGGAAGTAACTAACATTCTTAGAAATTTTGAACGTTACACGAACGAAACGTCACATACTTAAACAATTCGTGTAGGCGAAACGCCACGAAACTGAATCGCCATAATAATTAATTATTGCATACATAAACATCTAAAATGACACGTCACATATTTATTCCACCAAATAATTATTACCATAGAGTTAATAATGAATAAAACGTAATTAAGTTTAATTATAAAATTTGGGGCGTTACAACTCAACTCCACTTGAATCAGACTTCGTCCCCGAAGTCATTGCTCGGAAGAAACTCAGGGTAGTAATCTCGCGTCTCAATTCCTACTCGCCGACGACACACGTCCTCAAATGGGGAAAGAAAAACAAAATGATAAGGTTAAGGATGAAAAGGAAATTCATCAGGATGACCTACGACATGCATACTCAAATGGAAAAGAAGAATAAAAACGATAAGGTTATGAATAGAAAGAAGCTCTTCTTGGTGAATTTACTTAATAGGAAATGAACTCCAGATCACGTAAGTGCTCATACAATTATCCGTCTCTAGTGGCGCAAAACGATAAGGCTAAAAGAAATAAGGTCAGGATGCTCACTATGGGTCTCAGTATGCAAAGAAAATGTTGATAATGAGCATAAAATACACCACGATACTCTACTGAAGGCGTCTTCTTACTCTCGCATTCGGATACAGTTGTTGCACGCAGCGATTAACGTCGCGTTGAATCACCGATTCAACTCCACTTGGAAATTTACTATTGATTTGATGACGATACCAGATGCTCAGCGTAGTACCAGGTCATCCAAACCATTTGCACAATCACATTCGGATCTCTCATGACGATAACAGGTTTTTATGGAAAATTTTCTTCCCACACAACTCCATCAAATGACCACTTACACATTTTAGCAACAGGTAAAAATTTCATTATCGACAATTTTCCACCAAAATGACTCGGAAGGTCCTCTACTCTATGGGTCAACAGTTTGTTAACAGCATAATAAATAATTTAGCGGTTTACACCATTATCAATTAATATAAAACCATGCAAATAAATCACAAGGAATATACATATCACACAGAATTCTCATATACTCAGGTATATAACTCAAAATATGATCTGGAAATATAACTCAGAAGTCCCACTCAGAATAAACTCAAAACATATCTCAGGAGTAATACTCAAAAATGTATAACTCAGGAGCAACTTATAAATCTTAACTCAGAAGCAACCCAAAATTCTAACTCAGTAACAACTCATAAGGTAATAATATTTACAAGTAATAGCATTGGGTATAAATCACATTTTTACTCATTCTTATTATTACTCGCGTGTTCCAATTTACCAGCTTATAATACTTGGAATGGTATACTCTCTCTCAATCGTGTTATTGGTTCTCAAAATAACTCTTCTTTAACATTATATTGTTACCTTACTCTATTAGGTTTGCATATTACCGATGTTGATAACCCTTTAAACAGCTCAAATTAACGATCTTGTCATTTAATTCCCTTTAATAGGTTCTCATTCTATTGCATTTAATGGTTGCTCGATAATATTTTAATAGATTTTTTTTTTCTCATTCATCCAGATTAACGATCCTTTAATAGACCGTTTCACTGATTTTACACAATTTAAAATGTCTCTTAATTATTTTGACCATATCTACTCATTAATTTCATGTTACCCCCTGAAAATTCCAATTAAATTTCATACTCTTATTTATAATGATTTCTCGTTTACTCAAATTTCGACCTTAATTCCTTAGTTCTCATTTGCTCAATTCGCAGTTACACTTTATTCTAAATCTTACGGTTCACTCATGGTTCATCAATTCGGTACCTTCTCGTCTTTTCGAAATTTCTCCTAAGTTCAATATTAATATATTGAATAGCTGTTCTCATCTCAAGTTTAATAATAATTCATAAATAGAGTTTTCTCATATAATTTTATAATACCTCACAACTCATAACACTTTATAATACTTCAAAAATTTGAATAAAACTTCCCGTTAATTTAATACTTTTCTCTATTGACTCATTTTATAAATTTGCTTATGTAACTTGATTTGAAAATTTCTTATAACTCAAAATTACTCCATAATTAATCAAAATACAATTTTATCAATTAGCTCGTTTTAAATAATAACTTATTACCAGCAAATTACCGATCTCATTTTAACTCATTTTCCTCAAAATTTCATTGTAGCAGTTTTCTCATATTCGGCTCATTTTAATAAGTTCTCATCACTTTAATTTAATGATTTCTCATCATCACATTTATAACCACCCAAGAATAAGCATCTGTCTTATTTTGTATATAATTGTAGTATTACTACTTCTCTTTTGCACGATATTCATTCAACCCAATTAACTTGATTGTTAATTTCTCCAGTAAACCCGATCTATCATTTTGTATACTCGGTACTTACACTATAAAATTAATTCAAATATTCTCAATTTGCTCTATTCGGTGGTTACTTTTATAAATTTCCAAATCAAGTATATGTTTCTAGATTTCATACTTTTAAAATCCTCATCCAGAAAATCTCTATGTATAAGCATCATGCTCATAATAATACATACCGATAATTATTTTATTTTTAGAAATTTCCCTTTTTACTCCTACTCAACTCCACTTGGAGAAAACTCGTCCTCGAGTTTGGCACTAGAATTCTCTATTATGATAACATAAACCACATATACTCACTCAAACAAATAACATGCATAAAATAAATTCACAATAACAAGCATTGGTCCATCGTTCCCTTCAAAATCTCCCCATAACCAACCAAAAGTTCGGTGTGTACGATAATAGGGGCCCTCTATTACTTTCGACACCTACTTCTGTTTGGTCACGAGTCAATCCCGAAGTTCACAACTTCCCACACATAAATTCACCAGCAAATCACACTCAGAGAAAAAAAAATAATAATAATATATTTTCCATATCGGAAGAAAAAAAAATACAAATTCGCACTCAGTTGTATGTACTCAAAATCTTATAAACATTACTCAGAAATGCACTCAGCAAAAGGCACTCAGCCAAAATATTTTATTATGTTTTCAACAGTTAAACTCAGAACATAATATAGCTCATAACTCTTTTAATTCATTTTAAATAGATCACCACCGAATTAATGATGATAGTTTCCCTTTAGTTCACTTTTAATAAATACCGTTCAAGATAAACTTGAAATAATTTCTGTTTATTTTGACTCGACAATCCTCGATTAGTTGGTATACAAACGTATATAGTTTATTCAATATCTCTGCGTTTATTTAACAACCTCTCACTGAACTAAAAAAAAACAATTATGGATTTTCACACTCATCTATTTAAATCACATATTTAAAAAGTTTTCTCATTTGATCTCAATTCAATAAATCTCAGTTTATTATTTTCTCGGCAAAAAAAGATTTTCTCAATACATCATGTCTCATCTCTTTTAAAAAAAAACATTTTCCTTTTTAATTGTCCAAAGATTTCATAACACCCGAAAATTACATAAATTTAAAGTTTTTCAATTTGATAAACCAGTGAAAAGGTTCCACTAAATAGAATCTCAAATGATAATTTAACATTTAAAAACATGCTTAATCCAACTAAGGTTTTTTTTTTTTAAATTAAAAACAAAAACGACTTTTAAATAACAGATGAAAATAAGAGTCAATTCTAGTTAAGATTTTTCGTCTAGCTCAAATGTAATTAATTTTAAACCATTATCAATTTTAAATAAAACTTTTATAAAGATATGTTCTCGGTACTTTCGTTTTACTAGACTTGATAAACCTTCATAAAAATATTCTTTAAATCAGTTGATAATAAAAATATCTTTTATTTACTCGTTCCAGTAACTCTTTCTATTAAGTGCTTTCCAAAATGAAAGATTTTAATATTTTCTCAATATGAAAAATTTATTACTCCTCATTTCTTATTTACCCAAGATATGTTCTCATTCATAATTTATAGAATTTATATCATAATTTCATATCCATTTATTACCCCTTTTGGTTAATATTTCTCAAAATTATAAAATCTCACAAGTTATATAAAATTATATGTATATAATTTTTAGCGTGTAAACGCAGATGCACTCAGAATAACACACGGAAAATATACTAAAAAACAAAACGATCCTCGTCGCGAAATACCCTCAGAGTTAAATCAGAATTATACTCAAAATAATAACAGCAATTCTCATATTTGTCATTCCTCAATACACATAATTCAACAAAATTCCCAAATAAATAAAAGCTCTTAAATATTACCGGCGTCAGGAAAAACGAGAGTCGACGTGACATGATGTACGTTTGATGTGAAACTTCTCTTAGAAACTGTTTTACTCTTTTCAAAAAAAAATATTTCAACTTGAGTTTGAATTCGCCCCCTGCGAACCCAAATCCCTCAAGTCAGTGCTCTGATACCAACTTGTAATACCCTAAAATTTACAAGATTTTTAAAATTTTTAAGTACAAAATTATAATAAAAAAGGTCCCATAAATAATCCCCCAAAATAATTATTTAATATAAATTGTATTTAATGCGGAAATGTCTTAAATAAAATTCAGAGTTTTGAAATAATAAAACGTTTCACATCAGCACTAAGAAGTAATACAGCAGTCAACCGTCCACCTTCTCCTTTCCTTTGCTAGTACCTGAAAAATGGGAGGGAGTTTTTGGATCAGCGGGGAAGCTGAGTGAATAAACTCAAAATGCAAACAACTACAACATACAATACATGAGGGCACACAGGTGAACTCTTAATCATTTACCACTAAGTTAATTTCTCAGTTTTTGTATCTTTTAAATTTATATAGCGCGCTTGTGTAACTCGAGTCGAGAGATCAACCTCGCCTCTCCTTACACTAAAATGCCACAAGGGCCCACACAGAATTTGCCACAAGGGCCCACACAGAATTTGCCACAAGGGCCCACACAGAATTTGCCACAAGGTCCCACACAGAATTTGCCACAAGGGCCCACACAGAATTTGCCACAAGGGCCCACACAGAATTTCCACTGAGATTTGTTAATTATTTTTATGTTTCCATTCCTAACATAAACCACACAGATAGCCCTATCACTTAGTAGCACAGAATGACTTGGTACCGGCTCAGATACTCGGCACGTCCGTCTCAGATCAGTAGTATATAAAACAGTTACTCAGAAAACAGATCAACACACAAAAAGTACAGCAGATCAACAGTTAACCATATGAGTCATGCACGTATCGTTATAACTGAATACACGGTGAGAATACTCACCTCGAGAAACGTAAGCTCCAAAGGGCCCTTGACACTCTAAGGCGCTGCTCGGTTACTCCTAGACGATCCGCGGAGGCCATAACTCTCAACCCGATAACCCGGTGAATGTCAACTCTACAATGTGACTAGAAAACAGTCTACTCTACAACTTTGCAGAAGAACTCGAGACCCGAAACAGACCCGAAGGGCCCCGAAACAGACCTGCAACACAGCAGAAATGTGCAGCGTTTCAGCACTGCAAAACCACACTGCAACAGCTATAACTTGTACACCGTAAATCCGACTGACGCAAGGTTAGCGGCCACGGAAAGCTAACATATAGAGCTACATTTGTCCAGAACACCCGGAACCCAAATTCTGATCCGAAGGGCCTCAAAACAGACCCGGAACAGGGCTGCACAGTGCTGAAACTCAGCACTGCAGCCTTATATTAATCGGCTCGGTATCTCGACCCCGCGACCTGCTCAGCTACACAACACCACTTGAAGACCACAACCTCTACTTGACTGCTGCCAATTCCCACGATTTCCAAAACAAGGTATAAATCAAACCCGAACCAACAACTCTAGAAATCAAACAAATGGAAACAACAACCAACACGACCCTTGACTCGGTTTATCACCCCAACCGAAGGTTCTATTGACGAGCTGTCTGCGGTCACGGAACGCTAATTCAGAGAACTAAAACTTTCAAGAAGGCCGGGAATTTAAATTCAGGCTCTAACCTATCCAAAAACAGACACGAACCTGCCAGAAGAATCTGCTCAAACCGAACAGCATGCTCAAAACGAATTTTATTAAAAGAAAGACCCGACATCATCAATTACCAATTTATGAACAAAAACTCTAAAGAACGGGAACAAGAATTTTACCGAATCAAGAAATCACGAAAACTCTAAATCCAACTCGAATTCAATCTCGACCCCAACCACTGTTCTGCTGCTGCTCGATCTCTGTTTCAATTCAGATTTCCGGCTCGAAAATACCACCAACAATCGAATCTTCCTACCCTGGTTCTGTTGTCGATGATTACAACTTGAATTTCATCCGGGTCCTCTCTTCTGCTGCTGCTCGATGGTCCCACAGAAAAACCGAGTGGGTTTTCAATTGGAGATGCTCTCACGATCGGAGAAAACGCCAAAGGGGGAAAACACAACTCTCTTGGATTGAACCAAAATCTATTCGATCTCTGCTCCCTTGAAGATGATGATGAACGAATGAAGGAAAGAATCTTGCTGATGTTGCTCTCAATCGACTAGGATGAAGAATACGAGAGAATGAGGATGCTCAAACCACGGCTGTATTAGGGTTATGGGTTTAGGACGTTTAGATGTACTTATCACCAGCTTAAATGATTTAAATCAACTCGGGCTGGACTCCTATTTAAACCCACAAGCCCACACAAACCCCTTAGTTAGACTAGTGTATCCGAGCTTTGCAATCCAAAGGAAAATGACACCAAGATAATTACTTGGCCTGCTCGATCTTAATAACCTTGGACCGGATTTTAAGAAGTAAAGAAAACAATATCGGTATTTAACCCGCTCAATTGAACTCAAGTAAAAATGGAGTATTCGGCCCTTCAGGTCGGGCCTCGAAGCCTAAAACCCGCATCATGCTCGTCCAGCTCAAGTCTCGGGATTAATTCACATAATGGAAGTAACTAACATTCTTAGAAATTTTGAACGTTACACGAACGAAACGTCAAATACTTAAACAATTCGTGTAGGCGAAACGCCACGAAACTGAATCGCCATAATAATTAATTATTGCATACATAAACATCTAAAATGACACGTCACATATTTATTCCACCAAATAATTATTACCATAGAGTTAATAATGAATAAAACGTAATTAAGTTTAATTATAAAATTTGGGGCGTTACAAAATGTGTTATAGCGTGTATAAAAATGTACACCTTATGTATAACATAGAAAACATTGGATATTAGGATGGTTCTGCGGTTCTGCACCTTTAAAGGGTTCTGCGCTGAATCGAACCCTATATATATATATATATATATATATATATATATATATATATATATATATATATATATATATATATATATATATATATATATATATATGTATGTATGTATATATATATATATGTATGTATATATATATATGTATGTATGTATGTATATATATATATATATATATATATATATATATATATATATATATATATATATATATATATATATATATTTATATATGTATGTATGTATATATATATATATGTATGTATATATATATATATATGTATGTATGTATGTATATATATATATATATATATATATATATATATATATATATATATATATATATATATAGGGTTGAATTATTTTCAGAACCAATTAAGGCTACGGAACCAGCAGAACTCAATCTAAACCATTGATTTTTGAAATGAAATGATTATGGGAGACACATTAATGTATTTGATGAGGGACCCCCAAATATTGGTTTGCATGGATGTTATTCATGCATGTATACATATATGTATATGTTTTCATGTATGTATACATAAGTGTTATCTATACATGTATGTATACATGCATGAATGACATCCATGCAAACCAATATTTGGGGGTCCCTCATCAAATACATTAATGTGTCTTCCATGATCATTTCATTTCAAAAATCATTGGTTTAGATTGAGTTCTGCTGGTTCTGTAGCCTTAATTGGTTCTGATTTTAATTCTACACTATATATATATATATAGGGTGCGATTCAGCGCATAATCATTTTTAGCGACAGAACAACAGAACCTTATTTCGACCAATCAGAATGCAGCATAATGTAATTATTATTTATTTATTATAATTAGACGAAAAGAGCATATAAGTCATTTAACAAAATTCGGTTATATATGGAAACATAATATGTGTGCAATTCTATCCTAAAATTATGGCAAGTTGGTTACTCAATTCATTATCACGTAATCAATTTTCAAATCAGAAATCCGGATACATTGAATGTTTTTTTTTCTTCATGTTTGAGTATTATGTTATTACGACATATAGTATACGTGGTGTAACATACATGTATCGTTTTGACATTGAATGTATAGATTGTGATTCGTGATACTGTAAAACATTCATGTTACTTTAATAAACAGAATTGCCAAATCATACAATGTATATTCCAAAAACGTAAGCTCTGAAAAATTAATAACAGTCAGTGTGTTCTACATGAGGGTAGTATTAAAGTACACACATACATGTAACAAAACAGTGGAGGAAGCCGACATTGTACGACATTACAGTGAATGCAATGGAAAAGTTTATGTGTTAACTAAAAAACATCCACTGATTTGAAGTAGATAAACATCTCGTGTTAATTAAAAACATCCAGTGTTAATTAAAAACATCCACTGTTTTGAAGACCTTGCTCATTCTTTTCAAGACATTTCCCTTTCCACCCCATCTTTTGAAGAAGCCAAAAATCAAATTTGACAATGTTAATCGTGCATCTACAACAGAAGCCTCATCTTCCTGTAGCAATAACAAAACATAAACTACCTCAACAATCATTCAATTTACACCATAAATTAACAATAAGAACTTGCAAAAGCTTATTACCTCTTCTTTTTGATGCCTTCTTCGCATACTATTATACTGTCTTTTCATTTCAATACATTCAAAAACACACACAAAACACCAAGATCACCAAGATCACCCATATCCATATCTGATATTGTTATAACTTGCCCAACGTCCGGCGTCGCTCCTTCCGTCTTCCTCCCCGTAACCAGAACTGGAACGAACGTAATAGTATTGAATAAATTCGTTAAATAGAAGAACGATATTGAAGAACGGACGTAATGATTTCGTAATATAACCCTAACACTATGAATAATTCGTTAAATAGAAGAACGTTATTCCTATGAATTACCTAAACCATTTTTCTGTACCACAGGTGATGATTGCATAAGGATCTGACATGCCATTTAGATTAGCACCAATAAGATTCTTTGCTGCTAATAGTTCCACCTACAAAAAAACATATAAATAACATGCTACTAATAAGCAAAAAGAACTTCAATACAAAGCTATCTGCCTTACACAGTTATATACCTAATTTTAAACTGAAAATAACTATATAATTATAAAATCCAACACAAATTGTTTAACTTAATTCACCATGTTAGAATAAAGATAGAAATACATCACTGTTTAGGATAAAACAGTTAGGTTTGAAAACCATTAACAGGAAAACACAAATTTCAATTCTGTTTAGACACAATAATAATACTAGTATATATATAATAATATACATAATTTAAATATACCTTTATAATATAAGCAGAGCTGCTATGAGGATCACCCTTCAGTTGATCTAGCTACAAATTAAGAAAACAATAATAAAATTGAACTGTAACACCCTAAAATTTACAAGGTTTTTAAAATTTTTGAAAACAAAATTATAATCAAAAGGTCCCATAAATAAATCTCAGATATTAATATTTAACATTTAAAACGTATTTATGGCGGAAATAGTTAAGACAAGGTAAAGTGTTTTAAAATATTAAATGATGTCCACATCAGTAACGAAAAGATACAGCGGTCAACCGTCCACCTTCTCCTTTCCTTTGCTGGTACCTGAAACAATGTGGGGGAAAGTTTGGGTCAGCTGGGGAAGCTGAGTGAATAATTCTCAAAATGCAAACAATCCTAACATACAACACATGAGGGCACATCGGTGTACTCCTACTCAGAATCTACTCGATTAATTACTCAGATTTATTTCTCAGATTTTATTACTCAGATTTTAATTTATATAGCGCGCTTGTGTGATTTGGGACGAGAGATCAACCTCGCCCCTCCTCACACCTCAGATAGGCATAAGCCAAAAACTCAGACGGGAGTGATCCCAAAACTCAGACGGGAATAATCCCAAAACTCAGACGGGAGGTGATCCCAGGCATATAGCCAAAAACTCAGATGTGTGTTATTATGTTTTATTATCTCTTTAACATAATTATCTCAGATGCCCTAGCAAGTAGTAGCACAGAATGACCCTGTGCCGAGCTCGGTTACCCAGGCACAATGTCTCAGATTAAAATAAATCAACAGATGCTCAGATACTCAGATAGCATGTCAAACTCAGATAACAAATCAAACTCAGATAGCGGATCAAACTCAGATAACAGCTCAAGCTCAGATAACAATTATGGTGCAAGAAATGTAACACATAAGTCATGCATGTACAACGTTAAAACTGAATACACGGTGAGAATACTCACCTCGAATAACCGTAAGCTCCTAAATATCCTCAGTACTGAAGAGCGTCTCTAAACGGTCCTAGAAGGTCCTACAATGTACAAGGAAGCTCGGGTTAGGATTAGACTCAAAGGTAGTTTCAGCAGAAACTAAACAGCACTCGACTCTATCACGGGAACGACCATAACTCTCAAACAGCTCACTAGATTTTACTCAAATTTTTAAAGTAGCTAGATGACACAGCGGACTACAAATCTCTGTGAGACGGTCCTTTCGTAAAACTGACTCTAAGGATGTCAAAAACAGCGTGCAAAACAACAAATCAATTCTGCCAGATTATTAAAACGATTTTTAAAATAAGAATAATAACGATAAGAACGAACTGCCAATCGAACCGACATACGACCTAACCACTACCGAGTGCCCCTGGACGCAGCAGCCTATCCTTTATTTTCTGAATTATATGACATCATCCTCTAAATTAATTAGAGGTGCTTACAAAGGTCTCCTCGAAAGTGGTGTGTGAGAAATTCCATAATTCCTATCCGATTCACATTGACTGCATCCCTTGGTTTTTCTTTTCCAACTTGCGTCGATCAAGAACTCAGATTAGTTATCTTTGTGCAGCAACCCGAAACACGAAAGGATAAAAATCAGAACAAGGAGTGATGGAAAAGAAAACTAACAAAAAATAAAAGAATATCAAAATCCCTACCAATGGTTGCGTTTGAATCTCCATCTCAGTTCTCTCTTGATCGATTGACCGGACACCTATTCCGTGACCAACGATTCCCGCCGAGTATTACAGCTCCTCAGTCCCGATTGTATGAAGAAAACAAGCCGAATTAATAACCATGGATTAGAGGATCGAAGGGATTACATAAATGAAATAAACGGGAAAGTCTGACCGAACTCGATCACCTCAACCTAGGAATCGCTCGGAAATCTTCAATCTACGATCTGATTACTCTTACCCGATGCTCAATTACACCAAAAATGCGACAGGTTCTTGTGGCTTGGGATTGGACGAACAACAGATGGTAATGGGGATTCTCAGCCGCAGCTCACGATTGGAATGAAAGATTAGGGTGGACTTAATTAGGCTTAGAGGAAACTTTCAGCTTACGTAATAAACGATGGGCTCTTAACTTACAATCCGATTGGGCTAAGGACAAAGTTACACTATCGGGCTCTAGCCAAGACATTTGGCCGATCCCAAGCAGCCCCATACGACTCTCTAGACTACCGAACACACATACTTGGCCCTTGGCCTATCGGTCGGGACTTGGTTTCGCTTAACGTTTAATCATACCCGAGATATCTAATCTATTCTTAACACATTTAATACATAAACAAAACGTCACTCACATTATTAGTTAACACATCTCATAACGAAAATTAATTCATGAACACATGGAAGTGTAGGCAAAACGTCTCGTAATTAAAACGTTATTAGAAAGTAAGTGATATACATTCTGTGGGACTTAAACTCGTAACCATCATCATGAATGTACACACACATAAGAAAATGTATTTTAAATACATAAAAAAAATCCATATTTAATTACTCAAAACTTCGGGGCGTTACAACTCAACTCCACTTGAAATAGACTTCGTCCCCGAAGTCATCGCTCGGAAGAAGCTCAGGGTAGCAATCTCGCATCTCAGTGTCAGGCTCGTCAACGACACACATCCGCAAATGGGGAGACACGAAAAATGTTAAGAATAAAATGAAGCTCTTCAGGGTGAACTACCCGATGATAATCAACTCTGGCTCCTGCAACTGCTCATACAATCTTCCGTCTCTAATGGCACAAAAAGATGAGGCTTAAAAGAATAAAAAATCGAAATGCTTTCTAAAAATCTCGGTTTATCTCAAAAAGAAAAGGATGTCGATAATAAGTACAAAATGATTCACGATACTCCTGCTGAAGGCGTCTTCTTGCTCTCGTGGTCGAACACAGTTTCTGCACCCAGTGGTTAATCATGCGTTGAATCTCCGATTCAACTCCACTTGGAGATTTGTTACGGTTTGTTTGTGGCGACCGATGATCTCGACGTGGTACCCGGTCGTCCAACCCATGCTCAAAATCACACTCGGCCCTCTCATGGCGATAACAACATGTTTTATGGGACAAACTTCCCCGCACATTTCCAACAATTATCACTTTTACATTTTATCAACAAATGAAATCTTATTATGGGCAATCTCTACCAATAGATGGTGCCTCACGGTCCTCTACTCTATAGGACATCAGTTTTCTTAAGACATAAGAAACAAATGAGTAGGTCGCCCCACTGTCAAATATTACTGAAGTAAGCAAAAATTCACGAGAATATACGTATCACACAGAATTCTCATATACTCAGGTATATGACTCAGAAATATGATCTAGAAATACAACTCAGAAGTCTAACTCAGAAATGAACTAACTCAAAAATATCTCAGGAGTATAACTCGGAAATCTGTCTCAGAAATATAACTCAGGAGCAAACTCAGAAATCTTAACTCAGAAGTAAACCCCGAAATCTAACTCAGAAACATAACCATAAATTTATCTCAGAAATAAACTCATAAAGTAATAGTAATTACTAGCAACACCATTTTATAAACAAATCACATTTTTACTCATTCTTATAACTACTCGTGTTCCAATTTACTAGTTTATAATACTTGGACTGATAATTTCTTTCTCAACCGCGTTATTGGTTCTCAGAATAACTCTTCTTTAGCCACTTATCGTTACCTCACTCTATTAGGTTACATATTAATCATTTTCATAACCCTCTAATTAGCTCAAATTAACAATCTTGTCATTTAATTCTCTTTAATAGGTTCTCATTCTACTATATCTAGTGGTTTCTCGATAATATTTTAATAGATGTTTTCTCATTCCTCCAGTTTAACGATTCTTAGTGGTCTGTTTCACTGGTTTTACACAATTTAAAATGTCTCTTGATAAAAAAAATTCAATTAAATTTCATACTCTTATTTTAATGATTTCTCATTACTCGGTTCACTAACTAATATTGATTCGACAACTTAATAATAATAAAATTTATTATTTGATAATTCCAAATAAAATATATTACTCAATTCAATAGTTTTGTTTGATCGTTTTCCTTAACTCAATCTAATACCTACTCACAAATAAAATTCTCATTAGTAAAAAAAAACTTTATAATACCCAAAAATATTAAATAGAACTTCGCATTAGTTTACAAGTGTTCTCTTTTTAACTTATTTTAATAATTCGTTCACTTAACTCGATCTATAAATTTCTTCCAAACTCAAAATTACTCAATAGCCATTCCAAACGAAATTTTACGTTGAACTCGCTTTATTAATTTATTACTAACTCAATTAACGGGCTCATTTTAACTCGTTATCTCATTATTTATATAATTGTGGTACTTACCATTTCTCTTTTGCACAATTGCACTCAACCCGATAAATCTTGGTTAATTAATTCGTCTATTAATCTCGATTATCAATTTTATAAACTCGATAGTTACACCATAGAAGTAATATAATTATTCTCAGTTTGCTCTATTCGGTAGATACTCTTATAAATTTTCTAATCAAATATGTGTATCTATATTTCATACTTTTAAAATCCTCATCCAGAAAATCTCTCTGTATAAGCTTCGTGCTCATAATAATTACAAATAATAGATAATGATAATTATTTTATTTTATTTTTTAGAAATTTCTCTTTTTACCCCTACTCAACTCCACTTGGAGAAAACTCGTCCTCGAGTTTGGAACTAGTATTGTCTACCAAAATAAACAAGCAAGTATGTAGTCACACCAACAATTAGGATACACATACTAAATTCACAATAACAAGCATTGGTCCATCGTTCCCTTCAAAATTTCCCCCTAACCAACCAAAAGTTCGGTGTGTACGATAATAGGGGCCCTCTATTACTTTCGACACCTACTTCTGTTTGGTCACGAGTAAATCCCAAAGTTTACAACTTCCCACATATAAACCCACCAACAAATCACACTCAGAAGAAAGGAATTTTAATCACACTCAGGATAAAGGAATTTTATTTTCAATATCTGATAAATACAGATATGCACTCAACAGTGCATACTCAACATCTCATAACCATTACTCAGAAAATCATGCGTACATTTAGTCTCGTACGCGATACTCGGATAACTCAGATTCATAGAAATATTTCCACTTAGTTATTTTCACAATTCAAATCTCCTTTTAAACTTTTCATTTGGATATGCCATTTATCATTCCTTATAAATATAACTTATATCCTCTTCACAGTTATATTAAATTTATTGTAATTTGTGAGCATGCCGATTAATATCTTTTTGATCAGAGTTCTCAGTTATTGCGTTTCTCGATTAATTTGATTCCATTTATCGCTCTTTTAACTCGTTTTTAAATAAATCATCATCAAATTGATGACGTTAGCTTCCTCTTAATCCTATTATATAATTACTCTTTATGATGAGCTTCAATAATATCTGATTAATTTGACTCATAAATTTCCCAATTAGTTGGTATAACAAACTTATATAAGTTATTCAATATCTCTGTGTTAAATTAATAATCTCTCACTGAATTCATAAAAAAAAAATTATGGATTTTCAGACTCAGCTATTAAAATCACATACTTTAAAAGTTTTCTCATTTGATCTCAATTTAATAAATCTCGATTTATTATTTTCTCAGTAAAAAGATTTTCCCAATACATCATGTCTCATCTCTTTATAAAAACATTTTCCTTTTTAATTGTCCAAAGATTTCATAACACCCGAATTTCTCATAAATTTAAAATTTTTCAATTTGATAAATAAGTGAAAAGGTTCCACTAAATAGAATCTCAAATGATAATTCAACATTAAAAAAAAACATGCTTAATCCAACTAAAGTTTTAATATTAAAACTAAAACGACTCTGAAATAACGGATAAAAATAAGATCCATTTCTAGTTAAGATTTCTCGTCTAGTTCAAATGTAAATAACTTAAAATAAATATCAATTTTAAATATTTTCTTTTTTTTATATAAAAATATGTTCTTGATATTTTCACTTCACTCGACTTGATAAACCACCATAAAAATATTCTTTAAATCGGTTGATAGTAAAAATATTTTTCATTTACTCGTTTCCATAACTCTTTCTATTAAGTGCTTTTCCCAAACGAAAAATTTATTCCTTCTCATTTTTATTTACCCAAGACATGTTCTCATCAAATAACTTATGGAATTACTATCAAAATTTCATATCCATTTATTACCCCTTTTGGTTACAAATTTATCAGAATTATAAAACCTCAAAGATTATATAAAATTTTATGTAATTATAATTTTTAGCATGTATGACGCAAATGCACTCAGAATTACACACGGAAAATATACTCAGAAAAGCGATCCTCGTCGCGAAATACACTCAGAGTTAAATCAGAATTATACTCAAAATAATAACAACAATTCTCATATTTGTCATTCCTCAAAACTCAGAATACCACGAAATTCCCAAATAAATAAAACCTCTAAAATATTACCGGCAACTGGAAAGCGAGAGGTCGACGTGACATGCTGCATACTGGATGTGGAATCTTTACTCAGAAAATAGTTTACTCATTTCTCATTTTAAAAACTCATAACTCAAACTTAAGTTTGAATTCACCCCTTGTGAATCAAAATCCCTCAAGTCAGTGCTCTGATACCAACTTGTAACACCCTAAAATTTACAAGGTTTTTAAAATTTTTGAAAACAAAATTATAATCAAAAGGTCCCATAAATAAATCTCAGATATTAATATTTAACATTTAAAACGTATTTATGGCGGAAATAGTTAAGACAAGGTAAAGTGTTTTAAAATATTAAATGATGTCCACATCAGTAACGAAAAGATACAGCGGTCAACCGTCCACCTTCTCCTTTCCTTTGCTGGTACCTGAAACAATGTGGGGGAAAGTTTGGGTCAGCTGGGGAAGCTGAGTGAATAATTCTCAAAATGCAAACAATCATAACATACAACACATGAGGGCACATCGGTGTACTCCTACTCAGAATCTACTCGATTAATTACTCAGATTTATTTCTCAGATTTTATTACTCAGATTTTAATTTATATAGCGCGCTTGTGTGATTTGGGACGAGAGATCAACCTCGCCCCTCCTCACACCTCAGATAGGCATAAGCCAAAAACTCAGACGGGAGTGATCCCAAAACTCAGACGGGAATAATCCCAAAACTCAGACGGGAGGTGATCCCAGGCATATAGCCAAAAACTCAGATGTGTGTTATTATGTTTTATTATCTCTTTAACATAATTATCTCAGATGCCCTAGCAAGTAGTAGCACAGAATGACCCTGTGCCGAGCTCGGTTACCCAGGCACAATGTCTCAGATTAAAATAAATCAACAGATGCTCAGATACTCAGATAGCATGTCAAACTCAGATAACAAATCAAACTCAGATAGCGGATCAAACTCAGATAACAGCTCAAGCTCAGATAACAATTATGGTGCAAGAAATGTAACACATAAGTCATGCATGTACAACGTTAAAACTGAATACACGGTGAGAATACTCACCTCGAATAACCGTAAGCTCCTAAATATCCTCAGTACTGAAGAGCGTCTCTAAACGGTCCTAGAAGGTCCTACAATGTACAAGGAAGCTTGGGTTAGGATTAGACTCAAAGGTAGTTTCAGCAGAAACTAAACAGCACTCGACTCTATCACGGGAACGACCATAACTCTCAAACAGCTCACTAGATTTTACTCAAATTTTTAAAGTAGCTAGATGACACAGCGGACTACAAATCTCTGTGAGACGGTCCTTTCGTAAAACTGACTCTAAGGATGTCAAAAACAGCGTGCAAAACAACAAATCAATTCTGCCAGATTATTAAAACGATTTTTAAAATAAGAATAATAACGATAAGAACGAACTGCCAATCGAACCGATATACGACCTAACCACTACCGAGTGCCCCTGGACGCAGCAGCCTATCCTTTATTTTCTGAATTATATGACATCATCCTCTAAATTAATTAGAGGTGCTTACAAAGGTCTCCTCGAAAGTGGTGTGTGAGAAATTCCATAATTCCTATCCGATTCACATTGACTGCATCCCTTGGTTTTTCTTTTCCAACTTGCGTCGATCAAGAACTCAGATTAGTTATCTTTGTGCAGCAACCCGAAACACGAAAGGATAAAAATCAGAACAAGGAGTGATGGAAAAGAAAACTAACAAAAAATAAAAGAATATCAAAATCCCTACCAATGGTTGCGTTTGAATCTCCATCTCAGTTCTCTCTTGATCGATTGACCGGACACCTATTCCGTGACCAACGATTCCCGCCGAGTATTACAGCTCCTCAGTCCCGATTGTATGAAGAAAACAAGCCGAATTAATAACCATGGATTAGAGGATCGAAGGGATTACATAAACGAAATAAACGGGAAAGTCTCACCGAACTCGATCACCTCAACCTAGGAATCGCTCGGAAATCTTCAATCTACGATCTGATTACTCTTACCCGATGCTCAATTACACCAAAAATGCGACAGGTTCTTGTGGCTTGGGATTGGACGAACAACAGATGGTAATGGGAATTCTCAGCCGCAGCTCACGATTGGAATGAAAGATTAGGGTGGACTTAATTAGGCTTAGAGGAAACTTTCAGCTTACGTAATAAACGATGGGCTCTTAACTTACAATCTGATTGGGCTAAGGACAAAGTTACACTATCGGGCTCTAGCCAAGACATTTGGCCGATCCAAGCAGCCCCATACGACTCTCTAGACTACCGAACACACATACTTGGCCCTTGGCCTATCGGTCGGGACTTGGTTTCGCTTAACGTTTAATCATACCCGAGATATCTAATCTATTCTTAACAAATTTAATACATAAACAAAACGTCACTCACATTATTAGTTAACACATCTCATAACGAAAATTAATTCATGAACACATGGAAGTGTAGGCAAAACGTCTCGTAATTAAAACGTTATTAGAAAGTAAGTGATATACATTCTGTGGGACTTAAACTCGTAACCATCATCATGAATGTACACACACATAAGAAAATGTATTTTAAATACATAAAAAAAATCCATATTTAATTACTCAAAACTTCGGGCCGTTACATGAACAACTTAAACAGTGACCATTTCTATACAGTTCCAGTGAGCACAAGGTTATTCCTTTAAAAATTGCAATTAATTTAAGATATTTGTACGCTAGTGAGGTTGATAAATGATTATTATATTGCTTACACACCCCATAATTAGAGTTCACTTCTGGTTTAAGAAATTTAAATCTTTACTTCAATTTCAAAATTAACTTAGATGTTTAGGTTTTTAGCTTCTGGTTTAACAAAACAATTCAATTTTGAGGGGATGTTTGGTTGGAATTGGTAGTTTAGTTTCCCCCAATTTTCTGGCTAATGCTGATATTGTTACAAACTGAACACCAAAATTAAAAGCTAATATAGAATACATCTCGTGTTAATAAAAAACATCCAGTGTTAATTTAAAACATCCACTGTTTTGAAGACCTTGCTCATTCTTTTCAAGACATTTCCCTTTCCACCCCATCTTTTGAAGAAGCCAAAAATCAAATTTGACAATGTTAATCGTGCATCTACAACAGAAGCCTCATCTTCCTGTAGCAATAACAAAACATAAACCACCTCAACAATCATTCTATTTACACCATAAATTAAGAACAAGAACTTGCAAAAGCTTATTACCTCTTCTTTTTGTTGCCTTCTTCGCATACTATTATACTGTCTTTTCATTTCAATACATTCAAAAACACACACAAAACACCAAGATCACCAAGATCACCCATATCCATATCTGATATTGTTATAACTTGCCCAACGTCCGGCGTCGCTCCTTTGTCTTCCTCCCCGTAACCAGAACTGGAATGAACGTAATAGTATTGAATAAATTCGTTAAATAGAAGAACGATATTGAAGAACGGACGTAATGATTTCGTAATATTACGCTATGAATAATTCGTTAAATAGAAGAACGTTATTGAAGAAATTACTAACCTGTCATCATTATCTAAGCTTGGATTTCAATTTCTTAGCCTCGTTTGTCTCCGATAAGAACCCTAGTTTGTTGACAGAGAATCGATCGCAGGTGTATAATCAAGGGGATTTGGCTTTTGATTATATGCAAACTCAAAATATGTAGAAGAATCGAACGTTATTGATTATCGCCGGATCGAGATGGAGAGAAAGGGAGGAAAAAAACGTGGGGGCTAGGGTTACGTTATGGAGAGAGAGAGAGGATGAATGAGATAAAAGGGGATGGACGGTTTTTCACAATTATTTACTTCCGATTTTACCCTTTAAGAAGCATTATTTCTATATTAAAAATTAAATAAAATTAGATAAAAGTCATCCGGATTACCAGCCCTTAATTAATATTCTTAACGGTCGAGATCGATTCATATAATGGTTCTGTGGTTCTGTCGCTAAAAATAGTTCTGCGCTGAATCGTACACTATATATATATATATATATATATATATATATATATATATACATATATATATATATATATATACATATATATATATATATATACATATATATATATATATATATACATATATATATATATATATACATATATATATATATATATATGTATATATATATATAGGGTCCGGATCCGGTGATGACTCTTTTCCCGGTGGGGACTGCGAAGACTCCTAGAAAACTCTAAAAATAATCCAAAACAATTTATTTAAAATTTTTTTTTTTAAATATCAAAATCGCAGCCTATAAGATCCAAAAAAACAATTTAAAAAATGATCAAAAAAAATATGGATCATTATTTTGATCCAAAAAAAAAAATGAATCAATGTTATGATCCGCAAAAAAAAAAAGTGGATCATAAATGTTTTTCAATTTCTTTTGTCAAATGTAGTAATAATCTTGGGAAGTTATATATTTTTTTTTCCGAAATTTTATAAATTTTTTTTGAGGTGTCCTCGCGAGTCCTCACCGTTTTTTGAGTCCTCACAGGATCCCACTTATATATATATATATATATATATATATATATATATATATATATATATATATATATATATATATATATATATATATATATATATATAGTGAATGGCTAGTTACAGAACCCATTTTAGGCTACAGAACCCGCAGAACTCAATCTAAATCATTAAATTTCAAAATTAAATAATCATGGAAGATACATGAAGTGATTTAACGAGGGACCTCATGCATGTATGTTATTCATGCATAAAAACATATATGTTTTTGTGCATGTATGTTTTCATGTATATATATACATAAGTGTTATTTTTGCATTATTTGAACATATATGTTTTTCAGTATTTTTGATGTTTTTCTTAAAGTATTGTTTGATTTGGGTTAAATGTTATTGTTTTGCATTTTTTTTTACTAAATTCTAATATTCATAGATGAGTTCTGCTTGGTTCTACGCAAAAAATGGGTTCTGTAAATACCTCGTCCCTATATATATATATATATATATATATATATATATATATATATATATATATATATATATATATATATATATATATATAGGGTTGAATTAGTTTCAGAACCAATTAAGGTGATAGAACCAGCAGAATCCAATCTAAACCATTGATTTTTGAAATGAAATGATCATGGAAGACACATTAATGTATTCGATGAGGGACCCCCAAATATTGGTTTGGATGGATCTCATTCATGTATGTATACATATATGTATATGTTTTCATGTATGTATACATAAGTGTTATCTATACATGTATGTATACATGCATGAATGACATCCATGCAAACTAATATTTGGGGGTCCCTCATCAAATACATTAATGTGTCTTCCATGATCATTTCATTTCAAAAATCAATGGTTTAAATTGAGTTCTGCTGGTTCTGTAGCCTTAATTGGTTCTGATTTTAATTCTACACTATATATATATATATATATATATATATATATATATATATATATATATATATATATATATATATATATATATATATATATATATATATATATATATATATATATATATATATATATATATATATATATATATATATATATATATATATATATATATATATATATATATATATATATATATATATATAGGGGCGAGCTATTTACAGAACTCATTTTTTGCGTAGAACCAAGCCGAACTCATATAAGAATATTAGAATTTAGTAAAAAAATATGCAAAACAATAACATTTAACCCAAATCAAACATATACTTTAAGAAAAGCATCAAAAATACTGAAAAACATATATGTTCAAATAATGCAAAAATAACACTTAAGTATATATACATGAAAACATACATGCACAAAAACATATATGTTTTCGTGCATGAATAACATACATGCATGGGGGTCCCTCATTAAATCACTTCATGTATCTTCCATGATCATTTCATTTTGAAATTCAATGGTTTAGATTGAGTTCTGCGGGTTCTGTAGCCTAAAATGGGTTCTGTAACTAGCCCTTCACTATATATATATGTATATATATATATATATATATATATATATATATATATATATATATATATATATATATATATATATATATATATATATATATATATATATATATGGTCCGGATCCGGTGAGGACTCTTTTCCTCGCGAGGACTGTGAGGACTCCAAAAAAACTCTAAAAATGATCCAAAATAAACTTTTTTCAAAAATTTCCTTTTTTAAATATCTAAATCGCTATGTATAAAATCCAACAAAAAAAAATTCCAAAAATGATCCAAAAAAAAAATATGGTTCATAATAATGATCCACAAAAAAAATATGGATCATTGTCATGATTCGTTAAAAAAAGTGGATCATAATTTCTTTTTGAATTTTTTTTTGTCAAATGTAGTAATAATCATGGTGGGTTATATATATTTTTTTCGGAATTGTTTGAAATTTTTATGAGGTGTCCTCGCGAGTCCTCACCGAAAAAAGAGTCATCACAGGATCCCACATCTAAATATATATATATATATATATATATATATATATATATATATATATATATATATATATATATATATATATATATATATATATATATATATATATATATATATATATATATATATATATATAGGGGCGGACTATTTGCAGAGCCCATTTTTTGCGTAGAACTAAGTAGAACCCATTTAAGAATATTAGAATATAGTAAAAAAATATGCAAAACAATAACATTTAACCCAGATCAAACATATATTTTAAGAAAAACATCAAAAATACTGAAAAACATATATGTTCAAATAATGCAAAAATACCACTTATGTATACATATATGAAAACATACATGCACAAAAACATATATATTTTCGTGCATGAATAACATGCATGCATAGGGTCCCTCATTTAATTTACTTCATGTATCTTCCATGATCATTTATTTTAAAATTCAATGGTTTAGATTGAGTTCTACGGGTTCTGTAGCCTAAAATGGGTTCTGTAACTAGCCCTTCACTATATATATATATATATATATATATATATATATATATATATATATATATATATATATATATATATATATATATATATATATATATATATATATATAAATATAAATATATAAATATATATATATATATATATATATATATATATATATATATATATATATAAATATAAATATATAAATATATATATATATATATATATATATATATATATATATATATATATACCCCATCTATACCGTATAGTCACCCTATTGTGACCCTATCGATTCCTGCTCTTCTAGCAATCATATCTAACTACCAGGTTGGCCCCGAACTAGCTAGAGCCACATTAACTTATTAACAGGGGATCCCCCGCATTAATAGGCTTCATCTATATCTAGTACATAAACATATACATACTAGAAACATACCGGGGATCCCCCGCATTGCTTAAGATAACGTCGAGAGTGTAACGACCCGAATTTTGTGTTAAATAAATTATGAATAAAATATGATAAATACGGATAAATCATTTAAAGAACGTAGGAATTGGTTTCGTGTCATTTGGATATCGTATGAGAAAGTTATGGACAAAACCGTGTCGAAGGAAACTACAAAAAATGCAGCCTGGGCTGCATAGCAGAAATAGCGACGCGAATTAGAGATATGTAACACCCTAAAATTTACAAGATTTTAAAAATTTTTGTGTGCAAGATTATAATCAAAAGGTCCCATAAATAAATCTCAGATATTAATATTTAATATTTAAAACGTATTTATTGCGGAAATAGTTAAGATAAAGTAAAGTGTTTTAAAATATTAAATGATGTCCACATCAGTAATGAAAAGATACAGCGGTCAATCGTCCACCTTCTCCTTTCCTTTGCTGGTACCTGAAACAATGTGGGGGAAAGTTTGGGTCAGCTGGGGAAGCTGAGTGAATAATTCTCAAAATGCAAACAATCATAACATACAACACATGAGGGCACATCGGTGTACTCCTACTCAGAATCTACTCGATTAATTACTCAGATTTATTTCTCAGATTTTATTACTCAGATTTTATTTATATAGCGCGCTAGTGTGACTTGGGCCGAGAGATCAACCTCGACCCGCCTCACACCACCTCAACACCTGTACTCTTCGGTGCCAAGTCAAAACGTCTGACACCAGTGCTCTTCGGTGTCAAGTCAGATATAAACTCAGACGGGAATAATCCTAAAAACTCAGACGGGAGGTGATTCCAAAACTCAGATGTGTGTTATTATGTTTTATTATCTCTTTAACATAATTATCTCAGATTGCCCTAGCAAGTAATAGCACAGAATGACTCTGTGCCGAGCTCGGTTACCCAGGCACAATGTCTTAGATCATGAATAAGTAAACAGCTGCTCAGATACTCAGATAACAGATCAAGCTCAGATAACAATTAAGGTACAAGTAATATAACACGTAAGTCATGCATGTATAACGTTAAAACTGAATACACGGTGAGAATACTCACCTCGATAGCGTAAGCTCCGACAATTCCCTCGACACTCTACACTACTGCCCGGCTAGCGTCTAGACAATCCTAAAACACGAAAAATAACCCTAATTAAACACAACTCCAAAAGTCGTTTTAGAAACGTTTTCCCTTGATTAACTAATAGTAAAAATTTCTCTAATGAAATAATCATAACACATTTTTATAATAAAATAACCATAATATTTTCTTTAATAAAACTCATAGCCTTTTCCTCTAATAAAATCAGAATGTTTTAAACCCAATGACCCTCAAATAACCTTTGAACAAAATCATATCACTGCTTTATGTAAAAGACAATACTTCCAAAAACTCATTTCTTAATTTGGAATCATAGCCAAAACGGAAAGGGAGAAAAGAGACAACAAAAGTTCCACAATAGTGACCCCTTATTTAAAATCATTAAAACTCATGCAACATTTGTACGATTACTTTAAAACCCAGTTCCCAAAAACTTGTAAACTACAAAAAAACGAAAAGGAAAGAAGGCAGTGAATAGAATTCTACCACAACTCTTGTTTGGGCTTGAAGCTAAATAGGAACCTTTGCTTGGACCATGAATCTGCTCGAGACTGCTAAACAAGAAACAAGGAAACACAATGGTGAAACAGATTCGGCAATAAGAACACACTTCGTGAAATAAGAACAAGACTCACCGGAAAACAATAACGAAATGACGGAGCTCACCGGAGCTCCCAGAGCATAAACAAAAAGGTTCGCCGGAATGAAGCTTGACGGCGGAGGAACTCGGAAATGGTGGTGATGCAGAAACGGGAATAGCGATTACGGTGGTGGCGGAACAGAAGCGTGCCACAAAGCTCAGAGACGGTGCTCACCGGCAAAAACTGAAATGAAGCTCCCGACGGCGAAGCTCAGAAGTGGTGGTTGCGGAACTCGGAACCGAGAACGGTGAAGATGGTGGTGGCGACAGCGGAACCCGGGAATGATGGTGGTCATTGGCGAAATATAAGACTTGATGGCAGAGGTTTCTTTTGGAAAGAAAGGTGGTGATACGGAACGACGTGGTGTTTTCCGATCAAACAAGGATGAAGAAGCTACGGTGGTGGTTAACGGTGGTGTTTGACTGAAAGATGCAGGTTACTTTCTCGGGGATTGCCAAAAAGGAAAATGATGAAATAGAGGTATTGCGGCTAGGGCGTGGCATGTCCTTTTTAAATCCCATGCACATGGGCCTTATACGAATATGACAAGAGGTACGTGATTGGTGAGCCCAATCACCCAATTCGACCCACCCATCACTGATTCGGATTTAATGCATAAAGCCATAATCGAATGGATAGTGGCGCAAAACTTTGTTCTCATGCTTATATGAAATCAGTAAAATAATAAAACATATATACATACTAGTCAATAAGGGGATATAAACCCGAGACAAATTCCAACACATATGAAATTAACCCCCGATTCAAATTTAAATAAATTTATATGGTAATATCCACTTATCGAAATTTCGGGGCGTTACAACTTAACTCCACTTGAATCAGACTTCGTCCCCAAAGTCATTGCTCGTAAAAAGCTCAGGGTAGCGATCTCGCATCTAAGACTCAGGCTTGCCAACGACACATATCCTCACATGGGGAGTCACGGAAAATATTATGAATAAAAAGAAATCTTCGGGGTGACCTACTTGATTAGAATAAATCTCCGGCTCTCGCAACTGCTCAACAAATCTTCTGTCTCTAGCGGCGCAAGGCGTTAATGGATCAAAATCAGAATGTTCTCTACGGAACTTGGTTTATATATCGATGAAAAGAAGGTCGATAATAAGCACAAAATAATCACGATACTCTACTGAAGGCTTCTTCTTGCTCTTGTAGTCGGACACAGTTGTTGCACCCAGCTGTTGACGTTGCGTTGAATCACCGATTCAACTCCACTTGGAAATTTACTATTGATTTGTTGACGATACCAGATGCTCAGCGTAGTACCAGGTCATCCAAACCATTTGCACAATCACACTCGGATCTCTCATGACGATAACAAGTTTTTATGGAAAATTTTCTTCCCGCACACTCCATCAAATGACCACTTACACATTTTAGCAACAGGTACAAAAATTTCATTATCGACAATTTTTCACCAAAATGACTCGGAAGGTCCTCTACTCTATGGGTCAACAGTTTGTTAACAACATAATAAATAATTTAGCGGTTTACACCATTATCAATTAATATAAAAACCATGCAAATAAATCACAAGGAATATACATATCACACAGAATTCTCATATACTCAGGTATATGACTCCAAAATATGATCTGGAAGTATAACTCAGAAGTCCCACTCAGAAATAACTCAAAACATATCTCAGGAGTATAACTCAAAAATGTATAACTCAGGAGCAAACTCATAAATCTTAACTCAGAAGCAAACCCAAAACTCTAACTCAGTAACAACTCATAAGGTAATAATATTTACAAATAATAGCATTAGGTATAAATCACATTTTTACTCGTTCTTATTACTACTCGCGTGTTCCAATTTACCAGCTTATAATACTTGAAATGATATACTCTCTCTCAACCGTGTTATTGGTTCTCAAAATGACTCTTCTTTAACATTATATTGTTACCTTACTCTATTAGGTTTGCATATTACCGATGTTGATAACCCTTTAAATAGCTCAAATTAATGATCTTGTCATTTAATTCCCTTTAATAGGTTCTCATTCTATTATATTTAGTGGTTTCTCAATAATATTTTAATAGATATTTTCTCATTCATCTAGATTAATGATCCTTAAATAGACCGTTTCACTGATTTTACACAATTTAAAGTGTCTCTTAATTATTTTGACCATCTCTACTCATTAATTTCATGTTACCCACTAAAAATTCCAATTAAATTTCATACTCTTATTTATAATAATTTCTCGTTACTCCAATTACGAATTAATTCCTTAGTTCTCATTTACTCAATACACAATTACTTTTTTTTATTCCCAAATTAAAGATTTTCTCATTGTTCATTATTTTAATACTTTCTCGTCTTTTAGAAATTTCTCCTTAGTTCAATATAAACTTCAACTCATTTAATAATTGCTCATAAATAATTTTTTTATCATAAAATTATATAACAATTCAAAATTTTAAAATTAAATAGATTAATAAATAAAATATTATTCGATAACTCCAAATAAAATATATTACTCACAAAATATAATTTTCTCATAAAAACTTTATAGCACCTCCAAATTTTAAATAGAACTTCCCGACAATTTAAAACTTTTCTCTTTTAACTTGTTTTATTGACCTGTTCATTTAACTCGATATATAAACTTCTTATAACTTAAAAATTTACTCAATAATCAATCTACATGAAATTTTCTCATTTGAGCTCGTTTTAATAATTCATTATCAACTCCAATTAACAACCGCATTTTAATTCATTTCCTCATATCCGACACATTATAAATTCTCATTACTTTATAATTTCTCATTATCTCATTAGCTATATAGTTATAATATTTGTAACATCTCATTTGCACATTTACACTCAGCCCAATTAATCTCGGTTATCAATTTTATAAACTCTATAATTACCCCGTGAAATGACTTTAAATAATCTTAATTACTCAGTTCGATAATTACTCTTATAAACTCTCCGATCAATTATATTATCTAGATTTCACACTTTAACTTCTTTACCCAGAAAAATCTCTATGCATAAGCATCATGGTCATAATATTTATAAATAGTAGTCAATGATAACTAATTCTCTGAAATTTTCCTTTTTACCCCTACTCAACTCCACTTGGAGAAAAACTCGTCCTCGAGTTTGGAACTAGTATTGTCTACCAAAATAAACAAGCAAGCATGTAGTCACACAAACAATTAAGATACACATACTAATTTCACAATAACAAGCATTGGTCCATCGTTCCCTTCAAAATCTCCCCCTAACCAACCAAAAGTCCGGTGTGTACGGTAATAGGGGCCCTCTATTACTTTCGACACCTACATTTGTTTGGTCACGGGTCAATCCCAAAGTTCACAACTTCCCACACATAAATTCACCAGCACATCACACTCAGAGAAAATAATAATAATAATAATAATATATTTTCCATATCTAAAAAAAAAAATACAAATTCGCACTCAGTTGTATGTACCCAAAATCTTATAAACATTACTCAGAAATGCACTCAGCAAAGGCACTCAGCAAAAGGCACTCAGCCAAAATATTTTATTATGTTTTCAACAGTTAAACTCAGAACATAATATAGCTCATAAACTCTTTTAATTTATTTTAAATAGATCACCACCGAATTAATGATGATAGTTTCCCTTTAGTTCACTTTTAATAAATACCGTTTAAGATAAGCTTGAATAACTTATTTTTAATTCCTCTCGGAAATTCTCGATGAGTTAATATAACAAACTTATATAGTTTATTCAATATCTTTGCGTTAATTTAATAATTCTTCATTGAACTCATTAATCACATAAGGAAAAATTGAATGATTTTCATACTCAACTTTTTAAATCACATACTTAAAGGTTTTCTTATTTGATCTCAATTTAATAAATCTCAGTTTATTATTTCCTAGCATAATGTTTCCTCAATACTCTTGTTTCATCTCTTTATAAAAACATTTTTCCTTTTTAATTGTCCCAAGATTTTATAACACCCGAAATTCTAAAAATTTCACAAATTCTAAATTTGATGAATAACTGAAAAAGTTTCACTAAATAAAGTCTCAAATGATAATTTAACATTTAAAAACATGTTTAATCCGACTGAAATTTTAACCCAACAAAAATATGTTCTCGGTATTTTCACTTTACTCCACTTGATAAACTATCATAAAAAAAATATTCTTTAAATTAATTGATAATATAAATATATTTTATTTACTCGTTTCACAGTTTATTCGTTTCAATAACTCTTTTTATTAAGTGCTTTCCCAAAATGTAAGATTTTAACATTTTCTCAATGTGACAAATTCATTATTTTTCATTTCTTATTTACCCACAACATGTTCTCATAAAATAATTTATGGGATCTATATTATAATTTCGTATTCACTTACTTGTACCCCTTTTGGTTAAAGTTTCTCAATTTTATAAAATCCCACAGATTATACAATGTAATTATAATTTTTAGCGTGTATAACGCAGATGCACTCAGAATTACACACGAAAAATATACTCAGGAAAACGATCCTCGTCGTGAAATACACGAAGAGTTAAATCAGAATTATACTCGAAACATCAATTCCCATATTTGTCATAAAATTCATTGCTCCTCTTTAATACTAATAACTTCCTCATTTACTCAAGCATATTTCTCATTTAAATTATTTATGGATTTTATATCCTCGGTTTATATCCATTTATTACACTTTTGGTTAAATTATCTCAGAATTTTATGAAATCTCACTTCAACTCTATAAGGTGTTTCTCCAAATTGAAAACTTTTATTACTTTCTCATTGGAATTTATAATTTCACATTCCTTCATTATATGTTTTTGTATATATAAATATATAGAACTCTAATAAATTAAAACCAAAACTATGCTCAAATTAAGCTCTAAATGATACTCATAATTATAGCATCTTGTATTAGTATTTTACAAGATTTTAAAAATTTTTGTGTGCAAGATTATAATCAAAAGGTCCCATAAATAAATCTCAGATATTAATATTTAATATTTAAAACGTATTTATTGCGGAAATAGTTAAGATAAAGTAAAGTGTTTTAAAATATTAAATGATGTCCACATCAGTAATGAAAAGATACAGCGGTCAATCGTCCACCTTCTCCTTTCCTTTGCTGGTACCTGAAACAATGTGGGGGAAAGTTTGGGTCAGCTGGGGAAGCTGAGTGAATTATTCTCAAAATGCAAACAATCATAACATACAACACATGAGGGCACATCGGTGTACTCCTACTCAGAATCTACTCGATTAATTACTCAGATTTATTTCTCAGATTTTATTACTCAGATTTTATTTATATAGCGCGCTAGTGTGACTTGGGCCGAGAGATCAACCTCGACCAGCCTCACACCACCTCAACACCTGTACTCTTCGGTGTTGAGTCAAAAAGGCCTGGCACCAGTACTCTTCGGTGCCAAGTCAAAACGTCTGACACCAGTGCTCTTCGGTGTCAAGTCAGATATAAACTCAGACGGGAATAATCCTAAAAACTCAGACGGGAGGTGATCCCAAAACTCAGATGTGTGTTATTATGTTTTATTATCTCTTTAACATAATTATCTCAGATTGCCCTAGCAAGTAGTAGCACAGAATGACTCTGTGCCGAGCTCAGTTACCCAGGCACAATGTCTCAGATCATGAATAAGTAAACAGCTGCTTAGATACTCAGATAACAGATCAAACTCAGATAACAGATCAAGCTCATATAACAATTAAGGTACAAGTAATATAACACGTAAGTCATGCATGTACAACGTTAAAACTGAATACACGGTGAGAATACTCACCTCGATAGCGTAAGCTCCGACAATTCCCTCGACACTCTACACTACTGCCCGGCTAGCGTCTAGACAATCCTAAAACACGAAAAATAACCCTAATTAAACACAACTCCAAAAGTCGTTTTAGAAACGTTTTCCCTTGATTAACTAATAGTAAAAATTTCTCTAATGAAATAATCATAACACATTTTTATAATAAAATAACCATAATCTTTTCTTTAATAAAACTCATAGCCTTTTCCTCTAATAAAATCAGAATGTTTTAAACCCAATGACCCTCAAATAACCTTTGAACAAAATCATATCACTGCTTTATGTAAAAGACAGTACTTCCAAAAACTCATTTCTTAATTTGGAATCATAGCCAAAACCGAAAGGGAGAAAAGAGACAACAAAAGTTCCACAATAGTGACCCCTTATTTAAAATCATTAAAACTCATGCAACATTTGTACGATTACTTTAAAACCCAGTTCCCAAAAACTTGTAAACTACAAAAAAACGAAAAGGAAAGAAGGCAGTGAATAGAATTCTACCACAACTCTTGTTTGGGCTTGAAGCTAAATAGGAACCTTTGCTTGGACCACGAATCTGCTCGAGACTGCTAAACAAGAAACAAGGAAACACAATGGTGAAACAGATTCGGCAATAAGAACACACTTCGTGAAATAAGAACAAGACTCACCGAAAAACAATAACGAAATGACGGAGCTCACCGGAGCTCCCAGAGCATAAACAAAAAGGTTCGCCGGAATGAAGCTTGACGGCGGAGGAACTCGGAAATGGTGGTGATGCAGAAACGGGAATAGCGATTACGGTGGTGGCGGAACAGAAGCGTGCCACAAAGCTCAGAGACGGTGCTCACCGGCAAAAACTGAAATGAAGCTCCCGACGGCGAAGCTCAGAAGTGGTGGTTGCGGAACTCGGAACCGAGAACGGTGAAGATGGTGGTGGCGACAGCGGAACCCGGGAATGATGGTGGTCATTGGCGAAATATAAGACTTGATGGCAGAGGTTTCTTTTGGAAAGAAAGGTGGTGATACGGAACGACGTGGTGTTTTCCGATCAAACAAGGATAAAGAAGCTACGGTGGTGGTTAACGGTGGTGTTTGTCTGAAAGATGCAGGTTACTTTCTTGGGGATTGCCAAAAAGGAAAATGATGAAATAAAGGTATTGCGGCTAGGGCGTGGCATGTCCTTTTTAAATCCCATGCACATGGGCCTTATACGAATATGACAAGAGGTACGTGATTGGTGAGCCCAATCACCCAATTTGACCCACCCATCACTGATTCGGATTTAATGCATAAAGCCATAATCGAATGGATAGTGGCGCAAAACTTTGTTCTCATGCTTATATGAAATCAGTAAAATAATAAAACATATATACATACTAGTCAATAAGGGGATATAAACCTGAGACAAATTCCAACACATATGAAATTAACCCCCGATTCAAATTTAAATAAATTTATATGGTAATATCCACTTATCGAAATTTCGGGGCGTTACAAGATAGCGACGCAATTTTTCGTCGCAAAACAGAAATCCGAAATCGCGTTTGGGGGTTATATCACGACTTATAGATAGCGACGGTAATAGCGACGCGATCGGCTTTTAGCGACGCGATCTTTGGTCGTTGGCAGCATTAAAAAGCGGGTTTCAAGTCATAAATGCTTCTCACAAACCCTAGCTTCTCTCCTAACAAGTGAGTATACGTTTTTGAGAGGAAAATGTCGTTTGGAGCCAATTTTGGGGTCCAAATCAAGTTATTTTTCTTCCATTGTTTAAGATTAAGGTAAATCTCTTCTTTCTCAAGCTTTAGATGCAAGATTTGGGGAATTTGGTTGAATGAATGTTAACCGTAGCTTTTGGGGTTTTTATGGATGATGAAATAGAGCATGTAGAACTCTTATCTATTATATTTAAACATGGGTAAACATATTTTTAATTTAGATCTATACTAGTTATGAGATGTATTTTGGGGAAAATGGTGGTTTGGACAACCTACCATGGATATTTGGGGAATATGATTATGGAGAGTGTAAAACACTCATAGCTAGCTTAGGAACCTTGTGTTCTTGCTAGATTTGGAATTTCATGATGTAAATCTTGAACTAGGGTTTGAGATTCCACCAAGTTGGATGAACTTGGTGGTTAGGATCGTTATTATGGGTTGATAATTGATGTCTAGTTATGGATGATAACTAGAAATGTGATGATTATGTTGATAGGTTGCAAGGAACTTAAGGTTGGAGATATTCCAAAGACGGAAAGCAAGGATTCGTGTTGATAAACACGATATGGATTTAGTTATCGCTAAGGTGGGTACATGAGACTTTTAAACTGGGTACATAGCAAATAATTTTGAAAATACATATGATATTTTACGGGTCTTTATTAATAAATATTTTGATAAAGATAGTGACTGAAAATGTATGAAAGTATGTAGAATGTGATACTAGAATATGTCTAGTATGATTGATGAATTAGAAGGAAGATATGATAAATTAAAGTAATTATGGAATCTATGTTAATGAACCATAATAATGAAGTAATTGATTAAAAGAGTGTATACTAAGCCTGTATTATAGATATGTATTAGTAAAGCAATTGGGAATGATTTTATAGTGATGAGTATCTTTTGGTAAGATTTACTAATAAAAGTAAAGAACGAATATATATGAAAATGAATATGATGAGACTAGTAATAATTGTGTATTATAGTCAACAAAGTGATAAAAGTATTATGATATCGATAAAATAAGCAACGTATCTTATGAAGTGAGTAGATATGGACCTCCTAAGGTTCATTGATTTGGATATAGATGTGGGTTTCTTATGATCGAGTCCATGGGACTATACAGGTACGTTCACACTATGGTGAACCAGTTATATATAGTTATTATTAGATAACTAACTTGTTTGATGATTAACGTGATAGCCAAGGGCTTAGATGGAATAACTTGATGAGTTATGATGAGTGATAGTATGGGGGTGATGCGGGGGATCCCCGGTCACTTTGGATGAGGCTGATTGGGTGTCGACCCATAGTCCATCATCATATAGGAGTCTTGCTAACTGGAGGAAGGTCCGGCGAGTAAGGCAGGTATCGGTAGATTGGGCGATTCCCTCTTGCCGTTATCTTGAGCAATGCGGGGATCCCCGGTATGTTTCTAGTATGTATATGTTTATGTACTGTAGGGTTTCACATGACTGATCGACCACTTGGGTCAACCTCCTAGTAAACTTGGTTCGACCATACTAACCAAGAACATGAACTTGTTCTTGACCGGTTTAAACCAACTAGCTGATTTAATCCCTAAATGCGGAACTGGGATTAAACCTAATCCTTAAACCCTAAAGGATTGGGATGTTGGAGAACTAGATTAGGTTAACAAGAAAGAAACCTTGTACGAAGAACTCGAACACACACATACTTGTGTGTTCGTCGACCATCAACCAAAGAACCCTAGGGTTCTTTGGCCGAAATTCGTCCAAGAGGGAGAAGGGAGAACCCTAAGCCTCTTATTTATGTACAAATAAGTTACGCTTAGAACCCTTCTAGTTTAATTAATATTAGAACTTTAATTAAACTTCCTTTTAACACTTCCATCCCTTATAGTTTTACTAGTTTATTATTGTTGCACTTAACTACTAAATGTCTAGTATTAATACACTAATAATTCGGTACCCATATACACGAATTATATACTTGTATTTATACTTTCAATAATTAATTATATAATAACCTTTATATAATTTATACAACAATATTATCCAATTACTATATGATTTAATAGCTTTAAATCATATCATGGATAATCTATAAATAACACATTGTATATTTACTCAACTAGTAAATGTACAACTACTTGTATTAATTAGTTAGTTGAACTAATCTAGTAATAAGTTAAACTTAACTTAATACTTAACTGATTCATAATGACTATTATGAACATTCCTCTTGGTAGTATCATTTCTTATCTTGCTCGTATTACATGCACTCACCGGTGTGACCCTTAAGTGTTTCATAGGCATGGATGTATCATCATAGGTTGACTGACTGTGTACATAATTTCTTCAGACTCCCACTTGTGCAAGTCTGTAACCTTTGTCTTAATGATACGAGCTACAGTGGCCTTCTAGATGGGCATGTAGGTAACCAACCCCATAAAAACAGCTTACGAAACCAGTTATAGTTTATGAAAAACTCTTAGTAAAGAACACTCTGTCTCTACTTCTTGGGCAAACTATGTTAGGCTCATCCCTTGCAGCACGATATTTGTGATAACGAATACGAGCATGGTAGAAATTATCAACTCCTGTATTTGAAATCATTTTATGACTTCTTGATTCAAATTGTTGTGATAAACGACAAAGAACAGATCAGTTCGTTTGGGCACGGCCATGCACTTGCCAGTTTCTTATCAAGTCAAAGGACCTATAATATCTCTCCTAAAGAGGAGGTGCAATTATCATCTTGTATATTTCGATTTAAAAATACAACTTCCTTTGTACCCAGTATCGCCTCGTATGACAAACGTATTTCAGAATTGTCTAAGTTGAACCAAAGCACATTAGTCATTGTATCCGAAACCAAATACCTCAGGCTTAAGGACAATCCTAGTGAACAATACTTTTGAACTTTTCAACCACGAAGTATTGTCACGGTGGTCAATCCAATATTCGTTGAGCCTCCAACAGAATATCACCGATATTTGGTTTACACAAAACTTGTGTAGCTATCTTCGAAGAACTTTCGAATCTACCACCAAATACCGCGATGACGTTAACGTCCCATCGAGGTTCCCACCAAGACGAGTAGTCACGGATTTTGTGTCTTCTTGAATAAATAGACTTTTATTCATGGATCTTGTAAAACATACAAAGTCTGAATAAAAATGTTACTAACTCATGTACTATTCCTCACTGGACATAGATACTGAATTATTACTGGATCATTACTTATTCCTTTTGTTTGTGTTGATTACTTAATGATTCTTACAAACTTAATTGTAACTTTATCACTAAACCAATCATTTCTATTAAACTAAAGACATAAGACGAGTATTTAGGAATACTATTACTTTTGCCTTTGCTAGATATTGTTCTTGCAACAATCTAGAACATATTCTAGTCTTGTCTTTTATGTAATTCGGTAAACATAGGAGGATTGGAAATTAACTCCTTAGTTTCATGAATTCATAAAACCATCCTTGTAACTAAAGCTTCTTTTAGTTACTTGATTTGTAGATATTCTTACTAGTTAGAGAAATTTCCTTAAATGACTATGTTATCCACTGAAGGGTTAACAACCTATTAGATATGCAATAATTAATCACAAGACTTGTGATCACGCTATTAGGTTTGCAATAATCTAATCAACGATCATTTATTATTTCTCTTAACTCTTTGGCTAACGACTTGGTAAAACCTTGTTGTTAATGTCTTACTAACTTACTGAATTCACTAACATCTTTAATGAATTACGTTAGTCTTAGCTCCCACTTACTTTTATGGAACTTAAGCATCTCTTAAACTACTACTTTGACCTAGTCAATAACTTGTAGTTTAATCTTTTAAGAATTCTATCAATAATTAAGATCATCATTTGGATTTGCGAATATCCAACATTCCTGTTTAGGGAATCATGATCTTTATTGATTACTGTATCTAGCAAGTATAAAAACTTGAAATGATACTATAAATTCTTAAACACATTAGTATTCTTTAAGAACTTCATTTAATGCCAAAGTTATTTCTTGGATTTCTCAAATATCCATTATTCCTATTAGGGAATTATGACTTGATTAAATATTGTATTTATTACAAGTATAAAAGACTTGCAATAATACCTTTTAATTCTTAAATACTTTAATATAGTTTGTCCCTTTTAAGAGTCGTTTAATGTCTAAGTCATTTTACTTGGATTATACGAATATCCAATTATTCCTACTAGGGAATTATGACTTCATTAAAAACTTTACTACAAGTGTAAAAGACATGTAATAATACTCTTTAAAGTCTATCTTGATTATATCCAATATAATCATACTATATTAATACTAATACTTTAAAACTTTCTATCATAAGTAATGACTATTACTTAAGATGTTTTAACTAAGTTCAATAACCTTTGAACCTTATGCTTCCATAAAACTCTTAAACACCTTCATTAGAAAAACTTTCTAATTACTAGCATCTAAATACCTTGAGCTATCAAGACATTATTTATACAACAATCAAACAAATATATAATACATGAAATATAAGTAAATCAAAACTTGACTTACAATCTAGTCATAAACCTTAACTAGTGTAATTATCACACATGCACACAATATAATTCAACCATGGATCTGAAATTTATTTAAAACCAAAATAAAACTTGTTTTAACATAAAATAAAATTATCCAAAAACAATAAACTAAAATTGTTTAAAACGAATCCACAAAATACTGAATTATAAAAACTTGGTGCTCGTGGGATCATCACCATCTCATGCCGGTCACTATCACTTTCCATCTCCTCCTGCAATAAATGATTGCGAAAGTTAGATTACTCGTAATGTACTTTACAAGTATCTTAAAGTGATTAAGAAGTGTGGTTGTGTTACCTGAGGAACTTGTGTTTCCTCCACTACCACTTGCACCCTTTGGACAATTCCTTTTCCAATGCCCAGCCTCACCACACTTGAAGCACCGGTTCTCGGTGCTCGCAGTGTTAGGCTTAACCTTCTTGACCTTTTGTTTGACACCTTTACCATTTGGAACTCCTTGGTTAGGATAGGTTTTACCCTTTCCTTTACCAACATGCCCCTTTCTCTTCTTCCCACCGCCACCACCGTTACCGATCAAGAGAACGTCCTTAGATTTGGTCCCCTAACTCACTCAGCTGTCTTGAGAATGGAATGTAGCTCAGCAATGGATTTCTCCATATTATGCATGTTGTAGTTGACCACAAAAGACTTGTAGTCATCAGACAACGAGTTGAGTATAGTATCTGTTGCCATTTGCAACGGTATGGGGTGACCAAGTCTAGCGAGGTGACCCATGTGTCCTTTCATTTTCATGACGTGGGCACTCACCGGCGTTCCTTTGACCATCTTGCAAGAGTTAAAGGCTCGATTGATGTCAAACCTCTCAGTGCGAGTTTGCTCTTGAAATGAATCCCTAAGTTGCTGGATCGTCTCAAATGCAGGCAGATCCATAAGTCCTGCTTGTAACTCAGGACTCATGGTGGGTAGCATCAGACCGCTCACATCGAGTGCATCACTGACATGCTTATCATAAGCTTTCCTCGTTTCAGCTCTGGCATTAACAACAAGGGTGTTTGGTACTGCTCTCTCCAAGACATACCACCTTCTCTCATGCCTGAGCACAATAAGAAGATTGCGCTCCCAATTGAAAAAGTTTGACCCAGTCAACTTGTCTTTTTCGAGGATTGAGCGAAGTGAGAGATTGTTGGTACTTGTTGTCGCAATCACGTTTGTTGGTGCCATCTACAAATCAAACCCAGTTTAATTAGTAATCATCAATAAACATTCTCTAAAATATGTTATAAACCCATAATTAATATTTTAGGCCTAGGATCCATATATCACATTCTCGCCGCAAGGTTTGGGCACTTCCCGACGAGACATGCTATTTCTGGTAGGTAACATCCTTACCGATCGTATCAAGACTTGACACGATTCCTAGGGGTCGTAGAATCTTTAGACTTATAACTTATTACAACTTTGTACAATCTAATTGTACATTTCTAAGTTAGTAGTAAAGTCTAGTATGTTTATTCTACTCAAGTACTTTTTGGGCCGGGACTCCCGATTATCACCAAAGTAGATCAGGCCATCTAAGACAGTGCGATGCTCTGCGCCGGGACTCCCGATTATCACAGAACCTTACGCACCCTAACACTCGCAATGATTTGAATCCATATCTAAGGTTCTTTATCCTTACAATATGAATATCGTTTAACAAGTGAGGTGTTCCATTAGGTGGATAGTACTTAGATCTAAGATTTTCTTGGGTTTGTTTAAGTCTTAAACTAAACTTAAACTTTAATTCCAATCTTAATTCTTGTTTAAAATGTGTGACTTGTGAATTGAAGAGTTCTACAAGACACCTTTTTAAAACTTAAGAACTATTCTTTAAAACTTATAGTTTTAAGAATTTGCACGATTTTACATGTATACCTAAAACGATGTGTACAAAACGTTCTACTAGATTTTGTGAAAAATCTTATCTAGAATAAAACTTACTTGTTTTATCTTACTTGAAAAACTTATAAACTTATGTTAAACTTTTTAAATCTATTATAATTCATAAACTTGAATCATAAATCTAGTTTAACACATCTAGTTTTTCATATGTTTAATAATCAAATCAAACATTTCTTATGACTTATTAGATTCGACCAAAACTTATGTCTTAACGACATACTTATAAACTTTGTGATTTTCTTGTGTAGCTCCCACTAGCTTCAACAACCATGATGAAACTTAAGCTAACACAATCACCAGTTTATACTTGGTGAAAATAATAAACTTACTATACAAAGACTATATATAATAATTCCTAGTTTGTTTAAACCTTTCTTATATTTAACTTGAACTAGTTAAATATAGGTTCTTGTTATTTTTACTTGATCATTAATCTAGTATATTACATGACTTGTAAAATACTTACTTGTATAATTATCTAGCTAGTTATAATAACTTATAACTTTATACATCTTAATATATATATAACTTTGTATATTTCTAGTTAATCATATAATTTCAACTTGTACAATTTCTAGTTATAATTAAATTATAACTTTGTACTTTCTAGTCTTAATTATATTATAACTTATACTATAACTAATTATAATATTATCTTTAAAGATCAAAATAACATTACCCTTTTTAATTGTTCCATTTTATCTTGTATTTTAATGTATTCGTATATATGTATAATTTATAATAAACTTCTAACATTCTAATAAGAACATTATATCTAGCTTATGCATGTGTTTTTAACTTAATCTAATTAAAATACGTATAAACTTATTATATCTTTTAAAATTCAATTTTACCTAATTATTAAAAAATTCCAAAAAATTAAATACATATATATAAATAATTAAATACATCTTGTTAATTTTAGAACTTCAAAATTAACATCTTCTTTATCAATTCCCTAAATTAATTAGATGAACCCTAATCTTGTTTTTGACCAATCAAAACTAGGGTTTTGACTTTCTTGATCAAAGACATTATTTTAAATTAAAAGACTAAATTTAATCAATCCTATTAAACAATAAACTTTGTTAAAATTCTAAGATAGATTATAACTTTTAATAAATTTATTTAAACTCTTTAAATTAAACCTTATAGACAATAATTTTTTTTTTCTAAATTACTAGGTTTAAAGAACTAGCTTTAATAAATCTATCAAAATAATAATTAAACTTATTAGACATAAACTTGTCTAATTAACTAGGTTTTAGATTATTATCCTAATTAATACTTTTAAAGTAATAAACTTAAACTAGTTTAAACTTCTAGGGTTCTTTTAGGGTTTTCGAAAACTTAAGGCTAGGAAACTTTTCCACCAATTAAACTAGGCTAGTTTAATAAACTTGGTGTCCAAGTATTCCTCTAGATTTCGAAATCTCTAATGGTTTAGGAAAGAATCCTTTTGATCAATTAAACAAATCTTGTTTAACATACTTGATCCTAGGGTTTTCCTTGGTCACGAAATTTTAAGGGATTATGGAAAGAATCCTTTTGATCAATTAAACATATCTTGTTTAACATACTTGATCCTAGGGTTCTTTCTAGGGTTTTTTTCGCAAATTGCTAGGGTTTTTCTAGAAACCTTCTTGACCAATTAAACTTAGACTAGTTTAATGTTCTTGGTCCTAGGGTTCTTCCCTTTTTCGAAAAACATGAAGAAGAAGAAGAAAACTTGAAACAAAAAAACTTAAAATTAAAGTAAACAAACAATCTTTGTTAATCTAGTCTAGATCTCTAAACCAACGCTCTGATACCACTGTAGGGTTTCACATGACTGATCGACCACTTGGGTCAACCTCCTAGTAAACTTGGTTCGACCATACTGACCAAGAACATGAACTTGTTCTTGATCGGTTAAAACCAACTAGCTGATTTAATCCCTAAATGCGGAACTGGGATTAAACCTAATCTTTAAACCCTAAAGGATTGGGATGTTGGAGAACTAGATTAGGTTAACAAGAAAGAAACCTTGTACGAAGAACTCAAACACACACATACTTGTGTGTTCGTCGACCATCAACCAAAGAACCCTAGGGTTCTTTGGCCGAAATTCGTCCAAGAGGGAGAAGGGAGAAAAGGGTTTCCCAAAACATACCTTGTTGATTGCTTAAGATAGATCCACTGATGATGAACAAGTCGAGCGATCTTCTAGTTGATCTAAGCAATGAACTTGGATCTTCAAGACTTGAAGAACACGAAGAACACGAAGAACGAAGAACACGAAGAACACAAACTTGTGTTCTTCCCTTGTTGCTTGTTCTCGGCCGAAACAAGGAGGAGAGGAGGAAGTATTTTCGCGAGGGTGTAAGGGGTTTTAGGGTTACCCTAAGCCTCTTATTTATATACAAATAAGTTACGCTTAGAACCCTTCTAGTTTAATTAATATTAGAACTTTAATTAAACTTCCTTTTAACACTTCCATCCCTTATAGTTTAACTAGTTTATTATTGTTGCACTTAACTACTAAATGTATAGTATTAATACACTAATAATTCGGTACCCATATACACGAATTATATACTTGTATTTATACTTTCAATAATTAGTTATATAATAAACTTTATATAATTTATACAACAATATTATCCAATTACTATATGATTTAATAGCTTTAAATCATATCATGGATAATCTATAATTAACACATTGTATATTTACTCAATTAGTAAATGTACAACTACTTGTATTAATTAGTTAGCTGAACTAATCTAGTAATAAGTTAAACTTAACTTAATACTTAACTGATTCATAGTGACTATTATGAATCATTCCTCTTCGTAGTATCATTACTTATCTTGCTCGTATTACATGCACTCACCGGTGTGACCCTTAAGTGTTTCGTAGGCATGGATGTATCATCATAGGTTGACTGATTGTGCACATAATTCCTTCATGTACTAGGTATGGTTGAAGCTTATTAATGTGGGGAATCCCCGGTTAATAAGTTAATGTGGTTCTATCTAGTTCGGGGGCAACCCGATAGTTAGATATAGTTGCTAGAAGAGCAGAAATCGATAGGATCACAATAGGGTGACTAGACGGTATTGATGTAGTATATATATATATTTATATATTTATGAAATTGTTATTATTATTGGGGTCTAAAACCCATGTATCTCACGAGACTATTTTGTCTCACGTACTACGTTTGTTTTGTGGCTATGTACTCAGGTTCAGGTTGAAGTGATAGAAGGTTGCACTAGAAGTGGCCTAGAGATGTTTAGCTCGGGAGCTCATAGGTAGATCCCGTTGCCTATGGTTTTGATATATTTGGTGACACCGTATTTTTGTAAACTCTAATAAACGTTTTAAAGTTTTTGTTAAACTGTATTTTGGACAATATGTCAAATATTGGAAAAATGTATTTTAAATGATTTAAACGATGTATTAAAAATACGGGTGTTACAACTTGGTATCAGAGCTATAGTTTAAGTGAATTAGGTGGGATGTCCATCCTAGTCTTAGACTGTAGCAATAGGAATGTAAGATTCCTTGAGATCGATAGGTTGACCTTGAAACTTTATGTTAAGTATAGGGTTGAACCTAGGGGACCTGTGGAAGTTGTTATGAATTTTGCAATGTGAAGTCTTTTGAGACCGTAGGGCATTTGTATGATAGGGTCAACCCCTATGAGAAGTGCCATGTTTTGATCTAATTGTGTTGTTTTTGAATGTTGAGTTGACCGTTTGAATCTTGTTTGTTGAATACGTTGGTATGGCGAAAGAATGAATGTGAAAAGTGGACGAGCTCCACTAAATTGGGAAGAGATATGAATGAGAATGTGAACCAGACTATTGATAACCGTATGAATGAGGGTAGGCAGAATGATTCCAATACCCGTACGAAGGAAGAGTCATCGAATGGCGAAGTCAGTAGTGGAAGTAATCTACATAAAAAGATAGCAAGACCTAATCGGAAGAAATTGAAGGATGTTGTATAGGGCCTTCCTAGCGTGTAAAACCTTTGTGTAATTCGGAAATTTTCAGCCGGAGGTCACGATGTGGTGGATTCGGTAGACTGAGCAAGTGATAAAGAGTAAAAAACTAAGGAAGAATGATATGATGACTTTGGTATCATCATTAGTGAAGGGTGAGGTATTGACACGGTGGAACGTGTTGTATGAGACTTTGGGAAAAAGAGCGTTGTACAAGATGTTGTGAAAGGAACTCACGAGTGAGTTGAAAGGGGAACTCGGCCTGGAAGGAATCTAGAGGGGGGGGGGGTTCATGATGCAACCTCGAAGGTCTTAGGTAAAATTGATGTATGTGATTATGGCTTAATTGTTTAGTTGTTGCACGAATTGGTGCTTATAGAAATTGGAGATGAGTCGTATGATGTGGAGATTTATTTTGGGAATAGTCTTCCCGGCTAGTTATGTGTATGGGAATTATATATATATTTATTTTATTTTTTTGGAAAGGATTATGGACCGGTGTGGCACATGTAGACAGGAGATAAGGGTTGATGTTATTATGTAGGGTCAAAGGGCGAACCACGAGAATGGTAGATGTTATCAACAAAAGGATAGTAGTACAAAGAAGTACTAACTCTTGGTAAGAATTGTTAGTATGGATGAGAATTATAGAAATAGAAACTTTGGAAATAGAATTTGGATATTCGGCGGGAATCCGGATGAGTAATGAAATGTTATTATACGTGAATGGTAAAGAAAAGAATGACTAAGGTATAAGTGATGCCTTAGAACTTATACATGGGAACTATGTGGAAAATAGTAAGTGTCGAGAACGACGAATGTTGATCGTTGAAAGCGGTTGAGCAAAAGTTGGCGTGTAGCCATAGTAAGTTTTATGATAGAGATGATGGATTTGATATTAGGGTAAGAAGTCAATTATTGGTAAAATGCCATGGTAATGATATGACGATATATGACATGGGGTAGTGTGAAACTACGGTTGGGAAAGGAATATTTCTAGGTCTCACGATGTATGAAAGTAGAAAATCGAGTGTTGGGCTAGTGGGTGCTAAGTCATGGGTTGCAAGTGTAGACCGGAGTCGATTGGTTGACTCAAAGATGACCAGGTTGACCGGTGAGTTATGGTTAATGGAATGGAGTGGTAGTTACTCCAGTAGTGGAAAAACGATTTGGAATGTGGTAATAAGGAAATGAACCGGTTAATGGTGGTTAATGTGTAAGTGAAACGAGATTTTATTAGTTACCCATGGGGTACAATGCATGTGCATTATGTGATGGCCTTCAAAGGCATATGACAATGAAAAGGTAATGTCATGTGGATCATGTTGAGTAATATGTCAAATGAGAAATATGTTAGATAAGAAAGAAAATGATAATGTGATATTATGGGAATTGTCCTAGAATTCATGATGAGTAAATAGACGATTGAATGAGTGAGGAAGTAGCAAAGCTACGTGATGCGAAAAGATGAGTAATAGATGGTATTGGTGTGGCATATACATATGTTTGTATATGTGCACAATAGAGATGTATAGATGGTATTGGCGTGGCATATACATATGTTTGTATATGTGCACAATAGAGGTGTTTAGATTGAATTGGAATGATATATATATATATATATATATATATATATATATATATATATATATATATATATATATATATATATATATATATATATATATATATATATATATATATATATATATGTTTATATGTTTATGTATATGTATGACGAATGTATAACCATGTGGTTAATGAGTATTGCTATTATGTCATGGTAAATGAGAATTTGGTTTGAAATGCGGGTTGCATTTAGGTCATGTATGTGTAGGAGATGCCTACGATTTATGGAATAGGAGGAAAGAGAAACTCCTAGTGAGCAAATTACTATTTGGTAACCTAGATATAGTAAACTTGTATAAAATTGTGGAATGTGTTGCGGTAGAGGATCTAATACCGATAATTGAGAATAAAAAGTTATGAAATTGATCGATGTGGTACAAAGATGGTGGAAGGAATACTAAGTGATAGTATGAGTGACCAAATGAAGGTCAAGAAACGGTAAATGTTAGTGTGACCTTAAGTAAATGTGCGACTCTCGGATTATTTGGGGAGAAATTGAAAGTTGAAAAAAAAATAAAAAAAATAAAAATGGGAACAATTATTAAGGAAATAATAATGAGTAGAACCGGAAGTGTTAAATTGTGTGGTAGTACCCCGTGAGTAGAGAATTTGTTAGTTGGGAGAAGTATCGTTGACTTTATGCAAAAGTCAAGATTTATCAGTTTGTGATTGGTTGACTTGGTCAAAGATGGGCTTTGACTCTCATTTTGAATGACTAGTGAATGTTGTGAGCATAATGTGTCGATTGTATGTACGTGAAAAGGTTAATGGAATAATTAAAAGAGTTATAGTCGGATTGTGCGACTTTGACCCGTTGGGTGTTTAGAGTTGAATTTGGGGATCGAGTATATGATTATTGATGGATCATAAATTAAAGGTTGATGGTAAAGGAAAGGATGATTAATGAAACCTTTAACAAGTAAAGAAAGTGTTAAAGTATAGTTGATTGTGCTTAAGTCAAAGATTAGACAATGTTGGATTATATCGACTTGGTCGAAGCTAGGTTTTGCTATCCGCGTGAATCAAGTAGGTAATTGTAATGATTGGGTCATATCATCCCTATGTGTATAGCGGATTAATTGAAGGATTGAAAGCTTATGATTACATTGTGAAATTTTGACCCGTTTAAATAATATAAGTTTAAGATTGATTTTTGACCCGTTTGGGCCTAACGGGGTTAAGTGAATGTTTAAATACATATTGTTGACTAAATTGGAATGAGAAAAGTTTCATGGTAATAACCACAAGGGAAAGATAACGGAATGCTCGGTCGAATGTGGATTGAAAACAATTTCTAGTGATTCCGAGGACGGAATCCTTTCAAGGGGTGAATAGTTGTAACGACCCGAATTTTGTGTTAAATAAATTATGAAAAAACTATGATAAATAAGGATAAATCATTTAAATAACTTAGGAATTGGTTTCGTGTCATTTCGTATAAGAAAGTTATGGACAAAACCGTGTCGAATGAAACTACAAAAAATGCGGCTTGGGCTGCATAGCAGAAATAGCGACGCGAATTAGAGATAGCGACACGATTTTTCGTCGCAAAACAGAAATCCGAAATCGCGTTTGTCGGTTATATCGCGACTTATAGATAGCGACGGAAATAACGACGTGATCGGCTTTTAGCGACGCGATCTTTGGTCGCTGGCAGCTTTAAAAAGCGGGTTTCAAGTCATAAATGCATCTCACAAACCCTAGCTTCTCTCCTAACAAGTGAGTATACGTTTTTGAGTGGAAAAGGTCGTTTGGAGCCAATTTTGGGGTCCAAATCAAGTGATTTTGCTTCCATTGTTGAAGATTAAGGTAAATCTCTTCTTTCTCAAGCTTTAAATGTAAGATTTGGGGAATTTGGTTTAATGAATGTTAACCCTAGCTTTTGGGGTTTTTATGGATGATGAAATAGAGCATGTAGAACTCTTATCTATTATGTTTAAACATGGGTAAACATATTTGTAACACCGCAAAAACTAAACCCGATTTTTTTTTTTTTTTTTTTTTTAAATATAATAATAACAGAAGCGTATAAATAACCATCATAAAAACAGTTATTATATAACAGGCCTTTTACAAATTAATTCAAAATATTAAAAGTATTTAACATTGTTAAAATATCCGGCGGTCCATTTACTTCTATATCAAAATTCAGAGTGTTGGTCAACCATTCCTAAAACACCCTTTTGACCCGTCCAAAAGAAAAACCTGCAAAAGAGTCAACGAGGTGGGAATTAGCTAACAGCTAAGTGAATGAACTTAAACCAATAAAATAATCGAACAACCGATGATAAATGTAATTATCCCAATTAGTTAGTTTTGAAGAGTAACGGTGGTTCTGCCGAAGCCTTAAATCATTGTTGGCCGAACAATGATAACCGATGGCCCTTTACTCAAAGACAGTGTGTGCCCCCTTAGAACAACCAGTGCTTCTAAGGGCGATACACCTTGTCAATAGTAAACTTATGCCCAGTAGAATGTTCCAATTACTGACCTCTTCCCCAAAAGTGCACTCAATTAATTACCGAATTATTTATACCGAAGTATGGGCTTGCAATAATAATTGCAGCCAAGAAAACTGCACCCAGGAAAGTTCGCGTTCGCGGACTAAGAGTTCGCGACGCGAACTCAAAGTTCGCGACCACGAACTTCCTCGCGATCCAGCCCCCAAATCCCTGCCTCATGCTCGCGTTCGCGAACCCTATGTTCGCGACGCGAACTTCCCCAGACACTAAATCCTGCACCTTTTTACCATTGCAGCCAATTCCTAACCAAGTTTTACACCTAATGGGTGAAGACTAAATCCACTCACCTTAGCTACGCAATCCACTCCCCAAAACTCAGTATACTAACTACTGAGTTCCCTTGCCTTTGCCTGTAATAATAATACAACCGAGTTAGTGACCGAATTAACCGAAATAGCTAAAATGCAAGTATTATAGAAATGACAAAGACTTGCACAATTCCTTTAACCATTTAGCCACAAGCTCAAATATGACAATAAACATGACCTAAGCTTCCCAATTCAAGACTTGCACCAAAACATGTATTTATGTTCGATTCTAACTATTTAGGCCCAAACGGGTCAAAACCAAACTAAACCAACAACACTTACAAATAGTTACATTTCTCATATAAATAATGTTAGAATCATTTATAACCATTTGATAACCAATTCTGATCAAGACATCTATTTAAGTTGACTTAGAAAAGTCAACAATGCACAACTAGCTAGTTAAGGCCATTTCAAGACAATTAGCCAAACACCACCCAAATTAGCATCAAATACACTTACAAATCAGTCAATTTCCATCTCATGATGATTCTACACTAATTTAAACATCAAGAATTCCATTTACACAAATTATCAATTTTGGTGGGTTTTGGTCATCTTCTCCAAAACTCCATAACTAGGGTTCTTGAGGTCCAAAACTTAGACTCACAATTCAACCATAACTATGCATCTAGAACACACAAGAGTAGTTAAGAACATCATCTAAACCCTAGCAATTCATCAATTTCATGTTTTAAGGCAAAGAGACTCCATAACTCAAGAACCCTAAGTTTTTCTAGCAAGAACACACAAGTTAATAAACAATTAGCATGAATCCTACCTTGTGATGATGATGATGATTCCGAAAATCAGAGGAAGGACAAAACAATGCTAGACTTCTTCAAAAGAGAGCTTCAAGAAAAATATGTATGTGTGTCTAGTGTGTGTGTGTGTCGATATACCAGGGGAAAAGAGAAGAAAGGAGGTTTTGCCACCTCCTTGGCCACGTGCCCTCCCAACCCAAAATAGACCCAAATCAATTAAACACAGATACATTCTGAAAGTCTAGGTCGCGCTTGATTTAATTAAAAATACTTATCTAACTCAGATTTTAATAACGAAGATATTTTTGGAACTGTAATTCAAAGTTTAATAAGAAATAAAATTTGCTCTCTTATACTTGATCAAATCAGTTAATACATATTTTAACCCCTTGATTAAAATATAACAAAATCCAATTAAATCACATAATTTATTAAAAAGAATAAACAGATATAATTACTTACCGAAAGTAATTTAGAAATCTAGGCCGGGTCTCAGGGTGTTACAAATCTCTCCCCCTTAAAGAGATTCCGTCCCCGGAATCTCACTTTGCTCAAATAAATTCGGGTAACGATCTTTCATTTCAGCCTCAGTTTCCCACGTTAAATTAGAACCTAAACTATGTTTCCATTTGACCAAAACCATAGGAATCTGCTTCTTCCTCAACTTTGTTACCTTTTTATCCAATAGTTCAACCGGCTCTTCTATCAACCTTTTCTTTGTATCAACTTTCAGCTCTCGAACCGGCAAGATTTGAGATTCGTCTTCCACTTTGCATTTTCTCAAATAACAAACATTAAAAGTATCATGAATACCGGACAATTCCGGTGGTAGTTCTAAAGTCACCAATTGATCATTAACGACCCGACTGATACGAAACGGGCCAATGTACCTTGGAGCTAATTTACCACGTTTCCCAAACCGAATAATTCCCTTCCAAGGCGAGACTTTTAAATACACCAACTCATTTTCTTCAAAAGTTACCGGTCTACGTCTCGGATCTGCATACATTTTCTGACGATCTCGGGCCGCTTTCAATTTTTCTCGGGCAATGGCCACCTTCTCGGCCGTCAATTGAACTATATCAGGGCCCGCAAACTGTTTTTCGCCTGCTTCTAACCAACAAGTGGGGGTACGACAACGACGACCATACAACATTTCATAAGGTGGCATCTCAATACTTGAGTGATACGTGTTATTGTAGGCAAATTCAATTAACGGTAAATGAGAATCCCAAGAACCACCATATTCTAACACACACGCCCGAAGCATATCTTCTAAGGTCTGAATCGTTCTTTCTGTCTGGCCATCTGTTTGCGGATGGTATGCGGTGCTTAGATTAATCCTTGTACCCAATTCTCTTTGTAAGCTCTTCCAAAAATTAGAAACAAAACGAGGATCTCGATCCGACACAATCGATAATGGAATGCCATGACGAGAAATTATTTCATCAATATATAGTTTAGCTAGTTGATCGAGGGACGCTGTTTCTCTTGTGGCCAAAAAGTGAGCACTTTTAGTTAATCGGTCGACTATCACCCAAATCATATCGTGATTTTTCTGAGTACGGGGAAGTTTCGTGACGAAATCCATGGTTATATTTTCCCATTTCCATTCGGGTATTTCTAACTGTTTCAACGACCCATACGGTTTCTGATGCTCAGCCTTGACTTGCGCGCAAATCTGACACTTTTCAACAAATTGAGCAACGTCGGTTTTCATAGTAGGCCACCAATATAACACCTTTAAGTCGTTATACATTTTTGTACTACCCGGATGGACCGACAATCGAGATTTATGCGTCTCCGTCAAAATCAATTCCCGAAGTCCCCCGAGTAGTGGTACCCAAACACGAGACTTATACAATTTTAACCCCCGCTTGTCATCAACTAACTCATCTTTTCTTTTACTCATAACTTCCGATTATAAATGTTCATTACCCAATGCCTCAAGTTGGCATATTCGAATTCGACTTATCAGATCCGAAACAATTTCCATACGCATGAATTGGATCTTTTCTGAAGTACCCTTTCGACTTAAAGCATCGGCTACCACGTTCGCCTTACCCGGGTGATAACGAATTTCACAATCATAATCTTTGATCAACTCTAACCACCTTCGCTGCCTCATATTCAATTCTTTTTGTGTGAAAATATACTGAAGGCTCTTGTGATCGGTGCAAATAACACATTTAGTGCCATAAAGGTAATGTCTCCATAGTTTCAATGCAAAAATAACGGCTGCTAATTCCAAATCATGAGTCGGGAAATTCCTTTCGTGAGTTTTTAACTGTCTCGAGGCATAAGCGATAACCCGATCCCTCTGCATTAAAACGCAACCTAGGCCCGCGAATGATGCATCACAATACACAATAAAGTCGTCAGACCCATCGGGCAAGGTAAGTATTGGAGCCTGACACAAAAGTTGCTTTAAAGTTTGAAATGCCGTTTCTTGATCATTGCCCCATTGGTAAGGTACATCTTTACGTGTCAATTTCGTTAACGGACTAGCAATCTTAGAGAAATTTTGAATAAATCTACGGTAATACCCTGCCAACCCCAGAAAACTTTTAATCTCTGACGGTGTTTTCGGTGAACCCCAATTCATCACTGCAGTTATTTTGGCCGGATCAACCTTAACCCCCTCTGAACAGATTACATGCCCTAAAAATTGCACTTCCCGAAGCCAAAATTCACATTTAGAGAATTTGGCAAATAATTGCTCACGTTTCAAAGTCTCCAAAACCTGTCTTAAATGCTGCTCATGATCTAACTCAGATTTTGAGTAAATCAGAATATCATCTATAAATACAATAACGAACTGATCAAGGAATGGTCTACATACCCGGTTCATTAAATCCATGAAAATGGCGGGAGCATTCGTCAACCCGAATGGCATAACCAAAAACTCGTAATGGCCATATCGAGTTCTAAAGGCGGTTTTAGGAATATCACTTTCTTGAACCCGAACTTGATGGTACCCGGATCTCAAATCGATTTTAGAGAAATATGAAGCCCCTTGCAACTGATCAAACAAATCATCTATTCTCGGGAGTGGGTACTTGTTCTTTATGGTTCTTTTATTTAACTCCCGGTAATCTATACACATACGGAGAGAACCGTCTTTCTTCTTTACAAATAGTACCGGAGCTCCCCATGGAGAGGAACTCGATCGAATGAAACCCTTATCTAATAATTCTTGAATCTGAGACATCATTTCACGGATTTCGGAAGGGGCCAAACGGTATGGAGTTCGAGCTACGGGACTGGCTCCCGGAATTAAATCAATTTTGAATTCTACCTCCCGAACGGGAGGTAACCCAGGCAAATCATCAGGAAAGACCTCCGGGTATTCCGATACCACCCGGATGTCACCAATTGTCTTCTTTTCTTTTCGGACATCAATAGCATAAGCAAGGAAAGACTCACACCCTTTGACCAAAGATTTTCTGGCCTTCATAAATGATATAATAGGGAAAGAAGAATTCACACGGTCACCGCGGGCCACTACATGTGTCCCGTCGGGTAAAGGAAAAGAAATTATCTTTTTATCACATTTAATATTAGCCTTATTTTTACTAAGCCAATCCATACCAAGGACAACATCGAAGCCAGATATTGGCATTAATAAAAGGAAGGTCACAAATTGCACACCATCGATATCTATACGTGCCCCGGACACAGATGTTGTGACCGGAACCAAATTTCCATCTGCTACTTCTATTTCTAATGGGGTAGTTATCTCATTCATAGGTAATTTCAATTTGCCACAGAAAGTTATAGAAATAAAAGAGCGATTTGCTCCAGAATCAAACAATACACGAGCAGGAACCGAATTGATTAGGAACATACCGGTAATTACATCATCGGTTGTAGTGGCCTCCTCGACTGTCATCCGAAATGCTCTACCCTCAGGTGGAGGGTGAGTCTTTCTTTTATGGCTTGTGGTCGACAACGATGCCCCACCCAATCCAGAACCTGCACCCGTCTTCCTAGCCGCAGGACATTCTCCCGCTCGGTGACCCTCTTTATGACAATTCCAGCATACATTCCCCGGGAAGTTACAGTCTTTTGCTTCATGTTTGAATTGGCCACATCGTGCACACCTCAAGGTTTGAAGTGTACATGGTCCAGAATGTGATGACTTGCATCGGGAACACCAAGGTGCTCTTTGATCCGATGTAAAAACCGTACTTTTACGACTCGAATTACCTTGCTTTCGATTACCCTGCCATTTCCGGCTTTGTTGAGAGCCTGATTGGGTTAAATTTGACTTATGGAACCCCGTTCTTTCCCTACCCATTTGATCACTTGCTTTAAAATCACTTTCTGCCGACTTTGCCAAAGAAAATGCTTGGGTTAGAGTATTCGCATGCCTAACAGACCCTCGATATTTTGGTAACAATGCATCGATAAAATGTTGTAATTGAGCTTGCTCGTCGGGCACCCATTGTTGCACAAATCGTAATTTTCCATTAAATTGTCTTATCAGTTCATCCACAGTCATTCTTTCATCCATTTTCAACCCCATAAAATCTCTTCTTATCTTGTTCATCTCGAATGAATTACAATATTGAGCACAAACTTGATCATAAAATTGGCTCCATGTAATTGAAGCTAATTGAGCGGCTGAGAAATTTGCGGTTATAGTACCCCACCACTGCATTGCATCACCTATTAATCTTCGAGAGGCGTACATTACTCGCCGGTCATCATCACAGTTACATGCATCAAGGGCCCTAGACATCTCCATTAGCCAGTTTAAGGTAACACTCGGGTCGGTACTTCCACCATATTCTGATGGCTTACAATCAAGAAATTGTTTATATGTGCAAGGTTGTTTCTGAGGTGGTGGATAACCGGGGTATGGGTAAGGATAATATCCTTGTGGTGGATATTGATAGTTAAACATTGGGGGTGGCATGTTGGTGGGAGGTTGTGTGGTGGTATTCACGGGTGGAGTTGGTATTGAGTAGGTATGATTTTGTTCGTATTCTCTAACAATATTTCTGAGATCTTGAAGTTGGCCTTCCAACGAGTGGACATATTCTTCATTAATTACCGGATTACTTCCCGATGGTTGATCATTCCCGGCTTCATTGGTTGGTGGGTTCGGGTGGTTTGTATGATCGTTATCTGCCATACCTGTGACAATCACAACATCTCACGAACAATTAGTGTAATCCGTTAGTATCTACACACTAACTACTAACACCCTAAAGTTCACTCACTAATCCCAAACCCAAATCTAGGAATGTTTGACCAAACTCGAGCCAAGATTTGGGAATGTTACACCTAAATGTGTACACATTGCCAAACCAAAGCTCTGATACCAAATTGTAACACCGCAAAAACTAAACCCGATTTTTTTTTTTTTTTTTAAATATAATAATAACAGAAGCGTATAAATAACCATCATAAAAACAGTTATTATATAACAGGCCTTTTACAAATTAATTCAAAATATTAAAAGTATTTAACATTGTTAAAATATCCGGCGGTCCATTTACTTCTATATCAAAATTCAGAGTGTTGGTCAACCATTCCTAAAACACCCTTTTGACCCGTCCAAAAGAAAAACCTGCAAAAGAGTCAACGAGGTGGGAATTAGCTAACAGCTAAGTGAATGAACTTAAACCAATAAAATAATCGAACAACCGATGATAAATGTAATTATCCCAATTAGTTAGTTTTGAAGAGTAACGGTGGTTCTGCCGAAGCCTTAAATCATTGTTGGCCGAACAATGATAACCGATGGCCCTTTACTCAAAGACAGTGTGTGCCCCCTTAGAACAACCAGCGCTTCTAAGGGCGATACACCTTGTCAATAGTAAACTTATGCCCAGTAGAATGTTCCAATTACTGACCTCTTCCCCAAAAGTGCACTCAATTAATTACCGAATTATTTATACCGAAGTATGGGCTTGCAATAATAATTGCAGCCAAGAAAACTGCACCCAGGAAAGTTCGCGTTCGCGAACTAAGAGTTCGCGACGCGAACTCAAAGTTCGCGACCACGAACTTCCTCGCGATCCAGCCCCCAAATCCCTGCCTCATGCTCGCGTTCGCTAACCCTATGTTCGCGACGCGAACTTCCCCAGACACTAAATCCTGCACCTTTTTACCATTGCAGCCAATTCCTAACCAAGTTTTACACCTAATGGGTGAAGACTAAATCCACTCACCTTAGCTACGCAATCCACTCCCCAAAACTCAGTATACTAACTACTGAGTTCCCTTGCCTTTGCCTGTAATAATAATACAACCGAGTTAGTGACCGAATTAACCGAAATAGCTAAAATGCAAGTATTATAGAAATGACAAAGACTTGCACAATTCCTTTAACCATTTAGCCACAAGCTCAAATATGACAATAAACATGACCTAAGCTTCCCAATTCAAGACTTGCACCAAAACATGTATTTATGTTCGATTCTAACTATTTAGGCCCAAACGGGTCAAAACCAAACTAAACCAACAACACTTACAAATAGTTACATTTCTCATATAAATAATGTTAGAATCATTTATAACCATTTGATAACCAATTCTGATCAAGACATCTATTTAAGTTGACTTAGAAAAGTCAACAATGCACAACTAGCTAGTTAAGGCCATTTCAAGACAATTAGCCAAACACCACCCAAATTAGCATCAAATACACTTACAAATCAGTCAATTTCCATCTCATGATGATTCTACACTAATTTAAACATCAAGAATTCCATTTACACAAATTATCAATTTTGGTGGGTTTTGGTCATCTTCTCCAAAACTCCATAACTAGGGTTCTTGAGGTCCAAAACTTAGACTCACAATTCAACCATAACTATGCATCTAGAACACACAAGAGTAGTTAAGAACATCATCTAAACCCTAGCAATTCATCAATTTCATGTTTTAAGGCAAAGAGACTCCATAACTCAAGAACCCTAAGTTTTTCTAGCAAGAACACACAAGTTAATAAACAATTAGCATGAATCCTACCTTGTGATGATGATGATTCCGAAAATCAGAGGAAGGACAAAACAATGCTAGACTTCTTCAAAAGAGAGCTTCAAGAAAAATATGTATGTGTGTCTAGTGTGTGTGTGTGTCGATATACCAGGGGAAAAGAGAAGAAAGGAGGTTTTGCCACCTCCTTGGCCACGTGCCCTCCCAACCCAAAATAGACCCAAATCAATTAAACACAGATACATTCTGAAAGTCTAGGTCGCGCTTGATTTAATTAAAAATACTTATCTAACTCAGATTTTAATAACGAAGATATTTTTGGAACTGTAATTCAAAGTTTAATAAGAAATAAAATTTGCTCTCTTATACTTGATCAAATCAGTTAATACATATTTTAACCCCTTGATTAAAATATAACAAAATCCAATTAAATCACATAATTTATTAAAAAGAATAAACAGATATAATTACTTACCGAAAGTAATTTAGAAATCTAGGCCGGGTCTCAGGGTGTTACAATATTTTTAATTTAGATCTATACTAGTTATGAGATTTATTTTGGGGAAAATGGTGGTTCGGACAACCTACCATGGATATTTGGGGAAGATGATTATGGAGAGTGTAAACCACTCTTAGCTAGCTTAGGAACCTTGTGTTCTTGATAGATTTGGAATTTCGTGATGTAAATCTTGAACTAGGGTTTGAGCTTCCACCAAGTTGGATGAACTTGGTGGTTAGGAATGTTATTATGGGTTGATAATTGATGTCTAGTTATGGATGATAACTAGAAATGTGATGATTATGTTGATAGGTTGCAAGGACTTAAAGGTTGGAGATATTCCAAAGACGGAAAGCAAGGATTCGTGTTGATAAACACGATATGGATTTAGCTATCGCTAAGGTGAGTACACGAGACTTTTAAACTGGGTACATAGCAAATAGTTTTGAAAATACATATGATATTTTATGGGTCTTTATTGTAAAAATATTTTGATAAAGATAGTGACTGAAAATGTATGAAAGTATGTAGAATGTGATACTAGAATATGTCTAGTATGATTGATGAATTAGAAGGAAGATATGATAAATTAAAGTAATTATGGAATCTATGTTAATGAACCATAATATTGAAGTAATTGATTAAAAGAATGTATACTAAGCCTTTATTATAGATATGTATTAGTAAAGCAATTGGGAATGATTATATAGTGATGAGTATCTTTTGGTAAGATTTACTAATAAAAGTAAAGAACGAATATATATGAAAATGAATATGATGAGACTAGTAATAATTGTGTATTATAGTCAACAAAGAGATAAAAGTATTATTATATCGATAAAATAAGAAACTTATCTTATGAAGTGAGTATATATGGACCTCCTAGGGTTCATTGATGTGGATATAGATGTGGGTTGCTTATGATCGAGTCATGGGACTATACAGGTACGTTCACACTATGGTGAACCATTTATATATATTTATTATTATATAACTAACTTTTTTGATGATTAACGTGATAGCCAAGGGCTTTGATGGAATAACTTGATGAGTTATGATGAGTGATATTGTGGGGGTCATGTGGGGGATCCCCGGTCACTTTGGATGAGGCTGATTGGGCGTCGACCCATAGTCCGTCATCATATAGGAGTCTTGATAATTGGAGGAAGGTCCGGCGAGTAAGGCAGGTATCAGTAGATTGGACGATTCCCTCTTGCCGTTATCTTGAGCAACCCCAGTATGTTTCTAGTATGTATATGTTTATGTACTAGATATGGTTGAAGCTTATTAATGCGGGGGATCCCCGGTTAATAAGTTAATGTGGTTCTATATAGTTCGGGGGCAACCCGATAGTTAGATATAATTGATACAAGAGCAGAAATCGATAGGATCACAATAGGGTGACTAGACATTATTGATGTAGTATATATATATATATATATATATATATATATATATATATATATATATATATATATATATATGTTTATATATTTATGAAATTGTTATTATTATTGGGGTCTAAAACCCATGTATCTCACGAGACTATTTTGTCTCACGTACTACGTTTGTTTTGTGGCTATGTACTCAGGTTCAGGTTGAAGTGATAGAAGGTTGCACTAGAAGTGGCCTAGAGATGTTTAGCTCGGGAGCTCATAGGTAGATCCCGTTGCCTATGGTTTTGATATATTTGGTGACACCGTATTTTTGTAAACTCTGATAAAGGTTTTAAAGATTTTGTTAAACTGTATTTTGGACAATATGTCAAATATTGGAAAACTGTATTTTAAATGATTTAAAAGATGTATTAAAAATACGGGTGTTACAGAGAGGAAATCACCCAATCTACAGATACCTACCTTACTTCAGTTAGCAAGACTCCTATCCGATGATGGACCATGGGTCGACGCCCAATCGTCCTCATCCAAAGTGACCGGGGATCCCCCGCATCACCCCAAATCTATCACTCATCATGTATCATCCTAAAAACCGGCCTAGTAGTTTTAGGTATATATGGATATTTGATAAACATCTATTTGACCATATGTGGAATAAATTGTTTAAATGTTAAATAAATTGTTTGACCTTTTGTCCTTTTGTGATATTTTAATCAAGGGATTAAAATATCCGATTTCTGAAATGTTAGACGATTTTGTGATTTTTGTATCTTTAGATTTCTTGTCGGATTTCGTTTCCGGAAATGCTTTCGTTTTAAAAATTGGAGTCCGTATGGTATTTTAAATAAATTAACTACGAACGAGACTTTTTATATTGTATTGTTTAAAAAAATTGAAAAATGACAAAGTGGCCCCCCTTTTGTGATTTTCGGCAGCCAAAGGGGAGGGGGCAACCCCTTCTTCTTTTCCGTTTGGGTAAATATTGTGAAAGTTGATTTAATGTGTTTTAGTATGCTTTGACGTGAACTAGGAATGTCAATAACATGATAATTACATATTTTGGTAAATTGTAATATGTTGACTTGTTGTAGTTAAATTCGGGTCTCGACCCGTTTGGATGTATTATGCTGTATTGGTTAGATATGACTTGATTGTATTTGACATGAATTGAAAAAGTGTAACATGACCATGACATGTTTATTTGATATTGCAAGTGTTTAGTTATTCATGTGGTGCAAGTGTTAGTGTTAAATGTATATTTAACATTGTTTATAATTTGGTGGAATTATATACTAATTCGATATTCCTTTGGTGTATAGGAACTGGGATCGAGACTCAGAAACATTAGACCTCTGAGTTCGACAAATGGAAGTAACGGTGAGTGGATTTAACCTACGACTCGGGTTCCGGTTTATTCCATTTGGAAATTGCATACTTGTGAAAATGCAGGAATCGCCAGACCTGGGGAGTTCGCGACGCGAACTCCCGTTCCCGATCGCGAAAGGCGAACAGAGAAACTGGGTGTTGATCGTGAAGTGGTTCACGGACGAGTTCCCGACGCGAACTCTATCTCGCGAAAACGAACTGAAGTTTGCGACTGGGAACTATTAGTGACACTTTTCGATGTGATTTTTCGTGTCTAGCTTGCTTGTTTGGTACACAGTTGATTGGGTTAAGCGAAATAGGATATGTGCACATAGATGAAGGGTTTCTACCGATACCTACCTTACTCCAGTTAGCAAGACTCCTATCCGATGATGGACCATGGGTCGACGCCCAATCGTCTTCATCCAAAGTGACCGGGGATCCCCCGCATCACCCCAAATCTATCACTCATCATGTATCATCCTAAAAACCGGCCTAGTAGTTTTAGGTATATATGGATATTTGATAAATATCTATTTGACCATATATGGAATAAATTGTTTAATTGTTAAATAAATTGTTTGACCTTTTGTCCTTTTATCATATTTTAATCAAGGGATTAAAATATCCGGTTTCTGAAATGTTAGACGATTTTGTGATTTTTGTATCTTTAGATTCTTTGTCGGATTTCATTTCCGGAAATGCTTTCGTTTTTAAAATTGGAGTCCGTTTGGTATTTTAAATAAATTAACTACGAACGGAACTTTTTATATTGTATTGTTTAAAAAAAATTGAAAAATGACAAAGTGGCCCCCCTTTTGTGATTTTCGGCAGCCAAAGGGGAGGGGGGCAACCCCTTCTTCTTTTCCTTTTGATATACTTACTCCATATCTCTCTCTACATTATCTCTCCCTCTCTCTCTCTCTCTAAAACACCCATTAAATCCCTTTTCAAGTTCTTGAGCTTTGCTTGAAGATTTTAGTTTGATTCTTGCTCTTCCTAGCTCCTAACCACATGTTTTTGTGTAAGCCTTGGGGTAAGATCTTGTTCCTTGTTAGTTGTCTTGAAGTATTTGTTATAAGATGAACTAGGGTTTTATGATACATGATGATTCTTGTTAAATATTGTTATGGTATGTTTTATATGCTAAATGGAAGTTCTTGTTAGGGGTTCATGGTGTGTGTGAGTTATGGGTGGTGGGTGTATTTGTTTGTATGAGTACAAGTATGTTAGCAAGATGTGCAAGTGTATGTGTGTGTATGTGAGTGTGTGTGTGTGTGTGTTGTGTGGGTGAGTTTGACTTAGTGTGGAGGAGTTAGCCATGGTACAAGTGGATTAGAATATGGTACAACTAGGTTAAACATGACTCTATGGTACAAGAAATTAATGGTCTTTCAAAGAAATTCATAGAAAAAGATAAATAAGAAGTTATTTGTAAAGCATGAATTTATTATAACTTAAAACACTTAGTTTAGAAAAGTGTTAATCTTGTTGAATTGGGTAACTAGTTATGACTTGCTAGAAGTGGTGATTATATGGATCTTAAGTCTAAATTGTAAACTAGTTAATGTGTTAAATGACTAGTTGGTGGAAATGTGCCAATTGTATGCTTTATGGGTTTTGATGTTTGTTTATGTCAAGATAAGATGTTTGATATGTTAGTTATGGTTCATGTCAAGTTTTGGTAAGATTTGATATAAATGCTAGTTTTTTAGTTTTGGGTGGTTTATGTCAAATTATGAACTAGTTATTGGGTTTAAGTGACTAGTTGGTGGAAATGTGCCAATTGTATGTTTTATGGGTTTTGATGTTTGTTTATGTCAAGATAAGATGTTTGATATGTAAGTTATGGTTCATGTCAAGTTTTGGTAAGATTTGATATAAATGTTAGTTTTATAGTTTTGGGTGGTTTATGTCAAATTATGAACTAGTTATTGGGTTTAAGTGACTACGTGGTATAAAATGTCATTTGTATGTTTTATGACTTATATTGCTAGTTATGTTAAAATAACATGTTAGATATGTTATTTTTGGTGTTTGTTAATATTAGTAAAAAATAGTTAGACTTGGGTTTTGACCTTGATAAAATGACTATTTAGCTATGAATTGCTAAATGATATGACTATAGCTTTAAAGTGGTGTTTGGAAAGTGCTAAAATCAAACATAAAGTCTTGACCCGTTTGGGTAAATATTGTGAAAGTTGATTAAATGTGTTTTAGTATGCTTTGACTTGAACTAGGAATGTCATTAACATGATAATTACATATTTTGGTAAATTGTAATATGTTGACTTGTTGTAGTTAAATTCGGGTCTCGACCCGTTTGGATGTATTATGCTATATTGGTTAGATATGACTTGGTTGTATTTGACATGAATTGCAAAAGTGTAACATGACCATGACATGTTTATATGATATTGCAAGTGTTTAGTTATTCATGTGGTGCAAGTGTTAGTGTTAAATATATATTTAACATTGTTTATAATTTGGTGGAATTATATACTAATTCGATATTCCTTTGGTGTACAAGAACTGGGATCGAGACTCAGAAACATTAGACCTCTGAGTTCGACAAGTGGAAGTAACGGTGAGTGGATTTAACCTACGACTCGGGTTCCGGTTTATTCCATTTGGAAATTGCATACTTGTGAAAATGCAGGAATCGCCAGACCTGGGAGTTCGCGGCGCGAACACCCGTTCCCAATCGCGAAAGGCGAACAGAGAAATTGGGTGTTGATCGTGAAGTGGTTCACAGACGAGTTCCCGACGCAAACTCTATCTCGCGAACGCGAACTGAAGTTCGCGACTGGGAACTATTAGTGACACTTTTCGATGTGATTTTTCGTGTCTAGCTTGCTTGTTTGGTACACAGTTGATTGGGTTAAGCAAAATAGGATATGTGCACATAAATGAATGGTTTCTACTTGAATGGTAGCAACAACTCGCTTTGAACTTGGTGACCGAGATAGGGATGAGGTCAGTGTCGGAAGGATATCGGCTGAGCATAGTGTATCGACTAACAGGGTATTCAACCTTACATGTATACGTTGCACGGTTAAGGGGGTTTACCCGGGGTGTTGGATACAGGTTATCGGTTACCGTGCTGTTGGCCGACCATGGTATAAGGCCCGCAAAGCCACCGATCCTCTCAAATAGTGGTTACCCAACGCGGAGATGTAGTAATACTTCCGTGTTTAGCAATCGGAGATGTAGAATTACTTCCGAGGTTAGTAGGCGGAGATGTAGAATTACTTTCGTGCTTAGTGATTAGACAGTTAGTGGTTACTGGTTCAGTGGAGCAGTGGTTCGGTGGAAAAGTGGTTAAGTGGTTAAGAGGAGTAACGATCGTGGAGATGTTGGTGCTTAATTGCTTGTTGAACTTTATATAATTGTAGATTATGTTTATTCACTTAACTTTGTGATAATCCCTCCTTCGTTGACTCTTTTCAGGTTGATCGGTGCTTTGGTCGGAATGGGTGACCAAGCTCAAATGGATATGTTTTGTAAAACGAGTCATGTCGTTAAGTGACACCGTTTAATTATTATTGTTTTGGAGTTTATTTTGGGACGTTTGGTCTGTAAACCTAAACCTAAACTATTTATTATCTTTATGCCTCCGCACGCCTTTTAAAAATAAAACGTTTTCTAAATTTTGCGGTGTTACACATCATAACTCATCAAGTTATTTCATCTAAGCTCTTGGCTATCGCGTCAATCATCAAATAAGTTAGTTATCTAATAATAATTATATATAATTAGTTCAACATAGTGTGAACGTGCATGTATGGTCCCATGGACCCGATCATAAGCAACCCACGTTTACTTCTACATCTATGAACCCTAGGAGGTCCATATCTACTCATTTCATAAGATACGTTTATTATTTAATCGATATCATAGTACTTTTATCTCTTCATTGACTAAAATACATAATTATTACTAGTCTCATCATATTCGTTTTCATAAATGTTCGTTCTTTTCTTTTATTAGTAATTCTTACCAATAGATACTCATTACTACCAAAATCATTTTCAATTGCTTTACTAATACATATTTATTAATAAAATTTATTATACATTCTTTTACTCATTATCTTTATTATTATGGTTCACTAATAAAGATTCAATAATTACTTTAGTTTATCATATTTACTTCCAAAATCATCAATCATACTAGAGTTATTCTAGTATCACATTATACCTACTTTCTCATCATTTTCAGTGACTATCTTTATCAAAATATTTATTACTAAAGACCCATAAAAATATAATATGTATTTTCAAAAACTCTTTGCTATGTACTCAGTTTAAAAGTCTCATGTACTCACCTTAGCGATAACTAAATCCATATCGTGTTCATAAACACAAATCCTTGCTTCCCGCCTTTGGAATATCTCCAACTTTTAGGTTCTTCCAACCTATCAACATAATAATCACATTTCTAGTTATCTTTAATAACTAGATAACACATAATTTCCGTTTTCATCTTTAACCACCAAGTTCATCCACCTTGGTAGAAATCCCAAAATCTTAGTTCCAAGGTTTCACCAACGAAACCCAAACCCAACCACAACCCAAGGTCGACATCATTAGTCTCCAATATTAGTCTCATCACACTAATTAGTCACCAACACCCTTTTCCCCAAATTTTGGTGACATTCAAAACCCTAGGTTTAACCAATCTTAAGATTCTCACAAATCTTAAGCATACACTTGTTTTATTTGTTAAAATATCATCTATTAAGTGTATACAACCTTTATTCAACCATTAATCACAAACCCAAGAATTAGGGTTTCAAACCCAAGCTTACAAATCCATGGATCTAAAGCTACAACTACAAAGGAGTGAAGATTTACCTTGATCTTCAACAATGGATGCAAAATCACTTTATTTGGACCTCAAAATCGGCTCCAAACGACCTTTTCCACTCAAAATATGTATAAGAAATTGAGAGAGAAAGTTTGGGGAGGAAGATGTGTTCAAATGAGCCAAATCCCGATTTTTATGACCTGTTCAGACAAATCGTGTCGCTATTCAGCACCGTGGTCGCTATTTCGGGTCGCTGTTGCACCCCCGCCACTTTTAGCGACGCTATTTCCCAGATAGCTACGCTATCTGGGTCTGGTCGCTAAGGCTGCACTTTTTAGTGCCCTTTTCGACCCCGTTTCGTCCGTAACTTTCTCATACGATGTCCAAATAACACGAAACCAATTCCCACGTCTTTTAAATTATTTATCCTTATTTATGATAATTTTTCCATAATTTTATTCGATAAAAATTCCGGGTCGTTAAAATGATAACAAATCAAGTGTACAAATTCTTGTCATCTATTTTAATAATGTATAAAACTTTACAGAATTATCACACGGAAGATATGTATCATTTTAAAATCGACAACAAAGTAGAATAATCTAATAAAAAATGTCAGCATTTTAAAATCTCCTCCGGCAGCGATGGACACACCACCGACATAAACTCTCTACAATAACCTGAACGTTGCACGCTGATCTGATGTATAGAATGTTAGCATAAGCCAGCGAAGGACACACGACTGAAATCAAGTCGGCGATGATGAATCGGAAGAAGTTGGAGCGAATGCATATATTAAGATCGTCAATTGAAGAGGGGATCGGTGGAGAGATGGATAGAGGAATGGTTTTTCTTTCGTTAAATAACCTTGAACCAGTAACGGTTGATTGACAAACCCTAGATGCAAGCCGTGATGTTGGTGGAAAATGTGCATGGGCCGTTTAGTTATGAATGGAATTTAAATTGGACAGGTTACAATTTATATTTGGAAGTATATAATGGGACATTAATTGAAATTTTTAATCCCGGTGAATCAATTCCTATCCGAACATTAATTGAAATTTTTAAAGGTTATAGTTATTAGTAATCCCGGTCAATCAATTTAACATTTGTTATCTTAAATGTTTGTTATCTATTATTTAGGTAGTGTTCGAGCATTTTACCTAAAGATGTGAGTTTGGTTAGTGGTAAGTGCTAAACCTTTGGACCTGTCCCGAGCGGGTTCGAACCTTGTAAGCAGCTTCTAATTATGGCATTCACATTTCTAATTATGGCATTCAAACTTGCCATAATTAGAAATGTGCAATTTGCTTTATAAAGTAGTATAGATAACGGTATAATCTTTGTCGTGCCCGTTTTCTAAATTATTTTTTTTACATGTCGCAAATGTTTATATACAGAATGGATTGAATCTGTAATTTTTAAAATATCATTTTAAATGTTCTTACAGTTAGTTACAGTTAGGTGATTAGTAGATAATTCTACATTTTACTTATTTTTATTTCTTACAGTTTGGTTATGCTTTCACGAAACCAAGATTATATAGTGTTTTTAAAGAACAAGTAAAGCAATCAAAATACACATAACTCTGCTCATTAATAAAACAGATGTGATATTTAGTCATATCATTTAGACATATTCATAAGTCTACCCATTTGAAAGGATGACATGTGTATTCCACTAATTCTCTCTCCTAATATTATCCCTTTAATTTGACATGTGGCTTCATCTAATGAGTATGCCTATAAATAGATTTAAATGTTAGGCCTAAATTCCATTACTCTTAATAAAATTAAAACAATATATTTTTCTAAATATGAAATACATAGTACTCATTTTTATTTTAACAATCTAAATATAAATAAATACTTTTTAATTCATTCACTCCACATGGTTATGCAAAGTCGCATAAAGTAAGTCCCACGAAGAGTTATGCAAACTCACACTACTTATTTGCTTTTCCTTTAATTCTTGTTTATGACGGGTTATTCGAGATAACTCATTTTTGCTCATAATGTACGTGACATAATTGTTGTGGTGGGCTTTACTGAATCTTCCTATATCTATTTGATAAATATTTACCTAGGGAACCGAGAAATCCATAACGAAAATACAAAACAAGAACCGAGAACTGAACTGAAATAATGGTTCTGGTTCGGTCCGATTATTTCAGGTTTAACACCGGCTAGAACCGAAAACTATATCATCAACATAAAGTACATCTTAAGTTGAACTCGAAATTGTTAAATTCGGGTTCTAGAACCGAAAAAAAGAAAACCAAACCAGATTGGAACTGAAATAAACTGAACCGAGAATAGAAAATTAAAGACAAAAAAGGAAACCAAGAACTGAATGAAAAATGCAAAGTGCAAACTGGGTCTAAGCGGTTCTAATTCCAGCCTGATTCTAGTTTGGATTTGGTTTCGGTTTAAAATGTAAATCCCTAGTTGTTACACGGCCGTAAGGTTGCTTGTTTGGGGGCATAATTGTTTATGTGGTGGAAGGATTTTGGACCATCCCAATAAACATTCGTTAAATATTGATTTTTTTATAGCAATGAAAACGCAATTTAAAACTATTTAGATCGCGTATTTTTGTGGAACATAGAAGACACTTTTGTTTTGATGCAGAAATTCCAATGGTGTGAAAACAAAACTGTGCCACGCTCGTTGGGTCCACTTCTTATAATTGTGGATATCGACATCTTGGCATCTAAATTGTTGATTTTACCAAGCGCTAGAATGTTCAAATTTGATTTTGTTTAAGAGAAATGTTAAAGGTAGTCTAAGAATTTTAGCTAATCTTAAGAGACAATTAATAGCTATTGGATCAAGAAAAAGTCAAAGGTCAAGATCAAAAGTCAAAGCACACAAGCACATGTGCTTCAATACATCAATCCCCCACCCACCGCCGGCGGCCGGAGACGGCTGCGGGCAGGGGCGGCGGCCGGCCGCCGGAGGTGGCCGCCGGCGGTGGTGACCGGTGGTGGTGGTCGTGACTGGAAGCACATGTGTTTGAAACACATGTGTTTTGAAAATAAAGGAGTGTATATGTACAGCTAAGCACATGTGTTTCAAGTAATGAAGCACATGTGCTTCATAACGTCAAGCACATGTGCTTCGTGATTCAAACACAAATGAATTGCTTGTAAGTTACATGTGTTCAGGAACAAAAACACATGTGTTTGGCTTTATGAAGCACATGTGCTTCATAATGATATGTTCGTCACTTGTTTTGATTTTTTTTTTCTTGTTAGTGAAGCACACGTGTTTCATAACGTCAAGCACATGTGCTTCGTGATTCAAAACACAAATGACTTGCTTGTAAGTTACATGTGTTCAGGAACAAAAACACATATGCTTGGCTTTATGAAGCACATGTGCTTCATAATGATATATTCGTCACTTGTTTTGATTTTTTTTTTGTTAGTGAAGCACATGTGTTTCGTAACGTCAAACACATGTGCTTCGTGATTCAATACGCAAATGACTTGCTTGTAGGTTACATGTGTTCAGGAACAAAAACACATGTGCTTGGCTTTATGAAGCACATGTGCTTCATAATGATATGTGCGTCACTTGTTTTGATTTTTTTTATTGTTAGTGAAGCACATGTGTTTCATAACGTCAAGCTAGCACATGTGCTTCGTGATTCAAAACACAAATGACTTGCTTGTAAGTTACATGTGTTCAGGAACAAAAACACATGTGTTTGGCTTTATGAAGCACATGTGCTTCATAATGATATGTTCGTTACTTGTTTTGATTTTTTTTCTTGTGTACTGAAGTACATGTGTTTCATAACGTCAATTACATATGCTTTGTATGCTCCCTTGTGTGTTTAGAAACTCGTTTTTTAGTGACTTGAAGCACATGTGGTTCGAAATAATATGTTATGTTATAGTGAAACACATGTGTTTCAATACATTAATACCACCACCACCCCGATGACCACTAGCACCTTCAATGTCAGCCACCACCACCGCCGCCGGCCGCCGCCGCCGGCGGGCGGCGGCGGCGGACGGCGGGCGGAGGCGGCGACCGGCAGTGGCTGTAGGTGGCTGTAGATGGAGGATTTGATCTTGATCATCTTGATCTAATGGCTAGGATTTGTCCGTTGGAACTATGCAAAACTCTTAGACTTCATAAAATACAACTCTTTTGTTTAAATTTTATGATTTTCTGTATGTTTAAATAAATAGATTTTGTGAAACAAGTAGATATAACTGCGTCCAAAAATTAGCGCTTATTTCTAATAGTTATTTAAAAAAGATTTAATTATTTTGTTAAAGCGGTTGTTTAATTATTTTTATAGTAATAATTTTAATTATTATATATGAAATATTATTATTATTATTATTATTAGTGGCTTCATATAGATGCCTATTTGGAATGAGATTTGATACCTAAATCAACAACTTTGTTGACGAATTTTGTAAAGTATTCTTTTGTTTTTGTCAGGAAAAGGCAGCCACATATCATTCCGAAAAAGCATTTTAGTACTATTTTATTTACCTTTTGATTTGTATAAATTAATTAAATCTTGATTTTTAAAACATTTTATATTTATCCCCATATAATATGTTAACAAATAACTTTTACCATTTTAAAATAAACGCAAAAGTTAATACTCTTAAATATAAAAATATAACATTTATCATGATAGTATGAATCTTTAAATAAGTAAAGATATACAGTATTTACTTTATTTACTTTATTCAATACATGATATATTATATCCTCTATCTATTGTCATCTAATTTTTTTTTACGTGTCACTACATTATCCGCATGCATACTTTTAGGCCTATTTACTTGGGCACTTTGTAATATGATCAGGTGATCATGTTTTCTAGTATGGACTCACATTATTTTCAGTGGGAACAAAAGTTACAAAATTATAATCCTTTTGGATCCTTAAATAAAGAAAATGAAAGACTTCGAAATTAATAACTTCCGTTTGTGATAATTTTAAAAATACATATTTTTGCGACAAGGAAGATAAATTAAAAAAAATATGTGACTTTCGCTTACTATTTCTAAGATTATCAAAAGTAATCCTTTCTTTTTTTATTTCATTATTGATGCAGTTAGTATATATGTTCACATGTGAACTAAATAAATAACATGCATGGAAAATAAATATAAATGAATGTGTTCACATGCAAAATAAGTATGATGTGCATGGTCGTTCCTGGATATGGGCGATAAGGGCGGCTGCTCATGATCATAAAATTTAGGGGTCCACTTATAAAAAAATTAGCTCACGCATACATATTCATAAACTCATTTAAATCAAGGTAAGTACAACGGAATATTGAAAATAGGCGGACTACAGAGTCCAATCCGGACATTTAACTTGGGGATTGAGCCGATACTTTTAACTTGGCCGAATTTTTTTAGTTATTTTGGGAAACAATACTTCATGGCGCCCATTTTTAAGATTTTATCCAGGACTCAAAAATTTATTAGACTGGCCTGATGATCAGTAAATGTATTTAGATGTAAATATTTTGTTCAACAAGTTTTGTAAAGTAATCAAATGAACTCATTTGTAGTTGAAGTTGACTGTACATGTTGTCCTAGTGACATTCCACTTGTAGAAGTTGACTTAAAATGTGACGGGTACTCTGTAACTATATTTTGTGGTGATGATAATATAGTGATAATGATGATGGTAGTAATGATGGTGGTGGTAATACGTAATGATTATGTTTGTGGGTAGTGGCGGTAATGATTGTGGTAACGGGTGATCATGATTGGTCAAGGTTCAAAAAGGCGCGCACGTTACGAAACAGGTCATGGCGGTTGTGTAAGGCGTAGGCACGTAGCGTACGACAAGGCGTGATAAGATGCGCCTTATGACGAGTTTATTTAAAAGTTGTCTAAAAAAATGATTATTTTTAAAGAAACAATGACATATATTATTATAAAATTTAAATATAAATATTTTTGTGAACTTTATACATATATGAATTCTTATATATATTAATAGATTTATATTTTTCTTGTGAGTTTGATATCCATATATCTAAAAATTATATAAAAAATATTCAGTGTTAAGTCACGTTTTGAAAACGTCATGTCTCGTCATAGCTTGAGGTTTGACAGTGAGGCCACCTCACACCTTACGTTTTTTAGAACCTTGGTGGTGGTGGTAAATGTCGGTAGTGAGTAGTGACGGTTGTGATGTGGTATAGGTTTAAGGATTAAATCATTAATAAAAATAATATGATATATAGGTAATTAGACTTAGTAATCAACATTTACCTAATAACTCAGTGGATTATAGCTCTTGCTAATAATATGAAGATAGCATGTTTAGGTGCTAAGGGTGTCAATTTTTTTAAATACATTTTTTTTTAAATTAGAAAGCTTATTGGCTGAAAATTACTCCCTGCGTCCCAAATTTATTATTCACAAGACAAAAGACACACAGTTTAAGAAAATGCAATTATTGTGTTCACCAATAGAATCTCGTATTTATCCATTTGTAATTCATATGATTGGTTGTAATTTGAAATTGACATTTATTTTGGGACAAACTAAAATAGTAAGGTGAACAATAAAAATGAGACGGATGGAATAATTTTATTTCTAATTTTAGAAAGTTTCAAATTGTATTTTATATACAGTAAAGTAAAGATACATATACACTCCGTACATGACAACCTGCCCATTGTCAAACCAGTCTAGAAATATGTTACTCATTTTCGACTTAATTTAACATGTCGACTTTAATTTAACAGGTGTAACAACTGGTTTTTTCTGGAAAAAGATATTGCAAAAGTCAAATAATGAATAGAAGATTAAAAGTGGGTTGGTGTACCTAAATAACTTTGCCGGTTCAGCACGTGCTATGTGTCTTACAACCCATGAGCATAAATAACCTCCATCGTAACCCAAATAATACCAGAAATGTCGTAGGACCCCCTGTTATTCGTGTAATTACACTGAGCCCACTCAAATTTCATGAATTAACACTCCATCCCATAGATTTTAGATAAATTGCCAAATGTCCTACTTTCTATATTTTTATAGATATACATGTAGAAATTACCTGAAAACAGTCTCTTTACTTCAGATAAATATATGACTATCTACGTCTTACCTTCTTCATACTCCGTCTTTGTTGAGACTAAGTATCATTGTTGTATATATATAAGCCAATAAATAAAAAATGATGTCCGTATATGATTTTGAAAAAGTTTGACATAATTGCAAATAGCATAATTATAACTATATATAAGCATAGTTCCATTAAAATGGAGTTATTTAATGTAAATATGGCTAATGATTGCAAAAAACAGTGTTTCTGATCAAAATTGCCGTTAACATATTTATAAGAAAACTAAAAGTTAGTCAACCACATTAGCATTTCTTTGCTTTTCAAAACAATACGTATTTGGTCAAATAAGGTATTTTAAATATAATTAAAACACCACCACTAAATTATACTTTTAATATATGAGATATCTATGCTCTAGCAAGATATGGCAATATACATAATGGTATAGTCAAACTTTGTTTTTTATTTATTCACATGTTATGTATTCAGTGTTTCATATATTGTATAAAAACATCTATTTTTTGTGAGCTAGAGTTTGAGTTTTGAATCATGCTCACTAGTTGTTGCTTCAGTACTGAGATATGAGAGTTGCCAGAGGTATTCCTTGTGAGATAGACAATAGCTAGTGTAAAATGCGCCCAAGATTAATGTATCACCACCAATATACTCCATCCGTCCCACAAAAAAACTTTCCATTTCACACAAAAATTTTGTCGCACAAAAGCTTCCCATTTGAGAATTGGAGGAACCCACTTAATAAATTAATATTATCTCATTAACTTTATGTTATTTTTTTAAAGTTTCTCTCACTAACTTTATGTCAATCTCTAAACGAATCCTATATTTTAATCAAATTTATTACCAAATACCCCACCACCAACTATCTCCTAAAAACATGTGCCCAAGTTAAATGAGAAGTTTTTTGTGGGACGGAGGGAGTACAATTATGAAGATAAGACATGTATTTGTTACTCTACTGGTTACGTTCATCACATTCTCACTTGATTTTTTGGAATTCTTATATTTAATTTACATATATCTGGGTATAAGTAAATAAAATATAGAATAATTGATGATATTTAACCTAACTCAATAGATAAATATAAATGATTAAGAGTTTGGAATACTTAACCTGATAATATACATATAAATCATTAAATAGAAACCAGATACTCAACTACTCAAGAACTTATTCAGATAAACCATACATATCTTTTATAAAATACAATAATTAAACAAATCAATAACAAACCATTTATTGATCAAGTTGGTGAGGGCAGGTGTTACATATTACCAAACGTAAGGACTAAAGTTGCCAACATAAAATATTTAAGGGTATGTTATCAAAGTTCCAACATAAATGAGGTAGTTAGACTGTAAATATTCCCATTAAAATAATAGATGTTGATTGCTAACAACCTTTAGACTTTGGACTCATCACCATGGCAGCTGATGAGAGAGAAACAGTCCCAGAGAGAATCAGAGAGAGAGAGAGAGAGAGAGGAAGTCAAAGAGAGATCTGAAGAACAACAATGGTGAGAGCACCTTGCGTTGACAAAAACGGAATCAAAAAAGGAGCGTGGAGTGAAGAAGAAGATAACCAGTTAAGAGCTTATGTTCAACGCTATGGCCATTGGAATTGGCGCGAACTTCCTAAATACGCCGGTACGATCCGTTTCCATTCATCATTGTTGTTCATATCTGTTTGAATTTCAGCGGTTTGTTAATTCTGAATGTAGAACTGTTTGATTCGAGGAAAATGAAGTAGAAATTGTGAAATTGATGTGGCGATTTGAGTTTGGCAAGCTGTAAAACGGTGTTTAATTTGATGTTATGTTCTGTTATTTGATTTTGTCTTTTCTAAAATGATGAATTTGCAAGCTTTTGATTATTTTATCCGAGATTCTGTTTGAATTGCTGTTATTTGATTATTTTAAAATAAATTAAGGTTAGCTAGATTTGTCAAGAGCTATAGAATGCGTTCGATTTGTTATTTCTGGTTCGAGAACTGTTTGATTTGTACAAAACGAAGGAGCAATTTGCGTGATGGTGAACTAGGGCTAAGTGTATAATCGTGTTCAGTTTTTGATGTTAAACGGTGAATTTGTTTAGCAGTTGATTATTAATTTTAAAATTCTGATTGAATGATGATATTTAATTTTTCTGTTTGTTAATTTAGGGTTAGCTAGATGTGGCAAGAGCTGTAGATTGCGTTGGATGAATTATCTTCGACCGACTGTGAAACGCGGGAATTTTAGTAAAGAAGAAGAAGATCTCATCGACAAGTATCATAAAGAAATGGGAAACAAGTATGTGATTCAATCTTATTTTCACATTTATTTATATTTATATTTAAATTTATATTTAATTGGTTATAAAAAATTCTCATTTATGTGATGTTTTTTTGTAGATGGTCAGCCATTGCTGCAAAATTACCGGGAAGAAGCGATAACGAGATAAAAAACCATTGGCACACTCACCTGAAAAAACGCACCCCTAAACACGTTCTAGAAGTTTCTAAAAAAGAGCAAAGTTCTTCAGTTGAACAAATTATGCAATTCAACAGTCAACCTCCAAGCATTTTTTCAACAGTTATTTCTAACGAGTCAATAGCATCTCACGGAATTTCTGATCAAAGAGTTTATGAAGATTCATCATCAAATTCATCAGGTATAGAAAGACGATTATTGATAGATTTAAATCAAGAATATGTAGACGAGGAATGAAGATGAAAAAGGTAATTTATTTTTTTTATCCCCATTGAGAGGATTGAAAATTATTTAACCGTTGTTTTGTAAATGAACAACAATTTCCTCAAGTTCGATATCAATTTGTTATTTCTTTCTTTCGTTTTATAGAGTTTGTTTCAGAAATTCACATGTGCAGCACAAGAACTTTAGAGCTTTATTTGATTAAAATTGTGAAAAACATAGAGTACCAAATATGAATGCTTGTAGTTATAAGGTTACACACATAACAAATTACTATAATGCCCCTGGTTTATAGAGGGTAAGGTTTAAGTTTTGCTTGAGCCATTTTCCAAATCTTGAGAGATGCATTGACAGTGATGCTAGTGGCATTGTTGAACAAGAATACTTTGGATGCTTCATAGATTGCTTTTGTAGGATACACTCTTAATGATATCACTGTTCTTCCTCCTTGTGCAAAACTTTCTATTATCGAATGGTCTACCTGCATATATTACAATCCATCAGCGTATATGTATATGTATATATATGTATATGTGTGTGTATGTGTATGCACATACCAATAACCTCATGTCATAGTTTTCGCCATGGAGTACAGGAACAGTGCTTCCATATATCCTTTTGCCCACATCTGGAAGCAGTGATGACCTGCATCAATTTAGATTCCAAAGATGATCAAGTATATAGAAGGGCAAAATTGGGAAAAATAATAATAAAGGAAGTAATACTGTAATAATAACCTTGATTCATCAGCACAGAAATAGGTTCTTGAGGTGCCATCGGTGTTTTTGGCAATGTAAAAATAGATGGGAGTTTGTTCGGTACGTGCACTATCGGCTAGAACCACGATCCCAAACGGTCCCAAAACGCCTCTCATGGCTGAACCCTCACTAGTGGTGCAGTTGAATAAAACATCGGCTTCACGGGTTACTCCCAACAAACTTAGGCTTACCTTAAATGAGGCACTTATGTCCATCTGTAAAACCAGTGCCAGAAAATATTAGCGAAAAAAAATAAGTTCATATAGTTTATGTTTAATGAATTCTGTTAGTAATCTATACACCACCATTTTTAGCCATACGCTGTGAGTTAGGCCGTTTTACACATACATAACATATGTTATATAGTAGTAAGGTTAAAATGGTCAAAAACCACTGGTGTATGGTTAAAAGTGAAATCACTTCCAAATTAAAGTGTGTGACCTGGGTGGCTGAGCCTATATCTAGTGGTATGAGTGATCCAGGTCGCAACTGGATATCCTTGAATTCATTTGCCGTTTTAGACCTCAATGTGTCCACTTCCCATTGTATCAAATTTGTTCGAGTCTTCGTGTCCAACTTGGAACGTTCTGTATACAAATTTAAAAGAAAATAAACTTTTGATAACTATTAGAAATATGTAATTTTATAAATACATTTTTGTATACCAAAATATTAGACCATCCTTTTACGAAGAGATCTTGTGTAGAATCGGTTTCTCCAACGTATCCCCATAGGACCCGCCTCTTCTTAATCGGGTCATAAAACGTCTTCGATGCATAAAACTTGCCATAATCATATCTCAACCCGATACCCAAATCCATCTCCGGATCATCCGGATACCATTTATCCTTAACCGGGTCATACGACCCGATTGCATACCAATCATGTCTATCTTCATCCCCACTTTGCTTCAACACATACTTATTACCCGGCGCATATCCAACCCGTACATATCCGTAGTTGATACCGGGTAAATATCCACACACTCCCACATACCCGTACCCGGAACCGAATGCAACACCTCATCCAACAACTCGAAATGAATAAAGTCGGTTGTATGGTAAACTAAGGCGCACCCGATCGTGTTATTGAGTTTTGAGGCAATGAGCATTCTATATTTACCATCGGGCCCAATCCACGTAGTTGACGGGTCTCGAAACTCTTGGAGCCCGATCCCGGGAGGTGGGAAGAGGACAGGATTGCCTTCATATTTGTTCCATTTGAGAAGAAGGGGGTCGGAGGAATTGGCGGGGACCACGAGGCATTGGTATTGGGTGAGGTCGTAGGCGGAACCGCTGTAGAGCATGATGATTCGACCATCGGGCAGTATGGTGGCGGACCCGGTCATGACCCCGTGGAAGTCGTACCATTGGTCGGGAACCATGGCTAACGGGAGTCCGAACCAATTGATCAAATCTTTGGATACCGCATGGCCCCATGTTACGTTGCCCCAAAGAACCGAGTCCCGGTTGTATTGATAGAATAGATGGTACCAACCCATATGATACAATGGACCTGCAATGCATCCCAATTGAAGAATTTAGAGTTTAAAATCATATGGTTAATTTTGGGTAGGGTGGCAATTCAAGTAGCCCGTCAAAAACATTTGACATGAACCCGATCTGTTTACATAGACGGGTAAGATATTTTAACTCTAATATGTTTCCTTTTAATTTGAACACGTCACATATACCCAATTTAATTAAACGGATTAAACAACTTAGTGGTTTAAATAGGTCAAACGAGTCAAATAAGTCAACTTTTGTTAGACTTTTTAGTTGGAGTTTCAAGTTTGTAATATATTGTCGGCTTTAAGAATTTACATACATCCCTGCACCATTATAGTAGTATTTGAAATGGTTATGAACTTCTCATGTATCAAAGTAAGCGTTAAAATTTTAACACAAACAAAAGAACAATGCAAAAGGAAATTAAATTAAATTACTAGAAGAATATATACGTACCATCAGGGTCTGAACAGTAGATCAACAATATCATCCATCAGCGGTACCCAAAAACCATTAAAAACAAACATTAATAATTAATTTACAAACAAAACTCATATCATTGTAAATACGAACAGGTTTTCCCGGTCCAGTTACTTGGGTAGGGTGGGTATTCGAATCAGATTTGCGTGATCTAATGATCGAGAATGTCGAAACTTTGCTATTACAAAATAAACCATACTTTTTTCATTCCACAATTTTTTTTTCTTTCAAATTTTTTTGTTTACAAAAAAGTTTTCATTTCTCAGATTTTATAGTGTATACTTAATAAAATAATATTATTATTAAGGACCTTATCATTAATTATCTCTTAAAATTTTCTTCCAAAGACAAATAAGATTTTTTTTGGGACGGACTGAGAAAGTAATTAAACAATACGGAGAACATTGTTAGTCTAAGAACAAAACTTTCCATGCACAAAAATTAGGTAACGATCGATGGAGTTAGAGAGTAGTTTGTATATATGCATGTTATATTTTTTTCTAACTATACTTAAAAAGTTTATTTTTACATAAATCAATTCTTTTTAACATAATTTAATTTGCTTCGGGTGGAGAATGGTTACATACCGCTGATGAAATTCTTGTAGGGTCGAAAATGGTAAGAAGGTCGTTGCCATTCTGTGCTACGATCAGCAACCACAATCTTCTCAGACCACCCCGCCATTCTTGACACATGTTTCACCTCTATATGAGGAAATGCTGAAGTAGTTGATTGTGGTTTTTGTAAATGGTTGTGAGTTACGTATACAACAGCCATAATTGAAAAGAGTAGCAATATCGAGACATAGACACCGGAAAGGACCATGGCGGTTATTGATCGAACGGTTACAGATCTTTTGGATTCAAGGCCGATATGATTAAAGAGAATGAAGGTGGTGGTGGTGGTAGAAACCATGGTGGCCGGTCTTCTTTGGGCACAATGTAAAGTTGATGGCCGGTGTTCTTTGGGCACAATGTAAAGTTGAAGAGAGTATGGGGTGATATAGTCATGGAAACTGTGGGTCCAAACATAAATGAAATTTGAAGACTTAAACAAACACACATAAAATTATAACTTTGAGTGGATCTAACTGCACTATTTTAATTTCTGGATGAGTGGAGGAACCGTGGATTTAATCGGAGTTTCTTTCTCTTTGATTAGTCGGGTTTTGTTAAAGTGAGACAAACTGTTTTAAAAGTCGTCTCGCGCAAGGTAACAAAACACGAGAAAACATGTATTGAAAATCATTACGTGTTTATTCTTTTTGCGTTTAATACGTTTGGTTTCCTTGCAACTAAAGCGGTGGAACTTTGAACTACTAGCTCCAACTAGTTTTATAAAAAATACTTGTAAAAGATAAACTTTCCTCGGCTAGTTTGAATATAAAGCACTCTGTATTTATCCGTATTTAAGTAAATAATTAAGTACATTCTTTTATTTATTGTTTAAAGGAATCATCTTGGTAAATATATTAATCACAAAATTAGAATTGAGTACAATGTTTTATCTTTTAAGGTTTAAAAAAGGATTTGAAATGAAATAATAACACACAATTTGTTTATTATTCTTCATCTCAACCACAAGGGAATACCCCATAATGAAATAACGTGTGTTTGAAATACAACTTTTATAATTATGGAATATATATGATGTTAAATGAACAAATAAATAGACTAGTTATGATACAATAGCTAATACAACCTTAATGATACCATTAATGTTAATACTCTTTTAGCATTTAATGTTTACCGTACAATAATAAAACACACAAGTCAAAGACCAACGAAATAAGATTAAATAATAAGTTTTGTCTACCGTGTTTCCAAGATCTATAACGATGCGAGTTAAGTTGAATATAAGGAAATTTAAACTCGACTTGTTTAATAATTACTCGATCGAACTCGAATAAATTTATGAAATTGAACTCGAGCTCGAATATTTATATATTGTTTGAGCTCGAGCTAGATATTAATTGATGATTTTGAAATGAACTAATTTACAAACTCGAAAAACTTATTTACGAACTTAAGTTTGATATGCTTGATTTGAATAGTTCAAATCCCATTCCAATATATATTTCAAATTTCAGAATAGAACAACCTTCTATAAAATAGGCTTTCTCGGCTAGTTCGACACTCTGATGATTCTTAATTCGTGAATTAAACAAGTATTAAGCAAGCACAATTATATGATTAGGAAGATTGAGATGAACATTAGAGAGAAGTAACACTTTGCATTAGATGGGGAAATTACAATTAGACAAAGGTTAGTCTAATTAGCCTTTGACTTAGGTATTTATACATATACCTATTTTAGACTAATTACACTTTAACCTTAGATAATTAGTTACAATTAATATGACTAAACAATCTCGCCCTTTGTAAAAATAGTATGGGAAGGGTATCTTCGAAGTCTTCATATTTAGCCAAAGCTGCACCTGGTAGATACTTCGTTGAATAATGTTGTATCAGGATCAGCTTGAACTTTGTTAACCTGTGAATATGAATACTTCATGTGACTTTTCAACCAACAAGAAGTATTTTGAAGACTTTCCTTTGAAGATATAATATGATCGACTTAAAATAAGACCCATAATAATAAATCGATTAGCAGCGGAAGTCTTTTCTTGAAGTTTGTGGCTTTATGTCAATCTATGATTCTTGATAATTGTTGTTGAGGTAACATGTTGATAAATTGTATGAAAGATATTAACAATCTTTAAGCGCTTGATCATTCGTTAACACTTTGAATTTTGATAACGTTAACATTCCCCCTCAAACTAACAATTATTCTTCACGGGAGTTCGATAGAACATTTTAAATTTTACTCCCCCTTAACTGTTGCATATATCTGGGCTAATGTATCGATAATCTTCATAATCTTTTAAGATTCCCCTAAATTTGTTCCCGCAGATTGAGCTTTAGAAGAATTTTTCTCTGAAAGCATCAATTATTGATATACAGAATTTATGTAGTGTATCCCACCCCCCCCCCCCCCCCCCCCTCATGATGAATATTCATCATGTAAACGTGAAATTCTGCGAGTTGGGATTAAGTTTAATCTACGATTTAAGGACATAAAAAAATAAGTCGAATATGAAGGTGTCCCTTGATAAAAATGTGTTGAATAATGATTATACATTTTTTGTAATAATCAATATTCATTTAAACCATTGAAGTTTTCACCCAACAGAAAGTAATCTTGAAGACTTTTCTTTAATCAACGAAATTAAGACCCATTGATAGAGTGGTTCGCTGCGGAAGTCTTTTCTTAATCGTGTGGCTTTGTCGCTTTGTTGTTCTTGATAATCTTTAAACACTGACCGTTGTTGATAGTGTTGGAATACTGTCTAGTCTTTTTATCGTTAAATTTTTCCTTTGATAAAAATGTGTTGAATAATGATATATTAATTTTTTTAATTAATCAATATATAACACATTTTATCATTTAAACCCTGACCATTGTTGATAGGGTAAAAATACGGTCTAATCTTTTTATTGGTTAATTCCTTGACCGTTGTTGATGACATAAGAGTACGGTCTCTTGTTTATCATTTGATCTCCTAACCGTTGTTGATAAGGTTAGAGTACGTTCATCAAACTTATTATCTGACTTATTGACCGTTGTTGATAATGTTGGAGTACGGTCATTAGATCTTTGCACTACGTTCAATCAGAGTAAACCGGGATCACATAGATTACCCGTTAACACAACAGTTACAGAAACCGGGATCACATAGATTACTACTTTCAAACCTATAACACACCAATTTTTCAAAACAATTTAAACTTTTTAAATAAACAAGTTTAATACTAAAATCTATAATATCCAAAACATAGTTTAAGTAAAACATTTGGAATAATTACAAGTGCCAAAAATCGGTGTTACAAAAATATCAAAACTAAAGTCTTAGGGAATCAAATGGTACACCGAGCTAATCACTTCCAATGCTACAACTACGGGCCGCCTAATACTTAGCTCCCGAACCTGAGTACATAGCCAAAATAAACGTAGTACGTGAGACAAGATTGTCTCGTGAGAAACATGGGTTTTAGACCCGGTTAGAAACTATTTGCAATAAAATAATAATTAAATAATTATCAAATTGAACATAGTCAAACATACTCTAAGGCTAGCCATAAGCGAATCACATACGTAACGGGCCTCCCCGAAACAACTCCCCCGATATGGGTTATCTAGGTAAACTCCCCCGTTTCCGGGTTATCTATTTGCTCCCCCGATTTCCGGGTTATCTCAAACTCCCCCGCTTTCCGGGTTATCTATTTCTCGACACCCTACCCTTGCGCAGGGTGGTACTGCCCCAAGTAGGTATCACTAACTCCCCCAACTTGTGTGTGTTATCTAGGATCCAATTGTTTAGCTACCACATAACAATTCAACTACTTGAGCCAATGCTCCAAATCATAAGATTCAACATACTAGTGGTAACCAAGCAAGTCAATAACAATTCATATCATCTACTAACTAATCAATCTTTATTTCTTTATGAAAACATTTATTTAATAAAGACTACTAAAATCTTGTTTAATCATTTAAACTATGAAAACTCTTTTACTATGTACTCAGAAAAGATCACATGTACACACCTTAGCAATGCTATCCAACACTTGTGTTAATCAACACAAATCCTTACTTCTTAATCAAAGAAGTACTTCAGATCTCAAGGTCTTCTTGACCTAATACCAACATCAACACAATAACTAGTTATTATTCATAACTAATCACTAATCTATCAAATCTAACATCCCCAACCACCAAGTTCATACTACTTGGTGGAAATCTCAAACCCTAGGTCAAGATTTCTATCCATAAAACCCAAATCTAGCTTGTACACATTGATTACAAGCAGGGGCGGAACTAGAAAATTCCACCAGTGGTAGCACCCTTGTGGTGATATAAAGAACTTTTTTTGAAATATATAGAGTTAAAAAAAAAAGTTGAAATATATGGGCTGAGAAAAAAAACACTTGTAGTATAAGGCTAAGAAAGGAAAAAAAAATTGATTTATAAAAGTAAGAAAGATAAGATTCGAACTCTAGACCTCCCCTATACATGCACAAGGTGTTAGCCAGCTGTGCTAGCCAACATACATGTATTATTTGACTTTTCGGATATATATTAATGTATTCAAAATACAATAACAAAAAAAAAGTACCGAAATTTTACCGTACCGAAATTTTTCAAGTATTAGCACGTGCCACCGTGTGCTACATACTAGATCCGCCCCTGATTACAAGCTTACCATGAGTGTTTTACACTCATGATAGACCATCTTCCTCAAAGATGGTATGGTTTGTTCCCAAAACCACCATTGACGCCCATGAAAATCTTGAAACTAAGGTAGAAGATGATAAGGATCAATAATCTTTACCTTTAACGTTTAAATCTTCAAAGATGATGAAGATTTGAGCTCAAGATCAGCAAAATCGTCTCTTCTCTTCAAAATAACAGTTGAGCTAGTGCTAGGGGCGTAGGTGTCCAAACCCTAGCCCCAAACCCGTTTTTATACAGAGTTAAGCAGTTCACGATCGCGAACTTGATTTCGCGCCGTGAACTCTGCGTGTCGTGAACACTTAGCGATCAGGAATGGGTCGTGAACTCCAGTCGTCCAAAACCCCAATTCTCTGTCTCGACTTCCTGATCGAGAACCCAAGTTCGCGTCGCGAACTATCCCAGGCAGCTAGGCTGCAACTTTTTGTTGACCGGTTCAGCCCGGTTTCGACCTTAACCATATCAATTCTCTGTCTCGACTTCCTGATCGAGAACCCAAGTTCGTGAACTCCAGTCGTCCAAAACCCCAATTCTCTGTCTCGACTTCCTGATCGAGAACCCAAGTTCGCGTCGCGAACTATCCCAGGCAGCTAGGCTGCAACTTTTTGTTGACCGGTTCAGCCCGGTTTCGACCTTAACCATATCAAACGATGTCCAAATGACACGAAACCAATTCCTACGGTTCTGAAATGAATTATCTATAATTATCATATTTTTGTACAATTTATTTATTTACAAAATTTCGGTCGTTACAACTATCTACCCCTTAAGAGGACCCCCTCCTCGGAATTGCATCATAATCTACAAAGTTTGGGTAGCGTTTCTTAATCTCATCTTTGACTTCCCAAGTCAAATTTGGCCCAAGGGAATGCTTCCACTTGACCAACACCAACTCAATCTCTTTGTTCCTTAATTTCTTTGTTTGGACCTCCAATATGGCATCGGGCTCTTCAATCAATCGGTTGGGTGCATCGACCAGTAAATCTTGAAGTGGGATATTATTCTCCACCTCACCCAAGAACTTCTTTAAATTACTAACATGAAACGTGTCATGGACACCATGCAACTCGGGTGGAAGTTCAAGCTTGAAAGCTTGAAGCCCGATTCTCTTTAAAATTTTAAACGGTCCAACATACCGTGGACTCAACTTCCCTTTCTTACCAAATCTCATCACCCCTTCCAAGGCGACACTTTCAACATCACCATGTCACCAACATCCAAATCATAGGGTCGCTTTTTAAACCCCGAATAACTCTTTTGGCGATCTTGTGCCACTTTCATATTCCTTTGAATTATCCCAATTTTCTCATTTGTTATTTTCACAATCTCGGGACCCGTGAGTTTTGTCTCACCCGCCTCCAGCCAACAAGAAGGCGTTCTACACTTCCTCCCATACAATGCCTCAAACGGTGGAATTTTAATCGTAGAAGGATAACTATTGTTATATGAAAATTCAACTAACGGTAAGTGTTCATCCCATTTACACCCAAAATCCAATACACACGATCTCAACATATCTTCGACCGTTTGGATCGTCCTTTCGCTTTGACCATCGGTTTGCGGATGGTAAGCCGTGCTCAATCTCAACTTAGTTCCCAACTCTTCTTGGAGTGATCTCCAAAATCTCGAGGTAAACCTTGCATCTCGATCGGACACAATCGACATCGGCACCCCATGCAATCGAACAACTTCATCAACATACAACTTTGCCAACTTCTCGAGTGGCATAGTTTCCCGAATAGCTAGAAATAACGCACTTTTCGTTAACCTATCGACAATCACCCAAATGGCGTCATGATTTCTACTCGTCTTTGGAAGACCAGCAATAAAATCCATTGTGATGTCTTCCCATTTCCCGTCCGGCACTTGCAACGATTGTGCAACTCCATAAGGAACTTGGTGCTCGACTTTCACTTGTGCACACGTGGCACATTTTGAAATATACTTTGCTACTCTCGACTTCATCCCCGGCCACCAATACATTCTCTTCGAGTCTTGATAAGTCTTTGTACTTCCGGGATGAATCGAGTACTTGGACTTATGAGCATCATTCAACAATACTTTTCGGTTCCCACCGAATTTCGGAACCCAAATCCGACCATTTACGGTTTTTAACCCTTGAACATTTTCTTCAAATACTTGATTCTTTCCCAATCTCTCTTGTCTATACTCGTCTTTTCCCATCACTTCCTTTTGTGCGGTTTTTATACTTTCAATGAAGCTAGACACCAACTCAATCCGCATCAATTTAGCCTTAACCGGCTTCTCATAGACTTTTCTACTCAAGGCGTCGGCTACCACATTAGCCTTCCCTTCATGATAGACGATTTCACAATCATAGTCACTAATCAACTCGATCCACCTTCTTTGTCTCATATTCAAATCTTTTTGTGTAAACACATACTTGAGACTTTTGTGATCCGTGTACAATATACACCTTGTTCCATACAAGTAATGTCTCCAAATCATCAAGGCAAAAATAATCGCCGCAAACTCTAAATCATGTGTAGTACATCTCTCTTCCGCATTTTTCAATTGTCTTGAAGCATAAGCTATCACTTTACCCCTTTGCATCAAAACACAACCGCGACCTTTGTTCGAGGCGTCACTATACACCACAAAATCATCCATACCATCGGGTAAAGTGGGAATTGGTGCATTGCACAACTTCTCCTTTAACAAGACAAAAGCATCCTTTTGCTTTTTCCCTCAGTCAAACTTCACATCCTTTCTCATTAACCTAGTGAGTGGAACCGCCACTCGGGAAAAATCTTCAATAAATCTTCGGTAATAACCGGCTAACCCAAGAAAACTTCTTACTTCGGTTGGAGTCTTTGGTGCTTCCCAATTCTTTACCGCTTCGATCTTAGACGGGTCAACTTTTATCCCGCTTCGAGATCCTATATGACCAAGAAATTGAACTTCCCGCAACCAAAATTCACACTTTGAGAATTTTGCATATAACGTTTCCCGTTTCAAAACTTCTAGAGTTTGCTACAAGTGTTCTTCATGTTCTTCTTTGGTTTTGGAAAAGATAAGAATATCATCGATGAATACGATGAGGAATTTATCGAGGAATGGTTTACAAACCCTATTCATTAGATCCATGAAAATAGCCGGGGCATTCGTCAAACCGAATGGCATAACTAAAAATTCATAATGCCCATAACGAGTTTTAAAGGCCACAAATAACACCGGTGCACCCCATGGTGACGAACTAGGACGGATAAAACCTTTATCAAGTAAATCTTGGAGTTGAGCCATTAACTCTCTCATTTCGGTTGGAGCTAAGCGATACGGGGATCGGGCAATCGGCGTCGCCCCCGGGACTAAATCAATTCGAAACTCGACTTGTCTTTCCGGTGGTAGACCGGGTAAGTCATCGGGAAAAACTTCGGGAAAATCCCGAATAATCTTCACATTCTCAACCGTCTTCTTCTCTTTTCTTCCATCTAAGACATAAGCTATAAATCATGCACATCCTTTCGATAAACACTTTCTTGCTTTAATGGCGGTTAGCATGTTTGGCATATGATGCCTCTTTTCCCCATAGATGTACACCTTCTCATTTTCGGGAGACTTAATCGATACTGACTTCTTCCCACATAAAATCTTGGCTTGGTGGATTCCCAACCAATCCATCCCAATAATCACATCAAAAGCCTTAATCCCCATAGGCATCAAATCTACTTTCAACTTCTTATTATCGATCTCTAATTCACAATCTCTATAGATGTGTTGAACCATAGAGGTTTTGAAGGAATTATGTGCACAGTTAGTCAACCTATGATGATACATCCATGCCTACGAAACACTTAAGGGTCACACCGGTGAGTGCATGTAATACGAGCAAGATAATCAATGATACCACAAAGAGGAATTATTCATAATAGTCATTATGAATCAATTAAGTATTAAGTTAAGTTTAACTTATTACTAGATTAGTTTAACTAACTAATTAATACAAGTATTTGTACATTTACTAGTTGAGTACATATACAATGTGTTAATTATAGATTATCCATGATATGATTTAAGGCTATTAAATCATATAGTAATTGGATACTATTGTTGTATAAATTATTATATAATTAATTATTAAAAGTATAAATACAAGTACATAATTCGTGTATATGGGTACCGAATTATTAGTGTATTAATACTAGACATTTAATAGTAAGAGCAACAATAATAAACTAGTTAAACTATAAGGGATGGAAATGTTAAAAGGAAGTTTAATTAAAGATCTAATATTAATTAAACTAGAAGGGTTCTAAGCGTAACATGTTTGTATATAAATAAGAGGCTTAGGGTAACCCTTATTCCCTTGATACACTTACACGAAATCTCTCCTCCTCTCTTGGGAGATTTTGGCCGAACCCTAAGACACCACCACTTGGTGTTCTTCGTTCTTCGTGTTCTTCGTGTTCTTCAAGTCTTGAAGATCCAAGTTCATTGCTTAAATCAACTAGAAGATCGCTCGATTTGTTCATCATCAGTGGATCTATCTTAAGCAATCAACAAGGTATGTTTTGGGAAACACTTTTCTCCCTTCTCCCCTCTTGGACGAATTCGGCCAAAGAACCCTAGGGTTCTTTGGTTGATGGTCGAACAAACCACACAAGCAATGTGTGTGTTCGAGTTCTTCGTACAAGGTTTCTTTCTTGTTAACCTAATCTAGAACTCCAACATCCCAATCCTTTAGGGTTTAAGGATTAGGTTTAATCACGTTGGTTTTAACCGGTCAAGAACAAGTTCATGTTCTTGGCCAGTCATGATTCGAACCAAGCATACTAGGTGGTTGACCAAAGTGGTCGATCAGTGTTATGAAACCCTTCAGTGGTATCAGAGCGTTGGTTTAGAGATCTAGACTAGATTAACAAAGATAGTTTGTTTACTTTAATTTAAGTTTTTTTTGTTTCAAGTATTCTTTCTTCTTCTTCATAATTTTCAAAAAAAAGGGAAGAACCCTAGGACCAAGAATATTAAACTAGTCTAAGTTTAATTGGTCATGAAGGTTTCTAGAAACCCTAGCAATTTTCGAAAATACTAGGAAGAAGCCTAGGATCAAGTATGTTAAACAAGATATGTTTAATTGATCAAAAGGATTCTTTCCTTACTTCCTTAAATTTTCATGACATAGGAAGATCCCTAGGATCAAGTATGTTAAACAAGAGTTGTTTAATTGATCAAAAGGATTCTTTCCTAATCCCTTAGAGATTTCAAAAATCTAGAGGTTACTTGGACACCAAGTTTATTAAACTAACCTAGTTTAATTGGTGGAAAAGTTTACTAGGCTTAAGAATTTTGAAACCCTAAAGAACCCTAGAATATTAAACTAGTTTAAGTTTAATAGTTTAAAAGTATTAATTAGGATAATAATCTAAAACCTAGTTAATTAAACAAGTTTATGTTTAATAGGTTTAATTATTATTTTGGTAGATTTATTTAACTAGTTCTTTAAACCTAGTAATTTAGACAAAGTTTTATTGTCTATAAGGTTTAAATTAAAAAAAGTTTAAATAAATTTATTAAAGGTTATAATCTATCTTAGAATTTAAACAAAGTTTATTGTTTAATAGGATTGATTAAAAATTAATCTTTTAACTAAAATAATGTCTTTGATCAAGAAAGTCAAAACCCTAGTTTTGATTGGTCAAAAACAAGATTAGGGTTCATCTAATTAATTTAGGGAATTGATAAAGAGGATGTTAATTTTTAAGTTCTAAAATTAACAAGGTGTATTTAATTATTTATATATATGTACTAAAATTTTTCGGAATTTTTAATTATTATGTAAAATTGAATTTTAAAAGATATAATAAGTTTATACGTATTTTAATTAGTTTAAGTTAAAATACATATGTATAAATTAGATGTAATATTCTTATTAGAATGTTATAAGTTTATTATAAAATATACATATATACGAATACATTAAATACATAATAAAATGGAACAATTAAAAGGGATAATGTTATTTTTGATCTTAAAGGATAATATTATAATTAGTTATTGTATAAGTTATAATATAATTAAAACTAGAAAGTACAAAGTTATGATTTCATTATAACTAGAAATTGTACAAGTTGAAATTATATGATTAACTAGAAATATACAAAGTCATATATATTATCATATATTTAGATGTATAAAGTTATAAGTCATTATAACTAGATAATTATACAAGTATAGTATAAGTATTTTACAAGTCATGTAATATACTAGATTAATGATCAAGTAAAAATAACAAGAACCTCTATTTAACTAGTTCAAGTTAAACATAAGAAAGGTTTAAACAAACTAAGAATTATTATATATAGTCTTTATATAATAAGCTTATTAGTTTCACCAAATATAAACCGGTGATTGTGTTAGCTTAAGTTTCATCATGGTTGTTGAAGCTAGTGGGAGCTACACAAGAAAATCACAAAGTTTATAAGTATGTCGTTAAGACATAAGTCTTGGTCGAATCTAGTAGGTCAAAAACAAATGTTTAATTATTAGACATATGAAGAACTAGGTGTGTTAAACTAGGTTTATGTTTCAAGTTTATGAACCATAAAAGAATAAAAGTTTAACATAAGTTTATAAGTTTTTCAAGTAAGATAAAACAAGTAAGTTTTATTCTAGATAAGGTTTTTCACAAAATCTAGTAAAACGTTTTGTACACCTCGTTTTAGGTATACATATAAAGTCGTGTAAATTCTTGAAACTATAAGTTTTAAGGAATCGTTCTTAAGTTTTAAAAAGGTGTCTTGTAGAATTCCTAAATTCACAAGTCACACATTTTAGACAAGGATTGAGATTGGAATAAAGGTTTAAGTTTAGTTTAAGACTTAAACAAACCCAAGAAAATCTTAGATCGAAGTACTATCCACGTAATGGAACACCTCACTTATTAAACGATATTCATATTGTAAGGATAAAGAACCTTAGATATGGATTCAAATCATTGCGAGTGTTAGGGTGCGTAAGGTTCTGTGATAATCGGGAGTCCCGGCGCAGAACATCGCACTGTCTTAGATGGTCTGATCTACTTTGGTGATAATCGGGACTCCCGGCCCAAAAAGTACTTGAGTAGAATAAACATACTAGACTTTATTACTAACTTAGAAATGTACAATTAGATTGTACAAGGTTGTAATAATTTATAAGTCTAAAGATTCTACGACCCCTAGGAATCGTGTCAAGTCTTGATACGATCGGTAAGGAAGTTACCTACCAGAAATAGCATGTCTCGTCGGGAAGTGCCCAAACCTTGCGACGAGAATGTGATATATGGATCCTAGGCCTAATATATTAAATATGGGTTTATAATATATTTTAGAGAATGTTTATTGATGATTACTAATTAAACTGGGTTTGATTTGTAGATGGCAGCAACAAACGCAATCGCGACAACAAGTACCAATAATCTCTCACTTCGCTCAATCCTCGAAAAGGACAAGTTGACTGGGTCAAACTTTCTCAACTGGGAGCGCAATCTTCGTGTTGTGCTCAGGCGTGAGAGAAAGCACCCCTGTTGTTAATGCTAGAGCTAAGACGAGGCAAGGTTATGATAAGCATGTCAGTGATGCACTCGATGTGAGCTGTCTAATGCTCGCCACTATGAGTCCTGAGTTACAAGCGGGACTTATGGATGTGCCTGCATTTGAGATGATCCAGCAACTTAGGGATTCATTTCAAGAGCAAGCTCGCACTGAGAGGTTTGACATCAATCGAGCCTTCAACTCTTGCAAGATGGTCAAAGGAACGCCGGTGAGTGCCCACGTCATGAAAATGAAAGGACACATGGATCACCTCGCTAGACTTGGTCACCCCATACCGTTGCAAATGGCAACAGATACTATACTCAACTCGTTGTCTGATGACTACAAGTCTTTTGTGGTCAACTACAACATGCATAATATGGAGAAATCCATTGCTGAGCTACATTCCATGCCCAAGACAGCCGAGTTGAGTTTGGGGACCAAATCTAAGGATGTTCTTATGATTGGTAACGATGGTGGAGGTAGGAAGAAGAGAAAATGGCGTGGTGGTAAAGGAAAGGGTAAAACCTATCCTAACCAAGGAGTGCCAAATGGTAAAGGTGTCAAACAAAAGGTCAAGAAGGTTAAGCCTAACACTGCGAGGACCGAGAACTGGTGCTTCAAGTGTGGTGAGGCTGGGTATTGGAAAAGGAATTGTCCAAAGGGTGCAAGTGGTAGTGGAGGAAACGCAAGTTCCTCAGGTAACACAACCACACTTCTTAATCACTTTAAGATACTTGTAAAGTACGTTACGAGTAATATAACTTTTGCAATCGTTTATCGCAGGAGGAGATGGAAAGTGATAGTGACCGACATGAGATGGTGATGATCCCACGAGCACCAAGTTTTTATAATTCAGTATTTTGTGGATTCGTTTTAAACAATTTTACTTTATTGTTTGGATAATTTTATTTTGTTAAAACAAGTTTTATTTTTGGTTTTAATTAATCTCGAATCCATGGTTGAATTATATTGTGTGCATGTGTGATAATTACACTAGTCAAGGTTTATGACTAGATTGTAAGTCAAGTTTTGATTTACTTATATTTTATGTTTTATATATTTGTTTGATTGTTGTATAAATAATGTCTTGATAGCTCAAGGTATTTAGATACTAGTAATTAGAAAGTTTTTCTAATGAAAGTATTTAAGAGTTTTATGGAAGCATAAGGTTCAAGAGTTATTGAACTTAGTTAAAGCATCTTAAGTAATAGTCATTACTTATGATAGAAAGTTTTAAAGTATTAGTATTAATATAATATGATTATATTGGATATAATCAAGATAGACTTTAAGAGTATTATTACAAATCTTTTATACTTGTAGTAAAGGATTTAATGAAGTCATAATTTCCCTAATAGGAATAATTAGATATTCGCATAATCCAAGTAAAATGACTAAGACATTAAATGACTCCTAAAAGGGACAAACTATATTAAAGCATTTAAGAATTAAAAGGTATTATTGCAAGTCTTTTATACTTGTAATAAATACAATATTTAATCAAGTCATAATTCCCTAATAGGAATAATGGATATTTGACAAATCCAAGTAATGACTTTGGCATTAAATAAAGTTCTTAAAGAATACTAATGTATTTAAGAATTGGAAGTATCGTTTCAAGTGTTTTATACTTGTTAGATACAGTAATCAATAAAGATCATAATTCCCTAAACAGGAATGTTGGATGTTCGCTAATCCAAAGGATGATCTTAATTATTGATAGAATTCTTAAAAGATTAAACTACAAGTTATTGACTAGGTCAAAGTAGTAGTTTAAGAGATGCTTAAGTTCCATAAAAGTAAGTGGGAGCTAAGACTAACGTAATTCATTAAAGATGTTAGTGAGTTCAGTAAGTTAGTAAGACATTAACAACAAGGTTTTACCAAGTCGTTAGCCAAAGAGTTAAGAGAAATAATAAATGATCGTTAATTAGATTATTGCAAACCTAATAGCGTGATCACAAGTCTTGTGATTAATTATTGCATATCTAATAGGTTGTTAACCCTTCAGTGGATAACATAGTCATTTAAGGAAATTTATTTAACTAGTAAAAATATCTACAAATCAAGTAACTAAAAGAAGCTTTAGTTACAAGGAGAATTTTATGAATTCAAGAAACTAAGGAGTTAATTTCCAATCCTCCTATGTTTACCGAATTACATAAAAGGAAAGACTAGAATATGTTCTAGATTGTTGCAAGAACAAAATCTAGCAAAGGCAAAAGTAATAGTATTCCTAAATACTCGTCTTATGTCTTTAGTTTAATAGAAATGATTGGTTTAGTGATAAAGTTACAATTAAGTTTGTAAGGATCATTGAGTAATCAACACGAACGAAAGGAATAAGTAATGATCCAGTAATAATTCTGTATCTATGTCCAGTGAGGAATAGTACATGAGTTAGTATCATTTTTATTCAGACTTTGTATGTTTTACATCATCCATGAATAAAAGTCTATTTATTCAAAAAGATACAAAATCCGTGACTACTCGTCTAGGTGGGAACCTTGATGGGACGTTAACGTCATCGCGGTATTTGGTGGTAGATTCGAAGTTCTTCGAAGATAGCTACACAAGTTTTGTGTAAACCAAATATCGGTGATATTCTGTTGGAGCTCAACGAATATTGGATTGACCACCGTGACAATACTTCGTGGTTGAAAAGTTCAAAAGTATTGTTCACTAGGATTGTCCTTAAGCCTGAGGTATTTGGTTTAGGATACAACGACTAATGTGCTTTGGTTCAACTTAGACAATTCTGAAATACGTTTGCCATACGAGGCGATACTGGGTACAAAGGAAGTTGTATTTCAAATTGAAATATAACAAGATGGTAATTGCACCTCCTCTTTAGGAGAAATATTTATAGGTCCTTCGACTTGATAAGAAACTGGCGAGTGCACGACTGTGCCCAAACGAACTGATCTGTTCTTTGTCGTTTATCACGGCAGTTTGAATCAAGAAGTCATAAAATGATTTCGAATACAGGAGTTGATAATTTCTACCATGCTCGTACTCGTTATCACAAATATCGTGCTGCAAGGGATAAGCCTAACATATTTGCCCAAGAAGTAGAGACAGAGTGTTCTTTACTAGGAGACGCTATTAAAAAGTTTTTCATAAACTATACCTGGGTTACGTAAGCTGTTTTTATGGGTTGGTTACCTACATGCCCATCTAGAAGGCCACCGTAGCTCGTATCATTAAGACAAAGGTTACAAACTTGCACAAGGGGGAGTCTGAAGGAATTATGTGCACAGTTAGTCAACCTATGATGATACATCCATGCCTATGAAACACTTAAGGGTCACACCGGTGAGTGCATGTAATACGAGCAAGATAAGCAATGATACTACAAAGAGGATTGATTCATAATAGTCATTATGAATAGTGAAGTATTAAGTTAAGTTTAACTTATTACTAGATTAGTTTAACTAACTAATTAATACAAGTATTTGTACATTTACTAGTTGAGTAAATATACAATGTGTTAATTATAGATTATCCATGATATGATTTAAGGCTATTAAATCATATAGTAATTGGATAATATTGTTGTATAAATTATTATATAATTAATTATTAAAAGTATAAATACAAGTATATAAATTCGTGTATATGGGTACCGAATTATTAGTGTATTAATACTAGACATTTAATAATTAAGAGCAACAATAATAAACTAGTTAAACTATAAGGGATGGAAATGTTAAAAGGAAGTTTAATTAAAGATCTAATATTAATTAAACTAGAAGGGTTCTAAGCGTAACTTGTTTGTATATAAATAAGATTCTTAGGGTAACCCTTATTCCCTTGATACACTTACACGAAATCTCTCCTCCTCTCTTGAGAGATTTCGGCCGAACCCTAAGACACCACCACTTGGTGTTCTTCGTTCTTCGTGTTCTTCGTGTTCTTCAAGTCTTGAAGATCCAAGTTCATTGCTTAAATCAACTAGAAGATCGCTCGATTTGTTCATCATCAGTGGATCTATCTTAAGCAATCAACAAGGTATGTTTTGGGAAACACTTTTCTCCCTTCTCCCCTCTTGGACGAATTCGGCCAAAGAACCCTAGGGTTCTTTGGTTGATGGTCGAACGAACCACACAAGCAATGTGTGCGTTCGAGTTCTTCGTACAAGGTTTCTTTCTTGTTAACCTAATCTAGAACTCCAACATCCCAATCCTTTAGGGTTTAAGGATTAGGTTTAATCCCAGTTCCGCATTTAGGGATTATATCTGCTAGTTGGTTTTAACCGGTCAAGAACAAGTTCATGTTCTTGGTCAGTCATGATTCGAACCAAGCATACTAGGTGGTTGACCAAAGTGGTCGATCAGTTTTATGAAACCCTTCAGGTTTTCCCATTGGCTACTTCTATTTCATACAAATCATCAAGTAACTCTAGTGGAACCTTAAACTTAGCACCAAATTCATGATACACGAAAGAATAAGTAGAACCCGAATCAATCAATACATAGGTGGGTATGGAGTTTATGAATAAGGTACCTGAGACGACATCATGAGTCTCCTTGGCTTCTTCACGCGTGAGCTGGAAGGCACGCCCTTTGATTTTTAACGGCTCCGGTTTTTGTGAGTGGTTGACACTAACGTTTTGGTTCCCTTCTTTGGGCAAACATTACTATAATGCCTTTCTCATGACACGAGAAACACTCCACCTCATCAAGGCTCCTCACCTTGAAATCTTTAGCTTTGTGGCCAAACCGACCACACTTGTAACAACCGTTGGAGACCACCTTGCACTCACCCTTGTGGTCCCTACCACACTTCCTACAACCACCAACACTACCTCGCTTTGACCCGCTCGGGGAAAACTTACTTTTCTTTGATGGTCCCGAAAAACTTTCAAATTTTCTCTTTTCATTACCAACTATCCTCTCTTGTACCCTTCTCTTACTAACTTTCTCAACACTTCGGGCGACATTGATCGCCTCATCAAGAGTGGTCGCCCTCTTCACCTCTAGCTCATATTCCCATGGCAACCCATTAGCAAACTGAACCACACGACTACGTTCGGTAGGGTAGGTACTTGACACAAACGGGAGGTATCCCGTGAACTTCTTGGTATACTCAAGCAAGGTCAAATTGCCTTTCTTGAAGTGCAAGAACTCTTCCAACAACTCCTCTAACTCCCTTTCGGGACAAAACTTCTCTTTGAGTCTCCTAGTGAACTCATCCCACGACATCTTGTAAACGGCTTTCTTTCCCAATGTTTCATACACGGTGTCCCACCATGTAAGAGCATCGTCTTTCAACAATCGTGAAGCATAAGTCACCATATCTTCTTCTTTGCACTTGCTACTCTCAAGCACATGTTCCGTTTCTCAAATCCAACGAACCGTCACTTTCGGTTCCGTACTCTCGAGATAGAAGTCGGGTTGGCAAGCAAGGAATGTTTTGTAAGAACATCCTTCTCGTTCAATCTTCCTTTCTTCACCACTTTCCTCATTAGAGGGCTTCCAGGTCGGGACGCTAGCATCCGTTGACTAGTCTTTGTGGGAGGTGGGGAATCTTCACTTTCCTCCATCTCCTCGTCATCACGACGTTCCTCTTCCGCCCTTTCACCATCACCAAGGTTCAACCGATCATTTATGATCCGGTTAACATCTTGTTGCATCACATTTCTCATGTTAGTGAGCATGGATTGAATAGCCTCCATTGTTACCGGAGTATGGTTATTCCCAATACCCGAATTGGCCAATCCATTACCATCTTGATTCACATTCGAAGCTTGCTCTCCATCCAACACTCGACCACTTCTCGTTCTAGCCGTCTTACTATAATAAGATGTCAACCCAATTAGAATCCAATAAGTTGACTAAATAGTCAAAATAAAACATAAGAAAAGCTCGATTCAAAACAATTCCATTTATAGTCAACCCTAACTCTTAAAGGTCAACCTAACTTCCTATAGAACATAATGTCCCAAAAGCAAAGTCTAAGTCTAGGGTGGGTAAACCAACCTAATTCACTTAGACTAAAGCTCTAATACCAAGTTGTAACACACCAATTTTTCAAAACAATTTAAACTTTTTAAATAAACAAGTTTAATACTAAAATCCATAATATCCAAAACATAGTTTAAGTAAAACATTTGGAATGATTACAAGTGTCAAAAATCGGTGTTACAAAAATATCAAAACTAAAGTCTTAGGGAATCAAATGGTACATCGAGCTAATCACTTCCAATGCTATAACTACGGGCCGCCTAATCCTTAGCTCCCGAACCTGAGTACAGAGCCCAAATAAACGTAGTACGTGAGACAAGATTGTCTCGTGAGAAACATGGGTTTTAGACCCGGTTAGAAAATATTTGCAATAAAATATAATTAAATAATTATCAAATTGCACATAGTCAAACACACTCTAAGGCTTGCCATAAGCCAATCACATACGTAACGGGCCTCCCCGAAACAACTCCCCCGATATGGGTGTAACGCCCCAAAATTTTATAATTGAATTTAATTATGTTTATTGCCTAAAACATTAATATATTATTTATTTAATGTCATTTAGTGGAATAATAGGCGACGTTTTGATTATCTAGGTATATGAACGTTATTGTGTGACATCTCGTTTGTATAAGTAATTAAATAGGTGACGCTTCGATTATTATTGTGACGTTTAGATTCCCGAGTATTCGTTATCTAGTTTCAATGACAGATGAGGCCGGCCGTAGGCCAAGGCCGAGACTCGTATTTATGTTCCGATTAAAAAAATGATTCTAGAACTTAGGCCGGACCACTTCTTATTCTATTTTAATTGTGTGAGTGTAGCAATCAAGGAAGGGCCGAATATCATTTTTTTTTCATGATCCATTTTCGGTATTGGATTTAATTAGCAAACCAGCCTTATAAAATCCCCCTTGGTCCAATCGGTGGAGGCCTAGGGCCCATGTACGAGATCATAGATACGTACCATTCTAATCCAATCAATCCCTTAGTACGTTTCAAAAACCTATTAGATCACCAGCCGTTTTGAACACCTTTCTCTCTCGTTTTTCTCTGTGATCATAGAGCACACCACATTCGTCTCTTCTTCTTCATCAAGTAGCGAGAAAGCAATCGGTGGAGGTTGAATCCCTAAGGAATCGTTTAATCGGTAAGATTTGTTTCCCGCTTCATATTTCCAATCCTCCTTTTTCATTCGATGTCATGATTCTGACCAACCGTGTTCCTGTGTCACGGGTTTAACTAATCTATTTAGCAGCAAGCTTGCGGGTGTTCGAACCAGGGACGGCCATCAAGTAGCTAGCTATCGGAATTCCGTTCGGTAGGGTTTAAGTCGGTAATTCTGTTTTCTTTTCAATGTGGAATTGATCGAGTTTTAATCCTTGTTACTGGTTGGGGGCGGCATAGATTCGAGCAGGAGAGGAAGTATTCAGTCGGTTTGCAAGTAGCTTAGTCGGAAACAATAATCTAACTACTGCTCGAGTCGTTAATTGGATCGGTAGTTCCCTAACCCTAATCTATCGTATTCATTTTTTTCCTTTGACCAAACTTGTTAATCAATTCGTTTAGATGTCTAGCAGGGCTGCATTTTTATTGGTTCAACACCGAGTCTTGGTTGGGTTTGGGTTGGTTATGGACCTATTGTAGTCGTAGTATCGTTCCATTCGAATCATTTATAGCGATATGGGAAACCGAACCCGTAAGGTTCTCAGTTTCCCAATAGAGAAATTTTATCACCAAGTCTTTATAAAAACAGATTTAATTGGAGAACAATAACATTGTAAACTGCTGATTATTCAATTTGAAATACTCGAGATTTTCGGTAATGGGTTGGATTGGCTAAATTAAGTTTTTCGCGTCCAAACGTTTTCTGGCAGAATTATACTCCTCTGTTCTCGACTGATTGTAACCTGTTTAAAATAGGCTTTTGAACTTTTGGCCCGTGATGGGACCTTGTTTTCTGAGTTAGCTTTTCAATGCCGCAACCCTCTCGTCAATCCGAATTACGGTTTAAAAGTTGTAACGGTTTTAATATGCTGCTGTTAGGAAAATGACCTGTACGACATGGCTGTCTTGTGACACTGTTTTGAGACCCTTAGGACCTGTTTTGACCAGTGACCGTCTCCCAGAGTTATGTAGTTCTGGTTGTGTAGTTTCTGTGATAAAATATGGGATAAATCTACTGACCAGTTTAGGAGTTATAGCAGTTCCCGTAAGACCGACGGGTGCTGCCAGTTTTCTAAAATAAAGTTAAGGGGTCGGTTTTTAATCCGGGATTTCGATTTATGTTTTAGGTCCGTCTAGGAGATGACTGGCTGTACCTTTTATTCCCGTGAACCCGTTGGAGCTTACGTTTCTCGAGGTGAGTATTCTCACCGTGTATTCAGTTATAACGATACGTGCATGACTTATGTGGTTAACTGTTTTGATCTGTTTTTACTTTCTGTGTGTTGATCTGCTATCTGAGTAACTGAGTGACTGTTTTTACATACCACTGATCTGAGACAGAGGTGCCGAGTATCTGAGCCGGTACCGAGTCATTTTGTGCTACTATGTGACAGGGCTATCTGTGTGGTTTATGTTATGAGTTGAAAACATAAAAACAATTAATAAATCTGAGTGGAAATTCTGTGTGGTAATTCTGTGTGGTAGCCTGAGTGGCATTTTAGTGTAAGGAGAGGGGAGGTTGATCTCTCGACTCGATTTACACAAGCGCGCTATATAAATTTAAAAGATACAAAAACTGAGAAATTATTTGAGTAGCAAATGAGTAGGAGTTCACTTGTGTGCCCTCATGTATTGTATGTTGTAGTTGTTTACATTTTGAGTTTATTCACTCAGCTTCCCCGCTGACCCAAAATCTCCCTCCCATTTTCAGGTACTAGCAAAGGAAAAGAGAAGGTGGACGGTTGACTGATGTACTACTTCTGAGTGCGGATGTGAAACGTTTTTATTATTGTAAAACTCCGAATTTATTTAAGACTTTTCCGCATTAAATACATTTTCATATTAAACAATTATTTTGGGAATTATTTATGGGACTTTTTGATTATAATTTTGTATTCGAAAATTTTAAAAATCTTGTAAAAATTTAGGGTGTTACAAGTTGGTATCAGAGCACTGACTTGAGGGATTTGGATTCGCAAGGGGCGAATTCAAACTGAAGTTGAATTTTTTTTTTTTTAGAAAAGAGTAAAACAGTTTCTGAGAGAAGTTTCACATCAAACGTACATCATGTCACGTCGACCCTCGTTTTTCCTACTGCCAGTAATATTTATGTTTTGTTTAATATTAAATATTAAGTCTAGTCGAGAGGCAAAATTTCGAGTGTTTTGTGACATCGACTCTACGGATACAGTATATATATATATATATATATATATATATATATATATATATATATATATATATTGTGTGAAACTATTTGCGTTATATGGTTGATATGGAAACGAAGGGTTGTAATAATCCCAATTTTTGTTGGAAACCTGTCAAATGTAGGTGCCGAAAAATAATAGAAGGGCCCCTATTATTGTACGCACCGAACCTTAGACTACGTTTCCGGGAGAAATTGAGAGAATTATTAACTTGACGTCTAAGTATCATTAAAAGTAATGTTTTTGATATATTTCCTGATATATTACATATTTTTATATATATAGCAAGATGCCGCCAACCAGACCTACTGCACAAGAGTTGAGGACCATGATGACTGAAGTGTTGGGCCAGATGTTACCCGAGATGTTTCAGGATATGTTTAATGAAATCACTGATCAGGTCAGCCATATGTTGCATACCGAGTTCGCTGCCAGAGATGCTGTCGCGCCGCAACCTCCCGCACCGAAAGCCTTCACTTATTGAGATTTCTCTGTGTGTTCACCCCCTGAATTTAAGGGTGAAACTGACCCGAAGGTGGCGATACGTTGGCTTGCTGACATGGAAAGCGTTTTTCGAATCTCCCGCTGCCCCACCGATTTGAAGACGACTTACGCGTCACACTCACTGAAGGGTGAAGCCAAAGAGTGGTGGAAACCACTAGCAGCATCCATGACTGAGGAACAGTTGACTTGGGAAGTTTTCGTGGAAAGGTTCAAGAAGCAGTATGTACCGCGTGTAGAGGTGGAGCGAATTACCCGAGAGTTTTTGAGCCTTCATCAAACTACTGAGTCTGTTAACACCATCACTACTAAGTTTCGGGAGATGGCCTCGTTTTGTCCCGAATATGCTGCAACGGAAGAAATGAAGATGGCTCGATACTTGGATATGCTACGTAGTGATATTCGAGAATTTGTGGGGATGACGAACCATAATTCATTGGCAGATATGATTGAGGCGGCACGTGGTCGCGAAATTGAGCTAGATCGCCAGAAGAAGGATCACAAGAGAGCATTGCCACCGTCTCTAGGAAACTCGAGCCAGGGTAATGAAAAGAAACAACGATTCGAATTCAAGCCATACAGAGGGGGAAATTCAGGCAGGAGCGGCCACACTGGAGGTAACGCGCGTGGTGGAAACGCACGTCGAGATGATACGAGGATCGTGATGCAACTGATAAAGATGAAGGGAGACTGCCGAGGATGTGTTACAAGTGCGGGCAGAGTGGGCACATGGCGAATGCATGTCCCATAAAGGGGCCTGTGTGTTACTACTGCAGGGAAGAGGGCCATGTGAGAGACGATTGCCCAAAGAAGAGGGATGGTGGAAGAGGTGTCGATTCCTACATTTTTATTTTTACTATTTTCATCTATTATTTTTATACCCTCTTATTTGACTGTGTATATATATATATCCTTATATAATCAATAATAGGTGATACTAGAGGTGGACCCGTGATTAATCCGGCTCCAGCTACCCTTAGAATTACTGAGGGGGCTACTACTAGGGCTCGAGGACGAGCCTATCAGATGACTGGGGAGGAGGCCAAGAAGGCTCCTAATGCTGTTGCTGGTAAATATTTTATCTTACGAGTATTATTCAATTTATCATCTGAACTATTATTTGGGTTTTAATCTGAGTGGAATTTGCATGAGTACTACTGTGTGATTCTAATTCTGTGTGAATTTTATGATCTCTGTGCAATAGGTACATTTTCTGTGAACGACATACCTGCTTTTGTGTTATTTGAAAGTGGGGCAACCCACTCGTTTGTCTCTTATGCTTTTAGCAAGTTGATGTCCCATAAATTAGAGGACCTTTCTGAGCCCTTAGTGATAGAGGTCGTCAATGATAAAACTCTAGCTGTTACAAAAGTTTACAGTGGATGTCTGATCGAGTTGTGTGGGGAGAAATTCCCCATAAACCTTATTCCTATTGCTATGAGAGAGTTATGTGTGATCGTGGGGATGGATTGGATGACCGAATACCACGCGGAGATTCTCTGTCACCAAAAGCAAATCCGTATCAAACCTCCAAGTGGGATTGAATTGTTAATTCAAGGTGATGTGAATCGATTAGTACCGGCACTGTGTTCGGCTACTAGGGCAAGAAAATATCTTCAGCACGGTGCCGTGGGTTATTTGGCATATGTTATCGACACCATTCTTGAGGAAAAACCGAGATCGATAGAGAGTGTTCCTATTGTGAGCGAGTATGCCGATGTATTTCCTGAGGATCTGCCGGGAATACCACCCGAGAGACAGGTGAAATTTAGAATTGATTTAGTACCGGGTGTTGCGCCAATTTCTAAGGCTCCTTATCACCTTCACCGCCAGAAATGAAAGAACTGTACGACCAGTTACAAGAGTTGCAAGAGAAAGAATTTATTCTTGAGGAAAAACCGAGATCGATAGAGAGTGTTCCTATTGTGAGCGAGTATGCCGATGTATTTCCTGAGGATCTGCCGGGAATACCACCCGAGAGACATGTGGAATTTAGAATTGATTTAGTACCGGGTGCTGCGCCAATTGCTAAGGCTCCTTATCGCCTTGCACCGCCAGAAATGAAAGAATTGTACGACCAGTTACAAGAGTTGCAAGAGAAAGAATTTATTCGACCGAGTTGTTCACCGTGGGGCGCACCGATATTATTCGTAAAGAAGAAGGATGGGTCACAGAGAATGTGTATCGATTACAGAGAATTAAATAAGTTGACAGTGAAAAACCGTTACCCATTGCCTAGAATCGACGATTTATTCGACCAGCTTCAAGGTGCGTCTTGGTTTTCAAAGATCGATTTGCGTTCAGGGTACCATCAGATGTGGGTGAAAGAAGAAGATATTGAGAAAACCGCCTTTAGGACACGTTATGGTCATTATGAGTTTGTAGTGATGCCATTCGGACTCACTAATGCACCAGCGGCTTTCATGGATCTTATGAACCGGGTGTGTAGCAGTATGTTAGATCGCTCGGTGATTGTGTTTATCGATGACATTTTGGTTTATTCAAAGACCAAGACAGACCACGAGGTTCATCTTCGCGAAATGCTAGATACGTTGAGACGCGAGGGTCTTTATGCGAAATTTTCTAAGTGTGAATTCTGGTTGCGTGAAGTGCAGTTTCTTGGGCATGTTGTGAATGAAGAAGGTATAAAAGTTGACCCTGCAAAAATCTCAGCAGTGATGAAGTGGGAGGTACCAAAGACGCCATCAGAGATTCGTAGTTTCCTAGGGTTAGCTGGGTATTACCGTCGTTTCATCCAAGATTTCTCCAAAATCGCTTCACCGTTGACAAAGTTAACCAAGAAATCGGCTGCATTTAGTTGGGGTAATCAGCAGCAAGAGGCTTTTGAAGTATTGAGGAATCGGTTATGTGAGGCGCCGATTCTAGCCCTGCCGGAGGGTGTAGAAGACTTTGTGGTTTATTGTGACGCGTCTATTCAGGGTCTGGGTGTTGTTCTGATGCAGAGGGGTAAAGTGATTGCATATGCTTCTAGGCAGTTGAAGTCTCATGAAGGCAACTATCCTACTCATGATCTTGAGCTAGGTGCAGTGGTGTTTGCTTTGAAAATCTGGAGACATTACTTATATGGCGTGAAAATCACCATCTACACCGATCATAAAAGTTTGAAATATTTGATGGATCAGCAAGATTTGAACTTGAGACAGAGAAGATGGCTTGATGTGTTGAAAGATTATGACTGTGAGATCCTTTACCATCCGGGTAAAGCCAATGTAGTAGCTGACGCGTTGAGTAGGAACCCTATTCGTGGTATTTGTAGGAGGTTGACAGCAGTTGCATCGTTATTGGAGTCTATTCGTAATGCTCAGATAGAGGCTTCGGAGGCCGAGCAGGCTAAGAAGGAAAGAGTCGTAGGTGTGATTGGTAGTTTTGTGAAAGACAGTAGAGACCTTTTGACACATCTTGGTAGAGTTTGGGTTCCTTCACATGGTGGTAATCGTGATATATTGTTAGATGAGGCTCACAAGTCCAAATTTTCTATTCATCCGGGTTCGACTAAGATGTATCGAGACCTTCGTGATAACTATTGGTGGCCGGGTATGAAGTTGGAGGTAGCCGAGTATGTTGAGAAATGATTGACTTGTCGCAAGGTCAAGGACGAACACCAGAAACCGCATGGTATGTTACAGCCATTAGAAATTCCAGTGTGGAAGTGGGAACAGATTACTATGGACTTGATCACCAAGTTACCGAAAACGCCAGGAGGGTATGATGCTATTTGGGTAATTGTTGACCGTTTGACTAAGAGTGCCCACTTTATTCCGATTCGGGAGAGTTCTTCAGCTGAGAAGATGGCAGATATTTTTTTTCGCGAAATTGTGGCGAGGCACGGTATACCGGTTTCTATTGTATCAGACAGAGACACTCGTTTCACATCGAGGTTTTGGGAGAAATTCCAAGAGGAGATGGGTACGAGACTCCATTTCAGTACCGCGTTTCATCCACAGACAGATGGTCAGAGTGAGCGGACGATTCAGACGCTCGAGGACATGCTGAGAGCATGTGTACTTGACTTTGGAGGTAGCTGGGATAAGTATCTACCATTGGCGGAATTTTCTTACAACAATAGCTACCACTCGAGCATTCGTATGTTTATTAATTTTTCTCTCCTTTTCATTAATTTGTGTGTGTTTGTCTTAATAAATTCCTTGTTTAGGCAAGCCGCCATTTGAGATGTTATACGGTAGGAAGTGCCGGACGCCTATCTGCTGGGGCGAAGTTGGGCACAAGGTGTTGGGTAGTACTGAAATCGTGTTGAAAACTACCGAGATGATTCAGATGGTTCGTGAGAGGTTGGTTACCGCACAGAGTCGCCAGAAACGTTATGCAGACAAGAGGCGTTCTATTCTAGAATTTCATGTTGGGGATTATGTGTTGCTGAAAGTTTCCCCTTGGAAGGGAGTAATCAGATTCAGGAAGAGGGGAAAGTTGGGACCTCGTTACATTGGTCCTTATCAGGTGATCGCCAGAGTTGGAAAAGTTGCTTAGCGTCTAGATTTACCAGAAGAGCTTCATCTTATCCATAACACTTTTCACGTTTCACAACTGAGAAAGTGCATTGTGGACGAGTCTGTAGTGGTACCATTAGAAGATATTCAGATTGACGAAAAGTTGAACTACATTGAGCGACCAGTTGCGATTCTTGACCGCAAGGTCAAGACTTTGCGCAACAAAGAAATTGTGTTAGTTAAGGTGCAGTGGCAGCATCGTAAAGGTTCCGAGTGGACATGGGAACCCGAGTCTGAGATGCGTGATAACTACCCTGAGCTTTTTCCGAGCGATGACTTCGGGGACGAAGTCTGATTCAAGTGGGATTGAGTTGTAACGCCCCAAAATTTTATAACTGAATTTAATTATGTTTATTGCCTAAAAGATTAATATATTATTTATTTAATGTCATTTAGTGGAATAATAGGCGACGTTTTGATTATCTAGGTATATGAACGTTATTGTGTGACATCTCGTTTGTATAAGTAATTAAATAGGTGACGTTTCGATTATTATTGTGACGTTTAGATTCCCGAGTATTCGTTATCTAGTTTCATTGACAGATGAGGCCGGCCGTAGGCCAAGGCCGAGACTCGTATTTATGTTCCGATTAAAAAAAATGATTCTAGAACTTAGGCCGGACCACTTCCTATTCTATTTTAATTGTGTGAGTGTAGCAATCAAGGAAGGGTCGAATATCATTTTTTTTTTCATGATCCATTTTCATTATTGGATTTAATTAGCAAACCAGCCTTATAAAATTCCCCTTGGTCCAATCGGTGGAGGCCTAGGGCCCATGTACGAGGTCATAGATACGTACCATTCTAATCCAATCAATCCCTTAGTACGTTTCAAAAACCTATTCGATCACCAGCCGTTGTGAACACCTTTCTCTCTCGTTTTCTCTCTGTGATCATAGAGCACACCACATTCGTCTCTTCTTCTACATCAAGTAGCGAGAAAGCAATCGGTGGAGGTTGAATCCCTAAGGAATCGTTTAGTCGGTAAGATTTGTTTCCCGCTTCATATTTCCAATCCTCCTTTTTCATTCGATGTCATGATTCTGACCAACCGTGTTCCTGTGTCACGGGTTTAACTCATCTATTTAGCAGCAAGCTTGCGGGTGTTCGAACCAGGGACGACCATCAAGTAGCTAGCTATCGGAATTCCATTCGGTAGGGTTTAAGTCGGTAATTCTGTTTTCTTTTCAATGTGGAATTGATCGAGTTTTAATCCTTGTTACTTGTTGGGGGCGGCATAGATTCGAGCAGGAGAGGAAGTATTCAGTCGGTTTGCAAGTAGCTTAGTCGGAAACAACAATCTAACTACCGCTCGAGTCGTTAATTGGATCGGTAGTTCCCTAACCCTAATCTATGGTATTCATTTTTTTCCGTTGACCAAACTTGTTAATCTATTCGTTTAGAAGTCTAGCAGGGCTGCATTATTGGTTCAACACCGAGTCTTGGTTGGGTTTGGGTTGGTTATGGACCTATTGTAGTCGTAGTATCGTTCCATTCGAATCATTTATAGCGATAGGGGAAACCGAACCCGTAAGGTTCTCGGTTTCCCAATAGAGAAATTTTATCACCAAGTCTTTATAAAAACAGATTTAATTGGAGAACAATAACATTGTAAACTGCTGATTATTCAATTTGAAGTACTCGAGATTTTCGGTAATGGGTTGGATTGGCAAAATTAAGTTTTTCGCGTCCAAACATTTTCTGGCAGAATTATACTCCTCTGTTCTCGACTGATTTTAACCTAGCTTTTCAATGCCGCAACCCTCTCGTCAATCCGAATTACGGGTTAAAAGTTGTAACGGTTTTAATATGCTGCTGTTAGGAAAATGACCTGTGCGACATGGCTGTCTTGTGACACTGTTTTGAGACCCTTAGGACCTGTTTTGACCAGTGACCGTCTCACAGAGATATGTAGTTCTGGTTGTGTAGTTTCTGGGATAAAAATATGGGATAAATCTACTGACCAGTTTAGGAGTTATAGCAGTTCCCGTAAGACCGACGGGTGCTGCCAGTTTTCTAAAATAAAGTTAAGGGGTCGGTTTTTAATCCGGGATTTCGATTTATGTTTTAGGTCCGTCTAGGAGATAACTGGCTGTACCTTTGATTCCCGTGAACCCATTGGAGCTTACGTTTCTCGAGGTGAGTATTCTCACCATGTATTCAGTTATAACGATACGTGCATGACTTATGTGGTTAACTATTTTGATCTGTTTTTACTTTCTGTGTGTTGATCTGTTATCTGAGTAACTGAGTGACTGTTTTTACATACCACTGATCTGAGATAGAGGTGCCGAGTATCTGAGCCGGTACCGAGTCATTTTGTGCTACTATGTGACAGGGCTATCTGTGTGGTTTATGTTATGAGTTGAAAACATAAAAACAATTAATAAATCTGAGTGGAAATTCTGTGTGGTAATTCTGTGTGGAAATTCTGTGTGGTAGCCTGAGTAGCATTTTAGTGTAAGGAGAGGCGAGGTTGATCTCTCGACTCGATTTACACAAGCGCGCTATATAAATTTAAAAGATACAAAAACTGAGAAATTAATTGAGTAGCAAATGAGTAGGAGTTCACTTGTGTGCCCTCATGTATTGTATGTTGTAGTTGTTTACATTTTGAGTTTATTCACTCAGCTTCCCCGCTGACCCAAAATCTCCCTCCCATTTTCAGGTACTGGCAAAGGAAAAGAGAAGGTGGACGGTTGACTGCTGTACTACTTCTGAGTGCGGAAGTGAAACGTTTTTATTATTTTAAAACTCCGAATTTATTTAAGACTTTTCCGCATTAAATACATTTGTATATTAAACAATTATTTCGGGAATTATTTATGGGACTTTTTGATTATAATTTTGTATTCGAAAATTTTAAAAATCTTGTAAAAATTTAGGGTGTTACAATTGGTTATCTAGGTAAACTCCCCCGTTTCCGGGTTATCTATTTGCTCCCCCGATTTCCGGGTTATCTCAAACTCCCCCGCTTTCCGGGTTACCTATTTCTCGACACCCTACCTTTGCGCAGGGTGGTACTGCCCCAAGTAGGTGTCACTAACTCCCCCCAACTTGTGTGTGTTATCTAGGATCCAATTGTTTAGCTACCACATAACAATTCAACTACTTGAGCCAATGCTCCAAATCATAAGATTCAACATACTAGTGGTAACCAAGCAAGTCAATAACAATTCATATCATCTACTAACTAATCAATCTTAATTTCTTTATGAAAACATTTATTTAATAAAGACTACTAAAATCTTTTTTAATCATTTAAACTATGAAAACTCTTTTACTATGTACTCAGAAAAGATCACATGTACTCACCTTAGCAATGCTATCCAACACTTGTGTTAATCAACACAAATCCTTACTTCTTAATCAAAGAAGTACTTCAGATCTCAAGGTCTTCTTGACCTAATACCAACATCAACACAATAACTAGTTATTATTCATAACTAATCACTAATCTATCAAATCTAACATCCCCAACCACCAAGTTCATACTACTTGGTGGAAATCTCAAACCCTAGTTCAAGATTTCTATCCATAAAACCTAAATCTAGTTTGTACACATTGATTACAAGCTTACCATGAGTGTTTTACACTCATAATAGACCATCTTCCTCAAAGATGGTATGATTGGTTCCCAAAACCACCAGTGATGCCCATGAAAAGCTTGAAACTAAGGTATAAGATGATAAGGATCAATAATCTTTACCTTTGGTGTTTAAATCTTCAAAGATGATGAAGATTTGAGCTCAAGATAAGCAAAATCGCCTCTTCTTTTCAAAATAATGGCTGAGATAGTGCTAGGGGCGTAGGTGTCCAAACCCTAGCCCCAAACCCGTTTGTGTACAGAGTTAAGCAGTTCACGATCGCGAACTTGAGTTCACACCATGAACTCTGCGTGTCGTAAACAATTAGCGATCGGGAATGGGTCGTGAACTCCGGTCGTCCAAAACCCCAATTCTCTGTCTCGACTTCCCGATCGGGAACCCAAGTTCGCGTCGCGAACTATCCTAGACAGCTAGGCTGCAACTTTTTGTTGACCGGTTCAACTCGGTTTCGAGCTTAACCATATCAAACGATGTCCAAATAACACGAAACCAATTCCTACGGTTCTGAAATGAATTATCTATAATTATCATATTTTTGTACAATATATTTATTTACAAAATTTCGGTCGTTACAAAACCCGTTAACACTCTAAGCTCGAATAGCTTTTCCGATTCGAATACTTAAACAAGCTTTCGAGTGAGTCGAGTCGAGCATTATATTTTTAAGCTCGACTCGTAAAACTAATCGAACACTAATTTTTGTTCGAACTTGACTCAAGCTCATATATTATCAAACCCGAACTTGAGTTAAACGAGTTCAAACTCGAGTAACTCGTTAATTACTGGACTCCTCAACATCTCTACATGAGTTTAAAAGGCACATGTTAATGTGTGAAACATCTGCTTATTTATTTAATTATACACCTTATTTTCACACATAGAAGATATGTAGAAAATAAGCGTAACCGATTCTTAAAACGAGTCTTCTGAAAATTTTAAAGGTTATCAAATGCTAAATGCTATCTTTTATAATCAATTCATACAACCATGAGTGTTGACAAAAGAGAAAATTAAGATTTTAGTTACGTAACATCAGATTCAGTATGCAAAATAAATATAAACACATGCTCATTTAATATTATGAAAATGTGGACGTCGAGACATCACCAAGAAACAACAGAATTAATACGAAAACTAACTTAAAGTAATTAACCATCCTTGAATTCCAATATAATTGGGACAATATATAACTTGTTATAACGAGGACGTGTCGCGGTGTCGTAATCTCATATAAATTGCATAATTTAGAATATATTTACCTATAGTGAGGACATGCACTAATAATAGCTTAATTTTCTTTTTGCGTAATTATGTTGTATCTGCCATTTCCCGTCATTTTCCTTGGCGAATTTTACCTGTTTTTTGTACTTCTTAAAATTTTAACAACATCATCAAAAACAACATATCATTGACAAAAAGGAATTCATTTTGGTACCACACTTTTTAATGTCTACACCACAATGTACAAGTGAAAAGCACAATAACACTGATTTAATCCATTAAGAGATGTTTGATGATGATTTTGGTGAGAAAGATGAAGAACAAATTAGGGTTTTAGAGAGAGAAAGGTAGAGAGAAGTTAGAGAGAACAAATGCTGAATGTGTGAATTGATTAGTGAGCAAAAGTTGAAGAATTAAGCCTTACACCTTGGTATTTATACCATGGCTTAATTCTTGGTTAGTTAGGACCATTTCCTAAACTATTCTTAACTTATATACAATGTTACACTTTACCCCCTAGACTATCTATTACAACTTTCTAGTACCTAACAATCTCCCCCTTTGTAATAGTAGACTAGGTTGCATATCTTTGAAGACTTCTGTGTTTGTAAGGCTGGAGCTGAGAATTGAACCGTTGAGCAGTTATGTTGATAAAACAGCATCAGCCTTTAATCATCAGTGACAGACATACTTTTAATCGGCTTTTCAACCAATATAAAGTATTCCAGAAGACTTCATGCAAATCGACTGAATGTAGACCCATAGATAGAGCGGTTAGCAGCGGAAGTCCTTTCTTGAAGTTGTGGCGTTTGTCGATTTTCTGCATATCCTTGGTTCCTGATGTTTGTTGAAGTTGAAGCAGTGCGGAATGTTGATATGTTGTGGATTTTCTGACCGTTGTTGATAATGTTGGAGTACGGTCATAGAATCCCTTATCTGATTTATTGACTGTTGTTGATAAAATTGAAGTACAGTCATCAGATTGTCTATCAGACATAGTGACCGTTGTTGATAAGAATGGAGTACGGTCGTCTGATCTTCGCACAAGAATGTATCAGGGTAACCCAGGATCACATAGATTTCATGTTAGCACAACAGTTACAGAAACTGTGTGACCTACGTTCAGTGTTGGCATTGATGTTAGCACTGGTAGGATTTCCATTCAATCATCGTGGAATACCAATAAATTTGGTATCACTATGAATGTTCCGGCAATATCTCAAAGATATGCTTGGTAGAGTGCCTGTGTCCTAGAGAAATTTAATTCGGTTCTAGACTCTATATGTGGACAAACGAAGACGAGGACTGGAGGTGGGTCCTCTTTTTCAATATCAACAATCTCCAAATGAGATGTCGATAGTGGATGTGGTTATCTCCGTGATTTTGAAACAAGTACTTTTTGTACATGAGTGGTCAGTGGGGGTTGTGCATTGCACCACTGGGTCCATGATGTCTTAATCAGAAAGCAACATATGCAATCTGATATAGATGAGGCTACCCGGTCATTTGTTCGGTTTAGGGAGGGTTTTTCATTTTCTTTTAACCCTTTCACACACGCTCCTCACTCAACTCACTTTTTCATTTTTTCAACCACACCCTTGTTTTTGTTTTTACCATGTGATAAGCTGATTTGCACCCCATACTTCATACCCCCTCTCAATTTTTACTTCAGCGCACCCCAATCAAGATCCCATGATACTTGATTCTGCTCACCTAGACCTAGGGACCCTCACTTTTTAGTTCCTATATTGTCGGTGGCTCCGGGGAAGATCATGCTGGGTTTAGCAGATCATAGGAGTAATTTGAGAGTGGACTATTACGCTCATGTGCATTTTAATAAGCTTTTTGAAGATGTTTCGTTTTAGGAGTTTCACATGGATTTTAGGTAACACCGGACTCACTTAGAGTATCCGTTAGCACACGGTATGAATCGGTAGTCGTTTGCACAACCGTTGGTTCAAATGTGTGACCTGCGTTTAGAATTGGCGTGATTTTAGCTCTAGCAGGATTTCCACTCGATCCTCGCGAAACATCAGATTGTGATGCCACTGTGTTCCGATGGATTCACGGAGATCCATGTTTGTAGTGCAGGTGTCCTATATTGGAAATATTCTTGGGGGTGAGAACTAGACACACTGTGTATACAAAGAGACTTAACCCGGGGAAGGAGGTTATTATTATTCAATACCGACATACTCCGAATGAGTAGTCAGTAGCTTTTGTGCTACGCCCCATGATGAAATGAAACAAATCCCTGTTGAGAGGAATTTGATTAGTTGGTGGTGGCGTGCATTTGCTTTACTGGGCCAGTAAAGTCTAGTGAAACATTCAACGAATGAATGATCACCTATTTAATTGGTTGCCCGGTTTGTTTTCGGTTTGGATGCACTCATAAGGTGTGTTTTCTTTGATTTATCATGTTTTCACATCACCTTGCACTCACCTATTACTATACCCTAGACCTAAACCCTCACATTTACCAGTTGGCTGAAATATTTCCCTGGGAAGGTGTGGCCGGATCTGGCAAACCATGGGAAGGTATGTCTTTTGAAGTAGTAAGTAACGAGAATTAAAAGAATTTGTAATAAACAGATGCAATCTTTACTAGAGAACTAGTAAAGAGATCGTTTACGGATATTACAACAACTTATGATTAACGTTACAAACATAAAACTTTTTATTTGGGTATTTTGTTTTTGTTTTTCTGAATTTTCTCCCCCTAGAAATAATAATTCTCCCCCTAGAATTAATATTTCTCCCCCTCGACAAAACAAAAGTAATTGACAAGTTTTGAGATCGAAGGACCTACCTTATACATTGTCGGAGGGTTGAAGAAGAGGTTTTACGGTTAAGCTTGATTGAGATTTGTGGTTTCTTTTAAGAGCGGGTTCTGAATCTGTTTTGATTAGAAGCCATTGTGGAACAGGTGAAGTGCCTCCCAGCAGTTGAACGTTAATGCCGCCCACGTCTTTCATATGGTTTTTGGCGATCAAATGATTCGTCCTGCCATCTGAGCCCATGATATTGACCAAAAGGTAGTGGCATGTTAGGAACTTCAGTTGTGTAGGTAGGCGTTTTTCTTCTGTCTCGTACACCCAGGTGAACCTCAAAATGTCTAATCACTATTCGCCAGCTTAGTCTTTCCTTAATGGCAGTGATTAGTGTGTCAATATTGCTTCGAAGAGAGGTGTTTTCTGGGTTGCTGGGATCGCTGTTCATGTGCCTCCCCTTTTTCTCCAATTTCTTCTTGAGGATGTTCAATGTGCCGTCACAGTACTTGGCAATGTCTGACACACGAAAGAAGACTCTTTCTTTGAAGTAGTTCGTGTAAGTCATTCCCAAGTTGGGTTCACCAAGAACAACTGTTCGCCGAGTTTGAATCTCGGAGGGAAGTGATCTGTAAGGAGCAGCTAAGTGAACCTTTGTTGTACCACTCTCAACAGCCATCTGCACATCTTCCATTCGAGCAGCTAGCGTTTTAACAAGCATGAAGCGCTTCAGAGCAGCCTGAGCGAAATTTCTCGCATGATTTTTAATTGGATGAGGGGTGTCTGGTAGTAAGCGTACTGTGTTGTAAAGAAATTTTATATCTCGAGGTTCAAGAATATAGAAGTCTCCTTCAGTAATTGTGTACAGTTGATCATCTGCTCTGCGAATATGGAAGATGGTGTACCAGTGGTAGCCTGAGAAATGGTCGGTCGTTACCTCCAGGAGTTGTGTTATCGGGAATTTACTGTATCGATCGGTTTTGCCCCTAAGGTAATGCATTGTAAGGTAATACATTTTCTTTTCTCTGAAAGGCAGTACCACTTCTTTGTACAAATCCTGATAAATTACAGGCAGCTCTGTCTCCTAGAAAATAGCAGAGAAGCGATCTTCAACAAATGGCATTTTGACTTGTTGAAAGAGGCACGCTTTGGAGATCTTTAGGCGGCGTTTGTTAGCTTTATCCGCCGCTCTCTTCTCGCTATATGATAATACCGGCACATCATGTGTAGGAGAGGCAGTTGGTGGTTCCGGTGCTGGAGTTTTGGCGGCAACCAGTTGATCATAGTTTCGGAAGTAACGGTGATAATTTTCTCGGGTGAAGGGATATCTTTTGGCGTCAAATGGTTCATCCTCCCCTACTTTGTCGGTGTCGGAGTCATCGTTTGAAGGGGAGGTGGCTGGTTGAGTTGATTCGTTAAAAGCATCCCTCAACCTCAAAATTTATAGATTGGAGATGACACATAGATTCAAGTTTTTCGGCTGCAGTCATCTCACTGGATTTACGGTTATTTTGTGGCAAGATGTTTTCACTCTCATCTACTCGCCACTGGTTGAGTGGTTCAACGTTCAGCACCTGATTGTAATCAAACTCAACAATCGCCCAGTCATGTACATACTCATATTCTTGTTGGCCTCCTCCCCGTGTTTAATGAGAGGAGCTGGGTTGGTGTTGGGAATGACTTGCACCTCCGGAGTGTTGAGAACTGGATCCACCACGTTCTAGTATTCTCCTCTGTCCTCCTCCTCCCTGAGGATCATCCTCAGGGTCTCCCGGTCTCCTGAAAGTGAGTGAACCTGGATTGCAGGGTTCCACCAGTTCTTCTATGCGATAGTTGAACATCGCTTTAATTTGTTCAATAGTAAAAGAACGGGATGCTTCCAGGAGCATTTCTCGGTTTAATGGATCAGAAGCCGGTGGAAGAGGAGCAACAGTTGCCAGCCTACTCTCAATGTTCTCCAACCTCGTACTTAGTGATTGGATTGTTGAAGTGAGATGAGGGATAAGCTGCATTTCAGGATTTGGCATTTCAGTTGTGGTGGTGGTGGTAGCCTCAGATGGTCTAGTCTGTTGAGGGAGGGTCATAACAACCGTTGTAGGTGAAGTTGTAACGACCCTCGAGGCAGTACCAGTAAAGATGGTAAACGGGGGAAGTGAGGTGTCTATTGGAGGTGTTGTGGTTGTGACTGGCGGTGTTGTGGTTGTTGCTGGTGGGGTTGTGGTGGCGACTGGTGGAGTTGGGGTTGTTACTGGTGGAGTTATGGTGGTGACTGGTGGAGTTGTCGTGGTTACTGGTGGAGTTGTGGTTGTTACTGGTGGAGTTGTGGTGGTGACTGGTGGGATTGTTGTTGTAACTGGTGGAGGTATGGTGGTGACTGGTGGAGTTGTGGTTGTTACTGGTGGAGTTATGGTTGTTACTGGTGGAGTTATGGTTGTTGGTGGGATTGTGGTTGTGACTGATGGAGAGAGTGGAGGAACATAGGTTGTTGATGTCGGAATTGTGGTAGTTAGTGGGGTAGCGGTTGATGTGGTTGGTTGTTGGGTGTGTGGTGGAGAGGGATCCGTGAAGATAGGATCATCAAAGGGGTTTGGGGATCCTTGTGGTAGTGGTGACTGTGGACCATGTTGGGGTGGTGAAGGTGGACCGTGTGGTGATGGTGGTGAAGCTGGTCGATCAGAGATTGTTGCGGCAGAGTCTGTTGATGATGAAGAAGAGGACGGTTCAGCTGGTTGTGGTGGTGGTTGTATGATGGGTCGAGTTGGCGGACGTTGAGGTTGTTGGGAGGCAACTGACCCACTGCCGGAGGCATCATCGGATGAGATGCGAAGGCGTTTTGTACGACGTTGAGCCGGTGGTTGTTGTGCAGCTGATCGACGTCGATGTTGTGGTTGATTTGGTGGTGGTTGGTGTGGTTGTGCCTGTTGTTGTTGTTGTATTGTAGCAGCTGGTTGTTCAGGAGGAGGTTGTACTCTCTCGGGTATCCAATGAGGATAATGACGAGCCCGGTATTCGTTGATGCTATCCAAATTGAAGTTTGCAATTTTAAAGAGTGGGAGAGAGATCGGGGCATCAGGGACTGCAGTTGTACCACTGTTGCTCCTGAGAAAGGTAACACTGAAGGGTATGAATTGCTGTGCAACATCTCTGATGTGAATGTCTTGATATCGTTCCATGAAATGTGCGATCATGATAGACCAGAACCTCGGGAATGGCAGAAATTTTGGTTCCTTTGACTTGGAGAGCTTGAATTCTTCCCATAAATAGGCAGCATAGTCATAATGTCGGTTGTAGCACATGGCATGATAGGCATGGTGAACTTCTTTTGAGGCCCTGTCGTGACCGGTTGACTTTGGTGTCATGCAGCGGTTGAAGATCGTGAAGACATGGGACCAGCTCCTTGCCATATTTTTCTTCTTGAGTTCTCTGAGGTCAATAGTGTGCCGATCAAGGTCTAGACCTAGGTCGTGTATTCCGAGAAACAATTCCTCGAATGGCAGCTGTGGTTCAAATGCAGTCAGTGGTGGTCTTGAGTCGGCACGAGGTAACTGGAAGATGTCATAAAGATCATCTTTTGTGAAGTGAATTGGTTGTTCATCAATCATTGTTTCGAAGTGTGAGGGGGTTGTTGATGTCACCAGTGTTAGGTTGGCGAAGAATTGTTGAACATACATCGCTGGAACCGACGGTCTGGCGTTGATGGAGTAGAATAGAGGATGACATTGGAGAACATGGGAGTGAACCGGGAAATCGATGGAGAACGAGACTTCTTCTTCCGGGGCCCAGTACGGGTTGTTCTCTTTTAGCGGTTTGAGCTTGTATTGAGGAACCAGGGTGTTCTCGTCAATTATATGTTGTGCCGCCATCTGAAGATTAGACACTAAGAAAATGTGGCACAAAACAATGATTAAAGTTAGTGCAAAGTATTAGGAAAAGAAATGTAACGAGGATGTTTCACACTGATCGAGACGAGAGGGTTCTAAGTAATTTTTAAGAATATATAGTATTTAAATATAAGAATAATATAAAAGTTTTAATTTTATTAAAAGTATTTAATAAGTAAAAATTTTAAATTATAATTATAAAGAAAAATACATATATATATATATATATATATATATATATATATATATATATATATATATATATATATATATATATATATATATATATATATATATATATATATATAAGAAAACTTAAAAAATATTCAAAAGAAGTTCGGGCCGAACTTCATGAACAACTTCGGGCCGAACATGCTACAACTTCGGGTCGAACAACGTTGATGAAGAACTTCGGGCCGAAGTTGTTCAGGAACTTCGGGCCGAAGTTGTGACACAAGTTCGGGCCGATAGGTTTACAGTCGTCCATGAGATACTTCTTTAGCAGATCAGAGATATACTTTGATTGATTGATGAAGATGCCAGTTGGAAGTTGACGAACTTGAAGACCTAGGAAGAAGTTCATCTCACCCATCATGCTCATTTCAAAGCGTTTTACCATGAGATCGGAGAAACGTTTGCAATATTTCGGATTTGTAGACCCAAAAATAATGTCATCGACGTAGATCTGAATTAGGCTGATGTCTTCGTCGTGTCGTTTGATAAACAAAGTGGTATCAACTTTTCCCTTTGAAAAACCAGTTTCAACTAAGAACTGGGAAAGAACATCATACCATGCCCTAGGGGCCTGTTTCAAGCCATAGAGAGCTTTGTCGAGAACATAGACATAATCTGGATGTTTGGGATTTACAAACCCTTCTGGTTGATGAACAAACACCTCCTCTTTTAGAATACCATTTAAGAATGCAGTCTTTACATCCATCTGATAGATAGTAAAGTTTTTGTGAGCTGCATATGCTAAGAAAATGCGAATGGCTTCTATGCGGGCAACGGGAGCAAATGTTTCTTCGTAATCAATGCCTTCCTGTTGAGCGTAACCCTTAGCTACCAACCTTGCTTTGTTACGAATGACGATTCCATTTTCATCTTTCTTGTTCTTAAAAATCCACTTAGTTCCGATGACTGATGATCCCGGGGTTTTAGGAACTAAGCGCCAGACCTTTAATCTTTCGAATTGATTAATCTCTTCCTGCATCGCAATTATCCAGTCTGGATCGGAAAGCGCTTCACAGACTTTCTTCGGTTCAGTGGAGCTTAAGAATGATGCATGATGACATTCATCCGCTGAAGCCCGTCTAGTTTGGACCGAGGAGGCTGGGTTTCCGATTATTTGGTCCAAAGGATGTTCCTTTGTCCACTTCGTAGAATGAGGAAGTGGGAGTTGACCAGGGTTAACGTTGGAATTATCAGTGAAAGCAGGATGTGGTATGATTGCAGTTTCAGTATTGTGAGGATTGATCTGAGGTGGTGGATCGACTCGAGGAAGATGAAATTTAGAGAAATCAATCACCAGTGGAGCGATAATATCTGATGGAGGTGGGGGATCGACTGGTGAAGATTGAGTTCCTTGTGTTGATATTGAAGGACCTGCACTTGATGTGGGTATTGGTGAGTTTGGAGCAGGTGAGGTAGGTGATGGGGTCTCATTTGGGGATGGAGTGTTGATTTTCGGAGCTGTGATTGATTGAGCATCTGCCGGAGGTGGGGGTGGAGGTGGGGGTGTAGGTGGGGGTGGAGGTGGGGGTGTAGGTGGGGTTGGGGGTGGAGGTGGGGGTGGGGGTGGGGGTGGAGGTGGGGGTGTGGGTGGGTGTCTGACGTTGTGATATTCATCATGGAAGTGTTGGAATAGGATTTCAAGATCATTAAGAGAGGATGAATGGTTAGTGGAGGTTGTGGGTAGAGGTCTTTCAATGCTAGTTGAGCTTGAATCAAGCAGGAATGTTTCATCGAATGAGACATTGACACTTTCTCTGACCATTCTTGTAGAGCGGTTGTATACTCTGAATGAGGCTGAATCCTTTGAATAGCCTATAAAGACTCCTTCCTTGGCTTTCTCTTCAAACTTGTTGAGTTTCTCGTTATCAGATAGGATGAAGCATCGACTACCAAAGATGTGGAAGAAGTTAACATTTGGTATTCGATTGTTGATTAGCTCATAAGGAGTTTTGTTGTATGTTTTGTTTATGATTGAGCGGTTCTGTGTAAAACAGGCGGTGCTGATGGCTTCTGCCCATAACGACAGAGGAAGTTTTGAAAATGAGAGCATCGTACGAGCAGCTTCCACTAAAGTGCGGTTTCGTCTTTCAACAACACCGTTCTGTTGAGGAGTTCGTGCAGCGGAAAATTGATGGGTGATGCCAGCAGATTCAAGATAAGAGTCAAGGACCCGATTCTTGAATTCAGTACCATTGTCGGTACGGATTGTTTGAACGTTTAATTCCAGGTTCACTTGAGTTTTCTTGATAAATGAGATAATGATCTCTGCGGCTTCATCCTTTGAACGAAGAAAATAGACCCATGTGTATCTGGAGTAGTCATCAACAATAACCAAAACATAATGTTTTCCTGCAAGACTGTGAACGCTCATTGGACCACATAAGTCCATATGTAGGGGTTCAAGAGGTTTGGAAGTACTGGGAGCAGGTTTAGGTTTGTGAGACTTTTTGGTCATTTTCCCTTTTTCACACGAAGAACATTTGTGATCTTTGTCAAAGGCAACATCAGGTAATCCCGACACATGACCTCCTTTTACGAGTTTGTTCATGGTTTTAAAGTTGAGATGAGACAAACGTCGATGCCATAACCATGACTCATTGGCAGTAGCTTTAGACACGAGACAGACTTCTTCGGTTGTACTCAGGTCATTAAGATCAATAGTGAAGAGGTTTGTGTCACGAGTTCCAGTTAGAAGTTCATCCCCGTCATATGTCCGAATGGCACACTTCTTTGTGCGAAAGTTTATTTCTAGAGTCTTGTCACAGAATTTTCCGTTGCTGAAGAGATTATGTGAGAGATCTTCGACAAAGGCAACATTTCTGATTATCAGGTTATGGCAGATAAGATCACCAAGACCTAAGATGGCTGCTAAGTGATCATTTCCAAATTTGAGCGTTCCTAAGTATTTTTCACGAAAGTTGGTCAGGAGATTTTTGTTTCCTGTCATGTGCCTCGAACAGCCCGAGTCGAGGTACCACACATTCTACATAAAACAAATAAAACATTTTAGGTACCCAATCTTGTATGGGTCCAGAACGATTAGAGACATATGTTTTATGCAGATATTATGAGATGATCAATTTAGAGCTTTTGGGAACTGCTAGGAGGCAGTTCAGATTTGATGATCCATTTGAGAGATTTTTCAGAGGATTGGATAATCCAATGAGATTTTTCGTTTTTAACCCAAGTATATTTCACATGAGTAGATGTTTTAATGGATGGTTTGTCGAATTTGGGGAGAACTGACGGTTTTGGCTTTTGTGCAGCTTTACCCTGAGGAGATGTGCGACTAGAAGAGAAGTGAGAAACAGAAATTTGTGGTTGTTTAGACGGCATCTTTGATTGTTTTGAGGGTAGCTTTTGAGCTTTTGATCTTTTGTTAGAAACAGAAGTTTGTGGAGTTTGAGAAGATTTCTTCTGTTGTTTGAAAACCGGAGATGATAAGATCTTTTGAGTTGATTTTGCTGGTATAGTGACGTATGATTTGCATAGATATGGATAGCACGTTCTGCATGTGTTTATAAGTTTACCAGATTTATAATAGACGATGTTCTTATGAATACTGCAAGGTGCATCAAGTTTTACAAAAAAACGTTTATCAGTTTGAGTTATCTGTTTCTTTGTAATTTTGTCAAAAAATCTTTTTGTTCCATATTTTTCAGTTTTAACATACACATCACCAAAATCAGGAGAGTAACGGACATGACGATAAACAGTAGAATCATAGTCCGTTCTAAAAGCTGTTAAAATAGTTTTCACAAAATTAGATTTTTTACACATGCCATGAACTTCTTTTGGAGAAATAAACTGTCTAGAGTCATTACATTTATTTTGAACAGAAAAAGATGAAACTACAGACTTAGGTGGACTAGACTTCTTAAGTAGACTAGGCTTCTTAAGCATACTGGATCCAGTCTGAATAGACTTCTTTGACTGTGTGGCTCTGTTGACTTCTGGTTGCTTCATGGACTTCTTCCCTCTGGACTCTAATCTTCCATCTGCAAGAGTCAAAATAGGTGGATTAGAGCTTCTCTTCAAGATGGTTGGAACAGGGTTTGTCGGAGCTGGCCCTAATAAAGAGGCTGTAGAATTTTTGGAAACAGCATTATTCGTTGTAGTTTTTAATTCTAAAATGGTGTCCTCTAAATTATGTATTTTTGTTTGAAGATTGTCCTTTTCTTTGTCAAATGCTTTGTGGGTTTCATCAATTTCAGATTCAAGTTGAACAATTTTCTTTTCTAAAATCAACGGTGGAACATAAAGCTTTGGTTCAATTGTTTGTTTTAAAACTTCATTTTCAGAGATGGAAAATTCTTCTGGAGTGATAATCGGGAAGTACTCATTGTTTTCAAATTTTGCTTTATTCTTTTCATATGTATAGTTCAATTCAGAATAGTTAAAGCTGATTTGAGCGTGTTCCTTCTTTTCTCTGTTGAACTTCTCGATTTCTGCTTCCTCGTCCGGCATATGAAGAAAGCTTTGCCATATTCCCAAGTTCTTGTAATCATAATTGTATAGTGTGGGAACAACATCAGCAGCTTTTTCCAGAGGACGGGAGTTCTCAGCGCCGAGACCTACTTTTGATTTAAAAGATCTGAACTCTTTTGGCTGATTTAATTTTATCGTTTGTTCAGTGTGGCCAGCTTTCACAATTGTCTGCTCTAGTTTAGAGATGTGTTCTTCAGCATTTTCTTTCTTGACAGTAAGACTGTGTATGGTTGCTGATTGTTCATCGATTTCCTTTTTAAAATTGTTTGTAATGTTTGTGATTTGTTCATTTAGTTTTTGAATTTCGGTATCAGCTGTCTTCAACTTATCTTGGTAGTCTTTCATCTTTATGTCAGCCGACTTCATCCATGTTTGCTCACGACTGAGTTGGATAGCTAAGTCATTTATCAGCTGCTTGGAATCGTCTTTGTCATTTGAGACCGTCTTCATCGTTTTGAGGTTTGATATTTCAAGATTTTTTGTATTAATTATGTGATTTAGACGATTTACTTCACTGGTGTGAGCAGCATGAAATGTTGACAGCTGTTGTTGTAACTCTTGTGTTTTTTGATTTGAATTATTAATTTGATTTACTTGAGGAACAAGAGTTTCAAGTTGGCGACGAAAGGTTAAATTTTCATCTTTTAATTTTAGGATTTGTGTATTTGATGCATTCGTTGTATTTATTTGTGTTTGTAGATCATTTTGTAACTCAGTAATTTGAAATTTAAAAGCTGACTGTGATGTAGACAACTGATTTTGTAATTCCTTGTTTACTTGAGTTATTTGAAGAGAAACTTGACTTAATTCACTCAAATCATTTAAGAGTTGACCTTTTTCAGATTCCAAATCAGTTATTTGTTTTGTCAAATGTGATTTCTCATCAATTTTAGTAAAAAGTTTTTCATTAAACAAGGAATTCTCTGATTCATCAGTGTCTGAATCAGTTAATAAAGAGTGTACCTCATTTTCATCATTCTCAGGAATGCCCAGTGCAGCTCTGAGTTCGTTAGATCTCGCCATGAGAGCCAGGCTTGCTGTGCATTCCTCTTCCTCTTGATCATCAGAGTCCTCCAACCACTGTAGATCCTCAGCCAGTAGAACTTTCCCATTTTCAACTTGTTTGGCCATGAGCATTTTCCGTTTAAAGTATTCTGAGTCCTTCACCTTTGGCTTCTGGCATTCTTTGGCAAAATGGCCCGTCAGACCACAATTGTAACATTTCTTAGGTGGCTCGGTGGAGGAAGATGAGGATTTGTTGTTCGGGGTTTGAGAAGAGGAATTGAATTTGAAATTTGAGGATGATCTAAGGTTGTTGTTGGTTGGTTTCTTATAGTACTTTTTGTTATAGGAGGAAATGAGAGCCAAGGCTTGACGAACTGAGTCGATTTCATCTTGTGTCCCCGCTGGGATCAGAGTTTCTGGTTCTTCATTTACCACCTCTTTTGTTTGTGCTGCAACCATTGCTTCGTTGATACCTTTGTTAAGAGCCAGATTTTGTTTGGTCAACATTGCCAAGGTGTCTGTCATATCTTGCCTGTTTTTGACGATTCCTTTCACCATATGCTCGTTTTGATGTAGGTACTCATATAGTTCATGAATATCTATGGAGCTCAAATCCTTGTGCTGCATTGCACTGTTTCCAAACATCTCCCACTCCGGTAGTAGGGATTGGATGAATTTGATGTTGATCTCAAGCTTCTCTTTGATGAGGTTGTTCTTTCGGAGATCGTTGAGCATGTTGCAGAATCTAAGATACGTTTGCTCTAGTTCTTCCATTGGGGTAGCTTTGAATTGACCATAGGCGTTTAAGGTCGAAACCATCTTTGCTTTATTACCCAGGTCGGTACCCTCCATTTGCTTTTGAATCTCATCCCAAAGCTCTTTCCCCGTGCTGAAGCTATCAAGGCTGCTGTAGATTTCATTCGTTATGCCTTGTAGCATGTAGGAGTGTGCGAACACATCCGCCCTAGCCCTATCCTTTTGCTCTTGAGTGTATTCCGCCGGGGGAATTTCAATTACACCTCCAGGTATTGCTGGTTCGGTGTTTGGGGCTGGAGCCACAGCACGATAGAACTTAGCGGGTCCGGTTGTAAGGGATTCAAGGATAGATGGACCAGCTTGTTGGCTCAGGATGAAATGGAGAAACCGTTTCTTCCATTGACCGTATTCTCCTCGGTAGAGAACAGGTGGTTTCGTGTCTGATCCAATGGACAAAGCGTCCTTGGAAGTCATATCTTGTTGGAAGAAAGAACGACCGAACAAAAAAAAAAATTAATTTGAAAAAGAAGTTCGGGCCGAAGTATAAAAGAAGTTCGGGCCGAAGTGTAAAAGAAGTTTGGGCCGAAGTGTAAAAGAAGTTCGGGCCGAGGTAGTGAGAGAAGTTCGGGTCTGAAGTGTAAAAGAAGTTCGGGCCGAGGTAGTGAAAGAAGTTCGGGTCTGGTAGGGTTTGAAGTTCGAGCCGAAGTAGGGTTTGAAGTTCGAGCCGAAGTAGGGTTAAAGTTCGGGCCGAAGTTGGGTAGTAGTTCGGGTCGAAGTTGGGACAAAGTTCGGGCCGAAGTTGGGTTGTAGTTCGGGCTGAAGTTAGTGTTGAAGTTCGAGCCGAAGTTTGTGTTGAAGTTCGGGCCGAAGTTGATGATGATGTTCGGGCCGAACTTGTTACTGTTCTCGGGCCGAACAGTTTCTTGCGCAGAACAGTTACGAACAGCCTATAAAAAACCCACTAATTTGATCCTAAAATGCTCATTTCTTACCCAAATTCTTTGATTTTAATCACAAACTGACCCAAATACTATTTCCTTCAATCCATTTCAACTATATTACTCAAAAACAACCTAGATCTATTCGAAAAATTGAATTTAAAGGGTTTTTGAAGCTTTAATGGTTTTTCCTAAAACTCTTAAATCTTCATCAGTATGGATTAGATTCAATCCTAGCTTGATTCTAAGCTTAATATAACAATAAAAGGAAGCTATTCAATCCATAATAACAAGAAATAGTACCTTAAATCTGATTTTTGATCTTAAACCCCTTTTTCTTCAAAAACCTTCAAAAACCCACTGATTCTTCTGATTTTAACACCAATTGATGGATTTGGATCGTTTTCAAGATGAAATTATGCTCTGATACCAATTGAAAAGCATAATAACACTGATTCAATCCATTAAGTGATGCTTGATGATGATTTTGGTGAGAAAGATGAAGAACAAATTAGGGTTTTAGAGAGAGAAATGTAGAGAGAAGTTAGAGAGAACAAATGTTGAATGTGTGAATTGATTAGTGAGCAAAAGTTGAAGAATTAAGCCTTACACCTTGGTATTTATACCATGGCTTAATTCTTGGTTAGTTAGGACCATTTCCAAAACTATTCTTAACTTATATACAATGTTACACTTTACCCCCTAGACTATCTATTACAACTTTTTAGTACCTAACAACAAGTTTTATAGCTAATAGTACAACCACCTAAAGCAATAGATGTGGTGTAACCATTAAAAGTTGTGGTGTATTTATCACCACCGTTGACAAAATCATTAACAAAAACAAGTACAAAAATAATAACATTTAACACATAACATAGTTTCATACAAAATAACCTACTCTTCAACTCTCGCCCTCGCCCTAGTTTGTGTCTTCTTCTTCTTCAAACTCAGTTTCAATATTGTTGGCTTTCAAACCGCGTAGGAGGATGTCCAGTTTAATCTCCAATCGCGAACATTTCTAAGCCACCAACACATCAACCTCTGCTTGGGTGTACCGACGTTCTCCAATGGGCCAAGATTGTCCCGGCTAAGACAACAAATGAAGAATTGAAACAACTAAAACCTTCCCACGTCCTTGATTGTTCAATGATTTGCTCCTCAGTCAATTGGTTGTTAACATTGATTTGGGCCTCTTTTAATGCCAATATATTTTCCTATACATTTAGTTACAAAACAAAATAAAAGTAATGAGTATTTTTTATAAAATTTCATAGATTAAGTAAGAGAAATTACTTACATACTCACTTAAGAAACTAATGTATTTACTATTTAGTACTCCCTCCGTCCCACAAAAAAGTTCCCATTTCTCCTAAAGCTTTTGTCCCACAAAAAAGTTCCCATTTCTCACATGTGGTGGGTTCCACACAATAAAATACTATTATTATTAAAAACTCATCAATGATATCCACTAATTATCTTTCTCTCTCCAAACCAACCTTATATTATAATCAAAATAATATCAATGACCCAACCACTAACTATCACCTAAAATCTTGTGCCAAAGGGAAATGGGAACTTTTTTGTGGGACGGAGGGGGTATATCGGTAGTACATGAATATTAAATCAAATATGATATAGCTTTAAAAAGTACATTAACTTACAATTATAAATTGTATACAACTAGTAGATAGTTCCCCGTGCGATCTCGCAGGGATTTTCATATGACGAAAAAAAATGGTTACATAAGTAATATTTCAGTTGAACACCATGTCGCTTGTATTATGTTGTTCATTGTATTCAAATTGTTTTTATCATTACTTATTATGTCGATTGTATCTATTAGTTTTACTTAATGTAGAGTGTGTTACTTATGTTAGTACAAAAACGTTATGATAAAAAATAAGATTGTATAATTCGTTATTTTTGGAAATTTAGGCATATCTAGAACCAACTTTGTATAAGAAATTATTAATAATAATACGAATAATAAAAATTAAAATGAAAAACTTAAATAATTCCTATAGTATTCAAGATAAATGTTCTGTTTCCAAAAAAAAAAAATCAAGATAAAAATTATTATAAAAATAGTATTTGAAAACATCAATATTTTGTTATATTGAAATTTATTAGTTATATAAGAGCACGGAAGTTTAATGGTAAATCATTAATTTAAGAAAAAAAGTATAGCTAATAAATATTAAAGTTCAGGAAGTAAATTGGTATTTTAAAAAAGTAAAAGTTTAATATATAGTTAATCATTAATTTAAGAAATAAAGTATAACTATTACATATTAGAGTTCAGGAAGTAAATTGGTATTTTAAAAAAGTGAAAGTTCAGGCGAGTAAAATATAGTTTAAGATAATTGGAAAAATGAAAAAAAAAAAATTCCTACAGAGAATCGAATCCAGGTAACTTGGAAGCGAGTGGGAGAGCGTTAAAGAGATGCGGCCAACCACTTGGGCAAGCCATGATTTATGTCATTAATTGCTTCTGTACATATATATATTTAACTTGAGTTTTCAGAAAAGACAAAAAGCATTATTTGTCAACAAAGGCTGCAGGAGTTTAAAAAAAAGTAAAAAAAAAAATATTAACCTAGGTGCTTGCCACTATTCACGCATGATGGAAAATGTATGTTATTAAATAAATTGTATGTTTAGATTCATAGAAAAAAACGATTACAAATCAACTCCCATATTGGAAAGGACAAGAGAATGAGAACTTTGTTTGATGTGATGCAAAACTTGACAGAATAAAAGGTAATAAATAAAACTAATTAGTATTTTCAAATGAAAATTCATTTCTGTCAAATGGTTAAGGACATATGCAGTTAGTACGTCAACACATTAACAGGAAATTATTCCTATACAAAGAAAAATCGTGTTGCTTGCTGTCTTCTATATCTACTATGGAGCCAGGGCCTGCCCCCTTGGGGTGTAACGGGGCCAAACGATGTTAAGTAGTGAACTATTCAAGATCGAAACATAACAAAAATACTTAAAATCGATTCGATTTACATCTGAATTCTAGCTAGATCTACTTAAGAAAGGCTAATTACCCTTTGAAAGTAATGTGTTATTAATTTACTTTTTTTACCCTTTGAAAGTATTTTGTTCTATCCTTCACTGGGTCATAAGTTGAGTAAGATGTTAGGACCGTGTAAAAAGTAAAATTTGTGTCTATTAAACGCTCTAACCTTGCGGGTCAATGGTTAACGCTTACTGGACACAATAAAAGGCAAATCAAACAGCCCCTTAATCATATTAACTTAATATGGCTACAAAGGATATGAGTCCAATTTACATCACAACTTAAGAAACATCTTAATCTTGCCATCGTTTTGTAATAAATTTAAGGCTTGAGCATTTTCTATGCTATACCTTACGTTGTTTAGAACACTCCCTATTAATTAGGCATGCGAGTGGAAGAAATAAAGTGAACATTGGTATAATAACATTTACTAATGGTAAATCAATATTCATCTACAGTTGTTGAATAGTGCTTTAATTTTTTTATTTTTTTTATTTAAGCTAGTTTTTTTTTGCTATCGTCATCTTTCTCTTTTAGCTTTTCACATGACTCTATCATTATTTTTATGGTATTAGTATATAGTAATACGAAGTAGTAGTTTTTTATGGTGTCTTTTATTTGGTTTATTTTATTGTTTGAAATTATTTTATATAATTCTACTGTATATATTAAGTAAATTTACAACTATTCATCATGTTTGTATGTCTTCCGAAGAGCAATTAAGATAATAATTATCCAAGTTATCCTAATGAAATTAATAACATATTAGTTTATAAATACAATATATATTTTTACAACCCGTAATAAAACACGAACCCCAACTCTTCGTTACAACTTACAAACAATTGACTGATTCTTGGTAAAACTAGCTGGAACTTTCTCAATCTAAGTAACGGGCAGGCCCAGTTCGGTTTCCTTTGGATCTCTGTTCAGCAACTCGGGCTTCGTTGTGGGCTTTCCATCATTTTTCTTGTCTGACCCATGGATATGAATATCTTCTTTTTATCCTAAACTACAAATCAAACTTCTGTGGTTTGATCTTTGACTTTGTTATTTCAAATTGAGATGCAAAAAAGGTATGGGTTTTTTTAATTCAAATTGTCGAAAGGTGGAATTTGGACTTTGTATATTAAATTAAATTGGCAATTAGAATCTCTAATAATCTAAACAATTTTATAGTTTACAAGTTCACATTTTTTTTTTAAATTACAAGTGAAGGGTAGCCCAACTTTTTTTAAGGGTATCATCAGCGTATAATTTATTTTTTTGCTAAAATATTTACACTTCTAGTCGAATTAAGGGGTAGCATGACACTTCTGAGCTCCAAGGAGACCCCCCTGGTTGAGAGTAGCCCGAATATGTGATGGTATGGTAGACCAAAAATATGGGAAAGAGTCATGAAATTCCATAGCATTCACAATCAAGACTTGTGGTTCTAGAAACTGGCGTGAGTCGATGATGGTCTAGGGTTGTAATAATGGTAATTCTTCATGTGTAAGTGGCGGCAATGGAACCACTTGTGTGATTGGGTTCTCCATGGCAATCCCGCAAAGGATAGTGTATTTTTATAGGAAAACTGAATTCGAAAAAAGTTAGGTCCCAAAATTTCATGTGTTTGAGTGTGTGACCATATCATCATGTTGTTTTATGAGGTGAACTGATTTTCATTTTCGTGATGTTGTGGTATCAATCACACGGAGTGGTCATGTGACCACTTTACATATCTCAGGCTATGCGGCACGGGACCAACCACACTATAGTGATATCTAGGTGGCATGACCTCCACACCATGGTGGGTATTTGAACTTCACCCCTTCACGCCGTCACGCTCTCGTGGTAGCAGGGTGGTCATAGGCACTGGCCTTCACGGGCGTGGAGGGAATATTTTGTGAGTGATTGTTGTAACGATCCGAAATTTGTAAATAAATAAATTGTACAAAAATATGATAAATAAGGATAAATCGTTTAAAGAACGTAGGAATTGGTTTCGTGTCGTTTGGAGACCGTATGAGAAAGTTATGGGCGAAACCGGGTCGAGACAACAACCGAAAAATGCAGCCCCGCTGCATTGGAAAGTTAGCGGCGCTAACTTTAGTTCCCGATCGGGAACTAGCTCCAGGGAGTTTGGCTTTTGGTCGCGAAGTAGTTCACGATAACTTAGCGATCGCGAATTATGGAAAACGCGAAGTTAGCGACGCGAACTATTGTTCGCGCCGTGAACTTTGGTCGTGCAGCATTAAAGTCGGGTTTGAGCTCATTTAATGCAATAGTAAACCCTAGTTTTTCCCTTTGGCGATTTTGGAGCTCAAGTGCAGGTTTTGGTTGATTTCTTCTCAAATCCTTGGTAGATTTCACTCCTAAGTGAAGATTAAAGGTATATCTTCACTCCTTGATCTTTGTAGCTTTAGATCTATGTATTTTGATGCTTGGGTTAGAAACCCTAGCTATTGGGGGTTATGGATTATGGTGAATAAATGGTGTATACACTTAATAGATGGTATATTAACAAAGGAAACAAGTGTATGATTTCGATTGGTAAGAATCTTAAGGGTTGGTTAAACCTAGGGTTTGGTAAATCACCATAATTGGGGAAAATGTTAGTTAATGGTAATTAGAGATTAATGGATACATTATTGGTAGTATGAGATGTTGAACATCTTGTGATCATTGTATTAGGCTTTCGGTGACATCTTGGAAAGTCGGTGAATTTGTGAAGCAAGAGATTCGGTGGCAAGAATTCGGTTGGAGCATCTTATTGCTAAGGTTAGTGCATATTGTTGAATATAGGTAACTAACTTGTTGATGTTTGATGTGATAGCCAAAGGCTTTGATTGATATAACCGTCGAGTTATAGTAAGGTTGAGACGATGTGATGACGCGGGGATCCCCGGTCATGAGGTATGGAATGGGGAGCATTTGGGTGGATCCCCATCGGCCCATTCCATGATAGTAGTCTTGCTAACTGGAAGTAGTCCGGCGAGTAAGGCAGGTATCGGTAGATTGGGCGATTCCCTCTTGCCTTTACCTTGAAGCTTGTTAATGCGGGGGATCCCCGGTTAATGAGTTAATGTGGTTCTAGTTGGTTGGGGATGTCCCGACAACTAGATATGATTGCTAGGAAAGCAAAGTGTTAGAGTCACAATAGGGTGACTAGTTAGATGGATGACTTACTTCTATGTTGTTTATATGTCATACGATTATATTTATCATCGGGTCTAAATCCATGTAGCTCACGAGACGTTTTGTCTCACGTACTCCTTGTTTGTTTTGCTATGTACTCAGGTTCGGGATCGAAGGTTTAGGTACGCATGGATAGAGATGCGGGGCCTAGAGTAGAAGAACAATAGAGTGGATTTATGCTTAGCTTTGGTTATGATCTATTTTGTAACACCAAACTTTATACTCTGATTTTCATACCAAAGGTTTTTGTAAATCTATATTTTTGGAATAGTTCTTCTATTTATGAAAAATGATTTATTTTGGGCAAATCTTTGTATTAAAATTTGAGGTGTTACAACTTGGTATCAGAGCTACTGTTTAAGTGAATTAGGTTGGATGACCATCCTAGTCTTAGACTGTAGCATTAGGAATATAAGATTCCTTAAGATCACAGGTTGACCTTGAGACTTTATATTAAGTTTAGGGTTGAACCTAGGGGACCGATGAAATTTGATATAATTATGGATATTGAGTCTTATGCGACTAATGGGTTGTACACAAGGTACTAAATGTTTAATGTCTTTCGTATAGTATTGAATCAAAGAAATGGTGACCACGCGTAGAAGTGGTAGAGCCCCGGAGGTTCGGGAGGAGGAGATACCTCATGTTGAGGTTGTGGTTGAACAAGAAAGTCAACCATCGATGCATCGAATGGGTGAGTCGGAGGTCGGAGCGAATAGAACTCCGGTAACCATGGCGGATCTCCAAACTATTATCGATCAAATCAAAGGAACGGTGGCCGAAGAAGTGCACCGTATTATTGGAGACCGTGAAAGGTCGGGTGGAGACCGTGAGTCCGAAGCTAAATCGGATGAGAGAACCGGGGGTAGTGGCACCGGGGAGGGGAAATCCTCCACGGGTGGCCAAAGTGATGCTAGGGCTAGGCCCATTGTGAAAGAAGGTTGTTCGTTTAAATCCTTCATGGCTTGTAAGCCAAATGAGTATACGGGTAGTTCGGACCCGCAAGTAACCATGAGGTGGATCCGAGAGAGGGAGAGGGTCATCGGTAGTAGCAAGTGCAAGGATGCCGACATGGTGACGTATGCGTCACAATTGTTAAAAGAAGATGCGATGGTTTGGTGGGATATTGTGTATGAGACCCTCGGGAGGGAGGTGATTGAGAAGATGTCGTGGGATGAGTTTACCACGAGGTTGAAAAAGAAATTCTGTCCCGAAAGGGATTTGGAAAAGATGCACGAGAAGTTCGTGACCCTTAAGAAGGGTGAATTGTCAATCGAGGAATACTCGAGAGAGTTCACGGGATTGCTCCCGTTTGTTGCTAAAACCTACTCGGATGAGAGGTTGAGGGTGGTCCGGTATGCTAGTGGGTTACCGTGGGACTACCAATTGGAGGTCAAGAGGGCGGTCACACTTGATGAGGCCATTAGCGCCGCCCGGGGTGTTGAGGAGGTGAATGAGGCACGTGTTGCCGAGAGGGCCCATGTGGGCGAGAAAAGGAAAGCCGAGAGCGGCTCTAGTTCGTTCAAGAAACGGAAGTTCACTTCGAGCTTCTCTAAGTAAGGTAGTGTTGGCTCGTGCAAGAAGTGCGGGAAGAATCATGCCGGCGTGTGCCGAGGAGAGTCGAAAACTTGCTTTAATTGTGGGAAGCTGGGGCATATGGCCCGAGAATGCAAGTCTAATCATTGGCCGAGGTTGAGTGTTTCTCGTGCCACGAAAAGGGGCACTATAGCAATGTGTGCCCGAAGAAGGGAAACGAGTCGATGGTGTCCACGGCTCAAAAGAAAGTGGAACCGGCGAAGGTGAAGGGGCGATCCTTCCAACTCACTCGGGAGGAGGCGATGGAGGCACACGATGTGGTGTCAGGTACTTTATTCATTAACTCCTTGCCAACTCATATTTTGTTTGATTCGGGTTCCAATTATTCGTTTGTGTCTTATGAGTTCGGTTGTAAATTGAATGTGCCGTCCGAGATGTTAGATGAGGTTTATGAGATAGAAGTAGCCGACGGGAAAACGTCTATGGTTGAATGTATTTATAGAAATTATGAAATAGAAATAGACGGTAGAAAGTTTAAGGTAGATTTGTTGCCCATGGGAATTAGGGCGTTTGATGTGGTTATCGGTATGGATTGGTTGGGTATGCACCAAGCCAAGATTTTGTGTGGAAAGAAAATTGTGTCGATTAGGACACCCGAGAATGAGAAAGTGTATGTGTATGGGGAGAGACGACATCACATGCCTAATGTGATTACCGCCATTAAGGCGAGGAAAAGTATATCGAAAGGTTGTGCATCATTTATTGCATATGTGTTAGACGGCCGAAAGGAAAAGAAGACGATGGATAATGTCAAGATTATTCGGGATTTCCCCGAGGTATTTCCCGATGACTTGCCCGGTTTACCACCGGAGAGACAAGTCGAGTTTAAAATTGATTTAGTTCCGGGGGCGACGCCGATTGCTCGTGCTCCCTATCGTTTAGCTCCCACCGAGATGTGGGAATTGATGACCCAATTGCAAGATTTGTTAGATAAAGGTTTCATTCGTCCGAGTTCGTCACCGTGGGGTGCACCGGTGCTATTTGTTAAAAAGAAAGACGGTTCGATGAGAATGTGTATCGACTACCGAGAGTTGAACATGGTAACTATTAAGAACCGTTACCCGTTGCCGAGAATTGATGACTTATTCGACCAATTGCAAGGTGCTAGTTATTTCTCGAAGATTGATTTGAGGTCGGGTTATCACCAAGTTCGGGTGAAAGAAGGCGACACCGAGAAGACGGCTTTTCGTACACGTTATGGTCATTATGAATTTCTAGTGATGCCGTTTGGTCTTGTAACACCTCAATTTTTAAAACACTTTTTAAATCATATTTTTAAATAAAAATATTACAAGTCCAATGTTCCCAAATCACGGTTTAACAAAAACCAATAAAAGTTTATCAGAGTATTAAAACCGGTGTTACAAATACAATATCATAACCGTAGGATAAACGTGATCTACCTACGAGCTCCCGAGCTAATCAACACTAGGCCACTTCTATCGCGACCCTCTAATCCTTCGATCCTGAACCTGAGTACATAGCCAAAAACAAAGTAGTACGTGAGACAAAATAGTCTCGTGAGATACATGGGTTTTCGACCCATTCTCAAAAGAATTAAAAAAATTAATGTTTATAACATTATAAATACTTATCCTTATCACTTCTTATTAATTCATATTTCATCTTCTATTCATTTAACCGTATAACTAATAAGCTTACCATAAGCTTACTCATCATCTAATCACATACTTGTAAGCTATCTCCAAGCTTACACTTTCTTTATCACATATGCAACGGACCTCTCCGAAGCCAACTCTCCCGATATGGGACGTCATAGGTAAACTATCAAGGTAATTGGGAACCCCCATCTTACCGAGATTCATAAGCTCTCCCGTTCCCGGGTCGTCATGCTCACCCAACACTGGGTGTCGTAAACTGTGACATTCTACTCTTTGCGCAGGGAGGTACCACCCCAAGTAGACGTCTCATACGCCCCCATTTCTGGGCGGTCTTATTCCGGATATCTCATTAACACTTATGAGCCTCAGCTCCTTTCATCAAGATATGAGCATTAGCTCCTTTCATCAAATTCGTCATTTATTAGAATACATTTATTCTAATCTATCATATTATTCTCTTTACTAAATCATTTCAAATCTTGACTTTACCAAGTCCTTTACTAATTTTAAAACATATTTATCTTTTATCCAAAATCATAATATTTTGACTCCTCTTTGACTAGAATACATGTCTATTACTAGTCACCTCATACTTATTCACTTAGTAATTCGATAACTACTTTTATTAGCATAATATACTAACCGATACTTATTACTTAAAAATCATTGTCTCAAGCTTTATTAATACATATTATTGATAAACCGCTTATCAAGCTCTTTTAAATCATTATCTTTATTCATGTATCTTATTTATGAAAACTCATTAAATACTTTTCATTATCATAAACTCTTTCCAAATCATCAATCATTTAGACATACTTAAATAGTCTATTACTAGCATTTTCTCATCATATTAATCATATCTTTATTAAAAACATTAATTAATAAAGACTCCTAACATATCATAGTTTTCAAAATCGTTTGCTATGCACTCAGTAAAAGTCTCATGTACTCACCTTCGCCAAGCTAATTCCAAATCGTGTCTAACAACACGAATCCTTGCTTTCCAACTTGTGAAATGTCACCAATCTTTAGGTCTTCTTGACCTACCATCAATATCATCACAATAACTAGTTATTAACCATAACTAATCACTAATCAATCCATATTCACATTCCTAACCACCAAGTTCATTCAACTTGGTGGAATCTCAAACCCTAGTTCAAGATTTCCATCAATAAACCCAAATCAAACTTGTACACATCGATTACAAGCTTACAATGAGTGTTCTACACCCATGATTAGTCATCTTCCCCAAAGATGACATGGTTGGTTCCCCAAACCACCATTTTTACTCATACCAAGCTCACAATCAAGGTAGATAAGAAAGAGACTCAAGAATACTTACCCTTAATGTTTCAATCCTTCAAGATGATGAAGATCTAAGCTCTTGAGCTCCAAAATTGCCCAAGTTTGCTCCCAAATCGGCTGCACAATGTGTGTGGTTGAAGGTGAAATGAAACCCTAGATTACACACAAGTTTATGTATTCCTGACGCTCTTCGCGCCCCGCTCGCGCCCACCTCGCGCCGCGAAGTGACGCGGCTTAGCCTGGTGGTTGCCGCTGAAATACAGACCTTGCGTTTCGCTCGCGACTGGCTCGCGTTTCGCTCGCGTTTCGCTCGCGGCTCTTGTCTCAACTCGAGATTCTCGCGTTTCACCTCTGGAGCTCCTGTTCAACCTCGCGACTGCCTCGCGCCTGCCTCGCGCCGCGAGGGCTGTCTGGGTCAGTTTCTTGCCTTTCAAACTTGTTTCCATCTAAGTCTTGACCCATACTTGGTTACCCCAAGTCCCGAACATTCGAACACTCGATAAAACACAACGGAGACTCAATTAAATATTTCACCACCTTTATTCCTCAATAATTCCATTTAATTCATTAACCGAAAATTCCGGTCGTTACAGGTCTTACAAACGCGCCGGCGATTTTTATGGATTTGATGAATCGGGTTTGTAAACCGTTCCTTGATAAGTTTTTGATCGTGTTTATTGACGACATTTTGATTTATTCGTAAACCGAGGGAGAACACGAAGGTCATTTGAGGCTTGTTCTAGACGTGTTGAAACGGGAGAAGTTGTATGCAAAATTCTCGAAGTGTGAATTTTGGTTGCGGGAAGTGCAATTCTTAGGTCACGTGGTGACGTGTGATGGTATTAAGGTTGACCCGTCCAAAATTGAAGCGGTGTCAAATTGGGAGCCTCTGAGAACTCCTACCGAGGTTAGAAGTTTTCTTGGATTAGCCGGTTACTACCGAAGGTTTATACAAGACTTCTCGAGAATCGCGATTCCACTCACGAAGTTAACGAGGAAAAGTGAGAAGTTTGTTTGGGAGAAGAAGCAAGAAGAGGCGTTTAAGTTGTTAAAAGAAAAGTTATGTAATGCGCCGATTCTTACGTTACCGGATGGTATGGAAGATTTTGTGGTTTATAGTGATGCTTCGAATCAAGGGCTCGGTTGTGTGTTGATGCAAAGAGGTAAGGTGATCGCGTATGCCTCACGACAATTGAAGAATGCGGAATTAAGGTACACTACACACGACTTGGAATTGGCGGCGATTATATTTGCCTTGAAGTTGTGGAGGCATTATTTGTATGGTACTCGGTGTACGTTGTACACGGATCATAAAAGTTTACAATACGTGTTTACCCAAAAGGATCTTAATATGCGACAAAGAAGGTGGATCGAGTTGATTGCCGATTATGGTTGTGAGATTGTGTATCACGCGGGAAAGGCTAATGTAGTAGCCGACGCCTTGAGCCGAAAGGTCTATGAAAAACCGAACCGAGGAATTTTAACACGTATAGAAGTCGTCTCGAGCATCATCGAAAGAATCAAGAATGCCCAACGAGAGGTTATGGGAAAAGACGAGTTAAGACAAGAACGGTTAGGCAAAAACCAACATTTTCTCGAAAATGCACAAGGGTTGAAAACTGTAGGCGGTCGTATTTGGGTTCCTAAGTTCGGTGGTATCCGAAAAGAGTTGTTGTATGATGTGCACAAGTCGAAGTATTCGATTCACTCGGGAAGTACAAAGACGTACCAAGATATGAAACGGGTTTATTGGTGGCCCGGAATGAAGGCGAGAGTGGCCAAGTATATCTCTAAGTGTGCCACGTGTGCACAAGTGAAGGCCGAACATCAAGTACCGTATAGGGTAGCTCAATCATTGGTTGTACCGGCCGGGAAGTGGGAAGATATAACTATGGATTTCATAGTAGGTTTACCGAAGACGAGTAGGGGTCACGATGCCATTTGGGTAATAGTTGACCGGTTGACCAAGAGTGCGTTATTTTTAGCCATTCGGGAAACGTTGCCACTTGAGAAATTGGCTAAGTTGTATGTTGATGAGGTGGTTCGACTCCACGGGGTTCCGTTATCGATTGTTTCCGATAGAAACGCGAGGTTTACCTCGAGATTTTGGCGATCTTTACAAGAAGAGTTGGGTACAAAGTTGCGGTTGAGCACGGCTTATCACCCGCAAACCGACGGTCAAAGTGAAAGAACGATTCAAACGGTTGAAGACATGTTGAGATCGTGTGTGTTAGACTTCGGTGGTAAATGGGATGAACATTTACCGTTAGTCGAGTTCTCGTATAATAATAGTTATCACTCGACTATCAAGATGCCGCCTTATGATGCGTTGTATGGGAGAAAATGTAGAACTCCATCTTGTTGGTTAGAAGCGGGAGAAACGAAACTCACGGGTCCCGAGATCGTGAGAGTGACGAATGAAAAGATCGGTATTATCCAAACCAACATGAAAGTCGCCCAAGATAGACAACGAAGTTATTCGGGTTTGAAGAAAAGGCCATACGACTTGGATGTTGGTGATATGGTCATGTTGAAAGTGTCACCTTGGAAAGGTGTGATGCGGTTTGGTAAGAAGGGAAAGTTAAGTCCAAGGTATGTTGGACCGTTTAAAATATTGAAACGGGTCGGGCTTCAAGCTTTTAAGTTGGAACTTCCACCCGAGCTTCAAGGTGTGCATGACACCTTTCACGTGAGTTATTTGAAAAAGTTTATCGGGGAAGTTGAAAATATTATTCCGTTGCAAGAGTTGCGGGTTGACGGCCCGAACCGGTTAATCGAGGAGCCCGAGGCTATATTAGAAACGAAAACAAAGAAGCTTCGGAATAAGGAGATTGAGTTGGTGTTGGTCAAGTGGAAGCATTCATTTGGGCCGAATTTGACTTGGGAAGTCAAAGACGAGATTCGGAAGAGGTACCGAGATTTCGTGAACTATGATGAGATTCCGAGGACGGAATCTTCTTAAGGGGTAGATAGTTGTAACGATCCGAAATTTGTAAATAAATAAATTGTACAAAAATATGATAAATAAAGATAAATCGTTTAAAGAACGTAGGAATTGGTTTCGTGTCGTTTGGAGACCGTATGAGAAAGTTATGGGCGAAACCGGGTCGAGACAACAACCGAAAAATGCAGCCCTGCTGCATTGGAAAGTTAGCGGCGCTAACTTTAGTTCCCGATCGGGAACTAGCTCCAGGGAGTTTGGCTTTTGGGCGCGAAGTAGTTCACGATAACTTAGCGATCGCGAATTATGGAAAACGCGAAGTTAGCGACGCGAACTATTGTTCGCGCCGTGAACTTTGGTCGTGCAGCATTAAAGTCGGGTTTGAGCTCATTTAATGCAATAGTAAACCCTAGTTTTTCCCTTTGGCGATTTTGAAGCTCAAGTGCAGGTTTTGGTTGATTTCTTCTCAAATCCTTGGTAGATTTCACTCCTAAGTGAAGATTAAAGGTATATCTTCACTCCTTGATCTTTGTAGCTTTAGATCTATGTATTTTGATGCTTGGGTTAGAAACCCTAGCTATTGGGGGTTATGGATTATGGTGAATAAATGGTGTATACACTTAATAGATGGTATATTAACAAAGGAAACAAGTGTATGATTTCGATTGGTAAGAATCTTAAGGGTTGGTTAAACCTAGGGTTTGGTAAATCACCATAATTGGGGAAAATGTTAGTTAAGGGTAATTAGAGGTTAATGGATACATTATTGGTAGTATGAGATGTTGAACATCTTGTGATCATTGTATTAGGCTTTCGGTGACATCTTGGAAAGTCGGTGAATTTGTGAAGCAAGAGATTCGGTGGCAAGAATTCGGTTGGAGCATCTTATTGCTAAGGTGAGTACGTGTGGACTTTATTGAGTACATAGCCATGAAAATACTTGTTATTATATATGTCGAGTCTATTTGATAATTGTGTAGAATTTAGCAAATATAGTTAGTGCATATTGTTGAATATAGTTACTAACTTGTTGATGTTTGATGTGATAGCCAAAGGCTTTGATTGATATAACCGTCGAGTTATAGTAAGGTTGAGACGATGTGATGACGCGGGGGATCCCCGGTCATGAGGTATGGAATGGGGAGCATTTGGGCGGATCCCCATCGGCCCATTCCATGATAGTAGTCTTGCTAACTGGAAGTAGTCCGGCGAGTAAGGCAGGTATCGGTAGATTGGGCGATTCCCTCTTGCCTTTACCTTGAAGCTTGTTAATGCGGGGGATCCCCGGTTAATGAGTTAATGTGGTTCTTGTTGGTTGGGGATGTCCCGACAACTAGATATGATTGCTAGGAAAGCAAAGTGTTAGAGTCACAATAGGGTGACTAGTTAGATGGATGACTTACTTCTATGTTGTTTATATGTCATACGATTATATTTATCATCGGGTCTAAACCCATGTAGCTCACGAGACGTTTTGTCTCACGTACTCCTTGTTTGTTTTGCTATGTACTCAGGTTCGGGATCGAAGGTTTAGGTACGCATGGATAGAGATGCGGGGCCTAGAGTAGAAGAACAATAGATTGGATTTATGCTTAGCTTTGGTTATGATCTATTTTGTAACACCAAACTTTATACTCTGATTTTCATACCAAAGGTTTTTGTAAATCCATATTTTTGGAATAGTTCTTCTATTTATGAAAAATGATTTATTTTGGGCAAATGTTTTGTATTAAAATTTGAGGTGTTACAATTGTGAGACAATTGGTGAGGGGCTTTTCACATGTGGGTGAATGTGGTGGTGTGGTATGTATTTTCTACAAAGTGATATGATGAGGTAGTTTAGATGACATCTAATATGACAAAAAATTTGTTGTAAATAATAGTCCTCATACCCACGAGACTTAACAACAAATAGTAAGCTTATTATTCTCAAAATCCATTTCTTAGTTATGTTAAGGGTGTGTTTGGTACAGAGATTTGAAGGGGGAGAAAGAGAAATAAAAGTAAAGTCTCTTGTTTGGTTACATTGAGAAAAGAAGATGGAGAAAAAAAACTTTTTCTTTTCCCTAATTTCGATTCTCTATTAAATAAGGGGAAAATGGGAGAATCGTATAATGAGAATTGAAAAAAACACACGGAGATTTGTGTTTTCTCGACTTCTAAAACAGAAGACAAAACCCTCCACTCCTCTAGCCGCACGATCGAACTTGTCTCCACCAACGCCATTCTCTTCTCCACAACTTCTCTTCATGATATGCGCTATCTCTTTCGATCTGTCACTATTTATTTGTGTCGATTTCTACCTCTCCTTGGACTCAAAATTATGACCTAGTTCTTAGTACAACATGTCGCTCTCTGTTCTTGGTATTAGTTCATAAATGGGTTTTAGTTCATAAATTGGTTTTAGTACTATAATTTAGGTTACTATAATTGGTTTTGTGTCAAATTTAGGTCAAACTGATTAGTCAATTACATGTGATAAAACAAACTATAACCTGGTTTAGGTCAAACTCGAATTTTAAGTGATGTTGGTGAAATACTTGTGATTCATACTATGTGGTTGATGTTTATTGAGGTTGATTAGGTCAAATACTTGTGATTAGGTTTGGGTCAAATACTTGTGTGGTCATACTGTGTAGTTGATGTTTTTTTATGTTATTGAAATACTTGTGTTTACATATTACTGAAGTTCCGGTATGCAGGTCAATCAAGAAAAGGTGAAGAAGATCAAGTGAAGACTTAGTCCTTTGTTGGAAAAAAAGGATTTTGTCTTGTTAATTCTAGTATTTTTGTTGTTTAATATGGAAGTAAACTTGCTGAATTGTTACAAAGTTATTAAAAGTAAACATATGGGTTTTCATAAATTTGAGTTTAACCATATGAGTTCCTATAAGGTTTTAATTTTTAGTTACTTTGCTTGAGTATTTTTAAGTGTTATCATTGATTTTATTAATAAATTTTTATTATTAATTTATTATATTTTTTGTGTTTAAATAATGATTATTGTGGAAAAAATATGTACGGAAGTTGGTATCATTCTCTACTGAATTTTTTGTTGTACCAAACAAGAGAAATGATTCCTTGTTACATTTCTCTACTGAAGTCTCTATGTTACCAAACACAAGAGTCAATTCTCATTTCTTCAGACGAGTTCTCTTTTTCTGCAATGTACCAAACGTACCCTAAGTTCTTATTAAATTTTTAACTTCATGCTTAATAATTAAGATATGAAATCCACTAGTATTATTTCTTAATTTCATTTTTTTTTTATTTTAACTTTTTTATTGATAAAAATGAGTCAAAAGATAAATTGGAAAATACAATAGTAAATGATATATTTCTCTTTATTTATTTTTGGTTTCTTGTTGTAACCATTAATATTATTTCAAACAATAATACTATATGCATTCATTGGCCCGGCCACCGTAACGGCTGACGGCAACCTACCACCGTATTTTTCAAACCTGCCTGAGAATAAATCAGGCGTTGCTGCCTCTTTCACACAATTGTGCCCATTTTCTTGCCTCCTATTACGACCAAAAGACTTTTGACATTGATCATAAAATTATTAATTAAATATTGAACCAAAAAAGTATTATTTGTCCGTAAAGTGGGGAAAAAATATTATTAGTTCCATCTTTTTTGAGAACAGATTTTCAACAAAAAAGTGAAGTTGTTCTTTAACAATTGACGCACCAACTACGATGATAAATATCATAAATGGTAAAAGGTGTCGATGATAAATGAGAAACTTCATGTACACACGTTTAAATGTGCAGTGTCATTGTGATAACAACGTTGCGTTAAAAGTTTTTGTAGGTTCTAAATGAATGTTATAGGAATATTAAACAAGCGAGAATAATTTTGAGGTGAATATTAAAAACGTATTAAAGACACAAAAGCGTCTTTTAACATTGAACCGCAACTTATACTCTCAGGAGTTATAAAAATTGTTTTCCATGGCCATATTTTAATTTATTCACTATGTATTGTTATTCTAGTAATTATATCTAGTTAATTTTTTCCTCCGAACTGTGTAAAATTTGATAAATAAATAAAATGTTGTAACAAAAAGCAAAAAGCTAGAGATTTTAATACAAATTTAAATTAAAGAAGGGTTACAAAGCCATAAGAGCAACCGTAATGGAGGTAGTTTTATTAAACAGCTACGCATTATATAAATATCTAGCAAGAAAGTAGAGAATTACGATTACAGGAAAGTTAGTGATCACCACTCAAGCATCAAAACATGTGTTTTAGAATTGATCCCTTGATCGCACATCCCTGAATCAATGTCCATGCCACGGGCGACTAGATTAGGGCGGGAAAAATCCATGTCGCGATGACTAGATAGTAATTTACGGGTGGTACTATAAATTAAGGTCATCGACCTTCCTAATATTTATAAAAGTCATAGCTTTTGAAAATGTCAAACGAAGTTGTTATGTAGTACGCTTTTATTCAATGTATAGCTTTGTATGAAAAATATTCAACCAATACATATTTGAAATTTATATTCCACACTAAGCAAACATTTCGCATAAATTATGAATAACTGAAATTACTTAACTATACTTGAAATGTAAAACGCCAAAAACATTGCAATTAAAAACTACTGCATGTGATATGAAACCCCGGAAACATGTAATTAAAAATTAAAATTAAAATCAAAAATCAAAATTAGTGAAGGTTTATTCCCGCGTTTATAGAAGACTAAAAACCAGTTAACCGAGTCATATTAACGTACTAGTGGTCAATGCATATGGTGCAAGTCTGAAAAAATGAAGAGCAAACACACAAACAAATGATAAATGGTGATAAACAAATTAATAAATCAAATGCACATGATTAAGGCATTTTTTGTATAATCTACATCTCAATTCCAAAACTTGATAACGAACAAACGAATCAGAGAAACCTAATTAAACTTTCCATGGATCAAAAGAACTTGACAAAACTCATTTTCGACGATCTATAATCTATACGTATATATATGAAAAAATAAGTAAAATTAAGCTTAATTATTCACGCCGTTGGTACGCCGGCTTGGTCCAGACGCCGGAACACGTTTTCCTTTCGGTAACGAGCTCATGAACAAACTCTTGTAATTTCCGGCACTGAGTCTCTTCGGCAATGGCGATTCAACCTTTTCCGGCGAGGAATTTTCCACGAAATTGTTCGTCTTCAGCGGTCTAGCGGCAGCGATGGAGTATTGCGTAAGGAGGATGAAGAAGAAGATAGCGGCGGTGAGGTACCGGAGGTTAATCGGTTTTGTCATCGGAATGTTTGGAGGTTACCGGAGAAGTTAGCGGTTTTTTATGGAGTGCTGAACAAGGAGTTGATCTATGATGATGAAATAATGATAGTGAAAAGTGAATTAATGAAGAAAATATATATAGAGAGATGATATGGTGATGGAGAAAACAGTTGAAAAGGTCAAAATTATAAAAAAAAGTCAGCGAAGACACGTGTCCAGGGAACCGGTACGCGTATTTTCGTGCATTCTTTCATAGTTTCATGTTTGTTTGGGGGTTACGTTTCGAAGGTTTAACAAAAGGAAAAGTCGGAAAACGTTAACTGTTTTCTTAGAAAAAACCAGATCGGTTTAGAAACCAGTTTGATTTTGATCAATGAAGGTCAAAATCAGTTTTAGAAAAGCTGGTTTGGTTTTAAACCGGTTTTGGTAAGCGGAGGTGTATCCGGTTGAAACCGGTTCGGACCGGTTAAATCTAGTTTTTTCGGTTTTTAAACATGTTTTAATGACCGGTTTACAAAAAACCAATTTTTAAACCTATTCATCCCCAAACACATCGATCCAATTCCAAACCGGCGGTTTACGAACTGATTCGGCATGACAAGGCAAAAACCGGTTTCTAAACCGGTTCGGATAAAAATCTGGTTTTTTACACCTCTAGGTATTAGCTTATTTGATATACTTTATTAGTTTACTTAATTTTAATTCAAAAATGTATTTTTAATTTATAACGAATTCTTTTAGGGTGTCGAGCTTTGCTCACGATGCATATGACCTAATTGTCAAAAAACGAGACGATAAATTCGAAAGAATTGATATAGGAAACGAGAACGGACCGTGGAAATACATCGTTCATTTCAATTAGTTATCATTTGCTTTCTTTTGTACGAGCATGATTTGTACACCCGAGTAAATGATTTGTACACTACAGTCTACATACATATATAATGTTATACTATTGGCATTGATAAAGTGACTTTGTTGTACATCACTTTGACACTTTTAGTGCCATATTGTAAAACCTTTAAGCAAACAAATTTTATTTTTAGTTTCAATTTTATACTATAGTTTTCACTTCTTGTAGGGCATTGCACGAAATGTATAGTCCCCCACCAAGTAAGAAAACCTAGGTTGCATTGCTTTATGTCGATTTGTAAAGGAATTAAAAGATCTTAAAATCGTGTAGTAGTAGTCTTTGCGGCCCTACACAAAAATTTCCTTGACTATACATTGTTTCTTGCATAACGAATTTTTAATACTAGAGATCAAATACCAACTACTAATTCCGATAGTTATTGATTCAATCAAATTTCAATTTAATTTAATTAGAGAATATAAACATGAATACATTCGATCCCCCAAAAAGAATACAAATCAATACCACCAAGTGTTAGCGTATATGGTGGTAGTACATAAAGTCATACTCCCACCATGGTTTGCAGATTGGGTGATGTAGCTTCGGGGATCAACAATTTGTCATTATTTGTATTGATCAACAATTTTATATGATTATATATTTTTTTTTCAATGGGGCTTAGGAACTAAGGTGATGTTTGTTTTCTGACAAAATGTCATGCTGGGGTCTTTTGTCTTCGCGGTGCAGACCACATGCAGAAAAAGCCTCTTATAGATTTCTGTTTTTGGAAAGCTCGCAGATCTTTTTATGTCTGCAGAAGGTCTTCTCCAAGAAGCTGTGGGCATTAGCTTCTTGCGTCTTCCAAACCTAAAAAACACATCTCCTCCAAACAACATACTATATTGTTTTATGGATTATTTTAATGTTGTTAGACGTATGATATATTAAATTTCGATTAATTTAAACAAGTCTACAGATGTTAAAAAACAAACAACGGTTTTTTGCAGACAGCAGACCTTTGGTCCACCCAGAAGCTGCACCAGTTGGCAGATACGGTCCGCAGACAACAGATCTTTTTAGTCTAAAAAAACAAACAACACCTAAGTTCCACAACCCAAAGCGTCAAACTATTATCAAGGGTTTCACGCTAATTATTGTCTCAAAACTTGTGCCAATGAAAAATTAGAATTTTTTTTATCATAAATTATAAATACTATATAACAATCACGAATGGGTAGACAAAGTAGGCTGAAAGTTAATAACGTTGTGAATGATCATAACTACACATAATAATAGTAACACATTTTTTATATCAATAAAAAAATAAGTTTTTTCTTAAATGTAAATATCAATATCACTTTTACTGTTTTACATCAAACATATGTAATTAATAAACATCTTTTTCATGTTTTGTAGCGTGTCCTTCCAAAGGCTGACTTGTAGCCCCGTAGGTAGGTCAAGGTACTTAATGGGGAAATTAAGTAAGAAGAAAGAAGCTTAAAATCACTTGTGTATAAATGTCGAGGCATTTTTATTGATACACAAATTAACACATGATCTGTTGTCAAAACTCTGAGTTGTTGATTATGTCTAGTTGCATCATGCATGAAATGATAAATAAATGATTGAAATGTTGTTTACACTGACTCTCTTTCATAATTAAATTTTGAACGGAATGGTGTCGCAATTGCACTTTATACTAGATGTCATGCCATTAAAGATGTCCGTCGGCACCATAATACCGAAATGTTACTTTTGTCCATATTAACTTCGAGGCCAGACGTAATGTAGAAGCAAGAATATAATTGATATTTTTTGCATTTGCCATGGACCAATGCCTCGATATAAAGAGTGCCATCAGCTCATTTTAAATGAGATAAAATTGCCCGTCGTTCATACCATTGAAAATACATTTCTCAATTACTTCAAGCATAGTAATGTGGAGACCCTCTGCTGCGATAATAAACAGAAAGGGAACAACGTGGTCGCCTTGTCTTAAACCCTTTTGAATTTAAGATTTGACGGTAGGGGAGCCATCTAGAATGACATAAGCTCTAACAGAAGTTAGGCACGACCTAGTCCAAACCCTCTCCATTTAACGCCAAAACACATTTGCCGTAAAATAGAATCCTAAAAAATCGCAGTTGATTTAGTCATATGCCTTCTCAAATTGCACCTTGATAGTTGAATATTGCCCCACGTTGTATGATGTCACACGTGGCCCTACAACTAATCTTTTTGTCCAATTTGCCGGAACATGTGTTTTGGATATAAGAATTTAAAATTAAAACTTTTATACATATCGGGGGTAGTTTGGATTTCCGTTCCCAAAGTGATTATCATGGTCATGGGTGTTTAAAAATTTGTGTTGACAAAGAGGGAAGTTATATAATACGGTTTCGTTGGTATTGGTAAAACTTTGACTACATTCATAATGTGAACAATGGTTCTTCGTATGGCCTAATTATTAGGAAGGTCGGATGACAAGTTAGTTCATTCTTACTCACCATGTTCTTTATTTCATAGTTTGTTAAAAGACAAAATATACTTTAGTATCTTCAATTTGTTTAACTAGATTTTTTACTGCCCTAAACTATCCATTAACTTACAAAAAAGGATTACAATCCATGTGTGCTTCAACAGACCCAACAAAACTTTACAAAAAAGGATTATAATCCATGTGAGCTTCAACAGACCCAACAAAACTTGAGTTATTAATTAGGCTAATTAACCCAAGGCTTGTAGTCTAATGGTTATGGAGATTGATTTAAGGTGTTTGCCTATGACCTATGACCAATAGATTATGGGTTCAAAGTCCGTCTTGTAAAAAAAAAAAGTAGATTAGGTTCGTTCAAAAATAAGTAAATTAAGCTAATTTTATTTTGGGTTGGCTGCCCCTAAACTTGAGACTTAGAAAACGGAAAAATGTAAATATTATTTGGGCTCTCTCCCACCAATAAGATTAAGCCCAATCATATGCAACGTTTAGGGGTCCAAAGGTTTTGGGTTTAAATATTATTATGGATAAAAATAGTGTAAGTTTAGGTCCCTAAGTTAGCCCGTTTTATAGAGAAAGTTTGGGTTTCTCCCAAGAAAAGTCAACATGCATCTACGGCCCATTTGAATCATACTTGTTTGTATATACTTTTAGCCACTTTCTTCTTTCTTACTTTCCGGTAAACACGATTCATATTTGATGGCTCTTTGGACATTGACCAAGTATAAATTACTTGGAGAGGTGCGTTCCATCTTAATATGATGTGTAGATATGTTTCATGGTTTAAAACTATTCCATCGGGTTAGGTTTGGGAAATGGAATTTTGTCAATGGAAATCTTATTTCAACGCCTTAAATAACGGTGCACACCCTAAAATAACCGACATCTTCAGTTTTTGTCAAATCAGCATCACGTTAGCTAACAGTCCAACTGACACATACTCCAAAATACAATTTCTCTTCAGTTTTTCAAAACTCATACTTATAGAATATATACACAGAATAATAAACATCATTTTAATAGTATATCATTGGGTCAACCTTTCTCCTCGTCTCTTCTATTCGTTCAGCCGATGCATTTAACCGAAAAGAAGGCGCCAACGTATGGTACCAATGGTCTGCTCTAACCGGTGAGAAGGGAAATGCCGAGGCGAATGGTTGACACCGGTCTAAAATGTGATTGATTGAACCGAAAAATGTAATTATCTTTTTTTTTTTGAAACGGCAAATGATAACAACGGAAGCCTACTCGCAATATTCCAACGAGCACCCCGGGTTCGAGCTCCTATGCAGGGCAAACCCAGCCCCCACATGGATTTCCAGGGAAAAACCCCCCATATTTAGCACCACAAGAGGTGTATTACAGGAATCGAACTCCCGACCTCACGCCTCGTATAAGAGTAAAACCCATGCATCAATCCAGCTCCACGTATTGCTATTTGTATCTCCATGTTCACTGCTACCAACTTTCAGTCGAAGTATTTCCTCTGAACCACGATTCAATTCAATCAAAATAGAGATGCTTGTAGCTAGATCCGTAATTCAATCATTTCTATCATTCTTCCTCAACATCCATCCACACGAAACCTACACCATTTAATTCTCAAACTCCTCCTGCTTCTTCGTAAGTTTCCAATTCAAGTCACCAATTTTATGTACTCATAATCATCAATTTCATCATTCTCGATTTCGTTGTGCTTTCGTTTGATTGTGAATTTTGTGATTTGCAGGTATTGACTACGTATTTTGTGGTTTTGCCGTAACGAGATGAAGGTGTTGTATCATTAGGTATACGTAATATACCTGGATTGCTTTTAGGATCATTGATTGCTGCTCCTGTTTCTGCATTCGTTTTTTCATTGCATAATCTTACTGAACCTAAGGTATGCTCCAATTTCATGCTTATCTGAATCTAGAATTTATTAGTTGATGCGATTTGTATGTTAAAATAATGCCAGTTTCTGAAATCTATGGTGATTTTAGGTTTAAGTTTGATTTTGATTAGATTAATGATTGAAACTAGAATAATTAACTGAAAGGTTTATTGTTCATGTGTTTGCATCAAGTAATAAAATATACACATGACACATTTGTTTTTCCATTAGACATTTTTGTCTCAAGTTGTCCAGTAAATAGTCTCTCTATACTCCCGGGTAAATGTATGACTGTCTATATCTTTCATCCCCATACCTCATCTTTGGCGAGATTGGGTATAGTTGTTTCTGTTGTATAAAATCTGTCTTCGATTATGTCTTTAAGAATTACGATATTATTTTCAAGATTTGCAACAAGGGTAATTCTGTGATTTATACATTTTTAGGGTTTTCTCTCCATGCAATCCTATATAAAAGAGGGTTCGAAAGTTGAAAATCAAACTGATTCTACCAAACCTACTGATTGGGAAAAACATGGATGGTTTTATATTATAGTGAGAATTGGTTTCTTCTTATGGGAATCAAACTGTTCTCTTTTGAATTAGGTTATGCTTTTCCAGTTTTTGTCATTGATTATTATAATTTAACAAGTAATAATGGGGCCCGCGCGTTGCTGCGAGAATTTAAAGCAATTTCTTTCTTAAGTAAAAGTTAAGATTTAGTTTATATATGATTTTATCTTTTTATTTATAAACAAAATTTTATAGCATCGTATGTTATAACAATAATAATAACTCTAATGGTCCTAATTATAAAAAATCTCATGGGGGCAAAAGAGAAATATAATACTACGTTTATTATGTTAATATTGTTGCAAGATAATTAGCTCAACTCTTTAGATCATAGCAACAACCATTCTTATTCATATATGTATGTATACAAAGGTACTCATGAAGCACTATTTCTAGTGTACAAAAGATGTAACATAAATGTAACATCCTAAAATTGGTCTAGTTGTTTTAGGTATATATTGATATTTGATAAATGTCTATTTGACCTTATGTGGAATGGATTGATTAAATGTTAAATGAATTTTTTAGTGTGTTGTCTTTTGTAATATTTATTCAAGGGGTTAAAATATCCGATTTCTGAAATATTTAAATGATTATGTGGTTTTTATATTGTTAGATTAAGTTTTGAATTTTGATCCCGAAAATATATTCGTTGTTTTAAAATGGAGTCCGTTTGGTATTTTAAATAGATTAACTGTAGACCTGATACCCTTTTGATACTGCTAATAAATGATATGTGCACCTGTTGTTTTCCCCTTGTGCCACGTTTCGAAGGAGCTGTCAAAACCTCATTCTCTTCTCTCAGTTACACAACACACACAACAAGATTGCATGTGTCTTTTCTCTCTCTAACTTCTCTCTAAAAACCCTCTTCACCTTCTTGCTTGTTCTTGGTGTCTTTTCAAGATCTAGGTCTTGTTTCTTGCTCAATCTAAATTCGAAACTCATTTTTGAGTAGGCCTTGAGGTGAGCTTCATCCTATATGTGTTCGTTTTTGATTTCATGCAAGTTAGTTAAACTAGGGTTTATGATTCTTGAAGTTTTGTAGGTTAATCTTGTGTTAGATGTTAGATTACATGTTTATTCAAGCTTTTACATGTATTGTGTGGTTATTTGTGGGAAGAAACTAAGTTTTGGTGAAACTCACCTTCAAGCTCCATTAATGGAGGTTTGAAGAAGATGGGTTTTGTCAAACCTTGGATTTCTTAAGGATTTGATGGTGTTTATATGGGTTAAAAGTCGAGATTTAGTAAATATTAGAACTATGTATGGATTTTGACCCGTTTGGGTGTAAAATGTTTATTGTGGTTAGTTGATTTGAATTATGAAAGTATGATGTGAATATGACTTGAGTAGTTATTATTGCAAGTATTTAGACGTCATTTGGGTCAAAAGTTAGTTTATGAACTTACTTGACAATTATTTATAATTTGGTGGAATTATGTACTAATTCGGTATTCCTTTGGATTCACAGGAAAACGGGAGGACAACTCAGTGACATTAGACTACTGAGTTGGTGACAAGGAGAAGGTTACGGTGAGTCGATTTAATCCCCAACTTGTGTTTGGTTGCAATCATTTAGTATTGCTCCGTTAGTACTGATCCCGTTAGTGCTGACCCAGTTAGTGCTGACCCCGTTAGTGCTGATCAGTTAGTGCTGACCCAGTTAGTGCTGACCCCGTTAGTGCTGATTAGTTAGTGCTGATCAGTTAGTGCTGACCCCGTTAGTGCTGATCAGTTAGTGCTGATCAGTTAATGCTGATCAGTTAGTGCTGACCCCGTTAGTGCTGACCCAGTTAGTGCTGACCCCGTTAGTGCTGATCAGTTAGTGCTGACCCCGTTAGGGACCCCCATACATTAATGTATCCTCACCACTATCTACACCGGAATTCTCCATAGCAACACCTTCATCATCATTTTGTTCACCTTCCTTCACTGTTTCTTCGCCTCCACCAACATATGCATTCTCCATAAAAACACCTTTATCACTTTTTTCACACTCCTTCGTTGCCAAATCTTCTGTCCCTCGTTCCTTTACACCACTTGTTTCAGCACCACTAGTCTCAACACCAATACAGGGGCCACTTTGTAAATTGGAATTTTCAAACTCATGATTATTAAATACGGTTCTTTTACTGATCCTGTGTTGTAAGTCACACTCGAACCGGTCTAGTAAACTTTGGTAGTAGTTGTCATTCAGGAAAAGTTTAGCAGACTCATTAATTATCCTTTCAAACTCCTTTATTCCGTTACGCACACCTTTGAGGTACGAGTTCAACAACCATATGCATCCCTGTAATTAATATTTTATTAATTACCATTTTTTAAGTATTAATTATAAAATACACCAACGTAAAAATAAAAAAATAAAAAATTAATTAACCTGCTTGTCTGTCGGGATTAGCTCCCCGTCTTCGTGCATATCGTATGGTTCAATCTCCCCCATGCCAAATCCACCATTCGTTACTTCCTTCAATTCTCTCACATTCAACAATTCACCTGACCATACCGATACGGGCGGTCGTTTTTTTGAAACACGCATGTCTTTGCATTTAGTGTTAGCAACATAGCACATTTGTACATGGAAATACATACATGTAATTATTATATAATCTCATTAATCTACATAAACACATTCATGGTATTTTACTTACAGTCAAAAGGGTTAACGAACCCCTAAAGTAGACGTCCTTCTTCCCTTTCGCCCACCCGGATTTGCAGATTTTCAGGCTATCCCAAAGATAGCTACACCAATTAATTTCGGACAGGTTCGTTGTTGGTGTTAAATACCACAAAATGCTTAAGTCACAATAACCTCCTTGTCTGATAACGCCCATAATTGAACAAAATAGCACAATCCAATTCAGCTTAAAGTTTAGATCAGGAAACTCGGATGTGATAATTCGATGTTTAAGATCCGCTGGTTTTATTTCTTTAATGCCCGTGTATTGGCTCATCCAATTGTTAATCAAGTTATCATCATTTACAGATTGCATATCCGATAAATTGGTGCCCATGTTATTCAAACCTAACATGTCACCAATCATATCAAGTGTTATTTGTATAACACCATTTTCAAGCTTTATTTGCATCAAATCTGGGTCAAAATTGTCAACCACGTACAGACCTAGTTTTGATGGAATGGCATCAACTTTAAAATCAAAAATACCGCTAAACCCCATTTCATCCAGGCAACTTTTTTGGTTCGGTTAAAGCATCGAGATTAGTGCATGAAAAGTTTTGGGACTCGACCTTGTGTACAACACCGGTAATGTTTTTGTTATATCTATATCCACATCACCACCTCCTTCACTTGTTTCACCATGTTTTTCTTTTCCTTTTTTTTTTCTTATCGTCAGCCTCCCTTTCATGCTTCCGTCCACTACTTGATTCACCTGACAAACAATTATTGTTACTAACTATATGACACATAAAAATTTACATACTCAACGATGTACACGAATATACCTTTTTTTTTATCAATGTCTTGTTTCTTTCCACCGCCAGATCTTTTAACATCTTTCATTTGAATGTCTTGTTTTTCTGTGGAATCCACTCGTAATTTTTTTCCTTTTCACTCTATCTCTTCGTTTTCTTCTTCATCTAAATCTGCTATTACAATTACTCAATATTAGTATACTCTCAAAATACACATGTATTTAATGGAATACATTACCAATTAGGGTAGGTTCTATATTTTTCTTCCGTGGGCTATCTCGGTAATCTACATACTTTGCAGTTCTTCGTCCACTTCGTCTTACGTCTTTCAATTTAAAGAAAACAACAACATTAACCAACATATTACAGGTTTTTGAGAAACATCTATGCTTATTATCATTAAACAGTCAAACTAAAACATCAAATTGATCTAATATGAATATACTACGAGTTTCTTCATAAACATATATTCGTAATTTAATAAACATCTATGCTTATTATCATTAAACAGTCAACCTAAAACTCATGTAAACAGTCAACAACTATACTACGAGTTGTTCATAAACATCTATTCGTAATTTCAGTCAACAAAATGGTAAAAAAAGATACATAAAACAAGATATTATTAGCTTTGAATACTTAAACTAAATTACTTTTGAAGGATTATCTACAACACATTCATGTTCATACAACTTAATTTACATTCATGTATTATATGAACAAAAAACATCACCACCACTTGAACATCAACTTTTCATTCAACTAACCTAAAACATCAACTACATTTAATAAGACACTAAATTCATGTATGCATTATCTAAAAACATTCATGTACATACTAATGTTTCAGCAAAAAACACTTAAAATGTTCTGTCACATAAATAATCGATTTTTACATTCAATAACAGAGTTTTAACCCAGGTTCCAAACATCAATGAAAACCAAAATTTAGACCGTTTAACCAGTGTCTACAAGACATTCATGTTCATACAACTAAAGTTACATTCATGTATTCTATGACAAAAAAAAACTATCTTTAAAACCTAACAGAGTTTCAAGCCAGGTTCCAAACATCGATGAAAACCAAAATTGAGCCCCTTTAACCACTATCTAAAAGACATTCATGTTCGTACAGCTTAATTTACATTCATGTATTCTATGACCAAAAACTCGATCTTTAAACCCTAACAAAGTTTCAAACCAGGTTCCAAACATCAATTAAATCCAAAATTGAGACCGTTAAACCACTATTAGCATCCAATACAATCTTTTATCCGTGTAATATAATTTGACTCGTTAACAAATAAACTATACATACCTGACATTTCAGTTCCACTCGTCGTCCGTCGCCCGTTTTGCAGAATTCCGTGTTTGACGGAGGTGTATTTGAAGTATGAAGGCACAATTTCGTGGTACTTTTAAGAACCTCTTTGGAACCCTAGAAAATCTCTCAATTTCTTAGTCGATCACCGTTAATGAATACACAATTTTGATCGTGTTTCTAAACTTTCGGGATTGTTATGAAAGAGAAAGAGAAGATTACAATCCCAATGATGGTAGTTACCGTGAATATCTCTCACATTAATTTTATATAAAATAACAAAATTCCAAATGTACCCTTTTAAGCGTGGAAAGATCCTCTTTTACCCTAACCGCCGGATGAAGAGAATGGACGGATAGGATCTGTTCAATTGGGTTCTGTTGGTTCTTTACATTAATTGGTTCTTTCTATAATGCACCCATATATATATATATATATATATATAAAGAAAAAAAACGCTTTCTGAATTTTGCGGTGTTACAACTTGGTATCAGAGCTTCGGTTTGGCGATGGATACACATGTAGGTGTTTCATTCCCAAAACGTGGCTCGAGTTTGGTCAAGCATTCCGGACGAGCGGGATTAGAGTGAAGGTGAATGAAGTTAGTTGTAGTTAGTATGTAATTACTAACGATTTAAACTAAGCATTGGTGAGATGTTGTGTTGGTCACAGATATGACAGATAAAGAGAACTTGACCTCCTTGACCCCTGGAAATGTTGCTACCTCAAGTAACAATGCGGATACTGACCGGGAAGCACATATAAAGGCGTTGGAAAATCAAGTGCAAGAGTTGAGAAATCAGGTACAACAACAGCAACGCCTAATCAAGGGAATGACACCCTCGATCCTCGCCCCATTGCTTCTTACCCTCCCATCAATACGACCACTAGCTAATTATCCATTCCCACTCAGATAAACCATCCACTTCCACCTCAGGGATTTTACCCATACCCACACTTGGTAATCCCGTCACATCTAGGGTTAGGACACCAAGGTGCTTATAAACAACCGGGGAACATGAGTCGTGAGCAGTTTGCTCGCAGATCAGGTCATAAGAACCCATGTTGTCGTAAATGTAAGTCCGCTCATTTTGGGACGTGCACTGCTCAAACCAGGAAGTGCAAGAGTTGTGGTCAACTGGGACACGAGGGTAAGGATTGCAAGTTTCCACGGGATGTGTGTTGGAATTGTCAGAGTGAGGGACATGAAAAGAGTAAATGTCCTTTGGAAAAGAAAGTGGATTATGGGTCAAGTACGGTGGTCGTCGGTGAATCTTCATCACCAATAGAAAGGAAGAGAAAGAGTACTGACGTCACTTTCAGTGACAACTCGGGTATGTTCTATAAAACTCGATAGTGTACTTATATTGATTGTTAGTAGAGAAAATTTATGCATCTATGTTGTTATGAACTGAACTGCTTACCTTTGGTGTTTCATGCAATTGGAATCGGAAGAATTGATTGCTTATGATTTTTGGATATGACATATGTGTCGGGAGTTTTGTAGATATAAATGATGCATGCTTACATGTTCCTTTTATTGAAACTTAGAATAAGTTCCGTGTAATCTGATGTATGGATTAGTCGAGTTAATCAAAAGGTGTTAGTATATGTTATAAAAGATTGTTTCTATTATCGTTTTTCGGGACACACATAGTGTCTCGGTGGTGAAAGTTATTCATTCATATTTTCTGCAAACTAGTAATAAGTTGAGATTAACTGTTTTGGTTGTTCCTTCGCTTCAGGAGAAGTGAAGATGATTGGTGGTATGTCGGTTGCGGTCACAATATATATGGCCATAGATAAATTGAGTATGATAGTAATTGTCGTGAATATCATTAATGTAAGGCTTGTAATTATGATAGATGTAATCATAGACGTGAATTGAATAGTCCAAGTAGGACTAGTGTTTGTTAGGTGAAAAAGTTGAAAGTTTTATTGTGACCTGTCGGGTCACATGTAGTGACTTGTATAGTGAGAATCAGAAATGCATGTCCAAAGTGAATAAATTGATGCTTGCTTTTGTTATAGCCATTAATTATGACTGTCAGTCAATGTTAAATATCTGAATGACCTGAAATGTTATGATGCAATCCTAATTGATTTCTTATGTTGAATTTGGAGTCTGAAAAGTGACTAATGAACTGTATGTGTAGTTTATTTTGAGTTGACTTGTGACGGTAATAATTGAAGATAAAAGAGGTTGTTAAGCGATTGCATTGATTATGAAATTATTTGAGAAATTTTCGAAATTGGATGATTATGTTAAAACGATTTATGTTGATAAAATTGATCATAGTTTAAATTGGTAATCTTTAAATTATTAAAAGTGATGATAACGTATGGATAATTGTGATAAAAGTTGTCAAATTAAGGTCACAAGGTTTTATGCCTTAAGAAATATGTTTCTAGATCAAATAACATGTTAGAATGATAAATGTTGTTTATGCTTAATTGTGAATTGAATCGATGAATTTACCATGCTATTTGCATGTTAATAGGTAAAAGTCAAGAACTAGTTGAATCGTAATTTGTTGACTGGAGTCTAATGTTAGTCCCCAGACTAAGTAAATAAGATTTGATGATCGATAGCTAAGAAGAATAAATCAGCTGAAGTATGTATCTCAGCTGAAGTACAAGTATATTCATAATCCTTCAGCTGAGTACGTACTTAGCTCTAGGAAACAAGTCAAATCAACAGCTATAGAAGAGTGTTCATTCGAAGTCTATGGCCAAAGGACAAAGACCAGAAGAAGACCACTCAGCTGATAGTGGAATGAGCTGATGGTACCTGCTGCAGATAAAGACTTAGCGAAAAATGTTCTTGACACTTTGAACATTTTCCTTTCCCGCTCAAAGAAAAAGAAAACGATGAAGATCTTCTATTTTGGAATAGAAGATAATATGTCAGTACATCATCGTTTGTCCCTCCAAGCATGTAAAGGGAAAGTCAACTACTTTTGTACTATCATAGTACACCTTTTCACTGTACGTCAGAAAAGGTAGCAAAAGGAGTTGACACAAAGTACAATTGAGACTATAACCTATGAAAGTGCATTAAATGTTTCCGTGGACAAGTCTACAATGACGAATGATATGTTTACACGTCGATTAACTTGTAGACAAAAGAACATGGATCTTGGGCTATATATAGAGACGTAAATGCTTGCATTTACACACACCTTTTAGCATTCACAGCACAAGAACATTCTCTGAGAGTTTGTTATTGTCTGGTATTAACTCTCTCATAGTTATTACACAGGCATTCAATATCAGATGTTAGTATGAGCTGTTTTAACTCTCCTTGCATAGTCTTCGAGTTTGAGCAAGCAAAAGTGTCACTTCAAGTATAAAGTTTTAGTTAGTGTGTACTATTTAATTCCGCAAACTTTGTACTATATTAAGTTGTTTTAATAAACTCTTAATCATTGAAAACTTGTGTGTTCTTTCTCTTATCGTCTTTATTTGTCATAACGCAACACATTTGTGTTGTTGGGATCCAACAACTGGTATCAGAGCAAATGTCAAAGTTGTTTTCCATCAACTTTGAGCATCCCTTATGGCTGAACCTAAAACATCCAATCTTCCATCATCTGGAAAACCTCCCAAACTTACTCAAACCAACTACCCCATGTGGAAAACTCGTATGTTATGCCACATGGTTACCTATCAACCAAAACATCAAGACAATATAACGATAGGAAAATATATTTCCAAAACCCTTATTCCTGGTACCCCTGAAGTACCAGAACACTATGTTGTGAAATATGAAGCTCAATGGATAGACCCTGAAAAACTTCTTGTTCATCTTGAGAATAAAGGAAGGGATATGCTTTTTGAAGCAGTTGGTGATGAGCTGTATCACAACATTCAATTTTGTGACTTAGTCAAAGAAATGTGGGAAAGGTTGGCTGAAGCGTATGAAGGCACATCCGTTGTGTGCGAACACAACAAAAACATGCTCATTCATGACTACGAGCTGTTTAAAGCCAATCATAGTGAGACTATAGCTCAAACATTCAATCGTTATAACATTTTGTTAAACAAGCTGAAGTCTCATGGGGTTGAAAAGTACGATATGTCCAAAATGTGTAAGTTTATGGCAGCCTTACCCTCTAAATGGGCTACCATTATAACTTGCATGAGTACATCTCCCACTTTAAAAGATTACACTCTTTCTTCTCTCTACGACATGTTTCTAAGCCATGAGAGAACTGTACACAACGAATTTCAACCTCCAAAGGACTCTAAAGTGAGCTCCTCAGGATCTTCAGCTGCTCTTGTTTCTCTAAACAAACCCAAAAGAATTGAATATTCTCCCCCAGATGATGAAGCTGACACAACTTCAGCTGTTGATCTGTTCAACATACCTGAGGTCAGCATCGAAGAGATCGATGAAGACGAAGATAATGAGGCCCTTATAACTGAGCTTGCCCTACTTGTCAAAAATAGAAAAAATTTCAAAGGCAAATCTGGCTCCTCAGCTAGAGGCTCAAGTAGCAGACCTATCTCATCAGCTGCACCTGCCAGACCTTCTGGAAGTACACCTGATATCTCTGAGATAACCTGCTACAACTGCAACAAAAAGGGACACTATGCTAACGACTGCAAGCAAAAGAAAGCTAGTTCATCATCTTCAAGTGGTGAGTCCATTGAAGAAAAATACAAAAAGCTACAAGCCTTCACCAAAAAGATCCTAGAAGAAAAGAAGGCACTTGAAGGAAAAATTACTGACAAGGTTCTGGTAGTTGAAACTCACGACTGGGCTGACTCTGGTGACAGCTCATCTGATGATGATGAACCAATGGCCACTATGTGTTTGATGGCTCGTGCTGATGAAAGTATTACAACTGATGATGCTGGTTCATATCAATGGGTCAACATAGTTCACAAAAAGGTATCTTCTCTAATCTCTGTTGAGGCTTCTGAAGCCAAAGATGTTGTTGATTCCATTATCTGTGACTTGCACTTCATTGATCAGCTGAAAGGTGAATGTTTGGATAAACACAGTGCTATTCATCGTGAAAATGCTTTTTTTAAAAGAAAGATTAATTGATCACAAAACTTTAAAAGAAGAACTTTCTGAAACAAAATTTATAAACTCAGTTCTTCAACACGATCTAAATGAAAAGGTTAAAGAACTTGAAGCAATTAAAAAGATTTGTGAATCATGGTCTCGTTCATCCAAACGTGTGAGTGAGTGTGTCAACTCACAGATTCCTTGTCAAGTACAAGCTGTATTAGGAGGAGATTTCCTTGCTGCAGCCTTTGTACCTGACAGCAGTACGGATGATTCGTACTACTCGTCAGCTGATGCTTTTTTGCTAGCTGAAGAGTTGGTGTTTGGTTGCTTTGTTAAGTCTACCAAAACCTATGCTACTGAGATATCTAAAGAAGAACCTTTTGAAACCATTGGTGATGAGTCATCAGCTGACTCTTCAGCCATAGTCGTTAGGACACCCACAGTAGTTATTGTTGAGCCAAGTAAGTCTATTATGGGCTCAACACCTACTGTCTCTTCTGCTGTCAAAGGAAGACTAGCAAGACAACAGGAAAGAAAACTGTTATTACACCCTTCAAGGGTGAGACAGATGGAGTTCGTACTCGAGCTGCAAAGAACAAAGGTAAGTGTGTTCTCAAAAACACTCAAAGTCCTTCTTCAGCTGGTCCTGTTAAACAACTGTTAAACAACTGAAAGGAAAGGTCAGCAAGCTGACATCACTCGTGCAAACGCTGACTATCTCAGATAACCAGAAAGGGATTTTGGGTCCAGTACCCAGCCCCGTTGCTTCGCCCTCCACTCCACTACAAAAGAATATAAAATGTTATAAGTGTGGAGATCGTGGGCATATGGCAAGTGAGTGTGACAGCACAAGCTTAAGACCCTTTCCAACTTCAGCTTGTGAGTCCATTAAGAACCCAACCCCTGTGAGTTCTAGCAAGAAATCACAAGGACCCACAGAGGTGTGGGTTCCCAAAAAGAACTAACTCTTTGAAACTTATATGCAGGGTGATCAAAGCAAACACGTCTGGTACCTAGATAGTGGTTGCTCAACACACATGACTGGATACAAATCCCTGCTTGAAGAGTTCGAAGTTTGTGCTAGTCCTCCAGTAATTTTTGGTGATAATGGTAAAGGCTCAACTGAAGGTTATGGATCCATATCAAATGGATCTATAAAGATCACAAGAGTTGGCTATGTGAACGAGCTGAAACATAATTTAATCAGCATTAGCCAACTATGCGATACAGAGTTCTCAGTGAAATTTAATAAGTACAGAGGAACGGTGACTTATAAAAGTGGAAAAGTCGTGCTTATTGCACCAAGAAACAACCATGTATACACACTTGACATGAATCCTCAAAATCAAGAAGTTTATCTATTCTCTCACTCCACCGAAGAGCTGAATTGGTTGTGGCATAAAAGGTAATCTCACTTAAACCTTAAAAACATATATAATCTGTCCCGAGGACAACTAGTGAATGGCTTGCCACAGATCGAGTATGAAAAAGATAAGCTCTTTTTAGCTTGTGAACAAGGCAAAAAACATAAAAGCTCATTCAAATAAAATCAATGTTTTTCCATCGACAACTGCCTCCACATGCTCCATATGGATCTCTTTGGTCCTATGAGCACTGAAAATCTAGGTGGAAAGAAGTATACTCTTGTTATCGTTGATGAATACTCACGATATACTTGGGTTATATTTCTTCGTAACAAAAGTGATGCGGCTGATGAAATTATCAAATTCATCAAGAAGATGGAACTTCTAAATGGGTCAAGAGTAAAGCAGCTGAGATCAGACAATGGTACTGAATTCAGAAATCGTACATTGGAAGACTTCTGCTCAGAAGTTGGGATCTCACAAAACTTTTCAGCTGCTAGAACACCTCAACAAAACGGTGTTGCTGAAAGAAGAAACAGAACCCTGATAGAAGCTGCAAGAACAATGCTTGCCGAGTCAAACATGCCAAAACGATTTTGGGCAGAAGCTGTTAACACAACGTGTTTTACTCAAAACAGGTCTCTCTATGTGAAGAGACACAAGAAAACTTCTTATGAGATCCTTCGTCAGAGGAAACCTTATATCGGTTTCTTTCATGTCTTTGGTTGTGTATGTTTTGTGTTAAACACACGAGATCATCTGAGTAAGTTCGACTCTAAAGCTGATGAAGAAATTTTCTTGGGGTACTCCACTGTGTCTAAGGCATACAGAGTTTTCAACAAAAGAAGACAAACATTGGAAGAATATATACATGTTACTTTTGAAGAACACTCTAAAGCCTTAAATCCCACCTCTGCTGAATCATCTGACGCATTTCAGAGATCAGCTGAAGCATTCTCTGATGCTTTGAATCTTTTTGAAGTTCCAATAAATGATTCAGATGATACATTTCATGATGCTCCCACATATCTTGTAGATATTGCAGTTGTCCAACAAGAAATTCCAACAGCAAGAGCATCATCCAAGGCTAGATCTAACTCTAAGCCACCTCTTCATACTTCAAGAAGGTTAGTTCAAAATGAAGTACTCAATCCTGCTGAGCATTCAGCCGCGCAACAATGATCAAATTCTGCTGAATCCTCTTCCTCTTCAGCCGCTCCTCAATCCAAGTGGACCTCAAAACATCCAATTGAATTAATCATTGGAGATCCATAACAAGGAGTGGTCACAAGACGTAAGGCATCATGTAATCTTTGCCTATGGTCGTGTTTCTTAGCAGCTGAAGAACCAAAAAATATTAAAGTTGCCTTAAAAAACTCCAGCTGGATTCAAGCGATGCAGGTTGAACTTAACCAATTTGAGGTCAATAAAGTGTGGCAGCTGGTACCTCCACCAGCTGGTAAGACAATAATTGGTACCAAGTGGGTATTTAGGAATAAAATGGATGAGGAAGGCGTGGTCATTCGCAACAAGGCTAGACTCGTTGCACAAGGATATAGACAGGAGGAAGGAATCGATTTCGATGAAACATTTGCTCCAGTAGCAAGACTTTAGGCTATAAGGATATTTTTAGCTTATGCTGCTTACAAAAACTTCACAGTTTTTCAGATGGACGTAAAGAGTGCATTCTTAAACGGTAAATTGCAAGAGGAAGTTTACGTGAAGCAACCCCCAGGTTTTGAAAATCCTAAGTACTTAGACTATGTGTATAAGCTGGATAAGGCACTGTATGGATTGAAACAAGCTCCTCGTGCATGGTATGACACTCTCTCCACGTTCCTCCTAGCAAATGATTTCGCCAGGGGAAAGATTGATAAAACCTTATTCATTCGTAACATCAAAGGTGATATCATTCTTGTTCAAATCTATGTGGATGACATAATATATGGTGCTACTGATGAGAAACTTTGTAGAAGTTTTTAAAAACTTATGTCTACAAAGTATGAGATGAGTATGATGGGTGAATTAACATATTTTCTTGGCTTACAAGTTAAGCAATCTAAAAATGGAATTTTTATAAATCAAGAAAAATATATCAAAGATCTGTTAAAGAAATTTGATATGAATTCATCATCATCTATGAAAACCCCAATGGCTCCTCCGAATAATCTAGATGCCGATACAAGTGGGAAATCAGTTGATATCACATTCTACAGAGGAATAATTGGGTCTTTGCTCTATCTCACTGCCAGCAGACCAGATATTATGTTTGCTACTTGCATGTGTGCTAGGTGTCAAGCTGATACTAGAGAGTCTCATTTAATAGCTACTAAGCGAATTTTGAGGTACCTTAAAGGTACTCCAAGCCTAGGTATTTGGTATACTAAAGACTCCGGGTTTGATCTAATTGGCTATTTAGATTCAGACTTTGCAGGTTGCAATATGGATAGAAAGAGCACTACTGGAGGATGTCAGCTGCTAGGTGGCAAGCTAGTCAGCTGGACAAGCAAGAAACAAAATAATGTTTCCACCTCTATAGCTGAAGCAGAATATGTTGTTGCCGGAAGCTGTTGTGCTCAAGTCCTTTGGATGAAGAATCAACTGGTTGATTTTGATATGAACTTTTGCAAAGTTCCTATCTACTGTGATAACACAAGTGCTATCAATCAGCAACAACCCAGTTCTTCACTCCAGAACCAAACATATCGATATCAGGTATCATTTCATTAGAGATCACAATGAACAAGGTGACGTTGAACTTCATTTCATTTCAACAGACCTTCAGCTGGCTGATTTGTTCACTAAGCCTTTAGATGAAAAACGTTTCAACTTTTTAATCAGCGAGCTGGGTATGTTAAATGCTTAAATCATATGCTGAAGTAATATCAGCAGCTGATAAGATCACCTTGTCACTTAGTACATTCAGCTGACTAAAACGTTTTGAATTCACTCAATCAGCTGAATATCCATCTCAAAATGATACTTATCCAGTTTTATAAGTTAAAACGTTTGGTTTTCTAAAGAAAAGGAATCTTTTATCCCCATCCACACGATTTCTGTGGCCAATATTTTCACTCAAGTGAAAATATTTGGCATTTATGAAGGACAAGACACCCTGACACCGAAACGGCTCCACTAACCCCTCACTGTCACATCCGTCCTCCTTTTTCGCACGTATACCAACATTTCCATAGTTGGTTTCTAACTATCCATTTATAGCCTGGTTTAAATTCAAATATTTACCCAAACCGTCCTACAATCCCTTATAAATACCCATCCATCTCACCCCATTCACCTCACCACCCTCTAAACTTCTTGCCAAACTCTCTCACAAACCCCATTTCTCCTTCAAGCTTTTGTCTTTCTTCTCCCCAAATATGTCTAAGAAAACCACAAAAGCCACCCTAACCAGAGATGCTATCGAGTTTTCCCAAAACTCGAACTTATTAGCAAACACATCTCCACCGGAAAACCTCCAAGATGTTTATTGTCCGGTCGGAAAGTTCTTGCGCCACTGTCCAATCAGGGGTGCTTTCTTTTGATTCACCAAGAGTTTCTATGAACTCTTGCGTGATTTTTGGATGTCCGCCTCCATCTCCGGAGACGACATTGTTGCGCAAGTTGAAGATCATCAAATCACCATCACTGTTGATGATTTTCGAACAGCTTGCGGGTTCGACTACTTGCTCCCTGTCCAACTCTATCAGGAGATGAAGTCTACTGAGGAGGCTAAAGCGAGTCTAATCGGTATCACCAGATATCGATTAGAAAAGGACGATGACAGGGTTCGCATCTTCAAGAAGTCTCAGCTGCATAGGCGGTAACCATGGGTCTCAAAACCAGTGCAACTCCAAACTTCAGATCTTTGCTGAAGCCCTAACCACCGGTCAACGGATTGATTATGGGAGACTGGTTTTCGAGGAGGTCAAAACCAAGCTTAAAGCGAAGGGAACTCACGTTCCCTATGTTCGATTCTTCACTTTGTGCATCGCTCAAGTGATGGTTGAAAAGCTGAAGATCGATTATGATGACCTTAAGGGGGAATGATTTAAGGTTCGTGCCTTATTAAACATCATCTTCTCCAAAAAGGAGGATGATGAAGATGTTCCCCTCTCCTCATACATGCTGAAGATCATTAATGATCGGACCAGATCCAAAAGGTATCGAGCTCAGGGCACCACAACGAAGAAATCTGCCCTACAAGAAGGTAAGCCCTTTTCTCATCTGAAGTGTTTTCGAGCTGCTAGTCGTCCGCTAGCTGCTGATGAAAAATACTCCCACTTCAACAGGGACCTCAGTGCCCATTGATGTGGAAAATGAGGATGAGGAGGTTGCTCCTCTAGTGGTGAAGAAACGAGTCAAAAGAACGGCTCATCGGTCTCCCACTTCCTCTCCTTTCCTTCCCCCACCTTTTCCCACTTCACGTGCTCCTTCTTCTCCTGAGCTGAGGGTAAGAGGGTCTGCTACCTGTGGAGAAAGTGTGGTGGCTGATGATGCTGACCTGGCGACAACAGCATCATCAGGATTCAGCCAGGATCCTCTGGGTACTCACTTGAGTCCCAGATTGGAAGGATTACGATCAGAAGCTATGGCAGCATCTGAGAATAGTCCTTCTCATTTTTAGTTTTGCAGTGTTTCTCCAGGAACTCCACCAACAATCGGAGCTCCTAGTCAAACACCCCTGGCTGATCACTTCTCTCTTTCTCTTCCTCTTTCTCCTCCACCTGGTGATTTCTCAACAAGTCAGCAGACTTCAATACGACAATTTCGTTCTTTAGGAGTTAGTTCCAGCTCCACCCCTCTGCGTAGCTCCTCGACTGATTCATTATCAGTCGTTGCAACAAGGGAACAAACTCCACAAGTAACCTCAGTCTTTCAACAGACTGCTGGTGAAGTTTTTGGCTCAACCCAAGCCACCCGTGAGTCAGCTGCACACACACCACCACCAACTTCTTCATCACTTTCTGAGTCAGCAGTTGATGATAGATTGAATGGAAACCAAGTCATTCTTGAAACTTTTCTTTCTGTTTCCCACAACGTCACCATCTTACACCAGCTGGAGATCGAGGAAACCACCACCGCTGATGAAGAGACAACTGTAGACCCAGTTGTTACTGAGGCATCCACCCAAGCTGCCAGTGATCGCGAACGTATTCGCCAACTGAGCTGTGAGGCAGCTGACACACTACCCAGAGGAACTCTTCCTCCAGTCTCAATACCAGCTCAGCTGAGTGGTGAGACTGAAGCTCAAGGTTATCAAACAGCATACGCCGTGATGTTTGACTCTGTTGATGAACCCACTCAGCCCTACTATTCGTATCCAGACGTAGAAGTAGATGAACCTTGGCTTCAAATTGATTCGACAGCTGATGTCGGCACTTCTGACAGAAACCCAACAGTTTCAGCTGGACCCAACTCACCCCCCATAGTTTCTGAGCATCCCATAGGAGCGATTCCTCCTAACTCAGGAACACCTTCTACCACAGCTGAGATCACCCCCTCAGCTGGAGACATACCGGACCCCTTCCCCCAAAGCGTCCAAGTGACCCATGCTGAATCCAGCAAAGCTAGAGGAAGCATTCCCATCAGAGCAGTTGCTGCTCTGATGTCTAGAGTTGTCTCATCCCAGATTCGACCTGGGATGGCCATGCTGAATAAGTAGATGAACACCCTTCGCGGGGATGTTCCAAAGAAGTTTGTTGGTGCTGCTGAGAATCTCTCTTCCAGCATTGCTTCTCTGCACACTGAGGTTCACACTCAGACTCCTCGGCTGGCTCTTCTTGCTGATCAGATTCGCTGCAACACAAGCGAGTTCATCTCCCTCAAAGAATATATTCATCAAGAGTTTAACTCCATTCGCGAATCTGACAGAGTCGAAAAAGAAAAGCTTCTCTCCGAAGCCCAGTTAACAGAAGCAGAAGTCGAAAGACAGCTGAATACCTTAAATTCCAAGGTATCTCCTCTCCCACCAGCTGTCGATCATATTGGTCTTGCTCTATCTAAGAAAGAATCTATGCTGACCAATACTCATAGCCATCTCTCTAAGGCTATTGAGGAGTTTTCTTCTGCTGTGTCCACCCGGATGGACAAACTGGAGACTGAGGTCAGTTCTTTGACCTCCCAGGTTGCTGGTCTCCAAGGCACGCTTAACCTCATTCGACTAAGCTAAATGAGGGTGCCGCTGCTGTACATCCTGCTTCAGCACCAGAGAGTACCTTACATCTTCAGGCACTCTCTGAGGGGGAGAAAGAGAAAGCTACTTCAGCAGGTGAACAATCAGGTGAACAAAATGCTTCACAAACTATAGTCACCTATGCTGTTGGACCCAATATAGAAGACATTCCAGCAGGTGAGACTCCAATTTCTCCAACTCTCACGACTGCTGGAATACAAGAAGGAGAAGAAGACGTTTCAGTAGACGAGACACAAATTATAACAACACTCGTCCCTACTGAATGACCTGAAATGTTATGATGCAATCCTAATTGATTTTTTATGTTGAATTTGGAGTCTGAAAAGTGACTAATGAACTGTATGTGTAGTTTATTTTGAGTTGACTTGTGACGGTAATAATTGAAGATAAAAGAGGTTTTTAAGTGATTGCATTGATTATGAAATTATTTGAGAAATTTTTGAAATTAGATGATTATGTTAAAACGATTTATGTTGATAAAATTGATCATAGTCTAAATTGGTAATCTTTAAATTATTAAAAGTGATGATAACGTATGGATAATTGTGATAAAAGTTGTCAAATTAAGGTCACGAGGTTTTATGCCTTAAGAAATATGTTTCTAGATCAAATAACTTGTTAGAATGATAAATGTTGTTTATGCTTAATTGTGAAATGAATCGATGAATTTACCATGCTATTTGGATGTTAATAGATAAAAGTCAAGAACTAGTTGAATTGTAATTAGTTGACTGGAGTCTAATGTTAGTCCCCAGACTAAGTAAATAAGATTTGATGATCGATAGCTAAGTACGTACTTAGCTCTAGGAAACAAGTCAAATCAGCAGCTATAGAAGAGTGTTCATTCGAAGTCTATGGCCAAATGAAAAAGACCAGAAGAAGACCACTCAGCTGATAGTGGAATCAGCTGATGGTACCTGCTGCAGATAAAGACTTAGCGGAAAATGTTCTTGACACTTTGAACATTTTCCTTTCCCGCTCAAAGATGAAGAAAACGATGAAGATCTTCTATTTTGGAATAGAAGATAATATGTCAGTACATCATCGTTTGTCCCTCCAAGCATGTAAAGGGAAAGTCAACTACTTTTGTACTATCATAGTACACCTTTTCACTGTACGTCAGAAAAGGTAGCAAAAGGAGTTGGCACAAAGTACAATTGGGACTATAACCTATGCAAGTGCATTAAATGTTTCCGGGGACAAGTCTACATCGACGAATGATATGTTTACACGTCGATTAACTTGTGGACAAAGGAACATGGATCTTGGGCTATATATAGTGACGTAAATGCTTGCATTTACACACACCTTTTAGCATTCATAGCACAAGAACATTCTCCGAGAGTTTGTTATTGTCTGGTATTAACTCTCCCATAGTTATTACACAGGCATTCAATATCAGCTGTTAGTATCAGCTGAGATAACTCTCCTCACATAGTCTTCGAATTTGAGCAATCAAAAGTGTCACTTCAAGTGTAAAGTTTTAGTTAGTGTGTACTATCTATTTCTACAAACTTTGTACTGTATTAAGTTGTTTTAATAAACTCTTAATCATTGAAAACTTGTGTGTTCTTTCTCTTATCGTCTTTATTTGTCATAACGCAACACATTTGTGTTGTTGGGATCCAACATCTAAGTAAAAGTGCGCGTTTAATTGAAAAAGCTTATTAGTCATAACATGAGTTTGACATGTTTAATGAATCATTAGTTGTATGTTTGGAATTTTTATGTTAGATTTCTCAACTTTGACCAGTTAAAAGTAATTAGTGTCAAAACTTGATTGAACTCATTTTTAGTGGCTAGACCTTGTTTATGATGATAATTGTTGATAATTGCATGAGTTGTTTAGTAAATGGTTTAACATGCATGTTATGGAAGTAGTAAAACAATTTTGTCTATAAAACTTGTTTTGATCCGTTTGGTCATAAAGTGTTAAGAATTTGATAAATGCCTAATTGATAAGTGACTTTGACCTTCGTAAAGGTTGAAATCTCATAAGTATGAATAAATGAGTATAAAAGATATTGTTATTTATATTACCATGTTTGTAAAGGGATATGTGGTTTAGACTTGAATTGTGTAACTTTGACTCGTCTCGTCAAAACGTGCAACTTGACTTGGTAGAATTTTGACATCCTTGTAATATGGCCAATTATGCATGAAATAGTATATGATTGTTAGAAGTATGGTTATCTAAGGACTTTGATAGTGTCACGATGAATTGCTCGATTTTGACCCGTTTGTGCTTAGTATGCAAAATTGATGTGACTTTATCTTATGAAAGTGTAATTCTTGGAAATTAGTTGATTAAGACCAAAAATTTTTATTGAAAAATTCTTAAAATTGCGGGTCCTTTAACGAGTTAACTGTGCAAGATTGTAAATTTTGTTAGAATAAAGAAGAAAACGAATAGGTATTTGAGACTTAAGATAATTGTTGTGAGCCTGTGTAAGGAATTTTTTAAACATATGTTTGTGGATCACTTTTATGTCATGAGGAATGCTATCTGAACCATGAATGATAACTGTTATATGAGTATCGAGTAATCTTGAATTAATGAATAAATTAGAGTATATTGATTGATAACTAAAATGTCGATGTTTAAGCGGGAATTTAGTGTGAGTCTTAAATTGGAATGGAAGTTTGAAATCGATTGGAATACTTTTGTGGTAGAAAAGTTGTGGTTGGATTCCGGGGACGGAATCCTTTTTAAGGAGGGTAGAGTTGTATCATCCTAAAATTGGCCTAGTTGTTTTAGGTATATATTGATATTGATAAATGTCTATTTGACCTTATGTGGAATGGATTGATTAAATGTTAAATGAATTTTTTAGTGTTTGTCTTTTGTGATATTTAATCAAGGGGTTAAAATATCCGATTCTTGAACAAATAGTGTTATGTGGTTATGTGGCTTTTCGATCGTGGATATGCTTATGCTTGCTTGTTGTGCTTTACAGAATTTGTAGATTATATTCATTCACTTAGCTTTGTGGTAATCCCTCCCTCGTTGACTCTTTTCAGGTTGATCGTGCTTTGGACGGCATGAGTGACCAAGCTCAATTAGATATGATTTGTAAACTGAGCCATGTCGGTAAGTAACACCGTTTAAACAATTATGTTTGTTTTGGGACTAACTCCGGATTTAAACTCGTAGCTTAAACTTAACTAATTTTGGAATCGCTTCCGTACTTGCTATATATATATATATATATATATATATATATATATATATATATATATATATATATATATATATATATATATATATATATATATATATATATATATATATATATATATATATATATATATATATATATATATATATATATATAAAGAAAAAAAAGAAAGAAAAAAACACTTTCTGAATTTTGCGGTGTTACAATAAACAAGACATAAATGGTCACAATGAATGCCCATAAATCTATACAATCAATACATTTGACTATGGTTTACAATACTCCCCCTTGGTTGCTTAGATTTATGTTGAACTATAGATGTACTTCGTCTTGTATCTTCAGACAATCCATGAAACATTCGCCTCGTTAAAAACCCTTTGGGACAAAACTCTAGCCGAAGGACAAAAAGAGTACGATCTGGATATCTTGAGTCATATAAGGAACCATATATGGTGTGCCTCATTAAAACCTTGTTTAGAGAAAACTCAGTGGGACAAAAACTCTAACGAGGGACAAAAGAGTGCACAATGGTTAATAAGTATTCAATTGGATACTCCCTCTGACTTCAACAATTCTTAGTGAGAAAGGGTACTGTTAGTGTCTCATTAAAAACTTTGTAAAGGTAGATCCAATGGGACAAAACCCTTGAACTAAAGGAAAAAGAGTACACAAGCATTCGTCAGGATATTCCCCCTTACATGCACTCAACAGGGTGCAAAGCATACGTTAGGATGCAGTTATTATTCTCACTCTACATGGTGCAAAACATACATCAGGATGCAATCATTATCTGCACTCAACAGGGTGCAAGGCATACATCAGGATGCAATCGTTATTCGTACACAACTAGGTGCATGATATATGTCATTTATGTAGCTCAAAGACTTTCCTAAGTCAAATACCTTTGACATGTTTTGGAAAGAATACTTTGGCAGTGACTTGGTGAACAAGTCTGCATGATTCTTATTTGATCCAATATGTTGCACTTCAATCTTTTGAAATGCTTGTTGTTCATGTGTAAAGAACAATTTCGACGAGATGTGTTTGGTGTTATCTTGTTTTGATATAACCATGTTTCAGTTGATTTATAACAACGGTGTTATCTTCACATATGAAAACTGGTTACTGGGATCATAAGCCAAACCACATTTACTTCGAATATGGTCTCTTGCATCTCAAAGCCATACACACTCTCTAGTCGCCTCAACGAGCGCGAGTAGTTCAGAGTGATTTGTTGAAGTATCAACTAGAGTCTATCTACTAGAACTCTAGAAAGTCGCAACATTCCCTATGGTAAAGACAGAACCAGATTGGGAATGTCCCTTGTGCAGGTTTGATAAATAACCTGCATCGGCATAGCCGATAAGGGTCGTGTTATCTCGATTATCAATCACATTTAATCCACTCGATGACGCGCAGGGATAGAATAAGCGCATATGAGTACTATCTTTAAAGTAATGGAAATGTCTTTAATACCATTTCAATGGTGGCGTGTTGCGCATTGCTATGCCTAGTCATGCATATCACAATAAAGAAGATGTCCAATCTAGTACATTAGGTGAAGTACCATATTGCGCTTATGGCACCGAGATATGAAAACTCATGGCTCAATATCTTTTCATCATCCTCATTTGGATGGAATGAGTCCCTTTTAATGTCTAAGGAATTAATGACCATGGGAGTAGATTGAGGTTTTGCGTCATGGTAACTAAAGCGTCTTAACACCTTTTAGGTGTAATTCTGTATGCCGAGCCAATGCCGTGTTTTCCCAAGATCTTTCATCTCGAATTCCTTCTTCAGGATTTCAGCAGTTTCAAACAACTCTTTCGAGGATCCTATGAGATTCAAATCATCTACATAGACTGCGATAATAACATATCCTGAAGTGGATATCTTTATAAACACGCATGGGCATATACCAATATTCAAATATCCCAGTCTGATCAAGTACTCACTTAGACGGTTATACCACATCCGTCTGAATTGTTTTAATCCATAAAGTGATCATCTCAGTCATATCGAGAATGTGTTTCGTGGTCTAGAACTACTTGATTCAGGCAACTTGAGTCCATCGGAGACTTTCATATGTATCTCTTGGTCAAGATCCCAATAGAGATAGGTTATGACCACATCCATAAGTGCATATTCAGTTTTTCAGAAACTACTAAATTGATTGAGTAGTGAACGTTATAACGTCCATTACGGAAGAATACATCTATCAATACCAGGGCGTTTAAGATAAGCCTAGCGCCACGAGGCGAGCTGTGTATCATACAATCTCATTATTCTCATTACGCTTCCTCACGAATACTGATTTGTAATCAGTTGGTTTAACATTAGGTGGTGTTGGAGCAACAAGTCCAAACACTCATCATTTCAGCAAGGAATCCAATTTTACCTGGACTGTGTGTTTCTATAGACCAGTCCATTGTACTCAACAATAGTACATGGTTCCATGTCATCATTGATCATAATGTCAGTGGCCACTGCGTATATGAGCAAATCATCGATGATAGTTTCATTTTGCTTCAAATATTGTCTAAGCTAGCATACTCGGCATATATTTTGAGATTATCGGGATGATGAGAAATTGGTGTTTCATCAGGAACACGCTTCTCCAATACACTCACATGATCCTTAATGAACTGGTGTGGCAAAACGTATACAACAGAATTTCTCCTCCTTTGAGGCAAAACATCCTTGAAACCGAACCGGTCTTCCTCTTTTATTGGGAAGAGCGGCGGACTGGACAACCAATGGTAGCGTCCTTTGCACGATGGGTTCGACCGATGCAACATGTTCAAACGGAACATGGCGTCTCACAGGGACGTCTATCCTTGCAGGCACATATGCAGTAGGTATATTTGATCTCGTGACATTTGTTAAGTCATTAAATGTGTCTGGTAGTTGATTAGCAACATTTTGTAGACTTAGAACTTTTTGCACATCCTTATCACTATGTGCAACCGGGGGATCCATATGAGACAATTTGGGTACATGCCACGTTCTTTCACGTTGTTCCTTATCAATGTTTAACGTGCAAATCTCCCCCTAACGACGGGAAGATTGTCTCATCAATGTAATAATTTGCATGTATAGCGTTAAAGAGATCGCATGTCAAGGGATCTAAATAGAGTATGATGGATGGAGATTAATAATCAACATATATTCCCCGTCGTTTCCGATGGCCAAATTTCGAACGCTTTGGAAGTTCAATAAGAACATTGACCAAGCACCCAAACACGCGTACTTGTGAGACATCAGGCTCATATCCAGTTACCAGCTGGTACACAGAAAGTGGTTGGGTAGCCATGGGCCTCAAACACACCAATGCAGCCGTGTGTAATATCGCATAACCACATGCATACATTGAAAGTTTGGTGCGCATAACCAAAGTTTTGAGAATTATTTATATTCGTTAAATAGATGATTTTCCAAGAGCAATCTGCGAATGAACGTACACAATAGGGTGTTCAATATCAAAACTCAATGTCGTGCAATAATTATCGAACGTGTTCGATGTAAACTCCGCGGCATTATCAAGTCTACTTGACTTTATCGGATAATCCGGATGATGAACCCTCAATTTAATGATCATGGTTAAGAGTTAAGGATATTCTGCATTTTGTTGTGGACACCAAAGTTATGTGTGACCATCTTGTTGATGCATCAACCAATACCATGAAATATTTAAATGGTCCGCATGTTGGTTGGATAGGTCCACGAAAATTCCCGTTAATTCTCTTAAGAAAATGGGAAACCACTTTTGTGGTTCTTTACCTGAAGTGGTGGGAGATATGTCTCGTCAATCGAGCATGCTTAGCGTAGGCTTTTCGGTTTAATAAATAAAAAATCCTCCAAGAGGATGCCAATGAGATGCATTCATAGTTCAAGCATCGTATTTTGACCTGGGTGTCCCAGCCGGTCATGCTATAACATATACGTTCCCTTCTCAACGGGGGCTCGATGAATGTATGTATTGCTTTCAGTGTCATATTTATCGGAAGTAATTTAAAAGTATTCAATACCATTTTCTCGATCATTTCCGAGATGAAATTTGTTTTCTCGAATATCCTTAATTTTCAACAAGTTTCGGCCTGAACTTGGACAATATAAGGCTTCATTTATGGTTAAAATAATACCATGTGACAACGTATATTGGGCTATACCAAAGCCAGGGGACGACATGCCCGAAATAGTTGTCAATGAAGTTACTTTGAGGCATAATGTTGATTAAGTAATCCTTGTGTTTTATGAAAGTGTATCTGAATACCACAATCAACCAGACTATCAACATACCTAATATACATGTCTTAAAGTAAACATAACTTAAAGTCTGTCACACGTATAGACCAATTTCGGAAGGAAAAAACTTTAAATTATTCCGAGAAACATAATCAATGTAAACAAACTATAATCCAAAAGACACCATTATTCAAATGGGAAAGCATAATCCAAAGAAATCATAATCAATGAGCTTAACAATAGCTATAATATTCCATTTGAGCCACAAAATCAGTGGTCTTAAAGAATTCATGTTTGTTTCTATATTTTCCTACAACGGGAAGAGAAATATTGGATTTAGTTATCATATATAACGATAGTGTATATGCTTATGGTTTGTATGAGCATAAATTGCGTGTCGAATCAGCAGGTTCGAAAAAAACACAAGTGCGAATGGTTCTCATTTATCGAACGACAGGTCAATTGATAGACACCAATTCATCATATGTATATAACCACATTCAGGAAAAATTAATTAGTCAACCATTTTCGGTAGCTCTATTCGAATACAACCAGGAAAGACGGTGAGGGTAGACAGCGCTTGTGCGTATCGGAACCACCCATCATTAGGAGTCAGAAAAACCGCCTATCTTTCCTAAGCATTGTAATAAGAATATGTGAGCCTATTTGGGGATGATTCATAATTTTTCACTTAGGTAGTTTTAATGCTCACGAGTCCACATTTTTCGTTTTGAGTTCGCATGGACTAATAGCGTAATCCACTCATTGTGATTCGCTAACAATAAGGACAATCATTTCACAATGAATTATCAATTTTTTATGTTCATGATTTTTAAAAATACAACTTTCAAAAATGATTTATATATATATATATATATATATATATATATATATATATATATATATATATATATATATATATATATATATATATATATATATAATCATATGTATATAACCACATTCAGGAAAAAATAATTAGTCAACCATTTTCGGTAGCTCTATTCGAATACAACTAGGAAAGACGGTGAGGGTAGACAGCGCTTGTGCGTATCGGAACCACCCATCATTATGAGTCAGAAAAACCGCCTATCTTTCCTAAACATTGTAATAAGAATATGTGAGCCTATTTGGGGATGATTCATAATTTTCACTTAGGTAGTTTTAATGCTCATGAGTCCACATTTTTCGTTTTGAGTTCGCATGGACTAATAACGTAATCCACTCATTGTGATTCGCTAACAATAAGGATAATCATTTCACAATGAATTATCAATTTTTTATGTTCATGATTTTTAAAAATACAACTTTCAAAAATGATATATATATATATATATATATATATATATATATATATATATATATATATATATATATATATATATATATATATATAATCAGTACATTATATTTTAGGCATACACAATAGGTTTAAATGCCATTAAACTTATTAATCAAATCATTTTTGAAATAATAATAATACATATGAATTAATTATCAAATTAATCCATATTACCAAATACGTAACACTTCATAACAATTTCATACATTGTATTAATGTCACATAAATAAGTAATTGTGTGAATAAAAAAAATTTCAACACTAATAATTGAGGACGTTTCATCATTTGACAATTAAATTTTTAAAATTGTCATGAATTACATTTAATCTCAACGTCATACTAAACCGTAAAACTTAATGAGTAATTAAATATTCCAAAAATTCACAATTTATAAAAATTAAACATACATATTTAATATAATCGTTGAATCTATTAAAGATAATAAACCATTTTACACATTAACGTTTATGTTATCTACAAAAGTGAAGTACAAATCAATAAGCATTGATGAGGTTAGTAGGGATTACCTATGTATATATAGGTAATTCCCCAAAACCTAAAAATGAAGATGGGCTTCAATGTTCACAAGCCCATGCGCCAACCAATGTCCACGAGAGCCCATGCGTCGACAACTGTCAAGATGACAACTTCAACCATGTCCAAGGTATCACGCCTGTCAAGTTATCACTGCTTGTCAAGTCAACACCGCCTGTCAAGTCAACACCGCGTGTCAGGATTGGATGGTCAGCGCCTGTTCGGAAGCGCGTGTCTTATTGGCTGACGCCCGTCATAATGACGCTTCATGACTGCCTTTATTGCCGTCATAATAGTAAGGCGTTGCCCGATCATCAAGGTAGCTCAAGCGATCATCGTTAATGGGCCAACGTTCCATATACTTGAGGCTGGCCATATAAATACATGGCCTAACTCATTGTCGAGGGACCTCAGACTGAGAAAGATTTAAAAAGCCTAAAACACAGAGTTCACATACTCTCACTTTCACCTACGCACTCAACCTTGATCACCCTAGGTTCGCCAAGAACTTGTTGGGTCTGCACTGTGATCATCACAGGAGATCCAAGGTTGACGTCACCTAGTCTTTGTGTTTGACAATCGTTGCTCGAACATTGGCGCCATCCGTGGGACTCGTTTTTAAACGGCGTTTCACTTTTCCAAATTTTTTTTTCCTGCTCAGTAATCAACCGTTTCTATGGAGGCAACAAATCCATCGCAGATCATTTGTTTAGCGCCAGCCATAACCACTACCGTGAATACCACTGCACCGGAGGCGGTGATGACCTCGCCTATTCGTACCATGGAGCCATACGTGGATTCTGAGTGGATAGTGTCGGATGTACGGACGACACGAGGGTATCCCCCTTTAACAAGTCCCCTTTTTTCCACAAGGTTGGCTGGAACAAGTTCGTTTGCCTCACCACAGCCAGCAACACCCATCCCTCCACTTCAGCCTCTTTTATCCCACGGTACAAGCTCTCAGGAGGATGGCACGGATCCGGTCAGACAGCGTGTTTTAAACTTTCCCCAGACCGCTACGCCAGGGGTTCGTGAGGATCCAATTGTGGAGTTACTTCGAAGGTTGGCTCAGAGTTCTCAGCCACCACCAACGCCTCCTCCACCACCTACTTCATCGGACCTGTTGTCTCAGTTGGTGGCGGCGTTGCGCCCAGCCCCGCAGCCAACGCCTGTTCAACCAGTAGATCCGTTGTCACAATTATTGGAGTAGTTAAGACAACCACCCGTTCACACCCTACCACCACATCCACCACAGGACACATCTAATGACATGTTGCACGTGTTGCAAGCACTCGTAGCAGCAGCCGCACCACCCCGAGCAGCCACTATGCCTTTGTCGGTGGTTAGTTCAAAGTTCTGTGACTGGGTGGCCAGATTCCCACTCCCTGATAAATAAAAGGTTCCGTCCATCGTTGGTACTTACGACGGTACGCGAGATCCCGATGACCACCTTGCTCTTTTTGAACAGGCCATTATGATAGAGAAATGGCTAGACCCAGTCGCTTGTCACATGTTCCCTGGCACATTGCAGGGTTTCGCTCATGATTGGTTTGCTGACTTACCGGAGAGGAGTATTCAAGACTTTGCAGATCTAAAGGCTAAATTTGTGACTCACTTTGTACAGCAAAAGAAGCAGCAGAGAACTCATATAGAAGCGCATATGCTGCGACAGAGGGAAGGTGAGGGGTTACGCGACTTCATTCAGCGTTACACGCAGGAGTGCCAGAAAATTGTCGCGTTACCCGAAAGTCAACAAATTTCGGGTTTTACCCTCTCCTTACTCCCAGGACAACTGCAAGAGAAGCTGATCAAACGAAATCCGGTCACTTTCAAGGAAGCCACTGATCGAGCCTACGATTTCCTCAGATCCAAGGAAACTGTTACTCTCACACGGGGAGTTCTCAACAGGAGAGACAAATGGGGGAGCTCGTCAAGTACTAGATCTGACAATCGCCAGGACATCAGGCAGGATAGCAGGCGAGACAGCCGTAGAGATTTCAGGCGAGAGGACAGAAGTAGCAGGAGGCCTACTCCCTATGATCGTGGTACATGTCCCAATCTAAGTAAAAGTCCAAGCGAGATATTGAAGACAGAGCAGGTGGGGTCATCTTTCAAAGCACCTCCTCAGATGTTACATAAGTCTGGAAAGAAAAATATGAGCAAACGCTGTGATTTCCATGAAGATTATGGTCATGATACTAATTCATGTAGAGAGTTAATGGCTGAAATCAAGCGTGCCTTGGAGGAGGGGAAATTAGAACATCTCGTACCAGGGGCAAGACAACAGGCAACAAAAAATCCGGCCAAAAAGGCTTATAGTTCGCAGAAGAAGGGAGACAATGGTGATCATCCTGGACCACCTGATGGCCAAGTGCTCATGGTTCAAGGCGAGGCATCGTCTAAGAGAAAAGCATCGGTCCTCCAAAGCTGGATGATGGTTCCTATTTCCTTTCCCCCAGTAGCAGCTACTTCCAATAATCCTGTTGTCATTAAGATCCGATTGTCCAATTATGAGATTAACAAATCTTATGTTGATACAGGCTGCTCTACTGACATAGTGTTTGAGCATTGTTTCAGGAAGTTACCCCAAGCAGTCAAGGACACAAAAAGACCAGCGCAGGCACCGTTGGTCGGTTTTTCTGGAGAAACACACTGGCCTGTGGGAGAAATAACTTTACTGATGATGATGGGGGAATATCCACAGTATAGGGTTGAAATGGTCGACTTTGCCATTGTCAACTCCCCTTCAGAATACAACTTTCTTCTTAGCAGACCATCGCTGGAGAAGTTCAAAGCCATACCTTCCACTATTCACGGCATGGTGAAGTTTCCTACTCCAGCTGGAGTTGCTACTGTCATGGGGCAGATGTCATGGCCACAGGAATGCAAGCAAGTCGAAAAGTCAAAGCCAAGCACCGACCGGGCTACACAAGCGGAGGTCACAGAAGGTCCAGAAACCAAGGTAGTCCTCAATACCAATTTTCCTGATCAACCTGTCATTATTGGCTCACAATTACCTACGCAGATTAAAAACAAACTCATTAGTTTGTTAAAATCCAACCTAGACGTTTTCGCATGGCAGACATCTGATATGACAGGTGTCCCTCGGAGTTTTGTCGAGCATGCTCTAAATGCCAATCCAAACATTGTCCCAATCAAGCAGAAAAAGCGCGGGCTTGCCATGGATCGCAGCAAAGCAGCATGTGAACAAGTCAACCAAATGGTAGCAAGTGGAATCGTCAGGGGAGGTAAAATACCAGACCTGGATTGCTAACCCGGTCATGGTCAAGAAAAGTGATGGTTCATGGCGGTTATGTGTCGACTTCAAAGATATCAATAAAGCATGTCCGAAGGATAACTATCCCCTGCCAGAGATTAACTGGAAGGTAGAATCCTTGGATGGCTTCCGGCTAAAATGTTTCTTGGACGCTTACCAAGGTTATCTCCAGATCCACATGAAGCGCAGTGACGAGGATAAGATAGCTTTCCATACAGACGAGGGGATCTACCGTTTCCAAAAAATGCCATTTGGTCTAAAAAATGCAGGTGCAACCTACCAGCGCTTGATTGACAAGGTATCTACTGTTTCAAAAAAAAATGCCATTTGGTTTGGTCTAAAAAATGCAGGTGCCACTTACCAGTGCTTGATTGACCAGGCGTTCAAGGATCGGATTGGACGAAATGTGGAAGCTTATGTGGATGACATTGTCATCAAAAGCAAAGTGGAGGATATCATGTTGGTAGATATAAAAGAAACTTTTGAGGCACTGCGAAGGATCAACATGAAGCTTAACCCCTCCAAATGCAGCTTTGGCATGGAAGAGGGCAAGTTCCTAGGGCACATCATCACACCGAGAGGCATTAAAGCAAATCCCAAGAAAGTACTGGCTGTTTTAGACATGGTCTCCACATCCACCAAAAAGCAGGTGCAAAGTTTGAATGGTAATCTGGCAGCACTCAGCCGCTTCCTCTCAAAAGCAGTTGATCGGTCTCTACCATTTTTCCACACTTTGAAAGGCTGCATAAAGAAGCAAGAATTTTCATGGACACCTGAAGCCGAATCATCCTTTCAAGAGCTAAAGCAGTTTTTGGCCACTATTCCTACGCTCACAGCTCCTGTACCAGGAGAAACATTGGTGGTATTCCTGGCTGCTTCTATGGAATGTGTTAGCGCAGTTATGATGGCGCAGCGTGGGTCTACCCAAATGCCAGTTTTTTTTGTTAGTCGGGTGTTGAAAGGTCTAGAAATAAATTACCCGTGCTTGGAAAAATTAGCCCTTTCTTTGGTACATGCAACTAGGCGTTTGAGGCGTTACTTCCAGGCTCACCCTATTCATGTCTTATCAGACAAACCAATTAAGCACGTCCTAAGAAAGCCTGAGGTGTCAGGACGGTTGGCTAAGTGGGCAGTGGAATTGGGGGAGCATGAAATTTCCTTTCATCCAAGAACTTCTATGAAAGGTCAGATATTGGCCGACTTCCTTGCCGAGATAGACGAAAAAGATAAGGAAAGGCACGTGCAGGAGGAGGAAGATATCCCATGGACACTTTTCACTGACGGTGCCTCTAACTTGGAAGGTTCTGGGGCGGGTTTAATTCTTACATACCCCAATAAAAATGAGTATACGTATGCCCTTAAGTTCGAGTTTCCCACAACTAACAATGAAGCGGAGTATGAAGCTTTGTTAGCAGGTTTGAAAATTGCCAGTAGAATGGGTGTGCAAAGCATATCTGTATTTGTAGATTCACATCTTGTTGCCAACCAAGTCAGTGGAGCATTCGTTGCGAACCAACCCTCCATGCAGCTATACTTAGAAGAAACTAAAAAGGTGATCTCAGAATTCACGAAATTTACCATTGAGCAAGTGCCCAGAAATCGCAACAAGTTAGCTGACGCCCTAAGCAAGTTGGCTTCGTCCGCCTTTGCCCATCTTAAAAAAGAATTACTGGTGGAGATCTTGACAGAAAAGTCCATTGCGCGACCAAAGGAGGTTACCACTGTTGCAGAGGAAGAATGTTGGATGACTCCGATCTTAAATTTCCTCAAACATGATGTCCTACCGGCTGATCCACAGCTAGCAAGAAAAATTCGAATGAAGTCACCAATGTACACGTTGGTGGACAACTGCATGTTTCTCAAATCTTATCTGGGGCCACACCTACTTTGTGTTGGCCCAACACAGGCTAAAAGTATCATTGAAGCTGTACATAGCGGCACATGTTCCCTCCACGTAGGTCCACGCTCTGTCACTGGTAAGATCATGAGATTAGGGTACTTTTGGCCAACGATGCATCAAGATGCAAGGGAGGAAATCGAAAAGTGCACAGCCTGTCAACAAAATGCTTATGTCGCCAAATGGCCAAAGCAAGATCTTATCCCTGTCACTACTGCATGGCCATTTTACAAATGGGGGATTGACATTGTTAGGTCATTTCCACCCGGCGCTGGCAATGTCAAGTTTCTCATTGTTGCTGTTGATTACTTTACAAAGTGGATAGAGGCAAAGCCCTTGACAACTATCACTGGGAAGCGTGTTATCAATTTTGTCTGGGAACACATAGTTTGCAGGTTTGGGGTACCGCATGTCATGGTAAGCGATAATGGCAAACAGTTTGCAGAAGGTCCATTCAAGGCTTGGTGCTCTGACATGAGCATACAACAGAGGTTCACGTCAGTGGCACATCCTCAAGCCAATGGCCAAGTCGAGGTCATGAACAAAGCCATCGTGAAAACAATAAAAGCAAAATTGGGCCAGCACAAAACTGCATGGGTGGATCTGTTACCAGGTATCCTTTGGGCTCATAGAACCACCCAAGCACAACTATATCTGAAACACCTTTCAGCTTGGTTTATGGCACGGAAGCAGTCATTCCTCCAGAAATTACTCATCCAGCTCAAAGGGTTATGGACTTCAACCCTGAAGAGAGTGAGGAAGCACTACGAGAAAACTTAAACATCGTAGAAGAGCGTAGGGAGATCGCTCTCATCAAACAGGCGGCCAGTCACATGCAGATGGCAAAATATTACAATCAGCGAGTCCGTCCTCTCTCTTTTCAGCCAGGCGATCTTGTATGGAGGAAGAATGAAGCCAGCAGAGTAGAAAGTCAAGGCAAGCTAGGCCCTACATGGGAAGGCCTTTATCAAGTACTTCATGCTATTGGCAATGGATCTTACACCTTGTCAGACATGGACGGACAGACTATTCCCCGGACATGGAATGTCATGAACCTGAAGAAGTGTTACGTTTAATAGTTTGGTTTGATCATGTATCCCAATTTTATTCAATAAACTCAATAAGATAACACTTTTTATTATGTACAATGTTACAACACATGCATGCACAAGTGACATAGTCAAGAACATAGTTCAATATAAATTATACCAGTTCAATCAAACAACGTGGCTTGGTATATACACATGCATTCAATTTCATCTTTTGATCAACTTGATAAAAGATAACACTTCCTATTCGGAAGCGACATCCTCGCGAGTAAAAAAAAATTTCACCGGTTCACCAACAAATACATACATAATTTCTATAGCAAAGTACACGCATAGAAAGAAACCAAGTAATTTCAAACGTAGAAATTCCACAAAATTATTCAAAGGTTGCAAAGCAATAATCCAATCACAAAATAAACCAAGTCACAAAGTCATAACGTATCATATGCATAGACATATAAGCTAAAGATGTGGTTGTGCCGACAATAAGGCAATAATAGCTGGAAGTGACAACTCCAAATCTTGCACCAGGGTAGTCATAATGGGAAAAGCCATGCCTGCAAATTTTCTCACTCGCACGTGTCATGTTGCCATGCGTTGCAGGGTCCAAAAAAGGCAAGCTCTCGGGATAAATATTGGGGAGTGCATCTTTCACTTTTTTGCTGGCAAGATGTCTCCCAAACATATGAGAGGCACGGTTAAAGTCGTTAAGAACATTAGCAACGTCAGGATGTTTGAGCATCAAATCAAATAGTTGAGGCAATGCAGCAACTAAATCTTTCCTCATCTGCATGGCAGCATCGCGTTCTTCACGCATCTTGACCATCGCTTGCCTCATAGTCTCCAACTCAACATATTTTTCAATTACTTGTTTCTCTTTTTGCGCCAACTGCTCATCACGGGCACTCAGGGTTGCTGACATCTCCTGTTTTTCCGTTTCAGCCTTAGTCAAAATGACCCCCTGCTGGGATATTTTCTCCTTAAGCATGCGCACTTCCTCTTGACAATGACTAGCTGTAGTCTGCTCAAGCACTAGATCTTTCTTCAGAGAGGTAATATCATCTTTGCTATTATCAACTTGCACCTGCAACTCGGCGCACGACTTCTTTAATTCCCCATGTTCATTGCTTACCAGCTGTAGGACATAATCCATAAAACTATTGAACATATTTATATCTGCTGCACCAATTACACCCTCTATACCCCCATTTGTAGATTCTGATGGTGCACCCTCGCTAGTTGACATAGGCATGGTAGTACGTTGCAAAACGGGAGACTGTGTCATGCCAAAATTTTGGCTCGATGCTAACCTGGTAGATCCAAAAGGAGCGCTGATGGTCACAAACATACTACGGGTTGAACCAATTGTGGCGCTTGCTCCAAATGATCCAGTATTACCCCCGCGATTTACCAACGTCGCATTTGCGGGAAGATTAGAGGGGAACGTCAATTTTGGCACCTTCGGCAAGGGGATGTCATAATCGCTTACATCTAGACTCACCGCCCTTTTACCAAGTCCTAGCATATCTCGGTCATCCAATCTGGGATCTGGAATTGACGTTGCCCCCAAGTAATCGAAGTCCCCTGCATATTCACAATAAGATCGTTAAGTGACAGGTAATCAGTTCGCAACGACTATAATTATGGTGTTACCTGTTTCATCTTCGTTGTCACTCTCAGTGATAGTCCTGGACAGTGACTTTTCATTATCAGCGGCACCTGTGAAACATAAAGCATACACTTACCTTTTACCATATTAAATACATATGTGTAGAGGTTGTGCAATTACCTGATGTCGAGTTTGATGTCACCTCATTGGTTGAGGTCGTGTTTATCCCGGAATTAACATGCGAAGTGGCACCAGTCTCTTGTTCACCAAGGGTGACATCAGCAGGATGACTTTCAATCTCATACTCCATGAAAGCAGGATCTCCCTCCATGAAATCCATCAAGCTCATGGCTGCAGGAAACGTACAATGGGTCAGTACTTGTAAAAAGACAAAATAAAAGCATGACAATATAACAACAAGAACCCACGTTTCCCAGTCTCCGAGTCCACTATCACAGGCTTCATCCCCTCAGCCCAATAATCCGAAATACCAGCTAACACCAAAGCACCTTCCTCATAAACTCGAAATACAATTGACTTTCATAAAATCTGCTTGCACAGCCTTCCGCTTTGAGGCGTCAAGGTTGGAGCATCGTTTAACAATTTGTCAAACCCAGTTCTCCATTTAAACAAGTTACTAGCCCAAATATTTCTGAAAGCGGCATCGACAAACACATATTTATGTCTCCAATTCCAATGACTAGTAAAACACTCCCGAATAAATTTTTTCTTTCTATCTTTTAACTCTATAGAATACCAGTCATGAGATTTCATTAGCTTATAACACGCCCTAAACAAAGGTACCGAGGGTTTTATTCCCATTGCCACCAATAACATCTCAAAAGTCGTGATTTTTGATACAGCTACTGGGTGTAACTGTGCAAACCCCAACTTGAAGTAGTTCAACACACTCAAATAAAATACAGTGGCCGGAAATCTAAAATTGGAGTGGGAAAGGTAATGGATATAAAGGGCTACTTTTCCTTGCGGAGGGGAATGGGCTCGTTGGTTTGACGTAGGTACAATCGCATTATATTTCCTAAGGCATGGATACTCATCCATAAGTTTTGCTAGCATTTTGTCGGTGAGTGTGCTAGGGCTTCGCGCAACTGATGGAGATTCCACCACATTCGCATCTGACACTGGCTCTCCCATGTTCAAACAACGACAACTACAATATGCCTAATAAATAACAGCGGTGTAAACAAAACAACGCAATGGAGAGACAAATACGTACCTGTAAGGTAGCGAACAACCCAGTTAAACCTGCAAGGCATACAACTACAGTTAGTATGGAGTTAAGTGTTTAAAGCGTGCAAAATAGTCGGTCAGGGCTTAGCCGCCGGTCAGGGAATGCCTCTAAACCGCCGGTCGACCAAACCCTAAAACTGCCGGCCCGTAAACTCTAAACCGCTAGTCGACCAAACCCTAAAACCGCCGGCCCATAAACCCTAAAACCACCAGCCCATAAACCCTAAAACCGCCGGCCCATAAACCCTAAAACCGCCGGCCCGTAAACCCTAAACCACCGGCCCGTAAACCCTAAACCGCCCGATCGACTTAGCATAAACCCTAATACGCCGACGGTCGTTACTCAACTCGCCCGTCTGCGGCCGATGACTCTGCTTTGTACCGCCGGTCAGCTTGCGCCGGTCCACTTCCCGCCGGTGTGCCTTAGGCAGCCGGTCCATCATACCTCAGCTTGACAGTAGATCCGCTCGCCGCCACAGCCGGTCCACTCGTTGACCGCCGGTCTGCCTAGGGCAGCTGGTTTCCCACCACGTCGTGGATCAATCGCCGGACGCCGCCGGTCTGCCTTGGGCAGTCGGTTCCCCACCAAGTCATTGATCGATCGCCGCTCGCCAGTCTGTGAACAGCCGCCGGTCTGCCTGGAGCAGCCGGTCTATCCCGCGCCTTGCGTCCGCCGGTTGCACCACCGGTCTGCCTTGCGCAGCCGGTTCACTCGATCGAAACAATATAAAAAAAACGGGAAGAAGACTTACGAATGACGGTAGTTACGACTTGCAAACCGTTGTTTTGGCAAATCCTAACTCGGGGGCATGATGAGGTTAGTAGGGATTACCTATGTATATATAGGTAATTCCCCAAAACCTAAAAATGAAGATGGGCTTCAATGTTCACAAGCCCATGCGCCAACCAATGTCCACGAGAGCCCATGCGTCGACAACTGTCAAGATGACAACTTCAACCATGTCCAAGGTATCACGCCTGTCAAGTTATCACCGCTTGTCAAGTCAACACCGCCTGTCAAGTCAACACCGCCTGTCAGGATGGATGGTCAGCGCCTGTCTGAAGCGCGTGTCTTATTGGCTGACGCCCGTCATAATGGCGCTTCATGACTGCCTTTATTGCCGTCATAATAGTAAGGCGTTGCACGATCATCAAGGTAGCTCAAGCGATCATCGTTAATCGGCCAACGTTCCATATACTTGAGGCTGGCCATATAAATACATGGCCTAACTCATTGTCGAGGGACCTCAGACTGAGACAGATTTAAAAAGCCTAAAACACAGAGTTCACATACTCTCACTTTCACCTTCGCACTCAACCTTGATCACCCTAGGTTCGCCAAGAACTTGTTGGGTCTGCACTGTGATCATCACAGGAGATCCAAGGTTGACGTCACCTAGTTTTTGTGTTTGACAATCGTTGCTCGAACAAGCATAATTTGTCAACTAAACACTTAATCCTGTGATTTTTCTTTTTAATTTGGATCATAGAAAATCATTTACATTATTAATATCATTATTATTCATATACCTAGTATTTCATGTATATTATAGAATAAAATGCTTTAATCAAATATGTAAAGATGATCCTTCATTTTCAGTGTTATAGTTATATAAAAAAAACGTTTGATAACTAGTAAATTCTAAATTGTTTTTTATTCATCGCCAAAAGATAGAGATTGATAACATTTGATTTCTCTGTACATTTTTAGTCTATTTTCTTAATCAATAAACCACCACTTAAAATACATTTTTATTTCTTTCAAGTCGTAAAAACTAAAAAAAAATATAACGATGCAAGAAAAACTTACATTGGATTGTGATAAATGATCTTGAATTTTCAGCTTTGAAAATTCTCGAGTGACGAATGTGGAAAAACTTTGACACAAATACAAATCGTGGTCACTTTTGTTGACAAACGTGAAGTATGATGCTTCCAACGTGTTGTAAGATAATTAGCTCAACTCTTTAGATCATAGCAACAATCATTCTTATTCATATATGTGTGTATACAGAGGTACTCATGAAGCACTATTTATATAGTACAAAAGATGTAACATAAACAAATGGTCACAATGAATGCCCATAAATCTATACAATCAGTACATTTGACTATGGTTAACAATAAATATGATATAATGATAGTGAGGTAAAAATTTAATATGAAAATAAAATTAGAGAAGAAAAAAAAAGTAAGGTAAAATAAATGCATAAAAATCTCTCTTTGAATTTTGTCAGCGATTGAAAACAAATGCTTTACGACCAAGCCACATCTCTATTTCTTATCATTTGAACATAATAATCAATATATAAAAGAAAAAAATGAAGGGGGATTCGAACCCGGGTAGGCTGGATGCCTGAATGTTAGCAATGAGCCTCTGGCCACTTTGTCAAGGCACAATTTTTGTTTTAAACAAATAGATCACCTATATATCGTAAATAAGGAAAAGCTCCAATCAATTAAAATCAAGTGAATAATGACTTTCTATCACAAATGTATATATATGGTAATAAAGGGGTGTTTGGGTTTGTGTTTTGTGGTTTTGAATCAGTGTTGTAAAACTTGGTCTACTCTGCCAAGTAATTGGTCAAAACTCGCCGAACTCGGAATATATGTTTTCCCAATTATAAAAAATTGATTATTTCAATTACCAGTCACAATAATCGAAATAATTAGTTTAATTTAAAGATCCAAACATCCTCTAAAATTGCAAAAGTAATTTTCACCTTATTCTCAGGTTGCTCTACTAAATCTTGTGACTATATCTTCCACCTGTGCAAGAGTCACTGGTGTTATGGACAATGAGGTAAGTTTTGCTACCATATTTCTTAGAGTAAATGATTATAAGTAAATTTAGAGTAAAGTGCAGGGACTATTCTCGTAATTTACTCTTTTTTTTTTAATTATCTTGCCATTTTCTGAGATCTAAAATCAAATTATCGAATACCAAATTCACAAATGCGTAAAAAATCGTTGTACTCACCAAACCTTATTTTAGTTTATCTTTCCCATTTCTGAAAAAAAAAAAATAGTAACTTATTTGCAATGAACAGTCAAGCAAGATCGTCTAAAAAGTCAACCATATGATATTTTTTTACATTCAGTTAATATTTTGTCACTATTTTGAGTAAAGTACATATCCAACCATTCTTAACGAACTGTGGCGGATGTTAAGACGAGCCTTTTAGAATTATAATAACAACCGATTATAGTTCTTGTCATTTTACTTGTTAACATTTATCATTTATAATTTTAATATTGCTTTCTGATGCCATATTTGTCACTAAAACGACATGCCGACATAAGCCTAAGCGATTATTTATTTAGATGAAGTGATATTTACAACGAAAATTTCTACGCATATTTTGTCTTATTATCATCAGAGCGTATTTTGTCTTGTTATAAATTTTGTGTGTAGTACAGCAATTTCTACAGTGTAAAATTCACATCCTAAGTAAAAGTGACATTTGTTTTCATATTAAAAGCATAAAAAGTTGGCATTTGTTGCCTACAGTTTTTCAAAAGTAGAACAGTGCTTAATGCGTGGTACGATCATTTGCTACCGTAGACTCTTTTGAAGTACTTCCTTCCTATCAAAATAAGTTAATCATTTTCCTTTTTAGTGTATCAAAATAAGTAAATCACTTTAATAATTTATCTTATTTGGTAAGTTTTTATATTTAAAATTATTTATTTACCCTTATTTATATCTTTTTAAGCATCATTAAAGATGTGGGGCCCCATCCATTTTTGTCATCTTCCTATAAAAACAACAAAATAGTAAAAAGTGTGGGTCCCCATCCATTCTAATCACCAAATTTAATTTAACTGATCTTTTATTACCTTATTTTGTCTCAAAAAACATGAACTTCAAAGTAATTCACTTATTTTGATACGGAGGAAGTATATCATTCTAGAATGTTTTTCTTATTGTTATTTCTATTTATTCATCATCATACAATTGAAAAAACAAAGCTTGTTTATTGTACTTTTTTTTTGTTTATCATTGTATACATGAAACCAATCATTTAAGTCATTAGCAACCAAAATTGTATTTTAAGTCATTTAAGTTCAATTTGGTCATTTTATGTAACGACCGGAACTTTCGGTTAATGAATTAAATGGAAATATTGAGAAATAAAGGTGGAAAAATATTTAATCGAGCCTCCATTGTGTTTTATCGAGTGTTTGATTGTTTTGGACTTGGTGTAACCAAGTATGAGTCAAGACTTGGATGGAAACAAGTTTAAAAGGCAAGAAACTGACCCAAACAGCCATCGCGGCGCGAGGAAGGCGCGAGGTAGGCGCGAGTTCAAACAGAAACTCCAGCAACGAAACACGAGAGGGACGCGTTGAGATCGCGTTTGGTTCGCGGCGCGAACTCGGCGCGAACGGGGCACGAAATCTGGAAAAGTGCGGCATCGATCGGGCACACCCGCGTCACTTCACGACGCGAGCTCGGCGCGAGGTGGCTCTGAAGTATAAAAAGTTGTGTGAAGGCTAGGGTTTCATTTCACCTTCAAGGCTACACATAGTGCAGCCGATTTGGGAGCATCCATGGTCGGTTTTGGAGCTCAAGAGCTCAAATTCAACATCTTGAAGGATTGAAACATCAAGGGTAAGTATTCTTGATTATCTTGCTTATCTACCTTGATTGTGAGCTTTGTATGGGTAAAAATGGTGGTTTGGGGAACAAACCATGTCATCTTTGGGGAAGATGACTAATCATGGGTGTAGAACACTCATTGTAAGCTTGTAATCGATGTGTACAAGTTGGATTTGGGTTTGTTGATGGAAATCTTGAACTAGGGTTTAAGATGTTTAAGATTCCACCAAGTTGTGTGAACTTGGTGGTTGGGAATGTTAATATGGATTGATTAGTGATTAGTTATGGATAATAACTAGTTATTGTGATGATATTGATGATAGGTTGAGAAGACCTAAAGTTTGGTGACATTTCACAAGTTGGAAAGCAATGATTCGTGTTATTAGACACGATTTGGAGTTAGCTTGGCTAAGGTGAGTACATGAGACTTTTAGTGAGTACATAGCAAATGATTTTGAAAACTATGATGTTTAATGAGTCTTTATTAATAAATATTTTTAATAAAGATATGATTAAAAAGGTAAGAGAATGCAAGTAATAGACTATTTAAGTATGTCTGGAGGACAAATAATTTTTCCAAGAGATTATGATAATGAAAAGTAATTAATAATTCTTTATTAATATGATGTTTGACTAAGAGTAATGATTGAGAAAGTATGATATTTGGTTTATTAATAATATGCATTAGTAAAACCAATAGCAATGAATTTAAGTGCCAAGTATTGTTTAGTAAACTAGACTAATAAAGGCAATGATCGAATTGTTAAGAGGATAAGTATAAAACGACTAGTATTATATACATGCCCTATTCAATGTAGAGATAAAGTATTTGTGATTATAAATAATAATAAGTAAATCTTATTAGTGAATCAAATGATAAAGTCTATGACGATAATGATGAGAAAAGATAAACGAAATGTGATTATGTTAAAAAGAGATTAATAGGATAATTAGAATAGGTGTATTCTAATTTGTGTTTGATTATGAATTGGTGGGGCATAGGCCCGTATTTGATGAAATTCAATGTGTGTAACAAAAGTATCCGGATAACGATAATCATTTATGGGGGAGTGAGATTACTACTTGGGGCGGTACCTCCCTGCGCAAGGGTAGTATATCTATGTGAACGATAACCCGAAAATAGGGGATTATGATAACCCGATAAAAAGGGGGATTACGATAACCCGCGAGACGGGGGAGTTGGAGATCTTGGTAAGTTTGGGAGAACCCCGATTACCATGTGATCTTGTGATGATAACCCACATCGGGGGAGTTTGCTTCGGAATGATCCGTGGCGTATGTGATAAAGGAGTAAGCTTATGGATAGCTTACATATATGTGACTATGTGATGGGTAAGCTTGCGATTAGCTTACTAGTAAGTATGAAAAAACGATAAGAATATAAGTTGGTAATTAATAAGTGAATAAAGGAAAGAAATGAATATTAATGATTTTTATTATTTTTGAGAATGGGTCGAAAACTCATGTATCTCACGAGACTATTTTGTCTCACGTACTACTTTGTTTTTGGCTATGTACTCAGGTTCGAGATCGATGGATTAGAGGGTCGTGATAGAAGTGGCCTAGTGTTGATTAGCTCGGGAGCTCGTAGGTAGATCCCGTTTATCCTATGTTTATGATATTATAATGTAACACCGGTTTCAAAACTCTGATAAACTTTTAATGGTTTTTGTTAAACAGTATTTTGGGATAATGGACTTTGTAATATTTTTATATAAAATATGTTTTAAAAATATGTTTTAAAAATTGAGGTGTTACAACTTAGTATCAGAGCCAGGTTTAAGAGAATTAGGTAGGTTTGACCTCCCTAGTCTTAAGCTATGCTAAGTAGGACCATATGTTCCATAGGATGTCCATGATTAGTCTACTGAGACCGTAAAGTGCGAGTATGATAAGGTTGATCCCTAAGGGAAATGTCACGTTTTGATCTTTATGGGTTGTATTCGACTGTTGAGTCGACTGTTCGAATATTGATTATTGAATATATTGGTATAACAAAAGGGTGAACACGAGAAGAGGATGACCTCCTCTGAGTCGGGAAGAGAAATTGTAATTGAGTTTCGTCATGTCGTGGTGATGATAGAGAGGGTTCCGGTTTAGACGTAACCCGACCCCGGTAATTTGGAAATTATCCGGAATCTGTTTAATCAGATGAAAGATGTAGTGCATAATGATGTGAGCCGGATCGTGGATGACTGGACGAATGAGGATAGGCGGGATGATTCTAACATCCGTAAGAAGAATAGGTCTTCGAGTAGTAAGGTTGGTGCTGAGAAGTCCTCGACGGAAGAGGGTAGTGATTCTGAATTGGAAAGGATGTCCGTTCGAGACATTCATGGCGTGTAAGACGATGCGTATTTGGGAAGTTCCGAGCCAAAGGTAACGGTTCGGTGGATTCATGAAATGGAGCAAGTGCTAGAGAGTAGCTGTGACAACCCTCGAAAACGAGTCGTTTTGTCCGACACTCTATTGACATGCACAATTTGTAGAACAACTTTAATATATAAATAAGAAATTTATTTGGAGTTATAAAAGCCTAGCATTAATCGGTATTATGTGTCTCATACACATTTTAGCTAGTTTATGACGTATAAACGTAAAGCCTTTTTATAACTACGTCAAAACAAACGAGTACCAAAGTTAATATTGTCAACAAAAATTTAATATGATGATTAATTCAACCAAACAATTAACCATCACTTTATTACCCAATTTAGACTTTACATTCTCAACTAACTAACTAAACTTATAAAAAAAGGAACTAGTTAACTAACTATTTTTACTCTATCCAGTCATTGTAGTAACACTCTAACTAGTCATTGTGGTTAACTAGTTAGCATGTAACAAGAAAATAAAGATTTTGTTATCCCAATTGAAAGTCGGCCATGTTAAGTCTTTTCATACACTTATGTTCCCTAGTATTCAACAACATCACCATCAACTTTCTTCCATTTCCTGGTCATCTCGAGACACACACTTCTTCACCAAACTTAGTACCTCCATCCACTCTAAAATCATAAACCATTGGGTATTACCTTCATATTGTTACCCTTCAAAGACTCCACTTCAGTTGTCTCTGTGCATAAGATCATCCGAAAACCACACAACAAAAAGAACCACCACCGTTGAGTTCTAAACTACTTGTATCTACCAACTATTTTTAAACCGCAACTCCGGTAACTTTTCCGGCAAAACCATCCTCGTCACCCTCACTTTGACTTCTTCCAACCCGGGGGAAACACCTGCAAACTCCGGCAAGTTAGACGCCAAACGAAGATCACCATCACTTTCCCCATCTCCTTCTCTTACGAACTCCGGCCGAGCAAGAAACCCGGAATGAAGCACAAACCCAACTCCGACGATCAGCGTTTTCCCGGCGTCCAGGCAGCACTCCGGCGAAACTAGACCATCTCCGGCGAATACCAGAAGTTCTGGCGACACCCTAGTAAATTCCGAAGACCTCCGGCAGCTTATTCTCTCTCTCGGTGTCTCATCTCTCTCTCTAGAAGGTATACCGAAAATCAATTTAAATTGTCATATACATGCATGCATACATGTTCTTGTGTGGGTGTTTGAAACCCACACCGAGCGATCTCGTCTCCGTTCCCCTTCGTTTCTGTTCCGGAAGTGATCGCACTCCAGAGTGTATGTTGGTGAGTGTCATCGCCCACTTCCTGTCACCGGCAAACTGCCCATCGCCGGCCAAAGTAGCCAGTTTCCGTCGTGAAATGTGTGTAGCCGGTTGTTTCCTTTGGTAGCCGGAAACGCAGCAGGTCACACGTTTCGACCGGTGATAGACCCATATATCCTTCTTGGCCCAAAATACATTGTACGGCTAATTGTTGATTTTTAACCCAATTTAACTAAATACCAAGCCCAAATTTGTTTTGAGTCCATATTGTTTCTTTCGAGCCCATCCCGAATGTCTTTATGTGTCTGGTCCATTTGACTTTCAGCCTATCGTATATGAGCCACGTATGTCTAAGCCCAAATTTGGTTTTGTAATAATAACAAAGAAAAGGAATCAGTAAACATTTTCTTAACTGATTTTGTAGTATTTAATTTGTATGTAATAACTTAAAGATAATTATTTTATTTAAATAAATACTTATTAAATCACAATTTAGATTACTTTCAAACCAAAGGGTATCACTTTTTAAACTTGTTTAAATTAACCAAACGCAATTAAAATATTAGACCAACCCAATCGAGTTACCAACATATCGCTCGGGTCTGGATTCGTGTTGAGAGAGCCATGTGTGCATCATGTAGTTTAGGCGTGTCATTGAGACCGTCACTTATTTGTTTATTATTATGCATTTAGGACACCATGAGTGTTTGGTTGGAAACCCCAACTATTGTTGATTGCACTTCGCTAGCTTCACACCAGGTGAGTTTCCACAGCCCCACTTTTTTTACTGTAATTTTAACTGTTTTGGGGTGAGAAACATATTAATATTTTATAAATGCACGCAAAAATTCTCGTCATGTATCATGTGTATTTTAATTATGACGAGTCACGCATAAACAATATTTGGTACAACTGGTCTTTTAAAGACATTAATGTTTTTATAACATTTTGGTACAATCAGTCTTTGTGAAAACTTGGATAAACTATCATTTTGAGATAACTGTCATTTAAAAGACATACTCAAACAAGTATTTTTTTCGAAAAGGTCTTAACGAAGACCTGTATGGAAAAACTATATTTTGCGACACTAATCTTTGTATAACCGTGAGTTGATAGACGACCATCCTATCGCCGGATCGTTTAGATCTAACATTACTGTAATCATCAACTATAGTTAGCCAACGAATATATGAGTAGTACTATTCGGGATTGATCCCCCGCTCATGGCTAGTCGCTCTAGCCGTATAACATATGAGATATATATTCTATTAAAACGTCGTGGACTCGACATGCCTAGGTAAAGGCAGATTTAGGTTTGATTACAGGCTCATGAACTTATACTTTAACTTGTACGCCTAGCTAGCCTATAAGGGATTACGCACTAAATTAAACAATTAGGTTTCATGGATTTGAAACGGGTGAACTTGAACGTACATAGATTTGTACTAAACGACTTACCTTTCTAAAATCATGGTGAAATGGTTTTACGCACCGATCATATGCAAATTATGTTTTATAGACTTAAAACATTTTACAAGAGTGTATTAAGCACTGAACATGTGCGAATTTGGTTTCAGGGTTTTGAAACGCTTTTCAACAATTATTTTAGTACACGAGTTGTACTGACAAACATTTTAGAATAAATCAACGATTTATAGTCATAAAACATGTGAACTCACCAACCTTTGTGTTGACACTTTTTCTAATATGTTTTCTCAGGAAATGAAAGTTGAAGCTTCATTAGCATATTCAAATGCATTCGGATTACCATTTTGAAGAAATCTTTATTACCAAAAACAATAACTTTTGTTTGGAAACATTAAGTATTGGTAATCCATTTTGATTTGCGCTGATTTACTATTGATCGATTGTTGTGATTTCCGATGTAAGTCGCACGCCCGCTCTTCTGCAAAATCAGTTTTGGCGGGGTGTGACAGATTGGTATCAGAGCTATTGGTTATAGTGAACTAGCGAGAATCTAGTCTATAACCGAAAATAATTTGGTCAAAACGTTTTCATTGCATATGGTGTCGCATTGCATAAAGTCTACATGGATACAGTAGATAAAACATTATATGCCTTAGTTGTAGGTCACATGCTTATACCTACACTACACGTTGTACACTTATACTATATATGGGACACCAACACTATGCACAGTACACCTACGCTTCAGGTGGTACACTTACACTAAACTTCGTACACACTACGAGTTGAAATAATGTCTGAATCCAAAAGACACCTCACATCATCAATCATTGGGGATAATTCAGAATATACCCTAATCACGAATAAAATTTGTAGAATACTTATGAGAATTGTTTCATAGGCATAAATTCTTTAATATAATCTCATAATTTCATATGTTAAGCATACAACCACAGTACGCAAGGAAGGTACTCTCATCCATGAATAAAAGTATGAAGTGATAATGATGACGAAATATTGTACCATGATATTATAAAAACGGGTGGCCAACGTTTTTATAATGACATAGTACAATGTAGAATTATCAGAGTCACGGATTACAAAAAGAAATTAAGAAAAATAAAAGAGAGCTTGACATTTCTTTTGTCAATTTTAAAAAGCTACATCAATACACTTTATTCATCTTTAAAAAAAATGTCATGAAAGTAATCAAAACGATAGAAATAGAGACCTCGGTTCTCGCTACTTTATTAATATGAATATAATTTTACTCTTACATACATAATAACTCGCAAAACTTATGAAAAGTATATCAACTATCCTACATTCATCATGTTTTAAAAGAAACCAATTATATAATTGTAGAGATTCTTGACAATTTCGCAACTAATTTATAAATGACGAAAACTTTCGGGCAAACCAACGAAGAGTGTTATTCACTATTCTATCTCTTGAGAATATGTTTCATGTCATCACAACATATGTTATTCGGTGATACATCTAGCGTTAGTATTTTCTTAAAACCCCTAATAATGTGTTTTATTAACTATCAAATTTAATCCTAGTGATGGATAAGTAAATAAAGTTCATATATGAAGGATGAGGAATAGAACCCCATAATTAATCACATTTGCTTTAAAAGCAACAATTGAGATGCAAAGGCGAACTAATTCACTATCAAAATTAGCACATTGCCTTAATATACAATTATCATAGTAAGAATATTGTTAATGAGAAAGGATTTCTAAAATTAATATTATAAATGTTTTGAATGGATAAGTTCTTCGAAAAGTGTTTTAACCCCTAAATTTTAATAAGTTATTTCACTTAAAATGTGGTATTAGTTTTTGTTGCTAAAAAAAAGGTTTCTTTCTTTAGACGGTTATTTGCTTGAGATAAATCTATATACTTCATGTAAAACCATTAAATAATTATGTATTTCAATGATTTGAATACTAAGTAATATTTAAATCACACTAATAGAAAAAAAATCACTGACATAAGATATTGTAATTACTGACTTTTGTTGTGTGTAAATAACTAGTGGGTTTTACCCCCGCGCGTTGCCGCGGGGGATTTTCATGTGATACCTAATAAAATGTATGATGGTGTTTATACCATATCATGTGTTATCCAATTGGTTTTAACATTAATTATACTCGTATAGTTTTACTATGTGCGATAGTGTGTGTTACTCATATTAAACCAAAACTTTATGCTAAAAATAAGATAATATAATTTGTTATTTTGGAAACTTAGGACTTGGTGAAAAAGTTAAAGTTCAAAGGAGTAAATTGTTATTTAAAAAAGTGAAAGTTCAGGGGAGTAAATTGTCAAGAAAGTTTATTAAAACTTGAAAGGGAATAAAAAAAGGGGAGTGCAAGATTCGAACGCTAAATATCTCGCTCATTAACACCTCACCCTACCACTCTGGCAGAATTACAGTTGTTAATTAATTCGCATACAACGTATAGATATATAACTAAATTTTAAGAGGTGGCAGAAAATGATTGGACACCTACTATTCACGTGATGGTGAATGTTAGGTATATAATTAGAAGTAAGATGGTGAACTGAAATTTTTGCAAATTAAAATTTTATAATAACACATCACTAATAATCAAATAAGCTCATATGATCATATGTATTGATGTTTGTAGCGTCAATTGTTATATGTGCGAATAATAAGAAATTGCGGAGAAACACTACATTTCATTTTAAATACCTTTATGTAAGTAGTAGCTAGTAGGAGCGAGTAAAACAAGAGATTACGTGAGTTAGTTATACTAAAATGTCAAATAAATATATATGATCAAGTATTTTTACATTTGTAATGTTAGAAACTATATAATCCAAGAATTTGTTGCGAAATACAGCCTTGAAGACAAAGAAAATTATATTTATCATAATTTCTTTAATTAAATATACGAACTATAAAACCCGCAGCGAAGCGCGGCTTCGATTTCGTTCGTTGAATACAAAAATCAATTAATTACACCCTTTCCAAAAAAAAAAGAAAAAAAAGAAAGAGGATTGTCTATCTACGACTTAAAATCAATACACATGAGAGGCAACACAATACTACAACATCAAATATATATGAAAATGTATATATAAATCAAGAGCATACGAAAAATTTCATTTTGCACGAGAATGAGGTCAAACGTACATACCCGCACTTATTCCTCGAGATACAAACCAGTAGTAACTAAACGTGAATTTCGGGATGAAATTCTTTTAACGGGGGGAAAATGTGACAACCCTCGAAAACGAGTCGTTTTGTCCGACACTCTATTGACATGCACAATTTGTAGAACAACTTTAATATATAAATACGAAATTTATTTGGAGTTATAAAATCCTAGCATTAATCGGTATTATGTGTCTCATACACATTTTAGCTAGTTTATGACGTATAAACGTAAAGCCTTTTTATAACTACGTCAAAACAAACGAGTACCAGAGTTAATATTGTCAACAAAAATTTAATATGATGATTAATTCAACCAAACAATTAACCATCACTTTATTACCCAATTTAGACTTTACATTCTCAACTAACTATCTAAACTTATAAAAAAATGAACTAGTTAACTAACTATTTTTACTCTATCCAGTCATTGTAGTAACACTCTAACTAGTCATTGTGGTTAACTAGTTAGCATGTAACAAGAAAATAAAGATTTTGTTATCCCAATTGAAAGTCGGCCATGTTAAGTCTTTTCATACACTTATGTTCCCTAGTATTCAACAACATCACCATCAACTTTCTTCGATTTCCTGGTCATCTCGAGACACACACTTCTTCACCAAACTTAGTACCTCCATCCACTCTAAAATCATAAACCATTGGGTATTACCTTCATATTGTTACCCTTCAAAGACTCCACTTCAGTTGTCTCTGTGCATAAGATCATCCGAAAACCACACAACAAAAAGAACCACCACCGTTGAGTTCTAAACTACTTGTATCTACCAACTATTTTTAAACCGCAACTCCGGTAACTTTTCCGGCAAAACCATCCTCGTCACCCTCACTTTGACTTCTTCCAACCCGGGGGAAACACCTGCAAACTCCGGCAAGTTAGACGCCAAACGAAGATCACCATCACTTTCCCCATCTCTTTCTCTTACGAACTCCGGCCGAGCAAGAAACCCGGAATGAAGCACAAACCCAACTCCGACGATCAGCGTTTTCCCGGCGTCCAGGCAGCACACCGGCGAAACTAGACCATCTCCGGTGAATACCAGAAGTTCTGGCGACACCCTAGTAAATTCCGAAGACCTCCGACAGCTTATTCTCTCTCTCGGTGTCTCATCTCTCTCTCTAGAAGGTATACCGAAAATCAATTTAAATTGTCATATACATGCATGCATACATGTTCTTGTGTGGGTGTTTGAAACCCACACCAAGCGATCTCGTCTCCGTTCCCCTTCGTTTCTGTTCCGGAAGTGATCGCACTCCAGAGTGTATGTTGGTGAGTGTCATCGCCCACTTCCTGTCACCGGCAAACTGCCCATCGCCGGCCAAAGTAGCCAGTTTCCGTCGTGAAATGTGTGTAGCCGGTTGTTTCCTTTGGTAGCCGGAAACGCAGCAGGTCACACGTTTCGACCGGTGATAGACCCATATATCCTTCTTGGCCCAAAATACATTGTACGGCTAATTGTTGATTTTTAACCCAATTTAACTAAATACCAAGCCCAAATTTGTTTTGAGTCCATATTGTTTCTTTCGAGCCCATCCCGAATGTCTTTATGTGTCTGGTCCATTTGACTTTCAGCCTATCGTATATGAGCCACGTATGTCTAAGCCCAAATTTGGTTTTGTAATAATAACAAAGAAAAGGAATCAGTAAACATTTTCTTAACTGATTTTGTAGTATTTAATTTGTATGTAATAACTTAAAGATAATTATTTTATTTAAATAAATACTTATTAAATCACAATTTAGATTACTTTCAAACCAAAGGGTATCACTTTTTAAACTTGTTTAAATTAACCAAACGCAATTAAAATATTAGACCAACCCAATCGAGTTACCAACATATCGCTCGGGTCTGGATTCGTGTTGAGAGAGCCATGTGTGCATCATGTAGTTTAGGCGTGTCATTGAGACCGTCACTTATTTGTTTATTATTATGCGTTTAGGACACCATGAGTGTTTGGTTGGAAACCCCAACTATTGTTGATTGCACTTCGCTAGCTTCACACCAGGTGAGTTTCCACAGCCCCACTTTTTTTACTGTAATTTTAACTGTTTTGGGGTGAGAAACATATTAATATTTTATAAATGCACGCAAAAATTCTCGTCATGTATCATGTGTATTTTAATTATGACGAGTCACGCATAAACAATATTTGGTACAACTGGTCTTTTAAAGACATTAATGTTTTTATAACATTTTGGTACAATCAGTCTTTGTGAAAACTTGGATAAACTATCCTTTTGAGATAACTGTCATTTAAAAGACATACTCAAACAAGTATTTTTTCGAAAAGGTCTTAACGAAGACCTGTATGGAAAAACTATATTTTGCGACACTAATCTTTGTATAACCGTGAGTTGATAGACGACCATCCTATCGCCAGATCGTTTAGATCTAACATTACTGTAATCATCAACTATAGTTAGCCAACGAATATATGAGTAGTACTATTCGAGATTGATCCCCCGCTCATGGCTAGTCGCTCTAGCCGTATAACATATGAGATATATATTCTATTAAAACGTCGTGGACTCGACATGCCTAGGTAAAGGCGGATTTAGGTTTGATTACAGGCTCATGAACTTATACTTTAACTTGTACGCCTAGCTAGCCTATAAGGGATTACGCACTAAATTAAACAATTAGGTTTCATGGATTTGAAACGGGTGAACTTGAACGTACATAGATTTGTACTAAACGACTTACCTTTCTAAAATCATGGTGAAATGGTTTTACGCACCGATCATATGCAAATTATGTTTTATAGACTTAAAACATTTTACAAGAGTGTATTAAGCACTGAACATGTGCGAATTTGGTTTCAGGGTTTTGAAACGCTTTTCAACAATTATTTTAGTACACGAGTTGTACTGACAAACATTTTAGAATAAATCAACGATTTATAGTCATAAAACCTGTGAACTCACCAACCTTTGTGTTGACACTTTTTCTAATATGTTTTCTCAGGAAATGAAAATTGAAGCTTCATTAGCATATTCAAATGCATTCGAATTACCATTTTGAAGAAATCTTTATTACCAAAAACAATAACTTTTGTTTGGAAACATTAAGTATTGGTAATCTATTTTGATTTGCGCTGATTTACTATTGATCGATTGTTGTGATTTCCGATGTAAGTCGCACGCCCGCTCTTCCGCAAAATTAGTTTTGGCGGGGTGTGACAGTAGCAAGTGAATGAAGGATGATATGATGACTCTTGCATCCCGGTTATTGAAGGACGAGACGTCGTTGTGGAAGAATGTGATGTAAGAAAGTTTGGAGAAGTGATATGGTACTAGATGTAATGGAAGGAGTTCGCGGGTAGATTGTTAGGGAAGTTTTGTCCCGAAAGTGTGCTTGAAAAAAAAAATAAAAAAAATAAAATTTCTAAGAGAATTTATTGCTAGAGACGTGTAGAAGATAATTCAACGAAGGATCCATGAAGCGTCATCAAGTGGAGAAAAGAGGAAGTTTGATGGTAGCTTGGGGTCAACAAAGAAAGAAAATCGCGTCCAAAGTTCGTCAAATCATGTTGATATGAAAGGTGCAAAAGTGTGGTAAGTTTACTCAATTATAAAATTGATGGTATGAGGTTCGTGGTTTATTGGTTAATTGTCACACAATTTGGTGCTTAAGTGAAATGGTATGTATAAGTATGGGTAAGTCGTTTGGTGTGGAGCTGTACTCAGGGAACGGTTTCCCCGGTTTGTTATGTGTAAAGGTATGATATACCTGGGTGAGTTGGCGATTGGTATGTCGCGGATAATTATGATATTAAAAGATATTTTATCCGGGAATAGTAAATGATTTCAATGGAAGGATGGTAGTACGCGGAAGTACTAAGACTTAGTGAGAATGGTATATATGGATGAGAAACCATATAAGGAAAAAGTTCAAAAGTAAAATTGTAGCATTTTGCGGGAATGATGATGGTGATGTGCTATCATCATATGATAAAGGTAAAGAAAAGAATGGTTAGAGATAAAGTGAGGTCTTAAAACTCGTAAATAGAAAACATGCGGAAAAGAGTAAGCGTGGGGAACACCGAATTTTGGTAATCGAAAATGGTTGAGTAAAAGTTGACAATTAGTCATGATAAAAGTTTGTATCATGGATGATAGATTCCATGCTAAGGGTAAACGGATAAATAATGGTAACATGTTATAGAAATGATATGCTAAGTTAAGGGTAACAATTAATTGCTTGGAAAAAGGGACATACAAAAAGTGTGATAGCGTATGTTTAGATTATGGATCGGAGTCAATTGGGTGACTCGAGTTGGCCAGGTGATTTGGTAAAAATGTGGATAATTGAATGTAATGGTGGAAGAAAGATTTTTATTTAAAAATATGTTTTAAAAAATGAGGTGTTTTCAGAAAAATCTTAAATAATGATGGTGAACTATGTCTTTATAATATTTAGTATTTAAAAATTAATATCCACGTAATACAATAATTATAATAGTATAACAATATTAATAAACAAAAAAGAAAATACAATAGCCAAAAACCAAAATAAATAAATATAACTCATCTAATCAATGAGCCTATAATAGAGTATACAAAATACGTATACACTAATATTAACGACCCCAACCTTGGGGTTTCTTTTGTATTTACTAAATATATTGCTAATATTTTAAATGACTAACAGACTTATTTGTTAGACATATGCGTCACAACTATATTATAACTAGATTTAATTATATTATAACTTATACAATATCTAGTTAATTTATAGTTATAATTATAACTTTGTACTTTCTAGATTTAATTATATTATAACTTATACAATATCTAGTTATAATATTATATTATTTTAAGATCAAAATAACATTATCCCTTAATTGTTCCATTTTATCTTGTACTTGAATATTACATCTAATTTATACGTATGTATTTTAACTTAGTCTAATTAAAATACGTATAAACTTTATTATATCTATTAAAATTCATTTTCTTTTATGTATTAAAAAATTCTGATATGTATATATATATAGTGAAGGATTATATTGAGAACCCTAATTTTAAAAAGAACTCTGAGAACTTTTAATTAATCAATTTAGGCCATTGGATTAAAAATCAATGACTAAGATTAACTATGGCATGTTCGTAAATAATGCAACTTTTTTTTTTTTTTTGATAAAAAATAAATGAAAAGGTTAAGATAGTAATTTTGTCACAAAAAAAAAATCAATGTATATGTTAAAGCCGTGACTTTCTCCCCCTCTCTCCATTTATTAGTTGAATTCATCTCTTTCTTCAAAAACTACTTCCATGGTTTCTCTTTCAAAATTAACAAAAACCCACCACTATTTTCTCTACCATTTTCAGCCACCTTACCGGCCGAACTAAGGGTAACCAGTACCACCATTTTAACCATCATCTTTTCCCGATTACAGAGGTATCTGCCACCATTGAAGGAGACAGCGGCGGAGAAATTAGGGTTCCGACGACGGCGGCTAAATTATGGTTCCGACGGCGGCGGAGTTAGTGCCTACTACCAGATCTGGGTCATTACTCATTTCTTATGAACTTATACACTCATGACGCTGCACTACTAATAGATCGTCAAAACCAATTAAGCAGAGCACATCCTACACACAGTCACAAAACCATCTGGTAAGTATTATTTTTACGAGGATAGAGGAAGGGACAATGGCTTTTTAATCATTAAAAACTACTTCAAACATGGCAGTATACTTTTTACAAATCATTACTTTTAAAAACTACTTCTTCATGTGTTCTTCTGGAGTATTTTTACAACCATAAAGGAAAACAAATCATTACTTTGTATGGGGACAAATGAAAAGAGACAAAAATTATGTTGGGTTTTTATGAGGCGACAAAACAGAAACATGGAGAAGGAAATTGATTTTTCTTTTGGATTGTTATTCTTATGGAATATTTTTTTTCTTTTGGCAGAGTTTTCAAGACATCAATGTGAAAATATTATATTAGGTATAATATTAGTTGTTGAATTAAGTTGTAGTTGCAATTATGTAGAATTACATGAACTAATTTCTGTGATTTTGTAGGTGAAAGGAGTTACGGACACCCTCAAGCTTAATGTCTCTGTGCAATTTATTTTTGATTATTGTTTATGTGAGAACAATTATGTTTGGTCTTTCATTTTTTTTCTTTTTTTATTTGTGTTCTGCTATTGTTGGATGTGTACATGTTTTTGGTGTAATTTTTATACATTGATGTTTTTCTGTTACATATATGTTATCGGTAAACCCGTTTCGACCATGTTCTCTCGAACACATATGTTCAACTAGTTTATAACACTGATGTACAGTAATTACCAAAAATAACATTAATTACTGGAAAAATAACATATGTACAATTGTCTTGACATATATGCACAACCTACACTTAAATGATAAAATAACATATATGCACAACTGGCTAGACAAAAATGACAAAATAACAATAAATTTTCAAAAATAATTCCTTAATTTTAGGAAATATTCAAAATAGGAAACAATTTTTTTATTTGTAAAATGTCGTAAATATCCCTGAATAATTAATATTAATTAAATTAATCAAAATTAGTTTACTAAAATCTGATTGGTTAATAAGAGTTCTCAGAGTTCTTTTTGAAATCAGGGTTCTCAATATAACTCGACCCTATATATATATATATATATATATATATATATATATATATATATATATATATATATACATCTTGTTAATTTTAGAACTTTAAAAATTAATACTTCTTTTAATCTTATATAATTCCTTAAATGAATTAGATAAACCCTAATCTTGTTCTTGATCAATCAAAACTAGGGCTTTGACTTTCTTGATCAAAGACATCATTTTATTAAAAGATTAATTCCTTTTAATCAATCATATCTAAACAATAACCTTTGTTTAAATTCTAAGATAGATTATAACCTTAAATAAATTTATTTAAACTTTTTAATTTAAACCTTATAAACAATAAAACTTTGTTTAAATTACTAGGTTTAAAGAACTAGTCTTAATAAATCTATTAAAATAATAATTAAACCTATTAAACATAAACTTGTTTAATTATCTAGGTTTTAGATTATTATTATTATTCTAATTACTTCTTTTAATTAAACTAAACTAGTTTAATCCTATATTATATCTAGGGTTTCAAAAATTTCCTTAAAGCCTAGGAAACTTTTCCACCAATTAAACTAGGCTAGTTTAACAAACTTGGTGTCCAAGTAACCTCCATGATTTCCAAATCTTTGAGGGAAAAAGGAAGGGATCTTTTTTGATAAATTAAACCAAAACTTGGCTTAACATACTTGATCTTAGATTTGGAAGATCAACTAATAAGGAAAGAATCCTCTTGATCAAGAACTTTGATGCTCTTGATCCTAGGGTTCTTCCAATTTTCGAAAAATCTAGGGTTAGGAAAAGAAGCCTTTTGATCAATTAAACTAAACTAGTTTAATGTTCTTGATCCTAGGGTTCTTATGCTATTTTCAAAAATTACTAGGGTATTAGAAACCTTTTGACCAATTAAACTAAGCTAGTTTAATATTCTTGGTCCTAGGGTTCTTACCCTTTTTTTGAAATTTAAGAAGAAGAAGAAAACATGGAACAAAAAAAAACATGTAATTAAAAAGAAAAAAAAGAAACTGTTAATCTAGTTTAGATTTCTAAGCACACGCTCTGATACCACTGAAGGGTTTCACATAACTGATCGACCCATAGGACCGACCTCCTAGTATGCTTGGTTCGATCACACTGATCAAGAACATGAACTTGTTCTTGACCGGTTGAAACCAACTAGCTGATTTAATCCCGAAAAGCGGAAGTGGGATTAAACCTAATCCTTAAACCCTAAAGGATTGGGATGTTGGAAATCTAAATTAGATTAACAAGAAAGAAACCTTGTACGAAAAACTCGAACACACACACATACTTGTGTGTGTTTGTCGAACACTCACCAAGAACCCTAGGGTTCTTGGTGTTCTCGTTCGATCGAACAAGAGGAGAGGAAGAAAGTGTGTTCCATGAAACATACCTTAGGTTAATTCTTAAGATAGATCCACTGATGATGAACACGACGAGCGATCTTCTAGTTGATCACTTGCAATTGTAACGACCCGAAATTTGTAAATAATTAAATTGTGTAAAAATATGATAAATAAGGATAAATTGTTTAAAGAACGTAGGAATTGGTTTCGTGTCATTTGGACACCGTATGAGGAAGTTATGGACGAAACCGGGTCGAGACAACAACCGAAAAATGCAGCCCTGCTGCATAGGGGAGTTCGCGCCGCGAGCTATGGTTCCCGATCAGGAACCGTCTTTAGAAAATTTGGCTTTCGGGCGTGAAGTAGTTCACGACTAGTTAACGATCGCCAAGTATGCGTGTAGAAGGAGAGTTCGCGACGCGAACTTAGTTCACGTCGTGAACTCCTGTCGACAGCATTAAAGTCGGGTTTTGGCTCATTAAATGCTATATCAAAACCCTAGTCTTCTCTTTGGCGATTTTTGAGCTCAAGAACAGTTGGAGGTCGATTCCTTCTCAAATCTTTGGTAGATTTCACTCCTAGTGGAAGATTAAAGGTATATCTTCACTCCTTGATCTTTGTAGCTTTAGATCTATGTATTTTGATGGATGGGTTTGAAACCCTAGATATTGGGGTTATGGGTTATGGTGAATAAATGATGTATACACTTAATCGATGATATACTTACAAAGGAAACAAGTGTATGATTAATATTGGTAAGAATCTTAAGGGTTGGTTAAACCTAGGGTTTGGTAAATCACCATAATTGGGGGAAAGTGTTAGTTGTTGGTATCTAGTGATAAATGGATACATTATTAGTAGTATGGGATGTTGAACATTGTATGATTGTTGTATTAGGCTTTCGGTGAAGTCTTGGAAGCTGACCGAATTGTTGGAACAAGGAAACCGGCGGAAAGAATACGGTTGGAGCATTATATTGCTAAGGTGAGTACGTGTGGAAATTTACTGAGTACATAGCCTATGAAATACATTTTTATTATTTGTGTTATGGTCTATTTGCTTAATTGTGTAGACTAGTAGTTAGTAGTTAGTTATACCGATAATAGTATTGAACTAACTTGTTTGATTATAGACGTGATAGCCGAGAGCTAGATTGACATAACCATTGAGTTATGATATGTTGAGATGATGTGATGATGCGGGGGACCCCCGGTCATGAGGTGTGGTGTGAGGGGCAGTTGGGTGGATTCCCATTGACTCAACCACGGTAGTAGTCTTGCGAACTGGAGGTAGTCCGGTGAGTAAGGCAGGTATTGGTAGATTGGGCGAATCCCTCTTGCCAATATCTTGGGGCTTATTAATGGCGATGGATTTCGGTTAATAAATCAAGGTGGTTCTAGTTAGTTCGGGGGCAACCCGATAACTAGATATGATTGCTAGGAAAGCAAGTATTAGAGTCACAATAGGGTGACTAAATAGATAGACGATTTACTTATATGTTTGTTTATATGTCTTATGATTATTGCTATTATTGGGTCTAAACCCATGTAGCTCACGAGACGTTTTTGTCTCACGTACTCCTTGTTGTTTTGCTATGTATTCAGGTTCAGGATCGAAGGTTTAGGTACGCATGGATAGAGATACGGGGCCTAGAGTAGAAGAACTATATATTGGATTTATGCTTAGCTTTGGTTTTGATCTATTTTGTAACACCAAACTTTATACTCTGATTTTCATACCAAAGGTTTTTGTAAATCCATATTTTAGAATAGTTCTTCTATTTATGAAAAATGATTTATTTTGGGCAAATGTTTTGTATTAAAATTTGAGGTGTTACAACTTGGTATCAGAGCTACTGTTTAAGTGAATTAGGTTGGATGACCATCCTAGTCTTAGACTGTAGCATTAGGAATATAAGATTCCTTAAGATCATAGGTTGACCTTGAGACTTTGTATTAAGTTTAGGGTAGAACCTAGGGGACCGATGAAAATTGTTATGATTATGGATATTGATTCTTATGCGACTAATGGGTTGTACACAAGGTACTAAATGTTTAATGTCCTTCGTATAGTCTTGATTGAAAGAAATGGTGACCACGCATAGAAGTGGTAAAGCCCCGGAGGGCCGGGAGGAAGAAATACCTCATGTCGAGGTAGTGGTTGAACAAGGAAGCTAACCATCGATGCATTGGGATGATGAATCGGAAGTCGGAGCTAATAGAACTCCGGTAACCATGGCGGATCTCCAAACTTTTCTTGATCAAATCAAGGGAACGGTGGCTGATGAATTGCACCGTATTATTGGGGACCGAGAGAGGTCGGGTGGAGACCGTGAATCCGATGCTAAATCGGATGAGAGAACCGGGGGTAGTGGCACCGGGGAAGGGAAATCCTCCACGGGTGGCCAAAGTGATGCTAGGGCAAGGTCCGGTGAAAAAGAAGGTTGTTCGTTTAAATCCTTCATGGCTTGTAAGCCGAATGTGTACAAGGGTAGTTCGGACCCGAAGGTAACTATGAGGTGGATCCGAGAGACCGAGCGGGTCATCGGTAGTAGCAAGTGCAAGAAAGCCGATATGGTGACGTATGCGTCACAACTTTTGAAAGAAGATGCTATGATTTGGTGGGATATTGTGTATGAGACCCTCGGGAGGGAGGTGATCGAGGTGATGTCGTGGGATGAGTTTACCACGAGGTTGAAAAAGAAGTTTTGCCCCGAAAGAGATTTAGAAAAGATGCATGAGAAGTTTGTGACCCTTAAGAAGGGTGATATGTCGATTAAAGAGTACTCGAGGGATTTCACGGGATTGCTCCCGTTTGTTGCCAAAACTTACTCGGATGAGAGGTTGAGGGTGGTCCGGTATGCTAGTGGGTTACCGTGGGACTACCAATTGGAAGTTAAGAGGGCGGTCACACTTGATGAGGCCATTAGTGCCGCCCCGGATGTTGAGGAAGTGAATGAGGCACGTGTTGCCGAGAGGGCCCATGTGGGCGAGAAAAGGAAGGCCGAGAGCGGCTCTAGTTCGTTCAAGAAAGGGAAGTTCACATCGAGCTTCTCTAAACAAGGAAGTGTTGGCCCGTGCAGGAAATGCGGGAAAAGTCATACCGGCATATGCCGAGGAAAGTCAAAGGCTTGTTATAGTTGTGGCAAGATGGGGCATATAGCCCGGGATTGTAAGGCCAAGTTGTCGGTCGATGTGGAGTGCTATTCATGCCATGAAAAAGGGCATTATAGCAATGTGTGCCCGAAGAAGGGAACCGAGTCAATGGTATCCACGGCTCAAAAGAAGGTGGAGCTGGCTAAGGTGAAGGGGCGATCCTTCCAACTTACTCGGGAAGAGGCAAAGGAGGCACACGATGTGGTGTCAGGTACTTTATTCATTAACTCCTTGCCAACTCATATTTTGTTTGATTCGGGTTCCAATTATTCGTTTGTGTCTTATGAGTTCGGTTGTAAGTTGAATGTGCCGTCCGAGATGTTAGATGAGTTTTATGAGATAGAGGTAGTTGACGGGAAAACTTCTATGGTTGAAAGCATTTATAGAAATTGTGAAATAGAAATAGATGGTAGAAAGTTTAAGGTAGATTTGTTGCCCATGGGAATAAAGGCGTTTGACGTGGTTATCGGTATGGATTGGTTGGGTATGCACCAAGCCAAAATTTTATGCGTTAAGAAAATTGTGTCGATCAAGACACCCGAGAATGAGAAGGTGTATGTGTATGGGGAAAAACGTCATCACATGCCTAATGTGATTACCGCCATTAAGGCGAGGAAAAGTATATCGAAAGGTTGTGCATCGTTTATTGCATACGTATTAGATGGCCGAAAGGAAAAGAAGTCGATGGATGATGTCAAGATTATTCGAGATTTTCCCGAAGTGTTTCCCGATGACTTGCCCGGTTTGCCACCGGAGAGACAAGTCGAGTTTAAGATCGATTTAGTGCCGGGGGCGACGCCGATCGCTCGTGCTCCATATCGTTTAGCTCCCACCGAGATGCGAGAATTGATGACTCAATTGCAAGATTTATTAGATAAGGGTTTTATTCGTCCGAGTTCGTCACCGTGGGGTGCACCGGTGTTATTTGTTAAGAAGAAAGACGGCTCGATGAGAATGTGTATCGACTACCAAGAGTTGAACAAACTAACTATTAAGAACCGGTACCCGTTGCCGAGAATTGACGGTTGGATAGAGATGCGGGGTTTAGGTATTCAGGTTCAGGATCGAAGGTTTAGGTACGCATGGATAGAGATGCGGGGCCTAGAGTAGAAGAACTTTAGATTGGATTTATACTTAGCTTTGGTTTTGATCTATTTTGTAACACCAAACTTTATACTCTGATTTTCATACCAAAGGTTTTTGTAAATCCATATTTTGGAATAGTTCTTCTATTTATGAAAAATGATTTATTTTAGGCAAATGTTTTGTATTAAAATTTGAGGTGTTACAGCAACGATCTTGTTCTTCAATACTTGAAGAACACGAAGAACGAACAAAGAACGAAGAACACAAACTTGTGTTCCAAGTTTCGGCAGAATGGAGGAGAGTGGGGCTAGGGATTTCGTGATTTAGGTGTAAGGAATCAACATCTAGGGTTAAGTCATAAGCCTCCTATTTATAATAGAAGATCTTACATTTAAAACCCTTCTAGTTTAATTAAGATTAACTTCTTAATTAAACTTCCTTTTTACACTTCCATCCCTTATAGTTTAACTAGTTTATTATTGTTTCACTTAACTACTAAATGTTTAGTATTAATGCACTAATAATTCGGTACCCATATACACGAATTATATACTTGTATTTATACTTTTAATAATTAATTATATAATAACCTTTATATAATTTATACAACAATATTATCCAATTAATATATGATTTAATAGCTTTATATCATATCATGGATAATCTATAATTAACACATTGTATATTTACTCAACTAGTAAATGTACAACTACTTGTATTAATTAGTTAGTTAAACTAATCTAGTAATAAGTTAAACTTAACTTAATACGTAACTGATTCATAATGACTATTATGAATCATTCCTCTTCGTAGTATCATTGCATAACTTGCTCGTATTACATGCACTCACCGGTGTGACCCTTAAGTGTTTCGTAGGCATTGATGTATCATCATAGATTAACTAACTATGCACATAAATCCTTCATAAAGTTGAGTTTAAAAGTTATGCATATTTTGGCATGAGCTGATACTAATTCGGGTATTGTTTCGGTTAGCAGGAAAAGGGAAGGCGAAGACTCAGTGATATAAGATGATTGAGTGGTCATCGATAGTGCCAAGGTGAGTGGACTTATAACCTTTGTACTGTTTAAATTGCAATGGTTTAGGTTGCAATTTGTTAGGTTGGTTTTGGAAGTTGTTGAGTTGAAAATGAAGGATTTTAGCATCTGCAGTGTCTCGTGTCACGAAAAATGGGTTTCGTGGCACGAAGTTGGACAGAAAGTGATTTTCGTGCAGCACGAACTTTTTCGTGCAGCACGAACTTTTTCATGCGGCACGAAGTTTTGGGTTCATGGAACGAACCTGCTGTTTGCCTACAAAATTTTGTGTTGTGATTAATACAGTATGGTTTAATGTTAATTAACTGGCTATGTGTTATTTAATCGATATGTGCACATGGAAAAGTATAGAGGCAGCCTGACTGGGGGTTGGGCTTTCGTTACTGTTAGATAACGGTAATTGTACCTTGGCATATTCGTTGTGTCTTAAGGAAGCTTTACCATTGCTAATGAGTAAAGGGCTATCGGTAAGCTGTTGTTAGGCCCACAACAGTTGTAAGGTTCCGCAAAACCGCCGTACATCTCGTTATATGTGATTAAGTGATAGAGATTGTGAATCGAGATTGTTGGATTTAGACATTATAAAGTGTTATAGTTTCAATCACTTAGCTTTGTGTTAATCCCCCATTGTGTTGAATCTTTTGCAGGATATTGGGAAGTTTGTGATTAGGAATGGATGACCAATACTTAAAGATATGTTTTTGGAGTCGAGCCGAAAGTTTATAACATCGTTTTGTAAATGTTAAATTACTTTATTTTTATAACGTCTGTAAATTAATTAGTTAAACGCTTCCGTGTTTTGTTTTAAAAAAAATGGCATGAAAATTTCAGTGTTACAATTTGGTATCAGAGCATTGGTTTGGCAATGTGTATACATTTTAGGTGTACATTTCCAAATCAAAGCTCGAGTTTGGTCAAACATTCCTAGAGTGTGGGGATTAGGAAAGTTCAGATAAGGCGGGGAGGTTAGTATGTTAGGTACTAACGAATTAAAAACTAACGTTTTGTGAGATGATGTGTTGATTACAGATATGGCCGGTAACGAGCAGAACACCCCTGTAACCCTATCAACGACTGAACTGGGTAATGTTGAAACTTCAAGAAATACAAATGATAATCGGGAAGAGTATATTGTTAGAATGGAAAATGAACTACATCATCTTCATAATTATATTGAAGAAATACAACGAAATCAAGCTAAACCACCGGAGTACAAAGGTAGTGATGATCCAACTGTGACTTTAAATTGGTTGAGGGAAATGGATAGAACCTTAGACGCGGCAAATTATGAGGAACGAATGAAGGTGAAATATGCTTCTAGAATGTTAAAAGAAAGGGCTATGGGATGGTGGGATGTATGGACGAAACAGATGTCTCCCGCCGAGGAAGATGCAATCACTTGGAAAGAATTTTATGAAAGAATGTGTGATTACTTTTGTAATGAATTCGAGATGAACAAAATTAGGATGGAGTTTATGAATTTACAAATGGGAGATAGGATGTCGGTTGAGGAGTTAATCAAACAGTTCAACGATAAACTCAGATTTGTGAAGCAGTGGGTGCCCGATGAAAAGTCACAGTTACAACATTTTGTGGAAGCATAGTTGCCTGATTATAGAGGTATAGTTCGAATAGCATGTTCATTAACTCAAGCTTTTAATTTGGCAAGATCTGCTGAGGGTGATCATAAAGCAAATGACAGAATGAATCGGGAAAGAGGAGGTTCACAAAGATCCAGATTTAATCAGACGGGTTCTCAACAAAGTGGAACGTGGAAAGGGAATCAGAGACAGGGTTCTCAAGGGTCAAATGTTAGAAGACCGAGTGAAAGTGTGTCTAGCCAAAAGTCACAATGGTGTATTAGATGCAAATCTTATCATTCTGGGTCGTGTACGGCTCAGACGATGAAGTGTATTCGATGTGGGCAGATGGGGCATGAAAGTAAGGATTACAGGTTTCCTCGGAATGTGTGTTGGAATTGTCAGAAGGAGGGACATCGTGTTGGTGATTGTCCAACGGGAAAGAGGTTTGGGTCCGATTCAGGGTCAGGGTCAGGGTCGGCGGGTGGTTCGTTATCTTCAACGGGCCAAAAGAGAAAGAACCCTCCTCCACCCGATGGTAGAGCCTTTTAGATGACGGTAGAAGATGCTATGTTTACCGATGACGTTATCATCGGTATGTTCTTGATTAATAATATACCTGCATGTGTACTTTTTGATTCCGGTGCTAATCGTTCCTTTATTTCGATAAAATTTTGTGATAAATTGAATTTACCTGTTAAAAATGTGACAACACCATTAGAGACTGAAGTAGCAGATGGTAAGGCGGTTCCGGTCACAACATATGTGTCCGGGGCACGTATAGATATTGATGGTGTTTATTTTGAGGTATTTCTTTTAGTAATGCCGATATCCGGCTTTGATGTAGTACTTGGTATGGATTGGCTAAGTATTAATAGAGAAAATATTAAGTGTCATAAGAAGTTAATTTCTTTTCCTTTATCTGACGGGACACGTGTAGTGACTCGTGGGGAACGAGTTAATTCATTTATACCATTAATATCTCTTATGAAAGCTAGAAAGGCATTAGTCAAGGGGTGCGAATTATTTTTAGCATATGCAATTGATGCCCGTAAAGAAAAGAAGACGGTTAATGATATCCGGGTGGTATCGGAATACCCGGAAGTGTTTCCTGATGAGTTTCCTGGGTTACCTCCCATTCGAGAGGTAGAATTCAAAATTGATCTTATTCCCGGAACTAGTCCGATTGCTCGGGCTCCGTATCGATTGGCGCCGTCGGAAATTCGAGAAATGATGACCCAAATTCAAGAACTTCTTGATAAGGGTTTTATCCGGTCAAGTTCCTCAACTTGGGGAGCTCCGGTTTGTTCGTAAAGAAGAAAGATGGTACGTTTCGTATGTGTATAGTTTATCGGGAATTAAATAAGAGAACCATGAAGAATAAATACCCGTTGCCTCGAATAGATGATTTATTTGATCAACTACAAGGTGCTTCTTGTTTTTCGAAAATTGATTTACGGTCCGGTTATCATCAAGTGCGTGTACATGAGGACGATGTTCATAAAACCGCTTTCCGTACCCGACACGGTCATTATGAGTTCCTAGTTATGCCTTTCGGGCTAACAAATTTACCCGCGATATTTATGGATCTTATGAATCGAGTATGTCGACCTTTCTTAGATAAATTTGTTATTGTATTTATAGATGATATATTGATCTATTTTAAAACCGAATCGGATCACGAGGATCATTTGAGGCAAGTTTTAAGCACTTTGAAACGTGAATAATTGTATGCTAAATTTTCTAAATGTGAGTTTTGGTTATCAGAAATGCAGTTTTTGGGCCATGTTATATGTGCAGATGGGGTGAAAGTTGATCCAACAAAGATAACAACGTTTATGAATTGGAGTGCACCGAAAACACCGTCAGAAATCAAAAGTTTTCTTGGATTGGCGGGTTATTACCGAAGATTTATTAAAACTTTTTCGAAGATTGCGGGTCCATTAACCAAGTTAACAAGAAAAGATGTACCGTACCGGTGGAATGAAAAACAAGAGAAGGCGTTCCAAACTTTGAAAGAATTATTATGCCAATCACCAATTCTCGCGCTACCCGAAGGTTCGGAAGATTTTGTGGTTTATTGTGATGCTTCATACTCGGAATTAGGGTGTGTATTAATACAAAGAGACCGGGTGATTGCTTATGCTTCTCGACAGTTAAAGAACCATGAAATAAATTATCCTACTCATGATTTAGAGTTAGCGGCGGTAATTTTTGCATTAAAACTGTGGAGACACTATTTGTATGGAACCAAATGTATTATTTGTACCGATCACAAAAGCCTACAATACGTGTTTTCGCAAAAAGAGTTAAATATGAGACAAATACGGTCGTTAGATTTTATAAAAGATTATGATTGTGAAATTAAGTATCATCCGGGGAAGGCAAATGTAGTTGCGGATGCATTAAGCCGAAAAGGATCGTCAGATAATGTTCGGTTTATGAGAATCGAAATTGTATCCGAGTTGATAGATCGATTAAAGATTTGTCAACAAGAAGCTTTATTAGATGATAATTTAAAAACCGAGATCATGACAAAGCGAAAAGATGAATTAGAAGTTGATTCTCGAGGGTTAAAAACTTTTCAATCACGTGTGTGGGTGCCTTTGATTGGTGGGTTACGTGATCTTATTATGACGGAGGCGCACAAATCACGGTTATCTATTCATCAGGGTAGTACAAAGATGTATTATGATTTAAAAGTGTTTTATTGGTGGCCGAAAATGAAGACCGATGTGGCGCAATTTGTAGAAAAATGCCATATTTGTGCTCAAGTAAAAGCAGAACATCAAAAGCCATACGGGTCTTTGAAACAACTAGAAATTCCCGAGTGGAAATGGGAAAATATAACTATGGATTTCGTTACTAAATTTCCTCGTAGCCAAAGAAATCATGATATGATTTGGGTAATAGTAGATCGGTTGACAAAAAGTGCTCATTTTCTTAGCTACAAGTGAAACCGCATCACTTGATAAATTAGCTAAACTATACATTGATGAAATCGTGTCCCGAAATGGTATTCCTTTTTCGATTGTATCCGATCGAGATTCTCGATTTGTTTCTAATTTTTGGAAAGGATTACAACGGGAATTGGGCACTCGAGTTAATTTGAGTACCGCATATCACCCACAAACTGATGGGCAAACCGAGAGGACGATACAAACTCTCGAAGATATGTTACGAGCATGTGTTTTAAAATATGGTGGATCTTGGGATTCACATTTACCATTGGTGAAATTTGCTTATAATAACTCATATCATTCGAGTATTAAAATGCCACCGTATGAAATGTTATATGGTCGTCGGTGTAGAACTCCTACTTGTTGGTTAGAAGCCGGGGAAAAGCAATATGCCGGACCCGATATTGTTGAAATGACCGCCGAGAAAGTGAAAATAGCCCGAGAGAAGTTGAAAGCAGCTCGAGATAGACAAAAGATGTACGCGGATCCCCGACGTCGACCGGTTACGTTTGAACAAGGTGAGTTAGTATATTTGAAAGTGTCACCGTGGAAAGGGGTTATACGGTTCGGGAAACGAGGAAAGTTAGCACCGCGATATATTGGACCGTTTCTGATTCGCCCGGGTAGTTAATGAACAAACGGTTGCATTAGATCTTCCTCCGGAATTAGCGGGTATTCATGACACATTTAATGTTGTAACGCCCTGAAATTTTCTAGCAATTAAATATTAATTTTAATTAATTTTATATTACAATTTTAATCAAATCCCTATGTGATAAATTGTGTAACGTTTCGTGCTCATGAGTATTAAATTTATTTTGTGATGTTCGACTATACATATACAATGGTTCTTTTAATGACAAGGGTGTCATTTAATTGGCGTTTAATTAATCGTGTAGATTAACTATTAATAACTAGAGGGTTATTTATTACGAGTTATATAATAGTGTGAATTAATAAGAATAACTAGAGAGTTATTTATTTGTATTAATTAACTTAGAGGTTTAATTAATATAACCAAGTGTTTAAAATAAACCCATAAGCCAAGGCCAACCTATTTAGCATGATTTCCTTGATCAAAAGTGAGACCCGAGAAGATTTGAGTTCGGCTAGTGAATGCTTACATGTGGGCTCGGTGTGGTGATTAAAGAAGTCCAAATTGAGAGGCTTGGGAATGCGGGCCTTGTCCCTTGTCTTTTTGATCGATCAGTGCTATGTCCAAGAGGCCGACATACCAAATATTAATACCCCAAGTTAACCCCTAAAACCCTATTAACACCTTCGGCCGCTGAATCCTTTTGTTACGTTCGTACCTCACCAATTAGAAGGAAGCAAACACAATGCTTGATGAATTAATTGGAAGATGGTCACGTGGGAAGCCTACCACTTTTGACCGAATTGGGTTTTGTTTGATTTGGAAGTCAGTTGTGATTGGTTGTGGCATATGGGATCCAAATTCTCAATTTGTTTTCTTTGTGGCCACATGGTGGCTGACGCCATCATGGTGGTGTCTTTTTCTTCTTCTAGATTAGTCAATGAGGGGTAATTGCAAGACAAGCACTCGAGTTCTAGAGGGTTATTCATGCAGCATCCTCGTTTGAGCAGTGAAGACACAGAGATCGAGCATTTCTTTTCTAGCCGTTCCTTTATTGCTTTCGGTAGTACCACCTTCCTTTAATTTTCTTCATTCTTTTATTCAACCCATGTCTAATTAATTCTGTTTTGTGTAGGGTTGAGTTCAAACCAAAGAGGGTTCGGATTTTTGATGAGTTTGATTCTTTGACCGTTGTTGTTTAGGATTAGGATTGTCGGGTTGTGATGTCGGGAAATTGTTTACTTGGTCGTTTAATCATCACAAACTGTTTTGTCCAGATTCTCGTGGAATGTGGTCTGAGTTCTAACCACTGCTTCAGGGGTGTCGGGTCAAGGGTTGGGTAAAAACTTGTTGATAAATGAGCTAAACGTTTTATTATTCGAGAAACACGGAAACCGAACCATTAGGTTCTTGGTTTCTAAAATAAAAGACTAAATTAATGAAAAATATGTTTCTGAGGTTAAAAGTTATTTGCCGGGCTGTTGGGGGTCTCGGGAATAGACGGGTTGATGTCGGGATTTAAAACGGGTTTTATTTTAATATGCTGAATTTTAACAGAATCTGTTTGCTGACTTCGGGACTGTTTTTACCACCCTTAAAATACATTTTTGGATTTTTTGGCCTTTGATGGTCTCTAGGTTTCTGAGTCCTCTTTCCAACGACGCTGACGGCTCGTTAATCTGATTCACGGTTTAAAAGTTATTGATGTTTTAGTAAACCTTCGCTGGATAGTTTTCGGTTCAGCTATTCTGTCTCGCGAGCCTGTTTTGAGCCTTTTCTGTTTGGATCTAGCTTCCGAAGTCTTCTATAAAATTTTAGTCCTCTGAGTCATTTAACTATTGTAAAAATTTGAATAATATCTAGTGAGCGGTTTGAGAGTTATAGCCGTTCCCGCGAAAGTGCTGTGTGCTGTTTAGTTTCTGCTCAAAGAACCTTTGAGTCTAATCCTAACCCGAGCTTCCTTGTACATTGTAGGACCTTCTAGGACCGGTTACAGACGCTCTTCAGTACCGAGGATACTTAGGAACTTACGATTATTCGAGGTGGGTAATCTCACTATAAACTTGTACTTACTTTCGATTCATGATTTTGTGCTATGTGTTGTGAATTGTCTTGTTGATTGAGCTTGAGTATTGATTGATGATTTATTTGAGTTATCTGTGGTTTGAGTTATCTGTGATTTGAGTTATCTGGAGCCTGAGTTATCTGAGTTTTGAGTTCTTGAGTTAAAACATTAAACATAATATACTTGAGTTGTCTTGGCACCGAAGAGTACTGGTGCCAGACGTTTTGACTCAACACCGAAGAGTACAGGTGTTGAGCCTTGAGTTGTGTGAGGCGGGTCGAGGTTGATCTCTTGTCCCAAGTCACACAAGCGCGCTATATAAATTTAAAATCTGAGAAAATAAACTTGAGTAATTGAGAATTGAGTAAAGTCTCTAGGGATCACTTATGTGGCTTGAGTTGTTTGTATTTATTTGTTTATTTTGATATTATTCACTCAGCGGTGGCTGACCCCAATCACTCCCCCATTTTTCAGGTACTAGTAAGGGCAAAGAGAAGGTCAACGGTTGATGGGCTGCATCTTTATTTATTGGATTTGGAGTTTTTAAAAGTTTATTTTGAGTCAAACATAATTTTTAACCTTTTTATTTATTTCCGCATTAAAGACCATGAGACGGTTTATATTTTTATCTGAGTTGGGACCTTTTCATTACTTGTACTTGGGGAAAGTTTATTAATTAAATGTTTTAGAAAATTTTAAATTTCTCCTGATTTTTGGGTTATTACAAGTTGGTATCAGAGCTTTGGCTTGAGAGAATTGGGTTCACAATGGGTGGATTCTAAACTCAAGTCGAAGCATGAGTTTTCAAAGTGAATTTCAAAAATGTTTTAAAATGAGTCCAAATCCAAATCGAGAAACAGCGCATCACGACAACCTTATGCCTCTAGTACTTTAAATTTTGAGTTATTCAGCTTATTAATAAACGTCGCGAGTGACGCTAACTGTTAAGAGGATATTAGAGTTTTGACACGAGACGAGCGTGAATTGTGCGACTATATATATATATACTATATAATTACTGTTGTGAATTACTTGATTATGTGGATGGTATAAGGATGGGAGATCGTAGAATTTTTGAAGCTGGCTCGAAACCATGTCGTGGGTAGGTGCGGATAATAATAGAGGGCCCCTATTATTATACGCACAGTAGGCCTGTAAACGAACCGAACGTTCAACGAACCGTTCGGCGGGAGTTCGTTTATGTTCGTTCGTTTAGCTAAACAAACGAACACAAACAAGATTTCGTGTTCGTTTAGTTAAGCAAACGAACACGAACAAAGGCCCGTTCGTTCGTTTACGTTCGTGAACATCTGTTCGTGAATATTCGTTCGTGTTCGTTTGTTTACGTGCGTTTGTTAGTGTTCGTTTGAGTTTGTTTATGTTCGTTTGTGTTTGTTTATGTTCGTTTGTGTACGTTTGTGTTTGTTTATGATCGTTTGTGTTTGTTTCATGTACGTTTGTGTTTGTTTCATGTACGTTTGTGTTTGTTTATGTTCGTTTATGTTTGTTACCCTCGTTCACGAACCGTTCGTGAACACTAAATTTTCTTAACAAACGAAAACAAACACAAAATTCCGTTCGATAAGTGTTCGTGAACCGTTCACGAACACATTTTTTCCTTAACAAACGAACATGAACAAGGCCCCGTTCGTGTTCGTTCGGTTCGTTTACAGGCCTAACGCACAGGACTCATGCCTATGTTTCGAAAAGGATTCAAGGAGACCATTGGTCAAACATTTAAGTATCATGAAAACCCTCAATTAGTATATATAAGAGATAATAAGAGTTTATGAGAAAACAGTGCAATCAACTGAATAAGAGAATCATCAAACGCGAATTGATAAAGAGTTATCAAAACATGTCAAGAGAGAGACTAATGAATCAAATTGAGTTGAATTCTTTAATTGATCTAATTGAGTTGTTAATAAATCAAGAGCGATTGAGCAATCGTTAAAACAAAGTAAAGAGAAAATAAGAAAAATGTTGAGTTCAAATTTAATGAGTAAATTGGATGAAGACATCGCTAAATTGAGAAATAAATAAATAAAAATAAATAAATAAATAAATAAACAAATAAGAGATTATAAATTTAAGTTGATAAAGAGTTATCCAAACAAATCAAGTGGAAGCAATTGAGAATAAATTAATTCCTATTATTGAGCAGTTTTTAAATTAGGGGATATCAATGAAACGATGATCCAAAACAAATTTAAATGAGGAGGTCATTTATACGAGATGTTTGTATTCAATAATCCACTTGACTGAGTAATCAAGAAAATCACCCATAAACAAATTGGATTATATTAATCAAGTATACATCGTTACATTCAAATTAACAAAGTCAATTATTAATGAATGGGATAATAGATTTACTAAATAAGGAATTTACGAGAAAACAATGATATAAACAAAATAAGAGAATCATTAATTCAATTAATTAAGGTCTTAATGGATATTTATGAATTAAATGGAAAAAAATTTAAATTTATTTATAAGTAATAATTTGAACAAAGAGATGTGATCTAATAACTAGATGTACTGGATAAATATAATTGGTTATTGAGAAGTATCGAATGAAATGAGAATTTTATTTAACGACAAAAATCGTCATATGGTAATGATAATACCAAACATTTTAAGAGTAGGCCAAAGTGAAGATTAATACCCAGATTTGAACAAGAGATAATCGTGATTGTGTAACGCAAAATAAAAAGTGTGGTGCTAATAAATGTAACAAACTTGACTTATGGAAAGTCATGAAATGACTAATTATTAATGAGACAATAATAGAGAAGTAATGATGAGACTAACAAAGAGTAATTAGTGATAATTGAGGAAATCTAATAATGATGTGAGAATCCATGAGAATGTTAATGAGAAAGCTAACACGTAATATGAGCGACGAATAATTGTTATAAAGTGATAAAAAGTTAATGATTAGGGGTGTGGGAGGGCGTAAAGAGTATACGTTGGGACCGACTCACACATGTGTATAAGAGTTTAATTATCGAGTAATCAGATAAACCTTAAAATATGAAATTAAAAGAGAATTAACAAATCGAACAACTGAGTGTTCGTAACGAATTCTATGGGTATTGAATATGAGATTTTGAGTGCCACTTCCAAACTCGGGGACGAGTTTTCTCCAAGTGGAGTTGAGTGGTGGTAAAGGGAAAACTACTAATATTAAGAGTGCGAATAAAGAATAATTATAAAGTTGTGAATTATTAAATTCGTATATTGAGCTAATGAAGATTAATAAATCGAGCTAAATGTGAAAAATAAAGTTTTGTAAGGAGTTAATTAAGAGAATCACCAAGAGAAAATTTTGTTATGTGTTATCTATAATTGTTATTGTAATGAGCATATATGTGCATATAAGTAGCTAGAGAATCTATAAGAGTAACTTATAAATCGAGAAAGTATTCCTATTCCTATGAGAATATATAATGAGCTAATAAAAGGGTATTAAATTATGAGAATTTATTATGAACTATTCACATCGAGTTAAATGAGAAAAACGTTATTATGAGAAATTATTAAATTCAGTCGACAAAATTGTTGAGCCAAATTATTGTGTTGAGTTATATATATACATGTGATGTGACTAGGGAATTTATAAGAATAATTGAGAATAATTAATTACATGTGATGGTATAATTATCAAGTGGTGAGAAATTCATAAATCGAGGGTAATGGTGCAAATGAGAAGTGGCAAGTATATAATCATATAAATAACGACAAAGTATGAAAGTCGAGTAATGAGAATGTTATCAATGAGTCGGTCATGAAAAGATCGCCATAATAAATTATGAGGAGAAAAAAAATTATTATTAATTGAGAAGCTACCGAACTATAAGGAACTAATGAATCAAGTTAAGAGAATAAATTATTAAAATGAACCGAATGACAAAACTTTATTTATAATCAGATATTAAATTTAAACTAAGGGGAATATCGAGTTAACTTATTAAATTAAATGCCATCAAACATTATACTTTATTGAGTAATTATTAAACCGATAGTAGTTATTAAAATAAATACACCAGAATAATATAAGTGTATCAAGTAATAACATTTTACTAAAATAATATGAGTTCTAAATCGAGAATTAATGAGGTTTATATGTGGACAATAAGTCAATTTGTACAAGAGACAAATTAAATGAGAATAAAGCAAGAAGTTAATTAAAGAGCTAAATGATAAAATCATTAAAATGAGTTGAGCGAGTAATATCAAAAAGAGCTAACGGGAGATTGTTAAATACGAGTTAACAAGGAAACTAATAATGCGACCTGAAAGAGAATTATATATTCTTGTAGCCTATAAATTAAATTTGACCACGCGGGGGATTGCAAAGAGTGAGAAAATGGGCACTTTGTGCGACTTGTGATAAGTTGTTAAGCGAGATTCGAGTTAAATCAATAATATGCTTGCGTTGAGTTAAAAGCAAGTTGTAGAGATTTGAGATGAATGCATTCGGAGTATATGCAAATTGAGTAAAAGGCATGAGTTGCCTACTATATGAGATTTATGTGTGATAAAAACATTTCTTGAGAATATTGTGCTTGTTTGTGTATTGTTTGACAGTGGTGTGAACCGCTAAATTGTTCATTATGCTTTAAAACAAACTGATGGTCCATAGGGTGGGGACCTTGAGATGCCATTATTGGTAGAGATTGCCAATAATAATATTTTTTTTTTTATGTTGATAAAATGTAAAAGTCATAAATTGTTGGAACTGTGCGAGTAAACTTTTCCCATAAAAACTTTTTTTTTAATCGCCGTGAGATGGCCGAGTATGATTGCGAGCACAGATTGAACGACGGAGTACTACGCCGAGATCATCAGTCACCACAACCAAACCGTAACAAATCTCAAACTGGAGTTGAATCGGAGATCCAACGCAACGTTAGCCGCTGCGTGTAGCAACCGTACCCGACTACGAGAGCAAGAAGACGCCTTCAGCAGAGTATCAAGAGTTATTTGGTACTTATTATCGACATTTTTCTTTTGATAACCGAGTTCCTTAGTTAACATTCTGATTTTTGCGCCTTATCGTTTTGCGCCGCTAGAGACTGAAGATTTGTCTGAACAATTGCGAGAGCCGGAGTTCATTATGATCGAGTAGGCCACCCTGAAGAGCTTATTTTATTCGTACCTTTATCGTATTTCCCATTTGTGTATGCGTGTCGTGGGCGAGCTTGAGTCTGAGATGCGGGATCGCTACCTGGAGCTTCTTCCGAGCAATGACTACGGGGACGAAGTCTATTTCAAGTGGAGTTGAGTTGTAACCCCCTGAAATTTTCTAGCAATTAAATATTAATTTTAATTAATTTTATATTACAATTATTCATCAAATCCCTATGTGATAAATTGTGTAACGTTTCGTGCTCATGAGTATTAAATTTATTTTGTGATGTTCGACTATAAATATACAATGGTTATTTTAATGACAAGGGTGTCATTTAATTGGCGTTTAATTAATCGTGTGGATTAACTATTAATAACTAGAGGGTTATTTATTACGAGTTATATAATAGTGTGAATTAATAAGAATAACTAGAGAGTTATTTATTTGTATTAATTAACTTAGAGGTTTAATTAATATAACCAAGTGTTTAAAATAAACCCATAAGCCAAGGCCAACCTATTTAGCATGATTTCCTTGATCAAAAGTGAGACCCGAGAAGATTTGAGTTCGGCTAGTGAATGCTTACATGTGGGCTCGGTGTGGTGATTAAAGAAGTCCAAATTGAGAGGCTTGGGAATGCGGGCCTTGTCCCTTGTCTTTTTGATCGATCAGTGCTATGTCCAAGAGGCCGACATACCAAATATTAATACCCCAAGTTAACCCCTAAAACCCTATTAACACCTTCGGCCGCTGAATCCTTTTGTTACGTTCGTACCTCACCAATTAGAAGGAAGCAAACACAATGCTTGATGAATTAATTGGAAGATGGTCACGTGGGAAGCCTACCACTTTTGACCGAATTGGGTTTTGTTTGATTTGGAAGTCAGTTGTGATTGGTTGTGGCATATGGGATCCAAATTCTCAATTTGTTTTCTTTGTGACCACATGGTGGCTGACGCCATCATGGTGGTGTCTTTTTCTTCTTCTAGATTAGTCAATGAGGGGTAATTGCAAGACAAGCACTCGAGTTCTAGAGGGTTATTCATGCAGCATCCTCGTTTGAGCAGTGAAGACATAGAGATCGAGCATTTCTTTTCTAGCCGTTCCTTTATTGCTTTCGGTAGTACCACCTTCCTTTAATTTTCTTCATTCTTTTATTCAATCCATGTCTAATTCTGTTTTGTGTAGGGTTGAGTTCAAACCAAAGAGGGTTCGGATTTTTGATGAGTTTGATTCTTTGACCGTTGTTGTTTAGGTTTAGGATTGTCGGGTTGTGATGTCGGGAAATTGTTTACTTGGTCGTTTAATCATCACAAACTGTTTTGTCCAGATTCTTGTGGAATGTGGTCTGAGTTCTAACCACTGCTTCAGGGGTGTCGGGTCAAGGGTTGGGTAAAAACTTGTTGATAAATGAGCTAAACGTTTTATTATTCGAGAAACACGGAAACCGAACCCTTAGGTTCTTGGTTTCTAAAATAAAAGACTAAATTAATGGAAAATATGTTTCTGAGGTTAAAAGTTATTTCCCGGGCTGTTGGGGGTCTCGGGAATAGACGGGTTGATGTCGGGATTTAAAACGGGTTTTATTTTAATATGCTGAATTTTAACAGAATCTGTTTGCTGACTTCGGGACTGTTTTTACCACCCTTAAAATACGTTTTTGGATTTTTCGGCCTGTGATGGTCTCTAGGATTCTGAGTCCTCTTTCCAACGACGCTGATGGCTCGTTAATCTGATTCACGGTTTAAAAGTTATTGATGTTTTAGTAAACCTTCGCTGGATAGTTTTCGGTTCAGCTATTCTGTCTCACGATCCTGTTTTGAGCCTTTTCTGTTTGGATCTAGCTTCCGAAGTCTTCTGTAAAATTGTAGTCTTCTGAGTCATTTAACTACTGTAAAAATTTGAATAATATCTAGTGAGCGGTTTGAGAGTTATAGCCGTTCCCGCGAAAGTGTTGTGTGCTATTTAGTTTCTGCTCAAAGCACCTTTGAGTCTAATCCTAACCCGAGCTTCCTTGTACATTGTAGGACCTTCTAGGACCGGTTACAGACGCTCTTCAGTACCGAGGATACTTAGGAGCTTACGATTATTCGAGGTGGGTAATCTCACTATAAACTTGTACTTACTTTCGATTCATGATTTTGTGCTATGTGTTGTGAATTGTCTTGTTGATTGAGCTTGAGTATTGATTGGATGATTTATTTGAGTTATCTGTGGTTTGAGTTATCTGTGATTTGAGTTATCTGGAGCCTGAGTTATCTGAGTTTTGAGTTCTTGAGTTAAAACATTAAACATAATATACTTGAGTTGTCTTGGCACCGAAGAGTACTGGTGCCAGACATTTTAACTCAACACCGAAGAGTACAGGTGTTGAGCCTTGAGTTGTGTGAGGCGGGTCGAGGTTGATCTCTCGTCCCAAGTCACACAAGCGCGCTATATAAATTTAAAATCTGAGAAAATAAACTTGAGTAATTGAGAATTGAGTAGAGTCTCTAGGGATCACTTATGTGGCTTGAGTTGTTTGTATTTATTTGTTTATTTTGATATTATTCACTCAGCGGTGGCTGACCCCAATCACTCCCCCATTTTTCAGGTACTAGTAAGGGCAAAGAGAAGGTCAACGGTTGATGGGCTGCATCTTTATTTATTGGATTTGGAGTTTTTAAAAGTTTGTTTTGAGTCAAACATAATTTTTAACCTTTTTATTTATTTCCGCATTAAGACCATGAGACGGTTTATATTTTTATCTGAGTTGGGACCTTTTCATTACTTGTACTTGGGGAAAGTTTATTAATTAAATGTTTTAGAAAATTTTAAATTTCTCCTGATTTTTGGGTTATTACAAATGTGTGTTATTTGAGAAAGTGTCACGTTGAAGATGAAAATCAAGTGTTACCGATACGGGATTTGAAAGTTGATATGAAAAAGAGGTTAGTCGAAGAACCGGTTGAATTATTAGATCGGAAAGTTACTAAGTTACGAAAGAAGCAGATTCCGATGGTATTAGTAAAGTGGAAACATAGTTTAGGTTCGAATTTGACTTGGGAGACGAAAGAAGTCATGAAGAATCGTTATCCGGGTTTATTTGAACGTGTTGAGATTCCGAGGACGGAATCTCTTTAACGAGGGGAGATTTGTAACACCCCAAGACCCGGCCTAGCAATTTTAAGGTTGTTGGTAATTTTATTTTATTATTTAAAATTTTATAGAATTTTATTAGATTTATTAGAATTTTTAACCACGGGGTTAAAAATTAGCAAAACTGAGATAGATATATATTAGTATGATTTTTATATATCTGGGTCCACTTTTGAACCAGGTTTCTAGTGGCATTTTTAGTTTTGAAATCAAAATTCGTTTAGGGTTCCAAATTAAACATCGTATTTTAGAATAATACTGTTTATTTTAAAAGAGGTGACCACCTCATGTTGGGCACGTGTTACGGGCTTTTGAAAAAAATGAGTTGTGTTCCAGCTCTATCTCGATCTCTCTCGTCTTTGCTCTCGTTTCACACACACAAAACACACACAAGTATAGAACTTAAGAATTGAAGGGTAAATCTTTGAAGTCTCTAGTCCCAAATTCGAAATTGAAGCTTCTAACTAGTAAGTAATCTTCTCTTTTAATTAGGGTTAGAAGTTCTTGAGTATTCTTGCTTATTTCAAGAATTAGGGTTTAGTGTTCTTGGTGGGTTTTGATCAAAAACCGAAATTGATGATTTCTATGGATTAGATTATAGTAGTGAAGTGTTATAGATGCTATATGAATGATTAAATCATCCAAATTAAACCTAATTCATAAATTATGATTATTGGTCTAGAACCCTAATTTTGGAGATGAGGATTTCTGTGAATTTGTGATTGTTTAGGATTGTAATTAGTGTTATAAGTGTGTTAATAACTAGTTATAACATTAAATTAATTGTTTGGTAATATTTAGACAAAAAATAGTAAGTTGTGAATTTTGGTTAGTTTGACTCTTTATAAGATCAAACCTGGATTAGATGATGATGGAAATTGGTTAAATACAATTCTTAAATTGGTTGTGATGTTGTGATGATATTGAGTAATGTGTTGAGATGTTTTAGATAAGAATCGGGTTTTGACCCGTTCGGGTCAAATTAGTACCTTAGAGATGTATATGTAAGTTATATGTTGGAATTAACTTTTGTGGATTCAAAGAACTTGTTTATGCATAAATTGTATTGTATTTATGGGTCTAAAGTTAAGTTTAAAAGTTATGCATATTTTGGCATGAGTTGTACTAATTCGGGTATTGTTTCGGTTAGCAGGAAAAGGGAAGGCGAAGATTTAGTGATATAAGACGACTGAGTGGTTATCGATAGTGTCAAGGTGAGTGGACTTATAACCTTTGTACTGTTTAAATTGCAATGATTTAGGTTGCAATTTGTTAGGTTGGTTTTGGAAGTTGTTGAGTTGAAAATGAAGGATTTTAGCATCTGCAGTGTTTCGTGTCACGAAAAATAGGTTTCGTGGCACGAAGTTGGACAGAAAGTGATTTTCGTGCAGCACGAACTTTTTCGTGCGGCACGAACCTGAGTTCGTGGCACAAAGTTTTGGGTTCGTGGCACGAACCTGCTGTTTGCCTACAAAATTTTGTGTTGTGATTTATACAGTATGATTTAATGTTAATTAACTGGCTATGTGTTAATTAATCGATATGTGCACATGGGAAAGTATAGAAGCAGCCTGACTTGGGGATGGGCTTTCGTTTACTGTTAGATAACGGTAGTTGTACCTTGGCATATTCGTCGTGTCTTAAGGAAACTTTACCATTGCTAATGAGTAAAGGGTTATCGGTAAGCTGTTGTTAGGCCCACAACAGTTGTAAGTATCCGCAAAACCGCCGTACCTCTCGTTATATGTGATTAAGTGATAGAGATTGTGAATCGAGACTGTTGGATTTAGACATTATAAAGTGTTATAGTTTCAATCACTTAGCTTTGTGCTAATCCCCCACTGTGTTGAATCTTTTGCAGGATATTGGGAAGTTTATGATTAAAATGGATGACCAATACTTAAAGATATGTTTTTGGAGTCGAGCCGAAAGTTTATAACACCGTTTTGTAAATGTTAAATTACTTTATTTTTATAACGTTTGTAAATTAATTAGTTAAACGCTTCCGTGTTTATTTAAAAAAAATGGCATGAAAATTACGGTTACTTCCCCCGCCACTTGTCTTCTGCCACTCTAAAGACGAGAGGAGTTGTGTTCGTGAGTTGGTGGGTGAGCCCAAAGGGGTATTTTGTGTGTGTGTTTTTTGTAATGGTGTCTCAAAAAAATAAAGGGAAGAGGTATTGTTGGCATGGGTACGTCAGTGTCATGTCGGTTGGAGGGTGAGCTGACGTGACGCTGATTTGGCAACAACTGACGGTATCAGTTTGTGTAACGGTTGGGACCTTAGGCTACTCGGTATGATGTTTCTCCATGCCGTGAGAGGCTAATGTGGAGGTATTATGGTTCGAGTTTTTACCTAAATATAAAAAAAGGTTAAATTAGAATGAGATCTAAAATACAATTTTGCCTATATAACGGGTCAAACTGTCTTTACGCATGCTGATGTTATAATAAAGATCATGACAAGGATTACCTGTTTTTAGCCCTTGATTTTTTTTAAACATGCTGATGAATTTTTGGTTTATGGTGTTGGTTGTCTTCTAATATGATCTTATAGACAAACACGTGTAACTGAAAAAAATGACTAGATGAAAAATATAATTATACAGTATCCCGCATTGCACATGTACTGTTTTAGTCATCTTTAATTAATATAGAATAGGATAAATTATAATTTTTGTCTCTGACCTTTCCCGGATTCAGGGTTTTTGTTCCTAAACTTTTCTTTTCTGTTTTTTTTTTTTGTCCTTTATGTTTTTAAAATTATGCATACTTGTCCTTCCGTCTATTTTTCGTTGTTAACTGACGAAAAATGCAAGGTATATGAGGGCATTTTGGTCCTTTTCACCACTCTTCATTTTCTTCGCAAACCCTAACCTAATGAACCATAATCTAAATTAAAATTCCTACAAATTTCAAAATCAAAAGATCCTGAATCATTTTCCTTACTTGATTCCGACTAGAACCCCACCACCACGAACATCATCGTCTCCGGCAGCCGGCGGAATCAAGGCGACCCCCCATTGCGTCTCCGGTAGCTTTCATCGGAATCACGACCTAGATCGCCGGAATCGATGAACGTGACTGATTTTGAAGATTTAATTCGTAGATAGTGTTTAATACCCGATTTTTGGGGGACATGATCGTTTCTGTAATCGAGTTCATGTAATCGAATACATCAAAAATCGAGTTTCTGTTTAATTCCGATCTTAGATGAGCTGCCGTCTCCGAGTTCCTGTAATCGAATACATCAGTTATCAAACTAACTTCTGGATCTTTAATTACTCACAAATTCGAGCTCTACGTTAACAATTTCATTATGTAAACAACCAAATTTTGTAGAGCTTTTTTTACTGGAAATGTTGAGAAGGTGTTAAATAGAAAGGGAATATAGTCACTAAGAAATTGAAGAACGGTAAGAAGATTTTCAGATCTGATTGCGATTATTATGATGAAGGTGAGCAATTGCGCAGTTGTAAATAGCAATTAGAGAGAGTTTCTTTAGAATTTTGAAGAAAAAATGGAGGTGTTCGTCGTCTTCTTCCTCTGTTCGTCTTCTGACCCTTGGATTGCTTATCAACGGTGGATAATGACTGAAGAATAATTTACCATGGGAATTAGGCAATTTCTTTGTTGGATTTTTGTGATTTAGGATTAGGGTTTATCAATTTGTGATTACATTGCAGGAAGGGGATTCAAATTTTGAGAGGAGAGGGAGAGGGGTTTTCTATTTGGGAAAAGGGTGTTTTGTTGATGATGGTGGTGGTGTTCCTGTTATGAAGAAGAAGAAAAATGTAAAAATGGTGGTGTTGTTATGAAGAAGATGAAGAAAAATGTAAAAAGAAAAAGAAAAATGTAAAAAAAAAAAGGTTAAAACAGGGGCAATTTGGGAAAATGGACAAAGAAATCGTTAGTTAATGGATGATTTTAGATTGAAGGACAAATATGTAGAATTTTAAAAACATAAAGGACAAAAAAACAGGAAAAAAAAGTTTTAGGGACAAAAAACCCGAATCCAGAAAAGCTCAGGAATAAAAATTGTAATATATCCCGTAAAATAATAGGACTCGAATTCAATTGGGTAAGAAAGTTTGGTGAGTTTTCACCAAACATCGTCCATTCGTCCCCCCATGGATCATAAAGAAGTAGGTGTAGGTATCGTGAATTTAATGCCAAATTTGACCTTTCCTTTGTTATCACTCATGACTCCTTTCACTTATTTATTTTTTCCAAAAATTAGACAAATGTGCGATAAAACTTTTTTTTTTTATTTGTTTGTATTTATTAGATGTCCGAGTCAAGTAGACCGTATTCACATTATAGTTGATCATATCCCATATTAATCTTACTCTTACCGATTTTTATCTGATCACTGTGGTGTAAATATTACTGTCAATCTTTTTAACAAAATTGTTGTTATAATGAAATTTTTTGGGTGAAGATTGATGTAATAATGTTTCATAAAATTTTGTTTAGTATATTACATGACAAATAAGTTGTCATATCATAAGTTTATAAACCCACACGTATAATTTAAGTCTAGTCATTGGATGAAGATTGATGTGGAAATATTGACATGTTTGTAGTATTAAAGGTATAATATATTCATGAATAAAATTTCAAATAATGTAGCCAATTAGAAAAAAACAAAATGTAGTCTCCAAAAAATGGATATGGTATGGAATCAAGTTAATTAAAGACAAAATAATAATAATATAATTATACATAAACCCCTAAACTTCAACCCTTTTATCACTTCCATTCACATGATTTCCTATAATTACTCCATTACCCCTTGTACTACTATTAATTACACTTCCATTACTTCTAACCCCTTTAAGAATCCCATATTTACTTAATAACCCCTCTCCCCAATCCCACAAGTTAAGTACCATGTATGTACCTATACCACCAATCAACCCATAAGCAATTGAGTAGGTTAGCGGCATCAATATCAACGTTATGAAAGCCGGAATCGCCTGCTTCATATCGTCCCAATCGATCTCAACCACTGATCTCATCATAAAAACTCCGACTAATATTAACGGTGGCCCCACCGCCCATGCTGGTATTGACGCTAACAATGGTGTGAAAAAGAATGATAACATAAAATATCCAGCTACTGTCAACGTTGTTATTCCAGTCCTCCCACCTAATAATGTACATTAAACAAAAAATATATTTAGGAATCTATTGTAATTTCAATACCAGGAAAGTTTTATTTAGTAACACATTAAAAAGTAAGGTCTGAGCGTAGCCCGAGGAGCAGAACGAAATCGATAGGACTAAAACTTTAAATCTTTAAATTATAAAATCGAAAAGCATGATCAGTGTGGGTTAAGCTCAGTTCGGATTCATTCGGTTTTCGTTTCAATTCGGTTTGATTTTTCGGCCCAAACGCTCACCTATCTAAGTACCAAACCGAACCAAACTGAAAACCTAAAAGTATAACTTTCTACCCACCACTTCCAAAAGTTGTCCCTAAAACCTCGAATGTTTAGTGTGTCATTAGTCTCTCATTTAATCATATTTTTCTAGAATTATGTGGATATAAAAAGAAACTATTTATTTATTGTGCTAAACATAAATATTTTATAAACAATATGAAAAAATATTTTTTAATATATTTTAACGATAAACATATATAATCACCGAGCATATGTGACAAAATCTTTACCTTCTCGAATTCCTGTGGAAGATTCCATAAACACGGTCACCGGTGACGTCCCGAGAAGTGATCCGACAACGATCGAAGATGCATCCGACATGAACGCAAAATACTGACCTTCGAAGTCTCCATTTTCGTCGGCAAAACCGGCGAAACGCGCCATTGAATATAAAGTTCCGGTTGTGTCAAGAATGTCAACGTACAAAAATGTCACTAATGCTTCCCAAAAATAGCCTTTATTAATGCTTGAAAAACTAAGCGCACCGGCCGTCGACTGAATCTTATGAACGTCGACGACCTGTTTAAAGTATTCGTAAGCTGAGTCGCCGGCTGGAGTGTGCGGAAACGCCGTTACTTGGGTGTTACGGAACCATGAAATCGCCGTCACGAATACAATGCCGTAAATCATTGCGCCTTTTATATTTTTAACCAAACAGTAAGCGATAATTACGAAGCCGACCACGCCGAGCCAAAACGTTGGGCTTTCCATGCGGTTATGTAGGCAGTAGATATCGCCGGAAACTGTGCCGCCGGGGAGGAGTGTGACGGTGCCGTTTGGGAAAGTGATCACCGGCGCGAGTGAGGCTCGCGAGGTTGTAGGACACGCGCCGATGGTAACGAGCGTGGATGAGCTGTAGCCGATTAAGCCGATTCCTTGATTGTTTTGTAAGCCAATGAAAGCTAAAAACAAGCCGATTCCAGCCGATGAGGAGATTCGTACCGGCTTGGGGACTAATTTTGCCAGCTTGGCGCGAAATCCCACGGCTGAAATTAATAAAAATATCACTCCTTCTATGAAAACGGCGGCGAGGGCATTTTCGTAACTTACGTTGCCGGATCCGTGAAAGCCGACAACGGTGTAGGCAAAGTAAGCGTTGGCTCCCATTCCTGGCGCTAAGGCCAACGGTAAATTGGCGAAAATGCCCATGATCACACAACCAATTAGCGACGACGCTACCGTCGCAACAATAAGGTCTTTTCTGACTTTTGACAAACAGTCGGTATAACCCGGGTTCACCGGAGCAAACTTGCAGGACTCGTCGGGTTGGATTAACCGGAGATTTGGGCCCGTGCAGTTGCCGGCGGGGAAGGATGGGTCGGAGCAGAGCGGGATGCAGTCGGAGACGGAGCAAGGGCCGCCGGAATCGGAGAGAATACTGGCGTTCACGGCGAGGATGTACGCCATGGTGAGGAAGGTGGCGGTGCCGGCGCGGAGCTCGGTGGTGAAGGTGGTGCTGCGTTCGTTGAGTTTGAAGCGTTTTCCGATCCGAGATTTGCCGACGAAGGTGTTGAGTTGGGTTAACGGTGAGGGTTTTGGTTCCGGTGGTCCGCCGGACTCCATTCTCGCCGGAGAATTTAAAATGTTGATTTGTGAATATTGTACATGGGAACGTTGGATAGTATATAAATACGTGAGGAAGAAGTTATAAAGAGATGTGTGTGGGGTTATTTTTAGTGACGCAAGATGGAGAAATAGTGACGGGTGATATGTTGTAGTAGGAAGGGATTGGGAGGGATGATTCTTATACTCGAATTAGTGGACAGTGGTGGTATCATGGTTTTCTAAATTTTTTTATTGGGATTTAAATTAAACACAGTAATATACTAAAATGTAAACATATAAATGATGAACTTTAGTGGACGAGGTCTATATAATGATGAACTTTATATAAATCTGTATCTAAATGAGAAATTGTTATTTTTAAATAATAAATGACAAAAATGTAAACATATAAATTACTATTTTCTTTCAAAATATTTTAGATAAGATAATTATATCAGTTTATAGAACTAGTTAAAATAACTAATTAATAAACAATTAGTTATAATCAATAAATATAAGGGGATAATGAGTGTGTGGCTGTCAGATAACTAAAATTATGTATAATTTTACCCAAAACTACATATTTTGGTTAAAATTCTTATTTTTGACAAATAGCTTACCACTTTCAACCTATCTATTACTTAACAAAATTGAAAAATAAACATTAACGAAATTGATACGGATATAAATGAATCAATATTCATATGCAATTCAATCAAAAATTTGATGCTAAAAACGTTAATAAATTGATACAAATTAATCAAAGTTGATATTTGTTTGGCATTGCGTATTACTCTTTGCTGGCAAAAATATAAAATGAATCTTCCATTATGTACGAAATCAGTAAATATGATATGGAGTTCATTGATCTAGGCAACAGGTGCTAACTATTAGGTTTACGCAGGGGTATAGACGTGTTTTTAATTGGGTAGGACTTGATTTTAGATAGGATTTGATACACGAATGTGTTTATCCAATAAATTTTTAGTTTTTTAATAAAACTACGTAGTTTTAAGTGGTTCTACACCTAATCTTAGGTATTTGATAGTTACACACTCACTTTTTCCCTAAATATAATACGTTTAATAAAATTATCATAATATTAGTAAAATTCTAGATCTAAAAATTAAGATATGACTATTAAACTTTAAGTTCAAAAAAATAAATTTTAAAAATATGATACTAGAAATTAAGTTTTTTTTTTAATTATAGTTATATAAAAAATTGTAGTTGTAACTAATATAAGTTTGATAAATATAACAAAAAATGAAAAGAAAAAAAATGTTGTGATTTAACCGAAAATCATCACTTTATTTTGAAGTTGTCTTGGGATATAAACTAGATATACAAGTTCTATTACTGATGCTGCAGTTGATACTAATTAATGAAGAATGAAGTTAGTACTGATGGGGCAGAAACACTATCTACTACTGATGCTAATCTTGGAAGATTACTACTGATGATGTTACTACTGACGATCAATTGTTACTACTGATGTTATATTTAGAGTTGATCGTGTCTGAGATTCTAGCATAGTTTGTTATAGAATGTATATCTTATTGTAATTCAATTGTAATCGATTCCTAGAATAACTAGGTTAATAATTTAGGCTTCAAGGACTATTATATATAGTTCCTTATGAATTGTAAACATACGTGTATTGATCGAACAATTAATACATTGAAGCTTTTTGTGATAAACTGTGTTCTTCGTTTTATTCTCATTCGATTACAGTTTACATTGTTCTTAATCTAATAACATAAGTGTTAATCCGCTGTAACTTCTTGTGTTAGTAGATCTGAGTTTCTAATAACTTTATTGAGTTATTCGATCCTGACAAGTGGTATCAGAGCTTTACGGTTCTAGATCTACGAATTAAGAACAACAAAAAGTTTCATACTTTCGATCTTAAAATTGTTAATCATGTCTGATAACAATGAAAGTACTCAAGCAAACAAAATTCCCATTCTCACTCCCAACAACTTTGGGATGTGGAAAAACAGAATCAAGCAGTATATGCTTATTACTGATTATTCCATGTGGGAAGTTGTTGTTGAAGGCAACAAAACCATTCAGACTCAAGCAGCAAGTTCATCAACTGAAGCAGACAGACTTACGTGTGAAAAGGAAAAGAAAGACAGAGGAATTGAACTCAAAGCTCTAAGCACTCTTTTGCTTGCCATTCCAAACGACTATCAACATCTCTTTGTTGAATATGATGATGCAAAGAAACTATGGCAGGCTCTGGAAAAGAGGTTTGTCGGTACAAAGAGCACAAAAAGAAACATGAAGTCTGTTCTGAAATAAGACTTTGAAAACTTCAAAGGACAGAAGAATGAATCATTGTCTCAAGTATTTGATCGGTTCAACAAACTCATTGGTGAACTAAATCAAGTTGGTTATAAACCAGACAATGATGATATCAACAGAAAGTTTCTCAGGTCTCTAGGTGAAGAATGGTCTATGTACACTGTGATATATAGACAAGGAGATGCACTAGAAGAAAAAGAACTTGATGAACTCTACAATGAACTGAGAGTGTTTGAATCTGAGGTAAGTACTAAAACTCCAAATCTACCTTTAAACAATGTTGCTTTTGTGTCAAATACAGGAACAGGTCAGGAGGCTATGAAGAATGCAGGAACCGAAGATTTAGCCAGAGAATCTTTCTTCACTAGTCATGTGAGTACTGCATTGATTAGTGAGGATTTAGAACAACTCAATCCTGATGATTTGGAAGAGATGGATATTAAATGGCAGATGGCTATGCTAAGCTTAAGAACCAAAAGGTTTCTTAAAAGAACTGGAAGACAAAATCTATCTTACAACAAAGGTGATAGAGCTGGATTTGATAAAACCAAGGTTAAATGTTACAACTGTAGCAATCTGGGTCACTTTGCCAGAGAATGTCCAAGCAAAGATCAAAGATCAAGCTACAACAAAAACATCACTTCCAACTCAACTGCCTTAGTATCTCAAGAAGGACAAGGGTATGACTGGAGTTTCCAAGTAGAAGAACATGCACAGAACCAAGCTCTCATGGCCTTTACTACTGATCCTTCTACTACTGAGGTACATTCTAAATCCTGCACTCCAGAATGCATTAAATCATACAAAGAATTAGAAAAACTAAATAAAGAAACACTAGAAGAGATGATTTTAAATAGAAACAGAAGAATTGAATATAATGGTTGTATAGCTGATTTAGAAAACCAAATTAAACTCTATAAAATAATTGATCAAAAGATAAAAGATGAATTGCTACAAACCACTTATGAAAAAGAACATATTGAATTGAAATTAAAAGAAACTTTGATCAAACTTGAAGAATGTCAAATGGAACTAGAGCAGAATAAACTAACCATTAAAAAGTTTAAAAGAAGTTCTAAAATTGTCAATGAGTTAACTAGTAATCAAACTACAGAAAAAATTATTCATGGAGTGGGATATCATGCAGTCCCACCTCCAATAAATTTTATTCCTCCATTAAAGTCTAGTACAGAAAGAATTTTAAATGATTTAAAAATTGAAAGTCAAACTGAATCTGAAACCAATAATGAATCAAATGAATCTTCTGATGATGATCAAACAATGGAGTCAGATGAAACAAGTTTTCACACCACACAAAGTCAACCTGAATCCCCAAAATACAACTCAGAAAATATACCTACAATTTTAAGAAGGGGAAATCAAAGGAACTTAAACCAATTAAAAGAACAAAGAAAACCTGAAAATTCTAAATCCACAAAATTATCATGCTTAATTTGTAACAAAGTTAATCACATAGCTAAAAACTGTCACTTCAATCCTATTAACAATCAAGAATTTAAAGAATTCAAAATCAACAAAGAAAAGGAAAAAGCCTTAAAGTTAAAACAAACTAAAGAATCAAAAGAAAAGGAATCTAAAACACCAAAACGAAAGGAATTCAATAAAACATATGCTAACACTCATAAATTTGGAAGAACTGCACCACGATTTGTTCAAAATACCAGGTATAACAGTCCAAGCAGAAGCAATTATTTTAAAAACAATGGAACTCAAAATCGTTTTCCTCAATTTTCAAAGTTTTCAAACATCAGTAGAAACTATTCCAGGTTTACTACTGGTAAAAACCCTAATTACAATGCTTTCTGGTATAACTATAGAAACACTACTGATTATGCTCAAAACTCATATTACCCAAACACTACTGGTCCATCAGTAGTGAAATTTGCAAAAGCTAAAAACTACGGGTATAAACCTAGATCAGTAGTGACTCAAAACATCAGTACTAAGTACAAAACTACATATAAGAATCATTCAGTTAAAAAGTCTTATTCTTCAAAGGATGAACCCAAGACAAAACAAGATTGGGTTCCCAAAATTATCTAATCCTTTTACTTGATGTGCAGAGTATCCAGATCCCTGAAGAAGGCAGAACATGGCATATTGATAGTGGATGCTCTAGACACATGACTGGAAATCTTCAAATTCTTAGAGATTTCAAGTCTTTTGAAGGAGGGTATGTTGCTTTTGGAGAAAATCCTAGGGGAGGTAAGATTACAGGTAAAGGTACAGTATCAAATGGTAAAATTACTTTTGATGATGTATTTTATGTTGCTGAGCTTAAATACAATCTGGTTAGTGTGTCTCAAGTCTGTGATAAGAAGAACAAAATTCTTTTTACAGATGTTGAGTGCATCATTCTTTCTCCTGATTTTATTTTAGATGAAAAATATGTTGTTTTAAGAACACCAAGGAGAAACGATGTGTATTGCCTGGATATATGGGGAACTCATTTCATCAAATGAGATCAACTGTTTTATATCTAAGGCAAACACAAATGAATCAGAACTTTGGCATAGAAGGATGTGTCACACAAACTTTAAAAATATGAACAACTTAGTCAAGAAGGATTTGGTAGTTGGTCTACCACAAAAAGAATTTATGTGTGATCATCATTATGTTGCCTGCCTAAAAGGTAAACAACACAATACTTCTCATAAGACCAAAACAATTAACTCTATTTCTAATCCTTTGCAACTCTTACATATGGACCTTTTTGGACCTACAAATGTAATGAGTATTGGAAAGAAACAATATTGCCTTGTTATTACTGATGACTTTTCCAGATACACTTGGGTATTCTTTCTCAGGACCAAAGATGAAACAAGTGAAATAATCAAGAATCTGATTGTAAAGCTGGAAAATACAAGAGATCTCAAAGTGAAAGCAATTAGATGTGATAATGGAACTGAATTTAAAAATACTAACCTAATTGACTTCTGTGATCTTAAGGGTATTGACAGGCAGTACATCTCACCAAGAACACCACAACAAAACGGTGTAGCTGAAAGAAGAAATAGAACTATCATTGAAGCAGCCAGATCTATGCTTGCAGATTCAAAATTACCAATAACTTTTTGGGCTGAAGCCGTTAATACTGCCTGTTATGTTCAGAACAGAGTATTAATAGTTAAGCCTCATCTTAAAACACCATATGAACTTTTCAATAAAAGAAAACCATCAATAAGTTTCTTAAAATCATTTGGTTGTCCTTGTACTATTTTAATTACAAGAGAACAACTTGGTAAATTTGACTGCAAAGCAGATGATGGAATTTTTGTAGGATACTCAACTCAAAGCAAATCTTACAGAGTATTTAACAAAAGGCTGAGAATCATTGAAGAAAGTGTAAATGTATCCTTTAATGAAAATCTTATGAATGAACAAGGAAATGTTCCAGATTGGTTGTTTAATATTGATAATCTAACCAAATCTTTTGATATCAATTATGAATTTAATACAGGAAATTCAAACAATCAAAGCCAGCAAGTAGGACCATCATCAAGTGGAAGGCAAGAAATCATGAAATATATCTTAGTTGATACTGCTCCCACAGTTAATACTGAGGACAGTAGTAACTCTGGTAACCCTAATTTCAATGATACCAGTAACAACTCAAATTCTGAAGATACTACTGATCCCAGTAGTAACTCTGAACCTCAGAATTGTGATGATGATTTACTCAATACTGATGCCAGTAATACTGATGCCAGTAGCAACAATGATACTGCTGAAGTTACTGAAGAGAATGTTACTACTGACACCAGCAGTAGTGATGAGTCTCCTCAAAATGCAAACAATCAAGAAGAAGCAGGGACAGATGCACAAATTCCTGAATCAAATGAGTCAAAATTAGATTCTCAACTAACTGTTGACAAAATCCCTGGAACCAGAACTGAAAAGAATCATCCTTTGGACCTAGTCCTAAGTGATGTCAATTCATCCATGCAGACAAGAAGCAAATTTAATTCTGCCTTGAACTCTAACATTTGTAATATCAGTCTAATATCTAATGAATGCATGTATGAATGTTTTCTGTCTCGGGAAGAACCTAAGAAGATTCAACAAGCTATGAAAGATTCAAACTGGATCATAGCAATGCAAGAAGAGCTTCTTCAATTTAAACTACAAGCTGTATGGACACTTGTCCCTCTTCCAAAAGGAAAAAGAGCCATTGGAACTAGATGGATCTTCAGAAATAAGAAAGATGAAAGAGAAATAGTGATCAAAAACAAAGCAAGACTTGTAGCTCAATGATACACACAAGAAGAAGGCATTGATTATGATGAAGTTTATGCTCCAGTTGCCAGAATTGAAGCAATCAGAATATTTCTAGCTTATGCTTCATACAAAAGAATTAAAGTCTACCAAATGGATGTAAAAAGTGCTTTCTTGTATGGGAAAATAGAAGAAGAAGTATATGTATGTCAACCCCCAGGCTTTGAAGATTCGGAACATGATGACTATGTGTTCAAACTAGACAAAGCTCTATATGGCCTTCATCAGGCACCTAGAGCTTGGTATGATACATTGTCCTCGTACCTACTGAAGAACAATTTCAAGAGAGGAGCCATTGACAAGGCATTATTCACAAGGAAGGTCAAAGATGATATTCTACTGGTCCAAATATATGTAGATGATATCATCTTTGGATCAACAAATGATCAACTGTGCAAAGAATTTGAAGAACTGATGCAGATCAAGTTCAAGATGAGCTCAATGGGTCCAATGAATTTCTTTCTTGGACTCCAAATCAATCAGAAATCAGATGTATTTTGATCAATCAATCAAAATATGTCAGAGACATCCTAGAGAAGTTTGCAATGAAAGATAGCAAAAGTGCCAGCACTCCAATGGAAACTCACAAACACCTACATCCTGATGTTGAGGGGAGGATGTAGATGAGCACCTTTACAGATCAATGATAGGATCTTTGATGTATTTAACTGCATCAAGACCTGACATTATGTGTAGTGTTTGTGTATGTGCCAGATATCAAGCAAAACCAAAAGAGTTACACTTACAAGCAGTCAAAAGAATCTTCAGATACCTGAAAGGAAAACCCTCACTCGGTCTCTGGTATCCACATGCATCACCATTTGAACTCATAGCCTACACAGATAGTGACTATGGTGGTGAATGCCAAGACAGAAAATCTACTACTGGTGGATGTCAATTCTTTGGATCAAGGTTGGTGTCATGGCAATGCAAGAAACAAACCAATGTTTCAACTTCAAATGCTGAAGCAGAGTATGTAGCTGCATCTGCCTGCTGTGCTCAAGTACTGTGGATTCAAAATCAACTCCTAGACTTTGGCATCTCTATACTTAAAACTCCAATTTTTATAGATAATCAAAGTGCAATCTGTATTGTGAATAATCCGGTAAAATATTCTAAAACAAAACACATTGAAATTAGATTTCACTTTATAAGGGATTGCAATGAAAAGAAATTAATAAAAGTAGAGAAAATCCATACTGATGATCAATTAGCAGATCTTTTTACAAAAGCATTTGATGTAGGAAGATTCAACTTTTTGGTTAGCAGTATTGGAATGATTTTAATAAGTTAAGTTTAAAAGGAAAATCATGTGTAAAGTGTTTTGTACAAATTTTAAACTTTCATTTTTCTGTTTACTACTGGTTATTCATTACTGCTGATCTTGTTATTACTACAATCTAGTACTGATAGGGTTTCTCAGTAGAAATTTGTAACGTCTTAAATTTTCTTATATTTAAATTAATTACTTTTAATAAATAAATTATGAGATTGTCTATTTAATTGAGATTATATGTGTTATGTGCCGTTACGCGTATTTAATTCGAGTATCTAGTACGTGACGTTTTATTTAAATAACTAGAGGGTTATTTATTTTGTGATAATTAATCTAGAGAATTAATTATGAGGTTTGTTAAGGTTAACTTAAAAGTTTATCAATTTTTGAGGCCGGCCGTAGGACAAGGCCAACCCGTTTAGTATACGTTCCTTGATCAGAAGTGAGACCCGGGAAGTTTTAAGTCCGGCTAGTGAATGATTAGGTGTGGGCTCGGTGTGGTGATGAAACAAAGTCCACGTTGAGAAGCTTGAGAATGCGGGCTTTGTCCCTAGTCTTTTGATCCATCGGTGATAAGGCCTAGGGCCCGAACAAGTTATTTTTAAAGATAAAATAAACCTAATCCACCATTCCTTTCTTTCCATTCGGCAGCCACCATGTGGGCATCTCCCCCTCGATTTCTTTAACTCCAAGCCGTGACCAAGAGCACCTTGTTTCCTCCTTCTTTTTTTTCCAGCCATCAAAGCAAGTAGCAACCTCCACCGCCACCTTGTTTCTGGTTTCTTTTTGGTTTCCGGCAGCAAGCAACAACCACCACCGCCACCTGTTTTCTTGCTTTCTTTTTTTGGTTTCTGGCAGCAGGTAACAACCTCCACCGCCACCCTTGTTCTTTTGTTCGGCAATAATGATCTGGACGTTCTCTACTCCTTGTTTGGATATTCCCGATGTTAATAGTTTATGTGGTTGTTTTGACTGGGTGCGGGTATTGAGCAGGAGGCACCATTGAGAGCCATCCAAGATCGGAGCAGGTGGGAGAAATCAGTCGCAGAAATAGAGCGGTGTTGGGGCTGTGATGGTAGCGGGTTGAGATCAAGCTAAACCACGTTCGGTCTTAGTTGTGTGATTGCGTTTTGAGATGGTGGTATGATCGGACAACCGAGGGTAGCATCGCACACAGCTTGTTATCATCGATCAGTTTCGGGTTCGAGCCGAGAGTGGCGGGTTTTGTTGTTAGCCGTGATCGCAGATTGGAAGCATAGGTAGAATTCTTTCATTTGATCAATCCCATCCCATGTTTTTGTTTCTTTTTTTTTATATTTTTATTTTTGTGGCTAACGAGTTCACCATAGGGGCTGCGGGTTTGAGGACTTTATACCGAACCTATGTTGGGTTCGGTTTAGTTGTGAAGTTGTTGGTGGTGCTTTGTTTTAATCGTTCGTTGTGTCCGTTTTGTTTGGTTCGAATTGTTGTCGTTGTCGTACCATTTTCAAATCATTGTTATTTCCGTTTTGTTTCAGTTGCCTCGAGTCATTGTCGGTTAGTCACTGTTTTCATGAACTGTCGGGTTAGGTAAAAATCGCGAGTTATAACCTAAACGTTTGATAACCGAAAACCGGGAACCGAACCCGTAGGGTTCTTGGGTTCCTAAACCGAATAGTTCTCTTAAATAAATTAATGGGATTATATGAATATAAGCTTCTGTGATAAATAATAATTTTTGGGGCTGTCGGGTGTCTCGGGAATAGACGGGTTGATGTCGGGATTTAAAACGGGTTCTATTTTATTATGCTGAATTTTAACAGAATCTGTTTGCTGACTTCGGGACTGCTTTTACCACACTTAAAATACGTTTTTGGATTTTTGGCCCGTGTTGGTTTCTTGGTTTCTGAGTCCTCTTTCCAACGACGCTGACGGATCGTTAATCTGATCCACGGTTTAAAAGTTATTGCTGTTTTAGTAAACCTTCACTGGGTAGTTTTCGGTTCAGCTAATCTGTCTCGTGAGCCTGTTTTGAGCCTTTTCCGTTGGGATCTAGCTTCCGAAGTCTTCTGTAAAATTGTAGTCCTCTGAGTCGTTTAGCTACTGTAATAATTTGAATAATATCTAGTGAGCGGTTTGAGAGTTATAGCCGTTCCCGCGAAAATGCTGAGTGCTGTTTAGTTTCTGCTGAGACAACCTTTGAGTTTAACCCTAACCCGAGCTTCCTTGCACATTGTAGGACCTTCTAGAACCGGTTAGAGACGCTCTTCAGTACCGAGGATATCTAGGAGCTTACGGTCATACGAGGTGGGTGATCTCACTACAAACTTGCATTTACTTTCGTTTCATGATTTTGTGCTATGTGTCATGAACTGCTATTGCTTGAGACAAGCTTGTTTACTTGATGATGTGCTAAGTGTTGTTTATTTTAAATACATCCTGAACTGAGACATGGATACTGAGTAACCGAGCTGGGTACCATATCATTATGTGTTGATCTGTGTACATGAGTTATGTTATGAGTTATATGCATGTGAGATGTGCTAGTTGATTACATATCTGTTGAGATGATATGTGTTGAGATGATATGTGTTGAGTATGAGATGGTTTGTTTTATATGAGTACATGTTGTATGAGTCAACACGTTAATAAAACTAACCTAATAACTATGAGATTTTAATTACCGATCGCAAGAGGCGACGGCGAGAGCCAACTCTTCCCGTTTGAGTTGCCAAGGTACACTACACGACTGTCAGCGTGGTACTGCGGGGCACCTAGAGGACGGGTGTTGGAAGAGGGTGTTGTGACGAGCGTATGGCGGTGGGCGTACGTTGAGTATCGTCACAACCCACGGCGAACCTAATGAGAATTAATAAAGGCCTAATAACGAGAAATGAGTAGAGTCTTTTAGGGAACATGTATGTGGCATGAACTGTTTGTATGTGTTTGTTTATTTTGATTTTATCCACTCAGCGTGTGGCTGACCCCAAACACTTCCCCCCATTTTCAGGTACTAGCAAGGGCAAAGAGAAGGTTCATGGCTGATGGGTTGCATCTCGGTTTTATTGATGGATTTGGATTTTCACTTTAATGTTTGTCGAGTCAAACTTATTTTTAAAACTGTATTTATTCCGCATTAAATACCACGTGACGGTTTATTTTATGAATTTATGAGTGGGAACGGTTTTTATTTACTTGTACTTTGGGAAAATACTTATTTTATTACTTTAAAATATTTTTTTTTATTTTCCCTGATTTTTGGGATGTTACAAAATTAAGTCAAGTATAGAAACAAAGGTTACTACTGATGTTTTTACTACTGATACTTAGTTACTACTGATCGGTCGTTATCTGTAAAATACGACAATTACATTACTGACCCTCATGAAAATAACCGTTAGGTTATTATTCGAAGGATACTTTGGTCATTTTGCAGGTTTAATCGAAAAATATAAATAGCAAACTGAAATTAGTTTAGCATTATCTTCTCGTCGATTTGATAAACCCTACGCTAAACCCTAATCTCTGCACAATCCGATCAAAACCCAACATCAGTAACAACTCAATTACTTCCACAAATCTGAAATTCGTGCATAACCGATCACTCTCTCTGCAAGATTCATGCCAAAAGATCAAAATCAAGCACAATGGCAACCCTAAAATCACTCAATGTCAATACTGATCTTAAATATTCCGAATTCCACAATATGTGTGCCTTCTTAAGAAATCCAGATGGCACAAAGGATTTTCGTCCTATTGTGATGTTCCTAAAGAACTCATATATAAAGTTTGCTCTCACTATCAATCCTAGAGCATATCAACAACATTTAGTTAACTTCTGGACCAATGCTGAAAGAACTGAAGGTTCAACCATGTCCATGATCAAATCAACAGTGGATGGAAAGTCTATCACCATAACTGAACAATCCATTAGACAACATCTTCAACTCCATGATGAGTCAGGTATGTTCTCTTTACCATAGGAAGATCTTGTTGAAACTTTAAAGAAAATGGGGTATGAAGGAAGACCAGATATAGTTACTTTTCAAAAAGGTCTTCTTTCACCTCAATGGAAGTTTTTGGTACACACTATTCAACATTGTATCTCTCCAAAAAGAAGTACTTGGAATGAGTTCAACAAATCAATAGCATCTGCTGTTGTTTGTCTGAGCACAGGACAAGTCTTTAATTTTTCAAACATGATATTTGAGGGAATGCTTGGAAATCTGTTATCCTCAAAATTTTTAATGTATCCAAGATTTTTAACTCATATAATCAACTGAGAATTACAAAATTTGTCAACTACCAAAAATATTTTTGTAACACCAGAATTAAACAAAAAGGTTTTTGCAAACATGAGAAAACAATTTAAATTTTCTGGTAAAGTTACCCCACTGTTCTCAAACATGATCCATGATCAACCACCCACTAGAGAAGGTTCAAATCTCCCAATTGAACCTCAACCCACTCCACCACCAAATACAGCCCAAACAGAACCCATTGAGTCCACTCAAATAAATGAACCAACAGATGTCCTGCAAGTGTCCCAGGTACAGGAGATGAATCCCCAGAGTGCTACTCTTCACTTTGAGGAAGACCAGACCTTAGCCAAACAAATTTCTATCAAATATAAAAGGAAGAAAACTTCCTTAAAGGACACCAGGGGACAAATTGAGTCAAACCCCAGACTCCAAGAGTTGACCTCACAGAAGGAGAGAGGTCATGAGGAAAGGGCTCTCACTACTGATGCCCCAAAGGTGGGTGCACAGGCTAGTGAGAACATCAATAGGACCCAGACCTCGGCAACTCTAAGTGATGACTCTGAATTTGAGGCATTACTAAGAGGACCCCGGTGCCAAGAAACCACAAGGGGGGCACTACTGCTTCTTCTAGGAAGAAGAGAGTGTCCAAACAACCCATTTCATCACCAAGAAGTGATGAGGGTAGAACAAAACAAATTGAATTGACAGATAGGATGGAAAACCTTAAAGCCAATGTACCTATTGAGCCCAATGATCCACCCAAAGGGGCTGAGGGCAGTATTAAAACCACTAAATTGACGGCTATGAAGGAAAACCTTAAAACCACTGTACAAAATTGTCTGGAGTTACTTAACAATCAAGGGAAAACCATGAACTACATGAAGCACTACATCAATACCTTGAACAAAAGGCAGAAGAGGTTTGAACAAAGGCTTCAAAGGCAATCCAAATTGATCAGGAAATTACAAAGAATGATTGCAAATAGTGAGGCTCAACAAGTTGAGATCACTAAGGGGGAGAAAGATCAAATTCAAGGAATGATTGATCAATCTATTGCAGCAGCAGCTCTCCTTAACTTGAAAGAGGTTCATGGTGAAACAAGTCAACATTTTAGTGAAGGCTTGTCAGAGAAATGGATGAGGATATATTTGTATCTGCAAATCAATCACAAACAGCAGAACAAATAAAATCTCCAATTGCTACTGAAGTAATAGAGACTACTGATCCTATGGTTATTACTGATGAAAAGGATCATAAGGTTGTTACTATTGATCGTGTTGAAGAAGGACATACACCAGTAGTGAATGCTACACAAGAAGATATCATGGATACTACTGATGCCCTAGCAGTAGTAATTCCTACAGCAACCTCACCAGTAGTAAATGAAGAAAGACAAATTATACCAGTAGCAACCACATTGGTTACTACTGAAGAGGAAGAAGAAGAAATTCCAGAGCTCATTGAACGTGAACGGTTTGTTGTTATCACAAAACCTCCAACACCTGATCAACCACTTATCATACCTGACATTAATGATAATGTGAACTGGTTTGAAGTAAATGAATGTGCTCTTCCTCCACATCCAAAGATTCTATCAGAAGACAAACTTTAATTATTCTCTCCATCAATTGTAATTAATGGTATTCCTGATATGAAATACACTCCACCTCCATCTATACTTCCAGCTTGTATTAGAAAGGGAAAAGAAATTTATGATGATGATTATCCCAACAGAGCCTTAGGTCATCACATGGTAAATAAGATGAATCATGTGAGGTCTTCTAAACAAGCCAAATGGAAAGTGGACCATATGAGGTACTTAAAGAAAGTGGCTATTACTCAAGCTCTTGAAGAAAAGAAAAGGGCTGAAAAAGAAAGATTGAAAAATCAAGAAAATCAAGAAGCTGAAGTACCTATTCCTCAAATAAAAGGAATTCTGGTAGAAGGCCAACAAGCTGAATTTAGAAGACATAGAAAAATTGAAGAAGAACACTTAAACTGTCTTGAAGAGTTGGTAGCTGAATGTAAAAGAGTCAAAGGTGAACTACCAGATGACATCTTTGAACAGAAGAAAAATATGATTGACTTTTTGAAGTCAAAAGGGCATAGTGCAAAATCTTTTGGCAGAATGAGAATGACTACAATAGTAGATAAATATTGTACTGCCAAGAAGAAAGAGTTAGCTGAATTAGAAGTAGAAGAAGAAAAAGCAAAAGCTTTAATTGCTATAGATCCAACAATCATTTCATCTGGAAAACCAACTCCTGGTGAAACTTCCACACCCCATTCAAAGAAAAGAAAAGCTATTCCACAGGAACAGAAAGACAAAAAGAAATCAAAACAAACAGAACAAATTATTCATGTTCTTGAAGTTCCTGTTGCTCCCCTTGAAGACAATCCAATCATCAATTGGAGAGTCATTGAAAATAATGTAATTGAAGTTATAAGGGAAGACAGACAAGTCCAGAGATTTACTGGTTGGAAGCCAATGATCAGATCTTGTTCAAGAAGTGATATAATCAAAGTACTGATTATTGGAAAACCAAGAATGACTAAGAAGACATGGAAGAATTCTGGTGCTGGATACTTAACCAAAATGATTGATGCTGCATTTTATCCAGATAACTATCCAGAAATATTCTCAAACACAGAAAATGTGTATGCTTGGAATGTGTTACCTACAGTAAACATGTACTTCTTTGAAAGGTCAAGCAAAAATTGTGAATTATACTTATTTGAAAAAGAATATCCACACTCTGAAGAAACAATGTATCAGATATTCACTAACACAATGATGAAACTTTATGATGAGGTAATGTTCAGAGAAAAACTTAATTACTTTATCAAAAGAAATAGCAAGTATATTATAGCTCAAAGAAAAAGGCAAAATCAAAGAACACTTGAGAAACGAGCTGCTTTAGAAGAGCAAAGGAAGAAAGAAGAAGAAGAAACTTGATTAATTCAAAGTGAATTAATAAGTTTAGGGGGAGATTGTTGGGATGTAAACCAGATATACAAGTTCTATTACTGATGCTGCAGTTGATACTAATTAATGAAGAATGAAGTTAGTACTGATGGGGCAGAAACACTATCTACTACTGATGCTAATCTTGGAAGATTACTACTGATGATGTTACTACTGACGATTAATTGTTACTACTGATGTTATATTTAGAGTTGATCGTGTCCGAGATTCTAGCATAGTTAGTTATAGAATGTATATCTTATTGTAATTCAATTGTAATCGATTCCTAGAATAACTAGGTTAATAATTTAGGCTTCAAGGACTATTATATATAGTTCCTTATGAATTGTAAACATACGTGTATTGATCGAACGAATTAATACATTGAAGCTTTTTGTGATAAACTGTGTTCTTCGTTTTATTCTCATTCGATTACAGTTTACATTGTTCTTAATCTAATAACATAAGTGTTAATCCGTTGTAACTTCTTGTGTTAGTAGATCTGAGTTTCTAATAACTTTATTGAGTTATTCGATCTGACAAGTTATAACTAATATTATGTTTTGTTATGCTTAGAGTTATGAGTCAATTTTGACTACAAACCAAATCATTACCGAACTTTAGTTTAACCAAAATTCATAAGTGATCGTATCCAGTTAATAGACAGATCGACTACTGATTAATATAAGTGGACAATTAGCCGCTTCATTTTGAACCTATTCATTGTTTGCCCAATTTTCACCATATTTATCATGCATTTTCACTCTATTGTTTAACATATAAGTAAACTAAAATACAGATTAATCAATCAATACAATATTTTGTTTAATACAAAATCAACCAGTAATATTAACTTGGTGATTATAATTAATCCTAATCAGATTAACAACCCTAGGAAAACAACCAAACTCTTAAAATAACACTAAATTTTATGTATTACATTAAACAAGTTTGTGATAAAAGGATAAACTTACAAAAAAAAAAAAAAAAAAATCTTAAAACATTCATTAATAATTTAATCATAATAAACGAGCAATGAACTTTTATGATTGTATATATCTAATCAGATTTTATAAAATCAGAAAATTATGATATTGCTTTATTTTACTAAATTAAATAAGTTTTAATGATGGAGTTGTGATATTTAAGTATTGGGGAAAAAGAAACGAAATGCTAGTTGAGTTGTCATATTTTGAAAACCCTTTTATTTTGAATTTAGACAGTTGACTTTAAGATTATACCACATGACTAAATTCTTGTACGCAATGTGACAACTTTATTTTCTAAAATTTGATAATTTAATCGAAAAGTTTGGTTTCACATTTTAAATTTGTGTTCTATAGTTTGATATTTTATTATCTGACTTGATCAACCAGATATTTAATCTTGAATAGTTGAATATCGAATATAAGCTAATTTGAAAACAATACTTTTGTGACCATTTAACTATAAATTGTGTAGACAAATGATGAAACATTTCACATTCAGTCAGGTGGTGCTATGGTGGTGGTGGTAGGTGGTGGTGGTGGGCTGGTGGCGATGGTAGGTGGTAGTGGTGGTGGTGGGCTGGTGGCGATGGTAGGTGGTGGCGATGGTAGGTGGTAGTGGTGGTGGTGGGCTGGTGGCGATGGTAGGTGGTAGTGGCGGTGGTAGGTGGTGGGGGTAGGTGGTAGCGGTAGGTGGTGGTGGTGGTGGTGGATGGGTGGCGGTGGTGGCAGTCGGGGTGGCGGTGGATGGGTGGCGGTGGTGGCAGTCGGGGTGGCGGTGGTGGGTGGTGGTAGTGGTGGTGGCGATAGGTTGTGGTGGGCGGTGTGACGGTAGGTTGTGGGTGGTGCATGGTGGTATGGGTGGTAGTGGTGGTGAATAAACTCTCTTTTTAGGTTTAAGTAAAATGTCTTCCAAACTTGAAATACTATGGTCCAAGTTTTCTCACAGCAGACTTCAAAAAGATTTTTCCACATTTTATGACTTACAAAAAACAAACGCTCTTTTTCTAAAATGTTTTCGCACCAGCAGATATAAGACCCCAAAAAAATTTTTCCCAAATAATAATAAAACAGTGTACATATTTTTTCTAAAAATATTGAATTTATAGCAAATAAAACAGCATACATGTTAGTCATAATATTTTTCTTTCTTTCTTTATGGATCACGTAGCTATTTATAAAAATAAAAAATAAAAACTTTATGAACAATAATTTATTTATTTATTGGTTAAATTATGGTAGGCGATTATATTTTTGAGTTGTTAATTATTTTGTAAGAAAGACGTCTAAACTCTGCTACTTAGGTTTTTTCATGTATATTTGTTTAAATAAGGCATTGTATAAAAGAGATGATTTATAGTAATAAATTGGACCAACAATAATATAAACGGTAGTGAAACTATACGGATAATAATTTTAAGACACTGCTGGAAAATTAGGCGAACACTCAACATGCTGTTAAACATAGAAATAAATAATTAAGGAAAAGATTGGTCACCACCTCATTACAGCTCATGTCTCCAACGGCTAGGCTTGATTTCCGAAATCACCATCAAGACCTTTCCTTTATTCTTTTTCCTACTTTGTGTATAAATAGAGATTTCCCTGTAATGTTAAAACACACAATATATAATACAAAATCAGTTTACAAAGTTATCATGGTATCAGAGCAGGTTGGCTCATCATCTACCGTTTTTTTCGACTAAGCTGTCTGTCAATTTCTCCGAGCCGCCATGCATACATCCGCAGACGGCAACTCGGATAATCTGTCATTACAGTTAGCCAATCTGTTAAACAACCTCAATCCGCAACACCCACAAATTCCCAAACTTTCCAACAATCTACAAATCAATCTCAAACTTAACAACCAGAATTACGCTCTATGGACCCGTATGATTCGAGTTGCCATAGGCGGGAAATCTAAATCCTTGCTATCACAACTTACCTCAAATCCACCTGATCAAGAACACGAGTCGTTCGATCGGTGGGAACAGGAAGATCTAATCGTGTTTTCGTGGCTTATTCAAAATATTGAACCAAGCCTTGCAGGTAACCTAACAGAATATCCAACCGCAAAAACCCTATGGGAGGCATTGGTGGTCACCTACAGTAGCGGGAAAGATAAATTGCAAACTTTTAATCTCCATGTCAAGGCGAATGACATCAAGCAAAATAACAGTTCCCTCGAAGAACTGTGGATTACCCTTCAAGGAATTTGGGGGGAAATCGATCGGATTGATCCAAATCCAATGAAATGCCCGGATGACATCAAAGTGTACTCGAAAATCAGGTCTGAACAGAAACTCTTTCAATTTCTGAACTCTCTTGACAGAAAATATGAAAACATTAAGAGAGAAATCCTTCGATTGGATCCCCTTCCCTCTACGAAAGCAGCGTACGCTACCGTGCGTAAAGAAGCCGCTCACCAGACTATTCTGGGAGCAACTAACTCTGAAACGCAGGGGATAGCAGCAGGTCTCAAGGTTGCAGCCTCTGAAGCCGACGGAACAGGGCTCGCAACTCGGAGCTATCGCCGGCCGCCGGAAGGAAGAAGAAGCAATCCAATCAGGGAGGATAAATCACACCTGTTTTGTGAACTTTGTGGCATGAACAAACACACCAAAGAGCAATGTTTCCAGGTCGTCGGCTACCCGGACTGGTGGACGAATGGCCACAAAAAGAACCCCAAAAGTTCCGGAATCGATAAAGGCAAAGCACCTGCTGACGGAATTAACACCGATCGGAAAACGGGGACTGGATTTGGGGGAGTTGCAGCAGCGAACTTGAACCCTAATTTTGGGGACGAAGAAGCGTATTTTGTGCAAGAAGGTACAAGGGGTGAGAATTGTATAAATTCAAGCCCCCACCCTTATCCTTCCATGTTATTTAAAAATAGTCCTTGTCCAAATTTGCAATCACTATTAAACACCAACATTTTAATAGAATGTCAAAAAGACCCTTCCGTGCAAAACGTTGACCGTCACAATGATAACATCTTTTATAATACCCACAAAAGTGTTAAAAAGTTAGCTAAATTGCCTTTTTCATCATTTACTTATTTTTTTAATAAAAGTTTTGAAATGTGTAATCCTTTTTTAAAAAATAGTGATAATATAAATAATAAATGTGGTTTAGTTAATATGGTAAAAAAATGCTAAAGATAGGGAACAATCATGGATATTTGATTGTGGGGCCACGGACACCATGACCTACGATTTATCTGATTTCACAACCACAAATAAACCGACAAATTTTTTTATAGAAACGGCAAGTGGGGAAAACATACATGTGAAATTGGGAGGAAGTATTGAGATCTCTCCGACTCTCAAACTCTCTAAATGTTTATATATTCCAGATTTATCACATAAACTTTTATCTATTAGCCATGTCACAAAGGAATTAAATTGCTCAGTCCTCATGCAACCAACCTTTTGTATATTACAGGATATCAGGACGGGAGCGATAATTGGGCGTGGCACTGAAAAGAATGGACTATATTATGTTGATGAAGTTACACAAAATGGGAGTGCAATGTTATCTCACGGAACAATAAAAAGGGAGGCGTGGTTGTGGCACAGAAGACTAGGTCACCCATCTACCAATTATTTACATACTTTATTTCCCAAACTTTTTCCTTTAAATTGTAAGTCACATTGTGAAACTTGTGTGTTTGCTAAAAATCATCGAAAAACTTTTAAACCAAATTTTACAAGAGTTGATCGACCATTTTCATTAATTCATTCCGATGTGTGGGGTCAAGCTCCAGTTATTGGAGGCCAAAACTTTCGTTTTTTTGTCATGTTCGTCGACGATTGTACTCGAATGACCTGGGTATATTTATTAAAAAATAAAAATGAAGTTTTTGAAAAATTTACGATTTTCTATACAATGGTCCAAACTCAATTTAAAGAAAACATCCAGGTCCTTAGGTCCGACAATGGCGGTGAATTTATTAACTCCGATATGAAACATTTTTGCCAAGAAAAAGTATAGTTCATCAAACATCGTGTCCTCATACACCAGAACAAAATGGTGTCGCCGAGCGAAAAAATTGTATTCTTTTAGAAATCACTCGGGCACTTTTAATAGAATCTCGAACTCCAAAATCTTTTTGGCCAGAAGCTCTGGCAACTGCCGCATATCTTATAAATCGTCTTCCAACACAAATTTTAAAATCAAAAACACCCCTTCAAGTTCTCACCGAGCATACCCAACCTCCTCATACTCTCACTTTAGAGCCTCGTATTTTTGGTTGTACCGTATTTGTCCACATACCCAAATCTACTAGATCCAAACTTGATCCATGTGCGGAAAAATGTGTCTTTGTCGGATACGGGGTTAACCAGAAAGGTTACCGATGCTACAATCCTAAAACTCGACGTATGTTCATCACAATGAATTGTGATTTTTTAGAAACCGAATACTACTACTCCAGCCTCAGTGGTCAGGGGGAGAGCACAAATAATACGAACGACACACTGACTTGGCTCGAAACAACAGACACAACAACAATCAACCAAAACAACCCATTAACAGAAAGTACTGAAGATACCACAACGGTGACCCAATCTCCTCAGCAAACTGAAGACAGTGCCCCCCAAGAATCGACTCCTACCCTGGTACCCGAGGTAAGTGACCCGTCCCCTACTAACAATCTACATGAACAAGAAAATATGCAGGGATTAGCTCAAGAAGATGAAGAATTCACAACAATCCAGGAAGACGAACCTGAACAATATACTTTACCTCCTAGATCAAACCGAGGCATTCCACCTAACAGATATTCACCAGAAAGGGAGACAAAAAGGGGTAGGTATCCAATGGCCAACATTGCCAAAGGAAACTTATCTGAACAAGCTAAAGCCTTCACTGTAGCTCTATGTTCAGAATCAATCCCTACAAACGTTGAACAAGCACTCAAATCCAAACAATGGAAAAATGCAATGGAAGAAGAAATGAAAGCCCTAGAAAAGAACAATACTTGGATCAAATGTACCCTACCACCAGGAAAGAAAAGTGTTGGGTGTCGATGGGTATTCACAATCAAATACAAACCCGATGGAACAATTGAAAGGCACAAAGCAAGACTAGTGGCAAAGGGTTACACACAAACATATGGGATTGACTACTCAGAAACCTTCTCGCCTGTAGCGAAAATCAACACTATCAGAGTTCTCTGTTCCATAGCTGCAAACCAAGAATGGCCCATGTACCAGTTCGATGTAAAAAATGATTTCTTACACGGAGAACTACAAGAAGAATTGTACATGGAAGCTCCACATGGTTTCACAAACAACTTCAAAGAAAGGGAAGTGTGTCGCCTTAAAAAATCTCTTTATGGTTTAAAACAATCACCTAGAGCTTGGTTTGGGAGATTCACCATAGCTATGAAAAGCTATGGGTTCAAACAAAGCAACTCTGATCACACTTTATTTCTAAAAAAAGAGGAAAATTAATAACATGTCTAATAATTTATGTTGATGATATGATCATTACAGGTAATGACAAAGAAGAAATAGCAAAGTTAAAAGGAAGGTTGTTCTCAGAGTTCGAAATGAAAGATTTAGGAAACCTCAAATACTTCCTCGGAATCGAAGTCCTAAGGTCAAAGCAAGGAATCTTTATGCACCAGAAAAAATATATTCTTGACTTATTGGCAGAGACTGGTATGATTGATTGCAAACCCGCTGAAACACCGATGATAATGAACCAGAAACTTCTTATCAACGAAAAAACTGATCTAGCTGACAAAATGAGATACCAACGAATGGTGGGAAAATTAATATATCTCTCACACACTCGTCCAGATATATCATATGCTGTAGGAGTAGTGAGTCAGTACATGCATAAACCACAAAAACCCCACATGGACGCAGTCTTAAGAATCGTAAGATATCTCAAAGGAACGGTAGGACATGGGATCTTGTTTAGGACAAACGGTCACCTTGAAACTCAGCTATATACAGATGCAGATTGGGCAGGAGACAAAAACGACAGGAGATCAACCGCAGGGTACTTCACTCTTGTTGGTGGAAACCTTGTAACATGGCGCAGCAAGAAACAAAAAGTAGTTTCCCTATCTAGTGCAGAGGCGGAATTTAGAGGAATCGCAAGAGGGATAACTGAGGTACTATGGGTAAGACGACTCCTTACCGAGATAGGGTATTCTCCATGAAAACCTAGTGAAGTATTTAGTGACAACGAAGCTGCAATTCAAATATCTGAAAACCCTGTTCAACATGATCGAACAAAACATGTGGAAGTGGATCGACACTTCATTAAAGAAAAATTAGAAGCTAAAATCGTCACTCTTCCATTTGTGTGGTCTGAAGACCAACTCGCTGATATCTTAACCAAAGCAGTTAGCGGAAAATCGCTACAAGAAGTTCTAGACAAGTTGAATTTTGGTGATCCCACCATTCAACTTGAGGGGGAGTGTTAAACATAGAAATAAATAATTAAGGAAAAGATTGGTCACCACCTCATTACAGCTCATGTCTCCAACGGCTAGGCTTGATTTCCGAAATCACCATCAAGACCTTTCCTTTATTCTTTTTCCTACTTTGTGTATAAATAGAGATTTCCCTGTAATGTTAAAACACACCATATATAATACAAAATCAGTTTATAAAGTTATCACATGCTTCTATCAGAATATAATTTAAAAAACTTATTACAAAATATCTTATATTATTTAATATAGCAACTACATCAAACAACCCACCTTTGATGGATCAGATCAAAATTTCGTACCAAATTATTTCTCTGTTTGTGCAGCCAATTTGACTTTTTACCATTTGACTTTAATACTAATATAAAGATATATATATTAAAAATAAGAAAGTGGAGAATCCCATCTTGTTTTGTGTGATTTACAAAAAATGGGATTTTGGTTCATGTTTTTGACATCAATTCGAACACCTTTTCAAGTTGCAAATTGCAGTGGAATTATGAGGTTTTGAATGTAATCCTTTGGTGGATATTTTTAGGTAGTTTCAAATATTCAATTATGTTTATATATTATTAAATATTATACTAGTAAAAATTTTGTTAATATTTTAATAGTATTCAACGTGAGTTTTGTTAATTTCAATCCATGGAATGTGTGTTTATATACATTAGAAGGGATTAAAAAAATTATATTTGTATACTAAAGTTACGATATTATAAAAACTGGGTACTAAAAAGCACCCTAGCGGTATAAGTTGTTGTAAGGTATTTTTTATTGACATGGGATTATGTGTTCAAGTTTCATTGTGAATAATATGATATAAATTAAAAACTAATTTAAAGCAATGTATGTTATGGTGTTCAAAAAATAAAAATTATATAAAGAATTGGGCGTAGACACATTTATTTGTTAACTATGGTAAGTTCCACTAAGTATACACAAAATTATGCATTGGCTCATTTAATTATATATTTATTTTGTAACATGTTATTAATATATTATTTTGTTTTAAGTCATTACCAATGTAGGAGTCTTGACTTTCTCACTAGAGGTCGCATGTTTAAACTTAACTAGACCAGAAACAACAACGTAGATACTGTAGTTAGGCAACATATATTTGAGTCAAAGACTCACTCTCATTAAATAACAATGAACATGGAACTAAAAACTCCTCCGTTTATTAATTAATACATTAATCGGGAAACTAGTTTTACTATTATAAAAAAAAAAGTAAATTAGCATTCTAAGATAATAATGAACTAGCTAGATAAGGGAATCAAACCATTCCCTTTTATCAGTTTATGTATAGTGATGGTTGTCAACTTGCACAGATCCTATCAAGAAATATGGTATGAAATATAATTGGTTTTTGGAGACAACTTTATTTGAGATGAAGCAAATTTAATAATGAAGATCCATCATAGGATGCTTTCTTGTACTTGTGAATGTCAACCTTTTCGTTGACCGCCATCAAATAATTGGCAAGTTGAATTTGAGATCACTAGTAATGCGCGCTTCATGAACTTTTGTTGTTTAGTACTAAACCCATGTAAGACTAGTAATATTTATATTTAATACATATATAAGAAATTTATATGGGACACTTAAAAATAATGTTATTGTAGGTATATCTCATTATTAAAAGTGTTTATGATACAATCTTGAATGATTATTATTACTATATGGAATCTTTAATATGAGATACAAAGTATAGAAATTATCTCTATCCTAAAATACACGATATACATATGTTTACTAATAGACCTGCGCAGTTGAAGTGGGAGGAGAGCGGACGCTCAAACTTACATAAAAAACGTATTATCCGTTTGCCAATTTACTTGTCATAATCATGTATCTTTGAATTTGACCCTTTGGTTTATTGTGAAGGATTTCAAGAATGAGACGCTAATTTCACGCCAGTAGCTCGAGTGATCTCTACCCATTCACCGCACCCGAACCACCACCATGCGTTCATTTAGCTACCACCACCACCAATCAATGGCACAATCCCCCCAGACACCCGGGTACCACTATCTTAGATTTTCTTCGTACTCATTTATTTATTTCGTGTAATAAAGTTAAAACTTCTAGTATTTGTCATTCCTTTCAATTCCCAAAAAATAAAAGACTTCCTTTTTACGACTCTAATACTACCACTTTTGCACCATTTGATATTATACATTGTGACTTGTGGACATCACCCATTCGTAGTAACTCCAATTATAAATATTATATGGTCCTTATTGATCACTTCACACAATATGTTTGGATTTACCCCTCAAATACAAATCTTGAATGATTATTATTAACATAGGGAACCTTTTATATAGGGAGATACAAAGTATAGAAGTTATCTCTATCCTAAAATACAAGATATACGTACATACATTTACTAATAATTATGAAATGAAAATCTATAGCTAGCGTTTTTATATAAAAAAAATTGTATTCCCACTATAAGAGCTTTCCAAGGTGACCTAACCGTTGGCGTGATTGTTCTTTAATCCCCTCAAGCCATCTGCTAAATATTACTTAGAAAAAGATTGAACCTGTGATATCTATCATATATCAGTGAATGAAAGAGTATAATTGCTTGAGTACCATATAATTGCTTGAGTACCACGTGAAATAATATTTGAGGATGTAAATATTAACACATTAATGTTAATGTGGTGATGAGGTTACGCCTGTATCTCAATTTTACTTAACAACCCTAAATAACTTACTTTTAAAAGTTAAAACACAGGGTAATTTTAACATAGGTATATTACCCTTTTATGCAAAGATTTAACGACCATTTTACCCTTCTGAAGCCAACATTATACCTTTTAACCTTTTCAAAAGTAAGTTACCACTTGCTGGATAAAAATAAAAGTACAAGCACCACAAACAAGTGAACAAACACTGGTCTATAATATGTCACCATTATGCAATTATCCCTTTTAGAAAATGAAATCAATATTTTTAAAACAGTAAACTAAACATCTATAAGACTATAAATGAATGTATCTGTCTTTAATCGAATTTGATTTCAAATTCAAAAATAAACTTAGGTTAAAATTGCTACATTGCATTAAGTATCGATACATATTCTCAAGTTCTTGAGCTTGTTTTAATGAGTATCGTCGGCATTTCAAGCGATCAAAACAAGTTTTGCACAAAAGCATGTATAATTTTATCCAACAAATTAACACATTACTAATTAACTTAAGACAAGCCTAAACTCACTTTTTGAATATATGTTAAGCTTTATTTATTCACCATTTCATGTCCCGATGGTCTAAATAAAAGCAATAGACAAAAAGGAAAATTGTTCCAAAACGATGGGCCAAATGGAGGGATTTTAATCAATAGAGACCATTGGGTTGGGTCAACACTTCTCCTATGGTGGGATATGAATGGTTCTCAAGTAATGAAAGCTCCTTTTCTTGCTTTTTAACATTGTGTGTTTGTGCTATATCTTTCATTTTCTTTCTTTTGTTGGTGGTAAAGTTGTTACAACCTTTATTTTCGATCGCTTTCTATATGCGGACTTTAGACGTTGATCCACGGTCGATACTAAATTGACATTTAGCATGAGTGGTTGGATAAGAGTCGTGTATCCATCCCTGAATTTCCAATAACCGTGATACTTCTCCATGAGAAAAATACTTCAAACATATGTTATATTTTGCCAAAGCGATGTAAATTTAAACCATATCTAGTGTCGATTTTATTAACATTATTGTTTTGGATTTTATCATTTTACGATGTGAAAGATTTTTCTAAAAGGGTATTTTTTAACTTTGTGTTTGTAACGTAGATGACTTAATCATTGTCATGATTGTTTTGTTAGAAATTTCGTACTAAATTTCGAATGCTTAGAATCTCTAAAGTCGTGTATTCACTTTCAGATCAAAGTATTTCAAAGGTACATTCGAAATCTTCAATCGGATAAAATCAGAGAGTTAACAAGAACAAAGAATATGTGATCGTTTTGAGAAAATCGTACCAGAAAAATATGACCAAATCATTGTTATTCCAATCTCTTGAAAACTGACGAAAACTACTTTGAACTGCCAAAGGCAGTTGCAAACCGCCCAAAACTGCCAAAACCGGGTCGGTTTCGGGTCTGATTCGACGGGTCAGAAAAACCGGGTTTGAATCCGAATTCGGATTTTCCATGCATTTTTCATAAAGGAATATTAACCTAAAAAAATTTTCAAGCTGACCTGGCAGCTCAACCCCAGCCAGGGGCTCTGCCACTTGGACCCCGCCAGGTGCGCTGCCCCTTGGAACCCAGTTATCGGGGGCGCTGCCCCGAACCCCCGTTAAGTCAGTGTATTTTAATCATAACAAACTTAAACAAGTGTGCACTCCGCACCACCCTTACTTGTTCAATATTTATTAGAATTACATTTGGTCAATAAGTTTATCCCATTACACTTAAATAATATTGGTGATACAAATCACCAACATGTTTTCGAGCCTTTCACTGACTATCTTGTATATGTTCACATAAGGAACATATCGAATATGTGACATTTAGAAGATTATTTCAAACGCACTTAACATTAGGTTATCAATGGATGGTTAGGATGCGAAAGATATTAGTTTGAATGTAAACAGATGTTACAACTTACATGGGTAACAAGCCCTCACCACTTGTCCCAAAACTTGGCATGAATCTTGTGAAGATATTTGTACTTTTCAAAGGCTTTTTTGCCTTTCATTTTTCATGTGGCTCTTGGGCCACTTTCCACACTTGTGTGTTTATGAATAGAATAGTATGAGTGTAATGGGGAGTGGGGTAGAACAAAGCCTTCTCTATTATTCTTTGTTGGTGTGTGAGAGAGCATAGCTTTTAAGAAAATTGAATGGCCTAACTTGGCATGTTGTCCCACATCTTGAATAATGCTAATGCAAATGGGAATCATAATGTTGTGATATTTTAGTAGTTGTCAAAAGAGTTTTTGGTTATCATGTCATAATCACACGAAATAAAAGCCGTCTACAAGTTTAACCCGCAAACGAGAGAGTTACCATTTGCGATTAGGTCAAGATTCTTGATTGCAACATTAGAAAACTTATGAGTGCAAGACGGGTTGGTTCTAGTATAGTGATTTGTCAATTTAAGAATAACATCAAACACACTTTTACATTAGAATTACGCAAACTTGTATTGTTCTACCACTTGTATTATACCATAAAATTGTGAATTGCCGTTGGGAAAGTTACATATAAAGTCGTAAGGAAAACATTACTTACCCATATGAGTAACGATCATAAGTGAACAATTACACTTGCAAGAACTTAATGTTTACTACAAAGATCTTTTAGGAAGCAATATCTCTACTCCCGATTAAAGGTATGATTGTCTATATCCCACTACCCTCATAAAGAAAGAAAGATGCGAGGCGGTAAATTATAGCATGTAAAATGTACTCTTTGCATATTATGCATCTTTTTTTTGTTCAAAAGCTAGAGAAGGGACAATGACATTATGAAGCAACTTTGTTCTATTCTCACACCCAAAAGAAAACATCTAAGCATCCTCTTTGCTCTTTCCTTTTTTCAAGTGCATCTTCCTGCAACTTAATGTGTTCAAGCCTTGATAAAAAGGGCATCTTAAATACAGTTGTTCTTTCAAGATAAGAAGATGACACACAATGTACAACTTTCGATGCATGAGATGCAAGTTTCTATAGCGTTGATGGGTTGTATTGTTTTTTTCTTTTTGTCTATGCTAGCTATTTATGCCTATTGCAAACATCACAAAAGAATCTGTCTTAGTCTTCCTTTTCTATCCATTTGGTATATGAAGTGCTATATACCTATGCTACATAATGTTGAGAGAATAACTAGTAAATCCCATCTGCTAGTGAGTATTGCAATGCTAATACTAGCATGATCCCTAATCTTACTATTGGCAAAACTAGACATGATTAGGTTTGGAATGAAGCTAGTCCCTAACCGAAAGGAAATCAAGAAAATGGTCTTGGTCGCACTGAAGACCGAACCGACGACGTCTTGGACCGGTCTGAGAACCGCGATTTTCCGATTTTTTTTACCTTTTTCGGTTTTGGGCTGAACTAGACCGAGTACCAATTTTGAATGAAAATTAGAACAAGACACAAATCAGTATCACTACGTTCAATCCTATTTGGTTTTGGTGTTTCAACCGGTTCTCAGTCCAGTTCGCACATGCATATGTTGTAAACTATATGGATAACAAAAACAACAATATTCAATCCTTTGAATGATGAATATGGATGAGATTATAAGTAGACAATCATATTTGTACCCAGAGGTAGAGAAACTACTTCAGAGACATAAACTATATGGATTACCTTTCTTGAAACTAGTGAATTTCTAGGGTTTTCTAATGAGTGAAAACAAAGGAAAAATATACAAACTTGTAGGTTTGATGGAGCAAAATGTAGACAACAAAAGAAAGAAAACACTGAAATACCACATAGACATCCAAACATTATGGAGAAACATCATAACAATAGTCATTGAATACACTTCTAAACAAGTTCTCACTAACATTAGTGATCTCTTCATAGAAAGATAAACACAAAACACAAACACAAATTAGGGATACATGAATCATGAGATCAAATGATAAACAATACAATAACAATAACAAATTCAGGAAATTTTAGGAAAAAGATAAATTCTTCTAAAGTTACTCACCATGCCATGCCCAAACGATGTCTTGAAGAGCCGGTTTTATACGATTCTTCAACATCTTCTTATACTCCAATGCATCACCACATGATTTCACCACTTCTACCAAATGAAAATTTGAAGCAATTTCAAAAATTTCAACATCGACAAAAAGTGGACCATTTCGCCCTTCGCTCCGTCTTTTGAACTTCAACATACCACCCTTTTTCATACCGATCTCCATCTTTAAACTTGTGGCCACTTCTTCCATTTTTGATATTATTTCCGAGGCGGATTTTGTGGAAGTAAACTTAATTTCTTCTTTTTCATCGTTCTCCACAAATAAACCGGATAAATCAAATCCCGCGGATAGAGATATAATATCGAAAGCATTAAAGCTAGCAACTTTATCAAAATGACCAAAATCTTGTTTTTTTGGCTCGAAAAGAGGTTTGTCAACATTAACCATTTTAACCGTTTCGTTTTCTAAAGTGGGCCGCACTTTCGATTTCTTGGTCTTCAGTCCTTTTTTAAACCAAGAATTTTCCATTATTTTTTTCATGGAAATTCTTGTAACTGGATTCGGATCGAGGATTTTTTTTAGCAACTTACGAGCTTCTTGCGGGACCGAACTAGAGCATTTATACTCGCCTTTACTTATTTTCTTATACATTTGTATAATATTAGAGTCGTTAAACGGGAGTTGACCGGTCAACAAAACGAATAAAATCACCCCACAAGACCAAATATCGGCTTTACTACCATCATAACCTCTTCGGATAATTACTTCAGGTGCCACGTAGGCAGGAGTGCCACATGTCGTATGTAACAAACCATCTAATCGCGTGCACGATTCATGAACACTTAACCCAAAATCAGTCACTTTTAAATTCCCAAATTCATCTAACAACAGATTTTCGGGCTTCAAATCGCGATGATAAACACCGCGATTATGACAAAAATCAACGGCTAGGATTAATTGTTGGAAATATTTTCTTGCAATGTCTTCTTTTAGTCTTCCTTTTGACACCTTATCGAAAAGCTCACCACCTTTTGCATACTCCATTGCATAATAAATTTTGGTTTTTGTTGCCATTACTTCATACAGCTCGATTATATTCGGGTGTTTCACCATTTTCATAACTGAAATTTCCCGTTTTGTTTGATCGATTAAACCAACTTTTAACACCTTTTCTTTGTCAATAACTTTAATTGCTACATTTTCACCCGAATTTATATCTCTACCATGATAAACCTTAGCAAAATTACCTTGACCTAACATTTTCCCGAGCTCATACTTTTGCATCAACACATTTCCCATGTTCTCCATTATTTTTAAAATTAAATTCTAATGAAATAATCTAGATTTATTATTATATACACGAGTTTCGGGACTTGAAAGTGAATAGGTGGAACTAACCGTCTTCAACAAGCTCGGGTTTTAGGACGATTTTGCCCCTGAAAGTTGTTGTGGATTCATGGTGTATTTGAGTGAAATGAGTGAATGTGTTTTTTTGATGTTTGAATCCAACTTCATCAAGGAGTATGAGTGTCTCATACGGGCTTGAAACCGTGTAGGTTTTTGTTAAGAAATTACCAACGTTTGAACCCATCATTCCGCATTCCCAGGTAGTTGACAGTTGTTATAAGTAAACTTCTGAATGAAATAAAAACAATTATGTGTTAATATTTTTTTTCTCAAATGAATAATGATTTAATAGCAATAAAGTATTTGAGTTTTGTATGAATTGAACAACTGTCTTGTTCAATTCATACAAAACTCAAAAATCTGATTCATAACTTATATCTTATGTGCCCCAACCAAAAAAGTAGAAAAAGATTCACATAATTCAAAATCAGATTTCATGGATGTCTATCCTAAATTAGAACCTTTGCAGCTAGCAAAATTTTGAGTTTCGTTTATCAGCCGCCAAAACTTATGTAAATTTATGACCATTGATTGATTAACTACTAGGTGTAAGCATATAAACAAACACGCATACGTGTGTTTTCTAGTTTGATAGCTCTGAAATGTTATCACGCAACTGTTATGAACCAAAATTGAATCATCCGTCAGAAATTAATAAAATTCATCACCGTAGATTGATTTAATACTGTGTGTAAGCATATAAACATATACGTATACGCGTGTTTCTAGCTTGAAATATACAAATTGTTCTCACAACACTGTATTAATGCAAAACTTGAATCGATTTCAACACCTCCGATCGTAACATCTACAAACAAGTTTAAATCTAGCAGAAATGTATAATTCATCATTCATTTCAAGCAAATGAGACTAAAAATTCGATCAATTGCATAAAAATTCAACTAGGGTTCACAAATTACAGAAATCGCATACAAAATTCACAAAAAAATTCAACAAAGAAGAGAAGGTCAAAAGGAATTACCTCTTTGAAGTTAAGATTCAGATGCGTAAACTGCAAATCGACGATGAGATCGAATCGAGAAATTGCAAAAACTTTTTCTCTGCGAGATCTGTATATATTGGGGAAGATTTGGGGGAAATTATTAGATAGAAAGAATATACTGGGAGATTTGAGTGTTTTTTGTACACGTGGCGAGAATTCACAGGACGATTAAGGAGGAAGGAAGGTGATTGGTGCGGGTGCATAGTAGTAGGGTGGGCGGTGGAGCAGAGAAATTGACCCGTAATATTCGACGGCAGCACAACTACCACAAAATGATATTTCTGACTAGGCAGAGCGTCAATATTGACTAGGCCCTAGACGTCACGTGAGTTACATGTGACTATCCAGCCGCATATCAATTGGCCAAGTTGAACAGTAGGGTGTCAAATTTGTACCGAACAAAATCAACCAACATGCTACCAACCGAACCAATTAAAGTTGGTAGCCAATATGTTGGTAGCCAACATGTTTGGTTGGTAGTACCGTATCAATCGAGTATTCATGGTACGGTAATGGTACAAATATTCAAATACCATGGTAGTACCGTACCAACCAATATATATATACATATATATAAATTAATTCTTACAATATATATTTACATAAATTGTGGTCTAATTTATATCTTTAAAAATATCTCCACCATACAATATATGTAATTGATTCTTTAAAATAGATAATTTTTATTTAGCATTAATAAATCATCGTTTTATTTATCTTTTTTTTCGAGTTTGGAAAATTTGTTAATATGTTTTAAATGATGGATGATGGTAAAACATCATATTATAAAACATATCTTGATTTAGTATTTTTTTTTGTTTCATATTAGTTTGTAATCTTGGTATACGGTACCAATTTGTACCAACCAATATTGTTGGTAGCCATATAAATTGGTACCAAGTATACTTGGTATGGTGCCGGTAATCAAATTGGTGTACCAATTATAGTTGGTACGGTACACGGTATGAGGAAAATACGCGTGGTACCGTACCATGTTCACCCCTATTGAACAGATTCAAAAGATACAAAAAGATTATCCAAATTTGCTAAATTTTAAAATAGACCACTTGATGATGAATATGTTAATTAGACCAATAAACTTTAAAAATGACACCACTTGATTATGATAAAAACTAATAAGATAAGAATGGTGACCGAAATCCTTGTTGTTTTAGTTTTTTTTATTAAATTAATATTATCACAACAGACATTACAACTCACATACTCATTATATCAATATTTATTCTCTTATGTTTTTCGGATATCACCATTATACAGAATAACATACAAGAAATAGAATATATTTAGTTTTATTGTAATTTTCCTTACGAATGTTTTATACGTGATCTTTAAACTAGTAATACAATATATGAATACGTTATTTAATAAATACTAGTACTACGTATAAGCATAAAGTTTTAACATTATAAATGAATATTCAGTGTGTAATTTTGAAAATTGTTATTAAATAAAACAAAAACCATGGATTATACTAAATCTATATTGAATGGACATAAAGCATTTGACAACATTGTTGTCATTATAGAACCAAACAAAACATAAGGTGTGTGGTTGCAAGGTCATTGCAACCATAATAAGTTTTTATAATCTTAATAGGATGATGGAGATGGGCACCTAGTTTATTCCTATGCTTTTTTTTTAAGTATTATTTTGAAATGAAATTAGCTATGTGATTATTATATCATATTTGGTCATATGATACAATGTTTTGAAACCGCAAGATGTATCGGCCAATTTGCTAGTATTTTAAAATTGATGTCACTATTAAGATTCATTAAATACACATGTACAATGCACTTTTAAAATATACGTATTACTCTTAAAATATCATGTAGGAAAACAAATATAATCACTAAAATAATTAGTTAATAGTATACAACTACTTGTGTACACCTAACTTATTATGAAGCTAATAAGATAAGAAATTAATATTTATTATTTTAATCAAAAGATATGTGCCGATAGAAACACCGGGCAATCGTCAGATGGTGATAATACTTAGGGGCCGAAATTCTTTGACCGTAAGTTCGTAACCCAACACGAATTTTATATGGAAATAATTAAGGTTGAGTTAAGTTTAAATGAGTCTGAGTTAAAACACGATGACTTATCTAATTTGTTTATAAAATCGTGTCGGGTTCGGATTGACTTATGTATAAGTAGGTTGACTCATCAACCCGTTTAGTTTTATATGCGGCGGGCTGCGAACTATATATTCTGGCAATTAAAAGTCCATTGGTTAGATAGTTTTATAACGAATACAGTAAATAAGCATGAAAATTGTGTATAAAATAGAGGAAAAAGTTAATAATTAGCATTGGCGTTGAAATGTTGTTCGATTACATGTTTTGATATATAATAACACAGATGATCAATCTCCATTGTTTCATGTTATAAAAAATAAACCTAACTAAGAATAAAATAGAGGGGGGATGTCTAAATATGTGTATTAGTCATCATGTAAAACCTCCTGATACACCACGTTCGGTGTGTAAACTCCGTCGAGATTAATTTTTTTTGCTGGATTTCCTAATTCTTTTGTCGTGTCACGTGAAATTCCTCTTGAAATGGCAGCGTAAAATTGTCCATCCGAGAAAACCTATTCCGGAAGATAAACGTCAACATTGGGAATTGTCTGTCCTTGAGCTTTGTTGATTGTCATAGTAAAGATTAGCGAGCAAATATCCTTAGGTTACACATTATTTCTTACAATGTAATGGGTCAAATTTGTCAAAAGTCCTGAAAGTAAGGTGAAATATATCGGTTAAGATTTCTGTATCCCTATGTTTTGACAGAGGTCTTTAAACAAATCTTTCATCAATGTCAACACAAAGATGTGCATCACTTATAGGCAAATAGTTCTTTACCAGAGTTTTAATACCAAATATCTACAAATCAAATAAAATAAAATAAAAGTTTTGAGTTCCACGATATTGAAATAAATTATAATCTGACAAAAAATTATTGACTTTATATATAGTCAACTTAGGAAAAAAGTCAAACCTTTTACAACATCTTTATTTTCGTTACCAAAGTATGTGCCTGTAGCTAAGCAACATCTTTTAAAAATCATCTTGGTTTTTGCAAATGCACTCAACTCTGCCATAGGTCTTCACTTATTATTGACCAGTTTGACCACTTCCAAATAAGAAAACATTTACCAGAATCAGACTTATCACAAATATGGGGCTGGGTCATAACTCCAATTGGATCGAGATAGAACTCCAAGTAAAACTTTAAGGGGCATTTGGCTCGAAGTAATCTTCCGTAATGTTATTAAATTCGGTTGGAATTGAATTCGGTTGTAATTGAATACAATTACGCGTTTGGCTACTAAAATTTTGAGTTATAATTCAAATCAATACTTATGCATTTTTTTTAAAACTTTTTTAGATCTTTTTTTTTTTAATTTTATTATTTTTTTAAATTTTATTATTTAAAATATTTTTAAATTTTCTTAAAACATTTAATTTTTTTTATTTTTTTTTTGTTATTTTGAATTTTTTTTGTTATTTTATTAGTTTTAAAAAAATTATTCTATTATTATTTTTTAATTTTTTTAAATTTTTTAAATTTTTTTTAAACGATTTTAAAATTTGAAGTATACGAAGGTAATTATAACATGTGATAAATTACGTGTGGCTTATAGAAATTTTCATAATATTTTACGAGCAGTAATTTTTTCATAATCTTTGTATGAACTTCTTACGATATACTCCCTCCGTCCCTAAATAAAGTTCCCATTTGTGTTGGGCACAACATTTTAGAAGATAGTTAGTGGTGGGGTATTTGGTATTACTTTTGAATAAAATATAAGGTTTGATTGGAGAGAGAAAGTGTTTTAAGAGATAGTTAGTGGTGAAAGTATTGGTAATAATATTATTATATTAAGTGGGTCCCTTAAGTTTTAGAAATGGGAACTTTATTTAGGGACAAAACTTGAAGGTGAAATGGGAACTTTATTTAGGGACGGAGGGAGTACATAAATGCTCAAGGTATAGAATTCAAATCTATGATCTTATAATCTTTTATCATCCGCTTGTTACAAACCACACATGCAAAAATTACGATAATAGCTCTCAAAATTTCAAAATGCTTGATTTAAGGTCGTTTGAACAACAATGTTGACCAAACTGATTCTTTTGGAACCTTGAAGCTCTGTACTGGTAGAAAGGTTGATACACAAATATCTTTTAAAATTTTCTATCAACATTTTGAGTGCATAGTCAATACCAACAACATCACCTATTTGAAAATTTTAAACCGTTTAGTTGAAGACCTAGTGATTGTGCTATATCTTTATCATCGTCGACATCAAGTATGGTATTATAGAGTCCAAAAGAAAGTCAAACTGGTAACTTCATAAAGAAGAGGCAATCTACATGTATTAGTAAGTTTTGACTTTTTAGTCAACCAAGTTACATCTAAAGTGAGCAATCACCATGCAACTTCTCACGGATTTAGCATCAAATTCGTTTTTAGCTATCATGTTGATTGTAAATTTCAATATAGTTGTCAACTTTTTTCCATGATCAAGAAAAACCATATCAATTTTAAACCTATAAAGTACTTTGTTTGACCATCAAAGTCAAACACGATCAAAATGTATTAAATGAGATTTAAACTTTGTACTATACAAGTTTGACTTTTTAGGTAAACAAAATACGTTACAAGTTCAAATTATTCACACATAATCATATACGTAGCAAAATTTAATAAATTTAGTAACTTTTCTCAAAATCTTTAAAATCTCATATTAATTAGTAACGCGTTTGAATTCAAAACGTAGACCAATCTATTTTACCTCCAGTTTTTCATGAATACGTTCACCTTCTGAAACTAAAAGAAAACCGTATTTGGACATTTTGTTCATTCATTTAGTTGTTCCATTCAACGTTTAAAATTCCAAACTTGTTGTCACTAACACCGCCAAATTGTCACAACTAAAATAAAAAGTTAATTCAAATCATGTAAAATAGAAAGTACAAACTTGATTAGTAAGAATAATTGTATCCTTATGATGCACTTAACGACAAACATATTTCAATTACGTAATCAAACACAAGAGAATCAAAGAAACAATGATTGAATCAGAGTGATTCAATCCAATTTTGATAGTTCGTCACTTTTCTAGATTTTAGCTTTCGTTGCATGCAAGTTTTTTTCTAGGAATTCATCAATATAGTAAAATAAACAAATATTAATATCAATAAAAAGGTCAAACAATTAACTTATGATATAGATCCTAATCGCTGCAAATATCAATCATGTGGGTTTCATCCAGGAACTTGCAGGCCTGCACACACAATCTACATAAAACTATCTGATAACAAAGTCACTTTTGAACAAATCAATAAGGTGAAAATAAATAAACAAACCTCAATGATCTAAAACTAACCCGGAATTACTCTGCGGGCAGCTGCAAAGGTAGGATATTGAGTCAGATGTGAGACCCGTTTGTTTGAACTTCGAAGGTATCTATATATATGATGTTGATTCGGATATACCGATTTGTAACATGTTTCATTGAAAGACCGGTTAATGTGTCATTAATTTTTGTAAGTTACATTATACAAAAAAAAGTAACTGATTTTGCAATCAAAAGTTCAATACTGAAAGGTATAAATGTGATTTTAATACGTATAAATGAAGGATAGAATTAATTCGATCATTTAATTTAACAACGTGTCAAAGGAAGGAATCATTTAACCGATATAAGCAACTTGTTTATAAAAGAAATGAATTAATTAGGTATACGTTTTTATTTAATATAATCAAACGCGTTTCGGGACAGTAAGTATATTAAGTTTACGAAACATAGTCACCAAGTTACTTATAGCCTAGTGGCAAGCTTCCTGCCCGGGGTATCTGCCCACCCGGGTTCGAATCTTGGTAGCAGCAATTTTAAAATTTTAATTTTAACGTGGGTTTGGACATTGCTAAAAACAGGTTGCTGGACGGTAAGTATATTAAGTTTACGAAACGTAGTCACCAAGTTGCTTATAGCCTAGTGGTAAGCTTCCTGCTCGGGGTACCTGCCCACCCGGGTTCGAATCTTGGCAGCAGCAATTTTAAAATTTTAATTTTAACGTGGGTTTGGACATTGATAAAAATGGAAGGGTTGAAATTCAGACTTCCTCTTTTAGAAATGTGCAATCTCCATTTTAAAGTAGTATAGATATAGATTAAGTTTTTTTAAATAATGTAAATACTATAAAATTCTGTAACTCATGCCCAAAATAATTTTGAAATCTCTATTTGATATTTCGGCTCTTCACAATTACCAATGTATTTGGATATATTTATTCTGACCTACAAACTTGGTCTTGACCTACCAACTTGGTTCTAACCCGCCAACTCATTTGACTCACCAATGTAACACACCGATTTTTCGAAACAATTTAAACTTTTTAAATAAACAAGTTTAACATTCAAAATCCATAATATCCAAAATGCAGATTAAAACAAAACATTTGGAATAACTAGAAAGTGTCAAAACCGGTGTTACAAATATATCAAAACTGTAGTCTAGGGAATTAAATAAGTACACCGAGCTAATCATCCAAATGCTATCACTACGGGCCGCCTAATCTCTTGCTCCCGAACCTGAGTACATAGTCAAAATAAACGTAGTACGTGAGACAAATATTGTCTCGTGAGAAACATGGGTTTTAGACCCGGTTAGAAATAATTTGCAATAAAATAATACTTAATATATTATCAAATTGCACATAGTCAATCAATCTCTAAGGCTTGCCATAAGCCAAACACATACGTAACGGGCCTCCCCAAAACAACTCCCCCGATATGGGTTATCTAGGTAAACTCCCCCGTTTCCGGGTTATCTATTTGCTCCCCCGATTTCCGGGTTATCTCAAACTCCCCCGATTTCCGGGTTATCTATTTCTCGATATACTACTCTTGCGCAGGGTGGTACCGCCCCAAGTAGTAGTCACTAACTCCCCCAACTTGTGTGGGTTATCTAGGATCCAATCGATTAGCTACCACATAACAAATCATCAACTTGGGTCAAGACCCATATCACAACTCAATCAATCTAGTGGTAACTAAGCAATACATACACAATACAATTCAATTCAATTCATTTTAATTAAATCAAATTCATACTCTATCAATTCCATCTTTTCTTTGTTAAAATATTTATCTAATAAAGACTCTAAAATCATTTCAATTCATAAACAAGGTTTACTATGTACTCAGAAAGATCACATGTACTCACCTTAGCAATGCTATCCAATACTTGTGCAAATCAACACAATCTCTACTTCCCAAACAAGGAAGTACTTCCAATTCCAAGTCCTTCTTGACCTATTATCAAAATCATCACAAATCTAGTCATAAACCATAACTAACTACTAGTTAACCCATCTTAACATTCCCAACCACCAAGTTCATACCACTTGGTGGAAATCTCAAACCCTAGTTCAAGATTTCTATCCATAAAACTGAAATCTAGCTTGTACACATTGATTACAAGCTCACCATGAGTGTTTTACACTCATGATAGATCATCTTCCCCAAAGATGATGTGGTTGGTTCCCAAAACCACCATTGATACCCATGAGAAGCTTGAAACTAAGGTAGGTAAGTAAGATAATCAAGAATCCTTACCTTTGATGAAGAAATCTCCAAGATTGATGAAGATTCAAGCCCAAGAACAGCAAAAACGAGCTCTCTCTCTCTAAAAACGGCTGGTAGGGTTTTAGGGGTGTAGGTGTCTAAACCCTAGCCTCAAATTCGTTATATACACAGAGCTCTATAGTTCGCGATCGCTAACATAAGTTCGCGACGCGAACTTCGCGTCTCCGGCACTTCGCGATCGGTAACCAGTCGGGAAGTAGTTCACGCCAACATGCTCAATTCCCTGTTACTACTTCACGGTCGTGAACAAAAGTTCACGCCGTGAACTTTCCCATTGCAGCAGGGCTGCACTTTTCGGTCCTTGGCTCGACCCGGTTTCGTCCATAACTTCCTCATACGATGTCCAAATGACTCGAAACCAATTCCTACGGTTCTGAAATGAATTATCCTTATTTATCATATTTTTGTACAATTTATTTATTTACAAAATCTCGGTCGTTACAACTATCTACCCCTTAAGAGGATTCCGTCCTCGGAATCGCATCATAATCAACAAAGTTCGGGTAGCGTTTCTTAATCTCATCTTTGACTTCCCAAGTCAAGTTTGGCCCAAGGGAATGCTTCCACTTGACCAACACCAATTCAATTTCTTTGTTCCTCAATTTCTTTGTTTGGGCTTCCAATATGGCCTCGGGTTCTTCAATCAATCGGTTGGGTGCATCGACCCGCAAATCTTGAAGTGGGATGATGTTCTCCACTTCGCCCAAGAACTTCTTCAAATTACTAACATGGAAGGTGTCATGGACACCTTGCAACTCGGGTGGAAGTTCTAACTTAAACGCTTGTAAACCGACCCGTTTCAAAATCTTAAATGGGCCAACATATCTTGGGCTCAATTTGCCCTTTTTACCAAACCTCATCACGCCTTTCCAAGGCGACACCTTTAACATCACCATATCACCGACATTTAAATCGTAAGGTCGCTTTTTCAAACCCGAATAACTCTTTTGGCGATCTTGTGCCACTTTCATATTCCTTTGAATTATTCCAATTTTCTCATTTGTTATTTTTACAATCTCGGGACCCGTGAGCCTCGTCTCACCCGCCTCTAACCAACAAGAAGGCGTCCGACATTTTCTCCCATACAATGCCTCAAACGGTGGCATCTTAATTGTCGAGTGATAACTATTATTATAAGAAAATTCAACTAACGTTAAATGTTCATCCCATTTACCACCAAAATCCAAAACACACGACCTCAACATATCTTCGACCGTTTGGATCGTTCTCTCACTTTGACCATCGGTTTGCGGATGGTAAGTCGTGCTCAATCTCAACTTTGTTCCTAATTCTTGTTGGAGTGATCTCCAAAACCTTGAGGTAAACCTTGCATCCCGATCGGACACAATTGACAATGGTACCCCATGCAAACGGACAACTTCATCAACATACAATTTTGCTAACTTCTCGAGTGGCATGGTTTCTCTAATAGCTAGGAATAACGCACTTTTCGTTAACCTATCAACAATCACCCAAATGGCGTCATGATTTCTACTAGTCTTTGGGAGACCAACAATGAAATCCATTGTGATGTCATTCCATTTCCCGCCCGGCACTTGCAACGATTGTGCAACACCATAAGGCACTTGGTGCTCGGCTTTCACTTGTGCACACGTGGCACATTTTGATATGTACTTTGCTACCCTCGACTTCATCCCGGGCCACCAATAAATTTTCTTCAAGTCTTGATAAGTTTTTGTACTACCGGGATGAATCGAATACTTAGACTTGTGAGCATCATTCAACAACACTTTTCGGTTTCCACCGAATTTCGGGACCCAAATTCGCCCATTCACGGTTTTCAACCCTTGACCATTTTCTTCAAATACTTGGTTCTTTCCCAACCTCTCTTGTCTATACTCGTCTTTTCCCATCACTTCCACTTGTGCGGTTTTTATACTTTCAATAAAGCTACACACTACATCAATCCGCATCAACTTAGCCTTAACCGGCTTTTCATAAAATTTTCTACTCAAGGCGTCGGCTACCACATTAGCCTTTCCCTCGTGATAAACGATCTCACAATCGTAGTCACTAATCAACTCGATCCACCTTCTTTGTCTCATATTCAAGTCTTTTTGTGTGAACACATACTTGAGACTTTTGTGATCCGTGTACAAGATACACCTTGTACCATACAAGTAATGCCTCCAAATTTTCAAGGCGAAAATAATCGCCGCCAACTCTAAATCGTGAGTTGTATACCTTTCTTCCGCATTCTTCAATGGTCTTGAAGCATAAGCTATCACTTTACCTCTTTGCATTAAAACACAACCGAGACCTTTATTCGAGGCGTCGCTATACACCACGAAATCTTCCATACCGTCGGGTAGAGTGAGGATCGGTGCATTGCACAACTTTTCTTTTAACAAGGCAAAAGCACTCTCTTGCTTCTCCCCCCAATCAAACTTCGCGTCTTTTCTCGTTAACCTAGTGAGTGGGACCGCCACTCGGGAAAAATCTTCTATAAACCTTCGGTAATAACCGGCTAACCCAAGAAAGCTTCTAACTTCGGTTGGAGTCTTCGGTGCTTCCCAATTCTTCACCGCTTCAATTTTAGACGGGTCAACTTTTATCCCGCTTCGAGATACTACATGACCAAGAAATTGCACTTCCCGCAACCAAAATTCACATTTTGAAAATTTAGCATACAATTTTTCCCGTTTCAACACTTCTAGAGTTTGCCTCAAATGGTCTTCATGTTCTTCTTCGGTTTTGGAGAAAATAAGAATATCATCAATAAATACTATGAGAAATTTATCGAGAAAAGGTTTACAAACCCTATTCATGAGATCCATAAAAATAGCCGGGGCATTCGTCAAACCGAATGGCATAACTAGAAATTCATAATGACCATAACGGGTCCTAAAAGCCGTCTTCTCGGTATCACCTTCTTTGACACGAACTTGATGGTAACCCGATCTCAAATCAATCTTAGAGAAATAATCGGCTCCTTGAAGTTGATCAAATAAATCATCTATCCTTGGCAAAGGATATCGGTTCTTAATTGTCATCTTGTTTAGCTCTCGGTAATCGATACACATTCTCATGGAACCATCCTTCTTCTTCACAAATAAAACCGGTGCACCCCATGGTGACGAACTAGGACGGATAAAACCCTTATCGAGCAAATCTTGAAGTTGAGCCATCAACTCTCTCATTTCGGTGGGAGCTAGACGATACGGGGCTCGGGCAATTGGCGTCGCCCCCGGGACTAAATCAATACGAAACTCGACTTGTCTCTCCGGTGGCAAACCGGGCAAGTCATCGGGAAAAACTTCGGGAAAGTCTCGAATAATCTTCACATTTTCAACCGACTTCTTTTCTTTTCTTCCATCAAGGACATAGGCTATAAATGATGCACACCCTTTCGCTAAACATTTTTTGCCTTAATTGCGGTTAACAAGTTTGGCATACGATGCCTCTTTTCCCCATAAATGTACACTTTTTCATTTTCGGGAGATTTAATCGACACTAATTTCCTTCCACATAAAATCTTGGCTTGGTGGATTCCCAACCAATCCATCCCAATAATTACATCAAAAGCCTTAATTCCCATAGGCATCAAATCAACCTTAAACTTCTTGTTATCGATTTCCAACTCACAATTTCTATAGACATGTTGAACCATAGAGGTTTTCCCATCGGCTACTTCTATTTCATACAATTTATCAAGTAATTCTAGTGGAACCTTAAACTTAGCACCAAATTCATGAGACACGAAAGAATAAGTAGAACCCGAATCAATCAACACATAAGTGGGTATGGAGTTTATGAATAAGGTACCTGAGACGACATCATGAGTCTCCTTGGCTTCTTCACGTGTGAGTTGGAAAGCACGACCTTTGACCTTCATCGACTCCGGTTTCTTGTGAGCGGTTGACACCAACGTTTCGGTTCCTTTCTTCGGGCAAACATTACTATAGTGCCCCTTCTCATGACATGAGAAACATTCCACTTCATCAAGGCTTTTAACCTTGCAATCTCTAGCCTTGTGGCCAAAACGACCACATTTGAAACAACCATTGGAATCCGCCTTACACTCTCCCTTGTGGTCCCTACCACACTTCCTACATCCACCAACACTTCCTTGTTTTGACCCGCTCGGGGCAAACTTGCTTTTCTTGGATGACCCCGAAAAACCTTCAAACTTCCTCTTCTCATTACCAACCGATCTCTCTTGCACTCTTCTCTTGCTAACTTTTTCGACACTTCGGGCGACATTGATCGCCTCATCAAGAGTGGTTGCCCTCTTCACTTCGAGCTCATATTCCCATGGTAATCCATTGGCAAACCGAACCACACGACTACGTTCGGTTGGGTAAGTACTTGACACAAACGGGAGGTATCCCGTGAACTTCTTGGTATACTCATCCAAGGTCAAATTGCCTTTCTTGAAGTGCAAGAACTCTTCCAACAACTCCTCCAACTCCCTTTCGGGGCAATACTTCTCCTTGAGTCTCCTAGTGAACTCATCCCACGACATCTTGTAAATGGCTTTCTTCCCCAAGGTTTCATACACGGTGTCCCACCATGTAAGAGCATCATCTTTGAACAAACGTGAGGCATAAGTCACCATATCTTCCTCCTTGCACTTACTACTTTCAAGCACACGTTCCGTCTCTCGAATCCATTGAACCGTCACTTTCGGTTCCGTACTCCCGAGATAGAAGTCGGGACGACAAGCAAGGAATGTCTTGTAAGAACATCCTTCACGTTCAATCTTTCTCTCTTCACCACTTTCCCCATTGGAGGATTTCTCGGTCGGGTTGGTGTTTCCCGTTGACTTGGTCTTAGTGAGTTGAGGGGAATCTTCACCTTCCTCCCTCTCCTCCTCAAAGCGACGTTCCTCTTCCTCCCTTTCATCATCATCACCTCCTAAGTTCAACCGATCGTTTATGATCCGGTTAACATCTTGTTGCATAACATTTCTCATATTAGTGAGCATGGATTGAATGGCCTCCATTGTTACCGGAGTATGGTTATTCCCGATACCCGAATTGGCCAATCCATTCCCGTCTTGATTCAAATTTGAAGCTCGTTCCTCATCCAACAATCGACCACTTCTTGTTCTAGCCATCTTACTATAACAAGATGTCAACTCAATTAGAATCCAATAAGTTGACTAAAAGTCAAAATTAGACATAAGAATATCTCGATTTAATATAATTCCCTCAATGGTCAACCCTAGTTCTTAAAGGTCAACCTAACTTCCTATAGAACACAATGTCCCAAAAGCAAAGTCTAAGTCTAGGGTGGGTAACCAACCTAATTCACTTAGACTAATGCTCTGATACAAAGTTGTAACACACCGATTTTTCGAAACAATTTAAACTTTTTAAATAAACAAGTTTAACATTCAAAATCCATAATATCCAAAATGCAGATTAAAACAAAACATTTGGAATAACTAGAAAGTGTCAAAACCGGTGTTACAAATATATCAAAACTATAGTCTAGGGAATTAAATAAGTACACCGAGCTAATCATCCAAATGCTATCACTACGGGCCGCCTAATCTCTTGCTCCCGAACCTGAGTACATAGTCAAAATAAACGTAGTACGTGAGACAAATATTGTCTCGTGAGAAACATGGGTTTTAGACCCGGTTAGAAATAATTTGCAATAAAATAATACTTAATAAATTATCAAATTGCACATAGTCAATCAATCTCTAAGGCTTGCCATAAGCCAAACACATACGTAACGGGCCTCCCCGAAACAACTCCCCCGATATGGGTTATCTAGGTAAACTCCCCCGTTTCCGGGTTATCTATTTGCTCCCCCGATTTCCGGGTTATCTCAAACTCCCCCGATTTCCGGGTTATCTATTTCTCGACATACTACTCTTGCGCAGGGTGGTACCGCCCCAAGTAGTAGTCACTAACTCCCCCAACTTGAGTGGGTTATCTATGATCCAATCGATTAGCTACCACATAACAAATCATCAACTTGGGTCAAGACCCATATCACAACTCAATCAATCTAGTGGTAACTAAGCAATACATACACAATACAATTCAATTCAATTCATTTTAATTAAATCAAATTCATACTCTATCAATTCCATCTTTTCTTTGTTAAAATATTTATCTAATAAAGACTCTAAAATCATTTCAATTCATAAACAAGGTTTACTATGTACTCAGAAAGATCACATGTACTCACCTTAGCAATGCTATCCAATACTTGTGCAAATCAACACAATCTCTACTTCCCAAACAAGGAAGTACTTCCAATTCCAAGTCCTTCTTGACCTATTATCAAAATCATCACAAATCTAGTCATAAACCATAACTAACTACTAGTTAACCCATCTTAACATTCCCAACCACCAAGTTCATACCACTTGGTGGAAATCTCAAACCCTAGTTCAAGATTTCTATCCATAAAACTGAAATCTAGCTTGTACACATTGATTACAAGCTCACCATGAGTGTTTTACACTCATGATAGATCATCTTCCCCAAAGATGATGTGGTTGGTTCCCAAAACCACCATTGATACCCATGAGAAGCTTGAAACTAAGGTAGGTAAGTAAGATAATCAAGAATCCTTACCTTTGATGAAGAAATCTCCAAGATTGATGAAGATTCAAGCCCAAGAACAGCAAAAACGAGCTCTCTCTCTCTAAAAACGGCTGGTAGGGTTTTAGGGGTGTAGGTGTCTAAACCCTAGCCTCAAATTCGTTATATACACAGAGCTCTATAGTTCGCGATCGCTAACATAAGTTCGCGACGCGAACTTCGCGTCTCCGGCACTTCGCGATCGGTAACCAGTCGGGAAGTAGTTCACGCCAACATGCTCAATTCCCTGTTACTACTTCACGGTCGTGAACAAAAGTTCACGCCGTGAACTTTCCCATTGCAGCAGGGCTGCACTTTTCGGTCCTTGACTCGACCCGGTTTCGTCCATAACTTCCTCATACGATGTCCAAATGACTCGAAACCAATTCCTACGGTTCTGAAATGAATTATCCTTATTTATCATATTTTTGTACAATTTATTTATTTACAAAATCTCGGTCGTTACAACCAACTTGTTAAATATGTCCAGTTTAGGGTTTGTTTTTCTAACCCAAAATCTTAAACATGTGAAGTTATGGTTGACTAATTTCAAACCGTCAACCTGTCAACTTGAACCCGCTAATACAAACTCAACTTGATTACCACCCTAGATAATAGTATGGGTAATGGTAACCATTTCCATGTCTTGTCACCGATGTCACATCAGCATTACATCAAATTTATTTTTTTAGACTAAACACATTATCAAACATGTGTAGTGTTGATCAAATATAAACCAATTAATCATCAAAATACAAAGTACTACACATAATGCACAATACAATGAAAGATGGGAGGGGAGGCCACCCAACCTCTCACAAAGAAGTTTGGTGGCTCATGGAACAAACCATTCATGAACCACATGGAGAATGCGTCGTGGAGGTCTGGCATAACGACGAGGAACGTGTTAGAGGGTTAGAGACGGACAGGGAATATGTGGCATATGGTCGCTTGCATTACGCATAGTATAAACTCTAACCGGGATGAATGGCTGGCTTATCGAAAAGTTTATGACGTTACTCATTTAAACACAATCCTAATACGTTTTTATCTTGAATTTGTTGCATGCTTGATATTTTCACCCCAACATTCATAATCAAAAGATGAGAAAATATGCGATAGCCTATAGATATTATCAAAAATGCTTGGATCTAGGATGGATTTGTGGTGTAGTAAAGAAATGTTACATATATCTATAATTAGATTTGGAGCGGGTTTAGAGCGAATATATCTTGTTCCATAACATTTAAACAAATTCCAAAAGATGATCCAAACTCGTTCCATGACTCGAACAGTTTTGAAAAATCAGACGCATACTTGTATCCCCCAAAATCAATGGATTTAATCTGTATTGATCCATAGTAAAAGGGTCAACGGATACATGTCGTTAATGGGTAAAAAATCATAAACGATGATCCAAACCCGTAAAAATTTTACGAATTTGAATCGGATCAGAATTAAAATTCTCTCCATTATGCATGCAATGTATAGAGTGACAAGATCAGGCCAGTTAGGCCGTTAGGGTATCTAGTGAACGTGTTTTAGTGTGTTCATTTCAAATAGATAGATTATAAGTTTAACACTAATTTTGGTCGATTAAGTTAATACACGGAGTAAGAATCTAGCTTCATCACCAAGTTTTTTTTAGTAGGATAATGTTTTTTTCTTTAAAAAGTTAATATAAATATTCTATTCTACCTTATATACAATTACCATTCATAGGTACTATTCATTAGAAACTAAACGGAACGGAGGAAAATGGAACCGCTGAAAAGGAACGGAATTGAGATTTACACAGCTGAAAACTAAATTGAGTTTTACAATTTACATAAATTACCCCTAAAATAAGGTTGTTTTTTGTAAATACTTATATAATATTACTTTTTCACCCTTTATTTATTAACTAATGACTAAAATATTATACTTATTATCTCAGTTTAACATATATTTAAATCAAATGAAATATTTATTTTTTAAAAAGTTCACCATTAAAAAGTATACTGAAATACGATCAAAATAAACCTAATTTTACAATATTTCATACATACAATTACATTCCTAGGTACTATTAATTAGAAACTAAACGGAACGGAGGAAAATGGAGCCGCTGAAAAGGAACGGAATTGAGATTTACACAGCTGAAAACTAAATTGAGATTTACAATTTACATAAATTACCCCTAAAATAAAGTTGTTTTTGTAAATACTTATATAATATTACTTTTTCACCCTTTAATTATTAACTAATGACTAAAATATTATACTTATAATCTTAATTTAACATATATTTAAATCAAATGAAATATTTATTTTTTAAAAAGTTCACCTTAAAAATTATACTGAAAGAATAAGCCTAATTTTACAATATATCATACATATATATTTTTTTAAACTTAACTTTTAAATTGAAATGATATGTATTATAAAGTATGTGTTTTGAATATGATACTATTATCTTTTAGCTATGTGTGTTTTGTAGCCACTTAAGTTTTCTAAAAGTAAATAAGATTTTTTTTATGTCTAAACTCTATTTTAATAAATTAAATCCGACTAAATCAAAATTTTATATTAATTGTCAAAAGATAAACTTTAAAATCCGCAGCAACGGGCGGAGAGAAACTATCCTCGTTAATATCTAATAATGTATCACTCCAGTTATTATTTGTGGCATTACATCTCACATAACACTCAACTATTACAGGATAAGTTATTTTTGTATGAAAAGGTTGATATAACTGATAAAGTAATAATTTCATTATTGTTTGTGACATTCCATCTCACATTATGGTGAGTTGCAATAATGAAATCCTTCCCAAATCATAGTTTGTTAGACTTTTGATCGTTTATGATCATAATTCTCGTGTGAAAATAATTAAAATCTATATAATATACGATCATTTATTCTTCCAAATGTAATTGGTTAGGGTCATGCATATACATAATGTTGATTATGAGAAGTAAGTTAAGGACACAACAAATCGAAATCATGACAAGTTGACAACAGTAGCAAAAGCTTTAGAAGACGGATTAAAACTGCAATTTTTAGCAAACCACATGGACCAATTTTTTTTTTTTTTTATAATTTACTCATTTTTATTCAAAATTAAAGGAATGTGTTATGTTTCTTGTAATTGTGTTATTGTGTTTAGTTAATAAGTTGAAGTTCTTAAACTGATTACCAAACCCATAAACTTATGTATACTTCAAACTCAAAACTAGAGTTTGGTTTTAAAATCCATTCCCAATATTATTTCATTTCCTACTAAACTGATACTAATAGTGTTTCTTATTACAAAAGAAACGGCCTTAGAACTTTTGGAGAACGTTCCCGACAATAATTAGGTCATATATATCACAAGCAAAGCCCAGCCCGCTCTAGAGAAATCAGTTATAAACGGGAATCTCCTTTAAAAAAACATTTTAACCTTTAAGCTTTACGTTAATACCTTTAAATTATGTTTACTAAAATGTGAATCATGGTCTAACTGGTTTATTACGCGTAATTTAACTAGTCCATCTCAATTCTCAACTTGTAATGAAATTCATTCACATGATTTGAATGTTTTTAACGCGTTTAACTGGTCCCCTTAATTAGAGGAATGTTTATTTAAACAAGTGTATGTGGGACCATACTAGCCTAGTAAAGGTTGGTGAACTACTTGCAGGATCATTGTAGCATGCCATGAGAAATAATTGAGGCCATCATAGATGTTAATGTATTGTAAAATCAAAGGATAAACTTTTTTAATTGGTACATTTTTGTTTTATTAGGAGTTCATTCAGCTTTTCCATAAATAAAATAATTTAATTGAAACAAAAACCATTTAGGTGCATTTCAGATTAGAATCATACATATTATATTTATAACTTACATACATCCTCCGATTCAAAATAAGTGATACACTTTCCATATTTAGGTGATTCAAAATAAGTGATACACTTCAAAATTTTACCTTATTTGGTAAGAAATAGTAGGCCCCACACCCACTAACTACATACTTTAATAAAGTAAAATGACGCATTTACCCTTACTTTTACTTTTAAACATCATTAACCTTACTTTATTCAAAAATTGTGGGACCCATTCCACATTAACCATCCAATTAATCTAATTAAACCCTCATTATAATCTTTTACCTCAAAAATCGTGAAACCCAAAGTGTATCACTTATTTTGAATCGGAGGAAGTATATTAATAGCATAATATTTTATTTAAAAAATGATTTTTGAAAAAAAAAATATGAAAAGTTTGATCAATAGTTCAATACTAACATTTCTAAAACATGTTAATATAGATAATACATCAATTATTAGTTAGATATCTAAAACATGCGTCAATGGAGCAAAATCAGACAAATTTGTTGATTAAAATCAAAGTTTTCGGCTTGGATTTTTGATTGGTTACAAGTTGGTATACAAATTAAATTTGGGTTGAAAACATACAACAATTTTGTAATATAATGGCACTTCTATTGATATGAAATTGAAATCTTAGCCTCAATGCAAAATAATCAGCCATCCTCAAAAACACCAAAATGTGAGCACAAACAATCTTAAAATCCTAAGATTTTTTTTTTTCGGAAATGCCATAATTACACGAAAATGACCAAATTTCCCTACCTTAATTACATAAAACATAAACCCCTTTGAATTCTACTATACAATAGCCAAAATGACTTGCCTTGTGCCTTGCAAAACTCCATCATCACCACCAAGGAGCCATCCCTATAACACCAATAGTCAAAAGTGGTCAATTGAAAAGTCAAAGGGGATAAAGTCAACTGTCCAAGTAATCTTATCAAAAAATGGGCCATCTTTTTTAGAGCCCTTCTAAACCCATGAGCCCAATTCATCCAAAAAAGGTCAATACTTAATAACACAATATAAAGAAATGGGGTCATGGATGCCCAATGGGTTTGTCTTGTATGATTAAATTGTGCAACATGTACCATATTTAACACTTGAAATAAAAGGAATCAAGTAAGTATAAAAATCTTATGAAACTGACCAAAATCAACATAAGGATCATCATAATCATCTTCCTCGTCCTCGTCATCATCATCATCATCATCATCATCATCATCATCATAGCATTGGATAATCTGTAAATAAATTAGGGGGAAAAACTTCAGTGAAAAAAAAGTATAAACATCTCGAGTAATTAAAACATTGTACAATGTTTTAGCCACACACTATCATTCTTGTAAAATGTCACAAAAAGTAAATAAAACATTGTGGTTTGCAAGAATGTGCAATTTTGAACTTAATGTTTTTTTAAAAGGTATTCCCGTGTATGACGGTGGTTGGATTTTGCTCGTGATGTACACAACCTAAGTATTTAGGTTTCTATTTAGGAAACTTATTTTGGTTATCTGATAAATGTTTACCTAGGATTGTATCAAACCAGTGACTTCTAAAAGATCATTTTGGGTGTACTTCTTACTTCTTAGGCTATAACTACAGGGTTGCAATTTTGAATTAAACATAAATAAAACATAATTTGCAATTATTATTCAAAGATTTCAGGTTCTTACAAAACATAATGGTTTCTTGCATAATGAAGAAGTTATTTTGTTTAACAATTGAAAGTCATAATGATGATTAAAAAGGTCAATCAACTTTGTGATATAGTTTTAAATTAAAACAAACACAAACCTTGTCAAATTTCCCAATCTTCGCAGAATCTACTTCCTCGTCAATTTGCTATGAATGATTCAAAAAACAAGTTTAATGTATCCTAACAATAAATCTTTAATAAAAAAGGAAACATAATACTAGTATATATGTACCATTTTTTTTTCCTAAAACACTTACACATGAAACCATTTCAACCTCTTCTTTATTTAGCTTTTGATTATAAGCATCATTCACCTTCTTAGCTTGAAGTATATAATGTTGTTTTTCCTAAACAATATATAAAAAAAACACATTAAATATTAGAATTTTCACAAAATTAGTACTTTAGTACCTGTGCAGGCATGTTTTTCCATGTTTCAAATCCTTTTCGATCTATTTCGAAAAAATCTTTACTATCACATTCCTTCACAAAACTTGCCCTACAATAAACAATATTAATAACTACTTTAAAATGGATAAATCGTAAATTAAACAAAAAAAAAAATAAAGAATAAAGAAAATCACATGAAAAATCGAAATTCTGATCTGGGTTGATCTGGAAACCGCTGTTCATTGCTAATTTGGAAATCCCAATTTTCCAATTTCAGATTTTCAACTTTTAATTTCTTCACATACTTTTCCGATTCACATTCATGCATATCCACCAATGCAATCGCTATTGAAACACAGCAATTTTCACTGCAAAATTAAACCCGAATAGAACTTAGACGCAAAATCGTAAAACCATATTAATACTTTGAAACAAAAAATTAAATAGTTATAAGTTTAAGAAAAGGGGGGATGAATTATGAATAATACCATGTTTGAAAGGCGCTGCCATTAGGAGCACGACGCAATGCATTGACTCGTTTTCGAGTTCTTGATTGATACGCCATTAACGCCTACTTTTTATGGCTTTCTGGAGATCTTTATATTTTTCCCTTTTTTGGGGTTTAAAGATGTAATGGAGTGATTGATGGCGGTAAAATCTAAAATGCGCAGGGGTGTGAAATGTGAAGTTACTGATTTTTTGTTGTTGAAATGCTGAGTTGGCGGGAGAAGGAAGGCGTAAGATAGGGGGAGGTTGTATTAGATTGCTAAATTACGCCGGCGGGTGGATTTGTTAATTGAGGTTTAAATGGAATATTTTTCCCGGAAAAGAATGGGTGAAATCGTGTTTCCCGCGATAAAGAACGTGGGGAGTTGGTGAACAGGTGTCGTGATGTGAATGGTTTAAGTGGTTTGAAACAATTGCACGCGACGGCGCACCGTCGAATTTCTACCTCGTATTACGTTAAATACCAAGGTTCTAAAAGGCGCGCTAAGGCGTGAGGCGCGGCGTCGACGTTACGAAACAGATCATGGCGGCTCGGCTAGGCGTGGCGTGAGATAAGGCGTGATAAGGCGCGATAAGGCGCGCCTTATGGCGAGTTTTCTTGAAGGCGGCTGTAAAAAATGAATTTTTTTAAAAAAAATTTTAATATATATAATTATAAATTTAAATGTAATATTTTTTATGAGCTTTATATATGAATTGTTATATAAATCAATAGATTTATAAAAAAAATTCAATTTAATATACGTATATATATAAATTATATATAAAAAATTTGCCGCCTTAAGCGACGCCTTGAAAAACGTCATGGCCCGCCTTGGCCCGCCTTGGCTGAGGCTTGATGGTGCCGCCACGCCACGCCTTACGCTTTCTAGAACCTTGCTAAATACTGAAAACAAATTAATTTTCCAATTTTGGTATACCATCAATTACCATTTCATTCGATACAATCTCTTTTTAAATGGCACATGACCATGCACACAACACCAATACTTCTAAACTACAAACCTTAAATATTTTGTTGGATGTGTAACTTGACAAATTATAGTTACATAAAATATGATTATCTATAATAACGTAACAGATAAGTTATTAACATAAAAACCAAGTTGGTTTGGTTTTACAACCGAAACCAAATAAGGTCGGTTTTGTCGGTTTAAGTGTTTAACAGATTGATTTCAGTATATAATGTTAGGAAAATGAATATTAGTTTTGGAATTTATGTATTTCATCCGATTTAAAATAAGTGATACACTTTTCATATTTGAGTGTATCAAAATAAGTGATACACTTTGAAAACTTACCTTATTTGGTAAAAAGTAGTGGGACCCACACCCACTAACTATCTACTTTAATAAAGTAAAATGACATCTTTACCCTTACTTTTACTTTTAAACATCATTAACCTCATTTTATTCAAAATTTGTGGGACTCATTCACCATTAACTATCCAATTAATATAATTTAATTATCATTATCATATTTTCCCTCAAACCCGTGAAAGCAACAATATATCACTTATTTTAAATCGGAGGAAGTATTAATGTTGAAAAGAATATTGGCTTCGTTTTTAAACTGAACCCGAACTATTAATGGTCTAAACATGTTAATACCGAAACTATTGGGTATGAAAATTATAAAACCAAAATTTAGCAGATTAAGTTTGATTTGAGCTTAAAACCACCCGAAACCGACCGACGCACACCCTTAGTTGTAATAAATAACCAGGTTGCTTTGTTGTTTCGGGTATATCTCTTGTTACTTCCTTATATATAATTGTTCTATGCAGTTGGTTTGGAATTTTGGATTGTGTGTATGAGTTTCTTATTTCAATTGTTTGTTAACGAGGATAGTTCCTTCCGCGCGTTGCGGCGGAGTTAATTTTACTCTAATTTGATTTTCTTATGTTAATTTAAAATATAAAATCATTTGTATTCTATATATGTTTAATATACTATTTTTTGTCAGGATCTCTAAATATCAGGTTATCAATATAACATTATAAGTCTTTTAATGTTTTAGATAATATTTAAAAATATTTTAGTAATCCGAATCAAATTAACAAAATTATATAACATTATTGGATCTTTTACTTTTACTCTTATGAAGAACTTTTGTAAAGTTCCATGAAAACCCAAAATATATGATCATATAAACTTATGTGATTATTAATGATATGCAATTATAACAAAATTAGTAATTGTGATATTTTAGGTTGATAATTTTTTATTTTTTGTTATTGTTTAGTTCGAATAATATTCATTTTTCATATCATTTAAATTTATAAATTTTGTAAGGCTTTATATGTTATATTAATCAAATTGAATAAACTAATAAATTCATAGTTTTATGTCAAGAAAAAGATAGATAAAATGTATTAGATAAGGCTAAAAATATAACTTATAATAATTTGGGGCTTAAAAATACAAACTACTAAAGTTGAGTAGGGAGTATAACAATAGGGACTTAATTGTCAATTTAAAAACTTAAAAATAAAAGAAATAAAAAAAAGTTGTTGAGTCATGGATCGAAAACTGGTCTGCAAGTTGGTTACACCTTTCAAGCAAGCCGTGAAACCAACTCGTCCAAATCCCTTTTGATACATGTTTTCAAGCACATAATATATACTTTAAATTTATAATCAGAAACTTTATGAACAGTTCACTTTGAATGGTTAATGTATAATACGAGGATTTTTTTCTCCCCGCGCGTTGCAGCGGGTTGTAAAATTTAACTTTATCGATATAAAATTTTGATTTTATTCGGATTTGATATCAAATTAAAGTCGGACATAAAATAGTACGTAGTCATACATATATTGAATATATTTGTTAGTGTGTAATAATGTGCATAATTTTAGTCAACCAAATATTAGTTAGATCTCTAAATATCGTGGTACGTATACAATGTTATAGGCGTTTAGTATTTTAAAGATGTTTGATTTCTTAATAAACTAATAATCATGCTTTTCTAATGAATTTAAATAAATAACTAAATCCTATATAACATTCTTGGTCTTTCACTTTTAATAAACTTAATAACTTAAATGATGCTTAAGTCTTTTAGTGCTAAAGATAAAAAGATGTGAAAATAGCTCTAATAACAATAATATACCTTATTACATGATAACTTTTTTCTTGTATACGATAATTTTATCTCATAACTGTATAATATTTATGTTTTTTGGCTTAAAGTATAAATTATATTAGAAGTTAAATATAAGTTTATTAAAATGAGAGGAAATATATAAGATCCTAGGGTCTGTTTTTATAAAATGTAAGATCTTTAAAAAAAGAAACCACACAAAATAAAGGGCCAGAATAGAAAATGGAAATTCTAATTAATAGATTCAAAACCTTAATTTAAACAAAGACACCACTCTTACAACCTTTATTTTGTTTATCATTAACTATTTGCTTTCCATTTAAACAGTAATTCCGTTTTCCTCATCCATTTCATTACTCCGTTCCGTTTCAAGATGTAATGAACAGTAGCAAGTAGAATGGGAATTGTATATATAGTAAATAGAGAATTAATAATCAAATAAAACACCAAGTTGTTGATTTCGTTGCCAATTTTTTCAGGATTACAATGCAGAAATGTATGCTAACTTATATACATAACTTTGATATAACACACTAACAGAATCAACATATCATTTGCATAAAAACACAAACATACATCCTATAGAATACACACTCTAATTTAGGTTTGACTTTTCCGAACATAGTCAAACCCGACTCAAATTTGAATCACATAGGTTACTCCAGTCTAAATCCCCGACATACCGAGTATTTAATTTTACACCAACTGTTAACCGAGTAATTATACTATATATATCAAACACATCTCATAAAAAAAAAATCATCACACCCCAAAACCACAACCAAATTAAGAACAATCAAAAAATAAAAGAAAACAATATATCCTAAGGGAACCTCATGTTTAACGGTTCCGGACCTTGTGAATTCGGTTTCTTCTTATGTTTCGTTAAAGGTAACGAAACATGGATGAAACCAAATTTCTTCCTCTGTGAAAAAAACTGTTTTTCCATTCGGCTTTCTTTATCAACTTTACCCGAGTCATGAAATATAAGACCGCTTTGTTCACGAAGCATTTGATTCAAAGAAACATCATCTCTTCGAGTTTGGCTTTCAACATCATCTCGAGCATTTATATCATCTTGTAGGATCAATTTTCTGCTCAAAATATCGCCTATTGAGACACTGGATCTCAAAACGGGTCTTGATTCTTTGTTTATCACGTTTAAGTCTTCTCCAATCAATGGTGCATAACTTCTAGGAGCACGAAAAGGGAGCGGGTTTCGGGTTTTTGGTTGATTGTTTGATCTTTCTCGGTAAAGCCTGTTTCTTGATTCAAGGTTTTCTTCGTTTTTAGCATTGGTTCGTGGCCCTGATCATGAACAAAAGGATTTATTTCATATCATGTAATGAAAAACGTAGAAAGTAAGGCTGGAAATTTGACCAATTTACTTAAGAATAGGTAGATGTGAGTAATCTTTTAACTAGTCAGATTGTTAAAAAAAAAGTCAAAATGCATTTTAATATCTTAAATTTGAATTTTGCTGACTATGTTATCTACTACCTTGAACTATTAAAGGTATATCATGGTACCCTAAACTTAATAAAATAGTCGATTTAATACTCTGACATAATAATTTAGTTTTGTTTTCTCACGTGATTTGCTACTAATATCAATATATTTGTAATAAACATATATTTTGCCAAAAGTTCTAACGAAAGGAAATAGGATTAAATTAATGAGTTGGAGCATTAAATCGACCGTTTTGTCAAGTTCATGATATTATATTGCAGCTTTAATAATTCAAGGTAGTGAAACACATAGTCAATTAAGTTCAGTATATTAAAATATATTTTGCCCTAAAATAATTAGTGTAAATTAAATAGGTGTGTAATTTTTAATTTATAAAACCTTGTAAAAGTTTCATATATAAAGAAAGAATGTAAATATTTGTAAAAAAAGAAAAGAAAATAGCATTCTAAGAATAAGGGTGAGAGTTTTGTCTGGTTTATGGTTGAGGGATTGGCGTCATATATCCCGAACTGTAGCCTATTATTCTAAATGTGTCAAACTAGGTTGATTTGTATTATTTTATTACTTAAACTGATTAACCGTTTATCCACAACCCCAGAGCATGACGTAGAGGGTTGACCCTGAATCCATTTATAGTTAACTCTAACCGTTAATTCCAAGTTTTGACCCAACCCAAACGATATAATCCAACCAGCCCAAGCCGTGTTCTTACCTAGAGCCTCTTCAAGTGTCTTTCTACTATTATGATCCATCGAGTTCTTAAGAAACGCCATTGTCGACAAATTAGCATCCTTCCGATAATAATCATTTCTCTTCAAATCTTCTTCTGCCTTTTGCGCAAGTGCATTATACTCTTCATAAGACAGCGTTATTCCTTCACCAACCACCGGATTATTCTCCGCACGTGCCACAGCTTCCATAGCACGTGCCGCTTCCTCCATTTTCTTAGCAGCAATTAATCTCATTTCCACCATTCTTATACTCAATTTCGTATGCTCAATTTCCGATGTCGCTTTAATAACCTCGTACTGCGCCGCTTCTTCCATTTTCCTAAACTGCTCTGCTTCAAACGTTAACTTGTGGGACACGTTTGAAACGTCAATCGTTTCTTCAATCACACGTTTCGTTTCTCCGTCAAATGCTAAATTCGATTTATGCGTTTTCATTTTTCTGTTCAACGATTCAACAGAAGCTCGAATCATGGCCAGATCGTTTGTCGTTTTGTTTAGGTTTGATTTCGCTTGTTTGAGTTCGGTTAGTATGATTCCGGGTGGTAGTGGAATTGGGCAAAAGGTCAAACTTGGCGTTGACCGGTCAACAGGTGGTGTCGATGAAAGTTCTTTCGTTAGGTTGACTTTTAATCCTTCCATGACCGATTTTGCTGACTCGAGTTCACGTAAGACTTCGAGTGTTTCTTTTTCTTTGATGATTACTTCTTTTTCAAGTTCGGCTGCTTGTTTTTCTACCGTTTCCATGTCGATTTCTTCAAGATCGTGCTGTTTAACAAGAAACGTTTGTTAATTTACTAATAATTTTGGAGAAATTAGAGCGGTTTGAGTAAGTTTGACTTTAGAAGTCAAACCATACTAGTATTCTTGAATTTTTTTCAAAAATTTTCACAAATAATGCATTTTTTACCACATTTCAAAAATAGTGTTTCAGTCTTTCTGGAGACCAGCTTTCATTAAAAAATAGGAATCCTCGAGACCAGCTTTTGGGCAATCTAACAACAAGGGTCCTCGTAACCGGTTTTCATTTAAAAAGATCCCTTGAGACCGGCTTTTAAACTTACTCAAACCGCTCTAATTTCTCCAAAATTATTAGTGAGCTTCATTTTTGGGCAAACGTAAATTACAACACTGATTTATTTTTCGAAACTGTTTATCCAAAATAATGAAATGTAAACTGTTTACCCAAAATTGTTACTTTAAATGGCAGTAAATAATAAAATGGGGTTAATTGGTCATTATATTTTTATTGTTGAAGTCACATACTTATTAAAACGGTAATTTAGGTCACTAGTAATTGAATATGAATTTTAATCGGTGACAAAATAATGACTTAGCCAATATGTATCTACGTGGAAATATTAAGAAGATATAAATATGGTTAATGCACCGTGTGGTCAATGTAACACTAGACGTACATTCTTAGAAAAATATTCATTTTAGTTATTGTACTTTACAATAAAATTGTTAAATAATAATGGTAATTACTATTAACAGATTGTATGTTACCTGATTGCCCTAAGTATATGTCTTTAAACGTTTAGTATCCAATAATTAATACTCATTGAGTATAATGACATTAATAAACAAAGAAAATACAATAACCAAACTTAACTTTCTCTAAAAATACGATAAACGCATCAACCCTTAAAATTATATAATATTCTTTAAAAACGTCATGAGTATTAAATGGTGACATCTTTGACTCTCATATTTTTAAAAAGATAAATTCGAAAAATAAGACACAAATATTCTAACTTTTCACTGTATCATATCTCTTTCGCATCTTTTGCAACCACTATATCTTTTTGAAAGCCAAAATAATAAAATTGACACTATAATATGTACAAGAAACCTTTACTTTTAAAAGTTATAGTCGGACCGTCACGCTTTTGTACATTTTCCAAACTAACTAAAGGTGAAAAAAACAGAAGATGGTAAATAGTTCTAGGGTTTATTTCAATTAGGTAAAATTCACTGCCGTTACAAATGGGTCGGCCTCAGTAAGGTAGTTGTAGTAATTTTTTATTGATATAGTTTCAAATGGTATCCATCGCCATATCGCGTGAATATCCTGCTGGTGTCTAATAGGGGTTGAAAAACCATAATTTGTGTAGCAAAATGTCATAATGCAAATAGTACAACAACAACGATACATAATCTTTTCAAATGAGTGGTATGTACTAATCCAAATAGTTCGTGACCATTATGATTCTTGCTTTGGGGTAGCACGAGTCAGTTTGCATGGCTCACCTATGACCCAAAACCAAAAATTTCGGTTGTTTAGAAATGATACCGACAAGTTTGGATTTTGGGCGATTGGGTTAATTTGGGCATCCGTCATAAATGGGTCTGTTATGTCGGGGTATTCGACTTTTCCACAAGTTTTTCATAAGAAACCACACCTAAAATTTTGTATTTAAAAAAATGAAACCGAAAAACGGCAAATTCTAATGTACTCATAAATACCACATATATCCAAAACGAGACTTAAACACCTGACCACATAGATGTCGCAAACACCATACCACTATTCCAAAAGGCATTTGGCCAAACCATTAGTTAACTAAATAGGTAACCATGCACCTAGTCTAGATCAACTGGTCATCAAAAGAAATCTTAAGGGTTTCCATTCACAAGGTCTCGAGTTCAAATTTTGCTGAATGCTTTTCCTAATGTGGATAGGTGGTGGAGTTTATTCTCCATGGGCGGAGAGTTAGTGGGAAGAGATACTCCCCCTTGTAGATGTTAATCTCAACTCGAATCATTAACTAAAAACTAACTAGCTAGCTGTTAAAAAAACCTAAATAGGTCAATTTCTTGTCACTAATTCGTCCAAGAACAGAATTATCAATTACCAAAGGGCTAATGGCCTAGCGGTAAAGGTGTTTGTCTCCAACCTTGAGGTTGAGGATTCAAGTTCCATAGTGGACAAAAGTGAAATTAGAAGTTGATTAGGTTGCCGTTAAAAAAAAAAACAGAATTATCAATTGCACTTTCATAATTTAGTGAGAACAAGTAAAAAAACAAACAAAATTGGACAATTAATAAGATGAAGAAAAGAATATAATAAATGAGAATGTAAAGAGAAACTGACACCAGCTAGCCGAAGAATATGAAGCGGAATCCACGACCCACTTCCACCGAACCGGGTCACAGCCTCCTTTACTGACCCGAATGGCGGAGACGTATCAATCTCAACCCGAGGGCGGGTGTCAGATTCGGACCCAATTTGAGTAGTTTCTGCCATGTTTCAAAGCAATGGTGAAAAATGTTAGTAACTGAGAAGTATATTTATTATGATGGAATTGATGAAAATGAGAATGATGGAAGAGGAAGAAGAAGGTAATAATTATGTTGGGATTGTAAGGTGGTCCCAGCGTTAATGGCGGGATGAGTGTGTGTAATTTGTTATTTGTGTGTGAAAGCATGGAATGGTGGGGTGGGGGAGGGACAAAAGTAAATGAAATGACGATACACTTTAAATAATAAAAAAGTTGATGTCTTCATTACTTTTACGTTTTACCTGTCTCCATATTATAACCATACCCGCGTAATATAGTGTCGGGTAACATATAATTATATTTTTTGGCAACCAATTGGTTGATAATAGTGGCGGTAGTATAGTGGTCGACAGTGGTGATGGTTGTAGATGGTGATAATTTTAACTTTTTAATGTTGAATGAATTAAAAACGTAATCTTGTATAGTAGGCCGGTCAGTTGGTTAATAAAATATATCCTGAAATAAAGAGTGTGTTTGCTGAAATTAAGTAAAAAGTAGTTATAAGTTATAACATTTTACAATTAATCTCCCGAAAAACTTAGGATTAAACCTCTAATAAAGAGTGGTCACTACCTATTTTTAATATATATTGGTTCTTAAGTTCGGTTCTGGTTAGTTCGGTTTCAGAATCGGAATGTGAAGACGCCTATGTTTAAACTGATAATTTTAGTGCAGCCCTTCAATTTTCCAAAAAAAAAATGCTGTTAAAGTTGCGGTTATTTGAGGTCTACTAGTACGAATGTTAAACAGAGATTGCAATTTTACTGCAATTGAATGATCAAATTGAGGTCTGATCCACTTCAGAATTGCAAAATTGAGTTTAGCTATTTTAAAGCAACTGAATGAATGATCAATTTTAAAGCAACTTTATAGTAATTGAATGATTTATGGTTGCTGTAATATAATTGGTTAATTGAAGTATTAATCAAACTAATTGGTCAATTGAAGTATTAATCACATTAATTGTTGGATTGAAGTATAAGTTTTTGGTTCAACATGATTATAAACCTGAAATTATCCGACCGAACCCGAACCGAATCAGAACCTGTAATTCAGTCCGATTCTCGTTTTTCATTTTTCCTGAATTTCGGTTCTTAAATTTACCGGTTCTGGTCCGGCTCAGTCTAAATCAAGTACCGAACACCCCCACCTCTAATGTAATTGAAAACTAAATGTAAACATTGGAGTAAATTTTTTTAATGTAAACATAATATTTTTTATGCTATTTTGTATATTATATTAATATAATATAATTTTTAATGTATATATTGAACATTATTTAGAGCACACTCCCGTGCTCTTATTACTTGATAAAGACAATTATATGTGTGTGTAAAATATAGAAAGCGACTAACAAACCACCAACATAATTATGTAAGATATGACTGCTAAACCATAAACTCCAGTACTCCACATGTAATTTACCCTAGTTGTAATCATTTTTAGTTCAAGTAATCCATAATAACGCTAGAGAACTAACATATGGACTATTATTACAGCAATTATTTTTTTAACTTTATATATTATTTATATATAGGGTATTGATCAATAAAAAAGGGTCCTTATTTGAAGAATTTGAAGAAGCAATGCATTTTCGTAAAACATACATATATGTATACATATACATACATATATGTATATACACATATATATTCATACCATAGATATATATATGTGCATATTAATGTCCGATATATATGTATATATACACATATATATACACATGCATTTTACGTAACTTGCATTTTCAATCGTAACTTGCATTTTCAATCAGAACTTGCATTTTCATTTACGAAAATGCATATGCATACCGAATATATATGTGTATATATATACATATATACGGTATAATTATGAACATATGTATATCTATGGTATGAATATATATGTATATATACATATATGTATGTATATGTATACATATATGTATATTTTACGAAAATACATTGCTTCTTCAACTTCTTCAAATAAGGATGCTTCTTTCTTGATCCTTATTCTCTATATATAATATGCATTTAAGAATAAAAATATGTTTAAATCATTTGTATCATAACAATAAGAACCCCCCATTTTAAAAACCACGGACAACTTTAAGGTGATTATCCTTTAAAAAATTTGTATTTTAACCATTTAAAACTTCTTATCTATTATTTTTTTTAGCATTTCCCACAGTAAAATATTTAAAAAATAGGTGAGTAGATGAAGATGAAATAATGAAAAGGAATACTGAATAATTTCCTTCTACTAAAGGCATAAGCTTTTGCGTGATTGCAGGAATTAATCTCCGATTCAGCCACCAACCAAATAAACACTTTTTCACGTATCTAAATGACCTTTAAAAAGAAAGGTTGAGCAAAGGAAATTACGCATTAACAAATATTAATTTTGTAAAACTCGTCCCGAGATAAAGATTATCAAATAAACTCAAGTATAGATAAACTGAGGTACGTGCTTAAACGGGATAAAAAGACCCGAATTAGATTCCAAGCCGGATTGGATTCGGTCAAAATTCATCAAAACTGGATTGTATTGTAACTGGATTTGGATCGAAAACTTAGAAACCGGATCGGATCGGATCATATGTTTGTACATTTGATACATCATATCACTTATAAATACCCCTTTGAATAAAGTGAATTCCGGTTTTGAATCATGTTTCGACAGCTATAAGCCAATCGGGTTCAAACCGGTGTCCCCACTGATACTCGAACCAATCCCAATTCGGCAGATTCAGATCCCAACCTATACGATAAGCTTCAATCCGGTTTCCTGGTCGAGTAAATGCACCTGAAACTATGCAAAGGCTAAAATCTTAAAAATAACATTGAATTATGAGTTTTTGATAATATAAGAATGAATAGTTTGATTTTATAAAAATAAAAACCAATTAGATTCCATATATTATCTATATTTGTCTCATAATTCATTAGTAATCTATACTGTTGGAGCAAAACACAGATCAACTTAATACTGATGCTGCAGTTGGTACTAATCATACTTAGTACTGATGGGGCAGAACATGTTATTACTGATAAGTTGATACTGGTGAAGTCTATAACTTAGTTACTACTGATCAAGGCATATTGAAGATACTACTGATCAATAGTAGTTACTACTGACGTTGATATTGGACTTACTACTGATCACCAAATTTACTACTGATGTTACTTATTTGCTACTGGTGATTGGTTTTACTACTGATACGCGTTTATGGAACATATCAAGTCCGAGATCTTCGCAGAGATAGTTATAGAGTGTAAATCAATGTATATCTTTATAATTCGAATGTAAATCAAAGTCCTAGAATAACTAGGGTAAATAGTTTAGCTTCAAGGACTATTATAAATAGTTCCTTACGAATTGTAAACGTACGTGTGTATTGTTAACTCAATAATATACATTGAAGCTTTTTGTGAAACTGTGTTCTTAATACTTTCGTTTATTATTTACAGTTCATCGTCTTAATTACATTGATATAGTGTTGATCCGCTGCAACTTCTATATTCAATTAGATCTAAAGTGTTTATTAACTTCTCTATAGTTAATCGATCCTGACAAGTGGTATCAGAGCTTATTGGTTCTAGATCTACTATTTGTTAAGAACAACAAAAAGTTTTAATCATTAAAACACACACATTATTAATCATGACTGATAATAATGAAAGCACTCAGGCCAACAAAATTCCTATACTCACTCCCAACAACTTTGGGATGTGGAAGAATCGTATTAAGCAATACATGCTTATTACAGATTATTCTATGTGGGAAGTTGTCCTTGAAGGAAATAAAACTGGTCCGGGTCAAGCAAGCAGCTCTGCAACTGAGGCAGACAAACTTAAGTGTGAAAAAGAAAAGAAGGACAAGGGAATCGAACTCAAAGCTCTAAGCACTCTCCTACTGGCCATTCCTAACGATTATCAAAATCTCTTTGTTGAGTATGATGATGCAAAGGTGCTATGGGAAGCACTGGTGAAGAGATTCGTTGGGACCAAGAGCACCAAGAGGAACATGAAGTCCGTTCTCAAACAAGACTTTGAAAACTTCAAAGGAAAACCCAATGAAACACTCACTCAAGTGTTTGACAGATTCAACAAGCTAATTGGTGAACTTAACCAGGTTGGGGTTAAGATGGATCAAGAAGATGTCAACATGAAGTTCCTAAGATCTCTTAGTGAAGAATGGGCCATGTATACAGTGGTATATAGACAAAGAGATGCTTTAGAAGAAAAAGAGTTGGATGAACTCTACAATGATCTCAGAGTATTTGAAACTGAGGTAAACCAAAAGAACCCTTCTATTTCTTCTAATAATGCTGTATTTGTTTCTAGTACAGGTCAAGGTCAGGAAACCTTCACAGGAAAGGCTGCAGATTCTGAGGATGCTGCAAGAGAATCCTTCTTCACTAGTCATGTGCATACTTCTTTGATTAGTGATGACTTGGAACAACTGAACCCAGATGATCTTGAGGAGATGGATCTTAAATGGCAGATGGCTATGCTGAGCCTAAGGACAAAAAGATTCTTAAAGAGAACTGGTAGGACAAGCCTCAACTTCAACAAAGGTGACAAAGCTGGATTTGACAAAACTAAAGTCAAATGTTACAACTGTAACAACCTTGGTCACTTTGCAAAAGAATGTCCTCAGCCAGACAAAAGATCAAAATCAACTGCCCTTGTATCACAACAAGGACAAGGCTATGACTGGAGCTTCCAAGGAGAAGAGCATGCTCAAAATCAAGCTCTCATGGCCTTTACTGACATCAAAACTGAGGTAAAACCTAAACCTTGTACTTCTGAATGTGCTAAAATTGTTAAAAACTTAGAAAAAGAAAACACTAAACTAAATGAAGATTTAGCAAAAGCAGTCAGAAGAAATCATGAATTTGATGGTGTGATTACTGATCAAGAACATCAAATAAAGGTGTACCAGATGATTGATCAAAGGATAAAGGAAGAATTGCTTCAGGCTGTGGATGAGAAAGAATTTTATGAAATAAAAAATAAAGAACTAACAAGTAAATTAGAAGAATGTCAGCTTGAAATTGAACAAAATAAATTAACAATTAAAAAGTTTGAAAGAAGCACTAAAATTCTTGATGAATTAACTAATAATCAAACCACAGAAAAAGTTGTTCATGGGGTGGGATATCATGCTGTACCACCTCCATATAAAATCATTCCACCACTTAAAAACAGTTCAGAAAGAATCATTAATGAATTAAAAACTGAAAATCAAAATGAATCACATAATGAAACATCTGAATCAAATGATTCTTCTGATGATGATCAATCAATTGAATTTACAATCTCTCAAACTGAATCACCAAAATCAATTGATACAAGTTTTCACACAGCTCAAAGTCCAAATGATTCTCCCAAATATGATGCAGAAAATGTACCAAAAATTCTAAAAAGGGGAAACCAAAGAAATAGGAACCAACTCTTTGAACAAAGAAAAATCATAAAGGCTCAAGATAATAAATTAAAATGTGTTATTTGCAACAAAGTGAACCATTTAGCAAAGGATTGTCACTTCAATCCAATAAACTGCAAAGAGTTAAAGGAATTTAAAATTTTTAAAGAAAATGCAAAAACTCAAAAGTTAAAAGATACTACTGGTCCTTCAGTAGTAAATAAAATTAAAACTCCAATTGCTGAAACACCAAGATTTGGAAGAAGTGCACCAAGATTTGTGCAAAACAGAAGAGTTGGAAGCCCAAAGAACAGCAATTACTTCAAGAACAATGGAAAATCCAATCAAAATAAACAATATTTTAAATTTTCCAACACCAGTAAAAATTTTAACAACTTTACTACTGGCGTTAACCCTAATTATAATGTTGTATGGTACCAGTACAAGAATACTACTGGTAAAAACCCTAATTACAAAAATACTACTGCTCCCAAAACAACTTTCAAAAATACTACTGGTGTCAACCCTAAAAACACCACTGGTCAATCTAAAAATGGTAAGTACCAAAACACTACTGGTCCATCAGTAGTAAAACATTCAAAAGCTAAAAATCATGGGTATAAACCAAGATCAGTAGGAAATCCTCACACCAGTAATACTTTCAAAAGGGCAGTAGTAAAACAAAACACCAGTACTAAACAAGTATGGGTACCAAAAAGGTTTAAAGTTAAATCTCCCAAAGCTTATTTCTCAAAGGATGAACCCAAGACATATAAAGCTTGGGTTCCCAAACTTAACTAATCCTTTACTCACTTGTGCAGAGCATTCAGATCCCAGAAGAAGGAAGAACATGGCATATTGATAGTGGATGCTCAAGGCACATGACTGGAAATCTGCAAATTCTTAAAGATTTCAAATCATTTGATGGAGGATATGTGGCATTTGGTGAGAATCCACAGGGAGGTAAGATTACAGGTAAAGGTACTGTTACTAATGGCAAAATTACCTTTGATGATGTATTTTATGTAGCTGAACTAAAATACAATCTTGTCAGTGTGTCTCAAGTTTGTGATAAAAAGAACAAAATTCTTTTCACAGACATTGAGTGCATCATTCTTTCTCCTGATTTTATTTTAGATGAAAAATATGTTGTTTTAAGAACTCCAAGGAGAAACAATGTGTATTGCCTTGATATAGGGGGAGAACTCATTTTTACAAATGAGGTCAACTGTTTTATATCCAAGACAAACACCACTGAATCAGAACTATGGCATAGAAGGATGTGTCACACAAATTTCAAAAACATGAACAATTTAGTAAAAAGAAATCTGGTCATTGGACTACCTCAAAAACAATTCATGTGTGATCATCACTGTGTTGCATGCCTAAAAGGTAAACAACACAAGACTTCTCATAAGTCCAAAACTGTGAACTCTATTTCTGTTCCTTTACAGCTCTTACATATGGACCTTTTTGGACCTACAAATGTAATGAGTATTGGAAAGAAACAATATTGTCTTGTTATTACTGATGACTTTTCCAGATATACATGGGTTTTCTTTCTCAGGACAAAAGATGAAACAAGTGAACTCATAAAGAACTTAATTGTCAAACTGGAGAACACATCTGATCAAAAAGTTAAAGCCATAAGATGTGATAATGGCACAGAATTTAAAAATGCTAACTTAATTAACTTTTGTGATCTTAAAGGTATTGACAGGCAATACAGCTCACCTAGAACTCCACAACAAAATGGTGTAGCTGAAAGAAGAAATAGAACCATCATTGAAGCAGCAAGATCAATGTTAGCAGATTCAAAATTACCAATCACTTTTTGGGCAGAAGCTGTTAATACTGCCTGTTATGTTCAGAACAGAGTATTAATAGTGAAGCCACACTTTAAAACACCATATGAACTTTTTAATAAAAGAAAACCTTCTATAAGTTTTTTAAAATCATTTGGTTGTCCTTGTACTATTTTGATTACAAGAGAACAAATTGGTAAGTTTGACTGCAAATCTGATGATGGAATCTTTGTGGGATACTCTACTCAAAGCAAATCATACAGAGTATTCAACAAAAGACTAAGGATAATTGAAGAAAGCATCAATGTATCCTTTAATGAAAATGTACCTAATGAACAAGGAAATGGTCCATATTGGCTATTTGACATAGACAATCTAACCAAATCCTTTAATTCTAACATGAATTTCAATGCAGGTAATTCAAACTGTCACAATCAAAAGGAAGAAACATCATCAGTTAATACTGGTCAAGAGGAAATGAGATACATTGTAGTTAATACTGCTCCAATAGTTAATACTGATGTCAGTAATAACTCAAGTTCTGGAACCAGTAGTAACTCTGAGAATGAGGACAGTAGTAATTCAAATACTACTGATACCAGTAATAGTACTAACAATACTACTGGTCCCAACAATAACCTGGATTCTCAAGATACTACTGATACCAGTAACAACTACAATACTTCTGATCTCAATGAAGACAATAGCTGTAGCAACTCTGACCAAGATGATGATGAACCAAACATCAATGACAATGAAGGATCTCTAGAAGAACAACTACCTGAGACAAATGAGTCCAATCTTGAAAATCAACTAGTAGTTGATAAAACTACAACCACAAGGACTCAGAAAAACCATCCATTAGACCTTGTTCTAAGTGATGTTAACTCACCACTTCAAACAAGAAGCAAATTAAATAAAAGCCTAACTGCAAACATGTGTAATATAAGTCTTATTGCTAATGAGTGTATGTTTGAATGCTTTTTGTCTCAGGATGAACCAAAGAAGATCCAACAAGCAATGAAGGACTCAAACTGGATTGAGGCAATGCAAGAAGAACTCCTTCAATTTAAGTTACAAGCTGTTTGGACACTTGTACCTCTACCCAAAGGAAAAAGAGCCATTGGAACAAGATGGATCTTCAGAAACAAGAAAGATGAAAGAGGTATAGTGATCAAGAACAAAGCCAGACTTGTAGCCCAAGGATACACTCAAGAAGAAGGAATAGACTATGATGAAGTATATGCTCCTGTTGCTAGAATTGAAGCCATAAGGATATTTCTAGCATATGCTTCATTCAAGAAGTTCAAAGTCTATCAAATGGATGTGAAGAGTGCATTTCTATATGGGAAGATTGAAGAAGAGGTCTATGTATGCCAACCTCCAGGTTTTGAAGATCCAAAACATGGTGATTATGTGTTCAAACTAGATAAAGCTCTGTATGGCCTACATCAGGCACCAAGAGCATGGTATGACACATTATCATCATACCTATTGAAGAACAACTTTAAAAGAGGAGCCATTGACAAAACTTTGTTTACAAAGAAAGTCAAAGATGATATACTACTGGTACAAATTTATGTAGATGATATCATCTTTGGCTCAACCAATGATTTACTATGCAAAGAATTTGAAGAATTGATGCAGATTAAATTCAAGATGAGCTCTATGGGTCCAATGAACTTCTTCCTTGGACTCCAAGTCAATCAAAGAACAGATGGTATTTTGATAAATCAATCAAAATATGTCAAAGACATCTTGGAAAAGTTTGATTTGAAAGACAGTAAAAGTGCTAGTACACCAATGGAAACACACAAACACCTACATCCTGATGTTGAGGGGGAGGATGTAGATGAACACTTATATAGATCAATGATAGGTTCTTTGATGTACTTAACTGCATCAAGACCTGACATTATGTACAGTGTTTGTGTGTGTGCAAGATATCAAGCAAGACCTAAAGAACTACACTTGCAAGCTGTTAAAAGAATATTCAGATACTTGAAAGGCAAACCATCACTAGGACTATGGTATCCACATGATTCACCATTTGAACTCATAGCCTACACAGATAGTGACTATGGAGGTGAATGTCAAGATAGAAAGTCCACTACTGGTGGATGTCAATTCTTTGGATCAAGACTGGTGTCATGGCAATGTAAGAAGCAAACAAATGTATCAACATCAACTGCTGAAGCAGAATATGTAGCTGCATCTGCTTGCTGTGCTCAAGTACTATGGATTCAAAACCAGCTTCTAGACTTTGGTATCTCTATCCTTAAAACTCCAATTTTTATTGATAATCAAAGTGCTATTAGTATTGTGAACAATCCAGTAAAACACTCAAAAACTAAACACATTGAAATAAGATTTCACTTTATAAGAGATTGCAATGAAAAGAAATTAATCAAAGTAGTTAAAATCCATACTGATGATCAATTAGCAGATCTTTTTACAAAAGCATTTGATGTAGGAAGATTCAACTTCTTGGTTAGCAGTATTGGAATGATTTTGATAAACTAAAATCTCACTTAAAATCATGTGTAAAGTTATTGTTGTAAAATATTATTTATTTACTTAAGTGTTTTACTACTGGTATATCTGTATTACTGGTGTGTAGGCATGTGCACAAAATACTACTGGTAGTTTATTACTACTGGTGTGTATTAGGTATACATAAATACTACTGGTGGTCAGTACTACTGGTATTCACATATACTACTGGTCTTGTGTGTTAGTGGTCACTACTGATGTCCATAGTTACTACTGATGTCAAAATCCTTAGTCACTACTGATGTTAGTAGATACTACTGACGTTATACTACTGGTATCTTAGTTACTACTGGTCTTTCAGAATCACAATTACCAAACTAACCCCCATGAAAATAACCGTTATGTTATGATTCGAAGGGCATTTTAGTAGTTTTGCAGGTTAAATCGAAAGATATAAAAGGCGGCAGTCGATTAGTTTAGCATTATCTTCACTTCGATTTGCTAAATCCTCTCGATAAACCCTAGCTTACGATCAAAAACCCTTCGTCAATAACAAAATTCATTCCTGTTCTTCTCAAAATTCAACAAAAATGGCAACTCTAAAATCTTTGAATGTTCAAACCGATCTCAAATATTCCGAATTTCACAATATGTGTGCCTTCCTAAAGAATCCCGACGGCACAAAAGATTTTCGTCCGATCGTCAAATTCTTGAAAAATTCTTATACACAGTTTGCTTTAACTGAAAAACCAACATCATATCAACAGCACTTGGTGGATTTCTGGACCAATGCTGAGCAAACGGAAGGAACAACCATATCAATGATCAAATCAAAAGTAGATGGAAAGCATATCACAGTAACAGAACAATCAATCAGACACCATCTACAACTACATGACGATTCATGTATGTCTACTCTTCCGAAGGAATACATTGCTGAAATTTTACAAAAAATGGGTTATGAGGGAAGACTGAATATAGTAACCTTTCAAAAGGGTCTTCTCTCCCCACAATGGAAATTCTTAGTACATACTGTTCAGCATTGTATTTCTCCAAAAAGAAGTACTTGGAATGAGTTTAATAAGGCAATAGCCTCTGCTGTTGTCTGTTTATCCACAGACCAAGTATTTAATTTTTCTCAAATGATTTTTGAAGGTATGTTGGGAAATCTTAGTTCTTCTAAATTTTTAATGTATCCCAGATTTCTACAACATATCATAAATTGTGAATTACAAAACATGTCAACTCCTAAAAACATTTTCATACTACCAGAGTTGAACAAGAAAGTTTTCTCAAATATGAGAAAACAATTTAAATTTTCGGGCAAGGAAACCCCTTTGTTTCCTAATATGATCAAAGATCAAACAACTATTGGAGAGGGTTCAACCATTGCTACAACCCAAGTTGAACCTCAACCCACTCCATCACCCCCAAATACAGCCCAAACACCACCCCAACTAGTCACTCAATCACCAGCCCAAACAGAAGTCCTGAATGTGTCCCAGGAACTTGATATAAATCTGCAGAGTGCTACTCTTCACTCTGTGGAAGACCTACCAGATAAAACCAAAAATATCTCCACAATTTATCAAAGAAAGAAAATTTCTACAAAGGACACCAGGGGACAAATTGAGTCAAACCCCAGGCTCCAAGAGTTGTCCTCCAAGGAGGAGAGAGGACATGAGGCGAGGGCTTTCACTACTGATGCCCCAAAGGTGGGTGCACAGGACAGTGAAAACATAATTAGGACCCAGACCTCGGCAACTTTGAGTGATGACTCATTTGAGGAGTTACTCAAAGGACCCCGGTGCCAAGAAACCACAAGGGGGGCATCTCTGCTTCTTCTAGGAAGAAGAGGATGTCTAAAACACCCAATGAATCACCAAGAAGTGATGAGGGCAGATCTTTTGAATTGATGGATAGGATGGAAAACATCAAAGCCAATGTACCTGTTAGTGAGCCCGATGATCTTGCTAGATGGAGCGAGGGCAGTATTAAAATCAACCAATTGACGGATAAAGTGGATTCTCTTGAATCCACTGTACAAAATTGTCTTACATATCTTACAAACCAAGGAAAAACTATGGCTGCCATGAAAAGGCATGTCAATACCATCAACAAGAGAATGAGATTCTATGAGCAAAGGCTTCATCAACAAACCAAGATCATCAGAAGATTGAAGAAGAAAATTGATGATAGTGAGGCTCCACCAGTTGAGCTCACTAAGGGGGAGAAGGATAACATACAAACCATGATTGATGAATCAATTGCAGCAGCAGCATCCTCTCTCTTAAATTTAAAAGAAACAGAAGTTGATGAAGGCCCAGAGATGATGGTTACAGAAGATGAGCCAATTACTACTGCTACAATGGAAGAACAAGTTGAAAAAGAAATACCAGTAGTAACTTCTACTACTGATATAATAGCAGTAGTAAGTCAAGAAGAGGAATTGAAAGCACCAAATACTACTGATGCCCTATCAGTAGTAACTCCTGATATCACACCAGTAGTAACTACTCTGGTTACTACTGAAGAGGAAGAATTACAGCTACCAGAGCTAATCGAAAGAGAAAAATTTGAAATCATCACCAAACCACCTACACCTGATCAACCACTTATCATACCTGACATTGATGATAATGTGAATTGGTTTGAGGTTGATGAGTGCTCACTTCCTCCACATCCAAAAATACTGCAACAAAATGAACTTAGGTTATTTTCTCCTTCTATAGTAATCAATGGTGTGCCTGATATGAAATATATTCCACCTCCACCTTTAGCTCATATTAGAAAGGGAAAAGAAGTATATGATGATGATTACCCAAACAGAGCATTAGGTCACCACATGGTGAATAAAATTAATCATGTCAGGTCAGAGAAACAATCAAGATGGAGGATAAAACAGAGAAAATTCTGGGAGAAAGTAGAGATGTATCAAGCACTTAAGGAAAAGAAAAAGAAGGTTCAAAGTACAATTCCTGTTCAAACACCTGTTCAAGGAGAAGACAGTCAGATAGAAGCTCAACAGGCAGAATTCAAAAGGCTCAGAAAAGTAGAAGAAGAACACATACAATGCCTTGAATATTTGGTATCTGAATGCAAGAAAACTAAGAGTGAATTGACAGATGATGTGTTTGAACAGAAGGCTAATATGATTGAATATCTGAAAACAAAAGGGCATAGTGCAAAGTCATTTGGTAGAATGAAAATGATGACTATAATTGAAAAATATTGCACTGCTAAGAAGAAAGACTTGGCTGAACAAGAAGCTGAAGAAACAAAGAAAGCCAAAGTATTAATCCCAATCAGTCCAAAATTAATCAAGCAAGATAGTATCTCAACTACTGGTGAGCCATCAACAAAGAAAAGAAAGATGGTCTCTCAAGAACAAAGTGCTCAAAAGAAGTCAAAAACAGAGCAAGTAATCCCAGTTCTTGATCTACCAGTTGCTCCGTTACAAAACAATCCTATCATAAATTGGAGAATTTTGAATAATAATGTGATAGAGATCATTAGGGAAGACAAAGTTGTACAGAGATTCACTGGATGGTTACCATTGATCATGTCCTGTTCAAGAAGTGATGTTATTAAATTACTGATCATTGGAAAACCAAGAATGAGAAAGAAATCATGGAAAGAATCTGGAGCTGGATACTTAACAACTATGATAGATGCTGCATTTTATCCAGACAACTATCCAGAACAATTTACCAGTGAAGGAAATGTATATCATTGGAATGTGATTCCAACTGCTCAAATGTACTTCTTTGAGAAATCTGGAAAAGTATGTGAACTGTACTTATATGAAAAAGAATATCCTCACTCTGAGAAGACAATGTATCAGATATTCACAAATACCATGATGAAGCCATACGATGAAGTAATGTTTCAGAACAAATTGAATTATTTTACAAAAAGAAACAGCAAGTACATTATAGCTCAAAGAAAAGTTCAAAATCAAAGAACCCTAGAGAAGAGAAGGAAAGAAGAAGAAGAACAAAAGAAACTTGATTGATTAAAAGATAATCAATAAGTTTAGGGGGAGATTGTTGGAGCAAAACACAGATCAACTTAATACTGATGCTGCAGTTGGTACTAATCATACTTAGTACTGATGGGGCAGAACATGTTATTACTGATAAGTTGATACTGGTGAAGTCTATAACTTAGTTACTACTGATCAAGGCATATTGAAGATACTACTGATCAATAGTAGTTACTAATGACGTTGATATTGGACTTACTACTGATCACCAGATTTACTACTGATGTTACTTATTTGCTACTGGTGATTGGTTTTACTACTGATACGCGTTTATGAAACATATCAAGTCTGAGATCTTCGCAGAGATAGTTATAGAATGTAAATCAATGTATATCTTTATAATTCGAATGTAAATCAAAGTCCTAGAATAACTAGGGTAAATAGTTTAGCTTCAAGGACTATTATAAATAGTTCCTTACGAATTGTAAACGTACGTGTGTATTGTTAACTCAATAATATACATTGAAGCTTTTTGTGAAACTGTGTTCTTAATACTTTCGTTTATTATTTACAGTTCATCGTTCTTAATTACATTGATATAGTGTTGATCCGCTGCAACTTCTATATTCAATTAGATCTAAAGTGTTTATTAACTTCTCTATAGTTAATCGATCCTGACATATACTTTTTATTAAAAAGAATATGAGATAATAAACACAATATTCATTATTATTGACAATTCTAAAAATTTGTTATTATCAAAACCTTTAAATTATAGGCCCGTACTATATCGATTAAATCCAGATTAATTCCAATGGGTTACATGGAATACTTCACTGGATGGATATGTAAGCAAGTTGGGCTAAATTATTTATTTTAGTTCCCTATAAGCTAACCCAGGTTCATGAGCCCACTTTCATAGGTTAAGACTTAAGAGAGATTAAGTGTATATATACTAACCCAAATATGCATAAATAAAAAGAATTCGTTGTGTCAAAACGAAATATAAAAAGAATTCAGTGATTCTTTTAAGCGAAAATAATAAGAGCTTCTAGACTATAAGTATTCATCATATGTGTAATGTGTAACAAAACCATTACAAGCATGTGTGCGCTCAAGCAAAATAACCAAAAAAATAAATAATGATTAATCTTTTCATAAAGAAAAATGACACTCCCTAAAATCTAAACTTTTTAGTGTACTTAGGAAGGTTTAGTGAGCGATACATGGGTGTCCGGGATTACGAGTAGTAGATTATATGCTTATTGGGTTTTGAAACACAAATAATATAAAATGAGATTTGCGCAAAAAGTTTAAAAAACAATTATTTGCTTTATATGACATTCAAAACGGAGTTTTGAAAAAAACAAGTGGAGAACTATTTATTGTGTTTTGATAACTAATTATTTGCATTTTTACTTATTAACCAAACAAATAATCATTTTTTTTTCCCAAACACTAGCCAATAAAATTTTCCTTTTGTGATCGAACCATGTTAATATATATTTTTGTTCATCAATTTGAAAATAATTATCTATTTATTTAACTTAAATAATTTCTTCATCCATTTCAGTCGGTGGTTCTCAAAAGCTGGCTAGCTATTTCCTTCGATTTGAAATCATTACTAATTATTAATAGATACATTAAGCCAAGAATATAAAGAAGAACATCGAACAAATGAGAGAAAATCTAAATTATTCAATTAATATTCTTGATCATTGCTTTCATTCCATTCTTCAATTGCTTGTAAGACTGCCTGTTTCACCAAATGAGTGTCGATGGTTTCTCCATTTTCTTCACCCTGCAACAACATTTTGTACGTGTTTAGTGCTATATGATACGAAAATTAAGTTTGAATTTTTATTCGACGTTTCTTTTTATTTATCAAATAGTTTGTTTTGTACTATGATATCCGGGACACTCCAACGTATAAATGACACAAACGCCTAAAATTAATATTTATTGTCGTAACTCGTAATTAAGGACCGATCATCTTGCACTGAGTTTTATATGGGTATGTACAAATTCCAGATCATGCATGAATGTTGAGCACCTTTGCATGCTAATCCTCTAAATAGTACTCGTATTAAGTTTGCCCGAATATATAAGATTTTTTAGCAGTTATATTTTTGTTGCTGCTCAAGTTTTTTTTTTTTTTTTTTTTTTTTTTTGAACGACAAGTTAGTAAGTTAGTGGTTTGAGCATAGACAGTGACATCCACAAGGGGCAGTATGTCTTCCCTCAAACCTTCCACCTATGGGAATAAATCCCACCACTAAAGTCCACGACGGGACTTGAACCCATGACCTATGGGTATTTGAATTTGAATTCAATTTTTCTATAGATTCATATCAATAGACGATCTTTTCCCTTGATTATAACATCAATAATTATTGTTGTTGTCATTATATTTCTTTTCATTTTACTATTATAAAGAATCTGTAACATGAACTTATAAAACCAAAATTTTCATCCCACAAATGTGGTTATTAAAACAGTAATCCTCTACAAACATAGTTATTTTTTAATGGAACCTTAAACGAGAGGTAAATGATTGGCAATTGATAATTTTTATTTATTTATTAATAATAATAATAATAATAATAATAATAATAATAATAATAATTATTATTATTATTATTATTATTATTATTATTATTATTATTATTATTATTATTATTATTATTATTATTATTATTATTATTATTATTATTATTATTATTAGAGTGTTGTATTTGGAACCCCTCCTTATTTTTAACCATTTCACCTATTAAATTAGTTCACCCATTAATGTTATAATTATTGTTTGTTGTTTCTATTTATTTTGCGTCTTTTATAATTTTTTATATTTAGTATTTATCTATTTTAATTTGTATTTTTGTGATGTTTACAAAAAATAAAAAACTTAAAGAGTTTTTTTATATTTCATAAATTGCTTTGAGTCATAAAATCTTAACTAAGAATAAAAGTGTAAAAATATAACCAAATTATTTAATTTTAAAATAAAATAAATATATATATATCAATATATTGAAAACGAAATCATTTGCTTGATTATTGACCCTAACCCGGTAATTACCTCAACTCCAAATGCTTCAAGTTTAAAGCTGCCTGTACAAGAAACCCTAGCTTCCAAAACGCTAAGATTCAATTCCTCAAACGCTTTCAATACATAAACTAGTAGACCTGGGCAGCTTGTTTCTGAATACACATTTACTTGTATACCCTTTTCTAGGGTTTCTACCGTAACCTATGCAAAACAAGAATACGGTTTAGTGAAATAAAAATAGAGTAATGGTATTGCTTTCTACCATTAGTACAAGTTATCTTACTACTCATTAGATCAAAATATGTGTTAAAATCAAGAGATAAAGAGTAAAAATTAGTGAATTACACGTGTAATCGTATCAAATTGGTAGGAAGATAAACATGAACAAACGTTAGGAATAAATATCATTTTTCATAAAAATAAGATACTTATATTTCCACGAAAAAAACACATCGATCTCGTACGTAGTATACATACCATGGGCCATGAGTTCGAGCAAGTCGAGCTCTGAGCTATGTCTTGATTCAGAATATCTATTTTCTGTTTGAGCTCTTCTATGTACTTCGATGCATCGATTATGATCGATGAATCTGCCTTCTGCAACAAGTTTAATTTAAAGAATTTTTCGTGATTAAAATATACAGAAGGATCGATATAGATCATAATTTCAAAGTTAGTTGATTTTTATAGATCAAATTTTATGCATACAATGTAATTATATGTCAAAGGACAATCATGCCATCCTTTTCCTTTACTACACTTTGCATTTTACCCCTCCCAGTCTCCCATTAAGGGCATGATTATCGTTTGATATAAAAATTGCTCTATATAGATATATATTGTTCTACAAAAATCAATCTGAATTTCAAAAGGTGATTCACGTTTTCAAGATTGATCGAGAATCACATATATAGAGAAATTAAACTATATCGGAAAGCCTAAAACTAAAACCTTTTCTAACCCAAAATTGTGTTCGTGTGATCAAATAGAATAAAGGAATTTCTTTGTTGACTTGATTAAAGGTGCAACTTTTATTCCATAAACATGAATTACTAGAAACAAGTGGTTAAAAAATTAAAAAACTTTTAACTTATTTTGACTAAAGCTCCATGAATTTGAAAATCCTGCAAGTTTTTGGGGTTCCAACATAAAACCAATAGGTAATCAAAAAAAGTATACATTACAGATTCACTTTTTGTCCAAATTGAGACATTAGAGCACTTTTGGGTAAGGTACAAGAATTATCGCCGAATGAAAAGAAAGAAAGAATCAGAGAATAATGAAACGGGAATTACGGCTTGAGAGTTTGTAACAGATCGAAGAAGTTGGAGCTTGTCATGCAGTGCAGCTTTCTTGTGCTCCCTTGACACCATTTTTGAGTTATTAATTGTTTTCTTCTTGTTTAATTTCTAGCATCAGTCTCAAGCTTTTTAAAGACGGTGGGATATGAAATCAAAATGATCATTTTGTTTGCTACTTACACATGGCTGTCTTATACTCTCACCAGAGTAAAATACCATAAACCTCCCTCAAAAAGATCTTTAATTTGGTTGGAACATTTCTATATTTCCAACACTACCCTTTTGTTTACTATTAATTAGTTTCCAAGAAAAAAAAACAGGACACACATTGATGTTACACATTTAAGATGAAAAACAGGACAAAACGAGGCTTATCCGCAGCTCTAGCATCACGAATGATCGACTCATTAAGATGAAGAAAACAAAAATTACCCGGAATTTTGGGTTTAATCAGGGTTTATATCTTGAATATATTAGACTTTTGATTGTGGTTTTTTACACTAGAATTGTTTTAGAAAGTCTAGATATTTTCAATGAACATGTTATAAGCTGGACGAATAAGAAACTAATTTAGACGTATGATTGTGGGCTTTTTACTAGTTTGTTATTGTATCAATCTTTTTAATATGAGTGACTTAGAGTGTTAGCATTACATTATATTTTGTCGTTCTTCAATGAACACGATATATGTATATTAGGATTTTAGTAAAATAGTATACGTATTCGTTCAACAATGAAAACAGTATATGTACATACATGTTCAACAATGAACATGTTACCTAATGAACACTGTATCCAATAACATGTTACATAATGAAAATGTTATCATTCAGAACTGTGCACTGTTGACCACAACGTAATGTTATATGTTCATTAAATACATGGTTGACAAACAATATAAATTTCAAAATTTCAATAAAACTATTAACGATATACTAATAATCTGTTTAGTGATTAACAAACGTCACTATAAATACTTAAACATATGGTTCAATGTTGAATAGAAATTTCCCAATAAAAAAGAGTGAGAATAATTTTAATATAAAACTCAAGATTTACGTATTTTTTTTAGATGACTCTCCTTTAGCCTTGAGCAGTTCACATGTTCGCGAGTTGTATCCGACTTTGAAACATACTTGACACTCTTTATAAATCTTTTTTGCCTTTTCTTTTGCCTTTTCACCAGCACCTTTCAACCTCTTGCTTGTACCACACCCTTTGTTTCTAATGCCCGTAGGAGCCTTAATTGTCGTTTCATTAGGTGCCGTCATCCCCATTACCCGTTCAACATCATCATCCGTATTGCTATTTTGAGATGAGTCTTCTAGTAATTTATCTTTAAACTCGGTAGTTATTTGCTTAACCCTATCTACAAAGTCATCAAGCATGTCAGGTGATGAACGTAAACGGAAAATGCACGATTCAAAATCTGATATTGCTTCATTCACAATTTGCTTAGAGGCATCATTTTCCGTGCCGTATCGATGTCGACTAAGTAGTTCATTTGGGAAGATACCCGCCTTCCACCGTCGCAAAATATATTTCTCAGGAATCTTTTCAACATTTAAACACTTGAATACACATAAAATGTGTCTACATAAATATCCTTGCCTACCAAAAAGATTACAACTACATGCAGCAATGTCTTCATCTGGTTGATATACAACCTGTACACGAACATTATTGTTTTAATACAACTAGTTAAATAACATGTTCACTAGTGAACCAATACAGTACAGTGATTTTACCTTGAATTCACCAACCAACTTTTTATCTTTGTCGAAGTGGTTGACAATATAGACTCCGTCTTCTTCAACGGAAGTGTGTGGCTTCGGTGAACACGAATATACACCTTTGATTATTTCTTTTTGTATCTTCCTAAACAATGATCTTGTGTACACCGTTGCTGCTTGACGCTCAAATGACAAGGGAGTTTTCATTTTAGGAGTTGTTGTGGCGTCATCATAGTCACGTTTACGTTGTTTGTATGCTCTTTTTTCCATTGCTTGTTCATAGGACATCATAAAATGCAGGAACGAATTCCCTTCATGTGCAAACTTCCTAAACATAGAATTAGAGCTCTCGGACCTTGAGGTTGTTTTCATCAAACAACACATTGGGATATGTTTGAAGAATGCTGGAATCCATTGTTCCCTAATATTGAACATGTCAGCAAGCCACTTGTTTTGATGTAAATCAAATTCGGTAAGTAATTCGTGCCATCGCTTTTCAAATTCTGTTTTACCAATGTTAACATTCCATACAAGCTTATGCAGTCTCCGCTTTATCTCTTTATTATCCAGGTTATCACCAATAACCTTATTAAAAGACAAAAAAATATGATTATTAAAATAATTGCATTAGTGAACACAAAATATAATGTTTTATTATTGCTTCTTTGCCTCAGTGAACACAAAAAAATAATATTTTATCATTACTACTGTGCATCAATGAACACATAATATAATGTATATCATTGCATCTGTGCATCAGTGAACTTAATGAATACATTCTTGCGAGTAGTTGATTTGCGTGTAGAGAAACCAGATTGGGAAGCATATTGAGTGTACATCGACTCAGCTTCATCAAGTGAGTTAAAAACCGTGTCTTGTACTGGTTTTAACTCATTAGGAACATTGGGAACCCATAAATCTGTTCCATTTGCTAATTCAATGAAATCGGCACACCGGGATTCATTTTATGATAATGGGTTATTATCTGCGCAAAACATACCCATTTGAATCACATCACAACACTAAAGGAATAAAATTAATATGTTGTAATACTAGTGAACACCACAACTATAATGATCAGATCAATCGCATGGTTAGGGGAAATGAAAGTATATTATTGAACATTATGATGTTATTATAGCATTCGCACAAAAAAATAAAAAATTAAGAACCCTACTACAGATCTTAATTACATACTTTGATCATGAATGTCGATATCTTCAGCCTCGCTTTGAATAGATCGTGAACTTCCATGGAGATTACACTCTTCAGAATACTTGTCAGACAATGACATTGTGAATGAATTGAAAACTGATTCAATAAAGACAGTCAAATAGAAAATATTACAAATATACAAAAGCTAACCGATAACAATTATAATTGTCGAAACATACAAACGTAAAATGGGGTTTTCAGCCGAAAAACATCACCTGCTTCGTTTCTGTTCCTCCGAACTCTCCAGGTTTCGTGAAAAACTACTAATCTTCAACAACTATAGAATATCTTGGTCAATAAAGGGTATAAACCGTATTCAATATAGATCCTAAAAAAGTGGAAATAACGTTATATAATTAAGGAAGTTATAATTTTCGGTTTTATCACATTAATTAAAAGAAATTAAATTTTTGCAAATACTGTTTTACCCCTGACGCATTTAATCAGATTTGTACAAATCTAAGGGTTATTATTCGTTCTCGCCATTCTCGCAAACTAGGTGTTCTCGCATGAACCCACCACTATATATATATATATATATATATATATATATATATATATATATATATATATATATATATATATATATATATATATATATATATATATATATATATATATAGGGATGGATTATTTTCAGAACCATTTAAGGCTACAGAACCTGCAGAACCCATCTAAGCCAATCAGAATTTAAGGAAATTGATTTTTATTTTCCTTTTTTTTTTAATTTCGTGAGGGTATAATGGGAAGTTTAAAAATTCAGTTATATATGACAACAATTTAAAATTTTGAATGGTTCCCACATATAAGGAAAGTCGGTTTATGTATTTAATTATATTTAATTTTCGAATTAATATCTCCCGAATTCTAGGGATCCAATATACCATTTTACATAATGTCTACGATTTTTGTTTTAATACATCAATGTACATAAATATACTAGATACACGTCAAACAAATACTTATAAAAACACGAATACATAAATGTTATATAAATACATACATGTATGCTACAATAATTGTTTTCAATTACGTATACAACAAAAGCTCAAATATACATACATACATACATACATGTACACAAAAAAAACACCTTCGTGCAAAATAACAATATATGTATGCTACAATAATTCCATCTTCATCTTTGTAGAGTTTTCAATCTTCATCTTTGTAGAGTTTGACAATCTTTAACCATATTCATATTCATAACAATTTTTACTCACACCACGAGTTCCTTTTTCAATATGGTAGCAATAAACTTCATTTTCTCCTACAAGCTGGAAAACACGAAAAAATCTTATTTCAAACATAATTTTCGACATATACATGTGTGTATATATAGAGAAACATCGATGTATGTACATACGGTAATATCGACGTAATGCAGCAGCAACAACAAACACCCCTTAATAAACTTAAACCCATTGATTGTACTCCACTGTTGCCAAGCACCACGAATTGTACAAATATTAGCATAAATAATTTTTAACAAACTTTATAGTCTTCATATTCATAGCAATCTTTACCAAGCACCCTGCAAGTTGAAAAACACAAAATCTCCTCATATCAAACATAATTTTCTATATATATACATGTGTGTATGTGGAGTAACATCAATGTATATAGATATGGTAATATTGATGTATTAACCAAATTGCTTATGTATATTCTTGTACATAATGATTCCACCTAATTGCTTTCTGGTAAATGGATTCAATAACGAAAATCCACAAAGATAAATTTTAAATATTGATTGTTTGTATTCATACTACTTACAAACGGATGATATTAAAAAAAAATCAAGATTTTTACCCATAGATCTTTGACATAATTTTCAAATTCCTAAAATTTCAACAAAATTTTCAAACAATAGTAAAGCTTAAACTGATAAATCTTAAATCTACTTAAAAATATCAAAGTATTATGCTTTAATAGCAACAAACAAAGATGTAATTTAGGCATTTCAATTTATAAAATAAAAAGGTTAGAAACTTAGGTTTACCAGATTCAAAATCGTCAATAGATTCGAGAAAGAACAAAATGCAGAGCTGAGATGCGACAATGGTGAATCGTGGGTGCCATTGATAAATTTTGTTTTTCCCAAATAGCAAACTCCGACTACGATGATACTGCACCATCGCCGCCTCTGGAACCCTAAAATCGCTGTCAATACCAGTTTTGATGGTGGCGGGTATCGTTTTTATCAGAAGAATACGTTTTGTTGATAACCTGATGCGTCTTCTTCAATGATCGTCATTTAATCGTGAAAAATACTAAATATTTCTTCTGTAATCGAATATAGAGATGAAGATTATATGGAACGCATATGATGATGAAGATACTGAATTAAATTCACAATCAATAACGATTAAGAATTGTTGAAAAATAAAAACTACCTTTCCATAAATCATGGGATTATTTAATTGAAAGATCAGTTACCAAAAAAAATATATGGACGAAATGACAACTATACCCTCACGACTTTAGGGGGGGAAATTCAAATTTTCTAACTTCTGATTGGTTGAAATTCGTTCTTACAGTTCTAAAGCGAAAATTGGTTCTGATTTTAATTCTTCACTATATATATATATAGGGGTGGGTTCATGCGAGAACACCTAGTTTGCGAGAATTGCGAGAATGAATTTTGGCCACTCATCTATTTTAATCAGTTTTTTAATTAAAAGGGTAATAAGGTCTTTTTACATTTTCTTAATTAAAGCAATTAATTAATAGAAAATATAGTTTCAATATTTGATTGATCCAGCGCCTGTTCACCAGTGAACACATTTATATATTGCGGTTGTGTTCACCGGTGAACAAAACATGAACATATATTGATGATTGTATGAGATAGATACACGTACTCCGAAAACGATATACAATAGTAAACAAACCAACATAAATTGAACATAAAATGACATACAATACTGAACAAACCAACATCAAATGAGATACTATACTAAACAAACCAATACTATTGAACATAAATTGACGATGTGTTCATCGATGAACAAACGTTGTGTTCATTGGTGAACAAACGATTATCATGAACAAACTAGATTATGGTCTTTTTCATTTTTGTGATTATATAGAGACCACTAACAAACAATATAAAATCACTAATAAACAAACTAATTGACAACACAGATCACAGATCTTGCGGGTTTTATCGGTCTCTTTCTCTGTTTCTCAGTCATCCCGCTAACACCTTGACCTACTTTCCTCTTGTTAATTCATGCCAGAACCCTAAATACGCCGGCGCCGACCTCGCTTGAAAAACATATTACGGAAGATGAAAGAGAAACGACATTACCAGATCCTGAAAATACAAAAAGTGTAGCCTTAATATTCGATTTCCCTTTCGATGTTACCAGATCTTTCGTCAACGTCAAGTGAACGGAATCGTCGGAAACCCAGATCTGAGAAATAGAAGATATATGGTTGTGGAGGTTGTCGAACACGAACCAGATATGATATTTTTGTTCACGGGGAGATGGAGGCGGTGGTGGTGCATCTCTAATGGTGGTGTAGTAGGTCGCCGGTAACCGACGATCCAAGAACAAATCGGGGGAGAAGAGAGAATACCCAGAAAACACACACTAGTGTGTGTGCTCGTGTTTTAATAATTACACACACCATACTGAAGAAGACAGTCGGTGATGAAGAAGAAACGGCTGGTGAAGAAGAAGAAACAACCGGTGATGGAGGAGTTACCGGGTTTGATGGAGGAGTTGCTGATTTGGTAGAGATAAACTTCAAAAACACACACACAATTTTGTGTGACAATGAATGTGCGGCGAGGTGGGTGGGGATTGGGATATATTTCCTTAATTCAATGAAAACCAAATTACTTATTTACCCCCACCTTAAATTTATGTTCATTTAATTACAAAACTGATCCCTATAATCTTAGCCATAAATCTCATAATCTAATGGTTCAAAAGTATTCTCGCAATTCTCGCAAACTAGGTGTTCTCGCATGAACCCACCACTATATATATATATATATATATATATATATATATATATATATATATATATATATATATATATATATATATATATATATATATATATATATATATATATATATATATATATATATATATATAAGCGTTGGTTAATAGTAAATACTAAATATGGTAGGAAGGGGTAGTGAGGGCATATTCGTCAAATTATAAGGATGTGAAATACGCCATAAAAACAGGGGGGCTGGCGAAGCATATATGGGAAGAATTACGAACTCGTGATCATTGTTTGGAATTAAAGGTTCAACGTGTGTGTATTATATATTATTCATACATATGTACATGCCACATGCATGTACATATACATACACACATATAGGGGTGATAATTCCCGACACGACTCGCAACCCGACATGGAAAAAGTCGGGTTTAGGTTGACCAAAAATGGGTTCGGGTCAAAACAGGTCAACCCGTCCAACCTATTTATAAATCAGGTTGGGTTCGGGTTGTCATGTGTAAACCCGGGTCGACCCGTCAACCCGTTTAATTTTTAAAGATTTTTCAAAAAAATATATACATAATAAATACCATAAATAGTACTTCGTATAAGACATCACACCTCTTAAATTAGTTATCCTACTTAAAGTATTTCTATTTCCTTTTAACCTCTTAAATTTAAATTTCTACTTCAAATCTCACGCATTCAAGTTCGAGTAAACAAAGTTAGTTGAATTTATACCTTCTTGAGCCTAGACCTAAAATAAGTTCAACTATAAGGTTGGTTTATTATGTATTTGGGTTCATTTTTTTGTTCCTAACCTGTCAACCTGGTTATGACTCGCTAACCCACTTGACCCTCTAATCTGTTAAGTTTATGGGTTACACATGCCGATTAGGCCTGAGTTACCTTAATTTAAATGAGTCCAGGTTAGGGTTGCTTTCTCCTTGTTCATAATAACATTGGAAAAAAAAAAATAGAACGATAAAACTCAACGTAGGTTATGGGAAGAAAAGAAATAGTGAAGTGTAGTTGGATTTGGATGATTCCAAAGACTCCTCACGGGGAATTTGGAGTTCCCTTTCTCTCTTTCTCAAAACAGCCGTCACCTTTGTCTTCCTCCTCTACCCCTCTTCTCGTTCCCTCTCTCTCCACACATGGACTTATTTTTGTTATCTTGTTTCACATAATTCATATATATGTGTGTGTGTGTGAATGTTTGTTTGTTTGTATCGAACTATTACATGATTTCAGATCAAGCGCTAATGAAATAGTAATATCGGGTTCAAACCAATTTATCATGCCTACACTAGAAGAAAAATAACTTTTAGACGTACATTATGAATGTGGTGCCAAAAAGTATTAACGTAGTCTTAAAAGGGTTTTAGTATAGACATCACAAATGTCGTCGTCTAAAGGCAATAACTTTCGAAAACAACATGTGGTCTCTAATAGTAATTTGGTAACTCTTTTCTAGAGAATTGTTTAACAAAAACTCTAAATGTGTTTCTCTAATTCTAATATAAATGGGTGTATATTAGGGGTGTGCAAATATATCCGGTATCTGAAAATCCGAAAAAAATATCCGAAATCCGATCCGGAATTATCCGAAAATTCGGATATCAGTATCTGAAAATCCGAAAAAAATATCCGAAATCCGATCCGGAATTAACCGAAAATTCGGATATCCGAAATTTCGGATATCCGAAATTCGGATCCGAAATTTCGGATATCCGAATTTTTGGATTCGGATTCGATTACCAATATTACGAATTTTCGGATATTTCGGATATCTGATATCCGATTTTTTGTCCATTTTTTATTTGTAAAAATTTAATATTATCTAATATCAAGAATACACCGATATGTTTTGTCTATATTAATATGTTTATGATAACTTCAGGTTCCATATACTTAAAGATCTTATTTTTAGTTTATAAATATTGAAATAATTGCGCTAATTGACTTAATTTACTGGTAATATCATTCAACGAATTGCGAAACGTCGGATTTTCGGATATTTCAAATTATCCGATATTTGTATCCGATATTTGGATTCAAATAGCGAAAATCCACTATCCGAAATTTCGGATATCCGAAATTTCGAATAATCCGAAATGCACACCCCTAGTGTATATGCATGTATATATATATAGACATGTGTAACTTGATGATATAAAATAATTTAGTATGTCAACAAGTTTTGACAAAATATGAAACAAAAAAAATGACATTTGCACCGTAAAAAAAGAAAAAAAAATATATTTTATTCCCGAGGAAACTCCTGCATATTTCATAGGTATTAAAAGATTTCCTTGAAAATACCTTGGAAATTCCTACATACGTACGTAGGCCTGTGCAGAATGGATCGAAACCGACCAAGACCGACCGGGACCGAAGGGACCGAACCGAACCACATTCAACGGTCCGGTCCTCGGTCCTGAATTTATGGGAACCGAAAAATTCGGTCCATTTCGGGTAAAAACCGAAGGACCCGAAAATACCCGAGTATGACCGATGAGTGTTCAACCCAGCAACAATACCCCCAAGCAAGGTAAACAAGTCCAGCAACATAAATAACATAACGTAAATCACCCCAGCAACGTAAATAACATCACGTAATCTAGAGCATGCTCGTTCGATCAAACCTAAATGACCGTCGGTTTTCTCTTACTTAGCGCTCGATCGAAAAATCTATAACACGTACAGAATCTGCTCGTTCGATCAAACCTCCATTCGATAAATCGAAATCCTCGTACGCACTGCTCTACTACTTGTTCGCTCGTACAGAGTTTCCTCGTTCGTTTGTCAATCGTCATTCTTCTACAAGTAGCGAAAATACAAAAAAGAATAGCGTTTTTCCTGCTCGAAACAGCAGCGAAATACCCAAAAAAAAAACAGCTAAAAATTGCATACGGTTCTGGACGGTCCAAACCGGTCCGGACCGAAAATACCCGAAAAATAACCGAACCGAACCGCGCCTTTTCGGTCCGGTCCTTGGTCCACAAAAAACATGAATTTCGGTTCTCGGTCCTAACCGGGTCGGTCCGGTTCTTGGAACGTGCACAGACGTAACGTGCGTGTATACTACATATAAGTTGGTTGGATAAGAGTTTTGATGATGCAATATTTATATATATGTATGTGTATAATACCTATAAATTGGTTAGATCAAAGTTTTCAGTGTACAATAAAGTTATACAAAGTATGCAATAAAGTATTTAATTTTTATGCTATGAAATCTCCGAAGAATTTGGCAGGGAAGCAATATTCTTTTAAATTTGCTAGGAATATCCTTGGAACTTCCGAGAGGTTTCCTAAGAAAATCTTGCTCAAACATTATTTTTCAAACTTTTTAGGGATTCTCTTAGAAGTTCCGAGTGAATTCCTAACAATTTTAAAAACATTGCTCTTCCTAACAAATTATTCAGAAATTTCTAAGGATTTTCGGAGGAAACTGTTGGGTTATATACAAGTTGATACTGATGCTGCAGTTATACTGGTTAAGTCTTGGTGCTGCTAACAAGACTTACTACTGATGGGGCAGAATTACAAAGATACTACTGATCTTGGAGTTACTACTTACGATGTTGTTTACTACTGATGTCGATAAAAGGAACAGACCGTGTCCGAGATTCTAGCAGAGTTAGTTTAGAATTTAAATCTTTTTGTAATTTGAATTGTAATCTAGTCCTAGAATAACCAGGGTAAAAGTTTAGGCTTCAAGGACTATTATATATAGTTCATTATGAATTGTAAACATACGTGTGTATTGATCGATCATTAATATACATTAAAGCTTTTTGTGAAAACTGTGTTCTTAATTATTCTTATATAATTCACAGTTGTTCATTGTTCTTATTCGATCAACATAGTGTTAATCCGCTGTAACTTCTATTGTTGAATAGATATGTGATTCAATAACTGTTTGAGTTATTCGATCCTGACAAGTGGTATCGGAGCATAAGGTTCTAGATCTACGAATCAAGAACATCAAAAAAGTTTTTCAATACTTTCAAAAAACCAAATCTGTTAATCATGTTTGATAACAATGAAAGCACACATGCTAACAAGATTTCAATTCTCACTCCCAACAACTTTGGGATGTGGAAAAACAGAATTAAGCAGTACATGCTTATTACTGATTATTCCATGTGAGAAGTTGTACAAGAAGGCAACAAAACTGTAGATACTCAACTCACAAGCTCATCAACGGAAGCAGACAAACTCAAGTGTGACAAAGAGAAGAAAGATAGAGGAATTGAACTAAAAGCATTAAGCACTCTTTTGCTGTCAATTCCTAATGACTATCAACATCGCTTTGTTGAATATGATGATGCTAAGAAGCTGTGGCATGCACTGGAGAAAAGGTTTGTTGGCACTAAAAGTACAAAGAGGAACATGAAGTCTGTATTGAAACAAGAGTTTGAAAACTTCAAAGGACAAAAGAATGAATCTTTGTCACAAGTTTTTGATCGATTCAATACACTTATTGGTGAACTCAATCAAGTTGGAGTTCAACCAGATAAAGATGATGTCAACAGGAAGCTTCTCAGATCTCTTGGTGAAGAATGGTATATATAGATAGGGCTATAAACGAGCCGAGCCGAGCTCGAGCTCGACTAGGTTCGAGCTCGGCTCGTTTAATTTTACGGAGCTCGGACTCGAGCTCGGCTCGTTTCGAGCTTTATGTGTAAAGCTCGAGTTCGGCTCGTTTAGGTTTTTTCAGGTTCGGGCTCGGCTCGATTAAGCTCATTTAAGCTTCCATACATACGAAATATATATAATTTTTTTAATTAATCATAATATTTAATATATGATGTAAATCTTTATATATATATATATATATATATATATATATATATATATATATATATATATATATATATATTATTTTATATATGTATGCGTATAATATATATACACATAATTAGATAATTAGATAAATACGTAATATGTATTTATATTTTTTTTATAATATTTAACTATTTTAGCTCGTTTAGGCTCGTGAGCCTAAATGAGCTCTTAGTATGAAGCTCGGGCTCGGGCTCGGGCTCGTTTATTAAACGAGCTCTAAGTTAAGCTCGAACTCGGCTCGAACTCGTTTAACTCGAGTTTTTATCGATCTTTTAACGAGCCGAGCTCGAGTAGCTCACGAACCCCTATATATAGACAAGGAGATGCACTGGAAGAGAAAGAGTTTGATGAACTATACAATGATCTAAGAGTATTTGAATCTGAGATAAGTCAGAAAACTCCTAGTTTACCTTCAAACAATGCTGCTTTTGTGTCTGGCACAGGAACAAATCAAGATGCTGCAACTGGAAAGCATAAGGAAACTGAAGATATAGCAAGAGAATCCTTCTTTACTAGTCATGTGCACACTGCACTAATTAGTGAAGACTTGGAACAAATCAATCCTGATGATCTGGAAGAGATGGATCTAAAGTAGCAGATGGCAATGCTGAGCTTAAAACCAAAAGATTCCTTCAAAGAACCGGAAGAAAGGACCTAAACTTCAACAAATGTGAACGGACTGGATTTGACAAAACTAAAGTCAAATGCTATAACTGCAGTAATTTTGGTCACTTTGCTAGAGAATGCCCTAGCAAAGATCAAAGATCAAATTACAACAAGAACAGTTCATCAAACTCAACAGCTCTTGTATCTCAAGAAGGACAAGGCTATGATTGGAGTTTTCAAGTAGAAGAACATACTCAAAATCAAGCACTCATGGCCTTCACTGATCCAATTACTGAGGTACATTCTAAGTCCTGTACTCCCGAATGTCTTAAAGCATTTAAAGAACTTGAAAAAATTAATGTAGAAATCTTAGATGATTTAAGACTAAACAGGAATAGAAGACTTGAATTTAATGGTTGCATAGCTGACTTAGAAAATCAAATAAAAATTTATAAAATAACTGATCAAAAGTTAAAAGAAGAATTACTACAAGCAACTTATGACAAAGAGCATACTGAATTAAAAGCCAAAGAAGCCATAGCAAAGCTAGAGGAATGTCAATTAGAATTAGAACAAAATAAATTAACAATTAAAAAAATTTGAAAGAAGTTCTAAAATAATTGATGAACTAACTAGCAATCAAACCACTGAAAAGGTTGTTCATGGAGTTGGATGTCATGCAGTCCCACCTCCAACAAATTTCATTCATCCACTTAAGTCTAGTTCAGAAAGAATATTAGATGAATTAAAAGTAGAAAACCAATCTGAAACAAGTAATGATTCATCTGATGAAGAAAATTCCATTAAATCAACTGACACAAGTTTCCATACCACACAGAGTCAAGAATCTCCTAAATATAATTCTGAAAATATACCAACTATATTAAGAAGAGGAAATCAAAGAAACTTGAATCAACTAAAAGAACAAAGAAAACTTGAAAGTGCTAAAACAACAAAACTAACATGTTTAATTTGCAACAAAGTTAATCACTTAGCAAAAGATTGTCACTTCAATCCAATAAACTGCGAAGAATTTAAGGAATTTAAAGAAAGTAAAGAAAAATTAAAAGACCTTAAATTGAAGGAATCAAAATTAAATCAATCTGATAAGAATCCACATGTTGAGGTCCCTAAATTTGGAAGAACTGCACAAAGGTTTGTTTAAAATATCAGACATGGTAACCCAAAAAGAAGTAATTATTATGAAAATAATCAAAATAAAAATAAATTTTCAAATTATTCAAGTTTTTCAAACATCAGTAGGAACAATCAAAGATTTACTACTGATCATAAGCCTAAGTACAATGAAGTGAGATACAACTACTACAATACTACTGATCATCCTAAAAGGTCATACAACCCAAATACTACTGGTCCCTCAGTAGTAAAATATGCAAAAGCCATACCCTGGATGTATAAACCTAGATCAGTATTAACACCAAACCGCAGTAACAACCAGACCTTAAACACCAAATCTGTATCAAAAGGTCATATTATTAGAAAAACTTATTCTTCAAAGGATGAACCTAAGACAAAACAAGCTTGGGTTCCCAAAATGAACTAATCAATTTATTTTTGTGCAGAGTATCCATATACCTGAAGAAGGAAGAACATGTCATATTGATAGTGGATGCTCTAGGCACATGACTGGAAATCTTCAAATTCTAAGAGATTTCAAGTCCTTTGAAGGTGGATATGTTGCTTTTGGTGAAAATCCAAAAGGTGGTAGGATCACTAGTAAATGTACAGTATTAAATGGTAAGATTACATTTGATGATGTATTTTATGTTGCTGAGCTTAAATACAATCTGGTTAGTGTCTCACAAGTATGTGATAAGAAGAACAAGATTCTTTTTACAGATATAGAGTGCATCATTCTTTCTCCTGATTTTTGTTATAGATGAAAAATATGTTGTTTTAAGAACACCAAGGAGAAACAACGTGTATTGCCTGAATATAGGGGGAGAACTCATTTCACCAAATGAGATCAACTGTTTTATATCAAAGGCAAACACCAATGAACCGGAACTCTGGCATAGAAGGATATGTCACACAAACTTTAAAAACATGAATAATTTAGTCAAAAAGAATTTAGTAGTTGGTTTACCTAAAAAAGAATTCATGTGTGATCATCATTGTGTTGCATGCCTGAAAGGTAAACAACACAAGACTTCTCATAAGACCAAAGCAATAAATTCTATTTCTAATCCTTTACAGCTCTTACATATGAACTTATTTGGTCCTACAAATGTTATGAGTATTGGAAAGAAACAATACTGCTTAGTTATTACTGATGATTTTTCCAGATATACTTGGGTATTTTTTCTCAGGACCAAAGATGAAACAAGTGAAATCATCAAGAACCTGATAATCAAACTGGAAAACACTAGAGATCTCAAAGTGAAAGCCATTAGATGTGATAATAGCACATAATTTAAAAATGCTAATTTAATTTCTTTTTGTGATCTTAAAGGTATTGACAGGCCGTACAACTCACTTAGAACTCCACAACAAAATGGTGTAGCTTAAAAAAGAAATATAACAATCATTGAAGCACCCAGATCCATGCTTGCAGACTCAAAATTACCAATAACATTTTGGGCTGAAGCTGTTAATACTGCATGTTATGTGCAAAACAGAGTATTAATAGTTAAGCCACACTTTAAAACACCATATGAACTTTTTAATAAAAGAAAACCTTCAATAAGCTTTTTAAAATCATTTGGTTGTCCTTGTACAATTTTAATTACAAGAGAACAAATTGGTAAGTTTGACTGCAAATCAGATGATGGAATCTTTGTGGGATACTCAACTCAAAGCAAAGCATATAGAGTATTCAACAAAAGACTGAGGATTATTGAAGAAAGTGTACATGTATCTTTTAATGAAAATTTAATGGATGAACAGAGAAATGGTTCAGATTGGTTATTTAACATTGAATCTCTAACCAAATCTCTTGATTTTAGTTATGATTTTAATGCATGTGGAACAAACAATCAACCACCACAAGGAGGATCATCATCAATCAATGGTAGTCAGAATCAAATGAAGTATATCCTTGTTAATACTGATCCCACAGTAAATACTGAGGACAGTAGTAACTCAGATAACACAAATAATATTGACACCAGTAGTAACTCAGAAACTCAAAATGATAATGGTGATTCAAATAATACTGACGTCAGTACTAACACAGAAACACATGATCCAAATGAAGATCAAGTGAATACTGATACCAGTACCAATGAAGAAAATCAAGAAAATTCAGAGAATCAAGAAGAAAACTGGACTGATGCACTAATTCCAGAATCCAATGAATCAAATCTCGATAGTCAAATAGTTGTTGACAAAGTTTCCAACACAAGAACTGAAAAGAATCATCCCTTAGACCTAGTTCTAACTGATGTCAATTCATAAATGCAGACAAGAAGCAAATTTAATTCAAGTTTATTTTCAAATATTTGCAATATAAGTCTAATTTCTAATGAATGTATGTTTGCATGATTTCTATCTCAGAAGGAACCTAAAAATATTCAACAAGCTATGAAAGATTTAAACTGGATTGAAGCAATGCAAGAAGAACTTCTTCAATTCAAATTACAAGCTGTTTGGACACTTGTACCTCTTCTAAAAGGAAAAAGAGCCATTGGAACACGATGGATCTTCAGAAACAAGAAGGATGAAAGAGGCATAGTAATCAAGAATAAAGCCAGACTTGTAGCACAAGGTTACACTCAAGAAGAAGGAATAGACTATGATGAAGTATATGCTCCTGTTGCAAGAATTGAAGGTATAAGGATTTTCTTGGCATTTGCTTCATTTAAGAAATTTAAAGTCTATAAAATGGATGTAAAGAGTGCTTTCCTATATGGGAAAATTGAAGAAGAAGTGTATGTATGTCAACCTCCAGGATTTGAAGATCCTGAACATGATGATTATGTGTATAAATTAGATAAAGCTCTATATGGCCTTCATCAGGCACAAAGAGCTTGGTATGATACATTATCATCATACTTATTGAAGAACAGTTTCAAAAGAGGTGCAATTGACAAGACTCTGTTCATAAGAAAAGTCAAATATGATATTCTACTAGTCCAAATATATGTAGATGATATCATTTTTGGATCAACAAATGATATACAGTGCAAAGAGTTTGAATAACTGATGCAAATTAAATTCAAGATGAGCTCTATGGGTCCAATGAACTTCTTCCCTGGAATCCAAATAAATCAAAGATCAGATGGTATTTTGATCAATCATAATCCCCCTATTGTCGGGTTATCGTTCACATAGATATACTACCTTTGCGCAGGGAGGTACCGCCCCAAGTCGTAATCTCACTCCCCCATAAATGGGTTATCGTTATCCGGATACTTTTTTTACACACATTGAACATCAAATACGGGCCTATGCCCCATCAATTCATAATCAAACACAAATTAGAATACATCTATTCTAATTATCATATAATTCTCTTTTCTTATTAAATTTCAATATTGACTTTACCAAGTCCTTTATTAAATAAAACATATTTATCATTTATCAAAATCATATTACTTTAACTTCTCTTTGACTATAATACAAATCTATTTCTAGTCACTTTTTATTTATTCTCCTAGCAATTCAATCACTACCTTAATTGGTATAATATACTAATCAATACTTGATACTTGAAAATTATTGTTATTAGCTTTATTAATACGTATTATTAATAAGCCAAGTATCATACTTTCTCAATCATTACTCTTAGTCAAACATCATATTAATAAAGAACTATTAATTACTTTTCATTATCATAATCTCTTTCAAAAATCATTAGTCATTATGACATACTTAAATAGTCTATTAATTGCATTCTCTTATCCTTTTAATCACATCTTTATTAAAACATTTATCAATAAAGATTCATAAAACATCATAGTTTTCAAAATCATTTGTTATGTACTCAGTAAAGTCTCATGTACTCACCTTAGCCAAACTAACTCCAAATCGTGTCCATTGACACGAATGCTTGCTTTCCAACTTGTGCAATGTCACCAATATTTAGGTCTTCTTGACTTACCATCAATATCGTCATAAAATCTAGCTATTCTCCATAACTAGTTACCAATAACTTCATAACAACCTTCTTAACCACCAAGTTCATCCAACTTGGTGGAACCCAAAACCCTAGTTCAAGATTTCCATCAACAAACCCAAATCTAACAAGAACCCAAGGTTCTTAAGCTTACAAAGAGTGTTCTACACTCATCTTAGTCATCTTCCCTAAAGATAACTTGGTAGGTTACCCAAACCATTAATTTTCCCCAAATAAAGTTCATAACTAGCTAGATAATCATCAAATCCATGTTATGAACACATTTTCCTTGAAAATATGCTGTAGATCTAAGTTATATAAACCCAATTTCATCACCCATTACAATCCCTCCAACTAGGGTTTGCATACTTCACCATTTTCACCCAAAAACATCATCCATAACTAAAATGAGTAGAGATTTACCTTATATTTCAAAAATGGAGTGAGAATCTTCAAGATTGAGTGTGAAAATCGGTTTCAATGGCCTCATTACACTCAAAATTGTATACTCACACTTGGCAGGAGGTTCTAGGGTTTGGAAATGAGAGAAATGACAAAAACCCGATTTTATGATGTTCCAGACATCCTCGAATCGAGATCTCGGCGCGATCCAAACGCGAGGATTCCCGACCCTTGCAAAGTTGCTGTTTTGCTTACTCGCGTTTCATCTCGGCGCGAGCCTTCCAGATTTCACCAAATTTGATCTTTTCTTCTCGAATGCTAACTAGGTTCGACCCGTTTGCGATCCCGATGATAACAACCACTTTTAAACACGATCGACATCATTAAAAGTCCTTTTAAACCTTCACAAACCATAATAACATCCAATGCTTGCTAAATTGTAATCTTACCTATAATAATTTCACCGAAATACTTAATATATAATTATTCAAAAATTCGGGTCGTTACAACTATCCACCCCTTAAAGGGATTCCGTCCTCGGAATCAACTCAAGGATTTCCAATCCCCATTCCGTTTCCAATTATGGTTCAATATTAATTATGCATTTAATCGCTCACTTGACCCCGTTTTACCCAAACGGGTCAAAAATCAAACTTGAGTTCATAATACCCGAACTGGTCAAAATTGCACAATTTGGCCATAACACTTTCAATCATTTGACCAATCCTTTCATCCACATAGGGATGATATGACCCAACCATTACTATTAGCAAATGAATCAAAACGATAGTTAACGTCTAGCTTTGACCAAGTTGTCAACATTGTCCAATCTTTGACTTAAGCACAAAGTCAACCACACTTTGACAATTTCCTTACTCACTAAAGGTTCAATTAATTATCATTTACATTAAAATCGACCTTACATTCATGGTTCATCATCACTCATACTCGATTTCCAAATTCAATTCAAAACAGCCAACGGTCAAAGTCGCACACTATAATTATATCCGTTAGTCAATTAACCATTATCATATACATGTAGGAGATACATTATGTTCTTATCATCGTCTAACCATTTTAAACGAAAGTCAAAACCCAATCGGACCAAAGTCAACAATCAACTAGTTGACTAACCTTGACTTATGAATAAAGTCAAACTTACTTTGCAAAATTCACATACTCTTTTCTAGTGAGTCATCACTTCTCAAGCCTTTCGTTTCCGATTCCAATATATACATTTCTTTTCTCAGTTGTTCCATTTTTCCTCGGTTTCATTTTCCACCACCGATTAACAATTTCCATCTAAAGCAATACCAATCTCTATTGCTCCGTTCTTTTTTTTTTCTTTTTTTATTTCCATCCAAATACTTATACTATTTACAATTTCTTTCAAATATTCTCATACCACACTTGAAATTCTCGATTACCGGCTTTAGAGCCTCATTCACATCGAATTATGACCTAACCACTCATCATACAACTTTCAACACTCATCGGCTACTAATAAACTTTGCTTCCCATAAGCACCCCTTTTCATAATATTTAAGCTTTTAGGCATCTTTTACACCTACCTATACTTAAACACGACCCGTGTTTTCAACCCAAGTTCTCACTTGCCATAAAAGAATCATAACAATAACTAACCATACTGTTCTACATACGTCAGATACAAACATCATATCCCTGATATAACAAATTATACTTTAACTATCTTATCGAGATGATCGGAAAGCCTCCAATCCATCACGATTCCAAACTGTCACAATGATCGGAAGGCCTCCAATCCATAGTGACTCATCAAATCTCGTTAACCGGAAAAACTCCGATCTAACAAGATCCATACAATACCATTCTATCTTGCATACAATTCATGTATGCATTATTCAGTTAGCATCATGCTATCATTTTCTTTCATAGCTATTCACATTCTCTATTCAATTTACATTTCCCCACATTTCACATAATATTACCTTCCAAAAATCATATTCTTTTCATAGGCCATTACTCCCGCTTATCCCTTTATACAACCCGGTAAACACATAATCATTTCTAATGCTTTCCACCAATCTATTCTTTTACCACTCGTCTTTAGTCGATTCATTTTCTCATTATTAAAATTTCCAATCTTTCTTTCACTACCTAGGTAAACACCATTGCATTCAATATTCCACATTTTTACCGAATCACCCGGTCAACTCGAGTCAACCAATTGACTCCGATTGATAATCCAAACATAAGCTATCACACTTTTTATATGTCCTTTTTTCAATAACTAATTGTAACCCTTGACTTAGCATACCATTTCTAGGACATTTTACCATTAATTAACCTTTTACCCTTAGCATCGAATCTATCATCCATGATACAAACTTTTGTCATGACTAATTATCAATTTTTTTTACTCAACCATTTTCGATTACTAAATTCTGTCATCCCCGATGCTTATCCTTTCCAACACATTTTCTATTCACGAGTTTTGAAACTTCACTATATTTTTCATCATTCTTTTCTTTAGCGTTATCATATGGTAATACCACATCACTTATCCTTATTCCCGCCAAGTGCTACAATTTTACTCTTGAACTTTTTCCTTACATGGTTTTCCATCCATATATATCATTCTCACCGAGTCTTAGTACTTCCGCGTACTACCATCCTTTCATTGAAATCATTTACTATTCCCGTGATAATATATCTTTTAATATCCTAATTATCTGCGACATACCAATCGCCAACTCACCCAGGCATATCACACCTTTACACATAACAAACCGGGGACACTGTCCCCGAGTACATTTCCACACCAAATGATTCGCCCGTATTTATACATGCCATTTCGCCTTATCACCAAATCGTGCGACAGTTCACGAATAAAACACGAACATCATACCATAAATTTTATATTTGAGGAAAACTTACCACACTTTTGCACCTTTCACATCAACATGATTTGACGAATTTTGAACGCGTTTTTCTTCCTTTGTTGACTCCAAGCTACCATCGAACTTCCTCTTTTCTCCACTTGATGACGATTCATTGATCCTTCTTTGAACCACCTTCTCCACATCTCTAGGAATAACTCCTCTTAGAAATCTTTACAAGTACACTTTCGGACACAACTTCCCTAACAGCCTACCCGCAATCTCCTTCCACGATATCTTGTACCACACTCCCTTTTCCAATGCTTCGAACATCGCATTCCACCGTGGCCACGCATCACTTTCCCAGTAGACGAGCTGTAGAAGTTACCACATCTTCCTCCCAACACTTGCTACTCTTTAGCACTTGCTCAGTTTCACGAATCCACCGAATCACGACCTCTAGTTCGGTACTTCCCAATTACACATCCAGCTTACACGACATCAATGTCTTACACGAACATCGTTCCCTATCTTCCGATTTGGAATCACTACTATCATCACCGCGACATGACGAAACTCAATTATAATTTCTCTTCTTGTCTTAGAGGAGCTTGTCCTCTTTTCTAGTTCACCCTTTTGTTATACCAACATTTTCAGAATCAAAATTCAAATGATGACTCAACCTTCGAATAAAATACATGTAAATCAGTCATGAAAATTCTCTTAGGGATCGACCCTATCATACTCGCACTTTATGGTCTCAATAGACTAATCATTGACATCCTATGGAAACATATGGTCCTACTAGCATAGCTTAACACCAGAGAGGTCAAACCTACCTAATTCACTTAAACTATAACTCTGATACCAAGTTGTAACACCTCAATTTTTAAAACACCTTTTAAAACATTTTTAAATAAAAATATTACAAAGTCCAATATCCCAAAATACGGTTTAACAAAAACCATTAAAAGTTTATCAGAGTATTAAAACCGGTGTTACAATATAATATCATAACCATAGGATAAACGGGAGCTCCCGAGCTAATCAACACTAGGCCACTTCTATCGCGACCTTCTAATCTATCGATCTCGAACTTGAGTACATAGCCAAAAACAAAGTAGTACGTGAGTCAAAATAGTCTTGTGAGATACATGGGTTTTCGACCCATTCTCAAAAATAATAAAAATCATTAATATTCATTTCTTTCCTTTATTCACTTATTAATTATCAACTTATATTCTTATCGTTTATTCATACTTACTAGTAAGCTAACCGTAAGCTTACCCATCACATAATCACAATATGTAAGCTATCCATAAGTTTACTCCTTTTAACACATACGCCACGGATCATTCCGAAGCAAACTCCCCCGATGTGGGTTATCATCACAAGATCACATGGTAATTGGGGTTCTCCCAAACTTACCAAGATCACCAACTCCCCAGTCTCACGAGTTATCGTAATCCCCCATTTTATCGAGTTATCATAATCCCCCCATTGTCGGGTTATCGTTCACATAGATATACTACCTTTGCGCAGGGAGGTACCGCCCCAAGTCGTAATCTCACTCCCCCATAAATGGGTTATCGTTATCCGGATACTTTTTTTACACACATTGAACATCAAATACGGGCCTATGCCCCATCAATTCATAATCAAACACAAATTAGAATACATCTATTCTAATTATCATATAATTCTCTTTTCTTATTAAATTTCAATATTGACTTTACCAAGTCCTTTATTAAATAAAACATATTTATCATTTATCAAAATCATATTACTTTAACTTCTCTTTGACTATAATACAAATCTATTTCTAGTCACTTTTTATTTATTCTCCTAGCAATTCAATCACTACCTTAATTGGTATAATATACTAATCAATACTTGATACTTGAAAATTATTGTTATTAGCTTTATTAATACGTATTATTAATAAGCCAAGTATCATACTTTCTCAATCATTACTCTTAGTCAAACATCATATTAATAAAGAACTATTAATTACTTTTCATTATCATAATCTCTTTCAAAAATCATTAGTCATTATGACATACTTAAATAGTCTATTAATTGCATTCTCTTATCCTTTTAATCACATCTTTATTAAAACATTTATCAATAAAGATTCATAAAACATCATAGTTTTCAAAATCATTTGTTATGTACTCAGTAAAGTCTCATGTACTCACCTTAGCCAAACTAACTCCAAATCGTGTCCATTGACACGAATGCTTGCTTTCCAACTTGTGCAATGTCACCAATATTTAGGTCTTCTTGACTTACCATCAATATCATCATAAAATCTAGCTATTCTACATAACTAGTTACCAATAACTTCATAACAACCTTCTTAACCACCAAGTTCATCCAACTTGGTGGAACCCAAAACCCTAGTTCAAGATTTCCATCAACAAAACCCAAATCTAACAAGAACCCAAGGTTCTTAAGCTTACAAAGAGTGTTCTACACTCATCTTAGTCATCTTCCCTAAAGATAACTTGGTAGGTTACCCAAACCATTATTTTTCCCCAAATAAAGTTCATAACTAGCTAGATAATCATCAAATCCATGTTATGAACACATTTTCCTTGAAAATATGCTGTAGATATAAGTTATATAAACCCAATTTCATCACCCATTACAATCCCTCCAACTAGGGTTTGCATACTTCACCATTTTCACCCAAAAACATCATCCATAACTAAAATGAGTAGAGATTTACCTTATATTTCAAAAATGGAGTGAGAATCTTCAAGATTGAGTGTGAAAATCGGTTTCAATGGCCTCCTTACACTCAAAATTGTATACTCACACTTGGCAGGAGGTTCTAGGGTTTGGAAATGAGAGAAATGACAAAAACCCGATTTTATGATGTTCCAGACATCCTCGAGTCGAGATCTCGGCGCGAGCCAAACGCGAGGATTCCTGACCCTTGCAAAGTTGCTGTTTTGCTTACTCGCGTTTCATCTCGGCGCGAGCCTTCCAGATTTCACCAAATTTGATCTTTTCTTCTCGAATGCTAACTAGGTTCGACCCGTTTGCGATCCCGATGATAACAACCACTTATAAACACGATCGACATCATTAAAAGTCCTTTTAAACCTTCACAAACCATAATAACATCCAATGCTTGCTAAATTGTAATCTTACCTATAATAATTTCACCGAAATACTTAATATATAATTATTCAAAAATTCGGGTCGTTACAACTATCCACCCCTTAAAGGGATTCCGTCCTCGGAATCAACTCAAGGATTTCCAATCCCCATTCCGTTTCCAATTATGATTCAATATTAATTATGCATTTAATCGCTCACTTGACCCCGTTTTACCCAAACGGGTCAAAAATCAAACTTGAGTTCATAATACCCGAACTGGTCAAAATTGCACAATTTGGCCATAACACTTTCAATCATTTGACCAATCCTTTCATCCACATAGGGATGATATGACCCAATCATTACTATTAGCAAATGAATCAAAACGATAGTTAACGTCTAGCTTTGACCAAGTTGTCAACATTGTCCAATCTTTGACTTAAGCACAAAGTCAACCACACTTTGACAATTTCCTTACTCACTAAAGGTTCAATTAATTATCATTTACATTAAAATCGACCTTACATTCATGGTTCATCATCACTCATACTCGATTTCTAAATTCAATTCAAAACAGCCAACGGTCAAAGTCGCACACTATAATTATATCCGTTAGTCAATTAACCATTATCATATACATGTAGGAGATACATTATGTTCTTATCATCGTCTAACCATTTTAAACGAAAGTCAAAACCCAATCGGACCAAAGTCAACAATCAACTAGTTGACTAACCTTGACTTATGAATAAAGTCAAACTTACTTTGCAAAATTCACATACTCTTTTCTAGTGAGTCATCACTTCTCAAGCCTTTCGTTTCCGATTCCAATATATACATTTCTTTTCTCAGTTGTTCCCTTTTTCCTCGGTTTCATTTTCCACCACCGATTAACAATTTCCATCTAAAGCAATACCAATCTCTATTGCTCCGTTCTTTTTTTTTTCTTTTTTTATTTCCATCCAAATACTTATACCATTTACAATTTCTTTCAAATATTCTCATACCACACTTGAAATTCTCGATTACCGGCTTTATAGCCTCATTCACATCGAATTATGACCTAACCACTCATCATACAACTTTCAACACTCATCGACTACTAATAAACTTTGCTTCCCATAAGCACCCCTTTTCATAATATTTAAGCTTTTAGGCATCTTTTACACCTACCTATACTTAAACACGACCCGTGTTTTCAACCCAAGTTCTCACTTGCCATAAAAGAATCATAACAATAACTAACCATACTGTTCTACATACGTCAGATACAAACATCATATCCCTGATATAACAAATTATACTTTAACTATCTTATCGAGATGATCGGAAAGCCTCCAATCCATCACGATTCCAAACTGTCACAATGATCGGAAGGCCTCCAATCCATAGTGACTCATCAAATCTCGTTAACCGGAAAAACTCCGATCTAACAAGATCCATACAATACCATTTTATCTGGCATACAATTCATGTATGCATTATTCAGTTAGCATCATGCTATCATTTTCTTTCATAACTATTCACATTCTCTATTCAATTTACATTTCCCCACATTTCACATAATATTACCTTCCAAAAATCATATTCTTTTCATAGACCATTACTCCCGCTTATCCCTTTATACAACCCGGTAAACACATAATCATTTCTAATGCTTTCCACCAATCTATTCTTTTACCACTCGTCTTTAGTCGATTCATTTTCTCATTATTAAAATTTCCAATCTTTCTTTCACTACCTAGGTAAACACCATTGCATTCAATATTCCACATTTTTACCGAATCACCCGGTCAACTCGAGTCAACCAATTGACTCCGATTGATAATCCAAACATAAGCTATCACACTTTTTATATGTCCTTTTTTCAATAACTAATTGTAACCCTTGACTTAGCATACCATTTCTAGGACATTTTACCATTAATTAACCTTTTACCCTTAGCATCGAATCTATCATCCATGATACAAACTTTTGTCATGACTAATTATCAATTTTTTTTACTCAACCATTTTCGATTACTAAATTCTGTCATCCCCGATGCTTATCCTTTCCAACACATTTTCTATTCACGAGTTTTGAAACTTCACTATATTTTTCATCATTCTTTTCTTTAGCGTTATCATATGGTAATACCACATCACTTATCCTTATTCCCGCCAAGTGCTACAATTTTACTCTTGAACTTTTTCCTTACATGGTTTTCCATCCATATATATCATTCTCACCGAGTCTTAGTACTTCCGCGTACTACCATCCTTTCATTGAAATCATTTACTATTCCCGTGATAATATATCTTTTAATATCCTAATTATCTGCGACATACCAATCGCCAACTCACCCAGGCATATCACACCTTTACACATAACAAACCGGGGACACTGTCCCCGAGTACATTTCCACACCAAATGATTCGCCCGTATTTATACATGCCATTTCGCCTTATCACCAAATCGTGCGACAGTTCACGAATAAAACACGAACATCATACCATAAATTTTATATTTGAGGAAAACTTACCACACTTTTGCACCTTTCACATCAACATGATTTGACGAATTTTGAACGCGTTTTTCTTCCTTTGTTGACTCCAAGCTACCATCGAACTTCCTCTTTTCTCCACTTGATGACGATTCATTGATCCTTCTTTGAACCACCTTCTCCACATCTCTAGGAATAACTCCTCTTAGAAATCTTTACAAGTACACTTTCGGACACAACTTCCCTAACAGCCTACCCGCAATCTCCTTCCACGATATCTTGTACCACACTCCCTTTTCCAATGCTTCGAACATCGCATTCCACCGTGGCCACGCATCACATTCCCAGTAGACGAGCTATAGAAGTTACCACATCTTCCTCCCAACACTTGCTACTCTTTAGCACTTGCTCAGTTTCACGAATCCACCGAATCACGACCTCTAGTTCGGTACTTCCCAATTACACATCCAGCTTACACGACATCAATGTCTTACACGAACATCGTTCCCTATCTTCCGATTTGGAATCACTACTATCATCACCGCGACATGACGAAACTCAATTATAATTTCTCTTCTTGTCTTAGAGGAGCTTGTCCTCTTTTCTAGTTCACCCTTTTGTTATACCAACATTTTCAGAATCAAAATTCAAATGATGACTCAACCTTCGAATAAAATACATGTAAATCAGTCATGAAAATTCTCTTAGGGATCGACCCTATCATACTCGCACTTTATGGTCTCAATAGACTAATCATTGACATCCTATGGAAACATATGGTCCTACTAGCATAGCTTAAGACTAGAGAGGTCAAACCTACCTAATTCACTTAAACTATAACTCTGATACCAAGTTGTAACACCTCAATTTTTAAAACACCTTTTAAAACATTTTTAAATAAAAATATTACAAAGTCCAATATCCCAAAATACGGTTTAACAAAAACCATTAAAAGTTTATCAGAGTATTAAAACCGGTGTTACAATATAATATCATAACCATAGGATAAACGGGAGCTCCCGAGCTAATCAACACTAGGCCACTTCTATCGCGACCTTCTAATCCATCGATCTCGAACCTGAGTACATAGCCAAAAACAAAGTAGTACGTGAGTCAAAATAGTCTTGTGAGATACATGGGTTTTCGACCCATTCTCAAAAATAATAAAAATCATTAATATTCATTTCTTTCCTTTATTCACTTATTAATTATCAACTTATATTCTTATCGTTTATTCATACTTACTAGTAAGCTAACCGTAAGCTTACCCATCACATAATCACAATATGTAAGCTATCCATAAGTTTACTCCTTTTATCACATACGCCACGGATCATTCCGAAGCAAACTCCCCCGATGTGGGTTATCATCACAAGATCACATGGTAATTGGGGTTCTTCCAAACTTACCAAGATCACCAACTCCCCAGTCTCACGAGTTATCGTAATCCCCCATTTTATCGAGTTATCATAATCCCCCCATTGTCGGGTTATCGTTCACATAGATATACTACCTTTGCGCAGGGAGGTACCGCCCCAAGTAGTAATCTCACTCCCCCATAAATGGGTTATCGTTATCCGGATACTTTTGTTACACACATTGAACATCAAATACGGGCCTATGCCCCACTAATTCATAATCAAACACAAATTAGAATACATCTATTCTAATTATCATATTATTCTCTTTTCTTATTAAATTTCAATATTGACTTTACCAAGTCCTTTATTAAATAAAACACATTTATCATTTATCAAACATATTAATTTAACTTCTCTTTGACTATAATACAAATCTATTTCTAGTCACTTTTTATTTATTCTCCTAGCAATTCAATCACTACCTTAATTGGTATAATATACTAATCAATACTTGATACTTGAAAATCATTGTTATTAGCTTTATTAATACGTATTATTAATAAGCCAAGTATCATACTTTCTCAATCATTACTCTTAGTCAAACATCATATTAATAAAAAATTATTAATTACTTTTCATTATCATAATCTCTTTCAAAAATCATTAGTCATTTTGACATACTTAAATAGTCTATTAATTGCATTCTCTTATCCTTTTAATCACATCTTTATTAAAACATTTATCAATAAAGACTCATAAAACATCACAGTTTTCAAAATCATTTGGTATGTACTCAGTAAAAGTCTCATGTACTCACCTTAGCCAAGCTAACTCCAAATCGTGTCCATTGACACGAATCCTTGCTTTCCAACTTGTGCAATGTAACCAATCTTTAGGTCTTCTTTACCTACCATCAATATCATCATAAAATCTAGTTATTATCCATAACTAGTTACCAATAACTTCATAACAACCCTCTTCACCACCAAGTTCATCCAACTTGGTGGAACCCAAAACCCTAGTTCAAGATTTCCATCAACAAAACCCAAATCTAACAAGAACACAAGGTTCTTAAGCTTACAAAGAGTGTTCTACACTCATCTTAGTCATCTTCCCCAAAGATAACTTGGTAGGTTATCCAAACCATTATTTTTCCCCAAATAAAGTTCATAACTAGCTAGATAATCATCAAATCCATGTTATGAACACATTTTCATTGACAATATGCTGTAGATCTAAGTTATATAAACCCTATTTCATCACCCATTACAAACCCTCCAATTAGGGTTTGCATACTTCACCATTTTCACCCAAAAACATCATCTATAACTAAAATGAGTAGAGATTTACCTTATATTTCAACAATGGAGTGAGAATCTTCAAGATTGAGTGTGAAAATCGGTTCCAATGGCCTCCTTACACTCAAAATCGTATACGCATACTTGGGAGGAGGTTCTAGGGTTTGGAAATGAGAGAAATGACAAAAACCCGATTTTATGCTGTTCCAGACATCCCCGAGTTGAGATCTCGGCGCGAGCCAAACGCGAGGATTCTTGACCCTTGCAAAGTTGCTGTTTTGCTTACTCGCATTTCATCTCGGCGCGAGCCTTCCAGATTTCACCAAATTTGATATTTTCTTCTCGAATGCTAACTAGGTTCGACCCGTTTGCGATCCCGATGATCACAACCCCTTATGAACACGATCGACATCGTTAAAAGTCCTTTTAAACCTTGATAAACCATCATAACATCCAATGCTTGTTAAATTGTAATCTTACCTATAATAATTTCACTGAAATACTTAATATATAATTATTCTAAAATTCGGGTCGTTACACCTTGCACATATTTTTGACTATGAAATTCCAAACTTAGTTAAAACCACAAATATTTTCCTATCCCAGAATTAAATAAAAAGGTTTAAATTTTATGGAAAGGCAACACTATTTTTCCAAAATATGATCTATGATCACCCCCTACAGGAGAAGGTTCCAGTCAACCCACTGAACCCCAACCCAGTCCATCACCTCAAAAATCAGCCCAAACAGAATCCCTTAAGTCTACTCAATTATCTCCTCCACAAAATGTCCTGAATGTGTCCCAGGAACATGTAATAGAACCTCAGAGTGTTACTCTTCACTCTGAGGTAGACCAACCTAAAAGCCAAACAATTTCTAAAACATATAAAAGGAAAAGAATTTCCAGAAAGGACACCAGGGAACCCATTGAGTCAAATCCCAGGCTCCATGAGTTGTCCTCCAAGGAGGAGAGAGGGCATGAGGAAAGGGGGCTCACTACTGATTAAGTAGGCCTCACTTTTTATTTTTCCCCCGGGAATCTTTAGAATACCACTGCCCTATTCTGAATAGAACTGGAGCCGGCTTTGCTTAATAAGTTAACCTACAATAAAATCATGACTCATCCTTTGAGGCAGCACTTAAAGGACCCCGGTGCCAAGAAACCACAAGGGGAGGTATATCTGCTTCTTCTAGGAAGAAGAGTGTATCTAAATCACCCAATGAATCACCAAGCAGTGATAAGGGTAGAATGAAAACACCTGAATTGATGGAAAGGATGGAAAACCTTAAAGCCAATGTACCAAACCAGCCCGATGATTTACCTAGAAGGGATGAGGGCAGTATTGAACAAAACCAATTGACGGATATGATGGAAAACCTTGAAACCACTGAACAAAACTGCCATATACTTATAAACAATCAAGGAAAGACCATGAGCTACATGAAGCACTACATCAACTCTATGAACAGAAGACTGAAGTGGTTCGAATACAGGCTCCAAAGACAATCTAACATCATCAGAAAATTGAAAAAGAAGATTGATGATAGTGATGCTCCACAAGTTGAGATCACTAAGGGGGAGAAGAATCAAATACAAAGTATTATTGATACTTCAATTGCAGCAGCAGCCTCCCTCTTAAATCTAAGAGAAGCTCATGGTGAAACAGGTCAGAGTATGGATGAAGACCTGAATAGAGGAGTTAGAAGTATGGATGAAGATGTATTTGTGTCTGCATAACAATCTCCAGCAGCAGAACAAGTACCTTCTCCAATTACTACTGAAGTCATGGGTACTACTGATCCCATGGATATTACTGAGGTAATTGATCAAACAGAGATTATTACTACTGATCTCATTGAAGAAGAGATCCAAGAAGTAACATCAGTAGTAATACCAACAACAGCAGCAACAGAAATTCCAGTTACTACTGATGTCTCACCAGTAGTAACAACTGAAGAAACCTCAGTAATAGACTCCTCAAACATGCAACTGGTAATATACAGACCTTTCAACTTATCAACATTAACACCATTAGTAACTACTCCGGTTACTACTGAGACTGTAGAAGAAATACCAGAATTGATTGAACCAGCAGTAGTAATACCAACAGAAACAAATACTGCAGAATTGAAACCAATTGTTAAGGCAAAAAGCCTTGCCCTTTGGATCTTAAGATAACAAAACAACCTAGACTAGCTTTGATTAATATGTAGAATAATATAGCTAAGTTTAGGTCTGATACTGAGTGATCAGTATTGGAACTCAGTATCAGTACTCAGTATCAGATAGTGATACTGAGTACAAGGACTGAGTAGAAGGACTGAGTGATACTCAGTATAGTAACGGACTAAGATCAAATCCCTTGATCTTAGTCATTTCCCTTACTTAGTCCTTCGGTTACTCCTTTGCTCATTATGTAAGATCTCTATAACATTATAAATAGAGATCATCTTGCAAAGGAGTACTTAACAATTCACTTTACACTTTCATATCTTTGTAATTGATCAGTGGTCTTGTTATTCCGCAACAAGCCACACTTAGTGGATTTATACATTGACTATATTCTTGTGTTATCACGCTAATATTACTCTAAGTATAATATTCTATCAATTAACATTATAAACCAGGGTTGTTGTGACCTAACAACTGGTATCAGAGCAGGCTAAATAAACTCTTATTTAGTCGATCCATAACCCTGGCAGCCATTTCCTATATCTATCCCTCCAACATTCAAAAATCCAAAATGTCTACAATCGTTGCACCAATTATGTCTGGAAAGGGAATACCTATCTTTGATGGAAAAGACTTTCATCAATGGAAGCTTAAAGCTCAGTGGTATCTTGAATCTATTCACCATGAGGTGCTCACTGTGCTATATGATGGTCCCATCATTCCACAAACTGTGGAACCTGTTGCAGCTACTGATGATGCTCATGAGGGCATAAGAACTGTACCTAAACTAAAGCACAACTGGACTGATACTGACCGTCAGTTGTATGCTTTAGACTCCAGAGCTAAAGGGGTGATTGGTAATGCTGTTACCAAAGAGATACTAAATGCAATTATGAAATTGCCAACTGCAAAGGCTATGTGGGATAGTCTATCAGTCACCTATGAAGGCACAACAAAGGTGAAGTTGCAAAGAAAAAGCAACATGAGAAGGAAATATGAAAACTTCTTCTCAACTCCTAATGAAGACATCACCACTCTCTATAACAGGTTCAATACTGTTATCCATGATTTAATCAGTGTAGGCATTGTGAAAGAGGAAGGAGAGCTTGTTCAAAAGTTCCTGGATAGTCTTCCTCAACAATTTCTTGACATGACAAACTCTGTCAATGCTGCTAACAACATTGAGTCATACACTCTTCAAACTTTGTATGGTATAATGTTGAATCATGAGGAGAATAATGCTGCAAGACTGATCAACTGGAAGAAAACTGACAAGTCTTCCACTGGCATGGCTCTAGTTGTGCAACATGCCTATACTGTGACTGAGCCAGATGAACCAGAAGTTGATCTTGCTGATGCTGAGGCAGAAGAGCTTGAAACCCAAATGGCTCTTATGTCCATGAAGCTGGATCAGTTGAAGAAGAAGAGGCTTGGTGTTAGCTCTTCTAATACTGACCCAAAATCAGGTCTCTGCTATAGGTGTGGAAAGCCTGGACATATTGCTGCAAATTGTCATACCAAGTCTTCTGAGACTGACCAAAATGACAAAATTGCATACCGAGCAAAAAGGTATAGAGACAAATATGTCAAGCTGAAGAATTGGAGCAAGGGCAAGAGGGCAGAAGGGAATGGAGCACCTCATCAAGCACTTTACTCAGAAGCCTGGATGGATGAAGACTTAAGTGATGATGAGGAAGAGATTGAGAATAAAGCCTTTATGGCTTTCACTGAAGATGATTTGAAGAGCTCCTTTGAAAAGGATATCAAAGAGGCTGAGAGGATGAGTGTTCATACTGATTGGGATTCCACTCAGTTGTACAAGGTAAGTTCCTTTCAAACTTATTCAGTGAATGAAAAAACTAAGATTTTTGAGTATATGCTTGTTGATCTTAAAACTTCTGTACAAAAAGAAAAAGCTTTAAAATTAACAATTCAAGAACTTGAAAGGGTAAATAATGAAAACTTAGATAAACTAGCAAAGTATAAAGATTTAGAATTAAATTTTTCAGATTTAAAAGACATTAACCAAAGATTAGCTGATAAAGCTCATTTACACAAACTTGAAAAAGAGAAATTTGAAAAACAGTGTAAATCTTGGGGAAATGCTTCAATAAAATTAAATAAATGTTTAAATCAACAATTTCCAGAAAATGTGAGGGCTGCACTTGGTGTTGATCCTCAATTTAAAAATAGGAATAATTTTGCTGATTTATTTGAAGAATTTTCCAGCATGAACCCTATTAAATTTATAAAAGCCAAAACGTTTTGTGAAGTTGGATGTCAAACCGAGTCAGATGATGAGGAAAATGAAATTTTAGAAAAACCTATTGGTCCCTCCATCTGCTCAAAGTGCTATACTGAGCTACAAGAACCCAGTATTGAATTTTCTATAAAAGAAATTTCTGATACTGAGCTCTCAATAGATCAGTATGACACTTCTGCTGTTCCACCTTTTGAATTATTATTTAATACAACAACTTTTGAATTATATAATGATAATAAGACAACTTCTATCTCCAATGTTTCATCTAATACAGAAGTTGCAGGAACAGAAACATCATATACTGAGAAATCTAAAGAACCTGTTAAAGTTGTTTCTTCAAAACATGATAAACAAAAACCAACTTTAACTAGGTCCTTAGTTGGCAGAAACAAGAAGTCTTACACTAATAAAATTAACATTAAAAAGAAACAACCAGATACTCCATCTTATAAATCAGTTAAAAACAATAATAATACACCTATTAAAAATGAAAAAATTAACATTTTAAAAACACTTGGTGATCAGGTCAAATCTTTAAGTAAACAACTTGCAAAAACTTGTTCATAATGATCTACCAAAAGGGCAACATTTTTCTAAAATACCTTATGAAAACATGTTTAGAAATAGACCTAGAAAATGTTATAGGTGTCATCATACTGGTCATAAGGGAGATGAATGCTGGACTGATCTCTCAAGTCCTAGGTACTCAGTACCAAAGAAAAGGAGAGAAACTAAGTCAGTATCACCAAAGAAAACTTCTAAAGTTTCCCCCGAAGTGATACTGACCTTTCCACATAAAGAGATCAAGTCAAATTATGTTTATCCCACCAAAGGTCCCATTCAAAAATGGGTTCCTAAAAAGAACTAACTCTTATTTTGTGTCTTGTGCAGGGTGACAGAAAATGGTATTTAGATAGTGGCTGCTCAAGACACATGACAGGCAGTATGGAATACCTTCTCAATTATACTCCAGAGAAGGGTCCTTCTGTTAAATTTGGAGATGACTCGGTGGGAAAGACAAGAGGTTATGGTGTGATCAAGGCAGGCAACATAACTTTTAAAAGAGTTGCCTATGTAGAGGGTCTTAAACACAATCTGCTCAGTATCAGCCAGATGTGTGATGATGACAATGAAGCTCCATTCAGGAAGGTTGCAGGAATCATCTATAATGATAAAGACAAGAAGTTATGGTGTGATCAAGGCAGGCAACATAACTTTTAAAAGAGTTGCCTATGTAGAGGGTCTTAAACACAATCTGCTCAGTATCAGCCAGATGTGTTATGATGACAATGAAGCTCGATTCAGGAAGGTTGCAGGAATCATCTATAATGATAAAGGCCAGCCTGTACTCATTGCTAGAAGAGAAAAAGATGTATATGTGGTCAACCTATCTGAAATAGACCCAACTATTCGAGTATGCCTGCTTTCTAAAGTCAAGCCAGAATTGCATTGGCTATGGCACAAGAAACTCTCTCACATCAACTTTAGAAATATCAATGGGCTCAGTATAAGCTTGCTGTGGTTGGTCAGTGTGAGTCTCCCCCTGAGCAGATGGCTCAAGTGGGTCTTGAACTTGTAATGCTGACCTAGTTCTTTGTCTTCTTCTCTCATACTGAATCCGAAGTGGCTCAGTATGAGGGCTTTGCTGATGTTGTTGTTCTTGTTGTGGAGGTTGATCTTCATTCAATCTTCTTCTTTTCTCCCCCTGAGCAGATGGCTCAGTTTGATCAACCTCAGTATCTCTTTGTCTCTTCTCCTTTTTTTTTTTTTTTTTTTAATTAATTTTTTTTACTCAGTATTGGGTTATGACGGCTCTTACACCGAGCTTAATCCTCATACTGCTCAACGGTAACCTTTCTTAATAGGAAAGTTACCGTTGGCAGAGGATAAGGCAGTCAAATCAGCCGTTTTACTTCCCAATACCTTAATTATCTTTCAAATAACCGTTTTTTTTTACTTCAAATATTTTTCAACAGTTATTTCATTATTTCTTGTAAAATTCTCTCTGCGATTAACGATTTCACTCTTTCTTAGCAAGCAAATCTCTTAAATCAAAATCACAGATGGCCAATTACACTTTCGTTGCTCCAGAAGTTGAATCGGAAATCAAATTCCGAAACGATGAACTACCCAGGTTTGCGAGGAACAACATCACAACAAATTTCACTATTCCTCAAGCCTGGGTATGCCAAGAATTCACAAACATTGTGAGTTTTATGAAATATTGCCCAATTGCTCGTGCACTGACCTTGTCTCCTCGAGCAATTTATCCAGAGATGCTATGCGAGTTTTGGTACTCTGCTACACTCGATTCTCCAGATATGATTGCTGGGTGGGTAATTAGAGATCAAAGAAGGGCATTTGTTTCTACTGCCATCATTCGTGAAGCACTCAGACTTCCCGCCCAAGCTCAGTATGATCCATTCGTTGATAGATCAGAGGCACACTCAGTCTTACCATTTTTGGGTCGAAGAGGAACAACGGGCACAATCAAAAGAAATGAATTTGGTCCTATGTGGGGTATTCTCATTACAACAATAATTCGGTGTATGACCCACAAGACGGGAGCTTTGGACCAAATAAATGAATTTGGGATGCAAATAGTACATGCCTTGTACTATGGAAGAAACATTGATTATGCACGGCTCATTTTCAATGAATTAGCTGCTCTGGTTCGGGCTAACACAAGGGAATGCAATGTCCCTTCTGCAGATTTTTATCACTCATCTTTCAACACTCAATGCCCACACATATTTATGATGAGTTTCACAGTCCAAGGGTTGATCTTCCTCCTCTTAGTGAGAAGATTTTCTTTTACAGGCCAAGAGAAGGAGAACCTCTTCTAAGTCCTCCTATGTGGGCCATTGTTCAAGAACACATAAATGATGAAGAAGACATGTCTGATACTGAGTCAGAAAATGATGATGATGATGATAATGATGATAATAGTGGTAATGGAGCACAGGCCGGTCAAGAAATTGAGATGCAGGATGTTCCACAAGTTCAAGAACCTACTCAACAACATATCTCTCCACCTGCACAGGATCTTGATGCTCCTCATATTGAAACAGTTTTTGATACTGAGTCCTCCGATGACACACCACTGGTCCTTCAAAGAAGAAGAAGGAATCTGTCTCCTATCATTATGGGAAACTTATCATCTGAGGAGGTGCAGCCTGCAAATGTTCCATCATTAACTGCATCTCTTCAAGCCCAAAACCTAGTTGCAGCCATCGCTGACCTTCCAGGTCCCGAACTAGTTTCAACTGCTCAACCAATTGAGGAACCTCATGTTCCTCTTGATGTGGAGATTCAATATGAGCAAACTACACTGGAAGGTGCTCAGCAAGAAAGACAAGTCGGTATTGAAGAAGTTGGTGCTGCACATCAACAAACACATGATCCTGCACCGACCTCTGCAGATGCTAGAAGGGAATCTGACAGAGTCTCAGGTATGAATTTCTAAAAAGCCCTTAAACTTATATATATATATATATATTTCATTCCCAAATAGAGACTAAGTATTGGCCAGTACCAACTCAATACTGACCAAAGTCTCACACAATCTTTCAAATATATATCCTTTTATGGCCAACATAGCTAGCCCACTACTGCTATGCAAAATTCATATACTGAGCACACAATTGATCATTGTCAGTCTACAGCTGTCTCAACATTTAAAGAGACAATGGTGGTTGATGTCACACTGACACCCACTGGTGCTGCTTGAATCATGTCCAACTTATTTTTGAGTTGGATAGCATGACTCAAGAAATGATCACAAACCCTTAAGCCACAAAATCCAAAAACTTTTCCATGGGGTTTAGCCACATTTCTGTTATCACTCTAATACCGAGTGATAAACATTGAAAATAACAAGAAGCACATCCCAGGCTTCGAATACCGAAACCCAAACCTTTTAGTAAATGTGACTTATCCTATACTGAGCTACTTAAATTTACACACTCACTTTTACTAAAATCTTCTTACACATGCTATGCACAAGTCCACAATATTTCATCATAAACAAGATGAAATACAGACTTCACAAACTCTGTTTATATGATTATAGAATTAAACAACACCACAATTCTATTTGATAAACCTTTCTTTCTAACCAGTTTTCTATTTTTGTTTCTTTAGCACCATCTGTGCAGGGCATTCAGGCATCTCAGGCTGCAGGAGACCAAGTGACTCTGCAAGCAATCTTGCAGCACATTCTGGCCATCCAACAAACTCAAAATATAATATTAGCCAGAATGGACAAGATGAGTGGTGATATTGACTCAATAAAACAGTCAGTCTCACTACTTCAACAACCACATCAACCTCCACCAACTCCACCATTCTCACATGGTAACCACAATGAAGAAGGAGAAGGAGAAGGAGGTGCTGGTGATACTGATGCTGCAACTGAGCCCATGCCCTCCCCTACTCTTGAACAACCTGAAGGGGACATGGGTGGTGATACTGATCCTCTTCCCTCCTCATCAAATGATAACAAAAAGGGGGAGAAGAGACAAAGAGATACTGAGGTTGATCAAACTGAGCCATCTGCTCAGGGGGAGAAAAGAAGAAGATTGAATGAAGATCAACCTCCACAACAAGAACAACAACATCAGCAAAGCCCTCATACTGAGCCACTTCGGATTCAGTATGAGAGAAGAAGACAAAGAACTAGGTCAGCATTACAAGTTCAAGACCCACTTGAGCCATCTGCTCAGGGGGAGACTCACACTGACCAACCACAGCAAGCTTATACTGAGCCACCTGTTCTAGAAGAAAATAACTTACAAATTGTGGTCTATAGGCCTTTTGGGTGGCCCATTGCTGATGATGAAGATGAAGAACATCCAGTGGCATCAGAAGAATTTTTAAACTTTGCACTGGATGAAGCAAATAAAGAAACCTCTTCATCATCATTCTCAAATGATGAAGAGCATACAAGAAAACCTATCTCACCTCAAGCTGAAGGACCTTCTATAATTCCTAGAAGACCAATAACCAGAAGAATGACAAATGTGGTTATGTCCTCAGAATCTAGTGAAGAACAAGATCCAGCTCCTCTGATCTCAAGACCTAGGAGATCTGCTCAGTTTACTGAGGAAAAGAGTGAAGCTGAGGATGAGATTGAGGCCCAAAAATTCTTCCCTGTTAAGGAAGAACCTGAATCTGAGTCTGAAGATGTTCCAAGAAGATCTCATACTATAAGAAGAACTGGAGATGAATTACTTGAACAGTATTGGAACATTGTGGCACAAAGAACAAGATATAGGGAAACAAGGATGGGTATGCTGAGGAATAAAGCATTTCTAAGTGTAAGAGACATATACTGGCTAAATGAATTTGTCAACAAAATAAAAGTCAAAACTGTTGATAGATCAATTGTTGCAACTTGCACTGGGCCAGTCAGTCCTCCAATGAAGTTTTTCCTCCATGACATCCAAAATATGGGACTTCAAGATTGGATAAAGATTGCTAGACTGATAAAGGAGATGCCCTCAAGATCCTCTGAAGCCCAAGTGATGATGGATGAAATCTGGGCTGTATCTGCCATATGCTATGAAAAAGGAATTCTTTATGCAGCAGAATACAGGGCACTCAGTGTGATGACTGAAGCTATGAAAAATAACAAACCTGAGTGCCTTAATACTTTCAGAAAAATTCCCACATATACTGTTCCCTCTAACCTTATCTTCCAGGATCAAAAGAGTACCATATATCCCACATCTGGATATATGTATACTGACTCAGATGACAGGGAGTGCTTCATTACTGAAGCAGATTTGGCAACAGCTCCTATCAGCCATTTGGTGGGCCTTAAATGGATGATAACCAAGAAAGAAGATGCTTGGTTTAGAAAGAAGATAGTTGCTGTACTAAACAACAGGCAAGATGAACTGAAGAAAAGAGAAGAGTTCATCCATGTGAAGAAAGAAGTCTTCTATGAGTTTGAGTCGATCAACAAAGACTAAAGAAGAAGACTTTGCAGCATGTAGCTTATTTTGTTTAGTTTCTCTTTGTAATTGTTTTGTTATCATTAGATAGGGGGAGATTGTTAAGGCAAAAAGCCTTGCCCTTTGGATCTTAAGATAACAAAACAACCTAGACTAGCTTTGATTAATATGTAGAATAATATAGCTAAGTTTAGGTCTGATACTGAGTGATCAGTATTGGAACTCAGTATCAGTACTCAGTATCAGATAGTGATACTGAGTACAAGGACTGAGTAGAAGGACTGAGTGATACTCAGTATAGTAACGGACTAAGATCAAATCCCTTGATCTTAGTCATTTCCCTTACTTAGTCCTTCGGTTACTCCTTTGCTCATTATGTAAGATCTCTATAACATTATAAATAGAGATCATCTTGCAAAGGAGTACTTACCAATTCACTTTACACTTTCATATCTTTGTAATTGATCAGTGGTCTTGTTATTCCGCAACAAGCCACACTTAGTGGATTTATACATTGACTATATTCTTGTGTTATCACGCTAATATTTCTCTAAGTATAATATTCTATCAATTAACATTATAAACCAGGGTTGTTGTGACCTAACACCAATTGTAGTCCCAAATATTGATGATGATGTTAACTGGGATGAGGTAGATGAATGGCATTACCTCCTCACCCAAAGATCTTATTTGAAGCAAGAATTCATAAATTTGACCCAAATATTTATATTATCCCAGTGGTTGATATGAAGTATACCCCACTTCCAAAGTGTGTTGGTAAAGGAAAAGCTAAATTTGATGATGATTACCCACACAGAGCACTAGGCCATTACATGGTAAACAAAATAAACATGGTCAGACCTCTAAAGCAAGATCATTGGAAGGTGAAGAGAATGAGGTGCCAAAAAAAATGTGCTAAAACTCTTGAACTTGAAAACAAAAGGAAGGCTGAAGAAGAAAGAATAAAAAATGCAGCCATTCAAGAGATAGAGGAGTTTCTTGTAGGAGATCAACAAGCAGAACCAGATAAGCATAAGAAAATAGAAGAAGAACATCTAAACTTCCTTGAATATCTAGTTGCAGAGTGCAAACAAATAAATGCTGAACTACTAACTGAAATACTTGAACAGATATAAAAAATGCTAGAATACTTGAAGACAAAAGGTCACAGTGCTAAATCATTTGGAAGAATGTAGATGGTGAGCATTGTTGACAAGTACTGCACTGCAAGAAAGAAAGAATTCGCAGAACTAGGGGTGTTCGTTTGGACGGTTTGGTTTTATCCGATCCAAATAGGTGAAACCAAATAAAATCCGGATTTCAAAAGTTCAAACCGAATCGTCCAAACTAATTCGAAAACCAAACCGATCCGAACCAAATAACAATTTGGTTGGTTTGGTTTTATCCGTTTGGTTTTTTCTTAAAATTTTCAAAATATTCCAAAAGTATATAATATAAATAATATTAAGTTCATATGTAAAATTCCAAAATGATAAACTATTTTGTACATAAAAACAAGTTTAATTCATAGCTTGTGATGTTTATAATCATATATGAAAATTTTTTGACATCAACTTTATCAAAAACTCCAAAAAGATTGGTACATCATCAGCTGATACAACATAAAATGGAACAGGTATTAATATATAAATCAATTTACTATAAGAAATGTAAAGAAAAGGGAAACCATAATTGCTTACAATGGAAACCAACAAGTGTTAGTATATAAATCAATTTACTATATATTACTATTCGGTTTTTTTGGATAATCAGGTTTTCACAACAGAAACCAAATCCAATCCGAAATCCAAACTATTAATTTAGTTCAAGTCCAAACCGATCTAAAAAACCAAATAACCAATCCAAATAGTCCAATACAAAATGTTCAATTGGACAATCCGGTTATATCCGAATAGTGAACACCCCTAGGCAGAACCAGAAGTCAAAGAGGTCAAGCTAACAGAGTTGATAGACATTGATCCTAAACTGGTACTTACAAGAAAAACAATGACTGGTGAATCCTCAACCATAACTGCCAAGAAAAGAAAAACAATTGAAGCTGCAGAAGAAGCCGGAAAGATAGCCAAACAAGACTTCCCCATTCTTGATATCCCTCAAGCACTTCATGTTAAGGCAAAAAGCCTTACCCCTTTAGGATCTTAAGATAACAAGACAACCTAGACTAGCTTAGAATAGTTTGTAGAATATATTAGCTAAGTCTCGGTGTGATACTGAGTGGGCAGTATTGGCCACTCAGTATCAGTACTCAGTATTGGAAATCCAATACTGAGTAGAAGGACTGAGTTACATTCTCATATGTAACTGACTAAGATCAAATCCCTTGATCTTAGTCATTTTCCTTGTCCGGTCCTTCGGTTACTCATTTGCTCATCTTGTAAGATCTCTATACCATTATAAATAGAGATCACTTAGCAAAGGAGTACTTACCAATTTATACGTTCATTTCTAAATCCTTGTAATTGTTCAAGTGGTCTTGTATTTCCGCTACAAACCACACTTTGTGGAATAATATACGTTTGACTTAATTACTGTGTTTTACACCTTAATTGTCTCAAGTAAATTATAATATAACAATTAACAAGAAATCCAGGGTTGTTGTGACCTAACAACTGGTATCAGAGCAGGCTAAATATACTCTTATTTAGTCGATCTATTACCCTGGCAGTCATTCCTTATACATACCCTTCCCAACCTTCAAAATCAAGAATGTGTTCCATTGTAACACCAGTTATGTCTGGAAAAGGTGTGCCAATCTTTGATGGCAAAGAATTCCATCAGTGGAAGTTGAAGGCTCAATGGTATCTTGAGTTCATACATCATGAAATGCTCACAATAATGTTTGATGGTCCCATCATTCCACAAACTATAGAACCCGTTCCAGCTACTGATGATGCTCCTGAGAGCACAAGAATAGTTCCTAAACTGAAGCATACATGGACTTATACTGACCGCCAGTTATTCAGTCTTGACTCCAGAGCAAAAGGGATGATTGGTAATCCAGTTACCAAAGAAATACTGAATGCAATTATGAAATTGCCAACTGCAAAAGCTATGTGGGATAGCTTATCAGTCACCAATGAAGGCACAACAAAGGTGAAGTTGCAAAGAAAGAGCAACATGAGAAGAAAGTATGAAAACTTCTTCTCAAGTCCAAATGAAGACATCACCACTCTCTATAACAGGTTCAATATTGTTATCCATGATCTCATCAGTGTAGGGATTGTGAATGAAAAGGAGAAGTTGTTCAAATAATTTTGGACAGTCTTCCTCAACAATTTCTTGACATGACAAACTCTGTCAATGCTGCTAACAACATTGAAACATACACTCTTCAAACATTGTATGGATTAATGTTGAATCATGAGGAGAACAATGCTGCAAGACTGATCAACTAGAAGAAAACTGACAAGTCTTCCACTGGCATGGCTCTTGTTGTGCAACAGGCCTATACTGTCACTGAGCCTGAAGAGCCAGAGGTTGATCCTGCTGATGCTGAGGCAGAGGAGCTTGAAACTCAAATGGATCTTATGTCTATGAAGCTGGATCAGTTGAAGAAGAAGAGGCTGGGCATTAGCTCTTCCAATACTGACCCAAGATCAGGTCTATGCTACAGGTGTGGAAAGTTTGGACACATTGCTGCCAGCTGTCATACTAAGTCAACTAAAACTGATCAGAATGACAAGATTGCATACCGAGCTAAAAGGTATAGGGACAAGTATGTCAAGTTGAAGAACTGGAGCAAGGGCAAGGGTGCAGCAAGGGCTTGGATGGATGAAGAGCTCAGTGATGATGAGGAAGAAGTTGAAAACAAAGCCTTTATGGCTTTCTCTAAAGAAGATTTGAAGAGCTCCTATGAAAAGGATATCAAGGAAGCCGAGTTGTACAAGATGAGTTCCTTTCAAACTTATTCAGTGAATGAAAAAGAAAAGATTTTTGAGTACATGATTGTTGATCTTAAACCTTTAGTACAGAAAGAAAAAGCTTTAAAATTAACTATTCTTGAACTTGAAAGGGTAAATAATGAACACTTAGAAAAATTAGCAAAATTTAAAGATTTAGAATTAAATTTTTTAAACTTACAAGACATGAACCAAAGGTTAGCTGACAAAGCTCATTTACACATATTGGAAAAAGAAAAATTTCAAAAACAGTGTAAATCTTGGGGAATTGCCTCTATTAAATTAAATAAATGTCTAAATCAACAATTTCCAGAAAATGTGAGGGTTGCACTTGGTGTTGATCCTCAGCTAAAAAATAGAAACAATTTTGCTGATTTATTTGAAGAATTTTCAGATATGAACCCTATTCAGTTTGTCAAATCAAAAACATTTTGTGAAGTTGGATGTCAAACTGAGTCAGATGATGAGGACAAAATCACTTTTGATAAACCCATTGGTCCATCTATTTGTTCAAAGTGTTATACTCAACTACAAGAGCTCAGTATTGAAATTCCTGAAAAAGAAATTTCTGATACTGAACCCGAAGTAGTGCAGTATGACACATCTGTTGTTCCTCCATTTGAATTACTGTTTAATACAACTACTTTTGAAAGATATAATGAAAATGAAACTACTTCTACTTCTAGTATATTAACTGATACTGAAGTTGCAGGAACAGAGAAGTCATGTACTGAAGAACCTAAAGAGCCTGTTAAAGTTGTTATTTTAAAAAATAATAATCCAAAATCAACTTCAACAGGATCTTCAAGTGGCAAATACAAAAAGTCTAAAAATAATAAGACTTCTTTGCCAAATAAAAAGAAGAAACCAGATTCATCTCCTGCTAAACAAGTTAAAAGTAATATTAAGTCACCTTTAAAAAATGACAGAAGTAACATTTTAAAATCTATTGGTGATCAGATCAAAGTCTTAAGTCAAAAATTTGCAAAACTTACTTATACCGATCAACCAAAAGAAAAACAATTTTCTAAAATACCATATGGAAACAAGTTCAGAAATAGACCTAGAAAATGTTATAGATGTCATCATACTGGTCATAAAGGAAATGAATGCTGGACTGATCTCTCAAATCCTAAGTACTCAGTACCAAAGAAAAAGAGAGAAAACCAGTCAGTATCACCTAAGAAAACCTCCAAGGTTGCTCCTGAAGTGATACTGACCTCTCCATTTAAAGAGATCAAGTCAAAACCTGTTTCTCCTATCAAAGGTCCCATTCAAAAATGTGTTCCTAAAAAGAACTAATCATAATTTTGTGTCTTGTGCAGGGTCACAGAAAATGGTACTTAGATAGTGGTTGCTCAAGACACATGACTGGCAGTATGGAGTACCTTCTAAACTATACACCAGAGAAGGGTCCTTCTGTCAAGTTTGGTGATGATTCAGTAGGAAAAACAAGAGGATATGGTGTACTCAAAGCAGGCCACATAACTTTTAAAAGAGTTGCCTATGTAGAGGGTCTGAAACACAATTTGCTCAGTATCAGCCAGATGTGTGATGATGACAATGAAGCTTGCTTCAGGAAGACTGCTGAATTATCTACAATGACAAAGGGCAACCTGTACTCATTGCTAGAAGAGAAAAAGATGTCTATGAAGGATTTATGTGCACAGATAATTACACGTATCACCCTGTCCAATGTTATAAGGCACTAAAGGGTCACACCACTACACACCCAATAATGGACAACCGAATGAAGTACGTTGTGTGGAATAATTAACTAGTTAAGTTAATTATAAAGAAGAGAATAAATAAAAGGTCAACCACTCAATAAATCAAAGATAAGTTATGTTCTGCATGTGAAATGAGCAAGCGGAAGAAGAGTTCATTTAAATCAAAGGTCAACCACTCAATAAATGAACCTCTTACTATGATACATATGGATCTATTTGGCCCAATCAGTACTCCATCACTGGCCAAAAAGATCTATACACTTGTCTTGGTTGATGAATACTCAAGATACACTTGGGTCATCTTCCTCAAGACCAAATCAGATGCTACCACAGAAATCATTGCCTTTATCAAAAGAGAAGAACTTCAGAAAGGCAACAAGGTCAAACAACTTAGAAGTGACCATGGTACTGAGTTCAGGAACTCAGTATTAGCAGATTTCTGCGAGGACAAGGGAATCGTACAAAACTTCTCTGCAGCCTACACACCACAGCAAATTGTTGTTGTAGAAAGGAAAAATAGAACATTGATTGAAGCTGCAAGAACTTTGTTATGCCATGCTGGACTGGCACTGAGCTTCTGGGCAGAAGCAATAAACTGTGAAAACTTTACACAGAATAGAGATACCATAGTATAGAGACACCACAAGACTCCTTATGAGTTATATAATGGCAGGGTTCCTAATGTGGAATACTTCCACATCTTTAGGAGTAAATGTTTTGTACTCAGTACTAAACAAAATCTCAACAAATTTGCTCCCAAAGCAAATGAAGGAGTGTTCATGGGCTACTCTCCACATTCCAAGGCCTTCAGAGTGTATGTCATCTCAACTGAGATGATTGTAGAATCCATCCATGTTACTTTTGATGAAAATCAGGATGTGCATTCTACTTCAGCAAAGGAGGACATAAGTGGCATAGAAATTCTATGCAATCCAGAAAACACCAGTGCTGAACAGCCTAAGTCTCATCCATACTATGTTGAACATGGTATGAGTGATACTGATCAGTTTAGAACTCAAAATACTCAATTTGCAACAGATACTGAGGTTCCCATTTCTGAGAACCTCAATACTGAGTTCCCAACTATTGATTTGAACAACTCCACATATGAAGAAAGTGAAACATCTAATACTTCTCAAGAATTCTCCTCAGATCTGCAAAATGAAGAAGAACAACAACCTGAACTGTCTGATATTGACCAGAATTCAGCTCAGTATCAGGCAGACAACACACCAGTTCAACAAGATACTGTTGACCTTGCTTCAAATGCTCCCTTAGGAAACAATCTAAGGGAACACAGAGACCATCCTCACTCGAGTATTATTGGTCCAATTGAACAAGGTGTCCAAACAAGAAGAAAGTTAGCTTTTGAACCCCAGGCTACTGCCAACTTCTGTTTCTTCTCAAGAATTCTGTCTACCATGAAACCAAAGAAAGCTGATGAAGCTTTATTAGATGAAGACTGTGTAGAAGCAATGCAAGAAGAGCTTACAGAATTTTAAAGAAACAAGGTATGGAACTTAGTACCACCTCCTGCTGGCAAAACTATTATTGGTACTAAGTGGGTGTTCAGAAACAAGATGGACAAGGATGATGTTGTAAACAGAAACAAGGCAAGACTGGTTGCTCAGGGTTACATGCAAGAAGAAGGCATTGACTATGATGAAACTTTTGCACCAGTTGCAAGAATTGAAGCTATTAGGCTGTATCTTGCATATGCAGCCTTCAAGAATTTCAAAGTTTATCAGATGGATGTCAAGATTGCTTTTCTCAATGGAAAACTACAAGAGGAAGTTTATGTTAAACAACCTCCAGGTTTTGTTGATCCTAAATTTCCTAACTATGTTTTCAAGCTTGATAAAGCTTTATATGGGCTCAAACAAGCTCCCAGAGTCTGGTATGATACCCTGTCTGAGTATCTAATTGAAAATAAATTTATAAGAGGTATTATTGATAAAACTTTATTTTCAAAAAGGAAAGGTTCTGATATCCTACTCATTCAGATATATGTAGATGATATTATCTTTGGCTCCACTGACAAGTCTATGTGTGACTGGTTTGCTAAGATAATGTAATCTCAGTATCAGATGAGTATGATGGGAGAACTTACTTATTTTCTTGGTTTACAAGTTGATCAAAAGCCTGATGGCACATTTATAAACCAAAGTAAGTATGTGCATGCCATGCTAAAGAAATATAAATTTGAAAATTTATCTTCCATGCACACTCCTATGGGTACTCAGGATAAAATAAGTAAGGATGAGACTGGTAAGCCATTATGTCAATCCACATACCGAGGTATGATTGGTTCCTTACTTTACTTAGCAGCTAGCAGGCCTGATATCATGTTTGCAACATGTTTATGTGCTCGGTATCAGGCTGATCCCAAGGAATCACATATGAAAGCTGTTAAGCGTATCTGTAGATATATTTCGTATACTCCTAACATGGGTCTTAGGTATCCCAAAGACTCAGACTTTGACCTTGAAGGGTATACGGATGCAGACTTTACAGGTTGGACAGAAAAAGCACAAGTGGAGGATGTCAATTCCTTGGTGGAAGGTTAGTTGGTTGGTCATCCAAGAAGCAAAACTCAGTAGCAACTTCCACAGCATAAGCAGAGTATGTTGCTGCAGGAAGTTGTTGTGCTCAACTCTTATGGATGCAGTATCAACTTATGGACTGTGGGTTCATTTTTCAAAAGACACCCATTCATTGTGATAACAAGAGTGCTATTGTTATCACTGAGAACCTAGTCCATCACTCAAGAAAAAAGCACATTGATATCAGACACCACTTTATTCGAGATAATGTGGAAAAGGGTAAGGTTGAGGTAGATTTCGTTCCTACAGAGGACCAATTGGCTGATGTATTTACTAAACCTCTATCTGAAGAAAGATTTATGTATCTACTAGGGAAATTGGGCATGCTGAACCCTTAAATCTTCCAACAATTTTCTGATACTGACCAGCTCAGTATCACTCGTCTGATTTATCAAAATTTAATATTTTTCAGTTTTTTATTAATTTACAGATTAAATTAAATGTTTTTATATATTTTTTAAATTTTTTAAATTTAATTTTTTTTACTCGGTATTGGAGGTCCTGGAGTGTTAAAACTGATTCTAACCCCTATACTCCCCAACGGTAACCTTTCTTAATAAGAAAGTTACCGTTGGAACATGATAAGGCTGTCATTTCAGCCATTTTTACTTCCCAATACCCAAATTATCTCCTACTTAAGTATAAATAACCGTTTTTCTCTTTCATTTAAAACTTTCTAACAGTTATTTCATTCTTTCTTCTCCGATTTCTCTCCGCGATTATCAAATTCACTCTCTTTTTGCAAGAAATTTCTTAATTTCAAATCGCAGATGGAAAACTACAGATTCGTCGTACCTGATGTTGCACCGGCGACCCAGTTTAGAAAATATGAAGTGCCCAAGTTTGCGAGGAACAACATCACTGCTAATTTCAATATTCCTCAAGCTTGGGCCTGCCCCGAATTCACACACATCGTCACATACATGAAGCATTGTCCTATCACTCGAGCTCTGACTCTATCTCCTCGAGCTATATATCCAGAGATGTTGTGTGAATTCTGGTACTCTGCAAGACTCGACTCTCTAGATATGATTACTGGATGGGTTATCCATGACCAGAGAAGGGTTTTTGTCTCAACTGCTATTATTCGGGAAACATTGAGACTTCTCGCCCACGCTCAGTATGAGCCTTTTGTTGATCGAACATGGGCTAGATAAGTATTTCCTTTCATTGGTCGCTAGAGGAACCACGGGTATCATCAAAAGAAATGAATTTGGTCCAATGTGGGGTGTTCTTATTTCTAAAATCATACGGTGTATGACCCACAAGACTGGAGCTTTGGACCAAATCAATGAGTTTGGGATGCAGATAGTACATGCCATGTACTATGCTCGAGACATTGATTATGCAAGGCTGATATTCAATGAGCTAGCAACGCTGGTTAGTGCTCAAATCAGAGAATTCAATGTCCCTTTTTGCAGATTTCTATCTCTCATCTTCCAAAGTTCGATGGCTGCACACGTTTATGATGAATTCAACAGTCCAAGAGCTGATCTTCCTCCCCTAAATGAGAAGATATATTTTTACAGACCAAGGGAAGGAGAACCTGTACTGAGTCACTCCATGTGGGCCATTGTACAGGAAAATTTAAATGATGAAGAAGATGATGATGAAGATGATTCTGATACTAAATCAGATGATGATAATGATGATGATGGTGGTGAGGGTGGTAATGCAGATCAAGATGTTGAAATGCGGGATGCTCAACCAGATCCAGAACAAGAACAACCACACAGTCCACACCATGAACAGGATCCTGATGCCCCTCGTACTGCATCAGATACTAATACTGAGTCAATCGAGGTGCAGCCTCTTGTTCTAAGAAGAAGAAGACGAAGTTTGACTCCAGTAATGATGGGGGCCTAATCATCAGATGAAGACATGCAGCATGCACATGCTCCATCTTTGTCTGTCTCTCTTCAAGAGCAGAATGTGATTGCTGCAACTGCAGCCCTTCCAGGTCCAGAACCAGAACCAATTGCTCAACCAATTGAGGAAACTCATGGTCCTCTTGATGTGGAGCTTCAGTATGAGCAACATACACTGGAAGGTGCTCAGGATAGAAGAGAAGTAGCTCCAGAAGGTGTTGGTGGTTCAAATCAGCACACAAATGATTCAGCACCGAGCTCTGCAGATGGTAGAAGGGAATCTGACAAAGTCTCAGGTATGAATTTCTATAATACTCAAAAACTCATATATATATATATATATATATATATATATATATATATATATATATATATATATATATATATATATATATATATATATATATATATATATATATATATATATATATATAGTGTCCGATTCAGCGCAGAACCGATTTAAGCGACAGAACCACAGAACCCAATCTAAGACCATTAGATTTTTATGTGAACGGTCAAGATCGATCTAGGCATTATAGTCAATAAAACCCTTTATATTTTTAATAATAAATAAATAAAAAGGCAAATTTGGTATTTTTAAAAAAACTTCCTTTTGAAACCGTCACCCTTCTCCCGTTTTTTTCTCATTCCTCTTCTCACTCATTAAACCTTAGACCCACGTATAATTCCTCTGTATTTCCATCTTGTTCCGGGCGTTTAAGTGCACGATCTCCGGCAGCAAATCAAGGATTGTTATTTCCACTACATCAAATCAAGGAGAAAGCTTGTTATTTCCGCTGCATCATCTGTGTACCTCGGCCGATACATCAATCGTCATCAGTGATTCTATCTCCTAAAGTTGATTTTGATACTTTTTGTTATATAAATGAAGATTAATTATAATTTCGGATATGATTTCATGATTCGTATTTGATGTTTATTGAGTTTATGTTTATTGACCCTCATCCAATTTTGGTTCCTTCCTTCCGCACATTGTACGTTCTATTTTCACCATTTCATTTTTTCCTATTTAATCTCTCTCTATATGAGTCTATTTGTTATCATTGTAATATTTTGAATTTGTTTTAATTCCAATTTGTGAAATCGTTCTATTGTGTATGGAGAATTTTAGTTGTTACAGATGCCATTGTCATGGTATTGTTATGCACACCAACTGTTTGTAAAATTGTGTTTTGATTTCTAAATTATTCATTCATTTAGTTCCACTTAAAAAGAATAAAATAGGTTATTGTTCATAAATTACTGGAAAGACATCTAATGTGGTAAATTTGACATAAAATGAAAATACTTTTTTTTTCCTGAAAACATTTGATGTTTTTCCTTTGGAAATCTTTTTTTTTCCTGAAAACATTTGATGTTGATGCTTTTTCAGTTAAACCCAGCCCATTTGCATTCCACAATCCCAAATGATGCAGTTGTATGTTTTCAGATTTAAATAGGTCATATTGTGTTATGTTTTGTTTTCAGTTAATTACAATGAAAGTCGGAGGCCTAAACTGGTTTGTCATAGTTGGTATGTTGGTTTGATTTATTATTGTATGTATTTAATCTAATGTATATTATTTGTTCAGATTTAGATGATGAAGAAAAAGATCGACTTGATCATAAACGGAAAGGGAACGCAAGGTTGGTGAATCATCTAACCGAGATGAAGCTAATGTTATTCGTGCAGCAATATCGTGTGGAATCTTAAAAATTCTTAATCAATATCGTGTTATACATTTGATGTTTTTGTCATTATTAAATTTGATATTAAAGTGTTTTCGTATAAACATTGTATGTATTGAAAGTTTAAAAATTGTATGTATTTGGGTCAGCATCATATGATGATTATTTTACGTAACACATTTCGTACAATTCTCATTGCCTAATACCAAAAACATCTTATGTTCCACAGATATTTCAAAAATATATCCTCTTGTGGCCAACATAGTTAGCCCACTGCTGCTATGTCACACTGACACCCACTAGTGCTGCTTGAATCATGTCCAACTTCTTTTTGAGTTGGATCACATGATTTAAGAAGTGATCACAAACCCTTATGCCACATTAACCAAATATTTTCCATGGGGTTTTAGCCACATTTCTGTTATCACTCTGATACCGAGTGATAAACATTGAAAATAAAGAGAAGCACATCCCAGGCTTCGATTTCCCAAACCCAAACCTTTTTCAGAAATTGTGACCAATCCTACACTGAGCTACTCAAAAAATCACACATCACTTTTTACTGAAAAACTTCTTACACATGCTTTGCACAAGTCCACAATATTTCATCATGAGCCAGATGAAATACAGACTTCAAAAATCTGCTTAAATGATTATAGAGTTAAACAACAACACAATTCTATTTGATAATCCTTTCTTTCTAACCAGTTTTATGTTTTTGTTTCTTTAGCACCATCTGTGTAGGGTAATCAGGCAGTACAGGCTCCAGAGGAACATGTGACCCTGCAGACAATCATGCAGCAGATATTGGCCATGCAGAACACACAAAACAACATTCTGGCCAGGATGGACACCATGAGTAGTGAGATTGACTCACTAAAACAGTCAGTCGCACTACTCCAACAACAACATCATCCTCCACCAACTCCACAGTCTCAACATGGTGGAAACAATGAAGAAGATGAAGGAGGCAATGATACTGAGCCAAGGTAATCACCCTCCAATGCTGATCCTGAGGGTGATATTGATGCTGCCACCAAGCCTATGCCCTCCCCTACACATGATGACCCAGAAGGGGACATAGGTGGTGATACTAAACCTCTTCCTTCCCCATCCAATGATAACAATAAGGGGGAGAAGAGACAAAGAGAAAGTGAGGTTGATCAACCTGAGCCATCTGCTCAGGGGGACAAAAGAAGAAAACTGAATGAAGATCAACCTTAACAGCAACAACAACAACATCAGCAAATCACTCATACTGAACCACTTCGGTTCCAGTATGAGAGGAGAAGACAAAGAGGAAGGTCAGTCTTACAACAACTTGAAGAACCATCTGAGCCATCTGCTCAGGGGGAGACTAATACTGACCAACCTCAACAGGTTGACACTGAGCCACCTGCTCAGGAAGTGAACAACCGACATATTGTGGTATACATGCCATTTATCTGGCCCATAGCTGATGATGAAGATGAAGATGAAGAACATCCAGTGCCATCTCAGAACTTCCTCAACTTTGCACTGGATGTGGCTGATAAAGAAAGCTCTTCATCATCATCCTCCGATGATGAAGAGCCTCAAAAACTACCACACTCTCCTCATACTGAAGTGGTTTCTAGAGCTCCTAGAAGACCAGTTACTAGAAGAATGACAAGAGTAGTCATGTCCTCTGAATCAAGTGATGAATCTGATCCAGCTCCTTTAATCACCAGACCTAGGAGATCTGTTCATGACACTGAGGAGGAGACTGCTCAAGAGATTGAGGATGAGATTGAGGCTCAAAAGTTCTTCCCTATCAAGGAAGAAGATCCTGATCTTGATACTGAGGCTAATGTTCCATGGAAACCTCACATAGTAAGAAGAAAAGGAGATGATCTCTTACAACAGTATTGGAACATAGTTGCTCAAAGAACAAGGTATAGGGAGAATAGAATGGGTATGTTGAGAAACAGAACATTTCTCAGTGTGAGGGACATTTGCTGGCTAAACATTTATGTCAACAAAATCAAAGTCAAAACTGTTGACAGGTCCATAGTTGTAGTCTGCACCTCCTAACCTTGTTTTCCAAGATCAAAAGAGCACCATATATCCAACCTCTGGATATATGTACACTGACCCAGAGGATAGGGAGTGCTTCATTACTAAAGAAGATCTGCCAAAAGCACCTATCAGTCATCTGGTGGGACTGAAGTGGATGATAACCAAGAAGGAGGATTCTTGGTTCAGAAAGAAAATTGTTGTTGTGCTCAACAACAGGCAGGATGAACTGAAAAGAAGAGAAGAGTTCATCCATATCAAGAAAGAGGTCTTCTATGAGTTTGAATCCATCAACAAACAATGAAGAAGAAGACTCTGTTGCCTAATTAATTTTTGTTTAAATTTCTCTTTGTAATTGTCTTGTTATCATTAGATAGGGGGAGATTGTTAAGGCAAAAAGTCTTACCCCTTTAGGATCTTAAGATAACAAGACAACCTAGACTAGCTTAAAATAGTTTCTAGAATATATTAGCTAAGTCTCGGTGTGATACTGAGTGGGCAGTATTAGCCACTCGGTATCAGTACTCAGTATTGGAAATCCAATACTGAGTAGAAGGACTGAGTTACATTCTCATATGTAACTGACTAAGATCAAATCCCTGGATCTTAGTCATTTTCCTTGTCCGGTCCTTCGATTACTCCTTTGATCATCTTGTAAGATCTCTATACCATTATAAATAGAGATCACTTAGTAAAGGAGTAGTTACCAATTTATACGTTCATTTTAAATCCTTGTAATTGTTCAAGTGGTCTTGTTTTTCCGCTACAAGCCAGACTTTGTGGAATAATATACGTTTGACTTAATTACTGTGTTTTACACCTTAATTGTCTTAAGTAAATTATAATATAACAATTAACAAGAAATCCAGGGTTTTTGTGACCTAACACTTCAACAAGAAAATCCAATTATAAACTGGAGGGTTGTAAATAATGTTATTGACATTATTAGAAAAGACAAGTCAGTTCAAAGATTCAAAGCCTGGAAGCCAATGATAATGTCCATGTCCAGAAGTGATGTCATTAAAATGTTAACTTTTGGATTACCAAGAATGGCTGATGACCAATGGAAGAACTCAGGAGCTGGATACTTGACTGAAATGATAGATGTTGCATTCCATCCAGAAAGACATCTTTAGTGATTCACAAACCAAGAGCATGTTTATGCCTGGAATGTTTTACCTTCTGTGAACATGTACTTCTTTGAAAGGGCGGATAAAAGAAGTGAGTTGTTCTTGATGGAAAAAGATTACAATCATTCAGAACAAACAATGTATCAAGCTACATGTTGCTCTTTCATCAGACCTCATGATGGTGCTATGTTTTCTGAGAAATACAAGTATTTTCTGGAAAAGAACAAAAGATACATAGCTAAACAAAGAAGACAAAGAAATCAAAGAATTAAAGAAGGTGATGAACGAAGAGCAAAACTCTTAGAAGAAAATAAACAGAAAGAAAAAGAAAGAAACTTGATTAATTCAAATTGAATTAATAAGTTTAGGGGGAGATTGTTGGGTTATATACAAGTTGATACTGATGCTGCAGTTAGTACTGGTTAAGTCTTGGTGCTGCTAACAAGACTTACTACTGATGGGGCAGAATTACAAAGATACTACTGATCTTGGAGTTACTACTTACGATGTTGTTTACTACTGATGTCGATAAAAGGAATAGATCGTGTCCGAGATTCTAGCAGAGTTAGTTTAGAATTTAAATCTTTTTGTAATTTGAATTGTAATCTAGTCCTAGAATAACCAGGGTAAAAGTTTAGGCTTCAAGGACTATTATATATAGTTCCTTATTAATTGTAAACATACATGTGTATTGATCGATCATTAATATACATTGAAGTTTTTGTGAAAACTGTGTTCTTAATTATTCTTATATAATTTACACTTGTTCATTGTTCTTATTCGATCAACATAGTGTTAATCAGCTGTAACTTCTATTGTTGAATAGATCCGTGATTCAGTAACTATTTAAGTTATTCGATCCTGATAGAAACCTTTTTCAAACCTTTGTTTTCGAACTTCCTAGGAATTCCCTCAACCTTTGTTTTCGAACTTCCTAGGAATTCTCTCTTGAGGGGTTTCTGAGGAATTCTATTTATTCAATTTTCAAGGAAATTTCTTGAAATATGTAGGAAAGAAATTTTTTGTAGAAACATGAACTTTTTTTCTTCTAGCAGTGGAGGCCGGAGGGGGATTTCAATTGGCTTACACATGTTTATACATGTGGTATGTAATTATTTTTGTTCATCAACTATAACATAAATACAAATTCCAACACTTAGGATATATAGACGCTAAAATAGTGTTTGATTTACTAGTCATTTACCGTCTCAGTTGTTATTATTCCAAAAGAGTTTTTTTTACGATAATTCTTAGAGCTGCCTTTTAAAAAGTAATACATGCATTATTATTTTCAATAAATGGAAAAAGACAATTTATTGTATGTAGAGTTTGAAATTAATTAATGCATAATTATAAATGTATACTCGGTACGGGTGAGTATTTGGGCCAAAGAACTGAACCGAACAATAACCAACAGAAACCGAAAATATGTAATCAGTTTGATTTCCATTTTGAAAATGCATCATTTTCAACTTCGGTTCCATCGGTCCTGGTTTCGATTTGGTCATCATATAGAGATGAGCATTTGGGCTAAAATTGGTTTTAGAAACTGAATCGAAACTTAACCAAACAAAAACCGAAACATGTACATTCCATCGGTTTTGATTTTGAAAATTGATAATTTTCAGTTTCGATTCAGTTTCTAGACCGAGCTCATCCTTATATCTGGATACTTTATTGAAACTCTTATAGTTTGTCATTTACATTTTTAGAGTGTAAATATTATATCCAGGTCACTTTGATATTGGAAAACAAAACACTGAATTCTAATTATAGATAAATATTTTATGCTATGCATGGTTGATACTCGTGTTAATATTGTATAGGGATATAATATTTAAGGCTTTTAATGAATATAAAGTGAAAGCTTTTTCAATGCATGGTTGGGACTCATGTCAATTTTATACTGAAAATTAAGGGTTGTTTAAGATTTTAACACTTGAAAAGATAACTTTTTATTTTATCTTTATAGTGTTAATGAGACTTTTTATGTATGCATAATATAGATACACTTTTTGGACTCCAATCTTGACTATACGATTCCGGGGTACGTTTTTGTCGTAGTCGACCTTTCGAATTCATTAAGAAAGTTATTTTGTAGCAGGCCGACGAATTGGTCGACTTATGCTTCAAAAAATAACAGGTCTAATATTGTCTTTAATTAAAAAAAAATGCAGCTAGAATCTTGTTATCCTATTTATTTTTATGATATAACCTCGTTAAAGCGTTCACTTATGAATATAGAGTCGTGTTCACGGAGGTTCATCATTTTTACGAAGTCCCGATGAACAAATCTCAACCATTATTTATCAAGATCTAATGGTCAAGATTAATCACATATTTTATACATTGAGGGGTATTTTGATCATTTTTTTAAAAATTTTTATTTTACTTTTTTAAATTTTTATTATTTTTTTAATTTTTTTTTTCATTAATGATACATAATGTAATTGCATAATGAATCACATTTGATTGTATACTGAATCACATGTAATTGTGTATTGAATCACATGTGAGTGAACTAAAACATCAAATGTGATTAAATATACAATTACATGTGATTTTACACTAAAATCACATATGATTAAGTACTACATGTAATTATCAAATAAATATTTTTTTTAATGAAAAAAATAAATAAGTAAATAATTAAAATAAAGATTTAAGTGTCAAATGACCAAAATACTCCTTCATATATAAAATATGTGATTAATCTTGACCATTAAATCTTATTAATCAATGGTTGAGATTTGTTCCTCGAGACTTCTTAAAAATTACGGACCTCCTTGGAAATTTCGCTATGAATATATAATGAAATTCGTAGTGTATTTATAAATCATACACTATTTAATGTAAAAAGTGTCATGAAAGTTACAGGCCTGGCACCGATTTCTAGCATATGGTTTTTAAAATTTAATGTCACTTAAAATATAATAGCAAAATGAATATCAAAACATATTTTTAAAAACGATAACATGATCCTGTAACAAAGAAATGGACTAGTCCAATAATATATATAATTGTCTTTGAGTTCCTACAACAAGAAAATTCCAACAATTATTGCTCACTTTCAATCATATTAATCTTTTACCAAAAAATTTATTTATTTAAATTGTTTTTTTTTTTTTGTTGAAGTGGGATCATGATTCATGGTATATATTGTACGCTCCCACCATCCAATGATTTCTCAGTAGCGAAAATTGGACATCTTCACTTAGGGAGTTTAGGGTCCTCTGTTTTATTCCCAAGTACAATATAAATCATACACCGGAAGATTTTTTATTTTTTTTTGACAATTTCATGGACTTCAACTATGAGTGGCATGTATGTTAATAGTTGGTTCAACTTTTAACGTAAATGGAGAAATAATTATTATTTAACACACGAAAAATAAAAGAAGCCAAAGCCAATTTCTGGATGCAATTTTTTCTTTTTAAATGACGATGATCGATATAAATTCGAACCAAAGCATCTCCATAGAAAGTTTTTAGAAGAAAACATATTAACGTTCCTTTCAAAGTTGTGTTTTCCTGCAATGTGATCTGTAAACAAAGGTTTCCGGTTCTGTAAACAAAGGTCTCCGGTTCTAGAGCCACGGGTAACCAAATTGAAGTTTGAGACGAGGCATAAGTCATGATAAACTTCCATAGGCGGTTTACCGAACTTTCCAGCCCAAAAACGTTGTTTTAGGACACTTATTTTCGTTTTATGTTTTTGGTCAATTTTATGACCCTTTTTGTCTTTTTTGGGTCACTCGAAATTCTGGCTATATTTAAAGTATATTTGTGTGAATGAAGTAATTAGTTATAAAATTTATAAAAATTAATTATTCTTTTCTAAAATTGTGTTTATTGTGTTAAACAAGTTTTGAAGGTCAATTCCACATAATTCTTAAATCAACATGGTTTTGTTTAGACTGTATCTTCGATGAATCAACATTTTATCATCTAAATCATAATGCATACACGTTTTTTTTTAGTGGTATCGGAGTTAGCATCTAGCTAGTCCTTTTTCTCCTTTTGAACGAGATAATAGATTAAAAAAACCTTAGCAAGTAATTAACGGAAATACAAAAAAGTTACCAAACCCAGTTTGAGTTACAAAATCATGAATTCCAATATATATATCGTCCCGTTTACACTTATTGTAATTCCAATTAAACGAAAGTAAGATAATGCGGTCGACTAGGAATATTTGTTAGGCTTTTTTGCCTCAAAGATGAAGGAGTTTCGGAAAACGCAGCATCGACCTCCATTATTTACGATGCCCATATTGTGACGATGCTCACGAAGATGAAACAAGTCCCGCTATGTGCAAAGGAGTAGATTAGATGGCAATAAAAAAAAATTCCACTGTAAAATCGCAAAAGAAATGTGTGATCAATTTTCAAATGGTGGCTGATTCAACCTACTAGACTCAATTATATCCCAAATGCACGTAGTGCACCTTTGAAATTCTATCAATGCTCCCAACTCGTCAAAGGATCGACTTGATCCTGTTATTCTCACTGTATTTTGGACAATCTGAAAGTTCATAAATGGTATGATCTTTCAATAAAAAAAAACCTCGAAAGTATACTTGATAACGTGTCATATCTCCATATTAATATACCGGATCTCCGGAACGTATGCATGGCTCGGAGGCATGCAGAACCAAGATACGCGGCAAAATACACAAGAGGACAACGAAGGTAAAACTAGCAAGTCCCGAGGTTTAGCTTGCGTAAGCGGAATTCAAGGAAGAACATGCGCATTAAAAGCAAGCGGCGTCGAAAGCCGTCTCAGACGAAATGACATCGTTTAGTCCGACGGTTAAACGGATTGGATTTCAAGCTATGGTCCGGAAGGTCAAAGAGTGCCTCCTGCGGAGGAGGGAAAACCACTTCTCCCGCCCAAGCATCTTTCCTATAAAAAGGGTCCTTCGGTGAGTATCAAAGGCATTCAATTCACTCCGCTCATTCCATAATACCTCTCATTAAATACCCGTTCAATCCCATTTATTATGATTATGTTGCTAACTCACTTACGACCCCAAAACACGATATAAATACTTACTTAGGCATCGGAGAGCCTTCACGAGGAAATCCTCGTGAGGCTTCCTGACTAGGGTTCTTGGTTGTGATTGTGCAGGTTCTCGGCCCGGACGAAGCGATACTCTGTAGCCGGTAAAAATCCCGTTACAACATTTGGCGCCATCCGTGGGACCTCGAACGAAATGGCCCTCGAATCAACACCCAAAGGTGGGAACCGCTCCCCAGCACCATTGAGAAACGAATCAAGCGAGCCGACTCCTCAGTTTCCCGCGTCAGCTGTCGTAAATGCTACGGTGTGTCCCCCTCCTTCCGGGTCTGGAAAGGACGAACCTACGAAAGAAGAGATGGAAGAGTTTAATCTCTTTTGCCGGTTCAGGAAGTTACGAGACATGGAAAAAAGTCAAAGGCGGGTGACGAGAGGAAGTAGTGGGGTCGGAAGCACTCTCACATACTCCAGTGAAGAATCCACTCAGGAAGAATCCACGGAGGAAGTCTATAGAGAAAAAACTCCACCTGCCCGTAATGCGGAATCCGGGAGAGAAAAAAGAGAAGAGCGGACTCCGGAGAGAAGGAGAGGGCAGACCCCCGATAGAAGAAGAAGGCGAGCTCCGGAGGAACGGAGAGAGGGATCAACACACTCCTTGATATCTCGCAATTTCCGGTCCCCTTTCACTGATGACATTAATGAAGTGCCAATTCCACCTGGCCTTAAAGGGCCCAGAGTCAAGTCTTACGATGGAACGGGAGATCCGGACGACCATGTAGCAAGCTTCCGGTGGGCGGTAAGGATGATACCCATGGATCAGAAGTTGTGGTGTTTATACTTTGCGGGAACGCTGGAAGGATCAGCCCGATACTGGCTATCCAGTTTGCAGCAAAGATGTATAGCCGGTTTCAAAGAACTCGTTACACATTTTGCCACAATTTTATACAACAGAAGAAATATCAGCAGAAGTCCCAATCCATCATGGCTTGCAGGCAGCGGGAGGGGGAGTCCAACAAATCGTATTTCAAAAGGTTCAACGAGCAGAGCAGGAAGATGCCCGTTAGAGAGGACTCACTCATAATAGCAGCCTTCACGTACGGTTTAAGGGAATGAGAATTATTCCGGGAGCTGTCGAAAAGAGACTTCAGCAAAGCTGACGATATGATTAACATGGTGAATAAAGTACTCAAACAAGAGGAGGAGAGTGCTGAGATCCTCCGCTTCGAGGCCCAGGAAAAGAAGGGAGGAGTCGGAACGACCTCGCATAAAAACGGGGAGAAGACAAGAGCAGTGTACAAGCAGGGAGGTGGAAGGTTTGTTTATAAAGGAAAGACGCAGGAAGGAAGATTCTCAAACGACCGATACCCCCCTTATCGACATGAGGTCTTTCAAACTCAGGAAGCGCGAAGAAGCGCAGACGGAAGAGCGATGAGGAAGCGGTACCCCAGAGATCCTAATGCATATTGTGATTTCCACAAAATAATGGGGCATACCACGGCTTCATGTGAAAGTTACAAACGAGAAAAAGAAGGTTCAGGAAAGGGAAAGGCGGAAGTGGTAGCCGCAGAACCACCAGGGAAAAAAGAACCGGCTCCAACAACGGCGAAATCTTCGCGCTAGAATAAGACAACATAACCGGGAGGTTTAAGAGAAATGGTGAGACAACTAACCCTCGGAGTCAAAAAAGGAGAGGTGGTGTCGTAGAGTTTGGAGGGGGAGATCCCATCCCGGAAGGATATAATGGCACGGAGCCTTTTGTAATTTTTGGTGTGATAGCAAAGATCATGGTCCGGCGTATATACGTAGACGGTGGAAGCTCGGCGAACGTCATGTACGATCATTGCTTTAAGAAATTCCCAGAAGATATCAGAAAGTTGATGAGACCCGCAAACGCTCCGGTGGTAGGTTTCTCAGGAAAGTCTGTTTGGCCCAAGGGGAAGATACATCTCCCGTTCCGGCTAACCGATTGGGAGGATCGTTGCCACAAGACAATCGTAGCAGAATTCATTATAGTGGAAGCTCCTTCTAGGTACAACGCTATTTTGGGGCGAACCGGAATGTGGCAGTTACAAGCTGTCGCTTCAACCATTCACGGACTCCTCAAGTTCCCTTCGGAACAAGGAGTAGTTACCATATAAAGCATGCCAATGCCACCACTGGAATGTCATAGTATCACTCACCAGGATAGTTGGACGGAACACGAAGAAGTCCAAATTATCGTTAATCCGGAATACCCTGAGGTGGAAGTCAAAATCGGAGGGAATCTCCCAGAAGGTTTGAGAAAGGAACTTGAAGTCTTGTTAAGGAAGTACAGACGGGCGTTCGCTTGGGAGCCGAAAGATATGACAGGGGTGTCGAGAGAGGTAGCAGAGCATCACTTGAACATCAACTCTGGTTTTGTTCCGGTAAAGCAGTCGAAGCGAGGCATGGCTGCCAACCGGAACGAAGTCGTGAATAAGGAGGTAGAAGATCTGGTAGCGGCAGGTGTTCTACGAAGTGCTCTATATCCAGAGTGGATCGCTAACCCGGTCTTGGTAAAGAAGGCAGATGGATCGATGCGAATGTGTGTCGATTTCAAAGACTTGAATAAGGCGTGCCCGAAAGATAGCTATCCTCTTCCAGAAATCGAACAAAAGATAGAAGCCTTGGGGGGATTCAAGTGGAAATCCTTTTTAGATGCTTATAAAGGTTACCATCAGGTACAGATGGCAAAGGAAGAAGAGGAAAAAACGGATTTCCACACAGCAAAAGGAACATTCTGCTATATCAAAATGCCGTTCGGACTCGGGAATGCCGTAACAACTTACCAACGCCTGGTCGATAAGGCGTTCGACGGGCAGATTGGTCGAAACCTAGAAGTTTATGTGGATGATATGGTTATCAAGAGCAGGGAAGATGATGACTTGATAAGAGACGTAGAGGAAACACTGCTTCAGCTCCTAAAAATCAACATGATGTTAAACCCAAATAAGTGTTCCTTCGGGGTCAGTGAAGGAAGGTTCCTGGGGCACGTAATCACCCCTTCCGGGATACAAGCGAACCCGGACAAGGTGGAAGGTCTGTTCAGAATGAACACTCCTCGAACGGTGAAGGAGGTTCAAAGTCTCAATGGGAAGCTTACAGCTTTGGGTCGTTTCCTGGCCAAGTCGGCGGAAAAGTCACTCCCGTTCTTCAAGGCACTTCACGGTTGTACAAAGAAGGGAAACATCGAATGGACACCAGAGGCCGAAAAGACGTTCGTTGAACTAAAGCAACACTTGAAAACACTCCCTACTATGGCAAGCCCGGTCGCAGGAGAGTCTTTGGTTATGTACTTGTCCACGAATTCAGAAGCAATAAGCTTCGTCCTCATTACAGAAAGAGAGAAGAAGCAGGTTCCGGTGTACTTCATCAGTAGGGCACTTCAAGGGGCGGAACTCAACTACGCTACCATTGAGAAGCTCATATTAGCATTAATATACTCTGTAAGACGGTTGAATAGATACTTTCAAGCACATAGTGTCACGATCCTAACGAATCAACCTATCAAGAATATTTTGCTCCTACCGGAAAGGTCAAGAAGGATGACGAGATGGGCAATAGAGCTAGGAGAGTACGATATAGCTTTCAAACCCAGACCGAGTATCAAGGGTCAGGCTTTGGCCGATTTCCTAGTGGAAATTCCGGATGAAGAAGCTACCCTCAGCATTGAGGAAAAGTCTGTAAAGAGGAAGGAAGGTGATTATGTCTCGGAGAATTCATGCTGGAAGATGCATACCGACGGAGCAGCTGGTGCAGACGGGTGCGGAGCAGGAATCGTCATTACGGGTCCAAACGAAGAGAAAATAACATACGCTCTTCGTTTCGATTTCAGATGCTCCAATAACGAATCGGAGTATGAAGCATTGTTGGCAGGTCTTAACTTGGCGAGAACCATGAAGATAAGAAGCATTGAAGTTTTCACTGATTCTATGTTAGTTGTGAACCAAATTAAAGGAACGTACGAGGCAAAGGAGGTGCACATGAAGAAATACTTAGCGAAAGCCCAGGAGGCAATAGCTCTGTTCGAAGGGTTTGAGATTCATCAGGTTCCAAGAACTCGAAACAAAGAAGCTGATGCTCTCAGCAAAATGGCATCCATGCTGTATTGTCATTTAACCAAAGAGGTTTTGGTTGAAGTATTGTCAAGACGTAGCATAACGAAGGAAGATGAAACAATGGAGATCGAAGCAGAAATGGGGTGTTGGACGATACCTATCCTAAGGTACCTGCAAGATCAGGTGCTTCCAAGCAAAGCCAGTGAAGCAAGAAAAATTCGAGTGAATGCCGGGAAATATATGATGAGCGAAGGAAGGCTATACCGGAGGGGGTTTTCCACGCCATGGTTAAAATGCTTGGGGGTGGAAGAAAGCAGAAAGGCGATGGTCGAGGTACATGAAGGAATCTGCAGTTCGCACTCCGGAGCGAGGGTTTTAACACAAAAATTGCTCCGGGCAGGATACTTCTGGCCTCACATGTCCAGAGATACGGAGGAATACATTAAGGAGGTGAAGGAGGTTCAAAGTCTCAATGGGAAGCTTACAGCTTTGGGTCGTTTCCTGGCCAAGTCGGCGGAAAAGTCACTCCCGTTCTTCAAGGCACTTCACGGTTGTACAAAGAAGGGAAACATCGAATGGACACCAGAGGCCGAAAAGGCGTTCGTTGAACTAAAGCAACACTTGAAAACACTCCCTACTATGGCAAGCCCGGTCGCAGGAGAGTCTTTGGTTATGTACTTGTCCACGAATTCAGAAGCAATAAGCTCCGTCCTCATTGCAGAAAGAGAGAAGAAGCAGGTTCCGGTGTACTTCATCAGTAGGGCACTTCAAGGGGCGGAACTCAACTACGCTACCATTGAGAAGCTCATATTAGCATTAATATACTCCGTAAGACGGTTGAAGAGATACTTTCAAGCACATAGTGTCACGATCCTAACGAATCAACCTATCAAGAATATTTTGCTCCTACCGGAAAGGTCAAGAAGGATGACGAGATGGGCAATAGAGCTAGGAGAGTACGATATAGCTTTCAAACCCAGACCGAGTATCAAGGGTCAGGCTTTGGCCGATTTCCTAGTGGAAATTCCGGATGAAGAAGCTACCCTCAGCATTGAGGAAAAGTCTGTAAAGAGGAAGGAAGGTGATTATGTCTCGGAGAATTCATGCTGGAAGATGCATACCGACGGAGCAGCTGGTGCAGACGGGTGCGGAGCAGGAATCGTCATTACGGGTCCAAACGAAGAGAAAATAACATACGCTCTTCGTTTCGATTTCAGATGCTCCAATAACGAATCGGAGTATGAAGCATTGTTGGCAGGTCTTAACTTGGCGAGAACCATGAAGATAAGAAGCATTGAAGTTTTCACTGATTCTATGTTAGTTGTGAACCAAATTAAAGGAACGTACGAGGCAAAGGAGGTGCACATGAAGAAATACTTAGCGAAAGCCCAGGAGGCAATAGCTCTGTTCGAAGGGTTTGAGATTCATCAGGTTCCAAGAACTCGAAACAAAGAAGCTGATGCTCTCAGCAAAATGGCATCCATGCTGTATTGTCATTTAACCAAAGAGGTTTTGGTTGAAGTATTGTCAAGACGTAGCATAACGAAGGAAGATGAAACAATGGAGATCGAAGCAGAAATGGGGTGTTGGACGATACCTATCCTAAGGTACCTGCAAGATCAGGTGCTTCCAAGCAAAGCCAGTGAAGCAAGAAAAATTCGAGTGAATGTCGGGAAATATATGATGAGCGAAGGAAGGCTATACCGGAGGGGGTTTTCCACGCCATGGTTAAAATGCTTGGGGGTGGAAGAAAGCAGAAAGGCGATGGTCGAGGTACATGAAGGAATCTGCAGTTCGCACTCCGGAGCGAGGGTTTTAACACAAAAATTGCTCCGGGCAGGATACTTCTGGCCTCACATGACCAGAGATACGGAGGAATACATTAAGAAATGCCAAAGCTGCCAAGCATACTCGAACGTACCTGCGACACCTCCGGTTAGCTTGACAAGTATACATAGCCCATGGCCGTTTTATCAGTGGGGGATTGACATCGTGGGTCCTTTTCCCAAAGACCCCGGTGGCCTACAGTTTCTGGTGGTTGCGGTAGATTACTTCACAAAGTGGTTTGAAGCTGAAGCTTTGGCATGTATCTCAGGTTCGAACATAGTAAAGTTTGTGTGGAAACAAATTGTCTGTCATTTCGGCCTTCCTCACACAATCATAAGCGATAATGGAAAGCAATTTGCCAGTAATCCCTTCCGGGCATGGTGTGAGAAGTCAGGTATTCTTCATAACTTCACCTCTGTCGCACATCCCCAAGCAAATGGGCAGACGGAGGTAACAAACAGAACGATAGTTAAGGGAATCAAGACTCGCCTGGGGAGATCGGGGAAAGGTTGGACGGATGAATTGCAAAGTGTTCTATGGGCATATCGTACGACGGAACGAAGCTCCACCAAAGAAACACCTTTTAGCTTGGTGTACGGAACGGAAGCGGTTATACCATTAGAAGTAGCTATACCGTCTCTACGAGTCGAGAATTTCCATTTAGAAGGTAACGAAGAAGCCCTGAGATACAATTTGGACTTGGTAGATGAAAGAAGGGAAAATTCAAGGCTTCGGCAAGCAGCGTACAAATCTCTGGTAGAGACTTATTACAACCGAAGGGTTCGAGGCACAACTTGCAAGGTGGGGGACCTTGTCCTTCGGAAGAATGAAGCGAGTTTACAGGTAAGGCCAGGGAAGCTCTGCCCAAATTGGGAAGGTCCATACAGGGTAAGAGAAGCAAGACGGAATGGTCCCTATGTCATTGAAACTATCGCAGGATCATTGATTCCTCGGACATGGAACATACGAAACCTGAAGAAGTTCCATTTCTAAGTCGAGACGCTCGGAAGCATTTTGTTTAATTTTTTTTTTATTAAGTATTCCATTAAGGAAGATGATATTAGGCAGTCTTACGGAACGATCCGTAGGCCTTTTGTAAAATGCCTCAGTGATATTAATGGTACAACCTTTCGAGAAAGGTTCTTTATCTTAGCATTCGAATATAATAAATACGACGACGATAAATGTTAATACGACACTCATAGCTATGAGTAGGTTTCCTGTTTTCCGAAAAGGAGAACATTAAACCTACCTCCGGACGGAAACCGGATACGAAGCAAATTCATTACGAATATAAAATAAGTATTTACTCTAAAAATAACAGGGGACGCTCTGTTAAAGAGAAAGATACGATTCATTAATAATAACGATTAGATTACAAAAAGCACAGTTACAAGCAAAAGTCATAAACCTCGAAGGTTTAAGTTACAAGTAAACAAAACCAAAAGAAACAGTGTTTTTTTTTTAAGCGTCGGCTCCCAGGTTGGTGCTCTCGCCGATATCTTCTGGAGCAGAGGGGAGTTTGTCAACATTGTCTCTCAGTTCGGGCAAGCTAATCGCCCCAGCTACGAAAGAGTTCACAAGTTCATAGCTAGGGGTCACCAAGTCGCTGAACAAACCCATAATTCTGTTTTCTGAGTCCGGATGATCATGAACGAGACGTTTCGATTCGAGAAGGTCCGCATACTCCTTATGCGTATCTACACACCCTTGATACCGACCAAGCTTGAGACTTTCTTCTTGTAAACTGGCATTGCGATTAACGAACTCAGGGGAAGTAAGTAGCGTTTGAGCAACATGAGGGATTCCCTTCCGGAGTAACCATTCGAGGTCAAGACGACCCGCCTCAACCAGGTTCTTCTGGGCCTCAACCTCTTGTCGCAGGCGGTCGTTCTCAATTAATGTTCGTTCCAGATTCCGCTCGACATCCTTAAATTGTAGCTCTTTCTCAATAGCCGAATCCTCTAGCTCGGTAATACGAACGGAAGAAGATTGGTTCTGTTTCTCCAACTCCTGAATCGACCTTTTCGTTTCGTCTAGCTCAGAAGACAGCTCCAAAAGATCCTTCTTCAAATCAACATTTTCGTTGCTGACAGCAGCAAGAGACTCGGATAGTTTTCTTTTTTCTTCTAGCTCTTTTTCATGTGAGGATTTGCATTTTTCGATCAACTGGTAGCTTGAGCAAGAGAATCGTCACGCTCCGATAAATGTTGCTGGTGCCGAAGAGATCGAGCCTGCAACTCAGATACGACTTCCATAGTGCTTAGCAAATTCGTCTTCACTTTCAGAAAGGCTTCTTTGCTTGACAGTTTGCCTAGATCCAATAAAACCGGGGTTGTTGATGAAGTTCCAACCACAGGTGTGGCAACCACCTTCATAGATCGGGAAGGGCCTGCGGAGATAACCAAAGCTTCCGTGGCCGGAGAGATTTGGGTGGTATCAGTTTGCTTAACAGAAACAGGTTCTGTCAAAAATAAAAAGAAGAGTCAATATAAGGTATAACCCAACATAAAAAAAAATATATAAAAAAAACCTGGCGTGGAACGAGCAGGAAGCGACGACTGACTCTTGGTGGATGGAGTAGGGGAGCTTTGGGTCATTGATGATGACCTACCACCTGTGCGAAGCATTCGGCTGCCAAACATTGCTAATGTAGAAGCACTAGATGGTAAGGAAGGAAATTTCCAAGGAGCAGTTGTGTTGGTTTGAGAAAGTGGAACGGATACACTGGTGGTGACAATCGGGGGGATAACCAAAGATGCAGGAGTGAAAGAGACCGTCACTAAAGACTCCGGTACAGTCGAAACAGGTACAGCAACATCTGAAACAATCACGTCCTCCGATAAATCTACACATAAACACACAAATGAGCAAAGATGATAAGTTTCATACATAGATGTAATCGTCTCTCTTACCTTCGAGAAAGGCCCTACGGCGTTTGGGGGGAGACGTTTGACCTTCTTCGCGAACCTTCCGTATGCGACCTGATCGATCCCGGGAGGACATGTTCTTCATAGTCCGAGTTTTGGGGAGCCTTTGTAGTTCTGCTTGAGAGTCGTGTATCATTGTGTCCTCGGTGCTATATTCCACGCCCGTGGAAGGATCAACATCGACACCTTGAACAACCACGAGCTCTCCGATGGACCTTGGTTCAGAAGCCTCAGGTTCCGGAGTCTCCTCCGAACTCTCTCTTTCTTGAGGAGGAAAGAATGGTACGATGGGGCCATTAACAAAAGTGATCCTACCTTCTGGCGGTTTGCTTTTATCCATCTTCAAGCGTGTTAACAAAGAGACATCCTGATCATTAATGCGCCAAATAGGACGCACACGCTGGCTCAAGTAAAAAGGGCTTAAGTCAGCCATTGCGAGGAAGACTTCGTTTGGATCCTCCCATTCTAGCTTAGTTGCAGAAAGACTTTTCACATAACTGCTCTCTTCAGAAGAAAGCTCAGGAAGAGGGTCAGATGGACGACCAGTAACTATTCCCCAAGGAAGGGCGATATCGTTAAAGGCCGATCGATGAACATAGAAGAAGCCGAACTTCCAGTCATGAATAGAGTCCTTCAGACCCAAAACACATTCAACTTGCCCTTGACGGTGAGCAAAACCCGCCCAGTCACCACGACCGGCAACAATGTAAAAAAAGCGGAATAGCTTAATAGACAGAGGGATTCCCAAAGAGCGGCACAACATAATGAAACCGACGATCTTACGCAAAGCATTTGGGGCAAGTTGAGAGATGTGCAGACCAAAGTCTTGAAGAAGGTCAAGAACAAAAGAATCGGTGGGGAAACGAAGACCACCTTGAAGGAATTGAAGATATACAGGTTCGAACCCCTCAGGGGCAGATCTGATGGTATCGGTACCACTAGGAAGACGGAGCTCGAAGCGAGAATCGACATTGTAGTCGGATACAATCTTGGTCAAATCATCGGCCTTTAAAGTACTAAACGTATTCATGGCCGTCCCTTTGCTCCGCGTCGCTTTGTCAGTCTTCTCTTTAGTCATTTTGTCTTTCCTCATGACAACGGAAACACAATATCACAAAGGGGAAAAAGAGGGGAGGAGAAGAGAATGGAAGTGGAAAGGAAGGGCGTGTAGCACTTATAAAGAAGGAAGGCCAGACGACGTGAGGAGATTGCTTACATTTCATAGCCCAACGGTCGGAAGCTAGAAAATAGGTAACGGTAACTTAATTATCGCAACGGTAATATTTCCACTTGAAGGCAGTAGAATAGGATAATAATTAAAGCAAAATATATACGTTCAAATTTACCTTTAACTAAGGGGACTTGATAACGTGTCATATCTCCATATTAATATACCGGATCTCCGGAACGTATGCATGGCTCGAAGGCATGCAAAACCAAGATACGCGGGAAAATACACAAGAGGACAACGAAGGTAAAACTAGCAAGTCCCGAGGTTTAGCTTGCGTAAGCGGAATTCAAGGAAGAACACGCGCATTAAATGCAAGCGGCGTCGAAAGCCGTCTCAGACGAAATGACATCGTTTAGTCCGACGGTTAAACGGATTGGCTTTCAAGCTATGGTCCGGAAGGTCAAAGAGTGCCTCCTGCGGAGGAGGGAAACCACTTCTCCCGCCCAAGCATCTTTCCTATAAAAAGGGTCCTTCGGTAAGTATCAAAGGCATTCAATTCACTCCGCTCATTCCATAATACCTCTCATTAAATACCCGTTCAATCCCATTTATTATGATTATGTTGCTAACTCACTTACGACCCCAAAACACGATATAAATACTTACTTAGGCATCGGAGAGCCTTCACGAAGAAATCCTCGTGAGGCTTCCTGACTAGGGTTCTTGGTTGTGATTGTGCAGGTTCTCGGCCCGGACGAAGCGATACTCCGTAGCCGGTAAAAATCCCGTTACAACAATACTCTTAGTAACGATGTTCAACTTTTCTCGTTTTTGTGGTTGTTAGATAGGAAGAACAAATAATTTTGTATTGCTAAATTTGATTGGATCTGTAACCCGAGCTCATTACATTTAATTCATTGTTATATGTATATGTAGACCTGACAATGGAGCTAGTTTTGACACTCACCCGATTCGAACCCGCAATAATTATATGAGTTTGGATCATAGTTTATGATTCATTTACCCGCTAACAACCCGTACCCTTTCACCCTTTTGCTAAAAGGGTCGGGTATACATCAATACCGATCCAATTCGTTTATAACCCGCCCCACATTAAAAAACTAATTTATATTTTCCTATAATTGTCCTTTTTAAAAACCAATATTAATTTAGAAGTTAAAAATCACTTCTAAGAGTTCTAATTTTACAACTTTATTAATTAACTTGCCTTCTCCATTTGCTTCCAACATTGTCTGCATTAGTCACAGACAAATCCACAACACTCCTCCATTCACATGTTTGCACTAATCATCACAAGAATACAATTCTCTTCACAAAATCACCATATCCTGCTCTTGAAACCTTTGTCTCCATAAGTAAAATCATCACACTTTCAGTTTCTTATTGATTTTATTTCTTCATATATTACTAAGACTCCTCGTAACCGTGACATCAACTGATATTTTAGTTTTTGTCAAATCAGCGTCTCGCCAGCTGACTTTCCAACTGACACATTCAAAACAATACCTCTTCCTTTGATATTTAATATATATAATACACACACTCACAGAAAAAATTACAATTCCCACAAACTTACACAAAATCTCATTACTTGATACTTTCTCAAACCGAAGGTATTTAAATAACGCAAAAACTGAAGTGGGCATGCCAATACTTTTTTATTTTATTATATTAGTATAAACAGTGGTTATTAGACATTCTTTGGGATTTAGCTACGAGTCCAGAAATTCAGAACGATACTGAACAAAAAACACATGAATTATTTTCTAAATTTTGATGGTGGGGTTCAATAATTTGTTCGAAATTCAGAGTGACCGATATGATGGTTAATAGGATAACAAAGAGCAAAAAAACAACCGTGAGGCTGGCATTCTTGGTAATTTTCGATCATCATAATGTATTAGTGTAGCACCTACATTTAGTTAGTGTAGCTAGCTAATTTAAACAGAAAATATTGTAAGACTCGTTCTGACGGCCTTGTCGGTCCACCCGGCCTCCAGAACTCGTCGGACGCAGCTGGCAGGGGCGGAACTAGAAAATTCTACCAGTGGTAGTACCCTTATGGTGATATAAAGAATTTTTTTTGAAATATATAGGGTTAAAAAGAAAAAAGTTGAAATATATGGGCTGAGAAAAAAAACAAACACTTGTAATATAGAGGCTAAAAAGGAAAAAAAGTTGATTTATAAAAAGTAAGAAAGACAAGATTTGAACTCTAGACCTCCTCTATACATGCACAAGGTGTTAGCCAACTGTGCTAGACAACATACATTTATTATTATAGCTTTTCGGATATATATTAATGTATTCAAAATACAATAACAAAAAAAAAGTTCCGACAATTTACCGTACCGAAATTTTTCGAGTAGTAGCACATGCCACCGTGTGCTACATACTACATCCGCCCCTGGCAGTTGGCACGGGCTCATCAGTGGATCTTGCTGGCGGAATTTTGTTGAGATTATTAAGAGCTAAAGTTAAATCAGTTGTAATATAGTCCTAGAAAACAGTTGTTGGCACCTGTTTAATAATATCTCATATTATCATAATTGCTATAAGAAATTAAGATTCATAACACATATCATTTCACCTTGATTAAACTACTGCCAATGAAATAAGACAATATTTTAACCAAATTAATTACAACATAATTTACTGTTTAATTTCAAATTAATCATGCATTGCATGCTAATTGTTTTGCATTGGGACCATAATTTAACACAGAAAGACAAGAAGCATAACTTTATCCTATACGCTTTGCTTTTTGGATAGAAAATCACATTCCCTCTTGTTGATGCAACCACTTTTTTATTTTATTATATTAGTATAAACAGTGGTTATTAGACATTCTTTGGGATTTAGCTACGAGTCCAGAAATTCAGAACGATACTGAACAAAAAACACATGAATTATTTTCTAAATTTTGATGGTGGGGTTCAATAATTTGTTCGAAATTCAGAGTGACCGATATGATGGTTAATAGGATAACAAAGAGCAAAAAAACAACCGTGAGGCTGGCATCCTTGGTAATTTTCGATCATCATAATGTATTAGTGTAGCACCTACATTTAATTAGTGTAGCTAGCTAATTTAAACAGATAATATTGTAAGACTCGTTCTGACGGCCTTGTCGGTCCACCCGTGTCAGGATCGATTAACTATAAACAAGTTAATAAACACCTTAGATCTATTTGATGATAGAAGTTGCAGCGGATCAACACTATATCAATAATTAAGAACGATGAACTGTATGAACAATATGAGAAATATTAAGAACACAGTTTCACAAAAAGCTTCAATGTATATTATTAAGTTAACAATACACACGTACGTTTACAATTCGTAAGGAACTATATATAATAGTCCTTGAAGCTAAACTATTTACCCTAGTTATTCTAGGATACGATTTACATCTAATTATAAACGATATACATTGATTTACATTCTATAACTATCTCTGCGAAGATCTCGGACTTGATATGTTCCATAAACGCGTATCAGTAGTAAAACCAATCACCAGTAGTAAATAAGTAACATCAGTAGTAAACTTGGTGATCAGTAGTAAGTCCAGAAACCAACGTCAGTAGTAACTACAATGATCAGTAGTATCTTCAATCTTTGTATGATCAGTAGTAACTAAGTTATAGAGAACACCAGCATCAACTTCATCAGTAGTAAATGTTTCTGCCCCATCAGTAATAAACATAATTATTACTAACTGCATCATCAGTACTAAGTTGATCTGTGATTTGCTCTAACAATCTCCCCCTAAACTTATTGATTATCCTTTAATCAATCAAGTTTCTTATTTACTTCTTCTTTTTCTTTTCTTCCAACAACTTTGCTCTTTTCTTATCACCTTCTAAAGTCTGTTGGTTCCTTTTATTCCTTTGTGCAATGATATATTTGCTGATTCTTTTAACAAATTCATTCAATTTGTTTTGGAGCATCACAGCATCATGTGGTTTAATAAAATTCATGCACCATAGTTGATAGAGAGTCTTCTCAGAATGAGGATACTCTTTCTCATAAAGGAATAAGTCACATTTCTTACTTGTATATTCAAAGAAGTACATGTTGACAGTTGGTAGCACATTCCAAGCTTGAACATTTTCTGAATCTGTGTACTTCTCTGGATAATTTTCTGGATAGAAAGCAGCATCAATCATTTCAGTAAGATAACCTGCAGCTGAATTCTTCCAGTTCTTCTTAGTCATTCTTGGTTTACCAATGATCAACATCTTAATAATGTCACTTCTGGTTAGGGACATGACCAAAGGTTTCCAAGCTCTGAATCTTTGAGTGACCTTATCTTCTCTTATAATCTCAATCATATCATCTATGTACCTCCAGTTGATGATTGGATTATTTTGTAGGGGAGCAATGGGGAGATCATGAACTTGAACCATTTGTAATTTTTTATTTGGTTGATCAAGTTCTGAAGCAATTGTCTTTCTTTTCTTTGATGTTTGAGAGGATACACCAGATGATTCTCCAGATATTGTTTTTCTTTCTTTCATTTCTTTGGAGTCTATCTGTTCAAGTTTAGTGGTGTACTTCTCATTACTATCTTGCTCAGTAAGATCCTTCTTCTTCTCTACACAGTACTTTTCAATTAAATTGATCAGCTTCATTCTTCCAAATGCCTTTGTGTTATACCCTTTTGATTTTAAGAATGTGATCATTTCTTTCTTTTTCTCTGCAAATTGTTCTGGCATATCAGCCTTTTGCTCTTTGCATTCTTGTACTTGTGCTTCAAGAAGTTCTATTGTTTCATGTTCAAGTTGCCTAAATTTTTTCAGTTCTCTTCTTTGTAATTCCTTTCTTGTTTCAGCAACTTGTTTAGATTTGATCTTCTGTTGAAATTGTGGCAGTTTTGATATATCTGCTATATCTGCCAATTTGATTTCTGTGAAAGGTTGTCTCAATATTCTAGCCCTTTCTGCTAATCTTTTGTTTTCATTTGCTAGAGAGACTTCAACCTTCTTTAAATATTTTGCTCTCTTTACCTTCCACCTATCCTGTTTGGCTGATTTGGCATAATTGATTTTGTTGACAATTTCATGACCTTGTGCTCTGTTGGGTTGGTCTTCATCAGCAACTTCTTTTCCCTTTCCTATGTAATTGTCTTTCTTCATATTTGGTTCAGATTCAATAACAAATTTGGGACCATAGTAGTGTATCTGAGATATGGGAAGTATTTTAGGATGTGGAGGCAGGGAGCATTCATCAACTTCTAACCAGTTGATATCATCATCAATATCTTTTACCACCATTTGTGTTGTTGTTGTTCTTTTTGGAGATGGTGGAAGTATCACTGTAGGCTCTAGTAGTGGTGGCAGCTCAATAATGTCATCAGTAGTAACTAAGGTAGTTACTACTGGTATGTCTTCAGAGATTACTACTGATAGGTCATCAGTAGTGTTTGCTGCCTTTTCTTCATTTACTACTGCTGTTATATCAGTAGTAGGAGTTACTACTGGTATGTCTTTTTCAGCTTGTTTTTTAGTAGGAGCAGTAGTAATTGGCTCTTCTTCTGTAATCATCATCTCTGGGCCTTCATCAACTTCTGTTTCTTTTAAATTCAAGAGGGAGGAAGCTGCTGCTGCAATGGATTCATCAATCATTGTCTGTATGTTATCCTTCTCCCCCTTAGTGAGCTCAACTGGAGGAGCCTCACTATCATCAATCCTCTTTTTCAATTTTCTGATAAGCTTTGATTGTTGATGAAGCCTAAGTTCATATTGTCTCATTCTTTTGTTGATGATATTGACATTTCTTTTCATAGCAGCCATAGTTTTTCCTTGATTTGTTTGGTAATAAAGACAATCTTGTACAGTGGATTCCAAGGAATCCACTTTAGCCGTCAATTGTTGGATTTTAATACTGCCCTCACTCCATCTAGCAAGATCATCGGGCTTACTAACAGGTACATTGGTTTTAAGGTTTTCCTTCCTTTCCATCAATTCCACAGATCTGCCCTCATCACTGCTTGGTGAGTCATTGGGTCTTTTAGACATTCTCTTCTTCCTAGAAGAAGCAGAGATGCCCCCCCTTGTGGTTTCTTGGCACCGGGGTCCTTTGAGTAACTCCTCAAATGAGTCATCACTCAAAGTTGCCGAGGTTTGGGTCCTAATGATGTTTTCACTGTCCTGTGCACCCACCTTTGGGGCATCAGTAGTGAAAGCCCTCCCCTCATGTCCTCTCTCCTCCTTGGAGGACAACTCTTTGAGCCTGGGGTGTGACTCGATTTGTCCCCTGGTGTCCTTTAAAGATTTCTTTCTTTTATAGATTGTAGATATATGTTTGGTTTTGTCTGGTAGGTCTTCTACAGAGTGAAGAGTAGCACTCTGCAGATTTATATCAAGTTCCTGGGACACATTCAGGACTTCTGTTTGAGTTGGTGATTGAGTGGCTATATGGGGTGGTGTTTGGGCTGTATTTGGGGGTGATGGAGTGGGTTGAGGTTCAACTTGGGTTGTAGCAATGGTTGAACCTTCTCCAATATTGGGTTGATCTTTGATCATGTTTGGAAACAAAGGGGTTTCCTTCCCTGAAAATTTAAATTGTTTTCTCATATTTGAGAAAACTTTCTTGTTCAACTCAGGTAATACAAAAATGTTTTTAGGAGTTGACAAGTTTTGTAATTCACAGTTTATGATATGTTGTAGAAATCTGGGATACATTAAAAATTTAGAAGAACTAAGATTTCCCAACATACCATCAAAAATCATATTAGAAAAATTGAATACTTGGTCTGTGCATAAACATACAACAGCAGATGCTATTGCCTTGTTAAACTCATTCCAAGTACTTCTTTTAGGAGAAATACAATGCTGAATGGTATGAACCAGAAATTTCCATTGTGGGGATAGAAGGCCTTTTTGAAAAGTTACAATATTAAGTCTGCCTTCATACCCCATTTTATTTAAAGTATCAGCAATGTATTCCTTAGGAAGAGTATACATACCTGAATCATCATGAAGTTGTAGATGATGTCTGATTGATTGTTCAGTTACAGTGATGTACTTTCCATCTACTTTCGATTTTATCATTGATGATGTGGTTCCTTCTGTTCGCTCAGCATTGGTCCAGAAATCCACCAAGTGCTGTTGATATGCCTTCGGCTTTACAGTTAAGGCAAACTGTATATACGAATTTCTCAAGAATTTTACGATTGGACGGAAATCTTTTGTTCCGTCGGGATTTTTTAAAAATGCAACCATGTTGTGAAATTCTGAGTATTTGAGATCGGTTTGCACATCGAGAGCTTGTAAAGTTGCCATTGTTGTTGAGATTTTGCAAGAATTTTGTTAAAGATGAAGGGTTTTTGATCGTAAACTAGGGTTTATCGAAAGGTGTTTAGAGAATCGAAGTGAAGATAATGCTAAATTAATCATCTGCCGCCTTTTATATCTTTCGATTAAACCTGCAAAACTACGAAAATAGCCTTCGAATCATAACATAACGGTTATTTTCATGGGGGTTAGTTTGGTAATTGTGTTTATGAAAGACCAGTAGTAAATAAGATATCAGTAGTAAAACGTCAGTAGTATCTACTAACATCAGTAATGACTAAGGATTTTGACATCAGTAGTAATTATAGACATCAGTAGTAACCATTACCACACAAGACCAGTAGTATATGTGAATACCAGTAGTACTGACCTACCAGTAGTATCCATGTAAACCTAAAATGCACCAGTAGTAATGAACTATCAGTAGTATTTTGTGCATACACTTTCACACCAGTAGTACAGCAATACTAGTAGTAAAACACTTAAGAAAATAATATTTTACAACACTAACTTTACACATAATTTTAAGTGAGATTTTAAGTTATTAAAATCATTCCAATACTACTGACCAAGAAGTTGAATCTTCCTACATCAAATGCTTTTGTAAAAAGATCTGCTAATTGATCATCAGTATGGATTTTAACTACTTTGATTAATTTCTTTTCATTACAATCTCTTATAAAGTGAAATCTTATTTCAATGTGTTTAGTTTTTGAATGTTTTACTGGATTATTCACAATACTAATAGCACTTTGATTATCAATAAAAATAGGAGTTTTAAGGATAGAGATACCAAAGTCTAGAAGTTGATTTTGAATCCATAGTACTTGAGCACAGCAAGCAGATGCAGCTACATATTCTGCTTCAGCAGTAGATGTTGATACATTTGTTTGCTTCTTACATTGCCATGACACTAGTCTTGATCCAAAGAATTGACATCCACCAGTAGTGGACTTTCTATCTTGACATTCACCTCCATAGTCACTATCTGTATAGGCTATTAGTTCAAAGGGTGAGTCATGTGGATACCATAGACCTAGTGATGGTTTGCCTTTCAAGTATCTGAATATTCTTTTGACAGCCTGCAAGTGTAGTTCTTTGGGTCTTGCTTGATATCTTGCACACACACAAACACTATACATAATGTCAGGTCTTGATGCAGTTAAGTACATCAAAGATCCTATCATTGATCTATATAAGTGTTCATCTACATCCTCCCCCTCAACATCAGGATGTAGGTGTTTGTGTGTTTCCATTGGTGTACTAGCACTTTTACTGTCTTTCAAGTCAAACTTTTCCAAGATGTCTTTGACATATTTTGATTGATTTATCAAAATACCATCAGTTCTTTGACTGACTTGGAGTCCAAGGAAGAAGTTCATTGGACCCATGGAGCTCATCTTGAATTTAATCTGCATCAGCTCTTCAAATTCTTTGCATAATAAATCATTGGTTGATCCAAAGATGATATCATCTACATAGATTTGTACCAGTAGTATATCATCTTTGACTTTCTTTGTAAACAATGTTTTATCAATGGCTCCTCTTTTGAAATTGTTCTTTAATAAGTATGATGATAGTGTGTCATACCATGCTCTTGGTGCCTGATGTAGACCATATAGAGCTTTATCCAATTTAAACACATAATCACCATGTTTTGGATCTTCAAATCCTGGAGGTTGGCAAACATAAACTTCTTCTTCAATCTTCCCATACAGGAAAGCACTCTTCACATCCATTTGATAGACTTTAAACCTTTTGAATGAAGCATATGCTAGGAATATTCTTATTGCTTCAATTCTGGCAACAGGAGCATACACTTCATCATAGTCTATACCTTCTTCTTGAGTGTATCCTTGGGCTACAAGTCTGGCTTTATTCTTGATCACTATCCCTCTTTCATCTTTCTTGTTTCTAAAGATCCATCTTGTTCCAATGGCTCTTTTTCCTTTGGGTAGAGGTACAAGTGTCCAAACAGCTTGTAATTTAAATTGAAGGAGTTCCTCTTGCATTGCCTCAATCCAGTTTGAGTCCTTCATTGCTTGTTGGATCTTCTTTGGTTCATCCTGAGACAGAAAGCATTCATACATACATTCATTAGCAATTAAACTAATGTTACACATATTTGCAGTTAAGCTTTTATTTAATTTGCTTCTTGTTTGAAGTGGTGAGTTAACATCACTTAGAACAAGGTCTAATGGATGGTTCTTTTGAGTCCTTGTTGTTGTAGTTTTATCAACCACTAGTTGATTTTCAAGGTTGGACTCATTTGCCTCAGGTAGTTGTTCTTCTTGAGATCCTTCATTGTCATTAGTATTTGGTTCATCATTATCTTGGTCAGAGTTACTACTGCCATCATCTTCATTGAGATCAGTAGTATTGAAGTTGTTACTGGTATCAGTAGTATCTTGAGAATCTAGGTTATAGTTGGGACCAGTAGTATTTTCAGTACTATTACTGGTACCAGTAGTAATGGAATTACTACTGACCTCATTCTCAGAGTTACTACTGCTTTCAATATTTGAGTTCTTACTGACATCAGTATTAACTATGGGAGCAGTATCAACAACTATGTATCTCATCTTTTCTTGACCAGTATAAACAGATGATGTTCCTTCCTTTTGATTAAGACAATTTGAATTACCTGCATTGAAATTCATATTAAAATTAAAGGATTTGGTTAGATTGTCTATGTCAAATAGCCAATCTGGACCATTTCCTTGTTCATTAGGTACATTTTCATTAAAGGATACATTGATGCTTTCTTCAATTATCCTTAGTCTTTTGTTGAATACTCTGTATGATTTGCTTTGAGTAGAGTATCCCACAAAGATTCCATCATCAGCTTTGCAGTCAAACTTACCAATTTGTTCTCTTGTAATCAAAATAGTACAAGGACAACCAAATGATTTTAAGAAACTTATAGAAGGTTTTCTTTTATTGAAAAGTTCATATGGTGTTTTAAAGTGTGGCTTCACTATTAATACTCTGTTTTGAACATAACAAGCAGTATTAACAGCTTCTGCCCAAAAAGTAATTGGTAATTTTGAGTCTGCAAGCATTGATCTTGCTGCTTCAATGATGGTTCTATTCCTTCTTTCAGCTACACCATTTTGTTGTGGAGTTCTAGGTGAGCTGTATTGCCTGTCAATACCTTTAAGATCACAAAAGTTAATTAGGTTAGTATTTTTAAATTCTGTGCCATTATCACATCTTATGGCTTTCACTTTTTGATCAGATGTGTTTTCCAGTTTAACAATTAAGTTCTTTATGAGTTCACTTGTTTCATCCTTTGTCCTGAGAAAGAAAACCCATGTATATCTGGAAAAGTCATCAGTAATAACAAGACAATATTGTTTCTTTCCAATACTCATTACATTTGTAGGTCCAAAAAGGTCCATATGTAAGAGCTGTAAAGGAACAGAAATAGAGTTCACAGTTTTGGACTTATGAGAAGTCTTGTGTTGTTTACCTTTTAGGCATGCAACACAGTGATGATCACACATGAATTGTTTTTGAGGAAGTCCAATGACCAGATTTCTTTTTACTAAATTATTCATGTTTTTAAAATTTGTGTGACACATCCTTCTATGCCAAAGTTCTGATTCAGTGGTGTTTGCCTTGGATATAAAACAGTTGACCTCATTTGTAGAAATGAGTTCTCCCCCTATATCCAGGCAATACACATTGTTTCTCCTTGGGGTTCTTAAAACAACATATTTTTCATCTAAAATAAACTCAGGAGAAAGAATGATGCACTCAATGTCTGTGAACAGAATCTTGTTCTTTTTATCACAAACTTGAGACACACTGACAAGATTGTATTTTAGTTCAGCTACATAAAATACATTATCAAAGGTAATTTTTCCATTAGTAACAGTACCTTTACCTGTGATCTTACCTCCTTTTGGGTTCTCACCAAAAGCCACAAATCCACCATCAAAGGACTTGAAATCTTTAAGAATTTGCAGATTTCCAGTCATGTGCCTTGAGCATCCACTATCAATATGCCATGTTCTACCTTCTTCTGGGATCTGAATGCTCTGCACAAGAGAGTAAAGGATTAGTTAAGTTTGGGAACCCAAGCTTTATATGTCTTGGGTTCATCCTTTGAGAAATGAGCTTTTGGGGATTTAACTTTAAAGACTTTTGGTACCCATACTTGTTTATTACTGGTATTTTGTTTTACTACTGTCCTTTTGTAGTTATTACTGGTGTGAAAATTTCCTACTGATCTTGGTTTATACCCATTGTTTTTAGCTTTTGAATACTTTACTACTGATGGACCAGTAGTATTTGGGTACTTATCATGTTTAGAATGACCAGTAGTGTTTTTAGGGTTAACACCAGTAGTGTTTTTGAAATTTGTTTTGGGAGCAGTAGTATTTTTGAAATTAGGGTTATTACCAGTAGTATTCTTGTACTGGTACCATACAGCATTATAATTAGGGTTAACACCAGTAGTAAATTTGTTAGAGTTTCTACTGGTGTTGGAAAATTTAAAATATTGTTTATTTTGATTGGATTTTCCATTATTCTTGAAGTAATTGCTGTACTTTGGGCTTCCAGCTCTTCTGTTTTGAACAAACCTTGTTTTACTTCTTCCAAATCTTGGATTTTCAACAATTGGATTTTTAATTTTATTTACTACTGAATGACCAGTAGTAACTTTTAACTTTTGAGTTTTAGCATTTTCTTTAAGAACTTTAAATTCTTTTAACTCTTTGCAGTTTATTGGATTGTAGTGACAATCCTTTGCTAAATGGTTCATTTTATTGCATATAACACATCTTAGTTTCTTATTTTTAGCACCTTCAGGTATTCTTTGGTCTAAGAGTTGTGTTTTATTTCTTTCATTCCCCCTTGTTAAAATTTTTGGTACATTATCTGCATTATATTTGGGAGATTCATTTGGACTTTGAGCTGTGTGAAAACTTGTATCAATTGATTTTGGTGATTCACTTTGAGATATAGTAAATTCAATTGATTGTTCATCATCAGAAGAATTATTTGATTCAGATGTTTCATTAGATGATTCAGTTTGATTTTCAGTTTTTAATTCATTAATGATTCTTTCTGAACTGTTTTTAAGAGGTGGAATGATTTTATATGGAGGTGGTACAGCATGATATCCCACCCCATGAACAACCTTTTCTGTAGTTTGATTATTAGTTAATTCATCAAGAATTTTAGTGCTTCTTTCAAACTTTTTAATTGTTAATTTATTTTGTTCAATTTCAAGTTGACATTCTTCTATTTTACTTGTAAGTTCATTATTTTTTGTTTCATAAAACTCTTTCTCATCCACAGCTTGAAGCAATTCTTCCTTGATCCGTTGATCAATCATCTTGTACACCTTTATTTGATGTTCTTGATCAGCAATCACCCCATCAAACTCATAATTTCTTCTGATTGCTTTTGCTAAATCTTCATTTAATTTATTGTTTTCTTTTTCTAGATTTTTAATAATTTTAGCACATTCAGGAGTACAAGGTTTAGATTTTACCTCAGTTTTGTTGTCAGTAAAGGCCATGAGAGCTTGATTTTGAGCATGCTCTTCTGCTTGGAAGCTCCAGTCATATCCTTGTCCTTGTTGTGACACAAGAGCAGTTGATTTTGATCTTTTGTCTGGATGAGGACATTCTTTTGCAAAGTGACCAAGGTTGTTACAGTTGTAACATTTGACTTTAGTTTTGTCAAATCCTGCTTTGTCACCTTTGTTGAAATTGAGGCTTGTCCTTCCAGTTCTTTTTAGGAATCTTTTGGTCCTTAGGCTCAGCATAGCCATCTGCCATTTAAGATCCATCTCCTCAAGATCATCTGGATTCAGTTGTTCCAAGTCATCACTAATCAATGCAGTATGCACATGACTAGTGAAGAAGGATTCTCTTGCAGTATCCTCAGAATCTGCAGCCTTTCCTGCGGAGGTTTCCTGTCCTTGACCTGTACTAGACACAAAAGCAGCATTGTTAGAAGAAATAGAAGGGTTTTTGTGATTTACCTCAGTTTCAAACACTCTGAGATCATTATAGAGTTCATCTAACTCCTTTTCTTCTAAAGCATCTCTTTGTCTGTACACCACTGTGTACATGGCCCATTCTTCACTAAGAGACCTTAGAAACTTCATGTTGACATCCTCTTGATCCATCTTTACACCAACTTGGTTGAGTTCACCAATTAGTTTGTTGAATCTGTCAAACACTTGAGTGAGTGTTTCATTGGGCTTTCCTTTGAAATTTTCAAAGTCTTGTTTGAGAACAGACTTCATATTCCTCTTGGTGCTCTTTGTCCCAACGAATCTCTTCTCCAGTGCTTCCCACAGTATTTTTGCATCATCATATTCAACAAAGAGATGTTGATAATCATTAGGAATGGCCAGTAAGAGAGTGCTTAGAGTTTTGAGTTCAATGCCTTTATCTTTCTTCTCCTTCTCACATTTAAGTTTGTCTGCCTCAGTTGCAGAGCTACTTGCTTGAAGTTGACCAGTTTTGTTTCCTTCACAAACGACTTCCCACATGGAATAATCTGTAATAAGCATGTATTGCTTAATACGATTCTTCCACATCCCAAAGTTATTGGGTGTGAGTATAGGAATTTTGTTGGCCTGAGTGCTTTCATTATTATCAGTCATGATTAATAATGTGTGTGTTTTAAAGATTAAAACTTTTTGTTGTTCTTAACAATTAGTAGATCTAGAACCAATAAGCTCTGATACCACTTGTCAGGATCGATTAACTATAAACAAGTTAATAAACACCTTAGATCTATTTGATGATAGAAGTTGCAGCGGATCAACACTATATCAATAATTAAGAACGATGAACTGTATGAACAATATGAGAAATATTAAGAACACAGTTTCACAAAAAGCTTCAATGTATATTATTAAGTTAACAATACACACGTACGTTTACAATTCGTAAGGAACTATATATAATAGTCCTTGAAGCTAAACTATTTACCCTAGTTATTCTAGGATACGATTTACATCTAATTATAAACGATATACATTGATTTACATTCTATAACTATCTCTGCGAAGATCTCGGACTTGATATGTTCCATAAACGCGTATCAGTAGTAAAACCAATCACCAGTAGTAAATAAGTAACATCAGTAGTAAACTTGGTGATCAGTAGTAAGTCCAGAAACCAACGTCAGTAGTAACTACAATGATCAGTAGTATCTTCAATCTTTGTATGATCAGTAGTAACTAAGTTATAGAGAACACCAGCATCAACTTCATCAGTAGTAAATGTTTCTGCCCCATCAGTAATAAACATAATTATTACTAACTGCATCATCAGTACTAAGTTGATCTGTGATTTGCTCTAACAACCCGGCCTCCAGAACTCGTCGGTCCACCGACGCAGCTGGCACGGGCTCATCAGTGGATCTTGCTGGCGGAATTTTGTTGAGATTATTAAGAGCTAAAGTTAAATCAGTTGTAATATAGTCCTAGAATAACTATGTCGTTGTTAGTCTTTAAGAACTATTGTGTATAATTCCTTATGAATGTAAAACATACGTGTGTATTGTAACCTTCAATATCAATATACATGGAAGATTCTTGTTTAAATATTGTATTCTTATTGTATTAACAATTGCAGTTCTTATTTAACATTTTCCAAATCACAATAGTGTTAATCCACTGTAAATTCTATTTGTGAGTAGATCTGTGTTCCAATAATAAGTTATATTGTTATTCGATCCTAACAAATTCATCGGATAACTTATGAATTGGAGGAAGAGTTCATGACTACTTCCTGTTAGATATTTTTAATTAATGTAATGTTTTTAATTATTGTAATAGTTTTTAATCAATGAAACGCTTTTTAATTAATGTAATATATTTATTTTGTAAATATTTTATTCAATTTAGATATAAAGGAAGTAAAAAATGTTGTTGGTATGAACTTGTCAGCTTCTTATAATGGAGAAAAGAGTGATGTGATACTGATTTAACAAAATTAATAAATTGGGAATTACCTCAATGTTAGGAGTTGGGAGAGGTCTAAGGACATATTTGGATCTGCTTTTAAATTATTAACTTTTTAGTTTTTCAAGAAATAAATAAATCAAAATGTGTTTGGGCATATAAGCTAAAATGCTTTAGAATGAAACTTTCAAGAAGTAAGAGAGAATTCTTACTTTTTAAAACACTTTTTTTTCTTTTCAAAAATTATATCTAAACATTCCCTAAGCTTCTATTTAACAAATATCAATAGTGTGTTGTTTACCCATATTACTTGAGATAAGAATTTCAATAATTATATTCAAACATTCCCTAAGCTTCTGTTTAACAAATATCAATAGTGTGTTGTTTACCCATATTATTTATCTCAAGTTTCCAGGAATTTCGGAATCTGACAACGGCTTATCTTTGCTGAATATTTATGGGTAATTATAATTCACATGTTGCATATATAATGTCAGGATCGATTAACTATAAACAAGTTAATAAACACCTTAGATCTAATTGATGATAGAAGTTGCAGCGGATCAACACTATATCAATGTATTAAGAACGATGAACTGTAAGAACAATATGTAAGAATATTAAGAACACAGTTTCACAAAAAGCTTCAATGTATATTATTGAGTTAACAATACACACGTACGTTTACAATTCGTAAGGAACTATATATAATAGTCCTTGAAGCTAAACTATTTACCCTAGTTATTCTAGGATACGATTTACATCTAATTATAAACGATATACATTGATTTACATTCTATAACTATCTCTGCGAAGATCTCGGACTTGATATGTTCCATAAACGCGTATCAGTAGTAAAACCAATCACCAGTAGTAAATAAGTAACATCAGTAGTAAACTTGGTGATCAGTAGTAAGTCCATAATCAACGTCAGTAGTAACTACAATGATCAGTAGTAACTAAGTTATAGAGAACACCAGCATCAACTTCATCAGTAGTAAATGTTTCTGCCCCATCAGTAATAAATATAATTATCACTAACTGCAGCATCAGTACTAAGTTGATCTGTGATTTGCTCTAACAATCTCCCCCTAAACTTATTGATTATCCTTTAATCAATCAAGTTTTCTTCTGTTCTTCTTCTTCTTTCTTTCTTCTTTCTAATGTTCTTTGATTTTGTTGAAGTCTTTGTTCAATTATGTATTTGCTGTTCTTCTTGGTAAAGTAATTCAATTTATTTTGAAACATAACTGCATCAAAGGGCTTCATTAGAGTGTTGATGAATATCTGATACATTTCCTTTTCTGAGTGAGGATATTCTCTTTCATATAAGTACAACTCACAATTTTTACTTGATCTTTCAAAGAAATACATATTGCAAGTTGGGAGAACATTCCATGCATACACATTTTCTGGATTTGTAAATAACTCTGGATAGTTATCTGGATAAAAAGCTGCATCAATCATTCTTGTTAAGTATCCAGCTCCAGATTCTTTCCAAGATTTCTTTGACATTCTCGGTTTTCCAATGATCAGAAGTTTAATCACATCACTTCTTGTACAGGATCTGATCAAAGGTAACCATCCAGTAAACTTTTGAATGATTTTGTCTTCCCTTACAACTAATAGAACATTATTGGGCAAGACTTTCCAGTTTAGTATTGGGTTATTTTGAAGTGGAGCAACAGGTACTTCAAGAACAGGTATAATTTTTTCTTGTTTTGCTTTCTTTTGAAAACTCTGTTCTTGAGCTTCATTCTTTCTTTTCTTTGTCTGAGGAGATGAGGATTCACCAATAGTAGACACACTATTATCTTTAATTAAATTTGGACTTATTGGGATTAAGGTGTTTGCTGATTTCAATTTCTTTTCTTCTTCAGCCTCTTGTTCAATTAAATCTTTCCTTTTTGCAGTACAGTATTTTTCAATTATGGTTGTCATCTTCATTCTTCCAAAAGATTTTGCACTGTGACCTTTTGTCTTTAGAAAGTCTATCATAAGAGACTTTTGTTCAAAAATATCATCTGGTAAATCACCTTTTGTTCTTTTGCATTCTGCTACAAGATCTTCAAGACAATTTAGATGTTCTTCTTCTACTTTTCTAAGCCTTTTGAACTCTGCTTCTTGGGCTTCTATCTGAACATCTTTAATTTGAACAGGTAATTTAACAGGAATTTCTCTTTGATTTTTCTTCTTTTCAAGAGCTTGATATTTAGCTACTTTCTCCCAATATCTTTTATCCTTCACCTTCCATTTATCTTGTTTATCAGCTCTCACCAGATTAATCTTGTTTACCATGTAATGACCAAGAGCTCTGTTAGGGTAATCTTCATCATATACTTCTTTACCCTTTCCAATATGTGCTGTAGGTGGAGGTGGAATATACTTCATGTCTGGTACTCCTCTTATTATAACAGAGGGAGAAAATGATCTAATTTCATTTTGTTGAAGTATTTTTGGATGTGGAGGAAGTGAGCATTCATCAACCTCAAACCAATTCACATTATCATCAATGTCAGGTATGATAAGTGGTTGATCAGGTGTTGGTGGTTTGGTAATGATGACATGTCTTCTAGCATCAATGAGTTCAGGAAATTGTAGTTCTTCCTCATCAGTAGTAACCAGAGTAGTTACTACTGGTGTTACATCAGGAGTTACTACTGATAGGGTATCAGTAGTGTTTAGTGCAGTTAATTCCTCTTCTTGACTTACTACTGCTATATCATCAGTAGTAGGAGTTACTACTGGTATCTCTGTTTCAACTTGTTCTTCCATTGTAGCAGTAGTAATGGGCTCATCTTCTGTAATCATCATTTCTGGGCCTTCATCAACTTCTGTTTCTTTTAAATTCAAGAGGGAGGAAGCTGCTGCTGCAATAGATTCATCAATCATTGTCTGTATGTTATCCTTCTCCCCCTTAGTGAGCTCAACTGGAGGAGCCTCACTATCATCAATCCTCTTTTTCAATTTTCTGATAAGCTTTGATTGTTGATGAAGCCTAAGTTCATATTGTCTCATTCTTTTGTTGATGATATTGACATTTCTTTTCATAGCAGCCATAGTTTTTCCTTGATTTGTTTGATAATAAAGACAATCTTGTACAGTGGATTCCAAGGAATCCACTTTAGCCGTCAATTGTTGGATTTTAATACTGCCCTCACTCCATCTAGCAAGATCATCGGGCTTACTAACAGGTACATTGGTTTTAAGGTTTTCCTTCCTTTCCATCAATTCCACAGATCTGCCCTCATCACTGCTTGGTGATTCATTGGGTCTTTTAGACATTCTCTTCTTCCTAGAAGAAGCAGAGATGCCCCCCCTTGTGGTTTCTTGGCACCGGGGTCCTTTGAGTAATTCCTCAAAAGAGTCATCACTCAAAGTTGCCGAGGTTTGGGTCCTAATGATGTTTTCACTGTCCTGTGCACCCACCTTTGGGGCATCAGTAGTGAAAGCCCTCCCCTCATGTCCTCTCTCCTCCTTGGAGGACAACTCTTTGAGCCTGGGGTGTGACTCGATTTGTCCCCTGGTGTCCTTTAAAGATTTCTTTCTTTTATAGATTGTAGATATATTTTTGGTTTTGTCTGGTAGGTCTTCTACAGAGTGAAGAGTAGCACTCTGCAGATTTATATCAAGTTCCTGGGACACATTCAGGACTTCTGTTTGAGTTGGTGATTGAGTGGCTATATGGGGTGGTGTTTGGGTTGTATTTGGGGGTGATGGAGAGGGTTGAGGTTCAACTTGGGTTGCAGCAATGGTTGAACCTTCTCCAATATTGGGTTGATCTTTGATCATGTTTGGAAACAAAGGGGTTTCCTTCCCTGAAAATTTAAATTGTTTTCTCATATTTGAGAAAACTTTCTTGTTCAACTCAGGTAATACAAAAATGTTTTTAGGAGTTGACAAGTTTTGTAATTCACAGTTTATGATATGTTGTAGAAATCTGGGATACATTAAAAATTTAGAAGAACTAAGATTTCCCAACATACCATCAAAAATCATATTAGAAAAATTGAATACTTGGTCTGTGCATAAACATACAACAGCAGATGCTATTGCCTTGTTAAACTCATTCCAAGTACTTCTTTTAGGAGAAATACAATGCTGAATGGTATGAACCAGAAATTTCCATTGTGGGGATAGAAGACCTTTTTGAAAAGTTACAATATTAAGTCTGCCTTCATACCCCATTTTATTTAAAGTATCAGCAATGTATTCCTTAGGAAGAGTATACATACCTGAATCATCATGAAGTTGTAGATGATGTCTGATTGATTGTTCTGATACCACTTGTCAGGATCGATTAACTATAAACAAGTTAATAAACACCTTAGATCTAATTGATGATAGAAGTTGCAGTGATGTACTTTCCATCTACTTTCGATTTTATCATTGATGATGTGGTTCCTTCTGTTCGCTCAGCACTGGTCCAGAAATCCACCAAGTGCTGTTGATATGCCTTCGGCTTTACAGTTAAGGCAAACTGTATATACGAATTTCTCAAGAATTTTACGATTGGACGGAAATCTTTTGTTCCGTCGGGATTTTTTAAAAATGCAACCATGTTGTGAAATTCTGAGTATTTGAGATCGGTTTGCACATCGAGAGCTTGTAAAGTTGCCATTGTTGTTGAGATTTTGCAAGAATTTTGTTAAAGATGAAGGGTTTTTGATCGTAAACTAGGGTTTATCGAAAGGTGTTTAGAGAATCGAAGTGAAGATAATGCTAAATTAATCATCTGCCGCCTTTTATATCTTTCGATTAAACCTGCAAAACTACGAAAATAGCCTTCGAATCATAACATAACGGTTATTTTCATGGGGGTTAGTTTGGTAATTGTGTTTATGAAAGACCAGTAGTAAATAAGATATCAGTAGTAAAACGTCAGTAGTATCTACTAACATCAGTAATGACTAAGGATTTTGACATCAGTAGTAATTATAGACATCAGTAGTAACCATTACCACACAAGACCAGTAGTATATGTGAATACCAGTAGTACTGACTTACCAGTAGTATCCGTGTAAACCTAAAATACACCAGTAGTAATGAACTATCAGTAGTATTTTGTGCATACACTTTCACACCAGTAGTACAGCAATACTAGTAGTAAAACACTTAAGAAAATAATATTTTACAACACTAACTTTACACATAATTTTAAGTGAGATTTTAAGTTATTAAAATCATTCCAATACTACTGACCAAGAAGTTGAATCTTCCTACATCAAATGCTTTTGTAAAAAGATCTGCTAATTGATCATCAGTATGGATTTTAACTACTTTGATTAATTTCTTTTCATTACAATCTCTTATAAAGTGAAATCTTATTTCAATGTGTTTAGTTTTTGAATGTTTTACTGGATTATTCACAATACTAATAGCACTTTGATTATCAATAAAAATAGGAGTTTTAAGGATAGAGATACCAAAGTCTAGAAGCTGATTTTGAATCCATAGAACTTGAGCACAGCAAGCAGATGCAGCTACATATTCTGCTTCAGCAGTAGATGTTGATACATTTGTTTGCTTCTTACATTGCCATGACACTAGTCTTGATCCAAAGAATTGACATCCACCAGTAGTGGACTTTCTATCTTGACATTCACCTCCATAGTCACTATCTGTATAGGCTATTAGTTCAAAGGGTGAGTCATGTGGATACCATAGACCTAGTGATGGTTTGCCTTTCAAGTATCTGAATATTCTTTTAACAGCCTGCAAGTGTAGTTCTTTGGGTCTTGCTTGATATCTTGCACACACACAAACACTATACATAATGTCAGGTCTTGATGCAGTTAAGTACATCAAAGATCCTATCATTGATCTATATAAGTGTTCATCTACATCCTCCCCCTCAACATCAGGATGTAGGTGTTTGTGTGTTTCCATTGGTGTACTAGCACTTTTACTATCTTTCAAGTCAAACTTTTCCAAGATGTCTTTGACATATTTTGATTGATTTATCAAAATACCGTCAGTTCTTTGACTGACTTGGAGTCCAAGGAAGAAGTTCATTGGACCCATGGAGCTCATCTTGAATTTAATCTGCATCAGCTCTTCAAACTCTTTGCACAATGTATCATTGGTTGAACCAAAGATGATATCATCTACATAGATTTGTACCAGTAGTATATCATCTTTGACTTTCTTTGTAAACAATGTTTTATCAATGGCTCCTCTTTTAAAGTTGTTCTTCAATAGGTATGATGATAATGTGTCATACCATGCTCTTGGTGCCTGATGTAGGCCATACAGAGCTTTATCCAATTTGAACACATAATCACCATGTTTTGGATCTTCAAAACCTGGAGGTTGGCAAACATAGACCTCTTCTTCAATTTTTCCATATAGGAAGGCACTCTTAACATCCATTTGATAGACTTTGAATTTCTTGAATGAAGCATATGCTAGAAATATTCTTATTGCTTCAATTCTAGCAACAGGAGCATATACTTCATCATAGTCTATTCCTTCTTCTTGAGTGTATCCTTGAGCTACAAGTCTGGCTTTATTCTTGATCACTATACCTCTTTCATCTTTCTTGTTTCTGAATATCCATCTTGTTCCAATGGCTCTTTTTCCTTTGGGTAGAGGTACAAGTGTCCAAACAGCTTGTAATTTAAATTGAAGGAGTTCCTCTTGCATTGCCTCAATCCAGTTTGAGTCCTTCATTGCTTGTTGGATCTTCTTTGGTTCATCCTGAGACAGAAAGCATTCATACATACATTCATTAGCAATTAAGCTTATATTACACATATTTGCAGTTAAACTTTTGTTTAATTTGCTTCTTGTTTGAAGTGGTGAGTTAACATCACTTAGAACAAGGTCTAAAGGATGGTTCTTTTGAGTCCTTGTTGTTGTAGCTTTATCAACCACTAGTTGATTTTCAAGGTTGGACTCATTTGCCTCAGGTAGTTGTTCTTCTTGAGATCCTTCATTGTCATTAGTATTTGGTTCATCATTATCTTGGTCAGAGTTACTACTGCTATCATCTTTATTGAGATCAGTAGTATTGAAGTTGTTACTGGTATCAGTAGTATCTTGAGAATCTAGGTTATAGTTGGGACCAGTAGTATTTTCAGTACTATTACTGGTACCAGTAGTATTGGAATTACTACTGACCTCATTCTCAGAGTTACTACTGCTTTCAATATTTGAGTTCTTACTGATATCAGTATTAACTATGGGAGCAGTATCAACAACTATGTATCTCATCTTTTCTTGACCAGTATAAACAGATGATGTTCCTTCTTTTTGATTAAGACAATTTGAATTACCTGCATTGAAATTCATATTAGAATTAAAGGATTTGGTTAGATTGTCTATGTCAAATAGCCAATCTGGACCATTTCCTTGTTCATTAGGTACATTTTCATTAAAGGATACATTGATGCTTTCTTCAATTATCCTTAGTCTTTTGTTGAATACTCTGTATGATTTACTTTGAGTAGAGTATCCCACAAATATTCCATCATCAGCTTTGCAGTCAAACTTACCAATTTGTTCTCTTGTAATCAGAATAGTACAAGGGCAACCAAATGATTTTAAGAAACTTATAGAAGGTTTTCTTTTATTAAAAAGTTCATATGGTGTTTTAAAATGTGGCTTCACTATTAATACTCTGTTCTGAACATAACAAGCAGTATTAACAGCTTCTGCCCAAAAAGTGATTGGTAATTTTGAGTCTGCTAGCATTGATCTTGCTGCTTCAATGATGGTTCTATTCCTTCTTTCAGCTACACCATTTTGTTGTGGAGTTCTAGGTGAGCTGTATTGCCTGTCAATACCTTTAAGATCACAAAATTTAATTAGGTTAGCATTTTTAAATTCTGTGCCATTATCACATCTTATGGCTTTCACTTTTTGATCAGATGTGTTTTCCAGTTTGACAATTAAGTTCTTTATGAGTTCACTTGTTTCATCCTTTGTCCTGAGAAAGAAAACCCATGTATATCTGGAAAAGTCATCAGTAATAACAAGACAATATTGTTTCTTTCCAATACTCATTACATTTGTAGGTCCAAAAAGGTCCATATGTAAGAGCTGTAAAGGAACAGAAATAGAGTTCAAAGTTTTGGACTTATGAGAAGTCTTGTGTTGTTTACCTTTTAGGCATGCAACACAGTGATGATCACACATGAATTGTTTTTGAGGTAGTCCAATGACCAGATTTCTTTTTACTAAATTATTCATGTTTTTAAAATTTGTGTGACACATCCTTCTATGCCAAAGTTCTGATTCAGTGGTGTTTGCCTTGGATATAAAACAGTTGACCTCATTTGTGGAAATGAGTTCTCCCCCTATATCCAGGCAATACACATTGTTTCTCCTTGGAGTTCTTAAAACAACATATTTTTCATCTAAAATAAACTCAGGAGAAAGAATGATGCACTCAATGTCTGTGAACAGAATCTTGTTCTTTTTATCACAAACTTGAGACACACTGACAAGATTGTATTTTAGTTCAGCTACATAAAATACATCATCAAAGGTAATTTTTCCATTAGTAACAGTACCTTTACCTGTAATCTTACCTCCCTGGGGATTCTCACCAAATGCCACATATCCTCCATCAAATAACTTGAAATCTTTAAGAATTTGCAGATTTCCAGTCATGTGCCTTGAGCATCCACTATCAATATGCCATGTTCTTCCTTTTTCTGGGATCTGAATGCTCTGCACAAGTGAGTAAAGGATTAGTTAAGTTTGGGAACCCAAGCTTTATATGTCTTGGGTTCATCCTTTGAGAAATGAGCTTTTGGGGATTTAACTTTGAAGACTTTTGGTACCCATACTTGTTTATTACTGGTATTTTGTTTTACTACTGTCCTTTTGTAGTTATTACTGGTGTGAGAATTTCCTACTGATCTTGGTTTATACCCATTGTTTTTAGCTTTTGAATACTTTACTACTGATGGACCAGTAGTATTTGGGTACTTACCATGTTTAGTATGACCAGTAGTGTTTTTAGAGTTAACACCAGTAGTGTTTTTGAAATTTGTTTTGGGAGCAGTAGTATTTTTGAAATTAGGGTTATTACCAGTAGTATTCTTGTACTGGTACCATACAGCATTATAATTAGGGTTAACACCAGTAGTAAATTTGTTAGAGTTTCTACTGGTGTTGGAAAATTTAAAATATTGTTTATTTTGATTGGATTTTCCATTATTTTTGAAGTAATTGCTGTTCTTTGGGCTTCCAGTTCTTCTGTTTTGAACAAACCTTGGTTTACTTCTTCCAAATCTTGGATCTTCAACAATTGGATTTTTAATTTTATTTACTACTGAAAGACCAGTAGTAACTTTTAACTTTTGAGTTTTAGCATTTTCTTTAAGAACTTTAAATTCTTTTAACTCTTTGCAGTTTATTGGATTGTAGTGACAATCCTTTGCTAAATGGTTCATTTTATTGCATATAACACATCTTAGTTTCTTATTTTTAGCACCTTCAGGTATTCTTTGGTCTAAGAGTTGTGTTTTATTTCTTTCATTCCCCCTTGTTAAAATTTTTGGTACATTATCTGCATTATATTTGGGAGATTCATTTGGACTTTGAGCTGTGTGAAAACTTGTATCAATTGATTTTGGTGATTCACTTTGAGATATAGTAAATTCAATTGATTGTTCATCATCAGAAGAATTATTTGATTCAGATGTTTCATTAGATGATTCAGTTTGATTTTCAGTTTTTAATTCATTAATGATTCTTTCTGAACTGTTTTTAAGAGGTGGAATGATTTTATATGGAGGTGGTACAGCATGATATCCCACCCCATGAACAACCTTTTCTGTAGTTTGATTATTAGTTAATTCATCAAGAATTTTAGTGCTTCTTTCAAACTTTTTAATTGTTAATTTATTTTGTTCAATTTCAAGCTGACATTCTTCTATTTTACTTGTTAGTTCTTTATTTTTTGTTTCATAAAACTCTTTCTCATCCACAGCTTGAAGCAATTCTTCCTTGATCCGTTGATCAATCATCTTGTACACCTTTATTTGATGTTCTTGATCAGCAATCACCCCATCAAACTCATGATTTCTTCTGATTGCTTTTGCTAAATCTTCATTTAATTTATTGTTTTCTTTTTCTAGATTTTTAATAATTTTAGCACATTCAGGAGTACAAGGTTTAGATTTTACCTCAGTTTTGTTGTCAGTAAAGGCCATGAGAGCTTGATTTTGAGCATGCTCTTCTGCTTGGAAGCTCCAGTCATATCCTTGTCCTTGTTGTGACACAAGAGCAGTTGATTTTGATCTTTTGTCTGGTTGAGGACATTCTTTTGCAAAGTGACCAAGGTTGTTACAGTTGTAACACTTGACTTTAGTTTTGTCAAATCCTGCTTTGTCACCTTTGTTGAAATTGAGGCTTGTCCTTCCAGTTCTTTTTAGGAATCTTTTGGTCCTTAGGCTCAGCATAGCCATCTGCCATTTAAGATCCATCTCCTCAAGATCATCTGGATTCAGTTGTTCCAAGTCATCACTAATCAATGCAGTATGCACATGACTAGTGAAGAAGGATTCTCTTGCAGTATCCTCAGAATCTGCAGCCTTTCCTGCGGAGGTTTCTTGTCCTTGACCTGTACTAGACACAAAAGCAGCATTGTTAGAAGAAATAGAAGGGTTTTTGTGATTTACCTCAGTTTCAAACACTCTGAGATCATTATAGAGTTCATCTAACTCCTTTTCTTCTAAAGCATCTCTTTGTCTGTACACCACTGTGTACATGGCCCATTCTTCACTAAGAGACCTTAGAAACTTCATGTTGACATCCTCTTGATCCATCTTTACACCAACTTGGTTGAGTTCACCAATTAGTTTGTTGAATCTGTCAAACACTTGAGTGAGTGTTTCATTGGGCTTTCCTTTGAAATTTTCAAAGTCTTGTTTGAGAACAGACTTCATATTCCTCTTGGTGCTCTTTGTCCCAACAAATCTCTTCTCCAGTGCTTCCCATAGTATTTTTGCATCATCATATTCAACAAAGAGATGTTGATAATCATTAGGAATGGCCAGTAAGAGAGTGCTTAGAGTTTTGAGTTCGATGCCTTTATCTTTCTTCTCCTTCTCACATTTAAGTTTGTCTGCCTCAGTTGCAGAGCTACTTGCTTGAAGTTGACCAGTTTTGTTTCCTTCACAAACGACTTCCCACATGGAATAATCTGTAATAAGCATGTATTGCTTAATACGATTCTTCCACATCCCAAAGTTATTGGGTGTGAGTATAGGAATTTTGTTGGCCTGAGTGCTTTCATTATTATCAGTCATGATTAATAATGTGTGTGTTTTAAAGATTAAAACTTTTTGTTGTTCTTAACAAATAGTAGATCTAGAACCAATACGCTCTGATACCACTTGTCAGGATCGATTAACTATAAACAAGTTAATAAACACCTTAGATCTAATTGATGATAGAAGTTGCAGCGGATCAACACTATATCAATGTATTAAGAACGATGAACTGTAAGAACAATATGTAAGAATATTAAGAACACAGTTTCACAAAAAGCTTCAATGTATATTATTGAGTTAACAATACACACGTACGTTTACAATTCGTAAGGAACTATATATAATAGTCCTTGAAGCTAAACTATTTACCCTAGTTATTCTAGGATACGATTTACATCTAATTATAAACGATATACATTGATTTACATTCTATAACTATCTCTGCGAAGATCTCGGACTTGATATGTTCCATAAACGCGTATCAGTAGTAAAACCAATCACCAGTAGTAAATAAGTAACATCAGTAGTAAACTTGGTGATCAGTAGTAAGTCCATAATCAACGTCAGTAGTAACTACAATGATCAGTAGTAACTAAGTTATAGAGAACACCAGCATCAACTTCATCAGTAGTAAATGTTTCTGCCCCATCAGTAATAAATATAATTATCACTAACTGCAGCATCAGTACTAAGTTGATCTGTGATTTGCTCTAACATATAAGTCAGATGCCATGCATGCGTGAGCAAGCTAAAGACTTGTTTTTTTTTATATATATTAAGAACCATTAATTTAATTATTTTAACTACTCCTTTCTCTTCATAATTTTCTTGTGACGATTATAGTACGTACTCTGTTCATGAGCCCAGACCAATTTTGGAGGCTTTTGTATATTTTTCTATATTATAATCAAATAATTAATAATTCCAAAAGTAACATTCTCTATAGGCCAAATTTGATGCATAAAATGCCATTTTAGACAAGGGAAATGTTTCTCGTGACATATCATAATTATTGGTATTTAAAGAAATTAATGGGTTCAGAAACCTAGTAACATGACAACAAAATTCACATATATACATTTTATAGATGGAACTCTGGAAGTCATGACATGCATTCAATTAAGCATACCAACCCTATTCCCAATAATCGTGAATTGGATGGTTAATATGACCAAACTACCCTAACCCAGTAACCCTGGCACATTCATTATTCTGGCACGTTAATTCACTTGTGTAATCTCATGTTTTTGAAGAAACGGTGATCAACCTCATAGTTATCATTGATGTAGAATAAAAACGACACTATATATTACACTCGTTGATTCAACGAATACTGGGATAATATAACCAAAACCACGTTGATTAAAGAATTATGTAGGGTTGACATTTAAAACTTGCTCAACGCAAAGAACATAATTTTGAGACAAAAATTTGATTTTCGTAAAAAGTTCAACTGATTATTGTATTCTCTATAACACACTTTAAATGAGGCGTATAATTTTGAATGGACCAAAAAAAGCAAACGGGTCATAAACTGAGCCTAAAACAAAGTTAAATATAATAAGAAAAAAACATAAATGAGAAAATATGCTTTCAGAAATGAGAAGACCCTTTTTGATACAAAAGTTGTTTAAAAGAAACATAAAAATGCAAATAAGTGTAAAAAACAATGTTTTTGGGCCGAAAAGTTCGGTAAACCGCCTACCATTGGGCATGCAACAAAGATTCGAGTCAAAAGTTGTACCCTTTCTGGTAGATCCATTACTTGACATGATCATGAGCTTTAAAAAATATAGAGACGCGCTCCTCTTCCATTGGGCTTGCATCAATAATACTTAATGAAACAAGTAATATTATAACAAAATCATGATATAATTGTTTAGTTTATGATGTCTCTTTGAAAATATGACTGTTTATATCTTACATGATTCATACATATCCCTTCGTTTAAAAGATCAAATATTTTTGTTGTTCTTGCTTACATATATAGCTTAGTTTATGATATAGAGATAGGATTCTATGTGTGATTTAAAAGTCACGTGAGTTTAACTTCTGGGAAAGTGCATTCACATGTGTCATTCCAAACAAATTTAAACGTTGCATAACGTTATGAAGTACGACAATTTAATTTGTGAGTGGACATATGTGAGATGTAAAGTGTCAATCTGCAGATTGTGGGGGACTAATTGTATATATAGACTGCTAGTGGATTTCTATAAATAAAAATGAAAGTTGTATAAAATCTACCAACTTAATGAAGGCCCAGTGAAATTAAGGTAATTTGTAACACGGTCAGATCTTTCCAAACCCATACACGCGTATACATGACCATATGGTAATTTTCGATACAAAACAAGTGTTATATACATTAGCTTATTATATATGCAGTTTAAGTAAGTCAAATATTTAGTTTATGTAAATTGAATATGCAGTTATAATCATGTAGATATAAATATGGAAATTAATTCTACAGGTTTAGGTTTTGTATATAGTTGATTTTGTACTATATATATAAAGATTTCACTTTTGATAATTTTATATTGGTGGTCCAAGAAGAATTCACAAGTCATTTTCACAAAGCCCAGTTTAACCCAAAACTCTCCTTCATACACTCAGATGTCTGTTACATTAAAAAAATGTCATTGTCGTTGGTTATGCCAACATTTATATTACATAAAGTGGTTACCACATAAAAATTAAACCGATTATAATCTGGTTTCTCTTAGGTAACCATTTTCTTTTACTAGGATTAAACTTATGTGTGCCTTTATGACGTAGACTTAAAACGATAACATAGATTGGTACTATCGATTCTAAGAATACTCATGGATTTGGATCTTCAAAATTTGTTCAACACAAAGAACACGGATTTTTGGAAAAAAAAATAATCAAATTTTATAAAATCAGAAACTAAATATTCCAGAACTTCAAACAAACTATAAATAAGCCCAAAAACATGAACAGGCTAAAAAAGACAAATGGGCTGAAAACTAAGCATAAAATAAAGTCCAACAAGTAAACATAGAAAACTAAAAATGCGAATAACTTCCCAAAAAGAACATTTTTGAACCCGAAATTTCTGTAAACTGCCTTTAGCTGTATATCAGCACGTAGCTCTTATCGATATGGAATTTTTGACTCGTCACTCATATGAAACGAAGACCCGATGCAAACGTTATGCCATTTTTAGTAAAACTCCTTTTTTTCACACGATTATGAGCATCAACTCTTCAAGTAATAAAAGAGCTCGTTCCTCTACATTTTGGTCTGCATCACTTTAGTTGAAGAAAAATATAAGTTTTCTAAAAAAAATTGAACAGTACAGAACACTTAAGCGTGCCCTCGTACCTTACTCACATGAAGTAGAGAAATAAAAAACACACTTAAAACTAAAGCAACTAGAGAATACGTAGCTAGGTCCAGCAAATCTTGGCAGGTTTTGAAGGGTTGGCAATTTATAAACCATGAAAGTGATATGAAACGACAAGTCTTTAATTTCACAAACAACATTCGACATGTATATGACATAACGTATACGGTTGATGCAAATTTTAAAAAATGGGTTTTGTTAATGACGGCCCTTAGGGCAGTCACTAACATGCATAAAAAGCTTGTACATTGATTAAAAAAGTAATATTCCTAAAATTCAGGGGGTTGTCTTTTGTTATTTTGACTTTTTAATGACAGCCCTAAGAGCTGTCATTATCATTTTCCTTTGAAAATATCATGTTTAATGCATATAGATCTATCACAACATATATTTATGTAATTTTTTAATCCAATTAAAATTATCAGGTAGCAAAAAAAATAATTTTGACTTGATTGTAAACAATTTCGAGCTTGTGAACATTAATTATGCATGCCACACTAACTATTTGTCGTGGTTATTTCCGGACTTTTATCTGACCATCAAGTTCATCTCATACCAAAGGACCTAAAAGAAGGTATCTCATACCCTTAATCGTCCAAGTAATTGAATTGTCTAGCAAACATACTAAAAAATCTTTCTCGTCATTGAAGATCAAGTTAAAAGAGTATAGAGTGACCTTGTTTGGGGCACATGTTTAATGGGCCTGCTAGGTCCATCTGGAATATGGCTTTCTGCTAATAACATCAAATTTGTCGAATAGACTACTATTGCTAGGCCCATGTTTAGTTTACTAGAGTGAAAAATTGTTGGATCAATTTGCATATAGGTGTCTTAAATTTCATAATTGTAAAGAACGAGTAGAATTCACCCGGGCGATGCCGCGGCGATTTTTCATATGATGATATTTAAAAGATAATTTAATAATGTATATTCTTATATTACCTAAAAGATTGTTTTATATTAAGAAAAAAAAATACTACTTCATATTTTAGATGATATAAATCTCAAATATATATTTGAGTTTTATATATCATGTTATTTATATTAAAAAACAAAATATAAATTCAACGATATTTTTTCTATGAGGAAAAAACATCTCTTCAGGTTAAGGAGGTTCATCTGTAACGACTAAAGGGTACATGCAAAGCGTGTGGTTGCCCTGAGATTAGTCAACTCGCAAAACAAATGTTTACAAAAATATTATTTGTTTGCATAAAAATAAATACATATTGAACTTTTACAAAAGTTTGATTGCTCTAACAAAAAAGAATTACTATATATAACTTGGATCATATTTTTAATAATACATATGGGAAAAAGTTAAATATAAAGCTTTTATATAAAATTAATAGTTGCTTGATTGATTTATAAAAAGTAAAAAACATAAGGACCTATTGGTCATTTTTTTAAAGTAATTAATTTATAAAAAATCAAAAGCATAATGACCTGTTGGTCATTTTCTTAAAGTAGTTTAAATTAGAGGAGTACGTTGGGCTAGAAACAGAAGTAACCAAAAGATTGAGTTCACACTTAATAGTCAACAAAAATGGCTGATAAAGAAAAAAGAAAAATGTTACCTGCTTGCCACTGCTCATACCCGATGCTCTTTGTTATATAGTTAATTATCAATCAGGTAACTAGGATTACTTAAATGTAATTGTGTATTCGAACTGAACCACACAAGCCGTTAGAAAACGAAATTTGAACTAATAAAATCCATACCTCTGATTCGAATCTTCATCAGTAAAATGATTGACTGTAAAATGATTGACAGCTCGTGAACTAAACTCTAGAGTTCCCAGATTATTACTATCAGTTTGTTGAAAATATGGAGATCGAGCTGTCAATTATACCTCTGATTTAAATTATTACCCTAGAAAAGAAATTGATCATAATAACTTCTCGAACAGAAGAATGATCCATAACACCATGAAAGAATGATAGTGAAGGTGATCCATAAACAACATGAGCAACAACATCTACATCGAGGGAGATAGAGGATAGTAGATGTCAGGATCGATTAACTATAATAAGTTAGTAAACACCTTTAGATCTAATCGATGATAGAAGTTACAGCAGATTAACACTATATCGATATGTTAAGAACAATTAACTGTATGAATAATGAGACGTATTATGAAGAACAGTTTCACAAAAAGCTTCAATGTATATTATTAAATCAACAATACACACGTACATTTACAATTTGTAGGGAACTATATATATAGTCCTTGAAGCCTAACAAACTATCCTAGTTATTCTAGGACGTTGATAAATTATTGTATATAAACATATTTACATTAATATACATTGAATATGTTCTATAACTAACTCTGCGAAGATTTCGGACTTGATCAGCTTCAATTACGCGCATACCAGTAGTAACTGCAATCATCAGTAGTAAGTGTGATGATCAGTAGTAACTCTGATAATCAGTAGTAAGTCCAAAACCAACGTCAGTAGTAATTACTAATGATCAGTAGTATCTTCTCTTTATGCATGATCAGTAGTAAGTTAGTTATAGTCTTCACCAGTATCAACTAAGGTCAGTACTAACTGCAGCATCAGTAATAAATAAGTTGAACTGTGATTTGTTCCAACAATCTCCCCCTAAACTTATTGATCCTCTTTCAATCAACTAAGTTTCTTCTTCTTCTTTCTTTCTTTGCTCCTCTAAAGCAGCTTTTTTCTCAAGAGTTCTTTGATTTTGTTTCTTTCTTTGAGTTATTATATACTTGCTGTTTCTTTTGATGAAATAGTTGAGTTTTTCTCTGAACATTAACTCATCATACGGTTTCATCATTGTGTTTGTGAATATCTGATACATAGTTTCTTCAGAGTGTGGATATTCTCTTTCCATTAGATATAACTCACAGTTCTTGCTTGATCTCTCAAAGAAGTACATATTAACTGTGGGTAACACATTCCAAGCATATACATTTTCTGTATTAGAAAATATTTCTGGGTAGTTATCTGGATAAAATGCAGCATCAATCATCTTTGTTAAATATCCAACACCAGAATCCTTCCATGATTTCTTGATCATTCTTGGTTTTCCAATAATCAGAATTTTGATTATATCACTTCTTGAACAGGATCTGATCATTGGCTTCCAACCAGTAAATCTTTGTACTACTCTGTCTTCCCTTATAATTTCTATTACACTATTGTTCATAACTCTCCAATTAATGATGTGATTGTTTTCAAGGGGAGCAACAGGTACTTCAAGAACAGGAATAATTTGCTCTGTTTTTGATTTCTTTTTAACACTCTGTTCTTGTGGAAGAGCTTTTCTTTTCTTTGTTTGGGGTGAGGATGATTCACCAGTAGTTGATATACTACCAGTTTGAATTAAGTTTGGACTTATTGGGATTAAAGCTTTTGCTTTTTCTTCTTCTGCATCTTGTTCAGCCAATTCTTTCTTCTTGGCAGTACAATATTTTTCTATTATTGTGATCATCTTCATTCTGCCAAAAGATTTTGAACTATGCCCTTTTGACTTGAGAAAGTCAATCATATTTGTCTTCTGTTCAAAAATGTCATCTGGTAGTTCACCTTTTGTTCTTTTACTTTCAGCCAGTTTAGATGTTCTTCTTCAACTTTTCTATGTCTTTTAAATTCTGCTTGTTGAGCTTCTATCTGAACATCTTTTATTTGTGGAACATCCTTTTCAGCCATTTTCTTTTCTTCAAGAGCTTGATACAAGGCTACTTTCTTCAAATACCTCTTGTGTTTTACCTTCCATCTGGATTGTTTTTCAGATCTGACATAATTAATTTTGTTCACCATGTGGTGACCTAATGCTCTATTGGGGTAACCATCATCATAGATCTCTTTTCCCTTTCCAATACAAGCTGGAAGTATAGATGGAGGTAGAGTATATTTCATATCAGGAATATCTTTTATTGTAATTGATGGAGAAAACAGTTTAAGCTGGTCTTCTGATAGAATCTTTAGGTGTGGAGGAAGAGCACATTCATCTACATCAAACCAGTTCACATTATCATCAATGTCAGGTATGATAAGTGGTTGATCAGGAGTTGGTGGTTTTGAGATGATGACATAACGTTCTCGTTCAATAAGTTCAGGAATTTCTTCATCTTCCTCTTCAGTAGTAACCAAGGTGGTTTCTACTGGAATTGCTTCAGAGATTACTACTGATGGGGCATCAGTAGTGTTTGTTGTTACAATTGGAATTACTACTCCTATGTCATCAGTAGTAGTAGGAGTTACTACTGACGTTTCTTCTTGTTGTTTTTCTTGTACTGGAGCAGTAATATCTTCATCAGTAGTATCCATGTTTTCTAGGCCTTCATCATTAAACTGGCCTTCATCAACTTTTGATTCTTTAAGGTTGAGGAGAGAAGTTGCTACTGCTGCAATAGAAGTATCTATCATACTTTAAATGTTGTCCTTCTCCCCCTTAGTGAGCTCAACTGGAGGAGCATCACTACCATCAACCTTCTTTCTAAGCCTTCTAATTATCTTTGTTTGTTGAACAAGTCTGTGCTCATATAGTTTCATCCTTTTGTTAATAGTGTTGATGTGCTTCTTCATATAGGTCATGGTCTTCCCTTGATTTGTTAAATATATCAGACAATCCTGTACAATGGTTTCAAGGTTTTCCATCCTATCCGTCAATTGTTTTTGTTCAATACTACCCTCACTCCTTCTAGCAAGATCATCGGGCTCACTAACAGGTACATTGGCTTTAAGGTTTTCCATCCTTTCCGTCAAATCAACAAGTTCAGTTCTACCCTCATCACTTCTTGGTGATGAAATGGGTTGTTTAGATGTACTCTCCTTCCTAGAAGAAGCAGTAACATCCCCCCTTATGGTTTCTTGGCATCGGGGTTCTCTAAGTAATGCCTCAAATTCTGAGTCATCACTTAAAGTTGCCGAGGTCTGGGTCCTAATGATGTTCTCACTATCCTGTGCACCCACCTTTGGGGCATCAGTAGTGAGAGCCCTTTCCTCATGCCCTCTCACCTCCTTGGAGGACAACTCTTGGAGTCTGGGGTTTGACTCAATTTGTCCCCTGGTGTCCTTTAAGGAAGTTTTCTGCCTTTTGTAAGTTTTGGAAATTTGTTTGGTAATGGTCTGGTCTTCCTCAGAGTGAAGAGTAGCACTCTGAGGTGTAGTCTCATGTACCTGGGACACATTCAGGACATCTAAATGGGTTGTTGATTGAGTGACTGTTTGGGGTTGTGTTTGGGCTGCATTTGGGGGTGATGGAGTGGGTTGTGGTTCAATTTGGTTTATATTGATGTTTGAACCTTCTCCAAGAATGAGATGATCTTTGATCATGTTAGGAAACAGAGGGGTTTCCTTGCCAGAAAATTTAAATTGTTTTCTCATGTTAGAGAAAACTTTCTTGTTCAACTCAGGAGTAGTAAAAATGTTTTTAGGAGTTGACAAGTTTTGTAATTCACAATTTATTAAATGTTGAAGGAATCTTGGATACATTAAAAATTTTGAAGTTGAAAGATTTCCAAGCATTCGTTCAAAAATCATGTTTGAAAAATTGAAGACTTGGTCTGTGCAAAGACAAACAACAGCAGATGCTATTGACTTGTTAAACTCATTTCAAGTACTTCTTTTTGGAGAAAGACAGTGTTGAATGGTGTGTACTAAGAATTTCCATTGTGGGGGAGAGAAGACCTTTTTGAAAAGTGACAATGTCAAGTCTTCCCTCATATCCCATTTTTTTGTAAACATTCAACAAGGTCTTCCTTGGGTAAAGAAATCATACCTTCATCATCATGGAGTTGTAGATGGTGTCTGATTGATCGTTCTGATATAAGGATTTCTTTTCCATCTACTACTGACCTTATCTTAGTAAAGTCTGTATCATCGACTTGTTCTGCATTCTCCCAGAAACTCACTAGGTGTTGTTGATAGGCTTTAGGGTTTACAGTGAAAGCAAGCTTTATGTAGGAGTTCTTTAAGAACATGACGATTGGACGAAAATCTTTTGTGCCGTCTGGATTTCGTAGATAGGCACACATGTTATGGAACTCAGAGAACTTAAGATTTGTCTTGACTTCGAGAGATTTTAGAGTTGCCATTGTTGTCGATTTTGTGTTTGATCGTATGATTTGAGAGAACAAGTATGAATATTGTTACTGGTGCAGGGTTTATGATCGCGATTTAGGGTTTATCGAGAGGATTTAGCAAATCGATGTGAGGATAATACTAAACTAATCGACTTCAGCTATTTATATCTTACGATTTGATCTGCAAAAAGACTAAATTGCCCTTCGAATCATAACACAACGGTTATTTTCATGGGGTTTAGTTTGGTAACTTTGACAATTTAAAGACCAGTAGTAAATTAGATACCAGTAGAACACGTCAGTAGTATATATGAATATCAGTAGTAACTAAGGATTTTGACATCAGTAGAAACTATATACATCAGTAGTAACTACTGAATTTTAATACTGACCTAATTTACCAACCCTAGCAGTAGTAACCACCATTTTTAGAGATCAGTAGTATATGTGAGTACACCAGTAGTATTATCTTACCAGTAGTATTTTGTGCAAACTTAAAATACATCAGTAATAAAACAGAAAAACCTTTTTACAACAGAAAAACTTTACACATGATTTCGAGTGAGAAATTAATTTATTAAAATCATTCCAATACTGCTAACTAAGAAGCTGAATCTTCCTACATCAAATGCTTTTGTAAAAAGATCTGCTAATTGATTGTCAGTATGAATTTTATCTACTTTAATTAACTTCTTTTCATTGCAATCTCTTATAAAATGAAATCTTATTTCAATGTGTTTGGTTTTAGAGTGTTTTACTGGATTGTTCACAATACTAATAGCACTTTGATTATCAATAAAAATGGGAGTTTTAAAAATAGAGATACCAAAGTCTGGAAGCTGGTTTTGAATCCAAAGTACTTGAGCACAACAAGCAGATGCAGCTACATATTCTGCTTCAGCAGTTGATGTGGATACATTTGTTTGTTTTTTACATTGCCATGACACCAGTCTTGATCCAAAGAATTGACATCCACCAGAAGTGGACTTTCTATCTTGACATTCACCTCCATAGTCACTATCTGTGTAGGCTATGAGTTCAAATGGTGAGTCATGTGGATACCATAGACCAAGTGATGGTTTGCCTTTCAAGTATCTGAATATTCTTTTAACAACCTGCAAGTGTAGATCTTTAGGTCTTGCTTGATATCTAGCACACACACACACACACACACACACACACACACACACTATACATAATGTCAGGTCTTGATGCAGTTAAGTACATTAAAGAGCCTATCATTGATCTATACAAATGTTCATCTACATCCTCCCCCTCAGTATCAGGATGTAGGTGTTTGTGTGTTTCCATTGGTGTACTTGCACTTTTGCAGTCTTTCATTGCAAACTTCTCTAAGATGTCTTTAACATATTTTGATTGGTTTATCAAAATACCATATGATCTTTGACTGACTTGGAGTCCAAGGAAGAAGTTCATTGGACCCATGGAGCTCATCTTAAATTTGGTTTGCATAAGATCTTCAAACTCTTTACACAATAGATCATTTGTTGATCCAAAGATGATATCATCTACATAGATTTGAACCAGTAGTATATCATCTTTGAATTTTCTTGTAAATAGAGTCTTGTAAATAGCTCCTCTTTTAAAATCATTCTTCAACAAGTATGATGATAATGTATCATACCATGCTCTTGGTGCCTGATGTAGGCCATACAGAGCTTTGTCTAGTTTGAATACATTGTCACCATGTTTTGGATCCTCAAAACCTGGAGGTTGACACACATATACTTCTTCTTCAATTTTTCCATACAGGAATGCACTCTTTACATCCATTTGATAGACTTTAAACTTCTTGAATGAAGCATATGCTAAAAATATCCTTATTGCTTCAATTCTAGCAACAGGAGCATATACTTCATCATAGTCTATTCCTTCTTCTTGAGTGTATCCTTGGGCAACAAGTCTGGCTTTGTTTTTGATCACAATACCTCTTTCATCTTTCTTATTTCTAAAGATCCATCTTGTTCCAATGGCTCTTTTTCCTTTGGATAGAGGTACAAGTGTCCAAACAGCTTGTAATTTGAATTGAAGGAGTTCTTCTTGCATTGTCTCAATCCAGTTTGAACCCTTCATTGCTTGTTGAATCTTCTTTGGTTCATCCTGAGATAGAAAACATTCAAACAAACATTCATTAGCAATTAAACTTATGTTACACATGTTTGTAATTAAACTTTTATTTAATTTGCTTCTTGTTTGTAGTGATGAGTTAACATCACTTAAAACATTATCTAATGGATGGTTCTTCTGAGTCCTTGAGTTTGTAGCTTTTTCAAAAGCTAGTTGATTATCAAGATTGGACTCATTTGTCTCAGGTAATTGTGTTTCTTCTGGTTCTTCATTGTCATTGATATTTGGTTCATCATCATTTGCTAGATCTGAGTTACTACTGAGATCAGTAGTATTGATGTTATTACTGGGATCAGTAGTATTGATGTTATTACTAGGATCAGTAGTATTTGAGTTACTACTGTCCTCATTATCTGATTCACTACTGTCTGAGTAACTACTATCCTCAGTGTTAACTGGAGACTCAGTATTAACTACTATGTATCTCATCTCTTCTTGATCAGTAGGAGAAGATGATGTTCCTTCCTTTTGAATATGACAATTTGAATCACCTGCATTTAAATCCAAGTTAGTATTAAAGGATTTGGTTAGATTGTCTATGTTAAATAGCCAATCTGGACCATTTCCTTGTTCATTTGGTATACTTTCATTAAAGGATACATTGATGCTTTCTTCAATAATCCTTAATCTTTTGTTGAACACTCTGTAAGATTTGCTTTGAGTAGAGTATCCCACAAAAATTCCATCATCAGCTTTGCAGTCAAATTTACCAATTTGTTCTCTTGTAATCAAAACAGTACAAGGACAACCAAATGATTTTAAGAAACTTATAGAAGGTTTTCTTTTGTTAAAAAGTTCATATGGTGTTTTATGGAGTGGATTAACTATTAATACTCTGTTTTGTACATAACAGGCAATATTGACAGCTTCAGCCCAAAAAGTGATTGGTAATTTTGAGTCTGCAAGCATTGATCTTGCTGCTTCAATGATGGTTCTATTTCTTCTTTCAGCTACACCATTTTGTTGAGGAGTTCTGGGTGAGCTGTATTGCCTGTCAATACCTTTAATATCACAAAAATTAATGAAGTTAGCATTTTTAAATTCTGTGCCATTATCACATCTTATAGCTTTAACTTTTTGATCAGATGTATTCTCCAGTTTAACAATTAAATTCTTGATGAGTTCACTTGTTTCATCTTTTGTTCTGAGAAAGAAAACCCATGTATATCTGGAAAAGTCATCAGTAATAACAAGACAATATTGTTTCTTTCAAATACTCATTACATTTGTAGGTCCAAAAAGGTCCATATGTAAGAGTTGTAAAGGAACAGAAATAGAATTTACAATTTTGGACTTATGAGAAGACTTATGTTGTTTACCTTTTAGGCATGCAACACAGTGATGATCACACATGAACTGTTTTTGTGGTAACCCAATTACCAAATTCTTTCTTACTAAATTGTTCATATTTTTAAAGTTTGTGTGACACATCCTTCTATGCCATAGTTCTAATTCAGTAGTGTTTGCTTTGGATATAAAACAGTTAACTTCATTTGAAGAAATGAGTTCTGCCCCTATATCCAGGCAATACACATTATTTCTCCTTGGAGTTCTCAAAACTACATATTTTTCATCTATAACAAAGTCAGGAGAAAGAATGATGCACTCTATATTTGTAAAAAGAATCTTGTTCTTTTTATCACATACTTGAGACACACTGACAAGATTGTATTTTAGCTCAGCTACATAAAATACATCATCAAAAGTAATTTTACCATTAGTAACTGTACCTTTGCCTGTAATCTTACCTCCCTTTGGGTTCTCACCAAAAGCCACAAACCCTCCATCAAATGACTTGAAATCCTTAAGAATTTGCAGATTTCCAGTCATGTGCCTTGAGCATCCACTATCAATGTGCCATGTTCTACCTTCTTCAGGGATCTGAATGCTCTGCACAAGTAAGTAAAATATACGTTAAGTTTGGGAACCCAAGCTTTATATGTCTTGGGTTCATCCTTTGAAAAGTAAGATTTAGAAGATTTAATTTTAAACATTTTTGGTACCCATACCTGTTTAGTACTGGTGTTTTGTTTTACTATTGCCCTTTTGGATTTGTTACTGGTGTCTGAGTTTACTACTGACCTTGGTCTATACCCATTATATTTAGCTTTTGAATACTTTACTACTGATGTACCAGTAGTATTTGGGTAATTACCATATTTAGGATAACCAGTAGTGTTTTTAACATTTGGTTTGGCAGCAGTAGTATTTTTAAAATTAGGGTTTTTACCAGTATTCTTTTGGTACTGGTACCCAACAACATTGTAATTAGTGTTAACATCAGTAGTAAACTTGTTAGAGTTTCTACTGGTGTTGGAAAAATTAAAATATTGTTTATTTTGATTTGTTTTTTCCCTTATTTTTGAAATAGTTGCTGTTCTTTGGGTTTTCAACTCTTTTATTTTGCACAAACCTTGGTGCATTTCTTCCAAGTTTTGGTGTTTCAGATTTTTGAGATTTTGTTTTATTTACTACTGATGTATCAGTAGTATCTTTTAACCTTTGTGTTTTTGTTTTTTCTTTAGAATTTTTAAATTCTTTGAACTCTTTGCAGTTAATTGGATTGAAGTGACAATCCTTTGCTAAATGATTTACTTTGTTGCAAATAACACATCTTAATTTCTTATCCTTAGCACCTTCAGGTTTTCTTTGATCTAAGAGTTAGTTCTTGTTTCTTTCATTTCCCCTTGTTAAAATAGTTGGTATATTTTCTGAATTGAATTTTAGGGATTCATTTGTGCTTTCTGTAGTGTGAAAAGTAGTGTTTGTTTGATCATCATCAGATGTATCATTACTTGATTCAGTTTGATTTTCATTTTTTAATTCATTTATGATTCTTTCTGAACTAGCTTTAAGTGGAGGAATGAATTTATAAGGAGGTGGTACAACATGATATCCCACCCCATGAACTACCTTTTCAGTAGTTTGATTGTTTGTTAATTCATCTATTATTTTTGAACTTCTTTCAAACTTTTTAATTGTAAGAGTATTTTGTTCAAGTTCAAGTTGACATTCTTCCAATTTATTTAAAGCTTCTTTAAGTTTTATTTCAAGATAATCTCTTTTATCTACAGCCTCAAGCAATTCACCTTTCATTTTCTCATCAATTATTTGATAAACTCTTATTTGATTTTCTTGATCAGCAATGACACCATCAAATTCAATATTTCTTCTGTATAATTTTCTTATATCTTCATTTAAGTTGAAATTTTCTTTTTCTAAAATTTTAACTATTTTGACACATTCAGAGGTACAAGGTTTAGGTTTTACCTCAGAGTTATTATCAGTAAAGGCCATAAGAGCTTGATTTTGAGCATGTTCTTCTGCTTGAAAGCTCCAATCATAACCTTGTCCTTGTTGTGAGACAAGAGCACTTGAGTTTGATCTTTTGTCTGGTTGAGGACATTCTTTAGCAAAATGACCAAGGTTGTTATAGTTGTAACATTTGACCTTAGTTTTGTCAAATCCAGCCTTGTCACCTTTGTTGTAGTTAAGATTTGTTTTACCAGTCCTCTTTAAGAACCTTTTGGTTCTTAAGCTTAACATAGCCATCTGCCATTTTAGATCCATTTCTTCAAGATCATCAGGATTCAATTGTTCTAAATCATCACTAATTAGTGCAGTGTGTACATGACTAGTGAAGAATGATTCTCTGGCAGTATCTTCACAATCTGCAACCTTTCCTGTGGTAGTTTCTTGTCCTTGACCTGTACTGGATACAAAAGCAGCATTATTAGAAGAAAGAGAAGTGTTCTTGTGATTTACCTTCGTTTCAAAGACTCTGAGGTCATTGTAAAGTTCATCCAATTCTTTTTCATCTAGAGCATTTCTTTGTCTGTATATTACAGTGTACATAGACCATTCTTCACTAAGAGATCTTAGGAACTTCATGTTGACATCTTCTTTGTCCATAGTAACTCCAACTTGGGTAAGTTCACCAATTAATTTGTTGAATCTGTCAAACACTTGAGTAAGTGTTTCATGTGGCTTTCCTTTGAAGTTCTCAAAGTCTTGCTTGAGAACAGCCTTCATGTTCCTCTTTGTACTTTTGGTTCCCACAAACCTCTTTTCCAGTGCTTGCCATAAAAGTTTTGCATCTTCATATTCAACACATAAATGTTGATAATCATTTGGAATGGACAGTAGTAAAGTACTGAGGGTCTTGAGTTCAATCCCTCTTTCCTTTCTTTCTCTTTCAGATTTGATTCGATCTGCTTCAGTAGTAGATGAACTAGCGTCAGAAGAAGGATTAGTACGTTTGTTACCCTCTTGTATGACTTCCCACATGGAATAGTCAGTAATAAGCATGTATTGCTTAATATGATTTTTTCCACATCCCAAAGTTATTGGGAGTGAGTATAGGAATTTTGTTTGCTTGAGTAGATTCATTGTTATCAGTCATGATTAACAATTTGTGTGTTTAAAGATTAAAACTTTTTGTTGTTCTTAAAATTCGTATATCTAGAACCAATAAGCTCTTATACCACTTGTCAGGATCGATTAACTATAATAAGTTAATAAACACCTTTAGATCTAATCGATGATAGAAGTTACAGCGGATTAACACTATATCGATATGTTAAGAACAATTAACTGTATGAATAATGAGACGTATTATGAAGAACAGTTTCACAAAAAGCTTCAATGTATATTATTAAATCAACAATACACACGTACATTTACAATTTGTAGGGAACTATATATATAGTCCTTGAAGCCTAACAAACTATCCTAGTTATTCTAGGACGTTGATAAATTATCGTATATAAAAGTATTTACATTAATATACATTGAATATGTTCTATAACTAACTCTGCGAAGATTTCGGACTTGATCAGCTTCAATTACGCACATACCAGTAGTAACTGCAATCATCAGTAGTAAGTGTGATGATCAGTAGTAAATCTGATAATCAGTAGTAAGTCCAAAACCAACGTCAGTAGTAATTACTAATGATCAGTAGTATCTTCTCTTTATGCATGATCAGTAGCAAGTTAGTTATAGTCTTCACCAGTATCAACTAAGGTCAGTACTAACTGCAGCATCAGTAATAAATAAGTTGAACTGTGATTTGTTCCAACAGTAGAATTGAGCTTTGTTCGATAGAGATAGAGATAGAGATTGTAACTTATTCCTTTATTGGCGAACACGATATTGTTCTAAATCTCATTGATTTCCTTTAAAAAAAACTCGAGAACACAACATGAGCACTAATTATACGTTAATATGGGGAAAAATCGCATGCTAGATAGAGAAATAATTTCGGTAAATACGTCTCGTTGATTTCCTTTAAAAGAAAACTCGAGAACACAACATGAGCACTGATTATACGTTAATATGGGGGGAAATCGCATGCTAGATAGAGAAATAATTTCGGTACAAGGGTATGAGGAAGTTGATCGATCTCAATCACATTATTAACACTAACGAAGAAGTAAGACGGAAATAACATATTTTCCTAATGTGACCTATCGATGTTTCTAAATATTGGAAATATCGATATTTAGACATCACGAGCACTAGAAAGATTGTTATGATAGCCCGCAGTAGTGCATTATCACCCTTTTCAGATAATCTTTGTCTCAAACTCGATGTATTTGCAGGAACACGTAGTTTAATCCAACTAAACCTAGAAGTATAACCCTTTTTCGTAAACTTTTTTCCATTTTATGGATTTCAAGTAATTGGTAGATTGATTTTGTGACAACCCTCGAAACTGGGTATTTCGATCACCGACAATTATTATAACTCACTTTGTCTTACTGTAATAATCTCATAAGTAAAACGTTCATAATTGCATTTAAGTCTTGCAGAAACCATATATTTTGTGTTGTTAGCACACATCGTTAATTATGCACGTATCATTTGTCTATTTTTTCTGTACAATTAGAGATGTAATTTAGCGAGTTGGTGACTCAACGTAAACATAAATTGAACACGAGAATATAAATCTTATAGTTTACAATGATAAAATAGTTCAACCAGATAAACCGGTATGAGAAGTAAGGTACGAAACCTTTTTGCACAATTAAATAAACAACAAACATTGTAAATTTATACTCGGTGAAATACAAAAATACTTGTTGGGATATAAGCATTCTAGTACTGAGGCTGCAATTAGTACTAATGAAGACTTAATGAAGTTAGTACTGATGGGGCAGAAAAGCAAAGATACTACTGACTAGTGATCTACTACTGATGGGTGCAAATACTACTGATGATCATATATGGTGCAGATCGTGTTCGAGATTCTAGTTTAGTTAGTTTAGAATGCATATCTTTTGTAAATTCAATTGTAATCGTATCCTAGAATAACTAGGTTAAATGTTTAGGCTTCAAGGACTATTATATATAGTTCCTTACGAATTGTAAACGTACGTGTGTATTGATCGATCATTAATATACATTGAAGCTTTTTGTGATAAACTGTGTTCTTAATCATTCTTATTCAATTACAGTTTACATTGTTCTTAATCAAATAACAAGAGTGTTAATCCGCTGTAACTTCTCTTTGTTAGTAGATCTGTGATTCAATAACTTGTTTGAGCTATTCGATCCTGACAAGTGGTATCAGAGCATTAAGGTTCTAGATTTACGAATTAAGAACATCAAAAAGTTGCATACTTTCAAAACTAAAATTGTTAATCATGACTGATAACAATGAAAGCACATTGGCAAACAAAATCCCAATTCTCACTCCCAACAACTTTGGGATGTGGAAAAACAGAATCAAGCAATACATGCTTATTAATGATTATTCCATGTGGGAAGTTGTTCTTGAAGGCAACAAAACCATTCAGACTCAACTCACAAGCTCATCAACCGAATCTGACAAACTCAAGAGTGACAAAGAAAAGAAAGACAGAGGAATCGAACTACAAGCCTTAAGCACTCTTTTGCTTGCTATTCCCAATGACTATCAACATTTATTTGTTGAATATGATGATGCTAAGAAGCTGTGGCAGGAATTGGAGAAAAGGTTTGTTGGTACCAAAAGTACCAAGAGAAACACGAAGTCTGTTTTGAAGCAAGACTTTGAAAACTTCAAAGGACAGAAGAATGAGTCATTGTCACAAGTTTTTGATCGATTCAATAAACTTATTGGTGAACTCAATCAAGTTGGTGTTAAACCAGACAATGATGATGTCAATAGGAAGTTCCTCAGATCTCTTGGCGAAGAATGGTCTATGTATACAGTTATATACAGACAAGGATATGCATTGGAAGAAAAGGAGCTTGATGAACTATACAATGAACTAAGAGTGTTTGAATCTGAGGTAAGTAATAAAACTCCTACTTTACCTTCAAGTAATGCTGTTTTTGTGTCTAGTACAGGAACAGGTCAGGATGCTGCAACTGGAAAGAATGTAGAAATTGAAGATGTAGCAAGAGAATCCTTCTTTACTAGTCATGTACACACTGCATTGATTAGTGAAGATCTGGAACAACTCAATTCGGATGATCTGGAAGAGATGGACATCAAATGGCAGATGGCCATGCTGAGTCTGAGAACTAAAAGATTTCTCAAAAGAATTGGTAGACAAAATCTGAGCTTCAGTAAAGGGGATCGTGCTGGATTTGACAAAACCAAAGTCAAATGCTATAACTGTAATAATTTTGGTCACTTTGCTAGAGAATGCCCTAGCAAAGATCAAAGATCAAATTATAACAAAAACAACACTTCAAATTCAGCTGCATTGGTATCTCAACAGGGTCAAGGATATGATTGGAGCTTTCAAGCAGAGGAACATGCTCAATACCAAGCTCTCATGGCTTTCACTGATTCTACTACTGAGGTACATTCTAAATCCTGCACTCCTGAATGCATTAAACCATATAAAGAATTAGAAAAACTTAACAAAGAAACTCTTGATGAGATGATTTTAAACAGAAATAGAAGAACTGAATTTAATGGTTGTATAGCTGATCTTGAAAATCAAATCAAAATCTACAAAATAACAGATCAAAAGATAAAAGATGAATTATTACAAACAACTTATGATAAAGAACATGCTGAGTTAAAATTAAAAGAAACCTTAATTAAATTAGAAGAATGTCAATTGGAATTAGAACAAAATAAATTAACTATTAAAAAGTTTGAAAGAAGTTCTAAAATAATTGATGAATTAACCAGCAATCAAACCACTGAGAAAGTTGTTCATGAGGTTGGATATAATGCAGTTCCACCTCCAACTAATTTTATTCCTCCTCTTAAGTCAAGCTCAGAAAGAATATTAAACGAATTAAAATTAGAAAGTCAAACTGAAACAAGTAATGACTTATCTGATGATGATCAAACAATTAACTCAACCGATACAAGTTTTCATACCACACAAAGTCAAACTGAATCTCGTAAATATACTTCAGAAAATATACCAACTATTTTAAGAAAGGGAAATCAAAGAAATTTAAACCAGTTGAAAGAACAAAGAAAGCCTGAAAGTGCTAAAACAACAAAATTAACATGTTTAATTTGCAATAAAGTTAACCACTTAGCAAAGGATTGTCATTTCAATCCAAGTAACTGCAAAGAATTTAAGGAATTCAAAGAAAACAAAGAAAAATTAAAAGAATTGAAATTAAAACAAACTGCAGAAGCTAAAGAAATTAAAAATCCACATGTTGAAGTCCCTAAATTTGGAAGAACTGCACAAAGATTTGTGCAAAATATCAGGCATGGAAGTCCTAAAAGGAGTAAATATTTCAAAAATAATGGAAAACAAAATCAATTTCCAAGATATTCAAAATTTTCTAACATCAGTAGGAACTATTCCAGGTTTACTACTGATAAAAACCCTAATTACAATGCCGTCGGGTACAATTACCAAAATACCACTGATTATGCTAAAAACTCATATTACTCAAATACTACTGGTCCATCAGTAGTAAAATACTCAAAAGCCAAAAACCATGGCTATAAACCTGGGTCAGTAGTAAAACAAAACAGTAGTAATAAACAACAAATGAAAACCAAACCTGCATTAAAAGCTCATCCAATTCGTAAATCTTACTCTTTAAAGGATGAACCCAAGACAAAACAAGCTTGGGTTCCCAAAATTAACTAATCCATTTATTTCTTGTGCAGAGTATTCAGATCCCTGAAGAAGGAAGAACATGACACATTGATAGTGGATGCTCTAGGCACATGACTGGAAATCTTCAAATTCTTAGAGATTTCAAGTCCTTTGAAGGTGGATATGTTGCTTTTGGTGAAAATTTAAGAGGTGGTAGGATTACAGGTAAAGGTACAGTATCAAATGGTAAGATTACTTTTGATGATGTATTTTATGTTGCTGAGCTTAAGTATAATCTGGTTAGTGTCTCACAAGTGTGTGATAAAAATAACAAAATTCTTTTTACAGATACAGAGTGCGTCATTCTTTCTCCTGATTTTATTTTAAATGAAAAATTTGTTGTTTTAAGAACACCAAGGAGAAACAATGTGTATTGCCTGGATATAGGGGGAGAACTAATTTCTTCAAATGAGATCAACTATTTTATATCTAAGGCAAACACAAATGAATCAGAACTTTGGCATAGAAGGATGTGTCACACAAATTTTAAAAATATGAATAACTTAGTCAAAAAGGATTTGGTAGTCGGCTTACCTCAAAAAGAATTTATGTGTGATCATCATTGTGTTGCATGCCTAAAAGGTAAGCAACACAAGTCTTCTCACAAGACCAAAGCAATTAATTCTATTTCTAACCCTTTGCAGCTCTTACATATGGATCTATTTAGACCTACAAATGTAATGAGTATTGGAAAGCAACAATATTGTCTTGTTATTACTGATGATATTTCCAGGTATACTTGGGTTTTCTTTCTTAGGACCAAAGATGAAACAAATGAGATCACAAAAAATTTGATAGTCAAACTGGAAAATACAAGAGATCTCAAAGTGAAAGCCAGTAGATGTGATAATGGCACAGAGTTTGAAAATGCTAACTTAATTACTTTTTGTGAGCTTAAGGGTATTGACGGGCAGTACAACTCACCAAGAACTCCAAAACAAAATGGTGTAGCTGAAAGAAGAAATAGAACAATCATTGAAGCAGCCAGATCCATGCTTGCAGATTCAAAATTACCAATAATTTTTTGGGATGAAGCTGTTAATACTGCGTGTTATGTTCAAAACAGAGTATTAATAGTTAAGCCTCATTTTAAAACATCTTATGAACTATTTAATAGAAGAAAACCTTCAATAATTTTCTTAAAATCATTTGGTTGCCCTTGTACAATCTTAATTACAAGAGAACAAATTGGTAAGTTTGACTGCAAATCAGATGATGGAATCTTTGTAGGATACTCAACTCAAAGCAAATCATACAGAGTATGCAATAAAAGGCTAAGGATCATTGAAGAAAGTGTGAATGTATCCTTTAATGAAAACCTAATGAATGAACAAGGAAATAGTCGAGATTGGTTATTCAACATTGATAATATAACCAAATCCTTTGATGTTAATTATGATTGTAATGCAGGAGATTCAAACAATCAAAGTCAACAAGGAGGATCATCATCATTCAATGGTAGTCAAGACATAATGAAATATATCCTAGTTAATACTGATCCCATAGTTAATACTGAGGACAATAGTAACTCAGATAACCCTAGAAATCTTGATACCAATAACAACTCAAATTCACACGACACTACTGATCCCAGTAGTAATTCAGAAACTCAAACTAATGATGATGAACCAAGCAATAATGTTGTCAGTACTAACAATGAACCACATGAACTAAACAAAAATCATGTTACTACTGATACCAGCAGCAATGAAGAATCTCAACAAAATCCAGAAAATCAAGAAGAAACATGGACAGATGCTCAAATCCCTGAATCCAATGAGTCAAACCTTGATAGTCAATTTCTTGTTGACAAAGTTCCCAGTTCCAGAACTGAAAAGAATCATCCTTTGGACCAAGTCCTAAGTGATGTCAACTCAAATATGCAGACAAGAAGCAAATTCAATTCATCATTAATTACAAACATCTGTAACATAAGTCTAATCTCTAATGAATGTATGCATGAATGTTTTCTGTCACAGGAGGAACCTAAAAGATTCAACAAGCAATGAAAGATTCAAATTGGATTATAGCAATGCAGGAAGAACTTCTCCAATTCAAATTACAAGCCGTATGGACACTTGTACCTCTACCAAAAGGAAAAAGAGCCATTGGAACAAGATGGATATTCAGAAACAAGAAAGATGAAAGAGGTATAGTGATAAAAAACAAAGCTAGACTTGTAGCCCAAGGATACACTCAAGAAGAAGGAATAGACTATGATGAAGTATATGCTCATGTTGCAAGAATTGAAGCAATAAGGATCTTTCCGGCATATGCTTCATTCAAGAAAATTAAAGTCTATCAAATGGATGTGAAAAGTGCATTCCTTTATGGAAAAATTGAAGAAGAAGTCTATGTTTGTCAACCTCCAGGATTTGAAGATCCATAACATGATGATTATGTGTACAAATTAGACAAAGCTTTATATGGCCTTCATCAGGCATCAAGAGCTTGGTATGATACATTATCATCATATTTATTGAAGAACAACTTCAAAAGAGGTGCAATTGATAAAACACTATTCACAAGAAAAGTCAAAGATGATATACTACTTGTTCAGATATATGTAGTGTAGGAAAACCTTGTAGTATTCACATAGCGGAACTTGAATACCACATTACTGGATCTCTACTAGTCAATGAGATCACGAGAAGAAAAAGATGATGAACATTACCTTTAGATAGCTAAAGAAGTGATCCACCTCTACTGCACCATCTGGACACGCTGCAAGACCGCGTTGTACCAACAAAGTAACACACAAAGACTTGTGTGTGTGTGTGTGTTCGGTCGAACCGAACAAGCAAAAGCCGAAAACCCCTTGGGGTTTCTTTTGTTCGTCAGCCGAAGAGGAGAGGGAGAGGAGAGGCTAGGGTTTTGAGTGTATTGTAATGTGTAACCCTTAAACCCTCACATAAGCCTTCTATTTATAAGGCTAGATGTTACGGTTTAGTCCTTGGAGTTTATGTAGGGATTTACTACGCACCATGCGACTGATCAACCACTTGGGTCGACCACCTAGTACACGAGTTCGAACCTTGCTGACCAAGAACATGAACTTGTTCTTGACCGGTTAAAACTAACTAGCTGATTCAAACCCTAAATGCGGAACTGGGATTAAACCTAATCCTTAAATCCTAAAGGATTGGGATGTTGGAAAACTAGATTAGGTTAACAAGAAAGAAACCTTGTACGAAGAACTCGAACACACACACACACATACTTGTGTGTGTTCGTCGACCATCAACCAAAGAACCCTAGGGTTCTTTGGCCAAAATTCGTCCAAGAGGAAGAAGGGAGTAAAGGGTTTCCCAAAACATACCTTGTTGTCTGCTTAAGATTGATCCACTGATGATGAACAAATCGAGCGATCTTCTAGTTGATCTAAGCAATGAACTTGTTCTTCAAAACTTGAAGAACACGAAGAACGAAGAACACGAAGAACACAAACTTGTGTTCTTCCCTTGTTGCTTGTTCTCGGCCGAAATAGGGAGGAAGAGAGGGAATAGATTTCGTGAGGTGTGTAAGGGGTTTAGGGTTACCCTAAGCCTCTTATTTATATACAAATAAGTTACGCTTAGAACCCTTCTAGTTTAATTAATATTAGAACTTTAATTAAACTTCCTTTTAACACTTCCATCCCTTATAGTTTAGCTAGTTTTTTATTGTTGCATTTAACTACTAAATGTCTAGTATTAATACACTAATAATTCGGTACCCATATACACGAATTATATACTTGTATTTATACTTCTAATAGTTAATTATATAATAACTTTTATATAATTTATACAACAATATTATCCAATTACTATATGATTTAATAGCTTTAAATCATATCATGGATAATCTATAATTAACACATTGTATATTTACTTAACTAGTAAATGTTCAACTACTTGTATTAATTAGTTAGTTAAACTAATCTAGTAATAAGTTAAACTTAACTTAATACTTAACTGATTCATAATGACTATTATGAATCATTCCTCTTCGTAGTACCATTGCTTATCTTGCTCGTATTACATGTACTCACCGGTGTGACCCTTAAGTGTTTCGTAGGCATGGATGTATCATCATAGGTTGACTGACTGTGCACATAATTCCTTCAGACTCCCACTTGTGCAAGTCTGTAACCTTTGTCTTAATGATACGAGCTACATTGGCCTTCTAGATGGGCATGTAGGTAACCAACCCCATAAAAACAGCTTACATAACCCAGGTATGGTTTATGAAAAACTCTTTAATAGCGTCTCCTAGTAAAGAACACTCTGTCTCTACTTCTTGGGCAAACTATGTTAGGCTCATCCCTTGCAGCATGATATTTGTGATAACGAATACGAGCATGGTAGAAATTATCAACTCCTGTATTCGAAATCATTTTATGACTTCTTGATTCAAACTGCTGTGATAAACGACAAAGAACATATCAGTTCGTTTGGGCACGGCCGTGCACTTGCCAGTTTCTCATCAAGTCAAAGGACCTATAAATATCTCTCCTAAAGAGGAGGTGCAATTACCATCTTGTATATTTCGATTTAAAATACAACTTCCTTTGTACCCAGTATCACCTCGTATGACAAACGTATTTCAGTATTGTCTAAGTTGAACCAAAGCACATTAGTCATTATATCCTAAACCAAATACCGCAGGCTTAAGGACAATCCTAGTGAACAATACTTTTGAACTTTTCAACCACGAAGTATTGTCACGGTGGTCAATCCAATATTCGTTGAGCCTCCAACAGAATATCACCGATATTTGGTTTACACAAAACTTGTGTAGCTATCTTCGAAGAACTTCGAATCTACCACCAAATACCGCGATGACGTTAACGTCCCATCGAGGTTCCCACCAAGACGAGTAGTCATGGATTTTGTGTCTTCTTGAATAAATAGACTTTTATTCATGGATCTTGTAAAACATACAAAGTCTGAATAAAAATGATACTAACTCAAGTATTATTCCTCACTGGACATAGATACTGAATTATTACTGGATCATTACTCATTCCTTTCGTTCGTGTTGATTACTTAATGATTCTTACAAACTTAACTGTAACTTTATCACTGAACCAATCATTTCTATTAAACTAAAGACATAAGATGAGTATTTAGGAATACTATTACTTTTGTCTTTGCTAGATATTGTTCTTGCAACAATCTAGAACATATTCTAGTCTTGCCTTTTATGCAATTCGGTAAACATAGGAGGATTGGAAATTAACTCCTTAGTTTCTTGAATTCATAAAATCATCCTTGCAACTAAAGCCTCTTTTAGTTACTTGATTTGTAGATATTCTTACTAGTTAAAGAAATTTCCTTAAATGATTGTGTTATCCACTGAAGTGTTAACAACCTATTAGATATGCAATAATTAATCACAAGACTTGTGATCACGCTATTAGGTTTGCAATAATCTAATCAACGATCATTTATTATTTCTCTTAACTCTTTGGCTAACGACTTGGTAAAACCTTGTTGTTAATGTCTTTACTAACTTTAGTGAATTCACTAACATCTTTAATGAATTACGTTAGTCTTAGCTACCACTTACTTTTATGGAATTTTAGCATCTCTTAAACTACTTTGACCTTGTCAATAACTTGTAGTTTAATCTTTTAAGAATTCTGTCAATAATTAAGATCATCCTTTGGATTTGCGAATATCCAACATTCATGTTTAGGGAATTATGATCTTTATTGATTACTGTATCTAACAAGTATAAGACACTTGAAATGATACTATCAATTCTTAAATACATTAGTACTCTTTTAAGAATTTTATTTAATGCCAAAGTCATTTCTTGGATTTCTCAAATATTGTATTTATTACAAGTATAAAAGACTTGCAATAATTCCATTTAATTCTTAAATACTTTAATATAGTTATGTCCCTTTTTAAGAGTCATTTAATGTCTAAGTCATTTTACTTGGATTAAACGAATATCCAACTATTCCGAGTAGGGAATTATGACTTCATTAAATCCTTTACTACAAGTATGAAAGACTTGTAATAATACTCTTTAGAGTCTATCTTGATTATATCCAATATAATCATACTATATTAATATTAATACTTTAAAACTTTCTATCATAAGTAATGACTATTACTTAAGATGTTTTAACTAAGTTCAATAACTATTGAACCTTATGCTTCCATAAAACTCTTAAACACTTTCGTAAGAAAAAAAAACTTTCTAATTACTAGCATCTAAATACCTTGAGCTATCAAGACATTATTTATACAACAATGAAACAAATATATATAAAACATGAAACATAGGTAAATCAAAACTTGACTTACAATCTAGTCATAAACCTTGACTAGTGTAATTATCACACATGCACACAATATAATTCAACCATGGATTCGAAATTTATTTAAAACCAAAATAAAACGTGTTTTAACATAAAATAAAATTATCCAAAAACAATAAAGTAAAATTGTTTTTACTGAATCCATAAAATACTGAATTATAAAACTTGGTGCTTGTGAGATCATCACCATCTCATGCCGGTCATCTCACTTATCATCTTATGCAATAAACGATTGCTAAATTTAAGTTACTTGTAATAAACTTTTACAAGTAGGAAGCGAGTATCTAGAAGTTGGTCAAGTCAACTAAGGAGCAAGCATTGCCTACTACCCTGTGACCCTTGCCACAACCAAGACACCGTTTCTCGGTCCTTGTTTGGCTTTACCTTCTTGATCTTTTTGTTTGACTCCATTACCCTTTAGGCACGCCGTGGCTGGGATTGGTTTTATCCTTTCCCTTTCCACTGCGCCTCTTTCTCTGTTCACTACCATCATCGGTTACTACGAGATCATTCTTAAACTTGGTCCCCAAATCAACTCAGTAGTCATGAGCATGGAATGTAGGTCATCAATGGATTGCTCCATGCTATGCATGTTGTAGTTGACTACATAAGACTTATAGTCATCTTAACAGCGAGTTGAGTATCATTACTGTTGCTAACTGCAACGGTACTGGGTATCCTATTCATTCAAGATGATCCATGTGCTCTTTCATTTTCATGACGTGAGCACTTACCGATGATCACTTAACCATCTTGCAAGATTTGAACACCCTATAAGCATAATATGCTTATCCTGGTTCATTTCTAGCATTCGCGGTAGGAGCATTTAGTATTGCTTTTTCTAGGACATTTCCTTTTCTCTCATGCGTAAGCATAATCCGAAGATCACGCTTCCAATTGAGAAACATTGACCCAGTCAATTCGTCCTTTTCTAGAAACAAGCGTAGTGACAGATTGTTGGTACGTGTCGCTATGGTTGTTGCTGCCATCTACAAATCAAACCCAGTTTAATTAGTAATCATCAATAAACATTCTCTAAAATATATTATAAACCCATAATTAATATTTTAGGCCTAGGATCCATATATCACATTCTCGCCGCAAGGTTTGGGCACCACCCGACGAGACATGCTATTTCTGGTAGGTAACTTCCTTACCGATCGTATCAAGACTTGACACGATTCCTAGGGGTCGTATAATCTTTAGACTTATAACTTATTACAGCTTTGTACAATCTAATTGTACATTTCTAAGTTAGTAATAAAGTCTAGTATGTTTATTCTACTCAAGTACTTTTTGGGTCGGGACTCCCGATTATCACCAAAGTAGGTCAGACCATCTAAGACAGTGCGATGCTCTGTGCCGAGACTCCCGATTATCACAGAACCTTACGCACCCTAACACTCGCAATGATTTGAATCCATATCTAAGGTTCTTTATCCTTACAATGATTTGAATATCGTTTAACAAGTGAGGTGTTCCATTAGGTGGATAGTACTTCGATCTAAGATTTTCTTGGGTTTGTTTAAGTCCTAAAACTAAACTTAACCTTTTATTCCAATCTTAATCCTTGTTTAAAAATGTGTGACTTGTGAATTGAATGGTTCTCCAAGACATCTTCTTTAAACATAAGAACTATTCTTTAAAACTTATAGTTTCAAGAATTCACACGATTTTACATGTATACCTAAAACGAGGTGTACAAAACGTTTTACTAGGTTTTGTGAGAAACCTTATTTCTAATAAAACTTACTTGTTTTATATTACTTGAAAAACTTGTGATTATTGTATTAGGCATATTGGTAGTAGAATGTGATGTTGATAATCTTGTGATTATTGTATTAGGCATTTGGTGAGGTCTTGGAAGGTTGACCGAATTGTGAAGCAAGGAAACTGACGTAAAGAATACGGTTGGAGCACTTAATTGCTAAGGTGAGTACATGAGACTTTTAAACCGGGTACATAGCAAATAGTTTTGAAAGTACATATGATATGGTATCAGTCTTTATTAACAAATACTTTGATAAAGATAGTAATTGAAAATGTATGAAAGTATGTAGAATGTGATACTAGAATGTGTCTAGTATGATTGATGAGTTTGAAATAAATTATGATAGATTCAAGTAATTATGGAATCTATGTTAATGAACAATAATAATGAAGTAATTGATTAAAAGAATGTATACGGAGCCTTTATTAATAAATATGTATTAGTAAAGCAATTGGGAATGATTTTATAGTAATGAGTACCTATTGGTAAGATATACTAATAAAAGTAAAGAACGAATATATATGAGAAAGAATATGATGTGACTAGTAATAATTGTCTGTTATAGTCAAGGAAGAGATAAAAGTATTCTGTTATAGATAAATAAGAAATGTATCTTATGTATGAAGTAAGTATGGACCTGATAGGGTTCATAGATGTAGAAGTAACTGTGGTTGCTTATGATCGGGTCCATGGGACCATACACGTACGTTCACACTGTGATGAACTAATTATATGTCGTTAGTATTAGATGACTAACTTGTTTGATGTTGGATGTGATAGCCGAAGGCTTTGACTGTCATAACTGTTAGGTTATGGTAAGAGATAGATGGTGGTGACGCGGGGGACCCCCGGTCACTGGGCGGTGGTATATATGTTTATACACCGAGTGTATATATGTTTATACACTAAGCACACGGGTGCTTCTAGTACGCCTATGTTTGGTACTAGGTATGTTAGGTTCTAATACATATATGTTTATGTATTAGACATGTTGGTGCTTCTGGTACATATATGTTTATGTACTAGATATGATTGGGCTTCTGGTACATATATGTTTATGTACTAGATATGATTGTGCTTCTGGTACCTATATGTTTAGGTACTAGATATGTTTGCTAGGGAAGCAAGATCGATAGGGTCGCAATATGGCGACTAGACGGTATTGACGTAGTATATATATATGTTTATATGCTTATGAAATTGTTATTATTATTATCGGGTCTAAACCCATGTATCTCACGAGACTATTTTGTCTCACGTACTACGTTTGTTTTGTGGCTATGTACTTAGGTACAGGTTTGAAGTGATAGAAGGTTGCACTAGAAGTGGCCTAGAGATGTTTAGCTCGGGAGCTAATAGGTAGATCCCGTTGCCTATGGTTTTGATATACTTGGTGACACCGTATTTTTGTAAAGTCTGATATAAGTTTTAAAGTTTTTGTTAAACTATATTTTGGACAATATGTCAGATATTGGGAAAATGTATTTTAAATGATTTAAACGATGTTTTAAAAATACGGGTGTTACAACTTGGTATCGGAGCTATAGTTTAAGTGAATTAGGTTGGATGTCCATCCTAGTCTTAGACTGTAGCATTAGGAATGTAAGATTCCTTGAGATCATTAGGTTGACCTTGAGACTTTATGTTAAGTTTAGGGTTGAACCTAGGGGACCTATGAAAGTGATGTGATTATGGATAATCAGTATTATGAGACTTATGAGACGTACACGAGGTACTAATTGTTTAATGTCTTTCGTATAGTCGAGATCGAAAGAAATGGTTAACACTCGAAGAAGTGGGAAAGCCCCGGAGGGCCGGGAGGAGGATACACCTCATGTTGAGGTTGTGGTTGAACAAGAAAGTCAACCGTCGATGCACCGGGTGGGTGAATCGGAGGTCGGAGCTAATAGAACTCCGGTGACCATGGCGGACCTCCAAACTATTATTGAACAACTCAAGGGAGTGGTGGCCGATGAAGTGCACCGCATCATTGGGGACCGTGAGAGGTCGGATGGAGATCGTGTACCCGAGGCTAGATCGGATGAGGAAACCACGGGTGGTGGCACTCGAGTGGAGAAATCCTCCACAGGTGGTTGTAGTGATGCAAGGGCGGGGCCCGATGAAAATTATGGTTGTTCTTTTAAGACATTCATGGCTTGTAAGCCAAACATATATACGGGTAGTTCGGACCCGAAGGTAACTATGAGGTGGATCCGAGAGACCGAGCGGGTGATCGGAAGTAGCAAGTGCAAGAAAACCGATATGGTGTTGTATGCATCGCAATTGCTAAAAGAGGATGCTATGGTCTGGTGGGACATAGTTTATGAGACCCTCGGGAAGGAGGTGATAGTGAGAATGTCATGGGATGAGTTTACCACGAGGTTGAGGAAGAAATTTTGTCCCGACCGGGATTTGGAGAAAATGCATGAGAAGTTTGTGACCTTAAGGAAGGGTGATATGTCGGTCGAGGAGTACACGAGGGAATTCACAGGATTACTTTCGTTTGTTGCTAAGACCTACTCCGAGGAGAGGTTGAGGGTGGTTAGGTATGCTAGTGGGCTGCCTTGGGATTATCAGTTGGAGGTAAAGAGGGCGGTCACTCTAGATGAGGCCATTAGTGCCGCCCGAGGTGTGGAAGAGGTGAACGAGGCAAAAGTTGCCGAGAGGGCGTATGTGGGAGATAAGAGGAATGCCGAGAGGGGCTCGGGTACGGTTAAGAAGGGGAAGTTCACGTCGAACTTCTCTAGGCAAGGAAGTATAGCCTCGTGCAAGAGGTGTGGGAAGAGTCATAGCGGCGAATGCAGAGGGGAACCGAAGATTTGCCATGATTGTGGGAAGACGGGACATTTGGCCCGAGATTGTAGATCCAAACCAATGGCCGAGGTTGAGTGTTACTCGTGCCATGAGAAAGGGCATTATAGCCATGTGTGCCCGAAGAAGAAAACCGGATCGCTTGTGTCCGCGGTTCAAAAGAAGGCGGAGCCGTCAAAGGTGAAAGGACGGTCCTTCCTACTCGCACGGGAGGAGGCGCGCGATGGGGCGTCAGGTTCGGGAGCTAAGAATTAGGCGGCCCGTAATTGTATCATTTGATGATTAGGCCGGTGTACCATTTGATTCCCTAAGACTTTAGTTTTGGGTACTATTGTAATCTTTCCAAATGTCCTTGTTAAAACCATGTTTTGAATGTTATGAATGTTATTGTTAAACTTTATAAATAAAAAAAAAATTTTGAATTAGCAAGATTGATTATGTGTCGATGAGAGTAGAGGCATTTGGTAAGACCATTGTGATGGATTGGTTGAGTATGCACCAAGCCAGTGTGTTGTGTGGGTATAGCCATATTGTTAGATTGTTGCTCAATTTGGTGCTTACGGGAATTAGTAGATGAGTTGTATGACGTGAATAGTCACCGTGGGAATAACCTTCCGGGTTAAATGAATTCGTATTTTTGAGAATCATAGACCGGAGTGTCGCATGTGATAAAGGGTTGAGTGTCGAAACGACAAGTTTTGTTCATCGAACATGATTGGGTGCTAGGTCATGGGTTGCAAGTGTAGACCGGAGTCGGTTGGTTGACTCAAAGATGACCGGGATGACCGGCGAGTTATGGTTAATAGAATGGAGTGATAGTTACTTCTGTAGTGACAGAAGATTTGGAAATATGGTAATAAAGAAATGAACCGATTAATGACGGTTAATGTGTAAGTGAAACGAGGTTTTACTAGTTATCCGCGGGATCTAATGCATGTGCACTATGTGATGGCCTTCAAGGGCATAGGACGATGGAAAGGTAGTGTCATGGGAATCGTGCTGAGTAATATGTTAGATGAGAAACATGTTAGTTATGCAAGAAAACGATAATGTGATATTATACAATTGGTACTAGAATACATGATGAATAATTGGGCGATTGATTGAGTGAGAAAGTAGCAAAGCTACGTAATGTAAAAATATGGATACCAGATGGTATTCGTGTGACATATACATATGTTTGTATATGTGCACAATAGAGATGTATAGATGGTATTGGTGACATATACATATGTTTGTATATGTGCACAATAGAGGTGTTTATATTGAACTGGTGTGATATATGTGTGTATATATATATATATGTGTGTATATGTTTAGATGTTTATGTGATGAATGTAGAACCATGTGGTTAACGAGTATTGCCATTATGTTATGGTAAATGAGAATTTGCTTGAAATGCGGGTTGAATTTAGGTCATGTAAATGTAGGGGATGCCTACGATTTATAGAATAGAAGGAAAGAGAAACTCCTAGTGAGCAAATTACCATGTGGTAACCAAGACATAGTACACCGTATAAGGGTGTGAGACGTATTACGGTAGAGGGCCTAGTACCGATAATTTAAGTTGATCAATGTGATACAAAGATGGTTGAAAGAATACTAAGTGATAGTATGAGTGACCAAGTGAAGGTCGAGAAACGGTAAATGTTATTGTGACCTTATGTTAAGGTGTGACCCTTGGATTAGCGGGGACGATTGATGAGAAAGTAATAATGGGTAGAACTGAGAGTGATAGGTTGGTAATGATACGCCGTGTGTACGGAAATTGCTAGTTTGGAAAAGGTATGGTTACTTTATGTAAAAGTCAACGTTAGTCAACCCGTGATTGGTTGAATTGGTCTAAGATGGACTTTGATTCTCGTTTTGAATTACTAATGAATATTGATAGCATAATGTGTCGATTATGTGTTTGTGAAAAAGTTGATGAGATGGTTGATTGAATTGTAGTCAGTTTATACGACTTGACCCGTTTGGGTGATCTCAATGTTGAAATTGGGAATCAAGTGTAGGACTGTAGTTGAATCATAAATTAAAAGTAAATTGTAAAGGAAAGGAGATTTATGAAACCTTTAACGAGAAAGGAAAATGTTAAGGTATAGTTGACTTTGTGCTTAAGTCAAAGGGTAAACAATGTGGGGATATACCAATGTCGGGACATATCGGCTTGGTCAAGGCTAGAGTTTGACATTCGTTTTAATCAACTAGTTGATTGTATGATTGTGTGATACCATTGTTATGGGAATAAAAAGGATCTGTCAAAAGAGTGACGGTGTTATGGTCAAATTGTGAAATCTTGACCCGTTTAAGTATTATGACTTTATTTTAAATGGGGTCTTGATCGTTCGGACTTAACAGAGTTAGGTGAATGTTTGAATATGTAATGTTGACGGAATAGGAATGAGGAAAGTTTGGTGGTAAAGACCACAAGGGAATGAGAGCGGAACGCTCGGTCGGATGTGGGTTAAAATTCTTAGCGATTCCGAGGACGGAATCCTTTTAAGGGGTAGATAGTTGTAACGACCCGAAATTTGTAATAAATAAATTTATAAAAAATATGATAAATAAGGATAAATCGTTTAAAGAACGTAGGAATTTGGTTTCGTGTCATTTGGACACCGTATGAGAAAGTTATGGACGAAACCGGGTCGAGACAACAACCGAAAAATGCAGCCCTGCTGCATAGGGGAGTTCGCGACGCGAACAATGGTTCCCGATCAGGAACCGTCTTCAGAGATTTTGGCCTTCGGGCGTGAAGTAGTTCACGACCAGTTAGCGATCGCTAAGTATGCGTGTAGAGGAAGAGTTCGCGACGCGAACTTAGTTCGCGCCGTGAACTATGGTCGAGCAGCATTAAAATCGGGTTTTCAGCCATTTGTGCTATCTTAAAAACCTAGATACCTCTTTGGCGATTTTTGGAGCTCTAGTACAGTTCTTGAGTGATTCCTTCACGAATCTTGATAGATTTCACTCCTAGTTGAAGATTAAAGGTATATCTTCACTCCTTGATCTTTGTAGCTTTAGATCCATGTATTTTGATGTATGGATTTGAAACCCTAGCTCTTGGGGTTATGATTCATGGTGATATAAGTGATGTATACACCTAATAGATGGTATATTAACAAAGGAAACAAGTGTATGATTATGATTTGCAAGAGTCTTAAGGGTTGGTTAAACCTAGGGTTTGGTAAATCAACATAATTGGGGGAAATGTGTTAGTAAGTGTTATCTAGAGATAGATGGACACATTGGTAGTAGAATGTGATGTTGATAATCTTGTGATTATTGTATTAGGCATTTGGTGAGGTCTTGGAAGGTTGACCGAATTGTGAAGCAAGGAAACTGACGTAAAGAATACGGTTGGAGCACTTAATTGCTAAGGTGAGTACATGAGACTTTTAAACTGGGTACATAGCAAATAGTTTTGAAAGTACATATGATATGGTATCAGTCTTTATTAACAAATACTTTGATAAAGATAGTAATTGAAAATGTATGAAAGTATGTAGAATGTGATACTAGAATGTGTCTAGTATGATTGATGAGTTTGAAATAAATTATGATAGATTCAAGTAATTATGGAATCTATGTTAATGAACAATAATAATGAAGTAATTGATTAAAAGAATGTATACGGAGCCTTTATTAATAAATATGTATTAGTAAAGCAATTGGGAATGATTTTATAGTAATGAGTACCTATTGGTAAGATATACTAATAAAAGTAAAGAACGAATATATATGAGAAAGAATATGATGTGACTAGTAATAATTGTCTATTATAGTCAAGGAAGAGATAAAAGTATTCTGTTATCGATAAATAAGAAATGTATCTTATGTATGAAGTAAGTATGGACCTGATAGGGTTCATAGATGTAGAAGTAACTGTGGTTGCTTATGATCGGGTCCATGGGACCATACAGGTACGTTCACACTGTGATGAACTAATTATATGTCGTTAGTATTAGATGACTAACTTGTTTGATGTTGGATGTGATAGCCAAAGGCTTTGACTGTCATAACTGTTAGGTTATGGTAAGAGATAGATGGTGGTGACGCGGGGGACCCCCGGTCACTGGGCGGTGGTATATATGTTTATACACCGAGTGTATATATGTTTATACACTAAGCACACGGGTGCTTCTAGTACGCATATGTTTGGTACTAGGTATGTTAGGTTCTAATACATATATGTTTATGTATTAGACATGTTGGTGCTTCTGGTACATATATGTTTATGTACTAGATATGATTGGGCTTCTGGTACATATATGTTTATGTACTAGATATGATTGTGCTTCTGGTACCTATATGTTTAGGTACTAGATATGTTTGCTAGGGAAGCAAGATCGATAGGGTCGCAATATGGCGACTAGACGGTATTGACGTAGTATATATATATGTTTATATGCTTATGAAATTGTTATTATTATTATCGGGTTTAAACCCATGTATCTCACGAGACTATTTTGTCTCACGTACTATGTTTGTTTTGTGGCTATGTACTCAGGTACAGGTTTGAAGTGATAGAAGGTTGCACTAGAAGTGGCCTAGAGATGTTTAGCTCGGGAGCTAATAGGTAGATCCCGTTGCCTATGGTTTTGATATACTTGGTGACACCGTATTTTTGTAAAGTCTGATATAAGTTTTAAAGTTTTTGTTAAACTATATTTTGGACAATATGTCAGATATTGGGAAAATGTATTTTAAATGATTTAAACGATGTTTTAAAAATACGGGTGTTACATTGTTTGAGCCCATATAGAGCTTTATCAAGCTTGAAGACATAATTAGGAAATTTAGGATCAACAAAACCTGGTGGTTGTTTAATATAAACTTCTTCTTGTAGTTTTCCATTTAGAAAAGCACTCTTGACATCCATCTGATAAACTTTAAAGTTCTTAAAAGCTGCATATGCAAGATACAACCTAATAGCTTCAATTCTTGCAACTGGTGCAAAAGTTTCATCATAGTCAATGCCTTCTTCTTGCCTGTAAGCTTGAGCAACCAACCTTGCTTTGTTTCTGATGACAACACCATCCTTGTCCATCTTGTTTCTGAATACCCACTTAGTACCAATAATAGTTTTGCCAGTAGGAGGTGGTACTAAGTTCCAAACTTTGTTTCTTTCAAACTCTGTGAGCTCTTCTTGCATAGCTTCTACCCAATCTTCATCTAGTAAAGCTTCATCAGCTTTCTTTGGTTCAATGGTAGATAAAAAACTTGAGAAGAAACAGAAATTTGCAGTTGCTGTTGGAATATGCTTCACGCGTATAACATATAGTTATATGGCTAGTTGTTTGTGAGCCTAAAGAGTCACACACTTAAACACTAAACACCATTATATAATTAGTGTAATTAGTGTAATTACATTAATTATTAATATATATATAAGCTATAAGCTTGTCTATCATAAGTTTAATATTAAAAGTTAATATTGAAACTTTCTTGTGGGCAAACTAGAAGAAACAAAAGATAGGGACTTGTGGGCAAATAAGACTAATGATTTATGGAAATCATTAAAGGATTGTAATGGCACCATTAAGAGATATAATGGTCCATAAACTCCCTCTTGACCACACTCTTGGCCGTCCCTCTCTCTCTCTCTTTGTAGGTGTTTTGTTTTCTTTTTTTTGCTCTCAAGGCTAAAGGACTAGCATCCATTATTTGGTGTTCTTGCAAGTGTTGTGTGGATTTCTTTTAGAGGTATTCTTGTTGAATACTTGGTTTCAATCCATCACCAACTCCATCCGATTTCATAATAATCAAAGGCAACTAGGGTATGAATTCTTATACCATTCTCTTTGATTTTCTTTTAGTTTAATTGTATGATTGATATCAAGATCCGTTCATGGTGATTAAATCTTTCCGCTGCGTTTTGGTTCTTGTTTTAACCGAAAATCACCATTAGTGGTATCAGAGCCATTATATTAATCATATAATTAGCTAGATTTTGTGACAAGTGGCAAAAATCAATTGTTTTTATGTTTTTAAAATTCCGATCGGACAAAAACAAAAACCCTACGGGTTTTTTATTTTAATTTTCGGATTTTTATAAAAATGTGGGTTAAAATATGGTATTTTTGGAACCCTATTGTCACTTATTACAAAATCATATCAAAAAAAAAAAAAAAAAAATTAATCTTGTTATTGTATTTTTTTGATTATTTGGCTTGGATTTTAATTTATTAATTCCATTTTTTATGATATGGCAAAACATGTATTTTTGCCATATCCCAAGCCAAAGCCTTGTCAATTGTTGCTAGTTTGTGCAAACCGATGAAAGCCTAGACCTTTGTGAATGAATGTGTTGATTGTTTGGTTGTTTGTTATTTCGGGAAAAGCCGTGTTTTTTGGCTTAATTGTTGTAATTTGTTTAATTTTTTCTTTTATTTTTTGGTGCCATTTTTTGGGGAAATTTGTAATGTAAAAGTCATAGAATAGATTGTATTTATTTTATCTTTTTATTGTAAGTTGTTGACAAAAAATATTGAAGACCAATGAAGAAAACAACAAATTTCCGTCACAAAAGCGAGGGCTGTACGAAAACAGGTTTTCCAGAGGCATACGGACTCCTTTTTGGGCGATTCAAAAGCCTAAAATGCTTGCAAAGTCGTGGGCTACAACTTTCCAGAAGGCCGGGAAGACCAACGAAGACTCCTTCAGTGACTTTTCGGCCTTCAAAGTCTGCTGGAATTTTCTGGCAGATTACATTTTTTCACAATTTTGGGTTCTACTTGCTCAAGAATGTCTTGGAGCAAGTGGGAGCCCATTGGGTTTATGTAGGCCCGTTTGGGTTCATGTTGGCCCGTTCCCTAGTTTGACCCTTCGGTCCGTCGTGATGACTCACGTGACCGAACCTAGGATTTCATCGGTCGAGGTTTGCACAAAATTTTGTTGCATGTTTATTCTTTGTTTGTGGTTGTTTTTCTTTTCTATTAGATACAAATAGTAAAACAAATTAAAAATGGTTTTTAGACACAAACATTAGAACATTCAAACCCTTAATCATCGATGATTACTAGTTAAACATTGATGATTAAAACCTTTAATCTAAAAATCGTTTTGAGATTAAACTAAGTTTAAATATGATTTGAAACTTATCACTTAATAATCGCTAAAAGTTTTTACCGTTTATTACAAGACTTATGAAGTGGTATGAATGAAGTACATGATTCATTCATATCTTAAATAAAATTTTATTAAATTAAAATTTAACATACCTAAAATTTAAGTCACGCCGTCCAATCGGTTGTAAATCACTTGCTTCTATTTTTGAATTCACGTGAGACGTGGTTTGAATTTAGATCCGAGGTCATTATTCTCTACGGTGAGACCTAGATCTATTTTGACATGATTTCACATTGGATGACTTAATCAAGTTAACGGTGAGACCTTGACTCGAGGCGAAGATGCGACAAACATGCCACTTGACCCTAGATGCTTGTTCACTAGGTGCCATGAAGTCCCATACCTCTAAGAGTTGCACTTGTAATGCAATTGTTGATCGTCACCTACCTATTGGATCTATCACCTCTAGCAGATCAACTGATGCGGTGATAGAAGCTCAATGGGATCTTAGTTTTTAATTAAATTAATTGGGTAGTTAATTTATTAAAAGAAATTATTATTGAAAATACTAATTAATGAACTTTGTAATTTTGTAGATGACTTCAAACAATCAAACCCTAACACATACCACCATTCGTTCCGTTCTCGAAAAAGAGAAACTTGATGGAACGAACTTTGTGGACTGGTCTCGTAACCTAAGGATTGTCCTTAGGGCCGAGCATAAGTACCACCATTTGGAGGAGGCGCTACCCCCTGCCCCTGCTGCTACCGCCACTACTGCTGTTCGTACAGCCTATACCAAAAGGTTTAACGAACAACAGGAAGTCGCCGCGCTTATGCTAGTGAGCATGATTCCCGAGATTCAAAAGAATCTCGAGGACCTCACTGAATTTGATATGATGCGTGAACTAACGGCCATGTATCAAAAGCAAGCCGAGCAGGAACTCTTTGACACTGTCAAAGCCTTCCACGCTTGCAAGCAGGAGGAGGGACAGTCTGTTAGCTCTTATCTCTTGAAGATGAATAGCTACTTAGACCAAATGGAGAGGCTTGGTTACGCTATGCCGCACATCCTTGGGATTAGCTTGATTCTAACGTCCCTAAACAAGGATTTTGCACCGTTTGTCATGACTTATCATATGCATAGTATGGGGAAGACATTCGCCGAATTACATGCTATGCTGAACAAACGGAGGCAAGCCTACCCAAGAAAACTCCGGCCCCTACTGTCCTTGCTATAAGGCAAGGAAAGATCCAAAAACCAAAACCGCAAGTAGTTGCGAAGGGCCAAGGCAAGGGAAAGCAAGTTTACAAGCCCAAGCCAAAGGTTTCCCCACCTACTCGTAAGGAGCATCCCGCTAAGGATCTTGCTTGCCATCACTGCGGTGAAACAGGCCATTGGAGGAGGAATTGTCCTGCCTAACTGGCAGAGTTGATGAAGAACAAAGCCAACAAGGTTGGCACATCAGGTATCTTCACAATAGAACTATATGCTTTCCCTAAGAAATCATGGGTATATGACACTGGTTGTGGAACTCACATTTGTAATACCATGCAGGGTCTAAGGGGAAGTAGAAAGCTAAACCATGGAGCTTTGGACTTGTACGTGGGCAATGGCAATCGTGCACCGGTCGAAGCTATAGGAAGCTATGATTTAATCCTTCCTAGTGGTTTAATTATTGTATTAGACAATTGTCACTATGCGCCTAGTATTACTAGGGGTATAGTATCGCTTTCTTGTTTGTGGAATAATGGTTTTATTCATACTTTTACGGATTTTGGTATTTCAGTTTCAAAGGATAATGTTTTTTACTTTAATGCTATTCCTCGTGATGGTATCTTTGAAATTGACATGCATAATCGTATCACAAACAGTAGTTCTATTTATACATGTAGCAACAAGAAATCCAAGAAGAACTTGGATTCTACTTTCCTATGGCATTGTCGCCTTTGCCACGTTAACAAGAAACGCGTTTTGAAATTACAAAAGGATGGACTTATAAAATCAGATGATTCTGAATCATTTGATAAATGTGTTTCTTGTATATCTGGTAAAATGGCGCGCAAGCCTTTCTCCCATGTAGGCGAAAGAGCCAATGATCTACTTGGACTCATACATACTGATGTATGTGGCCCTTTTAGAACTCGAACTAGGGAAGGTGCTACCTACTTCATTACTTTCACGGACGACTTTAGTCGTTATGGTTATGTTTACTTGATTAAACATAAACATGAAACCTTTGAAACGTTCAAAGCTTTCCAAAATGAAGTAGAAAATCAACTCGGCAAGAAGATAAAGGCTCTTCGTTCTGATCGAGGAGGAGAGTACATGAGCCATGAGTTTCAAGACCATCTTAAGAATTGTGGGATTGTCTCACAATTCACTGCCCCTTATACACCACAGCATAATGGTGTATCGGAGAGGAGAAATCGCACCTTGCTTGACATGGTCCGATCGATGATGAGTCCTACAACTCTGCCTCTATCCTTTTGGGGTTATGCACTCAAATCGGCTGCTCGCATACTGAATATGGTTCCCACCAAGAAGGTTGAAAAGACACCATATGAGATATGGCATGGGAAAGTCCCTAACTTGTCTTACTTGAAGGTCTGGGGTTGTGAGGCTCTCGTGAAACGCGACACGCCAAACAAACTTGAACCCAGAGCTGTCAAGTGCATCTTTATAGGATACCCTGAGGAAACGATGGGTTACTATTTCTACTACCCACCTGAGCAAAAAGTAATTATTGCTCGTTATGCTGAGTTTCTTGAGAGCAATCTCATTTCACAAGAAGCAAGTGGGAGTACCATCGACTTTGACGAGATTCCAAGCGATGAAGATGCACAACCTATTGTATATACTAGCGAACATCAAGATGAGGTTGAACATGAAACTGTTCCTGTTGCACCTCAAAATGATGAGGTCCCCGTTCGAAGGTCCGCAAGGACACCTCATGCACCTGAACGATATGGTTTCCAAATCGATGCTGAGGAGCTGAGTTTAGGGGATCATAATGAACCCCCTAACTATCGAGCTGCATTAGCAGATTCTGAATCTGACAACTGGCTTGATGCTATGAATGCGGAAATGCAATCCATGAAAGATAACCAAGTATGGACTTTGGTTGATCTTCCTCCTAACAGTAAGACTGTTGGTAGCAAGTGGATCTTCAAGAAAAAGACCGACATGGATGGAAATGTACACACCTATAAAGCTCGATTGGTAGCAAAAGGTTACACTCAAACCTACGGGATTGACTATGATGAAACCTTCTCGCCTGTTGCCGACGTTAGAGCTATTAGGATTGTCATAGCCATAGCAGCGTACTATGACTATGAGATTTGGCAAATGGATGTTAAAACTGCTTTCTTGAATGGACACCTTGATGAAGATGTCTATATGGTTCAGCCTGAGGGTTTTGTTAATACAAAACACCCAAAGAAAGTATGTAAGCTTCAAAGGTCCATTTATGGACTGAAGCAAGCATCCAGAAGTTGGAACAAAAGATTCGACGAGGAAGTCAAAACGTTTGGCTTTACTCAGAATCCCGACGAGCCATGTGTATATGTAAGAGCTAGTGGGAGCATTGTCGTCTTTCTAATCCTATATGTCGATGACATACTACTCATAGGAAATAACATTCCAATGCTACAAGATGTAAAATCCTGGCTTGGGAAGTGCTTCGCTATGAAGGATCTTGGGGAAGCGGCATATATACTTGGTATAAAGATCTACCGAGATAGATCAAAGCGGTTAATTGGACTAAGTCAAAGTGCGTACATTGATAAGATTCTAAAACGATTTAGAATGGATGCTTCCAAACGTGGAAGTCTCCCTATGCAACACAATGTACACTTGAGTAAGACTCAAGGACCGTCCTCACCTGATGAGATGAAACGTATGCGTGATGTCCCCTATGCCTCGGCAGTAGGATCAATCATGTATGCTGTGCGGTGCACAAGACCTGATGTAGCGTTCTCACAGAACCTTACAAGCCGATATCAACAGAATCCAGGTGAGAGTCACTGGACTGCTGTTAAGAACATACTGAAGTATCTTAGGAATACTAAAGATATGTTTCTTGTCTATGGTGGTGAATCTCAAAATGAACTAAGCGTTACTTGTTATTCTGATGCTAGTTTTGAGACTGATAGAGATGATTCCAAATCTCAAACGGGGTATGTTTTCGTTTTGAACGGAGGCGCTGTTGATTGGAAAAGTGCGAAGCAGAGCACTATCGCCATGTCTTCTACAGAAGCTGAATACATTGCAACTACTGAAGCTGCAATGGAAGCTGTTTGGATGAGGAAATTTATTTCTGGGCTTGGAGTTGTCCCCAGTAATGAAAAACCTATGGATATGTACTGTGATAACACAGGTGCTATCATCATTGCCAACGAACCCGGTGTTCAGAAAGGCGCCAGACATTATCGGAGGAAGCTTCACTACATTAGAGATGCGATCCTAATGGGAGATGTACGCTTGCTCAAAGTTCATGCAGATGACAACTTAGCTGACCCCTTCACAAAGCCAATGCCATGTACCAAACATGTTGAGCATGCTAGAAACATTGGGCTTCGACCAGCTAGTAGTTTCATGTAATCTGTTTTAGTATTTGGATAATGGAACATTGAGCAGTATTTATTGGAATAAATTGATATATTTGATATGATCGTCTTTATATGAATATCTACTGTGTTCTATATTTGCATGTTTATATCCATGAACATTTACTGCGTTTTATATTCTAAATTGTCCATTGTCATAATTAATAATATGGGAATATTATTAAGACAAATCTGAGGGCATTGATGACATTATCTTAGTATGACTAAGGATGATGAAGTTAAACTCACATGTTGTTCATAATGATGCACAATTGGACTGACCCAACCTATGAGAATTCACTTCCTGGATTTATGTCACAAGTGAATCTCACAAAGGCTTTGTCACTTATCCTCTGACTTGAGATGCAAGTTGGTTTGTGTACGTAGAGGGGCAAACTTTGATGTGGTTAAACATTGACCTGAATAAGGCTGCTATAACAACCATTATCGGGTTTGTCATGAAGCATATGACAAACACGTGCAGTCAATAAAGAATTTGTTCCTCCACACATGTGGATTAGATACTACTGGGCCCCTCGATGATTTGAATAGATGTATGTGTGGCCACACCCAAAAGGTAATCAAGATGAATCTTGATTGGTTTTGGTAATCTACTTCATTATATAGATCGAGAAACAGAATCGTTGAAATTTTAGATTGACATTAATCCTTGTCTAAAATTCAACAAAGTATCAGTAACAAAAGGATAACTGATTGAAAAACTTTGAACAAAGATTTTATGAAACTCCTCATATACTCCTAGGGGCATTGGCGGGTTGCTAGACTCTAACCTTTGCTTGTATAACTACTTGATGTTATCACGTGCGCAAGTGGGAGCTGTTGGAATATGCTTCACGCGTATAACATATAGTTATATGGCTAGTTGTTTGTGAGCCTAAAGGGTCACACACTTAAACACTAAACACCATTATATAATTAGTGTAATTAGTGTAATTACATTAATTATTAATATATATATAAGCTATAAGCTTGTCTATCATAAGTTTAATATTAAAAGTTAATATTGAAACTTTCTTGTGGGCAAACTAGAAGAAACAAAAGATAGGGACTTGTGGGCAAATAAGACTAATGATTTATGGAAATCATTAAAGGATTGTAATGGCACCATTAAGAGATATAATGGTCCATAAACTCCCTCTTGACCACACTCTTGGCCGTCCCTCTCTCTCTCTTTGTAGGTGTTTTGTTTTCTTTTTTTGCTCTCAAGGCTAAAGGACTAGCATCCATTATTTGGTGTTCTTGCAAGTGTTGTGTGGATTTCTTTTAGAGGTATTCTTGTTGAATACTTGGTTTCAATCCATCACCAACTCCATCCGATTTCATAATAATCAAAGGCAACTAGGGTATGAATTCTTATACCATTCTCTTTGATTTTCTTTTAGTTTAATTGTATGATTGATATCAAGATCCGTTCATGGTGATTAAATCTTTCCGCTGCGTTTTGGTTCTTGTTTTAACCGAAAATCACCATTAGTTGCTTGGGGTGGAAACTCTAACTTTCTTCTTGTTTGGACACCTTCTTCAATAGGACCAATAATGTTTGAGTGTGGATGGTCTCTGTGTTCCCTTAAATTGTTCCCTAAGGGAGCATTTGAAGTAGGATCAACACTATCTTGTTGATTGGGTGTGTTGTGTGTCTGATACTGAGTGGAATTCTGGTCAGTATTAGACACCGGAGGTTGCTGTTCAGCTTCATTTTGCAGATATGAGGTGGATTCTTGTGAAGTGTTGGATGTTTCACCTTCTTCATAGGTAGAGTGGTTCAGATCATTAGTTGGAAACTCAGTGTGAAGATTCTCTGTTATGGGAGCCTCAGTATTAGTCGCAGTTGAGTAAGACTGAGTTCGAACTTGATCAGTCTCATTAAACTTATTTGGAATAAAGTGTGGATGAAACTTGGGCTCTTCAGCAATGGAGTTTTCTGGATTGCATAGGATATCTATGCCACTTATGTCTTCACTTGCTGAGGTAGAATGCTCATTCTGATCTTCATCAAATGTGACATGAATGGATTCTACAATCATCTTAGATGAGATGATATACACTCTGAAGGCTTTAGAGTGTGGAGAGTAGCCCATGAACATACCTTCATTTGCTTTGGGAGCAAATTTGTTGAGATTTTGTTTTGTACTGAGTACAAAACATTTACTTCCAAAGATGTGGAAGTATTCCACATTAGGAATCTTGCCATTGTATAACTCATATGGAGTCTTCAGATGTCTTTGGACTATAGTGGCACTATTCTGAGTGAAGTTTGCACAATTTACAGCTTCAGCCCAGAAACTCAGTGCCAGTCCAGCATGGCATAACAAAGTTCTTGCAGCTTCAATTAATGTTCTATTCTTTCTTTCTACAACACCATTTTGTTGTGGTGTGTAAGCTGCAGAGAAGTTTTGAATGATTCCTTTTTCTTCACAGAAATCGGCTAATACTGAGTTCTTAAACTCAGTACCATGGTCACTTCTAAGTTGCTTGACCTTGTTGCCTTTTTTAAGTTCCTCTCTTTTTATAAAGGCAATGATTTCTGTTGTTGCATCTGACTTAGTCTTGAGGAAGATTACCCAAGTATATCTTGAGAATTCATCAACCAAGACTAGGGTATAGATCTTTTTGGCCAAAGATGGTGTGCTAATGGGGCCAAAAAGATCCATATGTATCATAGTAAGAGGTTCATTAATGGAACGATTGACCTTTGACTTGAATGAACTCTTCTTCTACTTGCCCATTTCACATGCTGAGCATAACTTATCTTTTGAATAAGTAATAGTGGGCAACCCTCTCACCAGTTTCTTCATACTGAGCTCGTTGATATTTCTAAAGTTGATATGAGAGAGTTTCTTGTGCCATAGCCAATGCAATTCTGGCTTGACTTTAGAAAGCAGGCATACTCGAATAGTTGGGTCAATTTCAGATAGGTTGACCACATATACATCTTTTTCTCTTCTAGCAATGAGTACAGGCTGCCCTTTATCATTGTAGATGATTCCTGCAACCTTCCTGAATCGAGCTTCATTGTCATCATCACACATCTGGCTGATACTGAGCAGATTGTGTTTAAGACCCTCAACATAGGCAACTCTTTTAAAAGTAATGTTGCCTGCCTTGATCACACCATAACCTCTTGTCTTTCCCACCGAGTCATCTCCAAACTTAACAGAAGGACCCTTCTCTGGAGTATAATTGAGAAGGTATTCCATACTGCCTGTCATGTATCTTGAGCAGCCACTATCTAAATACCATTTTCTGTCACCCTGCACAAGACACAAAATAAGAGTTAGTTCTTTTTAGGAACCCATTTTTGAATGGGACCTTTGGTGGGATAAACATATTTTGACTTGATCTCTTTATGTGGAGAGTTCAGTATCACTTCGGGGGAAACTTTAGAAGTTTTCGTTGGTGATACTGACTTAGTTTCAGTCCTTTTCTTTAGTACTGAGTACCTAGAATTTGAGAGATCAGTCCAGCATTCATCTCCCTTATGACCAGTGTGATGACACCTATAACATTTTCTAGGTCTATTTTCATAAGGTATTTTAGAAAACTGTTGCACTTTTGGTAGATCAGTATGAATAAGTTTTGCAAATTTTTTACTTAAAGATTTGACCTGATCACCAAGTGTTTTTAAAATGTTATTTTTGTCATTTTTAATAGGTGTTTAAACATTTTGTTTTACTGGTTTAAAGGGTGGTGGATCTGATTGCTTCTTTTTATTTGGCAGAGAAGTCTTTCTAATATTATTAGTGTAAGACTTCTTGTTTCTGCCAACTGTGGACCTAGTTGAAGTTGTTGTTTGTTTATCATGTTTTGAAGAAACAACTTTAATAGGTTCTTTAGATGTCTCAGTATATGATGTTCCTGTTCCTGCAACTTCTGTATTAGATGAAACATTTGAGATAGAAGTTGTCTTATTATCATTATATAATTCAAAAGTTGTTGTATTAAATAATAATTCAAAAGGTGGAACAGCAGAAGTGTCATACTGATCTATTGGGAGCTCAGTATCAGAAATTTCCTTTACAGAAAATTCAATACTGAGTTCTTGTAGCTCAGTATAGCACTTTGAGCAGATGGAGGGACCAATAGGTTTTTCTAAAATTTCATTTTCCTCATCATCTGACTCGGTTTGACATCCAACTTCACAAAAAGTTTTAGCTTTTATAAATTTAATGGGGTTCATATTAGAAAACTCTTCAAATAAATCAGCAAAATTATTCCTACTTTTAAATTGAGGATCAACACCAAGTGCAGCCCTCACATTTTCTGGGAATTGTTGATTTAAACATTTATTTAATTTTATTGAAGCATTTCCCCAAGATTTACACTGTTTTTCAAATTTCTCTTTTTCAAGTTTGTGTAAGTGAGCTTTATCAGCTATATTTGGTTAATGTCCTTTATATCTGAAAAGTTTAGTTCTTAATCTTTATACTTTGCTAATTTATCTAAGTTTTCATTATTTACCCTTTCAAGTTCTTGAATTGTTAATTTTAAAGCTTTTTCTTTTTGTACAGAAGTTTTAAGATCAACAATCATATACTCAAAAATCTTAGTTTTTTCATTCACTGAATAAGTTTGAAAGGAACTTACCTTGTACAACTGAGTGGAATCCCAATCAGTATGAACACTCATCCTCTCAGCCTCTTTGATATCCTTTTCAAAGGAGCTCTTCAAATCATCTTCAGTGAAAGCCATAAAGGCTTTATTCTCAATCTCTTCCTCATCATCACTTATGTCCTCATCCATCCAAGCTTCAGAATATAGTGCTTGATGAGGTGCTCCATTCCCTTCTGCCCTCTTGCCCTTGCTCCAGTTCTTCAGTTTGACATACTTGTCTCTGTACCTCTTTGCTCGGTAGGCAATCTTGTCATTCTGATCAGTCTCAGAAGACTTGGTATGACAATCTGCAACAATATGTCCAGGTTTTCCACACCTATAGCAAAGACCTGATCTTGGGTCAGTATTAGAAGAGCTAACACCAAGCCTCTTCTTTTTCAACTGATCCAGCTTCATAGACATAAGAGCCATTTGAGTCTCAAGCTCTTCTGCCTCAGCATCAGCAAGATCAATTACTGGTTCATCAGGTTCAGTCACAGTATATGCTTGTTGCACAATGAGAGCCATTCCATTTGAAGATTGATCAGTTTTCTTCCAGTTGATCAGTCTTGAAGCAGTATTCTCTTCATGGTTCAACATTAGGCCATATAAAGTTTGAAGAGTATACGACTCAATGTTGTTAGCAGCATTGACAGAATTTGACATGTCAAGAAATTGTTGAGGAAGACTGTCCAGGAACTTTTGAACAAGTTCCCCTTCCTCTTTTACAATGCCAACACTAATTAGACCATGAACAATAGTATTAAACCTGTTGTAAAGAGAAGTGATGTCTTCATTTGGATTTGAGAAGAAGTTTTCATACTTTCTTCTCATGTTGCTCTTTCTTTGCAACTTTACTTTTGGTGTGCCTTCATAGGTGACTGATAGGCTATCCCACATAGCCTTTGGTGTTGGAAATTCCATGATTGCATTGAGAATTTCTTTGGTAACAGCATTACCAATCACCCCTTTAGCTCTGGAGTCTAAAGCATACAACTGACGGTCAGTATCAGTCCAGTTGTGCTTTAATTTAGGTACAGTTCTCATGCTCTCAGGAGCATTATCAGTAGCAGCAACAGGTTCCACAGTTTGTGGGATGATAGGACCATCATTTAGCACAGTGAGCATTTCATGATGAATGGATTCAAGATACCACTGAGCTTTTAGCTTCCATTGATGGAAGTCTTTACCATCAAAGATGGGTACTCCCTTTCCAGACATAATTGGTGCAACAATGGTAGACATTTTTGATTTTGGAGTGTGTGAAGGGTAAGTATAAGGGATGGCTGCCAGGATAATAAATCGACTAAATAAGAGTTTATTTAGCCTGCTCTGATACCAGTTGTTAGGTCACAACACCCTGGTTTAGATGGTTAATTGATTGGATAATTATAACTTAAGACAAATATTGTATAAGAACAAGATATGAGTCAAATGTATAATTCCACTAAGTGTGGCTTGTTGCGGAATAACAAGACCACTGATCAATTACAAAAGGTATGAAAGTGTAAAGTGAATTGGTGAGTTCTCCTTTGCAAGATGATCTCTATTTATAATGATATAGAGATCTTACATAATGGGCAAAGGAGTAACCGAAGGACTAAGCTAGGAAAATGACTAAGATCAAGGGATTTGATCTTAGTCCGTTACATAACAAGTGTAACTCAGTCCTTCTACTCAGTATCACTATTTGATACTGAGTTCTGATACTGAGTTCCAATACTGGTCACTCAGTATCAGACCTAGACTTAGCTATTTTATTCTACATATTGATCAACTCTAGTCTAGGTTGTTTTGTTATCTTAAGATCCAAAGGGGTAAGGCTTTTTGCCTTAACAAATTATATACTTGTATTTATACTTTTAATAATTAGTTATATAATAACCTTTATATAATTTATACAACAATATTATCCAATTACTATATGATTTAATAACTTTAAATCATATTATGGATAATCTATAATTAACACATTGTATATTTACTCAACTAGTAAATGTACAACTACTTGTATTAATTAGTTAGTTACACTAATCTAGTAATAAGTTAAACTTAACTTAATACTTAACTGATTCATAATGACTATTATGAATCATTCCTCTTCGTAGTATCATTGCATAACTTGCTCGTATTACATGCACTCACCGGTGTGACCCTTAAGTGTTTTGTAGGCATGGATTTATCATCATAGGTTGACTAACTATGCACATAAATCCTTCAGACTCCCACTTGTGCAAGTTTGTAACCTTTGTCTTAATGATACGAGCTACAGTGGCCTTCTAGATGGGCATGTAGGTAACCAACCCCATAAAAACAGCATATGTAACCCTGGTATAGTTTTATGAAAAACTCTTAATAGCGTCTCCTAGTAAAGAACACTCTGTCTTTACTTCTTGGGTAACGTTGTTAGGCTTATCCCTTGCAGCACGATAATTGTGACAACGTATACAAGCATGGTAGAGATTATCAACTCCTGTATTCGAAATCATTTTATGACTTCTTGATTCAAACTGTAGTGATAAACGACAAAGAACAAATCAGTTCGTTTGGGCACGGCCGTGCACTTGTCAGTTTCTCATCATGTCAAAGGACCTATAAATATCTCTCCTAAAGAGGACGTGCAATTACCATCTTGTTATATTTCGATTTAAAATACAACTTCCTTTTGTACCCAGTATCGCCTCGTATGAAAAACATATTTCAGAATTGTCTAAGTTAAACCAAAGCACATTAGTCATTGTATCCTAAACCAAATACCCCAGGCTTAAGGACAATCCTAGTGAACAATACTTTTGAAATTTTCAACCACGAAGTATTGTCAAGGTAGTCAATCCAATATTCGTTGAGCCTCCAACAGAATATCACCGATATTTGGTTTACACAAAACTTGTGTAGCTATCTTAGAAGAATTTCGAATCTACCACCAAATATCGCGATGACGTTAACGTCTCATCGAGGTTCCCACCAAGACGAGTAGTCACGGATTTTGTATCTTTTTGAATAAAAGAACTTTTATTCATGGATGTGGTAAAACATACAAAGTCTGAATAATAATGATACTAACTCATGTATTACTCCTCACTGGACATAGATACTGAATTATTACTGAATCATTACTTATTCCTTTTTGTTCGTGTTGATTAATTAATGATTCTTACAACCTTAATTGTAACTCTATCACTAAACCAATCATTTCTATTAAACTAAAGACATAAGACGAGTATTTTAGGAATACTATCACTTTTGTCTTTGCTAGATATTGTTCTTGCAACAATCTAGAACATATTCTAGTCTTGCCTTTTATGCAATTTGGTAAACATAGGAGGATTGGAAATTAACTCCTTAGTTTCTTGAATTCTTAAAATCATCCTTGTAACCAAAGCCTCTTTTAGTTACTTGATTTGTAGATATTCTTACTAGTTAAATAAATTTCCTTAAATGATTGTGTTATCCACTGAAGTGTTAACAACCTATTAGATATGCAATAATTAATCACAAGACTTGTGATCACGCTATTAGGATTGCAATAATCTAATCAATGATCATTTATTTCTCTTAACTCTTTGGCTAACGACTTGGTAAAACCTTGTTGTTAATGTCTTACTAACTTACTAAATTTATTAACATCTTTAATGAATTATGTTAGTCTTAGCTCCCACTTACTTTTATGGAATTTAAGCATCTCTTAAACTACTACCTTGACCTAGTCAATAACTTGTAGTTTATTCTTTTAAGAACTCTATCAATAATTAAGATCATCCTTTGGATTTGTGAATATCCAACATTCCTGTTTAAGGAATCATGACCTTTATTGATTACTGTATCTAACAACTATGAAACACTTGAAATAATACTTTCAATTCTTAAACATATTAGTGTTCTTTAAGATCTTTATTTAATGCCAAAGTCATTTCCTTGGACTTCTTAAATATCATTATTCCTATAAGGGAATTATGACTTGATTAAATATTGTATTTGTTACAAGTATAAAAGACTTGCAATAATACCTTCTAATTCTTAAATACTTTAATATAGTTTGCCCTTTTAAGAGTTCATTTAATGTCTAAGTCATTTTACTTGGATTTCACGAATATCCAGTTATTCCTATTAGGGAATTATGACTTCATCAAATTCTTTATTACAAGTAGGAAAGACTTGCAATAATACTCTTAAAGTTTACCTCGATTATATCCAATATAATCATACTATATTAATACTAACACTTTAAAACTTTTGATCATAAGTAATGACTATTACTTAAGATGTTTTAACTAAGTTCAATAACTTTTGAACCTTATGTTTCCATAAAACTCTTAAATACTTTCATTAGAAAAACTTTCTAATTACTAGTATCAAAATACCTTGAGCTATCAAGACATTATTTATACAACAATCAAACAAATATATAAACATGAAACATAAGTAAATCAAAACTTGACTTACAATCTAGTCATAAACCTTGACTAGTATAATTTTCACACATGCACACAATATAATTCAACCATGGATTCAAAATTTATTTAAAACCAAAATAAGACTTGTTTTAACATAAAAATGAAAAATATCCAAACAATAAACTAAAATTTTTTAAAACAAATCCACAAAATACTGAATTATAAAACTTGGTGCTCGTGTGATCATCACCATCTCATGCCGGTCGTTATCACTTTCCATCTCCTCCTGCAATAAACGATTGCAAAAGTTAGATTACTCTTAACGTACTTTACAATTATCTTAAAGTGATTAAGAAGTGTGGTTGTGTTACCTGAGGAACTTGCGTTTCCTCCACTACCACTTGCACCCTTTGGATAATTCCTTTTCCAATGCCCAGCCTCACCACACTTGAAGCACCGGTTCTCGGTCCTCGCAGTGTTAGGCTTAACCTTCTTGACCTTTTGTTTGACACTTTTACCATTTGGCACTCCTTGGTTAGGATAGGTTTTACCCTTTCCTTTACCACCATGCCCTTTTCTCTTCTTCCCACCGCCACCACCATTACCAATCATAAGAACATCCTTAGATTTGGTCCCCAAACTCAACTCGGCTGTCTTGAGCATAGAATGTAGCTCAGCAATGGATTTCTCCATATTATGCATGTTGTAGTTGACCACAAAAGACTTGTAGTCATCAGACAACGAGTTAAGTATAGTATCTGTTGCCATTTGCAACGGTACGGGGTGACCAAGTCTAGCGAGGTGATCCATGGGTCCCTTCATTTTCATGACGTGGGCACTCACCGACGTTCCTTTGACTATCTTGCAAGAGTTGAAGGCTCGATTGATGTCGAACCTCTCAGTGCGAGCTTGCTCTTGAAATGAATCCCTAAGTTGTTGGATCATCTCAAATGCAGGCACATCCATAAGTCCCGCTTGTAACTCAGGACTCATAGTGGCGAGCATTAGACAGCTCACATCGAGTGCATCACTGACATGCTTATCATAAGCTTGCCTCGTTTCAGCTCTAGCATTAACGGCAGGGGCATTTGGTACTGCTCTTTCCAAGACATACCACTTCCTCTCATGCCTGAGCACAATACAAAGATTGCGCTCCCAGTTGAGAAAGTTTGACCCAGTCAACTTGTCTTTTTCGAGGATTGAGCGAAGTGAGAGATTGTTGGTACTTGTCGTCGCGATTGCGTTTGTTGCTGCCATCTACAAATCAAACCCAGTTTAATTAGTAATCATCAATAAACATTCTAAAATATATTATAAACTCATAATTAATATTTTAGGCCTAGGATCCATATATCACATTCTCGCCGCAAAGTTTGGGCACTTCCCGACGAGACATGCTATTTCTGGTAGGTAACATCCTTACCGATCGTATCAAGACTTGACACGATTCCTAGGGGTCGTAGAATCTTTAGACTTATAACTTATTACAACCTTGTACAATATAATTGTACATTTCTAAGTTAGTAATAAAGTCTAGTATGTTTATTCTACTCAAGTACTTTTTGGGCCGGGACTCCCGATTATCACCAAAGTAGATCAGACAATCTAAGACAGTGCGATGCTCTGCGCCGGGACTCCCGATTATCACAGAACCTTACGCACCCTAACACTCGCGATGACTTGAATCCATATCTAAGGTTCTTTATCCTTACAATATGAATATCGTTGAACAAGTGAGGTGTTCCATTAGGTGGATAGTACTTCGATCTAAGATTTTCTTGGGTTTGTTTAAGTCTTAAACTAAACTTAAACCTTTATTCCAATCTTAATCCTTGTTTAAAATGTGTGACTTGTGAATTGAAGGGTTCTACAAGACACCTTTCTAAAACTTAAGAACTATTCTTTAAAACTTATAGTTTTTAAGAATTTGCGCGACTTATATATATACCTAAAACGAGGTGTACAAAACGTTTTACTAGGTTTTGTGAAGAACCTTATCTACTTGTTTTATATTACTTGAAAAACTTATAAACTTATGTTAAACCTTTTAAATTCTTTTATGATTCATGAACTTGAAACATAAACCTTGTTTTAACACACCTAGCTTTTCATATGTCTAATAATATAATTAAACATTCGTTTTGACTTACTAGATTCGACCGAGACTTATGTCTTAACGACACACTTATAAACTTTGTGATTTTCTTGTCTAGCTCCCACTAGCTCCAACAACCATGATGGAACTTAAGCTAACACAATCACCGGTTCATACTTGGTGAAACTAGTAAACTTATTATATAAAAACTATATATAATAATTCTTAGTTTGTTTAAACCTTTCTTATATTTAACTTGAACTAGTTAAATATAGGTTATAAAGTTTTCTTGTTATTTATTACTTGATCATTAATCTAGTATATTACATAACTTGTAAAATACTTATATTATACTTGTATAATTATCTAGCTATAATAACTTACAACTTTATACACCTTATAATAATATATAACTTTGTATATTTCTAGTTAATCATATAATTTCAACTTGTACAATTTCTAGTTATAATGAAATCATAACTTTGTACTTTCTAGTTTTAATTATATTATAACTTATACAATAACTAGCTATAATATTATCCTTTAAGATCAAAATAACATTACCCCTTTTAATTATTCCATTTTATCTTGTATTTAATGTATTCGTATATATGTATATTTTATAATAAACTTGTAACATTCTAATAAGAATATTACATCTAATTTATACGTATGTATTTTAACTTAATCTATTTAAAATACGTATAAACTTATTATATCTTTTAAGATTCAATTTTACTTAATAATTAAAAATTCCAAAAATTTTAATACATATATATAAATAATTAAATACACCTTGTTAATTTTAGAACCTAAAAATTAACACCCTTTTTCTTTTAATCCTCATTAATTCCCTAAACTAATTAGATGAACCCTAATCTTGTTTTTGACCAATCAAAACTAGGGTTTTGACTTTCTTGATCAAAGACATTATTTTAATTAAAAGATTTATTTTAATCAATCCTATTTAAACAATAAACTTTTCTTAAATTCTAAGATAGATTATAACTTTTAATAAATTCATTTAAACTTTTTAAACCTTATAGACAATCAAACTTTGTCTAAATTTCTAGGTTTAAAGAACTAGTTAAATAAATCTATCAAAATAATAATTAAACCTATTAAACATAAAACTGTTTAATTGACTAGGTTTTAGATTATTATCTTTTATTAATTCTTTTAAACTATTAAACTTAAACTACTTTAAACTTCTAGGGTTCTTTTAGGGTTTCAAAAAATCTCAAGACTAGGAAACTTTTCCACCAATTAAACTAGGCTAGTTTAATAAACTTGGTGTCCAAGTATCCTCTAGATTTCGAAAATCCAAAGGGATTAGGAAAGAATCATTTTGATCAATTAAACAAATCTGGTTTAACATACTTGATCCTAGGGTTCTTCTAGGTCACGAAAATTCAAGGGAGAAAAGGAGAGAATCCTTTTGATCAATTATACAAATCTTGTTTAACATACTTGATCCTAGGGTTCTTCCACAATTTCGAAAAATTACTAGGGTTTATAGAAACCTTTTTGACCAATTAAACTAGGCTAGTTTAATATTCTTGGTCTTAGGGTTCTTACCCTCTTTTTCGAAAAATATGAAGAAGGAAAAAAACTTGAAACAAAAAAAAAAACTTGAAATGAAAGTAAACAAACAAACTTTGTTAATCTAGTCTAGATCTCTAAACCAACGCTCTGATACCACTGTAGGGTTTTTGCGAACGAACCATGCGACTGATCGACCCATAGGATCGACCTCCTAGTATACTTGGTTCGAACCATGACTGACCAAGAGCATGAACTTGTTCTTGACCGGTTAAAACCAACTAGCTGATTTAATCCCTAAAAGCGGAACTGGGATTAAACCTAATCCTTAAACCCTAAAGGATTGGGATGTCAGAAATCTAGATTAGGTTAACAAGAAAGACACCTTGTACGAAGAACTCGAACACACACACATACTCATGTGTGTTCGTCGACTACTACCAAGAACCCTAGGGTTCTTGGTTCGACTTCGAACAAGAGGAGGAGGAGGAAAGAGTGTTCCACGAAACATACCTTAGTTAGTGCTTAAGATAGATCCACTGATGATGAACACGACGAACGATACTCTAGATGATCACTTGCAACGATCTTGGATCTTCAAGGCTTGAAGAACATGAAGAACGAACGAAGCACACGAAGAACACAAAGTGTTGTGTTCTTGGGGTTGTGTTCGGCCGAAACCAAGGAGAGGAGGGAGGCTAGGGTTTCGTAATTATGATCAAGGGATAAGGAAACCCCATGCATTCTATTTATAATAGAAAGACTTTCACTTAGGGCCCTTCTAGTTTAATTAAGATTAATCTCTTAATTAAACTTATCTCTTACAATTTAAACCCTTATAGTTTTACTAGTTTATTATTATTGCACTTAACTATTAAATGTCTAGTATTAATACACTAATAATTCGGTACCCATATACATGAATTATATACTTGTATTTATACTTTTAATAATTAGTTATATAATAACCTTTATATAATTTATACAACAATATTATCCAATTACTATATGATTTAATAACTTTAAATCATATTATGGATAATCTATAATTAACACATTGTATATTTACTCAACTAGTAAATGTACAACTACTTGTATTAATTAGTTAGTTAAACTAATCTAGTTTTAAGTTAAACTTAACTTAATACTTAACTGATTCATAATGACTATTATGAATCATTCATCTTCGTAGTATCATTGCATAACTTGCTCGTATTACATGCACTCACTGGTGTGACCCTTATGTGTTTCGTAGGAATGGATGTATCATCACAGGTTGACTAACTGTGCACATAAATCCTTCATCCTCCGCCTCAGCATCAGCAAGATCAACCTCTGGCTCTTTAGGCTCACTAATAGTATAGGCCTGTTGCACAACTAGAGCCATGCCAGTGGAAGTCTTGTTAGTTTTCTTCCAGTTGATCAGTCTTGCAGCATTGTTCTCCTCATGATTCAACATTAAACCATACAAAGTTTGAAGAGTGTATGATTCAATGTTATTAGCAGCATTGACAGAGTTTGTCATATCAAGAAATTGTTGAGGGAGACTGTCCAGAAATTTTTGAACAAGCTCTCCTTCTTCCTTCACAATGCCTACACTGATAAGATCATGGATAACAGTATTAAATATGTTATAGAGAGTGGTGATGTCTTCATTAGAACTTGAGAAAAAGTTTTCATATTTTCTTCTCATTTTGCTTTTTCTTTGCAACTTCACCTTAGGTGTGCCTTCATAGGTGACTGATAGGCTATCCCACATAGCCTTTGCAGTTGGCAATTTCATAATTGCATTCAGAATTTCTTTGGTAACAGCATTACCAATCACCCCCTTTGCTCTGGAGTCTAAACTGTACAACTGACGGTCAGTATCAGTCCATGTATGCTTCAGTTTAGGAACTGTTCTTGTGCTTTTAGGAGCATCATCAGTAGCTGCAACGGGTTCCACAGTTTGTGGAATGATGGGACCATCATTTAGCACAGTGAGCATCTCATGATGAACAGATTCGAGATACCATTGAGCGTTTGGCTTCCACTGATGGAAATCTTTGCCATCAAAGATAGGCACTCCCTTACCAGACATGACTGGTGCAACAATAGTAGACATTTTGGATTTTTGAGTTTGGGAAGGATAAATGTAAGGAATGGCTGCCAGGGTAATAGATCGACTAAATAAGGATTTATTTAGCCTGCTCTGATACCAGTTGTTAGGTCACAACAACCCTTGTTTTTTATGTTAATTGATATATTATTATACTTCATGAAATAATAAAGTGATAACACAAGAATATAGTCAATGTATAAATCCACTAAGTGTGGCTTGTTGCGGAATAACAAGACCACTGATCAATTACAAATGTATGGAAGTGAATACGTGAATTGGTAAGTTCTCCTTTGCAAGATGATCTCTATTTATAATGATATAGAGATCTTACATAATGGGCAAAGGAGTAACCGAAGGACTAAACTAGGAAAATGACTAAGATCAAGGGATTTGATCTTGGTCAGTTACATAACAATATGTAACTCAGTCCTTCTACTCAGTATTGGATTTCCAATACTGAGTGGCCAATACTGGCCAATTCAGTATCACTCCTAAACTTAGCATATTTATTCTACAAATTATTCTAAGCTAGTCTAGGTTGTTTTGTTATCTTAAGATCCCAAAGGGGTAAGGCTTTTTGCCTTAACAATTACTTAGCAGTGTCTCGTCTCGATCAGTGAATCTTGTAATCGTATTATTTTTCCAAACATGGTGTACTAGCTTTGCTTGTTGTTTGTGCCATCTTGTTTTTAGTGTAAAATACTCAGATGGCCGCAACACAAATCATCGACGAGAACACTCTTGTTCCATTCTACAGGATCAAACCACTGGCGGAAAACAACTCCTACTAGGCCCAGGAGGAAGAGGCCACTTTCAGCATAGATTATCCGGTGTTATCCCACGTTATTCAAAGACACCTGATATTCTACATGATAAATGCAAGGCCAGAGGTTCCATTGATATATATTCAACAATTCTTAAGCAACCTCACCCTCGTGACATCAGCCGACCCACACCAATTCGAAACTATGATTGACGAACAAGCGGTGCAATTCACAAAAGATGATCTATATGACATCTTCAGGCTACCTCGTTGTTAGGTCACAACGCCCTGGTTTAGATGGTTAATTGATTGGATAATTATAACTTAAGACAAATATTGTTATAAGAACAAGATATGAGTCAAATGTATAATTCCACTAAGTGTGGCTTGTTGTGGAATAACAAGACCACTGATCAATTACAATAGATATGAAAGTGTAAAGTGAATTGGTGAGTTCTCCTTTGCAAGATGATCTCTATTTATAATGATATAGAGATCTTACATAATGGGCAAAGGAGTAACCGAAGGACTAAACTAGGAAAATGACTAAGATCAAGGGATTTGATCTTAGTCCGTTGCATAACAAAATGTTACTCAGTCCTTCTACTCAGTCCTTGTACTCAGTATCACTATCTGATACTGAGCTCTGATACTGATCACTCAGTATCAGACCTAGACTTAGCTATTTTATTTTGCATATTAATCAAAGCTAGTCTATGTTGTTTTGTTATCTTAAGATCCAAAGGGGTAAGGCTTTTTGCCTTAACAATCTCCCCCTATCTAATGATAACAAAACAATTACAAAGAGATAAAAAGAAATAGAAAATACAACAGCATAGGTAGCAAAACCTTCTTCTTCATCTGCTGTTGATGGCTTCATTCTCATAGAAGACTTCTTGTTTGATGTGGACAAACTCTTCTCTGCTCTTGAGTTCATCCCTTCTACAATTAAGAACTGCAACAATCTTCTTTCTGAACCAAGAGTCTTCTTTCTTGGTGATCATCCATTTCAGTCCAACAAGGTGACTGATTTAAGCTCTTGGTAGATCTTCTTCAGAAATGAAGCACTCTCTATCCTCTGAGTCAGTATACATATATCCAGAAGTTGGATATATGACACTCTTTTCATCATGAAAAACAAGGTTAGGAGGAAGAGGGTACTTATTAAGATACTTGTATGTATGAAGGCATTCTGGTCTGTTGTTTGAGTAAGCTTCAGTCATCACACTGAGTGTTCTATACTCTATCTCATGAAGCAAGCCCTTCTCATAGCATACAACAGCTAGTGCACAGATCTCATCCAAGACTATTTGATCATAAGTTGATTTCTTTGGAAGCTCTTTGATCAGTCTTGTGATCTTCACCCAGTCTTGAAGACCAATTCTTTGAATATCATGAATAAATATCTTCATGGGAGGACTGGTTAAGCCAGTACAAGTGATAATGATTCTTCCTTCTTTGAGCCTCATTTTTACTTTATTGACATCCAGATTCAACCAATGTATCCCCCTTACATTTGGAAATGTTTTGGTCTTCAAGAACTCCTTCCTTTCCTCCTTATACTGAGTCCTAGCAGCAACCATATTCCAATAATGTTGAATATGGTCAGGACCCTTTCTTGAGATTCTATATGAAGGACCAGGAGTATCAGTATCTGGGTCAGATTCTGGTTCAGCTTTGATTCCCAACTCTTGCTCATATAAAAATCTCTCTTGTTCTGCACAGAGTTGTTGAGAAGTCAGTCTTGGAGCCTGCTCGGTATCACTGTCCAATGTATGAACAGGTCTTCTTTGTCTTGTTACCAAAGGAGCAGGTTCCTCACTTGATTCAGAAGAAGTGAGAACTGCATTGATGGGTCTTCTTGATAAGGAACTCCTTCTTCTAATCACCAGATTTTCTGGTTCTTCATCATCCGAGGATGATGATGAAGAATTTTCTTGTTCTACCAGATTTAGTGCATAGTTCACTAAATCTGGTTCTTCATCTTCATCATCAGCAATAGGCCAGATGAAAGACCTATAGACCACAATTTGAAAATCATTCTCCTCACGAGCAGGTGGCTCAAAAGGTGGCTCAGAATAAGTTTGATGTGGTTGATTAGTATGAGTCTCCCCCTGAGCAGATGGCTCAAGTGGGTCTTGAACTTGTAATGCTGACCTATTTCTTTGTCTTCTTCTCTCATACTGAATCCGAAGTGGCTCAGTATGAGGGCTTTGCTGATGTTGTTGTTCTTGTTGTGGAGGTTGATCTTCATTCAATCTTCTTCTTTTCTCCCCCTGAGCAGATGGCTCAGTTTGATCAACCTCAGTATCTCTTTGTCTCTTCTCCCCCTTATTGTTATCATTGGATGGGGAGGGAAGAGGATCAGTATCACCACCCATGTCCCCTTCAGGTTCTTCAAGAGTAGGGGAGGGCATGGGCTCAGTGGCAGCATCAGTATCACCAGCATCTCCTTCTCCTTCTCCTTCTTCATTGTTTTCACCATGTGAAAATGGTGGAGTTGGTGGAGGCTGATGTGGTTTTTGAATGAGTGAGATGGATTGTTTTATTGAGTCAATATCACTACTCATAGTGCCCATTCTGGCCAGAATGATAGTCTGAGTATGTTGGATGGCCAGAATATGCTGCATGATTGCTTGCAGAGTCACTTGGTCTCCTGCAGCCTGTGATGCGTGAATGCCCTGCACAGATGGTGCTAAAGAAACAAAAATATAAATCTGGTTAAAAAAGAAAGGTTTATCAAATAGAATTGTGGTGTTGTTTAACTCTATAATCATATAAACAGAGTTTGTGAAGTCTGTATTTCATCCGGTTTATGATGAAATATTGTGGACTTGTGCATAGCATGTGTAAGAAGATTTTAGTAAAAGTGAGTGTGTAATTTAAGTAGCTCAGTATAGGATAAGTCACATTTACTAAAAGGTTTGGGTTTGGGAATTCGAAGCCTGGGATGTGCTTCTTATTATTTTCAATGTTTATCACTCGGTATTAGAGTGATAACAGAAATGTGGCTAAACCCCATGGAAAAAATTTTGGATTTTGTGGCTTAAGGGTTTGTGATCATTTCTTGAATTATGCTACCCAACTCAAAAATAAGTTGGACATTATTTAAGCAGCACCAGTGGGTGTCAGTTTGACATGAACCACCATTGTCTCTTTAAATTTTGAGACAACTGTAGACTGACAATGATCAATTGTGTGCTCATTATATGAATTTTGCATAGCAGCAGTGGGCTAGCTATGTTGGCCATAAACGAATATATATTTGAAAGATCGTGTGAGACTTTGGTCAGTATTGAGTTGGTACTGGCCAATACTTAGTCTCTATTTGGGAATGAAATATATATATATAAGTTTAAGGGCTTTTTAGAAATTCATACCTGAGACTCTGTCAGATTCCCTTCTAGCATCGGCAGAGGTCGGTGCAGGATCAGGTGATTGTTGATTTGCAGCACCAACATCTTCAATACCGACCTGTCTGTCTTGCTGAGCACCTTCCAGTGTAGTTTGCTCATATTGAATCTCCACATCAAGAGGAACATGAGGTTCCTCAATTGGTTGAGCAGTTGGAATTAGTTCTGGACCTGGAAGGTCAGCGGTGGCTGCAACTACGCTTTGGGCTTGAAGAGAGACAGTTAATGATGGAACATTTGCAGGATGCACCTCCTCAGATGATAACACGCCCATAAGGACTGGTGAGAGGTTTCTTCTTCTCCTTCTTAGGACAAGCTGTGTGGCTTTGGTCGACTCAGTATGAGAGATATGTTGTTGAGTCGGTTCTGGAACTTGTGGAACGTCCTGCATCTCAACATCTTGACCAGCATGTCCTCCATTACCACTATTATCATCATTATCATCATCATCATCATTGTCTGATTCAGTATCAGACATGTCTGCTTCCTCATTTATGTGTTCTTGAAATATGGCCCACATATAAGGACTCAGTAGAGGCTCTCCTTGTCTTGGCCTGTAAAATAAGATCTTCTCACTAAGAGGAGGAAGATCAACCCTTGGACTGTGAAACTCATCATAAGTATGTGTGGGCATTGAGTGTTGAAAGATGAGTGATAAGAATCTGCAGAAAGGGACATTACATTCCCTTGTGTTAGCCCGAACCAAAGCAGCTAATTCATTGAAAATGAGCCGTGCATAATCAATGTTTCTTCCATAGTACAAAGCATGTACTATTTGCATCCCAAATTCATTTATTTGGTCCAAAGCACCCGTCTTGTGGGTCATACACCGAATAATTGTTGTAATGGGAATACCCCATATAGGACCAAATTCGTTTCTTTTGATTATGCCCGTTGTTCCTCTTCGACCCAAAAATGGCAATACTGAGCGTGCCTCTGTTCTATCAACGAATGGGTCATACTGAGCTTGGGCGGGAAGCCTCAGTGTTTCACGAATGATGGCAGTAGAAACAAATGCCCTTCTTTGATCCCTAATTACCCACCCAGCAATCATATCTGGAGAATCGAGTGTGGCAGAGTACCAAAACTCGCATAGCATTTCTGGGTAAATTGCTCGAGGAGACAAGGTCAGTGCACGAGCAATTGGGCAATTCTTCATAAAAGTCACAATGTTTGTGAATTCTTGGCATACCCAGGCTTGAGGAATAGTGAAATTGGCTGTGATGTTGTTCCTCGCAAACCTGGGCAGTTCAACATTTTGGAATTTGATTTCCGATTCAACCTCTGGAGCGACGAAAGTGTAATTCGCCATCTGTGATTTTGATTTAAGAGTTTTTGCTTGCTAAATGAGAGTGAAATCGTTAATCGCAGAGAGAATTTAAAGAGAAAAAATGAAATAACTGTTAAAAAAATTTGAAGTAAAAAAAAACGGTTATTTATAGGTGATTGAAAGATAATTAAGGTATTGGGAAGTTAAACCGGCTGATTTGACTGCCTTATCCTATGCCAACGGTAACTTTCCTATTAAGAAAGGTTACCGTTGGGCAGTATGAGGGTTAAGCTCGGTGTGAACGCCGTCTCATACCCCAATACTGAGTAAAAAAAATTAATTTTAAAAAAAAATTAAAAATATAAAAACAATTAATTTACTCTTGAAATTAATAAAAAAATAAAAATTTCAAATTTTGATGATAACAGACTAGTGATACTGAGTGGTCAGTATCAACAGGAGTGATACTGAGCGCTCAGTTTTAAAGAAAATTAAGAAAGATCAAGGATTCAGCATACCTAATTGCCCTAGTAAATACATAAACCTTTCCTCAGGGAGAGGTTTAGTAAACACATTGGCCAATTGTTCATCTGTTGGTACATAATCTACCTCAACCTTACCTTTTTCCACATTATCTCGAATAAAGTGGTGTCTGATATCAATGTGCTTAGTTTTGGAGTGATAGACTGGGTTCTCTGTGATAGCAATAGCACTCTTGTTATCACAATGAATTTGAGTCTTTTGAAAGTTGAACCCATAGTCCAATAGTTGATACTGCATCCATAATAATTGAGCACAACAACTTCCTGCAGCAACATACTCTGCTTCTGCTGTGGAAGTTGCTACCGAATTTTGCTTCTTGGATGACCAACCTACTAGTCTTCCACCTAGGAATTGACATCCTCCACTTATGCTTTTTCTATCCAATCTACAACTTGCAAAATCTGCATCTGTGTACCCTTCAAGGTCAAAGTTTGAATCTTTGGGATACCAAAGACCCAGGTTAGCAGTACGTGTAAGATATCTAAAGATGCGCTTAACTGCTTTCATGTGTGATTCTTTAGGATCTGCCTGATACCGAGCACACAAACATGTTGCAAACATGATATCAGGCCTGCTAGCAGTTAAGTAAAGTAAGGAACCAATCATACCTCGGTATGTGGATTGACAAACTGGTTTACCAGTTTCATCCTTACTTATCTTATCCTGAGTACCCATAGGAGTATGCATGGAAGATAAGTTTTCAAATTTATATTTCTTTAACATGTCATGCACATACTTACTTTGATTTATAAAAGTGCCATCAGGCTTTTGTTCAACTTGTAAACCAAGAAAATAAGTAAGTTCTCCCATCATACTCATCTGATACTGAGTTGACATTATCTTAGCAAACCAGTCACACATTGATTTGTCAGTGGAGCCAAAGATAATATCATCTACATATATCTGAATGAGTAAGATGTCAGAACCTTTCCGTCTTGAAAATAATGTTTTATCAATTTTACCTCTTGTTAATTTATTTTCAATAAGGTACTCAGACAGGGTATCATACCAGGCTCTTGGAGCTTGTTTGAGCCCATATAGAGCTTTATCAAGCTTGAAAACATAATTAGGAAATTTAGGATCAACAAAACCTGGTGGTTGTTTAACATAAACTTCCTCTTGTAGTTTTCCATTTAGAAAAGCACTCTTGACATCCATCTGATAAACTTTGAAGTTCTTAAAAGCTGCATATGCAAGATACAACCTAATAGCTTCAATTCTTGCAACTGTTGCAAAAGTTTCATCATAGTCAATGCCTTCTTCTTGCTTGTAACCTTGAGCAACCAACCTTGCTTTGTTTCTGATGACAACACCATCCTTGTCCATCTTGTTTCTGAATACCCACTTAGTACCAATAATAGTTTTGCCAGTAGGAGGTGGTACTAAGTTCCAAACTTTGTTTCTCTCAAACTCTGTGAGCTCTTCTTGCATAGCTTCTACCCAATCTTCATCTAATAAAGCTTCATCAGCTTTCTTTGGTTCAATGGTAGATAGAAAGCTTGAGAAGAAATAGAAATTTGCAGTTGCTTGGGGTGGAAACTCTAATTTTCTTCTTGTTTGGACACCATCTTCAATAGGACCAATAATGTTTAAGTGTGGATGGTCTCTGTGTTCCCTTAAATTGTTTCCTAAGGGAGCATTTGAAGTAGGATCAACACTATCTTGTTGATTAGGTGTGTTGTGTGTCTGATACTGAGTGAAATTCGGGTCAGTATTAGACAGCGGAGGTTGCTGTTCATCTTCATTTTGCAGAGTTGATGTGGATTCTTGTAAAGTGTTGGATGTTTCACCTTCTTCATAGGTAGAGTGGTTCAGATCATTAGTTGGAAACTCAGTGTGAAGATTCTCTGTTAAGGGAGCCTCAGTATTAGTCGCAGTTGAGTGAGGCTGAGTTCGAACATGATCAGTTTCATTAAACTTATTAGGAATAAAGTGTGGATGAAACTTGGGCTCTTCAGCAATGGAGTTTTCTGGATTGCATAGAATATCTATGCCACTTATGTCTTCACTTACTGAGGTAGAATGCTCATTCTGATCTTCATCAAAGGTAACATGAATGGTTCTATAATCATCTTAGTTGAGATGATATACACTCTGAAGGCTTTAGAGTGTGGAGAGTAGCCCATGAACACACCTTCATTTGCTTTGGGAGCAAATTTGTTGAGATTTTGTTTTGTACTGAGTACAAAGCATTTACTTCCAAATATGTGGAAGTATTCCACATTAGGAATCTTGCCATTGTATAACTCATATGGAGTCTTCAGATGTCTCTGGACTATAGTGGCTCTATTCTGAGTGAAGTTTGCACAATTTACAGCTTCAGCCCAGAAACTCAGTGCCAGTCCAGCATGGCATAATAAAGTTCTTGCAGCTTCAATTAATGTTCTATTCTTTCTTTCTACAACACCATTTTGTTGTGGTGTGTAAGCTGCAGAGAAGTTTTGAATGATTCCTTTTTCTTCACAGAAATCGGCTAATAATGAGTTCTTAAACTCAGTACCATGGTCACTTCTAAGTTGCTTGACCTTGTTGCCTTTTTGAAGTTCCTCTCTTTTTATAATGGCAATGATTTCTGTTGTTGCATCTGACTTAATCTTGAGAAAGATGACCCAAGTATATCTTGAGAATTCATCAACCAAGACTAGGGTATAGATCTTTTTGGCCAAAGATGGTGTGCTGATGGGGCCAAAAAGATCCATATGTATCATAGTAAGAGGTTCATTGATGGAATGATTGACCTTTGACTTGAATGAACTCTTCTTCTGCTTGCCCATTTCACATGCTGAGCATAACTTATCTTTTGAATAAGTAATAGTGGGCAACCTGTTGGAATATGCTTCACGCGTATAACATATAGTTATATGGCTAGTTGTTTGTGAGCCTAAAGGGTCACACACTTAAACACTAAACACCATTATATAATTAGTGTAATTAGTGTAATTACATTAATTATTAATATATAAGCTATAAGCTTGTGTATAATAAGTTTAATATTAATTGTTAATATTGAAACTTTATTGTGAGCAAAATGGAAGAAACAAATGACTAGGGACTAAAGTGAAAATGGAACAATGGTTTATGGAAATCATTGATGGGTCTTTATGGCACCATTAAGAGTGTTGAATGGCTCCATAAACTCACCCTTGACCACCCATTTTGGCTATCCCCAACACACACTTGTATGTGTTTTGGTTTTCTTTTTGCTCTCAAGATTCAAGGACTAGCATCCTCCATTGGTGTTCTTGCTTGTGTTGTGTGGATTTCTTTTAGAGGTATTCTAATTGAATACTTGGTTTCAATCCATCATCAAATCCATCCGAATCCACAACAAGATCAAAGGCTTCAAGGGTATGAAATGTTCATCCAATCTCTTTGATTTTCTTATAGTTTAATTGTATGATTGATATCAAGATCCGTTCATGGTGATTAAATCTTTCCGCTGCGTTTTGTTACTTGTAATAACCGAAAATCACCATTACAACCCTCTCACCAGTTTCTTCATACTGAGCTCGTTGATATTTCTAAAGTTGATGTGAGAGAGTTTCTTGTGCCATAACCAATGCAATTCTGGCTTGACTTTAGAAAGCAGGCATACTCGAATAGTTGGGTCTACTTCAGATAGGTTGACCACATATACATCTTTTTCTCTTCTAGCAATGAGTACAGGCTGCCCTTTATCATTGTAGATGATTCCTGCAACCTTCCTGAATCGAGCTTCATTGTCATCATCACACATCTGGCTGATACTGAGCAGATTGTGTTTAAGACCCTCTACATAGGCAACTCTTTTAAAAGTTATGTTGCCTGCTTTGATCACACCATAACCTCTTGTCTTTCCCACCGAGTCATCTCCAAACTTAACAGAAGGACCCTTCTCTGGAGTATAATTGAGAAGGTACTCCATACTGCCTGTCATGTGTCTTGAGCAGCCACTATCTAAATACCATTTTCTATCACCCTGCACAAGACAAAAAATAAAAGTTAGTTCCTTTTAGGCACCCATTTTTTAATGGGACCTTTGGTGGAATACACAGATTTTGTCCTGATCTCCTTATTTGGAGAGGTCAGTAGCACTTCAGGGGAAACTTTAGAGGTTTTCTTTGGTGATACTGACTTAGATTCTGTCCTTTTCTTTGGTACTGAGTACCTAGGATTTGAGAGATCAGTCCAGCATTCATCTCCTTTATGACCAGTATGATGACACCTATAACATTTTCTAGGTCTATTTCTAAACATATTTTCATAAGGTATTTTAGAAAACTGTTGCACTTTTGGTAGATCAGTATGAACAAGTTTTGCAAATTTTTTACTTAAAGATTTGACCTGATCACCAAGTGTTTTTAAAATGTTATTTTTGTCATTTTTAATAGGTGTTTTAACATTTTTCTTTACTGGTTTAAAGGGTGGTGGATCTGATTGCTTCTTTTTATTTGGCAGAGAAGTCTTTCTAATATTATTAGTGTAAGACTTCTTGTTTCTGCCAACTGTGGACCTAGTTGAAGTTGTTTTTTGTTTATCATGTTTTGAAGAAACAACTTTAACAGGTTCTTTAGATGTCTCCGTATATGATGTTCCTGTTCCTGCAACTTCTGTATTAGATGAAACATTTGAGATAGAAGTAGTATTATTGTCATTATATATTTCAAAAGTTGTTGTATTAAATAATAATTCAAAAGGTGGAACAACAGAAGTGTCATACTGAACTATTGGGAGCTCAGTATCAGAAATTTCCTTTACAGGAAATTCAATACTGAGTTCTTGTAGCTCAGTATAGCACTTTGAGCAGATGGAGGGACCAATAGGTTTTTCTAAAATTTCATTTTCCTCATCATCTGACTCGGTTTGACATCCAACTTCACAAAAAGTTTTAGCTTTTATAAATTTAATGGGGTTCATATTAGAAAACTCTTCAAATAAATCAGCAAAATTATTCTTATTTTTAAATTGAGGATCAACACCAAGTGCAGCCCTCACATTTTCTGGGAATTGTTGATTTAAACATTTATTTAATTTTATTGAAGCATTTCCCCAAGATTTACACTGTTTTTCAAATTTTTCTTTTTCAAGTTTGTGTAAATGAGCTTTATCAGCTAATCTTTTGTTAATGTCCTTTAAATCTGAAAAGTTTAGTTCTAAATCTTTATACTTTGCTAATTTATCTAAGTTTTCATTATTTACCCTTTCAAGTTCTTGAATTGTTAATTTTAAAGCTTTTTCTTTTTGTACAGAAGTTTTAAGATCAACAATCATATACTCAAAAATCTTAGTTTTTTCATTCACTGAATAAGTTTGAAAGGAACTTACCTTGTACAACTGAGTGGAATCCCAATCAGTATGAACACTCATCCTCTCAGCCTCTTTGATATCCTTTTCAAAGGAGCTCTTCAAATCATCTTCAGTGAAAGTCATAAAGGCTTTATTCTCAACCTCTTCCTCATCATCACTTATGTCCTCATCCATCCAAGCTTCAGAGTATAGTGCTTGATGAGGTGCTCCATTCCCTTCTGCCCTCTTGCCCTTGCTCCAGTTCTTCAGTTTCACATACTTGTCTCTGTACCTCTTTGCTCGGTAGGCAATCTTGTCATTCTGATCAGTCTCAGAAGACTTGGTATGACAATTTGCAGCAATATATCCAGGTTTTCCACACCTATAGCAAAGACCTGATCTTGGGTCAGTATTAGAAGAGCTAACACCAAGCCTCTTCTTTTTCAACTGATCCAGCTTCATAGACATAAGAGCCATTTGAGTCTCGAGCTCTTCTGACTCAGCATCAACAAGATCAACTACTGGTTCTTCAGGCTCAGTCATAGTATATGCTTGTTGCACAATGAGAGCCATTCCATTTGAAGATTGGTCAGTTTTCTTCCAGTTGATCAGTCTTGAAGCAGTGTTCTCTTCATGATTCAACATTAGGCCATATAAAGTTTGAAGAGTATATGACTCTATGTTATTAGCAGCATTGACAGAATTTGACATGTCAAGAAATTGTTGAGGAAGACTGTCCAGAAACTTTTGAACAAGTTCCCCTTCCTCTTTTACAATGCCAACACTAATTAGACCATGAACAATAGTATTAAACCTGTTGTAAAGAGAGGTGATGTCTTCATTTGGATTTGAGAAGAAGTTTTCATACTTTCTTCTCATGTTGCTCTTTCTTTGCAACTTCACTTTTGGTGTGCCTTCATAAGTGACTGATAGGCTATCCCACATAGCCTTTGTTGTTGGCAATTCCATGATTGCATTGAGAATTTCTTTGGTAAGAGCATTACCAATCACCCCTTTAGCCCCTGGAGTCTAAAGCATACAACTGACGGTCAGTATCAGTCCAGTTGTGCCTTAGTTTAGGTACAGTTCTTATGCTCTCAGGAGCATTATCAGTAGCAGCAACGGGTTCCACAGTTTGTGGGATGATAGGACCATCATTTAGCACAGTGAGCATTTCATGATGAATGGATTCAAGATACCACTGAGCTTTTAGCTTCCATTGATGGAAGTCTTTACCATCAAAGATGGGTACTCCCTTTCCAGACATAATTGGTGCAACAATGGTAGACATTTTTTATTTTGGAGTAAGTGAAGGATAAGTTTATTTAGCCTGCTCTGATACCAGTTGTTAGGTCACAACGCCCTGGTTTAGATGGTTAATTGATTGGATAATTATAACTTAAGACAAATATTGTTATAAGAACAAGATATGAGTCAAATGTATAATTCCACTAAGTGTGGCTTGTTGCGGAATAACAAGACCACTGATCAATTACAATAGATATGAAAGTGTAAAGTGAATTGGTGAGTTCTCCTTTGCAAGATGATCTCTATTTATAATGATATAGAGATCTTACATAATGGGCAAAGGAGTAACCGAAGGACTAAACTAGGAAAATGACTAAGATCAAGGGATTTGATCTTAGTCCGTTACATAACAAAATGTAACTCAGTCCTTCTACTCAGTCCTTGTACTCAGTATCACTATCTGATACTGAGCTCTGATACTGATCACTCACTATCAGACCTAGACTTAGCTATTTTATTCTACATATTAATCAAAGCTAGTCTAGGTTGTTTTGTTATCTTAAGATCCAAAGGGGTAAGGCTTTTTGCCTTAACACTCGTGGCGATTCAAGACCACCATTCACTACACATGAACTGCAGCTACCATTCAAGAAAGTGTATGAAGGAATCCACGATCTTGGTCTTGCCCTTCCTCGGGATACAATCGATCTCATAGAATTCAAAAAGAAACATATGGCAAGGAGTTGGTCCCACGTCTTCACTATTTTCAACCGTTGTCTGACAGGAAAATCATCTGGTCATGACAGGGCCTCTATAAATGTTCACCACGCCTATCATGCCCTCTGCTACAACAGACATTATGATTATGATGCCTATCTGTGGGAAGAATTCAGGCTCGCCAAAGAAAAGGAACCAAAATATCTGATATACCCGAGGTTATGGTCCATCCTAATTGAACATTTTATGCAACGATACCCAACCATTCACATCAGGGATGCTGCAAATCGATTCAGGCCAGCTAGTGATTTGTTCCTTGGAAAAGATAGTGGTACACTTAATGTTGATCCAGCACTGGTCCCTCTCCCACTGCTTCAAATTGGTGACATCATACTTGATGTCATCAGACGATACCGAGATGCTCATTATCCTGAATGGAGACCACAGGATGAACAACTGCAACCAGATCAACAAGCTGCTCAACAACAACCACCACCTGCTCAACAACAACCACCACATGCTCAACAACAACCACCACCTGCTCAACAACAACCACCACCTCATCAACAACGACCTCGACGTCCAGCAACAAAACCACGATAACCACCGGCTCACCGACGTGCAAAACGACTTCGCATTACACCCAGCGGTGCCTCTGGTAGTCGGTCGGTAGCCACTCCATCATCTCAACAGCTTGAAACTCCACCAACTCGACCCATTATACGACGAACGACACAAACAGCTGAACCTTCCTCTCCTTCCTTATCAGAAGATTCTGCTGCCACACTCTATGATCGACCAGAGTCACCACCATCACCACCGGGTCCACCTTCACCACCACCACAAAGATCTCCTAATCCATTCGATGATCCTTTTTTCTCGGATCCTTCTCCACAACACACGTAACCACCACCACCACCCTCATCCGTATATAATTCTTCCTTTACTTCCACAACTACCATACCACCACTCACATTCACCATTCCAACTTCCACAACCACCTTAAAAGCCAATTAAAGGTTATCACCGATGATCAAAAGCTGATGCTGATTTTTCAACAAAACTGCACAACGGTTTAACACTCAGCTCCAACTTTACAAACAAAGAAGACTTCAAAGATATACAACCTAGACTATTGTTACAAAGGGGGAGATTGTTAGGTATTATTTGATTGTAATTAATAGTTTACGGGGCAATGTGTAACATTGCATATTAGTTTAGTTAGTCTTAGGATTCGCCTTAAGCTAATTAGGGAATTAAGGACATGGTATATAAACCAAAGTGTAATCCTTAATTCCCCAACTTTTGCAATTAACAAAGAACACATTTCAGCAATTGTTCTCTCCACCGTCTCTATACTCTCTCTCTAAAACCCTAAACTTTCTTCTCAAGTTTTCATACAAATCCATCATCTAATCATCAAGATATGGATTGATTGTTGTTTTAAGCTTTTCAGTAAGTTATAATATTTCAAATTAAAAGAAATTTTGAAGAATTAAACTATTGGTTTGATTTTAATTCGGGACATGAAACATGTGAAACGCTTATCATTACTTTACATAACTTATTTATTCAATTGAAAATTACAATACTGCCAAATAAAGCATGCATGAATGAGGGGAATATGACAAGTTCATCCTCAATACCTTATTATGATGTAATGAAATAGGTATATTTCAATCTTCTTCAATACTTTGATATATTCTTAGGAATATTTCCTATGATATTCCTTAGATTTGATGAGTCAGAACTTGAAAATAAGAAAAATACAAGGACCTAAATCAATGATATGGAATTCGATATTTGAATGAAGATTTAGAAGATATTTTTAAAGCTTAAAAGATTTAATTTACCAAGTCATGTATATCTTTGTAGAATCAAAAAGATTTAGGTATTATTTTGTGTCTATTCTTGTAAACCCTAGGTTTCTAGTATATAAAGAAACCTAGAGGCATAAAATTAGTCGTTCTCGAAACCCATTTTTATTAAGAAACACGTGTTTGTGTGTGTGTGCTCTAAGCCCCAAGGTCATAATTATGATCCTGTTAAAAGAGTAAAACCGTTCTACATATTTTATGTAGAATAAGGGCTTTTAGTAATCATTGTGTATTAATTGATGATGATGATGAAAACCTTGTTTACCAATACAAATATGTTCATTTAATTCCGCATTGTTTATGATTTATATATGCTTATTCCAAGATCAAGAACTAACTATTCTTGAGCCTAAAGATCGATTATATAGAGTTGTTCTAAACTCAACATGTGGTAACAGAGCTGGTGGCTCCAGATCTGGAATAAAACAAAAATTTATCGATGAACATGAAGAATCAAGCATACAAATTAAGAAGATATTACGGGTTTGTTTATTTATTCATTTATTTTTAATCCTTTATATCTCCTTCTGCTTCAGTTAATATTTTATCGTATTCTGATAACAAGAAATCACAAATCTCTAAAAGATTGGTCGGCAAGTGGAGAAATTAAAGGATTTGTTCGATCATTATATTTATAAGCAATATTATATGAGAGAGCCAATGAGATCGAAATTAAGCTAATTCATGGTGATTTGCTGAAGATTGAAGAATCAAGTGTGTGTAAAGTGTGTGTGTTCTTGAGAGAGAGAGATGGAGATGGAGGGAATGCTTTCAAAATGATAATTCAATAAAAGTGATGGAAAGCTTACAAACCAAGTCATCACAAGGGTATTTATACCTCCTATGTCTAATCACAAGATTACTAGTTAACTAATCCTAATTACAAGTTAAAGGTCAAAACTAGTAAACGAAATGGTCCTAACATTATATATTCATGGGTTCTTTTATGATTCGTGAGTAGTCCAGAACTTCTTTTTGGTCACCGATTTTAGGAAAAGGAAGGATATTTCGTTTGACTTTAATTTATCAATTATTTTCTCCAAGATATTTGCAAGACCAACCTCGCCCCCTCTACGACATACATTGCATTCTTTTTTAGATTAAGAGATTGTCTTGAAAAGAGGGTGCTATTGCTACATTTTTTTTATTACTGATCCAAATTGCAAAAGAAAGCATCATCAGTAGTAACAACCAAAGTTACTACTGTTATACCATTTCTGTTGATCTGTTAATACTGAAAATTTTGATGCTGAATTATTTTTTTACTACTGATCAATGCATTTAAAATTTAGTACTGATGGTGATATTGTAGTTAATACTGCCCCTTAACATGTTACTACTACTCGTGTGCAAGTTAGTACTACTTATTAATTATTATTACTACTGACGGGGTAATGAGCATGTTGCTACAGATGATTAACTTTATGTCATGCTTTTCTTCCTCATCACCGATACATCATACATTGGAGAACATGTCACACACCATGTTAGCTCCATACTACGGATAGTGTTCGGTTTTTAATCACTTGTTATTACGTTGTTCGTTCTCGACAAAAAGATGATGAAAATAACTTGTGATATTTATGTGATGTATATCACATTGTTTTCTTGTTCGAGATTCTTATAATTCTTGTTTCAAAAAAATTTCACACACACTGTTGAAGGTTTGATGAAGATAAAGGAAGAAGGTTTATTTGTTACATATTTGATCTTCATCAGTTGATTACAAAAGAAGATTTATTTGATTTTATTTGAAGAAGAAGTGGAAAGTCTTACTACATAAGAAGTTTTATGTGATTATAATGTAACTGCAATTCGACAGAATCTTAGAGAGAAGGTTTGTTGAAGGCCAAGAATGCCCTTCATACGAGTTATGACGTTGCTGTTTACTTGATTTAAACAGGATGAGATGCAAGGTTTGGTTTTCTACTTCAACTTCAAATAGATGATAATTTATTTTATTTCAAACGTGATTGATATAACCTCGAAGACAAAAGAATGGTAGCACACTTTCAGGGGAAGAAAAGGTGTTCATTCAAGGGGAAGTTCAAGTTTCTCGGCTTTGTATTTGATTATGTCAAAAGGGGGAAGAGACTTGAAGATTCTGAGATGATTCTACAAGTTTTGTCATCATCAAATAGGAGAAGATTGTTAGGAATATTTCCTAAGATATACCTTAGATTTGATGAGTCAAAACTTGAAAAATAAGAAAAGTACAAGGACCTAAATCAATGATATGGAATTCGATATTTGAATGAAGATTTAGAAGATATTGTTAAAGCTTAAAAGATTTAATTTACCAAGTCATGTATATCTTTGTAGAATCAAAAAGATTTAGGTATTATTTTGTGTCTATCCTTGTAAACACTAGGTTTCTAGTATATAAATAAACCTAGAGGCATAGAATTAGTCGTTCTTGAAACCCACATTTATTAAGAAAAACGTGTTTGTATGTGTGTGCTCTAAGCCCCAAGGTCATAATTATGATCATGTTAAAAGAGTAAAACCGTTCTACATATTTTATGTAGAATTAGGGCTTTTAGTGATCATTGTGTATTAATTGATGATGAAAACCTTCTTTAGCAATACAAATATGTTCGTTTAATTCCGCATTGTTTATGATTTGTATATGCTTATTCCAAGATCAAGAACTAACTATTCTTAAGCTTAAAGATCGATTATATAGAGTTATTCTAAACTCAACATATACAGAAGACTTTCTTAAAATCTTCTTCAACACTTTGATAGAAAACTTTCTTAAAATCTTCCATGTGTCTCACCTGCAAACATAATACTATAGCAACCGACCCACCTTCTTCTCCGGGAAGAATCAAGAAATCACCATCTTCATTATCATGGGTTCCCGAACCCATAAAAACCTCCTCCCCCCCACCCGAAATCAACACCACGCATCGGCACATTTAACCAACTAAACACCGCCAGATTCGGGTTCCAGTAAAACAACGGTTCTTTACCGTCCTTAATCGACTTCAAATCTTGAAATTTTGAGAAATCTTCTTGATTCTTGAAGAAATCTATCATTGAGTTCACAAAATCATCGTCCACTTTCTCGATCGTGTCCCTAATCATCTTCGAAACATGGCCTAATGTTTTTGAAACTATCTCACCCGAAGTTGCACTGGTGATCACATCAATGATATGATCCCCGAAGTACTCCTTCGGTAAATTCACGCGGCTTCTAACGTCGAGATAGATGCATAGTGACATTTTTTGCTCAGGTTCAAGATTACGTATCTTGCATGTTGTTTGCCATACATGCGCAGTTACAACTTCGTATCGTGTAAAATTGCCCTTGGTTTCAGTTTTTCGGTTTTTGTTAGCTTTATTTTTCAATTTTCGGACAAATGTTTCGGATAATCTTATCATTGTAACTGTTTTTTCTTGCCTACGTTCACTTTCATTGCTCATTTCACCTAAAAGGGTCGGCATATCGCTAAACATTGCATGTTCATCGACACTTCGGTTAAAACATGTTATCCTCCCGGAGTCACCGACACGTAAATTTTTTTTTATCAAAAGAGGGTGGTGGACCGAGCGGTTCACCACGGCAAACCCTAGCCCATTCAGAGACGAAATGGGACCAGCTTTGGCCGTCGGCGACAACATGTGACATAAAAACCCCTAAAGACCAACCTCCACACAAAAACCTAATAACTTGTAAAAGCAACACCGGGGTATCTTCGATAGGTGTATCGTGATAATCAACCGAAGGAATAAGTTTGTCAAAGATCGGATACTGACGTAAATCATCAAAATTTATGCTTCAGTGAACTCCACCCCAGCGGCATTAATTGCAGTTCACCTCTAGCCGGCCGCCAGCAATAGATGCTAAACGGCCGGCAAAAGGGTAGAAATGAACAATTGTGATAGTAGTGCATTTTTTAGGGTTTGTAGGACAATGTTCCAGTTATGAGAGGGTTTGGTATACAAATAGATGGCTGGGACATGTGTGGTCATACCAATTTGTTCTAATTCAGATAGACCGAACCGACCTGACCATGTTGGTTCGGCTGGCTTGACCATGTAAGAAACGTTGGTGGTGACTTCCATTTTTGGTTGAAGAATGAGTGATTGAAGCATTAAGGTATTTATAAGTGAAAAAAGGAAATTTTATAGGTTTAATGAATTTAAACAACGTGTTTCATGTGTATGGATAATCTAAATATTTAATTGATATGGCCCGGCCGTTGAATCTACGTTCCAAATGAGTTTGAAGAAAAATGGTAGAAATTAAACCTTTAAATTCTCAGTTAATCATTTAGAATAATTAATTATAGTGTGGATGATAAGGTCTTTGATATTCCTATTTTCAGAGCTTCAATCATCTCCCTGCATGATCTAAGCAAACAAATGATTAAGGTATTGATATTCCCACGCGGAATAAGATAATGATCAATAGCCCAGCTGATGTTAGTAGGTTCAGTGTGTGATTAAGGTATACCTAATAATGAGATGATAATACATAGGAGTGTCTTCGATTCCTGAATCGATAAACTTGCATGAGAACCTAATAATTTGTAATTATCTAACATTTATATGCTGACATGCTATATAATTAAGTGGCTTATATAATAAATATGTATCATCAGCAACCAAATTATCAAAAAAGCTCATTAAAAAAGTTGTAATTAGCAACATAGTATGTTCGAAAAGTTGTAGTTGTCAATATTTGCCCAAAAAATAACTTATAAGTATAATGTTACTAGATTCACTACAAGAAAAAAGACTTTTTGCAGCGACCGGAATCGCCGCAAAAGTCAAATTTGTCGCCGCTATATGTTTTTTGAGGCGAGAGTTCGCCGCAAAAGGATCGCCGGGAAAGATTCATGTCTAAAACGTTTTTGCGGCGATCATTTTCCAGCTTTTGCGGCGAGATTCAAACGACGCCGTTTCTATACGCGACATATTATGTCTTTTGCGGCGAGCTTTTCGCGGCGATATTTTTTGCGGCGATATACATGATGTAGCATTTACGTTTTGCGGCGAGTTTTTGCGGCGACCGGCTCGCCGCAAAAAGTTTTTTTCTTCTGTTTTTCTTGTATTCCACCTAGTTTTCTGTTTTATTTTTTCTGCTTTTTTTTGCTGTTAATTTTTCTGTTTTTTTTTTCTGTTATTTTTGTTGTTTTACTGTTTCAAACAAACCACAACACAATCAAATATTTAAGCATATTCATTTCAAACACAACTAGTAGCAAGTTAACACAATTTTATGTTTCAAAGTTAATAACATTAAAGTTTAACATATTCAAATATTTAACAAACTAATTATCATCGCTATCGGTACGCTCTTAATCATGATCCAAATTGGTGGTAGGACGAGAACAGGTAGGACGAGCAGCGGTAGGACGAGAAGAGGTATGACGAGAAGCGGTAGAACGAGAAGCGGTAGGACGAGAAGAGGAAGGACGATTCATATCCAAACCCACTTCAGATAAAAATTGAACGATTCTTCGGTTCTTATCTCGTATTTCATGTATTTCATTTTGTTGAGTCGCAAACATGGCATCTACCTCAGCCTGTGTTTACATCCGGTGGCTAGTGCCCTGGCTAGTTTCTGAAGCTGAAGTCGAAGTCGTAGAACTTATCTTTTTACCTACTCCACGAACATATCCAGGACGTTCGCCCAACACAGCTTTCGGGATTTCCTCGTCGCTCAATGGATTTTGGCTCCCGGCTTGATTATCCCTCAACTCGACCATAAGGCGCTGTGAAGTTAACAAATTAATAATAGTCAAATATTATTTCGTATGTTAAATATAAAACGAGTTTTTCAAGAGAGTCTAGTACTTTTGTAAAGTATTTAACAAACGATGGTAGTTTTAAAAGTATTTACAAAAAGACGTATTTTCAAAGTTTTTTTTTCCTATTCAACTTTTGTTTTTATTTTATTTAGTTGACAAATTAATAATAAAAAAACGAATGTCTTTTTTCCGGTCGCCGCAAAAAGTCTTTTTTCTTGTAGTGGTTGGTATAGTGTACTAATATGATATGGTTATAACTATGCTTCAGATAAATGGTCCAATACAATGAAATCGAGCTACCAATACATACATATACACATATGTTAGGTACTAGAAAGTTGTAATAGATAGTCTAGGGGGTAAAGTGTAACATTGTATATATGTTAAGTTTTATTTAGGAAATGGTCCTAACTAACAAGGAATTAAGCCATGGTATAAATACCAAAGTGTAAGGCTTAATTCCTTAACTTTTGCCATTAATCAAATTCTCATTTCCAGCAATTGTTCTCTCTACCATCTCTCTAACTTTCTCTCTCTAAAACCCTAATCTCATTCATCTCTTTTCTTCCTAAAATCATCATCAACACCAAAGTATGGATTGAATCAGTGTTATTGTGCTTTTCAATTGGTATCAGAGCATAATTTCATCTTGAAAACGATCCAAATCCATCAATTGGTGTTAAAATCAGAAGAATCAGTGGGTTTTTCAAGGTTTTTGAAGAAAAAAGGGGTTTAAGATCAAAAATCAGATTTAAGGTACTATTTCTTGTTATTATGGATTGAATAGCTTCCTTTTATTGTTATATTAAGCTTAGAATCAAGCTAGGATTGAATCTAATCCATACTGATGAAGAATTAAGAGTTTTAGGAAAAACCATTAAAGCTTCAAAAACCCTTTAAATTCAAATTTTCGAATAGATCTAGGTTGTTTTTGAGTAATATAGTTGAAATGGATTGAAGGAAATAGTATTTGGGTCAGTTTGTGATTAAAATCAAAGAATTTGGGTAAGAAATGAGCATTTTAGGATCAAATTAGTGGGTTTTTAAGGCTGTTCGTAGCTGTTCTGCGCAAGAAACTGTTCGGCCCGAGAACAGTAACAAGTTCGGCCCGAACTTCAACCCAAAGTTCGGCCCGAACTTCAACCCAAAGTTCGGCCCGAACTTCACCCCGAACTTCGGACCGAACTTCACCCCGAACTTCGGCCCGAACTTCACCCCGAACTTCGGCCCGAACTTCTACACAACTTCGGCCCGAACTTCTACACAACTTCGGCCCAAACTTCTACTCAACTTCGGCCCGAACTTCTACACAACTTCGGCCCGAACTCTTTCTACACTCGCGTGACAAAAGGGGCTGTACTGTAACGGTCATAACTTTCAGCTCGGGTGTCCGTTTCGAGCCCACGAGTAACCAAATCGAAGCTAAAGACGAAGGCTACGACGTGATAAACGCCTTAGGCGGTTTACCCAACTTTCCGGCCCAAAAACGCTTGTTTCGATCGCTTAATTTGCGTTTTTTGTGATTTCTCGGTCAATTTCAAAACTTCGTTTAGCCCCAGTTTCTAACCCGATCGTCGTTTTTCCCTAATTCGAAAATCTTAGGCACATTTAAAGTGTACTTTATCATCTGGAATAACCAGTTTAAGATTTCGGTAATTTTGAATTTTTGAAGACCAATCCACGGTCTACATCACATATTATATTCCAGAACCTTCTCATTCTTAAAATTTTCTTTACCCCGTTTCAATCAAAAATTCCCGTGAATTGTTCTTAACATGACTACCAAAGAAACATTGTCTGCCGGGTCGAATGCCCAGGAGGATAAACAGTGCATTGCCAACCTGGCATTCATGGCAATACCAACTGAGGCTACAGCTGTGTTAGGCATTCCAAAAGATGATGAAAATGAGGTACACTCTTTTCCCTTTGACTCTTTATTATCTGATTCAGACACTGATGAATCAGAGAATTCCTTGTTTAATGAAAAACTTTTTACTAAAATTGATGAGAAATCACATTTGACAAAACAAATAACTGATTTGGAATCTGAAAAAGCACAACTCTTAAATGATTTGAGTGAGTTAAGTCAATGTTCTCTTCAAATAACTCAAGTAAACAAGGAATTACAAAATCAGTTGTCTACGTCAAAATCTGCTTATAAATTTCAAATTTCTGAATTACAAGAAAGTTTACAAAAACAAGTAAACACAACTAATGAATCAAATGCACAAATCTCAAAATTAAAGGCAGAAAATTTAACCTTTCGTCATCAACTTGAAACACTTGTTCCTCAAGTCAATCAAAATAAACTTTCAAATCAAAAAACACAAGAGTTACAACAACAGTTGTCAACATTTCATGCTGCTCACACCAGTGAAGTAAATCGTCTAAATCACATAATTAATACAAAAAATCTTGAAATATCAAACCTAAAAATGATGAAGACGGTATCAAATGACAAAGACGACTCCAAGCAGCTGATAAATGACTTAGCTATCCAACTCAGTCGAGAGCAAACATGGATGAAGTCTGCTGACATCAAGATGAAGGATTACCAAGATAAGTTGAAGGCAGCTGATAACGAAATTCAAAAACTAAATGAACAAATCACAAACATCACAAACAATTTCAACAAGGAAATCGATGAACAATCAGCAACCATACACAGTCTTACTGTAAAGAAAGAAAATGCTGAAGAACACATCTCCAAACTGGAGCAGACGATTGTGAAAGCTGGTCACACTGAACAAACAATAAAATTAAATCAACCAAAAGAGTTCAGATCTTTCAAATCAAAAATGGGTCTCGGCGCTGAGAACTCCCATCCTCTGGAAAAAGCTGCTGATGTTGTTCCCACACTATACAATTACGATTACATGAACTTGGGAATATGGCAAAGCTTTCTTCATATGCCGGACGAGGAAGCAGAAATCGAGAAGTTCAACAGAGAAAAGAAGGAACACGTTCAAATCAGCTTTAACTATTCTGAATTGAACTATACATATGAAAAGAATAAAGCAAAATTTGAAAACAATGAGTACTTCCCGATTGTCACTCCAGAAGAATTTTCCATTTCTGATAATGAAGTTTTAAAACAAACAATTGAACCAAAGCTTTATGTTCCACCGTTGATTTTAGAAAAGAAAATCGTCCAACTTGAATCTGAAATTGATGAAACTCATAAAGCCTTTGATAAAGAAAAAGAAAATCTTCAAACAAAGATACATCAATTAGAGGACACGATTTCAGAATTAAAACATAAAACTGACAAAAATGTTTTTCAAAATTCTAAATCTTCATTAATAGGACCAGCACCTGTTAATCCAGTACCAATTACTTTGAGAAGAACCTCTAATTCACCACCTTTAAACGTCTCATTTAGAAAATTAGAGCCTCAGAGCAAGGAGCCCAAGCCCAATAGAGTCAAAGGAGATATGCCATCTAAGAAGCCGAGTTCGTCTAAGTCTAGTACGCTTAAGAAGCCTCGCGAGCTTAAGCAGTCTAGACCATATATGTCTTCAGTTTCTTCGTCCACTGTTAAAATTAACAGTAACAACTCCAAAAATTTTAAATCTCCTGCATTTGCTTTTGGAACTGTGTATGATGCTTCTGCTTATCGTCCTGTAAATTACTCACCTGATTTTGGTAATGTGTGTGTCAAATCTGAAAAACTTGGTAAAAAGATATTGAGAGATAAATCTACAAATAAACAAATTTCTCAGAATGATGATCGATTTTTTGTTAAGCTAAATGCTCCATGTGGTTTAAAAATCAATGTTTTCCATAAATCTGGTAAAATTATAAAATCATGCAAAACATGTTTTCCACAACCATGCAAGAAATCTGTCTCTCATCCACACAAACCAAATAAAAAAGGTTCATCTTCACATGCTTCCAAAAAGGCGAAGAGTTCTTCCAAAACCCCACCAATCTCTGATAAACACTCGTCTTCTCGTCGCAAAGTTTCTCGAGGATCTTCCGCACCTAAGCCAAAGTCTTCAGGTTCCTCAAACAGCGACAACAAAACAACGACCAAATCTTCAACGTTTGTGAAATACACATGGATCAAAAATGAAAAATCTCATTGGATTATCCAATCCTCTGAAAAATCTTTAAAATGGGTAGTTAAATCCACAACCTCTGAACTGCCTCCTTGCAGTTCTCCAAAGCTCTAAATTGATCTTAAAACAATTTTACATAAAACATCTGTCACTAATCGTATAGGACCCATACATAATTGGGTACCAAACATGTTTTAATTGTTTTATGTAGAATTACCAGAAAGGTGTTTGGAGTTTGGAGAATGACTTATACACAATTCAGTGTATAACTCGCGTTTCATCAGTATGACTTATATACACATCAGTATATGACTCGATCTTTAAAGAAATGGCTCTTACACACTTCTGTGTATGACCCGAGCTTCAAAGAAATGGCTTTCAAGTACTTCAGCTTGAAACCCGGTCCTCAAAGGAAAATGGCTTCTGATCAAAACGGATTCAGAACCCGCACTCAAAAGAAAGCACACAATTCAATCAAGCTTCACCGCAAATACTCTCCTTCAACCCTCCGACGATATAAGGTACGTCCTCCAATCTCAAAACTCGTAAATACTTTTGTTTGGTCGAGGGGGAGAAATATTAATTCTAGGGGGCGAATTATTATTTCTAGGGGGAGAAAAGTTAGAAAAACAAAACAAAATACCCAAATCAAAATGTTTTATGTTTGTAACGTTAATTATAAGTCGTTGTAATATCCGTAAACGATCTCTTTACTAGTTCTCTAGTAAAGATTGCATCTGTTTATTACAAATTCTTTTAATTCTCGTTACTTACTACTTCAAAAGACATACCTTCCCATGGTTTGCCAGATCCGGCCACACCTTCCCAGGGAAATACTTCAGCCAACTGGCAAATGTGAGGATTTAGGTCTAGGGTATAGAAATAGGTGAGTGCAAGGTGATGTGAAAACATGATAAATCAAAGAAAACACACCTTTGAGTGCATCCAAACTGTTAACAAACCGGGCAACAATACAAATAGGTGATCATTCATAAGTTGAATGTTTCACTAGACTTTACTAGCCCAGTAAAGCAAATGCACACCACCACCAACCACTCAAATTCCTCTCAACAGGAATCTATTTCATTTCATAATTAGGGGACGTAGCACAAAAGCTACTGACTACTCATTCGGAGTATGTCGGTATTGAAACAAAATAACCTCCTGCCCCGGGTTAAGTCTCTTTGTATGCACAGTGTGTCTAGTTCTCACCCCCAAGAATCTTTCCAATTTAGGACACTTGCACTACAAAAAATGGATCTCCGTGAATCCATCGGAACACTTGTAGTGGCATCACAATCTGATGTTTCACGAGGATCGAGTGGAAATCCTGCTAGAGCTAAAATCACGCCAACTCTAAATGCAGGTCACACATTTGAATCAACGGTTGTGCAAACGACTACAGATTCATTCCGTGTGCTAACGGATACTCTATGTGAGTCTGGTGTTACCTTAAAAGAACAAAGTTGCTGTGACTTAAACTTCAAAATCATTCAGGCAACAACTTATACCGGAAACATATAAAATTCCGATGAAAAAACCATGTGAACTAAAATGCAACATCTTGAAAGCTGATTAAAATGCACATAAGCGTAATAGTCCACTCTCAAATTACTCCTATGATCTGCTAAACCCAGCATGATCTTCCCCGGAGCCACCGACAATATAGGAACTTAAAAGTGAGGGTCCCTAGGTCTAGGTGAGCAGAATCAAGTATCATGGGATCTTGATTGGGGTGCGCTGAGGTAAAAAAATTGAGAGGGGGTATGAAGTATGGGGTGCAAATCAACTTATCACATGGTAAAAACAAAAACGAGGGTGTGGTTGAAAATGAAAAAGTGAGTTGAGTGAGGAGTGTGTGTGAAAGGGTTAAAGAAAACGGAAAACCCTCCCTGAACCGAACAAATGACCGGGTAACCTCATCTATATCGGATTGCATATGTTTCTTTCTGTTTAAGACATCATGGACCCAGTGATGCAATGCACAACCCCTACTGACCACTCAAGTACAAAAAGTACTTGTTTCAAAAACACGGAGATAACCACATCCACTATCGACATCTCATTTGGAGATTGTTGATATTAAAAAAGAGGACCCACCTCCAGTCCTCGCCTTCGTTTGTCCACGTATAGAGTCTAGAACCGAATTAAATTTCTCTAGGACACATGCACTCTACCAAGCATATCTTTGAGATATTACCGGAACATTCATAGTGATACCAAAAATATTGGTATTCCACGATGATTGAATGGAAATCCTACCAGTGCTAACATCAATGCCAACACTGAACGTAGGTCACACAGTTTTTGTAACTGTTGTGCGAACAGGCAATCTATGTGATCCTGGGTTACCCTGATACCTTCTCGTGCGAAGATCAGACGACCGTACTCCATTGTTATCAACAACGGTCACTATGTCTGATAGAAGATCTGATGACTGTACTTCAATCTTATCAACAACAGTCAATACATCAGAAAAGGGATTCTATGACCGTACTCCAACATTATCAACAACGGTCAGAAAATCCAAAACATATCAACATTCCGCACTGCTTCAACTTCAACAAACATCAGGAACCAAGGATCTGCAGCAAATCGACAAATGCCACAACTTCAAGAAAGGACTTCCGCTACTAACCGCTCTATCTATGGGTCTACATTCAGTCGATTTGCATGAAGTCTTCTGGAATACTTTATATTAGTTGAAAAACCAATTAAAAGTATGTCTGTCACCGATGATCAAAGGCTGATGCTGTTTTATCAACATAACTGCTCGACGGTTCAAATCTCAGCTCCAGCCTTACAAACACAGAAGTCTTCAAAGATATGCAACCTAGACTAGTATTACAAAGGGGGAGATTGTTAGGTACTAGAAAGTTGTAATAGATAGTCTAGGGGGTAAAGTGTAACATTGTATATATGTTAAGTTTTATTTAGGAAATGGTCCTAACTAACAAGGAATTAAGCCATGGTATAAATACCAAAGTGTAAGGCTTAATTCCTTAACTTTTGCCATTAATCAAATTCTCATTTCCAGCAATTGTTCTCTCTACCATCTCTCTAACTTTCTCTCTCTAATACCCTAATCTCATTCATCTCTTTTCTTCCTAAAATCATCATCAACACCAAAGTATGGATTGAATCAGTGTTATTGTGTTTTTCAACATAAATTGACATGAATATATTTAGAAAAAAATAAATGAATAATGAAGTAAAACAGTTTATTTTATAATGAATAAACATATAATTTTTGCACCCAAATCCCGCCAAATTTTTGTGTATACTTAAGGATGTTTAAAGGCATGCCTCCAATCCAACATAAGAAATAATTACATAATTTCAAATTAAACAGCTTGAGAGATTAAATGATGATGAATTCAAGCTAATTCATGGTGTTTATGGAAGAATTAAAGATCAAGTGTGTGTATGGTGTGTGTGTGAGTTGAGAGAGAGATGAAGATGGAGATGGAGCTTTCAAACTTAAGTTGTCAACAACTTAAGTTTTTTTTATTGTTTTTCATTTCAAGTTTTGTACGTATTCATTTTCTATCATGATTATAGGTTATAAAAATCTTAGAGGGTTGTTGACAGAAGTAGTTAAAGTTGGTTCATTCATTTACGTTCCTTAAGCCTCGTTCGTTCATTTACATTCATATATGTTCGTTAAGCCGGCCGTTAAGGTTCATTTTTATAGTGTTCGTTTATGTTGGTTTACCAGAGTTGTTCACAGACAGTTCATGAACACTTAATTTTCTTAATAAATGAATACGAACAAAAAAATTTGTTCGTTTATTTGTGTACCTTCATGAACACTTTTTTTCCTTAACAAACGAACACGAGCAAGGATTTGTTCGTGTTCGTTCGGTTTGTTTACAGGCCTAGTTGGATTTGTTTTCCATAAGTGTGAAATCCACAGGAGCTCACAAGTTCAATCTCTACGACAAAAACAAAATACCGTGTTGTAGCCATAGAGGTTCGCATGCGCTGACTCCAGGCTACACATAAAACGGGCGGTCGCCCTGGGTTTAGTCGACTCGCAAAGAGAATCATAATCCATGTTAAAGGAACACATCTTGGTTTTGATTTTGTGTCATAACCGAATCAAACCTGTAACGCCCGGTAATTTGATTAATCATTCTAATAATTAAATATAAATTGATTAAATTTTAATCATTATATGTTATAATTGAAATTGATAATTATCAACGTTTTATTTTTGTATCTCGGGTTAGCCGGTTTAATGCCGGGTTGGAGTATTCATTAAATTATTCGATTGTCGGGTTGAGCCGGGCCAAGCCCCAAAGGGCCGGCCAAGGCTAATACTTCTGATGTCGGGTACGGGCTAGACAAGGGTGTCCGACCCATTTCGTATGGGCTGTCCAAGTTATATTCGGGCCTGGGTTAGGAGTTATGCAATCAAAATAAAAGGCTGGACTAATCTCTTTTTCCCCCACTCTCGTCTCATGGCAGTTCAGAAACGAAATTCCCACGCATTATCGTTTCCTATTCAAAAACCTGCCTTGCTCGTTCTCTCATTTGGCGATCATTCAAGTTTCAAATCGTATGCACTCGGTAAAGATTTTGGAAATTAATTCATAATTTCTGTGTAATTACGAATTTTAGGGTTGCGATCTCTTTCTGCAGCCGTTCATCCTTTCTGGGTAGCCGTGAACCGTCGCCGACGGTGGTGGTTGTGGTGTCGTCATCGTAAATACCGGCGTCAATCTTTGTAAGCATCGATTGCTTCCAGCGAAGATGGTGTAGGGTAGAAAAATAGATAGAATAGATTAGAATCCGTTGATTCACATGAATACCGGATTAATCTAACACAAAAACACGTTGATTCAAATAATACCGTGGAATGGCCTTCAAAACTTGTTCAAACGAAGAACACAAAATTTGGGAGAGAAAAACAATTTTCTCAAAAACTTCAAGTTTTTTTCATATAACATTCATCCCTTTTCTACTACAATGAGAATGACTTATATAAGCCAAAGGAAAATTACGTAATAATTACTTCAAAATGGTTATAGAAAATGAAAAGACTAATGGCTTTAAGCCTTCTTAAAACATGAATTAAAATATCACTAATGGACTTATTTGTAACTTGTTTTCTTTATTACTATGAGTTAATCATCTACTTAATTCCATGCAATAATCCATGGCCACATTGCATCATTCCCTCTCTCTTTGAAAGGAATTGTCCTCAATTCAGATTCAAGCATGTCAAAGGCTTCACGTTCTCCCACATGAAACAAACAATAATTAAGATTAGTTATATACTTCTCTTGGTGCAAATCTGGATCACCATCATAAATCATGGGGATTATAGGGCCAATGTCAAGCTTCCAAAATTCTTCATGAAATTTGTTAGTAAGGAAGAGATAAAACATCAAAGAACTTTCCATGACGTTAATGACATCATGACAATTAAACCATTCTTCAAACAAAATCAATGGAAACTTATCTTTCCATTTCATGATCAAAGACCATTCTCCGACAAAAGTAGTGCCTTCAACAATTTTGTCTCCGGTTACAAAATTAATTTCTTCTACATTGTCTTCAATAAATTCCTCTTCTTCGTCATCGGTATCGTAGATGGGATCCGAATCATATATTGAATTCGTCTAATCATCCACTTCTTTCAAATCATAAAATAACATATTATCAATGTCATCTTCAAGATCATAGAAAAATTTAAAGTTGTAGATGTAGGTGTTCCCATCAACTTCCTTGTCATCTTCAAGAAGTAACTTACATAACATGATATTTTTTTATTTTTTTGTAGAAGTTTGAATAACACTTCTAGTAAGCAAACTTTCACCAAACTCAACAGGAATTTGGGCTCTGATACCAACGGGTGTAGGGGAAAAAGGACGATAGTGTAGATTGACCCGTTGATTCTACGAATACCGGATAATGTAACCAAAAACACACTGATTCCAAAGAATACCGTGGATTGGCCTTCAAAATATGTTCATACACGAAGAACAATATTGGTAGTGAAAAACACTTCACAAAAACTTCAAGGTTTTTTATAACATTCATCCCTTTTCTATTACAATGACAATGACTTATATAAGCCAAAGGAAAATTACCTAACAATTACTGCAAAATGGTTATAGAAAATGAAAAGACTAATGGCTTTAAGCTTTCTTAAAACATGAATTAAAATGTCACTAATGGACTTTAGTTACTATGAGTTAATCATCTACCTAATTCCATGCAATAATCCATGGCCACATTGCATCAGAAGAAAACGGTCAACACAGGTCATTGATTTTGGTATATTGTTGTTCATTCCATAAATTTTCCATTTTATTGCAGATTTGTGTTACTTGAATTCTATTTGTATTCTGTTTCAGACACAGTGTTTTGTAGTCCATATTGTCTAGTATCTACAGTTTAAATTTGGTTATTTTTCGATAAACAGTTTGGGAGATACGTCATTTTCGGTAACTGTAGTAGGAAATCAGAAATGGTATTTTTATAAGTTATGGGTCGGGACTAATGTAGACTGTTTATCTAGGTTCATAATCACATCGGATATGTTCTTTAACATCTCTGGGTACTTTGGAATTGTAGCATTCGCTAAGGCGAGTTTCTATCTGTTTTGCCTTAGTATCGTACTGTTAATCAATTACAAGTCTGATTTAGCTGCATGTGTTGATAATTGCATGTTGAGCTGGGTAAATGTATGACAGGTATCTATTGTATTAATGCATGATATAACAAAGATTAATATACAAAATAATAAGGCAAAAGAGAGATACAAGTTCTGATTAAAATTTACACTTATGGATCTTCAATATATGTTTTCTAAATAGATCTCATAATTTATAACTTATTCTCTTCAAAAGAGTAAAAAGTTGTTTCTGAAACCACTCTTTTCTACAACGTGTACGTTTAAATCAAAATATGCTTTAAAACCTCCATAATCACTAGGGGTGAGCATGAGGTGGTTTGGGGCGGGTTTTAACTAAAACCAAACCCCGCCCCAAAAATTCGGGTTTTAAGAATTACACCCCGTTCGGTTTCGGTTTTTTCGGTTTTGGTTTTTTGGGTTTCGGTTTTTCGGGTTTTTCGGTTCGGTTTTGGGGTTTTTTTCGGTTTTTTGTTTTCCTTTAAATTTAACAATTTGTTACCTTAAAGATTAATATTTTGATTCAAATTCACAAACCTTAACACATTTCGTTATAAATAAAAAAACAACTAGTAAGTTTAATATAATGTAATCATAAATTCAACTAACATAACTTGAAACTTAGAAAATATTTGAATAAAGCACCTAGGAATTCAATCATATATTTTATTCAAAAGATAACTAAATGTCAAATCTTTTATAAATATAAAAATATTTTTAAAAATTTTGAAAGATATATAATGGCGGGGCGGGGTTTTCGGTCGGGTTTTTCATACGCCCCCGAAAACCGCCCCAAACATTCGGGTTTTCCAATAATCAAAACCGTTGACATTGGTTTTTCAAATGGTTCGGTTTTTCGGGGCGGATTTTTCGGGTTTTTCGGTTTCGATTCGGTTTTTCGGTTTTTATGCTTACCCCTAATAATCACTTCACTAAAAGGTTTGAGTGTAGTCATGGAGGCCGTATTTTTAAGATCTAGCCCAGCTCAGGACAGGCCCTGTTCTGATGGGCCTCATTTGGATCCTGTTGGAGACGTGTTGTCCTATATCCCATTATGGGCTTGCTCCATTCTGGCCCAATGAGATTGAAGAGTTGCATGAATTAAACAATTTGATGGGCAATATGTATTTTAATGAAATGTATCATGTACCATGGGCCCCTCTCTTGACTTTCATGTTCGAGAGGAATTTGTTTCATAACAATCACCAATTTAACATCCTTGTGTGGAGAATTGCCAAAGAGTCCAATCAAAATCAACCTCAATAATAAAAGTATCCATCTTCATTCCATTAGATGCCCAAGCTGTGATTACAACCTTGAAGACTGATTTCACACCTTCTTAGGGTGCAAGTCACCTTTCGAGTTGATTTTAAATTGGTGGAACATTCAAAACTTTAACCCCTCTTGTTTATTAGACATCCTCAATCTCCCATGAAATCTTGTTGGTTCGCCCACGTTCAAGCAAAGCTTTGGGGTGATTGTGTTTTTGGCCTTTTGGACTATTTACAAGTTTAGAAACGCAATGGTTTATATTCCAAAAAACCTCGGATAAATCTTTTAGGCGAAGACGTGAAATTTTACTTGTGGCTTTGAGTTAATAGTAGTGGAAAAATGTAAACGTAAATTTGCTTGAGAGGAGTATTAATCCACACTCTTTGTAATCTTTGTATTATTCTCTTTTAGCTCCTTGCTAATTTCTTAATATAACTTTCGTTCAAAAAAAAGATACCGTTTATTAAAAGCACAAAATTGAATTGATTTTTAATCCTAAAGTTAGTCAGCATACCACACTGTGGACTTAAAACATGATGCCCCTAGCCCTGTGCGTTGCTCGGGTTGCCATAGCCAGCGCGACGCGACCCTTGTTCTGGTGATAATTTGAGGTATTGGATTTATATAATTTGTTTACATGAATGCATTCATGCACATATATGCATAATTAGTATGATGTGCCAGTCTTAATTCTGATAATTTCGTTGTGAATCTTGTTTTACCCTAACTTCTTGCTAGGGTGTTTTGTAATGACGATTTTGTTTTAAAAAAGAGTATATGTAGGTTGTGGTTTTTTTCTAGGTAGTTTAAGAATTTTATATAGTTTTAAGGGATAATTATTGACCCTTGGATCAAGAAAAAATATAAAGTCAAGATCAATAATCAAACCACCTCCACTACTACCATCACATGTAATTCAATACATCAATACCCCACCACCACGACGCCGTCGATCAACGGTGGTCGGAGGCGGCCGGCGGTGGTCAGTGGCAGCCGGAGGTGTCAGTGGCTAAGGAATTTGATCTTGATCATTTTGATCCAATGATTAATATTTATCTCTTGGACTCTACAAAACTCTTGAAATACCTGGAACACAACTCTATGTAGGTTATGATCTTTCAAATTAAAAGAAATTTTGTAGAAACTATTGCATTACTAACATGAAACATGTGAAACACTTATCATTACATTAGATAACTTACTTATTCAATTGAAAATTACATTTATTGACAAAAGCATGCATGCATGCATGAGGGAAAATGACAAGTTCATCCCACATACCTTATTAATTTATTCAATCTTCTTCAACACTTTGATAGAAAACTTTTTTAAAATCTTCCGTGTGTCTCACCTGCAAACATAATAATACAGCCACTGACCCACCTCCGTCACCCGGAAGAATCAAGAAATCACCATCTTGATCATCACGGGTTCCTGGACCCATAAAAACCTCCTCCCCCCACCCGAAATCAAGACCACGCATCGGCAAATTTAACCAACTAAACACGGCCAGATTTGGGTTCCCGTAAAAGAACGGTGCTTCATCGCCCTTAATCGACTTCAAATCTTGAAACTTTGATAAATCTTGTTGATTCTTCAAGAAATCAATCTTTGAGTTCACAAAATCATCGTCCACCTTCTCGATTGTGTCTCTAATCATTGTCGAAACATAACCTAATGTCGCTGAAACAATCTCACCGGAAGTTGCGGTGGTGATCACGTCAATAATAGGATTCCCAAAATACTTCTTCGGTAAAGGTGGGTTCATGCGGCTTCTAACGTCGAGACAGATGCAAAGAGAAGTTTTTTGCTCGGGTTCAAGATTACGTATCTTGCATGCCGTTTTCCATACATGCGCAGTAACAACTTCATATCGTGTAAAATTACGTTCGGTTTCAGTTCTTCGGTTTTTGTTAGCTTTATTTTTCAGTTTTCCAACTAAGGTGTTGGTTAATCTTAGAATTGTTACAGTTTTTTCTTGTCTACGCTCACTTTCATTGCTCGATTCACCTAAAAGGGTCGGGAGACTGCTAAACAATGCATGTTCATTGACACTTTTGTTAAAACATGTTATCCTCTCGGGGTCGCCGACACCCAAAAGTTTTTTATCAAGACAAGGTGGTGGACCGAGCGGTTCACCACGACAAACCCTAGCCCATTCAGAAAGGAAATGAAAGCCGCTTTGGCCGTCTGCGACAACATGTGACATAAAAACCCCTAAAGACCAACCTCCACAAAGAAACCTTGTAACCTGTAAAAGCAACACTGGGGTTTCTTCGATAGGTGTACAACGATAATCAACCGAAGGAATAAGTTTGTCAAAGACTGGATACTGACGTAAATCATCAAAGTTAAAAAGTTTTACGTCAGCATACGCTTCAATGAACTGCACTCCAACGGCATTGCAGTTCAGCTCTAGCCGGCTGCCAGCAATAGATTCTAGACAGCCGGCTAAAGGATAGAAATGAACAAGGGTGGTGGCAAGTGCAATTTTCAGAGTTTGTAGGACAGTGTTCCAATTATGTGAGGGTTTGGTAAAAAAATAGATGGTTGGGACATGTGTGATCATACCAATTTGTTCTATTTCGGATAGAGCGAGCCGACCAGTCCATGTTGGCTTGGCTGGCTTGACCATGTAAGACGGGTTGCTGGTTACTTTCATTTTGGTTGAATAAAAAGTGTTTGATGTATTACGTTATTTATAAACGAAAACTTATGAATATTTAATGAAACAACGTGTTCCATGTTGATAATCGATCTAAATATGAGTAATATTGATATTGGTGCTTGCCTTTTATGCCTACTAATGTGTTCACTCATTTGATCATGACAAGTGTCAAAATCAAGAAATGGTATGATAAAAAAAGAATTAGAGTAATTGATTATACATATCAAGTTTAGAATAGGCATATTGATTGAAATAAAATGTAAAAAAAAATATAATTTCTCTCAAAATATTTATGATGACCCTCCTATCTAGAAAGCATACCCATGATCACTCAAGCCCATAAATAAAAGAATAACATTAGACCCCTCTTAGTCGTTGTTACTACTTGTTGGAGATTGTGGAAATACCCGTTGGGGTTACACGTTGTATTGATATCAATATATACTACTACAGAAACGATTTGTTGTTGCGGGGAAAACGCTTTGATAATGCGGGGAAAGGAACGCACTAACAAACTACGCACTATCAAACAAACAAACCGCAACAAAAGAGAAACCGCAATATGTAACATACGTATTTTCATTTGCTCTAAAATATATCTTTAAAGCTTAAGTAACTTGAATTAAGTGTCATAAATTCTCAAGACATGTTTGCCATACTTTAGTTGTGTTTTGTGCAAATATGGTAAACATGACAACTATTAAATGATTAAGATGAGAATGTATGAGAAACTATATTTAAATGACCGTTATTGGTTAAATTCTTCAAATATGGTATATAAAAACGTCATTTTTGGGAAATGTTTTCTGAAATATTTTTATCAAGGATCATAGATAATTTCGTTACGAACGCGTAGGCGAAAAGTTATGGGGTTTTAAGTGTTTAGTAGTCAAAATGGGTACCAAATGGGTCAAACCCGACCTAACTCGGATTTAAGACCCAAAACCCACGAAATTTCTCCATTTTCTTCCTCATTTCTTCCCTAAAACCTCTCTAAACTTCTGAAAACTTGAAGAACATCACCATGCATGGATGATTTCACAAGAAATTGGTGAAATCTTACAAGATAATTGAAGATTTCAAAGGTATAGCTTCATCCTTGAGTTGGGTTTTCATTTGAGTACAAGAAATCATGAAATTAGATATCAAGTTATATAGCTAAAATCATTGGTTAATTGTAAGAATTAGCAATTTTCGAGTTTGAAAATCATGATTCTGCACTGTTTTGTAAAAATCATAGACAATTGTAGAAACATCGTTTAATGGTGATTCTAGTGGCATCTGAACCGTATTGATGTCTTCTTTGTTTCTTGTTTTGGTCTTAAAACTAAATTTTGGGTCTAAGAAAGGTTAAAATCGTAGTTTGTACAGTTCTGTCAATCTGGATTCTAACAGCAAGATATTGCAGTATTGTAAAATTAATGTAAAATCATAGAAAAATCAGAAAAATATGAGGCCAGGGGCATTGGAAACATACTAAACCGTAACACGAATCCTCAAAATTTCATTGTGTAATTAGGAGTTTAAGTATCTCATAAGTGAGCATAAACCAAGGGCTGTATAATGGGTTAACATGTAAAGTTGTCAACTGAGAAGAGTATAGATAGGGTAAACGATAATATTTGTTTATGGAATTTGGTATGTATACTCTAGGGATTATATAAAACATATTGGGAGCTTGTGAAAAGTGTCTACACCTTGGAAACTCTATTTCTGATTGAGGCTTTCGGTTTGAGTTCGCGCTCGAAACAACACTGTGAGTTCATCTATGTACAATTGTATACTTGTTAAGGCAAAAAGCCTTACCCCTTTGGATCTTAAGATAACAAAACAACCTAGACTAGCTTTGATTAATATGTAGAATAAAATAGCTAAGTGTAGGTTTGATACTGAGTGATCAGTATTGGAACTCAGTATCAGAGCTCAGTATCAGATAGTGATACTGAGTACAAGGACTGAGTAGAAGGACTGAGTTACAATATGTAACGGACTAAGATCAAATCCCTTGATCTTAGTCATTTTCCTACCTTAGTCCTTCGGTTACTCCTTTGCCCATTATGTAAGATCTCTATATCATTATAAATAGAGATCATCTTGCAAAGGAGAACTCACCAATTCACTTTACACTTTCATACCTTTTGTAATTGATCAGTGGTCTTGTTATTCCGCAACAAGCCACACTTAGTGGAATTATACATTTGACTCATATCTTGTTCTTATACAATATTTGTCTTAGAGTTACAATTAACCAATCAATTAACCAACTAAACCAGGGCGTTGTGACCTAACAACTGGTATCAGAGCAGGCTAAATAAACTCTTATTTAGTCGATCTATAACCCTGGCAGCCATTCCTTATACTTATCCTTCACTTACTCCAAAATCAAAAATGTCTACCATTGTTGCACCAATTCTGTCTGGAAAGGGAGTACCCATCTTTGATGGTAAAGACTTCCATCAATGGAAGCTAAAAGCTCAGTGGTATCTCGAATCCATTCATCATGAAATGCTCACTGTGCTAAATGATGGTCCTATCATCCCACAAACTATGGAACCAGTTGCCGCTACTGATGATGCTCCTGAGAGCATAAGGACAGTTCCAAAACTGAAACACACCTGGACTGATACTAACCGTCAGTTATTCAGTCTAGACTCAAGAGCAAAGGGAGTGATTGGTAATGTTGTTACCAAAGAAATACTTAATGCAATTATAAAATTGCCAACATCAAAGGCTATGTGGGATAGCCTATCAGTCACCTATGAAGGCACAGCAAAGGTGAAGTTGCAAAGAAAAAGCAACATGAGAAGGAAATATGAAAACTTCTTCTCAACTCCTAATGAAGACATCACCACTCTCTATAACAGGTTCAATATTGTCATCCATGATTTAATCAGTGTAGGCATTGTGAAAGAGGAAGGAGAGCTTGTTCAAAAGTTCCTGGATAGTCTTCCTCAACAATTTCTTGACATGACAAACTCTGTCAATGCTGCTAACAACATTGAGTCATACACTCTTCAAACTTTGTATGGTCTAATGTTGAATCGTGAGGAGAATAATGCTGCAAGACTGATCAACTGGAAGAAAACTGACAAGTCTTCCACTGGCATGGCTCTAGTTGTGCAACAGGCCTATACTGTGACTGAGCCAGATGAACCAGAAGTTGATCTAGCTGATGCTGAGACAGAAGAGCTTGAAACTCAAATGGCTCTTATGTCTATGAAGCTGGATCAGTTGAAAAAGAAGAGGCTTGGTGTTAGCTCTTCTAATACTGACCCAAGATCAGGTCTTTGCTATAGGTGTGGAAAGCCTGGACATATTGCTGCAAATTGTCATACCAAGTCTTCTGAGACTGACCAAAATGACAAGATTGCATACCGAGCAAAGAGGTATAGAGACAAATATGTCAAGCTGAAGAATTGGAGCAAGGGCAAGAGGGCAGAAGGGAATGGAGCACCTCATCAAGCACTTTACTCAGAAGTATGGATGGATGAAGACTTAAGTGATAATGAGGAAGAGATTGAGAATAAAGCCTTTATGGCTTTCACTGAAGATGATTTGAAGAGCTCCTTTGAAAAGGATATCAAAGAGGCTGAGAGGATGAGTGTTCATACTGATTGGGATTCCACTCAGTTGTACAAGGTAAGTTCCTTTCAAACTTATTCAGTGAATGGAAAAACTAAGATTTTTGAGTATATGATTGTTGATCTTAAAACTTCTGTACAAAAAGAAAAAGCTTTAAAATTAACAATTCAAGAACTTGAAAGGGTAAATAATGAAAACTTAGATAAACTAGCAAAGTATAAAGATTTAGAATTAAATTTTTCAGATTTAAAAGACATTAACCAAAGATTAGCTGATAAAGCTCATTTACACAAACTTGAAAAAGAGAAATTTGAAAAACAGTGTAAATCTTGGGGAAATGCTTCAATAAAATTAAATAAATGTTTAAATCGACAATTCCCAGAAAATGTGAGGGCTGCACTTGGTGTTGATCCTCAATTTAAAAATAGGAATAATTTTGCTGATTTATTTGAAGAGTTTTCTACTATGAACCCTATTAATTTTGTAAAAACTAAAACTTTATGTGAAGTTGGATGTCAAACTGAGTCAGATGATGAGGAAAATGAAATTTTAGAAAAACCTATTGGTCCCTCCATCTGCTCTAAGTGCTATACTGAGCTACAAGAACTCAGTATTGAATTTCATATAACGGAAATTTCTGATACCGAGCTCCCAATAGTTCAGTATGACACTTCTGCTGTTCCACCTTTTGAATTATTATTTAATACAACAACTTTTGAATTATATAATGATAATAAGACAACTTCTATCTCAAATGCTTCATCTAATACAGAAGTTGCAGGAACAGAAACATCATATACTGAGACATCTAAAGAACCTGTTAAAGTTGTTTCTTCAAAGCGTGATAAACAAAAAACAACTTCAACTAGGTCCTTAGTTGGCAGAGACAAGAAGTCTACCACTAATAATATTAGAAAGACTTCTCTGCCAAATAAAAAGAAGCAACCAGATCCTCCATCTCCTAAACCAGTTAAAAACAATGTTAATACACCTATTAAAAATGACAAAATTAACATTTTTAAAACACTTGGTGATCAGGTCAAATCTTTAAGTAAACAATTTGCAAAACTTGTTCATACTGACCTACCAAAAGTGAAACGTTTTTCTAAAATACCTTATGAAAATATGTTTAGAAATAGACCTAGAAAATGTTATAGGTGTCATCATACTGGTCACAAGGGAGATGAATGCTGGACTGATCTCTCAAGTCCTAGGTATTCAGTACCAAAGAAAAGGAGAGAAACTAAGTCAGTATCACCAAAGAAAACTTCTTAAGTTTCCCCCGAAGTGATACTGACCTCTCCACATAAAGAGATCAAGTCAAAATATGTTTATCCCACCAAAGGTCCCATTCAAAAATGGGTTCCTAAAAAGAACTAACTCTTATTTTGTGTCTTGTGCAGGGTGACAGAAAATGGTATTTAGATAGTGGCTGCTCAAGACACATGACAGGCAGTATGGAATACCTTCTCAATTATACTCCAGAGAAGGGTCCTTCTGTTAAATTTGGAGATGACTCGGTGGGAAAGACAAGAGGTTATGGTGTGATCAAGGCAGGCAACATAACTTTTAAAAGAGTTGACTATGTAGAGGGTCTTAAACACAATCTGCTCAGTATCAGCCAGATGTGTGATGATGACAATGAAGCTCGATTCAGGAAGGTTGCAGGAATCATCTACAATGATAAAGGCCAGCCTGTACTCATTGCTAGAAGAGAACATGATGTATATGTGGTCAACTTATCTGAATTAGACCCAACTATTCGAGTATGCCTGCTTTCTAAAGTCAAGCCAGAATTGCATTGGCTATGGCACAAGAAACTCTCTCACATCAACTTTAGAAATATCAACGAGCTCAGTATGAAGAAACTGGTGAGAGGGTTGCCCACTATTACTTATTCAAAAGATAAGTTATGCTCAGCATGTGAAATGGGCAAGCAGAAGAAGAGTTCATTCAAGTCCAAAGTCAATCATTCCATTAATGAACCTCTTACTATGATACATATGGATCTTTTTGGCCCCATCAGTACACCATCTTTGGCCAAAAAGATCTATACTCTAGTCTTGGTTGATGAATTTTCAAGATATACTTGGGTCATCTTCCTCAAGACTAAGTCAGATGCAACAACAGAAATCATTGCCTTTATAAAAAGAGAGGAACTTCAAAAAGGCAACAAGGTCAAGCAACTTAGAAGTGACAATGGTACTGAGTTTAAGAACTCAGTATTAGCCGATTTCTGTGAAGAAAAAGGAATCATTCAAAACTTCTCTGCAGCCTACACACCACAACAAAATGGTGTTGTAGAAAGAAAGAATAGAACACTGATTGAAGCTGCAAGAACTTTATTATGCCATGCTGGACTGGCACTGAGTTTCTGGGCTGAAGCTGTAAACTGTGCAAACTTCACTCAGAATAGAGCCACTATCGTCCAAAGACATCTGAAGACTCCATATGAGTTATACAATGGCAAGATTCCTAATGTGGAATACTTCCACATCTTTGGGAGTAAATGCTTTGTACTCAGTACAAAACAAAATCTCAACAAATTTGCTCCCAAAGCAAATGAAGGTGTGTTCATGGGCTACTCTCCACACTCTAAAGCTTTCAGAGTGTATATCATCTCAACCAAGATGATTGTAGAATCCATTCATGTCACATTTACTATTGAGATGTTGATAATAGTGGTAATGGAGCACAGGCCGGTCAAGATATTGAGATGCAGGATGTTCCACAAGTTCAAGAACCGACTCAACAACATATCTCTCCACCTGCACAGGATCCTGATGCTCCTCATATTGAAACAGTTTTTGATACTGAGTCCTCCGAAGACACACCACTGGTCCTTCAAAGAAGAAGAAGGAATCTTTCCCCTATCATTATGGGAAACTTATCATCTGAGGAGGTGCAGCCTGCAAATGTTCCATCATTAACTGCATCTCTTCAAGCCCAAAGCTTAGTTGCAGCCACCGCTGACCTTCCAGGTCCAGAACTAATTCCAACAGCTCAACCAATTGAGGAACCTCATGTTCCTCTTGATGTGGAGATTCAATATGAGCAAACTACACTGGAAGGTGCTCAGCAAGAAAGACAAGTCGGTATTGAAGATGTTGGTGCTGCACATCAACAAACACATGATGCTGCACCGACCTCTGCAGGTGCTAGAAGGGAACCTGACAGAGTCTCAGGTATGAATTTCTAAAAAGCCCTTAAACTTATATATATATATATATATATATATATATATATATATATATATTTCATTCCCAAATAGAGACTAAGTATTGGCCAGTACCAACTCAATACTGACCAAAGTCTCACACGATCTTTCACATATATATCCTTTTATGGCCAACATAACTAGCCCACTGCTGCTATGCGAAATTCATATACTGAGCACACAATTGATCATTGTCAGTCTACAGTTGTCTCAACTTAACGAGACAATAGTGGTTGATGTCACACTGACACCCACTGGTGATGCTTGAATCATGTCCAACTTATTTTTGAGTTGGATAGCATGATTCAAGAAATGATCACAAACCCTTAAGCCACAAAATCCAAAAATTTTCCATGGGGTTTAGCCACATTTCTGTTATCACTCTAATACCGAGTGATAAACATTGAAAATAATAAGAAGCACATCCCAGGCTTCGAATACCCAAACCCAAACCTTTTAGTAAATGTGACTTATCTTATACTGAGCTACTTAAATTTACACACTCACTTTTACTAAAATCTTCTTACACATGATATGCACAAGTCCACAATATTTCATCCTAAACCATATGAAATACAGACTTCACAAACTCTGTTTATATGATTATAGAATTAAACAACACCACAATTCTATTTGATAAACCCTTCTTTCTAACCAGTTTTATATTTTTGTTTCTTTAGCAACATCTGTGCAGGGAATTCAGGCATCACAGGCTGCAGGAGACCAAGTGACTCTGCAAGAAATCATGCAGCAAATTCTGGCCATCCAACATACTCAAAATATAATACTAGCCAGAATGGACACGATGAGTAGTGATATTGACTCAATAAAACAGTCAGTCTCACTACTTCAATAACCACATCAGTCTCCACAAACTCCACCATTTTCACATGGTGACCACAATGAAGAAGGAGAAGGAGATGGAGGTGCTGGTGATACTGATGCTGCAACTGAGCCCATGCCCTCTCCTACTCTTGAAGAACCTGAAGGGGACATGGGTGGTGATACTGATCCTCTTCCCTCCCCATCAAATGATAACAAAAAGGGGGAGAAGAGACAAAGAGATACCGAGGTTGATCAAACTGAGCCATCTGCTCAGGGGGAGAAAAGAAGAAGATTGAATGAAGATCAACCTCCACAACAAGAACAACAACATCAGCAAAGCCCTCATACTGAGCCACTTCGGATTCAGTATGAGAGAAGAAGACAAAGAACTAGGTCAGCATTACAAGTTCAAGACCCACTTGAGCCATCTGCTCAGGGGGAGACTCATACTGACCAACCACATCAAGCTTATACTGAGCCACCTGCTCAAGAAGAAAATAACTTACAAATTGTGGTCTATAGGCCTTTCATCTGGCCTATTGCTGATGATGAAGATGAAGAACATCCAGTGGCATCAGAAGAATTTTTAAACTTTGCACTGGATGAAGCAAATAAAGAAACCTCTTCATCATCATTCTCAGATGATGAAGAGCATACAAGAAAACCTATCTCACCTCAAGCTGAAGGACCTTCTAGAATTCCTAGAAGACCAATAACCAGAAGAATGACAAATGTGGTTATGTCCTCAGAATCGAGTGAAGAACAAGATCCAGCTCCTCTGATCTCAAGACCTATGAGATCTGCTCAGTTTACTGAGGAAAAGAGTGATGCTGAGGATGAGATTGAGGCCCAGAAATTCTTCCCTGTTAAGGAAGAACCTGAATCTGAGTCTGAAGATGTTCCAAGAAGATCTCATACTGTAAGAAGAACTGGAGATGAATTACTTGAACAGTATTGGAACATTGTGGCACAAAGAACAAGATATAGGGAAACAAGGATGGGTATGCTGAGGAATAAAGCATTTCTAAATGTAAGAGACATATACTGGCTAAATGAATTTGTCAACAAAATAAAGGTCAAAACTGTTGATAGATCAATTGTTGCAACTTGCACTGGGCCAGTCAGTCCTCCAATGAAGTTTTTCCTCCATGACATCCAAAATATGGGACTTCAAGATTTGTAACACCCAAAAATTTACAAGATTTTTAAAATTTTTGAAAATAAAATTATAATCAAAAGGTCCCATAAATAAATCTCAGATATTAATATTTAACATTTAAAACGTATTTATTGCGGAAATAGTTAAGATAAAGTAAAGTGTTTTAAAATATTAAATGATGTCCACATCAGTAATAAAAAGATACAGCGGTCAACCGTCCACCTTCTCCTTTCCTTTGCTGGTACCTGAAACAATGTGGGGGAAAGTTTGGGTCAGCTGGGGAAGCTGAGTGAATAATTCTCAAAATGCAAACAATCATAACATACAACACATGAGGGCACATCGGTGTACTCCTACTCAGAATCTACTCGATTAATTACTCAGATTTATTTCTCGGATTTTATTACTCAGATTTTAATTTATATAGCGCGCTTGTGTGACTTGGGACGAGAGATCAACCTCGCCCCTCCTCACACCTCAGATAGGCGTAAGCCAAAAACTCAAACGGGAGTGATCCCAAAACTCAGACGGGAATAATCCCAAAACTCAGACGGGAATAATCCCAAAACTCAGACGGGAGGTGATCCCAGGCATATAGCCAAAAACTCAGATGTGTGTTATTATGTTTTATTATCTCTTTAACATAATTATCTCAGATGCCCTAGCAAGTAGTAGCACAGAAAAAAAACTAACCACTTATCATTATTTTAGAAAAAAAAACTGGCAGCACCCGTCGGTCTCCCGGGAACTGCCATAACTCTTAACCTGTGTATTAGATTTATCCCATACTTTTACCATGAACAGTAGACCACCAGAACTTCATATTTCTGTGAGACGGTCACTGGCCAAAACAGACTCTAAGGGTCTCAAAACAGTGTCTCAAGGCAGACATATCGTACAGGTCATATTCCTAACAGCAGCATGTTAAGGTAGATATAACTTTTAAACCGTAATTCGGATTGACGAGAGGGTTGCGGCGTTGAAAAGCTAACTCAGAAATCAAGGTACTATCACGGGCCAAAAATCCAAAAGGTTATTTTAAGCAGGTCGAAACAACCGGGAACAGGAGGCCAAAATCTGCCCGAAAAGTATTTAACTTCAAACCCCGATTTAACAAACCCTACCCGTACCCGACTCAACCCGGTATCATATCACAAATTTACAGCAGCCCTGATCAAAACAGAACTCAGATTAAGACTTGAATGCCAAAAATAAAAATCAAAACTAGTGAGGAAGGACACAAGAATTTCTACCGAATCAGTACCACTTCCCGTTCGATGTAGGCAATCAGAATCTCGGAACACCGCTATCAATTCATTCACCTGCCTGCTTTGGTATACGTTTTCCTTGATATTGAAGTTGCTACTCCACGTGGCCTTCCTTGATTTAAATACCGCCTCATGCTTTAAGATATTACCAGCCACACATTGTTGAAGTGGGTCGGTGGTGGTAGAGGTTTTACTCCTCCGTCAAAGAATTAATTGCCAAAGCTTTCTTTTAACACAAACCCCCACCCATTACCACGTGACATGGCTGCTTCTTCCCTGCTCAAATTCCCAGTAGTTCGACACCAATGCTCGGTTAGAATGCAACGAGAAAAACGTTAAAGAGGACAAGAAACCGGAGAGAAAGGGGAAGGAAAATTGCTTACCGAATCAGACACACTAGATATTAACCTCCGCTCATTTCTGCTTGGTGACGGAAGGGACTGAAATTGCGATTGGAGATATGCTACACGGCTGGACGAAATCGAGAACAAATTAAAGAACTTATCGAAGAATAACCCGCTATAACCGGTGAACCACCGCTCGAATACTCACCGGATTTTTCCTACAATTTGTGAGTTCCTTTCTTGGCAGTAGTAGACGAGAATGGGCAGAAGAATTGTCGGCTGAGTGAGGAAGATGAAGCCGGAGAATTTACGATGATGATTAGGGTAAGCGTAGGAGAGAATTAGCCTTAAATATTGATTGACTTCGGGCTTTAAGCCTTCTTTTCCTTTGGTCGGACTTAAGCAGCGCATAAGAGAATTAAAATGGGCTCAGGCCCTTCTCACTTATCTCCTCTGCTCATCTAATCCACAGAATCAAGGGCTCGATCTTACTGCACCTGGGCCAGATTCGAGAACAATTGGGCATGGAAGATCTCGGTCTACTCGACAACTATTAAACTGGTTGGGGCTGAAAGTAGAACATGGGCTCGAGTCTCTCTTCTTGGAAACGAATCATGATTACATAATAGAGGGTTTTGGCCTTGGCCTACGGCCGACCTTGACTCGACAAAAAGAATAGACTCAACTCATACTATTAACTAAACGGTCAAAAATAATAATAAAAACGTCTACTAAAATGTACCGTCAGTCAAATTACAGGTCGTCTAAATACGAACCGTCTACTTCATTATAATTAACTTACTAATTATTCATTTTAAATCTAAATATGACGATTAAATTAATATTATTTATTTATTAAAATTTCAGGGCGTTACAACTCAACTCCACTTGAAATAGACTTCGTCCCCGAAGTCATCGCTCGGAAGAAGCACTGGTAGTAATCTCGCGTCTCAAATCATACTCGCCAACGACCCACGTCCTCAAATGGGGAAAGAAAACAAAATGATAAGGTTAAGAATGAAAAGGAAATTCATCAGAGTGACCCACGACATGCATACTCAAATGGAACAGAAGAATAAAAATGATAAAGTTATGAACCGAAAGAAACCCTTCATGGTGAATTTACTTAATAGGAAATGAACTCCAGATCACGCAAGTGCTCATACAATTATCCGCCTCTAGTGGCGAAAAACGATAAGGCTAAAAAGAAATAAGGTCAGGATGCTCACTATGGATCTCAGTATGCAAAGAAAATGTTGATAATGAGCATAACATACACCACGATACTCTAATGAAGGCGTCTTCTTGCTCTCGCATTCGGATACAGTTGTTGCACTTAGCGATTAACGTCGCATTGAATCACCGATTCAACTCCACTTGGAAATTTACTATTGATTTGTTAACGATACCAGATGCTCAGCGTAGTACCAGGTCATCCAACCCATTTGCACAATCACATTCGGATCTCTCATGACGATAACAAGTTTTCATGGAAGATTTTCTTCCCACACAACTCCATCAAATGACCACTTACACATTTTAGCAACGGTAAAAACTTCATTATCGACAATTTTCCACCAAAATGACTCGGAAGGTCCTCTACTCTATGGGTCAACAGTTTTTAACAGCATATTAAATAATTTAGCGGTTTACACCAATCAATTAATATAAAAAACCATGCAAATAAATCACAAGGAATATACATATCACACAAAATTCTCATATACTCAGGTATATAACTCCAAACTATGATCTGGAAATATAATTCAGAAGTCCCACTCAGAAATAAACTCAAAACATATCTCAGGAGTATAACTCAAAAATGTATAACCCAGGAGTAAACTTGTAAATCTTAACTCAGAAGCAAACTCAAAATTCTAACTCAGTAACAACTCATAAGGTAATAATATTTACAAGTAATAGCATTTGGTATAAATCACATTTTTTTACTCATTCTTATTACTACTCGCGTGTTCCAATTTACCAGCTTATAATACTTGGAATGATATATTCTCTCTCGACCGCGTTATTGATTCACAGAATAACTCTTCTTTAACCATTTCTCGTTACTTCACTCTATTAGGTTTGCATATTACCGATGTTGATAACCCTTTAAATAGTTCAATTTAACGATCTTGTCGTTTAACTCGTTTTATCAGCTCTCATTCTACTACATTTAGTGGTTTCTCGATAATATTTTAATAATTGTTTTCTCATTCGTCTAGTTTAACGATCCTTTACTAGACCGTTTCACTGATTTTACACAATTTAAAATGTCTCTTAATTATTTTGACCGTATCTACTCATTAATTTCATGTTATCCACTAAAAATTCCAATTAAATTCCATACTCTTATTTATAATGAATTCTCGTTACTCAAATTACGAATTAATTCCTTAGTTCTCATTTACTCAATTCGCAGTTACACTTTATTCTAAATCTTACGATTTACTCATGGTTCATCAATTCAGTACACTCTCGTCTTTTCGAAATTTCTCCTAAGTTCAATATAAATTTATTGAATAGTTGTTCTCATCTCAAGCTTGATAATTATTCATAAATAGAGTTTTCTCATATAATTTTATAATACCTCAAAACTCATAACACTTTATGATACTTCCAAAATTTGAATAAAATTTCCCGTTAATTTAATACTTTTCTCTTTTGACTCATTTTATTAATTTGCTTATGTAACTCGATTTGTAAATTTCATATAACTCAAAATTACTCCATAATTAATCAAAATAAGATTTTATCATTTAGTTCGTTTTAATAATAACTTATTACCAGTAAATTACCGATCTCATTTTAACTCATTTTTCTCAAAATTTCATTGTAGCAGTTTTCTCATATACAACTCATTAATAAGTTATCATCGCTTTAATTTAATGATTTCTCATTATCACATTTATAACCACCCAAGAATAAGTATACTGTCTTATTTTGTATATAATTGTATTATTACTACTTCCCTTTTGCACGATATTCATTCAACCCAATTAACTTGATTTGTTAATTTCTCCAGTAAACCCGATCTATCATTTTGTTGTAAACTCTATAATTACTCATAGAATAAATTTAATTATTCTCAACTGCTTGATTTGATAGTTACTCTTATAATTTATTTGATCAATTATATGTATCTAGATTTCGCACTTTAAATTCATACCAACAAAATCTCTCTGCATAAGCATCATGCTCATAATATTTATAAATAATAATTAATGATAATTATTTCTTGATAATTTTCCTTTTTACCCCTACTCAACTCCACTTGGAGAAAACTCGTCCTCGAGTTTGGCACTAGAATTCTCTATTATGATAACATAAACCACATATACTCACTCAAACAAATAACATGCATAAAATAAATTCACAATAACAAGCCTTGGTCCATCGTTCCCCTCAAAATCTCCCCATAACCAACCAAAAGTTCGGTGTGTACGATAATAGGGGCCCTTCTATTACTTTCGACACCTACCTTTGTTTGGTCACGGGTCAATCCCAAAGTTCACAACTTCCCACACATAAAAATAATCCACAAACAAATCACACTCAGAAGAAAGAAAAGTTTACTTTCAATATCTGATAAATACAGATATGCACTCAGCTGTGGTTACTCAAAACCTCATAAACATTACTCAGAAATCATGCGTATATTTAGTCTCATACGCGATACTCGGATAACTCAGATTCATAGAGATATTTCCACTTTGTTACTTTCACAATACGAATACCGTTTTATCTTCTACTCTTAGTTATCTCATTTGTCATTTCCCATGAATAACATTTACTCTTTCCCAATATTTTATCCGATTTATTGCCATCTCGAGCGACAATTAATATTTTTCTAGTTCAACATTCTCGAGTAATTATTCTAATAAGCTTATATAGCTCGTTTATTAGCTCTGCGTTAACTTAACAATCTCTCACTGAACTCGTTATGACGTCTTGCACTCAACTATTTAAACCACTTACTCATAATGTTTTCTCATTTTATTTCAATTTAATGATTCTTAAATAAATATTAATTTGTTGACTTTTCAACCTGAAATTTTCTCAATTATTACAACTCATGGTATTCACGAATTGTTAATTTCTCATTTAATAAGTTTAATATAATCACTTCTCTTTTAACACTATTCAATAATTCTCTTTAATACATTCTATAGATTCTTACACAAATTTGGAATTCCATATTAATGTATCTTTTGGTTGCTAAATCTTGATTCAATAACTTCTCATTATGCATACTCATTTTATTATCAAAATTTGGTTCGACATCTTTTCGTTTAGCTAAAATGTAATTATTTCCCATTTTATTGACTCAATAATTCTTCCTTTTACTCAACTTGAAAAATCCTCATAAAAAAAAAAATTCTTAATCAATTTGATTTACTAATCTCTGATTTACTCGTTTAAATGACTCGGTCTATTAAGTGTTTTCTCCCATATGAAAGTTTTTAATATTTTTCCAATACGAAAATTTAATACTCCTCTTTAATATTAGTAATTTTCTCTTTTCTCATTTACTCAAAGCATGCGAATTATAAATTAATATCCCGCTATTACACTTTTTGTTTAAAATTTCTCAGAATTTATAAAATCTCATTTCAACTCTATTAGATATTCCTCTAAATTGGAAACTTTTATTATTCTCATTAAAATTTATAATTCCTCTAGTATGCGTATTTGTATAAGCATAAATATATTAAACACTGGGAATTAAATCCAGAATTTTACTCAGAATTATGCTCTAAATTATACTCAAAATTATCAAACCTCGCATTCGTATATATATATATATATATATATATATATACATAGTATTTAGTCGTACAATTCATATGTAATTTTCGTATGTTATTATAACTTTTAGGGTTTATTTCACAGATGTAATCAGAAACAACACTCGGAAAAATATACTTAGAAATAAACACAAAAATCTCAGACTACTCTACTCATCCATACTCAGAATACAACATACATCTCAGATAAAAAAAAAAACTATCAAATATTACCAGCAATGGGGAAAAGCGAGAGGTCGACGTGACATGCTGTATGCTTGATGTGGAAACTTTACTCAGAAAATATTTTGCTCAATTCGCGTTTTATAACTCGAGACTCAAACTTGAGATTGAATCCACCCCTTGTGAATCCAAATCCCTCAAGTCAGAGCTCTGATACCAACTTGTAACACCCAAAAATTTACAAGATTTTTGAAATTTTTGAAAGTAAAATTATAATCAAAAGGTCCCATAAATAAATCTCAGATATTAATATTTAACATTTAAAACGTATTTATTGCGGAAATAGTTAAGATAAAGTAAAGTGTTTTAAAATATTAAATGATGTCCACATCAGTAATAAAAAGATAAAGCGGTCAACCGTCCACCTTCTCCTTTCCTTTGCTGGTACCTGAAACAATGTGGGGGAAAGTTGGGGTCAGCTGGGGAAGCTGAGTGAATAATTCTCAAAATGCAAACAATCATAACATACAACACATGAGGGCACATCGGTGTACTCCTACTCAGAATCTACTCGATTAATTACTCAGATTTATTTCTCGGATTTTATTACTCAGATTTTAATTTATATAGCGCGCTTGTGTGACTTGGGACGAGAGATCAACCTCGCCCCTCCTCACACCTCATATAGGCGTAAGCCAAAAAATCAGACGGGAGTGATCCCAAAACTCAGACGGGAATAATCGCAAAACTCAGACGGGAATAATCCCAAAACTCAGACGGGAGGTGATCCCAAAACTCAGACGGGAGGTGATCCCAGGCATATAGCCAAAAACTCAGATGTGTGTTATTATGTTTTATTATCTCTTTAACATAATTATCTCAGATGCCCTAGCAAGTAGTAGCACAGAATTAAAATAAATCAACAGCTGCTCAGATACTCAGATAGCATGTCAAACTCAGATAACAAATCAAACTCAGATAGCGGATCAAACTCAGATAACAGCTCAAGCTCAGATAACAATTATGGTGCAAGAAATGTAACACATAAGTCATGCATGTACAACGTTAAAACTGAATACACGGTGAGAATACTCACCTCGAGAAAACGTAAGCTCCAACGGGTTCACGGGAATCAAAGATACAGCACGCTATCTCCTAGACGGTCCTAAAACATAGAGCGAAACCCCAGATTAAAATCTAACCACTTATCATTATTTTAGAAAATAAACTGGCAGCACCCGTCGGTCTCACGGGAACTGCCATAACTCTTAACCTGTGTATTAGATTTATCCCATACTTTTACCATGAAAAGTAGACCACCAGAACTTCATATTTCTGTGAGACGGTCACTGGCCAAAACAAACTCTAAGGGTCTCAAAACAGTGTCTCAAGGCAGACATATCGTACAGGTCATATTCCTAACAGCAGCATGTTAAGGTAGTTATAACTTTTAAACCGTAATTCGGATTGACGAGAGGGTTGCGGCGTTGAAAAGCTAACTCAGAAATCAAGGAACTGTCACGGGCCAAAAATCCAAAAGGTTATTTTAAGCAGGTCGAAACAACCGGGAACAGGAGGCCAAAATCTGCCCGAAAAGTATTTAACTTCAAACCCCGATTTAACAAACCCTACCCGTACCCGACTCAACCCGGTATCATATCACAAATTTACAGCAGCCCTGATCAAAACAGAACTCAGATTAAGACTTGAATGCCAAAAATAAAAATCAAAACTAGTGAGGAAGGACACAAGAATTTCTACCGAATCAGTACCACTTCCCGTTCGATGTAGGCAATCAGAATCTCGGAACACCGCTATCAATTCATTCACCTGCCTGCTTTGGTATACGTTTTCCTTGATATTGAAGTTGCTACTCCACGTGGCCTTCCTTGATTTAAATACCGCCTCATGCTTTAAACTATTACCAGCCACACATTGTTGAAGTGGGTCGGTGGTGGTAGAGGTTTTACTCCTCCGTCAAAGAATTAATTGCCAAAGCTTTCTTTTAACACAAACCCCCACCCATTACCATGTGACATGGCTGCTTCTTCCCTGCTCAAATTCCCAATAGTTCGACACCAATGCTCGGTTAGAATGCAACGAGAAAAACGATAAAGAGGACAAGAAACCGGAGAGAAAGGGGAAGGAAAATTGCTTACCGAATCAGACACACTAGATATTAACCTCCGCTCATTTCTGCTTGGTGACGGAAGGGACTGAAATTGCGATTGGAGATATGCTACACGGCTGGACGAAATCGAGAACAAATTAAAGAACTTATCGAAGAATAACCCGCTATAACCGGTGAACCACCGCTCGAATACTCACCGGATTTTTCCTACAATTTGTGAGTTCCTTTCTTGGCAGTAGTAGACGAGAATGGGCAGAAGAATTGTCGGCTGAGTGAGGAAGATGAAGCCAGAGAATTTACGATGATGATTAGGGTAAGCGTAGGAGAGAATTAGCCTTAAATATTGATTGACTTCGGGCTTTAAGCCTTCTTTTCCTTTGGTCGGACTTAAGCAGCGCATAAGAGAATTAAAATGGGCTCAGGCCCTTCTCACTTATCTCCTCTGCTCATCTAATCCACAGAATCAAGGGCTCGATCTTACTGCACCTGGGCCAGATTCGAGAACAATTGGGCATGGAAGATCTCGGTCTACTCGACAACTATTAAACTGGTTGGGGCTGAAAGTAGAACATGGGCTCGAGTCTCTCTTCTTGGAAACGAATCATGATTACATAATAGAGGGTTTTGGCCTTGGCCTACGGCCGACCTTGACTCGACAAAAAGAATAGACTCAACTCATACTATTAACTAAACGGTCAAAAATAATAATAAAAACGTCTACTAAAATGTACCGTCAGTCAAATTACAGGTCGTCTAAATACGAACCGTCTACTTCATTATAATTAACTTACTAATTATTCATTTTAAATCTAAATATGACGATTAAATTAATATTATTTATTTATTAAAATTTCAGGGCGTTACAAGATTGGATAAAGATTGCTAGACTGATAAAGGAGATGCCCTCAAAATCCTCTGAAGCCCAAGTGATGATGGATGAAATCTGGGCTGTATCTCCTATATGCTATGAAAAAGGCATTCTTTATGCTGCAGAATACAGGGCACTCAGTGTGACGACTGAAGCTATGAAGAACAACAAACCTGAGTGCCTTAATACTTTCAGAATAATTCCCACATATACTGTTCCCTCTAACCTTATCTTTCAGGATCAAAAGAGTACCATATATCCAACATCTGGATATATGTATACTGACTCAGATGACAGGGAGTGCTTCATTACTGAAGCAGATTTGGTAACAGCTCCTATCAGCCATTTGGTGGGTCTTAAATGGATGATAACCAAGAGAGAAGATGCTTGGTTTAGAAAGAAGATAGTTGATGTACTAAACAACAGGCAAGATGAACTGAAGAAAAGAGAAGAGTTCATCCATGTGAAGAAAGAAGTCTTCTACGAGTTTGAGTCGATCAACAAAGACTAAAGAAGAAGACTTTGCAGCCTGTAGCTTATTTTTTTTGTTTGTTTATATCTTTGTAATTGTTTTGTTATCATTAGATAGGGGGAGATTGTTAAGCCAAAAAGCCTTACCCCTTTGGATCTTAAGATAACAAAACAACCTAGACTAGCTTTGATTAATATGTAGAATAAAATAGCTAAGTGTAGGTTTGATACTGAGTGATCAATATTGGAACTCAGTATCAGAGCTCAGTATCAGATAGTGATACTGAGTACAAGGACTGAGTAGAAGGACTGAGTTACAATATGTAATGGACTAAGATCAAATCCCTTGATCTTAGTCATTTTCCTACCTTAGTCCTTCGGTTACTCCTTTGCCCATTATGTAAGATCTCTATATCATTATAAATAGAGATCATCTTGGAAAGGAGAACTCACCAATTCACTTTACACTTTCATACCTTTTGTAATTGATCAGTGGTCTTGTTATTCCGCAACAAGCCACACTTAGTGGAATTATACATTTGACTCATATCTTGTTCTTATACAATATTTGTCTTAGAGTTATAATTAACCAATCAATTAACCACCTAAACCAGGGCGTTGTGACCTAACAATACTAGTAGTTATATATATCTAAATTCTATGTTTTTATTTGTTATTTGCTTTATTGTCATCATATATGCGATGTTTAGAACATTGAATTGGACGAATATAGTGATTATATGTGGTATACCTTGTTTATAATCTTTTGATAGATGTCTTGATTGTTGGAATATCCTTGTAATGTCTCGCTTGACACAATTCAAGTCATATGAATTCCTTGTGCTGCATCTCGGTTTCATTGTCCTTGTATGAGATTCATTTGATATTGATTCGGGTTATGATAATCCTCTTGTTCCGGTCTCTTGGAGTTTGTCTTTGTTGATATTCCGTTTTATATCGAATGTGAGTTACCCGTATGAATTCCTTGAGAGATGATTTCGTTTAGTGAGGACCCACGGCGGCTTGAGTATTACTTTGTGTAATATGTTGAGCGGTGGTCGCGGGGGTACCTGGCGGAGGAGTGGTATGGACCATGGTGGTGAAGCTGGGTCATGGACTCATTTAGGGGTGGATGATCACCTTCACCGGCCTCATTCCCTAATGGCCTAAAGGGGAATGACGCACTTTGATTCGTTTGGATTGTATTTAGATATCGTTGATTCATGACGTAGTATTGTCTGGCGGTTACGGTGGTTACGGATGATTCTGGTTGATTATTGATTTGGTGATTGGTTCTCGATTGTGTTTATTATCTGGCGAACTCTTGTTGATTCTTGTGATGAACTTGGATTCTCAGTGTCAGTCATCCAGTAAGTCTCGTTGATCTCGGATAGGTGTTGATACTCGGCATGTCAGACTCTCGATAAATCTCATGTTAAGTTGCAAAGTCTCTCGGTTAGTTATGTATTGACTTGTTCTTGCTATAATGTGAATTCCCTGAATTGTTCTACATCATTTATATGCTTTATTATTTTGTTTTGTATATAATGCTAGTATTGTTTTGTGCTTTATGAACTCGCTAAGCTCGTTGTAGCTTACCCGTTTAGTGGACATTCATTTTACAAGAAAATATAAGAGAAAGCAGATAGGATCTTGAAGTTGATCGGAGGTTTAAAGTTCTAATTTTGGTATACATTTAGGTATGCGGAAATTGAGTAGTTATGTATTTTGATTATAGTTAGTTGGTTTGTATCCATAGTAATTATTGGTATGTAGCGAGATCTTGGTTCGGTTGCTATCTTTTGTATAAACATTATCGGATTCAAATGGTTTATTGTAATTAGATGGTTATTGGAAAGTTGTGAGTTTTGATTGGCGGGTATTTTGACCCGGTCGTTACATTATGGTATCAGAGCATTAGTTTGAGTGAATTAGGTATCGTGGCGGTACTTAGACTCAAACTTAGGCGGCGATGGTATAGTGTATAGGTTATGGGTTTAGGATGGATACAAACCATAGGTTAAGTCTAGAATGTGGGTAAAGGGTAAATAATAGGAAATGGTATGGTTAATGAAATAATTGTGTGTTCTTAAATTTCAGTAAATCCTGGATCAAAGAAGTAGTAATCGTGATCATGGGAATCCTGAAGGAGAGGAACTTCATGTTTAACCCGAGGTTTGAAACCGCTTAGTCAAATGGAAGAGGATTAAGTGTATGTTGTGAAGAGAGATTGATGAGTAGGGTTGTGAATGCGGTTTGTTCTATGTTTGAATAACATAGAAAAGGAGAGAAAATTAATCTGAAGAATAGAGTGGTGATTGAATTTTCAATTGAGAAATTTGGAGTGATATCATTAAAACATTTCGTAGAAGTGGAGCTACCGAATTTACAAGTGTACCTGATCCCGTGGAAGCATTGTTGTGTATCGAAAACACAGACAATGAAAGGCATTGACTTCATGAATAATTCATGTCAAATATTAAGTGAGGAAGAAGAGTATCATATGTTTGGGGGAATCATTTAGTATATATATATATTGTCCTAATGATATGTGAATAAGGCTTGAGACAGAATTCTTGGAAATTAGATTAGGATCAATGTAGCTAGGCGAATATGAAATGGTGTTTAATCAGGAGGCACAGTTTGCCACAAAGTTCATTCTAAATGGAGTAAAGAAAGTTTAAATTTATGTGGAAGGTTTAGGTACGAAGATTAAGATTTCATTAGCAACTGTGGTATTCCTTTGTTCGCGAAAGCTGTACAGGATGCTTGGAAGCGTGAGCTTGAGTTGAATCCACGTGGAGTGTTGACTCCTGAATTTAAATGTCATATAATGAAACATTGTATTTCCCCGCCCGTTCAGTATCAGTTCTCTTCGAATCAGACATAAGTAAGGTTTATGTGAAAATAATATATTATGAGCATAACTTTGATAATTTTGTAGTCGGATGCTTATCGTAAATGTCGACAGTGTAGCAGGATTCATCATGAACGATGTGAGAATTATAGTGGACCTTGAAGTGTTATGGTTGTGGTGAAGACTGACGTATAAAGTCTAACTTTCCGTTCAAGGATACAATTATTACTTTTGCGGAATGTTGGGGTAACAAAGGCGTCAATACTCTACTCATTCTAATTAAGCAGTTGAAAGTAAAGCTTTGGTTTAATTGTCTTCTATGGCGGATACTCTAAGAAAAAAGGAGGAGGTTCCTAGGTGAAGAGGTTGTGTGTTCAAATCATTTCTGAAAAAGCCTACGAGAATGCTAACGTCAAAATTGGTACATTTCTTGTTAATGCTCTAATCGTTCATAGATTGTTTGATTATGAAGATTCTGATTCCTTGTGTGTCATTAGAATTCGTTTGATATTTAGTATTATTTTCTTATCTGATGATGGATCTAATAAATATTGATGTTATGAGTAGTGAAACTCTATTGGCCACAATGAGTATATGGATTTAGTTTTGAAATTTATAATCACAAATTCCATATTGATCTAGTGTTCACAGAATTTGCCAAGCTTAAATATTGTTATTTGAAATGGATAAGATATTGAAGTATACGGGCCGCCTTATGTGTTTTAAGAAAATGGATCGGACTTTGGTTGAAAAGAGAATAACCCGAGTATGTGTAAGGTAAAAAAAGAATGGAAACTTAATGAACAAATTTGTCCCTGTAAGTGGTAATTCTTTTTCCGTCAATGCGTTAGTGATGTAAAATGGGTATTGTGTACCGAGATGATATTGTTATCCTCGACGAGTTAGATAGGCGACGAGCTGAAACTTGAGACCCAAGAATAATAAGACTAAAAGAATGTTGAAGTGTAAAACATGGATGAGCTGGAACTATAGTAGGATTAGTCATAAAATGAGGTTGAAATATGATCATGTTAGTAGATGTTGACTAAATTGGAACTAGAGTAGTATAAATTGAATATAATGTGGATATTGCGGTGGTTATAATGCAATTAGTTAAACATAAATTGCAGTATCATGTACTTGGATTCAATTGTAATTAGTTAAAATTGAACTGGAATCAGTAAAAAGTTTTGGCTATGCATATCGAACGAGTAATTGGTTATGGTAGGAAGTTTTGACCATTCTTATAAGATCCAAATTTCATGTTGGCAATAGTATAAATTGAGAACTTGTTAAATGGCATAAAAGTTTGATGTGATCTGAGGAATAATTGGGAACGAAGTTATTGATAGTGAGGAAGTGTTTAATAACTGGTTATGGATATTTAAAATTGATAATGTGAAAAAAAAATGTACTAGAAATAGCACAAAAATTCGAGGTTAATGGACATGACTATAAATAAGGATTATGAAGGAACTATACTTACTGTAACTAAGCTTTAAAGTGCAATTAGCAATTGAGGAATGATGGATGACTAATTGCTGACCGAGTTGACTTTACAGACATGAATTATTATGATGCGATCGAGCAATCGAGCGATGTCTAAAAGATTGAAAGGAGTTTGATGCTAGATGAAAGTATGTTGTAAATGAATCTCTAGTGAATTTTAAATGAAGGAATACCGACTAGTTATGGGTATTGAGTAGAAAGTATGAATATCGATGACACAATTGGAATTAGTCATATGGAATTAACATGGAAGACCAAATTACACATGAGAAAGAATAGAAGGGAAGTTTATATATATACCTAGTGAAATGGTTCCTTTGACTGAAGTCAAATTTATAGAGAAATTGAAATATGCTTAAGAATCGGAAGAAATTGAAAGACTGTAGTTAGTATTAACCTAATGGAAGGTAATAATGTGATGACTATAGAGGTAAGTGCTCTTTGGAAAGTATAGATGATGTGATCAATGAATACCATACTAGTTAAGTTATTTGTTAAAATATTATGACAATATTAAGAATTTGACCCGTTTTAGGGAAAGATCAGTTAATCATGAATATGTCATAATATGAGTATTGACATGGTTATAATGTAAGTATTTAAATATTAAATCTTAGTTGGTATGGTTTGAACCGTCCAGGAAATAATCGCCTAAATTTAATTGGTAAAAGTAGCAACTCTTAATTTTACTTATAAAATAAGTGTATGATTATGACCATGGTATGAATGGAGGAATTACAATCAATATGAGATTTGGCCCGTTTGAGTCATTAAGTAAGATTGAAGTTATCCGTTGGGCGAACGTATTTCATATGCTACTTTGTTTAAATCAACATGATTTCGGGGACGAAATCCTCAAAAGGAGAAGGTAATTGTAACATACGTATTTTCATTTCCTCTAAAATATATCTTTAAAGTTTAAGTAACTTGAATTATGTGTCATAAATTCTCAAAACATGTTTGCCATACTTTAGTTGTGTTTAGTGCAAATATGGTAAATATCATAACTATTAAACGATTAAGATGAGAATGTATGAGAAACTATATTTAAATGACCGGTATAGGTTAAATTCTTCAAATATGGTATATAAAAACGTCATTTTTGGGAAATGTTTTCTGAATTATTTTTATCAAGGATTATAAATAATTTCGTTACGAACGCGTAGGCGAAAACCTCATCGAAAATGAAGGTCCGAGCGAAAAGTTATGGGGTTTTAAGTGTTTAGTAGTCAAAATGGGTACCAAATGGGTCAAACCCGACCCAACTCGGATTTAAGACCCAAAACCCACGAAATTTCTCCATTTTCTTCCTCATTTCTTCCCCAAAACCTCTCTAAACTTCTAGAAACTTGTAGAACATCACCATGCATGGATTATTTCACAAGAATTTGGTGAAATCTTACAAGATAATTGAAGATTTTAAAGGTATAGCTTCATCCTTGAGTTGGGTTTTCATTTGAGTACAAGAAATCATGAAATTAGGGTTAAAGTTCTGTTTAAAACATTCTAGTATCATGATATTATGATTAAGTTATGTTAGATATCAAGTTATATAGCTAAAATCATTGGTTAATTGTAAGAATTAGCCATTTTCGAATTTGAAAATCATGATTCTGCATTGTTTTATAAAAATCATAGCAAATTGTAGAAACATCGTTTAATGGTGATTCCAGTGGCATCTGAACCGTATTGATGTCTTCTTTGTTTCTTGTTTTGGTCTTAAAACTAAATTTTGGGTCTAAGAAAGGTTAAAATCGTAGTTTGTACAAATCTGTCAATCTGGATTCTAACAGCAAGATATTGCAGTATTGTAAAATTAATGTAAAATCATAGAAAAATCAGAAAAATATGAGGCCAGGGGCATTGGAAACATACTAAACCGTACCACGAATCCTGAAAATTTCATTGTGTAATTAGGAGCTTAAGTATGTCATAAGTGAGCATAAACAGAGGGCTGTATAATGGGTTAACATGTAAAGTTGTCAATTGAGAAGAGTATAGATAGGGTAAACGGTAATATTTGTTTATGAAATTTGGTATTTATACTCCAGGGGTTATATAGAACATATTGGGAGCTTGTGAAAAGTGTCTACACCTTGTAAACTCTATTTCTGATTGAGGCTTTCGGTTTGAGTTCGCGCTCGAAACAACACTGTGAGTTCATCTATGTACAACTGTATACTAGTAGTTATATATATCTAAATTCTATATGTTTATTTGTTATTTGCTTTATTGTCATCATATATGCGATGTTTAGAACATTGAATTGGACGAATATAGTGACTATATGTGATATACCTTGTTTATAATCTTTTGATAGATGTCTTGATTGTTGGAATATCCTTGTAATGTCTCGCTTGAAACAATTCAAGTCTTATGAATTCCTTGTGCTGCATCTCGGTTTCATTGTCCTTGTATGAGATTCATTTGATATTGATTCGGGTTATGATAATCCTCTTGTTCCGGTCTCTTGGAGTTTGTCTTTGTTGATATTCCGTTTGATATCGAATGTGAGTTACCCGTATGAATTCCTTGAGAGATGATTTCGTTCCGTGAGGACCCACGTCGGCTTGAGTATTACTTTGTGTAATATGTTGAGCGGTGGTCGCGGAGGTACCTGGCGGAGGAGTGGTATGGACCGTGGTGGTGAAGCTGGGTCACGGACTTATTTAGGGGTGGCATTATCACCTTCACCGCCCTCATTCCCTAATGGCCTAAGGGGGAATGACACACTTTGATTCGTTTGGATTGTATTTAGATCTTGTTGATTCATGACGAAGTATTGTCTGTCAGTTACGGTGGTTACGGATGATTCTGGTTGATTATTGATTTGGTGATTGGTTCTCGATTGTGTTTATTATCTGGCGAACTCTTGTTGATTCTTGTGATGAACTTGTATTCTCAGTGTCAGTCATCCAGTAAGTCTCGTTGATCCCGGATAGGTGTTGATACTCGGCATGTCAGACTCTCGATAAATCTCATGTTAAGTTGCAAAGTCTCTCGGTTAGTTATGTATTGACTTGTTCTTGCTATAATGTGAATTCCCTGAATTGTTCTACATCATTTATATGCTTTATTATTTTGTTTTGTATATAACGCTAGTATTATTTTGTGCTTTATGAACTCGCTAAGCTCGTTGTAGCTTACCCGTTTAGTGGACAAACATTTTACAGGAAAAGATAAGAGAAAGCAGATAGGATCTTGAAGTTGATCGGAGGCTTAGAGTTCTAATTTTGGTATACATTTAGGTATGCGGAAATTGAGTAGTTATGTATTTTGATTGTAGTTAGTTGGTTTGTATCCATAGTAATTGTTGGTATGTAGCGAGATCTTGGTTCCGTTGCTATCTTTTGTATAAACATTATCGGATTCAAATGGTTTATTGTAATTAGATGGTTATTGGAAAGTTGTGAGTTTTGATTGGCGGATATTTTGACCCGGTCGTTACACAATATCAAACACAGAGACCGCAACAAGAAAGAAACCGCAATATTAAATTCAACACTGCAACAAAAGAGAAACCGCAATATCAAACACAGAGACCGCAATAAGAAAGAAACCGCAACATTAAAGCATAAAACGCGCTATTAGTTATTCGCACACTACACTAGATAACGTAACCGCAATATTAGTTATTCGCACACATGATAAAGTAACCGCAATATTTGTTATTCAAAATAAACAAAAAAAAATCATTCCACAATATATATAAATAAATATATATATATATATATATATATATATATATTATATTCTATTTAAAATCTAGCTCTTATATATTTAAAGATAGCACCCAAAAACATACAACCGCACAGTAACTTAATGTCAAAAAAATATACACTTGCAGGTTGTGATCATTGTAATGAACCATGTTTCAAAAATTTACATCTATATGTTCGAAAATTTACACTTGCTTAATTGCTAACCTTCAATAAGTGGCATCACTTTGCTTGCACCTCTTCATCCATTCGTGATACAGTGGCAACAACCTTGCTATGTATTCACGAATCATAGAAGCATCAAAACTCTTATTAGTCTTCCAAATCTGCTCATGAAAAACAATTAATATCAATAATTTTTACATCTAAATGAGTAATATTTTCAAACTATAACATAAACTTAAAAATTGGTTGATGTTAAACTGTATGGTCTGTAAAAATTCTTCAATATGTCGACTAACAATGTAACCACATTCCCAACTTTGGTCTTGTTTCCAGCACTGTAATATTTCAATATATTGTATATTTTATACATCTTAAATAAATTGGTAAAAAAATGGAAATTGAAAACATACAGTTGTGTTTATCCATTTAAATCTACGGGGAAAAATATGATTGATTACTCCTACAAGAGTGTAGTAATCGGGACCAGATTCACGCTTTAAAGAATCAACAATATATGCAATATTCGTTTTAGGACAGAGGATAAAAAGCATCCAGTGTTGCCTGCAAGTAAACACAAGCAATTAATCAAAGTTACTTGCTTGTATGATGATTTAAAACATCCAGTGTTGCTTGTATTATGGAAAATCAAATCTTACGCTTGATAGTATGGTGCAAGAATGTATGACTTGCTTGGATGATGATTTAAAACATCCCTGATATGTTGGATGACATGGTTCTTGTTGGTACGACATTCTGGCTCGGTAATATAGTGTGCATTGAAAAATGCACATCGTGAATTGCTGCCCGCCATTGCATAATAATACCTTAAATATACAACATAAAGTTAATAAATACAATTATACCCAAATATTAAAATATTAAGCTTACATTGACAATCAATGTATCATGCTGCTATCAACCCAATGGAATCGAGCAAATTGTAAAACCTCGGTGGCTGGGATGCCTTCTGTATATGTCTCATGATACATACCCGGAGGGAAAGGAACACTAAGACCATATTTGTTATATTTGAAGAATGCATCAAGTATTGGGATAAATTGGGGAGCATCGGCCAATACCTTCGCATAATGCTCGTCGTACTGAGGATCTAGAGGAACATTCTTGGGTTCGGGTTCTGTTTGGGCTTCGGGTTCTGTTTGGGCTTCGGGGATGGTTCGGGCTGGGTTATCGGGTTGAGGTGTGGTGACGGTTTGGGCTGCGGTGGGTGTTTGGGGTTTAGGGACTGTTCGGGCTGGGCTGTCGGGTTGGGCTTCTGGGACTGTTTGGGCTATGGGGACTGTTTGGGCTGGGATAATGGTTTGTGCTATGGGGACTGTTTGGGCTGGGTTAATGGGTTGGGCTGCGGTTACGATTTGGGCTGCGGGGGTGGTTTGGGCTGCGGGGATGGTTTGGGCTGCGGGGACGGTTTGGGCTGCGGGGAATGTTGGATCCTCCGATTGCAACTACAACAAGTAATCATAAAAACATTAGTATTTAAAAATAATGATTAAAATAATGATAATGATAAGACTAACCATGTGTGCATATCCATAAAACTCTTGGTCTAAAGGGAATGGTGAAGTTTCGGGCATTTCCGGTATATACACATTGTTTGTTGACAAATCAAATGGAGAGGATTCTCTCAAGTCCCTTTCTGGGGAATTGACAAGCCCATCACCGATAAGCTAAAACATCTCTACAAAGTTAGATAAAAGCGTTCACGAACAATAAAACAAAAACTAAAATATACCTTCACTGCATATCTTGGCCACTGTACTATACTATATGGCAAACTCTCAACCAGTTGAACATCATTTGTTTTTGTGAGAGGATGTACAGGCAAATCCTCCTTTCCTGCCACGATCGAATCAACTTGGACTTTTACACCACCATCGGCAATCTGTTTATTATGTAACATTTGGAATACCACAGTTGGCCATAGTCGTCCATAACCAACTTTGACTAAATGGGCATCAGCCACCCTAACTAGCAACTCACACAGTGACAACACCTGTAAAAACAAATACAATTATAAGGCTGGATAGTATAGGGTGCAAAACTTTTAAATTGTTACCTCAATAGGTGGATAGTGTTCCACCGTTCCACGGGACCCACATGAATCATGGTGGCTTGTGTTGACCGCGGGGGTACTTTGCGGGATCACATTTCTAATCAATGCACCTTTAACCTTTGTGTATCCAATTACCTCGGATACGGTCCGAGATCGTCCCCATGCTCGGGTCCTAAGAGAACAATTAAAGGATCCTTCTTATTTTCTGCATAAGTACCATCCGCTATCATCCTTTTCTCTTCCGCGAGCTACAAAAAGTATTTGTTTACCAAAAAGATAAAAATCTTCAATTAAATAAAACTTAGTTTACCAAAACATGGAAATTGTCCATCGCTTCGTTAGGAAGTTCAAACTTTCCTTCACTATTCTTAACTGCACAACCCATCAAAAACAACTTAGACCGTTCATTTTGAATCTCCGAAAGAACACTATGGTTTTGTAGAAGTTCAGACCAAACTGCATCCTTTTTATTTTTTTTAAAATGGGTCCACCCGCTTCGGCCCACGCGGACCTTGAATTGTCTGCTTGCATTGCTTGCCAGTGCTTTCTCCCTTTTTAGCTATACAAATTAACAAGTTATTAATAATAAAATATTGTACAATACTAAACATATAATATAATTAAGAGATACCATAAATTCTGGGGTGCTTCTTTGTGCCTTAAATGCTTCCCAATCATCCCTTTTAAGAAACTTATACTTCTCACAAGCATCCTTACTTGTAAGGACGAAATGTTTAACAAGCCTAGATTTAAAAGTAGTACCAATTTTCACAGCTTTCTTCCTCATTAACTCTTTTGCATCATCGTTCTCGATATTCCACATATTCTACAATTTAGAGTAAATAAATTATATGCTATCATCACTTAACAACTATTTTATATTTCTAATAAATATATACCTTGGTATCCAGCCATAGTTGTTCATATATGTCTTTGTCCATTTTGCCCATATCAGTTGCTAGCGGGAAACGATGTTGAACCGTCATCCCAAACCATGACGTCAGTTCTTTACTCAGAGGGATATGATTTTCATCAAATTCAGTTTTATATACATCTTTGCTATATTTCTTCCCAAAAGATGCAGGACCACGTTCGCCTCTACGTCTCTTACGTTCTTGATTATCGGCCATTTCTGCAGAATTACGACACAAATGCGTGAACATAATACGTTAACAGAAAAAGATGATTAAGAACGAATGCATAACAAACACAAGAAATCATTAATAGAATACTTTAATACCTAGCTTGGTGAAGGAATATTGGCGATGTAACGGTAAACTAGGGTTTAGGTCGACGAGAGGTACTGATTAAGGTTTTTGGAAAAGTGATTACGGATACGACGTGGTGAAAGCAACTTCGGTTACTATCTAACGTGACGAAAACGACGGTGAATTCAAACTCCGGCGAACTAGTGCAGAGTGATTTTGGTGAAGAAAACGGACGGTTTGGTCGATTAAGGTTTTGTGCAAAAGTGATTAAGGATTCGATGTTTGGATAACTTATGTTTTGGGATTTGAAAATTTGGAATAATCGATTTCGTTTTAGCGGGTCTTTATTTCGTTTTAGCGGGTTATTTTATTCTATTTGTTACCGCGGTTTATGTCCATTAGTTATTGCAGTTTTTTTGTTGTTGCGGTTGGGCGAATTAGTTGTTGCGGTTTTGTTAATTTGTTGTTGCGCTTTTGAGTTTCATTTTTTTACACCTACAAGAACGTTGCATAGTAACAAATTCAAATTGTTAAAAAATGTTACACATGAATAAAACAGTAGGTTAATTATAAATTTGCATAGTACTAAAACACATATATAATACAAATATTAATTTTCAATAATATATAATAGATCGAGTTATTAAATATATGTTCCTTCTCCGTCAGTTCGTACATATGAGCTTCTATTCATGTTTTCAAAATTCCTGGGTTCGATACCGACGGAAAATGGTGGTAAATCATCGAAGTTGTCGTGTTCTTCTTCATCCACAACATTATCAACCCCAAGAATACGTCTTTTACCTTGCAACACAATGTGGTATTTTGCTATGCTTGGATCTTTGACGAAAAAAATTTGTGATACATGTGTTGCGAGAACGAATGGGTCGGATTTGTAGCCATTAGTTTCAAGATCGACAAGTGTAAAACCTTATTCGTCAACTTTAACACCCGTACGGTTATTTACCCACTTACACTTGAACACTGGGATTATGAAATCAGAATACCGCAATTCCCATATTTCTTCTATCACACCGTAATAAGAATCTTTTGCGATGCTTATCAATGTATCTTGATCACGCCTATCGATTTCGGTTGTTGATGCTATTACTGTAACTCCACTATTTTGCACTGTACTTTTTCTATCTTGATCTTTGGTGTAAAATGTATAACCATTAATATCATATCCTTGGTAAGTTCTTACTCTAGCATCTGGACTTTGTCCCAATTTTTTGACAGTGTCATCAACGTCGTCACTTGTTGTCACCCTCTCTTTCAACCAACTTGCCAAATCCTTGTTTTGGTTGTTTATGTACCACACTTGTTGTTTACTCGGGTTCGTCGACTTTAACATATCCATATGTTCATCAACATATGGAGTGAGGCATGTCATGTGCTTTAAGATTACTAAACGAGCAACTCGTAGTTCTCCGTGCATTGGCACTATTATCTTAAAAGCTACTCCTCCCTTTCCTTCAAGTCGACCTGAATGGCGACTTTTAGGAACGCCAACACTTTTGACACCTTCCATATAGCATAAGAAAAACAAAATATATAATAAATTAATTTTTGCTATAGTTGATCATATATATTAAATACGTACCTTGGCAGAACTCAATCACCTCTTCAGAAGTATACCCTTCAATAATACTTCCCGCTGGTCGATTACGGTTTCTTACATAACCTTTCAATATTCCCATGTATCTTTCAAAAGGGTACATGTAACGTAGAAATACAGCACCACATGCCTTAATCTCTTGTATGATATGAGATATTAGGTGAACCATTATATCAAAAAATGATGGTGGAAAGTGCATCTCTAGTTCACGAAGGATAACATAAACGTCTTTCTCCCATTTGTCCAAATCTTCGACATCAACAACTTTCGTATGAATATTGTTGAAAAACAAACAAAGCTTTGTGATTGTATGTCGGATATCATCTTGTAAAATTCCACGAATTGCGATTGGAATCATATGTGTCATCAAAACATGACAATCATGAGACTTCATCCCAAGCAATTTATAATCTTTCATTGATACAAATCTTTGAATGTTTGCTGAATAAGATGACGGAACCTTAATATTGTGCAAACATTGGCATAACTTTTTTTTCTTCTTTCGTTGTATTATAACATGCGGGTGGAAGATCTTTACGTATTCCCATCTCGACCATGTCATTTCGAACCTTAATACCATCTTTAGTTTTATACTTAATATCCAATAATAAGCCTATCAAGCTCTCACATACGTTTTTTTCTATGTGCATAACATCAAGGCAATGTCTAACATCTAAATGTCTCCAGTAAGGCAATTGAAAAAATATGGACTTCTTTTTCCATATGGCATCATTATCAATACGGAATCTCTTACCCAACACAACATTAATATTTTCAACTCGTGAAAATGTATCAAATCGTTTCTTCACCGTCCTGACCTCGACAGTTCCGTCAAACTCAATCGTCTTCTTCCTAAACGGGTGACTCTTGGTAAGGAATCTTCGATGTCCCATGTATACAGTTTTTTTACAATTTCGTAACCACACCGAGCTTGTCTCATCTTCACAAACAGGACAAGCTTTCTTACCCTTCGTTTTGTATCCTGACAAGTTACCGTATGCTGGAAAGTCATTGATAGTATAAAAAACCATGGCCCGCAATTTAAATTGTTCTTTTCTATAAGCATCGTATACATCTACACCATCACTCCAAAGAGTTTTTAAGTCATCAATCAAAGGGGATAAATAAACATCAATATCATTACCCGGTTGTTTCGGACCTTGAATCAACAAGGACATCATAATGTATTTCCGTTTCATGCATAACCATGGTGGGAGATTGTAAATGCATAAGAGAACTGGACACGTACTATGACGACTACTCATGTTACCGAAAGGATTTATCCCATCCGAACTAAGCCCAAACCTGTTAGGTCACAACAACCCTGTTTTAATGTTAATTGATAGAGTATTATACTTAGAGAAATATTAGAGTGATTACACAAGAATATAGTCAATGTATAAATCCACTAAGTGTGGCTTGTTGCGGAATAACAAGACCACTAATCAATTACAAAGATATAAAAGTGTAAAGTGAATTGGTGAGTACTCCTTTGCAAGATGATCTCTATTTATAATGTTATAGAGATCTTACATAATGAGCAAAGGAGTAACCGAAGGACTAAGTAAGGAAAATGACTAAGATCAAGGGATTTGATCTTAGTCCGTTACTATACTGAGTATCACTCAGTCCTTCTACTCAGTCCTTCTACTCAGTCCTTGTACTCAGTATCACTATCTGATACTGAGTACTGATACTGAGTTCCAATACTGATCACTCAGTATCAGACCTAAACTTAGCTATATTATTCTACATATAAATCAAAGCTAGTCTAGGTTGTTTTGTTATCTTAAGATCTAAAGGGGCAAGGCTTTTTGCCTTAACAATCTCCCCCTATCTAAAGATAACAAAACAATTACAAAGTGATAAACAAAAATTACAACAACATAGGTAACAATATCTTCTTCTTCATTTGCTGTTGATGGCTTCATTCTCATGGAAGACTTCTTGTTTGATGTGGACAAACACTTCTCTGCTTTTGAGTTCCTCCCTTCTGCTATTCAGTACTGCAACAATCTTCTTTCTGAACCAAGAGTCTTCTTTCTTGGTGATCATCCATTTTAGTCCAACAAGGTGACTGATTTGAGCTCTTGGAAGATCTTCTTCAGAAATGAAGCATTCTCTATCCTCTGAGTCAGTATACATATATCCAGAAGTTGGATATATGACACTCTTTTGATCCTGAAAGACAAGGTTAGGAGGAAGAGGATACTTTCTAAGATACTTGTATGTATGAAGGCATTCTGGTCTGTTGTTTGAGTAAGCCTCAGTCATAACACTGAGGGTTCTGTACTCTATTTCATGAAGTAAATCCTTCTCATAACATACTGCAGCTACTGCACAGATCTCATCCAAGACTATTTGATCATAAGTTGATTTCTTTGGAAGCTCTTTGATCAGTCTTGTGATCTTCACCCAGTCTTGAAGACCAATTCTTTGAATATCATGAATAAATATCTTCGTGGGGGGACTGGTTAAGCCAGTACAAGTGATTGTAATTCTTCCTTCTTTGAGCTTCACTTTTACTTTATTGACATCCAGATTTAACCAATGTATCCCCCTTACATTTTGAAATGTTTTGGTCCTCAAGAACTCCTTTCTTTGTTCCTTATACTGAGTCCTAGCAGCAACCATATTCCAATAATGTTGAATATGGTCTGGACCCTTTCTTGAGATTCAATCTGAAGGACCAGGAGTATCAGTATCTGGGTCAGATTCTGGTTCAGTTTTGACTCCCAACTCTTGCTCATATAAAAATCTTTCTTGTTCTGCCCAGAGTTGTTGAGGAGTCAGTCTTGGAGCTTGCTCGGTATCACTGTCCCTTGTAAGAACATGTCTTCTTTGTCTTGTTACCAGAGGAGCAGATTCCTCACTTGATTCAGAAGAAGTGAGAACAGCATTGATAGGTCTTCTTGATAAGGAACTCCTTCTTCTAATAACCAGATTTTCTGGTTCTTCATCATCCGAGGATGATGATGAAGAACTTTCTTGTTCTACCAGATTTAGTGCATAGTTTACTAAATCTGGTTCTTCATCTTCATCATCAGCAATAGGCCAGATGAAAGGCCTATAGACCACAATTTGTAAATTATTCTCTTCAAGAGCAGGTGGCTCAGAATAAGTTTGCTGTGGTTGGTCAGTATGAGTCTCCCCCTGAGCAGATGGCTCAAGTGGGTCTTGAACTTGTAATGCTGACCTTGTTCTTTGTCTTCTTCTCTCATACTGAATGCGAAATGGCTCAGTATGAGGGCTTTGCTGATGTTGTTGTTGTGGAGGTTGATCTTCATTCAATCTTCTTCTTTTCTCCCCCTGAGCAGAAGGCTCAGTTTGATCAACCTCAGTATCTCTTTGTCTCTTCTCCCCCCTTTTGTTATCATTTGATGAGGAGGGAAGAGGATCAGTATCACCACCCATGTCCCCTTCAGGTTGTTCAAGAGTAGGGGAGGGCATGGGCTCAGTTGCAGCATCAGTATCACCAGCACCTCCTTCTCCTTCTCCTTCTTCATTGTGGTCACCATGTGAGAATGGTGGAGTTTGTGGAGGCTGCTGTGGTTGTTGAAGTAGTGAGACTGACTGTTTGATAGAGTCAATATCACCACTCATCTTGTCCATTCTGGCTAGTATTGTATTTTGAGTTTGTTGGATGGCCAGAATGTGCTGCATGATTGCTTGCAGAGTCACTTGGTCTGCTGCAGCCTGAGATGCCTGAATGCCCTGCACAGATGGTGCTAAAGAAACAAAAATATAAAACTGGTTAGAAAGAAAGGTTTATCAAATAGAATTGTGGTGTTGTTTAATTCTACAATCATATAAACAGATTTTGTGAAGTCTGTATTTCATCTGGTATAGGATGAAATATTGTGGACTTGTGCATAGCATGTGTAAGAAGATTTTAGTAAAGGTGAGTGTGAAAATTTAAGTAGCTCAGTATAGGATAAGTCACATTTACTAAAAGGTTTGGGTGTGTGAATTCGAAGCCTGGGATGTGCTTCTTGTTATTTTCAATGTTTATCACTCGGTATGAGAGTGATAACAGAAATGTGGCTAAACCCCATGGGAAATTTTTGGATTTTGTGGCTTAAGGGTTTGGGATCATTTCTTGAATGATGCTACCCAACTCAAAAATAAGTTGGACATTATTCAAGCAGCACCAGTGGGTGTCAGTATGACATCAACCACCATTGTCTCTTTAAATGTTGAGACAACTGTAGACTGACAATGATCAATTTAGTGTGCTCAGTATATGAATTTTGCATAGCAGCAGTGGGCTAGCTATGTTGGCCATAAAAGGATATATATTTGAAAGATCGTTTGAGACTTTGGTCAGTATTGAGTTGGTACTTGCCAATACTTAGTCTCTATTTGGGAATGAAATATATATATATATAAGTTTAAGGGCTTTTTAGAAATTCATACCTGAGACTCTGTCAGATTCCCTTCTAGCATCTGCAGAGGTCGGTGCAGGATCATGTGTTTGTTGATGTGCAGCACCAACATCTTCAATACCGACCTCTATGTCATGCTGAGCACCTTCCATTGTAGTTTGTGCATACTGAATCTCCACATCAAGAGGAACATGAGGTTCCTCAATTGGTTGAGCAGATGGAGGTAGTTCTGGACTTGGAAGGTCAGCGGTGGCTGCAACTAGGCTTTGGGCTTGAAGAGAGGCAGTTAATGATGGAACATTTGCAGGCGGCACCTCCTCAGATGATAAGTTTCCCATAATGATAGGAGAGAGATTCCTTCTTCGTCTATGAAGAACCAATGGTGTGTCTTCTGAGGACTCAGTTTCAAAAACGGTTTCAATATGAGGAGCAGCAGGATCTTGTGCAGGTGGAGAGATAGTTGGTTCTTGAACTTGTGGAACATCCTGCATCTCAATATCTTGACCAGTCTGGGCTCCATTCCCACTATTATCATCATTATCATCATCACCATCATTGTCTGACTCAGTATCAGACATATCTTCTTCATCATTTATATGTTCTTGAACAATGGCCCACATAGGAGGACTTAGAAGAGGCTCTCCTTCTCTTGGCCTATAAAAGAAAATCTTCTCACTAAGCGGAGGAAGATCAACTCTTGGACTATGAAAATCATCATAAATGTGTGTGGGCATTGAGTGTTGAAAGACGAGTGATAGAAATCTGCAGAAAGGGACATTGCATTCCCTTGTGTTTGCTCGGACCAGAGTAGCTAATTCATTGAAAATTAGGCGAGCAAAATCAATATTTCTTCCATAGTACAGAGCATGTACTATTTGCATCCCAAATTCGTTTATTTGGTCCAAAGCTCCCGTCTTTTTGGTCATACATCGAATTATTGTTGTGATGAGAATACCCCACATAGGACCAAATTCATTTCTTTTGATTGTGCCCGTTGTTCCTCTTCGACCCAGAAATGGCAGTACAGAGCGTGCCTCTGATCTATCAACAAATGGGTCATACTGAGCTTGGGCGGGAAGTCTCAGTGCTTCACGAATGATTGCAGTAGAAACAAAAGCTCTTCTTTGATCCCTAATTACCCATCCAGCAATCATATCTGGAGAATCGAGTGTGGCAGAGTACCAAAACTCGCATAACATTTCTGGGTAAATTGCTCGAGGAGATAATGTCAGTGCACGAGCAATTGGGCAATACTTCATAAAAGTCACGATGTTCGTGAATTCTTGGCATACCCAGGCTTGAGGAATATTGAAATTTGCTGTCATGTTGTTCCTCGCAAACCTGGGTACTTCATTATTTCGAAATTGGATTTCCGATTCAACGTCTGGAGCAACAAAAGTATAATTCGCCATCTGTGATTTTGATTTGAAAAAGTTTGCTTGCTAAGAGAAAATGAAATCGTTAATCGCAGAGAGAATTGAAAATGAAAGAAAGAAATAACAGTTAAAAAATTTGAAGTAAAAATAAACGGTTATTTATAGGAAATTTGAAAGATAATTAAGGTATTGGGAAGTAAAAACGGCTGATTTGACTGCCTTATCCTCTGCCAACGGTAACTTTCTTAATAAGAAAGGTTACCGTTTGAGCAGTATAAGGAGCCAATCGATTCAATAAAAGGCATTAAGCAGACAGAGCGAGCGAAGAACTGCTGCCATAAAAGGTTATCTCAAGTTTTCCTCAAAAAATTTCCCCTTAATTGGAATTAGAAAGCCTGCCTTTCTTAGGTCTGATCATCGAAAGAAAGACGAAGGAGGACTGATTCTGGGCAAATCGATCGTTTATAAATAAGTTAAGCTCGGTGTAAGAGCCGTTATACCCCAATACCGAGTTAAAAAAAAATTAATTTTTAAAAATTTTAAAAAATATAAAAACAATTAATTTACTCTTGAAATTAATAAAAAAAAATAAAAAATTTAAATTTTGATGATAGCAGACAAGTGATACTAAGTGGTCAGTATCAACAGGAGTGATACTGAGCGCTCAGTTTTAAAGAAATTTAATAAAGATTAAGGATTCAACATACCTAATTGCCCTAGTAAATACATAAACCTTTCCTCAGGAAGAGGTTTAGTAAACACATCAGCCAATTGTTCATTTGTTGGTACATAATCTACTTCAACCTTACCTTTTTCCACATTATCTCGAATAAAGTGGTGTCTGATATCAATGTGCTTGGTTTTGGAGTGATAGACTGGGTTCTCTGTCATAGCAATAGCACTCTTGTTATCACAATGAATAGGAGTCTTATGAAAGTTGAACCCATAGTCTAAGAGTTGATACTGCATCCATAATAATTGAGCACAACAACTTCCTGCAGCAACATATTCTGCTTCTGCTGTGGAAGTTGCTACCGAATTTTGTTTCTTGGATGACCAGCCAACTAGTCTTCCACCTAGGAATTGACATCCTCCACTTGTGCTTTTTCTGTCCAATCTACAACCTGCAAAATCTGCATCTGTGTACCCTTCAAGGTCAAAGTTTGAGTCTTTGGGATACCAAAGACCCAGGTTAGGAGTACCTGTAAGATATCTAAAGATGCGCTTAACTGCTTTCATGTGTGATTCTTTAGGATCAGCCTGATACCGAGCACACAAACATGTGGCAAACATGATATCAGGCCTACTAGTAGTTAAGTAAAGTAAGGAACCAATCATACCTCGGTATGTGGATTGACATACTGGTTTACCAGTTTCATCCTTACTTATCTTATCCTGAGTACCCATAGGAGTGTGCATGGAAGATAAATTTTCAAATTTGTATTTCTTTAACATGTCATGCACATACTTACTTTGATTTATAAAAGTGCCATCAGGCTTTTGTTCAACTTGTAAACCAAGAAAGTAAGTAAGTTCTCCCATCATACTCATCTGATACTGAGTTGACATTATCTTAGCAAACCAATCACACATTGACTTGTCAGTGGAACCAAAGATAATATCATCTACATATATCTGAATGAGTAAGATGTCAGAACCTTTCCTTTTTGAAAATAATGTTTTATCAATTTTACCTCTTGTAAATTTATTTTCAATAAGATACTCAGAAAGGGTGTCATACCAGGCTCTTGGAGCTTGTTTGAGCCCATATAGAGCTTTATCAAGCTTGAAAACATAATTAGGAAATTTGGGATCAACAAAACCTGGAGGTTGTTTAACATAAACTTCTTCTTGTAGTTTTCCATTTAGAAAAGCACTTTTGACATCCATCTGATAAACTTTGAAATTCTTAAAGGCTGCATATGCAAGATACAACCTAATAGCTTCAATTCTTGCAACTGGTGCAAAAGTTTCATCATAGTCAATGCCTTCTTCTTGCCTGTAACCTTGAGCAACTAACCTTGCTTTGTTTCTGATGACAACACCATCCTTGTCCATCTTGTTTCTGAACACCCACTTAGTACCAATAATAGTTTTGCCAGAAGGAGGTGGTACTAAGTTCCAAACTTTGTTTCTTTCAAACTCTGTGAGCTCTTCTTGCATAGCCTCTACCCAATCTTCATCTAATAAAGCTTCATCAGCTTTCTTTGGTTCAATGGTAGATAGAAAACTTGAGAAGAAACAAAAGTTTGCAGTTGCTTGGGTTGGAAATTCTAATTTTCTTCTTGTTTGGACACCTTCTTCAATAGGACCAATAATGTTTGAGTGTGGATGGTCTCTGTGTTCCCTTAAATTGTTTCCTAAGGGAGCATTTGAAATAGGATCAACAATATCTTGTTGATTTGGTGTGTTGTCTGTCTGATACTGAGTGGAATTCTGATCAGTATTAGACAGTGCAGGTTGCTGTTCATCTTCATTTTGCAGAGTTGATGTGGATTATTGTGAAGTGTTGGATGTTTCACCTTCTTCATAAATAGAGTGGTTCAGATCATTAGTTGGAAACTCAGTATGGAGGTCTTCTGTTAAGGGAACCTCAGTATTAGTCTCATTTGAGTGATACTGAGTTTGAACTTGATCAGTTTCATAAAACTTATTAGGCATAAAGTGTGGACGAAACTTAGGCTGTTCAGCAATGGAGTGTTCTGGATTGCATAGAATATCTATGCCACTTATGTCTTCACTTGCTGAGGTAGAATGCTCATTCTGATCTTCATCGAATGTGACATGAATGGATTCTACAATCATTTTGGTTGAGTGGATATACACTCTGAAAGCTTTAGAGTGTGGAGAGTAGCCCATGAACACACCTTCATTTGCTTTGTGAGCAAATTTATTGAGATTTTGTTTTGTACTGAGTACAAAGCATTTACTCCCAAAGATATGGAAATATTCCACATTAGGAATCTTGCCATTGTATAACTCATATGGAGTCTTCAGATGTCTTTGGACTATAGTGGCTCTATTCTGAGTGAAGTTTGCACAGTTTACAGCTTCAGCCCAGAAACTCAGTGCCAGTCCAGCATGGCATAATAAAGTTCTTGCAGCTTCAATCAGTGTTCTGTTCTTTCTTTATACAACACCATTTTGTTGTGGTGTGTAGGCTGCAGAGAAGTTTTGAATGATTCCTTTTTCTTCACAGAAATCTGCTAATACTGAGTTCTTAAACTCAGTACCATGGTCACTTCTAAGTTGCTTGACCTTGTTGCCTTTTTGAAGTTCCTCTCTTTTTATAAAGGCAATGATTTCTGTTGTTGCATCTGACTTAGTCTTGAGTAAGATGACCCAAGTGTATCTTGAGAATTCATCAACTAAGACTAGAGTATAGATCTTTTTGGCCAAAGATGGTGTGCTGATAGGGCCAAAAAGATCCATATGTATCATAGTAAGAGGTTCAATGATGGAATGATTGACTTTAGATTTGAATGAACTCTTCTTCTGCTTGCCCATTTCACATGCTGAGCATAACTTATCTTTCGAATAAGTAATTGTGGGCAGTCCTCTCACCAGTTTCTTCATACTGAGCTCGTTGATATTTCTAAAATTGATGTGAGAGAGTTTCTTGTGCCATAGCCAATGTAATTCTGGCTTGACTTTAGAAAGCAGGCATACTCGAATAGTTGGGTCTATTTCAGATAGGTTGACCACATATACGTCTTTTTCTCTTCTAGCAATGAGTACAGGCTGCCCATTATCATTGTAGATGATTCCTGCAACCTTTCTGAATGGAGCTTCATTGTCATCATCACACATCTGGCTGATACTGAGCAGATTGTGTTTTAGACCCTCTACATAGGCAACTCTTTTAAAAGTTATGTTGCCTGCCTTGATCATTGTTAAGGAAAAAAGCCTTACCCCTTTGCTCCCAAAGCAAATGAAGGTGTGTTCATGGGCTACTCTCCACACTCCAAAGCTTTCAGAGTGTATATCATCTCAACCACGATGATTGTAGAATCCATTCATGTCACATTCGATGAAGATCAGAATGAGCATTCTACCTCAGCAACTGAAGACATAAGTGGCATAGATATTCTATGCAATCCAGAACACTCCATTGCTGAACAGCCTAAGTTTCATCCACACTTTATTCCTAATAAGTTTAATGAAACTGATCAAGTTCAAACTCAGTATCACTCAAATGAGACTAATACTGAGGTTCCCGTATCAGAAAACCTCCATACTGAGTTTCCAACTAATGATCTGAACCACTCTACTTATGAAGAAGGTGAAACATCCAACACTTCACAAGAATCCACATCAGCTCTGCAAAATGAAGATGAACAGCAACCTGCACTGTCTAATACTGATCAGAATTCCACTCAGTATCAGACAGACAACACACCAAATCAACTAGATATTGTTGATCCTATTTCAAATGCTCCCTTAGGAAACAATTTAAGGGAACACAGAGACCATCCTCACTCAAACATTATTGGTTCTATTGAAGAAGGTGTCCAAACAAGAAGAAAATTAGAATTTCCAACCCAAGCAACTGCAAACTTTTGTTTCTTCTCAAGTTTTCTATCTACCATTGAACCAAAGAAAGCTGATGAAGCTCTATTAGATGAAGATTGGGTAGAGGCTATGCAAGAAGAGCTCACAGAGTTTGAAAGAAACAAAGTTTGGAACTTAGTACCACCTCCTTCTGGCAAAACTATTATTGGTACTAAGTGGGTGTTCAGAAACAAGATGGACAAGGATGTTGTTGTCATCAGAAACAAAGCAAGGTTAGTTGCTCAAGGTTACAGGCAAGAAGAAGGCATTGACTATGATGAAACTTTTGCACCAGTTGCAAGAATTGAAGCTATTAGGTTGTATCTTGCATATGCAGCCTTTAAAAATTTCAAAGTTTATCAGATGGATGTCAAAAGTGCTTTTCTAAATGGAAAACTACAAGAAGAAGTTTATGTTAAACAACCTCCAGGTTTTGTTGATCCCAAATTTCCTCATTATGTTTTCAAGCTTGATAAAGCTCTATATGGGCTCAAACAAGCTCCAAGAGCCTGGTATGATACCCTGTCTGAGTATCTTATTGATAATAAGTTTACAAGAGGTAAAATTGATAAAACTTTATTTTCAAAAAGGAAAGGTTCTGACATCTTACTCATTCAGATATATGTAGATGACATTATCTTTGGTTCCACTGACAAGTCAATGTGTGACTGGTTTGCTAAGATAATGTCAACTCAGTATCAGATGAGTATGATGGGAGAACTTACTTACTTTCTTGGTTTACAAGTTGAACAAAAGCCTGATGGCACTTTTATAAATCAAAGTAAGTATGTGCATGACATGTTAAAGAAATACAACTTTGAAAATTTATCTTCCATGCACACTCCTATGGGTACTCAGGATAAGATAAGTAAGGATGAAACTGGTAAACCAGTATGTCAATCCACATACCGAGGTATGATTGGTTCCTTACTTTACTTAACTGCTAGTAGGCCTGATATCATGTTTGCCACATGTTTGTGTGCTCGGTATCAGGCTGATCCTAAAGAATCACACATGAAAGCAGTTAAGCGCATCTTTAGATATCTTACAGGTACTCCTAACCTGGGTCTTTGGTATCCCAAAGACTCAAACTTTGACCTTGAAGGGTACACAGATGCAGATTTTGCAGGTTGTAGATTGGACAGAAAGAGCACAAGTAGAGGATGTCAATTCCTAGGTGGAAGACTAGTTGGCTGGTCATCCAAGAAACAAAATTCGGTAGCAACTTCCACAGCAGAAGCAGAATATGTTGCTGCAGGAAGTTGTTGTGCTCAATTATTATGGATGCAGTATCAACTCTTAGACTATGGGTTCAACTTTCATAAGACTCCTATTCATTGTGATAACAAGAGTGCTATTGCTATCACAGAGAACCCAGTCTATCACTCCAAAACCAAACACATTGATATCAGACACCACTTTATTCGAGATAATGTGGAAAAAGGTAAGGTTGAGGTAGATTATGTACCCACAAATGAACAATTGGCTGATGTATTTACTAAACCTCTTCCTGAGGAAAGGTTTATGTATTTACTAGGACAATTAGGTATGTTGCATCCTTAATCTTTATTAAATTTCTTTAAAACTGAGCACTCAGTATCACTCCTGTTGATACTGACCACTCAGTATCACTTGTCTGTTATCATTAAAATTTAAAATTTTTATTTTTTTTATTAATTTCAAGAGTAAATTAATTGTTTTTATATTTTTAAAATTTGTTTTAATTTAATTTTTTTTTTACTCGGTATTGGGGTATGACGGCTCTTACACCGAGCTTAATCCTCATACTGCTCAAACGGTAACCTTTCTTAATAAGAAAGTTACCGTTGGCAGAGGATAAGGCAGTCAAATCAGCCGTTTTTACTTCCCAATACCTTAATTATCTTTCAAATCTCCTATAAATAACCGTTTATTTTTACTTCAAATTTTTTAACTGTTATTTCTTTCTTTCATCTTCAATTCTCTCTGCGATTAACGATTTCACTTTCTCTTAGCAAGCAAATTCTTTCAAATCAAAATCACAGATGGCGAATTACACTTTTGTTGCTCCAGACGTTCAATCGGAAATCCAATTCCGAAATAATGAAGTACCCAGGTTTGCGAGGAACAACATCACAGCAAATTTCAATATTCCTCAAGCCTGGGCATGCCAAGAGTTCACAAACATTGTGACTTTTCTGAAAAATTGCCCAATTGCTCGTGCACTGACCTTGTCTCCTCGAGCAATTTACCCAGAGATGCTATGCGAGTTTTGGTACTCTGCTACACTCGATTCTCCAGATATGATTGCTGGGTGGGTAATTAGAGATCAAAGAAGGGCATTTGTTTCTACTGCAATCATTCGTGAAGCACTGAGACTTCCCGCCCAAGCTCAGTATGACCCATTTGTTGATAGATCAGAGGCACGCTCTGTACTGCCTTTTCTGGGTCGAAGAGGAACAACGGGCACAATCAAACGAAATGAATTTGGTCCTATGTGGGGTATTCTTATCACCACAATCATTCGATGTATGACCCACAAGACGGGAGCTTTGGACCAAATAAACGAATTTGGGATGCAAATAGTACATGCTCTGTACTATGGAAGAAATATCGATTATGCTCGCCTAATTTTCAATGAATTAGCTACACTGGTTCGAGCAAATACAAGGGAATGCAATGTCCCTTTCTGCAGATTTCTATCACTCATCTTTCAACACTCAATGCCCACACAGATTTATGATGATTTTCACAGTCCAAGAGTTGATCTTCCTCCACTCAGTGAGAAGATTTTCTTTTACAGACCAAGAGAAGGAGAACCTCTTCTAAGTCCTCCTATGTGGGCCATTGTTCAAGAACATATAAATGATGAAGAAGATCTGTCTGATACTGAGTCAGACAATGATGATGATGATGATGATGATAGTGGAAATGGAGCACAGGCAGGTCAAGATATTGAGATGCAGGATGTCCCACAAGTTCAAGAACCAACTATCTCTCCACCTGCACAAGATCTTGCTGCTCCTCATATTGAAAACATTCTTGAAACTGAGTCCTCAGAAGACACACCACTGGTCCTTCACAGAAGAAGAAGGAATGTTTCTCCTATCATTATGGGCAACTTATCATCTAAGGAGGTGCAGCCTGCAAATGTTCCATCATTAACTGCATCTATTCAAGCCCAAAGCTTTATTGCAGCCACCGCTGACCTTCCAGGTCCAGAACAAGCTCCACCTGCTCAACAAATTGAGGAACCTCATGTTCCTCTTGATGTGGAGATTCAATATGCACAAACTGCACTGGAAGGTGCTCAGCATGACAGAGGGGTCGGTATTGAAGATGTTGGTGCTGCACATCAACAAACACATGATCCTGTACCGACCTCTGCAGATGCTCGAAGGGAATCTGACAGAGTCTCAGGTATGAATTTCTAAAAAGCCTTAAACTTATATATATATATATTTCATTCCCAAATAGAGACTAAGTATTGGCCAGTACCAACTCAATACTGACCAAAGTCTCAAACGATCTTTCAAATATATATCCTCTTATGGCCAACATAGCTAGCCCACTGCTGCTATGCAAAATTCATATACTGAGCACACTATATTGATCATTGTCAGTCTACAGTTGTCTCAACATTTAAAGAGACAATGGTGGTTGATGTCATACTGACACCCACTGGTGCTGCTTGAATAATGTCCAACTTATTTTTGAGTTGGGTAGCATCATTCAAGAAATGATCCCAAACCCTTAAGCCACAAAATCCAAAAATATTCAATGGGGTTTAGCCACATTTCTGTTATCACTCTCATACGGAGTGATAAACATTGAAAATAACAAGAAGCACATCCCAGGCTTCGAATTCCCACACCCAAACCTTTTAGTAAATGTGACTTATCCTATACTGAGCTACTTAAATTTTCACACTCACCTTTACTAAAATCTTCTTACACATGCTATGCACAAGTCCACAATATTTCATCCAATACCAGATGAAATACAGACTTCACAAACTCTGTTTAAATGATTGTAGAATTAAACAACACCACAATTCTATTTGATAAACCTTTCATTCTAACCAGTTTTATATTTTTGTTTCTTTAGCACCATCTGTGCAGGGTATTCAGGCATCTCAAGCTGCAGCAGATCAAGTGACTCTGCAAGCAATCATGCAGCACATTCTGGCCATCCAACAAACTCAAAATGTAATATTAGCCCGAATGGACAAGATGAGTGGTGATATTGACTTAATAAAACAGTCAGTATCACTCCTTCAACAACCACAGCAGCCTCCACAAACTCCACCAGGTTCACATGGTGATCACAATGAAGAAGGAGAAGGAGAAGGAGGTGCTGGTGATACTGATGCTGCAACTGAGCCCATGCCCTCCCCTACTCTTGAACAACCTGAAGGGGACATGGGTGGTGATACTGATCCTCTTCCCTCCTCATCAAATGATAACAAAAAGGGGGAGAAGAGACAAAGAGATACTGAGGTTGATCAAACTGAGCCATCTGCTCAGGGGGAGAAAAGAAGAAGATTGAATGAAGATCAACCTCCACAACAAGAACAACAACATCAGCAAAGCCCTCATACTGAGCCATTTCGCATTCAGTATGAGAGAAGAAGACAAAGAACAAGGTCAGAATTACAAGTTCAAGACCCTCTTGAGCCATCTGCTCAGGGGGAGACTCATAATGACCAACCACAGCAAGTTTATACTGAGCCACCTGCTCTAGAAGAAAATAACTTACAAATTGTGGTCTATAGACCTTTTGTGTGGCCAATTGCTGATGATGAAGATGAAGAACATCCAGTGGAATCAGAAGATTTTTTAAACTTTGCATTGGATGAAGCAAATAAAGAAACCTCTTCATCATCATTCTCAGATGATGAAGAGCATACAAGAAAATCTATCTCATCTCAAGCTGAAGGACCTTCTAGAATTCCTAGAAGACCAATAACCAGAAGAATGACAAATGTGGTTATGTCCTCAGAATCTAGTGAAGAACAAGATCCAGCTCCTCTGATCTCAAGACCTAGAAGATCTGCTCAGTCTACTGAGGGAAAGAGTGAAGCTGAGGATGAGATTGAGGCCCAAAAGTTCTTCCCTGTTAAGGAAGAACCTGAATCTGAGTCTGATGATGTTCCAAGAAGATCTCATACTGTAAGAAGAACTGGAGATGAATTACTTGAACAGTATTGGAACATTGTGGCACAAAGAACAAGATATAGGGAAACAAGGATGAGTATGCTGAGGAAGAAAGCATTTCCAACTGTAAGAGACATATACTGGCTAAATGAGTTTGTCAACAAAATAAAGGTCAAAACTGTTGATAGATCAATTGTTGCAACTTGTACTGGGCCAGTCAGTCCTCCAATGAAGTTTCTCCTCCATGACATTCAAAATATGGGACTTCATGATTGGATAAAAATTGCTAGACTGATCAAGGAAATGCCTTCAAGATCTTCTGAAGCCCAAGTGATGATGGATGAAATCTGGGATGTATCTGCTATATGCTATGAAAAAGGCATTCTTTATGCAGCAGAATACAGGGCACTCAGTGTGATGACTGAAGCTATGAGGAACAACAAACCTGAGTGTCTTAATACTTTCAGAATAATTCCCACATATACTGTTCCCCCTAATCTCATTTTTCAGGATCAAAAGAGTACCATATATCCAACATCTGGATATATGTATACTGACTCAGATGACAGGGAATGCTTCATTACTGAAGCAGATTTGGCAAAAGCTCCTATCAGCCATTTGGTGGGCCTTAAATGGATGATAACCAAGAAAGAAGATGCTTGGTTTAGAAAAAAGATAGTTGCTGTACTAAACAACAGGCAAGATGAACTGAAGAAAAGAGAAGAGTTCATCCATGTGAAGAAAGAAGTCTTCTACGAGTTTGAATCGATCAACAAAGACTAAAGAAGAAGACTTTGCAGCCTGTAGCTTATTTTGTTTAGTTTTTCTCTTTGTAACTGTTTTGTTATCATTAGATAGGGGGAGATTGTTAAGGCAAAAAGCCTTACCCCTTTGGATCTTAAGATAACAAAACAACCTAGACTAGCTTTGACTTATATGTAGAATAATATAGCTAAGTTTAGGTCTGATACTGAGTGATCAGTATTGGAACTCAGTATCAGTACTCAGTATCAGTACTCAGTATCAGATAGTGATACTGAGTAGAAGGACTGAGTGATACTCAGTATAGTAACGGACTAAGATCAAATCCCTTGATCTTAGTCATTTTCCTTACTTAGTCCTTCGGTTACTCCTTTGCTCATTATGTAAGATCTCTATAACATTATAAATAGAGATCATCTTGCAAAGGAGTACTCACTAATTTACTTTACACATTCACATCTTTTGTAATTGATCAGTGGTCTTGTTATTCCGCAACAAGCCACACTTAGTGGATTTATACATTGACCATATTCTTGTGTTATCACTTTAATATTTCTCTAAGTATATTATTCTATCAATTAACATTATAAACCAGGGTTGTTGTGACCTAACAATCACACCATAACCTCTTGTCTTTCCCACCGAGTCATCTCCAAACTTGACAGAAGGACCCTTCTCTGGAGTATAATTGAGAAGGTATTCCATACTGCCTGTCATGTGTCTTGAGCAGCCACTATCTAAGTACCACTTTCTGTCACCCTGCACAAGACACAAAATAAGAGTTAGTTCTTTTTAGGAACCCATTTTTGAATGGGACCTTTGGTGGGATAAACACAATTTGACTTGATCTCTTTATGTGGAGAGGTCGGTATCACTTCAGGGGTAACTTTAGAAGTTTTCTTTGGTGATACTGACTTAGTTTCTCTCCTTTTCTTTGGTACTGAGTACCTAGGACTTGAGAGATCAGTCCAGCATTCATCTCCCTTATGACCAGTATGATGACATCTATAACATTTTCTAGGTCTATTTCTAAACATATTTTCATATGGTATTTTAGAAACATGTTTCACTTTTGGTAGGTCAGTATGAACGAGTTTTGCAAATTGTTTACTTAAAGATTTGACCTGATCACCAAGTGTTTTTAAAATGTTAATTTTGTTATTTCTAATAGATGTATTAACATTGTTTTTAACTGGTTTAGGAGATGGAGGATCTGGTTGCTTATTTTTATTTGGCAGAGAAGTCTTTCTAATATTATTAGTGGTAGACTTCTTGTCTTTGCCAACCAAAGACCTAGTTGAAGTTGTCTTTTGTTTATCATGTTTTGAAGGAACAACTTTAACAGGTTCTTTAGATGACTCAGTATATAATGTTTCTGTTCCTGCAACTTCTGTATTTGATGAAACATGTGAGATAGAAGTTGTCTTATTATCATTATATAATTCAAAAGTTGTTGTATTAAATAATAATTCAAAAGGTGGAACAGCAGAAGTGTCATACTGAACTATTGGTAGCTCGGTATCAGAAATTTCTGTTATTTGAAATTCAATACTGAGTTCTTGTAGCTCAGTATAGCACTTTGAGCAGATGGAAGGACCAATAGGTTTTTCTAAAATTTCATTTTCTTCATCATCTGACTCAGTTTGACATCCAACTTCACATAAAGTTTTAGCTTTAACAAAATTAATAGGGTTCATAGTAGAAAACTCTTCAAATAAATCAGCAAAATTGTTCCTGTTTTTAAATTGAGGATCAACACCAAGTGCAGCCCTCACATTTTCTGGAAATTGTTCATTTAAACATTTATTTAATTTTATTGAAGCATTTCCCCAAGATTTACACTGTTTTTCAAATTTCTCTTTTTCAAGTTTGTGTAAATGAGCTTTATCAGCTAATCTTTGGTTAATGTCTTTTAAATCTGAAAAATTTAGTTCTAAATCTTTATATTTTGCTAATTTATCCAATTTTTCATTATTTGCTCTTTCAAGTTCTTTAATTGTTAATTTTAAAGCTTTTTCTTTTTGTACAGAAGTTTTAAGATCAACAAGCATATACTCAAAAATCTTGGTTTTTTATTCACTGAATAAGTTTGAAAGGAACTTACATTGTACAACTGAGTGGAATCCCAATCAGTATGAACACTCATCCTCTCAGCCTCTTTGATGTCCTTTTCAAAGGAACTCTTCAAATCATCTTCAGTGAAAGCCATAAAGGCTTTATTCTCAATCTCTTCTTCATCATCACTTAACTCTTCATCCATCCAGGCTTCTGAGTAAAGTGCTTGATGAGGTGCTCCATTTCCTTCTGCCCTCTTTCCCTTGCTCCAATTCTTCAGCTTGACATATTTGTCTCTATATCTTTTTGCTCGGTATGCAATCTTGTCATTTTGGTCAGTCTCAGAAGACTTGGTATGACAATTTGCAGCAATATGTCCAGGCTTTCCACACCTATAGCACAGACCTGATCTTGGGTCAGTATTAGAAGAGCTAACACCAAGCCTCTTCTTCTTCAACTTATCCAGCTTCATAGACATGAGAGCCATTTGAGTTTCAAGCTCTTCTGCCTCAGCATCAGCAAGATCAACTTCTGGTTCATCTGGCTCAGTCACAGTATAAGCCTGTTGCACAACTAGAGCCATGCCAGTGGAAGACTTGTCAGTTTTCTTCCAGTTGATCAGTCTTGCAGCATTATTCTCCTCATGATTCAACATTAGACCATACAAAGTTTGAAGAGTGTATGACTCAATGTTGTTAGCAGCATTGACAGAGTTTGTCATGTCAAGAAATTGTTGAGGAAGACTATCCAGGAACTTTTGAACAAGCTCTCCTTCCTCTTTCACAATGCCTACACTGATTAAATCATGGATAACAGTGTTGAACCTGTTATAGAGAGTGGTGATGTCTTCATTTGGAGTTGAAAAGAAATTTTCATATTTCCTTCTCATGTTGCTTTTTCTTTGCAACTTCACCTTTGCTGTACCTTCATAGGTGACTGATAGGCTATCCCACATAGCCTTTGCTGTTGGCAATTTCATAATTGCATTAAGTATCTCTTTGGTAACAGCATTACCAATCACCCCTTTAGCTCTGGAGTCTAAAGCATACAACTGACGGTCAGTATCAGTCCAGTTGTGCTTTAGTTTAGGTACAGATCTTATGCCCTCAGGAGCATCATCAGTAGCAGCAACAGGTTCCACAGTTTGTGGAATGATGGGACCATCATTTAGCACAGTGAGCATCTCATGGTGAATAGATTCAAGATACCACTGAGCTTTGAGCTTCCATTGATGGAAGTCTTTTCCATCAAAGATGGGTACTCCCTTTCCAGACATAATTGGTGCAACAATTGTAGACATTTTGGATTTTTGAGTGTTGGAGGGATAGATGTAGGAAATGGCTGCCAGTGTTATAGATCGACTAAATAAGAGATTATTTAGCCTGCTCTGATACCAGTTGTTAGGTCACAACAACCCTGTTTTAATGTTAATTGATAGAGTATTATACTTAGAGAAATATTAGAGTGATTACACAAGAATATAGTCAATGTATAAATCCACTAAGTGTGGCTTGTTGCGGAATAACAAGACCACTAATCAATTACAAAGATATAAAAGTGTAAAGTGAATTGGTGAGTACTCCTTTGCAAGATGATCTCTATTTATAATGTTATAGAGATCTTACATAATGAGCAAAGGAGTAACCGAAGGACTAAGTAAGGAAAATGACTAAGATCAAGGGATTTGATCTTAGTCCGTTACTATACTGAGTATCACTCAGTCCTTCTACTCAGTCCTTGTACTCAGTATCACTATCTGATACTGAGTACTGATACTGAGTTCCAATACTGATCACTCAGTATCAGACCTAAACTTAGCTATATTATTCTACATATAAATCAAAGCTAGTCTAGGTTGTTTTGTTATCTTAAGATCTAAAGGGGCAAGGCTTTTTGCCTTAACAAAACCGTATGTTTCTGATCTCCTTCCCAAACTCAACATACCTTTTATCAATGTTTCCCCACTGCGGTGAATCCGCAACATGTCTAATTTTCCTGCCAATCACACGTTCTTCTGAATGCCAACAAAGTAACTTGGCTTCTTTCTCGTTTGAATATAACCTTTTCAGTCTTGGTATAATAGGAAGATACCACAACATTTTAGCCGGTGGTCCATTCTTTGTCACATCATCGTCAACTTCATCCGTATCTTTTTTCCGTTTATACCTCGATGCCTTGCAATGAGGACAGTTATGCAAATTTCCGAACTTGTTCCGAAACAACATATAATTATTGGGACATGCATGTATTCTTTCTACTTCCAATCCCATTAGACACATTAATTGTTTTGCTCGATATGTAGAAATTGGTAATCCATTTTCTTCCGGAAGCAACTCATGATGTAAAAGCTCTAATAGGGTTGTGAAACTTGTATCACTCCATCCGTTTTTCATCTTTAACTTAATTAACTTCAACATAGCATCAAGTTTTGTTAATTTAGAACCTTTATATAACGGTGTTTTGGCTTCATCAAATAAGCGATGTAATTCATCTTGTTCACCAACGTCACCACTCATATTAGTATCCAATTCATTAATACTTTCATCGAAACGGTCATTTGAAGTGTATTGATCGTTATCGTGGTATGAGTCATTGTTCAATGTTGTATATGCACTACTACTATTTACATTGCTCGAAGATGTGTTACAATTAAGTCGTGATTCTCCATGACTTGACCAACAAGTGTAATTATACATAAAACCATGGCGAAACAAATGGTGCTCTATATCAGCGGTGTTTGTGAATCTTTTAGAGTTTTTACAAACGTTGCAAGGACATAAGATCGAAGGACTTGTGTTCTTAATGCGATTCGATTCAGCAAACCGAATAAAATTTCCAACACCGATGACATAATCGGCGGACGAACGTATAGCATGATACATCCAATAATTACGCTCCATCTAAAAATTAATAAAGCGACAATAAAAATTAATTAATATTATATATTTAAATGGTAATTGAATGATATATAAGTAAGTCTCATATTCAGCCATTTAACAACCTAAAAAAAAACGAACACATTATCTTTCTACCTACAAGATGGTTTTTTGTTCATCATGTGGCAAACAAGCAGTGATTCGCACTTCATGGACAGCCAGAAACCCTGGACGAAGGTTTTATACATGTCCAACAAAGGTAAGGCCTTTAATTTGAAGATATTTAATATATAACCATTTTAGAATTTAACTAATTATTAACTATTGTATAATATTGTTTTTTATAGGGTTTTACATGTAGATTTTTTGTGTGGTTTGATCCTGTTATGTGTGAAAGATCCAAACAAATCATTCCAGGATTAATAAACTCGAAGAACAATCTTGAAATGAAGCTGGAGGAACGTGACTTAATGCTAAGGAAAATGAAATTGTATTTGATAGGGATTTGCATAGTTTTCATAGGATATGCAATGTTTGCATAATCTACTGTATTCTCTATTTTATGAATGTAATGTATCTATTTTGGCAACTAATTGGAAGATACTTATGTTTCTAAGTCTACTTCAAAGCTTGAATTTAAAATAAATAAAAAACGAAATTACCTTAAAAAGAGTAGCAGAACGAAAACAGGATCTCAACGAAGAAGAAAGACAACTATTTCAAAATATGTCCGTTGGATATTAGATGACAATCAAATTTGTTTTGTTATTGCGGTCAAACCGAAATAACAAAACAACAACCCGCAACAACAAAGGAAGAAAACCCGCAATAACAAATATATTCTAGCCGTTACAATAAATAACTTGAAACAAGTAAAACTTGTTTAAAGATTTCAGTCATTATTTGCTAATATTATAAATTAATAAATTAAAATATGTATATTAATCTATTTATATTTTTAAATAATTATTTTGAAATTTGACATTATAAATTTGAAGATAAATTAATTATTTTATCGGAGACTTTGAAGATATATAGATGGTTAACTAAAAAAACTTTAAGATAATATTAACAAATGGGGATGCATTACAAGGGAAATTAAAAAGTCACAAAATTTACAACCAAAAACTAATTAAAACAAAGTTACTTTCATGTAAACTCAGCCTCCGGGCTTCATTTTCTCAAGATCAATGGTGAAAAAAACCCATTGGTTCCAATGGATGCCCCAAGCCATCCTCAACTCGTCAAAATCCCCATGGATGGTGATCGGGCCATAGGGTCTTTCTTCGATTGGTTTCTTTCGATTACGAAAGACATCAACCAACACGAACCTTGCACTCTTCTCTCCCATCTCAAAGACACAACATGTGCCATAGTTGTAGAGTTTGACATCCTCAACTAGCTTTGCTGGTATAGTCTGAAATTAAGAAATCAACAAAATATTTCATCATCATAAACAGTAAATTAACAGAAAGAAAAAAGAACCACAATATAGAATGCATACAATTTCCCTCCGTTGTATAACTTGGGAGGATCATTTTCACAGCAAAGTAATGGATGTGCTCTATAGGATCCTCGCTTCGGTAGTTATTGATATCGTCGTCGTTAGACGACTCGATATCAATGATCTCTTGTGGAAGATTTTCGCTTTGGGAACTCATGATGTTAATAACCAAAAAAGGTTTTTGATTAATATTTTTCTTGTAACTACATTTCAGAATAATATTGGTTAACTATATATAATAACCAAGGGAGTCGAAATTGAAGAGGGAAAATTGACCGTCAACTAGAATTCAAGCGCGTAGCAACAGTGAAACCGCTATAACAAATACGTAAAACCGCACTAACAAATGTAACTGCATCAATTTTATTTGAATTAATATTTTGGGATTTAAATTAAATCCATCGAGTAAATACTGCAGATCAAGTTGGATGGAAGTTACAGCTAGTGTTACAGCTACTTTTTTAAACTTATCAGGATAACCGCAATAACAAATATGGTAACCGCAACAACAAATGGTTTTCCTCGATTTTTACCACATCATAGGTCGTGTTGCAGGAGAATCAAATATTTTCTTGAGATTCTAAAATATACGTGATGATAGTTTCTTTGAAATTAAAAGAGAACTAATTAATATCAGCTCTATATATTGTACTCTAATTGCCATTATTTTGATGGATCAAACTTAATTTTCATATATGAAGGTTTATTAAGTCATTGCTTACTGGTGCTGCATCATCAAGATTCACATGTTGGAGCAGATTTTGTTCTCACGCGAATCTTGATGATGTTGCAGCAGAAATCAAAATGACTATTTACTTGTTTGGAGATGCGGTTGTACAGTTGTGATGCGCGCGAAATCCCCAATCCCGCCAAAAGTTAAGTATATATATAAGCAGTCTTCATGCATTCCGTTAATTTGTTATATCAAAAAACGTTTCATTTTTAAACCTATAAGAACGTTTCAAAGAAAAACTTTTCAAAGTAAGATTAATCGATCTTTAAAGTTTCTAATATGAGTTCTAGCAGTCTGCATATTGGTGATCACGAAGTACAAGTAAATAATTTCTTCATCGTAAAATGGTGTGCGTCCATGACAACAAAAATTGTATGATTTTAATATCTTTTTAATTTCTTGCAATTATAATTTGCAGTATAAATTTAATTTTCATTTCTTTCATCAGACTATTCCAGCAAAATTTGTTAGGGATCACCAACTTTGGAATGAGCGTCATTTGTGTGCTTTGGAAAACCTTGAGATGAGTCCCCCATACGCCAAGGTTTTCAATTTACTACGCCACGGTGATCGAAGGAGGCCCAATGTTCGTTTTATAGACCATATGACTATCAATGGTGATATGGTCGACTTCAAACAGAAGATGGGAATCCGCACGAACCAACATGTGATGTTCACCCTTGATCTCGAAGCAAAAAACAGTGGTGTTGGAGTTATCTTCAACGTTACTCTTCTGTGAATTCAACATGATGTTTGTTAGCTTTGTGTTTAGGTTTTGGTTGTCCTTGTTTTGGTTTGGCTTATAATAGTTTGTTACATATATGTAATGTTATCGTTGTATCTTTGTGAAATTTGTTTTTGTTTGCCAATTAATTAACTAATTAATTAAATTGAAAATTTAGATTGTTGTTGCGGGTAGAGTATGGCCGCAACAACAAATTTGGTAGTTGTTGTGGGTAATGTATGGCCGCAACAACAAATGGAATTGTTATTGCGGGTTTAGCATGGCCGCAACAACAAATTGAATTGTTGTTGCGGTTCTTTCTTTTGCAGTGCGAACTGCATTTGTTGTTGCGTTATATTATACCACCGGAATAAATAAATTTATTGGTCCGCACTAACAAACCCGATCTGTAGTAGTGATATAGAGTACAGATATAAGGTATTTACAAGGTCCCTACACTATACATTGTGAATATAAGAGACAATGATATTAACTATTTAACACACCCCCCACAGTCGGAGCGGGAGGCTCCCATATGCTCAGACTGGTCCGAAAATCCAAAAAAGGCTGTGTAGGTAGTCCTTTGGTAAATATATCTGCAAACTGGTATGTTGATGGAACATGTAACACCCTCACATGACCAATCGCAACGCGTTCCCTGACAAAATGTAAATCAATTTCCACATGTTTGGTTATTTGGTGCTGAACCGGGTTAGAAGCCAAGTAAACTGCACTTACATTATCACAAAAAATAATTGTAGACCGTGACAAAGGACAATGTAACTCAAGGAGGAGATTTTGAAGCCAAGCAGACTCGGTGATAGCGTTAGTGACACCCTGATATTCAGCCCTCGCGCTGGACCGTGACACAACGTGTTGTCTCTTGGATGACCAAGAGACAAGGTTGTCACCGAGAAAGACGCAGAAACCAGAGGTGGACCGGCGAGTTTCGGGACAGCCAGCCCAATCAGCATCAGTGTAAGCAACCAAACGATCGATAAGAGACGCACTTGGTTGAAGACCGTGCGTCAGAGTACCTTTGAGGTACCGAAGAATGCGTTTTAAGGCATTCATGTGCGGTTCTCGAGGATCATGCATGTAGAGGCAGACCTGTTGAACAGCATAAGCAATATCAGGACGTGTGAACGTGAGATACTGTAGAGCACCGGCAAGACTCCGATATAGGGTCGGATCTGGAACCGGGGTACCCGTGGAAGGCAATTTTGTGCTTGTGTCTGCCGGGGTATTGCAAGCGTTGCATGTGAGCATGTCAGCGCATGCAAGAATCTCGCGAGCAAAGGCAGACTGAGATAGGAAAAGCCCAGTGGCCGAGCGAGAGGCGGCAATCCCAAGAAAATACAATGACCCTAAGTCTGTCATTAAAAACCCAGATGACATACGAGAGATGATACGATCCACAAGCGACGGTGAGGATGTAGTCAAGATGATGTCATCCACATATAGTAGAAGATATGCGGTTTCGGAGCCGCAGTGGAACGTAAACAGAGAAGTATCAGATTTTCTGCTAACAAATCCTATAGAGGAAATGAAGACCGCAAATCGGTGATACCAGGCTCTGGAGGCTTGCTTGAGACCAAAAAGGGCTTTACGCAAGCGACAGATATGGTCTGGAAAAGACGAGTTCACATATCCCGGAGGTTGTTTCATATAAACCTCTTCATTGAGATCACCGTTGAGGAAAGCATTTTTGACATCCAGTTGATGAATCGGCCAGTGGCGTGAGATGGGAATGCTAAGAACAGTGCAGATGGTGACGGGTTTGACAACCGGACTGGAAGTCTCATCAAAATCGAGACTCGGTTGCTGCGAAAAACCCTGAGCTACGAGACGACCTTTATATCAATCAAGGCGTCCATGGCTGTCAAACTTGTGACGATAGAGCCAACGACATCCGACAATGTTAGCACGTGTGGGACGAGGGACAAGGTCCCAAGTTTTGTTGGAGAGCAGAGCGGACATCTCCGAGTCCATGGCTGCTTTCCAATTGGGGTCACACATAGCTTGAGCAGTGGATGCCGGCAACGGGGACCTTGTAGAGGTAGCAGACAGGTTTAGAAATTGACAAGGTTTGAGAGATCCTGTTTGAGATCGAGTGGTCATGGGATGACCATCGGTGGCAGGAATTGATGAAGTAGTCGAGGCTGCCGCAGGCGGCTGCACACCTAAAGGAGGAGGTGCACCCACGGTGGGTAGAGAAGCGCTAGTAGCGCCAGTGGTCGAAGTGGAACTGCGATTAGAGACTATTGTTGTAGGAATGCAAGTTGACTGGGTGGGAGCGACCGTTGGGCCGGTGGTGGCCGGAGGGGAGCCAACGACAGGAGGGGTCGGTGGTGTGACAGCTACGTCGGCGTGGTGGTCGTATGAGAGGTGGTAGGAGGAATGTCCACTGGGATAGACATGGCATCATCAACCGAGAAGACTTCATACTCTGCGGGAGTAGGATGTAACACACCAATTTTTCAAAACAATTTAAACTTTTAAATATTTAAAGTTTTACAACCAAAATCCATAATAACCAAAACTTGGTTTAAATAAAAACATTTGGAATAATTACAAGTGCCAAAAATCGGTGTTACAATAATATCAAAACTAAAGTATTAGGGAATCAAATGGTACACCAAGCTAATCACTTCCAATGCTACAACTACGGGCCGCATAATCCTTAGCTCCCGAACCTGAGTACATAGCCAAAATAAACGTAGTACGTGAGACAAGATTGTCTCGTGAGAAACATGGGTTTTAGACCCGGTTAGAAAACATTTGCAATAAAATAATAATTAAATTATTATCAAATTGCACGTAGTTAAACATACTCTAAGGCTTGCCATAAACCCAACACATACGTAACGGGCCTCCCCGAAACAACCCCCCGATATGGGTTAACTAGGTAAACTCCCCCGTTTCCGGGTTATCTATTTCTCCCCCGTTTTCCGGGTTATCTCAAACTCCCCCGATTTCGGGGTTATCTATTTTCTCGACACACTACCCTTGCGCAGGGTGGTACCGCCCCGAGTAGGTGTCACTAACTCCCCCAACTTGTGTGGGTTATCTAGGATCCAATTGTTTAGCTATCACATAACAATTCAACAACTTGAGCCAATGCTCCAAATCATAAATCTCAACATACTAGTGGTAACCAAGCAAGTCAATAACAATTCATTTCATATACTAACTAATCAATCTTTATTTCTTTATTAAAACATTTATTCAATAAAGGCTACTAAAAACGTGTTTAATCATTTAACCCATAAAAACCATTTTACTATGTACTCAGAAAAGATCACATGTACTCACCTTAGCAATGCTATCCAACACTCGTGTTAATCAACACAAATCCTTACTTCTTAATCAAAGAAGTACTTCAAATCTCAAGGTCTTCTTGACCTAATATCATCATCAACACAATAACTAGTTATTATCCATAACTAATCACTAATCTATCCAATTTAACATTCCCAACCACCAAGTTCATACCACTTGGTGGAAATCTCAAACCCTAGTTCAAGATTTCTATCCATAAACCCAAATCCAACTTGTACACAATGATTACAAGCCTACAATGAGTGTTTTACACTCAAGTTTGGTCATCTTTCCCATAGATGACATGGTAGGTTGTCCAAACTACCATTGATACCCAAATTGAGCTCAAAATACCAAAGAGATGCATAAACTAACAAGGATTCTTACCTTAGATCAATAATCTCCAAGGTATATGAAGATTTGAGCTCAAGAACACCAACAATCGTGCACTTCTTCCAAAATAACGGCTGATAGGGTTTTAGGCGTGTATCTAAACCCTAGCGTCAAACCCGTTTTTATACACAGCTACACAGTTCGCGATCGTGAACTGAAGTTAGCGTCGAGAACACTTCGCGATCGGGAGCAGGTCCTGAACACCGATCATCCAAAACCCCATAATCTTTGTTTGATGTTCACGATCGCGAACTATAGTTCGCGTCGTGAACTCCTTCGGGCAGCTGGGCTGCAACTTTTTGTTGTCTAGTTCGGCCCGGTTTCGACCTTAACCATATCAAACGGTGTCCAAATGACAAGAAACCAATTCATACTAAATGAATTATCCATAACTATCATATTTTTGTACAATTTATTTATTTACAAATTTCGGCTGTTACAACTATCTACCCCTTTAGAGGATTCCGTCCTCGGAATCGCATCATAATCTACAAAGTTCGGGTAGCGTTTCTTAATCTCATCTTTGACTTCCCAAGTCAAATTTGGTCCAAGGGAGTGCTTCCACTTGACCAACACTAGCGCAATCTCTTTGTTCCTCAATTTCTTTGTTTGGGCCTCCAATATGGCCTCGGGCTCTTCAATCAATCGGTTGGGTGCATCGACCCGCAAATCTTGAAGTGGGATCACATTCTCCACTTCACCCAAGAATTTCTTCAAGTTACAAACTTGAAATGTGTCATGGACACCTTGCAACTCGGGTGGAAGTTCAAGCTTGAAGGCTTGAAGCCCAATTCTTTTCAAAATCTTGAATGGTCCAACATACCGTGGACTCAACTTCCCTTTCTTACCAGATCTCATCACGCCTTTACAAGGCGACACTTTCAACATCACCATATCACCAACATCCAAATCATAGGGTCGCTTTTTCAAACCCGAATAACTCTTTTGGCGATCTTGTGCGACTTTCATATTCTTTTGAATTATTCCAATTTTCTCGTTTGTTATTTTCACAATCTCGGGACCCGTGAGTTTTGTCTCACCCACCTCCAACCAACAAGAAGGCGTTCTACACTTTCTCCCATACAATGCCTCAAACGGTGGCATTTTAATTGTTGAATGATAACTATTGTTATATGAAAACTCAACTAACGGTAAATGTTCATCCCATTTACCACCAAAATCCAATACACACGATCTCAACATATCTTCGATCGTTTGGATCGTTCTTTCGCTTTGGCCATCGGTTTGCGGATGGTAAGTCGTGCTCAATCTCAACTTAGTTCCCAACTCTTCTTGGAGTGATCTCCAAAATCTCGAGGTAAACCTTGCATCCCGATCGGACACAATTGACATCGGTACCCCATGCAATCGAACAACTTCATCAACATACAACTTTGCCAACTTCTCAAGTGGCATAGTTTCCCGAATAGCTAGGAATAACGCACTTTTAGTTAACCTATCAACAATCACCCAAATGGCGTCATGATTTCTACTTGTCTTTGGAAGACCAACGATAAAATCTATGGTAATATCTTCCCATTACCGGCCGGCACTTGCAATGATTGTGCAACCCCATAAGGCACTTGGTGCTTGGCTTTCACTTGTGCACACGTGGCACATTTTGAAATGTACTTTGCTACTCTCGACTTCATCCCCGGCCACCAATACATTCTCTTCAAGTCTTGATAAGTCTTTGTACTTCCGGGATGAATCGAGTACTTGGACTTGTGAGCATCATTCAATAATATTTTTTGATTTCCACCGAATTTCGGGACCCAAATCCGACCATTCACGGTTTTCAACCCTTGACCATTTTCTTCAAATGATTGATTCTTTCCCAATCTCTCTTGTTTACACTCGTCTTTTCCCATCACTTCGGTTTGTGCGGTTTTTATACTTTCAATGAAGCTAGATATTACTTTGATTCGCATCAACTTAGCCTTAACCGGCTTCTCATAAACCTTTCTACTCAAGGCGTCGGCTACCACATTAGTCTTCCCTTCATGATAGACGATTTCACAATCATAATCACTAATCAACTCAATCCACCTTCTTTGTCTCATATTCAAATCTTTTTGAGTAAACACATACTTAAGGCTTTTGTGATCCGTGTACAATATACACCTCGTGCCATACAAGTAATGTCTCCAAATCTTCAAGGCAAAAATAATCGCCGCCAACTCTAAATCATGAGTAGTATATCTCTCTTCCGCATTTTTCAATTGTCTTGAAGCATAAGCTATCACTTTACCTCTTTGCATCAAAACAAAACCAAGACCTTTGTTCGAGGCGTCACTATACACCACGAAGTCTTCCATACCATCGGGTAGAGTGAGAATAGGTGCATTGCACAACTTCTCCTTCAACAAGGCAAAAGCATCATCTTGCTTTTTCCCCCAATCAAACTTCACATCTTTTCTCGTTAACCTAGTGAGTGGGACCGCCACTCGGGAAAAATCTTCGATAAATCTTCGGTAATAACCGGCTAACCCAAGAAAACTTCTTACTTCGGTTGGAGTCTTCGGTGCTTCCCAATTCTTTACCTCTTCGATCTTAGACGGGTCAACTTTTATCCCGCTTCGAGATACTATATGACCGAGATATTGAACTTCTCGCAACCAAAATTCACACTTTGAGAATTTTGCATACAACTTTTCTCGTTTCAGAACTTCTAGAGTTTGCTTCAAGTGTTCTTCATGTTCTTCTTCGGTTTTGGAAAAATAAGAATATCATCGATGAACACGATGAGGAATTTATCGAGGAATGGTTTACAAACCCTATTCATGAGATCCATGAAAATAAACGGGGCATTCGTCAAACCGAATGGCATCACCAAAAATTCATAATGCTCATAACGAGTTCTGAAGGCCGTCTTCTCTGTATCACCTTCTTTAACACGAACTTGATGGTAACCCGATCTCAAATCAATATTGGAGAAATAATCGGCTCCGTGGAGTTGATCAAACAAATCATCTATCCTTGGCAAAGGATATCGGTTCTTAATCGTCATCTTGTTAAGCTCTCGGTAGTCAATACACATCCTCATCGAACCATCTTTCTTTTTCACGAATAAAACCGGTGCACCCCATGGTGACAAACTAGGACGGATAAAACCTTTATCAAGTAGATCTTGAAGTTAGCCATCAACTCTCTCATTTCGGTTGGAGCTAAACGATACGGGGCTCGGGCAATCGGCGTCGCCCCCGGAACTAAATCAATTCGAAACTCGACTTGTCTCTCCGGTGGCAAACCGAGTAAGTCATCGGGAAAAACTTTGGGAAAATCCCAGATAACCTTCACATTTTCAACCATCTTCTTCTCTTTTCTTCCATCAAGGACATAGGCTATAAAGGATGAACATCCCTTTGACAAACTTTTTCTTGCTTTAATGGTGGTAATAAGGTTTGGCATATGATGCCTCTTTTCTCCATAAATATACACTTTCTCATTTTCGGGAGACTTTATCGATACTAACTTCTTCCCACATAAAATCTTGGCTTGGTGGATTCCCAACCAATCCATCCCAATAATTACATCAAAAGCCTTAATTCCCATAGGCATCAAATCGACTTTGAACTTCTTATTATCGATTTCTAATTCACAATCCGTATAAATGTGTTGAACCATAGAGGTTTTCCCATCGGCTATTTCTATTTCATACAAATCATCAAGTAACTCTAGTAGAACCTTAAACTTAGCACCAAATTCATGAGACACGAAAGAATAAGTAGAACCCGAATCAATCAATACATAAGTGGGTATGGAGTTTATCAATAAGGTACCTGAGACGACATCATGAGTCTCCTTAGCTTCTTCACGCGTGAGTTGGAAGGCACACCCCTTGAATTTCAACGGCTCAGGTTTCTTGTGAGCGGTTGACACCAACGTTTCGGTTCCCTTCTTTGGGCAAACATTACTATAATGCCCTTTCTCATGACATGAGAAACACTCCACCTCATCAAGGCTTTTAACCTTGCAATCTTTAGCTTTGTGGCCAAAACGCCCACACTTGAAACAACCATTTGAATCTGCCTTGCATTCACCCTTGTGGTCCCTACCACACTTTCTACAACCACCAACACTACCTTGCTTTGCCCCGCTCGGGGCAAACTTGCTCTTCTTTGATGGTCCCGAAAAACTCTCAAACTTTCTCTTCTCATTACCAACCGACCTCTCTTATACTCTTCTCTTACTAACTTTCTCAACACTTCGGGCGACATTGATCGCCTCGTCAAGAGTGGTCGCCCTCTTCACATCGAGTTCATACTCCCATGGTAACCCATTAGCAAACCGAACCACACGACTACGTTCGGTTGGGTAAGTACTTGACACGAACGGGAGGTATCCCGTGAACTTCTTGGTATACTCATCCAAGGTTAGATTACCTTTCTTGAAATGCAAGAACTCTTCCAACAACTCTTCTAACTCTTTTTCGGGACAAAACTTCTCTTTGAGTCTCCTAGTGAACTCCTCCCAAGACATCTTGTAAACGGCTTTCTTTCCCAAGGTCTCATACACGGTGTCCCACCATGTGAGAGCATCATCTTTCAACAAACATGAGGCATAAGTCACCATGCCTTCTTCTTTGCACATGCTACTCTTAAGCACATGTTCCGTCTCTCGAATCATGTTAAGGCAAAAAGCCTTGCCCCTTTGGATCTTAAGATAACAAAACAACCTAGACTAGCTTTGAAGAAACATGTAGAATAATATAGCTAAGTTTAGGTCTGATACTGAGTGATCAGTATTGGAACTCAGTATCAGTACTCAGTATCAGATAGTGATACTGAGTACAAGGACTGAGTAGAAGGACTGAGTTACATTTTGTAACGGACTAAGATCAATTCCCTTGATCTTAGTCATTTGCCTAGTTTAGTCCTTCGGTTACTCCTTTGCCCATTATGTAAGATCTCTATATCATTATAAATAGAGATCATCTTGCAAAGGAGAACTCACCCATTCACTCTACACTTTCATATCTTTGTAATTGATCAGTGGTCTTGTTATTCCGCAACAAGCCACACTTAGTGGATTTATACATTGACTATATTCTTGTGTTATCACTCTAATATTTCTCTAAGTATAATATTCTATCAATTAACATTAAACCAGGGTTGTTGTGACCTAACAACTGGTATCAGAGCAGGCTAAATAAACTCTTATTTAGTCGATCTATAACCCTGGCAGCCATTCCTTATACTTATCCTTCACTTACTCCAAAATCAAAAATGTCTACCATTGTTGCACCAATTATGTCTGGAAAGGGAGTACCCATCTTTGATGGTAAAGACTTCCATCAATGGAAGCTAAAAGCTCAGTGGTATCTCGAATCCATTCATCATGAAATGCTCACTGTGCTAAATGATGGTCCTATCATCCCACAAACTGTGGAACGCGTTGCTGCTACTGATGATGCTCCTGAGAGCATAAGGACAGTTCCAAAACTGAAACTCACCTGGACTGATACTGACCGTCGGTTATTCAGTCTAGACTCAAGAGCAAAGGGAGTGATTGGTAATGTTGTTACCAAAGAAATACTTAATGCAATTATGAAATTGCCAACAGCAAAGGCTATGTGGGATAGCCTATCAGTCACCTATGAAGGCACAGCAAAGGTGAAGTTGCAAAGAAAAAGCAACATGAGAAGGAAATATGAAAACTTCTTCTCAAATCCAAATGAAGACATCACCACTCTCTATAACAGGTTCAATACTGTTATCCATGATTTAATCAGTGTAGGCATTGTGAAAGAGGAAGGAGAGCTTGTTCAAAAGTTCCTGGATAGTCTTCCTCAACAATTTCTTGACATGACAAACTCTGTCAATGCTGCTAACAACATTGAGTCATACACTCTTCAAACATTGTATGGTCTAATGTTGAATCATGAGGAGAATAATGCTGCAAGACTGATCAACTGGAAGAAAACTGACAAGTCTTCCACTGGCATGGCTCTAGTTGTGCAACAGGCCTATACTGTGACTGAGCCATATGAACCAGAAGTTGATCTAGCTGATGCTAAGACAGAAGAGCTTGAAACTCAAATGGCTCTTATGTCTATGAAGCTGGATCAGTTGAAGAAGAAGAGGCTTGGTGTTAGCTCTTCTAATACTGACCCAAGATCAGGTCTTTGCTATAGGTGTGGAAAGCCTGGACATATTGCTGCAAATTGTCATACCAAGTCTTCTGAGACTGACCAAAATGACAAGATTGCATACCGAGCAAAGAGGTATAGAGACAAATATGTCAAGCTGAAGAATTGGAGCAAGGGCAAGAGGGCAGAAGGGAATGGAGCACCTCATCAAGCACTTTACTCAGAAGCATGGATGGATGAAGACTTAAGTGATGATGAGGAAGAGATTGAGAATAAAGCCTTTATGGCTTTCACTGAAGATGATTTGAAGAGCTCCTTTGAAAAGGATATCAAAGAGGCAGAGAGGATGAGTGTTCATACTGATTGGGATTCCACTCAGTTGTACAAGGTAAGTTCCTTTCAAACTTATTCAGTGAATGAAAAAACTAAGATTTTTGAGTATATGATTGTTGATCTTAAAACTTCTGTACAAAAAGAAAAAGCTTTAAAATTAACAATTTAAGAACTTGAAAGGGTAAATAATGAAAACTTAGATAAACTAGCAAAGTATAAAGATTTGGAATTAAATTTTTCAGATTTAAAAGACATTAACCAAAGATTAGCTGATAAAGCTTATTTACACAAACTTGAAAAAGAGAAATTTGAAAAACAGTGTAAATCTTGGGGAAATGCTTCAATAAAATTAAATAAATGTTTAAATCAACAATTCCCAGAAAATGTGAGGGCTGCACTTGGTGTTGATCCTCAATTTAAAAATAGGAACAATTTTGCTGATTTATTTGAAGAGTTTTCTACTATGAACCCTATTAATTTTGTAAAAGCTAAAACTTTATGTGAAGTTGGATGTCAAACTGAGTCAGATGATGAGGAAAATGAAATTTTAGAAAAACCTATTGGTCCCTCCATCTGCTCAAAGTGCTATACTGAGCTACAAGAACTCAGTATTGAATTTCATATAACTGAAATTTCTGATACCGAGCTCCCAATAGTTCAGTATGACACTTCTGCTGTTCCACCTTTTGAATTATTATTTAATACAACAACTTTTGAATTATATAATGATAATAAGACAACTTCTATCTCAAATGCTTCATCTAATACAGAAGTTGCAGGAACAGAAACATCATATACTGAGACATCTAAAGTACCTGTTAAAGTTGTTTCTTCAAAGCATGATAAACAAAAAACAACTTCAACTAGGTCCTTAGTTGGAAGAGACAAGAAGTCTACCACTAATAATATTAGAAAGACTTCTCTGCCAAATAAAAAGAAGCAACCAGATCCTCCATCTCCTAAACCAGTTAAAAACAATGTTAATACACCTATTAAAAATGACAAAATTAACATTTTAAAAACACTTGGTGATCAGGTCAAATCTTTAAGTAAACAATTTGCAAAACTTGTTCATACTGACCTACCAAAAGTGAAACGTTTTTCTAAAATACCTTATGAAAATATGTTTAGAAATAGACCTAGAAAATGTTACAGGTGTCATCATACTGGTCACAAGGGAGATGAATGCTGGACTGATCTCTCAAGTCCTAGGTACTCAGTACCAAAGAAAAGGAGAGAAACTAAGTCAGTATCACCAAAGAAAACTTCTAAAGTTTCCCCCGAAGTGATACTGACCTCTCCACATAAAGAGATCAAGTCAAAATATGTTTATCCCACCAAAGGTCCCATTCAAAAATGGGTTCCTAAAAAGAACTAACTCATATTTTGTGTCTTGTGCAGGGTGACAGAAAATGGTATTTAGATAGTGGCTGCTCAAGACACATGACAGGCAGTATGGAATACCTTCTCAATTATACTCCAGAGAAGGGTCCTTCTGTTAAATTTGGAGATGACTCGGTGGGAAAGACAAGAGGTTATGGTGTGATCAAGGCAGGCAACATAACTTTTAAAAGAGTTGCCTATGTAGAGGGTCTAAAACACAATCTGCTCAGTATCAGCCAGATGTGTGATGATGACAATGAAGCTCGATTCAGGAAGGTTGCAGGAATCATCTACAATGATAAAGGTCAGCCTGTACTCATTGCTTAAAGAGAAAAAGATGTATATGTGGTCAACCTATCTGAAATAGACCCAACTATTCGAGTATGCCTGCTTTCTAAAGTCAAGCCAGAATTGCATTGGCTATGGCACAAGAAACTCTCTCACATCAACTTTAGAAATATCAACGAGCTCAGTATGAAGAAACTGGTGAGAGGGTTGCCCACTATTACTTATTCAAAAGATAAGTTATGCTCAGCATGTGAAATGGGCAAGCAGAAGAAGAGTTCATTCAAGTCCAAAGTCAATCATTCCATTAATGAACCTCTTACTATGATACATATGGATCTTTTTGGCCCCATCAGCACACCATCTTTGGCCAAAAAGATCTATACTCTAGTCTTGGTTGATGAATTTTCAAGATATACTTGGGTCATCTTCCTCTAGACTAAGTCAGATGCAACAACAGAAATCATTGCCTTTATAAAAAGAGAGGAACTTCAAAAAGGCAACAAGGTCAAGCAACTTAGAAGTGACCATGGTACTGAGTTTAAGAACTCAGTATTAGCTGATTTCTGTGAAGAAAAAGGAATCATTCAAAACTTCTCTGCAGCCTACACACCACAACAAAATGGTGTTGTAGAAAGAAAGAATAGAACACTGATTGAAGCTGCAAGAACTTTATTATGCCATGCTGGACTGGCACTGAGTTTCTGGGCTGAAGCTGTAAACTGTGCAAACTTCACTCAGAATAGAGCCACTATAGTCCAAAGACATCTGAAGACTCCATATGAGTTATACAATGGCAAGATTCCTAATGTGGAATATTTCCACATCTCTGGGAGTAAATGCTTTGTACTCAGTACAAAACAAAATCTCAACAAATTTTCTCCCAAAGCAAATGAAGGTGTGTTCATGGGCTACTCTCCACACACTAAAGCTTTCAGAGTGTAAATCATCTCAACCAAGATGATTGTAGAATCCATTCATGTCACATTCGATGAAGATCAGAATGAGCATTCTACCTCAGCAAGTGAAGACATAAGTGGCATAGATATTCTATGCAATCCAGAACACTCCATTGCTGAACAGCCCAAGTTTCATCCACACTTTATTCCCAATAAGTTTAATGAAACTGATCAAGTTCGAACTCAGTATCACTCATCTGCGACTAATACTGAGGCTCCCATAATAGAGGACCTCCATACTGAGTTTCCAATTAATGATCTGAACCACTCTACCTATGAAGAAGGTGAAACATCCAACACTTCACAAGAATCCACATCAACTCTGCAAAATGAAGAAGAACAGCAACCTGCGCTGTCTAATACTGACCAGAATTCCACTCAGTATCAGACACAAGACACACCAAATCAACAAGATATTGTTGATCCTATTTCAAATGCTTCTCTAGGAAACAATTTAAGGGAACACAGAGACCATCCACACTCAAACATTATTGGTCCTATTGAAGAAGGTGTCCAAACAAGAAGAAAATTAGAATTTCCAACCCAAGCAACTGCAAATTTTTGTTTCTTCTCAAGTTTCCTATCTACCATTGAACCAAAGAAAGCTGATGAAGCTTTATTAGATGAAGATTGGGTAGAGGCTATGCAAGAAGAGCTCACAGAGTTTGAGAGAAACAAAGTTTGGAACTTAGTACCACCTCCTACTGGCTAAACTATTATTGGTACTAAGTGGGTGTTCAGAAACAAGATGGACAAGGATGGTGTTGTCATCAGAAACAAAGCAAGGTTAGTTGCTCAAGGTTACAGGCAAGAAGAAGGCATTGACTATGATGAAACTTTTGCACCAGTTGCAAGAATTGAAGCTATTAGGTTGTATCTTGCATATGCAGCCTTTAAGAATTTCAAAGTTTATCATATGGATGTCAAAAGTGCTTTTCTAAATGGAAAACTACAAGAAGAAGTTTATGTTAAACAACCTCCAGGTTTTGTTGATCCTAAATTTCCTAATTATGTTTTCAAGCTTGATAAAGCTCTATATGGGCTCAAACAAGCTCCAAGAGCCTAGTATGACACCCTGCCTGAGTACCTTCTTGAAAATAAATTTACAAGAGGTAAAATTGATAAAACATTATTTTCAAAACGGAAAGGTTCTGACATCTTACTCATTCAGATATATGTAGATGATATTATCTTTGGCTCCACTGACAAGTCAATGTGTGACTGGTTTGCTAAGATAATGTCAACTCAGTATCAGATGAGTATGATGGGAGAACTTACTTACTTTCTTGGTTTACAAGTTGAAAAAAAGCATGATGGCACTTTCATAAATCAAAGTAAGTATGTGCATGACATGTTAAAGAAATACAAATTTGAAAATTTATCTTCCATGCACACTCCTATGGGTACTCAGGATAAGATAAGTAAGGATGAAACTGGTAAACCAGTATGTCAATCCACATACCGAGGTATGATTGGTTCCTTACTTTACTTAACTGCTAGCAGGCCTAATATCATGTTTGCAACATGTTTGTGTGCTCGGTATCAGGCTGATCCTAAAGAATCACACATGAAAGCAGTTAAGCGCATCTTTAGATATCTTACAGATACTCCTAACCTGGGTCTTTGGTATCCCAAAGACTCAAACTTTGACCTTGAAGGGTACACAGATGCAGATTTTGCAGGTTGTAGATTGGACAGAAAGAGCACAAGTGGAGGATTTCAATTCCTAGGTGGAAGACTAGTTGGTTGGTCATCCAAGAAGCAAAATTCGGTAGCAACTTCCACAGCAGAAGCAGAATATGTTGCTGCAGGAAGTTGTTGTGCTCAATTATTATGGATGCAGTATCAACTCTTAGACTATGGGTTCAACTTTCATAAGACTCCCATTCATTGTGATAACAAGAGTGCTATTGCTATCACAGAGAACCCAGTCTATCACTCCAAAACCAAGCACATTGATGTCAGACACCACTTTATTCGAGATAATGTGGAAAAAGGTAAGGTTGAGGTAGATTATGTACCAACGGATGAACAATTGGCCGATGTGTTTACTAAACCTCTCCCTGAGGAAAGGTTTATGTATTTACTAGGGCAATTAGGTATGTTGAATCCTTAATTTTCCTTAATTTTCTTTAAAACTGAACGCTCGGTATCACTCCTGTTGATACTGACCACTCAGTATCATTAGTCTGTTATCATCAAAATTTAAACTTTTTATTTTTTTTATTAATTTCAAGAGTAAATTAATTGTTTTTATATTTTTTAAAATTTTTTTTAAAAATTAATTTTTTTTAACTCAGTATTGGGATCTGACGGCTCTTGCACCGAGCTTAATCCTCATACTGCTCAAACGGTAACCTTTCTTAATAGGAAAGTTACCGTTGGCAGAGGATAAGGCAGTCAAATCAGCCGTTTTTACTTCCCAATACCTTAATTATCTTTAAATCTCCTATAAATAACCGTTTTTTTTTACCTTCAAATATTTTTCAACAGTTATTTCATTCTTTCATCTAAAATTCTCTCTGCGATTAACGATTTCACTCTTTCTTAGCAAGCACAAACACTTAAATCAAAATCACAGATGGCAAATTACACTTTCGTCGCTCCAGAAGTTGAATCGGAAATCAAATTCCGAAACGATGAACTGCCCAGGTTTGCAAGGAACAACATAACAGCAAACTTCAATATTCCTCAAGCCTGGGCATGCCAAGAATTCACAAACATTGTGACGTTTCTGAAGAATTGCCTAATTGCTCGTGCACTGACCTTGTCTCCTCGAGCAATTTACCCAGAAATGCTATGCGAGTTTTGGTACTCTGCTACACTCGATTCTCCAGTTATGATTGTTGGGTGGGTAATTAGAGATTAAAGAAGGGCATTTGTTTCTACTGCCATCATTCGTGAAGCACTGAGACTTCCCGCCCAAGCTCAGTATGATCCATTTGTTGATAGAACAGAAGCACGCTCAGTTTTACCATTTTTGGGTCGAAGAGGGACAACGGGCACAATCAAAAGAAATGAATTTGGTCCTATGTGGGGTATTCTCATTACAACAATAATTCGGTGTATGACCCACAAGACGGGTGCTTTGGACCAAATAAATGAATTTGGGTGCAAATAGTACATGCCTTGTACTATGGAAGAAACATTGATTATGCACGGCTCATTTTCAATGAATTAGCTGCTCTGATTCGGGCTAACACAAGGGAATGCAATGTCCCTTTCTGCAGATTTTTATCACTCATCTTTCAACACTCAATGCCCACACATATTTATGATGAGTTTCACAGTCCAAGGGTTGATCTTCCTCCTCTTAGTAAGAAGATCTTCTTTTACAGGCCAAGACAAGGAGGGCCTTTACTGAGCCCTTCTATGTGGGCCATTGTTCAAGAACACATAAATGATGAAGAAGACATGTCTGATACTGAGTCAGACAATGATGATGATGATGATAATGATGATAATAGTGGTAATGGAGCACAGGCCGGTCAAGATATTGAGATGCAGGATGTTCCACAAATTCAAGAACCGACTCAACAACATATCTCTCCACCTGCACAGGATCCTGATGCTCCTCATATTGAAACAGTTTTTGATACTGAGTCCTCCGAAGACACACCACTGGTCCTTTAAAGACGAAGAAGGAATCTTTCCCCTATCATTATGGGAAACTTATCATCTGAGGAGGTGCAGCCTGCAAATGTTCCATCTTTAACTGCATCTCTTCAAGCCCAAAGTTTTGTTGCAGCCACCGCTGACCTTCCAGGTCCAGAATTAGTTCCAACTGCTCAACCAATTGAGGAACCTCATGTTCCTCTTGATGTGGAGATTCAATATGAGCAAACTACACTGGAACGTGCTCATCAAGAAAGAGAGGTCGGTATTGAAGATGTTGGTGCTGCACATCAACAATCACATGATCCTGCACCGACCTCTGCAGATGCTAGAAGGGAATCTGACAGAGTCTCAGGTATGAATTTCTAAAAAGCCCTTAAACTTATATATATATATTTCATTCCCAAATAGAGACTAAGTATTGGCCAGTACCACCTCAATACTGACCAAAGTCTCACACGATCTTTCAAATATATATCCTTTTATGGCCAACATAGCTAGCCCACTGCTGCTATGCAAAATTCATATACTGAGCACACAATTGATCATTGTCAGTCTACAGTTGTCTCAACATTTAAAGAGACAATGGTGGTTGATGTCACATTGACACCCACTGGTGCTGCTTGAATTATGTCCAACTTATTTTTGAGTTGGATAGCATGATTCAAGAAATGATCACAAACCCTTAAGCCACAAAATCCAAAAATTTTCCATGGGGTTTAGCCACATTTCTGTTATCACTCTAATACCGAGTGATAAACATTGAAAATAACAAGAAGCACATCCCAGGCTTCGAATACCCAAACCCAAACCTTTTAGTAAATGTGACTTATCCTATACTGAGCCACTTAAATTTACACACTCACTTTTACTAAAATCTTCTTACACATGCTATGCACAAGTCCACAATATTTCATCCTAAACCAGATGAAATACAGACTTCACAAACTCTGTTTATATGATTATAGAATTAACCAACACCACAATTCTATTTGATAAACCTTTCTTTCTAACCAGTTTTAAATTTTTGTTTCTTTAGCACCATCTGTGCAGGGCATTCAGGCATCACAGGCTGCAGGAGACCAAGTGACTCTGCAAGCAATCATGCAGCAAATTCTGGCTATCCAACATACTCAAAATATAATACTGGCCAGAATGGACAAGATGAGTAGTGACATTGACTCAATAAAACAGTCAGTCTCACTACTTCAACAACCACATCAGCCTCCACAAACTCCACCATTTTCACATGGTGACCACAATGAAGAAGGAGAAGGAGGTGCTGGTGATACTGATGCTGCAACTGAGCCCATGCCATCCCCTACTCTTGAACAACCTGAAGGGGACATGGGTGGTGATACTGATCCTCTTCCCTCCTCATCAAATGATAACAAAAAGGGGGAGAAGAGACAAAGAGATACTGAGGTTGATCAAACTGAGCCATCTCCTCAGGGGGAGAAAAGAAGAAGATTGAATGAAGATCAACTCCACAACAACAACAACAACATCAGCAAAGCCCTCATACTGAGCCACTTCGGATTCAGTATGAGAGAAGAAGACAAAGAACTAGGTCAGCATTACAAGTTCAAGACCCACTTGAGCCATCTGCTCAGGGGGAGACTCATACTGACCAACCACAGCAAGCTTATACTGAGCCATCTGCTCAAGAAGAAAATAAATTGCAAATTGTGGTCTACAGGCCTTTCATCTGGCCTATTGCTGATGATGAAGATGAAGAACATCCAGTGGCATCAGAAGATTTTTTAAACTTTGCACTGGATGAAGCAAATAAAGAAACCTCTTCATCATCATTCTCAGATGATGAAGAGCATACAAGAAAACCTATCTCACCTCAAGCTGAAGGACCTTCTAGAATTTCTAGAAGACCAATAACCAGAAGAATGACAAATGTGGTTATGTCCTCAGAATCTAGTGAAGAACAAGATCTAGCTCCTCTGATCTCAAGACCTAGGAGATCTGCTCAGTTTACTGAGGAAAAGAGTGATGCTGAGGATGAGATTGAGGCCCAGAAATTCTTCCCTGTTAAGGAAGAACCTGAATCTGAGTCTGAAGATGTTCCAAGAAGATCTCATACTGTAAAAAGAACTGGAGATGAATTACTTGAACAGTATTGGAACATTGTGGCACAAAGAACAAGATATAGGGAAACAAGGATGGGTATGCTGAGGAATAAAGCATTTCTAACTGTAAGAGACATATACTGGCTAAATGAATTTGTCAACAAAATAAAGGTCAAAACTGTTGATAGATCAATTGTTTCAACTTGCACTGGGCCAGTCAGTCCTCCAATGAAGTTTTTCCTCCATGACATCCAAAATATGGGACTTCAAGATTGGATAAAGACTGCTAGACTGATAAAGGAGATGCCCTCAAGATCCTCTGAAGCCCAAGTGATGATGGATGAAATCTGGGCTGTATCCGCTATATGCTATGAAAAAGGCATTCTTTATGCAGCAGAATACAGGGCACTCAGTGTGATGACTGAAGCTATGAAGAACAACAAACCTGAGTGCCTTAATACTTTCAGAATAATTCCCACATATACTGTTCCCTCTAACCTTATATTTCAGGATCAAAAGAGTACCATATATCCAACATCTGGATATATGTATACTGACTCAGATGACAGGGAGTGCTTCATTACTGAAGCAGATTTGGCAACAGCTCCTATCAGCCATTTGGTGGGTCTTAAATGGATGATAACCAAGAGAGAAGATGCTTGGTTTAGAAAGAAGATAGTTGCTGTACTAAACAACAGGCAAGATGAACTGAAGAAAAGAGAAGAGTTCATCCATGTGAAGAAAGAAGTCTTCTACGAGTTTGAGTCGATCAACAAAGACTAAAGAAGAAGACTTTGCAGCCTGTAGCTTATTTTTTGTTGATTTCTTTGTAATTGTTTTGTTATCATTAGATAGGGGGAGATTGTTAAGGCAAAAAGTCTTGCCCCTTTGGATCTTAAGATAACAAAACAACCTAGACTAGCTTTGAAGAAACATGTAGAATAATATAGCTAAGTTTAGGTCTGATACTGAGTGATCAGTATTGGAACTCAGTATCAGTACTCAGTATCAGATAGTGATACTGAGTACAAGGACTGAGTAGAAGGACTGAGTTACATTTTGTAACGGACTAAGATCAATTCCCTTGATCTTAGTCATTTGCCTAGTTTAGTCCTTCGGTTACTCCTTTGCCCATTATGTAAGATCTCTATATCATTATAAATAGAGATCATCTTGCAAAGGAGAACTCACCAATTCACTCTACACTTTCATATCTTTGTAATTGATCAGTGGTCTTGTTATTCCGCAACAAGCCACACTTAGTGGATTTATACATTGACTATATTCTTGTGTTATCACTCTAATATTTCTCTAAGTATAATATTCTATCAATTAACATTAAACCAGGGTTGTTGTGACCTAACAAATCCAACGAATAGTCACCTTCGGTTCCGTACTCCCGAGATAGTTGTCAGGTCGGCATGCTAGGACTGTTTTGTAAGAACATCCTTCGCGTTCAATCTTTCTTTCTTCACCACTTTCCTCATTGGAGGACTTCTCGGTCGGGACACTAGTGTCCGTTGACTTAGTCTTTGTGAGAGGTAGGGAATCTTCACATTCCTCCCTCCCCTCCTCATCACAACGTTCCTCTTCTTCCTCTTCACCATCACCAAGGTTCAACCGGTCATTTATGATCCGGTTAACATCGTGTTGCATCACATTTCTCATGTTAGTGAGCATGGATTGAATGGCCTCCATTGTTACCGAAGTATGGTTATTCCCAATACCCGAATTGTCCAATCCATTCCCATCTTGATTCACATTCGAAGCTTGTTCTCCATCCAACAAGGCTCGACCACTTCTCGTTCAAGCCATCTTACTATAATAAGATGTCAACCCAATTAGAATCCAATAAATTGACTAAATAGTCAAAATAACACATAAGAAAAGCTCGATTCCAAACAATTCCCTTAATGGTCAACCCTAACTCTTAAAGGTCAACCTAACTTTCTATTGAACATAATGTCCCAAAAGCAAAGTCTAAGTCTAGGGTGGGTAAACCAACCTAATTCACTTAGACTAAAGCTCTGATACCAAGTTGTAACACACCAATTTTTCAAAACAATTTAAACTTTTAAATATTTAAAGTTTAACAACCAAAATCCATAATAACCAAAACTTGGTTTAAACAAAAACATTTGGAATGATTACAAGTGCCAAAAATCGGTGTTACAATAATATCAAAACTAAAGTCTTAGGGAATCAAATGGTACACCGAGCTAATCACTTCCAATGCTAAAACTACGGGCCGCCAAATCCTTAGCTCCCGAACCTGAGTACATATCCAAAATAAACGTAGTACGTGAGACAAGATTGTCTCGTGAGAAACATGGGTTTTAGACCCGGTTAGAAAACATTTGCAATAAAATAATAATTATATAATTATCAAATTGCATGTAGTCAAACATACTTTAAGGCTTGCCATAAGCCCAACACATACGTAACGGGACTCCCCGAAACAACTCCCCTCATATGGGTTAACTAGGTAAACTCTCCCGTTTCCGGTTTATCTATTTCTCCACCGTTTTCCGGGTTATCTCAAACTCCCCCGATTTCCGGGTTATCTATTTTCTCGACACACTACCCTTGCGCAGGGTGGTACCGCCCCGAGTAGGTGTCACTAACTCCCCCAACTTGTGTGGCTTATCTAGGATCCAATTGTTTAGCTACCACATAACAATTCAACAACTTGAGCCAATGTTCCAAATCATAAATCTCAACATACTAGTGGTAACCAAGCAAGTTAATAACAATTCATTTCATATACTAACTAATCAATCTTTATTTCTTTCATAAAACATTTATACAATAAAGGCTAATAAAAACTTGTTTAATCATTTAAACCATAAAAACCATTTTACTATGTACTCAGAAAATATCACATGTACTCACCTTAGCAATGTTATCCAACACTCGTGTTAATCAACACAAATCCTTACTTCTTAATCAAAGAAGTACTTTAAATCTCAAGGTCTTCTTGACCTAATATCATCATCAACACAATAACTAGTTATTATCCATAACTAATACCTAATCTATCCAATTTAACATTCCCAACCACCAAGTTCATACCACTTGGTGGAAATCTCCAACCCTAGTTCAAGATTTCTATCCATAAACCCATATCCAAATTGTACACAATGATTACAAGCCTACAATGAGTGTTTTACACTCAAGTTTGGTCATCTTTCCCATAAATGACATGGTAGGTTATCCAAACCACCATTAATACCCAAATTGAGCTCAAAATACCAAAGAGATGCATAAACTAACAAGGATTATTACCTTAGATCAATAATCTCAAAGGAATATGAAGATTTGAGCTCAAAAACACCAACAATCGTGCACTTCTACCAAAATAACGGCTGATAGGGTTTTAGGGGTGTAGGTGTCTAAACCCTAGCCTCAAACCCGTTTTTATACACAACTACATAGTTCGCGATCGTGAACTGAAGTTTGCGTCGCGAACTTCCCGCGTCGGGAACACTTCACGATCGGGAGCAGGTCGTGAACACCGATCGTCCAAAACCCCATAATTTATGTTTGATGTTCATGATCGCGAACTATAGTTCGCGTCGTGAACTCCTTCAGGCAGCTGGGCTGCAACTTTTTGTTGTCTAGTTCGGCCCGGTTTCGACCTTAACCATATCAAACGGTGTCCAAATGACACGAAACCAATTCCTGCTGTTCTGAAATGAATTATCCATAATTATCATATTTTTGTACAATTTATTTATTTACAAATTTCGGTCGTTGTGGTGGTCGTATGAGAGGTGGTAGGAGGAATGTCCACTGGCATAGACATGGCATCATCAACCGAGAAGACTTCATACTCTGCGGGAGTAGGAGGGGTGTGAAACGACGTGTACGGAAATATGTCTTCGATGAACCAAACATGACGAGAGAGGATGACCTTGTTTGTGTGAAGATCATAACATCGGTGTTCGCGGTGATCAAGGGAAGGCCCTGAGAAAACACATGCAGACGATCTAGGTGCAAGTTTGTGTGTGGCTGTGGAGGAGACGTTATGATAACAAAGACAACCAATCATACGAAGGTGTGAATAAGTCGGAAAGAATCCATACACAACCTCGAACGATGTGAGATTTTGGAGAGTGGTGGTGGGAAGAATGTTGAGCGTGTGTGCGGCCATATGAAGGGTTTCAGCCCAAAATGAGGGTGGTAAGGATGCCTGAAATAGTAAAGTGCGGATGCTGTTTGTGATGGTGCGAAACGTTCTTTCTGATTTTGAACATACACGAGAAGCGAATATCCATACACGAGAAGCGAATTTTTATACCATGGTTTGCAAAAGATTTAAAAATGAAGCATTGTTAAATTCATGACTATTGTCACATTGAAACGACTGAATATCAGTTTTGAACTGATTTGAACATACGCACGAAATATAGTGAAAGCACTGAAAACATCAGATTTAGCACGCAACGGAAATACCCACAAAAAATGAGAGAAGTCATCCAAAAAAAGTACAAAATATTTAAAATCACTAATGCTAACAACTGGAGATGTCCAGACATCTGAATGCACAAGTTCAAACAACCTAGAAGCCTTAGAAACATAAGAATTAAACGGAAGACGACAATGTTTACCAAGTTGACAAGCATGACAATTCGGTAACACATTATTAGAACATGAAATAAAATTTTGACTAGATAAAAACTTGAATATGGAGGCGCCCGGATGACATAACCGTCGATGCCATGTATGGGAGGACACAACAACAAGGGCTGTGACGGTCGAGTGCGGAGAAGAAGGGAGAACGGGGTAAAGGTCACCAACGATATCACTCCGTTGAAGATGTTCACCAGTGTCAAAATTCTTTATAGTAAAACCAAAAGGATCAATTCGACAGAAGTCCAATTGTCAATATTAAATTTTTTTTACTGAAATTAAATTTTTAATCATTTGTTGCGACACTAGGACATTTTTCAAAGACAGTTTGTTATTTGAAAAAGGTAAAAAAGTTTGACCAGTGAAATCAACCGGTATTTCAGCACCATTACCAACCGTTATGGAACGAGATTTACAAGGTGTCCGGGAAAACACATTACCTTGATTGAAGGTCATATGGTGAGTTGCACCCGTGTCCATGTAATAACTCGGGTCATGGGATGGTTGTTGAAGCAACATAGAGCTGAAAACTGAAGCATTATCTGTAGGTTGAGTGTTCGAAACAAATCCTCCAAAGGCTGAAAGTTGTGGCGGTGTAGGCTGTGAACCGGCAAAGTGACCAAATTGATTATGTGAGGTCCCACTACCTGCATTAGGAGCAGCCCGACCATTATTTTTATTTTTAGTGTTTTTAGTCTTTCCCCTCCTATTACCGGTGTTGTTTGAGGATGTATGTAGATAGGTGGTCAAGTTGTCAAGTGAGGTGTCAATGGTTGGCTCGTGTTTCATATTGTATAAGCATATTTTTTGCTTCTAAAAAGGTAGGTAAAGGTTTAGAGTGGGTTATGACATCAATGATACTTTGGTAAGTTGACGCTAATTTTTGAAGAATTTGCATAACCAGTTCAACATCATTTATAGTTGAGTCAACGTCGGCTAGGTTATCCGCAATATGTTTTAATGTATGGCAAAATTCAGTGATAGTCATTACACCCTTTTGGGTGTTGCGGAAAGTATCTTGTAAGTGTAAGCGACAAGACATTTTATTATAAGTAAATTTTTTTCCAATTCATCCCATAAATCTTTGGCTGTACCCTCATCGCTAGAAATAATAGATAGTAAATTTGGATCGCATGAGGTGTAAAACCATGATTTAACTTGAGAGTCAATAGCTTCCCAATCTTCGTCATCATCGCCGGAAGGTTTTGATTTTCCGGTGATGTGACCCATAACTTTTGAGCCTTTGCAAATATCTAGAAAAATTCTTTTCCACAATTTAAATATGTTTCCGTCAACATTTAATTTAAAACTGAATAGTGGGTAAACGTTTGTTTGTGAGAAAACAAGTTGTGATTTAGAAGGTGTGGAATTGGATGTTTAAGTAGGGCTTGTCATTATGGTAATGGGAAAAAATTTAAATAAAAACAATAAGAATAAAAATAAAAAGAAAAAGAAGAGGGGCTCGGTGTGGGCAGAGATCTTCAAACTGAACGGGGTTCATGCGAAAAGATAATGGTAACAGCAGGCAGCAAAATATCCGACTTTGTTTTTTCTCCAAAAGTAGGCTTGTGCTTCTATCACTTATACAATTAATTAAATCATGAACAACCTAGCAAAGCCAAATGCATATACCAAAATCCAATCACAGAAAGGGCATGTGCTTCTGTCATTTGTACAGTTAATTAAATCATGTACAACCAACAATGCATGCACCAAAACCCAATCAAATACAAAGATTCGTCGGTACCGGAAAACTGATACCAAAACCCAATAACAAAGCGCAAGGGATCGGAAAATCGCCTGAATCAACAACGCAGAAGCAACAATTCGTCGGAATCCGGCGGCAGATGGCGGTTGAATTAACTGCCGGAGAGAATGTCGCCGGAAAAACGAGATGTCGGCAAAAACTTTGTTGTTTGCGTTGATTTCGAACAACTGTCGACTATCGACCAACAAAACAGGTGCGGCGGCAGTTTGAAATAGTCAGGCGATTCTGATTTCGAAGAGTTGGCAGCGAAAACGATCACGGGCTGGACCAGGAGGGTTCCGGCGAAGAATTCTGGCGGCCGCTGCTAGAAATTCCGGCGGCGGCAGCAGATATTGGATTTTTTCATCTTTTTTTTTTTTAGAAAAAGGCCGAAAATCCGTTTTTTAGGGTTTCGGCCGGAGTTAGGTTTTCGAGAAAAATAGGCTCGATACCATGTTGGAGATTGTGGAAATACGCGTTGGGGTTATACGTTGTATTGATATCAATATATAGAGTACAGATATAAGGTATTTACACTAAAGTCCCTACACTATACATTGTGAACATAAGGGACAATAATATTAACTATTTAACACTACTGACACTTCAACTTTCATTAAATTTGAATCACGTCAGCTGACACTTCAGATTATAAAACTTATGATATTCTTATAATTTTAGGTATTTTGTTGTGTACAAATCGCCTCTTATATTTAAATTTAAGTTCAACATTTGTATTAAAGTTCTAACTTACCATTAAAATAAGGATATATAACACTTTAATTTTAAAACTCAGTCATTTTTCATATACAAATTTTGTTTCACTAAAATTTCCAAATTAACATGTGTTGCACAAAATACTAAACCACATTAAATATAACTAAAGGATACAAAACTACATATTACATAACAATAAAACAATTTAGATAAAATAAAATTTGTTGTAATAGAAATTTATCTAGGCATCTAAATAAATTGTTTAGTTTTACATCCCGGCACAACGGGCTGGATATATTGTCTTGTTAAATAACATTTATATGCTAACATTATAATTAAATCGCTTATATATTAAAACTAGCTTCATAGCCCGCCTGAATGGGCGGGCATGCTTCAAGATTTATATTATATAAAACTACCAACAAATATTAATAATTTTAAAAATGACATAAGAATCGATAGCTGTAATGATGAGTTTGTATAAAATTTGATAATCTCTTTTTACCTATATTATTTCATCTCTCAATAATTGATAAATCCATAAATTAAATATATAACTAAAATCTCAAAAACATTACCTATCAAAGGATGTCCAATGAAGGAAAGATGGATTCGAATTTGGTGGGGCCTACCGGATTGAATCTCTACCTACTCACACTCACACATAACCATAAAAATTACAACTTTTTTTTATGTCCAACTAAAAAACATTTTCTTACACTTCAACCCCATACAAATGAAATGTTTTTCTTCCTTAACCTGTTGCCCACAACTGCTGAAGTTTTGTCAGCAAAAGTGATGCTACATATTAGTATGCAAAACTCATGCATATCCATAATAAACCCAAGCCTAAAGTATCACTATGGTTAACACCTAAAAGGGGAGTCAGTGAGTGTGTTCAAAAGATGTGTGCCACCTGCTCCAATAATTTACGCACTAAGTTAACCATAGTATCTAGTCTACCCATACACCACCATCCTACTCCAACCCAACCCATTCCAACCCATAAGTATAAATATAAAATATAAACAAAGTCGGGCTGAAAACAAAGGGCATGCATTATAATATGAAAGAAAGCATGCATGTCAAGATGGGTTAAAACTCCTTCTACTTTTGGGATACAAATTCGTATGCAACACTCCTGCATTTCATCAAAATTTCCCAAATCTAACCTATAACTATGATTAGAAACTAAAAGGGATGTCAATGCGTGTGTGCAAAGATTTAGTGCCACCTTATAACACCATTTAATGCCTACTATAATCATAGCAACTAAACCTCCCAACACCCCCCTTATAACACCAATTTTGACCCAAACCAAAACCACCAAAAAGGAAGAAAAGTTACCAGATAAGGCCAACTCACCTAACAAAATCAGAAAAATACCATAAATTCTCCAAAATTCTGAAATAATAGTTCCAATCAGCTCCAGAATTTTCAGGATGATCTTCCTACTGGAACCGAATCTGCCCTTCTACTGCCTTTTTAAACCGAAAATATGCACCAAACAGCAACACAGCAGAAAGAAATCGGAAAAATCCTAGAAACTCCAGAAAAATGGGAATTTATGCAACTAAGGCCCACAAAAAAATTCAGCTTCAAAAATCCACCCCAACTGTCTAAAACTGACCAAACAGTCCAGAAAAAACCCATTCGGCCCGTTTTCAAGAAAAAATTCAGAAAAATCCCAAAACAATCTGAAAAATGGGAAATCATAATCCTAAGTCTTCCACAAAAAATCAGCTTAATCCAAGCAACCAAACTGCCAAAAACTGTCAAAACAGTCCATTTTGACCCAATATTTTCCAAGTAAATTAGGGACAGTCTTGAAGTGGTCAATAGCATCCAGAAAAAACCGCAATAAATCTCATAAAATCCCTGAAAATATAAACCATTGTTCCAACACTGTATAAAACTTTGCAGGCTGATCAGACCACCAGAAATACCGAAAATACCCCTCTGATAGTGAAGAATTTTCCCGAAATAATTCAAAAAAATCCCAAAGAATTCTGAAAAATGGAAATTCATAATCCCAGGCGTTCCACAAAATTTCAGCCTGGTCAGAATAACCAAACAACTGCAGGTCCCGAAAACAGTCCGTTTTGACCCGAAAAACTTCAAGAAATTCCAAAAAATTATAGAAAATATCAATAAATTCCAGAAAAAATCCAGAAAATTCCTAAAAATAAGGAAAATAAAATTAATCCCAAAAATATCAAAATTTCTATATTTACCATGGATATTGAGGAAGCTTCAAAGTGCCAAATTGTCAAACCTCAATCAAATTAGGGGCCATATATAGGGGCGAGCATTTGGACCGAAAAAACCGTACCGAACCGAAAACCGACCGAAACCGAACCGAAACCGATAACATGTTATCGGTTCGGTTTCGGTTTTGAAAATTCATTGTTATCGGTTATCGGTTCTATCGGTTCGGTTTGGTTCGGTTCGGTTTTCGGAAAAGGATGAACATTTTGCCTAAAATAAACGAACCGAACCGAAACCGATAACATGTTATCGGTTCGGTTTCGGTTTTGAAAATTCATCGTTATCGGTTCTATCGGTTCGGTTCGGTTTTGGCCCGATAATCACCCCTAGCCATATATAGGAGAAGATTGGTGAGGTAAAATGTGTATACAAAGGTGCAGCAAGCCCATAATGATGAAACTCTGGAGGACTAAGTTCCCCACTACATAAATAAACAGCCTGAAATACAAAAAAAACATTAAAATAATATATAAATTCTAAAATAATATATTGTCATGAAATAAACGTTTTTTAAACAACCAACCAATTTCTCATCCTCTGGACCATTTTCAACTAATTATTAATTGCCAACAATATCACTGTAATCTACATGTACAGTTTACTATAGCAATTGAGTTTCTTTTGGGATCTCAACAACCAATTTCTCATCCTCTGGACCGATGCAATTGTCTACAATCTTGACCTGTTACATGTTAAAATGATAGTACAATTACTGATATTTGAAAATTGTAATGATATAAAAATACTGGAAAGTTGTGAGTTGTGATGAAGAGATGAATATACCTCAAGTCCAAGGAGTTCAGATAGTCTGGGTACTAATGGCTCCAAGCTGAATTTTGGTGTAGTATAAAAAAAAGTAGAAAAGAATATCAGTACATGTAAACTTTCCAACAGATATCATAAGTCTAGTTATCCATGTAAATATTCAGACTTAATAAACATCTAATTATTAAAATTAAGTAAAAAAAGTGCAGAAACTGTTCTTGAGGTCATAATCAATAATACAACTCCACAAAGACATTTCAACAAACAGGTATGGTGCATTATAGTCAACAAAAAGGGTTGTTTACCAACATATACAGTCAATTACAATGCGTAAAATTAGGGCACAAAAGTATATGTGAAGAAACAATCAATTGACTATAACACGCACATATATATGTATACAGACGAATAAGAATGCTTAATCGGGAGGTGCCAGATGCGAATTGGAGAACACTGGTTTGATCAATGCTTACTCGGGTGGTTATTGATGTTGATCCGACAGCTTCCCGTTGGACGATTTAAGATGATTCGGCATGGGCAACACTAAACTCCGACCACATTCTTTACATTAAGGTGAACGGATGCATCTTGAAGGAAAGCAGAATTGATCGGTGTTGAAAAATTAGGCGGCAGGATTAGGGCATAAAGGTGATCCCCAATTGTTAGAGGCCGGCTTCCCTTAAAAATGCCTCCTGGAGGCCAGCTTTAGGCTAACCCCTAATTCACCTCTCCCCTATAAAGTCATTGGTCGTGTCAAATGACTTGAAGTCATTGGGATAGGAAAATTGATTAGTAGTTTTAAAGTGACGACTCTGAAATGCATAGACGTTAAAACAAATAGAAAGAGAGAGAGTGGCATTGGGGCATTTTTAAACATATATAGTACATTTTCTTGGAACAGATATGCGAAATGGCAGTGTACTGGAGTAGTACAATGAACTACATGCAATTATAAAATTATTTTCTTCTAGGGAAAGTACAATGAACTACTTTTCTGAATTTGATTATGTAATAAAATATTATTCATTTCTTTCTTTTTTTTCCTATAGTTGGAGTGTTGGACTAAAAAGCTTAAGTCGGAAGCAAATATTTTTTTGTTAAATACTACTATAAAAATTACTTACATTTTTTTATATTTTAGATATATTAAAAAAGTCATATTTCTTTTATATTTCTATTAAAAAGTCGTACCGCTTTTAAATATGAAGATCAATCAGTCGAATATGCATTATCTTTAACTTAATATTCTTTTTATTTTTATTTTTAATATAGCATAGTAAAACCGTTTTTAATTAATGTTACTGGAACATTTAGGATACATTTATTTTAAAAATATTTTCTTTTCTTTTAATATGTTTTTATATATAATATATTTGGTACAAAATTAAACACGTTATTACGATTGGATCTATCCATAAAAATGTACTTTCTTCTTTCATTATTAAACTAAAGAATTTAGGTTTAAATTATAATTTTAAAATTTTAAGGCTGAAGTACTATATTTTCCATTTTCAGTTTAAATATTTCAAATTTTCTTTTAAGATATTAATATTAGATCAAAATTTTAAACGTATTATATTTTATATGAAAGTCGGCATTATTTGCCGAAAGTTTTATATATTTTTTGATTTAGAAAATTGTTATAAAAAATAGCATTACGAAAGAAAAAAATATTATATGAGAGTAAAATTGTGGATACATAATACATCCACAAAACTTGAATGCATCATTTTTTTTTACCACAAATATTTATTTATCAATAAATATTTTAGCATTTGCTTACTTTCTATATACATATATGCAAAAAATTTCGAACAGATGCTTTTACTCATTTCTTTTTTATATCCACTTTAAGTACCCCTAGTTAAATTTTTATTTCTACGAATATTACTACTAGTTGTATAAGAAACAAAATTATTTATATCTCATTTTGATTTAATGCGAAAATAGTTGATGTGATATTGACATTATCATTTCAATCACTTTGGTAGGAGTAGTGAAAAGAGTTGGTAGGGTTAAAGTTTTTTCTATTTAAAAAGGTTATCATGGTGATGGATGACATATCAGGAGAGAAGAGAAGGATTTGAGACTAAAGATACTTTCACATATATTTGGACATAAAGCAATCTCAAATAGTCTTGTCAGGCGTAGGAAGCCGGCCTCTAGGAGGCCGTGTGTCAGTGGTCGTGTCAAACAGCTCCAAAGCCGGTCTCGGGGAGTCCGGTTTTAAGGGGAAAGCCGGCCTCCGGGACTCCGGTAAGCCTATTTTTGAAAAACGAAAAAAAACGAGCCTATTTGTGAAAACCCAAAGCAAAACAGGCCTATTTCTGGAAAAAAAAAATCCCAATGAAATCATGAAAAAAGAATATTAAAAACCATCACGTGTGCGTCTCAATGTCCAGCATTTGGTGCCATATAACATAAAACCGACTCCGCTTTCGACCATTTATAGAGCCAATGGGTCCGAGAACCATAACCCCCAGTCACCCAAATCTCCCAAACATTCTAAAATAAATGATCCTCATTTTTAATTTCCCTTTCGCCAAAACAACAAACCGCCTAATGTAAATTTATGCCTCTTTTGAGCAAATTGAAACATGTAGGGAGACAATTATGATATAATCTCCAAAAAAAAATATGTTAACTTTCGGAATATATTTAGAATGGATTGGAAATCCGCGGGCCAAAAATGAACTCGTCAAAGGCCCGTCTAGCTGAGGATACGGTGAATCGGCCATCGGACTCAAGGGCCCACCTACAATGACTTTATAATAGGCACTTAGGGCATCCACAGCAGTAGTTGCTAAGTAATTGCTAATGGATTTCAAAGTAAATATGAAATCCACCTAGGAAAGATGTTTTCTTATTAAGCAATTCTATTTGCAATTGGGATATAGTATTAAAGTGATTTCTTTTTCATTTTTTAATACAAGTTGATTATAATTTATTTATTTTTCATTTCTTAATAAACATATAATAATAAAATATAACCAGATGCATATCGAGTTGTATACGAATATTCAAAACATAATTTATAACATACTTAAATAAATATATTGTTTTTCGCCTAATAAACATGTATCTTCGAACTCATGCAAAGATACGTAACAGATCCATAAATCATAAACTTCAAGCAGATTTGGTTGAAGAGATTTGGAATCGATTTGGAGACCAAGAAAATGATGAGTAATGTTGCAATAGGTTTTGTCGTTCACGCTTTGTAATGTCTTAAAATTCAAATATGCAATAAAATAAATAAATTTAATATTTATTAATATGTCTTATTTTATATTTAAAAGATTATTTTGTATTTGAAAAAATATTTTTATATTTAAAAATATTATTTTAATTATAAATAAATATATTTACATTAGTTTATTAATAAGTAGTTATTATATTTTTAATATTTAAGATATATTTAAAAGTATAATTGAAATGTGATTTGGCAATGGGGTCCACTGTTAAAAGTGCGTCATAATTACAGTGATGTGGAAAGGAGTTGCAAAACTGACGTGGCGCAATTGAAATCTGAATATAATTGCACTGATGTGAATGACATTATTAAAAGGCAATCCCAAAGTCAAATACCCCTAATACTCATAGTAGGTAATTTTGTTTTATCTTTAGATAATATTATAATATTATTACACCTAATTAATCATGTGTTGCTTTGAATGCTATGCTTTCCTTTTCGTGTTTGCTTGGTTCTAGACTCCTTTCGCCATAATGTTATCCTTGGACTTTAAAATTGCCTTTCGGAATCTTCTGATGGGAAATAATCGAGCGACCTTTTTGTCATAATTACATGGTATTTCTTGTAATTTTCAATCCCTTACAACTTACAAGTATAGCCTTTGTTAGAGAAAAGTATTTTATGAATGAATTCATACCTTTGGTGAATTACAATCTACAAAGTAGGTATGTGTAAATTGGACCAAAAATCAACCCGAACTGCAGAACCGGACCGAACCAGACCGAGCTACATCAGTTCGGTTCTCGATTCTAATTTTTATGAACAATCGGTTCTCGGTTCCAAGCAGTTCAGTTCGGTCCAAGAGCGAGAAAAAACCGAAAAAAGCTGAAGAAATTACCTCGTTCTCGGTTCAGTTTGGTTCCAGCCGGTTCGGTTCAGTTCCGAGCATCATCGGTTCGGTCCTCGATCAGGGCAAAACCATTTTTTTTGTTCCCGGTTCTAATTGGTCCGGGTCGGTTCGATCCGGTTCTTGGATTGCGCACAACCTACTACAAAGTCAAACCTTTGAAGATTGAAGAGGTACTTCCTTCTCTAATTCAACCATGAGTTATAACACGAATAGAATTATATTTCAATGGGTTATAAATAAAAAATCAGAATCTACAGTTTGTTAGGTTTGGCAGCAGATGTTCATGTGCTGGTAAATGTTCATGGGCTGGTAATAAATATAATTATAAAATTTAATTTATTTCGGTCATAAATATGTTTATGGATAAACTTTGTTATGAGGTTCAATTATGCATTGAATTATATAATTGTTTATTTAATTATTCGAATTTTTGTTTTGAAATTTTCTATAAGTTATCTTTGTTTTAAATCACATATTATAAGCTAGTAATTAATAAAACATACCCGCACCCCCACCCCCAAAGTGCAATGCTACTAGATCACTGATCTTAGGATGAAATGCAATGAAGCCTTCTCCAAATGTATTGTTATACTAAATGTAACTTTTTTGTATTATGTTGAATTCATAGTATTGATAGCAAACAAATAAACATATAAATAAATGCACCACAAAGTATTTGCAGTATGCATTGATCAATTGTTACCTAACTCGTGTGACGTGACATTTTGCCACATTTCTATATTATTCTATCTCGTTCCCAACGATTTTTCGCACCCAAATCCCACCAAATTTTGAAATGTGAAGCGATTAAGACAGCTGTGATTTTAGCAAATTAGTAGAACAAAAATCATCTTACAAATACAGCTGTGACCGACTAATGTGGGGCTTAGACTGTCGGAAGTTCATCCATGACACATTAGTGTCATATTAGTTTTTCTCCTTTAATCAAACACATGATAAATATCGATCAAACTCACGTAGTAGTGACCAAACTTGTAACAAAGTCCTAAAATTAATTTTATTAATAAATGTATCATTTACCATGCATAATGTACAAACTGGTAGCCCATTCGACCAAAGACAAATCTCTCACTCATAGAAAACTAATATGACCCACAATGATCCTCTCCAACAAAGACAGATCTCTCGGTTGTTTGCCAACGTTTCAACCATATCATTTAGTAGGGAGTTAATTTATTGCTAACGAGAAACAGGCTAATAATATCACATCATTCAATAATACGTGGGCTAATAATAAGCACCTTTTTGTTATGTGACCCTCCCAAAATAATAAGCAGGATTGAGCTCGAGGGTTAATTTGTTACTTTTCGAAATTACATGACTCGGGGTGGTTTTGGACCCGTTCACTTTATCAGTTAAAAATGAAACAAAATAGCGGGGTAATGGTTCTACTAAGGCATTGTAGTCAAGCTAGTCTCTCCTCCTCGGCTTAAGTAATGAATAACCAATCTCTAAGAGCATGTGGAATCATGCCATTAGAGGAGGGGTATTTGTAAGTTTGTTGGGTTTAACTTAAAACAAAATGGTTGTAAAAGGAGTAGTCTGGTACCCTTATAACCACATTAAAGGTTCATTATTTGTCAAATGTGGGACATTACTCAACAGTAACATAGCGCGCCATATCCAAAAATCCAATGTAACATGCCTAAGTAGCGCCCGCCACCACGCCCCAAACGAGGTGAGTGAGGGGCTACGTCACTTCGGTGGCAGAGTAGCGAGATGAGAGCGGTTTGAAGATGTGTATTTTTGATGTATTTTGTGAATGGGGATATTTTAGTGGGTCCTAAAGAGGTATTTTGGGTTGAGATATGAGTGATGGGGTATTTGAGAATGTGAAATGCTTATGTGGCGATGAGGTGGTGAATACAATATCATCCCATTATAAGTTCGTTATAGCACTTTTGGCGCCGCCAAAAGACACCGTGACTTGCAGTATATACCCTCAACGAAGGATGGTGCTATGTCTATAACGCCCGTTAACGGAATTATTTTTAAATTATAAGAGGGAGAGCGTTTTGGGTTAACTTAACCATGTGCACTAATAATATGATTGCCTCTTCGTGTTCTTTGTAGCCGATGCCTCTCCATACTTGTTGATCCAATTAGAGTTGAAGTGAATGGGCCCATGTTATTGTCACATACCATTTGGGTTGCAACTGTAACAATAAATTACAAATTAATCATTTGATACCAATGATTTAAAACACAGCTCAGCCGTTAAACCCGGGACATGGAAAAGAGAGTGGGTCGAAAACATACGGGTTTAGTTGAGTAACCACTAGTTGTGACCCCGCGATTTTTGTCAAATCTGGCCGACCCTAAAACCGTACGATGACCCTTTTTTTGTGTTGGTCAGAGTCTATAATTTAACTTCCATTATGAAATTTTAAATCTAATCAACTGACAGAAACTTACCTTCCATGTGTCCAAATGGAATACTCAGCATCCTCTAGCCTTGCAATAAATCAAGCAACTAGAATTTAGTCATTCTCTCTAACCACTAACAATAGTGAAAAAAACTAGGCTTGAATTAAATAATTAGTGAAACTAGAATTTTTATATGTTTTTAGTTTCGATAGGGTTGACCCGTCTGTCCAACTGGTTGAAACGTGATCCAGCCATCGTACAAGGTTGGCTAATAAACCGGGTTTTAAAATATTGTTGGATACAGACCATAAATACTATTGTAAAGCGATTTGTTAGTGAAGTCACGTGGCTCGCACATGAGGAAAAATGGTACTTTTTGTGTGTTAGCAAACCTTAGTTTTTATGCATTAAACCTAAATCAAGTTTTCACATATTTAGGCATTTAATTCTAACTATTGAATGACACCATTAGGCCAAAGGCATTTTGATATGTTAGATTTAATGATAAGTTGGTTTGATCCTAAATCAGTAGCATTTAAAGGGGGTGTGGGTTACTGTTTTAATTCAAGTATAACTCTTATTGAAAGAATGCATGTACTAATGTGTTGGGCCGGACTTAACACTACATAACAGTTGTTGTTTGGTTAATGGGTTAGTTGATATGGGTTTACATGAATTGTCAGTCTAGAGTCAATTGGGTTTGGTATTTTACTCTATTAGCCCAGTTGCTGAACTAATTGATTTGAGTAGTAATTGTCGTTTGGTATTATCGAGCAGCATGTGGCCACGCTTCACGACGGGTTTCAAAGATAATTATCATATTTATAAACTGACATATTCAATTAAACCTCACGTTAGCTAGAAAGTAAACTAACATGCTTCTCATATTCTCTACAACCATCTCTCCCAATTGATGTTAGAGGAACCCCTCACTTATCCAATGTAAAGGTGGTTCGCGTATCGTCTAAGGACGATATTAGACGATACGAGTTACAGTTGAGGACATTAAGTGTCCTTAAACAAAAATCATTTTATGATCTGCAACATGCTTCGAGTTCGGGAGGATGATGAGCTACACCTTTAGATCGTCCAAACCAGCCCGGCGGATTTATGTTGCAACTAGGTTTTAACTAATAATTGTAATTCTATGTGTTGTTAGTTTGGTCTAGCTTTGGGGAAGTGCAATTTTCAAGGCTATTGACATATATTTGATGGGTCAATTGCATAATGTTTAGAGGGGAATAGTAGTAGTAGATTGAATCGAAGACTTCAATATATTGTACTTTTAAAGATATGATCTATTGTCCCATACCCCTATTAAAGAATATGATGTTGGTTCATTCATGTTATTTGAATGGATGAATCACATTTTCATTGGTCTACTATTAAAACTGAAGAATATATATTTGACATAATAGATAAACTCATTGGATCAAAGGGCTGTCGGGTTAATGGTACGGTGTGTTGTCATCTATCATTCTGGATGGGGGGTTTAAGACTCATTGTGGACATATGTAGTATTTAAGAGTATATATATTAGTATTTGTACTTAAAGATAAACTCATTAAGCATAAATGGTTCTCATTTAAAAGTTTTCGTGAGCGTGATATGTGTTTTCTTATAAAAAAAATAATATGACTTGTAACACATAGTATAAACCAATATTTAACCAAATACAGTAATTTAGAAGGGAGGTGGGAAAAAGTAGAGTAGTAGGTGAGTAGTGGTGTATGGTATTGAGTAGTTGTCTTAACTTCCAAAATACACATCCATCCATGACCCATTCATGACCCATCACTAGAGTATTTCTAGCACAACGCTGCCTTTACTTCTATCAAAATACATACATGTGGGACCAATCTTTAATTCTAGCCGTGTTAATTTAGGTTAGGTTCAAGTTTATGGTTAACAAATAAGAAAATTCAACTTTGAACCTTATCTTTTTATATAAACATGTTAAATATTTCAAGTTTTATATATTTAGTTTCAACTAAACACGACCAATATAAACCGTTTAATAAATAGGTTAACCATGTTAGCAGTTTGAATGAGTCAAAACTCAAACGTAGCAAACAAATCTACTTTTTAGATGTGTATCTAAAGTATATCTATTTTGTAAATATATATAATTGTTAAAGTATAAACATATCTATCTAAATATTATCAACTCGAACCTAACTTATAATCGGGTTAGCAGGTTGTTCACTCATTAAATTATTAACAACTCGAACCTAACTTGTATAATAACATTAGTTGAGTCGATCCAAAATTGATCCAACACTTATTTGTCTCAACCCTAATGTATTGTGTCGATCTCATAATATAATAATCTGATCGAATCAGAAATTGACACAGTGATTAATCTCTATTAGCCTCGAAAAATTGTAGATTACGCCACTTTTAACGACGACATTTCTTATTTTATTTTTGAGTAAATATTGCTATCTATCATTATAGTTTGGATCAAATAACAAGTTTAGTCCTTTAAGTTTCAAAACTATATGAAAACTCTTTTCTTTTCAAAAGTTACAACACTTCTAGTCTTTATTAGTCGGCTAAATTTTATATTTATATGTTCATCGTGTTGTGATGTGGATTGAATAAAAAGCACAATTGATGTCTCTGTCTTTGTACAAATAGTAGTGCCACAGCACAACACACGCACAATTAACAAATGGCGATTACTCGCCACCAGTTATGTCCACCACTTCATTTTATACTATAAAGTAATTAATAAAATATATATTAATGTGTCTATTTATTGGTCGTTAATTGTAATATATTTGACCACATTTTTTGTTTAAACTCAAATATACTTTTATCTTTCAGATATTACTTGATTTCAATTTAATCATGTATCCATTTTGTTTTAAAAATATTACCATTTATGATTTTGAAGATAAGTATAGAAAACAAAAAAATTATTGACGTTAATAAAAAAAAGTTAAAGCATCTATAATGGAGGTTTAAGAACAGTTTTATAAATATTGGATGAAGTTTTTTTTTTTTTTTTTTGGTACCATAGTGTTTTTTTCTTTCCTTTTTTTGGAGGTAAGTGGCAATTTAACATAAAAATAAAATAAAATATATATAAAACCATGAAATGTCCATTTTTTCTGAAAACAGAAGTACAATACCCTCTGATACCGGCTTTGAAAAGGATCCAAGATACCTTTCTTCTCACTCCTCTTTCTTCGTTCTCTCTCTAAAACCAGAGTTTACCCTGCAAAAATAGTGGATTATTTTTATTTTATTTTCTAAGCAAAATCTAAACAAGTTGCTAAGACAATAACATATCACCGAAATCTTCCTTAATTTTCCCATAAATGTCTATCTCTAGTGTCTATTTTCACCTAAACCGCCGCCATGTTTCACCGGAAAAATAACCACCTCTCTGTTTCCGTCATCCTCTTGTCTGTTTTTCTCATCGGACTCATTTTCTACAATGACGACGTCAAATCATTAACACGGTTCCCGTTCCCACAAAAACCACTGTCGGAATCAAACGCCGGAATCATCGAATTTCCGCCAGAAAGCTGCGATATTTTTTATGGGAAATGGGTTTTTGATGATTTTACACACCCGTTGTATAAAGAAGATGAGTGTGGGTTTTTGACGCAGCAGGTTACTTGTATGAAAAATGGTAGACAGGATTCTATGTATCAGAAATGGCGGTGGCAACCTAAAGACTGTAATTTACCCAAGTAAGCATGCTCTGTTTTTCAATTTCAAATTTAGTGGGTTTATTGTACCAAATTTAATAAATTTTCATTAATTTGTCGTGATTAATTAACTTTGATGTAATAATCCAAAATTCACTTATGTAGTACTCCGTATTAAACTAGTTGGTTTCTGCATGTGCAAGATTTTTCATATAATACTTAAAATAATGTAATTGATTTTTATAAACACCAGGTGACCAGAATTGTTTATGTTACAAAAACAAAAATATATGTTCAATATATTTCATTTCTAGGATATTTCAAATAACATAACTTTGAAATATATTACTTTGCATTAATTATGTATTTGGTGTTATTTTATATTTAAAAAAAAAATATAGGTTTCACACTATTTTCTATGAGCAATAAAATACCCATTGGCCATGGAAGTACAACCTACTGATAATTACCTTGAAATTAGTCAAAATTCATGTTAAAAAAACACATGTCAAATAACCAATTGAAATAGAATTATTAATGTTTGTACATAAATGTATTACGAAGTATATATAATTTTTCATGGATTTAATTTTGATTTATTGTTTTTGGGGAAAATAAAGGTTTAGTGGAAAATTATTGTTGGAGAAATTGAAGAACAAAAGGTTAATGTTTGTTGGGGATTCGTTAAATAGAAATCAATGGGAATCAATGGTGTGCATGGTTCAGTCGGTTGTTAATTCAGGAAGAAAAAGCTTGATCAAAACTGGATCTCTCTCCATTTTTAGAATCGAGGTTCTTTTTTTACTCTCTTTTTTCTTCAGCTCAATTTACGGGATTGAGATCGACAATTTAAACAACGTGGCTATTTTCTTTTTTCTTAACATTAATGAACTTATTCCAAAAACAAATTGATAATTAATAAGAGACTAAGTGTAACTTATTTCCTAAAAGTAAGAACATGAAATAATAATCATTAATTGAAATAAAATCTACCATTTATATTGAAATATGCAGTTAAGTAATAAAACATGTATTGTTCAAATATGAATGATAAGTTTAGTTCATTTAATGGTACTGCACACCCTTAGAGTATAAGTTAGATAAACGTATCGAATTATAGCATAACTTTTTGTATTTTTAAGACTACTAATTACCAAGTTGGTCTTTTTAATGACAATATGTTAATTAAGTTAAATTAAATGAACTCATAAAATTCCAAAAATGGAGTAATAACTAATAAGCATAAGAAGTTCATATTTTATTTTTAGTTATTATATTAGGGTTTGTCTAATTTATACTCTAAGAAAATGAAATAAGAAACATATAATAATCTTGAATGTTTCTAAAAATGTATAAATAATCATCGATGAACTTCATTTTTCATTAGAGAAATGATATTTTTTCTAATTTTTCTTCCTACACATAAGTATACACACTTCTAAACTTAACATGTGTCATACACTAATTCTTTTTTCCCATATCATCTCTTGATTTTCACACTTGTCATAATCAAAATGGATAGGAATATAGTAGGAAGAAATAGTATGAAGAAATATCATTACTCTTTTTATTACTCTGTACTTTATGAGATTCAATAAATACAATTTCAATTATTTAAGAAATTTATAAAAACATGAGTTAGAAAATCCCACTAATTTAATCTATACAAGGTTTAGTGGTTTTATATATCGAGTTTTCACATGATAAACTATTTTAAAACGTGTGAGCATGTTTTGTTCTTATTGGAAAAAGACAGAATAATTAATTTGTAAAAAAGATTTTTCAAAAATAAAATCTCCAATCTTTCTTGTTTGTGACTAGGACTGTCAAATCGTGCTATTGTTTCGTGTTTTTGGGTAACACGGCACGACACAACACGAATTTGTTCAACACGAAAACAACACGACACGAAGTCATGATTTATTTTGTTAACACGAACACGACACGATTAAAAAACGATAAACACGACAACACGAGATAAATAACAAATATATCAAATTTCTTACTTACTACATGTTAAAAACACGACAAACACGACAAAAATATAACATAAATTTCTAATGTTCCCAAATCGTGTCAATTTCGTGAACACAACACGACACCACTTCGTGTTTGTTTTACACGAACACGATACGAACACGAATTCAAATTTCGATTCCGTCCCAATTTCGTTTCGTTTCATATATTTTTATCGTGTTGTGTCAGATTTTTACAGACCTATTTGTGACAATGCATGTCTTGTTAACCATGCATATGCGTCGTTGTATTCACTACTTTAAGAACTTCAAATAGTTAAGCTATTGATGGATTTTAATTTTATTTAATGAAAATAATACAATAATAGATATGATTGAGATACAATGAAGAGGGTGTTGATCTTTAGACCCTCAATTCATCCAATTTTTGATTAAAAACCCTTCCAAACTTTTGTTTTACTTATGTTCTTTTAAGTTTTAATAGTTGGACCTGTTTTTTTTATTCTCTTAATTATAATTTTTTTTTTCTTTTTCTTTTTTGCATTTTTATAGTTTGTTTTCATTTTCCAAAAACAAAGATTATTAAATATTACCCATCAAAATAATAAAAATTTATATTTTGTAATTTATTTATTTGTTAGTATTTTATAACTTTTTACAAAAAATAAAAATATTTATTTTCTTATACTTTTTATTTTATTTTTGTTATTATATATTAAATAAAATATATATAATAAATAACCAATAACATGTAGTATAAAAGATAAAAATTGAAAATAAATAAATATCATAAACCATAAATTTTTTGAAGCTTTTGAATGATAAAGGCTGTTGTGGTCTTTGTCAATGATGATGTCTATAATCTAAAGCAGCTAAAGAAAGAAAGGTAAATGGTCCTACAAAGAATCCTAAAGTTATTTAGCGGTACTTCACACAATAAATGTAGTTCTTTTTTTGTTTATGCATAATGAGATTCTATTTTGGATTTTTTTTCCAAAATAAATATTTTATTAAATCAAGCATTATGGTCCATAAAAACAATTATTTTGAGGGTTTTTGGAATGTTGCTTTTCAACTGATTATTCATTTATTTTAGTTTTGTAAGGAAAATGGTATATGTTAAAAAAACAGAGTAAAATGTTTAAAAAATAGAATGTACAAGTCAAATATTGAATGAATTAGACATTCTTTAAACATGTGTTCTTATTCACATGTAACTTAACTCGTTTTTTATAAGAGAGATGATTTCTACACAACTGAAAATACTTTATGCAACACATTGTACAATATTTAAAATAGATAATAAAAGCACTAAAATAGATGGTAAAAATACTGTAAAATAATAATTGTAGTGTGTAGAATAGTTTATATGGTATAGAAATCACCTTATTTAATAAACACTGATAAAGAATCTAGAGTTCTTCAATTGCTTAACAGCGCTCAAACTTTGGTACTTTACCTTATATTATTTGGGGGAAAAAAGGAATAATAATTCTCTATAAAATAACGAATAGTTATGTATGCATTATTATCATTGCAAGTAATGTGATTGACTTCTAATTATTATAGTATATCTAATTGATTAAAAACTGTTATACATTAATCTAAGATCATTAGTTTCAATTATTGCATATGCTTTAAAAAAATACATTCCGAAAGTCAAACATTGACTTTGTAAAATTGCAGGAATATAATGCCACGGTGGAATTTTACTGGGCCCCATTTCTGGTGCAATCAAATTCTGATGACCCAGAGATACACAGCATATTAGACAGAATCATCATGCCTGAATCAATCAATAGCCATGGTCAACATTGGAAAAACGTTGACTATTTGGTCTTCAACACGTACATTTGGTGGATGAACACAGTAAACATGAAAGTCTTGTAAGCATCGTTAAACCAAAAAAACTTTAAATTCAATTTTTCCAAAAATCACCAGGATTTTATTTATTTTAAGTTTTGGATATTGATTATTTTAAATTTGATGAAATAGGCGAGGATCGTTCGATGAAGGAGCAACCGAGTACGATGAAATTGAGAGGCCTAAGGCGTACGCGGGAGTGCTTAACACGTGGGCCCGATGGGTTGATGAAAATATAAACCCTAATCGAACCATGGTCTTTTTCAATAGCATGTCTCCTCTTCATATCAAGTGAGTCCACACTTTTTATAAATATGGCCCCAGTGATAATGCGTCTGAATTGATCTTTTAGAGGTCACAAGTTCGATCAACAGAGACTGAGGTTGCTTGTGGAGTTTGATCCCTTGTTACAACGACAAATAATGAATCAGTCGAGGAGCTACGCAGAGGTTTGGAGCCGGCACTAACTCCTGAAGAACGAAATTGCCGTTTTGAAGTCTGCTGACTTGTTGAGAAATCAGCAGAAGGAGGTTGAAGAGCAAAAGAGAGAAAAAGATGATTAGCCAGAAGTGTCTGGACAGGAATTCCAATTGTTGGTGGAGTTCCTGGAAAAACACTGTAAGAGTGAAAATGAGAAGGACTGCTCTCAGATGCTGGCATAGCTTCTGATTGTAATCCTTCCAATTGGGATCTCGAGTGAGAGCCCAACGAATTCCGGCTGAATCCTGATGATGCTGCGATCGCCAGCTCAACATCATCAACATCATCATCATCTCCACGGGTAGCAGATCCTCTTACCCTCAGCTGAGGAGAAACAGGGGCGCTGGAAGTGGAAGAAGATGATAAAAAGAATGAAGATGAAGAAGGAGGGCGGTGAGCAGATCGCTTCACCCGCTTCTTCCCACCACGTGGAATATCACCCGTTTCCACATTTTCCACGTTAATGGGCATTGAGATCCCAGTGGAAGTGGTGGTATTTCCATCAACAGTTTGTGTACGATCAGTTGATGGAAAACACTTCAGATGAGAAAAGGACGAACCTTCTTGTAGGGCAGATTTCTTCGATGTTGCGCCCTTCTTTTTATCCCTTTTGGATCTGACTCGATCATCTATGATCTTCAGCATGTACGAGGTGAGGGGAAATGCCTTCTCATCATCCTTCTTTTGGAAGATGATGTTGGAGATGGAACGGACCATCACCGATTCCCCAGGGATGTCTTCATAACCTATCTGCAGCTTTTCAAGCATCACATGTGTGATGCACAATGTGAAAAAGCGAAGATAGGGAATATGATTTCCCTTGCCTTTCAGCTTGGTCTTGACCTCCTCGTAAACCAGTTTCCCATAGTCGATCCGCTGACCGGTGACTAGGGCTTCAGCAAAGACTTGCATGCTGGAGTTGCACTGGTTGTGAGACCCGGAATTGCCGCCTATACCCTGAATGATGTGGGTAAAGAAATAGGCCCAGGGTCTCGTCAGCTGAGACTTCTTGAAGATCAGCACCTTGTCTTCTGCATTTTCTAATCTGTATCCAGTGATACGGATTAGACTCGCTTTAGCTTCATCAGCAGATTTAGTCTGCTGATATTTCTCTCTAGGTTGTAGATAATCGAATCCGCAAGCGACTCGGAAATCATCAATAGTAATGGTGATTTGATGATTCCCTACTTGCGCAGTGATGTCGTCTCCAGAAGTGGAGGCGGACATCCAGAAATCACGCAAGAGTTCGATGATACTCTTGGTGAATCTGGTAAATGCACCACCAATAGGGCAGTGACGCACAAACGTCCCAACCGGTCGATAAATATCAACAAGATCATCAGGTGGGGAAGTGTTGGCTACAAGGTTTGAGTTCTGAGAGAACTCAATGGCAGCCCTAGTGAGAGAAACCTTTTGAGCTTTCTTCGTCATTTTGGGAGAGAGAGAGAAGAAAGATAAAGGTTAGAAATAGAGGGTTTTTGAGAGAGAATTGTGGGAGTGATGAGGATGAAGTGAAGAAGAGAGGTGGGTATTTATAGGAGATTTATGGGTCGGTTTGGGTAAAGATTTGAATTTAAACCGGGTCATAATTGGATAGTTACAAACCAACTATAGACACGTTGGTTATCGTGCAAAGGTGGTTGGAAGTGACAGTGTGAGGTAGTGGAGCCGTTTCTGTGTCAGGGTAGTGGAGTCGTTTCTGTGTCAGGGTGTCTTGTCCCACATAAATGCCAAATATTTTCACTCGAGTGGAGATATTCGCCACAGAAAACGTATGGATAGGGTTAAAAGATGCCTTTTTATGGGAGAACCAAACGTTTTAACTTATTAAACACGATAAGTTATCATTTGAGAGATTTTATTCGGCTGACTGATATATTCAAAAGGTTTTAGTCAGCTGAATGTACTAAGTGACAAGGTGAATCTTATCAGCTGCTGATAGTACTTCACCAGTTGATTCAAGCATTCAACATACCTAGCTCGCTGATCAAAAAGTTGAATCGTTTTTCATCTAAAGGCTTAGTGAATAGATCAACCAGCTGAAGGTCTGTTGAAATGAAGTGGAGTTCCACGTCACCTTGTTCAATGTGATCTCTAATGAAATGATACCTTATGTCGATATGTTTGGTTCTAGAATGAAGAACTGGATTGTTTCTGATTGCAATAGCACTCGTGTTATCACAATAGATAGGAACTTTGCAGAAGTTCATATCGAAATCAACAAGCTGATTCTTCATCCAAAGGACTTGAGCACAGCAGCTTCCAGCAGCAACGTATTCTGCTTCAGATGTGGAGATAGAGACAGTACTTTGTTTCTTGCTTGTCCAGCTGACTAGCTTTCCACCAAGCAGCTGACATCCTCCAGTGGTGCTCTTTCTATCCATTTTGCAACCTGCAAAGTCTGAATCTGAATAGCCAATTAGATCAAACCCAGAGTCTTTGGCATACCAAAGACCTAGGCTTGGAGTACCCTTAAGGTACCTCAAAATTCTTTTTGCAGCTATTAGGTGAGATTCTCTATGATCAGCTTGATACCTAGCACACATGCAAGTAGCAAACATAATATCTGGTCTACTAGCGGTGAGATTGAGTAATGAGCCAATGATTCCTCTATAGAATGTGACATTAACTGACTTACCAGTTATGTCAGCATCTAGATTATTTGGAGGAGCCATTGGAGTTCTCATGGATGATGATGAATTCATATCAAATTTCTTTAAAAGATCTTTGATATATTTTTCTTGATTTATAAAAATTCCATTTTTAGATTGCTTAACTTGTAAGCCAAGAAAATACGTTAATTCACCAATCATACTCATCTCATACTTTGTAGACATAAGTTTAGAAAAGCGTCTACAAAGTTTTTCATCAGTAGCACCAAAAATTATGTCGTCCACATAAATTTGAACAAGAATGATATCACCTTTGATTTTGCGAATGAATAAGGTTTTATCAATCTTTCCCCTGGTGAAATCATTTGCTATGAGGAACGTGGAGAGTGTATCATACCATGCACGAGGAGCTTGTTTCAACCCATACAGCGCCTTATCCAATTTAAACACATAGTCTAAATACTTAGGATTTTCGAACCCTGGTGGTTGCTTAACGTATATCTCCTCTTGCAGCTTCCCGTTCAGGAACGCACTCTTCACGTCCATTTGAAAAACTGTGAAGTTTTTGTATGCAGCGTAGGCTAGAAATATTCTAATTGCCTCAAGCCTAGCCACTAGAGCAAACGTTTCATCAAAATCGATTCCTTCCTCCTGTCTGTATCCTTGTGCAACAAGTCTAGCTTTGTTGCGAATAACCACACCTTCTTCATCCATTTTATTCCTAAATACCCATTTAGTACCAATTATAGTCTTTCCAGCTGGTGGGGGCACCATCTGCCATACTTTGTTGACCTCGAATTGGTTAAGTTCTTCCTGCATCGCTTGAATCCAGTTTGAGTCTTCTAAAGCAGCTTTAATATTTTTCGGTTCTTCAGTTGCTAGAAAACAAGACCATAAGCAAAGATTGCATGATGCTTTACTTCTTGTAACAACTCCCTGTTGTGGATCTCCAATGATTAACTCAATTGGATGTTCTGAGGTCCACTTAGATTGAGGAGCAGCTGTAGAAGAGGAAGATTCAGCAGAATTAGATCCTTGTTGAGCGGTTGACTGCTCAGCAGGATGAAATACTTCATTTTGAACGGATCTTCTTGAAGTATGAAGAGGTGGCTTAGAGATAGCCTTGGATGATGCTCTAGCTGTTGGAATCTCTTGTTGAACAGCTGCGATATCTACAAGATATGTAGGAGCATCATGGAACGTCTCATCTGATTCATTTATGGGAACATCAAAGAGGTTTAAAGCATCAGAAAATGCTTCAGCTATATCATCAGGAGATGGTTCAGCTGATCTCTAAAATGCATCAGATGAGTCAGCAGAGGTGGGGTTCATAGCCTTTGAGTGTTCTTCAAAAGTAACATTTATGGACTCTTCCAGTGTTTGTCTTCTTTTGTTGAAAACTCTATATGCTTTGGATAGAGTGGAGTATCCCAAGAAAATGGCTTCATCAGCTTATGTCGATACCTTATGTCGATATGTTTGGTTCTAGAATGAAGAACTGGATTGTTTCTGATTGCAATAGCACTCGTGTTATCACAATAGATAGGAACTTTGCAGAAGTTCATATCGAAATCAACAAGCTGATTCTTCATCCAAAGGACTTGAGCACAGCAGCTTCCAGCAGCAACGTATTCTGCTTCAGATGTGGAGGTAGAGACAGTACTTTGTTTCTTGCTTGTCCAGCTGACTAGCTTTCCACCAAGCAGCTGACATCCTCCAGTGGTGCTCTTTCTATCCATTTTGCAACCTGCAAAGTCTGAATCTGAATAGCCAATTAGATCAAACCCAGAGTCTTTGGCATACCAAAGACCTAGGCTTGGAGTACCCTTAAGGTACCTCAAAATTCTTTTTGCAGCTATTAGGTGAGATTCTCTATGATCAGCTTGATACCTAGCACACATGCAAGTAGCAAACATAATATCTGGTCTACTAGCGGTGAGATTGAGTAATGAGCCAATGATTCCTCTATAGAATGTGACATTAACTGACTTACCAGTTATGTCAGCATCTAGATTATTTGGAGGAGCCATTGGAGTTCTCATGGATGATGATGAATTCATATCAAATTTCTTTAAAAGATCTTTGATATATTTTTCTTGATTTATAAAAATTCCATTTTTAGATTGCTTAACTTGTAAGCCAAGAAAATACGTTAATTCACCAATCATACTCATCTCATACTTTGTAGACATAAGTTTAGAAAAGCGTCTACAAAGTTTTTCATCAGTAGCACCAAAAATTATGTCGTCCACATAAATTTGAACAAGAATGATATCACCTTTGATTTTGCGAATGAATAAGGTTTTATCAATCTTTCCCCTGGTGAAATCATTTGCTATGAGGAACGTGGAGAGTGTATCATACCATGCACGAGGAGCTTGTTTCAACCCATACAGCGCCTTATCCAATTTAAACACATAGTCTAAATACTTAGGATTTTCGAACCCTGGTGGTTGCTTAACGTATATCTCCTCTTGCAGCTTCCCGTTCAGGAACGCACTCTTCACGTCCATTTGAAAAACTGTGAAGTTTTTGTATGCAGCGTAGGCTAGAAATATTCTAATTGCCTCAAGCCTAGCCACTAGAGCAAACGTTTCATCAAAATCGATTCCTTCCTCCTGTCTGTATCCTTGTGCAACAAGTCTAGCTTTGTTGCGAATAACCACACCTTCTTCATCCATTTTATTCCTAAATACCCATTTAGTACCAATTATAGTCTTTCCAGCTGGTGGGGGCACCATCTGCCATACTTTGTTGACCTCGAATTGGTTAAGTTCTTCCTGCATCGCTTGAATCCAGTTTGAGTCTTCTAAAGCAGCTTTAATATTTTTCGGTTCTTCAGTTGCTAGAAAACAAGACCATAAGCAAAGATTGCATGATGCTTTACTTCTTGTAACAACTCCCTGTTGTGGATCTCCAATGATTAACTCAATTGGATGTTCTGAGGTCCACTTAGATTGAGGAGCAGCTGTAGAAGAGGAAGATTCAGCAGAATTAGATCCTTGTTGAGCGGTTGACTGCTCAGCAGGATGAAATACTTCATTTTGAACGGATCTTCTTGAAGTATGAAGAGGTGGCTTAGAGATAGCCTTGGATGATGCTCTAGCTGTTGGAATCTCTTGTTGAACAGCTGCGATATCTACAAGATATGTAGGAGCATCATGGAACGTCTCATCTGATTCATTTATGGGAACATCAAAGAGGTTTAAAGCATCAGAAAATGCTTCAGCTATATCATCAGGAGATGGTTCAGCTGATCTCTAAAATGCATCAGATGAGTCAGCAGAGGTGGGGTTCATAGCCTTTGAGTGTTCTTCAAAAGTAACATTTATGGACTCTTCCAGTGTTTGTCTTCTTTTGTTGAAAACTCTATATGCTTTGGATAGAGTGGAGTATCCCAAGAAAATGGCTTCATCAGCTTTAGAGTCAAATTTACTCAGCTGATCTCGTGTGTTTTAACACAAAACACACACAGCCAAACACATGAAAGAAACCTATGAATGGTTTCCTCTGACGAAAAATCTCATAAGAAGTCTTCTTGTGTCTTTTCACATAGAGAGACCTATTTTGAGTAAAATAAGTTGTGTTAACAGCTTCTGCCCAAAATTGCTTAGGCATGTTTGACTCAACAAGCATTGTTCTTGCAGCTTCTATTAGGGTTCTGTTCCTTCTTTCAGCAACACCATTTTGTTGAGGTGTTCTTGCAGCTGAGAAGTTTTGGGAGATCCCAACATCTGAACAGAAATCTTCTAAAGTCTTGTTCCTGAATTCAGTACCATTGTCTGATCTCAGCATCTTGACTCTAGACCCATTTAGAAGTTCCATCCTTTTGATGAACTTGATAATCTCTTCAGCTGTATCACTTTTGTAACGAAGAAATATTACCCACGTATATCGTGAATATGCATCAACGATAACAAGTGTGTATTTCTTTCCACCTAGACTTTCTGTACTCATAGGGCCAAAAAGGTCCATATGGACCATGTGTAGGCAGCTGTCAATGGAAAAACATTGTTTTGATTTGAAGGAGCTTTTATGTTGCTTGCCTTGTTCACAAGCTGAACAAAGCTTATCCTTTTCATATTTGATTTGTGGCATACCATTCACCAGTTGACCTCGAGCCAGCTTTGATATATTTTTGAAGTTCAGGTGAGATAGCCTCTTATGCCACAACCAATTCAGCTGTTCAGTAGAATGAGAGAATAGACAGACTTCTTGATTTTGAGGATTCATGTCAAGTGTATAGACATTCTTGGTTCTTGGAGCAACTAATACTACTTTTCCATTCTTATCCGTCACCGTTCCTCTGTATTCGTTAAAGTTCACTGAGAACTTTGCATCACAAAGTTGGCTAATGCTGATAAGATTATGTTTCAGCCCATTCACATAACCAACTCTTGTGATTTTTACGGATCCATTGGAAATGGTTCCATAACCTTCAGTTGAGCCTCTGCCATTATCACCAAAAACTACCGAGGGACCATCACAAACTTCAAACTCTTCCAGCAGGGATTTGTAACCAGTCATGTGTCTCGAGCAACCACTGTCTAAGTACCAGACATGTTTGCTTTCATCACCCTGCACATAAATTAAAAGAGTTAGTTCTTTATGGGAACCCACACTTCGGTGGGTCCTTGTGACTTCCCGCTGGGACTCACAGAAGTAGGCTTTTCAGTAGGCTCACATACTGAAGTTTGGGAAGGTCTCAGGCATGTGCTGTCACACTCACTTGCCATGTGCCCACGATCTCCACACTTATAGCATTTTCTGTTTCTTTGCAATGGAGTAGAGGGCGAGGCAATAGGATTGGGAACTGGACCCAAAATACCTTTCATTTTCTGATTATCAGAGATAGTCAGAGTTTGAACGAGTGATGTCAGCTTGCTGACCTTTCCTTTCAGCCGTCTGACAGACACAGCTGAAGAAGGACTTGGAGTATTCTTAGGAATACTCTTACCTTTGTTCTTTGCAGCTCGAGTACGAACTCCAACTGGCTCACCCTTGGAGGGTGTTAGAACACTTTCTTTCCTGATGTTCTTTTAGTCTTCTGCTGAGATCTAGCAGAAGAGGCAGCAGGTGCTGAACCCAAGATAGATTTTCTAGGTTCAACAATGACTACAGTAGGTGTCCTGACTATCATGGCAGAGGAGTCAGCTGATGACTCTTCACCAGTAGCTACAGAAGGATCTTATGAGGACATCTCAGTAGCATAGGTTTTGGTAGACCTAACGAAGGAACCAAAAACCAACTCTTCAGCTGGCACAGAAGCATCAGCTGACGAGTAGTACAGCTCATCTGTACTGCTGTCAGGTACAGCGGCTGCAGCAAGGAAATCTCCTCCTAGTACAGCTTATACTTGACTAGGGATTTGTGAGTTAACACATTCACTCACACGTTTGGATGAATGAGACCATGATTCACAAATCTTTTTAATTGCTTCAAGTTCTTTAACTTTTTCACTTAGATCATGTTGAAGAACTGAGTTAATAAATTTTGTTTCAGAAAGTTCTTCTTTTAAAGTTTTGTGGTCAATTAAACGTTATTTTAAAAATGCATTTTCACGTAGAATAGCACTATGTTTATCCAAACATTTACCTTTCAGCTGATCAATGAAGTGCAAGTAAAAAATAATAGAATCAACAATATCTTTAGCTTTAGTAGCCTCAGCAGAGATTAGAGAGGTTACCTTTTTATGAACAATGTTGACCCATTTATAAGAACTAGCATCATCAGCTGTAATACTTTCATCATCATTATCACGAGCCATCAAACACATTGTGGCCATTTGTTCATCATCATCAGATGAGCTGTCACCAGAGTCAGCCCAATCATGAGTTTCAATTACGAGACCCTTGTCAGCAGCTTTGCCTTCAAGTGCCTTCTTTTCTTCTAGAATCTTTTTGGTGAAGGCTTGTAGCTTTTTGTATTTTTCTTCAATGGACTCACCAGTTGAAGATGATTAACTAGCTTTCTTCTGCTTGCAGTCGTTAGCATAGTGTCCCTTCTTGTTGCAGTTGTAGCAAGTTATCTCAGAGATGTCAGGTGTACTTCCAGAGGGTCTAGAAGATACAGCTGATGAGATAGATCTGCTACTCGAGCCTCTAGCTGAGGAGCCAGACTTGTTTTTGAAGAATTTTCTGTTTTTGACAAGTAAGGCAAGCTCAGATATAAGGGCATCGTTGTCTTCGTCTTCATCGACTTCTTCAATGCTGACTTCAGGCATGTTGAACAAACCAACATCTGAAGTGTTGTCAGCTTCATCATCTGATGGGGCTATTCGATTCTGCTAGGCTTGTTTAAGGAGACAAGAGCAGTCGAAGATCCAGCGGAACTCACTTTAGAGTCCTTTGGAGGTTGAAATCTGTTGAGTACAGTTCTCTCATGGCTTAGAAACATACCATAGAGAGACGAAAGAGTATAATCTTTCAGAGTAGAAGATGTACTCATGCAAGTTATGATGGTAGCCCATTTAGAAGGTAAGGCTGTCATAAACTTACACATTTTGGACATATCGTCCTTATCAACCCCATGAGACTTCAGCTCATTTAACAGAATGTTATAACGATTGAAAGTTTGAGCTATAGTCTCACTTGGCTTGGCTTTAAACAGCTCATAATCATGTATGAGCATGTTTTTGTTATGTTCACGCACAACCGATGTGCCTTCATAAACTTCAACCAGCCTCTCTCACATCTCTTTAACTGAGTCATAAAATTGAATATTGTGATACAGTTCATCACCAACTGCTTGAAAAAGCATATCTCGACCCTTGTTCTCAAGATGAACAATACGTTTTTCAGCGTCTGTCCACTGAGCCTCAGACTTCACCACATAGTGTTCTGGTATTTCAGAAGTACCAGGAATGAGGGTTTTGGGAACATATTTTCCTATCGTGATGTTATCTTGGAGTTTTGGGTGATAGGTAACCATGTGGGACAACATACGAGTTTTCCACATGGGATAGTTGGTTTGAGTGAGTTTAGGAGGTTTTCCAGATGATGGAAGATCTGATGATGTAGGTTCAGCCATAACAGATGCTCAAAATTGATGGAAAATAATTTTGACACTTGCTCTGATACCAGTTGTTGGATCCCAACAACACAAACGTGTTGCGTTATGACCGAGTAACGAAGATAAAATAAGTGAACAACGAGATTTCAATGATTAAGAGTTTATTAAAACAACTTAATACAGTACAAAGTTTGTGGAAATAGATAGTACAAAACTAACTAAAACTCTATACTTGAAATGACACTTTAGATCGCTCAAAACTAGAAGAGTATGCACTGAGAGTTATATCAGCTGATACTAACAGCTGATATTAATGCCTTAGTAATAACTATGAAGGAGTTAATACTTAGACAAATAACTAACTCTCAGAGAATGTTCTTGTGCTATGATTTCTAAAAGGTGTGTGTAAATGCAAGCATTTACGTCTGTATTTATAGCCCAAGATCCATGTTCCTTTGTCCAAAGTTAGACGACGTGTAAACATATTATTCGTCGATGTGGACTTGTCTATGGATCATTAAATTCTCTTGCACAAGTTATTGTCCCAAGTGTACTTTGTGTCAACTACTTCCGGTACCTTTTCTGACGCACAGTGAAAGGTGTACTACATAAGTACAGAAATAGTTGACTTTCTCTTTACATGCTTGGAGGGACAAACGATGATAATGTACTGACATTATCTTCTATTCCAAAATAGAAGATCTTCATCGTTTTCTTCTTCTTTGAGCGGGAAAGGGAAATGTTCAAGGTGTCAATGAACATTTCCTTTAAGTCTTCATCTGCAGCATGTACTATCAGCTGATTCCACAATCAGATGAATAGTCTTCTTCTTGTCCTTGTCCTTTGGTCATAGACTTCGAATGAACTCTCGTTAATAGCTACTGATTTGACTTGTTGTCCTAAAGCTAAGTACGTACTCAGCTGAAGGTTTATTGTATATACTTGCTTCAGCTGAGATACATACTTCAGCTGATATTTATTCTTCTTAGCTATCGATCATCAAATCTTATTTACTTAGTCTTGGGACTAACAATCCCCCTATTTGATGCAATCGAATAGCTGTAAAAGTGTAACCCTGTAATGATTCAGCTGATGATAGATTGACTGGAAACCAAGTCAATCTTGAAGCTGACCCTTCTGTTTCCCACGACGTCACCGGCTTAAACCAGCAGGTGATCAAGGAAACCACCACCGCCAATGAAGAGACAACTTTAAACCAAGTTTTTAACGAGGCACTAACCCCAGCTGCCAGTGATCACGAAAGTAATCGCCAACCAAGCTGTGAGGCAGCTAACCCACCACCCAGAGGAACTCTTCCTCCAGTCTCTATACCAGTATCGCCGGCTGGTGAGACCGAAGCTCCAGAGACTCAAACAGCATTTCATCTAATGTTTGAGTCGACTGATGATATTATTCAGTCTTACTATTCGTCGTCCGACGAAGAACATTCTGAGCTTCAACCTGTTTTGACAACTGAAGTCGGCACTTTCGTTATAACCCCAGAAGTTTCAGTTGGACCCAACCCACCCCCCATAGTCCCTGAGCACCCCATAGGAGCAATTCCTCCTAACTCAGGAACACTCACTTCCACAGCTGAGGTTACCCCTTAAGTTGGAGACATGTCGGACCCCTTCCCCCAAAGTGTCCAAGTGTCCCATGCTGAATCCAGCAAAGTTGGAGGACGCATTCCCATCAGAGCCGCTGATGCTCTGATGTCTAGAGTTGTTACATCCCAGATTCGACCTGGGATGGCCACGCTGAGTAAGCAGATGGACTCCCTTCGCAGGGATGTTCCAAAGAAGTTTGCCCAAACTGCTGAGAATCTCTCTTCCAGCATAACTTCTCTGCACACTGAGGTTCACACTCAGGCTCCTCAGCTGGCTCTTCTTTCTGATCAGATTCGCCTCAACACCAGCGGGTTCATCTCTATCAACGACTACATGCGTCAAGAGTTGAACTCCCTTCGCGATTCTGACACAGTCGAACAAGACAAACTTCTCTCCGAAGTTTGGGACAGCCTGGCTCTTGCCCAATCAAAGCAAGAGTCTCTACTGACACTTACTCATAGCCACCTTTCTAAGGCTATTGAGGAGTCAGCTTCTGCTGTGTCCATCAGGTTGGACAAAATGGAGACTGAAGTCAGCTCGCTGACTTCCCACGTCGCTGGTCTCCAAGGCACCCTTGACCTCATTCTTGCAAAGCTAAATGAGGGTGCCGCTGTTGTCCGTCCTGCTTCAGCACCAGAGAGTACCCCTTTTCTTCGGGCACTCTTTAAGGGGGAGAAAGAGGCCACTTCAGCAGGTGAACAACAAGGCAAACAAAATAGTTCACAACCTATAGTCACCTCTGCTGTTGGAGCCAATACTGAAGATGTTCCAGCAGGTGATACCCCAAGAATTCTACATATCACCTCTGCTGGAACACAAGAAGAAGAAGCTGAACCCTCAACTGGTTTTGTTAAAATCGTTGATTCTTTTGAATCAGTTGAGGGCCCACAAGTCCGTTCTCCTCGAGCCCCTTGCTGACTCCAGACCACTGGATATTGGGTCATCAATCATATTTGCAAAACGAACAAGACCCAAACGGGAGTTAACTTTGTCCCTAGGCTGATCGTAAAAGAACCAATTTATGGTTTTTGCTATCTGGAGAAGAAGAAGGTGCATTGCTTCCAGCGAGCAGATGAGTTGAATCTATGTGATGTAGATCAACTTATGATCTATCACAAGCTGCTGAGTTCCTCCACCGAAGAGGGAAGAGAAATGAAGAAATTAATAACCTCAGCCTTCAACTCACTATATCGCAATGTCGTTGGATCAGCTATATCCAAGGCATTATAGTTTTTTTGATTTTCCTTGTAATTTTAATTGCCTTATCAATAGAAAATCAAAACTTTGTAATATACTTGTAAAAATTGTAAAAAGATAAACATATACAAAAGAACCCTAAGGGTCAAAGCACATAAGTATTCAGCTGACCTCATCAGCTGAATCATTACAGGGTTACACTTTTACAGCTATTCGATTGCATCAAATAGGGGGAGATTGTTAGTCCCAAGACTAAGTAAATAAGATTTGATGATCGATAGCTAAGAAGAATAAATATCAGCTGAAGTATGTATCTCAGCTGAAGCAAGTATATACAATAAACCTTCAGCTGAGTACGTACTTAGCGTTAGGACAACAAGTCAAATCAGCAGTTATTAACGATAGTTCATTCGAAGTCTATGACTAAAGGACAAAGTGTAACATTCTTCCCACATTGGTGGAGAGGGGAACAAAACACTCCTTATAAGGGTGTGAATACCTCTCCTAGCACGAAGCCTCTTGGGTGGAAGTGGTCCATACCAAGAACAAAACCGTGCGCCGGTGGGCAAAGCGAATAATATCGTGCTACGGGATTCTGGGATGTTACAAATGGTATCAGAGCCAGTCACCAGACCGATGTGCACAACGAGGGCGTTGTGTCCCCAAGGGGAGAGAATTGTAACATTCGTCCCATATTGGTTGGAGAGGGGAACAAAACACTCCTTATAAGGGTGTGAATACCTCTCCTAGCATGAGGCCTTTTGGGTGGAAGTGGTCCATACCAAAAACAAAACCGTGCGCCGGTGGGCAAAGCGGACAATATCGTGCTACGTGATTCTGGGATGTTACACAAAGACAAGAAGAAGACTATTCAGCTGATTGTGGAATCAGCTGATAGTACCTGCTGCAGATGAAGACTTAAAGGAAATGTTCATTGACACCTTGAACATTTCCCTTTCCCGCTCAAAGAAGAAGAAAACGATGAAGATCTTCTATTTTGGAATAGAAGATAATGTCAGTACATTATCATCGTTTGTCCCTCCAAGCATGTAAAGAGAAAGTCAACTATTTCTGTACTTATGTAGTACACCTTTCACTGTGCGTCAGAAAAGGTGTCGGAAGTAGTTGACACAAAGTACACTTGGGACAATAACTTGTGCAAGAGCATTTAATGATCCATAAACAAGTCCACATCGACGAATAATATGTTTACACGTCGTCTAACTTTGGACAAAGGAACATGGATTTTGGGCTATAAATACAGACGTAAATGCTTGCATTTACACACCCTTTAGAAATCATAGTACAAGAACATTCTCTGAGGGTTAGTTATTTGTCTAAGTATTAACTCCTTCATGGTTATTACTAAGGCATTAATATCAGCTGTTAGTATCAGCTAATATAATTCTCAGTGCATACTCTTCTAGTTTTGAGCGATCTAAAGTGTCATTTCAAGTATAGAGTTTTAGTTAGTTTTGTACTATCTATTTCCGCAAACTTTGTACTGTATTAAGTTGTTTTAATAAACTCTTAATCATTGAAAACTTGTTGTTCACTTATCTTATCTTCGTTACTCGGTCATAACGCAACACGTTTGTGTTGTTGGGATCCAACATTTCCCTAGATAAACATTACCAGATGACAAGAAAATGATTCGAAAACAATCACGACAACAGTCACTCACGTAAATCAAGATCAAAACTCAGCCATTTTGGGGAATCCATCATAAACATAAATGCCCTAATAAAAACTAAAAGAATATATGATATAGGTTTATAGTTGCATTCTTTTTGACTCATTACCAATTAATTACATACGGTCGAATTGATTTAGTATAAATAGATTAAAACTTATAAATTATAGGTAGTTACCAAGTCTAAATCCTCATGTTAGGAAGATTGTCATTGATTACTTAAATCCCTAATGTAGGGACTAGGATAGAACTTGGTTGCTTTTTAATTTTATTAATATGGGTATTAGCTGGAATATTAATGGTAATCATATCATATCCTTTGTTGGTAAACCTACACCAATATTTTTACACTTTAACTACATATTATATACTATATATACTTCTATAAATAAATTAAATGTTTTTTCTACATAATACAAATTTTACATCGAACCGTGTTTCAAGTTATTGCAATATTTTAATGAAATATTAATAGAAGCATATTGTACAAATTTTACATCAAACTGTATTCTAAGTTATTGCAATATTTTAATGAAATATTAATAGGAGCTCGGACTGGAACAACCCCGATGGAATAAAATGTGCCAAGGAGACAACTCCAATTCTAAACATGTCAACACCACTAAACGTGGGCACGGACCGAAGACTTTTTACGGTTGCAACCGATGTGATTAAATTAATGAAACACACGGTGTACTTTCAAAACATAACTACTCTTTCAGAATACCGAAAAGATGCACACACGTCAATCTACACCACCCGTCAAGCTAAATTGTTAACTGATGAGCAAAAGGCGAATCCCGCAATTTATGCAGATTGTATACATTGGTGTCTACCAGGATTACCCGACACATGGAATGAATTTCTTTATACGCGTATTGTTTCCCGATCGTGACACGTGATGAACATTTTATGATTTTTTTCCTTTTTTATATCTTTGTGTTTTTTAGAAGTTTTTTTTTTTGTTTAAAGGGAAAAAAGTTGTTGATAGGGTAAACAAATTACATCCGGAGATGGTGTAAAATGAAAATGTTGCAAGAGGAAAAAAACATGTACAAAACAGTAATTAAGTTTATGAACTTTCTTTTACCATGTCGTGTTTCTCTTTTTATTTTTACTTTTTTTACATATAATAATTACGGCATAACCTTTGAAGACAGTATATAGAATTATTCCAATTTCTTAAGAAGGCCAATTAAGTCGTTTTCTGATCGACCTTGTTAAAATCATTATACAGTCAATGTAAATAACGATGGATTCGATTGATCAATAGATACTTTTAATCCCACATCTATCACTATAATGGGGGAAAATATATTTTAATATCCTTAATTTTAGAGGTGAACATAGTAAAACACCACACATATTTTTCTCATATCATGTACCGTACCAACTATAATTGATACACTAATCTAGTTATCAGTACCATACCAACTATAATTGATACACTAATCTAGTTACCAGTACCGTACCAACTATACTTGGTACCAATTTGTTTGGCTACCAGCAATCATGGTTGGTAATGATATATACTAATATCACAAACTTATTTGGAATTATTACTAAAAATAAGACATTTTTCTATATTATTATATTTGGTAATGGTATATATTAAATGTTATACAAACACTATCTACGATAAACTACAAATTATGTAGTATTGTTGTCATAATAAACTAGTTTGTAGCATTTCCGTCAGCTTCACATGCTTAATTATTAACATTATATACAAACACAATAACAAAAATGTAATGTATTGATCGGTTAGGCTAAGAAGTTCTAACTTGAGTGTTTTCATGTTATGATATTATAACTTTCATTAAAAAATAATACATACGTAGTTTACTTTTCTCAAATTCTTCTAAATAATGTATATATATGTAAATTATTGGTTGGTACGGTACTACCATGGTATTTGAATTTTTGTACCATTACCGTACCATGACTACTTGATTAATATGGTACTACCAACTAAACATGTTGGCTACCAGCATATTGACTACCAACTATTCTTGGTATGGTTGGTAACATGTTGGTTTGTTTTATTCGTTACAAATTTGACACCCCTACTCAATTTAGTTATCCTAGTCCTCTAATAGTATTATAAATTATTAAATGTTCAATATGCTACCCTGGACTTGGAAAAGTAGTAAAACTAGTACATTACTTATATATTTGAGTTCGTCAAAAGTTATACGCGGCATATAAACTTATTAGTTTATATAAACTTAATTAAGCTTAATAAGTTTTCCCAAACAACTCCTAATTAAGTTACATGTTATGTAGGGTGGACAGAGGGAATGAACTCTTCCGTTGGTAATTTCCTAGATGGCAAGCTACAACTCATGGGTGTAACGGTTTTACACCAAGTTAGAGAGATCTTCTTTGATAAATAAATAAAATATCTTTTACATAGATGAGGAACCTAACCTTGTAACAACTTGTTACTCTAGCCTTTTCTGAATTGCAAAACTAATTGTATTGAAAACAATATTAATTGATTTAGATGTCATAACATTACAATGTATAATTTGTTGGACTGTCTTGAGGAACTCCACAATCTCATGTGCATATAATTCAAAGGTATCAAATGTTAATGTATGATTTCTCAAGTTGTGTCAGGTTTAAAATGGTTTCAACTGGTTCAAATGTGTAGAAAACTGAATGTTTGCACATGATGCCATCTCGTATACTCGTAAGTCGTATAGGCTATAGCAACTTAGCCATTCAACATTGGCACATTGCCATTTCGGTGGGCTAGGCTTATTTTGATTTGTGTTGTCTTTTGGATTTTTATTTGGGCTGCTCATTTTAGTTCTTTTAGTGGGCCTATTTTTGGTGGGCTGTATCTCTGGTGATCTTTTTGCAGGTCTTGTTTTGTTATTGATTCCTGCCATAACATTTTTCGTGGTTCGGTTTGTTCCATTGTATCCTTTTATTTTTTCCGAAATGTATTTCTTCCTATTTTTTATTTAAAATCCTACTACTTTTAAACTTGATATATATAATTCATTAATTTTTTTACATATCATTTATTGATTTTGACACTTGTCATGATCAAACTGGTAGTCACATAAGTAAGAAGAAATTGTAGGAACCAATACCATTTCACTTCAATTTTTTCTAATGAATTTTTTTTCTAATAATCATGCCCTTAGGGTGTGTCTGGTATAGAGAAATGGAAGGTAAGAAATGGAATTAGCATACAAATCACTTGTTTGGTTGCATTGAGAAAAGGATGGGAGGAGAATTGCCAATTCTTATTCTCTAAATCTAATCCTCTCTATATTGAAGAGAAAATGTAGGAATTGAAAAGTAGAGAATTAAGTAAAAAACATGGAGAATTGCAAAAGCCCATTCACAAAAATAGCCGTCGTCTTCATGTATCGGTCGCCACACATCTCGACTCCAATCGAACGTGAGCATTGTCTTCTCCACAACTTTTCTTCAAGGTATGTATGCCCTTCATCTCGATCTCTCACTGTTTATCTGTCTCAGTTTGTCTCCCTCTCCCTCTCCATTTCGATATCCTAATATTTTTACAGAATACAATGAAGTATTTTTCTACATCCACTTAATTATTAGGACACCCTTTTTATTATTTTTTAAAAAAAAAGGTGACACACTATCAGGCATCACCAATTGACCAGACAAACCATGTAACACATTAAAACCCTGGTTAAAGAGACATAGAGACAGTTTTTGAACATGTGACCTCTGCTTTGTGCTGCATGTCCTAGGGGTGAGCATAAAAACCGAAAAACCGAAACCAATCCGTTAAAACCGACAAACCGAACCGTTAAAACCAAAACCATTTCAAAACCGACGGTTCGGTTTTCAATTTTGAAAAAACTGATGGATTCGGTTTGGTTTCGGTTTTAACCAAAAACCGCCCCATTAAGAATCCGCCCCACTAATACAGTTATTAAATATTAATTTTCTTTATTTCTATAGTTATTAAATACAAGTCAATGCATTCAAATATTTAAAGGTTCAACTATGTATTATACTTCAACTTTTTATTCCATGAACTATTAATGTTAATTAACTCATTAACTTTAAAATCAACCTATCATTTTATTCAAACGTCCCAAAAGACAGCGGACAAATAATTAAGGTAAACTTCAAGTGTTTATATTTATCACTTTGTGTATGCATAGTCCTGAATATACCATTTTCTTATTAGTTTTTTTTTTTTAACAATAGAATATTAGTTAACTACTTATTGTTTGTTACCTATTAAACAAATCCATGTAATTATATGTGTGTATACCGAACAGTTATTAGTTAACGATTGATGGTTTGTTAATCATTAGTGCATGAAGATTAGATTAATAATGTTAGAAAATGAAGGTTAGTGCTAGTTATATATTAATGTTGAAAACAAGGTGGTTTCGGTTTTGAAACCGAAACCGAACCGTTTATGGCTAGAATCCGTTAAAACCGAAACCGTTAGAAACCGAAACCATTGGTTTTGAAATTCCTAAAACCGAAATTAGCGGATTGGTTTCGGTTTGAGCCTAAAACCGCCCCAAACCGCCCCATGCACACCCCTAGCATGTCCCACCCCGCTGTGCTATAAACGAATTGAGATATGATATTTCTTCCTAGTCATATGTCTACCTACTTCTAAACTTAGACATGTGTAATTAACTAATTCTCTTTCTTTATATAATCATTTTATTTTGACACTTATCATGATCAAATGAGTAGGAAGCAAATATATGAAAAAATATCACTACTCAAACAAATTATAAACACACCACCATATGTTTTTGTATTTATGATAATTTAATTAAAAGCCCTTAATTAACGAGCACCATAGTCTAGGGGTGTGCATGAGGCGGGTTGGGGCGGTTTTTCACTAAAACCAAATCCCGAACCGCAAACATCGGTTTTTAAGAATTAGAAACCGTTCGGTTTTTTGGTTTTTGGTTTTTCTCGGTTCGGTTTCGTTTTTTTTGCGGTTTTTTGTTTTCCTTAAAATTTACTAATTTGTTAACTTAAAATTTATTATTCCAAACTTTAATACTTATATAAAGTTATAAGACCTGGAAAACATTGTATTAAAACATGTGAAAAGTTACAAATGATATACTTAAAACTTTCTATTATATAAGTAAGGATCATATCTTTATAAATATACAAATATTTATATAAAATTTGAAATATATATATGGTGGGGCGGGGCGGTTTTTTCGGCTCGATTTTTCGTATGAACCCAAAAACCGCCCCAAACATTCGGTTTATCAAAAAATAAAAACCGCCCACATCGGTTTTTCAAATGGTTTGATTTTTTCAGTGCGGTTTTTTCGGTTTCGGTTCGGTTTTTCGGTTTTGTGCTCACCCCTACCATAGTCCCAGAGTCTAGACTCTAGACAACACTAAAAAGTAGATCTCCAAAGTTTTGGGGCTTTTTGTAAATGTAACATAGTAGAAGGGTGTCGATTTAACTTTATCTAAAGAAAAGAAAAAGGGAAAAAATTAAGAAGAAAAAAACGAAATTGCTTTCCATAATTCCATTTCTCCATCGAAGGCATCTTCACTGTCGCTGAGAGTGTTTGCCTTCAAGAGTTTTCCACTATATACATACTCTCTACCCTTCTATCTCCTCCCTCTACCTTTCTCTCTCTAGATCTCTCACTTCCGAGAGGTCACCTACAGATTTTGTATCTCCGGTGGCCTGAAAATTCTCAACCGGCGGCGAGTCAATCAAATTAAATCAAATCTCTAACAGATCACAACCGCATCTGATCCGTGTTTGATCTCTCTCGCCGTCACCATGGCGGCCGCTAACGCCCCGATCACTATGAAGGAGGCACTTACGGTAAAGCGCTCTCTCTCTTTCTCTCTTCATAAAGCCTAGTTTCATCTTATATGAATAGATTGATAGATTTGCAGTTCTGTTGTTCGAAACCTAGCTCCGTTATGCAATATCGTCATTTCTGTAGCAATTCGGATTTGTAAATGGTGAATTGGAATAGTGTAGTCAGTTTTTGAGCTTCTTCATACTTGTGTTGTTTAGATTTGTTAGATTTGTAGACATACTGTATAATTCTACTGTATTTCTCTAAATCCTAGCTCTAGACATTGAATCACACTTCTATTACTCAATTTGGACAATTTTACCGTTTAGGATTCCTTTGGGCTTATTTAGGGCTAATCTGACTCGAAGTAATAGATTTAGCTAGCCTTTTCACCCTCATATCGTTTAGATTTGGGAGATAATGAACATTCTGCAAGTTATATTTCCAGATCTGTGGAATGAAATGATCGAAATGTTTCTGAAATCTTAGTTCACAGTGATCTAATAATGTAGAGAATTATTGCTTTGATTCTGAATTGTATAATGTTGTTTCAGTTGGCAAGCATAGGGATCAATCCACAATTCATTACGTTTACCAATGTAACGATGGAATCCGATAAGTTTATATGTGTTCGTGAAACATCACCTCAAAATAGTGTGGTGATCATCGACATGAGCATTCCAAGTCAGCCACTGAGGAGGCCTATTACCGCTGATTCAGCTCTTATGAATCCAATTTCCAAGATTCTGGCTCTAAAAGGTACAATTTATTTGTTAGGTCATGAATTTGTGAAAAAATGGTTCTTTCATGCTGTTTTTTCTATTAAAACTCGCTTGCCTTTTCATAAATGAATTGACAAAATTAAATCCCTAGCTTCCTGGCAACTGCTATTATTGAATTCTAATCAGTTTCATAACTATTATATCTGATTTCATGCTTTTGGTGCAAGTTAGCATCTTTTTGAACTATTGTTCACATGCTTGCATAGGACTACCAAATGCAGAACCTGATAATCCTTTTCAATTTTTTATTAAAACTTACAAATATACCAGAAACTTGTTGATGCTAGTTGCTACTACAGCATAACCTACCGATCGATATGCAACAAATGATAAGTTCATTATAAAAAAAGGATGTTAGTTTTTGATAAATAGCTAACCAGTTGTGTAATTTTCTTGAAGCTCAACTTCCTGGGACTACTCAAGATCATCTACAGATATTTAATATTGAGATGAAAGCTAAAGTGAAGTCTCATCAGATGCCAGAGCAGGTGAAAAAATTATTTATATTGTCATTTAGTGATTTGTATTTTGTATAAATCTTTTTTGCTAACATTTACTTTTATGTGGCTTTACTACAATGCTATCTTCAGGTTGTGTTTTGGAAGTGGATTACACCTAAGATGTTGGGCATGGTAACCCAGACCTCAGTATATCATTGGTCAATTGAAGGTATGCCGCTTTTATTATTATTTATTTATTTATTTTGCTTTAAGATGACGATTAATCTTTTTGTATGCAGGTGATTCTGAACCTGTGAAGATGTTTGACAGGACAGCCAATTTATCAAACAATCAGATAATTAATTACAAATGTGATCCATCAGAGAAATGGTTGGTATTGATTGGAATTGCCCCTGGCTCACCTGAGGTTTGTTAATATACCATTAAGTGTGGTTTGCAATAAATTGTTTGCCAGCTGTCCATCTGTTATAAGTTATAACCGCACAACATTATTAAATATTCACAGAGACCTCAACTAGTCAAAGGAAATATGCAACTGTTTTCTGTTGATCAACAACGAAGTCAAGCTCTTGAAGCACACGCAGCATCATTTGCCAGCTTAAAAGTATTAATATTTTCTTTCATTATATCATTTCTTAAAACCATTTATAAATGACTTCCATAAATATTAATCACATATTTTTATGGTTTTTACAGCTTCCAGGCAATGAGAATCCTTCAATTCTCATTTCTTTTGCAACAAAAAGCTCTAATGCTGGTCAAGTTACATCAAAGCTGCATGTCATCGAGCTTGGTGCCCAACCAGGTATCGTTACAGTTGACTTTTTGTTTGACTTCCTTTTTTTATCCTCACACTTTTACCACTTAGGCGGTTTAACCATTAACATCGGTTAACTTGTTAAGCAAGTCATGACGTGCTATCACATCTTAACCACAAGTTAGTACTACTTAATCACCAAAGAGCATTTTAATCCCTAAACATTTTTCCCCTCCTAATGGTTTACTTAACTTTTATATAAATTTTATACCAACTTTTTTGACAATATTAAGTAGCAACAATAATAAATACAATTATATTATGTTATTAAGTTAAATATGTGAAACATTGAGCAAAAAGTTACATCTAAATACAAAATGACCAGTTTGAGCAATGACATGTCAACAAAAGGGTTAAAACACCAAGTCAAGTTTAGGGGTTAAATACTAAGTCAACCAAAGTGTAAGGGTTAAAACGCCAAATGAGTGAAAGTTTGAGTATTAAAACATAATTAATCCTACAAAATAAATAGTAAATAACTATTATCCTTGGAAGGTCTCATCTTATATTTTTCTTTTTATAATTGCAATTAAATATACAGGGAAGCCTTCATTTACAAAGAAACAAGCAGATCTCTTTTTCCCTCCTGACTTTGCAGATGATTTTCCAGTCGCCATGCAGGTACTCCTCTTTTTCTTTTTTTCTGAGATAATTAGCTGCAATATAATGAACTAATCTAACATGTATTATTAAATTTGCAGATATCCAACAAATATGGTTTGATTTATGTCATCACCAAATTAGGGCTTCTATTTGTATACGATCTTGAAACTGCAACTGCAGTTTACAGAAATAGAATCAGCCCAGACCCGATTTTCTTAACATCTGAAGCTTCATCAGTTGGGGGATTTTATGCTGTTAATAGACGTGGACAGGTGTTACTTGCTACTGTTAATGAATCAACAATCGTGCCTTTTGTTAGTGGACAAGTAAGTTTTTCAAGATTTGTTCATTAAAATGATTGATAAGCTTTTGGGTATGACTTGTATAATTTTTTTTTTTTTTTTGTGCAGTTAAACAACCTGGAGCTTGCTGTTAATCTTGCCAAACGAGGAAACCTACCTGGAGCAGAAAATTTGGTAAATTTAATTAATCCTTTTTATGTCAGATTGTCTATGTCTATGTCTATGTTTGTGTGTGTGTGTGTGCATATATATATAAAAGTGGGATCAGGTGAGGATTCAAAATTTGGCGACGACTGATAATGATTTAATATTTCCTAATTATGATCCAATATTTCTTGATAATGATCCAAGTTCTCCTGATGAATAAAAAATAAAGATCCAGAATTTATGATAATGATCCAATATTTCTTAAATGATTGATTGAGAATTGTCCTCACAGTCCTTGCCGATTTTTGAGTCTTCACCGAATCCTAACCTTATATATATAAATATAAATATTGACCGTCAGTTACTGAGAAATACAATGGTAGAAGTTGTGGAATTATAATAAAACCATAATCCACCGTTTGAAAAAAATAAAGTCATAACCTGTTAATAATCTTACAGTATGCAAATGCTATTTTAAAAAAAATGACTTATTTTACTAATTACTAATTTATTTATGTATTTGTATCTCAGGTTGTTCAACGTTTCCAAGAACTATTTGCTCAAACCAAGTACAAAGAAGCTGCTGAGCTGGCTGCTGAATCTCCTCAAGGCATTCTCCGCACACCAGATACAGTTGCAAAATTTCAGGTATCTACTTCTCTAACTGTTCATCAAAAGAAATTAATAAAAACCTATTTTTGTAACTTTTTTATGTTTCATTGCAGAGTGTACCTGTGCAAGCTGGACAAACACCACCATTACTACAATACTTTGGTACCCTTTTGACAAAAGGAAAATTAAATGCATTTGAATCCTTGGAATTATCTCGCTTAGTTGTCAATCAAAATAAAAAGAATCTTCTAGAGAATTGGCTAGCTGAAGACAAATTGGAATGTAGTGAAGAACTTGGAGACCTTGTCAAGGCATGAAATCTTAAAATTATTAATATTATTTTTATTTACTTAAATCGGGAAGATGTTTATTTATTTATTTTTTGTTAAATTGCAGACAGTGGACAATGATCTTGCATTGAAAATCTACATTAAAGCAAGAGCAACCCCGAAAGTTGTTGCAGCTTTTGCTGAGAGAAGGGAGTTTGACAAAATACTAATTTACTCCAAACAGGTATTGATTCATATTACATAATTAGGAATGAAGCCCATATATTTTACTATCAAATCTATACCCATAGTAATTCAAAATTGTAAACCAAACGTTACCTTAAAATTCTTAATAAAATTTCTCCTCCATTGATGCAGGTTGGGTATGCACCTGATTATTTGTTCCTTCTGCAAACAATTCTTCGATCAGACCCACAGGTATTATTATAACTTTTTACTAAATAGCATGTTTTTAAATGATTTAACATAATCTTTTTTAATTAACATGTTTTCTCAAACTTTCATTTTCTAGTTAGATTGTTAAAACTGTTGGCTTTTTGTATTAAATAGCGTGTTTTTAAATGATTTAACATAATCTTTTTTAATTAATATGTTTTCTCAAACTTTCATTTTCTAGTTAGACTGTTAAAACTGTTGGCTTTTTGCAGGGAGCTGTTAATTTTGCTTTAATGATGTCCCAAATGGAAGGAGGTTGTCCTGTTGATTACAACACCATTACAGATCTTTTTCTTCAGGCATGTTCACTATCTTTAATACGAAAAAAACAATTCAAAATAAAATATATTTATTTATTTTTAAACAAATTTTAAATGCATTTCTTCTATCTTTTCAGAGGAACTTAATACGTGAGGCAACCGCTTTCCTTTTGGATGTACTGAAGCCCAATTTGCCAGAACATGCTCACCTACAAACTAAGGTTTGTTTTTCACATTAATCTGTTACTAATAAACTACTGTGTAAATAATTTCTCATTTTTTCACATTAATCTGTTACTAATAAACTACTGTGTAACTAATTTCTCACAAATTTTTCATTTTTTTCACAGGTTCTTGAAATCAACCTTGTTACATTCCCTAATGTTGCTGATGCAATATTAGCTAACGGTATGTTTAGTCACTATGATCGCCCCCGAATTGCTCAACTTTGTGAAAAAGCTGGTCTCTTTGTTCGAGCCCTTCAGGTAAACCAATTTCCAGAAATTTGCATGTTTTTTTTATTGGAATTTAATCACCAATTAAATCAAATGTTTAAAAAAAAAAATCTTTTTGCAGCATTACAGTGAATTGCCAGACATCAAACGTGTCATTGTGAATACTCATGCAATAGAGCCACAGGTTTGATTTCTCAACTTGTGTCATTAATGGCATTTAGCAAAAACTGTTACTAACTTTTGTTTTTGTTTTTTAGTCTCTTGTAGAGTTTTTTGGGACTCTATCAAAAGAATGGGCCCTTGAGTGCATGAAGGATCTTTTACTGGTCAACTTGAGAGGAAACCTTCAAATAATTGTTCAGGTAACATAACATTAACAATAGTTTTTTAATTATATATTTTAAATCGTGCTGATGACTGATATGATATATTATTAATTATTAATTGTAGGTTGCTAAGGAATACTGTGAGCAACTAGGTGTTGAAGCATGTATCAAACTTTTCGAGCAATTTAAATCATATGAAGGCCTTTACTTCTTTCTAGGATCATATATGAGCTCCAGGTAATAATCTATTTAATAATCTAATTATTTCTAAGCTTTTTTATATTGTTTTATATTAATTATTATTACAGTGAGGATCCTGATATACACTTTAAGTACATCGAAGCAGCTGCAAAAACTGGTCAAATTAAGGAAGTTGAACGTGTAACAAGGGAATCAAATTTCTATGATGCTGAAAAAGCCAAAAACTTTCTAATGGAAGCCAAACTTCCTGATGCAAGACCCTTGATTAATGTGTGTGATCGTTTTGGTTTTGTTCCTGATCTCACTCATTACCTCTATACCAACAATATGCTTCGATATATTGAAGGTTACGTTCAGAAGGTATGCTTTTTTCTAGAAAACAACTGAAAATTTTGAAATTAGAAAATTAAAAAAGCATGTACAGATGTAGTTGTATATAGTTACATATATATAAATATATATATTTTATAACAAAAAAATTGGACTTGGGCATTATTACTTATAATATACAGATAATTAATTAATGACTGAAAAAAATAGGGAGTTCATATATATATCCTTGCTAACTTTCAGTATTACGTATATATGCTTGCAAACTTTATTATTACGCATATATCATTCCAAAACCTCAAAATTCTCACATATAACCTTTTGCCTAAGTTAGTAATATATAAATCTTTTAAGATTTAAAAAACATAAATCCTGATCTTAATTATTGGTAAAATACCATTAAGATTAGTATTTAGGGCATTTTACCATTAAATTTTAAAAGATTCAAATATTATTAAATTAGGTAAAAGGATATATGTGAGAATTTGGAGGTTTTGGAAGGATATATATGTAATTATGAAGTTTGCAATGATATATACGTAATATTGGAAGTTTGCAAGGATATATATGAAATTATCCCGAAAAAATATTACTGTCTAACATGTTTTTTCTAAAATAAGAAACAAAACGTGATTTGGATTTAGGGAACATTCAATAACAATAAAATTGAGTTTTCACAAATATAGCTATAAAAGTGAAAATTAGGTTTTCTATAATTCTATGGAAACTTTTCCAGATTTTAGGGTTTGGAAAATAATAGGGGTTTATATGTAGGTCAACCCTGGGAATGCTCCACAAGTTGTAGGACAACTTCTAGATGATGAATGCCCTGAGGATTTCATCAAAGGTTTGATCTTATCAGTTCGCTCTCTACTTCCAGTTGAGCCTCTTGTTGATGAGTGTGAAAAGCGGTTGGTTATCTTTTCCCTATTTTTTTAATCTCTATTTTTTATTAATTAATAAATTTATTTTTCATTTCGATAAATTTTATACTTTTATGATTTACAGGAATCGACTTCGATTACTAACTCAATTCTTGGAGCACCTTGTGAGCGAAGGAAGTCAAGATGTTCATGTTCATAATGCATTGGGTAAGATCATCATTGATAGCAATAACAACCCGGAACACTTCCTTACCACCAACCCGTACTATGATTCACGTGTTGTGGGGAAATACTGTGAGAAACGTGACCCTACACTTGCTGTTGTTGCATACCGTAGAGGACAATGTGATGATGAACTTATTAATGTAACAAACAAGAATTCTCTCTTCAAGCTGCAAGCCAGGTACATCACTTTTACTACCTCCTTAGAGCATCTCCAATGTTAACACTAAAATACATTTTAATACTGGTTGACTAGGTCCTCAACTACCCTGAAATTTTAAAAGTGCAACATTGTACCCTGAACTTGACAAAATGGTCGATTTAGTACCCCGACTCATTAATTTGATCACGTTTTCTCATGTGATTTGATTCTAATATCAATATAATATATTGAGATGAACGTATTTTTTAGTCCGTCTAAAGCTCCAACGAAAATAAGTCAAGTGAGGAAACATGATCAAAATGAGGCAGAGTACTAAATCGACCATTTTGTGAAGCTCATGGTACCATGCTTTTAGGCTACTAAAATGTATTTTGGCCATTTATTAATTAGTTAAAGCCAAATAATAAAAAATATATACTTCTATTAGTTTATCTAATAACAGCCGTACATGGATATTAAAAGTTATAAAATAGCCTTTATCAATCTTCCGCTCATTTTAGATATTCAATCAAACAATTAAACATCTCTATAGTACTAAATATATATCGAATTATCCATAATTCAACTAATATTTCATCTTATTTTATATCAGATATGTTGTGGAAAGAATGGATGGTGATCTGTGGGAAAAAGTTCTGAACCCCGAGAACGAATACAGACGCCAGCTCATCGACCAAGTAGTCTCAACCGCTTTACCCGAAAGCAAAAGCCCCGAACAAGTCTCAGCAGCAGTCAAAGCATTCATGACAGCCGACCTCCCACACGAGCTAATCGAGCTCCTAGAAAAAATCGTCCTACAAAACTCAGCTTTTAGTGGCAACTTCAACCTCCAAAACCTCCTAATCCTAACCGCCATCAAAGCCGACCCGTCACGCGTCATGGACTACATCAACCGGTTAGACAACTTCGACGGGCCCGCAGTCGGTGAGGTGGCGGTTGAAGCCGAATTACACGAAGAAGCATTCGCCATCTTCAAAAAATTCAACTTAAACGTGCAAGCGGTCAACGTGTTGTTGGAAAATATCCAAAGTATCCCTCGTGCAGTTGAGTTTGCTTACCGTGTGGAAGAAGATTCCGTCTGGAGCCAAGTTGCTAAATCACAGCTCAAAGAAGGTCTTGTACCCGATGCAATCGAATCATTCATCCGTGCTGATGACGCAACCGAATTTCTTGATGTGATTCGTGCTTGTCAAGATACGGATTGTTACAATGATTTGGTTAAGTATTTGCTAATGGTGAGGGGGAAGATTAAGGAGCCAAAAGTGGACAGTGAGTTGATATACGCGTACGCGAAGATTGACCGGTTGAGTGATGTTGAGGAGTTTATATTGATGCCGAATGTGGCGAATTTGCACGGTGTTGGTGATCGGTTGTTTGATGAGGAGTTGTATGAAGCTGCTAAGATTATTTATGCGTTTATTTCTAATTGGGCTAAATTGGCGGTTACTCTTGTGAGGCTTCAGCAGTTTCAAGGGGCGGTTGATGCTGCAAGGAAAGCCAATAGTGCCAAGACGTGGAAGGAAGTTTGTTTTGCTTGTGTTGATGCTGAGGAGTTCCGGTTGGCTCAGATTTGTGGGCTCAATATTATTGTTCAGGTGACAGATTTCAACCTTCAAATTAGGGGTGCCAAAATTGATAATAATGAATTTTCAAAACTGAAAACCCAAAAAACGATACATGTTTTCGGTTTCGGTTCAGTGTTTTCAGCCTAAATGCTCACCCCTATCTGAGAACCGACCGAAACTGAAAATCATGAATTTTTAAAAAGTGAAAACCGGACCGATTAGATGTTTTTGGTTTCGGTTGGTTTTCGGTTCGGTTCGGGTTTTTTGGCCCAAATGCTCTCCCCTACTTTTAATAGTGTATACTTAATATTTTTTATTCTCTTATTTTCTAACGTGATTTGGATATATGCAATTATCGGGTCAAAATTCAAAACAGTTGCAATTTTATTGATAATTTTGATAATAGTCTAGTCTTGTGTATAAAATGATTTAAGAGAATTTATGCATCAAAAATACAATTTGCAAGATTTTAACAAATTTGACCCGTTATGCTTTTAGCTAGTTTTTAATTTTATTTTATCTATTTGACATGTTAGAGATAAAGTATACCCGACCTAGCCTATTCATAATTAATTGGGTTGAGAATTTATGATTACAAAAATTATATTATTTCATTAGTAATCTAGTTTTTTTGTTAATACATCGATTTAGGAGGTTTTATGCATCAAGAATACAATTTGGTCGATTTTCAATCAATTTGACCCATTTCATTTTTAACCAACTTTTTCTACTTGACCCGTTACAGATAAATCATAACCTGACTCGGCCCTTTCATTATCAAATTGGTCAAAATCGCCTCTTTAATATGAAGCTTAGGTTTTTAAGTTTGTACCTTAAATTTGGATGCAGTTCTAGAACACTTTTATAAAGGCACCACAAAAACTTATTCACACACCATAACTTATGTTTTGATATACTTGTACAGTTTGCTTTAACACTTATACACTTTAAAACTTGTATAGTGTGGTGAGAGAAGTACTTTTTGTAGTGTAGATATCACCTCCCTTTTATAAATATTACCCGTACTCTTTTTCTGTTTTTCAACTAGTATTTTAATGTTCCCAAAATTGTACAGGTGGACGATCTAGAAGAAGTGAGCGAATACTACCAAAACAGAGGCTGCTTCAACGAACTAATCTCCCTAATGGAAAGCGGTCTCGGTCTAGAACGGGCCCACATGGGCATCTTCACCGAACTCGGCGTCTTATACGCCCGCTACCGCCACGAAAAGCTAATGGAACACATAAAACTCTTCTCAACCCGTCTCAACATCCCAAAACTAATCCGTGCATGCGATGAACAACAACACTGGAAAGAACTCACTTACTTGTACATCCAATATGATGAGTTTGATAATGCTGCAACAACTGTTATGAATCATTCCCCAGAAGCGTGGGATCATATGCAGTTTAAGGATATTGTGGTCAAAGTTGCGAGTGTTGAGCTTTATTATAAGGCAGTGCATTTCTATTTCCAAGAGCATCCGGATCTTATTAATGATGTTCTTAATGTGCTTGCGTTGCGTGTTGATCATACACGTGTTGTGGATATTATGCGTAAGGTATGTGTTTTTGTTAACAGTAATTTGCAATAATAATAACAATAAGTAGGCCTGTGCAGAATGGACCAAAACCGACCAGGACCGACCGGGACCGAAGGAACCGAACCGGACCGAACCACATCCAACGGTCCGGTCCTCGGTCCTGAATTTATGGGAACCGAAAAATTCGGTCCGTTTCGGGTAAAAACCGAAGGACCCAAAAATACCCGAGTCCGATGAGTGTTCAACTCAATAAAAAAACCCAACAACAATAAGCAACGTAAATAAGTCCAGCAACATAAGTAACATCACGTAAATAACCCCAACAACGTAAATAACATCACGTAATTTAGAGCCTTCTCGTTCGATCAAACCTATACGATTGTCGGTTTTCTCCTACTCAGTGTTCGATCGAAATCTATAACACGTACAGAATCTGCTCGTTCGATCAAACCTCCATTCGATAAATTGAAATTATCGTACGCACAGCTCTACTACTTGTTCGTTCGTACAGAGTTTGCTCGTTCGTTCGTCAATCGTCATTATTCTACAAGTAGCGAAATACCCAAAAAAAAAAAACAGCGCTTTTCCTGCTCGAAACAATAGCGAAAATACCCAAAAAAAAATAGCTAAGAATTGCTTACGGTTCTAGACGGTCCAAATCGGTCCGGACCGAAAATACCCGAAAAATAACCGAACCGAACCGGGCCTTTTCGGTCCGGTCCTCGGTCCACAAAAAACATGAATTTCGGTTCTCGGTCCTAATCGGGTCGGTCCGGGTCGGTCCGGTTCTTGGACCGTGCACAGGCCTAACAATAAGAGTAAATTACAGAAATTGTCCTTGTGGTCTTTCAAATTCTACAATTATGTCCCTATACTTTTAATTTCATTTTTTTTGTTCCTCTACTTTTTGTCCCTATGGTGCTCAAATTTTATACTTTGACCTAAAATGACCAAAATAGCCTTATATTTTTTTTTATAAATCTAATTTGAAGACCAGATGGACAAAAAAATTATAAGGGTATTTTGGTCATTTTGGGTTAAAATTGACGAGAAAATGATATTTGAAGACCATATGGACAAAAATCATGAAATTAAAAATATAGGAACAAAATTGTAGAATTTGAAAGAATACAAAGACAACTTTTGTAATTTAGTCTAACAATAATATTAGTGCTATCAAGTTAAAAGATAAGAGGAAGTTTGAGGAGGGTTAAACCATCAAATAGGTGAAAGTTTAAGGGTTAAACCGCACTTAGGAGGTGTTTGGGACTTGGGAGTGCTTATTGTGTTTTTTAACCACAATAAGCACTTTTCAATTGTTTGGATGAAAACAAATAAGTGCTTATTGCCTTTTTTTTAATATTAATAAACAAATAATAACTTTTTTAACCCGTGGATTTTACGGCTTACTTTAAAAGCACTTTTAATATATGCACTCCCAAACATCCCTTTAACCCTAAGAAAGGTTGCACCTCAACACAAAAGGGTCAAAACATAAAACACGAACCCTCACCCAAAGTTTAGGATAGAACCATTGCCAAAAAAAAGTTCCAGGTGTTAAAAACGCCAAATCAGTGAAATTCAAGGATCAAAACGTAATATTCTATTTCGACTTTATGAATTACAGGCGGGCCAACTTCCTTTAGTGAAACCGTACATGGTTGCAGTTCAAAGCAATAACGTATCTGCAGTTAACGAAGCATTAAACGAAATATATGTCGAAGAGGAAGACTATGACAGATTACGCGAATCTATTGACTTGCATGATAACTTTGACCAGATTGGACTCGCACAAAAGGTGCCTATAATTTCTACATCAATTTTTCTTTTCTTTTTCAAATTTGCAAATTAATTTTTTTTTATTTTCTTTTTAGATTGAGAAACACGAGCTTCTTGAAATGAGGCGTGTGGCTGCATATATTTACAAGAAAGCGGGTAGATGGAAGCAGTCTATTGCACTGTCTAAGAAAGATAAGGTTTACAAAGATGCAATGGAGACAGCTTCACAATCTGGTGATCGTGAGCTTGCTGAAGAATTACTTGTTTATTTCATCGATCAGGTAAATAAATAAATTTATAAAATTTAGTAAACTAGTAGGTTTTACCAGGATTTTCCTGTGATACCCAAAATACTATTTACCGATAATATTATCGATTAAAAGATATCTTCTTAACAAAGAAAAAGGCTGGTAAAATACTAGAATAAAATTAAAAATTTAAGGTATACCTCATGTCACGTCAAGTTGTGAAATGTAACATATATATTTGGTAATGATCTCATGCATCGCTTGTGCAGGGAAAGAAGGAATGCTTTGCTTCATGTCTGTTTGTTTGTTACGATCTCATCCGTCCAGATGTCGCTCTTGAATTGGCTTGGTTGAACAACATGATCGATTTTGCCTTCCCGTATCTGCTTCAGGTAAATTATAATCACACGCATTTCCTTTTTTTCCTTTTTTTTAATAATTTATCTATTTTTTTCATCTACTTAAATTGATTATATAATTATTATTTGTTTAATTGCAGTTTATTCGTGAATATACGGGTAAGGTTGATGACCTAATCAAGGACAAGATAGAATCAATCAAGGAAAGTAAGGCTAAGGAGAATGAAGAGCAAGATATTGTTAAACAACAGGTTTTTCTCTCTCTATTTTGCATGTTTCATAAATCATCCCTCTAGTTTATATGACGTTATAGATTTCGTCCCTCGGCCTTTTTTACCCCGCAAATAGTCCCTAAATTTGAAACTTGCAACACCAAAGTTAAGTTTTAAAGACGGTTGATGTTACAAGTTCCAAAACCAGGGACTATCTGTGTAATAAAGAAAGTCGAGGGACAATTTATGTAACATTTACCCGTTCTATTTTGCGTGTTAATTCCTAAGATAATGGGATTTGATTCTTGTGGTTTATTTACAGAATATGTATGCTCAACTACTCCCACTTGCACTACCTGCTCCACCGGGGATGGGTGGCGGCATGGCTGGAGGATATGGTCCACCACCACCGATGGGCGGAATGGGAATGCCGCCAATGCCACCGTTTGGCATGCCGCCAATGGGGTCTTATTAGTCAAAAGTGGCGGCTGGCTTGTTTTTCATGGAGGATTGAATTGAATTTGTTAGAGATGAGACTAATGGTGTTTTTGTTTTCTAGTGTGTGGATATGATTTTGATTTGTAATATTCTTTTGGGTAGACAATGGAAGCAAATTTTTTGCGGCTAAATATGAGTATAATGTATTGTGTACAAGGGGGTGGATATGTTACTATTTATACTGGTTTTAAAATGTATTTCCTTGTTTTCAGACCATTTTTTAGTTGGTTTCTTTTGATTAATTGTAGTTTGGTTTATAACTCAATACACTAGAAAAATCTGACAAAAATGTGTAATGTTACACTTAAAAAACTGTCTAATTTGAATTCAATCTCTGAATTTTAAAGACTAATCTTCGGTAAGTTCCAAATTTAATAAAACTAAAATGGCGGGCATAACCCCGATCTAATAGATTTTGTTCCAAATATAACATATTACATGGATTAGAATTAGAGGTTTGTCCAAAAGTCATAATGGATTTTGTTCCACCCAAACATACAAGCATACAAAAATGATATTAACGAGAAAGTCAAATTGTGGGTCTCATATATCATAATGCTCGACTGCTCGTATGCAAATCTTATGTGAATCAAAGAATCTTTGGTGCCCAAATAGTCGTTGGTGTATCTTCCATTTGGTTTCACATGCAACAAAATGCTAAATTCTTTTCACGTATCCAGTTATCCGTATAGGAAGAAGACAATACTTATAATAAAAATATTATTTTTTATCTTAAGATTACTTGTTCAATCTTTTGATTGCTTTGCTTGAACAAAATACGTAATAAAATCATAACTTACCCATTAAAAGCTGTAACAAATACTTAAATTTCAGTCCATTTACTCCCAATTTTCATTCACGTAATTATAATTTATTAGTAGATATTTATATAAATGTTTTTAACAGTCTACACACAAACTGACTAAACTATACATTTAATTTGTATATTATATTTAACATCTTAATTACCAATGTAGTCCAACTCAAAATTTGTAATTACCAACACACATATAAAATAATTACAATTATCAAACACAACTAACCAAGTAAATTTCGTATATATAATTTTCAGTTCAAACTATATGATTGATACTTGACTTTTACTACTCCGAATCTGCTAATAGTAATTACATAAAGCAATTTTAATAATGCAACAACAAAAGTATAATGAATACAAACATGGCATGGCCTATATTTCCATTACATAAGTTAATGGGTCCACATTCAAATCAATTCATCACTTGAAGATCTTTCATAATCATAATACATCATCATGTAATAATTTCACATTCTAAAGATATTGTTTTAAAGGTTGAACTAGTCATCGACTCAATTCGAATCTATATGTATTTGCTTTCTTCATTTACCAAAACAGTAGTGGCATATTTGGTTTGTTACTATAAGAATTAAATAATGGAAATTTGTTGGTTTTCGAAGATAGATAATTTGTTTTAAAATATGCTTAATGAACTTTTTATAAATGTATTTTAGAAGATAGATAAATGTTCATTTGTTTGTACACAACAATGTTACTTCTCACACCGTATCAAACTTCTTTTTTTCCAGACGATTTTAGTCTGAGAATAATCTTGGGAAAAATATTCATAACAAAATTTAAAACAAAATAATCGGATTTGTTGTGATACGGCCAGATCTAGTGTGGGTATGTTTTACAAAACTAGCTGGAGGTTGTAGCACTAGTTGGTAGCTGAAAGCTAGATCTTTTATTTGAAGCTGAAATCTAGAGCTATTATTTTTATTAAGATGTTTGGTAAAGTAACTGAAAGATAGAGCTGGAAAAATTAAAATGAAATAAAAAAATATATGAGAGGACTAAATGCGGCAGGAAATGTAATTATTTAAGGGTATTATGATAACTTTTTCCAGAAATAAAAATCCAATTCTTAATTAGAGTTGCTCCAAGTGTGTTTTTTTTTTGATATTTTTCTAAAAAATAAAAGCCAGGAATTCATTGCCAAACATACATTTAGATTTAGATGTAAAGCAAGAATAGGCATTGACGGTTAAGGTCCACCAATATAAGTGGTATACGAATCATACTGTTTGAAAATGAAGTTTGATGTGCCAATACCTCCTCATCTTCATCTTACATGCCCCAACTCAAAGAATTTACTTTTTAACCCATGATCTATCATTTCATATAAGATTAATTTACTTATTTTGTCGTTATACTTATGTTTCGATCACTAATGAATTTGCTTAATTTTTTACTAATTATAAACATCATTTTAACATATCAAGTGAGTCAATCCAGATTCGTCTTTTGCAAAACAATGATGGGTAACTAAAAACGTTCAAAACTAAGAATATAACTTATTTTACTAACCACTACAACGCCCAAGTACAAAAATTCTTTCACTTTAGTTACTTACTTTTCACACATTAATTAATCATTAAATTTGAGTTTGCCTAAGACAACCATAAAAGAAATGATAGTTACGATTCACGTTATATACATTGTAACATTGTGGAAAGTTGTTTTGGCATTAGCCCAACCTTGTTACCCCAAGTATCATGGCAACCTAAGTACAGTATGTAGTAATAATTCCCGAATGACTTCATGTAAATCATAAGTTTGATTAAATGGTGTTGGGTTTTGTAGTGAGGCTTTTGTTTTTCATTTTTAGGTTTCTTGTTCCCATGTTGTACTTTGCTTCTAGCTCCTTGCTAGATGGGTGTATAATTCTATCTCCAAGCCGAAACTCCGTGTCAAGTGAGATCCTTATACTTTGCCATTCAAAACAATTTGGAAAAAATAAAATAAAATCATATAGAATCTAATAAAATAATATATTATTCTTTTTTTTTTCTTTTTTTAACAATAATAAAGTAAGTGACAAAATCTTTCTTGGATCCATGGACTGTTATTTTCCCCCAATCACTTTCTCTTTGGCATGTTATAATCATTTAAGTTGCTTTGCGGCTTAGACTTATTCAGAAATGATACCATTTAATCAAAGTGTTGAGGTGACTTTTGGATAACTCCCACAAAGAAACATGGCATCCCATTGGAGAATAAACCCTCACCATTCACCTTCAAATATCTCAACACTGTTAATTCATCCAAACACTTTTAAATTGTTAAACTCAAAAAATGGACGATTTTGTTTGGTCTTCTTGGGCACAACATGCTTTTATAGCTCCAAATGTGAATCAATTTTGTGATTCTAGTCATGGCGGCAGCGGTGGTGACAATGATGGCGGTGTATGGGAAGAAGATAAGGTGGGAAGTGCTTCCAAGAACCATAGTGAAGCCGAGAAGCGGCGTAGAGATAGGATCAATTCACATCTTGCTACTCTAAGGAAACTCGTCTCCACATCCGAAAAGGTTTTAATTATCCTCTTTTTTATGTCAAATTTTTCAGTTTAAATTTATTTTAATCGACAAAATTGTAGATGCTTAACCGAAAAACTACTTGTGACACAAATTCTATCATTAATGATACATGTTATTGCAAATGCCTTAAGCTATTAAAGGATATTTGTGTAACATATGGATAAACAGAAACTTTTTTTTTTTTAAGTCTAACACATAGCCCCCTTAAATTTACACCAGTTTTATACAACTGTACATAATAGGACTTAAACTCAGACACCTAAACACTAGATACTATTGCGTTACAAGCCATTTGTAAACAAAAACTTTCTTATACCAAAAGGATGTGCTTAGTTTCTTGTCTCGATCTGTCGCTAAATTAATTTTGAACAAAAGAATATATATCCTATAAACTACTATTGATAGCACACTATTTTGTCCATATCGGAACTCAAACTCATGACCATATATCAATTAGAAACATCTTCCAACATTTTATGCTACTAGGCTACATATGCAAATATTTAAGGTTGATTGCTAAGACTGAACGGTGGGCTTACATTTTTTTTTAAGTTTTTTATATTTTAAAACAAAAATCTTATCTTTTTGGGCTTTTCACAATTCAAGAATGTTTATAACAATTTATTATTAAAATAAATGTTATTTGTATTTTTTTTTATTAAAATAGTATTGTATTTTTTTTATTAAAATGTAATTTGTGTTTTTATTAAAATAAATGGAAAAGAAATGATGAGGTGGAAAAAAAATGGCGTGGTGTAGTGTGGTGGGTATTTCCTGGATAAAGTAGTGTCATGTGGTGTGGTTGTTGAGGCGGAAGATGATGTGTCAGAAATTTTGGTGTGGTGATGAGACCCATACCCCATCGTCTAATATATTGTCCATTTTAACTCTGTCACTAATTGATCATTGTGTAAACAGATGGATAAGGCAACACTATTAGGAAAGGTTGTCGAACACGTAAAAGAAATGAAGACGAAAACTATGGAATTAAGAGAAGCATTTACAATCCCGACAGATTTGGATGAAGTAATTATCGATCTTAATCCAAATCCTGCGGGCCCTTGTAACGATGTTTTCATCAACGGTTCTATTTGTTGTGAAGATCGACCAGAATTATTTTCGGAGATCAAGCATGCCCTCGATAGCCTAAGATTAACCATTGTTCAAGCCAATATGACTTGTTTGGGTCACAGGATCATATGCAACTTCATCCTTTGTGTCACAAATAGTACGAGTGAGAACGAAATTACCACTTTGAAACAGTCGCTAAAAGTATTTTTAGGTAGAATTGTTTCATCATCTTCTTGGACACCATCCTCGTCAAATTATCGCATCAAAAGCAAGCGGCAAAGGTTCTTTTCATCTCCTAATTATGACATTAATGATCGTCGATAGAGATTATCGATCATTTAAGCACGATGAGCATAACGAATAACGTATTGTTGCGCATTTGAGAGCGATTTTAGCAAATAACTTTTTCCTAAAAAAAACTATATATTTTATTACCTTGAACTTGGTTGACCAGAGTTCTCTACCATTATGAGCTATTATGAACTTGCAAATATGGTCAAATTTATAGTACACTACCTCATTAATTTGATAATGTTTTGTTATATGATTTATTTCTCTTATAACGTTTGACGAATTAAAAAATATAAGTTTATCTCAATATATTGAAATTAGAACTAAATTTAATTGACTATTTTCAAGTCCGCTGTACCATACTTGGACTTTAGTAGCTTAGGATACTAGATGATCCGGTCAACCTAAGTTTAAGGTACTAAAATATATTTTAGTTTTTTTTTTTATCTAAAATGTTAGGTTAATCACAAGTGTTTTGAGTGTATTGTTTCATGTCTTATTTGTCTCCCCCAAAGGGTTTATGTAATGGGCGATACAGTTTTTTGAAGTTGGGTCTATGTAAATTACCGTCAATTTAGAGTTTGGGCTCGATGGGCTGCTGAATTATATACTTCTGTGAAGTTTGGCTCCTCTAAATAAATACATGGCGGCTTGATAGTTTATTTAGCCTACTTTTAATAAATATTTGTGTTGGTAAATCATGAATTATTAAGGCAGGTTCTAGCAAGAAATAAATAAATCAGTAGAATCAACAAATTACAAAATTTCATGTAAATTTACATTCCTCGAGCCAAATTAACCAATAACACGAACCACCCTAGACTCTAAATTTTTTTCTTCACTTTTTTTGTCCCTAAAGATTTTTGGATTTTATTTTCCATCTAAAATTCTCCGTTAACTAACATGAAATGCCTTAAAAACAAGGGTATTTTCCCCGTTTCTTTATTATCATTCAAACCACGTTCGGAATTTAAAAATACACCTTGCCAAATCACTGTGTTAAAACATAGGGGTAATTAACGGATATATAGACCTGCAAAAGATGAATCCAAATCAGACTCTGATTCCACCAAAACGACCTCCATTGCATTCACCTCTTTCGTCGGCCTCCGCCACTCCTCGCTGGAAAATCATCACCGAATACTATCTCCACTGTTAATTCGATTATAGGGTTCTTCACAACCCTAAGCCAAACAGCCGGTGGTTCCTCCGGTGGCCTGAAGAAGTTGACCGGAACAACAACGATTCCTAAAGAAAGTAACGATGATGTTGTGGAACAGCGATTCCGGCAGCCTGAAGAAAGTACGATGATGTTGTGAATATGTTTGTTGAATCGAAACCATTGACATCTTGTATAAGAGCATCGATGATTTAGGGTATGATTCACGTTTATCTCCTTTGATTGAATGCCCACAAGCTCATCATCAATACTATTGTATTTAAATTCATTAAGAACTTTAATTTCACAGTCGTCATGGTGTACTGATGAAGAGGGTTTGCTAACATTAATAAAATCCCCAAACAAATTGATAATTAAATTAATTTGTGATATTTGGATTTGCTGTGATTTTAGGTTTTTTTTAATATTTTTCAGGATTTGATTTTGGGTTGAAGAATTTTGAGAAATGAGAAGAGAAGGATAAAGAACGGTTTTGTGAATCAACGGTTCTTGATGATGGTTTTGTTAAATAGGGGTAATTTGGGAAACGGACAAAAATTCCGTCAGTTAACGGAGGATTTTGGACGGAATGACAGAAAACTGAAATCCAAAAATCTTTAGGGACAAAAAAACCGAAGAAAAAATTTAGGGACAGAAATGCAGAATCAGGTATACCACAATAACAAATTCTGTAATTTACACTAAAAATAAACAAGCAAACAATTATGTTACTACCAAAGTTATCATACTATGTGATGAGATGCAATATGTAAATTAAGTTTAGTTTAGATTAGCGGGTTCGGGTTGACAGGTTGGAATCATTGACTAAATCAACTCGAACCTAACTTGTTTAGAATCTTGGGTTAGAAAAATGAACTATAGCTCGAACATATTTAAAACATAGTAACCAAAACCCGACTCACCTTACCTATATAACTTAACAAGTTAGTGGGTCAAATGAAATAGTGGGTCAGAATCATTTTGACGGGTGAGAAATAGAAAATGGACTAAAAAACAATGGTAATTTTAAAAAACTGAAAGGTCAAACAGAGATCTTATAGGCATGATTTAGGAAATTTAATAGTACTTACATCCTTCTTTTAAACAACTATAACAAACGAATTTACAGATCGACCCGTTTAGACATAAGCTAACCCGAACACGACCGATTTATATCCAGGTTGGATGGCTCGCCCGACCTGTTTTTACCTGAACTCATTTAGGCTCAACCTAAACCAGATGATTTTAGTATCGGGTTCGTATTGGGTTTCAGTTCATGTAGGGAATTTCCGCCCTTACGAAACACACACACCCAATCTTCATTATTATACTCAAACCTCCTGTAGAGTTAATAAATTTAATAATCAATAATAGGTGTCGATTTACTCAACTCGAATACAAAATTTGGTTCATTGATTAGCAAATTTACATAGAACAATTAAAAATCTTCATGAGATAAAAACTTGAGACCGTGTTGTCGAATCTTTTCACAATAATCTAGGGCGATTCAATATAATATAATTAATAATAACAAATATGTGCAAAAAAAAGGATGATATTAAAGCAACCTAGTAAAAAAGGCGACTCGGACGGAAGCTCTGCAAATAGGACAACTCGGATTCGTAATCAACCACTTGTCGACACACTTGGAATGATAACAATGGCAGCACCTTTACTTTCTCCCCTTCTCCGAAAACCCCAAGACAAATACTGCATTCCGACGTCGTTTCATCACTCTCCGACAAAGTCTGCTGGCGGTGATCGCAGCAGAGTCAAGGCCTTGCGGCGGCGAACTCTGGGAGGATCGGGCAATACAACGGTTGTAGAGAAAGTAACAGACGGCTATGATTATGAGAATGGCGATGTAAAGAAGTGTGCTGCCTCAGATTTGGAAGTAATGATCATCAAGTTCGTGGTCGGTAGCCATTGTTGTGGTGGCGAAGCGACGATCGAGGTACATGGTGGTGGTGTTGCGACGGATATGGTGGTAGCGTTTTTGACCATGAACTTTTTTTCTTTGGGTTTTTTTTGTCCTTAAACTTTATTAGATTTCAGATTTATGTACTTTCATCCACTTCCGTATAAGTTTTGCCGTTAAAACCCCTCATGTGCTTAAAATGTAAGGTCATTTTGGTCCCTTTTCCACAAACTGCTTGTACTGGTACTTTTTTTCCAAGAGTCTAGCGAACTCTACCCCAGGATCAACCATAAGGATTATTTTTCTTTTTTTAACTTTTATTCCCAATTCTGACTTTTTAACGAACCGATCTCTATACTAATCTTAACAAAAGATTTTATTAGGTCGGATATCTGAGCCTAACCTAGCCGCTTTCAGATTCCCCTTAAAAATTTATTTAGTCTTCCCTTTCCTTGTTTGCCTGTCGTGAAATGTTTATTATTTCATGTCTTCTTTGTTTCCCCTAAGGGTTTATGCAATGGGCGAGACACTTTTTGTAACGGATTTACTCATATCTATTAATCTTTTAGTGGCACAAATATATCAACTAGTAGGTTTTTACCTCGCGCGCTGCCGTGGGGTAATTTCATATAGTACCAAAAAAATTGTTTATTGATATTTGTATTATATAAAAAGTAATGTTTTATATTAAAAAGCAAAATATAGGTTCCAAGATATTTCTTTTCTAAGATACTTCTGATGACATAACTCTCAAATATATATACTAATTTTATATTAATACCATTTTGATACTAAAAAAATGCAGGTTTCAAAATATCCCGTAGGAGTAAAAAGAACTATGTAAAGAAACGGAGATTCATCCTCTTCTCGCAAAGCTAGTAGTTACCCTGAGATTAGTCAAGAAACCGGGTTGACCGGAAAAGTTTAAGTCTCGAAAGGATCAATAAGGCTAATAATTCACATTTCTTATTTAGACAATTATATTTTAAATTATTATTAAAGATAAAAAAAATTGCATTGGAATTAAAGATTAAATGAAAGTGATGACCTAGGACTTGAACCGCGCATCTGCATGGGGCAAAGCTACTAAATGTCCAAGAAAATTCACTGACCCACTACCTCGTATGTTATTTAACTCTTATATTTACTTTGTATAATAATGGAAATTCTTTTTTTAAAAACAGCCCAAAGTAAGTCAACAAAGACAGCTCGAGGTTAAATTTTAAGGTGGCTGGCAGCCACTATTCACCCTCGATGCTAAATGTATTTTAGTAAGTAAATAAGTAAATAAATAAGTAAATATCAATAGTTTATGGGCCGAAGAGGATTTTGGGTTTACTTTCCAGCCCATGGCCCATAAACGCAGTTTAGAGTTGGGGCTCGACGGGCTGCTGAAATATATGTTTGAAGTTGGGCTCGTCTAAATAAATAGATGGCTGCTTGATAGTTCATTTGGGCTACTTAAAAAAAAAAAGTATTTGGGTTGGTAAATCATAAATTAAATCACAGAGAAAAAAAATCAGTAGCATCAACAGATTACAAACTTTCTTTATATTTACATTCCTCGAGCCAAATTAACCAATAACACGAACCACCTTAGACTATACATATATTGGTTCCAGCCCACGTTATAACACAAGATTAATATGAACAAGCATACAATTATGTTACTCTCAAACTTATCATACAAAGTGATGAGATGCACTAAGGTGTTACTGACAATCATGTTGGGTTTGAGTTAAAGGGTTCAAGTTGAAACGTTAGAATCAATTAACCTGAACCCGACATCTACTTTATAATTCCGGGTCAGAAAAATCACTCATAACCCGGACATATTTTAAATATGGCAACCAAAACCCGACCCACCTGACCCATATAACATAACAAATTGGTATGTCATGATTTAACAGGTCGGAAGCATGTTGGTGAGTCAAAAATAAGAAAAATAAACTCAAATATAATAGTAATCTTAAGAAAATTGAAAGACCAGACAGCAATTCAGAGATCTTTTAGGTAGGATTTAGGAAATTTTATAGTATTTATAACTTTTTTTAAAACAAATTATAAAATAAACAGGTTGGCAGTTTGACTCATTTAGTTACGTGTTGGATGGGCCAGCCTATTTTTTACCCGAATCCATTTAAGCTTAACCCAAACATCATAATTATTTTAATGTCGTGTTCGTGTTGGATTTCAGGTGGTATCAAAAATCGGTGCTTAAGAAAAAGTGAAAAACACACGCACCCAATCTTCATTATTATACTCATATCTCCTATAGAATTAATAAATTAAATAATCAATAATAGAGGTGTGGCCGGATTTACGTACTCAACTGTAATACAAAATTTGGTTCATAGATTAACACATTTTTACATAGAACTATTAAAAATCTTCATGAGATAAAAACTTGAGATCGTGTTCACATGGTCGAATCTTTTTTCACAATAATCTAGGGTGAGATATAATAATATAATTAATAACAAATATGTGTATTAAAGCAACCGAGTCAAACAGGTGAGTCGACTCGTAGAGAAGTTCTGCAAATAGGACAACTCGCGTTCTTAATTAACCACTTGTCGACACACTCGGAATGATAACAATGGCAGCAAATTGGCAGCACCTTTACTTTCTCCCCTTCTCCGAAAACCCCAAGACAAATACTGCATTCCGACGTCGTTTCAATACTCTCGGCCGACGAACTCTGCTGATGGTGAATGGTGATCGGAAGGTTGTTGATCGTAGCAGAGTCAAGGCCTTGCGGCTGAGACGGCGGCGGCGAGCTCCGGGAGGATCGGGCATTAATACAACGGTCGTAGAGAAAGTAACAGACGGATATGATTATGAGGATGGAGAAGAGGATGGCGATGTAAAGAAGAGTGCTGCCTCGGATCTGGAAGTCGTGGTCGTCAAGTTCGTCGTCTTGCCAGTGGAATGTTTGAGAACTTTCGGTAGCCATTGTTGTGGCGGCGTAGGGGTGGGGTTGCGGCGGTGGCGGCGTCGTTATGGATGTGATGAGATGTATATATATATATATAAAGGTTTGGAGATGAGGGAAGGAAGTCAAGGAACTACTTGGGAAAAGGGAAGAGATTGTGTTATTTTAGGGAAGTATCCTTATTCTTTTTTTCTTACTTTTAATATATTAAGGAATAAAAATTATTTATATAATTATTATACTGTATAACATACTACCCCGTATCAAAATAAGTAATACACTTTTTATTATGGGCGAAACAAAATAAGTGACACACTTTTAAAACTTATCTTATTTGGTAAAAAGTGAGATCTTTTATCCACTAACTATTATGACTTTAATAAAGTGAAATTATTCATTTATCCTTACTTTTAGTTTTAAACATCATTAATATCAATTTATTCAAAATAAGTGTGACTCACTCTCCACTAACTATCTATTTTAGTACTTCCTCCGATTCAAAATAAGTGCTACACTTTCCATAAATGGTTGATTCAAAATAAGTGCTACACTTTCCATAAATAACAAAAAATAGTAGGACCCACACCCACTAACTATCTACTTTAACAAAGTGAAATGACTCATTTACCCTTACTTTTTACTTTTAAACATCATTAACCCCACTTTATTCAAAAGTGTGTGACCCATTATCCACTAATCATTCAATTAATCTAATTTAACCATCATTACACTATTTTGCTTCAAAAACCGTGAAAGTAGAAGTGTAGCACTTATTTTGAATCGGAGGAAGTATATCTTTTAATCTTTTGCCTAAAAAACTTTGTTTTTCCAAATATATCACTTAAATTTATAATCTATTTATTTACATGATTTTCATATGTAAAGTTATATTATATGTACATTAACTTAAAAAACAATTATATATCTATTTATTTACATGATTTTCATATGTAAAGTTTATAATAAAAAAATGTTAAATCTAAATTTATAATTACATCCGATCATTTTTTCAAAAAAAAAAAGATCTTTTTTTTTTTCAAAAAAAATTCAAATTTTACAAGACTTTTACAAAAAAAAAAAAAACAAAACTCGCAATAAGGCGCGCCTTACGCCGCCTTATCACGTTTTTTTTCCGCCACGTCTTATACTGCCACCATGGACTGTTTCGTAAAGGCGGAGTCGCGCCTCACGCCGCAACGACGCATTTTTTGGAACCTTGCTTATTTTGATACAGAAGTAGTATAAATTATAGGGTGTGTTAGGACTTATTTAGATTGTAAGTAATAGTCTAGGGGGCAAGATTGCCAACATTGTATAGTTGCTTGATTAGTCTTAGGATTAATTAGGGAATTAAGACTATGCTATATAAACCAAATTGTAATCCTTAATTCCCAACTTTTGCCATTAATCAAATCATTATCCAAAGCAAAAGCTCTTCCTTCTCTCTACTCTCTCTCTAAAACCCTAACCTTGTTCTTCAAGTTTTTTCACTAAAATCACCATCTAAACTTAAGTAATGGATTGATTGCTTGTTTGATTATCTATAGGGTGTGGTACTAAATTTCTGTGATGTAGATATTATTATTCATTAAAATTATAAGACAAGTTTACAGATATTTTTGTTTACATATGAGTTAATTACGCGCATGGTCCTTTAACTTTATACCAAATTTCACCAATGGTCCTTTAGTTTCAAAAATTACACCGATGGTCCTTATTTTTGAAACTTATTTCACCGATAGTCCTTTAGGCTTAACGGTGTTAAATTTTTCTGTTAAATCTCCCATGTGAGATGCACATGAGGGCATTGTAGTCTTTTCCCATTTCACTTTTTGCAAAAAAAATTAAAAAACAAGTTTATTTACAACTTTTAAGGCAAAAAGTACCACACCACTTGCACACACCCACACCCATGTGCATCTCACATGCGAGACTTAACAGAAAAATTTAACACCGTTAAGCCTAAAGGACTATCGGTGAAATAAGTTTAAAAAAAAGGACCATCGGTGTAATTTTTGAAACTAAAGGACCATTGGTGAAATTTGGTATAAAGTTAAAGGACCATTCGCGTAATTAACTCTTTACATATAAAATAAAGACATCATTAATTTATTCAGTTTATAAATAGTTATATTCTAACTAATTTTCATGTCAGAAAATTATTATACATCATTTTATTGTGATTATTATAAAATAAGTTTACATTAATACTTTTAACCACTCAAATTTTAAAAAAAAGACAAACGAATACTTTATTGCACAATAATCATATGACAGGCCATAGAGATGAATCGGATTCAGAACCAACTCAGATAGACTTGGACCTGAAATATTTAAGACTCAGTTTCACTAGATTAGTAGATAAAGAACAGAAAACTGATAACCGAACCGTTTTACATAATCTAGTTCCACTTTGATTATGTGTTCAACTCTGGTAATTAAATCGGATATATACCTTGATTGGAACCGAAATAGTAATATGAGCTGGATTTGAATGTTTGCTTCATATTTACTAGTTTATACCTTATAAATTTATAAGGAATAATAATGTATTTTTTCTTATCAGAAACATAACAGAATATGTTAAGTATTACAAATTAATATGTACAATAGAGGAAGTAAAAACTAAAAAAAAAAGAATATGATAATGACAGCCCTTAGGGCTGTTAATAACAAGGCAAAACTAATATAAAAACCGCTCACTGAATTTTAGGAACACTACTTTATCAATGAATGTACACGCGTTTTATGCATGTTAGAGACAGCCCTAAAGGTTGTTATTAATAAAACCCAAAAAAAAAAAAACCATACATGAAAGAAAGGTTTTGCATGCACACACGATGATAAAAGACAAAATGGTATATACTCCCTCCGTCCCACATAAAACTTCTCATCTCACTTTGACAGAAGTTTTAATGTGATAGTTAGTGATGAGGTCATTAGTAATAATTTTGATTAAAATATAAGATTGGTTTGGAGAGGGAAAAATAGTTAGTGGATAGTTAATTGTGGGACCCTTAATAATAATACTATTATTTGATTATGTGGAGCCCATAAAATATTGTAAGAAATGAGAAGTTTTTTGTAGGACAAAAATTTAAGGTGAAATTAGAAGTTTTTTGTGGGATGGAGGGAGTAACATGTTGAAATTTGTAACCTGATTCTGATCGAAAAAGAAGCTCGCTACCGGGCCTTCCATGCATGAGTATATTTTAAAATTAAATTAGAGTTATATTAATTAGGGTTATAATAAAAGTTAATTATATTTCGGTTCCGGGTCTTAGACCGATTTGTTCTATACCGGATATACAGTTTCAAGTAAAAGTTGGACTCGATATCTAAACGAATTTTTATTAATGTGATTCCATTCAGTTCACGTTCGGATCGAGTTCAGTTGGGTTCGTATTCAAAATTTTGCTTTGATCCCTAACCAACATAGTATCAAATAGGTAATTAAATTTCAGTTACCGCCTCTAACTTATATACGAAGTATATGATACTACAAAATTTAAAGACTTAATAAGTTAATATCAGGTGCAAACTCATATTGCATTAAACATAGTATTTTAGAAAAATCGCTTTTTGAACAAACCTAAAAACTTCTTATAGATTTGTTTGATAAGTCTAGTTTATTTCGGTACGTGTTGGTTTTATGATTTTAAGAAGATAGTAATTGGGATTTTGATTACATAATTTAAATATCAGTTATATTATTTTGTAACTTTTGTGTTTAGAAACGCATTAATTCTTTTCTGAATAAAAAATAATAATAGTTATGTCACATCTCATATGATTTTTTTATGTAAAGCGATCTCAACTTTAATGATTTAATCTGTTAGGTCTTAAAATGTTGTAATTAATAGTCTAGGAGGTATCTAGTAACATTGTATATTAGTTTAGTTAGTTAATTATGTTTAATTAATGGAATTAAGGTGATGGTATAAAAGCCAAGATGTAAACCTTAATTCCTCACTTTTGTAATTAATCAATTACATTTCAGCAATTGTCTCTCTACCTTCTCTCTTCTTTCTCTCACTAAAAGCCCTAATCCTCCATCTTCAAGTTTCTTCCAAAATCACCATATTTGATCAAGTAAAGGATTGATTGTGTTGTTTTAAGCATTTCAATTGGTATCAGAGCTTAAATTCACTCTGAATACGATCCATATCCATTGCTTGCTGTCCAAATCAGAAGATCAAAAGGGTTTATCAAGTTTTTGAAGAAAAAAGGGGTCAAAAATCAAAGAACGGATTTGAGGTATTAATACGTGTTCTTATGGGTTAAATAGCTTCATATTGTTATTATATTAAGCTTAGAATCGATTTACGTTCAAATCGAATCCATTTTGATGAAGAAATCATGATTTTGAGTAAACACCATTAAAGCTTCAAAAACCTTCAAAATTCAAATTTTCTATTAGATCTAGGTTGTTTTTAGTGAATATTGTTGAAATGGATTGAAGGAAAACGTTTTTGGGTCAGTTTGCAAAAAGAAACATCGATTTTGGTTAAGAAACGAGCGTTCTAGGATCAATTTAGTGAAATTTGTTGGCTGTTCGGAATTGTTCTGCTCAAGAACGACGCTACTGTTCTCGGCCCGCGAACAGTAACCTCTTCAGCCCGAACTCATCTAACACTTCGGCCCGAACATATTGAACTGTTTGGCCGGAACTTCTTCCAAAGTCTTCGACCCGGACAATCTAAAGTGTTCAACCCGAACTCTCTGTTATCTTCGGCCCGAACATATTACACAGTCTTCGACCCGAACACTACACAGTCTTCGGCCCGAACACCACAAAGTCTTCGACCCGAACACTATCAACTCTTCGACCCGAACACCACAAAGTCTTCGACCCGAACACTATCAACTCTTCGACCCGAACACCACAAAGTCTTCGACCCGAACACCACAAAATCTTCGGCCTGAACACTTGGCAAATCTTCGGCCCGAACACTTTACAACTCTTCGGCCCGAGAACTTTCAACCATCACTTCAAATTTTTTTCCCGTCGTGTTCTTAACCTTACCACTGAAAAATGACTTCCAAGGACGCCTTGTCCATTGGATCGGATACAAAACCACCTGTTCTCTACCGAGGAGAATATGGCCAATGGAAGAAACGGTTCTTCCATTTTATCATGAGTCAACATGCCGGTCCAGATATCCTTGACTCCCTTCAAACCGGACCAGCAAAGTTCTACCTTGCTGTAGTAGCAACCCCAAACTCTCAACCAACGGTAACTGGTGGTGTAATTGAAATTCCCCCATCGGAATACACCCAAGAGCAGAAGGATAGGGCTAGAGCTTACGTGTACGCACACTCTTATATGCTACAGGGCCATACGAATGAAATTTAAAGCAACCTTGATAGTTCAAGCACGGGTAAAGAGCTCTGGGATGAGATCCAAAAGCAGATGGAAGGTACTGACCTGGGTAATAAAGCTAAGATGGTATCCACCCTAAACACCTACGGTCAATTTAAAGCTACCCCGGGAGAAGAATTGGAGCAAACCTACCACAGATTCTGCAACATGCTCAATGATCTCAGAAAGAACAATCTAAACAAAGGGAAACTTGAAATTAACATCAAATTTATTCAATCCCTACTACCGGAATGGGAGATGTTTGGCAACAGTGCGATGCAGCACAAGGACTTAAGCCTCATAGACGTTCATGAATTATATGAGTACCTACATCAAAATGAACCTATGGTGAAAGGAACCGCAAAATCAAGGCAAGAAAATGCTGACACACTTGCATTGTTGGCCAAACAAAACCAAGCTCTCAACAAAGGTATCAATGAAGCACTGATTGCAGCTCAATCAAAAGAAGTGGTAAAAGATGAACCAGAGACTCTGATCCCTGCGAGGACAAATGATGAAATTGAGTCGGTTCGTCAAGCTTTAGTTCTAATTTCAAGCTATAACAACAAGTACTACAACAAGCCAACAAACAACAACCTCAGATCATCCTCAAACTTCAAATTCAATTCCTCTTCGCAAACCCCTAACAACAAATCTTCATCTTCCTCTACTGAGCCACCGAAGAAATGCTACAACTGTGGTATGACGGGACACTTTGCTAAAGAATGCAAGAAGCCTAAGGTGAAAGACTCTGAATACTTCAAGAGGAAAATGCTCATGGCTAAGCAAGTTGAAAATGGCAAGGTCCTACTGGCTGAGGACCAACAGTGGTTGGAAGACTCAGATGATCAAGAGGAAGAGGAATGCACTGCCAGCCTGGCTCTTATGGCAAGATCAAACGAACTAAGAGCTGAGCATACCTGAGAATGATGAAAATGAGGTACACTCTTCTTCTTTTGACTCTTTACTATCTGACTCAGACATTTATGAATCGGAGAATTCCTTGTTTAATGAAAACTTTTTCTTAAAATTGATGAGAAATCGCATTTGACAAAACAAATTACTGGTTTGGAATCTGAAAAAGCACAACTCTTATATGATTTGAGTGAGTTAAGATCAATGTTCTCTTCAAATAACTCAAGTAAACAAGGAATTACAAACTCAGTTGTCTAAATTTCAAATTCCTGAATTACAAAAGAGTCTACAAAAACAAGTTAACACAACCAATGAATCAAATGCACAAATCTCAAACTTAAAGGCAGAAAATTTAACCTTTCGTCTTCAACTTGAAACTCTTGTTCCTCAAGTCAATCAAAATAACCTTTCAAATCAAAAAACACAAGAGTTACAACAACAGTTGTCATCCTTTCATGTTGCTCACATCAGTGAGGTCAATCGACTAAATCAAATTATTAATGCAAAAAACCTTGAAATTTCGAACCTGAAAACCATGAAAACGGTACTGTCAAGTGACAAAGACGACTCCAAGCAGCTGATCAACGACTTGGCGAATCAATTACATCGAGAGCAAACATGGATGAAGTCTGCAGACATCAAGATGAAAGACTACCAAGATCAGTTGAACTCGGCTGACATCCAAAATTCAAAAATTGAATGAACAAATCACAAACATAACAAACAGTTTTAAAAAGGAAGTCGATGAACAATCAGCGACCATACACAGTCTTACTGCAAGAAAAGAAAATGCTTAGGAACATATCTCTAAACTAGAGCAAACGATCATCAAAGCTGGTCACACATCACAAATGTAGCGACCCGAATTTTTGTAAATAAATAAATTGTACAAAAATATGTTAAATAAGGATAAATCGTTTAAAGAATGTAGGAATTGGTTTCGTGTCATTTGGACACCGTACGAGAAAGTTATGGGCGAAACCGGGTCGAGCCAAAGATCAAAAACTGCAGCCTGTGCTACGTGTGAAGTTCACGGCGTGAACTTAGTTCGCGATCGTGATGTCGGGGCAGCGATTTTGGCAGTCTGGCGCGAAGTAGTTCCCGATCACTTATAGATCGCGAAGTTCGCGTATTCAGCAGAGTTCACGACGCGAACTTGATGGCGATCGTGAACTCCATTTCGACACCAGCATTAAAGTCGGGAATTTTCATTTATTACACCCTAAAACCCTAGTTTTTCCCTCTCATTGTGTGTGAACGATTTCTGAGTGAAAGGGGACGTTTGGAGCTCAATCTTCATCAAATCTTTGTGATTCTTGCTCCTTATTGAAGAACAAAGGTAAATCTTCAATCCTCTTGTGTTATAAGTCTTAGATTTAAGTATGGAAGCTTGAATCATAAACCCTAGTTATGGATTGTTTCATGAATGGATAAATGGAAGTAATATAACTTAGATCTATGGTATTTTAACAAGGAAAACGTGGTCATGTTATGGATACACGAAAATGTGGTGATTTGTGAATTTAGGGTTTGGTAACTTTGGGGAAAATGGTGCTAGTAGTTGACTAGCCATGGATTACGTAGTTAGTATAGATGATTAATGCAAACCATTGTATTGGTTTTGATAATAGGTTATCGGTTGGAAGATTTGAGGCATTCAAATCTTGAGAAGTGATATTGGCGTTTAAGGAACACGACAATTGGTTAAGCTTGGCTAAGGTGAGTACATGTGAACTTTCAAAACTGAGTACATAGTTAGTAAATGCTTTATGACTAAATGTTTTTATCGAGTCTTTAAGTAATTTAGTTATTTATGTGATTTATGATGAATTGCTTACATGATGATGAAATGATTAATTGAATGAGAAATGATGGAGCTATAGGCTCATAATGATAAGAGAAAAGTGATGATGATGATGATGTTGTCCCTAGGGCCGTAGTAGATTGGAGGCATTCTGGATTACGGTACCTTTAGGTTAGTGGTAGATTGGAGGCATTCCGATTACCCAATACCTAAGAGTCCCGATAGATTGGAGGCATTCCGGTTACCGTGGATATGATGGTCTTGATAGATTGGAGGCATTCCGATTATCTTGACATTGACCAAATGATGAAAGTAATGAAGTGACCCAAACGAACCTAGTAATATTATTTTAAGTTTAAATGATATTATTTGACTAGTTGTTTATCGGGTCTAAAACCCATGTATCTCACGAGGCAATTTTGTCTCACGTACTATGTTTGTGTTTTTGCTATGTACTCAGGTTCGGGATCGAAGATCTAGGAGGCCCGTTTAGAAGAGGCCTTGTTGAGATTAGCTCGGTGTTGATGATTAGAGTCCTTATCCTATGGTTAAGATATAATTTGTAACACCGTTTTTGTAAACTCTGATAATCTCAAACAGGAAACCTTTTCGTTTTTGTAAAACCGGCATTTGATGTTGATACAATATTATGTATTTTTGGATTAAATGATATTTAAATGTTGTTTTGAAAATTGAGGTGTTACAACTTGGTATCAGAGCTATAGTTTAAGTGAACTAGGTTGAGTTGACCATCCTAGACTTAAACTGAGCTAGTAGGACCGTAGGTTCCATAGGATACTTATGAAATGGCTATTGAGACCTTAAATGTAGGTTCGATAGGGTTGACCTTAAGGGAATAGGTCATGTTGGTAGTGGAACGGTCAATGCCACCGTTACTTTGATAAATTGACTTCTAAATGATTGATGTCTTATTATAACAAAATGGTGAGAACTAGAAGTGCAAGAGGCCCACTTGATCAAGGGCAAGATTCGAATAACGTTGTCATCGAACCGGTGTTTGGTCCTCAACCTAGGGAAGGGGAGGAAAATTCGGGTGTTGAAAGGAACACTCACACCCCGGTCACCGTAGAACACCTCCAAACTATGTTCAATCAAATGAGGGACATAGTGAACGAGGATGTGAACCGAATCCTCAATGAGCATAAGGCACGTGAAAGGCGGGAGGAATCTCCACCCCGCACGAAAAGCAAGTCAAGTAGTGTTGCTCAAACCGAGAGGTCTTCAACGGAAGAAGAGGAGAGTGACCCCGAGCCGAGGGAAAGGAAGGGGTGCACGTACAAGAACTTTGTGGCTTTTAAGCCCGATAACTATTATGGTAGCTCCGAACCGAAAGTCACGATCCGTTGGATCCGAGAAACTGAACAAGTCCTTGAAGCTAGTAAATGCAAGGAAGGTGATATGGTGATCTATGCTTCTCGGTTACTGAAAGATGAGGCCCTCGTGTGGTGGGATACCTTGTATGAAACGTTGGGAAAAAGGGCGATGTACAAGATGACGTGGGATGAGTTTGTGAAACGGTTGAAGGCAAAGTTTTGCCCCGAGAGAAATTTGTAGAAACTTCAAGAAGAGTTTGTTCATTTGAAGAAAGGTGGTTTGAGTGTCGATGAGTACACTAAGAAGTTCACGGGATTAATCCCGTTTGTAATCAAATTGTATCCGGATGAGAGGTCCCGGATTGTTCGGTATGCTAATGGACTCCCGTGGGAGTATGAGTTGGAAGTAAAGAGGGCCGCCACACTAGATGAGGCTATTAGTGCGGCGAGGAATGTGGAGGAGGTGGGCCAAAGGAGAATCAATGAGAGGCCAAAGTTTGAAAAGTTTGAGAAGAGGAAGTTTAAGGGGAGCTCGGGTTCGGTGAAGAAAGGAAAGTTCACCCCGACCTTCGCTAAGCAAGCAAGTGTGGGTGCTTGTAAGAAGTGTGGCAAAGACCACAAGGGGGAATGTTTGGCGGATTCAAAGTCGTGTTTCAAATGTGGAAGGCCGGGGATATGGCAAGGGATTGCCGGGCCAAACCATTGGATGAAATCGAGTGCTATTCGTGCCATGAAAAAGGGCACTATAGCAATGCATGCCCGAAGAAGGGAAGCGAGACCATGGTGTCGACCGCTCAAAAGAAAGCAGAGCCGACAAAGGTCAAGGGACGGTCCTTCCAACTTACCCGAGATGAAGCCAAAGAAGTTCACGATGTCGTTTCAGGTACCCTACTCGTAAATTCTATTCCCGCCCGGATCTTATTTGATCTGGGTGCTACTTATTCATTTGTGTCGCATGACTTTGTTGTGGTTTTGAATGTGCCATTAGAACTCCTTGATGAAATTTATGATATAGAAATTGCGGATGGTAAAACCTCCATAGTTCAACATATGTGTCGAAATTGTGAATTGGAAATTGATGGGAAAAAGTTTAAGGTGAATTTATTACCCATGGAAATTGCGGGTTTTGATATAGTTATAGGTATGGATTGGTTGGGTGAGAATCAAGCAAAGATTTTATGCGGGAAAAAAGATAGTCTCGATTAGGACTCCCTACAATGAAAAAGATTATGTGTATGGTGAGAGACGACACCATTTACCATGTCTTATGACCGCGGTTAAAGCTAGGAAATGTTTAGCCAAAGGGTGTTCGTCCTTTTTAGCATATGTGTTAGATGGAAGGAAAGAGAAGAAGACGGTGGAAAATGTTAAGGTGATTCGGGATTTTCCCGAGGTATTTCCCGACGATTTACCGGGATTGCCACCGGAGAGGCAAGTAGAATTCCGTATTGATTTAGTTCCGGGAGCGACGCCGATAGCTCGTGCTCCATACCGTTTGGCTCCCACCGAAATGCGGGAATTGATGTCCCAATTGCAAGAGTTACTCGACAAAGGATTTATTCGTCCTAGCTCATCTCCATGGGGTGCGCCCGTATTGTTTGTTAAGAAGAAAGACGGTTCAATGAGAATGTGCATCGACTACCGAGAGTTGAACAAGATGACTATTAAGAACCGATACCCGTTGCCTAGGATCGACGACTTGTTTGATCAACTTCAAGGTGCCGACTATTTCTCGAAGATCGATTTGAGGTCGGGTTACCATCAAGTTTGAGTGAAAGAGGGAGATGCCGAGAAGACGGCGTTTCGTACGCGTTATGGACATTACGAGTTTTTGGTAATGCCATTCGGGTTGACTAATGCACCGGCCATTTTTATGGACCTTATGAATCGGGTTTGCAAACCATTCCTCGACAAGTTTCTTATCGTATTTATTGACGATATTCTTATTTATTCAAAGACCGAAGAAGAACACGAGAGTCATCTAAGACAAACGTTAGAAGTGCTACAACGAGAGAGATTGTATGCTAAGTTTTCTAAATGTGAATTTTGGATTCGAGAAGTCCAATTCCTTGGTCATGTCGTGTCCCGAGAAGGAATCAAAGTTGACCCGTCGAAGATTGAAGCGGTTATGAAGTGGGAACCGCCACGAACTCCAACCGAAGTGAGAAGTTTTCTCGGCCTTGCCGGATATTACCGTCGATTTATTCAAGACTTTTCCCGAGTGGCGACACCACTCACATTGTTGACCCGAAAGAGTAGTGAGTTTGTGTGGGGAGAAAAACAAGAAAATGCATTTACCATATTAAAGGAAAAATGGTGTAACGCCCCGGTTCTCACGTTACCCGAAGGGATGGAAGACTTCGTCGTGTATAGTGATGCTTCACATAAAGGTTTGGGTTGTGTTTTGATGCAACGAGGGAAAGTGATTGCCTACGCCTTGAGACAACTAAAGAATGCAGAAGAAAGGTACACGACTCATGATTTAGAATTGGCGGCGATAGTGTTTGCTTTAAAGTTATGGAGACACTACTTATACGGTACGAGGTGTACGTTATATACGGATCACAAGAGTCTTCAATACGTTTTTACTCAAAAAGACTTAAATATGAGGCAAAGAAGATGGATCGAATTGATACAAGATTATGATTGTGAGATTGTTTACCATGCGGGGAAGGCCAACGTGGTAGCCGACGCCTTGAGCCGAAAAGTATATGAAAAGCCGAATAAAGGGAAGTTAACACGTATTGAAGTAGTATCGAGTATAGTAGAACGAATCAAGAATGCCCAACGGGAAGTGATGGGAAAAGATGAGTTAAGGCAAGAGCGTTTGGGAAAGAACCAACATTTTGTGGAAAACAAGCAAGGGTTGAAAACCGTTGGTGGTCGGATATGGGTTCCCAAGTTCGGGGGTACCCGAAAGGAGTTACTAACCGATGTTCATAAGTCCAAGTATTCGATCCACCCGGGAAGTACGAAAACGTACCAAGATATGAAGAAGATGTAATGGTGGCCCGGGATGAAGGCAAGAGTGGCAAAGTATATTTCTAAATGTGCCACGTGTGCACAAGTAAAAGCCGAGCATCAAGTGCCTTACGGGGTAACTCAATCGTTACAAATCCCGGCCGGTAAATGGGATGACATAACAATGGATTTTATTGTTGGATTGCCAAAGACGAGCAAGAACCACGACGCCATTTGGGTCATTGTCGACCGGTTGACCAAAAGCGCATTATTCTTGGCAATTCGGGAAACCATGCCACTTGAGAAGTTGGCAAAATTGTATGTGGATGAAGTGGTAAGACTTCATGGAGTCCCGTTGTCAATTGTATCCGATAGAGATGCGAGGTTTACCTCGAGATTTTGGAGATCGTTGCAAGAAGAATTGGGAACGAAATTGCGGTTGAGTACGGCTTACCACCCGCAAACCGATGGTCAAAGTTGAAGAACTATTCAAACGGTTGAGGATATGCTAAGATCGTGTGTGCTAGATTTTGGAGGTAAATCGGATGAACATTTACCGTTAGTTGAGTTCTCCTACAATAATAGTTACCAATCGACTGTTAAAATGCCGCCTTATGAGGCGTTATATGGAAGGAAATGTAGAAGTCCATCGTGTTGGCTTGAAGCGGGTGAGACGAAACTCACGGGTCCCGAGATTGTGAAGTTGACTAATGAAAAGATTGGGATAATCCAAACCAATATGAAAATCGCCCAAGATCGACAAAGAAGCTACTCGGGTTTGAAAAAGAGACCATATGATTTGAATGTTGGAGACATGGTGATGTTGAAAGTATCGCCTTGGAAAGGCGTAATGCGGTTTGGTAAGAAAGGCAAATTGAGCCCAAGGTATGTTGGCCCGTTTAAGATTTTGAAACGGGTCAGTTTGCAAGCTTTCAAGTTAGAACTCCCACCCGAACTTCAAGGTGTTCACGATACGTTTCATGTAAGTTATTTGAAGAAGTTCGTGGGTGAGGTTGAAAATATAATTCCGTTACAAGAGTTGCGGGTGGATGCCCCGAACCGATTGATTAAGGAACCCGAAGCCATACTAGAGTCAAAAACCAAGAAACTTCGGAATAAAGAAATTGAATTGGTGTTGGTCAAGTGGAAGCATTCACTTGGGCCGAACTTGACTTGGGAAGTCAAGGACGAGATTCGGAAAAGATACCCGAACTTCGTGAATTATGATGAGATTCCGAGGACGGAATCTCCTTAAGGGGTAGATAGTTGTAACGACCCGAATTTTTGTAAATAAATAAATTGTACAAAAATATGTTAAATAAGGATAAATCGTTTAAAGAACGTAGGAATTGGTTTCGTGTCATTTGGACACCGTACGAGAAAGTTATGGGCGAAACCGGGTCGAGCCAAAGATAAAAAACTGCAGCCTGTGCTACGTGTGAAGTTCACGGCGCGAACTTAGTTCGCGATCGTGATGTCGGGGCACCGATTTTGGCAGTCTGGCGCGAAGTAGTTCTCGATCACTTACCGATAGCGAAGTTCGCGTATTCAGCAGAGTTCACGACGCGAACTTGATGGCGATCGTGAACTCCATTTCGACACCAGCATTAAAGTCGGGAATTTTCATTTATTACACCCTAAAACCCTAGTTTTTCCCTCTCATTGTGTGTGAACGATTTCTGAGTGAAAGGGGACGTTTGGAGCTCATTCTTCATCAAATCTTGGTGATTCTTGCTCCTTATTGAAGAACAAAGGTAAATCTTCAATCCTCTTGTGTTATAAGTCTTAGATTTAAGTATGGAAGCTTGAATCATAAACCCTAGTTATGGATTTGTTCATGAATGGTTAAATGGAAGTAATATAACTTAGATCTATGGTATTTTAACAAGGAAAACGTGGTCATGTTATGGATACACGAAAATGTGGTGATTTGTGAATTTAGGGTTTGGTAACTTTGGGGAAAATGGTGCTAGTAGTTGACTAGCCATGGATTATGTAGTTAGTATAGATGATTAATGCAAACCATTGTATTGGTTTTGATAATAGGTTATCGGTTGGAAGATTTGAGGCATTCAAATCTTGAGAAGTGATATTGGCGTTTAAGGAACACGACAATTGGTTAAGCTTGGCTAAGGTGAGTACATGTGAACTTTCAAAACTGAGTACATAGTTAGTAAATGCTTTATGATTAAATGTTTTTATCGAGTCTTTAAGTAATTTAGTTATTTATGTGATTTATGACGAATTGCTTACATGATGATGAAATGATTAATTGAATGAGAAATGATGGAGCTATAGGCTCATAATGAAAAGAGAAAAGTGATGATGATGATGTTGTTGTCCCTAGGGCCGTAGTAGATTGGAGGCATTCTGGTTATTACGGTACCTTTAGGTTAGTGGTAGATTGGAGGCATTCCGATTACCCAATACCTAAGAGTCCCGGTAGATTGGAGGCATTCCGGTTACCGTGGATATGATGGTCTTGATAGATTGGAGGCATTCCGATTATCTTGACATTGGCCAAATGATGAAAGTAATGAAGTGACCCAAACGAACCTAGTAATATTATTTTAAGCTTAAATGATATTATTTGACTAGTTGTTTATCGGGTCTAAAACCCATGTATCTCACGAGGCAATTTTGTCTCACGTACTATGTTTGTGTTTTTGCTATTTACTCAGGTTCGGGATCGAAGATCTAGGAGGCCCGTTTAGAAGAGGCCTTGTTGAGATTAGCTCGGTGTTGATGATTAGAGTCCTTATCCTATGGTTAAGATATAATTTGTAACACCGTTTTTGTAAACTCTGATAATCTCGAACAGGAAACCTCTTCGTTTTTGTAAAACCGGCATTTGATGTTGATACAATATTATGTATTTCTGGATTAAATGATATTTAAATGTTGTTTTGAAAATTGAGGTGTTACAACAAACAATAAAATTTAATGAGCCAAAAGAGTTCAGATCATACAAGTCAAAAGTGGGTCTCGGAGCTGAGAATACCCGTCCTTTGGAAAAAGCTGCTGATGTTCTTCCCACACTATACAATTACGATTACATGAACTTGGGAATATGGCAAAGCTTCCTTCATATGCCCGATGAAGAAGCAGAAATTGAATAGTTCAACAGGGAAAAGGAAGAAAATGCTCAAATTAGCTTCAATTATGATGACTTAAACTCAACATACGAAAAGAAGAAAGCAAAATTTGAACACAACAAATATTTTCCAATCATCACACCAGCTGAATTTTCCATTCCTGAAAATGAAGTGTTAAAACAAATCAAAGAACCAAAGCTTTATGTTCCACCATTAATTTTAGAAAAGAAAATTGTATAATTAGAATCTGAATTTGATGAAACACAAAAGATCTTTGATAAAGAAAAAGAAAATCTTCAAAACAAAATACATAATTTAGAGGACACCATTATAGAATTAAAACCTAAAACGAACAAAATTGTTTCTCAAAATTCTAAATCCTCTTTATTAGGACCGGCACCAGTAAATCCAGTTCCAACCATCTTGAAGAGAAGCTCTAATCCACCTGTTTTGAATCTTGCAGATCGAAGATTAGAGTCTCAGAGGAAGAGGTCCATGGAGCAAGCTGAAGTCAAAAGAGCCATGCAGTCAAAGAAGTCTACTCAGACTGGATCTAGTATGCTAAAGAAGCCTAGTCTACTTAAGAAGTCTAGTCCACCTAAGTCTGTAGTTTCATCTTTTTCTGTTAAAAATAAATGTAATGACTCTAGATAGTTTATTTCTCCGAAAGAAGTTTATGGCATTGTTTATGATTCTGCAGTTTATCGTCCTGTTAATTACACTATTAATGGCGTAAATTTAATTATTAAAACTGATAAAAATGGCAAAAAGGTTTATTATGATAGAAAAACTGATAAACCAATTTCTCAATATGATGAAAAATATTTTATTAAAATAGATGCTCCTTGTGGTAAAAGACACGATGTTTTTGGTAAACGTCGTGAAATCATTCAATCTTGCACAACTTGCTATCCAGATCCATGCAAATCAATAAACTCACGACCAGTAAAATCTACCGTTACACGTCCTTTCAAACCAACCTCTGAAAAATCTTCATCTCATCGTCGTCTCGTGTATCGGGCTGTTTCTAAACAAACATCGTCAAACTCAGAGTCTCCATCAAAAGCTCAAAAGATAACTTCCAAACAATCAAAGAAATCTTCTCAAACTTCTGTCTCCCATCTGCCTTCTCGCCGCACGTCTTCTCAAGGAAACTCTGCACAAAAGTCAAAACCGTCAGTTTCCTCAAAAGGCGACAAACCGTCCGCTAAACCGAATACTCATGTGAAACACAATTGGATTAAAAATGAAAAATCTCATTGGATTATTCAATCCTCTGAAACATCATTCAAATGGGTCATCAATACTGAAATGCCTCCTAGCAGTTCGCCAAAGCTCTAAATTGAGCATCTCATAAAATCTGCATAAAACATCTGTCACTAATCGTTCTGGACCCATACATGATTGGGTACCTAAAATGTTTTATTTGTTTTATGTAGAATATATGGTACCTCGACTCGGGCTGTTCAAGGCACATGACAGGGAACACAAATTTATTGACTAATTTTCGTCACAAATATCTGGGAACGGTCAAATTTGGAAATGATCATTTAGCTGCTATTTTAGGACTTGGTGACATCATTCATCCAAATCTTATTATCAGAAATGTTGCTTTTGTCAAAGATCTCTCACATAATCTCTTTAGCATCGGTAAATTCTGTGACAAAACTATGGAAGTCAACTTTCGCACAAAAAAGTGTGCTATTCGTACATATGATGGATAAGAACTTCTTACCGGAACCCGTGATACGAACCTTTTCACCATTAATCTTAATGATGTTGTTCCACTGGATGAAGTATGTCTCGTATCAAAAGCTACTTCCAATGAGTCATGGTTATGGCATCGCCGTTTGTCTCATCTTAACTTCAAAACCATGAACAAACTCGTAAAAGTAGGACATGTGTCTGGATTACCTGATGTTGCGTTTGAAAAAGATCATAAATGTTCATCATGTGAATTGGGAAAAATGACCAAAAAGTCTCACAAACCTAAACCGGCTCCAAGTACTTCCAAACCTCTTGAACTACTGCATATGGATTTATGTGGTCCAATGAGCGTTCAAAGTCTTGCTGGTAAAAGATATGTTTTGGTTATGGTTGATGACTATTCAAGGTATACATGGGTTCATTTCCTTCGCTCAAAGGATGAAACTGCAAAGCTCATCATCTCATTCATCAAGAAAACCCAAGTGAACCTGGAATAAAATGTTCAAACAATCCGTACCGACAATGGTACTGAATTCAAGAATCAGGTCCTTGACTCTTATCTTGAATCTGCTGGCATCACCCATCAGAGTTCCGCTGCACGAACTCCGCAACAGAACGGTGTTGTTGAAAGACGAAACCATACCTTAGTGGAAGCTGCTCGTATGATGCTTTCATTCTCAAAACTTCCTCTGTCTCTATGGGCAGAAGCCATCAGCACCGCCTGTTTTACTCAAAACCGCTCAATAATAAACAAAACATAGAACAAAACTCCATATGAGCTCATCAACAATCGAATACCAAATGTATACTTCTTCCACATCTTTGGTAGTCGATGCTTCATCCTGAATGATAAAGATAAATTCAACAAGTTTGAAGAGAAAGCTAAGGAAGGAGTCTTTATTGGATATTCAAAGGAATCAGCCTCATTCAGAATTTACAACCGATCCACAAGAATGGTCAGAGAAAGTGTTAATGTATCATTCGATGAAACATTCCCGCTTGATTCGGGGTCAACTGGCATTAAAAGACCTCCACCCACAACCTCCTATAATCATTCAACATCTCTGAATGATCTTGAAATCCTATTTGAACACTTCTATGACGAATATCACAACGTCAGACACACACCTCCACCCCCACCCCCACCCTCACCTCCGGCAGATGTTCAATCAATCACTGCTCCGGAAATCAACACTCCATCACCAAATGAATCCCCATCACCTACCTCACCTACTCCAACCTCACCAATACCCACAGCAAATGTTGACCCTTCAACATCAACACAAGGAACTCAATCTACACCAGTCGATCTTCCCCCTCCGTCAGATATTATCGCTCCACTGGTGATTGACTTCTCCAAATTCCATCTTCCATGTGTTGAACCACCACCTCAGATCAACCCCCGAAATCCTGAAACTGCAATCATACCACATCCTGCTTTCACTGATAATTCCAACGTTAACCCTGGTCAACTCCCACTTCCTCATTCTACTAAGTGGACAAAGGAACATCCTTTGGATCTAATCATCGGAAACCTAGAGTCCTCCGTCCAAACTAGAAGGGCTACAGCGGATGAATGTCACCATGTCTCATTCTTAAGTTCCACTGAACCTAAGAAAGTTAGTGAAGCTCTTTCAGATCCAGACTGGATAATTGCAATGCAAGAAGAAATCAATCAATTCGAAAGATTAAAGTCTGGCGCTTAGTTCCAAAGACTCCAGGATCATCCGTCATGGGAACTAAGTGGATCTTCAAAAACAAGAAAGACGAAAATGGAATTGTCATTCGTAACAAAGCAAGGTTGGTTGCTAAGGGTTACGCTCAACAGGAAGGCATTGATTACGAAGAAACATTTGCTCCTGTTGCTCGTATTGAAGCCATTCACATTTTCCTAGCATATGCAGCTCACAAAAATTTTACTATCTATCAAATGGATGTAAAAACGGCATTCTTAAATGGTATTCTGAAAGAAGAGGTGTTTGTCCATCAACCAGAAGGGTTTGTAGATCCCAAATTTCCAAATCATGTTTATGTCCTCGACAAAGCTCTATATGGTTTAAAACAGGCCCCTCGGGCATGGTATGATGTTCTTTCCAAGTTCTTGGTCGAATCTGGTTTTTTGAAAGGAAAAGTAGATACCACTCTATTTATCAAACGTCAAGGGGAAGATATCATATTAATTCAGATCTATGTCGATGGCATCATCTTTGGTTCTGCAAATTCAAAATACTGCAAAAGCTTCTCTGATCTAATGGTTAAACGGTTTGAGATGAGTATGATGGGGGAAATGAACTTTTTCCTAGGTCTTCAGGTTCGTCAACTTCCAACTGGCATGTTCATCAATCAATCAAAGTATATCTCTGATCTGCTGACGAAGTATCTAATGGACGACTGTAAACCTATTGCAACACCGATGTCCACGACCACCAAACTAAATGTTGATCTGGATGGTAAGCCGGTAGATGTAACAAACTATCGGGGTATGATTGGATCACTACTTTACTTAACGGCCAGTCGTCTGGACATCATGTTTTCCACATGCATCTGTGCTCGGTATCAGGCTGCCCCTAAAGAGTCTCACTTTCTAGCAGTCAAACGAATCTTCCGTTACCTTAAAGGAACCAGAGATCTTGGTCTTTAGTACCCAAAGGAGACCTCGTTTGATCTTTCTGCTTCTCTGATGCTGATCATGCTGGGTGTATGATGGACAAGAAGAGTACATCTGGAGGAGTTCAATTTTTGGGAGATAAGCTAGTCAGCTGGTCATCAAGAAAGCAAAACTGTGTCTCACTATCAATAGCTGAAGCAGAATATGTTGTGGCCGCTAGCTGTCTGTCCCAGGTGATATGGATGCAATCACAATTAAAGGACCATGGCTTTTCCTATAGCCACATTCCTTTATATTGTGATTCCAGAAGTGCAATTGCAATATCTTGCAATCCAGTTCAACATTCTAAAACTAAACATATCGATCTTCGATATCATTTTATCAAAGATCACGTTGAACTGGGTAATGTTGTATTGTACTTCGTATCCGCCGATTTTCAATTGGCTGATTTGTTTACCAAGGCTTTGGACGAAAAACGTTTTAATTATCTGGTCTCAAAGCTTGGTATGCTAAATCTCAAAACTAAATTGTGTTCAATTCTTATTTTTCAATTAGTTAAATCGTTGCATTCTTCGTATCATCGTCATGACTTTCAAGAAACTCGTCTTGAAACCCGGTCGTCCAAAGTCGTCATCGGTCAAGGGGGAGCAACTAATCATCAGTCAAGGGGGAGCTGACGATAGAAGTTTTCCTTATTTTTAATTATTAAGTTTTTCTTTTAATTTTAAATTAAAATTTTTCATTTACAAATTTCCTTTCATTTTTCTTAAATTTAAATTCTTCATTTTTCAAAATTTATCCTCGGGCCGAAAACATCACTGTTCCGGGCCCGAGGTTCAAGTCGGTTCAACTGTTCGGCATCCCTCCTATAAATAGTCATCACCGAACACCCTTTCTCCTATTCTACTCTCTTCTCGTCTACACACACTAAACACACCACGCGAAACACACACTGAACCCCGATCTTCGATTCACTTCATCAAATCCGCTCAAACCTGTTCCAAATCACTAGCAATGCCCGATTGTTAGTGATTTACGGTTTAATCAAAGAAACACGCAACGGAAATATAACATAAATCACCAAACAAGGATCTACATATTGACAATATAATTAAGCATATAATACAAAGAGTTAGGATGAAAATCATACCCTTGAAGCCTTTGATTACGCTAATGATTGAGAAAGAATAACTCCAAGAATTCAATGTAGAATTCCTCTAATGGTATCCACACTACACCATATCAAGAACACCAAATAGGATGCTAGTCCCTTAATCAAGAATCAAAATCAAAACAAAGAATAGACTTTGTTTCTCCACGTGATAAAAAAAAAGGATTCTATTTTGTTCCTTTTTCTTTTCATGAGTTATCTTAGACAAACCAACAACCACAAGACTTTTCCTTGAAATGTTATGCGGCCGTGATTTGGGAGTGGGAGAGATTAGGGTTAATCTTTCTTGTTCCCTAAACTAAGTATATATTCCCTATTTACAAGTTAGGAGATATGACACTTAGCCCCTTATACTTTTGATTCTTTATGATTACTCACTAATACGTTTTAACTTAACAATTAATTAAAACACAACTAGCCAAGTAATCAAAGTTTATATAAATAATATAATTACCCTAATTATATTATATATATTAAATGGTGTATGGTGTATAAGTGTGTGACCCTTTAGGCTCACACGCGTCTAGCCATATAACTATATGTCATGTACGTAAATCATATTCCAACAGCTCCCACTTGCGCACGTCATAACATCAAGTAGTTATACAAGCAAAGGTTAGAGTCTAGCAACCCGCCAATGCCCCTAGAAGTATATGAGTGAGTTTCAGAAAAGTCCAGGTTCAAAGTTTTTCAATCAGTTATCCTTTTGTTACCGATACCATGTTTAATTTTAGACAAGGATTAATGTCAATCTAAAATTTCAACGATTCTGTTTCTCGATCTTTACATTGAAGTAGATTACCAAACCAATCAAGATTCATCTTGATTACCTTTGGGTACGGCCGTACAAGCATCTCTTCAAATCATCGAGGGGCCCAGTAGTATCTAATCCAAACATGTGGAGGAACAAATTCTTTATTGACTACACGTGTTTAATATATGCTTAATGTCAAACTTAAAGATGGTTGTTATAGCAGCCTTATTCAGGTCAACGTTTAACCACGTCAAAGTTTGACACTCCACACACACAAACCAACTTGCATCTCAAGTCAGAGGATAAGCGACAAAAGCCTTTGTGAGATTCACTTGTGACATAAATCCAGGAAGTGATTTCTCATAGGTTGGGTCAGTCCAATTGTGCATCACAATGAACAACATGTGAGTTTGATTTCATAATCCTTAGTCATACTAAGATCATGTCATCAATGCCCTCAGATTTGTCTTAATAATATTCCCATATTATTAATATGACAATGGACAATTTAGAATATAAAACACAGTAAATATTCAAGGATATAAACATGCAAATATAGAACACAGTATATATTCATATACAAACGATCATATCAAATATATCAATTTATTCCAATAAAAACTGCTCAACGTTCCATTATTCAAATACTAAAACAGATTTACATGAAACTACTAGCTTGTCGAAGTCCAATGTTCCATTCATATTCAATATGTTTGGTACAAGACATTGAGTTCGATAAAGTGTCAGCTAGTTAGTTATCTGTTTGAACTTTAAGAGTACGAATTTCACGTATCTCGATAAACATTCGTATGTAGTGAACCTTCGTAAATAGGATCTAGCGTCATCACGACCTATTTCAAAACCAACATAAGTATAGCAAGTATACTTAGTTTCAGTTTGGTATCTCCACCATAACCAAGGAACATATATCTAGTATTTCAAAAATACTTCAATGTGTTCTTATTAGCAATCCAGTGACTCTCTCGTGGATTTTGTTGGTATTTTCTAGTAAGGTCCCCTAAGGACGTTACATTTGGCCTAGTGCTCCTTATAGCGTACATGATGAATGGAATAGCCGATTCATAGGGGATTACATTCATTCGCTTCACCACATCAGGTGTGGAAGGTCTTTGAGTCTCACTCAAGTTTACATTGGGTGGCATACGAGGACATCCTCGTTTGGGAGCATCCATTCTAAACCGTTTTAGAATTTTGTCAATGTAAGTACTTTGACTTAAACCAATTAACCGCTTTGATCTATCCCAATAGATTCATAACTTCAAGTATGTATGTCGTATTTCTTCAATCCTTCATGTCAAAACATTTTCCAAGCCAGGATTTTCATCTTGTAGCATTGGTATATTGTTTCACATGAGTGACATGTCATCAACATGTATGACTTGAGAAACGACAATGCTCCCACTAGCTTTCATATATACACATGCTCATTTTGGGTTTTAGGTGAAACAAACATTTTAATTTCATCATTTACCAAATCTCATAGTCATAGTACACTACTTTGGCTATAAGAATCGTAATGTCTTTAGTAACAGGCGAGAAGGTTTCATCATTGTCAATCCCGTGGGATTGAGTGTAACCTTTTGCTACTACAAGAGCTTTATAGGTATGTATATTTTCATCCATGTCAACAGTCTTACTGTTTTGAGAAAGACCAACTAAGTTCAAAACTTGATTGTCTATCATGGATTTCATTTTCGCATTCATAGCTTCAAGTCATTTTTCGAATTCAAAATTCGATAATGCAACTTGATAGTTAGGGGGTTCATTATGATCCTCGAAACTTTGCTCCTCATCATCGACATAAATCTATATCGTTCAGGTGCATGAGGTGTCCTTGCGGACCTACGAATGGGAACAACATCATCCTGTGGTCCAACATCTATATGTCCAGCCTTAGTATGATATTTGCTAGTGTTACCAGAAGGTTGTGCATCTTCACTTTGAATCTCGTCAAAGTCTATAGTGCTCCCACTTGCTTTGTGAAATGAGACTGTTCTCAAGAAACTCAGCATACCGAGCAACAACAATTTGTTCTCAGGTGGGTAGTAAAATAGTAACGAAGATATAGTTAATAGATATGGGCTCAAGTTTGTTTGGCATGTCTCGTTCCACGAGATCCTCACAACCCCAGATCTGCAAGTAAGACAAATTAGGGACTTTCCCATGCCATATTTCATATGGTGTCTTTTTAACCTTTTGGTTGGAACCATATTAAGTATTCGAGCAGCACACTTCAGTGCATTCCCCTCAAAAGGATAGAGGAAGAGTAGTAGGACTCATCATAGATCGAACCATGTCAAGCAGGGTCCGATATCTCCTTTCAGACACACCATGATCTTGTGGAGTGTATGGAGGAGAGAATTGTGAGACAATCTCACGTTGGGTTGGATGATCCTGAAACTCTTGGCTCATGTACTTTCCTCCTCGATTAGGACGGAAATCCTTTGTTGTCTTGCCGAGTTTATTTTCTACGTCACTTTAGAAAGCTTTGAACGTTTCAAAGATTTTATGTTTATGTTTAATCAAGTAAACATAACCATAACTATTGAACTCATCAGTGGAAGTGATAAAGTAGGTAACACCTTCCCTAGTCTTATTTCTAAAGGGGCCACATACATCAGTATGTATGAGTCCAAGTAGATTTTTAGCTCTTTCGCAAACATGGGAGAAAAACTTTCTTGTTATCTTTCCATAATATACAAGAGAGGCATTTAAATGATTCATGATCATTTGTTAAGAAGCCCTTCGTGTTGTAGTGTCAAAATGCGTTTCTTGTTTATGTGGAAAAGATGACAATGCTCTAGGTAAATGGAATCCAAACCGTTTTGGATTCTTGAGTGCTACATTTCTATGTAGAACTATCGTTTGAATCTGGATCATGCATATCAATTTCAAGCATACTATTACAAGAAATAGTTATAAAATATGTTATTTTTCAGAAAACAAAATATCATAATCCATAATAGATTGAATAAGTCATTATTCAACAAACGATAAAGCTAAACAATGCATAATTGATAATTGTTCAAAACAATAATTAACGCATTAAGAAGGATTAGATCACAGCTTCCATTATTTTAGCTTTATACTTTACTTTTAATATTGCACATTTGTGTAAATGTGAGTTCCACAACTAGTGTCATACACTCAAGATTTATTAGTAAAAGTATAGAGTTCTATAATGAAGATACCTAATGTGCTAGCCAGAACACATTTGTCCTTCATCAACTCTGCCAAGTAGGCAGGACAATTCCTCCTTCAATGGCCGGTTTCATCTCAATGATGGCAAAAAATATCCTTTGTAGGGTGCTCCTTTTTAGCATGTGGGGGAATCGTAGGTTTGGAAAAGTAAACTAGTTTACCCTTACCTAGACTCTTTCCTTGTGCTTGCGGTTTTACCTTCCCTGATTGTTAGAAAATGATTTGGTAACCTTTGCTCAACCAGTTTTACTATAGCATGTTATTCACTAATTGTCTTCCCCATGCTATGTACTTTAAAACCCTTTTCAAACTGGTCAAAGTCCTTGGATAGTGAGGTAAGAATCAAGCTCATTCCAAGAACTTGTGGCAATGGGTAACCAAGACTCTCTATTTGATCAAGATAGCATTTCATGTTCAAGATGTAAGTGCTAACTGATTGGTCGTCCTTCTGCTTATAAGCGTGGAATGCTTTAACTGTTTCGAACAGTTCATGTTCTGCTTGTTGTGAAATATCGTTTTCAACTCGCTTAACGTGTCATATGCTGTGAGTTCCTCGAAGTTCTTTCGCTTCTCGGGGTTCATGCTCACAAGCATAGGAGTAGCGACTTCTTGGTGTTCGTGAAACGTTTCGGTAAAGGCTTGACGAACAGCAGCAGAAGTATTCGCAGGAGGTGCCTCAGGTAAGGCCTCTTATAGGTGTATCAACTTTCTCATTTCTATGGACAATCCTTAGAGTTCGATATCAGTCGATAAAGTTGATATTAGTCAGTTTCAGTTTTCAAGAACTGATTTTAGAGTGGAGATACTTAGGTTTTGATTTGTTGTTGTTATCTGTATAACACACAATGTTCAAAAAATAGTATTATCAATAATAATTTCTTTTAATAAATTAACTACCCAATTAATTTTAATTAAAAGCTAAGATCCCATTGAGCTTCCATCATCGCATCAGTTGATCTACTAGATATGATAGATCCAATAGGTAGGTGACGATCAACAATTGCATTACAAGTGCAACTCTTAGAGGTATGGGACTTCATGGCACCTAGTGAACAAGCATCTAGGGTCAAGTGGCATGTTTGTCGCATCTTCGCCTCGAGTCAAGGTCTCACCGTTAACTCGATTAAGTCATCCAATGTGAAATCATGTCAAAATAACTCTAGGTCTCACGCGTAGAGAATAAGGACCTCGGATCTAAATTCAAACCACGTCTCACGTGAATTCAAAAATAGAAGCAAGTGATTTACAACCGATTGAAAGGCGTGACTTAAATTTTAGGTATGTTAAATTTTAATGAATAAAATTTTATTAAGATATGAATGAATCATGTACTTCATTCATACCACTTCATAAGTCGTTTAATAAACGGTAAAAACATTTAACGATTATTAAGGGTTAAGTTTCAAATCATATTTAAACTTAGTTTAATCTCAAAACAATTTTAGATTAAAGATTAATCATGAATGATTAAAAAGTAATCATCGATAATCAAAAGTTTGGATGTTTTAATGTTTGTGTCTAAAATCGTATTTTAATTGTTTTATTACTTGTATCTAATAAAAAAGAAAACAACCACAAACATAAATAAAACATGCAACAAATTTTGTGCAAACCTCGACCGATGAAATCCTAGGTTCGGTCACGCGAGTCATCACGACGGACCGAAGGATCAAACTAGGGGACGGGCCAACATGAACCCAAACGGGCCTACATAAACCCAATGGGCTCCCACTTGCCCCATGACATTCATGGGCAAGTAGAAACCAACATTTGTGAAAAACATGCAATCTGACAGAAAATTCAGTCCGACTTCAAAGCCCAAAAAGTCACTGATGGAGTCTTCGGTGGTCTTCCCCACCTTCTGTAAAGTTGTAGGTCTCTGAGTTGCTGAAATTTTGGAGGTGGTTTCAGGTCATACGGAATAGCCAATCTCCGGGATATTCTGTTTTCGTACAGCTGCGCAGGAGGTGCCGAAAATTGTTATTTTGTCCTCATCTTTTCTTCACCTTTGGTCAACAAATTACAAAATAAAAAGAAACAAAATACAACTATTCTAATTACTTTTACAATGGAAATTTGCCCCAAAATATGGCACCAAAAATAAAAGAAAAAATAAAACAAATTACAACAATTAAGCCAAAAAACACGGCTTTTCCCAAATCAACCAAACAACCAAACAACAAACACATTCATTCACTAACGGTCTAGGCTTTCATCGGTTTGCACAAACAAGCAACTATTGACAAGGCTTTGGCTTGGGATATGGAAAAAATATATGTTTTGCCATATCAAAAACAAAATTAAACGAAGTAAGAAAATTCAAGCCAAATAATCAAAAAATTCAATAAGCTAGATTAATTTTTTGATGTTGTTTTTGTAACAAGTAGCAATTAGGTTTCCAAAAAATCATATTTTAACCCAATTTTATAAAAAAATGCTACTTTTTACAAAAAACTTGCTAATTAAATAATCAATATGATGACTCGTGATACCACTATTAGTGATTTACGGTTTAATCAAAGAAACAAGCAGCGGAAATATAACATAAATCACCAAACAAGGATCTACATATTGACAATATAATTAAGCATATAATACAAAGAGTTAGGATGAAAATCATACCCTTGAAGCCTTTGATTACGCCAATGATTTAGAAAGAATAACTCCAAGAATTCAATGTAGAATTCCTTTAACGGTATCCACACTACATCATATCAAGAACATCAAATAGGATGCTAATCCCTTAGTCAAGAATCAAAATCAAAACAAAGAATAGACTTTGTTTCTCCACGTGATCATAAAAAAAAAGGATTCTGTTTTGTTCCTTTTTCTTTTCATGAGTTATCTTAGACAAACCAACAACCACAAGACTTTTCCTTGAAATGTTATGCGGCCGTGATTTGGGAGTGGGAGAGATTAGGGTTAATCTTTTTTCTCCCTAAACTAAGTATATATTTCCTATTTACAAGTTAGGAGATATGACACTTAGCCCCTTATACTTTTGATTCTTTATGATTACTCACTAATACGTTTTAACTTAACAATTAATTAAAGCATAACTAGCCAAGTAATCAAAGTTTATATAAATAATATAATTACCCTAATTATATTATATATATTAAATGGTGTTTGGTGTATAAGTGTGTGACCCTTTAGGCTCACATGCGTCTAGCAATATAACTATATGTCATGTACGTAAAGCATATTCCAACACCGATTTCATGAATATCAATTGATTTTAGGTTCGAACGAAAACTAGGGTTCCGTAGCCCTTCAATCGACTAAATCTAGGGTTCCTTAGAAAGAATTGTTAGGGCAAAGCCCATGTCCCTTGTTATCTTATGATTACAAAACAAACAAGCGGGGCAGATCTCATACTGAGCTACTCAGTATAGGTCTGATACTGAGTAGATAGACGTCGATCAGATATGACAGCTCAAAACCTTTGAAGATGATCACAAATGAGTTGCACTGACCTACTCAGTATCGGTCTCATACTGAGCTACTCAGTATATGTCTGATACTGAGTAGAATGACCGAGTTATCCGTGCATGATCTTCTGCCCTCAACTTGTTGGTACTAGTGTTAAGTCTCAGTCCTATACTGAGTGGTCAGTATTGGGCACTCAGTATTGGAACTCAGTATTGAAACTCAATACTGAGTAGAAGGACCGAGTTAATATTTCCATGTTTACTTAATTAGTCAAATCTTTTAATCATGGTATGTATTTATTAGAATTGGGAGTTACATATAGAATAGGGTTAATTGTAAAACCTCTATACATTATAAATAGAGGTTTAGTCTTTAGTTGTTAAGTATCCTTTTGGATCCCGGTTGATCACTTGTGTAGATCACCGGTAACCCAATTCTAAATGTAACACTTTGTGGAGTGTTCTTGGTTATTCCGCAACCAAGAACACATTTTATACGTTTGTGCTTAATAAGAATAATCGTATGACGTATATGATCTTGTCTTTACCGATTTTATTAACAATATATGGGTGGTTGGGTCCTACAATTGGTATCAGAGCGGTTCAAAGTTATCTACAACTTTGATGATCTTTTAACCCTTAATATTGTTGAATATCAAGTCTTTTCATATAGAAGAACTATGCAGAATTTTCGTCATTTTCTACGCATGGGTAGAAGAAATGCCGGATATCCTTCGTTAACAGTCGAATATGTGTGAAATTTGAACAGGAGGTTCTCAACACACAGACACACAATCTGACCGTTCAGTTTTGTATTTGAAGATTCGCGTAGAGCGATATGGTAGGCGCATCAGGTCATATATTTTGTTTTTTATTCCTTACCTGCTGGGCAGCCATGGAAGAAAAATTGTCTCTCCTTCTTCAAACATCGAATGAGCGTGAAATTTTAACTGAATGTTCACCATAATGTGTTTAATGTTTTCACTGTTCAGATCTTCAAAAGGAATCGTTAATTAAGAGATATATATTTTTGAAGATTATTGACGAATATTTATGGTATAGGTATGTTGTGTAAAAAATTCATAATGATCAGAAGATTATACTTGGAGATATGATTTTTTGAAGTTGCTGCAAAATTGGAGAAATGAAATTCTGCATGCTGAATTATACAAGTGAGTATGTTTCACATATTTTTATCCTATTAGTCATAAGAAATCATCTTAAACTGAGGAAATCTATAAGTTGATTGATTCCTTAGTGATGTTTCAAGTCAAAGATAAAATATACCGAACAGTTTAAGGAGATGACTCTGATTCAGGGGGAGAAAACACAATGTGATATGTGTTTTCTTTATATGAAGCTAAAGTTCTTTTAAGCTAAGATGTTCATGCTAAGTTATTCAAGGGGGTACGTGTCACACATTATTTTACAATCATTTGAATCATTTCAAACTGAGGAAATCTACTAATTGAATGATTCCTTAGTGATGTTTCATTACAATTAAAATCTACCGGACAGATTGAGAAAGGAGTCTATGATTGTGGGGGAGAAAAGTTACTGTGATATATAGTTTCTTGAAGTACTCGGTGAATAAAGAATATGAAAAGATCTCAAAAAGAAGACGATACAAGACAAGATTGAAGATTGTTTTGTTATCATTAGATAGGGGGAGATTGTTAGGGCAAAGCCCATGTCCCTTGTTATCTTATGATTACAAAACAAACAAGTGGGGCAGATCTCATACTGAGCTACTCAGTATAGGTCTGATACTGAGTAGATAGACGTCGATCAGATATGACAGCTCAAAACCTTCGAAGATGATCACAAATGAGTTGCACTGACCTACTCAGTATCGGTCTCATACTGAGCTACTCAGTATATGTCTGATACTGAGTAGAATGACCGGGTTATCCGTGCATGATCTTCTGCCCTCAACTTGTTGGTACTAGTGTTAAGTCTCAGTCCTATACTGAGTGGTCAGTATTGGGCACTCAGTATTGGAACTCAGTATTGAAACTCAATACTGAGTAGAAGGACCGAGTTAATATTTCCATGTTTACTTAATTAGTCAAATCTTTTAATCATAGTATGTATTTATTAGAATTGGGAGTTACATATAGAATAGGGTTAATTGTAAAACCTCTATACATTATAAATAGAGGTTTAGTCTTTAGTTGTTAAGTATCCTTTTGGATCCCGGTTGATCACTTGTGTGGATCACCGGTAACCCAATTCTAAATGTAACACTTTGTGGAGTGTTCTTGGTTATTCCGCAACCAAGAACACATTTTATACGTTTGTGCTTAATAAGAATAATCGTATGACGTATATGATCTTGTCTTTACCGATTTTATTAACAATATATGGGTGGTTGGGTCCTACAAGAATTTAGTTGTCTAGGGTGTTCGTGTTGCTAAATCGATCACCATTGGCCAGTGTTTTCACCCTCAAAATCGATCTAGGACTGTTTTGAGCACCACACTTGTAAATTCTCAAAAATCGTCCAGGTCTTCGGCCCGAACTCTTTCTAAAGAGTTCGGCCTGAGCTCTTATACTGTATTCGGCCCGAACATAATCCTTTGACTTCGGCCCGAACTCATTTCTTTAACTTCGGCCCGAACTCATTCCCTTGTCTTCGGCCCGAACTTTTTTAAAAGTCTTCGGCCCGAACTCTTTTCAACTTCCCATTCTCGGGCCGAACACTTTTCAATTCCTTTTTTTCTCTAAGTTTTTTTATATATATAAATATATTATTTATAATTATAATTTCTAAATTTTATTTATTAATATTGTTTTAGTAAAATTAAAATTTTTATGTTATTCTTATATTTATATACATCTATATATTATTAAAATTTCTTACAAGTGTTTTGTCTCGATCAGTGAATTATCATCGTAACATTTTTTTATTAACATTGTGTACTTACATTGGTTGTTGTTTGTGCCCTCTTGTTTCTATGGTATAATTCTCAGATGGCCGCAGAACAAATCCTAGACGAGAACACCCTGGTTCCCCTTTACAGGATAAAGCCACTGGTGGAAAACAACTCCTACTGGGCCCCGGAGGAAGAGGTCACCTTCAGCATAGATTATCCGGTGTTATCCCACGTTATTCAACGTCACCCGATATTCTACATGATAATGCTAGGCCAGAGGTTCCATTGATATATGTTCAACAATTCTTAAGCAACCTCATCCTGGTGACATCAACCGACCCACATCAATTTGAAACCATGATTGACGAACAACCGATACAATTCACAAAAGATGATCTATATGACATCTTCAGGCTACCTCGTGGTGATTCACGACCACCTTTCAGTACACATGAACCTCAGCTACCATTCAAGGACGTGTACGAAGGAATCCACGATCTTGGTCTTGCCCTTCCTCGGGATACTATCGAACTCCGAAACCTCAAAAAGAAACATATGGCAAGGAGCTGGTCCCACGTCTTCACTATTTTCAACAGACGCCTGACCGGAAAGTCATCTGGTCATGACAGGGCCTCGATAAACGTCCATCATGCCTATCGTACCCTATGCTACAACATACACTATGACTACGCTGCATATCTGTGGGAAGAATTCAAGATCGCAAAAGAAAAGGATCCAAAATACCTGATATACCCGATGTTCTGGTCCATCCTAATTGAACATTTTATGCACCGACACCCAACCATTCACATCAGGGATGCTGCAAATCGATTCAGACCAACTATTGTTTCGTTCCTTAGAAGAGATAGTGGTACACTTGCTGTTGATGCATCACTGGTCCCTCTCCCACTGCTTCAAATTGGTGACATCAATCTTGATGTCATCAGACAATACCGGGATGCTCATTTTCCTGAATGGAGACCAGAGGATGAACAACGGCAACCAGATCAACAAGCTGCTCAACAACAACCACCACCTCATCAACAACAACCTTGACGTCGAGCAGCAAAACCACGACCAACACCGGCTCACCGACGTGCAAAATGACTTCGCCTCTCATCCAGCGGTGCTTCCGGAAGTCAGTCGATTGCCACTCATCATCTCAACAGCTGAAAACTCCACCAACTCGACCCATTATACGACCAACCACACAAACAGCTGAACCTTCCTCTCCTTCCTCATCAGAAGATTCAGCCGCCACTGTGTATGATCGACCAGAATCACCACCATCACCATCAGGTCCACCTTCACCACCACCACGAAGATCTCCAAACCCCTTTGATGATCCTTTTTTCTCGGATCCTTCTCCACAACACACCCAACCACCACCCTCATCCGTATCTCATTCTTCCTTCACTTCCACAACTACCATACCACCACTCACATCCACCATTCCCACTATCACAACCACCGTACCGCCACTCACATCCACCATTCCAACCTCCACAACCACCATTCCACCTACCACAACCACCATTCCACCACTCACGTCCATAATCCCAACCTCCACAACCACCGTTCCACCAGTTACAACCACAATACCACCATCAGAAACCTCACTTCCACCATTCTCCATCACAACTGGTATTGCCTCGAGGGTCGTTATAACTCCACCGACAACAATAGTTACGACCCTCCATCATCAGACTACATTATCAGAGGCAATCACCACCACCACCACAACTGCAATGCCAACTCCATATCTTCAGATCATCCCTCATCTCGCCTCAACGATACAAACATTTAATACAAGGCTGGAAAACCTTGAGAGTAGAATGGCGACTGTTGCTCCTCCTCCTCCGGCACTCTGCAAAAGGAGCTCTGAGTTGCTTCTTGCAGCATCTCGTCAGTTCAGTCTTAAAGAAATCATAGAGATGCTCAACCTTCGCACACGAGAAGTCCTTGAGCCCTGCTCACAAGACATACCATTCAACTAGAGACCGGAGGACCCTGAGGATGATCCTTAGGGAAGGGGACAAAAAAAGGAGACTGGAACAAGGAGGATCCAGTTCTCAATATCAAGCAGGAGGTAGTAAATCACAACACCACCCCAGTTCCTCTCATCAACGACAGGGAGGAGGCCCTCAAGACGACGATTATATTGATGAATGGGCGGTTGTTGAGTTTGATTATTCTCAGGTGTTGAACGTTGAACCACTCAACCAGTGGCGTGTGGATGAAAGTGAAGACATCTTGCCACAAAACAAACTTGCTCCAGAAGAGATGACTGAAGAAGAAAAACTCGAATCTATGAGTCATCTCCAATCTATCAATGCTGAGGTTGAGCATCATCGAACGGGCAACGTTCAACGGGTTCTAAGAAAAGAGGCGGACACAGTGATTGATCTACAAAGTGACTCAGAAGAAGATAATATTGTGAAGGAGGCTTTTACCGAACCACCTCAAAATGCCAACTCTCCTCCAGATGACAACTCTGATAGCGACAAACCAAGGGAGGAGGAACGCGTGGAGGTAGAAATATTCCCTTTCACCCGAGAAATAAACAACTACGACTCACTGGTTGCCACAAGAAATAAACAACCCAAACCACCAACTACTTCTCCACAACATGATGTACCGGTCTTAACAGATAGTGAAGAGAGGGCGACGAATAGAGCTAATAAACGTCGTTTATAAATCTCCAAAAAGTTTCTATTCCAACAAATTAAAATACCATTTCATGAAGACCTCTTCTCTGCTATCTTCCAGGTTAAAGAGCTGCCTATAATTTATCAAGATCTGTATAAAGAGGTGATTCTGCCGCCACGGGAAAAGCGAATGTACTATATCACGATGCATTACCTACGTGGAAAAACAGATCGCTACAACAAATTACCGATCACTCACCTTCTGGACATAACGACCAACCACTTCTCCGCCTATTACTGGTACACCATTTACAAGATTCGACGAGCAGACGATCAAGTGTACACAATTGATGAAGGAGACTTCTATATCCTCGAACCTTGAGATATAGAATGTCTATACAACAAAGTACGAGTTCTTCCAGACACCCCACATCCAGTGAAAAATCATGCGAGAAATTTCGCTCACGCTGCTCCGAAGCGCTTCATGCTTGTTAAATCTCTTGCTGCTCGGATGGAAGATGTACAAATGGCCTTTGAGAGTGGCACGGAAAAGGTTCACCTGGCAGCACCATACAGATCCCTTCCCTCCGAAATTCAATCTCGGCGAATAGTTATTCTGGGTGAACCTAACTTGGGAATGACGTACACGAACCTCTTCAAGGAAAGACTTTTCTTTTGTGTTTCAGACATTGCCAAGTTCTGTGACGGTACATTAAAACCCCTCAAGAAAAAGTTGGAGAAAAAGGGAAGAAACTTGAACAGGCTTCCCAGCAACCCAGAGAACACCTCACTACGAAGCAACATCGACACACTCATCACTGCCATTGATGACAGATTAAAATGGCGCACATTGATTAGACATTTTGAGGTTCATCTGGGGGTACGAGATCGACGAAGAACGCCCACCTACACAACTGAAGTCAGTAACCCACCACAAAAGTTTGGACAATATCATGGCCTCTGATGGCCTGACGAACCAGTTGCTCTCAAAAGACTAAACAAGAGGGGTGGCCCGCGTCAATAATCAATCGCTGGGAGGCACTTCACCTGTCAAAAAGTGTCCACATTCCAAACAATGGCTTCTAATCACAACAGATTCAGAACCCGCTCTCAAAATAAAGCACAAGGCTCAATCAAGCTTCACCGCAAATACTCTCCTTCAACCCTCCGACGATGTATCATGTACGTCCTCAAAACTTATTCATACTCTTGTTTTATCGAGGGGGAGAAATATTAATAGTAGGGGGAGAATTATTATTTCTAGGGGGAGAAAATATAGAAAATCAAAACAAATTACCCAAATCAAAAAGTTTTATGTTTGTAACGTTAATTATAAGTCGTTGTAATATCCGTAAACGATCTCTTTACTAGTTCCCTAGTAAAGATAGCATCTGTTTATTACAAATTCTTTTAATTCTCGTTACTTACTACTTCAAAAGACATACCTTCCCATGGTCTGCCAGATCCGGCCTTACCTTCCCTGGGAAATATTTCAGCCAACTGGTAAATGTGAGGGTATAGGTCTAGGGTATAGTAATAGGTGAGTGCAAGGTGATGTGAAAACATGATAAATCTAAGAAAACACACCTTTGAGTGCATCCAAACCGTTAACAAACCGGGAAACCATACAAATAGGTGACCATTCATACATTGAATGTTTCACTAGACTTTACTGGCCCAGTAAAGCAAATGCATGCCACCACCAACCACTCAAATTCCTCTCAACATGAATTTGTTTAAATTCATTAGGGGACGTATCACAAAATCTACTGACTACTCATTTGGAGTATGTCGGTATTGAAACAAAATAATCTCCTGCCTCGGGTTAAGTCTCTTTGTATGCATAGTGTGTCTAGTTCTCACCCTCAAGAACCTTCCAATATAGGACACTTGCACTACAAATATGGATCTCCGTGAATCCATCGGAACACTCGTAGTGGCATCACAATCTGATGTTTCACGAGGATCGAGTGGAAATCCTGCTAGAGCTAAAGTCACGCCAACTCTAAACGCAGGTCACATACCGTGTGCTAACGGAGACTCTATGTGAGTCTGGTGTTACTTTAAAAGAACAAGTTGTTATGCCTTTAAATCTACAATCATTCATGCAACAACTTTTACCGGAAATACATCAAAATCCGATGAAAAAATCCATGTGAATTTCTAAAATGCAACATCTTTTGAAAGCTGATTAAAATACACATGAGCGTAATAGACCACTCTCAAATTACTCCTATGATCTGCTAAACCCAGAATGATCTTCCCCGGAGCCACCAACAATATAGGAACTAAAAAATGAGGGTCCCTAGGTCTAGGTGAGCAGAATCAAGTATCATGGGATCTTGATTGGGGTGCGCTGAGGTAAAAATTGAGAGGGGGTATAAAGTATGTGGTGCAAATCAGCTTATCACATGGTAAAAATAAAAACGAGGGTGTGGTTGAAATGAAAAAGTGAGTTGAGTGAGGAGCGTGTGTGAAAGGGTTAAAGAAAACGGAAAACCCTCCCGAAACCGAACAAATGACTGGGTAACCTCATCTTTATCGGATTGCATATGTTGCTTTCTGATTAAGACATCATGGACCCAGTGATGCAATGCGCAACCCCCATTGACCACTCAAGTACAAAAAGTACTTGTTTCAAAATCACGGAGATTACCACATCTGCTATCGACATCTCATTTGGAGATTGTTGTTATTGAAAAAGAGGACCCACCTCCAGTCCTCGCCTTCGTTTGTCCACGTATAGAGTCTAGAACCAAATTAAATTTCTCTAGGACACATGCATTCCACCAAGCATATCCTAATGATATTGCCGGAACATTCATAGTGATACCAATATTTTGGTATTCCACGATGATTGAATGTAAATCCTACCAGTGCTAACATCAAAGCCAACACTGAATGTTGGTCACACAGTTTATGTAACTGTTGTGTCAACAGACAATCTATGTGATCCTGGGTTACTCTGATACCTTCTTGTGCGAAGATCAGACGACTGTATTCCATTCTTATCAACAACAGTCACTATGTCTGATAGAGGATCTGATGACTGTACTCCACTCTTATCAACAACAGTCAATACATCAGATAAGGGATTCCATGACCGTACTCCAACATTATCAAAAACGGTCAGAAAATCCAAATCAAACCAAGATACCGCACTATATCAGGAACCAACACTATATCAACACTATATCAAGATACGACTTCACAAATATCAGGAACCAAGGATCAGCAGCAAAGCGACAACGCCACAATTTCAAGAAAGGACTTCCGCTGCTAACCGCTCTATCTATGGGTCTACATTTCGTCGATTTTCCTGAAGTCTTCCGGGATACTTTATATTGGTTGAAAAGCCAATTAAAAGTATGTCTAACACCGATCATCAAAAGTTGATGCTAATTTTTCAAAAAAACTGCACAACGGTTTAACACACAGCTCCAGCTTTACAAACAAATAAGACTTCAAAGATATGCAACCTAGACTATTGTTATAAAGGGGGAGATTGTTAGGTCTTAAAATGTTGTAATTAATAGTCTAGGGGGTATCTAGTGACATTGTATATTAGTTTAGTTAGTTAATTAGGTTTAATTAATGGAATTAAGGTGATGGTATAAAAGCCAAGATGTAAACCTTAAAAACTATATTGCAAAACTTTATGGTTACATTATTGATTGTTACATAGTCAGTGATTTTTTTTGAACGACATCATTTATTAAAAATCTAGCATGATGTTAGAAAAGAGAAATTACAAGGGGATTATTGCCTGACAATTTCCCATTTGCAATACCCCCAAGCCAAAATGTTGGTTTTAGAGAGAACCATGGCAGACCAATGAAAAAAATATGAGGGATATCTTTGGTTATACATCTTTTTTTTTTAAAATAATTAAAATTATTTTTAACACTTTTAAAACTACCTAGAAAAATTTAAAGGATTACATGGTCTAACCCTTACTGAAGAGCTTTTGCAATCAAAATCAAGTCAATTCATGATGATTTGTGAAGAGTTGAAGAATTCAAGTGTGTGTTTGTGTGTATTTTGAGAGAAGAAGATGGAGGGAAGGAGCTTTCAAAGTGTTTGTCAATTCAATGTATGGGAAAGCTTACAACATCATGCTTAGAGCAAGGTATTTATACCTCCTATCACTAATCACCACTTAACTAGTTAATTAGGCTAAATACATCATTGAAGCTCAAAACTAGTCCTAACAATCTTCCCTTTTTGAGCTTTAGCACCTCATCCCAGTCTTCCTTCTTCAATTTCTTCTCATGGCCCATTATGATATTCATTTACTCTCAAATGTGCTTCAAAATGTTGAATTGCTTTTCTTCAATTTAATTCTTCATCAAATACTGTAATCAACATATCTATGTTTCGCTTTTCAATGTTTACATCTGAGTGGCTTGAGAAGCAATTGAGATTTCTGCTTTTGGCATGAAATGTTTTTATGAATTTCATGAATATACAATCGCAGAATTTTGAGGTTTCAAACACTCAAAGTAAATAACTGTGTTTCGATGAATCTGTTGGTGTAAGAAAGACCTAAAACCGATTTACTAAAGTTTTGAAATTCTGTAAATGGAATATCAGTTAGGTAAGGATTTGTCTAGGATTTCAGATAATGGAGAGGTTGTTTTGGATTTTTTGGTAGAGGGTTTTTGTGAGGATATGATGTTGATGTTATTCATATTGAAAAGAAAGATTTGTCAAGTTAAAGTTTTGGATATATGTGGATGTCTTGTATGTTGGAAAGAATGATTTGAAATGTTAAGCTTTTGAATGGATATGGATGTTTTGTATGTAATTTGGAAAGAATGGTTGTTATGGAATTTGGAAAGAATGATTTATACAATAAAATTTCGAATTGAAATGGATGTTTTGGATTGAAATGGTTGAGAATTTGTGTTTTGAAATTTCTATAGATGAATCGGTTTCTTTTTCTTCACAAATTACTTTATGTAAATCGACGAAATGTAGGCCCATAGATATAGTTGTTTGTAGCGGAAGTATTTTCTTGAAGTTGTGGCTTTGTCGATTTGTGATCATTGATAATTGTTGTTAGGGTAAAATGTTGATAAAATTTACGCTCCCCCTCAAACAGAGAATTATTAATTGTTGTTATGGTAAAATGTTGATAAAGTTTACGCTCCCCCTCAAACAGACAATTATTTCCTAACGGGAGTTGGATTAGACGAATTGATATTTACTCCCCGTTATATCTTCGGTTTCTTGTTTACTCCCCCTTAACCGGTGCATATGTTTTTTTTAAACTGGAGTAAACTGGGTTTATGTATTGATAATCTCCTAAATAATGTAAGAATTTTTCTTTAAAAAAGAACTTCTGTGATATATTCCCCCCCCCCCCTAATGATGAACATGATTAATCTGAATCATCATGTAAAATGTGAAGTTCTGCGAGGTGGAATTAGGAAGAATCTTCGAAGCCCTTTGATGAAAATGTGTTGAATAATGATATGTTCATATTTTGAATGAATCAATACACATCACATTTTATCATTGAAAACCTGACCGTTGATGATTATGTAGAAATACGATCAAATCTTTTATCGTTTAATCTCAATGACCGTTGTTGATGACATAAAAGAACAGTCTCGTGTTTATCATTTGATCTCCCGAGTGTTGTTGATAATGTTGGAGTACAGTCATCGGATATTTGCTTCATAATCAAATAGGGTAATCCGAGATCACATAGATTGCCCGTTAACACAACAGTTACAAAAACTGTGTGACCTACGTTCAGTGTTGGCTTTTATGTTAGCACTAATAGGATTTCCATTCAATCATCGTGGAATACCAATAATTTTGAATGTTCCGGGAATATCACAAAGATATGCTGGGTGGTATGTCTGTGTCCTAAAAGTGTTTATGTCGGTTCTAGACTCAATTAGTGGACAATAGAAGGCGAGGACTGGAGAGACTTGTCTTCTTGTTCAATATCAACAATCTCCATTTCAGATGTCGAAAACATATGAGCTTGTCTCCGTGAAAATGAAACAAGTACTTTTTAAGAAATACTTGAGTAGTTGGGGGGTTGTGCATTGCATCACTGGGTCCATGATGTCTATTTCAATATCAGAGAGCAACATATGCAATCTGACAGAGACGTGGTGACCCGACTTTTAATCGGTTTGGTAAGGGTTTTTCGTTTTCTTTAACCCTGTCACACCCTCCTCACTCAAGCTTACTTTATCAATTTTCAACTACACCCTCATTTCATTTTAGAGTAAATTACACGGATAGTCCCTGTGGTTTGACCTGAGTTTTGGATTTGGTCCCTAAGTTCTAGAAATGACACCGATGGTCACTAAGTATCAGACTTCGTATCGGTTTTGGTCCCTAAGCCTAACAACTGTTAGGTCACAACGAACCCCAATAACGTTAATAACATCGATAAAGACAAGATCATATACGTCATACGATTATTCGTATTAAGCACAAACGTATAAAATGTGTTCTTGGTTGCGGAATAACCAAGAACACTCCACAAAGTGTTACATTTAGAATTAGGTTACCGGTGATCCACACAAATGATCAACCGGGATCCAAAAGGATACTAAACAAGTATAGCCTAAACCTCTATTTATAAGTTATAGAGGTTTTACAATTAACCCTATTCAAATGTAACTTCCCAATTCTAATAAATACATAGCATGATTAAAGGATTTGGCTAATAAAGAGAATCATGGAAAATAGCTCGGTCCGTGAACTCGGTATCACCTCATACCGACCAACTCGGTATGAGCACATACCGACCAACTTAGTATGAACCGAGTATTACTAAGATTATTTATTAGAGTTAAACTTATATATTCATTTGTTCATCAGATTCACAAAGTAATGGGTTTGACCGGGTTTTCTACCCTAACAATCTCCCCCTATCTGATGATAACAAATGAATATGTTTAACCTAATAAATAATAACGATCTTGTCTTGTATGGTCTTCTTTTTGAGATATTTTCATATTCTTTATTCACTAAATACTTCAAGAAAATATATATCACATTAACTTTTCTTCCCCGCAATCATTGACTCCTCCTCAAACTGTCCGGTATATTTGAGTTGAAATAAAACATATCCCAAGAATCATTCAACTAGTAGATTTTCTCAGTTTGAAACGATTCAAATGATTGTAAAATAATATGTGACATGTACCCCCTTGAATAACTTAGCATGAACACTTTATCTTCAATAACTTTAGCTTCATATTAAGAGAAAATATATATCGCATTGAGTTTTTCTCCCCCTGAATCATATACTTTCACCTTAAACTGTTCGGTATATTTTATCTTTGACTTGAAACCCCACCAAAGAATCAATCAACTTATGGATTTCCTCAGTTTAAGATGATTTTATATGATTATAAAGAGAAAAACATGTGAAACATACTCACTTGTAAAATTCAGCTTTCAGAATTTCGTTTCTCTAATTTTGCAGCAACTTCAATAACTCATATCTCCATGTAGAATCTTCTTATCATTATGAATTTTTTACACAACATACATATACATGTCTTCCACATCATATCCAAAAATCATATTGATCCAACGGTTGAAACAATCACAGCAGTCTCATACTGACAAGTCAGTATGAGACAGTTGGTATCCGAAAAGTATCAACTTTGAAAATATGTATCTCTTAGTATACGTTTCTGATCAGTCTGAAATTTTGAAACCGGAACTCTAATGAAATATACGATCAACCAACATTTATCGAATTTGAAAAAGAGTCAGAAGAGATGGTTTGATCCTCTTATTTTTTTTTCTCGAACCGAGAGATCCATGAATCGGGATCCTGATGCATATAGATACAGATGGTCCACTGGGAGCAATAATTTACAGGAACATTTGGAACATTTCGTTTCTGATATCTACTGCTGTGGCAATAGGAGCGTGATTTGGTAATACGCCAATTTGTCCATTATTAGTACATAAAATGATTTCTTTCACTTCTGAATCCCAAACTATTCGATTAGGGGTCAGTACACAAAGATTTAGAGATACATGTCCTACCGAGACATAATTTGTAACTTGCTATCCTCTTACCTAACAGGCAAAGATTTGCCTCCGTGGAAAGGATGATTCATTCGGATCGACATGAGAGTCCAACTACATTGCATTGCCAGAACGTCTATCTATCTCACCACGCTCCCCTACTCCTATAAAGGCCGGCAGAAGGAAAGCTCGTTACCACATGTATGTGTTATGGATATAATATCTAAAATGTATGAAGATCCAACGGTTAAAGAAGATACAATAGCCGTTTTATCACAGTTGTGCAGAATTAAAAACATACCTTAAATATTCGTCAATAATCTTCAAAAATAAATATCTCTCAAGTAATGATTCCTTTTGAAGATCTGAACGGTGAAAACATTAAAAACAATATGGTGAACTTTCTGTCCAAATTTCACGCTTGTTCGAAGGTTGAAGAAAGAGATTTGATTTTTCAAACATGGCTGCCCAGAAAGTAAGAAATAAAAACAAAGAATCTAACTTTTTGCGCCATACATATCTCTCTACCAGAAACTTGAATTATAATTCTGAACGGTCAGATTGTGTGTCTGTGTGTTGAGAACCTCCTGTTCAAGTTTCACACAGATTCGACTGTTAACGAAGGAGATCCGGCATTTCTTCTACCCGTGCACAGAAAATGACGAAAATTCTGCATTGTTCTTCTTTATGCAAAGACTTGATCATCAACAATATATATAGGGTTATAAGATCATCAAAGTTGTAGATAACTTTGAACCGCTCTGGTACCAGTTGTTAGGTCACAACGAACCCCAATATTGTTAATAACATCGATAAAGACAAGATCATATACGTCATACGATTATTCTTATTAAGCACAAACGTATAAAATGTGTTCTTGGTTGCGGAATAACCAAGAACACTCCACAAAGTGTTACATTTAGAATTGGGTTACCGGTGATCCACACAAATGATCAACCGGGATCCAAAAGGATACTAAACAAGTATAGCCTAAACCTCTATTTATAAGTTATAGAGGTTTTACAATTAACCCTATTCAAATGTAACTTCCCAATTCTAATAAATACATAGCATGATTAAAGGATTTGACTAATAAAGAGAATCATGGAAAATAGCTCGGTCCGTGAACTCGGTATCACCTCATACCGACCAACTCGGTATGAGCACATACCGACCAACTCAGTATGAACCGAGTATTACTAAGATTATTTATTAGAGTTAAACTTATATATTCATTTGTTCATCAGATTCACAAAGTAATGGGTTTGACCGGGTTTTCTACCCTAACAACAACCGTTAAATTTAGCTGTTAAATCTGGTCATGTGCAGCGCACATGAGGGTAAATATGTCATTTTATCTCTTTTTAATTTTGTAATCCTCTTATCTTTACCCCCTCCCTTCCACCACATTTGCAGATCTCGTCTAGTATCTAAAAATTCTGTCACCTCCATAACTAACCACAAACCACTACAACGTCTAATTTATTTTTTGTAGAAAATGAATTCCCCGGAGATTTACCGGTCAAAATTTCCAGCTTCCATGGCGAGAAACAACACAAGACGTTGGTCGTTATTGATGGCTTCCGGTGCTTTAGTTTTCTTCTCCAGCACCACCACCGCTTTGTTACTCGTATGGACTCTGGATCAACATCAGTCGACGTCATTGATGAAAATAAGAAAGAGCTTTGTGATTTCTTGCAACCTACCAGATCTGGGTTTTGATTATTAAAGAAAGAAAAATTGAAATTCTGAAACTTACGAAACCTATCTTGATCTTCTAATTTCTCAACTAACAGCTTCTTGATCAGGTGGTTTTTCAAGGGTTTTGATGGGTTGACAAAACAAATAATGAAGATTTCCGGCACCCCCTGTGTTCCCGGCAACATTCTTTAATTTCTTGGTTTGATATAGGAATTTAACTATTGATTTCAAATCTAGATATTGATTTAGGAATTTAGTTGTTTTCAAAATTTGTAGCGACAATCGGAGGGTGGTGGTGTGGCCAACAGTAGTGGCAGATTGTTGGTGGTTCTCTGCCGGAGAATCATGGTCGGCGGAGGGGTCATGGGAGATGAGAATTGATTATGTGTGGGAGGGATAGTGTGTTCGGAGAAGACATACAAGGGAGGGATGAGCATGACATATTTACACTCATGTGCAATGCACATGTTCAAATTTAACAGCCAAATTTAACGGCTGTTAGGCTTAGGGACCAAAACTGATATGAAGTCCGATACTTAATGACCATCGGTGTAATTTCTAAAACTTAGGGACCAAATCCAAAACTTAGGTCAAACCACAGGGACTATCCGTGTAATTTACTCTTCATTTTACCATGTGTTTAGCTGAATTGCACCCCATACTTCATTCCCCCTCTCAAATTTTACCTCTGCGCACCCCAATCAAGATCTCGTGATACTTGATTCTGCTTACCTAGACCTACGGACCCTCACAGTATGTCCTATATTGTAGGTGGCTCCTGGGGAAGATCATGCCAGTTATAGCAGATCATAGGAGTTATTTGAGAGTGAACTATAACGCTCATGTGCAATTGATCAGCATTTATGATGTTACGTTGTAAAAATGATTCACATGGATTTTTCATCGGAAATGTATGTGTTTCTGGTATAAGTTATTGCCTTTATGATTGAACATTTTAGGCACAGCAACTTGAACAATTTAGGTAATACCGGGCTCATATAGAGTAACCGTTAACACAACGTATGAATCGGTAGTTGTTTGCACAACCGTTGATTCAAATGTGTGACATGCATTTAGAGTTGGCGCAATTTTAGCTCTAGCGGGATTTCCACTCAATCCTTGTGAAGCACCAGATTGTGATGCCCCTATGAGTGTTCCGATGAATTCACGGAGATTCATTTTCAATAGTGTCTGTGTCCTAAATTGGAAATATTTGACGGTGAGATCTAGACACACTATGCATTGAATTAAGACGTAACCCGGGGCAGGAGGTTAATGATTTCAATACCAACATACTCCGAATGAGCAGTCCATAGATTATGTGCTACGTCCCCTGATGAATTGAAACAAATTCCTATTGAGAGGAATCTGAGTGGTTGGTGGTGGAGTGCAGATGATTTGTTGGGCCAGTTAAGTCTAGTGAAACATTCAACATATGAATGAACACCTTTTATTATGGTTGCCCGACTTATTGACGGTTTGAATGCACTCAAAGGTGTGTTTTCTTGTTATTATCATGTTTTCACATCACCTTGCACTCACCTAAATCTATACCCCAGACTTATATCCTCATATTTACCAATCGGTTGAAAAGTATTTCCCTTGGAAGGTAAGGCCCGTACTGGCAAACCATGGGAAGGTATTGTCTTTTTTTTAAAATATTTATCGTTTAATTATTCAAACGTGTATTAAAGTTTTGATTTTCAAAGTTTCCCCCCTTGAAATACTAATTCTCCCCCTAGAATTATTATTTCTCCCCCTCGACAAAATAAAGATAGTGAAAAAAAATTTAGATCAGAAATGTACCTTATAACAACAGTAGAGGGGTGGAGAAGAATTTATACAGTTATGTGATTTAAGGATAAATGAGCGGGTTTCAAGCTGATGTACTTGAATGCCATTTCATTGAAGATCGGGTCATACACTGAAGTGTGTAAGAGCCATACTTCATTGAAAAGTGAGTTATACACTGAATTGTGTATAAGTCATTCTCCTGCAAAACACATCAAACAACTTTTGGTACCCATTTTTGTTTGGGTCCGACAATGTTAGTGTGGGAATTAAACCATCGATAAGTTGTATCAATTTGATTTAAAGATATAGAATTCCAAGAAAAGCTGAAACTTGATGTTTCACCTTCAAATAATTTTCGGGGAATTATTTGAGATTTTGGAGTTTTGGGAACCCATTTTTCTTTGAAGATCGTGGGTGTTTTAGGATTTGTTTTTGGCACTTGATTAAAAGTTGTTATACGTGCCAATGAAAGTAAATCTTTTCGCGAGTATTTTAAAGATTTAGTTTTGGAAAAGATTTTCTTTGAAGGAGTAGAATGTTTCAACATGGTTGATGGTTTATTCTTATCCATCTGAGAATGCTTAAGTCTGGAAGAGGAACCTAATTTATTTGGACTTTTATGTGCGGAATTTCCTCTAATAACTTGTTTGAGAGCATTCAATTTCTTATCAGAGTTTAGTGGGACCGTGGATCTCCTAGAGTTAGGCTTGGTAGAGGACTTACTTGTGATTTCGGTTTAGGTTTAGAATTTCCTCTATTAACCTCAGATTGCTTGATTGTATATAAATCACGATATGCCATTACAGGAGAAAACATTCTCGAGTTATTACATTTATTCTTTGCAGTTAATGGTGTTAAGGAAAAAAGCCTTACCCCTTAGGATCTTAAGATAACAAGACAACCTAGACTAGCTTAGAATAATTTGTAGAATAATTTAGCTAAGTTTAGGAGTGATACTGAGTAGCCAGTATTGGCCACTCAGTATCAGTACTCAGTATTGGAAATCCAATACTGAGTAGAAGGATTGAGTTACATTTTGTTATGTAACTGACTAAGATCAAATCCCTTGATCTTAGTCATTTTCCTAGTTTAGTCCTTCGGTTACTCCTTTGCCCATTATGTAAGATCTCTATATCATTATAAATAGAGATCATCTTGCAAAGGAGAACTTACCAATTCACTTTACACATTCATATCTTATTGTAATTGATCAGTGGTATTGCTATTCCGCAGCATACCACACTTAGTGGAATTATACATTTGACTGTAATCTTGTTCTATACATTATTTGTCTTAAGTATTAATAATTCTATCAATTAACTAAGTAATACAGGGTTGTTGTGACCTAACAACTGGTATCAGAGCAGGCTAAATAAACTCTTATTTAGTCGATCTATTACCCTGGCAGCCATTCCTTACACTTATCCTTCCCAAACTCAAAAATCCAAAATGTCTACTATAGTTGCACCAGTCATGTCTGGTAAGGGAGTGCCTATCTTTGATGGCAAAGATTTCCATCGATGGAAACTAAAAGCTCAATGGTATCTCGAATCTATTCATCATGAGATGCTCACAGCACTAAATGATGGTCCCATAATTCCACAAACTGTGGAACCCAGTTACTGATGATGCTCCTGAGAGCACAAGAACAGTTCCTAAACTGAAGCATACATGGACTGATACTGACCGTCAGTTGTACAGTTTAGACTCCAGAGCAAAGGGGGTGATTGGTAATGCTGTTGCCAAAGAAATATTGAATGCAATTATGAAATTGCCAACAGGAAAGGCTATGTGGGATAGCCTATCAGTCACCTATGAAGGCACACCTAAGGTGAAGTTGCAAAGAAAAAGCAACATGAGAAGAAAGTATGAAAACTTCTTCTCAAGTCCTAATGAAGACATCACCACTCTCTATAACATGTTTGACACTGTTATCCATGATCTTATCAGTGTAGGCATTATGAAGGAAGAAGGAGAACTTGTTCAAAGATTTCTGGACAGTCTTCCTCAACAATTTCTTGATATGACAAACTCTGTCAATGCTGCTAACAACATTGAATCATACACTCTTCAAACTTTGTATGGTCTAATGTTGAATCATGAGGAGAACAATGCTGCAAGACTGATCAACTGGAAGAAACTGACAAGACTTCCACTGGCATGGCTTTAGTTGTGCAACAAGCATATACTGTTACTGAACCTGAAGAGCCAGAGGTTGATCTTGCTGATACTGAGGCAGAAGAGCTTGAAACCCAAATGGCTCTTATGTCTATGAAGCTGGATCAGTTGAAGAAGAAGAGGCTGGGTGTTAGCTCTTCTAATACCGACCCAAGATCAGGTCTTTGCTATAGGTGTGGAAATCCTGGACACATTGCTGCCAACTGTCATACCAAGTCAACTGAAACTGATCAGAATGACAAGATTGCATACCGAGCTAAACGGTATAGAGACAAGTATGTCAAGTTGAAGAACTGGAGCAAGGGCAAGGGTGCAGCAGGGAATGGAGCACCTCATCAAGCACTTTATTCTGAAGCTTGGATGGATGAAGAGCTCAGTGATGATGAGGAAGAAGTTGAAAAGAAGGCCTTTATGGCTTTCACTGCAGAAGATTTGAAGAGCTCCTTTGAGAAGGATATCAAAGAAGCTGAGAGGATGAGTGTTCATACTGATTGGGATTCCACTCAGTTGTACAAGGTGAATTCCTTTCAAACTTATTCAGTGAATGAAAAGGAAAATATTTTTGAGTACATGATTGTTGATCTTAAAACTTTAGTACAGAAAGAAAAAGCTTTAAAATTAACTATTCTTGAACTTAAAAGGGTAAATAATGAACATTTAGATAAATTAGAAAAATTTAAAGATTTAGAATTAAACTTTTTAAACTTACAAGACATTAACCAAAGATTGGCTGATAAAGCTCACTTACGCAAATTAGAAAAAGAAAAATTTGAAAATCAGTGTAAATCTTGGGGAAATGCATCTATTAAATTAAATAAATGTCTAAATCAACAATTTCCAGAAAATATGAGGGATGCACTTGGTGTTGATCCTCAGTTAAAAAATAGAAACAATTTTGCTGATTTATTTGAAGAATTTTCTGATATGAACCCTATTCAGTTTGTAAAAGCAAAAACTTTTTGTGAAGTTGGATGTCAAACTGAGTCAGATGATGAGGATAAAATTACTTTTGATAAACCAATTAGTCCCTCCATTTGTTCAAAATGTTATATTGAATTACAAGAACTCAGTATTGAATTTCCTGTAAAGGAAATTTCTGATACTGAACTCGAAGTAGTGCAGTATGACACATCTGCAGGAACAGAGAAGTCATGTACTGAAGAATCTAAATAACCTATTAAAGTTGTTATTTTAAAACATGATAATCAAAAATCAACTTCAACAGGATCTTCTAGTGGCAAAAACAAGAAGCCTAATAATAATAATACTTCTTTGCCAAATAAAAAGAAGAAACCAGATTCATCTCCCACTAAACCAGTCAAAAACAATATTAAAAAACAAATAAAAATGAGAAAAATAACTTTGTAAAATCTATTGGTGATCAGATCAAAGTTTTAAGTCAAAGGTTTGCAAAACTTACTCATACTGATCAACCAAAAGTAAAATAATTTTCTAGACTACCTTATGAAAATATGTTCAGAAATAGACCTAGAAAATGTTATAGATGTCATCATACTGGACATAAAGGAGATGAATGTTGGACTGAAAGAAAAGGAGAGAAACTAAGTCAGTATCACAAAAGAAAACTTCCAAGATTTTCCCTGAAGTGATACTGACCTCTCCAACTAAAGAGATCAAGTCTAAACCTATTTCTCCTACCAAAGGTCCCATTCAAAAATGGGTTCCTAAAAAGAACTAATCATTATGTTGTGTCTTGTGCAGGGTGATAGAAAATGGTATCTGGATAGTGGCTGCTCAAGACACATGAATGGCAGTATGGAGTATCTTCTAAACTATACACCAGAGAAGGGTCCTTCTGTCAAGTTTGGAGATGATTCAGTTGGAAAAACAAGAGGGTATGGAGTAATCAAGGCAGGCAACATAACTTTTAAAAGAGTTGCCTATGTAGAGGGTCTTAAACACAATCTGCTCAGTATCAGCCAGATGTGTGATGATGACAATGAAGCTCGCTTCAGGAAGACTGCAGGAATCATCTACAATGATAAAGGACAACCTGTACTCATTGTTAGAAGAGAAAAAGATGTCTATGTGGTCAACCTGTCTGAACTAGACCCTACTATTCGAGTTTTCCTGCTTTCTAAAGTCAAGCCAGAACTGAACTGGATGTGGCACAAGAAACTTTCTCACATCAACTTCAGAAACATTAATGAGCTCAGTATGAAGAAGTTGGTGAGAGGGTTGCCCACTATTACTTATTCTAAAGATAAGTTATGCTCAGCATGTGAAATGGGCAAGCAGAAGAAGAGTTCATTCAAATCCGAACCTCTTACCATGATACATATGGATCTCTTTGGCCCCATCAGTACACCATCATTGGCCAAAAAGATCTATACATTAGTCTTGGTTGATGAATACTCAAGATATACTTGGGTCATCTTTCTCAAGACCAAATCAGATGCAACTAAGAAGTGACCATGGTACTGAGTTTAAGAACTCAGTATTAGCAGATTTCTGTGAAGAAAAAGGAATCGTGCAAAACTTCTTTGCAGCCTACACACCACAACAAAATGGTGTTGTAGAAAGGAAAAAGAGAACACTAATTGAAGCTGCAAGAACTTTGTTATGCCATCCTGGACTGGCAGTGAGCTTCTGGGCAGAAGCTGTAAACTGTGCAAATTTTACTCAGAACAGAGCTACCATAGTCCAGAGACATCAAAAGACTCCTTATGAGTTATACAATGGCAGGGTTCCTAATGTGGAATACTTCCACATCTTTGGGAGTAAATTTTTTGTACTCGGTACTAAACAAAATCTCAACAAATTTGCTCCCAAAGCAAATGAAGGTGTGTTCATGGGCTACTCTCCACACTCTAAAGCCTTCAGAGTGTATGTCATCTCAACTAAGATGATTGTAGAATCCATCCATGTCACTTTTGATGAAGATCAGGATGTTCATTCTACTTCAGCAAAGGAAGACGTTAATGGCATATACATTTTATGCAATCCAAAAAACTCCATTGCTGAACAACCCAAGTCTCACCCATACTATGTTGATCATGGTATGAGTGAAACTGATCAATTCAGAACTCAACATAACTCAAATGCAACAAATACTGAGGTTCCCATATCTGAGAACCCCAATACTGAGTTCCCTATAATTGATCTGAACAACTCCACCTATGAAGAAGGTGAATCTTCCAATACTTCTCAAGAATCCACCTCAGATCTGCAAAATGCAGAAGAACATCAACCTGAACTGTCTAATACTGACCAGAACTCAACTCGGTATCAGGCAGACAACACATCAGTACAACAAGATATTGTTGACCTTGCTTCAAATGCTCCCTTAGGAAACAATCTAAGAGAACACAGAGACCATCCACATTCTAATATTATTGGTCCAATTGAACAAGGTGTTCAAACAAGAAGGAAGTTAGATGTTGAACCTCAAGTAACTGCAAACTTTTGTTTCTTCTCAAGTTTCATGTCTACCATGGAACCAAAGAAAGCTGATGAGGCCCTATTAGATGAAGACTGGGTAGAAGCTATGCAAGAAGAGCTTACAGAGTTTGAGAGGAACAAAGTTTGGAACTTAGTACCACCTCCTGCTGACAAAACTAATATTGGTACTAAGCAGGTGTTCAGAAACAAGATGGACAAGGATGGTGTTGTCATTAGAAACAAAGCAAGACTGGTTACTCAGGGTTACAGGCAAGAAGAAGGCATTGACTATGATGAAACGTTTGCACCAGTTGCAAGAATTGAAGCTATTAGATTGTATCTTGCATATGCAGCCTTTAAGAACTTCAAAGTTTATCAGATGGATGTCAAGAGTGCCTTTCTCAATGGAAAACTACAAGAGGAAGTTTATGTTAAACAACCTCCAGGTTTTGTTGACTCTAAATTTCCTAATTATGTTTTCAAGCTTGATAAAGCTTTATATGGGCTCAAACAAGCTCCTAGAGCCAGGTATGATACCCTGTCTGAGTACTTAATTGAAAATAAAATTTATAAGAGGTAAAATTGACAAAACATTATTTTCAAAAAGGAAATGTTCTGACATCTTACTTATTCGAATATATGTAGATGATATTATCTTTGGCTCCACTGACAAGTCAATGTGTGACTGGTTTGCTAAGATAATGTCATCTCAGTATCATATGAGTATGATAGGAGAACTTACTTACTTTCTTGGTTTACAAGTTGATCAAAAGCCTGATGGCACTTTTATAAATCAAAGTAAGTATGTGCATGACATGCTAAAGAAATACAAATTTGAAAATTTATCTTCCATGCACACTCCTATGGGTACTCAGGATGAAATAAGTAAAGACGAGACTGGTAAACCAGTATGTCAATCCACATACCGAGGTATGATTGGTTCTTTACTTTACTTAACAGCTAGCAGGCCTGATATCATGTTTGCAACATGTTTGTGTGCTCAGTATCAGGCTGATCCTAAAGAATCACATATGAAAGCTGTTAAGCGCATTTTTAGATATGTTTCAGGTACTCCTAACATGGGTCTTTGGTATCCCAAAGACTCAAACTTTGACCTTGAAGGGTACACAGATGCAGACTTTACAGGTTGCAGATTGGATAGAAAAAGCACAAGTGGAGGATGTCAATTCCTTGGTGGTAGACTAGTTGGTTGGTCATCCAAGAAGCAAAACTCAGTAGCAACTTCCACAGCAGAAGCAGAATATGTTGTTGCAGGAAGTTGTTGTGCTCAACTCTTATGGATGCAATATCAACTCATGGACTATGGGTTCAATTTTCAGAAGACACCCATTCATTGTGATAACAAGAGTGCTATTGCTATCACTGAGAACCCAGTCCATCACTCAAGAACAAAGCACATTGATATCAAACACCACTTTATTCGAGATAATGTGGAAAGGGTAAGGTTGAGGTAGATTTTGTCCCAACAGATGACCAATTGGCGATGTGTTTACTAAACCTCCCTCTGAGGAAAGCTTTATGTACTTACTAGGGCAATTGGGTATGCCGAATCCTTAATTTTCCTTAAACTTTTCTGGTACTGTCTGCTCAGTATTGGTGCTAATACTGACCAGCTCAGTATCACTCGTCTGATTTATCAAAATTAAATAATTTTTATTTTTCATTAATTTACAGATTAAATTAAATGTTTTTATAATTTTTAATATATTTTTTTAATTTATTTTTTTTAAACTCGGTATTGGAGTCCTGGAGTGAAAAAACTGATTCTAACCCTCATACTCCCCAACGGTAACCTTTTTTAATAAGAAAGTTACCGTTGGACCAGGATAAGGCTGTCATTTCAACCATTTTTACTTCCCAATACCAAAATTATCACCTAATTAAGTATAAATAACCGTTTTTTCTTTTAATTTAAAACTTTCTAACAGTTATTTCATTCTTTCCTCTTCGATTACTCTCTGCGATTAACAATTTCACACTTTCTTTGCAAGCAATTTTCAATCTTAATCACAGATGGCAAATTATCGATTCGTAGCCCCAGAGGTTGGACCGGCTACTCAGTTTAGAAAAGACGAAGTGCCCAAGTTCGCGAGGAACAACATCACGGCAAATTTCAATATTCCTCCAGCTTGGGCGTGCCCTGAATTTACACAAATTGTCACATACTTGAAGAATTGTCCGATCACTCAAGCTCTGACTCTCTCTCCTCGAGCTATATATCCAGAAATGTTGTGTGAATTCTGGTACTCTGCAAGACTTGACTCTCCAGACATGATCACTGGTTGGGTTGTTCGTGATCAGTCTTGCCTTTTATTGGTCACAGAGGTACAACGGGTATAATCAAGAGTAATGAATTTGGTCCAATGTCGGGTATTTTAATTTCAACACTTATTAGGTGCATGACCCACAAGACTGGAGCTTTGGACCAAATCAATGAATTTGGGATGCAGATAGTACATGCTATGTACTATGGTCGAGACATTGATTATGCAAGATTGATATTTAATGAACTAGCTACTTTGGTGAGGGCTCAACTCAGAGAATTCAATGTACCTTTCTGCAGATTCCTATCCCTCATCATTCAAAGTTCCATGCCTGCACATATTTATGATGAGTTCAACAGTCCAAGAGCTGATCTTCCTCCCCTTAATGAGAAGATTTATTTTTACAGACCAAGGGAAGGAGAACCTCTACTAAGTCACTCAATGTGGGCTGTTGTGCAGGCTCATATAAATGATGGAGGAGAAAATGATGAAGATGATTCTGATACTGGATCGGAAAATGATAATGATGATGATAATGATGATGATAGTGGTAATGGTGGTAATGATGCTCAAGATATTGAGATGGTGGATGCTCAACCAGATCCAGATCAAGAACAATCACTCATTCCACACCAAGGTCAGGATCCTGATGCTCCTCATACTACATCAGATTCTGATACTGAGTCAACAGAAGTGCAACCCCGTATCATAAGGCGAAGAAGAACACACAACTTATCTCCAGTGATAATGGGTAATTTATCATCAGAATAGGTGCATCACACTCATGTTCCATCACTGACTGCATCTCTTCAAGAGCAAAACATAGTTGCTCCCAATGCTGACCTTCCAGGCCCAGAACCAGAACATGTTGCTCACAAAATTGAGGAACCTCATGTTCCTCTTGATGTGGAGATCCAGTATGAGCAACATACAATGGAAGGTGCTCAGGGCAGCAGAGAAATAGGTCCTGAAGGTGTTGGTGCCTCAAATCAACATACAAATGATCCAGCACCGACCTATGCAAATGTTCGAAGGGAGTCTGACAAAGTCACAGGTATGAATTTCTATAATACTCTAAAACTTATATATATATATATATATATATATATATATATATATATATATATATATATATATATATATATATATATATATATATATATATAGTGTAGAGTTATATTGAGAACCCTGATTTAAAAAAAACTTTGAGAACTTTTAATTAACCAATCTGGACCATTAGATTTAAGATTAACGATTATGATTTGTCTTGTTATTTTCTTAATTAAATCAAATCATATTTTTGGTTAGTTTTAAATGAAAAGGGTATGATGGTAATTGCGTAAAGAAAAAAATTAGAAAAATAATATACGTGCATCAATTTAGGTAACTGTTTCTATATTTCAATTTTCAAAATTAAGGAGATTGTCTCTTTCTTCTCCTATCCGATTCTCTTCCCTATGTAAAGCCTCCCCAGCCACTATTTGCTAACAAAAGTAAACCATTTCCATGAAAGAAGATGACTCAGATCATACAGTCATCGGCCATCAATGAACCGGGGAAAACTTCATCGCCATCTTTTGATCCGATCTTCAAGGTGTGTATATTCTGACCTTTTTCGTATCACCGACGACGGTTACACAGTGGTGAGTGGATCTGCGGCGGCCGTTACACGGTGGTGGTTGGATCTGTGGCGGCGACAAAGGTAATGTTACTGATTGGTAGTTCATAAAAAATAAGTTACTAATCTTTTTCTAGAATTATTTATTTGTGGGAATTGTGGATCTCCTCATTAGTTCATCAAAAATTAGTTATTTCATACAAGCTGCTCAAAATTAAAAATCCATGACAACAATCAAACTCCGATTTTGTTAAATCCATTGTTGAAGATGATGTTGACAATACAAAACACCATAATAAGAGGCAACACATATTTGATTAAGAAACAAAAAATCAACTGACGACGATTAGACGTGTATTTTAGGTTTTCTTAGTAATAGTTAATTTTGTTTTTTTAATTGATTGTATATGGTGAGATTTTATCTATATTTTGTGGCTTTATTAATTTATCTTCTTAATTTTATTTATTTTTTATCTATTTAATTGTGTTCGGTGAGTTTACATATAAATTTGTATATTTAATTTTTTATCTATATAATTGTGTTCTTATTAGGATAATATTAGTGTTCTTGATATATTTACATATATGTTATTGATTAGTTTGGATGTGTATTATTGATTAGGGTAACATTAGTGTTTTTTTTTTAAATTATTGGTGCCATTTTATATATATATGCATTTTCTTTATGTATTGCAGTGGGTGGTACAAGCAAATTGACAAGTTATACAAGTGGAAAAAGAGGAAATGAGCATTTTGTGTTAGGGTATATAAAAAAGAAAGTTGCTTCAAAAGGGGACACAATTGCACGTCAACAACTTTTTGGATGCATATATGTTATGTTTGAATACATATATGTGTTTTTTGAAATTACTTTTTTGACTTTTTGTATGAATAAGTTTTGTATTATGTCTGGTCTATCAAATTTCTAAAATTTGGATATAGATAATATATGTTAAACATGTTTGTTATATGTTTATGATCAATATATATGCAAACCTGCAAAATAACATATATGCACAATCATAAATAAAATAAATTTGTAAAATAACATATATGTATAATCGTAAAATAACATAAACGCAAATCTGTAAATAACATATATGCACTGAATGATATCCGAAAATAATTCCTAAATTTTAGGAAATATTTAAAAAAGGAAACAAATCTTTTTAGGTAAAATGTCGTATATACCCCTAACTAATTAATATGAATTAAATAGAGACTATGTATTGGCCAGTACCAACTCAATACTGACCAAAGTCTCACACGATCTTTCAAATATATATCCTTTTATGGCCAACATAGTTAGCACACTGCTGCTATGTAACATTCATACACTGAGCACTTAAATGATCACTGTCAGTCTACAGTTGTCTCAACATTTAAAAAGACAATGGTGGTTGATGTCATACTGACACCCACTGGTGCTGCTTGTCTCATGTCCAACTTATTCTTGAGTTGGGTCACATAATTCAAGAAGTGATCACAAACCTTTTAAGCCACAATAACCAAATATTTTCCATGGGTTTTAGCCACATTTATGTTATCACTCTGATACCGAGTGATAACCATTAAACATCAAAAGAAGCACATCACATGCTTCGATTTCCCAAACAAAAACCTTTTAGTAAATGTGACCTATCCTATACTGAGCTACTCAAATATTCACACTCACCTTTTACTAAAAACTTCTTACACATGCTATGCACAAGTCCACAATATTTCATCATGAACCAGATGAAATACACACTTCAAAATTCTGTTTACATGATTATAGAATTAAACAACAACACAATTCTATTTGATAAACCTTTCATTCTAACCCGTTTTTTTTTCTTTAACACCATCTGTGCAGGGCATTCAAGCACAAGCAACTCAGTCTCAAGAAGTGTAAGGGGCTCTACAAACAATTTTGAATCAAATCCTGGCCATGCAGAACACTCAGAACACTATTCTGGCCAGGATGAATGAAATGAGTAGAGAAATTGACTCATTAAAGCAGTCAGTGGCACTACTTCAACAACAACAACAACCTCCACCAACTCCACAGTCTCCACTTAGTGGAAATAATGAAGAAGATGAAGGAGGAGATGATACTGAGCGAAGGAAATCACTCTCTCATGCTGATACTGCTCTCTCTTTATCATCTCGCGCCAGATGCAACAAAGGATGAGTTATGCTGCTACCGAGCCTATGCCCTCCCCCACACATGATGATCAACAAGGGGACATAGGTGGTGATACTGAACCTCTTCCTTTCCCCATCCAATGATAACAATAAGGGGAGAAGAGACAAAGAGAAGAGGTGGTTGATCAACTTGAGCCATCTACTCAGGGGGAGAAAAGAAGAAGGATAAATGAAGATCAACCTCCACAGCAACAACAACAACATCAGCAAACTCCTCATACTGAACCACTTCTTTTTCAGTATGAGAGAAGAAGACAAAGAGGGAGGTCAATACTGCAACAACTTGAAGAATCTGAGCCAAATGCTCAGGGGGAGTCTAATACTAACCAACATCAACAGGTTGACACTGAGCCACCTGCTCAGGAAGTGAACAACCTGCAGATTGTGGTATACAGGCCATTTGTCTGGCCCATAGCTGATGATGAAGATGACAAACATCCAGTGCCATCTCAGAACTTCCTCAACTTTGCACTGGATGTAGCAAATAAAGAAAGCTCTTCATCATCATCCTCCGATGATGAAGAGCCTCCAAGACAACTAATCTCTCCTCAAGCTGAAGTGCCTTCTAGAGCCCCTAGAAGGCCAATCACTAGAAGAATGACAAGAGTAGTCATATCCTCTGAATCAAGTGAGGAATCTGATCCAGCTCCTCTGATCACTAGACCAAGAAGATCAGTTCATGATACTGAGGAGGAGACTGCTCAAGATATTGAGGATGAGACTGAGGCTCAAATATTCTTCCCTGTCAAGGAAGAAGATCCTGATACTGATACTGATGCAAATGTTCCATGCAAACCTCACACTGTAAGAAGAAAAGGAGATGACATTCTCCAACAATACTGGAACATTGTTGCCCAAAGAACTAGATATAGGGATAACAGAATGGGTATGCTGAGAAATAGATCATTTCTAAATGTGAAGGAGATATGCTGGCTAAACATGTATGTCAACAAAGTCAAAGTCAAAACTGTTTACGGGTCCATAGTTGCAATATGCACTGGACCAGTCAGTCTTTAAATGAAGATCTTTCTTCATGACATTCAGAACATGGGACTCCAAGAGTGGGTGAAGATTTCCAGATTAATAAAGGAGTTGCCATCAAGATCCTCTAAAGCCCAAGTTATGATGGATGAAATCTGGGCTGTTGCTGCTGCTTGCTTTGAAAAAGGCATTATGTACCAGGCAGATTACAGGGCACTCAGTGTGATGACTGAGGTTGTCAAGAACAACAGGCCTGAGTGTCTTAACACTTTCAGGATCTTTAACTCATACCCTGTTCCTCCAAATCTTGTCTTTCAGGATCAAAAGAGCACCATATATCCAACCTCTGGATATATGTATACTGACCCAGAAGATAGGGAATGCTTTATCACTGAAGCATATTTGCCAAAGGCACCTATCAGTCATCTTGTGGGTCTGAAGTGAATGATAACCAAGAAGGTGGATTCTTGGTTCAGGAAGAAGATTGTTGTTGTGCTCAACAATAGTCAGGATGAACTGAAGAAAAGAGAAGAGTTCATCCATATCAAGCAAGAAATCTTTTATGAGTTTGAGTCAATCAACAGAAGATGAAGAAGAAGACTTTGCAGCCTATTTTTTCTTTCTCTTTGTAATTGTCTTGTTATCATTAGAAGGGGGAGATTGTTAAGGCAAAAAGCCTTACCCCTTAGGATCTTAAGATAACAAGACAACCTAGACTAGCTTAGAATAGTTTGTAGAATAATTTAGCTAAGTTTACGAGTGATACTGAGTAGCCAGTATTGGCCACTCAGTATCAGTACTCAGTATTGGAAATCCAATACTGAGTAGAAGGACTGAGTTACATTTTGTTATGTAACTGACTAAGATCAAATCCCTTGATCTTAGTCATTTTCCTAGTTTAGTCATTCGGTTACTCCTTTGCCCATTATGTAAGATCTCTATATCATTATAAATAGAGATCATCTTGCAAAGGAGAACTTACCAATTCACTTTACACTTTCATATTTTATTGTAATTGATCAGTGGTATTGCTATTCCGCAGCATACCACACTTAGTGGAATTATACATTTGACTATAATCTTGTTCTATACATTATTTGTCTTAAGTATTAATAATTCTATCAATTAACTAAGTAATCCAGGGTTGTTGTGACCTAACAAAAGGAGAATCTAAGTTCATAGATGCACTAGGCTTCTTAAGCTTCTGAAGATGAGATGAGTTAGATTCTAAATTTTTTAATTTTTATTTGCAACTTTAGTTTTTCTTCATCAATAGATTTATGTGTTTCATCAATTTTATTTTCTAATTCGGAAATTTTGGTTTGCAAAACATATTTTTCTTTATCAAAATCCTGATGTGTTTCATCTATTTCAGTTTCCAATTGACAAATTTTCTTTTCTATAATTAGAGAGGGAACATAAATCTTTGGTGTTACTTTTTGTTGAAGAACGGCATTTCCTTTGATTTCAAATTCTTCTGGTTTTATAATAGGAAAGTAATCATCGTTTTCAAATTGTGCCTTTTTAGTTTCATATGTTTTATTTAATTCAGTGTAATTGAAACTATATTTGGGCATTCTCCTTTTTAGCTCTGTTGAAGGTCTCAATTTCTTCTTCCTCGGCTGTCATCTGAATGAAGCTTTCCAGATACCTTTGTTCATGTATTTGGAATCATATAATATTGGAACCATTTTCCACGCCTTTTTAAGATATTCTGGATTATCAGCTCCTAGCCCTTCTCGTGAATTGAAATATTTGAAGTCTTTAGGCTTGTTCAAATGGATGGTTTGATCAGTATGTCCCCTTTTGACAATCAACTCTTCAAGATGTTTGATGTGGGAATTCAATTTATTGTTTTCATTTTTAAGTTTTTGTGTGATATTCTGTTTGCTTTTCATTTCGTTTAATGAATTGTTGTGTTGTTCATGTAAATTTTCAGATAATTCTTTAATTTGAGAGTTTAAAGATTTAAACCGTTTTTCATTATCATCAAAGTCTTGTTGTTTTCGTTGCAAACAATTTTTAGTAATTTGGTATTCATGCCATGTTTTAGTGTAAAGTTTGTAATTATTATCATATTTAGCCTTCAATTCTGATACTTGAGTTTGTAAATCCAGATTCTCGAGTTTGAAGTTTTTGGTTTGTTTAATCTGTTGAACAAGTTGTTCATATGAATGAACAAGTTGTTCATTTTCATTTTGCAAATCATTTAAACGTTCTTGAAATTGATTATTTAAATCTTTTTCATCTAAAAGGTTTTGTTTTAAAGAATCAACTTCAGATATCTGAGTTTTAACAAAACAAGTATGAGGACCAATGGATTATCAGAATTTCATAAGAGAGAACTGATTACCTCATTTTTTTTCTTTGTCTTTTCATTGAATCTATCAGAAACCTCAGCATTTTCTTTTGGCATACCGCACGAATTTGCTACTTGTTCTTCATCTTCAGCTAACACTTTTCCAGACTCAATTTGTTTAGCCATTAACATCTTACGTTTAAAATACTCGGAATCACGAACGATTGATTTCTTTATAGCATCCAAAGGTGTGATAATTGGCTTTTCATTTGAGATTGTAGCAGATGGAGCAGATTTGAAGTTGGATGGAGATTTCAGATTATTGTTTGTTGGCTTTGAATAATATTTTCTTATTATAGTTCGAGATAAGAGACATAGCCTTTAGCGCATCTTGAAGGTCTTTATCCGTATCATCATTTAATATAGCTGGTGTAGGTTTTTCCATTTTTACGATTATTAAGATTTTGGGTAAAAGTTCTCGTGTTTAAAATGTAAAAATTTTCTTTTAAGACCTTTTTAAAAAAAAATGTAAAAATTAAAAGTGTTTAAGAAGTTTAAAAAGTCGAGAACTTAATCGGGTTCGGGTAAAAAAAAATTAAAAATGTTTTAGGTTGAATTAGGAAATTGTGATTGCTTGAATTAAGAATTGGTTTTAGAAACTTGAGACATTCTAAAAAAGACTTGAATTAAGATTTGATATATCTTGTGATATATAAAAAAATTGAAACATGTGACAACCAAAAAATATCGTGTGATATATTTGTGATTGTTTGTGACGAAATTAATTTGTTTCGAGTCACAAAACGATTGAGTCGAGATTTAAATTGTCACAATTTGGTTTATGGAAGAAAAATAAATTATATATCTGTTTATAAACTTGAAAGTGGGTTTTAGTTGAAAGTGGCCTTTTAAGAAAACATATGATGTTAAAGAGGGATGTATTGGGCTTTAAACTCAATTGGGCCACAAATACGCTTGGGTCAAGAAGCAGAAGCCGAGATCTATTGATCCAATTATCGTGTTGAGCCGGGATCAAGAAGCAGATTGAGATCGACGAGTCTGGGCGAGATCAATCGATCGATTAGGAGTCGGAAATTGATTGCGAGTCTGGTCGAATCTTCAAAATTGATTAAAGCTGAGATCTGAAATCGAATTGTTGATGATCAATTGCAGAAAACAAATGCTGAAAAACAAATGCCGATTACAGATGTCGAACTCTGAGCCGAGCTCTTTGAGCCGAACTCTTGATTTGAGTCGAGCCGAAGACTTTGTTCGAGCCGAAGTCTTTGACGACCCGAGCTGTTGGACGAACACTTTGATTCGAGTCGAGCCGAAGACTTTGTTCGAGCCGAGAACCTAGAGCCGGGAAGTTGTTCGAGCCGGGAACGTTCTTGATGTTCGTCAGGTACGTCACTTTTAAAAACTCACAATTTTGATTCGATTTTGCTCAATTCTCAACCAAATCCAGTGATTCCAATAACAAAATGCTCGAAAAACAATCCCTCACGTTCTGATCCGATAATATTCCTCAAATCGTAACGGATCAGATCACGATTTCGATTTAACAGTAGGAAAATGAGTTTTCCTATTTTTCACTAATATCGCGAAATTGAGGTCAATTGTTGATGGATTGGAATGATATTTGATTTTGTAACATCCTAAAACCGGCCTACTAGTTTTAGGTATATATTAATATTTGATAAATATCTATTTGACCATATATGGAATAAATTGATTAAATGTTAAACGAATTGTGTGACCTTTTGTCTTTTTGTGATATTTTAATCAAGGGATTAAAATATCCGGTTTCTGAAATGTTTAAATGATTTTGTGATTTTTATATCTTTAGATTCCTTGTTGAATTTCGTTTCCGAAAATATATTCGTTTTTAAAATTGGGGTCCGTTTGCTATTTTAAATGAATTAACTACGAAAGGGACTTTTCAGACGTACACTGATAAAGAGGAAAAATAGCCAACAAGGCGGCCCATTCCCTTGCTTGGCCGTTCTGAGAGGGAGAGAGAGCACACTCTCTCTTTTCTTTTACTTTCCATTTTCAAACATTATCCATATTCCATCCCTCTTCTTCCTCTCCAACTCTCTCTAGTTTATCTTCTACTTGTTCTTGAGTAATCCTTGGTGATTCCTTGTGCTAGACCCGAAAATCATCATTAGAGTTTGTGTAAAAGAAGCTGTGAATATCCGAGGAGGAAACTCAGTGATATTAGCTCACTGAGTTACGGGAATTGAAGGTTAAGGTGAGTGGATTTAACCTTCAACTTGTGTTTGGTTACAACCGGTTCGGTATTGCATGTTTGGCAGGAAAATACAGGAAAAATGCAGGAAACACCCGCTGCCGCAAGTTCACGATCGTGAACTCTAGTTCACGATCGTGAACTTTAGGCTGCGGGTTTTTGGGTCGTTTTTCGGGCACGAATCTTTGACAGTTTGCTTGTTTGGTACCTGTTTGATCGGGTTAAGCGAAATAGGATATGTGCACATAGATGATGAGGTTTTGCTTGATTGGTAGCAACAACTCGGTTTGATTGGTAACTGAGGATAGGGATGTCAGTGTCGGATGGATAACGGTTGGGCATAGTGTATCGACGAATCGTGATATTCGGACCTTACATGTATGCGTTACACGTAAGGGGGTTTACCGGTGAGTTGGGTACAGGCCATCGGGTACCATTGTTTGGCCGACAATGGTTTTAGGCTTCTGGAAGGACCCCCGATCTCCCTAAACAGAAGAGTGGTTAAGTGGTTAAGAGGAATAGTGGTCAAGTGGTTTCGAGGAGTATCGATCGTGGAGATGTTTGTGCTTGCTTGTTGTGCTTTACATAATTTGTAGATTATGTTCATTCATTTAGCTTTGTGCTAATCTCTCCCTCGTTGACTCTTTTCAGGTTGATCGGTGCTTTGGACGGAATGAGTGACCAAGCTCAATTGATATGTTTTGTAAATCGAGCCATGTCGTTTATTAACACCGTTTAAATGTTATTATTTTGGAGTTTATTTTGGGATGATTGGACTGTAAACCTAAACCTAGAACTTATTGTTATCTTTATGCTTCCGCACATCTTTAAAAAAAACGCTTTTAAATTTTGCGTTGTTACAGATTCTATTGTGATTAGAATCAATGGAGAAGTTTGAATATCCAATCAAAACATCAATTCCAAACAAAAAATTCGACAATTAATTTCACAGCTCGAAAAAAAAGTTTCAACAAAATGTCAGATCTGGATCAAATCATCACGAATTTGGATCTGTTCCTTGAAGGATTGCGCTCTGATACCAATTGAGAGAGCTTTTGCAATCAAAATCAAGTCAATTCATGATGATTTGTGAAGGGTTGAAGAATTCAAGTGTGTGTTTGTGTGTGTATTTTGAGAGAGAAGATAGAGGGAATGAGCTTTCAAAGTGTTTGTCAATTCAATGTATGGGAAAGCTTACAACATTATGCTTAAAGCAAGGTATTTGTACCCCCTATCACTAATCCCCACTTAACTAGTTAATTAGGCTAAATACATCATTGAAGCTCAAAACTAGTCCTAACACTTACCCCGTACTACACCCTCCCCTGGAGTAATTGTTTTGTGGTAATGGTAAATCAATGCTTGCCGAGTATATTTGACCTCAAAATCATGATTTGGGCCTAATGTACATAACTAAATATCAGGCCCAATTGAGGACTGGGCATATCTAAATCTAATAACAGATTGTTGAGTTCCACAAGATTCAAGAATCTAGATCATTAATTTCGTGGGCCCTTCTAGGCGATATCCTCCAAGCCCAACTAGCCCAATTTATATTGTATACAGGCCGTGAGTGATCTTAAACAGTTAAAAACTTAAACGTGACAACTGTATCACAATATTTTTTTTTACTTTCAAATAATTTTATCAAGATTTATTCTCCTATAATTATTTAATTTATTCTAATTTAACATTCATTATAATACTTTTCCCTCAATATATGACCCTAAATGTATCACACGAGCAATATTTAGCATGTGCGTTGCTACGGGGCTTTACAGCGTTTATTTTCTCAAGCAAAAAATAAAAATTTGGTTTACGTCAGATTTGATTTTTTTTTATTTGCAGTTATGATCAAAAAATTGTAGGCTCATATGATTTACACTTATTTTAAAATTGAAAAAAAAATGATCATGATATTGCATGGAAATGAAGCTTTTAAACTTTTAGTTTCTTTTTTTAATGATAAAAGGAGTTATTCTAAATTTAAAAAGCATGCATCAAAAATTCTGTGGTTTACCTATGCAAAGAATTTTATATTGTACTTGCAATTCTTGAGAATTGTGATGATATGTTTTTTTTTATATTTGATGTAAAGAGAAGTTTAAAATGTTTAAGCGCGTGAAGAGAAGTTTAAATATGTGAAGCGAAGTCTGATCATCAAGCGCGTGACTGCGTGAGGGAATCTGAATAATACAACGGAACTCACGCTAAACAACGGAACGCCGTTTAAAAAAATTAATGAACAGTGAGGACTTGTATCGTAAATGTATATATAAGAGAATACTTTGAAACAAATGAAGTACCATACTACCATACGAGCCTTTGAGTGTGAAATATCACAAAACTTTGGTCGCTAGAGAACTTCTAACAAAGCTCATGGACAACACATTACCAAATTAATTTACCATCATAAAAGAGATAAAAAGACGCACCTTACGCACAACTAATCAATCTACCCTCCAGAAAGGAAGTAGCAAACAGAAATTTCCCTACGAATAATATTTAATTATTCCTCAAATAATATACTATAATTTATGATATAGGTGGAGTTAGGATTCTCTAAAAGGTGTTAGATGGTTTTTAAATAAGGTTAAAATCGATAATGTATAATAAATTTGCCATTGCATACGCTATGTCATGTTAAATCTTTTTAGTACTTTATTATCATTCAGGGACTGTTTACTGTTAGATACTAGTTTAATTTGACATTGCATACGCTAGGGTTAATAATAGTTTAATCGTCAAATTTCCACATATTTGATGATTTACCTTTTACATTTAATTTTGACCGTAATTTACTTCTTAATATAGACCTTTTACCTGTCATAGGAACTTAAATACTGACGTGGCATCACATGTGCATAGTTTGTTGATTTGTCAAGCCATGTGGAATTTCATTTAATTTACTGTAATGAATAACAATAATAGTTGTCAGGATCGATTAACTATAGAGAAGTTAATAAACACCTTTAGATCTAATTGAATATAGAAGTTGCAGCGGATCAACACTATATCAATGTAATTAAGAACAATGAACTGTAAATAATATGCGAAAGTATTAAGAACACAGTTTCACAAAAAGCTTCAATGTATATTATTGAGTTAACAATACACACGTACGTTTACAATTCGTAAGGAACTATTTATAATAGTCCTTGAAGCTAAACTATTTACCCTAGTTATTCTAGGACTTGATTTACATCGAATAATAAAAATATACATTGATTTACATTCTATAACTATCTATACGAAGATCTCGGACTTGATATTCTTCAAAACGCGTATCAGTAGTAAAACCAGTCATCAGTAGTAAATATGCAACGTCAGTAGTAAGTCTGATGATCAGTAGTAAGTCCAAAACCATCGTCAGTAGTAACTACTAAGATCAGTAGTATCTTCAATCTTTGCATGATCAGTAGTAACTAAGTTATAGTATACACCAGCATCAACTTCGTTAGTAGTAATATGTTCTGCCCCATCAGTACTAAGTATGTCAGTACTAACTGCAGCATCAGTATTAAGTTGATCTGTGTTTTGCTCCAACAATCTCCCCCTAAACTTATTGATTACATTTTAATCAATCAAGTTTCTTTTGTTCCTCTTGTTCTTTTCTTCTTTTCTCAAGAGTTCTTTGATTCTGTTGAAGCCTTTGTTCAATAATATATCTGCTGTTCCTCTTTGTAAAATAATTCAGTTTGTTTTGGAACATAACAGCATCATAGGGTTTCATCAAAGTGTTTATGAATATCTGATACATAGTCTTCTCAGAATGTGGATATTCTTTTTCATATAAGTACAATTCACACACTTTGCCTGATTTCTCAAAGAAGTACATATTGGCAGTAGGAATGACATTCCAAGCATACACATTACCTGGATTTGTAAATTGTTCTGGATAATTATCTGGATAAAATGCAGCATCTATCATTCTAGTTAGGTATCCAGCTCCAGATTCTTTCCATGATTTCTTTGACATTCTAGGTTTTCCAATAATCAGAAGCTTGATTACATCACTTCTAGAACATGATCTGATTAAAGGTAACCATCCAGTGAATCTCTGTACAACTTTGTCTTCCCTTATGACTTCTATAATGTTGTTTTGTATCACTCTCCAGTTAATAATTGGATTGTTCTGTAATGGAGCAACTGGCATTTCAAGAACAGGTATAATTTGTTTTGACTTCTTCTTAGAGCTTTGTTCTTGATCAACAGATTTTCTTTTCTTTGATTGGGGAGTTGAAGTATCACCAATAGTTGAAATACTACCAGCTTTGAGCAAGTTTGGACTGATTGGGATTAAAGTTTTGGCTTTCTTTGTTTCTTCAGCTTCTTGTTCAGCCAAGTCTTTCTTCTTTGCATTACAGTATTTTTCAATAATAGTCATCATTTTCATTCTTCCTAATGACTTTGCACTATGCCCTTTTGTTTTTAAATACTCAATCATGTTGGCCTTTTGTTCAAACACATCATCAGTCAAATCACTTTTAGTCTTTTTACATTCAGAAACCAAATATTCAAGGCATTGAATATGTTCTTCTTCAATCTTTCTGAGCCTTTTGAATTCTTCCTTTTGAGCTTTTATCTGAATGTCATCTGTTTGAACAGGTATTTGTGCAGGAATTTTACTTTGTACTTTCCCTTTCTTTTCCTCTATTGCTTGATACATTTCCACTTTCTCCAAAAATTTTCTGTGTTTTATTCTCCATCTGGACTGCTTTTCTGCTCTGACATGATTTATCTTGTTTACCATGTGATGTCCTAAAGCTCTGTTTGGATAATCATCATCATATATTTCTTTTCCTTTTCCAATATGAGCAGATGGTGGAGGTGGAATGTATTTCATATCTGGTATACCCATCATTAGAAGTTTTGGATAGAATAGATGTAATTGTCCTTCTGGTAAAATTTTAGGGTGTGGAGGAAGTGTACATTCATCTACTTCAAACCAATTCACATTATCATCAATGTCAGGTATGATAAGTGGTTGATCAGGTGTTGGTGGTTTGGAGATGATGACATGTCTTTCTCTTTCAATCAGCTCTGGAAATTGTAATTCTTCCTCTTCAGTAGTAACCAGAGTAGTTACTACTGGTGTGACTTCAGGAGTTACTACTGATAGGGCATCAGTAGTATTTGCTGCTTTCAATTCCTCTTCTTCATTTACTACTGCTATAATGTCAGTAGTAGGAGTTGCTACTGGTGTTTCTTTTTCAGCTTGTTCTTTAGTAGGAGCAGTAGTAATTGGCTCTTCTTCTGTAACCATCATCTCTGGGCCTTCTTCAACATTTGATTCCTTTAAGTTTAGGAGAGAAGATGTTGCTGCTGCAATTGATTCATCAATCATTGATTGTATGTTATCCTTCTCCCCCTTAGTGAGCTCAACTGGTGGAGCATCACTATCATCAATCTTCTTCTTTAATTTTCTGATGAGTTTAGTTTGTTGATGAAGCCTGTGCTCATAGAATCTCATTCTTTTGTTGATGGTATTGACATGCCTTTTCATTGCAGCCATCGTTTTTCCTTGATTTGTTAGATATTCAAGACAATTTTGTACTGTGGATTCAAGAGAATCCACTTTTTCCGTCAATTGGTTGATTTTAATACTGCCCTCACTCCATCTAGCAAGATCATCGGGCTCACTAACAGGTACATTGGTTTTAAGGTTTTCCTTCCTTTCCATCAATTCCACAGATCTGCCCTCATCACTGCTTGGTGATTCATTGGGTCTTTTAGACATTCTCTTCTTCCTAGAAGAAGCAGAGATGTCCCCCCTTGTGGTTTCTTGGCACCGGGGTCCTTTAAGTAATTCCTCAAAAGAGTCATCACTTAAAGTTGCCAAGGTTTGGGTCTTAGTGATGTTTTCACTATCCTGTGCACCCACCTTTGGGGCATCAGTAGTGAAAGCCCTCTCCTCATGTCCTCTCTCCTCCTTGGAGGACAACTCTTTGAGCCTGGGGTGTGACTCGATTTGTCCCCTGGTGTCCTTTAAAGATGATTTCTTTCTTTTATAAATTGTGGATATGTTTTGGGTTTTGTCTGGTAGGTCTTCCACAGAGTGAAGAGTAGCACTCTGCAGATTTAATTCAAGTTCCTGGGACACATTCAGGACTTCTAAGTTAGTGGGTGATTGAGTGGCTATATGGGGTTGTGTTTGGGCTGTATTTGGGGGTGATGGAGTGGGTTGAGGTTCAATTTGGGTTGTATCTTTGATTGAACCCTCTCCAAGTGGTGTGTGATCTTTGATCATATTAGGAAACAGAGGGGTTTCCTTGCCCGAAAATTTAAATTGTTTTCTCATATTTGAGAAAACTTTCTTGTTCAACTCTGGAATTATAAAAATATTTTTGGGAGTTGACAAGTTTTGTAATTCAATGTTGGAGAAATCTGGGATACATTAAAAATTTTGAAGAGTTAAGATTTCCCAACATACCTTCAAAAATCATGTTAGAAAAATTGAATACTTGGTCTGTGCATAGACAGACAACAGCAGATGCTATTGCCTTGTTAAACTCATTCCAAGTACTTCTTTTTGGAGAAATACAATGCTGAATAGTATGGACAAGAAATTTCTATTGTGGGGAGAGAAGACCTTTTTGAAAAGTTACTATGTTTAGTCTTCCCTCATATCCCATTTTGTTTAAAATTTCAGCAATGAATTCCTTAGGAAGAGTAGTCATACATGAATCATCGTGTAGTTGTAGATGTTGTCGAATAGATTGTTCTGTGATGGTGATCGTTTTTCCATCCACAGTTGATTTTATCATTGGTACAGTTGCACCCTCCGTTCTTTCAGCATTGGTCCAGAAATCCACCAAGTGCTGTTGGTATGCCTTCGGTTTCACCGTTAATGCGAATCGTATGTAAGAATTTTTCAAAAAGTTTACGATTGGTCTGAAATCCTTTGTTCCGTCTGGATTGCGTAGAAAGGCACACATGTTGTGGAACTCTGAGTATTTGAGATCGGTTGGAACATTGAGAGATTGTAGAGTTGCCATTTTGTGGAATTTTGTGAAGAACAGAAGTGAATTTTGTTATTGACGAAGGGTTTTTGATCGTAAGTTAGGGTTTATCGAGAAGATTTAGCAAATCGAAGTGAGGATAATGCTAAACTAATCGACTGCCGCCTTTTATATCTTTCGATTTAACCTGCAAAACTACTAAAATATCCTTCGAATCATAACATAACGGTTATTTTCCTGGGGGTTAGTTTGGTAATTGTGTTTTCGAAAGACCAGTAGTAAATAAGATATCAGTAGTAAAACGTCAGTAGTATCTACTAATATCAGTAGTAACTAAGGATTTTGACATCAGTAGTAACTATAGACATCAGTAGTAACCATTAACTCACAAGACCAGTAGTATATATGAATACCAGTAGTACTGACTTACCAGTAGTATTTGTGTAAACCTAATATACACCAGTAGTAATGAACTACCAGTAGTATTTTGTGCATACACTTTCATACCAGTAATGCAGACATACCAGTAGTAAAATACTTAAAAAAAAAAACTTTTTACAACAAAACTTTACACATGATTTTAAGTGAGATTTTAAGTTATTAAAATCATTCCAATACTGCTAACCAAGAAGTTAAATCTTCCTACATCAAATGCTTTTGTAAAATGATCTGCTAATTGATCATCAGTATGGATTTTAACTACTTTGATTAATTTCTTTTCATTACAATCTCTTATAAAGTGAAATCTTATTTCAATGTGTTTAGTTTTTGAGTGTTTTACTGGATTATTCACAATACTAATAGCACTTTGATTATCAATAAAAATAGGAGTTTTAAGGATAGAGATACCAAAGTCTAGAAGCTGGTTTTGAATCCATAGTACTTGAGCACAGCAAGCAGATGCAGCTACATATTCTGCTTCAGCAGTAGATGTTGATACATTTGTTTGCTTCTTACATTGCCATGACACCAGTCTTGATCCAAAGAATTGACATCCACCAGTAGTGGACTTTCTATCTTGACATTCACCTCCATAGTCACTATCTGTGTAGGCTATGAGTTCAAATGGTGAATCATGTGGATACCATAGACCTAGTGATGGTTTGCCTTTCAAGTATCTGAATATTCTTTTAACAGCCTGCAAGTGTAATTCTTTGGGTCTTGCTTGATATCTTGCACACACACAAACACTATACATAATGTCAGGTCTTGATGTAGTTAAGTACATCAAAGAGCCTATCATTGATCTATATAAGTGTTCATCGACATCCTCCCCCTCAACATCAGGATGTAGGTGTTTGTGTGTTTCCATTGGTGTACTAGCACTTTTACTGTCTTTCAAATCAAACTTTTCCAAGATGTCTTTGACATATTTTGATTGATTTATCAAAATACCATCAGTTCTTTGATTGACTTGGAGTCCAAGGAAGAAGTTCATTGGACCCATGGAGCTCATCTTGAATTTAATTTGCATCAGTTCTTCAAATTCCTTGCATAATAAATCATTGGTTGAGCCAAAGATGATATCATCTACATAAATTTGTACCAGTAGTATATCATCTTTGACTTTCTTTGTAAACAAAGTTTTGTCAATTGCTCCTCTTTTAAAGTTGTTCTTCAATAGGTATGATGATAATGTGTCATACCATGCTCTTGGTGCCTGATGTAGGCCATACAGAGCTTTATCCAATTTGAACACATAATCACCATGTTTTGGATCTTCAAAACCTGGAGGTTGGCATACATAGACCTCTTCTTCAATCTTCCCATATAAGAATGCACTCTTAACATCCATTTGATAGACTTTGAATTTCTTGAATGAAGCATATGCTAGAAATATTCTTATGGCTTCAATTCTAGCAACAGGAGCATATACTTCATCATAGTCTATTCCTTCTTCTTGAGTGTATCCTTGGGCTACAAGTCTGGCTTTGTTCTTGATCACTATACCTCTTTCATCTTTCTTGTTTCTGAAGATCCATCTTGTTCCAATGGCTCTTTTTCCTTTGGGTAGAGGTACAAGTGTCCAAACAGCTTGTAATTTAAATTGAAGGAGTTCCTCTTGCATTGCCTCAATCCAGTTTGAGTCCTTCATTGCTTGTTGGATCTTCTTTGGTTCATCCTGAGATAGAAAGCCTTCAAACATACATTCATTAGCAATTAAACTTATATTACACATATTTGCAGTTAAGCTTTTGTTTAATTTTCTTCTTATTTGTAGTGGAGAGTTGACATCACTTAGAACAAGGTCTAATGGATGGTTCTTTTGAGTCCTTGTAGTTGTAGCTTTATCAACCACTAGTTGATTTTCAAGATTGGACTCATTTGTCTCAGGTAGTTGTTCTTCTAGAGATCCTTCATTGTCATTGATATTTGGTTCATCATCTTCTTGGTCAGAGTTACTACTGCTATTATCTTCATTGAGATCAGTAGAGTTGTTGTTGTTACTGGTATCAGTAGTATCTTGAGAATCTAGGTTAATGTTAGGACCAGTAGTATTTTGAGTACTATTACTGGTATCAGTAGTATTTGAATTACTACTGTCCTTATTCTCAGAGTTACTACTGGTTCCAGAACTTGAGTTATTACTGACATCAGTATTAACTATTGGAGCAGTATTAACTACAATGTATCTCATTTCCTTTTGACCAGTATTAACTGATGATGTTCCTTCCTTTTGATTGTGACAATTTGAATTACCTACATTGAAATTCATATTAGAATTAAAGGATTTGGTTAGATTGTCTATGTCAAATAGCCAATCTGGACCATTTCCTTGTTCATTAGGTACATTTTCATTAAAGGATACATTGATGCTTTCTTCAATTATCCTTAGTCTTTTGTTGAATACTCTATATGATTTGCTTTGAGTAGAATATCCCACAAAGATTCCATCATCAGCTTTGCAGTCAAATTTACCAATTTGTTCTCTTGTAATTAAAATAGTACAAGGACAACCAAATGATTTTAAGAAACTTATAGAAGGTTTTCTTTTATTGAAAAGTTCATATGTTGTTTTAAAATGTGGCTTCACTATTAATACTCTGTTCTGAACATAACAAGCAGTATTAACAGCTTCTGCCCAAAAAGTAATTGGTAATTTTGAGTCTGCAAGCATTGATCTTGCTGCTTCAATGATGGTTCTATTTCTTCTTTCAGCTACACCATTTTGTTGTGGAGTTCTAGGTGAGCTGTATTGCCTGTCAATACCTTTAAGATCACAAAAGTTAATTAAGTTAGCATTTTTAAATTCTGTGCCATTATCACATCTTATGGCTTTCACTTTTTGATCAGATGTGTTTTCCAGTTTGACAATTAAGTTCTTTATGAGTTCACTTGTTTCCTCCTTTGTCCTTAGAAAGAAAACCCATGTATATCTGGAAAAGTTATCAGTAATAACAAGACAATATTGTTTCTTTCCAATACTCATTACATTTGTAGGTCCAAAAAGGTCCATATGTAAGAGCTGTAAAGGAACAGAAATAGAGTTCACAGTTTTGGACTTATGAGAAGTCTTGTGTTGTTTACCTTTTAGGCATGCAACACAGTGATGATCACACATGAATTGTTTTTGAGGTATTCCAATGACCAGATTTCTTTTTACTAAATTATTCATGTTTTTAAAATTTGTGTGACACATCCTTCTGTGCCATAGTTCTGATTCAGTGGTGTTTGCCTTGGATATAAAACAGTTGACCTCATTTGTAGAAATGAGTTCTCCCCCTATATCTAGGCAATACACATTGTTTCTCCTTGGAGTTCTTAAAACAACATATTTTTCATCTAAAATAAAATCAGGAGAAAGAATGATGCACTCAATGTCTGTGAAAAGAATCTTGTTCTTTTTATCACAAACTTGAGACACACTGACAAGATTGTATTTTAGTTCAGCTACATAAAATACATCATCAAAGGTAATTTTTCCATTAGTAACAGTACCTTTACCTGTAATCTTACCTCCTTGGGGATTCTCACCAAATGCCACATATCCTCCATCAAATGACTTGAAATCTTTAAGAATTTGCAGATTTCCAGTCATGTGCCTTGAGCATCCACTATCAATATGCCATGTTCTTCCTTCTTCTGGGATCTGAATGCTCTGCACAAGAGTAAAGGATTAGTTAAGTTTGGGAACCCAAGCTTTATATGTCTTGGGTTCATCCTTTGAGAAATAAGCTTTTGGGGATTTAACTTTAAATGCTTTTGGTACCCATACTTGTTTACTACTGGTGTGTTGTTTTACTACTGCCCTTTTGGAGTTATTACTGGTGTGAGAATTTCCTACTGATCTTGGTTTATACCCATGATTTTTAGCTTTTGAATACTTTACTACTGATGGACCAGTAGTATTTGGGTACTTACCATGTTTAGAATGACCAGTAGTGTTTTTAGGGTTAACACCAGTAGTATTTTTGAAAGTTGTTTTGGGAGCAGTAGTATTTTTGAAATTAGGGTTTTTACCAGTAGTATTCTTGTACTTGTACCATACAGCATTATAATGAGGGTTAACACCAGTAGTAAAATTGTTAAAGTTTCTACTGGTGTTGGAAAATTTAAAATATTGTTTATTTTGATTGAATTTTCCATTGTTCTTGAAGTAATTGCTGTTCTTTGGGCTTCCAACTCTTCTGTTTTGCACAAATCTTGGTGCACTTCTTCCAAATCTTGGAGTTTCAGCAATTGGAGTTTTGATTGTATTTACTACTGAAGGACCAGTAGTATCTTTTAACTTTTGAGTTTTTGCATTTTCTTTAAAAACTTTAAATTCCTTTAACTCCTTGCAGTTTATTGGATTGAAGTGACAATCCTTTGCTAAATGATTCACTTTGTTGCAAATAACACATTTTAATTTATATTCTTGAGCCTTTATTATTTTTCTTTGTTCTAAGAGTTGGTTCCTATTTCTTTGGTTTCCCCTTTTTAGAATTTTGGGTATATTTTCTGCATCATATTTAGGAGAATCATTTGGACTTTGAGCTGTGTGAAAACTTGTATCAATTGATTTTGGTGATTCAGTTTGGGAGATTGTAAATTCAATTGATTGATCATCATCAGAAGAATTATTTGATTCAGATGTTTCATTAGGTGATTCAGTTTGATTTTTAGTTTTTAATTCATTAATGATTCTTTCTGAACTGTTTTTAAGTGGTGGAATGATTTTATATGGAGGTGGTACAGCATGATATCCCACCCCATGAACAACTTTTTCTGTATTTTGATTATTAGTTAATTCATCAAGAATTTTAGTGCTTCTTTCAAACTTTTTAATTGTTAATTTATTTTGTTCAATTTCAAGTTGACATTCTTCTAATTTACTTGTTAGTTCTTTATTTTTTATTTCATAAAATTCTTTCTCATCCACAGCTTGAAGCAATTCTTCTTTTATCCTTTGATCAATCATCTGGTACACCTTTATTTGATGTTCTTGATCAGTAATCACACCATCAAATTCATGATTTCTTCTCACTGCTTTTGCTAAATCTTCATTTAATTTATTGTTTTCTTTTTCTAAGTTTTTAACAATTTTAGTACATTCAGAAGTACAAGGTTTAGGTTTTACCTCAGTTTTGTTGTCAGTAAAGGCCATGAGAGCTTGATTTTGAGCATGCTCTTCTGCTTGGAAGCTCCAGTCATAGCCTTGTCCTTGTTGTGAAACAAGAGCAGTTGATTTTGATCTTTTGTCTGGCTGAGGACATTCTTTTGCAAAGTGACCAAGGTTGTTACAGTTGTAACATTTGACTTTAGCTTTGTCAAATCCTGCTTTGTCACCTTTGTTGAAGTTGAGGCTTGTCCTACCTGTCCTCTTTAAGAATCTTTTTGTCCTTAGGCTCAGCATAGCCATCTGCCATTTAAGATCCATCTCCTCAAGATCATCTGGGTTCAATTGTTCCAAGTCATCACTAATCAATGCAGTATGCACATGACTAGTGAAGAAGGATTCTCTTGCAGCATCCTCAGAATCTGTAGCCTTTCCTGTGAATGTTTCCTGACCTTGACCTGTACTAGAGACAAATGCAGCATTATTAGAAGAAATAGAAGGGTTCTTTTGGTTTACCTCAGTTTCAAATACTCTGAGGTCATTGTAGAGTTCATCCAACTCTTTTTCTTCTAGAGCATCTCTTTGTCTATATACCACTGTATACATGGTCCATTCTTCACTAAGAGATCTTAGGAACTTCATGTTGACATCTTCTTGATCCATCTTAACCCCAACCTGGTTAAGTTCACCAATTAGCTTGTTGAATCTGTCAAACACTTGAGTGAGTGTTTCATTGGGTTTTCCTTTGAAATTTTCAAAGTCTTGTTTAAGAACAGACTTCATGTTCCTCTTAGTGCTCTTGGTCCCAACAAATCTCTTCTCCAGTGCTTCCCATAGTATTTTTGCATCATCATACTCAACAAAGAGATGTTGATAATCGTTAGGAATGGCCAGTAATAGAGTGCTTAGAGTTTTGAGTTCGATGCCCTTGTCCTTCTTTTCCTTCTCACACTTAAGTTTGTCTGCCTCAGTTGCAGAGCTGCTTGCTTGACCAGGACCAGTTTTGTTTCCTTCAAGGACAACTTCCCACATAGAATAATCTGTAATAAGCATGTATTGCTTAATACGATTCTTCCACATCCCAAAGTTATTGGGAGTGAGAATGGGGATTTTGTTGGCCTGAGTGCTTTCATTGTTATCCGACATGATTAACAATGTGTGTGTTTTAAGATTAAAACTTTTTGTTGTTCTTAACAAATAGTAGATCTAGAACCAATATGCTCTGATACCACTTGTCAGGATCGATTAACTATAGAGAAGTTAATAAACACCTTTAGATCTAATTGAATATAGAAGTTGCAGCGGATCAACACTATATCAATGTAATTAAGAACAATGAACTGTAAATAATATGCGAAAGTATTAAGAACACAGTTTCACAAAAAGCTTCAATGTATATTATTGAGTTAACAATACACACGTACGTTTACAATTCGTAAGGAACTATTTATAATAGTCCTTGAAGCTAAACTATTTACCCTAGTTATTCTAGGACTTGATTTACATCGAATAATAAAAATATACATTGATTTACATTCTATAACTATCTATACGAAGATCTCGGACTTGATATTCTTCAAAAACGCGTATCAGTAGTAAAACCAGTCATCAGTAGTAAATATGCAACGTCAGTAGTAAGTCTGATGATCAGTAGTAAGTCCAAAACCATCGTCAGTAGTAACTACTAAGATCAGTAGTATCTTCAATCTTTGCATGATCAGTAGTAACTAAGTTATAGTATACACCAGCATCAACTTCGTTAGTAGTAATATGTTCTGCCCCATCAGTACTAAGTATGTCAGTACTAACTGCAGCATCAGTATTAAGTTGATCTGTGTTTTGCTCCAACAATACTAAAAATATTTTGTTATAACAACAATAATGATAGGAATATTGAAAAATTATATGTCAAAATTGATAACATCATTACTGTAAAATGGTTGATATTATAAAATGGGAGGTGATTCGTACCGAATTTTTTTTATTCATGCAGAGCAATTTAATATCAAAGGACAACAATGTTCTTAGTGGAAGGTGTGAAATGCAAAATTGTGATAAAGGAAGGAAGGAGGACATGGTTGTCATTTGAAGTGAAATTGATATATATGGATAAAAATTACTCTGTAAGAATCACCTCCCTTACAACGTGGATTACACCGGTAAACACAATTGTGATATAACCATAAATAAAGATTTTATTTTACATGTCATAAATAATGAGTTGTAAAATATAGCTTACAGTATATTCTCAAGATTTTGTTTTAAAGGAAAGTAAAGAGTAAATAAGGAAAATTATTCCATGGTTGTGTTATCCGGAGTCTTTATGGAAGAAAAACTTATGAAAGCTTAAGAAAGCAAAAGAAAATTCAAGTCATTTTGGGTGAAAAAGTTTCCTCCCAATTTTGGGAGGAAAGCTAATTACGAAAAAAAAAAACCGTTTTTTTATTTAATTTCTTAATTTTCTTTCCTTTAATTTCTCTCCTGAAGAACACAATGTAACATACCACGAATTGCCACACCTATATTTAGGTTACAATGCAAAGCGTTTTTTTCTTTTTTGGGGATAGCAAGTGAATGCAAAAATTAAAGAATTTACCCTTATGCAAAAAAGTTTTTTTTCAATAGGTGTTGGTAAAAAATTCCAGTTCGTTTTCATTTTATAGACCACATGTCGTCAGTATAGGTAATGTCAAATAATTGTCGCTACACGTAACTATGTCACGATGACATATATCGTCGGTATAACTTTCGTCACGATAGGGTTAACTTCTTGTAGTGGACTGGCGATATTAATAGCTCAATTCGATTAACCAAATTGTAATCTGTTTTCTTCTGCTCCTAACTTCTTGCTAAATTCCTACATAATTTAGCCGTTCTAGAAAATGTCAAAATGGATTCAAAACTCAAATTTAGCAAAAATAATTATAAATAACTTGCTTGGTACGAATTAATACAATCAAATGAACACTAATTAACTCTCGAAATCAAATGATAAAACATGTAAAAATCTTTAGTATCAATAAAACCTAATAAAAAATATTTCTGATTAAATTTGTTCCTTGCCTTCTTACTAAATTCCTAAATCTAAAATTAATTCAAGATTGCAGTTAATTAACTCACTATCATGCATGCAAGCTGATCTATTATATTCTTTTCACAATAATCCTTCAAAAATCGAACGACGGATCGCCATAATCCCAGAAACTAGGCGGTGGGTACTCATCGTCGTTAGTGTACGCCCACAGAGGAGATGCCGGACCGCCCACAACCGTCGGATCTGAAACTGCTTCTACGACCCCCATTGGAGGAGAGGAACTCGACACAAGAGACAGACTTGATCCCACCGACCCCACCAACGCTTTGATCTCATCGTCATGATATTGACATTGTTGCGGCGGCTGTGTCGGCGTTTCACGTAGACAATTGCTTCTAGGGTTAGGGTTTGGATCATAGGAGGTTAATGTTGTTGTCCCACAAAATGTGGGGTCCCCGCTCATGTTCGTGTTTGTGTACGGCAAGTACTGTTGTTCGGTAGGATAGATTATTCCGTACGGTAAGTAGTTACCATAAACCGGCGGCTGGGAGTTGGAGAACGTGAGGTTGAAGCTGGCGGGACGTGGGAGAAGTGGCCGGAGCTTTTGAGTGGTGGAAGAAGAAGAGCTGCCACTTCCGCCGCGGGAAGATGACGTGGAAGGGGAAGTACTAGACTTGGTGTTGTTCCCGTCGGTGGACGGTTGTTGGAGGTTGAGTTGAGCTCTTGAGCCGTAGAGGATAACGGCGGCGCGGTCGTAAGCGCGTGCAGCATCTTCCGCAGTTGAGAACGTGCCAAGCCAGCGGCGCGTGCGTTTACGTGGCTCACGGATCTCCGCTACCCATTTGCCCCAGCTACGTTGTCTTACTCCTCTATACTTAAACTTGCTGTTATCCGGCCCTCCTTTGCCCTTACCTTTTCTGGTAGTTGAAGGTCCGGCGGAGGTGGTTGCGGCGGGAGGAGGAGGAGAGGGGGAATTATCGGATTGTTGGTGGTTGTGGGTGTTATTAGTATTGGAGTCATCTGTCGAATTGTGGTGTTGGGGAAGGTGACCAGTGGCAATATCATCCATAATTTATGTTTTTTTTTTTTTTTTGAGATTGATGGCGATAAAAACTAAGTAGAAGGAGATGGAGGTGGTAAATGGTGGAGGAGGGCGGTGGGGTTTAAATAGTCAGCCTGACTCTCTGCCACGCTTTTCTTAGTGGTGGGAAGAAAGGGGATTGTTGACCTCGTGAAGAAACATATCCTATATATTAATTATCCAACTTAATTTATGTTTAATTGCTTTTTCTATCGACCTTATTTTATCAAGAGAAAAGAGAAATGATCTTCATGTATATGATTTTGGATGAAAACTTGTTAAGAAACTACCGAGGGTTTTTAGAAAGAGAAAGTTAGAGAGAAGGGAGAAGATTTTGCTAAAATGTAACTTTGATTAATAGCAAAACTTTGGAAATTAAGGATTACACACTGGCTTATATACCATCTCCTTAATTCCTTTAATTAATCCTAATTAACTAACTAAACTAATATGCAATGTTACAATTTACCCCCTAAACTATTATTTACAACAAATAAGTCCTAACAATCTCCCCATTTGTAACAATAGTCTAGGTAGCAAATCTTTGAAGTCTTCTTCGATGGTAAAGCTGGAGCTGAGTGATTAACCGTTGTGCAGTTGTCTTGATAAATCAGCTTCGGGTTTTGATGATCGGTGATAACTATACTTTTAATTTGTTTTTCAACCAATATAAAGTATTTCAGAAGACTTCAAGCAAATTGTTGAATAGATAGAGCGGTTAGCAGCGGAAGTCCTTTCTTGAAGTTGTGGCTTTGACGATTTGCTGATGATCCTTGGTTCCTGATGTTTGTTAAAGTCGTAGAAGTGCGGTATATTGATTTGATTTGGATTTTCTGACTGTTGTTGAAAATGTTGGAGTACGGTCATAGAATCCCTTATCTAATGTATTGACTGTTGTTGATAAGATTGGAGTATAGTCATCAGATTTTCTATCAGACATAGTGACTGTTGTTGATAAGAATGGAGTACAGTCAGAAAAGATTTTCTGACTGTATTACCCGGTCTTTAGTTCGGTATAGGGAGGGTTTTCCGTTTTCTTTAACCCTTTCACACACGCTTCTCACTCAACTCACTTTTTCATTTTCAACCATACCCTCGTTTTTGTGTTACCATGTGATAAGCTGATTTGCACCCCATACTTCATACCTCCTCTCAATTTTTACCTCAACGCACCCCAATCAAGATCCCACGATACTTGATTCTGCTCACCTACACCTAGGACCCTCACTTTTTAGTTCCTATATTGTCGGTGGCTCCGGGGAAGATCATGCTGGATATAGCAGATCATAGGAGTAACTTGAGAGTGGTCTATTACGCTCATGTGCAATTTAATCATCTTTTTAAGATGATTCATTTTAAGAGTTCACATGGATTTTTCATCGGAATTTTATGTGAATCCGGTATAAGTTCACTACAAGAAAAATCCGGTATAGCTACGGAAATTGCGACGGAACTCATTTGCGAGGAAGAAATTTGCTACGGAATTTTGCTGATTAGCTACGGAAAATCCTGATTAGCTACGGAAAATCAATTTTTGCTACGGAAAATCAGTTTTTTGCTACGGAATTTGTCTGTAGCTATTCAAGAATTTTTTTGTAGTGGTTGTTGCCTGAAAGATTGATTGATGTTAAGGCACAGCAACTTGTTCTTTTTGGGTAACACCAGACTCACATAGAGTATCCGTTAGCACACGGTATGAATCGGCAGTCGTTTGCACAACCGTCGATTCAAATATGTGACATGCGTTTAGAGTTTGTGTGATTTTAGCTCTAGCAGGATTTCCACTCGATCCTCGTGAAACATCAGATTGTGATGCCACTACGAGTGTTCCGATGGATTCACGGAGATCCATATTTGTAGTGCAAGTGTCCTATATTGGAAGGTTCTTGAAGGTGAGAACTAGACACACTGTGCATACAAAGAGACTTAACCCGGGGCAGGAGGTTATTATGTTTCAATACCGACATACTCCGAATGAGTAGTCAGCAGATTTTGTGCTACGTCCCCTATTGAATTGAAACAAATTCCTGTTGAGAGGAATTTGAGTGGTTGGTGGTGGCGTGCATTTGCTTTACTGGGCCAGTAAAGTCTAGTGAAACATTCAACGCATGAATGATCACCTATTTGTATGGTTGTCCGGTTTGTTGACGGTTTTGATGCACTCAAAGGTGTGTTTTCTTAGATTTATCATGTTTTCACATCACCTTGCACTCACCTATTACTATACCCTAGACCTATACCCTCACATTTACCAGTTGGCAGTAAAATATTTCCCTGGGAAGGTAAGGCCGGATCTGGCAAAACCATGGGATGGTATGTCTTTTGAGGTAGTAAGTAACGAGAATTAAAAGAATTTGTAATAAATAGATGCTATCTTTACTAGGGAACTAGGAAAGAGATCGTTTACGGATATTACAACGACTTATAATTAACGTTACAAACATAAAACTTTTTGATTTGGGTATTTTGTTTTGATTTTCTATATTTTATCCCCCTAGAAATAATAATTCTCCCCCTAGAATTAATATTTCTCCCCCTCGACAAAACAAAAGTATGAATAAGTTTTGAGATTTGAGGATGTACCTTATACATCGTCGGAGGGTTGAAGGAGAGTGTTTGCAGTAAATATTGATTGAGCATTGTGCTTGATTTTGATGAGCGGGTTCTGAATCTGTTGTGATCAGAAACCATTGTTCAGAATTTTGACACTGTTGACAGGTGGAGTGCCTCCCAGCAATTGATTATTGACGCGGGCCACCCCTATTGTTTAGTCTTTTGAGAGCAACTGGTTCGTCAGGACATCGGAGGCCATGATATTGACCAAATTTTTGTGGTGGGTTACTGACTTCAGTTGTGTAGGTGGGCGTTCTTCGTCGTCTCGTACCCCCAGATGAACCTCAAAGTGTCTATCACTGTGCGCCAGTTTAATTTGTCATCAATGGCAGTGATGAGTTTGTCGATGTTGCTTCGTATGGAGGTGTTCTCTGGGTTGCTGGGAAGCCTGTTCAAGTATCTTCCCTTTTTCTCCAACTTTTTCTTTAGGAGTTTTAATGTATCGTCACAGAACTTGGCAATGTCTAAAACACGGAAGAAAAGTATTTCCTTGAAGAGGTTCGTGTAAGTCATTCCCAAGTTAGGTTCACCCAGAACAACTGTTCTCCGAGTTTGAATTTCGGAGGGAAGGGATCTGTATGGTGTTGCCAGGTGAACCTTTTCTGTGCCACTCTCAAAGGCCATTTGTACATCTTTCATCCGAGCAGCAAGCGATTTTACAAGCATGAAGCGCTTCAGAGCAGCGTGAGCGAAATTTCTCGCATGATTTTTCACTGGATGTGGGGTGTCTGGAAGAACTCGTACTTTGTTGTATAGACATTCGATATCTCGAGGTTCGACGATATAGAAGTCTCCTTCATCAATCGTGTACACTTGATCGTCTGCTCGTCGAATCTTGAAAATGGTGTACCAGTAATAGCCTGAGAAGTGGTTGGTCGTTATGTCCAGAAGCTGCGTGATCGGTGATTTGTTGTATCGATCTGTTTTGCCCCGTAGGTAATGCATCGTGAGATAGTACATTCGCTTTTTCCGTGGCGGCAGAATCGCCTCTTTATATAGATCTTGATAAATTATAGGCAGCTCTTTTTCCTGGAAGATAGTAGAGAAGCGATCTTCATGAAATGGTAGTTTAAACGACGTTTATTAGCTCTATTTGCCGCCCTCTTTTCACTATCTGTTAAGACCGGTACATCATGTTGTGGAGAAGCAATTAGTGGTTCCGGTTGTTTATTTCTTGCGGCAACCAGTGAGTCGTAGTTGTAGAAGAATATGTGATAATTTTCTCTGGTGAATGGGACTCTTTCTACCTCCACTCGTGCCTCCTCCATTCGTTCATCGCTTTCAGAGTTGTCATCTTGAGGAGAGTTGTCAACTGGAGGTGGTTCAGTGAAAGCCTCATTCACAATATTATCTTCATCTGAATCACTTTGTAGATCAATCACGGTGCCCGCCTCCTTCCTTGGAACTCGGTGAACGTTGCCCGTGCGGTTATGCTCAACCTCAGCATTTATAGATTGAAGATGACACATAGATTCTAGTTTATGTTCTTCAGTCATCTGTTCTGGAGCAACTTTGTTTTGAGGTAAGATATCCTCATGTTCTTCCACCCGCCAATGGTTGAGGGGTTCAACGTGTAACACCTGAGAGTAGTCAAAATCAACAATTACCCAGTCGTCGATATATTCTTTGTCTTGTGGGCCTCCTCCCTGTCCTTGATGAGAGGAGCTGGGGTGTTGTTGTGACTGACTCCCGCCTCCTTGATATTGAGAACTGGATCCTCCTTGCTCCAGTCTCCTTCTTTGTCCCCCTCCCTGAGGAACATCCTCAGGGTCCTCCGGCATTTTGTAAAGGTGGGTTCCTAGAGAGCAAGGCTCGAGAAGTTCTTCCATGCGATAGTTGAACATCGCTTTAATTTCTTCCATGGAGAATGGACGAGATGCTTGCAGGAGCTGCTCTCTGGTTCTTGGACCATGTGCCGGAGGAGGAGGAATAGATTCCAATCTACTTTCAATGTTCGCCAGCCTTGTGTTAACGGTTTCTAGTGCTGAAGCGAAATGCGGTATGAGCTGTAGATCTGGAGTTGGGATTTGGGTGGTGGTGGTTGTTGTAGCCTCTGATATTGGAGTTTGTTGAGGGAGGGTCATAAAAATTGTAGACGGTGGAGTTACAGTGACCCTCGAGGCATTTCTAGTGGTGATTTGTGGGATAGTGGTTGAGATTGGTGGTATGGTAGTGGTTGATGGTGGAACGATTGTTATGGTGGTTGGTATGGTTGTTGGAATGGTGGATGTGAATGGTGGTACGGTAGTTGTGGTAGTGGGAATGGTGAATGTGAGTGGTGGTACGGTGGTTGTGGTAGTGGGAAAGGTGGATGTAAGTGGTGGTACGGTGGTGGTTGTTGATGGAACGGTGGTTATGGTGGTTGGTATGGTTGAGGTGATTGGTGGTAGAATGGTGGATGCAATAGTTGTGGAAATCCAAGAAGATTAGGGTACAGATGAGGGTGGTGGTTATGTGTGTCTTGGTGGAGATGGATCCAAGAAAAGAGGATCTTCGAAGGGATTTGGAGATCCTTGAGGTGGTGGTGAAGGTGGACCTGATGGTGATGGTGGTGAATTTGGTCTATCAGACACAGTGGCAGCAGAATCTTCTGATGAGAAGGGGAGGAAGGTTCAGCTGTTTGTGTGGTTGGTCTTATAATTGGTCGAGTTGGTGGAGTTGCCAGCTGTTGAGATGATGGAGTGGCAACCGACCGACTTCCGGAGGCACCGCCGGAGAAATGCGAAGTCTTTTTGCACGTCGGTGAGCCGGTGGTTGTCGTGGTGCTGCTGCTGGACGTCGAGGTTGTTGTTGAGCAGGTGGTGGTTGTTGTGGAACAGGTGGTGGTTGTTGTGGAACAGTTGGTTGGTATGGTTGCGGTTGTTCATCCTCCGGTCTCCATTCAGGATAATGAGCATCCCGGAATTGTTTGATGACATCAAGATTGATGTCACCTATTTTAAGCAGTGTGAGAGGGACCGGTGCTGCATTAACAACGGACGTACCACTCTCTTTTCAAAAGAATGCCACACGAGCTGGTGTGAATCGATTTGCAGCATCCCGGATGTGAATGTTCGGATATCGGGTCATGAAGTCTTCAATTAGGATTGACCAGAACCTCGAGTAGATCAGATATTTTGGATCCTTTTCTTTGGCGACCTTGAATTCTTCCCACAGATAGGCAGCATAGTCATAATGTCTGTTGTTGCAGAGAGCATGATAGGCGTGATGAACGTTTATAGAGGCCATGTCATGACCAGATGACTTTCCTGTCAGACATTTGTTGAAAATAGTGAACACGTGGGACCAGCACCTTGCCATATTCTTCTTTTTAAGATTTCTGAGGTCGATAGTATTCCGAGGAAGGTTAAGACCAAGATCGTGGATTCCTTCGTACACGTCCTTAAACGGTAGCTGAGGTTCATGTGTAGTGAATGGTGGTCGTGAATCACTACGAGGAAGCCTGAAGATGTCATATAGATCATCTTTTGTGAATATCACCGGTTGAACGTCAATCACTGTTTCAAATTGATGTGGGTCTGTTGATGTAACAAGAGTGAAGTTGTTGAAGAATTGTTGAACATATATCGTTGGAACTTCGGGCCTAGCAGTGATCATGTAGAATATCGGGTGACGTTGAAGAACGTGGGATAAGACCGTATATTCTATGTTGAAGGTGACGTCGTCCTCCGGGGCCCAGTAGGAGTTGTTTTCCGTTAGTGGCTTGATCCTGTAAAGGGGAACCAGGGTGTTCTCGTCTATTATATGTTCTTCTGCCATCTGAGAATTATGCAATAAAAACAGGATGGCACAAACAACAAGCAAAGTAAGTACACAGTGTTTGGAAAAATAATAGAATGAAGAGATTCACTAATCGAGACGAAACAATGCTATGTAAGTTTAATAATATATAGATATATATAAGAATAATATAAAAAATTAAATTTTATTAAAAATATTAATAAATAAAATTTATACATTATAATTATATATAATATATGTATATATAAAAAAAAACTTAGAAAAAAAAATAAATTGAAAAGTGTTCGGCCCGAGAATTGGAACTTAAGAAGAGTTCGGGCCGGGAACAGTGATGGAGTTCGGACCGAAGTCTTTGAAAGAGTTCGGCTCGAGCAAATGAATGTAGTCGGGCCGAGAATTTCTAAAGGACTAAGGGCCGAGAACAGTGTAAAAGTTCGGGCCGAACTCTTTTGAGAGAGTTCGGGCCGAGAACCTGGACGATGTTTGAGATATGGTCTTAAGGCAGTCCGAGGTCGATTTTTGCAGGTTCAAACTAGGTAAATGTTGATCGATTCTCTAGACGAGCATCCTTGATAACGTATTACAAACTAAGGCGAGCTAGATCAAACCGATTCAAATCTTTGAAACGCTAGATACGGTTCGGACGACAACACTTGAGATTCGCACAAAATAGCATAAACCGGATGAAATCGAAGGTTAAAAACGTACCGAATACAGTTGAGGATGCGTAGAAAGTTGATTTCAAGCAAATTCGGACCTAAGAGAAGTAGGAATCGATGGATGTTTGACGAACTGTGTGAAACGGATGGTGTTTGAGTGTGTGTGTGTGTGTGTTCGAGAAGAGGAGAGCAAAGGATAAATGGTGTTCGGGGGTGAGTACTTATAGGAGGGAAGGTGCCTAGCCGAACACTATGAACCGACTGTGAACCTCGGGCCGAGAACAGTGAGGTGTTCGGCCCGAGGACAAATGCGAAAAAAATTTGAATTTAAATTTAAAGAAAAATAAAAGGAAAATGTAAATTAAAAATTTAAATTTAAAATTAAAAGTAAAACTTAAGAATTAAAAATAAGGAAAACTTCTACCATCAGCTCCCCCTTGACTGATGAGTAGGTGCTCCCCCATGACCGATGACGACTTTTGAAAACCGAGTTTCAAGACGAGTTTCTTGAAAGCCATTACGATGATACGAGGAATGCAACGACTTAACAATTGAAAAAAATAAGAATTGAAGACAATTAAGTTTTGAGATTTAGCATACCAAGCTTTGTGACCAGATAATTATAACGTTTTTCGTCCAAAGCCTTGGTAAACAAATCAGCCAATTGAAAATCGGTGGATACGAAGTACAATTCAACATTACCCAGTTCAACGTGATCTTTGATAAAATGATATCGAAGATCGATATGTTTAGTTTCAGAATGTTGAACAGGATTGCAAGATATTGCAATTGCACTTCTGGAATCACAATATAAAGGAATGCGGCTATAGGAAAAGCCATAGTCCTTTAATTGTGATTGCATCCATATCACCTGGGACAGACAGCTAGCGGTCGCAACATATTCTGCTTCAGCAGTTGATAGTGAGACACAATTTTGCTTGCGTGATGACCAGCTCACTAGCTCATCTCCCAAAAATTAAACTCCTCCAGATGTACTCTTCCTGTCCAGCATACACCCGGTATGATCAGCATCAGAGAAGGCAGAAAGATCAAACGAGGTCTCCTTGGGGTACCAAAGCCCAAGATCTCTGGTGCCTTTTAGGTAACGGAAGATTCGTTTGACCGCCAGAAAGTGAGACTCTTTGGGAGCAGCCTGATACCGAGCACAGATGCATGTGGAGAACATAATGTCCGGGCGGCTAGCCGTTAAGTAAAGTAGTGATCCAATCATACCCCGATAGTTCGTTACGTCTACCGGTTTACCATCCAGATCAGCATGAAGTTTGGTGGCCGTGGACATCGGTGTTGCAATAGGTTTACAGTCGTCCATGAGATACTTCGTCAGCAGATCAGAGATATACTTTGATTGATTGATGAAGATTCCCGTTGGAAGTTGACGAACTTGAAGACCTAGGAAAAAGTTCATTTCACCCATCATGCTCATTTCAAACCGTTTAACCATGAGATCGAAGAAACGTTTGCAGTATTTTGAATTTGTAGAACCAAAGATGATGGCGTCAACATAGATCTGAAATAATATGATATCTTCCCCTTGACGTTTGATAAATAGAGTGGTATCAACTTTTCCTTTGGAAAAACCAGATTCGACCAAGAACTTGGAAAGAACATCATAGCATGCTCGGGGGCCTGTTTTAAACCATATAGAGCTTTGTCGAGGACATAGACGTGATTTGGAAATTTGGGATCTACAAACCCTTCTGGTTGATGGACAAACACCTCTTCTTTTAGAATACCATTTAAGAATGCAGTTTTTACATCCATTTGATAGATAGTAAATTTTTTGTCAGGTGCATATGCTAGGAAAATGCGAATGGCTTCAATACGGGCAACAGGAGCAAAAGTTTCTTCATAATCAATGCCTTCCTGTTGAGCGTAACCCTTAGCAACCAACCTCGCTTTGTTACGAATGACAATTCCATTTTCGTCTTTCTTGTTTTTGAAGATCCACTTAGTTCCCATGACGGATGATCCTGGAGTCTTTGGAACTAAGCGCCAGACTTTTAATCTTTCAAATTGATTAATTTCTTCTTGCATTGCAATTATCCAGTCCGGATCAGAAAGAGCTTCACTGACTTTCTTAGGTTCAGTGGAACTTAAGAATGAGGCATGGTGACATTCATCCGCTGTAGCCCTTCTAGTTTGGACGGAGGACTCTGAGTTTCCGATGATTAGATCCAAAGGATGTTCCTTTGTCCACTTAGTATAATGAGGAAGTGGGAGTTGACCAGGGTTAACGTTGGAATTATCAGTGAAAGCAGGATGTGGTATGATTGCAGTTTCAGGATTTGGGGGTTGATTTGAGGTGGTTCAACACGTGGAAGATGGAATTTAGAGAATTCAATCACCAGTGGAGTGATAATATCTGACGGAGGTGGAAGATCGTCTGGTGTAGATTGTGTTCCTTGTGTTGATGTTGAAGGGCCAACATTTGCTGTGGGTATTGGTGAGGTTGGAGCAGGTGAGGTAGGTGATGGGGATTCATTTGTTGATGGAGTTTTGATTTCCGGAGCAGTGATTGATTGAACATCAGTCGGAGGTGGAGGTGGGGGTGGTGGTGGTGGTGGGGGTGGATGTGGAGGTGGAGGTGTGTGTCTCATGTTGTGATATTCATCATAGAAGTGTTCAAATAGGATTTCAAGATCATTCAGAGATGTTGAACGATTAGAGGAGGTTGTGGGTAGAGGTCTTTCAATGCCAGTTGTGCTCGAATCAAGCGGGAATGTTTCATCGAATGATACATTAACACTTTCTCTGGCCATTCTTGTGGATCGGTTGTAAATTATGAATGAAGCTGATTCCTTTGAATATCCAATAAAGACTCCTTCCTTAGCTTTCTCTTCAAACTTGTTGAGTTTATCTTTATCATTCAGGATGAAGCATCGACTACCAAAGATGTGGAAGAAGTTTACATTTGGTATTCGATTGTTGATGAGCTCATATGGAGTTTTGCTATATGTTTTGTTGATTATTGAGCGGTTTTGAGTAAAACAGGCGGTGCTGATGGCTTCTGCCCATAAAGACAGAGGAAGTTTTGAGAATGAAAGCATCGTACGAACAGCTTCCACTAAGGTACGGTTTCGTCTTTCAACAACACCGTTCTGTTGAGGATTTCGTGCAGCGGAAAACTGATGGGTAATGCCAGCAGATTCAAGATAAGAGTCAAGGACCCGATTCTTGAATTCAGTACCATTGTCGGTACGGATTGTTTGAACATTTAATTCCAGGTTCACTTAGGTTTTCTTGATGAATGAGATGATGATCTCTACATCTTCATCCTTTGAGCGAAGCAAATGAACCCATGTGTTCCTTGAATAGTCATCAACAATAACCAAAACATATCGTTTACTAGCAAGACTTTGAACGCTCATTGGACCACATAAATTCATATGCAGTAGATCAAGAGGTTTGGAAGTACTTGGAGCCGGTTTAGGTTTGTGAGACTTTTTGGTCATTTTTCCCATTTCACATGATGAACATTTATGATCTTTTTCAAACGCAACATCAGGTAATCCAGACACATGTCCTCCTTTTACGAGTTTGTTCATGGTTTTGAAGTTAAGATGAGACAAACGACGATGCCATAACCATGACTCCTTGGAAGTAGCTTTTGATACGAGACATACTTCTTCCAGTGGAACAGCATCATTAAGATTAATGATGAAAAGGTTTGTATCAAAGGGTTCCGGTAAGAAGTTCTTTTCCATCATATGTACGAATATCACACTTTTTTGTGCGAAAGTTGACTTCCATAGTTTTGTTACAGAATTTACCGATGCTAAAGAGATTATGTGAGAGATCTTCGACAAAAGCAACATTTCTGATAATAAGATTTGGACGAATGATGTCACCAAATCCTAAAATAGCAGCTAAATGATCATTTCTAAATTTGACCGTTCCCAGATATTTGTGACGAAAATTGGTCAATAAATTTTTGTTCCCCGTCATGTGCCTTGAACAGCCCGAGTCGAGGTACCATATATTCTACATAAAACAAATAAAACATTTTAGGTACCCAATAATGTATGGATCCAGAACGATTAGTGACAGATGTTTTATGCAGATTTTATGTGATGAACGATTTAGAGCTTTGGGGAACTGCTAGGAGGCAGTTCGGATTTGATTACCCATTTGAGAGATTTTTCAGAGGATTGAATAATCCAATGAGATTTTTCATTTTTAATCCAATTATATTTCACATGAGTATTCGTTTTAGCGGACGGTTTGTCGCATTTTGAGGAAACTGACGGTTTTGACTTTTGTGCAAAGTTTCCTTGAGAAGACGTGTGGCGAGAAGACAAATGGGAAACAGAAGTTTGTGGAGTTTGAGAAGATATCTTCGATTGTTTGGAAGTTATCTTGTGAGCTTTTGTTGGAGACTCTAACTTTGACGATGTTTGTTTAGAAACTTCCCGATACACGAGACGACGATGAGATGAAGATTTTTCAGAGGTTGGTTTGAATGGACGTGTAACGGTAGATTTTACTGGTCGTGAGTTTATTGATTTGCATGGATCTGGATAGCAAGTTGTGCAAGATTGAATGATTTCACGAACTTTACCAAGAACATCGTGTCTTTTACCACAAGGAGCATCTATTTTAATAATATATCGTTCATCGTATTGAGAAATTGGTTTATCAGTTTTTCTATCAAAATAAACTTGTTTGCCATTTTTATCAGTTTTAATAATTAAATTTACGCCATTAACAGAGTAATTAACATGACGATAAACTGCAGAATCATACAAAATGCCATAAGCTTCTTTCGGAGAAATAAATTGTGAAGAGTCATTACATTATTTTTTTAACAGACAAAGATGAAACTACAGAATTTAATGGACTAGACTTCTTGAGTAGACTAGGCTCTTTTTGCTTCAAACGGCTTCATGGACCTCTTCCTTTGCAACTCTAATTTTTGATATGCAAGATCTAAAACAGGTGGATTAGAGCTTCTCTTCAAGATGGTTGGAACTGGACTAACTGGTGCCGGTCCTAATAAAGAGGATTTAGAATTTTTAGAAATAGTTTTGTTCGTTTTAGGTGTTAATTCTAAAATGGTGTCCTCTAAATTATGAATTTTGTTTTGAAGATTTTCTTTTTCTTTGTCAAATGCCTTTTGAGTTTCATCAATTTCAGATTCTAATTGGACAATTTTCTTTTCTAAAATTAATGGTGGAACATAAAGCTTTGGCTCTTTGATTTGTTTTAAGATTTCATTTTCAGGAATGGAAAATTCAGCTGGTGTGATAATTGGAAAGTATTCGTTGTGTTCAAATTTCGCTTTCTTCTTTTCGTATATTGAGTTTAAGACATCATAATTGAAGCTAATTTGAACATTTTTTTCCTTTTCCCTGTTGAACTTTTCAATTTCTGCTTCTTCATCTAGCATATGAAGGAAGCTTTGCCAGATTCCCAAGTTCATGTAATCGTAATTGTATAGTGTAGGAAGAACATCAACAGCTTTTTCCAGAGGACGGGTATTCTCTGCTCCGAGACCCACTTTTGACTTGTATGATCTGAATTCTTTTGGCTCATTGAATTTTATTGTTTGTTCAGTGTGACCAGCTTTGCCGATCGTCTGCTCTAGTTTAGAAATATGTTCTTCAGCATTTTCTTTTCTGACAGTGAGACTGTGTATGATTGCTGATTGTTCATCGATTTCCTTTTTAAAACTGTTTGTTATATTTTTGATTTGTTCATTTAATTTTTGAATTTCGATGTCAGCCGTCTTCAACTGATCTTGGTAGTCTTTCATCTTGACGTGTGCAGTCTTTATCCATGTTTGTTCTCTATGAAGTTGAATCGCCAAATCATTGATCAGCTTCTTAGAGTCGTCGTTCCCACTTAACACCATTTTCATGTTTTTAAGGTTTGAAATTTCAAGATTTTTTGCATTGATAATTTGATTTAGTCGATTGACCTCACTGGTGTGAGCAACATGAAAGGATGAAAACTATTGTTGTAACTCTTGTGTTTTTTGATTTGAAGCATTATGATGATTAACTTGAGGAACAACTGTTTCAAGCTGACGACGAAATGTCAAATTTTCTGCCTTTAAGTTTGAGATTTGTGCATTTGATTCATTAATGGTGTTTACTTGTTTTTGTAGACTATTTTGTAATTCAGAAATTTTGAAATTGAAAAGCAGATTTTAACGTTGACAGCTGATTTTGTAATTCCTTGTTTACTTGAGTTAGTTGAAGAGAGCATTGACTTAAATCACTTAAATCATTTAAAATTTGTTCCTTTTCAGATTCTAAAAAAGTAATTTGTTTTGTCAGTTGTGATTTCTCATCAATTTTAATTAGAAGTTTTTCATTACACAAGGAACTTTCTGACTCATCAGTGTCTGAGTCAGATAGTAAAGAATCAAAAGAAGAAGAATGTACCTCATTGTCATCGTTCTCTGGGATACCTAGCTTAGCTCTTAATTCGTTTGATCTAGCCATCAGAGCCAGGCTAGCAGTGCATTCCTCTTCCTCTTGATCATCTGAGTCTTCCAACCATTGTTGGTCCTCAGCTAGAAGGACTTTGCCATTTTCAACCTGCTTTGCCAGGAGCATCTTTCTTTTAAAGTATTCAGAGTCCTTAACCTTCGGTTTTTTGCATTCTTTTGCGAAGTGCCCCGTCATGCCACAGTTGTAGCATTTTTTAGGTGGCTCAGTGGAAGAAGAAGATGTTTTGTTGGTCGGGGTTTGAGAAGAGTTAAATTTGAAGTTGGAGGAAGATCAGAGGTTGTTATTTGTTGGCTTGGTATAGTACTTTTTGTTGTAGCTCGTTATTAAAGCTAAGGCCTGACGAACCGACTCAATTTCTTCGTTTTTCCCCTCAGGGATCAGAGTCTCTGGTTCTTCTTTAACTACCTCCTTTGATTGTGTTGTCATCAGTGCTTCATTGATTCCTTTGTTGATAGCTTGGTTTTGATTGGCCAACAGTGCAAGTGTGTCAGCATTATCTTGCCTTGATTTGGCGATTCCTTTAACCATAGGTTCATTCTGATGAAGATATTCATATAATTCATGAACGTCTATGAGGCTTAAGTCTTTGTGTTGCATCGCACTGTTGCCAAACATTTCCCATTCGGGAAGTAGGGATTGAATAAATTTGATGTTAATTTCAAGATTCCCTTTGTTTAGGTTGTTCTTTCTGAGGTCATTGAGCATGTTGCAGAATCTGTGGTAGGTTTGCTCCAATTCTTCTCCCGAGATAGCTTTAAATTGACCATAGGTGTTTAGGATGGATACCATCTTAGCTTTGTTTCCCAGATCAGTACCTTTCATCTGCTTGCGGATTTCATCCCATAGTTCTTTACCCGTGCTGAAACTGTCAAGGCTGATGTATATTTCATTTGTAAGGCCCTGTAGCATATAAGAGTGTGCTTAAACATCAGCCCTAGCCCTTTCCTTCTGTTCTTGGGTATATTCCGCCGGGGGAATTTCAATAACACCACCAGTTACATCTGGTTGAGAGTTTGGGGCTGCTACCACAACACGGTAGAATTTTGCGGGTGGTCCGGTTTGAAGAGATTCGAGGATAAGAGGACCGGATGTTTGACTAAGAATAAAATGGAGGAACCGTTTCTTCCATTGACCATATTCTCCTCGGTAGAGAACAGGTGGTTTGGTATCCGATCCAATGGACAGGGCGTCCTTTGAAGTCATGTTTGAGTGGTAAGGTTAAGAACACGATCGGGAAAAATTTGAAGTGTTGGTTGAAAGTTCTCGGGCCGAACTGTAGTTGAGTGTTCGGGCCGAAGATTTGTTAAGTGTTCGGGCCGAAGAGTTTATGGTATTCGGGTCGAAGAGTTGATAAGTGTTCGGGCCGAAGAGTTGTTAAGTGTTCGGGCCGAAGATTTGTTAAGTGTTCAGGCCGAAGAGTTGATGGTGTTCGGGTCGAACAGTTGATGGTGTTCGGGTCGAAGACTGTGGAATAAGTTCGGGCCGAAGAGGTGAATAAGTTCAGGCCGAATATTTCACTGTTCTCGGGCCGAGAACAGTAGCGTCGTTCTTGAGCAGAACACTTCCGAACAACCAAAAAAATTCACTAAATTGATCCTAGAACGCTCGTTTCTTAACCAAAATCGATGATTCTTTTTGCAAAATGACCCAAAAACGTTTTCCTTCAATCCATTTCAATAATATTCACGAAAACCAGCTTAAATCTAATCTAAAATTTGAATTTTCAAGGTTTTTGAAGCTTTAATGGGGTTTACTCAAAATCACGATTTCTTCATCAAACTGGATTGGATTTGAACGTAAAGTGATTCTAAGCTTAATGTAATGATAAAATGAAGTTATTTAATCCATAAAAACAAGCATTAATACCTTAAATCCGGATTTTGATTTTTGACCCATTTTTCTTCAAAAACTTGAAAAACCCACTTGATCTTCTTATTTGGACAGTAAGCAATGGATATGGATCGAATTCAGAGTGAATTTTTGCTCTGATACCAATTGATATTCTTAATAAGAGCAATCAATCCATTACTTGTTGATTAGATGATGATTTTGGATGAAAACTTGTGAAGAAAGTGAGGGTTTTTAGAGAGAGAAAGTTAGAGAGAAGGGAGAGGGTTTTGCTGAAATGTAACTTTGATTAATGGCAAAACTTGAGAATTAAGGATTACACATTGGCTTATATACCATCTCTTTAATTCCTTTAATTAATCCTAATTAACTAACTAAACTAATATGCAATGTTACAATTTACCCCTAGACTATTATTTACAACAAATAAGTCCTAATATTTTGTTAGGATTGAGAGCTTTGCTTCGATTATAAGATACTTTTCTTATATAATTTGATATTGTTTGATGTTTTGCAGATGGCAGTTTTGACTCGTTAGGAAACAAAGTACATTTGCACTTCTAGAGTAATCGAATGAAGCTAACAATAATACAGAATGTATTCAAGTTTGGGTGAGACCGACCCTAAAACTTTACTACAATAATAAATATATATCGGATAAAATATCGCATTAAAAAGTTAATTAGTATTTTTTTAACGGTTCGGTTCAAATCATGCAGTTATATCTAAGAGACAATATGTCTTCCTCGAACCTCTTATTTTTCGGGGAATCAATTGCACCTTCTTTTTTTTGTCACATGAAATTATCCTTATTAAACAACTCAATCTAACTTTTTCATTAAAATAATTTATATGCCTTCTACCTACACAACTCAATCCAATATAATTTCTAACGCATGTTAGCAACCCAACTCAGCCCCAACTAAATCAACCCAGCCCCAACTAAATCAACCCAGCCCCTCCTCCTCGAGAAAAATATGCTCTCCAGCAACGTACGGGACGTCCTGTGGATTCGGAAAGCCCGTATGAATAAAGATATATAAAAATTGGGCTTTCCAATATTTTTCTATTATCATGTATATACAAAAATGAACCTTTGCTAAAGCGTTAAGCGTGGGTGTTGTGCAGCCGCTCCTCCTCTAAATTGATGTAGACTCGAAAACTATAACACATATTGAACTCGTTGATTTTATGAACATCAGGACAATCTAATAAAAACCCACGTTGATTAAAAAATACCGTGAATTTGAATTTTCAAATTGTCAAACACAAATTTGGGAGGATAAAAAAACTTAAATTACCTATTAATACATTTTCCATACACACATTACTGTTCATTAGGATAGATAGAACAGTGTTCCGTTATAATGGAATTTTCCGTTTTAAGTTGTTTACGTATTCCTTTGTATTAATACGAAGATGTGCAAGAAAAATGTATGAGGATTAGGTTGACCTGGAGGACACGTGTTTGACTACGTACAGGCACATAGCCACATAGGTGCTTTTTTTTTCTCCCCTTTTATGAATTTTATACTTTTCCCTTTAACCTCTAAATTTTAATATATTATAAAAAAAAAAATGGTAAAGGAGTGTACCATTGACACTGGCCACATATTGTGACCGGACACCCGACCCAGCAACAGGTGCATTCCCCGGTAATTCACCTAACAATGATATCCACACCTCTGCTTGGGCTCGATATACGAGACCCAGCATTTTTAGCACAGAAGGGGACCCACGTTTCAACGGAGACTGGTGGCCACAAGGGGGGTTTCACGGGGTTCGAACCCGGGACCTCCCACATAGGAGGCCCAAGTCTTACCAACCGCGTCCACCCTTGTGGTTAAATTTTAATAGATTATATATACCTCTTGATTTTGAAGTTATATTCTAATACTATTTAAAATACTAAGAATTTAAAAATTGGATCAAAACAAAATATTATAGTTATGGTTTGGATAAATTTTTATAATAAGTAATAGGATAGTGTAACGAAATATTATAAGAGTTAAATTTTTATCATAACATTTACTAATCAGTAAATATATTTATATGATGGGATGTTTTATTGTATATTGTGTGTGGGATAATATTAACAAAGAATAAGAGTCGACATATATTATAGATGTCATATAACTATGTATGTTTTAAAAATTATATATGATATATATAAACGTATATACATATATGCATGAATTATTAGTAATAAATTCATATAAAATCGTTCTTTTTAATTTTTTTAGCTCCCAATCTAATAAAGTATATTTTCTATAACTTCTAAACTGATAGATCCGCGGCAAAGCGCGGCCCTATTACGCTAGTTTCATACAATTGTAAATTGTCTTTCACAATTACACAAATAAACCTTAAATAAGGCATAGAATTTAAAATTGGCTAAAAAAGACAAATGAGTTATAAACTGAGCTTAAAACAAAATTCAAATTAATAAGAAAAATTTATATAAAAACGTAAACAAGTGTCAAGAACTATCGCCATCTGTTTGTAACATGTTCGCCAGCTAAATTTAATTAAAACTTAACGACCAACTGGTATAAACTAAGTTCATTTTTCTCAGAATTAAAACAAGTGTTTCCCATCCCGTAGGAGAATTTTGTGTAGATAGGCGTTTCTTCGTATAATTTTCTACCTATGTGACATTGTTTAAATAAAAATACATATATTACAAATTGTGGACGTGTGGCCATTTCGGTTGTTGAGTCAGTAGTAGGTATTGTAGCCTAATATGCGACTATATTGGCCCAATAGGCCCAGCAACTTTAGATGTATTATGAATTATGTAGTCCCAGACTCCCAGATCAGTCGTTAATGGATAATACTCGAAAGCCCTATTAACTTCAATAAGGCAAAGGTTCTTCTTTATGAGTTATAGATGCAACACACGCAAAAAGTGGCGAGTAATTTTACATCTTCATGTTAGTTGAATGTCTTGTTTATAGATCAAAATTACATTTTTTGGACATTTTGATTCATCTTATATGTGAATTTAATAGATCTCAAATTTCTAAAGCAATAGTTTCCATGAAGAAAACAAAAGCACTATCAAAGAAACCATTTTGCAAAACTAAAAAAATCTCCAGAAATATAATAGATTCCATAAACAATTAAAGATTGAAATGAAAATAAGAATAATTTATAGTAAATTTAACTCTCTTAGATGTAATAATAATGGTTAAATGGTTTATAAGATACAATTAAGAGTAAATTACACTGATCTCCTTATAGGTTATAGGTGGTGATAAATGTACCACATCTTTTAATGCCTACACCACAATTACTCCTTTATATACTTGTGCAGTTTGCAGTGATACTTATACCATGTGGTATACACATCAAAAATTGTGGTGTAGAAATTAACTCCCATAGGTTATACTTCCCCTGATTTAAAAAAGTGGTACACTTTGAGTTTTACGGTTTTTAAAGTAAAAAATTATTATGATGGTTAACTTAGATTAATTGGATGGTTAAGTGGAGAATGAGTTTCACGCCTTTTGAATAAAATATGGTTAATTATGTTTAAAAATAAAAAGTAAGGGTAACCAATTGGTCTAAATCAATTGGCCACCAAGGGCTGCCTTGGGAAGTTTGTCTTCAAAAAGTCTTGGGTTCAAAAAAATAAAAGGTGATATAGTTTATTCCCAAAAAAATGAGATATGTTAAAAAAAGAAGTAAGAGTTAGGGGTGAACATGGTACGCTATCATGTATATATTTTTCATACTGTGTACCGTACCAATTATAATCGGTACACTGATTTAGCTACCAATACCATTACCAATTTGTCTGGCTACCAACAATCGTGGTTGGTACAAATTGGTAGTGGTATATGCCAACATCACAAACTTATATGAAATTAAAAAAGTTAATAACAAAATAATAATGATATTTTATCATTATCGATCAGTTAAACATATTAACAAGTTTTCCGAACACTAAAACAAAATAAGCAAAATTATATAATATGTTACGTGCTATATAAACATAATTTAGTACGATAAAGTAACAAAAGATGTAGCTATCTTGTTGTAATTGGAGTCTTGGGCAGATAAGTTGGTAGTTTGGTACAATATATTTAACTAAGAATCATATAATATATATATATATATATATATATATATATATATATATATATCTTAGTTGGTACGGTATACCATGGTATTTATAAAATTTGTACCATTACCGTACCATGATTACGCAATTGGTACGGTACTACCAACCAAACATGTTGACTACTAACATATTGGCTACCAACTATTCTTGGTACGGTTAGTAGCATGTTTAGAGATGCACACAAACCGGTTATTGACCAAACCGGTTTCGGGTTTGACCAAAACCAGTTTTGGTCAACGCCGGTCATAACCGGTTTCTCCAATAACCGGTTCGGTTAGTAACCGGTTTTGACTCTCGAAAACTATAACCGTGTAATGGGTATTGTAACCGGTTCGGTTCGGTTATAAACCGGTTAACCGGCCAAAACCGGTGTGTTGACCAAATTTGTGGCCGGTTATGGTCAAAACCGGTTTCGGGTAACCGGTTACTAATCGGTCCGAACCCTAAGAACCCAAACCGGTTCCTAACCGATCGGTTATTCAATAACCGAACCGGTTACGGTCAAAACCGGTTTTGACCGGTTACGGTTTCGGTTCGGTTACCGGTTTTGGTTTCAGTTTCGGGTATTTTGTGCACGACTAAGCATGTTGATTGGTTTTGTTCGGTACAAATTTAGCATCTCTAGTAAGAGTCTTCCTACTTCTTAATTTTGGCTTTTTAAAAAATTAATAATTTTGAAAAGCTTAGCCAAACATGTCTTACATATCTCGTCTCCTCGAAGCTTATGCAAAACCAGCCTACTCCCAAGCATCAAGTTCTGGAGACCAAATAGTTCATCGTGTCAACTTTGCTTCTGCAGCTTAAGGATTCCTCGATATCACGGACCCAAATTTCGTGACGATTACCATCTCTCTCCACCGTCGCCGCCACCGCTACAGTCTCTCCGGCCTCTCCCTAATACTCCTCTGGCGCGCGTCGCCACCACAACCTCTACGATTTGGTTTCAATTTCGCTTGGTAGTGTTGATTTCAGGTCGCTAACAACCTCTTGAGCTTCTTTTTTCTTTCTGGCATTATAGCGAGAAAGAAAAACTAAGAAATAGGTTCAACGCTGTTAATTTAGTTGATCCATATGACATTAATTTTGTTAACTTGAATCTATATTTGAACTGCTTTCGCTCCAATTTTAACTCAAAGGCTTCGAATTGGAGCTCTTAAACGTGATTTAATTGAAATCATGAATTTTGGGGGTCTTCATGATTTAATTAAATTCTATTCGATCTTATGTTAGTGTAAAGGATCATGAGTGCAAACTTTATGAAAGTACGGATTATCATAATAATTTTTGAAATTATAAGACAATTGATAAAATTTGTTATGTAACATAACGAAGAGTGGGGTAATTTACTCTAATATAAATAGATTGGCATGTCCCACGAAGGATATGCCCAACAATATTCAAGCATGGACAGTAATATGGCCAAAGACCTAAATCTATACAACAAGAAGGATTTGAGTCAACACTTTGAAAGACTGTTTCGGCATCCCGAGCCATATTGCACAAGGTGCTGATATCGCCAAAGGCTCGCCAAATGCATTGTGGGGCTTCCAAAATGTGCCAAACCACACCATAACCATCGTCAAATTCATCATTCATCTGCGCCAAGGAAATGGCATCCTCCAAAGATTGTTGAAAGGCCTTTTTGTTTTTGTTCTTTTTGTTTTGATAGATTGTAATTGACTTCGAGTATTTTTATGGGTTCAAAGTGATGTTATAGGAATGTTAAATGAAGGGAGTGTAATTTCGAGGTGTGCGTTAAAATCATTTTAAAGAAGCAAAAACAATTTTAACATAGTTTTAAGAAGACATCACACCTTAAGATCTTATGGTTAAGAGTGTTATAAAAAAGTTTCTTTTAGCATGTTTTTTGTATATTTAATTATTTATATGTAGATACTATATACTACTTTCATGAAAAAGGCAACTTTTTTCACTAGACCAAATAAGAAAATGGACCATAACAAAAGTTATGCTATAACATATTTTGCGGCATTTGTTTTTTATTATATAGTTTTTCTTTTTAAGATAACAGGAAACTTAAAATTATTCGATGTATTATTACTAGGTTAATAATGCAAAGTTACTATATCCATAAAACAAGCCCAAAACATTGCTACCATGTTTGCTTAGTGGACGACATTTGTACATTCTCCCCTGTCGTCATCACCTCCACGTGTCCAATATTCCACGTGACGACTTCATTCCCTTTTAATTAAAAAAAAGATTGACTCGGAAAACCACGTTGACACGAATTAGAATAAAACAACAACTAAAAGGAACCAAAAAAGTCAACGATTCATTCAACGGCTCTGATCAGATGTTCGTATCTCCCAACGGCAACGGACGGTACAGCCAGCATCGATTTAACTGAACGCCTCTGATCGGGTACTGGCAGTAGTATACAGTACTTGTCTGTGCACACAGGTGATACCTGGACAGGTGTCCCGAACCCGAAGTCAACATTCTCCAACCCTACCGTTGACCATTGCGACAAAATCAGTACTCCAACGAAGTCAGGGACTTGACTCGCCCGATTCAAACTCACTGATTCAACCACTTCACGAACGAAACGGTCGTCAACTCGATTCTTTGCGTTTTTTATTAACTCGGCTGCGTAGGCTAACGGACTCTCGGTTAATTCCTTTGCGGTGGTTTGTGCACAACCGAGTACAATGGCGTTCCCGTAGTACTCACTGGGTAGACTCGGTTTGACTCGGTTACGGAAGTTAATGCTGAATAGTAGTTTTAGTGTTTGTTGTGGCGGAAAGTTCAATGCTCGAGCCCAAGTTCTCCAGATATGGGCGGACAAGACCTCGAAAGATGTGGGTGAAGAGTTAGTGAGTTGACTCATGGACGCGACAAGAGTCTTCAATTCGTTTAATCTCCGTTCGTGAAATGTGGTTGATGTTGGAGTGAGTTGGTCTTGGTGGAACCGAGTCATGAACTTACAAAGGTCGGGGACTCGGTTGAACTCAGGGTGATCATGACACGTTTGTAGTTGTGGTCTAAACGATGTCGGATTAAGAAGATGTCTTTCCCAAACGGGTTCACGTTTAAACTGAATGTGCTCATTGTTAGTCGTCGCTAAATGGGAAAAGTACTTCAAAAACTCGACACTACCAACACCGTCGCAAATACAGTGACTAAACCCGGCACCAAGCGCCACCGAGCCGTCGGAAAGCCACGTCAGCTGCACAACCAACGGCGGAGCACCCTTGAGGACATCCGTCACCTCTAACGCCAAAAGCTTCCTCCACTCCGTCACAAACCGTGGGGCCGTCGCAAAATCGTTGACCGTGAACTCACCAACGGACTCAACAAACACCGCACCTTGACCACGACAAACAACCTCGAGACACGAGCCATCTGCTCGAGCCCTGACTCGACCAGCCAGAGGATAGTACGGGACCAACGCTCGAGCCAATGCGTCTTTAACTCGAGCCACGGTCATGCTCCGGTCAGCCGCACCGTGACGGCGGTGAGGGCGGTAGATGAGGAGGTATTCGATCGTGAAACGTAAGAAAAGCTGAGAATCGATGGAGGATAGTTGAAGCACGTGAGATGGAGTAGGGTTTGAAGGTGTGATGAAAACAGCTTCTTTTAGTTGGACATTAGAGGCGGAGCCACCCATGTTGGTCATGGTTCTTTTGTGAAATTAAATTCTGAGTTGATGGTTTATATATAGATATAGAGAGATATATATAGAGGGTGGTTGGAAAATTGTATATTTTAGGGTGGGGTGGGGGTAGCTTAAGATTTGATAAAGATTCTTCAGAGATAGCTTTTAAGGAATACTGGAAACATCACAGCTAGCAGATTTCGTAGTTCTGTCATTTTGTTAAGAATTTAATTTAAAAAAATTATTCACAGCTTGGTTTAAAATGGTTAATTTTAGTTTGGATCAAATTAGACCGCTCTCAATGGTTTGGCAAACTGATACCGTCAGTTGTTGCTAAATCAGCGACACGTTAGCTCATCTTCCAACCGACACTAAACTGACGTACTCATGCCAACAATAGCACTTTCCTTTAATTTTTTGGGACACACCATTACAAAACACACACACAAAATACCCCCTTAGACCCACCCATTTCAACCGGCGAACCTCTCCCTCTCGTCTTCAAAGCGGCGAGGCACCAACTGGCGGGACAACTGACGGGTCCGTGCCAATTGTGCCACTAAACCGGCGGAATAGTGGCGGAAAAAAGACGTCATTGTTGGCACACGTCTTAGGGGTTGAGTAAGATGCATGTTTATGCTTTTAATTAGGGAATTATAACAAATGGTATGTTTAATAAAGAGAAATAACGTTATCGTTTCCACTCTTTAGAAAAGTTTTAAAAGGAAATACGAAGAAATCAATTTTTGTGTAGTTTCAACAGAAAAATCTTAATCATGGATCAATAAGATCTAATTATCAAGATTAATCACATATTTTATGGTGAATGGTATGTACATTGGATTGTGGTCATTTGGCGCTAACAAAAAAATTTCAAATTTTTTTATTTTTTTATTTATTTTTTCGTAAAAAAAAATATACGAAGTATATTATTTTGATAATTGTAAGATCGTAATTCACTTAGATCGAGCTAATTCATTGAGATTCAAGATGGATTGAAGCTTAATTGTGTGTGTTCTTGGTGTTTGAGTGTGTGTGAGTTGAGAGAGAAAGATGAAGGGAGTTTTGGAGCTTTCAAATGATAATTCTGTTTAATGAGAGAAATCTTACAAATTAAGCCTACATTAGAGGTATTTATACCTCCTTTCTAAACATGCTTAATTAACACCTAATTAAGCATAACCCATTTGACTAAGACTAATGACTAGATTAAAACTATTACAACTTGTCATATCTAGTCCCTAAACTATTTAATACAATATAAATGGTCCTAACAATCTCCCCCTTTGTATCAATAGTTTGAATTAGCCTGTTCTTGAAATCTTCTTCTCTAGCAAAGTCTGAAACTTAAATATCCGTTGAGTAGTTTTAATGTTGTATTAGTTTCAGCTTTTGAAGATTAGTGACAAATAAGACTTTTAATTGGCTTTTCAACCAATACTAATTATCTCAGAAGATTTCATGAATTGTTTGACTTAATTTGTCTAGATCATTATCCAATCTCCCTCTTTTCGAACTTTAGAACTACATCCATGTCTTCCATCAAACGTGTATATTTAAAAATTTGAAAATTCTGGAAATGAACATCTGTTTGGTAAGAATTTGACTGGGATTTAGAAATGCTGGAGATTTAATTTTGGATAGAGATTTGTGAGGATGGGATAATGATGGTTTGTATTATGAAAAGAATGATTTGAAAGTTAAAGATTTTGGATGTGTATGTATGTAAGTTTTGTATGTATGAAAGAATGATATGTATACTTTTAGGATTTGGATGAATGTGAATAATATGTATTTTGTGTGGAACAACAGATTTGTACAATTAAGCTTTTGTACGGATAATAAATGTTATGAAATGAATATGGTTGTTCTGTAATGAATGAATTGAAAAATTTAAGATTTTTGAGTAGGTATGAATGTGATTCGTGGTTTGTATTGAATGATTTGTCAGTTTAAGGTTTGTAGTGGTAAGGTTGAGAATTTGTGAGAAATTTCTGAAAATGAATTGGTTTCTTTTTCTTCACAAAATATTTCATGTAAATCGACGACAATGTAGACCCATAGATAGATAGAGTTGTTTGTAGCGGAAGTCTTTTCTCGAAGTTGTGGCTTTGTCGATTTATGGTCATTGATAATTGTTGTTGAGAGAAAAATGTGGATAAGATTCGCGCTCCCCCTTAAACAAACAATTATTCTTCAACAAATCTTTTTCGGTTTCTTGTTTACTCCCCCTTAATCGGTGCATATGTCTTTTTGACGTGGAGTAAACTGGGCTAATATATTCTCTTAAGTCTTGTAAGCATTTTTCTTCTTAAACTGAACTTCTTGGTAAATTTTCTCCCCCTCATGATGATTAAGATTTATCGGAATCATCATGAAAAATGTGAAGTTCGTCGAGGTGAAATGAAGAAAATCTTCGAAGCCCGTGGATACAAATGTGAAGAAGAATGATATATTCATATTTTGAATAAATCAATATACATCACATTGTATCATCGAAAAGTGATGTAGATATCCAATCAAATCGTTTGGCATTTAATCTCAATGATCGAAGCAAATAGGGCAAACCGGGATCACATAGATTACCCGTTAACACAACAGTTACACAAACTGTGTGACCTACGTTCAGTGTTGGAATAAATGATAGCACTGGTAGGATTTCCATTCAATCATCGTGGAATACCAAGAATGTTGGTAACACTATGAATGTTCCGGCTTTATCACAAAGATAAGCTTGGTATTATGCCTTGTGTCCTAAAAGTGTATGGCGGTTCTTGACTCAATTAGTGGACAAACGAAGGCGGGGACTGGAGAGGCTTGTCCTCTTGTTCAATATCAACAATCTCCAAGTGAGATGTCGATAGCATATGAGATAGTCTCCATGGAAATGAAACAAGTAATTTATAAGAAATACTTGAGTGGCTAGGGGGGTTGTGCATTGCATCACTGGGTCCATGATGTCTATTTCAATATCAGAGAGCAACACATGCAATCTGATAGAGATGTGGCAACCCGGATTTTTATCAGTTTGGGAAGGGTTTTTCGTTTTATTTAACCCTGTCACACCCTCCTCACTCAAGCTTACTTTTTCATTTTTCGACTACTCCCTCATTTCACTTTACCATGTTTAGCTGAATTGCACCCCATACTACATTCCCCCTCTCAAATTTTATCTCTGCGCACCCCAATCAAGATCCTGTGATACCTGATTCTGCTCACCTAGACCTATGTACCCTTACATATTGTCCTATATTGTAGGTGGCTCCTGGGGAAGATCATGCCGGTTATAGCAGATCATAGGAGTAATTTGAGAGTGAACTATAACGCTCATGTGCAAATTATCAGCATATAGGATTTTACTTTTTAAGAATAACATGGATTTTTCATCGGAAAAGTAAGTGTATCCGGCATAAGTTGTTGCCATTATGATATAAAAGTTTAGGCACATCAACTTGAACAATTTAGGAAATACCGGACTCACATAGAGTATCCGTTAACACACGGTATGAATCGATAGTCGTTTGCACAACAGTGAATTCAAATGTGTGACCTACAGTTAGAGTTGGAGCGATTTTAGCTCTAGCAGGATTTCCACTCAATCCTCGTGAAACACCAGATTGTGATGCCACTATGAGTGTTCCGATGAATACACGGAGATTCATATTCAATAGTGTATGTGTCCTAAATTGGAATTATTTGTCGGTGAGATCTAGACACATTGTGCATTCAATTGAAGACGTAACCCGGGGCAGAAGGTTAATTATTTCAATACCAACATACTCCAAATGAGTTGTCGATAGATTATGTGCTACTTCCCCTAATGAATTGAAACAAATTCCTATTGAGAGGAATCTGAGTGGTTGGTGGTGGAGTGCAAATGCTAGACTGGGCCAGTTAAGTCTGGTGAAACATTCAACACATGAATGATCACAAATTTGTGAGATTGCCCGGTTTATTGTCGGTTTGGATGCACTCAAAGGTGTGTTTTCTTAAGATTATCATGTTTTCACATCACCTTGCACTCACCTAAATCTATACCCTAGACATATACCCTCACATTTACCAATTTTGGCTAAAAAATAATTCCCTTGGAAGGTAAAGCCGGTTCTGACAAACCATAGGAAGGTATTGTCGTTTGATAAACAAAAATTGTTCAACTAAAAAAAATTCAAACGGGTATAAACATATTGTCATTAGAAAGTTTCTCCCCCTTGAAATACGAATTCTCCCCCTAGAATTAATATTTCTCCCCCTCGACAAAATAAAGATAATGAAAAGTACACAGTTTAAGAGGGGTGGGAAAGAGTTTTTACATTTATGTGAAAATCTGGTTAAGAGCGGGTTTCAAACAAATGTATTTGAAAGCCATTATGTTGAAAAGCGAGTTATACATTCATGTGTATATAAGTCATTATGACGTGAAAAATAAAACGATTTAAGCTTTTAGATTTAGCATACCAAGTTTAGACACAAGAAAGTTAAAACGTTTTTCGTCTAATGCCTTGGTAGACAATTCAGCTAATTGATAATCTGTGGAAACAAAGTACAATTCCACATTACCATGTTCAACATGATCTTTTATAAAATGATATCGAAGATCAATATGTTTAGTTTTGGAATGTTGAACAGGATTGCATGAAATTGCAATTGCACTTCGAGAATCACAATATAAAGGAATACGACTGTATGAAAAGCTGTAATCTTTTAATTGTGATTGCATCCAAATTACCTGGGATAAGCAGCTTGCAGTAGCAACATATTCTGCCTCTGCAGTTGAAAGAGACACGCAATTTTGCTTCCGTGAAGACCAGCTCACCAGTTTATCTCCCAGAAATTGAACACTCCCAGACGTACTCTTTCGATCCAACATGCATCCAGCATGGTCAGCATCTGAAAATGCAGTCAAGTCAAAAGAGGTTTCTTTAGGATACCAGAGACCAAGATCTCGAGTGCCCTTCAGATAACGAAATATTCGTTTAACCGCTTGAAGATGAGATTCTTTAGGAGCTGCCTGATACCGAGCACATATGCAAGTAGAGAACATAATTTCTGGTCGACTCGAAGTCAGATATAACAAGGATCCGATCATCCCCCGAAAATGGGTAACATCAACAAGTTTGCCATCCGAATCAGCATGCAATTTAGAACCAGGCGACATCGGCGTCGAAATTGGTTTACAATCATCCATAAGATATTTCTTCAATAAATCAGTGATATACTTGGATTGATTGATGAAAATCACGGTCGGTAATTGGCGAACTTGAAGACCAAGAAAGAAATTCATTTCACCCATCATGCTCATCTCAAAACGTTTGACCATAAGAGCAGAGAACTTCTTGCATTTTTGGGATTTGTAGAACCAAAAATTATATCATCGACATAAATTTGAATAAGAACGATGTCTTCCCCTTGACGTTTGATGAAGAGAGTTGTGTCGACTTTCCCTTTAGAAAAAACAGACTCAACTAAGAATTTGGATAAGACATCATACCACGCCCTAGGAGCTTGTTTTAAACCGTACAAAGCTTTGTCGAGAATATAAACATGATTAGGCATGTGTGGATCTACAAAATCTTCGGGTTGATGAACGAACACTTCTTCTTTGAGAATACCATTTAAAAATGCAGTTTTTACATCCATTTGATAGATAGTAAAGTTTTTATGTGCTACATATGTCAAGAATATTCGAATGGCTTCTATTCAGGCAACAGGAGCAAAAGTTTCTTCAAAATCAATTCCTTCCTGCTGAGCATACCCTTTTGCAACTAGACGTGCTTTGTTCCGAATTACAATTCCATTTTCATCCTTCTTGTTTTTGAAAATCCACTTTGTACCAATAACAGATTTGCCAGGAGGTTTTGGAACAAGACGCCAAACTTTTAATCTTTCAAATTGATTTATTTCTTCTTGCATAGCAATAATCCAGTCTGGGTCTGAGAGATCTTCACTGACCTTCTTTGGTTCATTTGAGCTTAAAAATGCAGTAAACTGACATTCATCAGCAGTAGCTCGTCGGGTTTGAACAGAAGATTCAGGATCACCGATTATCTGATGTAAAGGATGCTCTCTTGTCCATTTAAGAGAATGAGGAAGTGGAAGTTGACCTGAATTGATATTTGAGGTATCAGTGAATTCAGGATGAGGAATTATCGAAGTATGAGTAGTTGATGTAGACGGTGGAGGATCAACCCGTTTAACGTTGAATTTTGAAAAATCAATCACCAAAGGTGGAGGTTGAGCTGGTACTAAAGAAAAATCTAAAGAAGTAGCAGGTTGACCAGAAGGTGATGATTGATTATTCGTGGGTGTGGAATTGTCCGAAGATGATTTATGTGGCAAAAGTGAAGAATTTTCCGGAGATGATGTGATTTCATTTTGTGAAACAGAAGGTGATTGAGAAGAATCGTTATTTGGAATAGCAGAAGTAAGTGAAGGAGAATCCGATGAACTTGAAGTTTGAATATCAGGTACAGAAATAGATTGAACTTCAGCTACTGTTGGAAATGGAATGCCATCCTCCTCAAGGATAGTATGTCGTATATTATGATAATCATCATAGAAATGTCGAAATAAGATATCTAAATCATTTTCAGATGTAGAAGGCGACGACGAAGGTGAAGGAATTTCAACAGTTGAAGTTAACGAATCAATAGGAAAGGTTTCATCAAAATTAACGTTAACACGTTCTCTAATCGTCCTTTTCAACCGATTATAAACTCTATAAGAAGCGGATTCTCTTGAATATCCCACAAAGATTCCTTCATCAGCTTTTTCATCAAATTTATTCAATTTATCCTTATCATTCAAGAATAAACACCGACTCCCAAAAATATGTAAAAATTTAATATTTGGAATGAGGTTATTAATCAGTTCATAGGGAGTTTTGTTGTGAGCTTTGTTGATGATTGAACGATTTTGAGTGAAATATGCTGTACTAATGGCTTCTGCCCAAAGAGATAATGGGAGTTTAGAGTATGAAAGCATGGTACGAGCAGCTTCAACGAGAGTTCGATTTCTTCGTTCAACAACCCCATTTTGTTGAGGTGTTCTGGCAGCGGAAAATTGATGAGTTATACCAACTGAGTCAAGAAAAGAATCTAAAACTTGATTTTTAAATTCAGTTCCATTATCAGTGCGAATGGTATTTACTTTTAAATCTAAATTGGTGAGTTACACCATTCACAGCGAAATTGATGAGTTACACCATTCACAGCGAAATTAACAGGACGATAAATTGATGAGTTACACCATTCACAGCGAAATTAACAGGACGATAAATTGCTGAATCAAAGACAATTCCATAACGTGTAGCAGGAGAAATAAATGTTGTTGAGTTATTACATTTATTCGAATTTGAAAAAGACGAAGCTAAAAACGAGGAAGAACTAGACTTCTTAAGCACATTTGTCATAAGCATACTAGACTTAGACGACTTAGACTTCTGAGACTGCTCAACTGCTTTCATCCTGTCTTGTATCGGCGTCTTAGGCTTGGAATTTAAATTTTTATCTGAAAAATTTAAAACACTGGAATTAGAATTTCTTTTTGAAATAGTGGAATTAACAATTCGTTTTAAAATAATTGGAATTTTTGGAGTAGAGAAATTTTCATTGATTGATGTTGGCTTTGGAGAAGCACTTGGATTGGAAACGGATTTTAATTCCACAATTTTATCTTCTAAATTATGAATTTTTTATTGTAAGGCAGATTTTTTAGTGTCAAAAGCCTTATGAGTTTCATCTATTTCAGTTTCCAGCTGGCAGATTTTCTTTTCAAGAATAAGAGAGGGTATATAAATTTTGCGTGTTACTTTTTGTTGAAGCACAGCATTACCCTTTATCTCAAATTCTTCTGGTGTAATAATTGGAAAATAATCATCATTTTTAAAATTTGCCTTTTTAGTTTCATATGTTTTATTTAATTCATTATAATTGAAACTAATTTGTGCATTCTCCGTTTTAGCTCTATTAAACGCTTCAATTTCTTCTTCCTCATCTGTCATGCGAAGGAAACTCTGCCAAACATCAACATGTATGTATTTGGAATCACACAATGTTGGAAGCACATTACAAGCCATCTTCAGATATTCAGGATTGTTAGCCCCAGACCTTCTCGTGAATTGAAATATTTGAAATCTTTAGGCTTTTTCAAGTGGATAGTTTGATCAGTTTGTCCTCGTTTAGCAATTATTTCTTCAAGATTTTTGACGTGGGAAGAAAGTTGAAATTTATCATTTTGAAGTTGATGTATGACATTCTGTTTGCTATTTAATTCTTGTGATGTTTTAATGTCATTTTCATGAAGGGTTTCTGATAATTATTTTATTTGTGTGTTTAAGGATTTAAATTGATTCTCATTATCATCAAATTCTTTTTGTTTACGTTCCAACCAGTTTTTAGTGATTTGATATTCATTCCACGTTTTAATGTATAACTTGTAATATTTATCATTGTCAGCATTAGATGTGGAATGTTGTGTACTTTTAAGATTGGTTATTTCAATTTCTTGTTCAGAAATAGTATGAGACAAATGTTGAATATCAGTCTCATATTTACCAGTCAATTCTGAAATTCGATTTTGTAACGTCAGATTCTTTTTCTCAAAAAAAAAATTTTGTTTAATAAGATGAACAAGTTGTGTATTATGATCAACAATTTGTTCATTTTCATTTTCTAAATCAGCTAAACTTTGTTGGAGTAGAGCATTTAATTCGTTTTCATTCAAAAGGTTTAGTTTTAAAGACTCAATTTCAGAATTCTGGTTTGTTACAAAACAATTTTCAGAATCAATTAAATGTGAAGAATGAGATAAGAAAAGAATTAATTACCTCTATTTCTTTGTTGGCATCATCATTTAAACGTTCAGAAATCTCAGCATTTTCACGTGCCATAAAGCATAGATTTGCCGAATGCTCTTCATCCCCAGGCTCTGAGTCTTCCATCCATTGAAGATCTTCTGCTAATAATACCTTGCCTGACTCAATCTGCTTGGCCATTAACATTTTGCGTTTAAAGTATTCAGAATCCCGAACTTTAGGTTTCTTATAGTCTCGGGAGAAATGACCAGGAAGTCCACAGTTATAACATTTCTTTGTCGGATCCAAAGGTGTTATTGTGGGTTTGTCAGATGTGTTTGACGCAGATGGTGCAGACTTGAAAGTGGATGAAGATCTCTGATTGTTGTTTGTAGGAGTTGAGTAATACTTCTTCTCATATCTTGAGATGAAAGACATTGCTTGCAACAATTGTTCTAATTCGTTCTCCATTTCTTCTTTTGTATCTTTTACAGGTTCTTCTGATTTTTCTTTCAGTTTACCAGATGAATTAGACTGGTATTGTCTTGTAAGAAGAGCAAGAGTATCAAGAGTGTTTGCATTTTCTTGTTTGGTTTTGACTATGTCTTTCACCATTGGAGCATTTTGAAGTAAATACTCATACAGTTCATGCACATCAATTGAGCTCAGATCTTTATGTTGCATGGCACTGTTTCCAAATGTGGCCCACTCTGGTAGAAGACTGTTGATAAACTTGATGTTGATATCCAAATTTTCCTTCTTCAAATTATTCCTTCGAAGTTCATTCAACAAGTTGCAATACCGATGATATGTGCTCTCTAATTCTTCCCCGGTGGAAGTTTTAAATGATTGGTATGCATTCAGAGTGGTTATCATCTTAGCTTTATTTCCTAAAATGGTGCCTTCCATTTGTTTTCTAATTTTATCCCATATCTCTTTACCGGTTTCCAAGCTGTCTAAACTGTTATAAATTTCGTTCGGTAAACTCTGAAGTACGAATGAAAAGGATTGTAGATCTGCTTTAGCTCGTTATTTTTGTTGAGCATTGTATCTTGACTGAGGAAGCGGAGTTCGACCTCCAAGAACTGGTGGAGTTGCATTTGGTGCAGCTATTACATCTTCGTAAAATACGGCAACACCATTTTCGAGCGAGTCAAGAATATCAGTTGCCAGTTCTTGATTCTTGATAAAGTGGAGGAATCGTTTCTTCCACTGCGCGTATTCCCCACGGTATAAAACCGGAGGTTTGAGATCGGTTTCCGATTGACAGAGCATCTCTTGACGTCATCGAGAAATGATTTGTACTTGTAATAAAATTGTGTGAATTTGTTTTTTTTTTTAAAAAGGTTTTGTAAAATGATTTTAAGATTTATATTAAAAAGAAATTTATTTTTATTTTTTAATTGGGCTTTATACAACCAAGTCTAATTTTTTTTTTTTTTAACTTGAGTATCGGACTTATAGTCTTTGGGCTTGACCGAAATTTGGGCAAAAAATAATGTTGATCAAAATCTGTTCGGCAAACGCAGATGCAAAGGATATTGGAATTTGACGCATACGCAGATGCAAGCGGAGATTGGAAGCTTTGATTCTAATCCAATCAAGCAGAGATCGAAATCAGGTTGAAGTCAGATCGAAATTGTAGAGATCGAAATCAGGTTGACAGTCGGGAAGTTATCGTCAAGAGCCGAACACAGGATTCAATTGATTGAATTTACCAATTTTACGAATCAAATTCGTCAAGATCAAGGTTGAATTGACGATATGATTTCAATTACGATTGAACTGAATACGATTGAATTGAATACGATTTCAAGTTTGATGCTTTCAATTAATTGCTGAAGTCTAATTCTAATTAATTCTGATTTTGATGATTTTGATGTTGAATTGATGAATCAAATTGATCTTGGATTGTTGAATTGTTGGATTGTTGGATTGTATGATGATTAATTTTGAAGATCGAATGAAGAACTGTGAATTATCGCCGAACTCTGAAGCCGAACTAGGTGAATTCTGCGTTGGGCCGAACTAGGTGTAGAACTTGGGCCGAACTTGTGAACTTCTGGGCCGAACTTCTTAACAGTTCGGGCCAAACACCAATTAAACCTAGGGCCGAACTACTTACCTCGATATTGTTCGGGCCGAAGTACTGATAGGGCTGAACTTCTTATTGGGCCGAACTACTGATAGGGCCGAACTTCATAGTTCGGGCCGAGATTGTTCTTCAAGCCGAACTATCCAGTGACGAACACAGACAAACACGTACGTATTTCTCTTCACTTTTTCAATTCGATTTTGCTCATTTCTTCACCGAATTGAGTGATTCTTTTTGCTAGACGTTCGAAATTCAATTGCTAACACTTTGATCCAATCATCTTCTTCAATCCGTAACTACACAGCTTCGATTCTTCGATTTTCAGAGAATTTTGAACTTTTCACTTTTTCTCTAAAATCATCAAATTGAAGATCGATTGTTGACGGAATTGATCTAAATTTAATTCTATTATGCTTAGAAACACTGGAGAAACACTAATCCATGATCAAATCTTCGATTTGGACAAAAAAATTACAACATTTAATTTCTCATGAACGAACATCAACTTTTTCTTCAAAACTCAGATCTGGATGATTCTAGCTCGAAATTGGATCCTCTCAAAGAGAGATTTTGCTCTGATACCACTTGTAAGATCGTAATTCACTTAGATCGAGCTAATTCATTGAGATTCAAGATGGATTGAAGCTTAAGTGTGTGTGTTCTTGGTGTTTGAGTGTGTGTGAGTTGAGAGAGAAAGATGGAGGGAGTTTTGGAGCTTCAAATGATAATTCTGTTTAATGAGAGAAAGCTTACAAATTAAGCCTACATTAGAGGTATTTATACCTCCTTTCTAAACATGCTTAATTAACACCTAATTAAGCATAACCCATTTGACTAAGACTAATGACTAGATTAAAACTATTACAACTTGTCATATCTAGTCCCTAAACTGTTTAATACAATATAAATGGTCCTAACAATAATCACGTGTGTTACTTTATCATATGTGATTTTAATGTACAGTCACATGTAATTCTATATTTGATCACATGTAATGTTTAGTACAATCACATGTGATTTATTATACAATCACTTGTAATTATCACATTATTTGTTATTAACGGAAAATAATTATTTTTTAAAAAAATAATAAAATATTATATCTGAAAAAAAATAAAAAGTAAAATTTTTTTTGCCAAAATGACCAAATACCCTTCATGTATAAAATATGTGATTAATCTTAACCATTAGTTTATTAATCAATAGTTGAGATTTATCTCTTGTGAATATATAAAAGTTAAAGATTACCTTGAATACATCTCGACATTTTATTCAAATATGCAATTGTCATAAAATATCAACAGTTAGAAGGTAAGTTGTTTCGGTAATCATAATTTTAAACGTCTATATTGTATAAATAGAAGTTTGAGCCTCGTTTAGCACCCCCTTATAGGATGACTAGTAGGGTACCCACGCAAAGCGGCGACAGATACTCTGTTAATTATGTTTCGTGACGTTTTAAATGTTCGTTTACAATTTTTTTCTAGATGATTACTACAAATGAATGATAATTAATATTATGATTAATGTTGGGTCACATTTGTTGTAACCAATAGTCTAGGGACCATTTTGTATTTAGTCGATAGTAGGCCTAGGTATAAATAGTTAGTAGTAACCTAATTGCCACTAATCTTTGCCCTAATTTGTATTGTTCTTATCCTAATTGCAAAGAGTTCAAGTTTTTCTATCCATCTAAATCTTCAAAATTCCTAATTGTTTATGCTTAATCCATAGTTTAATCAGTGAATACGAATCAACAATTGGTATCAGATACCCACCTCCACCACCACGTCAACCAGCTGCACGAGTTGCACCACGACAACCACCGGCTCCTCAACGTCCAAAACGTATTCGAATTACAAATAGAGGTGCATCAGGAGGTCAGTTGGTTGCCACTCCATCCTCTCAACAACTCGCAACTCCACCAACTCGACCAATTATAACTCCACCCACTCGTCCCACCGAAACTCCATCGTCATCTTCCTCCTCAGGTCACACATCAGTGGCATCACAATCTGATGTTTCAAGAGGATCGAGTGGAAATCCTGCTAGAGCTAAAATCTCGCCAATTCTAAACGCAGGTCACACATTTGGATCAATGGGTGTGCAAACGACTACCGATTCATATCGTGTGCAAACGGATACTCTATGTGAGTCCGATGTTACCCAAAAAGAACAAGTTGTTGTGCCTTAACTTCACCAATCATTTAGGCAACAACTTATACCGTAAACACATAAAATTCCGATGAAAACTCCATGTGAACCACTTAAAAAGTAACATCTTAAAATGCTGATTATATTGCACATGAGCGTAATAGTCCACTCTCAAATTACTCCTATGATCTGCTGTATCCAACATGATCTTCCCCGGAGCCACCGACAATATGAGAACTAAAAAGTGAGGGTCCCTAGGTCTAGGTGAGCAGAATCAAGTATCATGTGATCTTGATTGGGGTGCACTGAGGTAAAAATTGAGAGGGGTATGAAGTATGGGGTGCAAATCAGCTTATCACATGGTAACACAAAACGAGGGGGTGGTTGAAAATGAAAAAGTGAGCTTGAGTGAGAAGTGTGTGTGAAAGGGTTAAAGAAAAGGGAAAACCCTCCCTAAACCGAACAAAATCCGGGTAAACTATCTCTATCAGACTGCATGAGTTGCTTTCAGATAAAGTCATCATGGACCCAGTGATGCAATGCACAACCCCACCGACCACTCAAGTACAAAAAGTACTTGTTTCAAAATCACAGAGATTACCACATATACTATCGACATCTCATTTGGAGATTGTTGATATTGAAAAAAAGGACCCACCTCCAGTCCTCACATTCGTTTGTCCACAAATAGAGTCTAGAATCGAATTAAATTTCTCTAGGACACATGCACTCTACCAAGCATATCTTAGTGATATTGCCGGAACATTCATAGTGATACCAAAAACTATTGGTATTCCACGATGATTGAATGGAAATACTACCAGTGCTAACATCAAAGCCAACACTGAACGTAGGTCACACAGTTTCTGTAACTGTTGTGCTAACAGGCAATCTATGTGATCCCGAGTTACCCTGATACTTTCTTGTGTGAAGATCTGACGACAGTCACTATGTCAGATAGAGGATCTGATGACTGTACTCCATTCTTATCAACAACAGTCAATGCATCAGACAATGGATTCTATGACCGTACTCCAATATTATCAACAACGGTCAGAACATCCAAAACAAATCATAATACCGCACGTTTACGACATCGGCAAAAAATCGGAACCAAGGATCATCAAACAAATCGACAAAGCCACAATTTCAAGAAAAAGACTTCCGCTGCCGACTGCTCAATCCATGGGTCTACATTTCGTCGATTTACTTGAAGTCTTCCGAAATACTTTCTGTTGCTTGAAAAGCCAATTAAAAGTATTGTTATCACCGAACTTCAAAAGTTGGAGCTGTTTCTTCAACAAAACTGCACAACGATTTATCACTCAGTTCCAGCTTTACAAACGAAGAAGACTTCAAAGATATGCAACCTAGACTATTGTTACAAAGGGGGAGATTGTTAGGACTTATTTATATTGTAATGCATAGTCTAGGGGGTAATGTTGCCAACATTGTATAGTTACTAAGAATAGTCATTAGGACTAATTAGGCAATTAGTGGCTAGGTATAAATACTAAAATATTAGGCACTAATTGTAACTTTTATCATTAATCAAATGATTATCCACAAGCAATTGACCACATTAATTTATAAAAGTAAATTTGACCACATTAATTTATAAAAATTAAGACATTAATTTATAAAAATAAAATTGACCACGTTTATTTATAAAGAATAAAATTGACCACGTTAATTTGTAAAAATAAAGTTGACCACTTTATCTAAATTTATGACTTAGGATCGATCATAATAAAAAAAACTAGCCATTATCCGTGCAATGTGGAGGCAAGTACACTGCAACTTTATATTGAAGCGTCAAATTGACGAGTGACAATGGCGGTAGTGATGGTACCACACGATTATACCAAAGTTCTTAAAGCCCATTAAGTACTATTGAAAATGATATGTAAATTAAGAACGCAACATTTGCAATAATTTCTTGTAGTTGAGATGGTAGAGTTTGCAGTTTGTGTATACAAGGTCACAGGTTCGTATCGTGTGATTCATTTTAAGCACGAAAAAATCAAACTTTCGGGAAATGGCAAGGTAAGATTAAGATCTGTTATATTGGGAAATGTCCCAAATACACTATAATGGATAATAAATAATAGATATTAGATATATGATTTAGATATTAGCGGTGTAAAAAAATTATGCATAATTTTATATACGCCCTTGTAAACTATTAATATTATATATATATATATATATATATATATATATATATATATATATATATATATATATATATATATATATATATACATATATATATATATATATATATATATATATATATATAGTGGAGAGTTATATAGAGAACTCTTTCTTTAAATAAAAAGGGTACTTTTGTAATCTTACATTTATAATTATGTTTTTTGTTCTTAAAAAAAAAGAATTAAAAAAGGAAAATGTATATCTAATAATTGCAGCTCCTTAATTACCGTGATTACACCCCATTATCCAAAATTACGTGAGTTTTTGAATTGAGGGTTTAGCCGTCGAGAATGAGAGAAAATCTCCAAAATCCGATTGAATTGGTAAGCGATTTTAACAAAAAAAAGTCGTGAAGATTGATTTTAAACAACATATATAAGAGGAGAATCATCACAATCAAAATATTTGCAAACGAAAATTGATATTGGAGCTTCAGACGGACACGAAGATCAAGCCGAATATCGAAGAACAATGTCAGGTAAAATTTTCTTATAGTATGATACATACACAACTATCAGGTGTTGATTTGTTTGATTTTATCATTTTTGAAACCAAAAAGAAGGGTATCGATAATAAAATCAAATATTTAAAAGATTAAAAGTTGATATTTTTAAGGGTTTTGCATAAATGAAATTCAGGTTGGTTTCGACATGAACCACTGATGTTTTACAAGTATTTTTATGTCGGCATTCTCTAAAATCATTTTTTGGTGGTATGATTGTTTTCATAACTTAAAGTTATGGTTTTCTTTTAATCAGACCACGATCGTTTGCATTAATGCAATTTAAGGTTTTTTTGAATCAGGCCACGACGACTAGGTTTTCTATTAAATGGAAAATTGTGGTTGTGTATGCAAAACATTGGTGTTTTATCATGACATGCACAACACGTAGTGGACGAAAGAGAGAAAGAGGCGGTGAAGACATCTACAAAACATGAATGTATTTTTATTGCATGAATGTTTGTTTGTTCTGAATGTGTTTTTATTACATGAATGTTTGTCTGAATCTGTTTTATTACATGAATGTTTTTATCATGATATTACAGTAGCATTAGCTATGGATGTTATGAATGTGTTTTTGTTACATGAATGTTTGTTTGTTTGTAGCTATGATTTTGTGAATACATCAATGTATTGATAATATGAATGTTATATATGTTTTGATTATACTATTACAATACCATGAAATAGATGTTCTACGACCATTATTCATAAAGACCTATAAATTGAACCAAAAATCATATGTATCACCACCACAATTTCGAACAAATGGTTTGTTCAATACACTAAAAACAAACGAGTACAAAAACATAAATACACTAAATACACGTTAACCCAGTTCATACAAATTAAAAAACCAGATGGGGTAAAAAGATTTCCGTGAAAGGTGCTAAAATTCTGGAAAAAATGGGGTAAACGGTTTTCAAATGGAAGATAGATATACGAAATCTCCACTTTCCATGATTATAGGGTTTCAATTAATTGTTTCTATAAATCCGAAATAATGTGAATACCAGAATTGCCCTTTACATTTAAATAAATGAAAAATATAAACTAATTTTTGATTGGCTAATAAGGGTTTATGGGTTCTCTATATAACTCACCCCTATATATATATATATATATATATATATATATATATATATATATATATATATATATATTGTGCAAACTTCATATATCTTTCCAAAACTTCAAAACTCTCACATATATCCCTTTACCTAATTAAATAATATTTAAATCAATTAAAATTTTTAAAAAAATAACATAAATTCTAATCTAAATTAATGGTAAAATGCCCTAAATACCCTTAAAGGTTAAGGAATTTTCTTTTGTCGATGGTATATTCTTGTACTCGACAATTGCATTTTTGTCAAGAGTACTTAGGCTATTTTACCATTAATTTAAATTAGGATATTTGTTTTTTTTTTAATTTTAAATGATTTTAAAATGACTAAATTAGGTAAAAGCATATATGTGAGAATTTTGAAGTTTTGAAGCATATAATGAAATTTACAATGATATTATACATAATATTCAAAGTTTGTTAGAACATATATAAAATTATCCCAAAAAATTAATGGTCATTGTATTTTGTATTGAATTCAAAATTTTGGATAAATTCCAAAATTGGAGAGAGTAATATCCAAATGCATGTTATACTCATGTTCTCATTGTTTTCCTAAAAAAAATTGTTCTTACCAAAATCCTATAAACCCTTTTATTGTTAATTTTCAATAGAATTTTTTCTTTATTTTTAGTTTTCAATTTTATAATTTTAGAATTTATTTACATTTCATAAAATATTTAATTATTCGTTAATATTTTGTGAGTGCTTAAAATACTAAAAAATATATATTTTTTATAAAATATTGACCAATTAAATTTTAACTAAGGAGAAAAAGTGATCAAAGAAAAAAATTTAAATTTAACTAAAATTATATATCAAAATATGACATAAGATAACTAAAAATATAATAGTAAAAAAGGTCAATATATTATAAAATACAAATTATGAAAAGAAACAAGCTCTTAACAAAATTTACCGTTCAAAAATAAACCAAAATAAAATAAAATAAAATAAATTCAAATAAAATAATATTTATTTGAAAAAACAAACTTTTAGAAAAATCTGAAAAATAGGTATATTTTTTCTGTCTAATTATGGATTCAATCATCCAACCCTTATTTTTATGTTAATCAACTCAGGTCAATAGGATAAGAATCGATATCAATTTAGTCAATATTGACTTTTGCTTCTATAATATTTATTAATTTATTATTATAATTTTGGAGTGGGGGTGTTGTAATTATTCTTAAGTTTAGAATTTTAGATAATACTCCAATAACGTGTGAGCACCTTTACAACGTTGGACGTGAAGGAAGTTCTTAATTCACCGGGCGAAGACTTAAGTATTAAATCAAATTAATAAATAAGTTTTGGTCAAATTAGATTCCACCTCCAAAGTATATGTATTGCATAATTGAAAATTATAAATAACAATCTGGTTTTTGATTTAGTTGGTACTAGCCGAGATTTATAAATCAGTGATTACGAACCCGATTCTCTTTGAATATGATATGTATATTTCAAGTACCTAGGTGGTGTTTGTTTACTTTGGTAATAAGCATAGGCTTGAAAGAAAGTAGAAGTGAAAAAAGTTTGGTAGTTTCTTAAAAATTTACAGTTTTATATTCAGTGTTGGTATTATGTTATATAATTAAAATAAAGCAAATGTTTTTACATGGCGGGTTAACTTGGATTGGTTACATACTCGGTGTTGTCTAAACCGTATTCGATTGTGTTAGATCGTAATCAACTGAGATTGAGCTAATTCATGATGATTCAAGGTGAGAAATTGAAGAATTGCTTAAGTGTGTGTGTTCTTGGTGTTTGAGTGTGTGTGAGGTAGTTGAGAGAGATGGAGGGAATGTTGGAGCTTTCAAAAGAGTAATTCAATTAATGAAAGGAAAGCTTACAAATTAAGCCTTAACATAAGGTATTTATACCTCATAGCTAAACAAGCTTAATTAACACTAATTAAGCTTGACTCCATTTGACTAAGGCTAATGACTAGATTGAAACTATTACAACTTGTCATATCTAGTCCCTAAACTATTTAATACAATATAAATGGTCCTAACAATCTCCCCCTTTGTATCAATAGTTTGAATTAGCCTGTTCTTGAAATCTTCTTCTCTAGCAAAGTCTGAAACTTAATTATCCGTTGAGTAGCTTTAATGTTGTATTAGTTTCAGCTTTTGATAATCAGATTAGAATAAAACTTTTAATCGGCTTTTCAACCAATATAAAGTAACTCAGAAGATTTCATGGAGTCTTGACTTAATTTGTCTTGATCATTATCCAATCTCCCTCTTTGCGAACTTTTAGAACTATATCCCTGTCTTTCTTCAAACAAGTATTTTTAAAAATTTGAAAATTGTAGAAATGAAACATCTGTTTGGTAAGAATTTGACTGAGATTTTAGAAATGCTGGGGATTTAGTTTTGGATAGAGATTTGTGAGGATGGGATAATGATGGTTTTGAATTATGTAAAGAATGATTTGAAAGTTAAAGGTTTTGAATGTGTGTGTGTGTATGAATGTTTGTATATAGGAAAGAATGATATATACATTTAAGATTTGAATGAATGTGGATAGTATGTATTTTGTATGATACAAAAGATTTGTACAGTTAAGCTTTTGTATGGATATGATTGTTATAGAATTTGGAAAGAATGATTTATTCGATTAGATTTTGGATGGATATGAATGTGTATTTGTGGTTCGGATAGAATGATTTGACGGTTTAAGATTTGTAATGGAAATGTTGAGAATTTGTGAGAAATTTCTGAAGATGAGACGGTTTCTTTTTCTTCACAAATTATTTCATGTAAATCGACTAAAATGTAGACCCATGGATAGAGTTGTTTTGTAGCGGAAGTCTTTTGTTGAAGTTGTGGCTTTGTCGATTTGTGATTATTGATAATTGTTATTAGGGATAAAATGTTGTTGAAGTTTATGCTCCCCCTCGAACAAATAATTATGTCTTAATGAATCTTCTTCGGTTTCTTGTTTACTCCCCCTTAATTGGTGCATATGTCTTTTTGATGTGGAGTAATCTGGGCTAATATATCTTCTTAAGTCTTGTAAGCATTTTTCTTCATAAACTGAACTTCTTAGTAAATTTTCTCCCCCTCATGATGATTAAGATTTATCGGAATCATCATGAAAAATGTGAAGTTCGTCGAGATGAAATGAAGAAAATCTTCTAAGCCCATGAATACAAATATGATGAATAATGATATATTCATATTTTGAATGAATCAATATACATCATATTGTATTATCGAAAACCGAACCGATATTGATAACGTAGATATCCGATCAAATAGTTTGGCATTAAATCTCAATGATCAAATCAAATAGGGCAAACCGAGATCACATAGATTACCCGTTAACACAACAGTTACACAAACTGTGTGACCTACGTTCAGTGTTGGAATAGATGTTAGCACTGGTAGGATTTCCATTCAATCATCGTGGAATACCAAGAACGTTGGTATCACTATGAATGTTCCGGCTTTATCACAAAGATAAGCTTGGTATTATGCCTTGTGTCCTAAAAGTGTATTTCGGTTCTAGACTCAATTAGTGGACAAACGAAGGCGAGGACTGGAGAGGCTTGTCCTCTTATTTCAATATCAACAATCTCCAAGTGAGATGTTGATAGCATATGAGCTAATCTCCGTGAAAATGAAACAAGTACTTGTTAAGAAATACTTGAGTGGTTGGGGGGGTTGTGCATTGCATCACTGGGTTCCATGATGTCTTGTTCAATATCAGAGAGCAACACATGCAATCTGATAGAGACGTGGCTACCCGGCTTTTTATCAGTTTGGTAAGGGTTTTTCGTTTTCTTTAACCCTGTCACACCCTCCTCACTCAAGCTTACTTATTCATTTTTCGACTACTCCCTCATTTCATTTTACCATGTATAGCTGAATTGCACCCCAAACTACATTCCCCCTCTCAAATTTTATCTCAGCGCACCCCAATCAAGATCCCGTGATACTTGATTCTGCTCACCTAGACCTATGTACCCTTACATATTGTCCTATATTGTAGGTGGCTCCTGGGGAAGATCATACCGGTTATAGCAGATCATAGGAGTAATTTGAGAGTGAACTATAACGCTCATGTGCAAATTATCAGCATTTATGATGTTACTTTGTAAGAATAACATGGATTTTTCATCGGAAAATGTGTTTCCGGCATAAGTTGTTGCCTTTATGATTTAAAAGTTTAGGCACAGCAACTTGAACAAGTGAGGAAATACCGGACTCACATAGAGTATCCGTTAACACACGGTATGAATCGATAGTCGTTTGCACAACCATTGATTCAAATGTGTGACCTGCGATTAGAGTTGGCGCAATTTTAGCTCTAGCAGGATTTCCACTCAATCCTTGTGAAACACCAGATTGTGATGCCACTATGAGTGTTCCGATGAATACACGGAGATTCATTTATAAAAGTGTATGTGTCCTAAATTGGAAATATTTGTCGGTGAAATCTCGACACATTGTGCATTCAGTTGAAGACGTAACCCGGGGCAGAAGGTTAATTATTTCAATACCAACATACTCCAAATGAGTAGTCGATAGATTATGTGCTACGTCCCCTGATGAATTGAAACAAATTCCTGTTGAGAGGAATCTGAGTGGTTGGTGGTGGAGTGCAAATGCTTGACTGAGCCAGTTAAGTCTGGTGAATCATTCAACACATGAATGAACACAAAGTTTGTGAGGTTGCCCGGTTTATTGTCGGTTTGGAAGCACTCAAAGGTGTGTTTTCTTGATATTATCATGTTTTCACATCACCTTGCACTCACCTAAATCTATACCCTAGACATATACCCTCACATTTACCAATTTTGGCTAAAAAGTATTTCCCTTGGAAGGTAAGGCCGGTTCTGGCAAACCATAGGAAGGTATTGTCGTTTGATAAAAAAAATGTATCATTAAAAAAAAATTCAAACGGGTATAAAAGTATTGATATTAGAAAGTTTCTCCCCCTGGAAATAATAATTCTCCCCTTAGAATTACTATTTCTCCCCCTCAACAAAATAATGAAAAATTTACAGTTTTTAGAGAGGTGGGAAAGAGTTTTTTACATTTACGTGAAAAACTAGTTAAGAGCGGGTTTCAAGCTGATGTACTTGAAAGCCATTTCGTTTAAATGCGAGTTATACACCGTTTTGTGTATAAGTCATTTGATGAGGCTCGAGTCATATACTGAAGTGTATATAAGTCATTTAGTGGAGAAAGATAAAACAGTTTAAGCTTTTAGATTTAGCATACCAATTTTAGACACAAGAAAATTAAAACGTTTTTCGTCTAATGCCTTGGTAAACAAATCAGCTAATTGATAATCTGTAGAAACAAAGTACAATTCCACATTACCATGTTCAACATGATCTTTTATAAAGTGATATCGAAGATCGATATGTTTAGTTTTTGAATGTTGAACAGGATTGCATGAAATTGCAATTGCACTTCGAGAATCACAATATAAAGGAATACGACTGTATAAAAAGCCGTAATCTTTTAATTGAGATTGCATCCAAATTACCTGGGATAAACAGCTTGCAGCAGCAACATATTCTGCCTCTGCAGTTGAAAGAGACACACAATTTTGTTTTCGTGAAGACCAGCTCACCAGTTTATCTCCCAGAAATTGAACACTCCCAGACGTACTCTTTCGATCCAACATGCATCCAGCATGGTCAGCATCAGAAAATGCAGTTAAATCAAAGGAAGTTTCTGTAGGATACCAGAGACCAAGATCTCGAGTGCCCTTCAGATACCTAAATATTCGTTTAACCGCTTGAAGATGAGATTCTTTAGGTGCTGCCTGATACCGAGCACATATGCAAGTAGAGAACATAATGTCTGGTCGACTCGAAGTCAGATATAGTAAGGATCCGATCATCCCCCGATAGTGGGTAACATCAACAAGTTTGCCATCCGGATCAGCATGTAATTTCGAACCAGGCGACATCGGCGTCGATATTGGTTTACAATCATCCATAAGATATTTCTTCAATAAATCAGCGATATACTTGGATTGATTGATGAAAATTCCGGTCAGTAATTGGCGAACTTGAAGACCAAGAAAGAAATTCATTTCACCCATCATGCTCATCTCAAAACGTTTGACCATAAGAGCAGAGAATTTCTTGCAATATTTTGGATTTGTAGAACCAAAAATTATATCGTCGACATAAATTTGAATAAGAACAATGTCTTCCCCTTGACGTTTGATGAAGAGAGTTGTGTCGACTTTTCCTTTAGAAAAACCCGACTCAACTAAGAATTTTGATAATACATCATACCACGCCCGGGGAGCTTGTTTTAAACCGTACAAAGCTTTGTCGAGAATATAAACATGATTAGGCAAGTGTGGATCTACAAAACCTTCGGGTTGATGAACGTACACTTCTTCTTTGAGAATGCCATTTAAAAATGCAGTTTTTACATCCATCTGATAGATAGTAAAATTCTTATGTGCTGCATATGCTAAGAATATTCGAATGGCTTCTATCCGGGCAACAGGGGCAAAAGTTTCTTCAAAATCAATGCCTTCCTGCTGAGCATACCCTTTTGCAACTAGACGTGCTTTGTTCCGAATTACAATTCCATTTTCATCCTTCTTATTTTTGAAAATCCACTTTGTACCAATAACAGATTTGCCAGGAGGTTTTGGAACAAGACGCCAGACTTTTAATCTTTCAAATTGATTTATTTCTTCTTGCATAGCAATAATCCAGTCTGGGTCTGAGAGAGCTTCACTGACCTTCTTTGGTTCATTTGAGCTTAAAAATGCAGTATACTGACATTCATCAGCAGTAGCTCGTCGGGTTTGAACAGAAGATTCAGGGTCACCGATTATCTGATGTAAAGGATGCTCTCTTGTCCATTTAAGAGAATGAGGAAGTGGAATTTGACCTGGATTAATATTTGAGGTATCAGTGAATTCAGGATGAGGAATTATCGCAGTTTGAGTATGTGATGTAGACGGTGGAGGATCAACCCGTTGAACGTTGAATTTAGAAAAATCTATCACCAAAGGTGGAGTTGTTGAGCTGGAACTATAGATAAATCGAAAGAAGTAGCAGCTTGACCAGAAGGTGATGATTGATTATTCGTGGGTGGAGAATCGTCCGGAGATGCTTGTTGTAGCAAAGGTGAAGAATGTTCCGGAGATGATGAAGTCTCAGTTTGTGAAACAGTAGGTGAAGAAGAAAAATGAGTAGTTGGAATAGCAGAAGTAGGAGAAGGAGAATCCGTTGAACTTGAATTATGCATATCAGGTACAGAGACAGATTGAACTTCAGCTACTGTTGGAAATGGAACGCCAGCCTCTTCCAGTAAAGTATGTCGAATATTATGATAATCATCATAAAAATGACGAAATAAAATATCCAAGTCATTTTCAGATGTTGAAGGCGTTGACGATGGCGAAGGATTTTCAGCATTTGTAGTAACTGAATTGATAGGAAATGTCTCATCAAAATTAACGTTAACACTTTCTCTGATCGTTCGTTTTGATCGATTATAAACTCGATAAGAAGCAGATTCTCTTGAATATCCCACAAAGATTCCTTCATCAGCTTTTTCATCAAATTTATTCAACTTATCTTTATCATTCAGAATGAAACACCGACTCCCAAAAATATGTAAAAATTTAATATTTGGAATGCGGTTATTGATCAGTTCATAGGGAGTTTTGTTGTATGCTTTGTTGATGATTGAACGATTTTGAGTGAAGCATGCTGTACTTATAGCTTCTGCCCAAAGAGATAATGGGAGTTTTGAATATGAAAGCATGGTACGAGCAGCTTCAACAAGAGTTCGATTTCTTCGTTCAACAACCCCATTTTGTTGAGGTGTTCTGGCAGCGGAAAATTGGTGAGTAATACCAACTGAGTCAAGAAAAGAATCTAAAACTTGATTTTTAAATTCAAAATCAATACATGGAGTATATCTTGTGTCCTATACATGGAGTTGGTATGGAAACTAAGTCTCATACTTCTATAAGTGCAACCTTGCAAAAGAGGTTTCGAACTTTGGATTCGTATATATATAAATGGTGTAATTTACTAATTTAGCTATATGTAGGGGTGATTTGTTGATAACGGGTGGGAATCATGTGAATTGATTTTATATATAAATAAGTGGAGGCTAAAGATGCAGGTAATTGGTTTAGCTACATGTTAGATGATTTGACGCTATAAAAATTAAACTTTATTTGATGGCGAAAGGATGCCTAAGTAGATTTAGTAGATAATATCATTTTGTTATCGTTTATTGGTTAACTCATTAGAATCAAAAATGTAAGTTTCATGTGTTAAAGTGGCTTAAATTTCGTTTATAGTACTTGTAATTTATTTTTCATAAACTCTGGTATAAAATGTTAAAAAAATAAAAAAGGAAAATTTGAGAGGAAAGAAAAATACTCGGAAAAAGAAGAAGTCTTGGGTTTTTTAAAATATAATAAAAATAGGTTAAGTTGTGTGATACAGTTTTTGTGGTATGAATATTATAGTTTTTTAAAACTAACCAATTTAATATGGTTAAACAAACCTTTATCCTGATTTTTTACAAACTCAATCTCACTAAGCAAATCATATATATTTTTTAATTTAACCCATTTCGTACTTTAAAATCCCTTATAAATACATCAATTTTTATAGGTTATTAATAGAGTTTAATAACTTATGAAATGTTAGTAAACTATATGTAAGGTTATTTATTTAAAAGGGGTCTCAATAAGACATTACCTCAACCACGACATCTTTATGAATTACCTAATAATAAACCATGTCATTGAAATGCCTCAACTTCTCAATAGTGAAAAGTTGTTTTACAGGAGGTGATTTAAAATTTGTTGCATACAAAGATATATCAATATAATAACAGATTAACAACAATAGATATATAACATGTCATTTATAACAATACATATATAACATGTACGAAGTATGTTATATGTATAACAAACAAATAATTCATTACTCTCTCTTTCTCTTACACCACTACAATTATTAACTACCATAGAAAATTAAGAACTGTTGGAAATTATTTGTTTCACTGTTACCATATTATTTGTTAGACCACTCTCAAAGTCTTAACCATCACATTAACACTTTAGTTTTTGTCAAATCAAAGTCACATCCCCAATAGCTTATTACTTTTGCCTCATCAACAATCTATTAACCAAAAACCTCTACATAAATAGCATCTCCAATGGTTAACCCTTTCAAAAGCTTTTTCTTTAACAATATTTTCAATTCACTTTTATCTATCTTAAATGTTTTATATATACCCCTTATATAGTTTGACAATTTTTATAACATCTTACTACATATAATATTTTTTTAAATATATCATACACAAATATTATAATAATTGACATTAAATATTATATAATTTATTTATTAACTAATAAAATATAATAAAGAATTTATGTATGATATATCTAAAGTTTAAAATGAAAAACTATTAAACATAGAGTACTAAAAAAGACAAGTTTTGAAAGTCCATTAAAAGCTTAATAGAAAAAAAGTCTTTCAATAAGCTTTTAAAAAAGCTAGTTATTCCAATGGGTAAAAAGTCATCCAAAGACTTATTCAAATAGTAATAAGTTTTTAAAAAAGTTGTCATTGGAGATGCTCTAACAAACACATGCTAAGAGCATCCCCAATGGTTAACCCCACAAAGACTTATTACTTTTGCCACATCAACATTCCACTAACCAAAAACCTTTTCATAAATAGCATCTCCAATGGTTAACCTTTACAAAAGCTTTTTCTTTTACAATATTTTTAATTTACCTTTATTTATCTCAAATGTTTATAAATACCCCTATATATGATTTGACAATTTTTTGGAGATCTTACTAACTATAATATTTTTTAAAATGTCTTATACGAGAATATTATAATAATTGGCATTAAATATTATATAATTTATTTATTAACTAATAAAAATATAATAAATAATTTATATATAACATATCTAAGGTTTAAAATGAAATGTTATTAAACATAGTGGACTAAAAAAGACAAATATTGAAAGATGGTTAAAAGGTTAGTAGAGAATAAGTCTTTGCAATAAGCTTTTCAAAAAGCTATGTATTCCAATGGTAAAAAGTCTTTCAAAGACTTATTGTAATAGTAATAAGCTTTAGAAATAGCTATCATTGGAGATGCTCTAACAACATTCTTTTACTTAATATTTTATACATAAAATACAAAATAAAAAAAATTAATACCCACAAAAATAACATACACTCGTACACTCTCTTATCTTTACACTTTGGTAAACCAAAGTAAAACAACCACACCAACTGAAAGGAGCGTGGCGATGGCTTTTCCAACTGAACTGAAATTGACAGAAACTTATCGAAAGGTTGGCAATAGTACTCATGCCTTTTTTTAAAAATTCCCCACACCAGATGTCGCCTAGACAACCACACTATATCAGTTAAGGAAATACTCACCACACTCACCCACATGTAAACAAATAGTCAGACATAAAGGCGTGGTCCATCAGGGTCGTTGCTGAGGCCACACCAATAGACAATTACACTGTCAACTCTTGCATATACCTTGGACTGTCAAATCATGCTATGTTTCGTGTTTGTGGATAACACGACACGACACAACACGAATTCGTTCAACACGAAAACAACACGACACGAAGTCGTGTTTTGTTTTGCTAACACGAACACGACACAATTAAAAAAAAAAAAGATAACACGATAAACACGACAACACAAAATAAATAACAAATTTCTTACTTATTACATGCTAAAAACACGACAAAATCATAACTATCGTGTCAATTTCGTGTTAATCTCTGAACACGAACACGACACGACTTCGTGTTTGTTTTACACAACACGAACACGACACGAACACAAATTCAAATTTCATTTTTATCCCAATTTCATTTCGTTTCGTGTATTTTTATCGTGTCATGTTAGGTTTTGACAACCCTACGGGGCATCTTAAGGATTAGTTGTGGTGTGGGGCTGCCGACGATGATAAAGTTAAGCCTACACCGGCTTTCTTGAATTTGGATCCCTGACGGCCTGACCTACGTCCCAACAGGTAATCAGCCCCACCCTCCTTGCCTTGTTACTTTAATTAGTACCCATTTTTAAGCATTCCTTTTGAGTAAAATGAGGCACATATTCCCCCCTAGATTCTACTTTTGTTTCTTTTCAAGATAAATATATTATTATATTATTTAAACAACTTCATTTTTTATATATTTCTAGAAAAAAAATTTATTTTTTTATTTGGTGTTGTTTGATAGCATCTGAATTATTAATATCTGAATAATGTAGAGGTCTAAATGAATCAGACTTCCTCTTACATCTGTCCGATTAAGAGGCAGAATATGTTCAAATTTTTATTCAGATATTGGTTAAGAGGTTCTACTAAACGCTCTGAATCCGATTAAGAAGTTGTCCTCTTAACTGAATCATTAAGAGGCTTACTAAATAACAACGTAGACTATTTATAACCAGCGATAATATCAATTTTTTTAGACTAAATCTGATAGTGCTAATGTGGTACTTATATTGCACCGGTGACCAAACCTATATTTGGTCACTATATATTACGATAGTCTAATTATTGCTAATTTAAAAATCATCAACGACATCCTCTGATACTGTTGCTAATTTACCAACAAAATTGACAAAAAACGTTAGTAAATGTATTTAGCTAGGTACCTTTTTCCGACAGGTGCTTTTCGTTGGTAAACTTGTTGAGAACATCAATTACCAACGGATTTAGCCTTTATGCCAACGAATCTTGCCCGTTAATGTTTGCATTTTTTCTAGTAGTGTTGACACTTGTATTAATTGATCATTAAGAAGGTGGGGATCATGACTATTGTATTTATAGTGAACAGAAAAATATACAACGGTGGGCACATGAGACATGGTTGATCGAAAAATCAAATGGAACGATCAGTTTATATTTTTGACAGATGCAATGTTTTTGTCACGATGGTCTTTGGCAGTCAACAACAATAGTTATGAAACGGCAGCAAGGTTCAGGATTTTGTGGTGATGATCAAGATTACTCTGCCATTATATGAAACCACCGTATAGGAGGTGTTTTTGGGGCTATAGTATGTCGGATTATAGAATACGTTTCTTTCATTAAATATTATAACAGAAAATTGTTTAACACTTTTTAGATCACATATTTCGACCATATTGCATGGTTAACACGAATTTTCAATTATTGGGATAATTCCTGAGAATTAAATTTGAAATTAGGAAATATTCAAATTTAGATTTTGACGACTTTTTGTATATGTCAAAGTGTATGTGTTTTCGTGACCTATTCAACAAAATGTTACTTGGATCTGTTTTTATAAATGAAATCTGTGCATTTCCAAGAAGTTAGGAGTAGTTCTACTGTCAGGATCGATTAACTATAGACAAGTTAATAAACACCTTAGATCTAATTGATGATAGAAGTTGCAGCGGATCAACACTATATCAATAATTAAGAACAATGAACTGTATGAACAATATGCAAGAATATTAAGAACACAGTTTCACAAAAAGCTTCAATGTATATTATTGAGTTAACAATACACACGTACGTTTACAATTCGTAAGGAACATACTTATAGTAGTCCTTGAAGCTAAACTATTTACCCTAGTTATTCTAGGATTTGATTTACATCGAATTATAAAAGATATACATTTAATTACATTCTATAACTATCTCTACGAAGATCTCGGACTTGATATCTTCCAAAAACGCGTATCAGTAGTAACTGCAATCACCAGTAGTAAATAAGTAACATCAGTAGTAAACTTGGTGATCAGTAGTAAGTCCATAATCAACGTCAGTAGTAACTACAATGATCAGTAGTATCTTCAATCTTCTCATGATCAGTAGTAACTTAGTTATAGTGAACACCAGCATCAACTTCATCAGTAGTAAATGTTTCTGCCCCATCAGTACTAAGTATGTCAGTACTAACTGCAGCATCAGTAATAAGTTGATCTGTGTTTTGCTCCAACAATCTCCCCCTAAACTTATTGATCATCTTTTAATCAATCAAGTTTCTTTTGTTCCTCTTGTTCTTTTCTTCTTTTCTCAAGAGTTCTTTGATTCTGTTGAAGCCTTTGTTCAATAATATATCTGCTGTTCCTCTTTGTAAAATAATTCAGTTTATTTTGAAACATAACAGCATCATAGGGTTTCATCAAAGTGTTTATGAATATCTGATACATTGTCTTCTCAGAATGTGGATATTCTTTCTCATATAGGTACAATTCACACACTTTGCCTGATTTCTCAAAGAAGTACATATTTGCAGTAGGAATGACATTCCAAGCATACACATTACCTGGATTTGTAAATTGTTCTGGATAATTATCTGGATAAAATGCAGCATCAATCATCTTTGTTAAATATCCAGCTCCAGATTCTTTCCATGATTTCTTTGTCATTCTTGGTTTTCCAATAATCAGAAGCTTGATTACATCACTTCTTGAACATGATCTGATTAAGGGTAACCATCCAGTGAATCTTTGTACTACTTTGTCTTCCCTTATGACTTCTATGACATTATTCTGCATCACTCTCCAGTTAAGAATTGGATTGTTCTGTAGAGGAGCAACTGGCATTTCAAGAACAGGTATAATTTGTTGTTTTGATTTCTTCTTAGAGCTTTGTTCTTGATCAACAGATTTTCTTTTCAGTGTTTGGGGAGTTGAAGTATTACCAACAGTTGTAACACTACCAGCTTTGAGCAAATTTAAGCTGATTGGGATTAAAGTTTTGGCTTTGGCTTTCTTTGATTCTTCAGCTTCTTGTTCAGCCAGGTCTTTCTTCTTTTCAGTGCAGTATTTTTCAATAATAGTTACCATCTTCATTCTTCCAAAAGATTTTGCACTGTGACCTCTTGTCTTCAGAAAGTCTATCATAAGAGCTTTTTGTTCAAATATATCATCTGGTAACTCACCTTTTGTTCTTTTGCATTCTGCTACAAGCTCCTCAAGACAGTTTAGATGTTCTTCTTCTACTTTTCTAAGCCTTTTGAATTCTGCTTCTTGGGCTTCTATCTGAACATCTTTAATTTGAACAGGTGCTTGAACAAAAATTTCTCTTTGATTCTTCTTTTGTTCAAGAGCTTGATACTTAGCTACCTTCTCCCAAAATCTCTTATTCTTCACCTTCCATTTGTCTTGTTTATCAGCTCTAACAAGATTTATCTTGTTTACCATGTAATGACCAAGAGCTCTGTTAGGGTAATCTTCATCATATATTTCTTTACCCTTTCCAATGTGTGCTGAAGGTGGAGGTGGAATATATTTCATGTCTGGCACTCCACTTATTATAACTGAAGGAGAAAATGATCTAAGTTCATCTTGTTTAAGTATTTTTGGATGTGGAGGAAGTGAGCATTCATCAACCTCAAACCAATTCACATTATCATCAATGTCAGGTATGATAAGTGGTTGATCAGGTGTTGGTGGTTTGGTAATGATGACATGTCTCTCTCTTTCAATAAGCTCTGGAAAATGTAGTTCTTCCTCTTCAGTAGTAACTAGAGTAGTTACTACTGGTGTTACTTCAGGAGTTACTACTGATAGGGCATCAGTAGTATTTGCTGCTATTAATTCCTTTTCTTCATTTACTACTGCTATAATATCAGTAGTAGAGGTTACTACTGGTATTTCCTTTTCAACTTGTTCTTCCATTGTAGCAGTAGTAAGAGGCTCTTCTTCTGTCACCATCATCTCTGGGCCTTCATCAACATTTGTTTGTTTTAAATTTAAAAGGGAGGATGCTGCTGCTGCTATAGATTCATCAATCATTGTCTGTATATTATCCTTCTCCCCCTTAGTGAGCTCAACTGGTGGAGCCTCACTATCATCAATCTTTTTCTTCAATTGTCTGATGATTTTGGCTTGTTGATAAAGCCTGTGCTCATATAATCTCATTCTTCTGTTGATGGTGTTGACATGCCTTTTCATTGCAGCCATGGTTTTCCCTTGGTTAGTTAAATATATATGGCAATTTTGTACAGTGGATTCAAGAGAATCCACTTTATCCGTCAATTGAGTGATTTTAATACTGCCCTCACTCCATCTAGCAAGATCATCGGGCTTACTAACAGGTACATTGGTTTTAAGGTTTTCCTTCCTTTCCATCAATTCCACAGATCTGCCCTCATCACTGCTTGGTGATTCATTGGGTCTTTTAGACATTCTCTTCTTCCTAGAAGAAGCAGAGATGCCCCCCCTTGTGGTTTCTTGGCACCGGGGTCCTTTGAGTAATTCCTCAAAAGAGTCATCACTCAAAGTTGCCGAGGTTTGGGTCCTAATGATGTTTTCACTGTCCTGTGCACCCACCTTTGGGGCATCAGTAGTGAAAGCCCTCCCCTCATGTCCTCTCTCCTCCTTGGAGGACAACTCTTTGAGCCTGGGGTGTGACTCGATTTGTCCCCTGGTGTCCTTTGAAGAAAGTTTCTTTCTTTTATAAATTGAGGAAATGTTTTTGGTTTTGTCTGGTAGGTCTTCCACAGAGTGAAGAGTAGCACTCTGCAGATTTATATCAAGTTCCTGGGACACATTCAGGACTTCTGTTTGGGTTGGTGATTGAGTGGCTATTTGGATTGGTGTTTGGGCTGTATTTGGGGGTGATGGAGTGGGTTGAGGTTCAACTTGGGTTGTAGCAATGGTTGAACCCTCTCCAATATTGGGTTGATCTTTGATCATGTTAGGAAACAGAGGGGTTTCCTTGCCCGAAAATTTAAATTGTTTTCTCATATTTGAGAAAACTTTCTTGTTCAACTCAGGTAATATAAAAATGTTTTTAGGAGTTGACAAGTTTTGTAATTCACAGTTTATGATATGTTGTAGAAATCTGGGATACATTAAAAATTTAGAAGAACTAAGATTTCCCAACATACCATCAAATATCATGTAAGAAAAATTAAATACTTGGTCTGTGCATAAACAGACAACAGCAGAGGCTATTACCTTATTAAACTCATTCCAAGTACTTCTTTTAGGAGAAATACAGTGCTGAATGGTATGTATTAAAAATTTCCATTGTGGGGAGAGAAGACCCTTTTGAAAAGTAACTATATTCAGTCTTCCCTCATATCCCATTTTATTCAAAATTTCAGCAATGTATTCCTTAGGAAGAGTAGACATACCTGAATCATCGTGTAATTGTAGATGGTGTCTGATTGATTGTTCTGTTACTGTGATGTGCTTTCCATCTACTTTAGATTTTATCATTGATGATGTTGTTCCTTCTGTTCGCTCAGCATTGGTCCAGAAATCCACCAAGTGCTGTTGATATGATTTTGGTTTTACAGTTAAGGCAAACTGTATATATGAATTTCTCAAAAATTTTACGATCGGACGGAAATCTTTTGTTCCGTCGGGATTCTTTAAGAATGCAACCATATTGTGAAATTCTGAGTATTTTAGATCGGTTTGCACATCGAGAGCTTGTAAAGTTGCCATTGTTGTTGAGATTTTGCAAGAATTTTGTTACAGATGAAGGGTTTTGATCGTAAACTAGGGTTTATCGAGAGGTTTTAGCAAATCGAAGTGAAGATAATGCTAAATTAATCGTATGCCGCCTTTTATATCTTTCGATTTAACCTGCAAAACTACGAAAATAGCCTTCGAATCATAACATAACGGTTATTTTCATGGGGGTTAGTTTGGTAATTGTGTTTATGAAAGACCAGTAGTAAATAAGATATCAGTAGTAAAACGTCAGTAGTATCTACTAACATCAGTAATGACTAAGGATTTTAACATCAGTAGTAAACATTAACACACAAGACCAGTAGTATATGAGAATACCAGTAGTACTGACTTACCAGTAGTATTTGTGTACACCTAAAATACACCAGTAGTAATGAATTACCAGTAGTATTTTGTGCATACACTTTCACACCAGTAGTACAGCAATACCAGTAGTAAAACACTTAAGAAAATAATATTTTACAACACTAACTTTACACATGATTTTAAGTGAGATTTTAAGTTATTAAAATCATTCCAATACTGCTAACCAAGAAGTTGAATCTTCCTACATCAAATGCTTTTGTAAAAAGATCTGCTAATTGATCATCAGTATGGATTTTAACTACTTTGATTAATTTCTTTTCATTACAATCTCTTATAAAGTGAAATCTTATTTCAATGTGTTTAGTTTTTGAATGTTTTACTGGATTATTCACAATACTAATAGCACTTTGATTATCAATAAAAATAGGAGTTTTAAGGATAGAGATACCAAAGTCTAGAAGCTGATTTTGAATCCATAGAACTTGAGCACAGCAAGCAGATGCAGCTACGTATTCTGCTTCAGCAGTAGATGTTGATACATTTGTTTGCTTCTTACATTGCCATGACACTAGTCTTGATCCAAAGAATTGACATCCACCAGTAGTGGACTTTCTATCTTGACATTCACCTCCATAGTCACTATCTGTGTAGGCTATGAGTTCAAATGGTGAATTATGTGGATACCATAGACCTAGTGATGGTTTGCCTTTCAAGTATCTGAATATTCTTTTAACAGCCTGCAAGTGTAGTTCTTTGGGTCTTGCTTGATATCTTGCACACACACAAACACTATACATAATGTCAGGTCTTGATGCAGTTAAGTACATCAAAGAGCCTATCATTGATCTATATAAGTGTTCATCTACATCCTCCCCCTCAACATCAGGATGTAGGTGTTTGTGTGTTTCCATTGGTGTACTAGCACTTTTACTGTCTTTCAAATCAAACTTTTCCAAGATGTCTTTGACATATTTTGATTGATTTATCAAAATACCATCAGTTCTTTGATTGACTTGGAGTCCAAGGAAGAAGTTCATTGGACCCATGGAACTCATCTTGAATTTAATTTGCATCAGTTCTTCAAATTCTTTGCATAGTAAATCATTGGTTGAGCCAAAGATGATATCATCTTCATAAATTTGTACCAGTAGTATATCATCCTTGACTTTCTTTGTAAACAATGTTTTATCAATGGCTCCTCTTTTAAAGTTGTTCTTCAATAAGTATGATGATAATGTGTCATACCATGCTCTTGGTGCCTGATGTAGGCCATATAGAGCTTTATCTAATTTGAACACATAATCACCATGTTTTGGATCTTCAAAACCTGGAGGTTGGCAAACATATACCTCTTCTTCAATTTTCCCATATAGGAAAGCACTCTTAACATCCATTTGATAGACTTTGAATTTCTTGAATGAAGCATATGCTAGAAATATTCTTATTGCTTCAATTCTAGCAACAGGAGCATATACTTCATCATAGTCTATTCCTTCTTCTTGAGTGTATCCTTGGGCTACAAGTCTGGCTTTATTCTTGATCACTATACCTCTTTCATCTTTCTTGTTTCTGAATATCCATCTTGTTCCAATGGCTCTTTTTCCTTTGGGTAGAGGTACAAGTGTCCAAACAGCTTGTAATTTAAATTGAAGAAGTTCTTCTTGCATTGCTTCAATCCAGTTTGAGTCCTTCATTGCTTGTTGGATCTTCTTTGGTTCATCCTGAGACAGAAAGCATTCATACATACATTCATTAGCAATTAAACTAATGTTACACATATTTGCAGTTAAGCTTTTATTTAATTTGCTTCTTGTTTGAAGTGGTGAGTTAACATCACTTAGAACAAGGTCTAATGGATGGTTCTTCTGAGTCCTTGTAGTTGTAGCTTTATCAACCACTAGTTGATTTCCAAGATTGGACTCATTTGTCTCAGGCAGTTGTTCATCTTGTGATTCTTCATTGTCATGGATGTTTGGTTCATCATCATCTTGGTCAGAGTTACTACTGGAATTATCTTCATTAGGATCAGTAGTATTGTTGTTGTTACTGGTGTCAGTAGTTTCATGAGAATCTAGGTTATTGTTGGGACCAGTAGTATTTTCAGTACTATTACTGGTACTAGTAGTATTGGAATTACTACTGACCTCATTCTCAGAGTTACTACTGCTTTCAATATTTGAGTTATTACTGATATCAGTATTAACTATGGGAGCAGTATCAACAATTATGTATCTCATCTTTTCTTGACCAGTATTAACAGATGATGTTCCTTCTTTTTGATTAAGACAATTTGAATTACCTGCATTGAAATTCATACTAGAATTAAAGGATTTGGTTAGATTGTCTATGTCAAATAGCCAATCTGGACCATTTCCTTGTTCATTAGGTACATTTTCATTAAAGGATACATTGATGCTTTCTTCAATTATCCTTAGTCTTTTGTTGAATACTCTGTATGATTTGCTTTGAGTAGAGTATCCCACAAAGATTCCATCATCAGCTTTGCAGTCAAACTTACCAATTTGTTCTCTTGTAATCAGAATAGTACAAGGACAACCAAATGATTTTAAGAAACTTATAGAAGGTTTTCTTTTATTAAAAAGTTCATATGGTGTTTTAAAATGTGGCTTCACTATTAATACTCTGTTCTGAACATAACAAGCAGTATTAACAGCTTCTGCCCAAAAAGTGATTGGTAATTTTGAATCTGCTAGCATTGATCTTGCTGCTTCAATGATGGTTCTATTTCTTCTTTCAGCTACACCATTTTGTTGTGGAGTTCTAGGTGAGCTGTATTGCCTGTCAATACCTTTAAGATCACAAAAGTTAATTAGGTTAGCATTTTTAAATTCTGTGCCATTATCACATCTTATGGCTTTCACTTTTTGATCAGATGTGTTTTCCAGTTTGACAATTAAGTTCTTTATGAGTTCACTTGTTTCATCCTTTGTCCTGAGAAAGAAAACCCATGTATATCTGGAAAAGTCATCAGTAATAACAAGACAATATTGTTTCTTTCCAATACTCATTACATTAGTAGGTCCAAAAAGGTCCATATGTAAGAGTTGTAAAGGAACAGAAATAGAGTTCACAGTTTTGGACTTATGAGAAGTCTTGTGTTGTTTACCTTTTAGGCATGCAACACAGTGATGATCACACATGAATTGTTTTTGAGGTAGTCCAATTACCAGATTTCTTTTTACTAAATTATTCATGTTTTTAAAATTTGTGTGACACATCCTTCTATGCCAAAGTTCTGATTCAGTGGTGTTTGCCTTGGATATAAAACAGTTGACCTCATTTATAGAAATGAGTTCTCCCCCTATATCCAGGCAATACACATTGTTTCTCCTTGGAGTTCTTAAAACAACATATTTTTCATCTAAAATAAAATCAGGAGAAAGAATGATGCACTCAATGTCTGTGAACAGAATCTTGTTCTTTTTATCACAAACTTGAGACACACTGACAAGATTGTATTTTAGTTCAGCTACATAAAATACATCATCAAAGGTAATTTTTCCATTAGTAACAGTACCTTTACCTGTAATCTTACCTCCCTGGGGATTCTCACCAAATGCCACATATCCTCCATCAAATGACTTGAAATCTTTAAGAATTTGCAGATTTCCAGTCATGTGCCTTGAGCATCCACTATCAATATGCCATGTTCTTCCTTCTTCTGGGATCTGAATGCTCTGCACAATTGAGTAAAGGATTAGTTAAGTTTGGGAACCCAAGCTTTATATGTCTTGGGTTCATCCTTTGAGAAATGAGCTGTTGGGGATTTAACTCTAAAGACTTTTGGTACCCATACTTGTTTATTACTGGTATTTTGTTTTACTACTGTCCTTTTGGAGTTATTACTGGTGTGAGAATTTCCTACTGATCTTGGTTGATACCCATTGTTTTTAGCTTTTGAATACTTTACTACTGATGGACCAGTAGTATTTGGGTACTTACCATGTTTAGAATGACCAGTTGTGTTTTTAGAGTTAACACCAGTAGTGTTTTTGAAATTTGTTTTGGGAGCAGTAGTATTTTTGAAATTAGGGTTTTTACCAGTAGTATTCTTGTACTGGTACCATACAGCATTATAATTAGGGTTAGCACCAGTAGTAAATTTGTTAGAGTTTCTACTGGTGTTGGAAAATTTAAAATATTGTTTATTTTGATTGGATTTTCCGTTGTTCTTGAAGTAATTGCTGTTCTTTGGGCTGCCAACTCTTCTGTTTTGCACAAATCTTGGTGCACTTCTTCCAAATCTTGTAGTTTCAGCAATTGGAGTTTTGATTGTATTTGCTACTGAAGGACCAGTAGTATCTTTTAACCTTTGAGTTTTTGCATTTTCTTTAAAAACTTTAAATTCCTTGAACTCCTTGCAATTTATTGGATTGAAGTGACAATCCTTTGCTAAATGATTCACTTTATTGCAAATAACACATTTTAATTTATTTTCTTGAGCCTTTATTGTTTTTCTTTGTTCTAAGAGTTGGTTTCTATTTCTTTGGTTTCCTCTTTTTAGAATTTTGGGTATATTTTCTGCATTATATTTAGGAGAATCATTTGGACTTTGAGCTGTGTGAAAACTTGTATCAATTGATTTTGGTGATTCAGTTTGAGATATTGTAAATTCAATTGATTGCTCATCATCTGAAGAATCATTTGATTCAGAAGTTTCATTATTAGATTCAGTTTGATTTGCAGTTTTTAATTCATTAATGATTCTTTCTGAACTGTTTTTAAGTGGAGGAATGAATTTGTGTGGAGGTGGTACAGCATGATATCCCACCCCATGAACAACTTTTTCTGTAGTTTGATTATTAGTTAATTCATCTAGAATTTTAGTGCTTCTTTCAAACTTTTTAATTGTTAATTTATTTTGTTCAATTTCAAGTTGACATTCTTCTAATTTACTTGTTAGTTCTTTATTTTTTGTTTCATAGAACTCTTTCTCATCCACAGCTTGAAGCAATTCTTCCTTGATCCGTTGATCAATCATCTTGTACACCTTTATTTGATGTTCTTGATCAGCAATTACACTATCAAACTCATGATTTCTTCTGATTGCTTTTGCTAGATCTTCATTTAATTTAGTGTTTTCTTTTTCTAGATTTTTAATAATTTTAGCACATTCAGGAGTACAAGGTTTAGATTTTACCTCAGTTTTGTTGTCAGTAAAGGCCATGAGAGCTTGATTTTGAGTATGCTCTTCTGCTTGGAAGCTCCAGTCATAGCCTTGTCCTTGTTGTGACACAAGAGCAGTTGATTTTGATCTTTTGTCTGGTTGAGGACATTCTTTTGCAAAGTGACCAAGGTTGTTACAGTTGTAACACTTGACTTTAGTCTTGTCAAATCCTGCTTTGTCACCTTTGTTGAAATTGAGGCTTGTCCTACCAGTTCTTTTTAAGAATCTTTTGGTCCTTAGGCTCAGCATAGCCATCTGCCATTTAAGATCCATCTCCTCAAGATCATCTGGATTCAATTGTTCCAAGTCATCACTAATCAATGCAGTATGCACATGACTAGTGAAGAAGGATTCTCTTGCAGTATCCTCAGAATCTGCAGCCTTTCCTGTGGAGGATTCTTGTCCTTGACCTGTACTAGACACAAATGCAGCATTGTTAGAAGAAATAGAAGGGTTTTTGTGATTTACCTCAGTTTCAAACACTCTAAGATCATTATAGAGTTCATCTAACTCCTTTTCTTCTAGAGCATCTCTTTGTCTATACACCACTGTGTACATGGCCCATTCTTCACTAAGAGACCTTAGGAACTTCATGTTGACATCTTCTTGATCCATCTTTACACCAACTTGGTTGAGTTCACCAATTAGTTTGTTGAATCTGTCAAACACTTGAGTGAGTGTTTCATTGGGCTTTCCTTTGAAATTTTCAAAGTCTTGTTTGAGAACAGACTTCATGTTTCTTTTTGTACTCTTTGTCCCAACGAATCTCTTCTCCAGTGCTTCCCAAAGCATCTTAGCATCATCATATTCAACAAAGAGATGTTGATAGTCATTAGGAATAGCCAGTAGGAGAGTGCTTAGAGTTTTGAGTTCGATGCCTTTATCTTTCTTCTCCTTCTCACATTTAAGTTTGTCTGCCTCAGTTACAGAGCTGCTTGCTTGAAGTTGACCAGTTTTGTTTCCTTCACAAACGACTTCCCACATAGAATAATCTGTAATAAGCATGTATTGCTTAATACGATTCTTCCACATCCCAAAGTTATTGGGAGTGAGCATAGGGATTTTGTTGGCCTGAGTGCTTTCATTATTATCAGTCATGATTAATAATGTGTGTGTTTTAAAGATTAAAACTTTTTGTTGTTCTTAACAAATAGTAGATCTAGAACCAATAAGCTCTGATACCACTTGTCAGGATTGATTAACTATAGACAAGTTAATAAACACCTTAGATCTAATTGATGATAGAAGTTGCAGCGGATCAACACTATATCAATAATTAAGAACAATGAACTGTATGAACAATATGCAAGAATATTAAGAACACAGTTTCACAAAAAGCTTCAATGTATATTATTGAGTTAACAATACACACGTACGTTTACAATTCGTAAGGAACATACTTATAGTAGTCCTTGAAGCTAAACTATTTACCCTAGTTATTCTAGGATTTGATTTACATCGAATTATAAAAGATATACATTTAATTACATTCTATAACTATCTCTACGAAGATCTCGGACTTGATATCTTCCAAAAACGCGTATCAGTAGTAACTGCAATCACCAGTAGTAAATAAGTAACATCAGTAGTAAACTTGGTGATCAGTAGTAAGTCCATAATCAACGTCAGTAGTAACTACAATGATCAGTAGTATCTTCAATCTTCTCATGATCAGTAGTAACTTAGTTATAGTGAACACCAGCATCAACTTCATCAGTAGTAAATGTTTCTGCCCCATCAGTACTAAGTATGTCAGTACTAACTGCAGCATCAGTAATAAGTTGATCTGTGTTTTGCTCCAACATCTACGAAATTAGAAGCATTTATAATCTATTATTAGCAGTTAAGCAGCTTGCAGTTGATCAGTCAGTTGCTCGCTATTGCTACCGATCATATAGATGGCACTGCAACTGCTGGTCATCGAGATGCTCATTGTAGATATTAGTCATCCAGCTGGTCGTGACTTCACATACCGCAACTAAATGCTCATTGCCCCGAGGATCCCGTTAGGGGCACTGCCCCTAGGACCTCCCAACTCATTGACCCATATTTTTGTCCGTTCACCTTATAAATCATGTCGACACTATCTTAGAATGATATAAGTATGCACTCCAAACCTTCTTACTTATTTTAGTACCAATATATTGAAGGGTTTCATAAAACTGATCAACCCATTGGGTTGACCACCTAGTCACTTGGCTCGAACCATACTGGTAAGAACATGATGGTGTTCTTGAGCAGTTAAACCAACTAGCTGATTCAATCCCTAAAAGTGAAACTGAGATTGAACCTAATCCTTAAACCCTAAAGGATTATAGGAACATGGAAATCAAACTAGATTAACAAGAAAGAAACCTTGTACGAAAAACTCGAACACACACAATGCTTGTGTGTGTTCGTCGAACATTCACCAAGAACCCTAGGGTTCTTGGTGTTTTCGTCCGATCGAACAAGAGGGGAGAGGGAGAAAATGGTTTCCCAAAACATACCTTATTGCTTGCTTAAGATAGTCCACTGATGATGAACAAGTCGAGCGACCTTCTAGTTGATCTAAGCAATGAACTTGTTCTTCGAAACTCGAAGAACACGAAGAACGAACGAAGAACGAAGAACACCAAACTTGGTGTTCTTGGTTTCGGCCGAAATCTCCAAGGAGGAGGAGAGGGATTTCGTGTAGGGTATGTGGGAAGTGAATTATTAGTATTAAATGAAACCTTAAACCTTTTATACATAATAGATGAAGTTTCATTTAAGTCCTTCTAGTTTAATTAAGATTAATCTCTTAATTAAACTTATCCTCTTACACATTAAACCCTTATAGTTTTACTAGTTATTATTGTCACACTTAATTATCAAATGTCTTAGTATTATTCATTTATATATTTCAGTATATACATACACGGAATATATACTTGTGTTTTATACCTTTAATAATTAATTAGACAATAATATTATCCAATCACTATATGATTTAATAACTTTAAATCATATAATGGATAATCTATAATTAACACATTGTATATTTACACAACTAGCAAATGTACAAATACTTGTATTAATTAGTTAGTTAAATTAATCTAGTAATAAGTTAAACTTAACTTAATACTTAACTGATTCATAATAGTCCATAATGACTATTATGAATCATTCCTCTTCGTGGTATCATTGCATATCTTGCTCGTATTACCTGCACTCACCGGTGTGACCCTTAAGTGTTTCGTAGGCATGGATGTATCATCATAGGTTGACTAACTGTGCACATAATTCCAACATATATGCAATTAACTATATAACATTTGCCATCAGGTATGAATAGTGCACTTTTGTCTTATTCGAATCTTATTCTGATTTAAATATTACATAGGCAAATTTTAATCAAAAGTTGGTTTGTCCCGGTGATTTCATCCGTGTAAGGTAAAGCTCCTCCCCTGCCACATCTGAGTTCGAAACCTGTTAGTTTCATCCTTTTTTTCCCTTTATATTCTAACCCTTAAAAATAACAATTTACCCCCTAGACTTAATATTCTTTTCCTTTTATCCCATAAACTTTAATGTAATATATTTCACACTTATAAAATAACACTTTACCCCCTAAACTTTATAATATAAAGAATATGGATAAATATTTATTTATTTATAGATTTATAGAAATACTTGATTTTTTCTCTTAACGTAGAAGATAATTTCAATTGTGACTCTTTTACATATAATTTTTAGATGGTGTACTACTGAAACATTTACTGGTGTAAACCATGTTTTAAGTGTCGTATGAAAAAAAATCCATGCGGCATCACGCGGGGTACTATCCACTAATTTATAACATACATAATATTCTCATTATACAAAAACAGACTAAACGAAACTAAATTTACTAACACAAAAGAGTTGCAGATAATATCAAGTTGTGATTGGAATTTGAATATCCTTTGTTTATCTTACAATATATAAAAATATCTCTCTCCCACACACACATATAGTCTAGCACTCTATCATGCCTATGTTTATAAGATATATTGCTAGAAAAGATACATTCAGAATAAATAAATAATGATAAGAAAGATTGTTAAATGTCGATAGACATGGAATGTGCATGTGAGGCCGGCTAACATGCAATATTATGAGGGTTGCTTGAGGACAAAAACAAATTAACAATGGACTTTAGAGTATACTTATGACTTATCCCAATTGTTCGCTAAGTGGGCCTTGAGAATAATTTACACGACATTGTATTATGTTCTCCTAAATATAAATGTATTTATATGGTAAATGGTATTTCTTTTTCTTCAAACTGATATGTTTACCCACTTTTAAATTTGACATATACTAATTCTTTTTCTTTATATCATCATTTGATTTTAACACCAATCATAATAAAATAGATAGAAAAAAATATCATCACTCATTTGTATACTAGAATCTACCTTTCCCTCTCAAGTTGGAGTAAAGAGTGGAAATACAAGTATTGTTATTCATCTTATACGAAAACAGAGCAGATGAGAATGTATGGGAAGGTTCACGTTTGATTCATGTCTTATGTAAAGATTTACCATAAAACCATGAAAATATTCGAAAACGGCCATTATAATGATTAGGTCGCGTATATCATGAGAAAATTCGGTCACCCAAAAGAACCCGTTATAAATAGGAATATCATTTTAAAAAAATTGTTATGTTTTTTCTATGGCCTTTTTCCTTTTTTGTGCTCTTGAGATAGGCAAAAAAATTAACTAGCAATCTTATTGTTATATCCATCATTAGTAGGATTATAGTGTTTTTCTAATATTTTGTTTTGGTTTGATTCGGTTTTGGTTTGATTTTTTCAGCCCAAATGCTCACCCCATGCGAAGACCGGACAGAAATCTATATGAAAGAAACTGATAATTATAAAATTACAAAACCGAACATATTACATGTTTTCGGTTTTTGTTTAATTCAGTTTTGATCGGTTTTCAGTTCGGTTCGGTAATCATGTTTATCATCAACCACTTGTAGGTGATTAGGCATAAGGTATAATAATTTATACAAGTGATAATTCATTAACCACGGTCGTTATTATTAAAATCTTTTGAAATATTATTTTTTGGATCCATCCAACTGCTCTAATCAGCTTGATAGTATGAAAGAAGTCGCTGATGAAATAGTAAAGTTGAAAATGGTAAAAGTATAATTACCCTTTTTATATACTCATGCAATTTTTTGTATACCCACAAGGCCACAAGTGAAATAGAAAAGAATTAGCTATCATAGACTATAATATAAAATAACTAGCTACAAAACCCGCCCGATGGGCGGGTATGCTGTAAATTTTAGTATGTAGAAAAATGTCCAAAAACTTTATATACTTCTAAATGACATAATAATCGATAGATGTGATGATGATTTTGTACAAAAAAACGGATTTGAAGAAATGTTACATATAAATGTTACATATAGTTATTTGTTTCCTTCGCTGATTGATCTTTTAAATATTTATTTGTTTCCTTATATATAGGATCTTTTAAATAGTTATTTGTATGTACGATCTTTTAAATAGTTATTTGTTTCCTTGTATGTAGGAAGCCGTATATGGAGCATATGAATGTAGACCGTAAGCCGTACCAGATTCGTTTGCCGTATATGGAGCATATGAATGTAGACCGTAAGCCGTACCAGATTCGTTTGCCGTATATGGAGCATATGAATATGAATGTAGACCGTAAGCCGTACCAGATTCGTTTGTATTAGTGCAAATGACGTGGACCAATCAGGGAATTCCAAGTGGCATTATGGACGAATAAGAATGCTTGGAATTGCCATGGTGTCAAACCCTCTTCAAATTTAGGCCTCATATATAGGGTAGGATGAGTAATAATATATTTTCCTAGATTTCGTTCTTGTCGGCTACCTAGTATTTATAATATCTTCAAGACTAAGGTGCGCTGGTTGTTTGCAGTAATTGAATCCGGTAATCGTGATATTTTTTTGTTGAAAATTGATTATGTATAAAAAAACGAAGCAGAGGATTATATATAATTAGTTAGTTTAAAGGAAACCTTAATGTAACAAAATAAAAGTCAATAATATGTAACGTGATCAAATCTAAAAAGGAAGATTCATGTGGGGATATAATTAGACTTGCTGATGACCGCTATTTTCCGCATGGATATATGCATGTTTTTACTGTGGATAATTTTCTTCCCACATAATTTACGTCAATTTTTCACTATAGAACTTAAACTCATAATCTATAGGTTATTAATACTTCAAATCATACACAAATACTACTAGGCTACAAATTTTGAGTTTTTTACGCTGGATAATTAATTTCATAGTGTTAAAAGAGCTCTAAGATGATTTTATAGAGATTATGTATTTGATCTGTAGCCTGATAATATTTACCATATGATTAAGATAAAGTTAAAAACCGATCACAATAACAATTAAGTCGCGTACATCAAAAATATAAGTTCAGCCATCCAGCAGAGTCCTCATAACAAAAGTATCGAAAGAAAAAACAAACATTGAAATATGATCAATCACACTTTGTAGCTTATTGGCCAACTAGTTCGAAGGTAATATAACTCGTTGCATTCAATTGAAAGATGATAAATAAAAAAGTCGATGCTAAACTTAAGAATCAAAAGAAAGTTTGGATAATAAAATTAAAGTTTTGATAATGATCATGTCATTAAGAATATATGATTGTTAAGAAAAATAAAACTTAATTATATTGTAAATAATTACCTTATCTTTTTTATTTTCCAATTATAAAATTATATTGTAAATGATTAATCTTAAACCTAAAGAAAAGAAAATGAATTATGAAGTAATGAAGATAAAAAGTTTTGTAATTATTAAAATTCTAAAATAAGTATAAAAATAAGGATTTTGCTAACCAATGCATTTAAAATAATGGTTAAAGAGTAATAAAATTGATAGTGTACAAAATTTTAAGCATAACTACCTTATTCCCTTCACTCTCCAACGTGTCTCTCCAATTTAACCATTTAAGGCAATGGTTAAGGAGTAATAAGATTGTTAACCATAACTAACCTAATTTATATCAGCTGCCTCTCACTTATTCCTTCTCATCTTTCATTCTCTTCTCTCTACTCTATTTGTTTCTTCAAAAAACCCTTCTTTTCCAACAATGGTAGACCAATCGAGCAGTGAAAAAGGTACGAATGATGAAGAAAATGACTACAATGAACTGTACGGTATGTGTTTTGTGTATTTATGATTTTTTTAAATTTTTTATTATCGAACTTCATGATCACTTATTTACAGAGCATTGCCATTGTGCCCATCATGTGAGATGCACATGAGTCAGTTAACAGATCTTTTAGACGTTCGTTTGAAAGAGAGACGTCTGATGTAACAAATTGAATACACCAGGGACTTCTGATGTAATAACGAAGTCCAAGGATTGTGGCTGAAATTAGTGGCAAACCACAGAGACCTTCCGTGTAATTTACTCTTTTAAAAGGGAAGAAAAGTTATGATTATGCCAATCATGTGAGGTGCACATGTGTCACTTAATGAATGTTTTAGACGTCCGTTTGACAGAGAAACATCAGGTGTAACAAATTGAATACAACATGGCTTTCAAATGTAATAAACGAAATCCATGAATTGTAACTGTAATAAATAGTAGGCAACAAAAACCTTCCTAATTTACTCAAAATTTAAAAGTAAATGACAAAAGATAAATCAAGACGCATATGTAATATCACGTGGACTAGAGGGGCACTTTTATGTTTAAAAGGGAAAATATATTCGTTTTTATCAAGAAATGATGATTTTGAAAGACTATTCCCATGCACGGAGATGATGGCTTGCTTTTACCTACCTTTTATGTGATCAACAATTATTCTATTTAAAAGTTGTGGACAAAAATCTGGATTTCTAACTTATTTTACTATTTAATCAATTTTAAAGCGACCATATCTTTTATTGGGATTAATCAAAGTTTATATTTATATTATACTTATTACTGATGCTTTAGTTGATATTGACTAAGTCTTAATGCTACTACAAGACTTACTACTGACGATACAATTACTACTGATGAAGCAACTTCCTACTGATATGCAAGTTACTACTGATGATGCTATTTACATCGAGTTCGAGATTTTAGGAAGTTTGTTTAGAAGTTCATATCTGTTTAAATTGTATTGTAATCTAGTCCTAAAATAACTAGGGTAAAGTTTAGGCTTCATGGACTATTATATATAGTTCATTATGAATTGTAAACATACGTGTGTATTGATCGATCAAATTAATATACATTGAAGCTTTTTGTGAAAACTGTGTTCTTAATAATTCTTATAATTATTTATAGTTTATTGTTTTTGATCATCACAATTGTGTTAATCTGCTGTAATTTCTCATTGTGAGTAGATCTGTGATTCAATAACAATTCTATGTTATTCGATCCTGACATCTTTTAACCTTCATATAATCATTATCATTAAGATATGAATGAAGTGCATTGCATTTCTTTTTACGGTCTCTCCCAACACTTAACTCGTATACAACTCGTCATTTTGGGCTTATTGGCGGCACATCTCACTGACAAAAACTGAGAAGTTCGTGTCAACAACATCTCATCCTAAACTTATCAGTTTTGCCACATCATCATTTTTTAATTAAACAAAATAATTATAAAATAAATACATTGCATTAATTTAAAAAACATTAGATAAATTAAAAGATATTACATTAAAAAATAAATTACTAAGACTAAAAAAATTGTTCATGGTCTTCATTATCAGTGTCGTCAGGGGGAAACACTTGACCATACCTCTCCCACAAGCTCTCCCGATATTTTAAGATCCTTTTTCGTTCCCTTTTATTCAAACCATCGGGAAACTAGATTTTAGAGATAATTGAAAGCTTTCATCATTTCCCGGGACAAAGACGTCTCTTTAATAGTTTTCAAAGTGTCTACTTGCGCTATGGCCACATCCATTTGGTGGTCACACACTTTTTGGCTTGAATATCGGGACGAAGTTACATCCGATGAATTTGTTGTCCTCCGACTAACATTACGACCATGTGATCGACGTAGCATGTTGTCTCAGAATAGGGATGACATATTTGCGTTTGGGATCGGGTTGGGGATCTGGTCGTCTTCATCGAGGTGTATAGGTTCCAGGTTTGGAGTTGTCTTCTATCCATGACAGTGTAATCCGTTCAAAACTTGGGGTAATCTTTAAGTACATGCCAACACCCCTATAACTTGAAGTGTCTCCCACTAGTTTGTAGGAATTGTTCGCGGGCAGCGTCATAAACGACTTTCTCATCGGTGACGCTTTGACACGTGCTCTCCGAGTACCCTTTATATATTTCCCTGGATTTTCGTCCATCATGCTTTATATGTTCTATTTAAAACTTGGAAAAGCTTCTCATCAACATCCCTTGTTTTTATCTAGACAACAAGATTTCATTCAAATTTTTTATAGACAGTTTCCCTTAGAGTTTATTTCGCCATTATGATCAACAAAAGTCAAGATCAATCTTTATGCCTTAGTTATTTAATGTCTTCATTTCCCATGTTAAAACCAAAAATCGAATGTACTTATTCGTGACAAGGATAGTCAATCAACAAAGAGCACAAGTGTGGTGTATAATAAGATATCTGAAATATTATGATTCATTATTTTTATAATATGGTTCATCGAATAATATTTGTTTTAGAATTCTTTTAGACTGCCCATATTACAAATGTTGTAAGATATATACATGCCAACACTTCTTTAATTAAATAGTCACCAACTTAAAATTTACATAAACATTCATATGCATTTTTTATTTGTTTGACTTTTGGCTGATGGGAAAATATTAATTATGTTAGGAATATTCTAGATGATATTTCTTGAGATTTAATGATGAAAACTTATTTAGTTATACATATATGTTCTACGAATCCTATAGTTAAAGATTGTTCTCTTGTAATCAGAATGGTACAAGGACAACCAAATTTTACAGGTATGTTTACACTTCCTAAGGAATTCATTGCTGAAATTTTAAATAAAATGGGTTATGAGGGAAGACTTAACATAGTAACTTTTCAAAAGGGTCTTCTCTCCCCACAATGGAAATTTCTTGTACATACTATTCAGCATTGCATTTCTCCTAAAAGAAGTACTTGGAATGAGTTTAATAAGGCAATAGCCTCTGCTGTTGTCTGTTTATGCACAGACCAAGTATTTAATTTTTCATATATGATCTTTGAAGGTATGTTGGGAAATCTTAGTTCCTCAAAATTTTTAATGTATCCCAGATTTCTCCAACATATTATAAACTGTGAATTGTAAAACTTGTCAACTCCCAAAAACATTTTTATCATTCCTGAGTTGAACAAGAAAGTTTTCTCAAATATGAGAAAACAATTTAAATTTTCGGGCAAGGAAACCCCTTTGTTTCCTAATATGATCAAAGATCAACCACAACTTGGAGAGGGTTCAATCATATATACAACCCAAATTGAACCTCAACCCACTCCATCACCCCCAAATGCAGCCCAAACACCACCCCAAACAGTCACTCAATCACCCACACATAGAGAAGTCCTGAATGTGTCCCAGGAACTTGAAATAAATCCTCAGAGTGCTACTCTTCACTCTGTGGAAGACATACCAAATTTAACCAAAAATATTTCCACAATTTATACAAGGAAGAAAACTTCCTTCAAGGACACCAGGGGACAAATTGAGTCAAACCCCAGGCTCCAAGAGTTGTCCTCCAAGGAGGAGAGAGGACATGAGGCGAGGGCTTTCACTACTGATGCCTCAAAGGTGGGTGCACAGGACAGTGAAAACATAACTAAGACCCAGACCTCGGCAACTTTAAGTGATGACTCCTTTGAGGAATTACTTAAAGGACCCCGATGCCAAGAAACCACAAGGGGGGGGGCACTTCTGCTTCTTCTAGGAAGAAGAGGGTGTCTAAACAACCCAATGAATCACCAAGAAGTGATGAGGGTAGATCTATGGATTTGATGAAAAGGATGGAAAACCTTAAAGCCAATGTACCAGTTAGTAAGCCCGATGATCTTGCTAGATGGAGTGAGGGCAGTATTAAAACCAAACAATTGACGGATAAATTGGATTCTCTTGAATCCACTATACATGACTGTCTTACATATATCACAAATCAAGGAAAAACAATAACAGTAATGAAGAAGCACATGAATACCATCAACAAGAGAATGAGACTATATGAGCACATGCTGCATCAACAAACAAAGCTCATAAGGAAATTAAAGAGAAAGATTGAAAGTAGTGAGGCTCCACCAGTTGAGCTCACTAAGGGGGAGAAGGACAACATTCAGAGTATGATTGATGAATCAATTGTAGCAGCAGCAACTTCTCTCCTCAATCTCAAAGAAACGAATGTTGATGAAGGCCCAGAAAAGATGGTTGTTGATGATGAGCCAATGACTACTGCTCCCATGGAAGAACAAGCTGAAAAAGAAGTATCAGTAGTAACTCCTACTACTGATATCATAGCAGTAGTAAGTCAGGAAGAAGAAATAAAAGCAACAAATACTACTGATGCCCTATCAGTAGTAACTCCTGAGGTCACACCAGTAGTGACTACTTTGGTTACTACTGAAGAGGAAGAACTGCAACTCCCAGAGTTAATTGAAAGGGAAAGACATATCATTATCTCCAAACCACCAACTCCTAATCAACCACTTATCATACCTGACATTGATGATAATGTGAATTGGTTTGAGGTAGATGAATGTACACTTCCTCCACACCCAAAAATTTTATCAGAAGATCAACTACACTTGTTTTATCCAAAACTTCTGATTCTGGGTGTACCTGATATGAAATACACTCCACCTCCACCATCTGCTTGTATTGGAAAAGGAAAGGAAATATATGATGATGATTATCCCAACAGAGCTTTAGGTCACCAAATGGTGAACAAAATTAATCATGTCATATCAGAAAAGCAGTCCAGATGGAGGGTAAAACACAAGAAATTCTTGGAGAATGTGGAGATGTATCTAGCTCTTGAGGAAAAGAAGAAGAAGAAAACTCAAGAAGCAGAAATACCTGTTCAAATAGAAGATATCCAGTTAGAAGCTCAAAAGGCAGAATTCAAAAGACTCAGAAAAGTTGAAGAAGAACATATACAATGTCTTGAAGAATTGGTTTCTGAATGCAAAAGAACAAAAAGTGAGCTAACTGATGATGTGTTTGAACAGAAGACCAATATGATTGAATTTTTAAAGACAAAAGGGCACAATGCAAAGTCCTTTGGCAGAATGAAGATGATGACAATTATTGAAAAATATTGTGCTGCCAAGAAGAAGGATTTGGCTGATCAAGAAGAAAAAGAAGCAAAGAAATCTAAAGCCCTAATTCCAATCAGTCCAACATTAATAAAAGCTGGTAGTGTATCAACTACTGGTGATTCCTCAACTCCCAAATCAAAGAAGAGAAAAGCTGTTACTCAAGAACAGAGCATTAAAAAGAAGTCAAAAACAGAACAAATCATACCTGTTCTTGAAGTGCCTGTTGCTCCCTTGCAGAGCAATCCAATCATCAATTGGAGAGTCATGCCTAACAATGTTATAGAGATTGTAAGGGAAGACAAAATTATACAAAGATTTACTGGATGGTTACCATTGATCAGCTCATGTTCAAGAAGTGATGTAATCAAGCTTCTGATCATTGGAAAACCAAGGATGTCAAAGAAATCATGGAAAGAGTCTGGTGCTGGATATTTGACAAGAATGATAGATGCTGCATTTTATCCAGACAACTACCCAGAACAATTTACAGATCCAGGAAATGTTTATGCTTGGAATGTGATTCCAACTGCCAATATGTACTTCTTTGAAAAATCAGGCAAAGTATGTGAGCTATACTTATATGAAAAAGAATATCCACATTCTGAAAAGACTATGTATCAGATATTCACAAATACAATGATGAAACCTTATGATGCTGTAATGTTCCAGAACAAGTTGAATTATTTCACAAAAAGGAACAGCAAATACATCATTGCTCAAAGACATGAACAAAATCAAAGAACATTGGAGAAAAGAAAGAAAGAAGAGGAAGAACAAAAGAAACTTATGTGATTAAGGAAGAATCAATAAGTTTAGGGGGAGATTGTTGAAGTAAATCACAGGTCAACTTAATACTGATGTTGCAGTTAGTACTGATCATGGTTACTACTGGTGACTACTATGGTTGATACTGATGGGGCAGAAACTTACTACTGATGAAGTTGATACTGGTGAAGTCTATAACTTAGTCACTACTGATCAAGGCATATTGAAGATACTACTGATCAATAGTAGTTACTACTGACGATAGTTTTGGACTTACTACTGGTCACCAGACTTACTACTGACGTTACATATTTACTACTGGTGATTAGTTTTACTACTGATACGCGCTTATGGAACATATCAAGTCCGAGATCTTCGCAGAGATAGTTATAGAATGTAATTCAATGTATATCTTTTATAATTCGAATGTAAATCAAGTCCTAGAATAACTAGGGTAAATAGTTTAGCTTCAAGGACTATTATAAATAGTTCCTTACGAATTGTAAACGTACGTGTGTATTGTTAATCGATAATATACATTGAAGCTTAAGGAATTCATTGCTGAAATTTTACAGAATGGTACAAGGACAACCTTTGCATCTTTGCATATTATCATTCTTTATTCTTCATCTGGATTCAGTTGTTCCAAATCATCACTAATTAGTGCAGTATGCACATGACTAGTGAAGAAGGATTCTCTTGCAGCATCTTCACAATCTGTAGCCTTTCCTGTGGCAGTTTCTTGACCTCGACCTGTACTAGATACAAATGCAGCATTATTAGAAGAAATAGAAGGGTTCTTTTGATTTACCTCAGTTTCAAATACTCTGAGATCATTGTAGAGTTCATCTAACTCCTTTTCTTCTAGTGCATCTCTCTGTCTGTACATCACTGTGTACATGGCCCATTCTTCACTAAGAGACCTTAGGAACTTCATGTTGACATCCTCTTGATCCATCTTAACCCCAACCTGGTTAAGTTCACCAATTAGCTTGTTGAATCTGTCAAACACTTGAGTAAGTGTCTCATTGGGCTTTCCTTTGAAGTTTTCAAAGTCTTGCTTGAGAACAGATTTCATGTTCCTCTTGGTGCTCTTGGTGCCAACGAATCTCTTCTCCAGTGCTTGCCACAGCACCTTTGCATCATCATACTCAACAAAGAGATGTTGATAGTCATTAGGAATGGCCAGTAGGAGAGTGCTTAGAGCTTTAAGTTCGATTCCTTTGTCTTTCTTCTCCTTCTCACATTTGAGTTTGTCTGCTTCAGTTGCAGAACTGCTTGCTTGACCAGGACCAGTTTTGTTGCCTTCAATAACAACCTCCCACATAGAATAACCAGTAATAAGCATGTATTGCTTAATACGATTCTTCCACATCCCAAAGTTATTGGGAGTGAGTATAGGGATTTTGTTAGCTTGAGTGCTTTCATTATTATCAGTCATGATTAATAATGTGTGTGTTTTAAAAATTAAAACTTTTTGTTGTTCCTAAAAATAGTAGATCTAGAACCAATAAGCTCTGATACCACTTGTCAGGATCGCTTAACTATGAAGAGTTAATAAACACCTTAGATCTAATTGATAATAGAAGTTGCAGCGGATCAACACTATATCAATATATTAAGAACAATGAACTGTAAAACAATATGCGAAAATGTTAAGAACACAGTTTCACAAAAAGCTTCAATGTATATTAACGATTAACAATACACACGTACGTTTACAATTCGTAAGGAACTATTTATAATAGTCCTTGAAGCTAAACTATTTACCCTAGTTATTCTAGGACTTGATTTACATTCGAATTGTAAAAGATATACATTGAATTACATTCTATAACTATCTCTGCGAAGATCTCGGACTTGATATGTTCATAAGCGCGTATCACTAGTAAAACTAATCACCAGTAGTAAATATGTAACGTCAGTAGTAAGTCTGATGACCAGTAGTAAGTCCAAAACTATCGTCAGTAGTAACTACTATTGATCAGTAGTATCTTCAATATGCCTTGATCAGTAGTAACTAAGTTATAGACTTCACCAGTATTCATCAGTAGTAAGTTTCTGCCCCATCAGTATCAACCATAGTAGTCACCAGTAGTAACCATGATCAGTACTAACTGCAGCATCAGTATTAAGTTGACCTGTGATTTACTCCAACAATTGTTAGGAATATTCTAGATGATATTCCTTGAGATTTGATGTGTCAAAACTTGGAAACTACAAGGACCTAAATCGAAGATATAGAAGTTCAAATTTAAATAAAGATTTAGGAGATAATCATAAATGTAAAAGATATAGTATATCTTTATTAGTTTAAAAGATTTAGTATTATCTTTTCCTTGTAAGTCTTAGGTTTTCTAGTATATAAAGAAACCTAATGACATAGAATTAGATGTTCTTGGAACCCACGTTTTAACGTGTTTTGTGTGTAAAACCTAAGCCTCAAGGTCGTTTGATCCTGTTTAACGAAAAACCGTTCTATGTATTTATATATAGAATTGAGGTTTTTAATGATGAAAACTTGTTTAGCTATACATATATGTTCTACTAATTCCACAATTTTGTTATTTGTATATGCTTATTCCAGATCAAGAACTAACTATTCTTGAGCCTAAAGATCTACGTTTATGAAGAGTTGTTCAGAACTTAACAATTGGTATCAGAGCGAGGTGGCTCCAGATCTGGAATGAAACAAGAATCTATGGGTAATGAAGATATTATGATTCAAAGATGAAATCTCTACGAATCCTATAGTTAAAGCTTTATGCGAAAGAGTGAACCTCGAACTTATTCGATTTACCGTCAACTCTCTTGATTCAATAATTTCAATCTTCTTACTGGTAATGGTGGGCCCACTCAACAAGAATCTCGAGTCAGCAAACGGAGATAACGAAGAAAAATTACATAATTTAATAGATTCTGACGGCGAAGAAGAAGAAGCTGATGCCCTAGAATTGATATGCTTATTTTGTGATTCTAAATTTAATTCAAGTAATTCACTTTTTGAACATTGTCGTTTGAGCCATAATTTTGATTTTGGAAGCATCAGGACGACATTGAAGTTGGTAATGGAACCTGAGGTGGTTAAGCGTAGAGGAAGAAAAAGGAAAAGGAAGGTTGGCGATTTGTAGAGGCAGTCGTAAAAATTTTGATTTACTACTGATCCTTTTCAATATCAATTTGTTACTGATCTTATTTCAACATTGTTACTGTTCCTAATACCAATACACTACTGATCAGTAGTATATCAGATTACTACTGATCTGATGCTCAATTCCGACTTTACTACTGGTCCGATTCGAAAATAATACTGATCAGTAGTAAATGAAGAATCACCACTACTGATCAGTAATAGACTGAATTTACTGCTGCGTTGACTGATCAATTATTAATCAGTACTGACCGAAGAAAATTTTGAAGAAATTTTTTTTTTACTGATTTCTTTTTGACTGATACATCATACTTTGGAAAGCATGACACACACCATGTTCATTCCATACCACGGTTTATTGATCGTATCTGATAATAATGTGAAACGAATCACAATACACACACACACAGGTTGAAGGCATGATGAAGATAAAGGAAAATTTTATTTGTTACATATTTGATCTTTATCAATTGATTACAGAAGATAATTGATTATATTTTATTTGAAGAAGAAGTGGAAAGTCTTACTACATAAGATGTTATGTATTGTTGTAACTGCAATTCAACCGAATCTTAACGAAAAGATCTGTTGAAGACTAAGATAAGCAAGTCTCTCATACAAGATATGATGTTGCTGATTACTATATTTAGACGGAATGTGATGCTTAGTTTGAGTTTCTACTTCAACTTCAAATAGAAGATAGTTGGTTTTCAATGTACTTAATATAGCCTTGAAGAACACAAGAATGATATCACACTTTTAGGGAAAGAAAAAGTGTTGATCATTCAAGGGGAAGTTCAAGTTTCTCGGATTTATTTGATTATGTCAAAAAGGGGAAGAGACTTGAAGATTCCTAGCTAATTCTATAAGTTTTGTCAAATCAAATAGGGGAAGATTGTTAGGAATATTCTAGATGATATTCCTTGAGATTTGATGTGTCAAAACTTGGAAACTACAAGGACCTAAATCGAAGATATAGAAGTTCAAATTTAAATAAAGATTTAGGAGATAATCATAAATGTAAAAGATATAGTATATCTTTATTAGTTTAAAAGATTTAGTATTATCTTTTCCTTGTAAGTCTTAGGTTTTCTAGTATATAAAGAAACCTAATGACATAGAATTAGATGTTCTTGGAACTCACGTTTTAACGTGTTTTGTGTGTAAAACCTAAGCCTCAAGGTCGTTTGATCCTATTTAATAACATCGTTTCAGAACTTGAAGCCATCGGAGTTGAGGTTGAAGATGAAGATAAGGCTTTGAGGCTTATCTTTGCCTTCTTCTTATGAGCACATGAAACCTATTCTGATGTATGGGAAAGAGATTCTGAAGTATGAAGATGTCACTAGTAAACTCCTATCCGAGGATAAGAGATTGGAAGGTGGCAACGTTACTTCATCAGAAGGTACCGTTTTTGTAACACCTGTATTTTTATAACATTGTTTAAATCATTAAAATACATTTTTCCCAATAATAGATATGATGTCCAAAATACAGTTTAACAAAAAAAAATTTAAAACCTTTATCAGAGTATACAAAAATACGGTGTCACCAAGTATATCAAAACCATAGGCAAAGGGGATCTACCTATGAGCTCCCGAGCTAAACATCTCTAGGCCACTTCTAGTGCAACCTTCTACCACATCAAACATGTACCTGAATACATAGCCACAAAAACAAACGTAATACGTGAGACAAAACAGTCTCGTGAGATACATGGGTTTTAGACCCCAATGATAATAATTATTTCGTAAGTATAAAACATATATATATAGTGAAGGGCTTGTTACAGAACCCATTTTAGGCTACAGAACTCGTAGAACTCAATCTAAACCATTGAATTTCAAAATGAAATGATCATGGAAGATACATGAAGTGATTTAACGAGGGACCCCCATGCATGTATGTTATTCATGCACGAAAACATATATGTTTTTGTGCATGTATGTTTTCATGTATATATACATAAGTGTTATTTTTGCATTATTTGAACATATATGTTTTTCAGTATTTTTGATGTTTTTCTTAAAGTATATGTTTGATTTGGGTTAAATGTTATTGTTTTGCATATTTTTTTACTAAATTCTAATATTCTTAGATGAGTTCTGCTTGGTTCTACGCAAAAAATGGGTTCTGTAAATAGCTCGCCCCTATATATATATATATATATATATATATATATATATATATATATATATATATATATATATATATATATATATATATATCTCCCACCTATATATGGAGCAAGGACATGATTTTAATTTGATGACATGTACCAATAACATTGCTTCTTAATGATGACATGGACGCTGACTCAAAGGGCATAATAGGCAATTAACTTCTTCTTTATATGGAAACATATTCATGTTTTCCCTCGCTTCGTTTTCCGCCCATAGCTTTGTTTTTTATTTGTAAACAAAAAAATTTAAGAAAATCAAAGTTCTTAAAATTAAATTTTTTACAAAATGAGTACAGTCATAAAAATTTGAAAAAAAATGTCATGGTTGTAGATTGTGAATTCAATAATTAATTCATAGATTAAGCATAAACAAGTGATAATATAGGAAGATTAAGATGGACGGAATATTTGAACACTTTGCTATTGATGGGGGCTGCTACAATTTGGGCAAAGGTTATGCAAATTAGGTTACTACTTACTATATATACCTAGCCAAAGTTTCGACTAAATACAAAATGGTCCCTAGACTATTGGTTACAATAAATGTGACCCAACAATGGTTCAAACATTTTACGAAAAAAAATCTTATAATCTAAAAATGTAATTTAAATTTATTATGATCACAAAATGTTATAATCTCAAAAATTTTAAGTAAATCAAAGTTCTTAAAATTAAATTATTTACAAAATGAGTATAGTCATAAAAATTTGAAAAAAAAAATGTCATTGTTCAAACATTTTACGAAAAAAAAATCTTATGATCTAAAAGTGTAGTTTAAATTTATTATGACCACAAGATGTTATAATCACAAAAATTTTAAGAAAATAAAAGTTTTTAAAATTAAATTCTTTACGAAATGAGTATAGACATAAGAATTTGAACAAAAAAAATATCATGGTTCAAACATTTTACGAAAAAAAAATCTTATGATCTAAAAATGTAATTTAAATTTATTATGGTCACAAAATGTTATGATCACAAAATGTTACGATCCAAATTTATTATAATCCAATTTTATAATGATCGAAAGTTATAATAATCAATGTTTAAAAATATTATGATCCAAAAATATTATAGTATAAACAAATTATTATCAACATTCACACATGAAATTGTTGATGATACTATGTTTAGCCTCGATCTTTACACCACATAGTTCTTGTATACTATAAAAATGTCAGGTGTCACGCATCATATATTGAAGTTAAAGATAGATGCTCCTGTAATGTGTATGCAAAACATTGATCAGAAAGTAGATTTATGCAATAGAATTAGGCTAATATAATTGAAGGTAAGATCGTGACAAAGTTTGTACAATTTGTGTTATCCCACGTATGATTATTAGTCCTTACGACAAAACTATTCCTTTTAAATTGAGCCGAAGACAATTTCCTATTTAAGTATGTTTTTCAATGACTATTAAAAAAACCATAGGCGAACATTGTCATGGGTTGATTTGTTTGTCCAAATATCAGTCTTCTCACATGACCAACTATATGTTGATGTATCAAGAGTAAAGAGAAACAAATGCTTGAAAATTATTTGTTGCGACCAAGATGGTAACTATACAAACTCAACAACAAACGTCTTATACAATAAAATTTCGTTTTCTTTTTTGATTTATTTTTACCGATTATTCATGTACAACAAAACCTTTAATCATCATTTTAATAATAGTTGACCATATAATTTCTTACGTTTTTTTCATCATTATATATCATATTTCTTACAGCTAGCCCACCCATCGAGCGGGTTATGAAACTAGTACTTCCTTCGTATCAAAATAAGTGACACACTTTCCATTTTGGGGTGTATCAAAATAAGTGACACACTTTGAAAACTTTCTTTATTTGGTAAAAATAGTGGGACCCATACACACTAACTATCCACTTTAATAAAGTGAAATTACCCTTATACCCTTACTTTTACCTTTAAAACTCATTAATATCACTTTATTCAAGAAAAGTGGGACCCAATCTCCACTAATGATGTACTTTAATCTATTTTAACCTTTAATCTTTTACCTCAAAAAACGTGTAAGTCAATTTGTGTCACTTATTTTGATACGGAGGAAGTATATATATATATATATATATATATATATATATATATATATATATATATATATATATATATATATATATATATATATATATATATATATATATATATATATATATATATATATATATATATATATATATATAGTGAAGGATTCCATACAGAACCCATAATATTTACAGACCCCATAGAACTATTCTTGACCAATCATATCTAAGATAAATGTATTTTATTTTTATTTATATATAATCATGGAGGGGCAGTATGGGTATTTTACATTTTCGGTTTTTATATGGTAACTCCCCATATTTAATCGATTCCTAATTAATATGGTGGCAAGGTTTCCATATCTTAACCAATCCATTTAATTAGATAATATTTCACGTTCGAATACTCTAATAATTCTTTTTCTTCATTGGTATTCCTAAAAATTGCAGGGATTTTCATACACATAACGATTCAAGATTTACAATCCCGTTGAAGAAGATGACTGATGAAATCGGTTGCACTGGAATTATTCAAGATCAATCAATTTCCAGCGACGACATCAACATACACGATTATAGTTCTTGCGACGAACTAGTCAAAATCCGACATATGAACCTCATGATGATATAAATCATCAATTAGGTTTTTTTTATATTTTTTGGGTGTGTATAATAACTAATTGCGATAATGTTTGTATTCTTTGTTTTTTTTAAATATTTTTTTCGTGTTTTCTTTAATGTTAGTGAAACAATTCTAAACATTCATGTTTGTTTTCTTTTATGTATGTAGTGTCTATGATACTATGTTAAGCGTTCATCTATGTTTGAAATCCAACATGTTTGTGTTTAGCGTACATTTGTGTTGAATTCGACACCATATTATTTTGAGAACAGAGACATCTACAACATTTATGTTAGGTTAATAAGTTACGAGTAGGTATTCAACTATTTGATGTTTTAGAACGTATACATGAATGTATACGTGTATAGGTTATGTACGATATGATACCGTGTTATACATTGATGTATGTTTGCAATCTCGCATGTTTTGATTATGGTACATTTGTGTTAACCTTTGATTTTTTTATTAATGAATGAATTTGTACATCTGTGTTAACCATTATTTTTTTATTGATGAATGAATTTATAATCCGCTGCCTTTCAATTTTTTAACAATAATGTTTAAATAATAATATCATGTTTTTTTATAGATGAAGACGATGAAACGGATACTAATGATGTTGAGTATGTATCCACTCCCGACGGGACTTCGTATTGGGTACCGACCTTAAATGAAGATGAGAAACCAAAGGGCATAATAGCGTAAACATGAAACCGAAAAATCTTGATGTTGGCAAACGACTTGCAGATGAAGAAGGTGATGAAGACATAGATGTTTCTTCTGATGAAGATGTGGATGAAGAAGAAGTTTATGTATGCACTTAAATGTTACGCCAATACATTGATGTATGCACTTAAATGTGGATGAAAAAGAAGTTTATTTTCAATTACATGTATATGCACTTAAATGTGTCAGTAATACATTGATGTATATAGAAACACCAATGCATAAATGTTACTTCTACATTTTACGTTTTTTACAGATTCCGTTTTCATGACATATATACAATCAAAACACATTCATTGGTTTTTTAGCTATATGTATACACTTAAATTCATTTATGTATCAAACCTATGTACATACACAGGGCTTAATCTTCAAAACCTTAAGCTATAATACAACTTAACTTGATTATAAATGCCCATGTGACATAGTCTTTATATGTCAGGTTCCACATCAATGTATGTACCACGTTGGTGTAGGTCATAACATGTAGGTATTCATGTAGTTTTAAATCATCACATTACGACATAATTATTAACAAAACTTACAGATACCTTATATAATAAAGGTTTCTATAATACCATGTAACACAATAACTCCAAACATTTAAACACCACTGAATACATCTCACAGATGTATTCAGCAAAAAAAAACTAAAATTCAAATCCAACATAAACTATTCGTCCATTCAAATCCAAACATTGGACTAGACAGTGTTTTCAACAGCTGTAATGATTTTGACGTTTTAGAAACTGCATCTGCACCTTTGTTGGATGTTTCACCGATTAATTTTTTTAATCTTTTCCACTTCTTTTTCTTTTTTTATCATCTGCTAAGAATATACAAACAATTAGTCAAACAAAACGAGATTCTGCAATCTACATCATATAACATAGCCATTACATCATACCATTTTGCTTCTTCACATTTTTTTTAGGATTTTGTTTTAATCAACATATCTTCCCCTTTTCCTCCGCTATTTCTTACACCTGGTACAACATTTATGTTATTATTCAACCAACACATCATGGTAATCAATATATTAAAAAAGAACAACTAACAACCCATTCATTTCGTTTATTTGAAAGCATCCATGTATTTTTAATAGTTATCAACCAGAAGGCCACACATTCATAACAAAAATCATTATTACACTAACATACATGAGTGTTATATATTAACGTTCACGATTTATCTAAGATTAGTGTTACATTCATTAATATTATCACTAATACATAAGTGTTTAACGAGACCAAAACCTAAAACATAAAAAAGTTGATGATTTTAAACATTTTCCACAAATCTAAATGAATCCATCTATGAATCACGTTCTTATTGCCACAAAAAAAACATTCATGAATCTTTCACTAAAATTTAATTTTTTAACAAGAAAAATCCAAAACCATAAAACACATACATGATTTTAATTTTTTTCCCAAATCGCCACGAATCGATATATGAATCTCGTTCGTTTACCAAAAAAAATACATTCATGCTTCTTTCTCTTATAATAACCTGGATAAACCAAAAAAAAAAACCCAAAAAAAAAACATCTTTTCAAATATATTTCACAAATTCGACATGAATCCAGCATGCAAACACAAAATTACGATTTACATTTATGATGATTTTACTAAACGCGACCACAATTACTCAAAAAAGTAACTTACTTTCAATTACCCTAGCTCCAGCCAATTCTCGATTTTTCTTCAGTCGTTGTATTCAGCAGAAGTGTCATACCATTAAAACCCTAATCGGTCGAGTAATCGGCTTGTATGGAAGAAATCGTTACCAATATAGACGGTTATTGAAGATTTGGGGATAACTATGGCTGTGATTTCGGAATGTGGAGTAATTTGGAAGATAATCTTCCACAATCTGCGTTTCAAGGAGGGCGATTTGAGAGGGTCTTCATCATTTAAAAAAATGGATTTCCTATTATACCCTTGTACGAATTATAATCTGGTATTAGAATATCAAATTAATTACATAAATGCCACCGAAATTTGTATCCTTTGATTGTAAAAAGGTGTGGTCAAGATCGCTTAAAAATAGTTCTACGGGTTCTGTAAATAATTTGGGTTCTGTATGGAATTCGACCATATATATATATATATATATATATATATATATATATATATATATATATATATATATATATATATATATATATATATATATATATATATATATATATATATATATATAGAGTCCGGATCCGGTGATGACTCTTTTCCTCGCGAGGACTGTGAGGACTCCAAAAAAAACTCTAAAAATGATCCAAAACAAACTTTTTTCAAAAAATTCCTTTTTTAAACATTAAAATCGCTATGTATAAGATCCAAAAAAAAAAATCCAAAAATGATCCAAAAAAAAAAAATATGGATCATAATAATGATCCATAAAAAAAATCTGGATCATTGTTATGATTCGCTAAAAAAGTGGATCATAATTTTTTTTTTGAAATTTTTTTTTTGTCAAATGTAGTAATAATCATGGTGGGTTATATATATTTTTTTCGAAATTTTTTGAAATTTTTATGAGGTGTCCTCGCGAGTCCTCACCGAAAAAAGAGTCCTCACAGGATCCCACTTATATATATATATATATATATATATATATATATATATATATATATATATATATATATATATATATATATATATATATATATATATATATATATATATATATATATATATATATATATATATATATATATATATATATATATATATATATATATATATATATATATATATATATATATATATATATATATATATATATATATATATATATATATATATACCGTCTAGTCACCCTATTGTGACCCTATTGATTTCTGCTCTCCTAGCAAACATATCTAACTATCGGGTTGCCCCCGAACTAGCTAGAAGCACAAACGTACCTAATACATAAACATATATGTACTAGAATCACATTAACTTACTAACCGAAATCCATCGCCATTAGTAAGCTTCACATTAACTTATTAACCGAAATCCATCGCCATTAATAAGCTTCAAGATACTGGCAAGAGAGATTCGCCCAATCTGCTGATACCTGCCTTACTCACCGGAATACGTCCAGTTAGCAAGACTACTAACGTGGATGAGTCGATGGGAATCCACCCAACTGCCCCTCATTCCACACCTCATGACCGGGGTTCCCCCGCATCATCACATCATCTCCTTCTTACCATAACTCAACAGTTATTTCAATCAAAGCCTTCGGCTATCACATAAATCATCAAACAAGTTAGTTATCCAATAATAACTATATATAACTAGTTCAACATAGTATGAACGTACCTGTATGGTCTCATAGACCCGATCATAAACAACCCACATCTACTTCTACATCTATGAACCCTATGTAGGGTTTCACTGCGCACCATGCGACTGATCAACCACTTGGGTCGACCTCCTAGTGTACTTGGTTCGAACCATGACTGACCAAGAACATGAACTTGTTCTTGACCGGTTAAAACCAACTAGCTGATTTAATCCCTAAATGCGGAACTGGGATTAAACCTAATCCTTAAACCCTAAAGGATTGGGATGTTGGAGTTCTAGATTAGGTTAACAGGAAAGAAACCTTGTACGAAGAACTCGAACACACACATTGCTTGTGTGGTTCGTTCGACCATCAACCAAAGAACCTTAGGGTTCTTTGGCCGAATTCGTCCAAGAGGGGAGAAGGGAGAGAAATGTTTCCCAAAACATACCTTGTTGATTGCTTAAGATAGACCCACTGATGATGAACAAATCGAGCGATCTTCTAGTTGATCTAAGCAATGAACTTGGATCTTCAAGACTTGAAGAACACGAAGAACACGAAGAACACAAAGAACACAAAGACTTGTGTTGGTGTGTGTATTCAGCCGAAGCCAACGAGGAGGATGGGAAGTATTTCGTGTGATGTTCTAAGGGAATGATTAGGTTTAAATGAAACCTTAAGCCTTCTATTTATAATAGAATAAGTTTCATTTAAGTCCTTCTAGTTTAATTAAGATTAGATCTTTAATTAAACTTTTCCTATTACACTTCCATCCCTTATAGTTTAACTAGTTTATTATTGATGCACTTAACTATTAAATGTCTAGTATTAAACACTAATAATTCGGTACCCATATACATGAATTATATACTTGTATTTATACTCTTAATAATTAATTATATAATAACCTTTATATAATTTATACAACAATATTATCCAATTACTATATGATTTAATAGCTTTAAATCATATCATAGAGAATCTATAATTAACACATTGTATATTTACTTAACTAGTAAATGTACAACTACTTGTATTAATTAGTTAAACTAATCTAGTAATAATTTAAACTTAACTTAATACTTAACTGATTCATAATGACTATTATGAATCATTTCTCTTCGTAGTATCATTGCTTATCTTGCTCGTATTACATGCACTCACCGGTGTGACCCTTAAGTGTTTCGTAGTCATGGATGTATCATCATAGGTTGACTAACTGTGCACATAATTCCTTCAGACTCCCACTTGTGCAAGTTTGTAACCTCTGTCTTAATGATACGAGCTACAGTGGCCTTCTAGATGGGCATGTAGGTAACCAACCCATAAAAACAGCTTACTTAACCCAGGTATAGTTTATGAAAAACTCTTTAATAGCGTCTCCTAGTAAAGAACACTATGTCTTTACTTCTTGGGCAAATATGTTAGGCTTATCCCTTGCAGCACGATATTTGTGATAACGAATACGACCATGGTAGAAATTATCAACTCCTGTATTCGAAATCATGTTATGACTTCTTGATTCAAACTGCTGTGATAAACGACAAAGAACAGATCAGTTCGTTTGGACACGGCCGTGCACTTGTCAGTTTCTCATCATGTCAAAGGACCTATAAATATCTCTCCTAAAGAGGAGGTGCAATTACCATCTTGTTATATTTCGATTTAAAATACAACTTCCTTTGTACCCAGTATCACCTCGTATGACAAACTTATTTCAGAATTGTCTGAGTTGAACCAAAGCACATTAGTCATTGTATCCTAAACCAAATACCTCAGGCTTAAGGACAATCCTAGTGAACAATACTTTTGAACTTTTCAACCACGAAGTATTGTCACGGTGGTCAATCCAATATTCGTTGAGCCTCCAACAGAATATCACCGATATTTGGTTGACACAAAACTTGTGTAGCTATCTTCGAAGAACTTTCGAATCTACCACCAAATACCGCGATGACGTTAACGTCCCATCAAGGTTCCCACCAAGACGAGTAGTCACGGATTTTTGTATCTTTTTGAATAAATAGACTTTTATTCATGGATGATGTAAAACATACAAAGTCTGAATAAAAATGATACTAACTCATGTACTATTCCTCACTGGACAAAGATATTGAATTATTACTGGATCATTACTTATTCATTTCGTTCGTGTTGATTACTTAATGATTCTTACAAACTTAATTGTAACTTTATCACTAAACCAATCATTTCTATTAAACTAAAGACATAAGACGAGTATTTAGGAATACTATTACTTTTGCCTTTGCTAGATATTGTTCTTGCACAATCTAGAACATATTCTAGTCTTGCCTTTTATGTAATTCGGTAAACATAGGAGGATTGGAAATTAACTCCTTAGTTTCTTGAATTCATAAAATCATCCTTGTAACTAAAGCCTCTTTTAGTTACTTGATTTGTAGATATTCTTACTAGTAAAAGAAATTTCCTTAAATGATTGTGTTATCCACTGAAGTGTTAACAACCTATTAGATATGCAATAATTAATCACAAGACTTGTGATCACGATATTAGGTTTGCAATAATCTAATTAACGATCATTTATTATTTCTCTTAACTCTTTGGCTAACGACTTGGTAAAACCTTGTTGTTAATGTCTTGCTAACTTACTAAATTCATCAACGTCTTTAATGAATTATGTTAGTCTTAGCTCCCACTTACTTTTATGGAACTTAATCATCTCTTAAACTACTTTGACCTAGTCAATAACTTGTAGTTTAATCTTTTAAGAATTCTATAAATGATTAAGATCATCCTTTGGATTTGCGAATATCCAACATTCCTGTTTAGGGAATTATGATCTTTATTGATTACTGTACTAACAAGTAAGACACTTGAAACGATACTTCCAATTTTTAAATGCATTAGTATTCTTTAAGAACTTTATTTAATTCCAAAGTCATCACTTGGATTTGTCAAATATCCATTATTCATATTAGGGAATTATGACTTGATTAAATATTGTATTTATTACAAGTATAAGAGACTTGCAATAATACCCTTTAATTCTTAAATATTTTTAATATAGTTTGTCCCTTTTGAGAGTCGTTTAATGTCTAAGTCACTTTACTTGGGTTATACGAATATCCAATTATTCCTATTAGGGAATTATGACTTCATTAAATCCTTTACTACAAGTATAAAAGACTTGTAACAATACTCTTAAAGTCCATCTTGATTATATCCAATATAATCATACTATATTAATACTAATACTTTAAAACTTTCTATCAAAAGTAATGACTATTACTTACGATGTTTTAACTAAGTTCAATAACTCTTGAACCTTATTCTTCCATAAAACTCTTAAATACTTTCATTAGAAAAACTTTCTAATTACTAGCATCTAAATACCTTGAGCTATCAAGACATTATTTATACAACAATCAAACAGATATATATAAACATGAAATATAAGTAAATTAAAACTTGACTTACAATCTAGTCATAAACCTTGACTAGTGTAATTATCACACATGCACACAATATAATTCAACCATGGATTCGAAATTTAATTAAAACCAAAATAAAACTTGTTTTAACAAAAATAAAATTATCCAAACAATAAAGTAAAATTGTTTAAAACGAATCCACAAAATACTAAATTATAAAACTTGGTGCTCGTGGGATCATCACCATCTCATGCCGGTCACTATCACTTTCCATCTCCTCCTGCAATAAACGATTGCAAAAGTTAGATTACTCGTAACGTACTTTACAAGTATCTTAAAGTGATTAAGAAGTGTGGTTGTGTTACCTGAGGAACTTGCGTTTCCTCCACTTCCACTTGCACCCTTTGGACAATTCCTTTTCCATTGCCCAGCCTCACCACACTTGAAGCACCGGTTCTCGGTCCTCGCAGTGTTAGGCTTAACCTTCTTGACCTTTTGTTTGACACCTTTACCATTTGGCACTCCTTGGTTAGGATAGGTTTTACCCTTTCCTTTACCACCATGCCCATCCTCATCGTTGCCATCAGTTGTGCGACCCCTTTTAGAATTGGTCTCAATATTCAACTCAACAGCCTCGAGCATAGATTGTAGCTCGGGAATGGAATTATCCATACCATGTTTACTGTAGTTGGCTACAAACACCTTGTAGTCATCGGACAATGAGTTGAGTATCATGTCAATTGCGAACTGCAATGGCAAGTGGTGACCAAGTCTAGTAAGGTGATCAACGTGCACTTTCATTCTCATGACGTGTGCACCTACTGATGCTCCCTTAGCCATTTTGCAAGAAGCGAACGCCTTACAAGCGTAAAATGCTTGTCCTGGTTCGTTTTCTTCATCCTTGGCAGGGGTTCTCAATACGTTTCTTTCTCGGTCAATCCTTTCCCTCTCTTGTCTGAGCATGATTTTAAAATCACGCTTCCAATTAAGGACATTTGACCCAGTCTTTTCTTTCTTTCTTAGGAAGAAACGTTGCGAGAGTTTGTTGTAGGTTATCGTTGTGTTTGTTGCTGCCATCTACAAATCAAAACCCCAGTTTAATTAGTAATCATCAATAAACATTCTCTAAAATATATTATAAACCCATAATTAATAGGCCTAGGATCCATATATCACACTCTCGCCGCAAGGTTTGGGCACTTCCCGACGAGACATGCTATATCTGGTAGGTAACATCCTTACCGATCGTATCAAGACTTGACACGATTCCTATGGGTCGTAGAATATTTAGACTTATAACTTATTACAACTTTGTACAATCTAATTGTACATTTCTAAGTTAGTAATAAAGTCTAGTATGTTTATTCTACTCAAGTACTTTTTGGGCCGGGACTCCCGATTATCACCAAAGTATATCAGACCATCTAAGACAGTGTGATGCTCTGCGCCGGGACTCCCGATTATCACAGAACCTTACGCACCCTAACACTCGCAATGATTTGAATCCATATCTAAGGTTCTTTATCCTTACAATATGAATATCGTTTAACAAGTGAGGTGTTCCATTAGGTGGATAGTACTTAGATCTAATATTTTCTTGGGTTTGTTTAAGTCTTAAACTAAACTTAAACCTTTATTCCAATCTTAATCCTTGTTTAAAATGTGTGACTTGTGAAATGAAGGATTCTACAAGACACCTTTTTAAAACATAAGAACTATTCTTTAAAACTTATAGTTTCAAGAATTTACACGATTTTATATGTATACCTAAAATGAGGTGTACAAAACGTTTTACTAGATTTTGTGAAAAATCTTATTTAGAATAAAACTTACTTGTTTTATCTTACTTGAAAAAACTTATAAACTTATGTTAAACTTTTAAATTCTTTTATGATTCATGAACTTGAAACATAAACCTAGTTTAACATACCTAGTTCTTCATATGTCTAATAATGAAATTAAACATTTATTTTGATTTATTAGATTCGACCAAAACTTATGTCTTAACGACATACTTACAAACTTTGTGATTTTCTTGTGTAGCTCCCACTAGCTTCAACAACCATGATGAAACTTAAGCTAACACAATCACCGGTTTATACTTGGTGAAACTAATAAACTTATTATATAAAGACTATATATAATAATTCTTAGTTTGTTTAAACCTTTCTTATATTTAACCTGAACTAGTTAAATATAGGTTCTTGTTATTTTTGCTTGATCATTAATCTAGTATATTACATGACTTGTAAAATACTTATATTATACTTGTATAATTATCTAGTTATAATAACTTATAACTTTATACATCTTAATATATGACAATATATATAACTTTGTATATTTCTAGTTAATCATATAATTTCAACTTGCACAATTTCTAGTTATAATGAAATCATAACTTTGTACTTTCTAGTTTTTAATTATATTATAACTTATACAATAACTAATTATAATGTTATCTTTTAAAGATCAAAATAACATTATCCTTTTTAATTGTTCCATTTTTATCTTGTATTTTGATGTATTCGTATATATGTATATTTTATAATAAACTTGTAACATTCTAATAAGAATATTACATCTAGTTTATACATGTGTATTTTAACTTAATCTAATTAAAATATGTATAAACTTATTATATCTTTAAAATTCAATTTTACTTAATAATTTAAAAAATCTGAAAATTTTAATACATATATATAAAAAATTAAATACACCTTGTTAATTTTAGAACTTAAAAATTAACATCCTCTTTATCAATTCCCTAAATTAATTAGATGAACCCTAACCTTGCTTTTGACCAATCAAAACTTTGTTTAAATTCTAAGATAGATTATTACATCTAGGGTTTTGACTTTCTTGATCAAAGACATTATTTTAGTTAAAAGATTAATTTTAATCAATCCTATTAAACAATAAACTTTGTGTAAATTCTAAGATAGATTATAACTTTTAATAAATTCATTTAAACCTTTTTAAAATAAACCTTATAGACAATAAAACTTTGTCTAAATTACTAGATTTAAAGAACTAGCTTTAATAAATCTATCAAAATAATAATTAAACTTATTAGACATAAACTTGTCTAATTAACTAGGTTCTAGATTATTATCCTAATTAATACTTTTAAACTATTAAACTTAAACTAGTTTAATTGTTCTAGGGTTCTTTAGGATTTCGAAATTCTTAAGCCTAGGAAACTTTTCCACCAATTAAACTAGGATAGTTTAATAAACTTGGTGTCCAAGTATCCTCTAGATTTTCGAAATCTCTAAGGGATTAGGAAAGAATTCTTTTGATCAATTAAACAAAACTTGTTTAACATACTTGATCCTAGGGATCTTCCTTGGTCACGAAAAATTCAAGGAAGTAAGGAAAGAATCCTTTTGACCAATTAAACATATCTTGTTTAACATATTTGATCCTAGGGTTCTTCCTAGTATTTTTGAAAATTTGCTAGGGTTCTTTAGAAACCTTCTTGACCAATTAAACTTACACTAGTTTAATATTCTTGGTCCTAGGGTTCTTCCCTTTCTTTTCCTAAAATTATGAAGAAGAAGAAGAAGAAGGAAAAAAAACTTGAAACAAAAAAAACTTGAAATTAAAGTAAACAAACAATCTTTGTTAATCTAGTCTAGATCTCTAAACCAACGCTCTGATACCACTGTATAGTTTCACTACGCACCATGCGACTGATCAACCACTTGGGTCGACCTCCTAGTGTACTTGGTTCGAACCATGACTGACCAAGAACATGAACTTGTTCTTGACCGGTTAAAACCAACTAGCTGATTTAATCCCTAAATGCGGAACTAGGATTAAACCTAATCCTTAAACCCTAAAGGATTGGGATGTTGGAGTTCTAGATTAGGTTAACAAGAAAGAAACCTTGTACGAAGAACTCGAATACACACATTGCTTGTGTGGTTCGTTCGACCATCAACCAAAGAACCCTAGGGTTCTTTGGCTGAATTCGTCCAAGAGGGGAGAAGGGAGAAAAGTGTTTCCCAAAACATACCTTGTTGATTGCTTAAGATAGATCCACTGATGATGAACAAATCGAGTGATCTTCTAGTTGATCTAAGCAATGAACTTGGATCTTCAAGACTTGAAGAACACGAAGAACACAAAGAACACAAAGACTTGTATTGGTGTGTGTATTCGGCCGAAGCCAAGGAGGAGGAGGGGAAGTATTTCGTGTGATGTTCTAAGGGAATGATTAGGTTTAAATGAAACCTTAAGCCTTCTATTTATAATAGAATAAGTTTCATTTAAGTCCTTCTAGTTTAATTAAGATTAGATCTTTAATTAAACTTTCCCTTTTACACTTCCACCCCTTATTGTTTAACTAGTTTATTATTGCTGCACTTAACTATTAAATGTCTAGTATTAATACACTAATAATTTGGTACCCATATACACGAATTATATACTTTTATTTATACTCTTAATAATTAATTATATAATAACCTTTATATAATTTATACAACAATATTATCCAATTACTATATGATTTAATAGCTTTAAATCATATCATGGATAATCTATAATTAACACATTGTATATTTAGTTAACTAGTAAATGTACAACTACTTGTATTAATTAGTTAGTTAAACTAATCTAGTAATAAGTTAAACTTAACTTAATACTTAACTGATTCATAATGACTATTATGAATCATTCCTCTTCGTAGTATCATTGCTTATCTTGCTCGTATTACATGCACTCACCGGTGTGACCCTGAAGTGTTTCGTAGGCATGGATGTATCATCATAGGTTGACTAACTGTGCACATAATTCCTTCACCCTATGAGGTCCATACTTGCTTATTTCATAAGATACATTTCTTATTTTATCGACATCACAATACTTTCATCTCTTATTTGACTTTAATACATAATTATTACTAGTCACATCATATTCATTTTCATATAAATTCGTTCTTTTCTTTTATTAGTAGATCTTACCAATAGATACTCATTACTACTTTATTAATATGGTTCATTAATATAGATTCCATATTTACTTAGTTTTTCATATTTACTTCCAAAATCATCAACCATACTAGACTTATTCTAGTATCACATTACACCTACTTTCTTATCATTTTCAGTCACTATCTTTATCAAAACATATATTAACAAAGACTCATAAAAGTATCATACGTAATTGTCAAAACTCTTTGCTATGTACTCAGTTTAAAAGTCTCATGTACTCACCTTAGCGATAGCTAAATCCATATCGTGTTTATCAACACGAATCCTTGCTTCCCGCCTTTAGAATGTCTCCAATATTTAGGTACTTGCAACCTATCAACATAATCATCACAATTCTAGTTATCATCTACAACTATACAACGTTACACCACCAATATCCATCCCCACTACCAAGTTCATCAATTTTGGTAGAAGACCATAAACCCTAGTTCATGGTTACTAACCCCATAACATAGATCTGATACAATACATGGTTCACACACTTCCTATGTGTGTTTTACACTTACCATCAACACATTAAGCCAAGCCTTTTGACAATATACCATTATCACCACTTTCCCCCAAATCAAGTTCATAAACTAGTTAGGAGATGAAATTTATCTTAGATCTTAGCTTAGATGCATAAATCCTCAAAGATGGTGAAGATCTTAGCCCAAGAACACCAAAATCGCCCCCAAGAGCTCTCAAATCGGCTGCACACTTTGTTGGGTGAGAAATGAGCAAAACCCTAGTTTTTCCCGTATTTATTACTGGCCTCGCATAGTTCGCGTTCGCGAACTCGAGTTCGCGTCGCGAACATCCCGTGCGTGAACTCCTCGCGTCGTGATCCTGGTCGTGAACTCCGATCATCAAAACCCAGAATTCTCTGCCCGAAGTTCACGAACGCGAACTATGGTTCGCGCCGTGAACTCCCCCGTGCAGCAAGGCTGCAACTTTTTGTTGCCTAGTTCGACCCGGTTTTGACCTTAACCATATCAAACGATGTCCAAATAACACGAAACCAATTCCTATAGGTTTTAAATGATTTATCCATATTTATCATATTTTCTTATAATTTATTTAACACGAAAATTCAGGTCGTTACAGCTTTGGTGTGCAAGAACGAGAAGAGGAAGAACTCTAGGAAGATTGTGACTTGCTGGAAGTATCGACAGTCTGGGCATGTGAAAAGAAATTGCTCGGGTGGAGCAGATGCGGCAAAGGGCTCCGAGTCAGCTAACATTGTCTATGTCATCTCCAATGGAGTTGAATTCTTTTGAGACGGTAGATCCTCATGGTTTGTCTGCGCCATGATAGAGGATGTGTTTAACGGATCCACGAGTTACACATGGGCATTGGTTTGGCAAGGATGCAAGACGTGTGGTGGAAAATGATGTCGATGGTTGATGAACTTCCGGGATAGCCAAACGGGGAAGTTGCACCATAAATGTTTCAGCAAGGTTTCGACATGTGCCATTGGGAAATTCTTAGAATTGCTATAATCTAAGTGGTGATACTCTTTTATGGTGGAGTATGATAGTTCTCTGATTTGAGAATTATGATTGTCGGTTTAGACAATATTTCTCTAAATGTGGAATGCATGTTTTTCCTTGTATTGTAGCCAATGTGGAGTTTGATGGAGATTTTGGCAAAAATAAAAGAAGGTTTTCATCCCACATTGGTAGAGTGAAGAAAGGTTGAGAATATTTCATGCCTATAAAAGGAGTTCAAGGCTTTGGTTTCAAAGTGCACCAATCAAATATACACTTTAAGTTTTTGATTCTTTTTTTCTAGTATCTCTTGTATGAGTAGGCAGTGGTGAGTCAAATCTTTGGAGAGTGTGAGAGTATTTGGGAGTTGGTTTGAAAGATTAGTCAATATGATTGTAATATTTTATCATATAGTGGAGTTTTTCTCTCTCGAGGCCCGTGGTTTTTCTGCAGTTTTGGAGTTTCCACGTAATTTTTGTGTTCATTTTTCTTTTCGTTTTTAGTAGGGCGGTGTTTGTTGGGAATTTTAAGACCACTTTCCCAACCATTTTTACCCTTGTCGTTGGAAGGGGCCATAGAGAAGTTTAAGACTTCCTCCGTATCAAAATAAGTGACACAAATTGGCTTACACGTTTTTTGATGTAAAAGATTAAAGTATAGATTAAAATAGATTAAAGTACATAATTAGTGGACAATGGGTCCCACTTTTCTTGAATAAAGTGATATTAATGAGTTTTAAAAGTAAAAGTAAGGGTATAAGGGTAATTTCACTTTATTAAAGTGGATAGTTAGTGGGTATGGGTCCCACTATTTTTACCAAATAAGGAAAGTTTTCAAAGTGTGTCACTTATTTTGATACACCTCAAAATGGAAAGTGTGTCACTTATTTTGATACGGATGAAGTATAATTTTCTAATAATAACAATATGCTTTTTTTAATTTGAACTTTCTTGTTAAAAATATAAAGTTTAAATTTAGCGAGGAAAGTTAAAAAAACAGGGTTAAGATCCGGTTACTTTTTGACTATTGTCTGTTTTAGCTAAATAAACGGTAACAGTGAAACCCCACACATTTCCCGTTTTCCGTCCAAACCACCCAATAACCGTTGACCGTTATATCTCCGGTCAGATGAACGGCCATCTTCCCTTCTTCTCCTTACTTCTCAGTCTCACTTTCCACATTACTCCGATGCTTTTTCATCCTTCCATCTACCTCCTTTTCACCTCCGGCTCCGGCCTGCCTACCTTCTTCTAACAATCTCTCACCTCAACATCAACTCCGGCACCGTCACCATCAGATCAATGGACAGTAACAACCACACCACACACAGTTCCCGGCACCACGGCGGAAGAGAAGACTGCTGGAATGAATCCGGAACCGAGACGTTGATCGAGTCTTGGGGTGACCGCTACCTTCAACTCAACCGTGGAAATCTACGTCAGAAGGACTGGAAAGATGTAGCTCACGCCGTTAACGCCAATCGTGACGAATTGAAGACGCCGAGAACTGATGTGCAGTGTAAGAACCGAATCGATACTTTAAAAAAGAAATACAAGCTTGAGAAATCGAAATTGACGCCGTCGAAATGGCCTTTTTTTCACCGGCTTGATGAGCTAATCGGAACTGTTAATAGTGTTTCCAGGAAGAAATTAAGCACTCCGAAATCAGCGTCCGTTAGTCTCACTGTTAAATCAAATCCGAAACCAAACCCTAAACCTAACCCTAATTTGAAAGCTATCGCGTACTCTGGTGGTTCGTCATCACACGCCGATAGTCTAAGCAGGATGGAGAGTGTGGATTTTGCAGAAGGAACGACGGCGTATAAGGAATTAGCTAGAGCGATTCTTAGGTTTGGGGAAGTTTATGAGCGAATTGAGAATTCAAAGCAGGAAGAAATGCTGAAATTGGAGAAACAGAGAATGGAATTCACTAAAGAACTTGAGTTTCAAAGGTTGAATATGTTCATGGAAACTCAACTTGAGCTTGAGAAGATGAAGAAAAAGAGGCCATCAGCTACAAATATGTTGAATACAGGTATAAAAACTGCTAGTAAAAAAGATCAAATTCTATCATATATAGCTTTGATTTCTGATGATATAATCAATTATTAGAAGCTAATTTTCATAATAAATCAATTTTGCATCATGTGTTTTACTACCATTAGTTGAAATTTGGATAATACTCAACTGCTTCTATGCCGAATTTGTGTCAAACAGGTCTTGTTAAGAAAAATAAGTGTTTATGAGCTGTTCGTGAACAATTCAATAACGAATACAAAACAATTTATATATATAATTATTTTGTATACTTCCTCCGTATCAAAATAAGTGACACACTTTCCATTTTGGGGTGTATCAAAATAAGTGACACACTTTGAAAACTTTCTTTATTTGGTAAAAATAGTGGGACCCATACCCACTAACTATCCACTTTAATAAAGTGAAATTACCCTTATACCCTTACTTTTACTTTTAAAACTCATTAATATCACTTTATTCAAGAAAAGTGGGACCCATTCTCCACTAACTATGTACTTTAATCTATTTTAACCTCTACTTTAATCTTTTATCTCAAAAACCGTGTAAGCCAATTTGTGTCACTTATTTTGATAGGAGGAAGTATTATTGTTTGTGTTTATTCATATAAGGGTTGTTTGGGAAAGCTTACTCACAAGGCTTTTAAGCTTATTAGTTTATGAAACTTAAAAATTTAAGCTTATTAAAGCTCAATAAGCTAATAAGCTTATGTAAGTTTTCCCTTCCTCCGATTTAAAATAAGTGATACACTTTTTATATTTGGGTGTATCAAAATAAGTGATACACTTTGAAAACTTACCTTATTTGGTAAAAAGTAAAGGGACCCACACCCACTAACTATCTACTTTAATAAAGTGAAATGACATCTTTACCCTTACTTTTACTTTTAAACATCATTAACCTCACTTTATTCAAAATTTGTGGGACCCATTCTCCACTAACTATCCAATTAATCTAATTTAATTATCATTGTCATATTTTGCCTCAAAACCCGTGAAACCAACAATGTATCACTTGTTTTAAATCGGAGGAAGTATAAAATACTTAAGATTTATAGTTATGGAACGTAAACAGACCTTAATAAACGCCTTAGCGAACGGATCATGAACAGTTCGCTGGATGTTTTTGTTTACACTCCTAATCAGAGTAACAGTAAATATGTCAATTTCAACAATGCCTTACTGATTTTCGGTCTCATATTTAGTTTGTTATAAATTTTAAACAATTTTGTTGGTTATAATTCTTTTAACAGGAAAGAAATCGGATGTATAATGAAGGGCAATTGTAAGAAGTCATGTAAAGACTCGCTCCAAAATGGGTATGTTTATTTAATTAATCTCTCAGTTATATTATATAGCATCTAGGTAACAAAATTGTTAGAGCAAATCACAGATCAACTTAGTACTGATGCTGCAGTTAGTGATAATTATGTTTATTACTGATGGGGCAGAAACATTTACTACTGATGAAGTTGATGCTGGTGTTCTCTATAACTTAGTTACTACTGATCATACAAAGATTGAAGATACTACTGATCATTGTAGTTACTACTGACGATGATTATGGACTTACTACTGATCACCAAGTTTACTACTGATGTTACTTATTTACTACTGGTGATTGGTTTTACTACTGATACGCGTTTATGGAACATATCAAGTCCGAGATCTTCGCAGAGATAGTTATAGAATGTAAATCAATGTATATCGTTTATAATTAGATGTAAATCGTATCCTAGAATAACTAGGGTAAATAGTTTAGCTTCAAGGACTTTTATATATAGTTCCTTACGAATTGTAAACGTACGTGTGTATTGTTAACTTGATAATATACATTGAAGCTTTTTGTGAAACTGTGTTCTTAATATTCTTACATATTGTTCTTACAGTTCATCGTTCTTAATACATTGATATAGTGTTGATCCGCTGCAACTTCTATCATCAAATAGATCTAAGGTGTTTATTAACTTGTTTATAGTTAATCGATCCTGACAAGTGGTATCAGAGCATATTGGTTCTAGATCTACTATTTGTTAAGAACAACAAAAAGTTTTAATCTTTAAAACACACACATTATTAATCATGACTGATAATAATGAAAGCACTCAGGCCAACAAAATTCCTATACTCACACCCAATAACTTTGGGATGTGGAAGAATCGTATTAAGCAATACATGCTTATTACAGATTATTCCATGTGGGAAGTCGTTTGTGAAGGAAACAAAACTGGTCAACTTCAAGCAAGTAGCTCTGCAACTGAGGCAGACAAACTTAAATGTGAGAAGGAGAAGAAAGATAAAGGCATCGAACTCAAAACTCTAAGCACTCTCTTACTGGCCATTCCTAATGATTATCAACATCTCTTTGTTGAATATGATGATGCAAAAATACTATGGGAAGCACTGGAGAAGAGATTTGTTGGGACAAAGAGCACCAAGAGGAATATGAAGTCTGTTCTAAAACAAGACTTTGAAAATTTCAAAGGAAAGCCCAATGAAACACTCACTCAAGTGTTTGACAGATTCAACAAACTAATTGGTGAACTCAACCAAGTTGGTGTAAAGATGGATCAAGAGGATGTCAACATGAAGTTTCTAAGGTCTCTTAGTGAAGAATGGGCCATGTACACAGTGGTGTACAGACAAAGAGATGCTTTAGAAGAAAAGGAGTTAGATGAACTCTATAATGATCTCAGAGTGTTTGAAACTGAGGTAAATCACAAAAACCCTTCTATTTCTTCTAACAATGCTGCTTTTGTGTCTAGTACAGGTCAAGGACAAGAAACCTCCACAGGAAAGGCTGCAGATTCTGAGGATACTGCAAGAGAATCCTTCTTCACTAGTCATGTGCATACTGCATTGATTAGTGATGACTTGGAACAACTGAATCCAGATGATCTTGAGGAGATGGATCTTAAATGGCAGATGGCTATGCTGAGCCTAAGGACCAAAAGATTCCTAAAAAGAACTGGAAGAACAAGCCTCAATTTCAACAAAGGTGACAAAGCAGGATTTGACAAAACTAAAGTCAAGTGTTACAACTGTAACAACCTTGGTCACTTTGCAAAAGAATGTCCTCAACCAGACAAAAGATCAAAATCAACTGCTCTTGTGTCACAACAAGGACAAGGATATGACTGGAGCTTCCAAGCAGAAGAGCATGCTCAAAATCAAGCTCTCATGGCCTTTACTGACAACAAAACTGAGGTAAAATCTAAACCTTGTACTCCTGAATGTGCTAAAATTATTAAAAATCTAGAAAAAGAACACAATAAATTAAATGAAGATTTAGCAAAAGCAATCAGAAGAAATCATGAGTTTGATGGGGTGATTGCTGATCAAGAACATCAAATAAAGGTGTACAAGATGATTGATCAACGGATCAAGGAAGAATTACTTCAAGCTGTGGATGAGAAAGAGTTTTATGAAACAAAAAATAAAGAACTAACAAGTAAAATAGAAGAATGTCAGCTTGAAATTGAACAAAATAAATTAACAATTAAAAAGTTTGAAAGAAGCACTAAAATTCTTGATGAATTAACTAATAGTCAAACTACAGAAAAGGTTGTTCATGGGGTGGGATATCATGCTGTACCACCTCCATATAAAATTATTCCACCTCTTAAAAACAGTTCAGAAAGAATCATTAATGAATTAAAAACTGAAAATCAAACTGAATCATCTAATGAAACATCTGAATCAAATAATTCTTCTGATGATGAACAATCAATTGAATTTACTATATCTCAAAGTGAATCACCAAAATCAATTGATACAAGTTTTCACACAGCTCAAAGTCCAAATGAATCTCCCAAATATAATGCAAATAATGTACCAAAAATTTTAACAAGGGGGAATGAAAGAAATAAAACACAACTCTTAGACCAAAAAATACCTGAAGGTGCTAAAAATAAGAAACTAAGATGTGTTATATGCAATAAAATGAACCATTTAGCAAAGGATTGTCACTACAATCCAATAAACTGCAAAGAGTTAAAAGAATTTAAAGTTCTTAAAGAAAATGCTAAAACTCAAAAGTTAAAAGTTACTACTGGTCATTCAGTAGTAAATAAAATTAAAAATCCAATTGTTGAAGATCCAAGATTTGGAAGAAGTAAACCAAGGTTTGTTCAAAACAGAAGAGCTGGAAGCCCAAAGTACAGCAATTACTTCAAGAATAATGGAAAATCCAATCAAAATAAACAATATTTTAAATTTTCCAACACCAGTAGAAACTCTAACAAATTTACTACTGGTGTTAACCCTAATTATAATGCTGTATGGTACCAGTACAAGAATACTACTGGTAATAACCCTAATTTCAAAAATACTACTGCTCCCAAAACAAATTTCAAAAACACTACTGGTGTTAACTCTAAAAACACTACTGGTCATTCTAAACATGGTAAGTACCCAAATACTACTGGTCCATCAGTAGTAAAGTATTCAAAAGCTAAAAACAATGGGTATAAACCAAGATCAGTAGGAAATTCTTACACCAGTAATAACTACAAAAGGACAGTAGTAAAACAAAATACCAGTAATAAACAAGTATGGGTACCAAAAGTCTTCAAAGTTAAATCCCCAAAAGCTCATTTCTCAAAGGATGAACCCAAGACATATAAAGCTTGGGTTCCCAAACTTAACTAATCCTTTACTCACTTGTGCAGAGCATTCAGATCCCAGAAGAAGGAAGAACATGGCATATTGATAGTGGATGCTCAAGGCACATGACTGGAAATCTGCAAATTCTTAAAGATTTCAAGTTATTTGATGGAGGATATGTGGCATTTGGTGAGAATCCCCAGGGAGGTAAGATTACAGGTAAAGGTACTGTTACTAATGGAAAAATTACCTTTGATGATGTACTTTATGTAGCTGAACTAAAATACAATCTTGTCAGTGTGTCTCAAGTTTGTGATAAAAAGAACAAGATTCTGTTCACAGACATTGAGTGCATCATTCTTTCTCCTGAGTTTATTTTAGATGAAAAATATGTTGTTTTAAGAACTCCAAGGAGAAACAATGTGTATTGCCTGGATATAGGGGGAGAACTCATTTCTACAAATGAGGTCAACTGTTTTATATCCAAGGCAAACACCACTGAATCAGAACTTTGGCATAGAAGGATGTGTCACACAAATTTTAAAAACATGAATAATTTAGTAAAAAGAAATCTGGTCATTGGACTACCTCAAAAACAATTCATGTGTGATCATCACTGTGTTGCATGCCTAAAAGGTAAACAACATAAGACTTCTCATAAGTCCAAAACTGTGAACTCTATTTCCGTTCCTTTACAGCTCTTACATATGGACCTTTTTGGACCAACAAATGTAATGAGTATTGGAAAGAAACAATATTGTCTTGTTATTACTGATGACTTTTCCAGATATACATGGGTTTTCTTTCTCAGGACAAAGGATGAAACAAGTGAACTCATAAAGAACTTAATTGTCAAACTGGAAAACACATCTGATCAAAAAGTGAAAGCCATAAGATGTGATAATGGCACAGAATTTAAAAATACTAACTTAATTAACTTTTGTGATCTGAAAGGTATTGACAGACAATACAGCTCACCTAGAACTCCACAACAAAATGGTGTAGCTGAAAGAAGGAATAGAACCATCATTGAAGCAGCAAGATCAATGCTTGCAGACTCAAAATTACCAATTACTTTTTGGGCAGAAGCTGTTAATACTGCTTGTTATGTTCAAAACAGAGTATTAATAGTGAAGCCACATTTTAAAACACCATATGAACTTTTCAATAAAAGAAAACCTTCTATAAGTTTCTTAAAATCATTTGGTTGTCCTTGTACTATTTTGATTACAAGAGAACAAATTGGTAAGTTTGACTGCAAAGCTGATGATGGAATCTTTGTGGGATACTCTACTCAAAGCAAATCATACAGAGTATTCAACAAAAGACTAAGGATAATTGAAGAAAGCATCAATGTATCCTTTAATGAAAATGTACCTAATGAACAAGGAAATGGTCCAGATTGGCTATTTGACATAGACAATCTAACCAAATCCTTTAATGTTAATATGAATTTCAATGCAGGTAATTCAAATTGTCTTAATCAAAAAGAAGGAACATCATCTGTTAGTACTGGTCAAGAAAAGATGAGATACATAGTTGTTGATACTCCTCCCATAGTTAATACTGATGTCAGTAATAACTCAAATTTTGAAAGCAGTAGTAACTCTGAGAATGAAGTCAGGAGTAATTCCACTACTACTGGTACCAGTAATAGTACTGAAGATACTACTGGTCCCAACTATAACCTAGATTCTCAAGATACTACTGATACCAGTAACAACTTCAATACTACTGATCTCAATGAAGATGATAGCAGTAGTAACTCTGACCAAGATAATGATGAACCAAATACTAATGACAATGAAGGATCTCAAGAAGAACAACTACCTGAGGCAAATGAGTCCAACCTTGAAAATCAACTAGTGGTTGATAAAGCTACAACAACAAGGACTCAAAAGAACCATCCTTTAGACCTTGTTCTAAGTGATGTTAACTCACCACTTCAAACAAGAAGCAAATTAAACAAAAGTTTAACTGCAAATATGTGTAATATAAGCTTAATTGCTAATGAATGTATGTATGAATGCTTTCTGTCTCAGGATGAGCCAAAGAAGATCCAACAAGCAATGAAGGACTCAAACTGGATTGAGGCAATGCAAGAGGAACTCCTTCAATTTAAATTACAAGCTGTTTGGACACTTGTACCTCTACCCAAAGGAAAAAGAGCCATTGGAACAAGATGGATATTCAGAAACAAGAAAGATGAAAGAGGTATAGTGATCAAGAATAAAGCCAGACTTGTAGCCCAAGGATACACTCAAGAAGAAGGTATAGACTATGATGAAGTATATGCTCCTGTTGCCAGAATTGAAGCAATAAGAATATTCCTAGCATATGCTTCATTCAAAAGGTTTAAAGTCTATCAAATGGATGTGAAGAGTGCTTTCCTGTATGGGAAGATTGAAGAAGAAGTTTATGTTTGCCAACCTCCAGGTTTTGAAGATCCAAAACATGGTGATTATGTGTTTAAATTGGATAAAGCTCTATATGGCCTACATCAGGCACCAAGAGCATGGTATGACACACTATCATCATACTTATTAAAGAACAATTTCAAAAGAGGAGCCATTGATAAAACTCTATTCACAAAGAAAGTCAAAGATGATATACTACTGGTACAAATCTATGTAGACGATATCATCTTTGGCTCAACCAATGATTTATTATGCAAAGAATTTGAAGAACTGATGCAGATTAAATTCAAGATGAGCTCCATGGGTCCAATGAACTTCTTCCTTGGACTCCAAGTCAGTCAAAGAACTGATGGTATTTTGATAAATCAATCAAAATATGTCAAAGACATCTTGGAAAAGTTTGACTTGAAAGACAGTAAAAGTGCTAGTACACCAATGGAAACACACAAACACCTACATCCTGATGTTGAGGGGGAGGATGTAGATGAACACTTATATAGATCAATGATAGGATCGTTGATGTACTTAACTGCATCAAGACCTGACATTATGTATAGTGTTTGTGTGTGTGCAAGATATCAAGCAAGACCCAAAGAACTACACTTGCAGGCTGTTAAAAGAATATTCAGATACTTGAAAGGCAAACCATCACTAGGTCTATGGTATCCACATGACTCACCCTTTGAACTAATAGCCTATACAGATAGTGACTATGGAGGTGAATGTCAAGATAGAAAGTCCACTACTGGTGGATGTCAATTCTTTGGATCAAGACTAGTGTCATGGCAATGTAAGAAGCAAACAAATGTATCAACATCTACTGCTGAAGCAGAATATGTAGCTGCATCTGCTTGCTGTGCTCAAGTTCTATGGATTCAAAATCAGCTTCTAGACTTTGGTATCTCTATCCTTAAAACTCCTATTTTTATTGATAATCAAAGTGCTATTAGTATTGTGAATAATCCAGTAAAACATTCAAAAACTAAACACATTGAAATAAGATTTCACTTTATAAGAGATTGTAATGAAAAGAAATTAATCAAAGTAGTTAAAATCCATACTGATGATCAATTAGCAGATCTTTTTACAAAAGCATTTGATGTAGGAAGATTCAACTTCTTGGTCAGTAGTATTGGAATGATTTTAATAACTTAAAATCTCACTTAAAAATTATGTGTAAAGTTAGTGTTGTAAAATATTATTTTCTTAAGTGTTTTACTACTAGTATTGCTGTACTACTGGTGTGAAAGTGTATGCACAAAATACTACTGATAGTTCATTACTACTGGTGTATTTTAGGTTTACACAGATACTACTGGTAAGTCAGTACTACTGGTATTCACATATACTACTGGTCTTGTGTGGTAATGGTTACTACTGATGTCTATAATTACTACTGATGTCAAAATCCTTAGTCATTACTGATATTAGTAGATACTACTGACGTTTTACTACTGATATCTTATTTACTACTGGTCTTTCATAAACACAATTACCAAACTAACCCCCATGAAAATAACCGTTATGTTATGATTCGAAGGCTATTTTCGTAGTTTTGCAGGTTTAATCGAAAGATATAAAAGGCGGCAGATGATTAATTTAGCATTATCTTCACTTCGATTCTCTAAACACCTCTCGATAAACCCTAGTTTACGATCAAAAACTCTTCATCACTAACAAAATTCTTGCAAAAACTCAAAAACAATGGCAACTTTACAAACTCTCGATGTGCAAACCGATCTTAAATACTCAGAATTTCACAACATGGTTGCATTTTTAAAGAATCCCGACGGAACAAAAGATTTCCGTCCAATCGTAAAATTCTTGAGAAATTCGTATATACAGTTTGCCTTAACTGTAAAGCCGAAGGCATACCAACAGCACTTGGTGGATTTCTGGACCAATGCTGAGCGAACAGAAGGAACCACATCATCAATGATAAAATCGAAAGTAGATGGAAAGTACATCACTGTATCTGAACAATCAATCAGACATCATCTACAACTTCATGATGATTCAGGTATGAATACTCTTCCTAAGGAATACATTGCTGATACTTTAAATAAAATGGGGTATGAAGGCAGACTTAATATTGTAACTTTTCAAAAAGGCCTTCTATCCCCACAATGGAAATTTCTGGTTCATACCATTCAGCATTGTATTTCTCCTAAAAGAAGTACTTGGAATGAGTTTAACAAGGCAATAGCATCTGCTGTTGTATGTTTATGCACAGACCAAGTATTCAATTTTTCTAATATGATTTTTGATGGTATGTTGGGAAATCTTAGTTCTTCTAAATTTTTAATGTATCCCAGATTTCTACAACATATCATAAACTGTGAATTACAAAACTTGTCAACTCCTAAAAACATTTTTGTATTACCTGAGTTGAACAAGAAAGTTTTCTCAAACATGAGAAAACAATTTAAATTTTCCGGGAAGGAAACCCCTTTGTTTCCAAACATGATCAAAGATCAACCAAATATTGGAGAAGGTTCAACCATTGCTACAACCCAAGTTGAACCTCAACCCACTCCATCACCCCCACATACAGCCCAAACACCACCCCATATAGCCACTCAATCACCAACTCAAACAGAAGTCCTGAATGTGTCCCAGGAACTTGATATAAATCTGCAGAGTGCTACTCTTCACTCTGTAGAAGACCTACCAGACAAAACCAAAAATATATCTACAATCTATAAAAGAAAGAAATCTTTAAAGGACACCAGGGGACAAATCGAGTCACACCCCAGGCTCAAAGAGTTGTCCTCCAAGGAGGAGAGAGGACATGAGGGGAGGGCTTTCACTACTGATGCCCCAAAGGTGGGTGCACAGGACAGTGAAAACATCATTAGGACCCAAACCTCGGCAACTTTGAGTGATGACTCTTTTGAGGAATTACTCAAAGGACCCCGGTGCCAAGAAACCACAAGGGGGGGCATCTCTGCTTCTTCTAGGAAGAAGAGAATGTCTAAAAGACCCAATGAATCACCAAGCAGTGATGAGGGCAGATCTGTGGAATTGATGGAAAGGAAGGAAAACCTTAAAACCAATGTACCTGTTAGTAAGCCCGATGATCTTGCTAGATGGAGTGAGGGCAGTATTAAAATCCAACAATTGACGGATAAAGTGGATTCCTTGGAATCCACTGTACAAGATTGTCTTTATTACCAAACAAATCAAGGAAAAACTATGGCTGCTATGAAAAGAAATGTCAATATCATCAACAAAAGAATGAGACAATATGAACTTAGGCTTCATCAACAATCAAAGCTTATCAGAAAATTGAAAAAGAGGATTGATGATAGTGAGGCTCCTCCAGTTGAGCTCACTAAGGGGGAGAAGGATAACATACAGACAATGATTGATGAATCCATTGCAGCAGCAGCTTCCTCCCTCTTGAATTTAAAAGAAACAGAAGTTGATGAAGGCCCAGAGATGATGATTACAGAAGATGAGCCAATTACTACTGCTACAATGGAAGAACAAGTTGAAACAGAGATACCAGTAGTAACTCCTACTACTGATGATATAGCAGTAGTAAGTCAAGAAGAGGAATTAACTGAACTAAACACTACTGATGCCCTATCAGTAGTAACTCCTGAAATAACACCAGTAGTAACTACTCTGGTTACTACTGATGAGGAAGAACTACAATTTCCTGAACTCATTGATGCTAGGAGACATGTCATCATTACCAAACCACCAACACCTGATCAACCACTTATCATACCTGACATTGATGATAATGTGAATTGGTTTGAGGTTGATGAATGCTCACTTCCTCCACATCCAAAAATACTTCAACAAAATGAAATTAGATCATTTTCTCCCTCTGTTATAATAAGAGGAATACCAGACATGAAGTATATTCCACCTCCACCTACAGCACATATTGGAAAGGGTAAAGAAGTATATGATGAAGATTACCCTAACAGAGCTCTTGGTCATTACATGGTAAACAAGATTAATCTGGTGAGAGCTGATAAACAAGATAAATGGAAGGTGAAGGATAAAAGATATTGGGAGAAAGTAGCTGAATATCAAGCTCTTGAAAAGAAGAAAAATCAAAGAGAAATTCCTGTTAAATTACCTGTTCAAGTTAAAGATGTTCAGATAGAAGCCCAAGAAGCAGAGTTCAAAAGGCTTAGAAAAGTAGAAGAAGAACATCTAAATTGTCTTGAAGATCTTGTAGCAGAATGCAAAAGAACAAAAGGTGATTTACCAGATGATATATTTGAACAAAAGTCTCTTATGATAGACTTTCTAAAGACAAAAGGTCACAGTGCAAAATCTTTTGGAAGAATGAAGATGACAACCATAATTGAAAAATACTGTACTGCAAAAAGAAAAGATTTAATTGAACAAGAGGCTGAAGAAGAAAAGAAATTGAAATCAGCAAAAACCTTAATCCCAATAAGTCCAAATTTAATTAAAGATAATAGTGTGTCTACTATTGGTGAATCCTCATCTGCTCAGACAAAGAAAAGAAAGAATGAAGCTCAAGAACAGAGTTTTCAAAAGAAAGCAAAACAAGAAAAAATTATACCTGTTCTTGAAGTACCTGTTGCTCCACTTCAAAATAACCCAATACTAAACTGGAAAGTCTTGCCCAATAATGTTCTATTAGTTGTAAGGGAAGACAAAATCATTCAAAAGTTTACTGGATGGTTACCTTTGATCAGATCCTGTACAAGAAGTGATGTGATTAAACTTCTGATCATTGGAAAACCAAGAATGTCAAAGAAATCTTGGAAAGAATCTGGAGCTGGATACTTAACAAGAATGATTGATGCAGCTTTTTATCCAGATAAATATCCAAAGTTATTTACAAATCCAGAAAATGTGTATGCATGGAATGTTCTTCCAACTTGCAATATGTATTTCTTTGAAAGATCAAGTAAAAATTGTGAGTTGTACTTATATGAAAGAGAATATCCTCATTCAGAAAAGGAAATGTATCAGATATTCATCAACACTCTAATGAAGCCCTTTGATGCAGTTATGTTCCAAAATAAATTGAATTATTTTACCAAGAAGAACAGCAAATACATAATTGAACAAAGACTTCAACAAAATCAAAGAACATTAGAAAGAAGAAAGAAAGAAGAAGAAGAACAGAAGAAAACTTGATTGATTAAAGGATAATCAATAAGTTTAGGGGGAGATTGTTAGAGCAAATCACAGATCAACTTAGTACTGATGCTGCAGTTAGTGATAATTATGTTTATTACTGATGGGGCAGAAACATTTACTACTGATGAAGTTGATGCTGGTGTTCTCTATAACTTAGTTACTACTGATCATACAAAGATTGAAGATACTACTGATCATTGTAGTTACTACTGACGATGATTATGGACTTACTACTGATCACCAAGTTTACTACTGATGTTACTTATTTACTACTGGTGATTGGTTTTACTACTGATACGCGTTTATGGAACATATCAAGTCCGAGATCTTCGCAGAGATAGTTATAGAATGTAAATCAATGTATATCGTTTATAATTAGATGTAAATCGTATCCTAGAATAACTAGGGTAAATAGTTTAGCTTCAAGGACTTTTATATATAGTTCCTTACGAATTGTAAACGTACGTGTGTATTGTTAACTTGATAATATACATTGAAGCTTTTTGTGAAACTGTGTTCTTAATATTCTTACATATTGTTCTTACAGTTCATCGTTCTTAATACATTGATATAGTGTTGATCCGCTGCAACTTCTATCATCAAATAGATCTAAGGTGTTTATTAACTTGTTTATAGTTAATCGATCCTGACAAAAATTAATTTAGACATGATAATTAATGCATGCTAAATTACTTATTAATTGTCACTGTATTTTCTTGTATATAAAGCCTTGTGTATTGAATAGTCACGCTAAATTTAATTCTGTGTGTTATCTCTTCAAAACTGAAAGTGACACCATTGGCATGGAAGCTTCAGCTATACCAGTTGAGAACTTCGGTTAGCCAAATAATGAAGGGAATAATATAGTGGGCCCAATTGTGTATTATAATGTGTGGGCCTAAAAATAATAAGTGAACATGTATTCTTGTCAAGAATGTGTCAGTTTGAGTTTAGCTGACATGACTCTGATAGTTAGTTGCGGTCACGTTTGGAAAAGCTTTTATAACCAGTTTTATGATCCTAAGACCGGTGCTAACGTTGTTTGCACTGCGGCGTTACAAAGCCAACTTAGGTTGGTGCTTTGGTTTGACGAACGAAGAAGATATTGGAAATGTTGAGTATTTTATACTTCGTATATGTACTTCCTCCGATACAAAATAAGTGATACACTTTCTATAAATGCGTGATTCAAAATAAGTGCTACACTTTGAAAAATTACCTTATTTGACAAAAAATAGTAGGACCCATACCCACTAACTATCTACTTTAACAAAGTGAAATGACTCATTTACCCTTACTTTTTATTTTTAAATATCATTAACCCCACTTTTTTCAAAATGTGTGGGACCCATTATCCACTAGTCATTCAATTAATCTAATTTAACCATCCTTATAATCTTTTGCCTCAAAAACCGTGAAACCCAAAGTGTATCACTTATTTTGAATCGGAGGAAGTATTATTTTGTGTAGAGGTGCACGACATAACCGGTTTGCAACCGGTTCGTGATCGGTTTCAACCTCATCACACCGGATGAGTTCACAAACCTTGATTTTTTTGTTAATGTATACGTTAGAAGCGGTTTGAACTCGGTCCGAACCAGTTTCAACGGTTTAGAACCGGGTTAAAACGATTTTTTTTTTTTTTACCCAAACTGGTTTTAAACAAGCTTGAATCAATTTGAATTGTGAACCGGCTTGGTTTATGGTTCAATCCGGTTTGTGCATCTCTAATTTTATATTGTGTGGGCTAAAAAATTAAAGTGAATATGTATTATGTGACATGTAAAAAACAGAAATATTAGTGTTGGTATACTGAAATATATAAATCAGTAAAACCACATATAAGACATAAAGCCTAAATTTAAATCAAGTGACTCCATTTATATGTTACATGTCACTTATTCCTAAATCTACCATCTCGGGACAACACTATCATTCTAAGCAATGTATAACATAACAATATACAATAAAGTTCAAGTAACACGCAAAAAGATATGATTTATTGATACAATTGATCTTTCCTAGAAATAATCATATTCGAAGTGACTAATCATCTATTTGTAATAAAAAAAAGGTTGTATTTTATTTTTGTTAATATTAAACTTCCACCTCGCAAACACTTGCCTATTTATGGGTCACTTCTAAAATTCCATGATCCATTCCACACGTCCATTTTATTGGACCGTGAACCATACGTAAATGTGATGATAGCATTAGTTAATGGAGAATGACAGTTGGTAAATTATCTGTAACAAACTTTGAAATATAAAATAAGTTAATTGTCTATCTTAAGAGTTTTTTCTTTTTTTATGTACACAACTATTCTTTTAATAGATTTTGTTGTACACAAACATCAATGCATCTATAATACTTCCTCCGTATCAAAATAAGTGACACAAATTGGCTTACACGGTTTTTGAGATAAAAGATTAAAGTAGAGGTTAAAATAGATTAAAGTACATAGTTAGTGGAGAATGGGTCCCACTTTTCTTGAATAAAGTGATATTAATGAGTTTTAAAAGTAAAAGTAAGGGTATAAGGGTAATTTCACTTTATTAAAGTGGATAGTTAGTGGGTATGGGTCCCACTATCTTTACCAAATAAAGAAAGTTTTCAAAGTGTGTCACTTATTTTGATACACCCCAAAATGAAAAGTGTGTCACTTATTTTGATACGGAGGAAGTATACAGTATGATAAAATTCGATCAACTCGGCCAAATAAATGCCGAGTACCATGTACTTGATAGTTTGTCGAGTCAAGTTACTCCAAATCGGTCCAATAGTTTCGATTAGAATTAGATCAAAATTCGCCTAACTTGATTAAAAGGATTATGAAACAAAAAGTATGTGATAAATATTGCATTTAAACCGGTCAAAAAGTAGTTCTAATCTCTAGTTTGTTCCTAGATAAAATCATATGAATTGTGTTTATTCCTAGATAAAATTATATGAATTGTGAGAAAACGCCAACATAATTCTACTTTATTTGTTTTAAAAAACCCATAGTTTGAGTTTACGTAATATACTATACGAGTATATTTTAAATTTATATAGATAAAAAAAAGGTTAATTAAAAAATAATTTTTTTTAATAATTATCTTAAGTAAATTAACATGCATTTGATTTAGAACTTTATCCGTATTGTAATAATTATCTTAAGCAAATTAGCATGCATTTGATTTAGAACTTTAATCCGTACTTTAGTATTAAAAACTACGACTTCTTAATAATTAATTTTTTTATAAACTAAAAAATCTCTAAAAACTACAAGCCAATACAAATTAAATTTCACTATTGATATACATTAAATGCAAAATAAAAACAAATGAAAGTAATTCTATTAAATACAATGTTTTAAAAACATATCATATTGTTAGTCTCTTAAATCTTAATTTTTATAACACTACTTATATAGTACTAACAAAAAAACTTCAACTGGAACCGAAAATTTTCTATAAGTTTATTTTAAGTCAGTTGTATAATAATAAAAATAAACCATGATAATTATCTGATTCTTCCCACCAATACATGGTAATTAATATAAGATTTTTCTAATATATTTGAAGACACATAATATCAAATATTAAATATCATTTTTACCCTTTATTAATTTCTAAAATCCTTTTCTCATTATAGCAATGATAAAATTAATTTAGCACGAAATAGTAAATGACTCATTATTACTTTATATTTTACATTGAATAAGAAAATTCATGTTCATTTATTATTTCATATCATTTGCTAATACATCACATCTATATATATACATAAAGAAAAGAATGAGTTCCACTTTTGAAGTTGCATTAATTACCATCTATTATAAATTGAGTTCCATTTTGATGTTTTATGATTAATCTATTAAAAATCATGTTAATAAAGATTGAGAAACTCAAGAATTGTAAAATCAAGAGTTATAAATTATAGTATTGAATTCATTTTAATAATAATTTGACAACTCACTTAATTGTAAGATCAAGAGTTTTGAAATAGATATAAATAATAAAAATAATAAAAAGTTCATTAAAAATGACTTTTCAAGTGTTATGAATCTTACACATTATGGTCTATAAATACTCATTTTTATGGTGCAAAAATTTTAACACTCTAAATGTGCATCCAAAAGAAACATCTAACAAGTGGAGTCAACAAGAAAGACCTTTAGAGATGAGGTGTTTATGCTATTGTTTTAAAGAGAGTATGTTTGTTGTTTTTGTTTAAAATTACACAACCTCTTTTGTATATGTATAAAATTATTATTCGTTGTTTATGTACATTTTGTATAAAAATAATATTATATAATGATCTAATAGTTATCATTATAGTATATGATATTGTGTGTAATATTATCACACAAAATTAATTTAAGATGGATGTGTTATCATGCTAATGGTTACAGTTGTTGTTCATTTGATTTGTTATTTTATTTTTAATCCAATTAATATATTTTGATTTGATGTTGTAACATTTAATTCCATAATTGAGTTCCGTTTTGATATTGTATATATTATAATATTATATAAATCATTCTAGTAAAGATTGAGAAACTCAAAAGTTGTAAAATCAAAAGTTTTAACATAAATTATAGTAATGAATTCATTTTAATAATAATTTGACAAACTCACTAAATTGTAGTTGTAAAATCAAAAGTTTTGACATTAGTTATAGTGATGAATTCATTTTAATAATAATCTGACAAACTCACTAAATTGTAAGACCAAAAATTTTGAAACAGATATAATTAATGATAGTGATAAAAAAGTTCAATAAAATAGGATTTTTAAAGTATTATGAATCTTACACATTAGAATCTATAAATACACATTTTCATGTTGCAAAAATTTTAGCACTCTAAAAGTGCATTCAAAAGAAACATCTAACAAGTAGAGTCAACAACAAATACATTTACGGAAAATGATTATGAGTAATGAACTCATGTATGGTTAGTTATAAATATGATTAATAAACTAATAAATCTACCAAATTGTTATATCGACGGATTCCTAACGTAGCAAATTGTTATATAATAAAAATTGATTTCTATGTACGAAGTAACATTAAGTTCTAAACAATCAAATTGTCATATCAAAAGTCTTGAAATTATTATTAATAAATTAATATAAATAATAAACTCATGTATGTTTATAATAAAAACTAATAAATCGACCAATCAAGACGTTTAAAACAATTATTAGTAAATGATTATGAGTTAGATAAACTCATGTATGATTTGCTCTAAATATTATTAATAAATTAATAATTATTAGTAAAGAATTCTTAATGTATCAAAGGGAAAGTCAGTTTTAACGTATCAATTCAATCGACCATAATTTTGGGGTTAAAATGGAATAATAAAGATTTAACCTCTATATTTAACCCTTTTTAATAGTTTTTTTTTTGTTATAAACACACAAAATAATTCTAATTATTTATTAACTATTAAATTTATGTTGCAAAGAAATAACTTACATTTATCCCTTTTTAATAATCTTTTACATATTGATTTTTAGGAACTACTAAATAACTGGCATCGATTGAAACGATGATGATGTTGTTACTTTGCCTTTTTCCCATACACACTTTGCTTAATTATTAGATGACCCAATATCAGAGCTCACCATGTTAGCAATCACGATTTTGTGTTTTTCCTGTGACACTAATACAATGTATGCGATATTGTTTACGTTCAAAATAATTCATTATAATGAACGAAGCCCGTGCATCGCACGGGCCATGTTGTCTCGTATTAAAAAAAAAAAAAAACTTATCAATAAGGATATATGGCTTAGTAGTATAATATTTATTCTATCTTTATAATAAAGAGTTGAAGTTATAATGTGAACATATATGATACTCCCTCCGGCCCACAAAAAAGTTTACATTTCTCACTAAATTTTTGTCCCAAAAAAAGTTTACATTTTTCACTAAATTTTTGTCCCACAAAAAAGTTTACATTTCTCATATTTGATAGACCCCACATAATAAAATATTATTATTACTAAGAACTTCACCATTAATATCCACTAACTATATTTCTCTCTCCAATTCAACTTTATATATTAATCAAAAGTATTACTAGTGACCCACCACTAACTATCACCTAAAATCTTGTGCTCAAAAGAAATGTAAACTTCTTTGTGGGAGGGAGGAAATATTTATTAATGAATTACGAATTGCAAATTTGCAATTGAAAAAACAAATTTAGATCCAAAATCTTGATTAAAAAAAGGTAAACACTTAAAAAAAGACTACGGGGTAAGATAGTAAAATTGCAAAATAAAAATAGAAAAGAAGGTTCAAAATTAATTGGGTGTGATGTTTGCATCGGAGTTGTTCAACGCGGAAAGCCTACCCTGTATCTGAATTCTATCGCCTTTCTAGATCCAATTAAACTCCGGTGACGGCCGACGGTTCTTCACGATCTCCGGCAACCACAACAACCAATCTCACTTTTCTTCTTAATTTACTAATTATATCCTTCTTTCTGTTAATCTATTCGATTGAAGCTGTCACTTAATTTATACTCATCCGTCGAGATCCAAAGTTCTTCTGTACTCATTAATCAGAGGAACCTCATTGCTGTTGGTTCTGTAAGTATTCATAAATCTAATTTCGTTTTTATAATTTAGTTTTATTACTCGTTACTATGAGATCTGAGTTTTTGAATCTTCGAATTTTATGATGTGGTATGGTATTTTGAATTTTGATTGTCGGCATTAGGTTATTGACATTTATGAATTTAGTTATGGTTAACCGAAATGGTGGAAGATAAGATTTAGAAGATGAAGATTGCACATGCTAGAGTAAAATTTGAAGTTTTAGAATCATTTGATGTATAATTTAGAGGTTTTGTGATCATTCGATGAATCAAAAGTAACAAAAAGGAGACTTGGTCAGTTAGCACCAAAAAGTAACATTTGAGACTCAAAGGTAGTAAGATTTGATCTCATTTACAGGTTCTGTGTGTTGACATCATTGAAAATTGCATCCAAAAACATTTTGAAAAAAATAAAAGTCACAGATTTGGGCACATAAACGAGATTTGTTCAAAAATTTGTCAATTCTAAAACTCCTTGAATTTGTGATCAATATGAACTTCTTTACCAATTTAATTTTTACAGGTGAACGAACACATGTATTTAACTGTCAATTCAATTTCTATCGATGCATAGAAACATGAAAAGTTGTGTTTTTATAAAGGGGAAATGCCATATTAGATGACCTTAAATCTTCCAAATTCCTACAGAAATGGCATTTAATGGAATTAAAGAAATCTTTTCTTCTGCAACAAACAATTTCTCATCTCCAAAATCATCTTCTAAACCACCATTAAGTGGGACCCCTGTTCATGGCTACGGTTTTCCAAATTCTAGACACAAAAATCTCCTAAGATTATCATCATCTTTACAAGATTTTTCAGCTTATAATAGACTTGATCCAGAAGATGGCAATTTCACCCCTGAAAATTCATCAAATAACAACAATTCATCAAATTCAAACCAACATCTTACACGAGAAAACGGTGGAATAACTTTTTCAAAAGAAAAACCACCATCATCATCATCACAAACAAGTGTAAGACGAAAATGGTCTCTAGTAATCACAGTTTTACTCTGCTTACTGTTGTTGGCTTTTGTTATATACGGGTCACTGTATCTATACTCCAATTGGGCCCACGGGTCGGCCCGTTTCTACATTGTTCTCGATTGTGGTAGTACGGGTACTCGTGTATATGTCTACCAAGCTTCAATAAACCATAAAAAAACCACAAATCTTCCAATTTTGTTAAAATCGGTACCCGAAGATTTGCAATTCCAAAAAAACCCGAGTCCTCAAAGCGGGCGGGCTTATAACCGTATGGAAACCGAACCCGGTTTTGACAAACTTGTTCATAATTCATCTGGTTTAAAGCACGCGATAAAACCGTTACTAAAATGGGCTGAAAAACAGATTCCTAAACACGCTCATAAAACAACTTCAGTTTTTCTATACGCGACAGCTGGCGTTCGGCGGTTACCTAGTACAGATTCTGATTGGCTGCTGAAAAATGCTTGGTCTATAATAAAGCATTCATCTTTTTTATGTAAAAAAGATTGGATTAAAATAATTAGTGGTATGGAAGAAGCATATTACGGTTGGATTGCTTTAAATTATTACACAAATGTTTTAGGATCAACACCAAAATTAGAAACATTTGGTGCCCTAGATTTAGGCGGTTCATCATTACAAGTTACATTCGAGAGCCGAGATTATACAAACAATGAAACAAGTTTAAATTTAAAAATCGGTCAATTAAATCATCATTTAAGTGCTTATTCGTTAGCAGGATACGGATTAAACGATGCATTTGAAAAATCAGTTATTTATTTATTAAAAAAAAATCCTCAACCGAATTTACTCAAAGGAAAAGCGGTTATTAAACATCCGTGTTTACAATCCGGTTACAAAGAAAAATACATTTGTAGTCAATGTCAAGCCGCATTTCAGTCAAACCAGTCAAACCGAAGAAAAATATTGGAAAATTCTGGAAAATCGGGAAAATCGGGAATTCCAGTTCAATTAATCGGTGCACCAAAATGGGATGAATGTAGTGCATTAGCAAAGATTACAGTCAACTCATCAGAATGGTCAACGAAAAGTCAAAGTCAAGGAGTTGACTGTGATTTATACCCGTGTGCTCTACAAAGTGATTTACATTTACCTAGACCAACCGGTCAATTTTACGCGATGTCGGGTTTTTACGTTGTGTATCGTTTTTTTAACCTAAGTTCCGATGCAGCACTTGATGATGTCATCGAAAAAGGGCGTGAATTTTGTGAAAAAACATGGGATTCTGCTAAAAAAAGTGTGCCAGCTCAGCCTTTTATTGAACAATATTGTTTTAGAGCACCGTATATTGTTTTATTATTAAGAGAAGGATTACATATAACAGATAAACAAGTGAATATTGGTTCGGGTGGAATTACTTGGACTACGGGTGTTGCGTTATTGGAAGCTGGGAATGCAATTTCGACAATTAATAATAATTATTATATATTATTCAAAATGAAAAGTAATCCGTATATTGTTTTTGGGATTTTATTTGGTTCGTTGTGTGTTGTTGTTTTTGCGTTATCTTGTGCGGGAAATTGCGGGCCACAGTTTTTTAGGAGGTTTTATTTGCCTCTTTTTAGACATAATAGTGTTTCGGGGAATTCTATATCGAGCCCATTTAATTTTCGAAGGTGGAGTCCGATTATTTCAGGTATTTTTATTAAATATCGATTTTTATATGCATTTTATTATAATAATTATTAAGAAATTTTTGGAAAAGTTATCGAGAAAGCTGACTAAAAATATAAAATTTGATCATGTGGGGTAATTGTTCATCAAAATAAGTGTAAATACAATTTGTTATAATTATTTTTTTTTGTGTTGGGATATCTGGCATGAAAACGTAATTAACTATGTCAAATTTAAACAGTCACTCATATATTTGTCAAAAATTAAACTTTCAGTCCTAAATATGCCAAAATTTAACTCACTTATTTTGATTAAGAGAAACTTTCTTGTCAAATTACATATTATTAATTACATTTTTTTTGGCAATTTTCCGTATTTAAAATACTGAAGGTGGCAATTTCGACCCATTTACTTATCCATGGGTAGTTCTCGATTATGTTTAATCTTTAACGGGTCAAAAATATTAAAAGTAATTTTTTTTGCTAATTAATGGGTCGAATGGGTTAATGGCCTCCAGTAATTTAATAAAGGGTTTTGCTATCCATTGGCAATGGTTAGGGAATAATAATGTCGGTAAAGATGTTTGACTGTGGGTTGACTTTTTGATTTTCAGGGGAAGGGAGAGTTAAGATGCCATTGAGCCCAGTAGCAAGTGCACAAAACAGAGCTTTTGGGCCAGACATCCAGCTGGCAGAGTCTTCATTATACAAATCATCAAGCAGTGTTTCACATAGTTTTTCTTCATCTAGTTTGGGCCAGGCCCAATTCGATAGTACCAATTCCTTTTACCCGGGCCCACATCGCGGCCAGATGCGCCTGCAGAGTAGACGATCGCAGTCCCGTGAAGACCTTAGTTGTTCAATTGCTGATGCACATTTAGTCAAAGTTTGACTTTTTTTAAGGATGATGCCCTGTTTGACCCTGAAGTGAGTCAGCTGACGGTTAAAGATGTGAAGAAGGTCTGAGCTCTGTAAATATGTTAACATGTTGACCTTTGACTTTGACCACGCATGGGTTGACCAAGTTTGTGAGATCTGTTTTGAGTTATTGAGGCTGAAAGGGTTGACCAAGTCATATTCGCCATCTTTGAATAGGAAGGATTGATCATATTGGCCTAATTGGGGGATTATTTTTTGTACCATATTCGATAGACTAAAGTTATTAGATTTACAATTTCTGTTATTTTCAATGATATTAATGTCCGGCTACTTGAAGCCTTCTTCGTCGACCAGATGTTATTTTCATGAGAATAGCTATAGATTTAGTCAAATGTTTTGAAACCTGGGTTTTGAATTGAACCGACTAATACCTTAAAAACAGTCCAACTGATCCGCAAACGGGAAATAGAAGAAGAAAATGCTCTTTAATCTTGATTTACGGGAAATAGAAGAAGAAAATGCTCTTTAATCTTGATTTATGCTTCTTAAGATTAAAGAAAAACTCACCAAAACCATCATGAAACAACAATCGCAATATCCCTAAAACATTCGGAAACTAAAATCACACAAAATCTTCCAAACTAACATCTCAAGGAACTTTAACAATTTTATATTTTTAGGCAGCAATACATCCATAAATAATAATAATTAAAAAAAGAATATATTACTAAATTAAGAATTGCCAAACATTCTTTTAAAATTTTTTGTCAAACTGTTACGTGTTCACCCAAAAACTAATTTTAGTCGTTTATTTTTTTTCTAGGGAGATACCTGGATCTCTATTATCAAGATTATCAATAAATAATTCGATTCATTTTGTCTTATTTACCAGTTCGTATCATTAGCTCAAATCCCAATTTTCATTAAACTTTTTTTTTTCTTTTTCTTTTTCGAACTGCAAAATTGTATCAAGCTATAGAAATATTCAAGCTCGAGTTTAAACACGTTTGTCATTAAAAAACTAATTAAACAGGTCAGAATAAGATTAATCTATAGTAATGTACAACTCATGAAGCATAGTCTAAAACCTATTCCTCGATTCCAGTTAATTTAGCAAACTCACTTTCATTAATAGCCCCCTTTTTCAGCTTTTTCAACAGACGATAATCTCTAGTAAGTTCATCATCATCCTCAGCTGACTGTACAGCCCGTCTCTGCTTAGCTGTCCTCTTCTTCATGACAGCTGGCGCCTTCTTACTGGCCTTTGCCTTGTTGGATTTTTCTCCTTCTGGTGGCATCTCTTTCTTCGCTTGCAAGTTTTTCTTTCTTTGTTTCTCTCTATTTTTATCCCTACGCAAAAAAGACAAAAGATTTTTAGACTTATACTAACAAAATTTCATATCCTATTAAAGTAACAAGCAAATTACATAAAGAGTACCCAAACTTTTTTTATTACACACATAGTCCCTAATTTAGAAAGTTGTAAACTATTAGTCTTCTAATTTCTACGATTTTATTCCTAATTTTTTTTTTGTCCCTATTGGCTTCAAATGTTAATTTTTTCTGTTTTGGACATAAAATGACTAAAATACCCTTATTAATATTTTCTTGAATTTTTAATAAACTTTATAATTTTCTATTTCATTTGTTATTTTTCTTTTGACCTAAAAAATGAGCACATAAATATAGATTTTCTGTAATTTTCTTTTGATCTAGTGATTTTCTTTGAAGATTATATAGGGACAAAAATCACAAGAGAAAAAAAGGTTTAGGGACAAAATCATAGAATTTAAAAGACCACAGGGACAATTATTTCTGTATTTTACTCTAAAATAAATAAAAACATAAAAAACTTACTTAAACTTGATTTCCTCAAGGTGTAAATCTTCAACAGCAACAAAACCGTCGGTAGAAAGTGAGTTTTGCTTAACCTCTGACATTGAAGGTAGCTGCAACAAACCATAATCCATCCCTAATTTTCCAATCTCCAGATCTTTCCATCTGATTATATAAAATATAAAAAAATCAGATATAAATTATTAAAAATATATATATATATATATATATATATATATATATATATATAAAATAACCTGAGAATATAATTGCAGTGATGCTCTTTATAAGCACGAACATAGGAAACAAATGCTCTTAGTCCTTTTTCCATGACATCTCGGTCCTTTTTAGCCGCAGCACGTAACTGAATATCAATATCAAAGTTAGAGGGGTAAAATAGTCATTTTGTAAAAGATACTTACATGAGGAACTACATCAAATGCCTGTTCAGAACACGTGCTTTCTTCTAGTGGAATTCTTTTAATTCGCAAAAATTCAACATATGCTTCCTCCTAAAATGACCATAATAATAATAAAAAATAAATAATTAATTAATTAAATAAATAAATAAAAGAAAAATTGAACCTTTGGTAAAAGAAAGACGACTGCACTTCCTTGTCGACCTAATCTTGCAGTCCGACCAACTCTATGAATGAAGACATTAGGATCTTGAGGAGGGTCATACTGCAACCAACATATATCAGTATATTTGGTCAACCTTTCGGTCAAAATAGTTGACTTTTTGGTATGGGTCAAAATTGATTTACCTGCACTATGCAATCAACACCTGGAATATCAAGTCCACGTGCAGCCACATCAGTACACAAAAGAATACCACCCGAAAGAGATGTAAATGATGCTAATGCTTTCTCTCTGGCTGACTATTAAAAAAAAAAGTAAAAATTAAAAAAATTTAAAATTAAGATAAAAAAGATGTGTTTTTAACCGTTAGATTAATCTTTTTACCTGCTTCATTTTCCCATGAAGAGAAATTAATGATAATCCCTTTAAAACAGCAAGACGTGGTAGTACAACACCCCAATAATCCACACAAGCACAAGTCATAAAGTAGCTACAAACATAAAATAAAATTAATAATTCATATATTATAAGTTTTGTAGATATAATTTGATAAATAACTCACACTATCATCTTTTTAGTCTTGTTCTTAATGAAAAAGTCCACAAGCTGCGACGATTTCTTATCTGCTTCACATTTAATAAACTGCAATTCACAAAAATAGTAAAATACAACTTTTTATTAGATATAATCAATTTTATATTTAAAAATTTGAAATTTGGCTGCATACATGCCTCAATATGAAGACCTGAAGGTGTTTTTGATGAAGAACAATCTAACGATTTTGTTTCTGCACGAACTTCAACTCTTACAGGATTCCTTAATCCTGCTTTTGCTAATTCTTCAACAGCTTCTGTTTGTGTGGCTGAAAAAAGACCCGTTCTTCGTAGCTTTGGTAAACGAGATATTATGGAATTAATCTGTTTCTGAAATCCCATATCTAGTAATCTATCAGCTTCATCCAAAATCAATATCTGTAAATCCAAAAAGTTGTTTTTAGTTAAAGTTCAAACAATAATAGAACTTAGGATTAAGGAAATTATTACCTCAAGGTTACGAAAATCCAGTATATCCATTCGATCCATTATGTCATGTAATCGACCAGGTGTGCCAATTAACAAATTAGCTCCTTCATCTTCTATGTTCTTCATGTCTGTTTTAACTTCTGTACCTCCAACAAGGAGCACTGGCTTAATATTTGATAATGATGAAATAAATGGCTGTGCTACATGAAATATTTGTGATGATAATTCTCTTGTTGGAGATATGATAACTCCTAAAACCTGTAGAAATTGAAATAAATTTGGTTAGTTCATAATTTATACATTAAATTCATGATCCGTATTCATTCATTATACTTTTAGTCCAATTTGTTTATTTAATTTATAGTTAATTAAAATTACTTTCGTCCTTACAAGTTACAACATCAAATTCATGATCAGTATTCATTCATAGCACTTTTGGTTCGTTGATCAGATGGAAATGTTAGGGTTTAAGCTCTAGAAGTAATTAGGAAAAATTAATTACCTCGTGAGGTTTAGCACTAGTCGTACGGCGGAGTATCTCGACGAGTGGAACAACAAATGCGAGGGTTTTACCGGAACCGGTGGCGGCATCGACGGCGACATCTTTGTAGCTGCATAGCAAAGGTATGGTGGCGGCCTGTACGGGAGTGCAGAGTTCGAAGCCTGAAGCAGATAACGCATCGAGTACTTCGCCGGAAAGCGGCGGATTGAGGTCGGAAAAACGAGTATCGGTTAATGCTCTGTTTGGATTTGAAGATTCAGTTGACGCCATGGCTGTCTGAGTTAACGGCGATGGAGAAGGGTTTGTGTTTATATACTTAAGCCAACCCTTGCAACTTGCACCCTTGTAGTTACATCGTTTGCTTTAATATATACTTCTAGAATACAAAATGTAAACAATCAGTCCTCCAAGTTCATTGTGTAACAGGGAAATATATCAAAAGCAAAGTTAAATTTTTTTTTTTGTTGAACGGCACATAATCTATAATTTGTTCACAGGGGGATTTGTATTCACAACATATAAGTCATAGGTAACATCTTATATCAAACTCCGATATCATTAAGCTACAAATTTTGGATATGTTCATTGTTTTTTTAACTACTGTTTTTACATTCCAAAAGTATCGTTTGATGAATGTTTTTATATCATACATGGGCTATCAAATTCAAATTTCCAACCAATTTTACAAGTACTTTTATGCCGGTGCCAACCCGACTCTAGTTTCCACCAATGAAGCATCGGTTTTGAGAAGCCAATGGCACGGGACCGTAGGTTTCTTGCCTTTGGTTGTGAGTTTATAAAGCGATGGAGAAAGTAACGAAAAGGAGGGGTCATTTGAATTAAAATGTGTACTTCTATGATATTAATATTTTATTTATAACGTGTAGTGCCCAAAAATATTAAGTATATGGTTAACAATAGTCAGTTGAATAGTAAAACTAGGCCGTTCAAAAAAAAAGTAGTAAAACTTAGATGTGAGCTTAGTAGAGCTTCTTATTCTGTCTATGAAGTTGGTATTTGGGGCGTGTAGTGTTTCTCTTAATTGAGGCCAATAATCGGATGAAACAGAACGACATAAAATATCAAGGATTTTCATGTTTATTAACGTGACCATAATCATCTGTTGTATTGTTAGCTGTCTAGGTCAAGTTTAGCTACTGTTAAAATCACATGTGATAAGGTCCAAAAGAACATGTTTTAGGCGAATAACAATGAAGAATTTTAGGATCTTTCAATAGAACACCGCTTACATACGCCATTATCTGGAGGCAAATTTGACTGAATATCGTTGGTTATATCAAATTCCATTGGTTATATTTGTTGCTAAACTGTAAAAGTGATATCTATCCTACAAAATTTCGTAGATAAAAGTCACCAATATTTTTCTGGTCACTTATATTTCGACTACAGAACAAAAGTTGGTTACTCATGTAAAGGTAAGCAGAAAAAACAGATAACTAAAAAAAACCAAAATTAGAACTGGAATAACCATAAAATCAGAAGCAAAACCGCCAAAAGTGGTTAGCGATTCCGGTTCCTAAACCCACAGTGACTTTCATGTTGTATACATTAGAGAAAAACACACAAAATTCACCAAGAGAAGTGATACGGATGTATCGTATGGAAGCTATAAACCTAGCTTGGGGTTTGTGTTCGGCCAACCGACTCACAATCAAGAAACGAGTTCTTGTTTCAAAACGAAACGTTTTCTTTATTATTCAATACTTGCCATCCAACCATACATTATTATCCTATATATAAGCTAATAAAGATAAATACTAATTAAACTATAATAAGGAAAACTAATAGATAAGACTAAACAAAAAAAAGATAACTCCTAAATAAGTTGGATGGTTGAAGATAGTCTTGATCCGTATCATCCTCCCCCTCTAAAAAAAATGACTCGTCCTCGAGTCATCATCTTCATCAGGCTCGTACGGGTACAAATCAGCAACATTAGAGGTGGCGGATACTTTGTAAACGGGTTGGTTAAGCTCAAGATCCTGGATCCTTTGCCGCAATCGTTCGATTTTGATGTCACGTGGGTCACGTTGTTCAAACCCGTTGCCTCCAGCGGCGAATCTACGGTATTGACGGCGATCTTCCTCACGACCGGACATCTCGATGAACTGGTTGAGCTCAAGTTCATGAATCCGTTGCTGTAAGCGTTCAATCTCAGCGACGTCTCGTGGGTCACGTTGTTCATGGCCGTTGCCTCTGGCGGCGAATCTACGGTGTTGACGACGATCTTCCTCACGGCCTGACATCCTGATGACCTGATGCTCTGATACCACTTGATACGGATGTATCGTATGGAAGCTATAAACCTAGCTTGGGGTTTGTGTTCGGCCAACCGACTCACAATCAAGAAACGAGTTCTTGTTTCAAAACGAAACGTTTTCTTTATTATTCAATACTTGCCATCCAACCATACATTATTATCCTATATATAAGCTAATAAAGATAAATACTAATTAAACTATAATAAGGAAAACTAATAGATAAGACTAAACAAAAAAAAGATAACTCCTAAATAAGTTGGATGGTTGAAGATAGTCTTGATCCGTATCAAGAAGCATTGTAATTTCATTGCTAAATATCTACATGTATATTATGCAAGTACAAAATGCAAAAGAAGTTGTTATTTCCAGCTTCAAACTATGCAAAGTACCTATAAGTATACGCAGCTCCCTCAATAACATGACCTAAGTTTTAACAATAAAAAGTCTATTAAGTTCTAAAAAAGAGCTGCTAACATACAATAACATTTACAAATTATTGTTTTAGGACAACTAATTTCAGCTTTTAGTAAATATATAAGTTACACCCCAAAATCAAACCCTAACTCATCTAAAGAAAAACTACTATCTTCGGGCCGCCCCGGCATCAAAAAATCAAACCCGTAATCCGAGTTCGTTTGCTCATCCTCAAAACAACCCATGTCACCATGCTCTTGGAATCTATCATGAACCATCATCTCGGGTTGCTCCGTAGCCGAGTAACCCAACCTGTAAGCATCTGGTCCACGGGCATTAGATGAACCGTGGTCCAGCTGGCTACGTGGCTCAGATGAACCATTGGGCTCGGGCTCGTAGAACCCGGCTTCACCCATGCCATTTGGGCTTCTCTGGCCCATCATTTCAAGTATCTCTTCCATATCAAACATATCATCATCTTTTTTCATCTCAATGGGTTCTTCCTTAACCCTAACATCTTTTCCGTCCTCAACAGGGTCATCTTTAACTTCTTGTTTAACCATGGTTAACCCCCGGTTAAGTTTAGAATCACCCTCATCTTTCAAGGTAACCACCGACCCATATTTCGAGTCCTCAGTAGAATGACTACACGTTGTTGTCGAGTTAGTCGAGTCACAACTTGAAGCACCGTGAGTCATCATCTTCTGAGGACTCAAATCGGGCAGATTAAGCCGCGCACACGGACCATACATGACCCGTGCGGCTCCATCATAAGCTAACGCGGCCTCAACCGCGGACCCAAACGTACCGAGCCATAACCGGCTCCCTCGATTCGGTTCCCGAATCTCTGCGACCCATTTACCCCACGTTCTTTGTCTCACTCCTCTAAACTTACACCTCGAGTTTTCAGGCCCGCCTTTGCCTTTCATACAACCTTTTTTTGACCCCTTTGCAGGCGTTTTTAGGGCTGGTTTTGCTTTTTCGTCTAATGATTCGATTTTGTTGTTATATTCTTTCCATTTAGCTAGGGTTTCGGCTACACCTTTCGGGCCGGCACGTCTACTTCGGGTTTTCCTCTTTCTAGAAGAATCCATTGATGAAGAATTTGTGTTTGAAGTTTGATTAGAAAGACTCATTTCTGTATTTCCGCAAACACAAAATAGAACAAACAATGAGCACAAATCAACAATAAATAGACCAAAAAATTATTAAATGCAAAAATTAGGATTAAAATACGAAAAAGGCCAAAAGAACCAATTTACTTTGGGCCGAAGTAATCGACCATTTATGATGTATTAAATACCAAATATTGAAAATTCAATTTCACATTAGTGTCAAACTTTTCTTGGTCCCAAAGTCATTCCGAGTGTTTAGTCTCAGCTTATTCTCGTTTTTACGTAGCTTTATAAGCCTACTTTTTTCCATTTATTTATTAGTTAATTTATTAGTTTTATTTAAATGATAAATAAGCTAATAAGTCAAAACAATAAGCTGAAAACATAAATATATGTAAAACATAACCCAACTCATTGCAAAGTTGCGGTCCGTACAAGTATCAAAAACCAATAACGTTTTGTTTTTCACAACCAAAATCGTTAAATTAAACTATCAGCATATAACATATAAGAAAATATATATGGTTTCTACTAAATTTTCATATGTTTACCTTTTTATTTATAAAAAGATCAATATAGAATCTTTTTTAATTATAGAATTTTTTAATTTTATCATTTAATTTGAACATTAAAGTTTCATATGTTTACCTTTTTATTTATAAAAAGATCAATATAGAATCTTTTTTAATTATAGAATTTTTTTAATTTTATCATTTAATTTGAACATTAAAGGTAAATAGAAAAATTTAATTTGAACATTAAAGGTAAATAGAAAAATTTAGTAGCAAGCAATATAATTTCTTAAACAAATAAAGTCCAATTCACATATCCGAAGAACACAAGCACCTCAGTATTCAGACATAAATCTTGAAAATAAAATAAATTTTACAAAAATTTAATCTTAAACAACATACCTGTTGATGAACATGTGGAATGAATCAAACTGCAGTTAACGATGTCGAAAATCAATAAAATTGTATTTATCCGTACGGTTTTTTTGATAAAAATGCAGTAAGCGGATTCCAAAAGAAAATGAGGTGAGTCGACATGTTTGAGATATTTATAGCCTTCTCTAGATATCTCTAAACTGATTTATTTAATATAACGTTTCTTTAGTTTTTTTATTAAAAAGATTTATGTTTCTTTAGTTTTTTTATTAAAAAGATTTATGGCTAGTAATATGCATGACGTGTTCTATGATTTGATGGATCCGTGGCTTTTTGAAGTCCGGGAGTTTTGACACGTGGCAGTTGAAGAGTACTGGTCGCGGCTTGTGTGCTAGTAACAGCAAGGGGTGTGGTGGCTTAAGCCACTTCGCCACCTCTGCGTCACCTATGCGCCACATTACCATTTCACATTTCACATTCAAAACCCCCAAATACCCTCTCTACCATCACTTAAGCCATTTGGGCCCCACCACCCTTTTTTTCTTTTCCCTTTTTTTAAAAACATAATACTTCATTAAAATTAATATTACACAATACAAAATAAAAATACCTAAAAAATAAACAAAAATACTGAAAAATAAAAAAAATTACCGAAAAAATAAAAAAAAAATACCGAAAATTAGGAAAAAAATTACACACGATTTTCTTGATATCGTTGCCAAATATGGTCCATAATATTTCGTTGGAGCGATTCGTGTGTACGTTTATCACGTAATTCCCGTGATCTCAGTCGTTGTATTTCGGCTCTCTCGACCCAAGTACGTTCTAAATTAAGTTGTGGAGTCACATACAACTCGTTCATATCGCTTATGGCAAAGTTTTGATCTTTTACAATCATGTTATGCAATATGATGCATGCGTACATGGTTCTACGTAGCTTGTTCACACTCCACGAACGAGCCGGTTGGCGAATAATCCCCCAACGCCCCTGTAAGACACCAAATGCACGTTCTACGTCTTTTCTTGCACTTTCTTGTCTTCTTTTGAAGTAAGCACGTTTTTCATCTCGTGCAACAGTAAATGATTTGACAAAGCTTGCCCATTGTGGGTAAATACCATCAGCTAGGTAGTACCCGTTCTGATAAGTCACTCCATTTACAACAAAAAGGACCGAAGGAGCAATATCGTCAAGAAGGTTATCAAACAAGGGTGAGTTATTTAACACAGTGAGGTCGTTATTGGCACCCGCAACCCCAAAAAATGCGTGCCAAATCCACAAATCTTGTGAGGCGACAGCCTCTAGTATTATAGTTGGGTATTTTTTTATCACCCCTACCATATTGGCCGTGCCATGCTTTTGGACAGTTGATCCACTCCCAATGCATACAATCTATACTACCAAGCATTCCAGGAAACCCATGAGCGTTCTCGTGTTTTGTATATAGGTTTTGAACGTCATGGATGTCGGGTGTCCTTAAATACTCAGAGGTATATAAGTCGATAATACACTTGGTAAAATGATTTAGACAATCACGTGCACAATGTTCACCAATTTGTAAATATTCATCAAGTGAATCAGGTGTTATGCCATACGCCAATTGGCGAATGGCAGACGTGCATTTCATTATAACACTAAAACCCATTAGACCGGTGGCATCCGGTCGTACTTTAAAAAATTCAAAATGGTTAGGAAGAGGTTCAGCAGTATAGTTAGAAATACCTTCGACTATTTCTAAGAATAATCGCCTGCTCATACGAAATCGACGCCGGAAAACCGGCTCAGGGTACTTTGGATTATCACCAAAGTAGTCGTCCAATAAACGTTGCTCGGCAGCTTCACGATCTCGATAGACTGGCACGCGAGTCCGGGTTGGTTGAGGTTGTTGACGTTGCATGTATTGATGCGCTTGAGTCATAAAAAAAATATCCGTCTCATCGTCGACATCGGACGAATAACTTTCGGGATCCATCAAATTTCGACGCATTTTGATCAAAGATTGTGTACAAAATATTGTGTGAAAGGGTTTAGTTTGAGAAATGGTGAGAAATGTTGTGTGGAAATATTGTGTAAAAGGGTTGGTATTTATAAGGTTTAATGGTTTATTTAAAAAAAAAAAATTAAAAAAAAAAAATCTGGAAACTAGCCGTTGCCAACGGCTAGTCCACGTGTCCCACCACCATTGGTCCGTTGCTTGCGTCGATCGGCCGGCGAAGTAGCCCGCTCGCGTGGCGAGCGGTGTCGTGGCGTGGCCGGCGCGCCGAGGTGGCGTCCGGCGCCCACCCCCTCTCACCACCGTACCGTATGCTCTAATTATCCTTTCTTGCTGCCGAAGAGTTTGTGTTTTTAGCTTCCATCTTTATTATATGTCCCTAATATTTTTGGAAATTATAGTTATGCCACTGAAGTTTTCTATTAGCTAAGTTACCGAGAATCTCCATCTGGCCTCTCTAGAACAAACTAAATTGTTTTTAGTTTTCTGCTTTCCATTGATTTTGATGATCATCGCAAGTTTAATAGTAACCGTGTTTGAAATGATTTTATAAAAATTACAAGTTTAATCTTTTGGTTACTTAAATATTAATCAAATAGTTGGGAAAAAGTCTGAAAATCATTTAATAATGGTTAAATTATGAATAAAGCTCAACTACACTAAAGGAGTTTGTTATCAAAAGTAAAGCTTTCTGGTGATTTTGATAAGTTATACCCCTCCACTGCATGATAAAATTCTCAAATTTTTTTCTAATTTTTCGTCACAAATAAAGGTCTTATTTCTCGTGCTAACTTCAAGTTTAATTTGAATATCATATTCTAAAGTACAGTGAATTAAAAAAGGTAAACAAATCGAATTAAAGAAAAAAAAATATTATACATCCACAATTTGGGAGAAAAACAACAATATTGAAATCATAATTCTAGACAACTAATTAAATTGCTAATAACAATTTTGAATTCATTATTAGTCTAATTAACAAACAGGTAAGTCTTTTGGCGGTTGTTCTAGTTTCTCCAAATGTCCGACACCGTTATCCACTATGAGTACAGTCGCTAGACCCCAACCAATGTGCACGTCTAGGTGGCAATGCATAATCCAAGTACCTTAAGAAAACAAAAATTAAATAAAAAAACATTTAGCAACGTTTTATTAAGTTTTTTAATACATGAAATTTGTGTGTTTTTAACGTTTTTTGTACCTGGATTATCTGCAACAAATCTAATGACTGCCCAACCGTTAACCGGTAAACTAACCGTATTTCTAAGAGGTGGATCGACAAGGTTAAATTTAGAAGTATCGGTTTTTGCATTAAAGTTCCCGAATCCTTCACCGACTACGTAAAAATCGTATCCGTGAAGATGAATCGGGTGGTTTTCGGATGTGAAAATACTCGTTCCTTGCAATACGATTTGCACATTTGCTCCATATTTCAACTTATAAACCTTGGTTCCGCGAATAGGTTGCCAAAGTGCCCTACTTACGTTACCGGTGTAGTCAAACGTCACCGGAGGCTTCGCCGGAAAATCGGTGGTGAAAACTCCGGCGATCCCATGGTGGTGAGCTTGTAACAAAGAGAATTTGGACGGGAGGACAAAAGACACATTGTTCATACTGGCGGTAAAGCGGGTCCCGTTTGGTGCTTGACAGCGACTCGCCTTAGCTTTTGGTGGACATTTATTGATCCCGAGACCCGCGGTGATGAAAAGATGTTCATCGATCTTTTTTGGAACTAGGGTTTTCCCGAGGCTTCTGAATCGGGTGGTGAAACCGGTAACAGTTTTCGTGTTGTTATAAGGTGGTAATGTAGGCATAATTGGTTTTGAAGAGGTGTTTTTTGTGGTTTTGTATTCTAGAATGGCGGTTGTAGTCGTGTTGTCGAAAGGTGCACCTTGTGCACTTGCGTATGCTCGAGCGGCTATGTAATATCGACCCGGTGGTTGGTCGCCTTTTATGAGTACATCCATGGTTTGACCGGGTCCGAGCATGAGCAATTTTGTAGTGAATGGTTTCACATATGATGCATCCGCCCCCACGACAATGAACTTGTGATTTGCAATTGTGAAAAATAGTGGTTGGTTTAATGCCGCGTTGATCACCCGAATAAGATTTGTTTCTCCCGAACTCATCGGGACTACGATGGTATCTGATAAAAACAACATTTCATTTTCAAAATTAGATAGCAAATTACATATCTTGGCTTTATGGTATATCAAACTATCTGGTGATAGCAAATTTGCAGAGATTAGGGTTTATCGTAGGGTTTATCGAATCGAGGTGAGGATAATGCTAAACTAATCACATTCAGCTATTTATATTTTTCGAATTATCCTGCAAAAGGACTGAAATAGCCTTCGAATCATAACCCAACGGCTATTTTCATGGGGGTTAGTATGGTAAAATGGTGTATTTTACAGATAACGGTCGATCAGTAGTAACTAAGTATCAATAATAGAAACGTCAGTAGTAACTGTTGTTTTTATACTTAACCTAATTCTAAGAAAAAAAAACCCTATCAGTACTAAATTGTAAGAGTAACTCATAATCAGTAGTAATGAATAACCAGTAGTAAAACTTAGAGAAAATAAAAATTGTACATAAACTTTATGTTAGTCCCAAGACTAAGTAAATAAGATTTGATGATCGATAGCCAAGAAGAATAAATAACAGCTGAAGTATGTATCTCAGCTGAAGCAAGTATATACAATAAACATTCAACTGAGTACGTACTTAGCTTTAGGATACAAGTCAAATCAGCAGCTATTAACGAGAGTTCATTCGACGTCTATGACCAAAGGACAAAGACAAGAAGAAGACTATTCAGCTGATTGTGGAATCAGCTGATAGTATCTGCTGCAGATAAAGACTTATAGGAAATGTTCATTGACACCTTGAACATTTCCCTTTTCCCGCTCAAAGAAGAAGAAAACGATGAAGATCTTCTATTTTGGAATAGAAGATAATGTCAGTACATTATCATCGTTTGTCCCTCAAGCATGTAAAGAGAAAGTCAACTATTTCTGTACTTATGTAATACACCTTTCACTGTGCGTCAGAAAGGGTACCGGAAGTAGTTGACACAAAGTACACTTGGGACAATAACTTGTGCAAGAGCATTTAATGATCCATAGACAAGTCCACATCGACGAATAATATGTTTACACGTCGTCAAACTTGTGGACTAAGGAACATGGATCTTGGGCTATAGATACAGACGTAAATGCTTGCATTTACACACACCTTTAGAAATCATAGCACAAGAACATTCTCTGAGAGTTAGTTATTTGTCTAAGTATTAACTCCTCTATAGTTATTACTAAGGCATTAATATCAGCTGTTAGTATCAGCTGATATAACTCTCAGCGTATACTCTTCTAGTTTGAGCGGTCTAAAGTGTCATTTCAAGTATAGAGTTTTAGTTAGTTTTGTACTATCTATTTCCACAAACTTTGTACTGTATTAAGTTGTTTTAATAAACTCTTAATCATTGAAATCTTGTTGCTTACTTATCATATCTTCGTTACTCGGTCATAACGCAACACGTTTGTGTTGTTGGGATCCAACAACTGGTATCAGGGCGGGTGTCAAAATTGTCTTCCATCAATTTTGAGCATCTGTTATGGCTGAACCTACATCATCAGATCTTCCATCATCTGGAAAACCTCCCAAACTCACTCAAACCAACTACCCCATGTGGAAAACCCGTATGTTGTCCCACATGGTTACCTATCACCCAAAACTTCAAGATAACATAACGATAGGAAAATATGTTCCCAAAACCCTCATTCCTGGTACTTCTGAAATACCAGAACACTATGTGGTGAAGTCTGAGGCTTAGTGGACAGATGCTGAAAAACGTTTTGTTCATCTTGAGAACAAGGGTCGAGATATGCTTTTTCAAGCAGTTGGTGATGAACTGTATCACAATATTCAGTTTTGTGACTCAGTTAAAGAGATGTGGGAACGGTTGGCTGAAGTTTATGAAGGCACATCTGTTGTGCGTGAATATAACAAAAACATGCTCATACATGATTATGAACTGTTTATAGCCAAGCCAAGTGAGACTATAGCTCAAACTTTCAATCGTTATAACATTCTGTTAAACGAGCTGAAGTCTCATGGGGTTGATAAGGACGATATGTCCAAAATGTGTAAGTTTATGGCAGCCTTACCTTCTAAATGGGCTACCATCATAACTTGCATGAGTACATCTCCTACTCTGAAAGATTATACTCTTTCATCTCTCCATGGTATGTTTTTAAGCCATGAGAGAACTGTACTCAACAAATTTCAACCTCCAAAGGACTCTAAAGTGAGTTCCGCTGGATCTTCGACTGCTCTTGTCTCCTTAAACAAGCCTAGCAGAATCGAATATCCACCATCAGATGATGAGGCTGAAAACACTTCGGCTGTTGGTTTGTTCAACATGCCGGAAGTCAGCATTGAAGAAGTCGATGAAGACGAAGACAACGATGCCCTTATATCTGAGTTGGCCTTACTTGTTAAAAATAGAAAATTCTTCAAAAACAAGTCTGGTTCCTCAGCTAGAGGCTCGAGTAGCAGATCTGTCTCATCAGCTGTTTCTTCTAGACCTTCTGGAAGTACACCTGACATCTCTGAGATAACTTGCTACAACTGCAACAAGAAGGGACACTATGCTAACGACTGCAAGCAGAAGAAAGCTAGTTCATCATCTTCAACTGGTGAGTCCATTGAAGATAAATACAAAAAGCTACAAGCCTTCACTAAAAAGATTTTAGAAGAAAAGAAGGCACTTGAAGGCAAAGCTGCTGACAAGGGTCTTGTAGCTGAAACTCATGATTGGGCTGACTCTGGTGACAGCTCATCAGATGATGATGAACAAATGGCCATAATGTGTTTGATGGCTCGTGTTGATGATGATGAAAGAATTACAGCTGATGATGCTAGCTCCTATAAATGGGTCAACATTGTTCATAAAAAGGTAACCTCTCTAATCTCCGCTGAGGCTACTAAAGCTAAAGATATTGTTGATTCCATTATTTGTGACTTGCACTTCATTGATCAGCTGAAAGGTGAATGTTTGGATAAACATAGTGCTATTCTATGTGAAAATGCATTTTTGAAAGAACGTTTAATTGACCACAAAACTTTAAAAGAAGAACTTTCTGAAACAAAATTTATTAACTCAGTTCTTCAACATGATCTAAGTGAAAAAGTTAAAGAACTTGAAGCAATTAAAAAGATTTGTGAATCATGGTCTCGTTCATCCAAACGTGTGAGTGAATGTGTTAACTCACAAATTCCTAGTCAAGTACAAGCTGTACTAGGAGGAGATTTCCTTGCTGCAGCCGCTGTACCTGACAGCAGTACAGATGATTTGTACTAGTCGTCGGCTAATGCTTCTGTGCCAGCTGAAGAGTTGGTTTTTGGTTCCTTTGTAAGGTCTACCAAAACCTATGCTACTGAGATGTCCTCATAAAATCCTTCTGAAGCTACTGGTGAAGAGTCATCGACTGACTCCTCTGCCATGATAGTCAGGACACCTACTGTAGTAATTGTTGAACCAAGGAAATCTATCTTGGGTTCAGCACCTGCTGCCTCATCTGCTAAATCTCAGCAGAAGACTAGAAGGACAACAGGAAAGAAAACTGTTCTTACACCCTCCAAGGGTGAGCCAGTTGGAGTTCGTACTCGAGCTGCAAAGAACAAAGGTAAGAGTATTTTTAAGAATACTCCAAGTCCTTCTTCAGCTGTATCTGTCAGACGGCTGAAAGGAAAGGTCAGCAAGCTGACATCACTCGTTCAAACTCTGACTATCTCTGATAATCAGAAAATGAAGGGTATTTTGGGTCCAGTTCCCAATCCTATTGCCTCGCCCTCTACTCCACTGCAAAGAAACAGAAAATGCTATAAGTGTGGAGATCGTGGGCACATGGCAAGTGAGTGTGACAGCACATGCCTGAGACCTTCCCCGACTTCAGTATGTGAGCCTACTGAAAAGCCAACTTCTGTGAGTCCCAACGGGAAGTCACAAGGACCCACCGAAGTGTGGGTTCTCAAAAAGAACTAACTCTTTTATTTTATGTGCAGGGTGATGAAAGCAAACATGTCTGGTACTTAGACAGTGGTTGCTCGAGACACATGAGTGGTTACAAATCCCTGCTGGAATAGTTTGAAGTTTGTGATGGTCCCTCAGTAGTTTTTGGTGATAATGGTAGAGGCTCAACTGAAGGGTATGGAACCATTTCTAATGGATCCATAAAAATCACAAGAGTTGGTTATGTAAATGGGCTGAAACATAATCTAATCAACATTGGACAACTTTGTGATGCAAAGTTCTCAGTGAACTTTAATGAATACAGAGGAACGGTGACGGATAAGAATGGAAAGGTAGTATTAGTTGCTCCAAGAACCAAGAATGTCTACACACTTGACATGAATCCTCAAAATCAAGAAGTTTGTCTATTCTCTCATTCTACTGAAGAGCTGAATTGGTTGTGGCATAAGAGGCTATCTCACCTGAACATCAAAAACATATCGAAGCTGGCTCGAGGTCAGCTGGTGAATGGTCTGCCACAAATCAAATATGAAAAGGATAAGCTTTGTTCAGCCTGTGAACAAGGCAAGCAACATAAAAGCTCCTTCAAATCAAAGCAATGTTTCTCCATCAACAGCTGCCTTCACATGCTCCATATGGACCTTTTTGGCCCTATGAGTACTGAAAGTCTAGGTGGAAAGAAATATACACTTGTTATCGTTGATGAATACTCACGATATAACTGGGTAATATTTCTTCGTCACAAAAGTGATGCAGCTGAAGAGATTATCAAGTTCATCAAAAGGATGGAACTTCTAAATGGGTCTAGAGTCAAGATGCTGAGATCAGACAATGGTACTGAATTCAGGAACAAGACTTTAGAAGATTTCTGTTCAGATGTTGGGATCTCCCAAAACTTCCCAGCTGCACGAACACCTCAACAAAATGGTGTTGCTGAAAGAAGGAACAGAACCCTAATAGAAGCTGCAAGAACAATGCTTGCTGAGTCAAACATGCCTAAGCAATTTTGGGCAGAAGCTGTTAACCCAACGTGTTTTACTCAAAATAGGTCTCTCTATGTGAAGAGACACAAGAAGACTTCTTATGAGATTGTCGTCAGAGGTGTTAAGGCAAAAAGCCTTACCCCTTTGTGAATCTTAGGATAACAAAACAACCTAGACTAGCTTAGATAAAATAGTAGATTAAATTAGCTAAGTTTAGGAGTGATACTGAGTTTGGCCAGTATTTGCCACTCAGTATCAGCACTCAGTATTGGAAAACCAATACTGAGTAGAAGGACTGAGTTACAGTCAGTTTTGTAACGGACTAAGATCAAATCCCTTAATCTTAGTCATTTCCTTAGTTTAGTCCTTCGGTTACTTCTTTGCCATTATGTAAGATCTGTATAACATTATAAATAGAGATCATCTGGCAAAGGAGTACTTACCAATTTACCTTACATGATAACATCTTTGTATTTGATCAAGTGGTATTGCTTTTCCGCATCATACCACACTTAGTGGAATTACACATTTGACTCTAATACTCTGTTTATCACTTTAATTGTCTTAAGTATAATTATATCATCAATTATATAAGTAATCCAGGGTTGTTGTGACCTACCAACTAGTATCAGAGCAGGCTAAATTAATCCTTATTTAGTCGATCTATTACCCTGGCAGCCATTCCGTATACTTATCCCTCAAACACTCAAAAATCCAAAATGTCAACAATCATTGCACCTGTTATGTCTGGTAAGGGAGTGCCCATCTTTGATGGAAAAGATTTTCATCAATGGAAGCTTAAAGCTCAGTGGTATCTTGAATCTATTCATCATGAGATGCTCACTGTGCTTAATGATGGTCCTATCATTCCACAAACAGTGGAACCCGTTGCTGCTACTGATGATGCTCCTGAGAGCACAAGAACAGTTCCTAAACTGAAACACACCTGGACTGATACTGACCGTCAGTTATTCAGTCTAGACTCCAGAGCAAAGGGAGTGATTGGTAATGCTGTTACCAAAGAAATACTTAATCCAATTATGAAATTGCCAACAACAAAGGCTATGTGGGATAGCCTATCAGTCACTTATGAGGGCACACCAAAGGTGAAGTTGCAAAGGAAGAGCAACATGAGAAGGAAGTATGAAAATTTCTTCTCAAATCCAAATGAAGACATCACTACTCTATATAACAGGTTCAATACTGTTATCCATGATTTAATCAGTGTAGGCATTGTGAAGGAGGAAAGAGAGCTTGTTCAAAAGTTCTTGGATAGTCTTCCCCATCAATTTCTTGACATGACAAATTCTGTCAATGCTGCTAACAACATTGAGTCATACACTCTCCAAACTTTGTATGGGTTAATGTTGAATCATGAGGAGAATAATGCTGCAAGACTGATCAACTGGAAGAAAACTGACAAGTCTTCCACTGGCATGGCCCTAGTTGTGCAACAGGCATATACTGTAACTGAGCCTGAAGAACCAGAAGTTGATCTTGCTGATGCTGAGCCAGAAGAGCTTGAAACTCAAATGGCTCTCATGTCTATGAAGCTGGATCAGTTGCAAAAGAAGAGGCTTGGTGTTGGCTCTTCCAATACTGACCCAAGATCTGGTCTTTGCTATATGTGTGGAAAGCCTGGGCACATTGCTGCTATTTGTCATACTAAGTCAACTGAAACTGATCAGAATGACAAGATTGCGTACCGAGCTAAACGGTACAAAGACAAATATGTCAAACTAAAGAACTGGAGCAAGGGAAAGAATGCAGCAGGGAATGGAGCACCTCTTCAAGCTCTTTAATCTGAAGCTTGGATGGATGAAGAGCTTAGTGATGATGAGGAAGAGGTTGAAAACAAAGCCTTTATGGCTTTCACTGAAGATGATTTGAAGAGTTCCTTTGAAAAGGATATCAAAGAAGCTGAGAGGATGAGTGTTCATACTGATTGGGATTCCACTCAGTTGTACAAGGTGAGTTCCTTTCAAACTTATTCAGTGAATGAAAAAGAAAATATTTTTGAGTATATGATTGTTGATCTTAAAACATTAGTACAGAGAGAAAAAGCTTTAAAATTAACAATTCTTGAACTTGAAAGGGTAAATAATGAACATTTAGATAAATTAGCTAAATTTAAAGATTTAGAACTAAATTTCTTAAACTTACAAGACATGAACCAAAAATTAGCTGATAAAGCTCATTTACACAAATTAGAAAAAGAGAAATTTGAAAACCAGTGTAAATCTTGGGGAAATGCATCTATTAAATTAAACAAATGTCTAAATCAACAATTTCCAGAAAATGTGAGGGCTTCACTTGGTGTTGATCCTCAGTTAAAAAATAGAAGTAATTTTTGCTGATTTATTTGAAGAATTTTCTGATATGAACCCTATTCAGTTCGTAAAAGCAAAAACGTTTTGTGAAGTTGGATGTCAAACTGAATCAGATGATGAGGATAAAATCATTTTTGACAAATAAATTGGTCCTTCCATCTGTTCTAAGTGCTATACTGAACTACAAGAGCTCAGTATTGAATTTCCTAAAAAAGAAATTTTTGATACTGACCTCGAAGTTGTGCAGTATGACACTTTTGCTGTTCCTCCATTTGAAGTTTTATTTAACACAACTACCTTTGAGATATATAATGAAAATAAAACCACTACAACTCAAAATGCTTTCTCTAATACTGAGTCTGCAGGAACAAAAAAGTCAAGTACTCAAGAATCTAAAGAACCTGTTCAAGTTGTCATTCTAAAACATGATAACAAGAAAACAACTTCAACAGGATCTTCAAGTGACAAAAACAAGAAGTCAAATGTTAAAATGACTTCTTTGCAAAATAAAAACAAGACCCCAGTATCATCTCCTTCAAAAACAGTCAAACATAACATGAAAATTCCATTAAAAATGACAAAAATAACATTTTAAAATCTATTGGTGATCAGATCAAAGTATTAAGTCAAAAGTTTGCAAAACATACTCATACTGATCAACCAAAAGTCAAACAATTTTCAAGAATTCCTTATGAAAATATGTTCAGAAACAGACCTAGAAAATGTTATCGATGTCATCATACTGGACATAAAGGAGATGAATGCTGGACTGGTCTCTCAAATCCTAGGTACTCGGTACCAAATAAAAGGAGAGAAACAAAGTCAGTATCACCCAAGAAAACCTCCAAGGTTTATCCTGAAGTGATACTTACCTCTTCAAAAGAGATCAAGTCTACCCCTGTTTCTCCTATCAAAGGTCCCATTCAAAAATGGGTTCCTAAAAAGAACTAATTCTTATTTTGTGTCTTGTGCAGGGTGACAGAAAATGGTACTTAGATAGTGGCTGCTCAAGACACATGACTGGCAGTATGGAGTACCTTCTAAATTATACACCAGAGAAGGGTCCTTCTGTCAAGTTTGGAGATGATTCTATTGGGAAAACAAGGGGATATGGAGTAATCAAAGCAGGCAACATAACTTTTAAAAGAGTTGCCTATGTAGAGGGTCTTAAACACAATCTGCTCAGTATCAGCCAGATGTGTGATGATGATAATGAAGCTCGTTTCGGAAAGGTTGCAGGAATCATCTACAATGATAAAGGGCAACCTGTACTCATTGCTAGAAGAGAAAAGGATGTATATGTGGTCAATCTATCTGAAATAGACCCTACTATTCGAGTTTGCCTGCTGTATAAAGTCAAGCCAGAACTTCATTGGTTATGGCACAAGAAACTTTCTCACATAAACTTCAGAAACATTAATGAGCTTAGTGTGAAGAAACTGGTGAGAGGGTTGCCCACAATTACTTATTCAAAAGATAAGTTATGCTCAGCATGTGAAATGGGCAAACAGAAGAAGAGTTCATTCAAGTCAAAGGTTAATCATTCCATTAATGAACCTCTCACAATGATACATATGGATCTTTTTGGCCCCATCAGCACACCATCATTGGCCAAAAAGATCTATACTTTAGTCTTAGTAGATGAATTCTCAAGATATACTTGGGTCATTTTTCTCAAGACTAAATCAGATGCAACAACAGAAATCATTGCCTTTATCAAAAGAGAAGAATTACAAAAAGGCAACAAGGTCAAACAACTAAGGGGCTGTTTGGTTGGTTGGAAAGTAATGGAATTGGGAGGAATTGGAATCCAATTCCTTCAAATTCCAATGTTTGGTTCAAAACAAAGGTTGGAATTGGATTCCTAAATGAAATGAACATTCCATCAAATGGGGGATTCTTCATTCCATCCAACTTTAGATGGAATTCAAATTCCATGATGGAAGGAAAGTGTTTATTCCATTTATACCCTTTATCTTTAACCTAAAAAATCTAGCCTAAAATCAAACGATGCCATTCATCAGTCCATAATCCATTAGCCGTCGAATAACTCATCTTCTCCGACGACGATAACGTGTTCTTCACCAGCGAACATGCTTCATTTTCTCCAGCGACGATAACGTGCTCTTCTCTGGTGAACAGGCGTCATCTTCTCCGGCGAATCAATCTTCCGGGTAATCAGGCGTCATCTTCTCCGGCGAATCAATCTTCCGGGTAATCGATTACACACCTCGTTTTCCATGTTGCTGATTTTCAATTTTTCGCATTATTGTTAAGCTATTGATTTTTAAGCTACTGGTTTTGGTTTTCCTCTTTGTTAAGCTATTGATTAGCTAGTATTATAATTTTGTTGTGTTATATATCTATTTCTTAGTTATTAATATAATTTATGCTGGATGTGTATTAGATGGTTTTAAGCAAAAAAAAATAAAATCAACATGGGCAAATTTGTCTTTTTACAGCATTCCAATTCCATTTCATGCCAACCAAACAGAATGTTGAATTGGATTTAAATTCCAATTCCTGCCAACCAAACAACACATGGAATTAGAATCCAATTCCTGACACATTCCAATTCCTTCCTGGATTCCAATTCCATCAGAAATATTCCAGTGAACCAAACAGCCCCTAAGAAGTGACCATGGTAATGAGTTTAAGACTCAGTATTAGCAGATTTCTGTGAAGAAAAAGGAATTATGCAAAATTTCTCTGCAGCCTACACACCACAACAAAATGGTGTTGTAGAAAGAAAGAAAGAAAGAACATAACATTAATTGAAGCTGCAAGAACCTTGTTATGCCATGCTGGACTTGCACTGAGCTTCTGGGCAGAAGCTGTCAACTGTGCAAATTTTACTCAGAACAGAGCTACAATAGTCCAGAGACATCAAAAGACTCCTTATGAGTTATACAATGGCAAGGTTCCTAATCTGGAGTTCTTCCACATCTTTGGGAGTAAATGCTTTGTACTCAGTACTAAGCAAAACCTAAACAAATTTGCTCCCAAAGCAAATGAAGGTGTGTTCATGGGCTACTCTCCACACTCTAAAGCTTTCAGAGTGTATATCATCTCAACCAAGATGATTGTAGAATCCATTCATGTCACGTTTGATGAAGATCAGAATGAGCATTCTACCTCAGTAAAGGAAGACATCAGTGGCATAGATATTCTATGCAGTCCAGAAAACTCAGTTGCTGAACAGCCTAAGTCTCACCCATACTATGTTGATCCAGGTATGAGTGATACTGATCAAGAACGAACTCAATCTAACTCGAATGCATCAAATTCCGAGTTTCCTATCACTGAGAACCCCAATACTGAGTTCCTAACACTTGATCTGAACAACTCCACATATGAAGAAGGAGAATCTTCCAGTACCTTTCAAGAATCCTCCTCAGATATGCAAAATCAAGAAGAACAACAACCTGAAATGTCTTATACTGATCACAATTCAGCTCAGTATCATGTAGACAACACATCAGTGCAACAAGATATTGTTGACCTTGCTTCAAATGCTCCTTTAGGAAACAATCTAAGGGAAATCAGAGATCATCCTCATTCAAATATCATTGGTCCTATTGAACAAGGTGTCCAAACAAGAAGAAAACTAGATTTTGAACCTCAAGCTACTGCAAATTTCTGTTTCTCTTCAAGCTTTTTATCTACCATGGAACCCAAGAAAGCTGATGAAGCTTTATTAGATGAAGACTGGGTAGAAGCTATGCAAGAAGAACTGACAGAGTTTGAAAGGAATAAAGTCTGGAATTTAGTACCACCCCCTTCTGGCAAAACTATTATTGGTACTAAATGGGTCTTCAGAAATAAGATGGACAAAGATGGTGTTGTCATCAGAAATAAAGCAAGACTGGTTGCTCAGGGTTACAGGCAAGAAGAAGGCATTGACTATGACGAGACTTTTGCACCAGTTGCAAGAATTGAAGCTATAAGGTTGTATCTTGCATATGCAGCTTTCAAGAACTTCAAAGTGTATCAGATGGATGTCAAGAGTGCCTTCCTCAATGGAAAACTACAAGAGGAAGTTTATGTTAAACAACCTCCAGGTTTTTGTTGATCCTAAATTTCCTAACTATGTTTTCATGCTTGATAAAGCTTTATATGGGCTCAAACAAGCTCCAAGAGCCTGGTATGATACCCTGTCTGAGTACTTAATTGAAAATAAATTTATAAGAGGTAAAATTTGCAAAACTTTATTTTCAAAAAGGAAAGGTTCTGGCATTTTACTTATTCAGATATATGTAGATGACATTATCTTTGGCTCCACTGACAAGTCAATGTGTGACTGGTTTGCTAAGGTTATGTCATCTCAGTATCAGATGAGTATGATGGGTGAACTTACTTACTTTCTTGGTTTACAAGTTGATCAGAAGCCTGATGGCACTTTCATAAATCAAAGTAAGTATGTGCATGACATGCTGAAGAAATACAAATTTGAAAACTTATCTTCCATGCACACTCCTATGGGTACTCAGGATAAAATAAGTAAAGATGAAACTGGTAAGCCAGTATGTCAATCCACAAACCGAGGTATGATTGGTTCTTTACTTTACTTAACAGCTAGCAGGCCTGATATCATGTTTGCAACTTGTTTGTGTGCTCGGTATCAGGCTGATCCTAAAGAATCACATATGAAAGCTGTTAAGCGCATTTTTAGATATCTTTCAGGTACTCCTAACATGGGTCTTTGGTATCCCAAAGACTCAAACTTTGATCTTGAAGGGTATACAGATGCAGATTTTACAGGGTGCAGGTTGGACAGGAAGAGTACAAGTGGAGGATGTCAATTCCTCGGTGGCAGACTAGTTGGTTGGTCATCCAAGAAACAAAACTCAGTAGCAACTTCTACTGCAGAAGCATAATATGTTGCTGCAGGAAGTTGTTGTGCTCAACTCTTATGGATGCAGTATCAACTAATGGACTATGGGTTCAACTTCCAGAAAACACCAATTCATTGTGATAACAAGAGTGCCATTGCTATCACTGAAAACCCAGTCCATCACTCAAGAACAAAGCACATTGATATCAGACACCACTTTATTCGAGATAATGTGGAGAAGGGTAAGGTTGAGGTAGATTTCATTCCTACCGATGATCAATTGGCTGATGTATTCACTAAACCTCTCTCTGAGGAAAAGTTTAAGTATTTACTAGGACAATTGGGTATGTTGAATCCTTAATTTTTTCTTAAAAATTTCTGATACTGACCTTTCAGTATTGGTTACAATACTGACCTACTCAGTATCACTCGTCTGATTTATCAAAAATTATTAATTTTAATTTTTTATTAATTTATAGATTAAATTAAATGTTTTTATAATTTTTTTTTTACCCGGTATTGGAGTCCTGGAGTGATAACACTGACTTTTAATCTTCATACTACTCAACGGTAACCTTTCTTAATAAGAAAGTTACCGTTGAAACAGGATAAGGCTGTCAAATCAGCCGGTTTTACTTCCCAATACCGTAATTATCTCTAATTAAATATAAATAACAGTTTATGTCTTTTCTTTTCAACTTTCTAACAGTTATTTCATATTTTCTCATTCCATTCTCTCTGCGATTAACGATTTCACTTTCTCCTTGCAAGCAATTTTCTAAATCACAATCGTAGATGGCGAATTACAGATTTTTCGCACCAGAGGCTGCTCCTGCAACTCAATTTCGGAATGAAGAACTGCCCAAGTTTGCGAGGAACAACATAACTGCAAATTTCAATATTCCTCAGGCTTGGGCATGCCCTGAATTCACTCACATGATCACGTATTTGAGGCATTGTCCAATCACGCAAGCATTAATTCGTTCCCCTCGAGCAATTTATCCAGAAATGCTCTGCGAATTCTGGTATTCTGCTAAGCTTGACTCTCCGGACATGATTACCGGTTGGGTTATTCGAGAACAAAGAAGGGCTTTTGTCTCCACTGCTATAATTCGGGAAACATTGAGGCTTCCCGCTCACGCTAGGTATGAGCCCTTTGTTGATCGCACAGAGGCTCACTCAGTGTTACCATTTATTGGCCGCAGAGGAACCACTGGCATTATTAAACGAAATGAATTTGGTCCTATGTGGGGTCTGTTAATATCCACACTTATTCGATGCATGACCCACAAGATAGGAGCTTTGGATCAAATAAATGATTTTGGGATGCAGATTGTTCATGCCATGTATCATGGTCGAGATATTGATTATGCTCGACTAATCTTCAATGAACTAGCGTCTCTAGTTCGGGCTCAAATCAGAGAACTTAATGTTCCTTTCTGCAGATTTCTTTCTCTTATTTTTCAACATGGCATGCCTGCTCATATTTATGATGAATTCAAGAGTCCAAGAGTAGATCTTCCTCCTTTACATGAGAAGATTTATTTCTACAGGCCAAGAGAAGGAGAGCCTGTCATAAGTCACTCCACGTGGGCTATTGTACAGGCACACATAAATGATGAACCTCATTCTGATACTGAATCAGAAAGTGATGATGATGATGACAGTGAAGATGGTGGTCAAGATATTAAGATGATGGACGCTCAACCACAACCAGAACAAGAACCACCACATATTCCTCCACCTGCACAAGATCCTGATGCTCCTCATATTGCAACAGCTTCTGATACTGAGTCCTCAGAAGATACACCACTTGTCATCCAAATAAGAAGAAGAAACCTATCCCCAGTTATAATGGGAAATTTATCATCAGAAGAGATGCAACCTGGAAATGTTCCATCATTAACTGCATCTCTTCAAGCACAGAGTTTGGTTGCAGCCACCGCTGACCTTCCAGGTCCTGAACCAGAACCTATTGCTCAACAAATTGAGGAACCTCATGTTCCTCTTGATGTGGAGATTCAGTTTGAGCAAAACATTATGGAAGGTGCACATGCTCGAAGACAAGAGGTTCCTGAAGGTGCTGGTGCCTCAAATCAAAATCTGGATGATCCAGCACCGACCTCTGCTGATGCTAGAAGAGAATCCGACAAAGTCTCAGGTATGAATTTCTAAAAAGCTCTAAAACTTTAATATATATATATATATATATATATATATATATATATATATATATATATATATATATATATATATATATATATATATATATATATATATATATATATATCTTTCCCAAATAGAGACTATGTATTGGCCAGTACCAACTCAATACTGACCAAAGTCTCAACCGAACTCTCAAATATATCCAATTATGGCCAACATAGTTAGCCCACTGCTACTATGCAAAATTTATACACTGAGAACTCAATGATCATTGTCAGTCTACAGTTGTCTCAACATTTCAAGAGACAATGGTGGTGATGTCATACTGACACTCACTGGTGCTGCTTGAATTATGTCTTATTTATTTTAAGTAAGACCACATAATTCAAGAAATGATCACAAACCTTTAAGCCACATAAGCCAAAAATTATCCATGGGTATAAACCACATTTATGTTATCACATTAATACCGAGTGATAAACATTGAAAATAACCAGAAGCACATCCCAGGCTTCGATTACCCAAACCCAAACTTTTTAGTAAATGTGACCTATCCTATACTGAGCTACTAAAATATTCACACTCACTTTTACTAAACAATCTCTTACACATGCTATGCACAAGTTCCCAATATTTCATCATGTACCAGATGAAATACAGACTTCTAAATTCTGTTTACATGATTATAGAATTTAACAACACCACAATTCTATTTGATAAACCTTTCATGCTAACCAGTTTATATTTTTTGTTTCTTTAGCACCATCTGTGCAAGGCCAAAGAGCACAAGCCACTCAGTCTCAGGAAGTGCAGGGTGCTTTACAAACTATTCTAAATCAGATCTTGGCCATGCAGAACACTCAGAATAATATTCTGGCCAGGATGGATGCCATGAGTACTGAGAAAGACTCATTAAAGCAGTCAGTGGCACTCCTTCAGCAACAACAACAGCCTCCACCACCTCCACAGTCTCGCATTGGTGAAACGAATGATGAAGAAGGCCCAGTTACTGAGCCCAGAAGATCACCCTCCCATGCCAATACTGGGGGTGAACATGATGCTGCTACTGAACCTATGTCCTCCCCTACTCCTGAAGATCAACAGGGGGACATAGGTGGTTATACTGAACCTCTTCCCTCCCCATCAAATGATAACAATAAGGGGGAGAAGAGACAAAGAGAAGAAGAGGTTGATCAATCTGAGCCATCTGTTCAGGGGGAGAAAAGAAGAAGATTAACTGACGATCAACCTCCACACCAACATCAACAACATCAGCAAACTACTCATACTGAACCTCTTAGGTTCAGGTATCAGAGAAGCAGACAAAGGGGAATGTCAGTCTTGGAACAACTTGAAGAGGAACCATCCGAGCCATCTGCTCAGGGGGAGACTGAAACTGACCAACCACAGCAAGTTGATACTGAAGAAAATAACTTGCAAATTATTGTGTACAGGCCATTTGTATGGCAAATTGCTGATGATGAAGATGAAGAACATCCAGTGCCATCTGAAAACTTTCTAAACTTTGCACTGGATGAAGCAAATAAAGAAAGCTCTTCATCATCATCCTCAGATGATGAAGAGCCCCCAAGAAGACCAATCTCTCCTCCAACTGAAGGACCTTCTAGAATTCCTAGAAGACCAATAACCAGAAGAATGACAAATGTGGTTATGTCCTCAGAATCAAGTGAAGAACAAGATCCAGCTCCTCTGATCTCTAGACCTAGAAGATCCACTCATTATACTGAGGAAAAGAGTGATGCTGAGGATGAGATTGAGGCCCAGAAATTCTTCCCTGTTAAGGAAGAAGAACCTGAAACTGAGTCTGATGCAGATGTTCCAAGAAAATCACATATTGTAAGAAGAACATGAGTTGAACTGCTTGAACAGTACTGGAATGTTGTTGCTCAAAGATTCAGATATAGGGAGAACATGATGGGTATGCTGAGAAATAAAGCTTTTCTGAATGTGAAGAACATATACTGGCTAAATGAATTTGTCAACAAAATAAAAGTCAAAACTGTTGACAGATCCATTATTGCAACCTGCGCTGGGCCAGTCTGTAACATCCTGAGACCCAGCCTATTATTTTATTACTTTTAGTAAATAATAATTTATTATTTAATATTTTATTAAATTATATTTGTTTTAATTGTATTTTAACCAAGGAGTTAAAATTAGTGAAAACTGAAATGTTTTGATTAATTAATAATATTTATATATTTAGATTCATTTTTGTACCAAGGTTCCGAATATATTTTCGTTGTATAAATCAGAGTTCGTTTTGGTCTTAAAATTTATCAGCGTATAATTAGATAACAGGTATTTACATTGTGATTAAATGAAATTGGGCATTTTGGTCTTTTCTTGACACGTCTCAAGGGAGGTGTCAAAACCTCTCTTCTTTTGCCTGCATCGTCATATACACACACCACACACACATAGTGTTGTTTTGAAGCTTGCAATTGAAGAAGAAACTCAATCTCTCATCTCCCTTCTCTGATTTTCAGAATGGACACAATCTTAAAGTAGGTTATTTGCTAATTCTTCTTGTCTTTGAAGTTCTTGAAGCTCTATCTAGGGTTCTTGAGTTAGTTTGTGAGTTCTTGGTGATTCTTGCTTAGAAAATGAAATTGATGATTTATATGGTGTTTATATTTGATTATTCAAGTTGTATATACATGATTGTTAGCTAGAATCTTGATTTGTTGAAGGTTTCATGAAATCACTATGGTAGGTGAATTGAAGAAGATGAGTCAAAACTCAAATTCTTAAAATTAGGATTTGGTGTTTAAATGTTGTTATTTAGGTTAAAATGACATGTTAGATACAATAATTATGATTGGTGATGAATGATTACTTGAATTGATGAAGTTTCTATGATCTAGGGAGTGTTTGGATGAGTTTTTGGTAAAAACCCGTAAGCATAAAAAAAGACAGCTTTTGGCCAAATTTTGGTGATCTTGCAAAAATCATATAAAATCAACCGTAACTCCGTTTTGGGCGTGCGACCAGTCGTTTCGAAGGTCTATGAGTCTACTTTATTTATATCATAATTTCATGTACTTTTATGGTCATAAAACTTTTCAGATTTCTGAGTTAGTACAAGAGGTCGTATGTATCTTTTTCGGGTCAAACATGTATTGAAAACTTTGGGTGTTTCGATGTATAATATGTAAACATGAGGTTTGTAATAAAATGGTAATTGTATGTTTAAGAAATGTTAAAAAAATTATGTATTTGAAGTATTAGAACTTTGTCCTCGGTTTTGACCCGTTTGGGCCTATATGTTAAAGTTGGAATAAAAATGAATTGTTTGGTATACACTTGACTTTAGAAGCATAATTATGATAGTTGGGAAGTCTTAGAATGATAGTTTGTCATTATCTATGATATGGTAGTATTTTATAACTAGTTGTTGAGATTTATGGGAATTGGTCGTTGATTCGGTAATTTTGACCCGTTTGAGTTATAATTGGTATAAATGCATAAAGGTTGATAGACTTTGACTTGGAAGATGTTGGTATGACCATTTATTAGTTGAATAAGTTTCAAGTGTATTTGTCATGTTAAAATTATGTAATTAAGAACCTTTTTTAGCATATTTGTCTTGTTATCTTTAATTGGTGAAATTCGGTTCTAATTCGGTATTCATTTTATGCACAGGAATTGGAAGCAAACTCAGTTATATAAGACAACTGAGTTTGGAAGGATTACGGTTGTTGGGTGAGTGGATTTAGCCTTCAATCTATATGTGTACAATTTGGATAGAAATTGGATACTTTGGTAAAAAGTGCAGGATTTTGGTATCTGGGTAGTTCGCGACGCGAACCTTTTTGGGTGTAGGTTTTTGGCTGCAATGTTTATTGCAAGCCCACACTTCGGTATAAATAATTCGGTAATTAATTATGTGCACATTTGGGGAAGAGGTCAGTAATCGGAACATTCTACTGGGCAGAAGTTTACTATTGACAAGGTGTATCGCCCTTAGAAGCACTGGTTGTTCTAAGGGGGTACACACTGTCCTTGAGTAAAGGGCCATCGGTTATCATTGTTAGGCCGACAATGATTTAAGGTTCGGCCGAACCGCCGTTACTCTTCAAAATTAACCAATAGGGAAAGTATGAATTTATATCGGTTGTTCTATTATATACTGTTTGATTAAGTTCATTCACTTAGCTATTAGCTAATCCCTCCCTCGTTGACTCTTTTGCAGGTTCGGTTGTTGGGCGGGTCAAGGGGTGCTTATTAGGAATGGTTGACCAATGGATGCTCTGATAATATTTTGTAATCGAGCCGTTTTTGTAGTAACACATTAAACCGTTTTGATGTTTTGATTAATATTATATTTGAAGTTATATTTTTGAAAATGCCTTAACTATTATGGTTTAAATATTACGCTTCCGCTATTAAAAAAAATCGGGTTTAAATTTGCGGTGTTACACAGTCAGTCCTCCAATGAAGATTTTCCTTCATGACATTCAAAATATGGGATTCCAAGACTGGATAAAAATTGCAAGACTGATAAAGGAGATGCCATCTAGATCTTCTGAAGCCCAAGTGATGATGGATGAAATCTGGGCTGTATCTGCTATATGCTATGAAAAGGGCATCCTTTATGCAGCAGATTACAGGGCACTCAGTGTGATGGCTGAGGCTGTCAAGAACAACAAACCTGAATGTCTTAATACTTTCAGAATTTTTCCCAGATATACTGTTCCTCCTAATCTTATCTTTCAGGATCAAAAGAGTACCATATATCCAACATCTGGATATATGTATACTGACTCAGATGATAGGGAGTGCTTCATTACTGAAGGAGATTTACCAACAGCTCCTATTAGCCATCTGGTGGGCTTGAAATGGATGATAACCAAGAAAGAAGATGCTTGGTTCAGAAAGAAGATAGTTGATGTGCTGAACAACAGGCAAGATGAACTGAAGAAAAGAGAAGAGTTCATCCATGTGAAGAAGGAAGTCTTCTATGAGTTCGAATCAATCAACAGAAGATGAAGAAGATGACTTTGCAGCCTGTATCTATGTATTTTTGATTTCTCTTTGTAATTGTTTTGTTATCATTAGATAGGGGGAGATTGTTAAGGCAAAAAGCCTTACCCCTTTGTGAATCTTAGGATAACAAAATAACCTAGACTAGCTTAGATAAAATAGTAGATTAAATTAGCTAAGTTTAGGAGTGATACTGAGTTTGGCCAGTATTGGCCACTCAGTATCAGCACTCAGTATTGGAAAACCAATACTGAGTAGAAGGACTGAGTTACAGTCAGTTTTGTAACGGACTAAGATCAAATCCCTTGATCTTAGTCATTTCCTTAGTTTAGTCCTTCGGTTACTTCTTTGCCATTATGTAAAATCTCTATAACATTATAAATAGAGATCATCTGGCAAAGGAGTACTTACCAATTTACCTTACACGATAACATCTTTGTAATTGATCAAGTGGTATTGCTTTTCCGCAGCATACCACACTTAGTGGAATTACACATTTGACTCTAATACTTTGTTTATCACTTTAATTGTCTTAAGTATAATTATATCATCAATTATATAAGTAATCCAGGGTTGTTGTGACCTAACAAGAGGAAACCATTCATAGGTTTCTTTCATGTGTTTGGCTGTGTGTGTTTTGTGTTAAACACACGAGATCAGCTGAGTAAATTTGACTCTAAAGCTGATGAAGCCATTTTCTTGGGATACTCCACTCTATCCAAAGCATATAGAGTTTTCAACAAAAGAAGACAAACATTGGAAGAGTCCATATATGTTACTTTTGAAGAACACTCAAAGGCTATGAACCCCACCTCTGCAGACTCGTCTGATGCATTTCAGAGATCAGCTGAACCATCTCCTGATGATACAGCTGAAGCATTTTCTGATGCTTTAAATCTCTTTGAGGTTCCCTTAAATGAATCAGATGAGACGTTCCATGATGCTCCTACATATCTTGTAGATATCGCAGCTGTTCAACAAGAAATTCCAACAGCTAGAGCATCATCCAAGGCTACTTCTAAGCCACCTCTTCATACTTCAAGAAGATCTGTTCAAAATGAAGTAATTCATCCTGCTGAGCAGTCAGCCGCTCAACAAGGATCTAATTCTGCTGAATCTTCCTCTTCTACAGCAGCTCCTCAATCTAAGTGGACCTCAGAACATCCAATTGAGTTAATCATTGGAGATCCACAACAAGGAGTTATTACAAGAAGTAAAGCATCATGTAATCTGTGCTTATGGTCTTGTTTTCTAGCAACTGAAGAACCAAATAATATTAAAGCTGCTTTAGAAGACTCTAGCTGGATTCAAGCGATGCAGGAAGAACTTAACCAATTCGAGGTCAACAAAGTATGGCAGCTGGTTCCCCCACCAGCTGCAAAGACTATAATTGGTACTAAATGGGTATTTAGGAATAAAATGGATGAAGAAGGCGTGGTTATTCGCAACAAAGCTAGACTAGTTGCACAAGGATACAGACAGGAGGAAGGAATTGATTTTGATGAAACATTTGCTCCAGTGACTAGGCTTGAGGCAATTAGAATATTTCTAGCCTACGCTGCTTACAAAAACTTCACAGTTTTTCAAATGGACGTGAAGAGTGCATTCCTGAACGGAAAGCTGCAAGAGGAGGTATACGTTAAGCAACCACTAGGGTTCGAGAATCCTAAATATTTAGACTATGTGTTTAAATTGGATAAAGCGCTGTATGGGTTAAAACAAGCTCCTCGTGCATGGTATGATACACTCTCCACGTTCCTCATAGCAAATGATTTCACCAGGGGAAAGATCGATAAAACCTTATTCATTCGCAAAATCAAAGGTGATATCATTCTTGTTCAAATTTATGTGGACGACATAATTTTTGGTGCTACTGATGAACAACTTTGTAGACGTTTTTCTAAACTTATGTCAACAAAGTATGAGATCAGTATGATGGGTGAATTAACTTATTTTCTTGGCTTACAAGTTAAGCAATCTAAAAATGGAATTTTTATAAATCAAGAAAAATATATCAAAGATCTTTTAACGAAATTTGATATGAATTCATCATCATCCATGAAAACACCAATGGCTCCTCCAAACAATCTGGATGCTGACATAACTGGTAAGTCAGTTGACGTCACATTCTATAGAGGAATCATTGGATCATTACTCTATCTCACCGCCAACAGACCAGATATTATGTTTGCTACTTGCATGTGTGCTAGGTATCAAGCTGATCCTAGAGAATCTCACTTAATAGCTGCAAAAAGAATTTTGAGGTACCTTAAGGGTACTCCAAGCCTAGGTCTTTGGTATGCCAAAGACTCAGGGTTTGATCTAATTGGATATTCAGATTCAGACTTCGCAGGTTGCAAAATGGATAGAGAGAGCACCACTGGTGGATGTCAGCTGCTTGGTGGAAAGCTAGTCAGCTGGACAAGCAAGAAACAAAGTACTGTCTCTACCTCCACAGCTGAAGTAGAATATGTTGCTGCTGGAAGTTGTTGTGCTCAAGTCCTTTGGATGAAGAATCAGCTTGTTGATTTCGATATGAACTTCTACAAAGTTCCTATCTATTGCGATAACACGAGTGCTATTGCAATCAGCAACAACCCAGTTCTCCATTCTAGAACCAAACATATCGATATAAGGTATCATTTTATTAGAGATCACATTGAACAAGGTGACGTGGAACTCCACTTCATTTCAACAGACCTTCAGCTGGCTGATCTATTCACTAAGCCTTTAGATGAAAAACGATTCAATTTTTTGATCAGCGAGCTAGGTATGTTGAATGCTTGAATCAACTGCTGAAGTACTATCAGCAGCGGATAAGATTCACCTTGTTACTTAGTACATTCAGCTGACTAAAACCGTTTGAATTTATCAGTCAGCCGAATAAAATCTCTTAAATGATAACTTATCATGTTTTATAAGTTTAAACGTTTGGTTCTCCTAAAAAAGGGCATCTCCCAACCCTATCCACACGTTCTCTGTGGCAAATATTTCCACCCGAGTGGAAATATTTGGCATTTATGAGGGACAAGACACCCTGACACAGAAACGGCTCCACTACCCTGACACAGAAACGGCTCCACTTTTTCACACTGTCACATCCAACCACCCTTGCACGATAACCAACGTGTCTATAGTTGGTTTTTAACTATCCAATTATGACCCGGTTTGAATTCAAAACTTTAACCAAACCGACCCATAAATTCCCTATAAATAACCACCTCTCCTCTCCACTTTAATCCCATCTCTCCCACAATTCTCTCTCAAAAACCCTCTATTTTCTAACCTTTATCTTTCTTCCCTCTCTCTCAAATGACGAAGAAAGCTCAGAAGGTTTCTCTTAATAAGGCTGCCATTGAGTTCTCTCAGAACTCAAACCTAGTAGCCAACACTTCCCCACCGGATGATCTTGTCGATATCTATCGACCGATTGTGATGTTTGTACGTCACTGCCCTATCCGTGGTGCTTTTACCAGATTCACCAAGAGTATCATAGAACTCTTGCGTGATTTTTGGATGTCCGCCTCCGACTCTGGAGACGACATTACTACGCAAGTAGGGAATCATCAAATCACCATTTCTCTTGATGATTTCCGAGTTGCTTGCGGATTCGATTATCTGCAACCTGGAGAAGAATATCAGTAGACTAAATCTGCTGATGAAGCTAAAGCGAGTCTGATCCGTATCACTGGATACAGATTAGAAAATGAAGAAGACAAGGTGCCGATCTTCAAGAAGTCTCAGCTGACGAGACCCTGGGCCTATTTCTTTACCCACATCATTCAGGGTATAGGCGGCAATTCCGGGTCTCTCAACCAGTGCAACGCCAGCATGCAAGTCTTTGCTGAAGCCCTAGTCACCGGTCAGCGGATCGACTACGGGAGACTGGTGTACGAGGAGGTCAAGACAAAGCTGAAAAGCAAGGGAAATCATATTCCCTATCTTCGCTTTTTCACATTGTGCGTCGCACATGTGATGCTTGAAAAGCTGAAGATAGATTATGAGGACATCCCTGGGGAATCGGTGATGGTCCGTTCCATTTCCAGCATCATCTTCCAGAAGAAGGATGATGAGAAGGCATTTACCCTCACCTCGTACATGCTAAAGAACATAGATGATCGAGTCAGATCCAATAGGGATCGAAAGAAGGGCAAAACATCGAAGAAATCTGCCCTACAAGAAGGTTCATCCTTTTCTCATTTGAAGTGTTTTCCATCAACTGATCGTACACAAACTGTTGATGGAAATACCACCACTTCCACTGGGATCTCAATGCCCATTGACGTGGAAAATGTGGAAACGAGTGATATTCCACGTGGTGGGAAGAAGCGTGTGAAGCGATCTGCTCACCGCCCTCCTTCTTCCTCTTCATTCTTTTTATCATCTTCTTCCACTGCCAGCGCTCCTGTTTCTCCTCAGCTGAGGGTAAGAGGGTCTGCTACCTGTGGAGATAATGATGTTGTTGATGATGTTGAGCTGGCGATCGCAGCTTCATCAGGATTCAGCCGGAATCCGTTGGGTTCTCACTCGAGATCCCAATTGGAAGGATTACAATCAGAAGCTGTATTGGCATCTGAGAGTAGTCCTTCTCATTTTCACTCTTACAATGTTTTTCTAGGAACTCTACCTACAATTGGAATTCCTGTCCAGACACTTCCAGCTGATTCTCTTTTTCCCTTTCCTTTCATCCACTCTCTCTCTGCTGAATTCTCAACAAGTCAGCAGACTTCAAAACGGCAATTTCGTTCATCAGGAGTTAGTTCCGGCTCCACACTTCTGCGTAGCTCCTCGACCGATTCATTATATGTCGTTGTAACACGGGAACAAACTCCAAAAGCAACCTCAGTCTCTCAACAGACTGTTGGTGAAGCTTTCGGCTCAACCCAAGCCACCCGAGAGTCAGCTGCACACACACCACCCCCAACTTCTTCATCACTCCCTGAGTCTTCAGCTGATGATAGATTGAATGGAAACCAAGTCAATCCTGAAGCTGACCCTTCTGTTTCCTACGACGTCACCGGCTTAAACCAGCAGGTGATCAAGGAAACCAACACCGCCAATGAAGAGACAACTTTAAAACAAGTTGTTACTGAGGCACTAACCCCAGCTGCCAATGATCGCGAAAGTAATCGCCAACCAAGTTGTGAGGCAGCTAACTCACCACCCAGAGGAACTCTTCCTCCAGTCTCCATACCAGTATCGCCGGCTGGTGAGACCGAAGCTCCATAGATTCAAACAGCTTTTCATCTAATGTTTGAGTCGACTGATGATCTTATTCAGTCTTACTATTCGTCATCTGACGGAGAACATTCTGAGCTTCAAACTGTTTTGACAACTGATGTCGGCACTTCTGTTATAACCCAGAAGTTTCAGTTGGACCCAACTCACCCTCCAAAGTCCCTGAGCAACCCATAGGAGCCATTCCTCCTAACTCAGGAACACTCACTCCCACAGCTGAGGTTACCCCTCAAGCTGGAGACATGCCGGACCCCTACCCCCAAAGCGTCCAAGTGTCCCATGCTGAATCCAGCAAAGCTGGAGGACGCATTCCCATCAGAGCAGCTGCTGCTCTGATGTCTAGATTTGTTGCATCCCAGATTCGACCTGGGATGGCCACGCTGAGTAAGCAGATGGACTCCCTTCGCAAGGATGTTCCAAAGAAGTTTGCCCAAACTGCTGAGAATCTCTCTTCCAGCATAACTTCTCTGCACACTGAGGCTCATTCTCAGGCTCCTTAGCTGGCTCTTCTTTCTGATCAGATTCGCATCAACACCAGCGGGTTCATATCTCTTAACGACTACGTGCATCAAGCGTTGAACTCCCTTCGCGATTCTGACAGAGTCGACCAAGACCAACTTCTCTCCGAAGTTCGGGACAGCCTGGCTCTTGCCCAATCAAAGCAAGAGTCTCTGCTGACACTTACTCATAGCCACCTTTCTCAGGCTATTGAGGAATTAGCTTCCGCTGTGTCCACCAGGTTGGACAAAATGGAGACTGAAGTCAGCTCGCTGACTTCCCAAGTCGCTGGTCTCCAAGGCACCCTTGACCTCATTCTTGCTAAGCTCAATGAGGGTGCCGCTGTTGTCCATCCTGCTTCAGCACCAGAGAGTACCCCTCTTCTTCGGGCACTCTCTGAGGGGGAGAAAAAGGCCACTCCAGCAGGTGAACAACAAGGTGAACAAAATAGTTCACAACCTATAGTCACCTCTGCTGTTGGAGCTAATACTGAAGACGTTCCAGCAGGTGATAACTCAAGAATTCCACCTATCACCTCTGTTGGAACACCAGAAGAAGAAGCTGCACCCTCAACTGGTTTTGTTAAAATCGTTGATTCCTTTAAATCAGTTGAGGGCCCACAAGTACAAGCCCCACAAATCCAAAACCCTCAGCCTATTATACAGGAGATCCCTTATCCTGCTGAGGGGGAGCCTACATCTGTTGCGGTTAAAAACTTCATCCTAAATGAAGTTGGAACCGCCGCTGATCTTGATACAGCCATTGCCATTCAAAGAAAAACTCATGAAGAGCTGTATCAAAGAGCTGAAGCCCAAAGAGCTGAGAACATTAGGTTGTTCAACAAAGTTCTTTATCAGCGTAGGCTAGAGGCAAAGATCACCAGCGTAAGGGCCCCCAGATACGATCCCAGCTCTTCTGATGAAATTGTTATAACAAGAGCTGGAGGAAATGTGGTCAATGAAAAGTTTCCTCTGAACAAGATCAGCTTCGTTCTCAATTACGATGAATGGAAAGAAGCTGAAGTAGCTGCCAAATCTGCAAAACCATCGCGGATTATAACAGATCTGGAAAACGAGATAAAATTCGCAATCTACTCTTTCAAGATTCTATACGAGGAAATCAGGAGAAAAGCTCCTGAGTTAGTATATCGCATGCCTCCTGAATTATGTGAATCTCAAACAGCTGATGTCGGAGGATCTGCTGGTGAAAGCTCCTCAGCAAGAGGGGAGAAACGTAAGTCCATTCTCCTCGAGCCCCTTGCTGACTCCAGACTACTGGATATTGGGTCATCGATCATATTTGCAAAACGACCAAGACCCAATATCACAAAAGCCATCCCCACGGGAGTTAACTTCTTCCCTGGGCTGATCGTAAAAGAACCAATTTATGGCTTTTGCTATCTGGAGAAGAAGAAGGAGCAGTGCTTTCAGCGAGCAGATGAGTTGGATCTATGTGATGTGGATCAACTTATGATCTATCACAAGCTGCTGAGTTCCTCTACTGAAGAGGGAAGAGAAATGAAGAAATTAATAACCTCAGCCTTCAACTCACTGTATCGCAATGTCGTTGGATCAGCTATATCCAAGGCATTATAGTTTTTTTATTTTCCTTGTAATTTTAATTGCCTTATCAATAGAAAATCAAAAATTGTGTAATATACTTGTAAAATTGTAAAAAGATAAACATATACAAAAGAACCCTAAGGGTCAAAGCACATAAGTATTCAGCTGACTTCATCAGCTGAATCATTACAGGGTTACACTTATACGGCTATTCGATTGCATCAAATATGGGGAGATTGTTAGTACCAAGACTAAGTAAATAAGATTTGATGATCGATAGCCAAGAAGAATAAATAACAGCTGAAGTATGTATATCAGCTGAAGCAAGTATATACAATAAACCTTCAGCTGAGTACGTACTTAGCTTTAGGATACAAGTCAAATCAGCAGCTATTAACGAGAGTTCATTCGAAGTCTATGACCAAAGGACAAAGACAAGAAGAAGACTATTCAGCTGATTGTGGAATCAGCTGATAGTATCTGCTGCAGATAAAGACTTATAGGAAATGTTCATTGACACCTTGAACATTTCCCTTTTCCCGCTCATAGAAGAAGAAAACGATGAAGATCTTCTATTTTGGAATAGAAGATAATGTCAGTACATTATCATCGTTTGTCCCTCAAGCATGTAAAGAGAAAGTCAACTATTTCTTTACTTATGTAGTACACCTTTCACTGTGCGTCAGAAAGGGTACCGGAAGTAGTTGACACAAAGTACACTTGGGACAATAACTTGTGCAAGAGCATTTAATGATCCATAGACACGTGTGCTATCCACATCGACGAATAATATGTTTACACGTCGTCAAACTTGTGGACTAAGGAACATGGATCTTGGGCTATAAATACAGACGTAAATGCTTGTATTTACACACACTTTTAGAAATCATAGCAGAAGAACATTCTCTGAGAGTTAGTTATTTGTCTAAGTATTAACTCCTCCATAGTTATTACTAAGGCATTAATATCAGCTGTTAGTATCAGCTGATATAACTCTCAACATATACTCTTCTAGTTTGAGCGGTCTAAAGTGTCATTTCAAGTATAGAGTTTTAGTTAGTTTTGTACTATCTATTTCCGCAAACTTTGTACTGTATTAAGTTGTTTTAATAAACTCTTAATCATTGAAATCTTGTTGCTTACTTATCATATCTTCGTTACTCGGTCATAACGCAACACGTTTGTGTTGTTGGGATCCAACAATTTACATATTATATTAAGAGTAAAATTAATTGATTAAAATCATTCCAATACTGCTAACCAAAAAACCGAATCTTCCTACATCAAATGCTTTTGTAAAAAGATCGGCTAATTGATTGTCAGTATGAATTTTCTCTACTTTGATTAATTTCTTTTCATTGCAAATCCTTATAAAATGAAATCTTATTTCAATGTGTTTGGTTTTAGAATGTTTTACTGGATTATTCACAATACTAATAGCACTTTGATTATCAATAAAAATGGGAGTTTTAAGAATAGAGATACCAAATCTAGGAGTTGATTTTGAATCCATAGAACTTGAGCACATCAAGCAGATGCAGCTACATACTCTACTTCAGCAGTTGATGTTGACACATTTGTTTGTTTCTTGCATTGCCATGACACCAATCTTGATCCAAAGAATTGACATCCACCAGTAGTAGATTTTCTATCTTGACATTCACCACCATAGTCACTATCTGTGTATGCTATGAGTTCAAATGGTGAGTCATGTGGATACCAAAGACCAAGAGAAGGTTTGCCTTTCAAGTATCTGAAAATTCTTTTAACAGCCTGCAAGTGTAGCTCCTTAGGTCTTGCTGGATACCTGACACATACACAAACACTATACATAATGTCAGGTCTTGATTCAGTTAAATACATTAAAGAACCTATCATTGATCTGTAAAGATGTTCATCTACATCCTCCCCCTCAACATCAGGATGTAGGTGTTTGTGAGTTTCCATTGGTGTGCTTGCACTTTTGCAGTCTTTCATTGCAAACTTTTCCAGGATGTCTCTGACATATTTTGATTGATTAATCAAAATACCATCTGATCTTTGATTGATTTGGAGTCCAAGAAAGAAGTTCATTGGACCCATTGAGCTCATCTTGAACTTGATCTGCATTAATTCTTCAAACTCTTTACACAGTTGATCATTTATTGAACCAAAGATGAGATCATCTACATATATTTGGACCAGTAGTATATCATCTTTGACTTTTCTTGTAAACAGAGTTTTGTCAATTGCACCTCTTTTGAAATTTTTCTTCAGTAAATATGATGACAATGTGTCTACCAAGCTCTTGGTGCCTGATGAAGGCCATATAGAGCTTTATCTAGTTTGTACACATAGTCATCATGTTCAGGATCTTCAAATCCTGGAGGTTGACATACATACACTTCTTCTTCAATTTTCCCATAAAGGAATGCACTTTTGACATCTATTTGATAGACTTTGATTTTCTTGTATGAAGCATATGCCAGAAATATCCTTATTGCTTCAATTCTAGCAAAAGGTGCATATACTTCATCATAATCTATACCTTCTTCTTGAGTGTATCCGTGGGCTACAAGTCTGGATTTGTTTTTGATCACTATACCTCTTTCATCTTTCTTGTTTCTGAAGATCCATCTTGTTCCAATGGGTCTTTTTCCTTTAGGTAGAGGCACTAGAGTCCATACAGCTTGTAATTTGAATTGAAGAAGTTCTTCTTGCATTGCTATGATCCAGTTTGAGTCTTTCATAGATTGTTGAATCTTCTTAGGTTCCTCCTGTGACAGAAAGCATTCATACATACATTCATTAGAAATTAAACTTATATTACAAATATTTGAATTTATTGATAAATTGAATTTGCTTCTTGTCTACATGGTTGAATTGACATCACTGAGGACTTGGTCCAAAGGATGATTCTTTTCAGTTCTGGTGCCATGAGCTTTGTCAAAAGTTAATTGACTATCAAGGTTTGACTCATTGGATTCAGGGATTTGAGCAACTGTCCATGTTTCTTCTTGATTGTCTGGAATTTGTGAAGATTCTTCATTGGTACTGGTATCAGTAGTAACATTTTCTTCATTTAATTCATTTGTTTCATTGTTAGTACTGACATCATTATTGATTGGTTCATCATCATTTGTTTGAGTTTCTGAGTTACTACTGAGATCAGTAGTATCATGAGAATTTGAGTTGTTACTGGTATCAAGATTGCTAGGGTTGTCTGAGTTACTACTGTCCTCAGTGTTAACTTTGGGATCATTATTAACTAGGATGTATTTCATTATGTCTTGACTACCATTGACTGATGATGATCCTCCTTGTTGACTTTGATTGTTTGAATCTCCTGCATTACAATCATAATTGGCATCAAAGGATTTGGTTAGATTATCAATGTTAAATAACCAATCTGGACCGTTTCATTGTTCATTCATCAGATTTTCATTAAAGGATACATTTACACTTTCTTTAATGATCCTTAGCCTTTAATTGAATACTCTGTAAGATTTGCTTTGAGTTGAGTATCCTACAAAGATTCCATCATCTGCTTTGCAGTCAAATTTACCAATTTGTTCTCTTGTAATTAATATTGTACAAGGACAACCAAAAGATTTTAGAAAACTTATTGAAGGTTTTCTTTTATTAAAAATAGGGTGTTTTAAAATGAGGCTTAACTATTAATACTCTGTTTTGAACATAACAAGCAGTATTAACAACATCAGCCCAAAAAGTTATTGGTAATTTTGAGTCTGCAAGCATGGATCTGGCTGCTTCAATAATTGTTCTATTTCTTCTTTCAGCTACACCATTTTGTTGTGGAGTTCTTAGTGAGCTGTACTGCCTGTCAATACCCTTAAGATCACAAAAATTAATTAGATTAGTATTTTTAAATTCGGTGCCATTGTCACATCTAATGGCTTTCACTTTGAGATCTCTTGTATTTTCCAGCTTGATTACTAGATTCTTTATAATCTCACTTGTTTCATCCTTGGTCCTAAGAAAGAAAACCCAAGTATATCTGGAAAAATCATCAATAATAACAAGACAGTATTGTTTCTTTCCAATACTCATTATATTTGTAGGTCCAGATAGGTCCATATGTAAGAGATGCAAAGGATTAGAAATAGAATTAATTGCTTTGGTCTTATGAGAAGTCTTGTGTTGCTTACCTTTTAGGCATGCAACACAGTGATGATCACACATAAATTCTTTTTGTGGTAATCCAACTACCAAATTCTTTTTGACTAAATTGTTCATATTTTTAAAATTTGTGTGACACAACCTTCTATGCCAGAGTTCTGATTCATTTGTGTTTGCCTTGGATATAAAACAGTTGATCTCATTTGAAGAAATGAGTTCTCCCCCTATATCCAGGCAATACACATTATTTCTCCTTGGTGTTCTTAAAACAACAAATTTTTTATCTAAAATAAAGTCAGGAGAAATAATGATGCACTCTATATCTGTAAAAAGAATTTTGTTCTTTTTATCACATATTTGTGAGACACTAACCAGATTATACTTAAGCTCAGCAACATAAAATACATCATCAAAAGTAATCTTACCATTTGATACTGTACCTTTACCTATAATCTTACCACCTCTTAGATTTTCACCAAAAGCAACATATCCACCTTCAAAAGACTTGAAATCTCTGAGAATTTGAAGATTTCCAGTCATGTGCCTAGAGCATCCACTATCAATATGCCATGTTCTTCCTTCTTCAGGGATCTGAATGATCTGCACTTAAAACAAATGGATTAGTTAATTTTGGGAACCCAAGCTTGTTTTATCTTGGGTTCATCCTTTGAAGAGTAAGTTTTTCGAAATAGATGAGTTTTGTATGCAGTTGTGCTCTTCATTTGATGTTTATTACTGGTATCTTCATTTTACTACTGATGGACCAGTAGTATTTGGGTAGTATGAGTGTTTGGCATAGTCAGTAGTATTTTGATAATTGTATCGAACATCATTGTAATTAGTGTTTTTACCAGTAGTAAACCTGGAATAGTTCCTACTGACATTAGAAAACTTTGAATAAGCTGATATTTTGCACAAATCTTTGTGCAGTTCTTCCAAATTTAGGGACTTCAACATGTGGAGTTTTAATCTCTTTAGCTTCTGCAGTTTGTTTTAATTTTAATTCTTTTAATTTTTCATTGTTTTCTTTAAATTATTTAAATTCTTTGCAGTTAATTGGATTGAAGTGACAATCCTTCACTATGTGGTTAACTTTGTTGCAAATTAAACATATTAATTTGTGGATTTAGCACCTTCAGGCTTTGTTTGTTCTTTCAACTGGTTTAAGTTTCTTTGATTTCCCCTTCTTAAAATGGTTGGTATATTTTCTGAGTTATATTTAGGAGATTCAGTTTGACTTTGTGTGGTATGAAAACTTGTATCAGTTGAATTTGTTGTTTGATCATCACCAGATGAATCATTACTGGTTTCAGTTTGATTTTCTATTTTTAATTCATTTAGAATTCTTTCTGAGCTTCACTTTAGAAGAGGAATAAAATTAGATGGAGGTGGAACTGCATGATATCCCACTCCATGAACAACTTTTTCAGTGGTTTGATTACTGGTTAATTCATCAATTATTTTAGAACTTCTTTCAAATTTTTTAATAGTTAATTTATTGTGTTCTAATTCTAATTAACATTCTTCTAATTTAATTAGAGTTTCTTTTAACTTTAACTCAGCATATTCTTTATCATAAGTTGTTTGTAATAATTCATCTTTTATATTTTTATCTGTTATTTGATAAATTTTGATTTGATTTTCAAGATCAGCTATATAACCATTATATTCAATTCTTCTGTTTCTATTTAAAATCATCTCATCAAGAGTTTCTTTGTTAAGTTTTTCTAATTCTTTATATGATTTAATGCATTCATGAGTGCATGATTTAGAACGTACCTCAGTAGTAGAATCAGTAAAGGCCATAAGAGCTTGGTTTTGAGCATGTTCCTCTGCTTGAAAGCTCCAGTCATAACCTTGACCCTCTTGAGATACTAAAGCAGTTGAGTTTGAGGTGCTGTTTTTGTTGTAATTTGATCTTTGATCTTTGCTAGGACATTCTCTAGCAAAGTGACCGAGATTACTGCAGTTGTAGCATTTGACTTTGGTTTTGTCAAATCCAGGACGATCACCTTTGTTGTAGGTCAGATTTTGTCTGCATGTTCTTTTGAGAAATATTTTTGTTCTTAAACTCAGCATAGCCATCTGCCATTTGATGTCCATCTCTTCAAGATCATCAGGATTGAGTTGTTCCAAATCTTCACTAATCAATGCAGTGTGCACATGACTGTTAAGGCAAAAAGCCTTGCCCCTTTGGATCTTAAGATAACAAAACAACCTAGATTAGCTTTGATTAATATGTAGAATAATATAGCTAAGTTTAGGTCTGATACTGAGTGATCAGTATTGGAACTCAGTATCAGTACTCAGTATCAGATAGTGATACTGAGTACAAGGACTGAGTAGAAGGACTGAGTTACCATATGTAACGGACTAAGATCAAATCCCCTTGATCTTAGTCATTTTCCTAGTTTAGTCCTTCGGTTACTCCTTTGCCCATTATGTAAGATCTCTATATCATTATAAATAGAGATCATCTTGCAAAGGAGTACTTACCAATTCACTTTACACTTTCATATCTTTGTAATTGATCAGTGGTCTTGTTATTCCGCAACAAGCCACACTTAGTGGAATTATACTTTGACTCATATCTTGTTCTTATACAATATTTGTCTTAAGTTATAATTAACCAATCAATTAACCATCTAATCCAGGGTGTTGTGACCTAACAACTGGTATCAGAGCAGGCTAAATAAACTCTTATTTAGTCGATCTATAACCCTGGCAGCCATTCCTTATACTTATCCTTCACTTACTCCAAAATAAAAATGTCTACCATTGTTGCACCAATTATGTCTGGAAAGGGAGTACCCATCTTTGATGGTAAAGACTTCCATCAATGGAAGCTAAAAGCTCAGTGGTATCTCGAATCCATTCATCAAGAAATGCTCACTGTGCTAAATGATGGTCCTATCATCCCACAAACTGTGGAACCCGTTGCTGCTACTGATGATGCTCCTGAGAGCATAAGGACAGTTCCAAAACTGAAACACACCTGGACTGATACTGACCGTCAGTTATTCAGTCTAGACTCAAGAGCAAAGGGAGTGATTGGTAATGCTGTTACCAAAGAAATACTTAATGCAATTATGAAATTGCCAACAGCAAAGGCTATGTGGGATAGCCTATCAGTCACCTATGAAGGCACAACAAAGGTGAATTTGCAAAGAAAAAGCAACATGAGAAGGAAATATGAAAACTTCTTCTCAACTCCTAATGAAGACATCACCACTCTCTATAACAGGTTCAATACTGTTATCCATGATCTAATCAGTGTAGGCATTGTGAAAGAGGAAGGAGAGCTTGTTCAAAAGTTCCTGGATAGTCTTCCTCAACAATTTATTGACATGACAAACTCTGTCAATGCTGCTAACAACATTGAGTCATAAACTCTTCAAACTTTGTATGGTCTAATGTTGAATCATGAGGAGAATAATGCTGCAAGACTGATCAACTGGAAGAAAACTGACAAGTCTTCCACTGGCATGGCTCTAGTTGTGCAACAGGCCTATACTATGACTGAGCCAGATGAACCAGAAGTTGATCTAGCTGATGCTGAGACAGAAGAGATTGAAACTCAAATGGCTCTTATGTCTATGAAGCTGGATCAGTTGAAGAAGAAGAGGCTTGGTGTTAGCTCTTCTAATACTGATCCAAGATCAGGTCTTTGCTATAGGTGTGGAAAGCCTGGACATATTGCTGCAAATTGTCATACCAAGTCTTCTGAGACTGACCAAAATGACAAGATTGCATACCGAGCAAAGAGGTATAGAGACAAATATGTCAAGCTGAAGAATTGGAGCAAGGGCAAGAGGGCAGAAGGGAATGGAGCACCTCATCAAGCACTTTACTCAGAAGCCTGGATGGATGAAGACTTAAGTGATGATGAGGAAGAGATTGAGAATAAAGCCTTTATGGCTTTCACTGAAGATGATTTGAAAAGCTCTTTTGAAAAGGATATCAAAGAGGCTGAGAGGATGAGTGTTCATACTGATTGGGATTCCACTCAGTTGTACAAGGTAAGTTCCTTTCAAACTTATTCAGTGAATGAAAAAACTAAGATTTTTGAGTATATGATTGTTGATCTTAAAACTTCTGTACAAAAAGAAAAAGCTTTAAAATTAACAATTCAAGAACTTGAAAGGGTAGATAATGAAAACTTAGATAAACTAGCAAAATTTAAAGATTTAGAATTAAATTTTTCAGATTTAAAAGACATTAACCAAAGATTAGCTGATAAAGCTCATTTACACAAACTTGAAAAAGAGAAATTTGAAAAACAGTGTAAATCTTGGGGAAATGCTTCAATAAAATTAAATAAATGTTTAAATCAACAATTCCCAGAAAATGTGAGGGCTGCACTTGGTGTTGATCCTCAATTTAAATATAGGAACAATTTTGCTGATTTATTTGAAGAGTTTTCTACTATGAACCCTATTAATTTTGTAAAAGCTAAAACTTTATGTGAAGTTGGATGTCAAACTGAGTCAGATGATGAGGAAAATGAAATTTTAGAAAAACCTATTGGTCCCTCCATCTGCTCAAAGTGCTATACTGAGCTACAAGAACTCAGTATTGAATTTCATAAAACGGAAATTTCTGATACCGAGCTCCCAATAGTTCAGTATGACACTTCTGCTGTTCCACCTTTTGAATTATTATTTAATACAACAACTTTTGAATTATATAATGATAAAAAGACAACTTCTATCTCAAATGCTTCATCTAATACAGAAGTTGCAGGAACAGAAACATCATATACTGAGACATCTAAAGAACCTGATAAAGTTGTTTCTTCAAAGCATGATAAACAAAAAACAACTTCAACTAGGTCCTTAGTTGGCAGAGACAAGAAGTCTACCACTAATAATATTAGAAAGACTTCTCTGCCAAATAAAAAGAAGCAACCAGATCCTCCATCTCCTAAACCAGTTAAAAACAATGTTAATTCACCTATTAAAAATGACAAAATTAACATTTTAAAAACACTTGGTGATCAGGTCAAATCTTTAAGTAAACAATTTGCAAAACTTGTTCATACTGACCTACCAAAATTGAAACGTTTTTCTAAAATACCTTATGAAAACATGTTTAGAAATAGACCTAGAAAATGTTATAGGTGTCATCATACTGGTCATAAGGGAGATGAATGCTGGACCGATCTCTCAATTCCTAGGTACTCAGTACCAAAGAAAAGGAGAGAAACTAAGTCAGTATCACCAAAGAAAACTTCTAAAGTTTCCCCCGAAGTGATACTGACCTCTCTACATAAAGAGATCAAGTCAAAATATGTTTATCCCACCAAAGGTCCCATTCAAAAATGGGTTCCTAAAGAACTAACTCTTATTTTGTGTCTTGTGCAGGGTGACAGAAAATGGTATTTAGATAGTGGCTGCTCAAGACACATGACAGGCACTATGGAATACCTTCTCAATTATACTCCAGAGAAGGGTCCTTCTGTTAAATTTGGAGATGACTCGGTGGGAAAGACAAGAGGTTATGGTGTGATCAAGGCAGGCAACATAACTTTTAAAAGAGTTGCCTATGTAGAGGGTCTTAAACACAATCTGCTCAGTATCAGCCAGATGTGTGATGATGACAATGAAGCTCGATTCAGAAAGGTTGCAGGAATCATCTACAATGATAAAGGCCAGCCTGTACTCATTGCTAGAAGAGAAAAAGATGTATATGTGGTCAACCTATCTGAAATAGATCCAACTATTCGAGTATGCCTGCTTTCTAAAGTCAAGCCAGAATTGCATTAGCTATGGCACAAGAAACTCTCTCACATCAACTTTAGAAATATCAACGAGCTCAGTATGAAGAAACTGGTGAGAGGGCTGCCCACTATTACTTATTCAAAAGATAAGTTATGCTCAGCATGTGAAATGGGCAAGCAGAAGAAGAGTTCATTCAAGTCCAAAGTCAATCATTCCATTAATGAACCTCTTACTATGATACATATGGATCTTTTTGGCCCTATCAGCACACCAACTTTGGCCAAAAAGATCTATACTCTAGTCTTGGTTGATGAATTTTCAAGATATACTTGGGTCATCTTCCTCAAGACTAAGTCAGATGCAACAACAGAAATCATTGCCTTTATAAAAAGAGAGGAACTTCAAAAAGGCAAAAAGGTCAAGCAACTTAGAAGTGACCATGGTACTGAGTTTAAGAACTCAGTATTAGCCGATTTCTGTGAAGAAAAAAGGAATCATTCAAAACTTCTCTGCAGCCTACACACCACAACAAAATGGTGTTGTAGAAAGAAAGAATAGAACACTGATTGAAGCTGCAAGAACTTTATTATGCCATGCTGGACTGGCACTGAGTTTCTGGGCTGAAGCTGTAAACTGTGCAAACTTCACTCAGAATAGAGCCACTATAGTCCAAAGACATCTGAAGACTCCATGTGAGTTATACAATGGCAAGATTCCTAATGTGGAATACTTCCACATCTTTGGGAGTAAATGCTTTGTACTCAGTACAAAACAAAATCTCAACAAATTTGCTCCCAAAGCAAATGAAGGTGTGTTCATGGGCTACTCTCCACACTCTAAAGCTTTCAGAGTGTATATCATCTCAACCAAGATGATTGTAGAATCCATTCATGTCACATTCGATGAAGATCAGAATGAGCATTCTACCTCAGCAAGTGAAGACATAAGTGGCATAGATATTCTATCCAATCCAGAACACTCCATTGCTGAACAGCCCAAGTTTCATCCACACTTTATTCCCAATAAATTTAATGAAACTGATCAAGTTCAAACTCAGTATCACTCAACTGCGACTAATACTGAGGTTCCCATAACAGAGGATCTCCATACTGAGTTTCCAACTAATGATCTGAACCACTCTACCTATGAAGAAGGTGAAACATCCAACACTTCACAAGAATCCACATCAACTCTGCAAAATGAAGATGAACAGCAACCTGCGCTGTCTAATACTGACCAGAATTCCACTCAGTATCAGACACAAGACACACCAAATCAACAAGATATTGTTGATCCTATTTCAAATGCTCCCTTAGTAAAAAATTTAAGGGAACACAGAGACCATCCACACTCAAACATTATTGGTCCTATTGAAGAAGGTGTCCAAACAAGAAGAAAATTAGAATTTCCAACCCAAGCAACTGTAAATTTTTGTTTCTTCTCAAGTTTCCTATCTACCATTGAACCAAAGAAAGCTGATGAAGCTTTATTAGATGAAGATTGGGTAGAGGCTATGCAAGAAGAGCTCACAGAGTTTGAGAGAAACAAAGTTTGGAACTTAGTACCACCTCCTACTGGCAAAACTATTTTTGGTACTAAGTGGGTATTCAGAAACAAGATGGAAAAGGATGGTGTTGTCATCAGAAACAAAGCAAGGTTAGTTGCTCAAGGTTACATGCAAGAAGAAGGCATTGACTATGATGAAACTTTTGCACCAGTTGCAAGAATTGAAGCTATTAGGTTGTATCTTGCATATGCAGCTTTTAAGAATTTCAAAGTTTATCAGATGGATGTCAAAAGTGCTTTTCTAAATGGAAAACTACAAGAAGAAGTTTATGTTAAACAACCTCCAGGTTTTGTTGATCCTAAATTTCCTAATTATGTTTTCAAGCTTGATAAAGCTCTATATGGGCTCAAACAAGCTCCAAGAGCCTGGTATGACACCCTGTCTGAGTACCTTATTGAAAATAAATTTACAAGAGGTAAAATTGATAAAACATTATTTTCAAAACGGAAAGGTTCTGACATCTTACTCATTCAGATATATGTAGATGATATTATCTTTGGCTCCACTGACAAGTCAATGTGTGACTGGTTTGCTAAGATAATGTCAACTCAGTATCAGATGAGTATGATGGGAGAACTTACTTACTTTCTTGGTTTACAAGTTGAATAAAAGCCTGATGGCACTTTTATAAATCAAAGTAAGTATGTGCATGACATGTTAAAGAAATACAAATTTGAAAATTTATCTTCCATGCACACTCCTATGGGTACTCAGGATAAGATAAGTAAGGATGAAACTGGTAAACCAGTATGTCAATCCACATACCGAGGTATGATTGGTTCCTTACTTTACTTAACTGCTAGCAGGCCTGATATCATGTTTGCCACATGTTTGTGTGCTCGGTATCAGGCTGATCCTAAAGAATCACACATGAAAGCAGTTAAGCGCATCTTTAAATATCTTACAGGTACTCCTAACCTGGGTCTTTGGTATCCCAAAGATTCAAACTTTCACCTTGAAGGGTACACAGATGCAGATTTTGCAGGTTGTAGATTGGACAGAAAGAGCACAAGTGGAGGATGTCAATTCCTAGGTGGAAGACTAGTTGGTTGGTCATCCAAGAAGCAAAATTCGGTAGCAACTTCCACAGCAGAAGCAGAATATGTTACTGCAGGAAGTTGTTGTGCTCAATTATTATGGATGCAGTATCAACTCTTAGACTATGGGTTCAACTTTCATAAGACTCCCATTCATTGTGATAACAAGAGTGCTATTGCTATCACAGAGAACCCAGTCTATCACTCCAAAACCAAGCACATTGATATCAGACACCATTTTATTCGAGATAATGTGGAAAAAGGTAAGGTTGAGGTAGATTATGTACCAACAGATGAACAATTGGCCGATGTGTTTACTAAACCTCTCCCTGAGGAAAGGTTTATGTATTTACTAGGGCAATTAGGTATGTTGAATCCTTAATCTTTCTTAAATTTCCTTTAAAACTGAGCGCTCAGTATCACTCCTGTTGATACTGATCACTCAGTATCACTAGTCTGTTATCATCAAAATTTAAAATTTTTATTTTTTTTATTAATTTCAAGAGTAAATCAATTGGTTTTGTATTTTTTAAAAATGTTTTAAAAATTAATTTTTTTTAACTCAGTATTGGGGTATGACGGCTCTTACACCGAGTTTAATCCTTATACTGCTCAACGGTAACCTTTCTTAATAAGAAAGTTACCGTTGGCAGAGGATAAGGCAGTCAAATCAGCCGTTTTTACTTCCCCATACCTTAATTATCTTTAAATCTCCTATAAATAACCGTTTTTTTTACTTCAAATATTTTTCAACAGTTATTTCATTCTTTCATTTAAAATTCTCTCTGCGATTAACGATTTCACTCTTTCTTAGCAAGCAAAACTCTTAAATCAAAATCACAGATGGCAAATTACACTTTCGTCGCTCCAGAAGTTGAATCGGAAATCAAATTCCGAAACGATGAACTGCCCAGGTTTGCAAGGACCAACATAACAGCAAACTTCAATATTCCTCAAGCCTGGGTATGCCAAGAATTCACAAACATTGTGACTTTTCTGAAGAATTGCCCAATTGCTCGTGCACTGACCTTGTCTCCTCAAGCAATTTACCCAGAAATATTATGCGAGTTTTGGTACTCTGCCACACTCGATTCTCCAGATATGATTGCTGGGTGGGTAATTCGAGATCAAAGAAGGGCATTTGTGTCTACAGCCATTATTCGTGAAACACTGAGGCTTCCCGCCCATGCTCAGTATGACCCATTTGTTGACAGAACAGAGGCACGCTCAGTATTGCCATTTTTGGGCCGAAGAGGAACAACGGGCATTATCAAAAGAAATCAGTTTGGTCCTATGTGGGGTATTCTCATTACAACAATAATTCGGTGTATGACCCACAAGACGGGTGCTTTGGACCAAATAAATGAATTTGGGATGCAAATAGTACATGCCTTGTACTATGGAAGAAACATTGATTATGCACGGCTCATTTTCAATGAATTAGCTGCTCTGGTTTGGGCTAACACAAGGGAATGCAATGTCCCTTTCTGCAGATTTTTATCACTCATCTTTCAACACTCAATGCCCACACATACTTATGATGAGTTTCACAGTCCAAGGGTTGATCTTCCTCCTCTTAGTGAGAAGATCTTCTTTTACAGGCCAATCGCAGGAGAGCCTCTTCTAAGTCCTTCTATGTGGGCCATTGTTCAAGAACACATAAATGATGAAGAAGACATGTCTGATACTGAGTCAGACAATGATGATGATGATGATAATGATGATAATAGTGGTAATGGAGCACAGGCCGTTCAAGATATTGAGATGCAGGATGTTCCACAAGTTCAAGAACCGACTCAACAACATATCTCTCCACCTGCACAGGATCCTGATGCTCCTCATATTGAAACAGTTTTTGATACTGAGTCCTCCGAAGACACACCGCTGGTCCTTCAAAGAAGAAGAAGGAATCTTTCCCCTATCATTATGGGAAACTTATCATCTGAGGAGGTGCAGCCTGCAAATGTTCCATCATTAACTGCATCTCTTCAAGCCCAAAGCTTAGTTGCAGCCACCGCTGACCTTCCAGGTCCAGAACTAATTCCAACAGCTCAACCAATTGAGGAACCTCGTCTTCCTCTTGATTTGGAGATTCAATATGAGCAAATTACACTAGAAGGTGCTCAGCAAAACAGAGAGGTCAGTATTGAAGATGTTGGTGCTGCACATCAACAATCACATGATCCTGCACCGACCTCTGCAGATGCTAGAAGGGAATCTGACAGAGTCTCAGGTATGAATTTCTAAAAAGCCTTTAAACTTCTATATATATATATATACATATATATATATATATATATATATATATATATATATATATATATATATATATATATATATACATATATATATATATATATATATATATATATATATATATATATATATATATATATATATATATATATATATATATATATTTCATTCCCAAATAGAGACTAAGTATTGGCCAGTACCAACTCAATACTGACCAAAGTCTCAAACGATCTTTCAAATATATATCCTTTTATGGCCAACATAGCTAGCCCACTGCTGGTATGAAAAATTCATATACTGAGCACTTTCAATTGATCATTGTCAGTCTACAGTTGTCTCAACATTTAAAGAGACAATGGTGGTTGATGTCCCACTGACACCCACTGGTGCTGCTTGAATAATGTCCAACTTATTTTTGAGTTGGGTAGCATAATTCAAGAAATGATCACAAACCCTTAAGCCACAAAATCCAAAAATTTTCCATGGGGTTTAGCCACATTTCTGTTATCACTCTAATACCGAGTGATAAACATTGAAAATAACAAGAAGCACATCCCAGGCTTCGAATTCCCAAACCCAAACCTTTTAGTAAATGTGACTTATCCTATAGTGAGCTACTTAAATTTTCACACTCACTTTTACTAAAATCTTCTTACACATGCTATGCACAAGTCCACAATATTTCATCATAAACCAGATGAAATACAGACTTCACAAACTCTGTTTATATGATTATAGAATTAAACAACACCACAATTCTATTTGATAAACCTCTCTTTCTAACCAGTTTTATATTTTTTTTTTGTTTCTTTAGCACCATCTGTGCAGGGTATTCCAGCATCACAGGCTGCAGGAGAACAAGTGACTCTGCAAGCAATCATGCAGAATATTCTGGCCATTCAACACACTCAGAATACAATTTTGGCCAGAATGGACACTATGAGTAGGGACATTGACTCCATCAAACAGTCAGTCTCACTACTCCAACAACAACATAAGCCTCCATCTCCTCCACCATCCTCACATGGTGGACATAATGAAGAAGGAGAAGGCGATGATGATCCTGCACATATGCAATCACCCTCCCATGCCAATACTGAGGGTGATACTGATGCTGCGACTGAGCCCATGCCATCCCCTACCATTGAAGCACCACAAGGGGACATGGGTGGTGATACTGATCCTCTTCCCTCCCCATCCAATGATAACAATAAGGGGGAGAAGAGACAAAGAGATACTGAGGTTGATCAACCTGAGCCATCTGCTCAGGGGGAGAAAAGACAAAGATTGAATGAAGACCAACCTCCACAACAACAACAACATCAGCAGAGTCCTCATACTGAACCACTTCGATTTCAGTATGAGAGAAGAAGACAAAGAAGTAGGTCAGTACCACACTTTGAAGACCCACATGAGCCATCTGCTCAGGGGGAGACTCACACTGACCTACCACAGCAAGCTTATACTGAGCCACCTGCTCAAGAAGAAAACAACTTGCAGATTATTGTGTATAGGCCTTTTGTGTGGCCTATTGCTGATGATGAAGATGAAGAACATCCAGTGGCATCAGAAGATTTTTTAAACTTTGCACTGGATGAAGCAAATAAAGAAACCTCTTCATCATCATTCTCAGATGATGAAGAGCATACAAGAAAACCTATCTCACCTCAAGCTGAAGGACCTTATAGAATTCCTAGAAGACCAATAACCAGAAGAATGACAAATGTGGTTATGTCCTCAGAATCTAGTGAAGAACAAGATGCAGCTCCTCTGATCTCAAGACCTAGGAGATCTGCTCAGTTTACTGAGGAAAAGAGTGATGCTGAGGATGAGATTGAGGCCCAGAAATTCTTCCCTGTTAAGGAAGAACCTGAATCTGAGTCTGAAGATGTTCCAAGAAGATCTCATACTGTAAGAAGAACTGGAGATGAATTACTTGAACAGTATTGGAACATTGTGGCACAAAGAACAATATATAGGGAAACAAGGATGGGTATGCTGAGGAATAAAGCATTTCTAAATGTAAGAGACATATACTGGCTAAATGAATTTGTCAACAAAATAAAGGTCAAAACTGTTGATAGATCAATTGTTGCAACTTGCACTGGGCCAGTCAGTCCTCCAATGAAGTTTTTCCTCCATGACATCCAAAATATGGGACTTCAAGATTGGATAAAGATTGCTAGACTGATAAAGGAGATGCCCTCAAAATCCTCTGAAGCCCAAGTGATGATGGATGAAATCTGGGCTGTATCTGCTATATGCTATGAAAAAGGCATTCTTTATGCAGCAGAATACAGGGCACTCAGTGTGATGACTGAAGCTATGAAGAACAACAAACCTGAGTGCCTTAATACTTTCAGAATAATTCCCACATATATTGTTCCCTCTAACCTTATCTTTCAGGATCAAAAGAGTACCATATATCCAACATCTGGATATATGTATACTGACTCAGATGACAGGGAGTGCTTCATTACTGAAGCAGATTTGGCAACAGCTCCTATCAGCCATTTGGTGGGTCTTAAATGGATGATAACCAAGAGAGAAGATGCTTGGTTTAGAAAGAAGATAGTTGCTGTACTAAACAACATGCAAGATGAACTGAAGAAAAGAGAAGAGTTCATCCATGTGAAGAAAGAAGTCTTCTACGAGTTTGAGTCGATCAACAAAGACTAAAGAAGAAGACTTTGCAGCCTGTAGCTTACTTTGTTTAGTATCTCTTTGTAGTTATTTTGTTATCATTAGATAGGGGGAGATTGTTAAGGCAAAAAGCCTTGCCCCTTTGGATCTTAAGATAACAAAACAACCTAGATTAGCTTTGATTAATATGTAGAATAATATAGCTAAGTTTAGGTCTGATACTGAGTGATCAGTATTGGAACTCAGTATCAGTACTCAGTATCAGATAGTGATACTGAGTACAAGGACTGAGTAGAAGGACTGAGTTACCATATGTAACAGACTAAGATCAAATCCCTTGATCTTAGTCATTTTCCTAGTTTAGTCCTTTGGTTACTCCTTTGCCCATTATGTAAGATCTCTATATCATTATAAATAGAGATCATCTTGCAAAGGAGTACTTACCAATTCACTTTACACTTTCATATATTTGTAATTGATCAGTGGTCTTGTTATTCCGCAACAAGCCACACTTAGTGGAATTATACTTTGACTCATATCTTGTTCTTATAAAATATTTGTCTTAAGTTATAATTAACCAATCAATTAACCATCTAATCCAGGGTGTTGTGACCTAACAATGACTAGTGAAAAAGGCTTCTCTTGCTACATCTTTAATTCCTGCATTCTTTGTAGCCTCTTGTCCTGTTCCTGTACTAGACACAAAAGCAGCATTGTTTGAAGGTAAATTAGGAGTTTTATTACTTACCTCAGATTCAAACACTCTTAGTTCATTATACAGTTCATCCAGGTCTTTTTCTTCCAATGCATCTCCTTGTCTATATATAACAGTATACATAGACCATTCTTCACCAAGAGATCTAAGGAACTTTCTGTTTACATCATCATTGTCTGGTTGAACACCAACTTGATTTAGTTCACCAATATGCTTGTTGAATCGATCAAAGACTTGTGATAATGATTCATTCTTCTGGCCTTTGAAGTTTTTAAAGTCTTGCTTCAGAACAGACTTCATGTTTCTTTTGGTACTTTTGGTGCCTACAAACCTCTTCTCCAGTGCCTGCCACAGCTTCTTAGCATCATCATATTCAACAAATAAATGTTGATAGTCAATGGGAATAGCAAGCAAAAGAGTGCTTAAGGCTTTGAGTTCGATTCCTCTGTCCTTCTTTTCTTTTTCACATTTGAGTTTGCCAGATTCAGTGGACGAACTTGCTAATGGAGTTTGAATGGTTTTGTTCCCTTCAAGAAAAACTTCCCACATGGAATAATCAGTAACAAGCATGTATTCCTTGATTCTGTTTTTCCACATCCCAAAGTTGTTGGGAGTGAGAATTGGAATTTTGTTAGCCTGTGTGCTTTAATTGCTATCAGACATGATCAACAATTATGAATTCGAAAGTATGAAACTTTTTTTATGTTCTTAATTCATAGATCTAGAACCTTAATGCTCTAAATAAATAAATCGAATAACTCTAAATAACTCTAAATAAATCGATCTTTAGACTCAAGAATAGTTAGTTCTTGATCTGGAATATACAACTACAAATAATAAAACTTGCGGAATTTAAACGAATATATTTGTATTGTTTAAACAAGGTTTTTCATTATTTTCATCACTAAAAGCCCCAATTCTACATAAAATATGTAGAACGGTTTTAAACTTGTAACAGGATCATAATATGACCTTGAGGCTTAAAGAACACACACATACACGTTTTTGATGAAACATGGGTTTCAAGAACGACTAATTCTATGTCATTAGGTCACTTTATATAATAGAGAACCTAAGTGTTAGAACAAAATCACAGATCAACTTATTACTGATGCTGCAGTTAGTACTGATCATGTTTACTACTGATGAATATTATGGTTAGTACTGATGGGGCAGAAACTTACTACTGATGAAGTTGATACTGGTGAAGTCTATAACTTAGTTACTACTGATCAAGGCATATTGAAGATACTACTAATCAATAGTAGTTACTACTGACGATGGTTTTGGACTTACTACTGGTCACCAGACTTACTACTGATGTTGCATATTTACTACTGGTGATTAGTTTTACTACTGATACGCGTTTATGGAACATATCAAGTCCGAGATCTTCGCAGAGATAGTTATAGAATGTAATTCAATGTATATCTTTATAATTCGAATGTAAATCAAGTCCTAGAATAACCAGGGTAAATAGTTAGGCTTCAAGGACTATTATAAATAGTTCCTTACGAATTGTAAACGTACGTGTGTATTGTTAATCGATAATATACATTGAAGCTTTTTGTGAAACTGTGTTCTTAATATTCTCGCATATTGTTCTTACAGTTTATTGTTCTTATTATATTGATATAGTGTTGATCCGCTGCAACTTCTATTATCAATTAGATCTAAAGGTGTTTATTAACTCTTCATAGTTAATCGATCCTAACAAGTGGTATCAGAGCATATTGGTTCTAGATCTACGAATTTTTAAGAACAACAAAAAGTTTTAATCTTTAAACACACACATTATTAATCATGACTGATAATAATGAAAGCACTCAAGCTAACAAAATCCCTATACTCACTCCCAATAACTTTGGGATGTGGAAGAATCGTATTAAGCAATACATGCTTATTACTGATTATTCCATGTGGGAAGTTGACATTGAAGGAAAAAAAACTGGTCCGGCTCAAGCAACCAGTTCTGCAACTGAAGCAGACAAACTAAAGTGTGAAAAGGAGAAGAAAGACAGAGGAATCGAACTCAAAACTCTAAGCACTCTCCTACTGGCCATTCCTAATGACTATCAACATCTCTTTGTTGAATATGATGATGCTAAGGTGCTGTGGCAAGCACTGGAGAAGAGATTCGTTGGCACCAAGAGCACCAAGAGGAACATGAAGTCTGTTCTCAAGCAAGACTTTGAAAACATCAAAGGAAAGCCCAATGAGACACTCACTCAAGTGTTTGACAGATTCAACAAGCTAATTGGTGAACTTAACCAGGTTGGGGTTAAGATGGATCAAGAAGATGTCAACATGAAGTTCCTAAGGTCTCTTAGTGAAGAATGGGCCATGTATACAGTGATATACAGACAGAGAGATGCACTAGAAGAAAATGAGTTAGATGAACTCTACAATGATCTCAGAGTATTTGAAACTGAGGTAAATCAAAAGAACCCTTCTATTTCCTCTAATAATGCTGCATTTGTATCTAGTACAGGTCAAGGTCAAGAAATCTCCACAGGAAAGGCTGCAGATTCTGAAGATGCTGCAAGAGAATCCTTTTTCACTAGTCATGTGCATACTGCACTAATTAGTGATGATTTGGAACAATTGAATCCAGATGATCTTGAAGAGATGGATCTCAAATGGCAGATGGCTATGCTGAGCCTGAGAACCAAAAGGTTCTTAAAAAGGACTGGTAGGACAAGTCTCAACTACAACAAAGGTGACAAAGCTGGATTTGACAAAACTAAAGTCAAATGTTACAACTGTAACAATCTTGGTCACTTTGCCAAATCAACTGCTCTTTTCTCACAACAAGGACAAGGGTATGACTGGAGCTTTCAAGCCGAAGATCATGCTCAAAATCAAGCTCTCATGGCCTTTACTGACAGCAAATCTGAGGTAAAACCTAAACCTTGTACTTCTGAATGTATTAAAATTGTTAAAAATTTAGAAAAAGAAAACACTAAATTAAATGAAGATTTAGCAAAAGCATTAAGAAGAAATCATGAATTTGATGGTGTGATTGCTGATCAAGAACATCAGATAAAGGTGTATCAGATGATTGATCAAAGGATAAAGGAAGAACTGCTCCAAGCTGTAGATGAGAAAGAGTACTATGAATTAAAAAATAAAGAACTAACAAGTAAATTAGAAGAATGTCAACTTGAAATTGAACAAAATAAATTGACAATTAAGAAATTTAAAAGAAGCACTAAAATTCTTGATGAATTAACTAATAATCAAACTACAGAAAAAGTTGTTCATGGAGTGGGATATCATGCTGTACCACCTCCATATAAATTCATCCCTCCACTTAAAGATAGTTCAGAAAGAATCATAAATGAATTAAAAAGTGAAAATCAAACTGAATCTAATAATGAAACATCTGAATCAAATGATTCTTCTGATGATGATCAAACTACAGACTCAATTGAATTTACAATCTTTCAAACTGAATCCACAAAATCAATTAATACAAGTTTTCACACAGCACAAAGTCCAAATGAATCTCCTAAATATGATGCAGAAAATATACCAAAAATCTTAAAAAGGGGAAATGAAAGAAATAAAAATCAACTCTTAGATCAAAAAATACCTGAAGGTGCTAAAGGTAAGAAATTAAGATGTGTTATATGCAACAAAGTAAATCATTTAGCAAAGGATTGTCACTTCAATCCAATTAACTGTAAAGAGTTTAAAGAATTTAAAACTTCCAAAGAAAAGGCAAAAACACAGAAGTTGAAAGATACTACTGGTTCTTCAGTAGTGAATGAAAATAAAACTCCAATTGCTGAAACACCAAGATTTGGAAGAAGTGCACCAAGATTTGTGCAAAACAGAAGATTTGGAAGCCCAAAGAACAGCAATTACTTCAAGAACAATGGAAAATCAAATCAAAATAAACAATATTTTAAATTTTCCAACACCAGTAAAAACTTTAACAATTTTACTACTGGTGTTAACCCCAATTGTAATGCTGTCTGGTACCAGTACAAAAACACTACTGGTAAAAACCCTAATTACAAGAATACTACTGCTGCTAAACCAACATTCAAACATACTACTGGTGTCAACCCTAAAAACACTACTGGTCATTCTAAACATGGTAAGTACCCAAATACTACTGGTTCATCAGTAGTAAAGTATTCAAAGGCTAAAAATCATAGGTATAGACCAAGATCAGTAGTAAACTCAGACACCAGTACCAAGTCTAAAAGAGCAGTAGTAACACAGAACACCAGTACTAAAAAGGTATGGGTACCAAAAATGTTTAAGGTTAAATGTTCTAAATCTGATTTCTCAAAGGATGAACCCAAGACATACAAAGCTTGGGTTCCCAAACTTAACTAACCTTTTATGTACCTGTGCAGAGCATTCAGATTCCAGAAGAAGGAAGAACATGACACATTGATAGTGGATGCTCACGGCACATGACTGGAAATCTGCAAATTCTTAAAGATTTCAAGTTATTTGATGGAGGCTATGTGGCCTTTGGTGAGAACCCAAAGGGAGGTAAGATTACAGGTAAAGGTACTGTTACTAATGGCAAAATTACCTTTGATGATGTATTTTATGTAGCTGAACTAAAATACAATCTTGTCAGTGTGTCTAAAGTTTGTGATAAAAAGAACAAAATTCTTTTCACAGACATTGAGTGCATCATTCTTTCTCCTGACTTTATTTTAGATGAAAAATATGTTGTTTTAAGAACTCCAAGGAGAAACAATGTGAATTGCCTGGCTATAGGGGGAGAACTCATTTCTTCAAATGAGGTCAACTGTTTTATATCCAAGGCAAACACCACTGAATCAGAACTATGGCATAGAAGGATGTGTCACACTAATTTCAAAAACATGAACAATTTAGTAAAAAGAAATTTGGTCATTGGACTACCTCAAAAACAATTCATGTGTGATCATCATTGTGTTGCATGCCTAAAAGGTAAACAACACAAGACTTCTCATAAGTCCAAATCTGTGAACTCTATTTCTGTTCCTTTACAACTCTTACATATGGACCTATTTGGACCTACAAATGTAATGAGTATTGGAAAGAAACAATATTGTCTTGTTATTACTGATGACTTTTCCAGATATACATGGGTTTTCTTTCTCAGGACAAAGGATGAAACAAGTGAACTCATCAAGAACTTAATTGTTAAACTGGAGAACTCATCTGATAAAAAAGTTAAAGCCATAAGATGTGATAATGGCACAGAATTTAAAAATGCTAACTTAATTAACTTTTGTGATCTTAAAGGTATTGACAAGCAATACAGCTCACCTAGAACTCCTCAACAAAATGGTGTAGCTGAAAGAAGAAATAGAACCATCATTGAAGCAGCAAGATCAATGCTAGCAGATTCAAAGTTACCAATCACTTTTTGGGCCGAAGCTGTTAATACTGCCTGTTATGTTCAAAACAGAGTATTAATAGTGAAACCACATTATAAAACACCATATGAACTTTTTAATAAAAGAAAACCTTCTATAAGCTTTTTAAAATCATTTAGTTGTCCTTGTAACTATTCTGATTACAAGAGAACAAATTGGTAAGTTTGACTACAAAGCTGATGATGGAATCTTTGTAGGATACTCTACTCAAAGCAAATCATACAGAGTGTTCAACAAGAGATTATGGATAACTGAAGAAAGCATCAATGTATCCTTTAATGAAAATGTTCCTAATGAACAAGGAAATGGTCCAGATTGGTTATTTAACATAGACAATCTAACCAAATCCTTTAATTTTAACATGAATTTAAATGCAGGTGATTCAAATTGTCATACTCAAAAGGAAGGAACATCATCTGTTAATACTGGACAAGAAGAGATGAGATACATAGTAGTTAATACTGCTCCCACAGTTAATACTGAGGACAGCAATAACTCAAATTCTGGAAGTAGTAGTAACTCTAAGAATGAGGATAGTAGTAACTCAAATACCACTGGTACCAGTAATAGTACTCAAAATACTACTGGTCCTAGAAATAACCTAAATTCTCAAGATACTACTGATCCCAGTAACAACAACAATACTACTGATCTCAATGAAGATAACCACAGTAGCAACTCTGACCAAGATGATGATGAACCAAACAACAATGAAGGATCACTAGAGGAGCAAATGCCTGAGACAAATGAGTCCAATCTTGAAAATCAACTAGTGGTTGATAGAGCTACAACTACAAGGACTCAGAAGAATCATCCTTTAGACCTTGTTCTAAGTGATGTTAACTCACCACTGCAAACAAGAAGCAAATTAAACAAAAGCTTAACTGCAAATATGTGTAATATAAGTCTAATTGCTAATGAATGTATGTTTGAATGTTTTCTGTCTCAGGATGAACCAAAGAAGATTCAACAAGCAATGAAGGACTCAAACTGGATTGAGGCAATGCAAGAAGAACTCCTTCAATTCAAGTTACAAGCTGTCTGGACACTTGTACCTCTACCCAAAGGAAAAAGAGCCATTGGAACAAGATGGATCTTTAGAAACAAGAAAGATGAAAGAGGCATAGTGATCAAAAACAAAGCCAGACTTGTAGCCCAAGGATACACTCAAGAAGAAGGAATAGACTATGATGAAGTATATGCTCCTGTTGCTAGAATTGAAGCAATAAGAATATTCCTAGCATATGCTTCATTCAAAAAGTTCAAAGTCTATCAAATGGATGTGAAGAGTGCATTCCTATATGGGAAGATTGAAGAAGAGGTCTATGTATGCCAACCTCCGGGATTTGAAGATCCAAAACATGGTGATTATGTGTTCAAATTAGATAAAGCTCTATATGGCCTACATCAGGCACTAAGAGCATGGTATGATATATTATCATCATATCTATTAAAGAATAACTTTAAAAGAGGAGCCATTGACAAAACTTTGTTTACAAAGAAAGTCAAAGATGATATACTACTGGTACAAATCTATGTAGATGATATCATCTTTGGTTCAACCAATGATTTGTTATGCAAAAAATTTGAAGAACTGATGCAAGTCAAATTCAAAATGAGCTCTATGGGTCCAATGAACTTCTTCCTTGGACTCCAAGTCAGTCAAAGAACAGATGGTATTTTGATAAACCAATCAAAATATGTTAAAGACATCTTGGAAAAGTTTGATATGAAAGACTGCAAAAGTGCAAGTACACCAATGGAAACACACAAACACCTACATCCAGATGTTGAGGGGGAGGATGTAGATGAACACTTATATAGATCAATGATAGGATCTTTGATGTACTTAACTGCATCAAGACCTGACATTATGTATAGTGTTTGTGTGTGTGCAAGATATCAAGCAAGACCTAAAGAACTACACTTGCAGGCTGTCAAAAGAATATTCAGATACTTGAAAGGCAAACCATCACTTGGTCTTTGGTATCCACATGATTAACCCTTTGAACTCATAGCCTACACAGATAGTGACTATGGAGGTGAATGTCAAGATAGAAAGTCCACTACTGGTGGATGTCAATTCTTTGGATCAAGACTGGTGTCATGGCAATGTAAGAAGCAAACAAATGTATCAACATCAACTGCTGAAGCAGAGTATGTAGCTGCATCTGCTTGTTGTGCTCAAGTACTCTGGATTCAAAACCAGCTTCTAAACTTTGGTATCTCTATCCTTAAAACTCCTATTTTTATTGATAATCAAAGTGCTATTAGTATTGTGAACAATCCAGTAAAACACTCTAAAACTAAACACATTGAAATAAGATTTCATTTTATAAGAGACTGTAATGAAAAGAAATTAATCAAAGTGGTTAAAATTCATACTGATGATCAATTAGCAGATCTTTTTACAAAAGCATTTGATGTAGGAAGATTCAACTTCTTGGTTAGCAGTATTGGAATGATTTTGATAAATTAAAATCTCACTTAAAATCATGTGTAAAGTTTTGTTGTAAAAAGTTATTTATTTGTTTAAGTGTTTTACTACTGGTAGATCTGTATTACTGGTGTGTAGGAATGTGCACAAAATACTACTGGTAGGTCAATACTACTGGTGTGTATTAGGTTTACATAAATACTACTGGTAAGTCAGTACTACTGGTATTCACATATACTACTGGTCTTGTGTGTTGGTGGTTACTACTGATGTCTATAGTTACTACTGATATCAAAATCCTTAGTTACTACTGATGTTCGTAGATACTACTGACGTTCTCTTACTGGTATCAAATTTACTACTGGTCTTTCAAAATCAAAATTACCAAACTAACCCCCGTGAAAATAACCGTTATGTTATGATTCAAAGGACGATTTAGTCTTTTTGCAGGTTAAATCGAAAGATATAAAAGGCGGCAGTCGATTAGTTTAGCATTATCTTTACTTCGACTTACTAAATCCTCTCGATAACCCTAGCTTACGATCAAAAACCCTTCATCAGTAACAAAATTCTTACGTGTTTCTCTCAAATCAACAACAATGGCAACTCTACAATCTCTCAATATTCAAACAGATCTCAACTATTCAGAGTTCCACAATATGTGTGCGTTTTTACGCAATCCAGATGGAACAAAATATTTTCGTCCGATAGTCAATTTCTTAAAAAATTCTTATATAAAGTTTGCTTTAACTGTCAAACCAAAAGCATACCAACAGCACTTGGTGGATTTCTGGACCAATGCTGAAAGAACAGAAGGTGCAACTGTACCTATGATAAAATCATCGGTGGATGGCAAGACGATCACAATCACTGAGCAATCAATTCGACACCATCTACAACTACATGATGATGCAGGTATGTTTACACTTCCTAAGGAATTCATTGCTGAAATTTTAAATAAAATGGGTTATGAGGGAAGACTTAACATAGTAACTTTTCAAAAGGGTCTTCTCTCCCCACAATCGAAATTTCTTGTACATACTATTCAGCATTGCATTTCTCCTAAAAGAAGTACTTGGAATGAGTTTAATAAGGCAATAGCCTCTGCTGTTGTCTGTTTATGCACAGACCAAGTATTTAATTTTTCATATATGATTTTTGAAGGTATGTTGGGAAATCTTAGTTCCTCAAAATTTTTAATGTATCCCAGATTTCTTCAACATATTATAAACTGTGAATTGCAAAACTTGTCAACTCCCAAAAACATTTTTATCATTCCTGAGTTGAACAAGAAAGTTTTCTCAAATATGAGAAAACAATTTAAATTTCCGGGCAAGGAAACCCCTTTGTTTCCTAATATGATCAAAGATCAACCAGAACTTGGAGAGGGTTCAATCATAGATACAACCCAAATTGAACCTCAACCCACTCCATCACCCCCAAATGCAGCCCAAACACCACCCCAAACAGTCACTCAATCACCTACTCAAATAGAAGTCCTGAATGTGTTCCAGGAACTTGAAACAAATCTGCAGAGTGCTACTCTTCACTCTGTGGAAGACCTGCCCAATGTAACCCAAAATATATCCACAATTTATAAAATAAAGAAAACTTCTTTCAAGGACACCAGGGGACAAATCGAGTCAAACCCCAGACTCAAAGAGTTGTCCTCCAAGGAGGAGAGAGGACATGAGGCGAGGGCTTTCACTACTGATGCCCCAAAGGTGGGTGCACAGGACAGTGAAAACATAACTAAGACCCAGACCTCGGCAACTTTAAGTGATGACTCATTTGAGGAATTACTTAAAGGACCCCGGTGCCAAGAAACCACAAGGGGGGGCACTTCTGCTTCTTCTAGGAAGAAGAGGGTGTCTAAACAACCCAATGAATCACCAAGAAGTGATGAGGGTAGATCTATGGATTTGATGGAAAGGATGGAAAACCTTAAAGCCAAGGTACCAGTCAGTAAGCCCGATGATCTTGCTAGATGGAGTGAGGGCAGTATTAAAACCAAACAATTGACGGATAAAGTGGATTCTCTTGAATCCACTGTACAAGATTGTCTTAAGTATCTTACAAACCAAGGAAAAACAATGACTGCACTGAAAAGTCACATGAACTCCATCAACAAAAGAATGAGATTCTATGAGCACGGGCTTCATCAACAAACTAAAATCATAAGGAAATTGAAGAAGAAGCTTGATGATAGTGAGGCTCCTCAAGTTGAGCTCACTAAGGGGGAGAAGGATAATATTCAAACAATGATTGATGAATCAATTGCAGCAGCAGCATCCTCTCTCTTAAATCTAAAAGAAACAAATGTTGATGAAAGCCCAGAAAAGATGGTTGTTGATGATGAGCCAATGACTACTGCGCCCATGGAAGAACAAGCTGAAAAAGAAGTATCAGTAGTAACTCCTACTACTGATATCATAGCAGTAGTAAATGAAGAAGAGGAAATAACGGCAACAAATACTACTGATGCCCTATCAGTAGTAACTCCTGAAGTCACGCCAGTAGTAACTACTTTGGTTACTACTGAAGAGGAAGAACTACAACTCCCAGAGTTAATTGAAAGGGAAAGACATGTCATTATCTCCAAACCACCAACTCCTAATCAACCACTTATCATACCTGACATTGATGATAATGTGAATTGGTTTGAGGTAGATGAATGTACACTTCCTCCACACCCTAAAATATTATCAGAAGATCAATTACACTTGTTTTATCCAAAACTTCTGATTCTGGGTGTACCTGATATGAAATACACTCCACCTCCACCATCTGCTTGTATTGGAAAAGGAAAGGAAATATATGATGATGATTATCCAAACAGAGCATTAGGTCAACAAATGGTGAACAAAATTAATCATGTCAGATCAGAAAAGCAGTCCAGATGGAGGGTAAAACACAAGAAATTCTTGGAGAATGTGGAGATGTATCTAGCTCTTGAGGAGAAGAAGAAGAAGAAAACTCAAGAAGCAGAAATACCTGTTCAAATAGAAGATATCCAGTTAGAAGCTCAAAAAGCAGAATTCAAAAGACTCAGAAAAGTTGAAGAAGAACATATACAATGTCTTGAAGAATTGGTTTCTGAATGCAAGAGAACAAAAAGTGAGCTAACTGATGATGTGTTTGAACAGAAGACTAATATGATTGAATTTTTAAAGACAAAAGGGCACAATGCAAAGTCCTTTGACAGAATGAAGATGATGACAATTATTGAAAAATATTGTGCTGCCAAGAAGAAGGATTTGGCTGAACAAGAAGAAAAGGAAGCAAAGAAATCTAAAGCCCTAATTCCAATCAGTCCAACATTAATCAAAGCTGGTAGTGTATCAACTACTTGTGATTCTTCAACTCCCCATTCAAAGAAGAGAAAAGCTGTTACTCAAGAACAGAGCACTAAAAAGAAGTCAAAAACAGAGCAGATCATACCTGTTCTTGAAGTGCCTATTGCTCCCTTGCAGAACAATCCAATCATCAATTGGAGGGTTATGCAGAACAATGTTATAGAAATTGTAAGGGAAGATAAAATTGTTCAAAGATTTACTGGATGGTTACCATTGATTAGTTCATGCTCAAGAAGTGATGTTATTAAACTTCTAATCATTGGAAAACCAAGAATGTCAAAGAAATCATGGAAAGAATCTGGTGCTGGATACTTAACAAGAATGATAGATGCTGCATTTTATCCAGACAACTACCCAGAACAATTTACAGATTCAGGAAATGTCTATGCTTGGAATGTGATTCCAACTGCCAATATGTACTTCTTTGAAAAATCTGGCAAAGTATGTGAGCTATACTTATATGAAAAAGAATATCCACATTCTGAGAAGACTATGTATCAGATATTCACAAACACAATGATGAAGCCATATGATGCTGTTATGTTCCAAAACAAATTGACTTACTTCACAAAAAGAAACAGCAAGTACATCATTGCACAAAGACATGAACAGAATCAAAGAACTTTGGAGAAAAGAAAGAAAGAAGAAGAAGAACAAAAGAAACTTATGTGATTAAAAAGAATCAATAAGTTTAGGGGGAGATTGTTGGACCAAAATCACAGATCAACTTATTACTGATGCTGCAGTTAGTACTGATCATGTTTACTACTGATGATTATTATGGTTAGTACTGATGGGGCAGAAACTTACTACTGATGAAGTTGATACTGGTGAAGTCTATAACTTAGTTACTACTGATCAAGGCATATTGAAGATACTATTGATCAATAGTAGTTACTACTGACGATGGTTTTGGACTTACTACTGGTCACCAGACTTACTACTGATGTTGCATATTTACTACTGGTGATTAGTTTTACTAGTGATACGCGTTTATGGAACATATCAAGTCCGAGATCTTCGCAGAGATAGTTATAGAATGTAATTCAATGTATATCTTTATAATTCGAATGTAAATCAAGTCCTAGAATAACTAGGGTAAATAGTTAGGCTTCAAGGACTATTATAAATAGTTCCTTACGAATTGTAAACGTACGTGTGTATTGTTAATCGATAATATACATTGAAGCTTTTTGTGAAACTGTGTTCTTAATATTCTCGCATATTGTTCTTACAGTTTATTGTTCTTAATATATTGATATAGTGTTGATCCGCTGCAACTTCTATTATCAATTAGATCTAAAGGTGTTTATTAACTCTTCATAGTTAATCGATCCTAACACTAAGACTTACAAGGAAAAGATAATTACTAAATCTTTTGAATTCTATAAAGATATACTAAATTTTACAGTTATCATTATCTCCTAAATCTTCATTCAAATCTTGAATTCCATATCAACGATTTAGGTCCTTGAAGTTTCCAAGTTTTGACACATCAAATCTAAATGAATATTATCTAGAATATTCCTAACAATCTTCCCCTATATGATTTGACAAAACTTATAAATTAGCTTGGAATCTTCAAGTCTCTTCCCCTTTTTGACATAATCAAATACAAATCTGAAACTTGAACTTCCCCTTGAATGATCAACACTTTTTCTTCCCCTGAAAGTGTTCTATCATTCTTGTGTCTTCGAGGCTATATCAGTTACATTGAAAATAAATCATCTTTTATTTGAAGTTAAAGTAGATTATCAAACTATGCATCACATCCCGTCTAAATCAAGTAATCAGCAACATCATATCTTGTATGAAGGACATTCTTGGCCTTCAACAGATCTTTTCGTTAAGATTCTGTTGAATTGCAGTTACATCAATACATCTCTACTATATTTTTAAAGTATTTACCCTTGCCATTTTTAGCAAGGCTGAAAATTCAGCCAACACACTTTCCATTTTTGGATTAAATTTCGTTTTTGAAAATTCGAGCACTGGACAAACAACAATCTACGCATTGTCGTTAACCAACTGAACTCAAGGTCGGATGTTTACATTCAAAATTAATAAATATAACCTAATATACTGTGTGCTAGATAAGAGTAATAAAACTCTCAAATTAGCCCTCCCATCGATTCAGTTACCCATAAACCTCCTTGATTCCATCGCCTCCCTTACACATTTTGTCTACAAACCTTGGTACCTGCAAACTTCCTCCCCGTCGATTAAGTTCCCCATAAACTTCCTCGATTCCATTGCCTCGGTACATTTAACCTTCAATCTGCAATTGCCTCATCGGTGAGTCGGTGACACTGCATATTTCGATCTCCGAGTATCAACTCTCATCTTTAATTTCCATTCCATCTTCAAATTTTAATTTACTTCTAATTTTTTGTGCTTAGTTGTTTGTTTTTCCCCCTGAATAAGTTATCTCGATCTATTTCAAATTTCTGCTATCTCGTTTTTTATTCCTAAACTCATGTATTTTATTTGTGAATGCAGGGCTTTGTTTTTGTTTTATAAGCATATTGTGGCGTCCATGGATAAACCCGGTCGCCTTTGAAATCAGGAGCTCCTGGTTCTGGTAATGGAACACAATTCGAGCTAATTACAAGTAAAGTGGTTATTGAAGTTTTTTCCCTGATTAATAATAAGTTAATCAGACATTTAAAGAACTATTTTTCAATGATATCATTGATTTCTTTGTGGTTGAATTTTTTGATATTATGCAGCATGATTTAGTGCATGTTGAAGCCAGAGATATACTAAGAGCAGAAGTAGCAGCAGAACAGGATGGTGACTTTTTAATAGCTTTAATTGATTTCTTTTTTGACATGTTGTATTTTTAATAGCTTTAAGTGATATCTTTTTATGAATGAAATCAATAGTGAAAGATCGTTTATCAAAACAATTTTCTCCTGAGAAATTATGGGTTTTTGGATGGATACACAAGAAGCTCATCACAAGAAATTATAGTAAGTTGACCTTGTTCATTTATGAATGGGGTTAAATTTGTGAACATGTTAGTAGTCAATTGTTATAATTTAAATCAACAAATCAAGTGAGGATAGGTGAATTGCTAAAGTGTTGATGGTTTTCTAGGTTTCTGTTTAAGAGCAATTTAAAGGTTGTTTTAATTTGACCCGTTTCGGATTCTTTTTCAGGAAGGAATTTAAGGCCCGGTCAAAAGTGCAGAGAAATTTGATGCTTGAAATGGTTTCATTTGTTCAACATACGCACACTGGTGGTTAGGCAAGCTGTTTAAAGGTCTCGTGCTGAACTAAACACGGGTTTTCATGTTCCAGTAAGATTATTATATTTTAATTTTTCCACTTTAAATGACGAGATGTGCAAAAAAAACTTTATAGAAGTTGCATATATCCTTGTTTGCGGGCTGGTGCATTTTCAAAAAACATAATCAATTTTCAATAAGTAATCCCAAACACCCCTAATTAGAAGTGACTAATTTCTAAAGCATTTGTAATTAAAGTGGCAATATCATTCAATAATTAGTAATGAGTAGAATATGTGGACATAGATAGCTAAAACTATAGCTATGTAATAATTTGGGAAGTAAACGCAACCTTTTTTTTAGAAATTCAAGGGAATGGATAAACATATGCTATCAGGTATGCCCAAATTAACCGGGCCTATTTACACTAACATCACTGTTCTGACCCACCAAACCTGTGACACCAAACGTGCGACACTAGAAATACTATTAATCTTGTGGGCCCACATTAACAGGCAACGATTGATGTGGAAAAAGAAGTAGGAGCAAATTTTGTGGCTCATGGATGCGCAGGAAAGGGAAATGATCAGGCATACTTTCAAACTCTGTTTTTTTTCCTCCAATATAAAAATGATTTTTTTAACAGGTACGTTTTGAGTTGACGTTTTTTTCTCTTAATCCTGATCTTTAATGTGCCCGTTCCATTTACAAAGAAATCCATTTATAGCAGAGATAGGAATCTTTGGCATATTAGTCATCAGGTACATTTGTTACAGGATATCAAATTGGCAATTTTGGCCTGTTTAGTTGTGAATCTGTTGATATCGGTTGTGTTCGTATTTCAAATGGGTCAAATGCTTTAAACGTGTCGAAATTGGAATGAGTTGATTTGGTTTGGTTTCAGTTGTGTTTTAGCTAAAAGGTTGACGGGTCAATTACTTAAAACGGGTCGAAAGTTGTCTAAAATATATTTGCCACCTCGTGTAAAATTAATCTTGATTAGTTGGTTTCTTTAATTCTTTTTGTGGTGTGTGTAATTGAAGGGAGACCTCGTGGAAAATTAACCATGATGCTGCTGGGTTTATTAGGTTGTATGGGTTGCGTATGAGGATTCAGACTATGCTTGAAAAGGATCTTGGTAAAAAGTAAAAAAAGGTAAGATGTTTTAGTGTTAGTATTCTTGTTTGGTTGTTTTTGAATTTGGGAATGTTTAAAATTGAATAACACTTTTAGTGATTTTAGTGTTGTTTTTGAATTTCCGGTTTAAGTTTTTTGTGTTAGTATTGTTATCAACACTTTTAGTGTGTTATGTAATATAAATTTGACAAAGTTGGTAGTATAAATTATATGATCATTTGTATAAATTCGATAATTGCAAGATAATTTATCGGGCTACATTGTGGGGCCGGGTTGTTAAAATTGTATTAAAGTCAAAATGATTTTATAACATGGCTTTTACACATTCCTTAAATTTGTTCTCTCGTATATTATTCTTACATCATGCTTAGAAAGTTGAAATTACAACAAACACCACTACATACTATTTGTGACCACCGCTTCCACCAACCACCGTCACTACCGCTATTACCACTCACTAACTGGCCGCCATCAAATATTGTCACAGGTACCCGCCGCCGCATTGCGCGGGTACCAGCTAGTAACATCTTATGTAGTAAGACTTTCCACTTCTTCTTCAAACAAAATTAAATATATCTTCTTCTGTAATTGACTAATGAAGATCAAATATGTAACAAATAAACCTTCTTCCTTTATCTTCATCAAGCCTTCAACCTGTGTGTGAATAATGTGATTCGTTTCACATTAATATCACGAGTTATTTTCATCCTCTTTTTATCGAGAATAAATAATAATAAGTGATTAAACTGGATACTTTCAATAAACCGTAGTATGGAACGAACATGGTGTGTGTCATGTTTTCCAAAGTATGATGTATCGGTTATGAGGAAGAAATCATGGTAACTTTGTACTCATGAAGATCAGTAATAAAATTTACCCTTGTTTAATACTGATCAGTAGTAAAGAGTTATGCGCGATCAATAGTAATACTGATCAGTAGTAACTGTGAATGACCAGTACTAATCGTGACTGGCCAGTAGAAACATATTAGCAGCGCATAAGACAACTTGACGTAAAGAGTTTGCACATTCCAGATTCTTTTGTTAATCATCTAGCGCAAGTTTAATACTTTTTCGGCTAATGGTCCCACCATCTTTTCAAGACAATCTCAAAAAGTTCACGCATTAGACTTGTGGAATATATGACTTCTAGTTTTGTAACCAGGATATCTTGTAATCTTTTATTCCACACGTCATATATTAATTAAGATGACCTTTTGTAAATAAATAAATAAATCAAACCGTAAAATCTTCTTAATTTAATACATAGAATCCTTCTTCTTCTCCTTTTTTTTTTGGGGCCAACAACCAAGTCAACAATGCTGTAACACCTCAAATTTTAATACAAAACATTTGCCCAAAATAAATCGTTTTTCATAAATAGAAGAACTATTCCAAAAATATGGATTTACAAAAACCTTTGGTATGAAAATCAGAGTAATAAGTTTGGTGTTACAAAATAGATCAAAACCAAAGCTAAGCATGAATCCAATCTAAGTTCTTCTACTCTAGGCCCCGCATCTATATCCATGCGTACCTAAACCTTCGATCTCGAACCTGAGTAGATAGCAAAACAAACAAGGAGTACGTGAGACAAAAACGTCTCGTGAGTTACATGGGTTTAGACCCATTAATAATAATAATCGTTTATCCAAGTAATCAACAAACAAGTAATTTCGTCCATCTATATAGTCACCCTATGGTGACTCCAAACCTTGCTTTCCTAGCAACACATATCTAGTTATCGGGTTGCCCCCGAGCTAACTAGCAACACTAACGTGCCTAACTATCGGGTTGCCCCCGAACTAGCTAAAAGCACCCATAAATCTAACTATCGGGTTGCCCCCGAACTAGCTAGAAACACTATCCTATATAACTATCGGGTTGCCCCCGAACTAGTTAGAAACATCACCATGTCTAGTTATTGGGTTGCCCCCGAACTAACTAGCATCACGTTATCTCGTTCTCACCATAACTCAAAGGTTATGTCAATCTAGTTTCTCGGCTATCACATTCATCATCAAACCAGTTAGTTAAATATTAACAATAATTCATAACTAACTAACTAAACAACTATAAGTCTACTCAATTAAGCAATTAGACAGTAACACAAGTATAAAAATGTATTTCAAAGGCTATGTACTCCATAAAGTCCACACGTACTCACCTTAGCAATATAATGTTCCAACCGTATTCTTTCCGCCGGTTTCCTCGTTCCAACAATTCGGTCAAACTTCAAGACTTCACCGGAAGCCTAATTCAACAATCATACAATGTTCAACATCTCATACTACCAATAATGTATCCATTAATCACTAGATACCATCAACTAACACTTTCCCCAATTATGGTGATTTACCAAACCCTAGGTTTAACCAACCCTTATGATTCTTACAAATCATAATCATACACTTGTTTCCTTTGTTAATATACCATCTATTAAGTGTATACATCATTTATTCACCATAAACCATAACCCTCAATAACTAGGGTTTCAAACCCAACCATCAAAATACATAGATTTAAAGCTACAAAGATCAAGGAGTGAAGATATACCTTTAATCTTCACTTAGGAGTGAAATCTACCAAGCTTTGATGAACAAATCGACCAAGAACAGCACTTGCACTCAGAAATTGCCAATGGAAGAAACTAGGGTTTTTGAAATGCATTAAATGAGCTAAAACCCGACTTTAATGCTGTCGTCCAGAGTTCACGGCGCGAACTAAGTTCGCGTCGCTAACTCCAAGCCTTGCACGCAGACTTAGCGATCGCTAACCCATCGTGAACTACATCACGCCTCTTAGTCAAAATCTCTGGCCCGACTTCACGGAACGCGAACAATGTTCGCGTCGCGAACTTCACATGCAGCCAGGGCTGCACTTTTTCAACTTTGTCTCGACCCGGTTTCGTCCATAACTTTCTCGTACGGTCTCCAAACGACACGAAACCAATTCCTACGTTCTTTAAACGATTTATCCTTATTTATCATATTTTTATACAATTTATTTATTTACAAATTTCGGGTCGTTACAACTATCTACCCCTTAAGAAGATTCCGTCCTCGGAATCTCATCATAGTTCACGAAATCCAGGTATCCTTTCCGAATCTCGTCTTTGACTTCCCAAGTCAAATTCGGCCCAAGTGAATGCTTCCACTTGACCAATACCAATTCGATCTCTTTATTTCGAAGCTTCTTCGTTTTTGTTTCTAATATTGCTTCGGGCTCCTCAATCAACCGGTTCGGGCCGTCAACCCGCAACTCTTGCAACGGAATAATATTTTCAACTTCCCCGATAAACTTTTTCAAATAACTCACGTGTAAGGTGTCATGCACACCTTGAAGCTCGGGTGGAAGTTCCAACTTAAACGCTTGAAGCCCGACCCGTTTCAACATTTTAAACGGTCCAACATACCTTGGACTTAACTTTCCTTTCTTACCAAACCGCATCACACCTTTCCAAGGTGACACTTTCAACATGACCATATCACCGACATCCAAGTCGTATGGCCTTTTCTTCAAACCCGAATAACTTCGTTGTCTATCTTGGGCGACTTTCATGTTGGTTTGGATAATATCGATCTTTTCATTCGTCACTCTCACGATCTCGGGACCCGTGAGTTTCGTTTCTCCCGCTTCCAACCAACAAGATGGAGTTCTACATTTTCTTCCATACAACGCCTCATAAGGCGGCATCTTGATAGTCGAGTGATAACTATTATTGTACGAAAACTCGACCAACGGTAAATGTTCGTCCCATTTACCCCGGAAATCTAGCACACACGACCTCAACATATCTTCAACCGTTTGAATCGTTCTTTCACTTTGATCGTCGGTTTGCGGATGATAAGCCGTGCTCAACCGCAACTTTGTACCCAACTCATCTTGTAAAGATCGCCAAAATCTCGAGGTAAACCTCGCGTCTCTATCGGACACAATCGATAACGGAACCCCGTGGAGTCGAACCACCTCATCAACATACAACTTAGCCAATTTCTCAAGTGGCAACGTTTCCCGAATGGCTATAAATAACGCACTCTTGGTCAACCGGTCAACTATGACCCAAATGGCATCGTGACACTTACTCGTCTTCGGTAAACCTACTATGAAATCCATAGTTATGTCTTCCCACTTCCCGGCCGGTACAACCAATGATTGAGCTACCCCATACGGTACTTGATGCTCGGCTTTCACTTGTGCACACGTGGCACACTTCGAGATGTGCTTGGCCACTCTCGCCTTCATTCCGGGCCACCAATAAACCCGTTTCATATCTTGGTACGTTTTTGTACTTCCCGGGTGAATCGAATACTTTGACTTGTGCACATCATACAACAACTCTTTCCGGATGCCACCGAACTTAGGAACCCAAATACGACCGCCTACGGTCTTCAACCCTTGTGCATTTTCGAGAAAATGTTGGTTCTTGCCTAACCGTTCTTGCCTTAACTCGTCTTTTCCCATAACTTCTCGTTGGGTGTTCTTGATTCTTTCGATAATACTCGAGATGACTTCTATACGTGTTAGAATTCCTCGGTTCGGGTTCTCATAGACTTTTCGGCTCAAGGCGTCGGCTACTACATTAGCTTTTCCCGCGTGATACACAATTTCACAATCATAGTCGGCGATCAACTTGATCCACCTTCTTTGTCGCATATTAAGATCCTTTTGAGTAAACACGTATTGTAAACTTTTATTATCCGTGTACAATGTACACCGAGTACCATACAAATAATGCCTCCACAACTTTAAGGCAAATATAATCGCCGCCAATTCCAAGTCGTGTGTCGTGTAACTTAATTCCGCATTCTTCAATTGTCGCGAGGCATACGCAATCACCTTTCCTCTTTGCATCAACACACAACCGAGCCCTTGATTCGAAGCATCACTATAAACCACAAAATCTTCCATACCATCCGGTAATGTAAGAATCGGCGCATTACATAACTTCTCTTTCAACAATTTAAACGCCTCTTCTTGTTTCTTCTCCCACACAAACTTCTCACTTTTTCTCGTTAACTTCGTGAGTGGAATCGCGATTCTCGAGAAGTCTTGTATAAATCTACGGTAATAACCGGCTAATCCAAGGAAACTTCTAACCCGGTTGGAGTTCTCGGAGGCTCCCAATTTGACACCGCTTCAATCTTGGACGGGTCAACCTTAATACCATCACACGTCACCACGTGACCTAGGAATTGCACTTCCCGCAACCAAAATTCACACTTCGAAAATTTTGCATACAACTTCTCCCGTTTCAACACGTCTAGAACGAGCCTCAAATGACCTTCGTGTTCTTCTTCGGTTTTTGAATAAATCAAAATGTCGTCAATAAACACGATCAAAAACTTATCAAGGAACGGGTTACAAACCCGATTCATTAAATCCATAAAAATAGCCGGCGCGTTTGTAAGACCAAACGGCATCACTAGAAATTCATAATGACCATAACGTGTACGAAAAGCCGTCTTCTCGGTGTCGCCTTCTTTCACCCGAACTTGGTGATAACCCGACCTCAAATCAATCTTCGAGAAATAACTAGCACCATGCAATTGGTCGAATAAGTCGTCAATTCTCGGCAACGGGTAACGGTTCTTAATTATTACCTTATTCAACTCTCGGTAGTCGATACACATTCTCATCGAACCGTCTTTCTTTTTAACAAATAACACCGGTGCACCCCATGGTGACGAACTCGGACGAATAAAACCTTGGTCTAACAAATCTTGCAATTGAGTCATCAATTCCCGCATCTCGGTGGGAGCTAAACGGTAGGGAGCACGAGCAATCGGCGTCGCCCCCGGAACTAAATCAATCTTAAACTCGACTTGTCTCTCCGGCGGTAAACCGGGCAAGTCATCGGGAAATACCTCGGGGAAATCCCGAATAATTTTGACGTTATCCATCGTCTTCTTTTCTCTTCTGCCATCTAATACATATGCAATAAACGATGCACAACCTTTCGATATACTTTTCCTCGCCTTAATGGCGGTAATCACATTAGGCATGTGATGTCGTTTCTCCCCATACACATACACTTTCTCATTCTCGGGTGTCCTAATCTACACAATTTTCTTTCCACACAAAATCTTGGCTTGGTGCATACCCAACCAATCCATACCGATAACCACATCAAACGCCCTAATTCCCATGGGCAACAAATCTACCTTAAACTTTCTATCGTCTATTTCTATTTCACAATTTCTATAAATACATTCAACCATAGAGGTTTTCCCGTCGGCTACTTCTATCTCATAAACCTCATCTAACATCTCGGACGGCACATTCAATTTACAACCGAACTCATAAGACACAAACGAATAATTGGAACCCGAATCAAACAAAATATGAGTTGCCAAGGAGTTAATGAATAAAGTACCTGACACCACATCGTGTGCCTCCTTCGCCTCCTCCCGAGTGAGTTGGAAGGACCGTCCCTTCACTTTTGCCAGTTCCACTTTCTTTTGAGCCGTGGACACCATCGACTCAATTCCCTTCTTTGGGCACACATTGCTATAGTGCCCCTTCTCGTGGCACGAGAAACATTCCACATCGGCCAACGACTTGACCTTACAATCCCGGGCTACATGCCCCGGTCTACCACAACAAAAGCAAGACCTCGACCCACTTCGGCACTCGCCAGTATGATTCTTCCCGCACTTCTTGCACGAGGCAACACTTCCTTATCTAGAGAAGCTCGAAGTGAACTTCCCTTTCTTGAACGAACTAGAGCCGCTCTCGGCTTTCCTTTTCTCGCCCACATGGGCCCTCTCGGCAATCCGTGCCTCATTCACTTCTTCCACACCTCGGGCGGCACTAATGGCCTCATCAAGTGTGACCGCCCTCTTGACTTCCAATTGGTAGTCCCACGGTAACCCACAAGCGTACCGGACTACCCTCATTCTCTCCTCCGAGTAAGTTTTTGCAACAAACGGGAGCAATCCCGTGAACTCTCTCGAGTATTCTTCAACCGACATATCACCCTTTTTAAGGGTCACAAACTTCTCATGCATCTTTTCTAAATCCCTCTCGGGACAAAACTTCTTCCTCAACCTCGCGGTAAACTCATCCCACGACATTTTCTCAATCACCTCCCTCTCGAGGGTCTCATACACGATATCCCACCAAACCATCGCATCCTCCTTTAATAATTGTGACGCATACGTCACCATATCCGCTTTCTTACACTTGCTACTACCGATTACCCTCTCGGTCTCTCGGATCCACCTCATGGTCACCTTCGGGTCCGAACTACCCTTGTACACATTCGGCTTACAAGCCATGAAGGATTTAAAAGAACAACCATCTCTTTCATCGGACTTTGCCCTAGCATCACTTAGGCCACCCGTGGAGGATTTCCCTTCCCCGGTGCCACTACCGCCGGTTCTCTCATCCGATTTCGCCTCGGATTCACGGTCTCCTCCCGACCTCTCACGGTCCCCAATAATACGGTGCACTTCTTCGGCCACCGTTCCTTTGATTTGATCGAAAATGGTTTGGAGATCCGCCATGGTTACCGGAGTTCTATTTGCTCCGACCTCCGACTCATCCATTCGATGCATCGACGGTTGACTTTCTTGTTCAACCACAACCTCAACATAAGGTATCTCCTCCTCCCGGCCCTCCGGGGCTCTACCACTTCTACGCGTGGTCACCATCTCTTTCAATCAAGACTATACGAAAGACATTAAACATTTAGTACCTTGTGTACAACCCATTAGTCGCATAAGACTCAATACCCATAATCATATCAAATTTCATCGGTCCCCTAGGCTCAACCCTAAACTTAATATAAAGTCTCAAGGTCAACCTATGATCTTAAGGAATCTTATATTCCTAATGCTACAGTCTAAGACTAGGATGGTCATCCAACCTAATTCAATTAAACAGTAGCTCTGATACCAAGTTGTAACACCTCAAATTTTAATACAAAACATTTGCCCAAAATAAATCATTTTTCATAAATAGAAGAACTATTCCAAAAATATGGATTTACAAAAACCTTTGGTATGAAAATCAGAGTAATAAGTTTGGTGTTACAAAATAGATCAAAACCAAAGCTCAGCATAAATCCAATCTAAGTTCTTCTACTCTAGGCCCCGCATCTTTATCCATGCGTACCTAAACCTTCGATCCCGAACCTGAGTACATAGCAAAACAAACAAGGAGTACGTGAGACAAAAACGTCTCATGAGTTACATGGGTTTAGACCCATTAATAATAATAATCGTTTATCCAAGTAATCAACAAACAAGTAATTTCGTCCATCTATATAGTCACCCTATGGTGACTCCAAACCATGCTTTCCTAGCAACACATATCTAGTTATCGGGTTGCCCCCGAGCTAACTAGCAACACTAACGTGCCTAACTATCGGGTTGCCCCCGAACTAGCTAAAAGCACCCACAAATCCAATTATCGGGTTGCCCCCAAACTAGCTAGAAACACTATCCTATCTAACTATCGGGTTGCCTCCGAACTAGTTAGAAACATCACCATGTCTAGTTATCGGGTTGCCCCCGAACTAACTAGCATCACGTTATCTCGTTCTCACCATAACTCAAAGGTTATGTCAATCTAGTTTCTCGGCTATCACATTCATCATCAAACCAGTTAGTTAAATATTAACAATAATTCATAACTAACTAAACAACTATAAGTCTACTCAATTAAGCAATTAGACCGTAACACAAGTATAAAAATGTATTTCAAAGGCTATGTACTCGATAAAGTCCACACGTACTCACCTTAGCAATATAATGTTCCAACCGTATTCTTTCCGCCGGTTTCCTCGTTCCAACAATTCGGTCAAACTCCAAGACTTCACAGGAAGCCTAATTCAACAATCATACAATGTTCAACATCTCATACTACCAATAATGTATCCATTAATCACTAGATACCATCAACTAACACTTTCCCCCAATTATGGTGATTTACCAAACCCTAGGTTTAACCAACCCTTATGATTCTTACAAATCATAATCATACACTTGTTTCCTTTGTTAATATACCATCTATTAAGTGTATACATCATTTATTCATCATAATCCATAACCCTCAATAACTAGGGTTTCAAACCCAACCATCAAAATACATAGATTTAAAGCTACAAAGATCAAGGAGTGAAGATATACCTTTAATCTTCACTTAGGAGTGAAATCTACCAAGCTTTGATGAACAAATCGACCAAGAACAGCACTTGCACTCAGAAATCGCCAATGGAAGAAACTAGGGTTCTTGAAATGCATTAAATGAGCTAAAACCCGACTTTAATGCTGTCGTCCAGAGTTCACGGCGCGAACTAAGTTCGCGTCGCTAACTCCAAGCCTTGCACGCAGACTTAGCGATCGCTAACCCATCGTGAACTACATCACGCCTCTTAGTCAAAATCTCTGGCCCGACTTCACGGAACGCGAACAATGTTCGCGTCGCGAAATTCACATGCAGCCAGGGCTGCACTTTTTCAACTTTGTCTCGACCCGGTTTCGTCCATAACTTTCTCGTACGGTCTCCAAACGACACGAAACCAATTCCTACGTTCTTTAAACGATTTATCCTTATTTATCATATTTTTATACAATTTATTTATTTATAAATTTTGGGTCGTTACAAATGCTCACGTCATATTTGAAATACAAATATTTTTGAAAGATTTACAAATTGGCATTATCTTCCGGAACGAATAATTTGAAAGAAAATTCTAACCTGTGGCATTATCGTCCCTATTCTTCTTTGAACCGTAATATCTTCATTCGATTACCCAAAAATTCTTCATCTGATCATTTATAGACCCTTGTTTCATTCCAGATCTGGAGCCACCTCGCTCTGATACCACTTGTCAGGATCGAATAACTCGAACAAGTTATTGAATCACAGATCTACTAACAAAGAGAAGTTACAGCGGATTAACACTCTTGTTATATGATTAAGAACAATGTAAACTGTAATCGAATGAACAATAGTAAGAACACAGTTTATCACAAAAAAGCTTCAATGTATATTAATCGATGAATCAATACACACGCACGTTTACAATTCGTAAGGAACTATTTATAATAGTCCTTGAAGCCTAAACTATTAACCTAGTTATTCTAGGAAACGATTTCAATTGAATTACAAAAAGATAAACATTCTATAACTAACTATACTAAAAACTAGAACACGATCTGCACCAAATATTGTCATCAGTAGTAATCAAGATCATCAGTAGTAAATCCATCATCAGTAGTATCTTGCTTTTCTGCCCCATCAGTACTATCTTCCATAATCGTTGATCAGTACTAACTGCAGCATCAGTACTAGAATGTTTATATCCCAACACACGCTACTGACATGGTCGTTCCAACCATAACCCATCACTAACACATCACTACCCCTTAAAATGTTACATTTAACCCCCTCCACACACGCACAAAAGCTACTGACGCCCCATCCCTCACGTCCTCACGGCGCCGTGATTCTTCCGACGCGGTTACCGACGCCGCGGTGCCAAAGGCGTCGTTGCACGACGTGCCCTTGACGGGCTAGTGACACCACCGTTGGCAGGCTCAGATCTGGACAACTTTATAGATTAGTCCATTAACTTCAAATCAACCAAGGATTTATAGTTCAGCAAATGGCTTAGTTCAGCATATATGATATTTAGAAGGTACAAATTATTTTATTGATAAGCATATTTAGAAGTGTGTTAAGCTGTTAAAAAAGACAAAAAAAATCATCTAATAATATATTTTCTATTTTCATAAAAGAAAATTAATAACCAAAACTTTCTAACTTCATTGAACAAAATGAATCAAGAATTCCACAAACAAAACTGCCATCTCTACAACATAAACTAAATGCAAACTTATATTTACAACAAATTAAAACACAAGTCACCCCATAATTCAAGAATCAAAGAATCATAATCTCCACTACCATCAACCACTCATCGAAGGTCCCGCACCACCACCTTCATCGCCGGAACTCGTGGCCGTTTCCGGTCTAATCTCTTCCAACTGCTGAAGAACCAACTGAATTTCCGGTCGAGCCGATGGCGATGGATCAACACAATGCAAAGCAAGTTTCAAAGTGTTCAACAACTCATCACCAATAACAGAAGCATCTTTCATTAATTCCAAATCAAAAACTTCATTAGTCCATTCTTCCTTCACAATCGAAGCAACCCATTGCGGTAAATCTACACCGTCCATCGCCTCACCCGGTGATTTGCCCGTTAGGAGTTCTAACATGATCACACCAAGACTGTACACATCGGTTTTCGTGTTGGCTTTCTTGAGCTTTGAAAGCTCGGGGGCTCGGTACCCGAGCGCACCCGCGGTTGCAATCACGTTTGAATTGGCTGCAGCCGTCATGAGCCGTGATAATCCGAAATCCGCAATTTTGGGGTTCACGTTTTCGTCGAGTAAAACGTTGCTTGAAGTTAGGTTTCCATGGATTATGTTGTGATGAGTGTGGAGACTAAGTAAACCTCTAGACATTCCTTTTGCTATTTGCATCCGTGTCTGCCAATTCACCGGTGTTTCGGGTCCTCGAGCTGCATATAATTCGATTAATTAAGTTTTTTGAATGCGAAATAGTTCAAAATTTTAAGAATTAATAGAAATTTTAGAAAAATTAGCATTTCTACAATGGGGTTTTCGGCCTTTTAAAAGTATAGTACCCGGGTTTTTAAAACCCGAAATGTCACCTAGAACGTGCCACGTGTCAATGTATCGACTATGTCATCCAATTTTTGGGATTAAAAAACGCGGAAAGTAGGTGATACACTGACACGTTCTTGGTGATATTCCAGTTTTTAATTGGAAAAGCCTACCATTCAAACACTAATTCTTCTAAAAAGTCTATATATTTATGAAACAACTTGTTACCGTGAAGAAAAGTAGCAAGGCTTCCTTTAGGCATATAATCAAAAACAAGAAGTTTCTCTCCTTTCGGCCCTAAATAATAAGCCCTCATCGCCAACAAATTCGGATGCCGAATTTTCCCCAACAAGTTCACTTCGATTTCAAAATCCCGTTGACTTTTTGTAATTTTTTCTCTTAATCTTTTAACCGCCACTTGATCTCCATCTTCTAATGATGCTTTATAAACAGTCCCATAAGTACTTTTCCCCATAATTTCAGCAGTCGCACATAATAAATCATCAGCCGTAAATCCCATCGCACCTTCAAAATGTACCAACTTCCCTCCCGCCTCTCCGGCCACCTCCGTCTGCGGTATCGCCGCCGCGGATTTTCCAATTGCGCCGCCACCTTCGGTATCCTTCTGTTTAGCTCCTTTTTTCTTTAATAAACAACAAAGGAGTATGCAGCAGATTACAAGTAGGACTGCTATTAAAGCACCTGATGCAATCAGAATGATTTCTTTGGTGGTTAATCTGTTGTTTTGACGGCGGTTTGACGGCGGAGATTGGGTGGTCGGACATGGGGTTGACGGACTGTATCCGCATAGATTAAGATTACCGATAAAAGCGGTTGAATCGAATTTGGTAGAAAGTTGTGGTGGGACTGAACCAGAAAGATCGTTGTATGAAACGTTGAATGAAGAAAGATTTAGTTTTTCACCCAGGAAAGTTGGGATTTTTCCGGTGAGATTGTTGTGACCCAAATTCAACGAATTTAAAAAAGTCAAATCTGAAAAACTTGCGGGAATACTTCCGTTGATTAGATTATAAGAAAAATCAATACTTTCAATTTTCAAAAGCTTACCAAATTCAGTTGGAATATTCCCAGTAATCTGATTATGACTAACTGAAATTTCTTGAAGCTCCGTCAACTTACTTAACGAACCCGGTAGGGCCCCAGAGAAGAAATTATGGTCAAAAGTCAAAGATTTGAACATGGCTTTGACTCCATTTCCTTCATTCCCCCACGAATCTGGGATCAACCCAGAAAAGTTATTGAACTGGAGAGCAAGAAACATGATTGAATTTGATTTGGCAACAGGTTCAGGGATTGAACCGGTCAACGAATTAAAAGTTAAATTGACCCTATAAAGCTTAGAACAATTAGCAAGACTTTCAGGAATTTGACCCACTAATAAATTATTACTCAAATCAATAGTTTGAAGCAATGGGCATGAACCCAATGCAGGAGGGATTGAACCTGTAAGTTTATTATTAAACAATTGAAGTCCTCTGAGATTAGGTAAGAACCCTAATTCCTTCGGAATTGAACCACCAATTGCATTATCATGTAAACTGAGTTTTCTTAAAGCTTGAAATTGACCAATTTTGGAACTGATTTGACCGCTTAGACCTCGCCATGGAAGCTGAATTACGATAACTTGACCTTGAGCACATTTAATCCCTTCCCAGCTTCCAGAACAAGCTCCATAGCCACTATCGTTCCAGCTTTTTAGAAACCCATTTGGGTCGATTAATCCTTGTTTGAACGATTGAAGAGCTTGGTAGTCTGAATCTGTTACGATGATTCCATCCCATTGTTGAGATGAAACAGGAATTGGGTAATGAGTGAAAATGAAAATGAATAGTCGTAGGTGAAAAAATAAGGTGTAATAGTGTGTGTTATTTATTTTCTTGCTGAATTTGAAAGGAGTCTTTTTCTGGTTGAAATTGGACTCCATGACAATGAGTGAGAGGGAAGAAAGGAAGAAGAAATGAAATTGAAATCAAACAGTGGGAGTGGGATGAAATAGTCTTGAAAGAAGGTTTTGTAGGGATAAAGATGATGTTTTCAGATAGTCACGTGCTTGCCACGCTGCTCCTAGCCACAGAGAAGGAGTGAAATTATTTGGTTAAAAAAACAAGAAATTAAATTAGCTATTTTGTGAAATTTGTACTTTTTTTTTTTTTTTGGGTATTCTGATGTTTATTTACCAATTTGTACTATCGTTACTTGATTGTGTATTTAAAATATTTTTTAGCCTTTAATATCAGTTTCTTATAAAAGTTTCACATTATAAGTAGTAATAAGCACTTTTTACTAACCATATAAAATTTTATTAAAAAACACACAACAAAATGAAAGCTTTCTTTTACAAAATCTTAGAATTATATAAAGGTTTTCGTTTATTTTTATATTATTTTTGAAATGTTTCATCATTTGACAACATTGTATAGTTAAATTGACCTATTTTTATCAAATTATAGCTTTATTTCTTACGTGTTAACAATTAAATTATTTACCGATAATCAAATATAACTATGATAATTTGGTAAATTGAACTTTAATACAATTTTTATTCTTAAACAGATTTGTGTTAATAAACAATATGATTTAAACATTTTTATTATATGAACAAAATTAAGTATTTTAATAAAAAATTATATTAATTTCTATTAAATTTTCATATTTCATCTTACTACCTATATAATAATTAACTTATGATATCTACTAATTTTATGTCTTAATTGTATAATTTAATTTGAATACTTGTATTGATCAAATGAATAAAAAATAATTAATAAAATTTAATAGAAACTAATATCATCTCTTGGTGGGGTATTTGCTCGGAAATTAGTTTGCAGAATTAGCGCTTGGTGGGGTATTTCTGCAGATGAGACTTCATCTATTTCGGGCATTTTCTCCTTGGGCAGCAAGGTTGGGTTCACGGGTCGTAGGCTCAAAGCCTTCAACGGGATGCTTTATGTTTTTCTTTTGGTGGTTTGGAAGGTTAGAAACGGGCGATCTTTCAATCGACATGCTACTATCTCATATGACATAACTTTCTCCGACATTCAGACTTTTTATTTCCTCTGGTTAAAGAATTGGTCTAACATCCCGTACCTTGGAAACAACTAGGCGACTTGGATCACCAATAGTGGAGATTGTTTTCAGCTTTGGCTTGGTTTTGTTTAAGGTGTTTTTAGTTCTTTGCTAGTTTGCTTAGTTCTTTGTTTTTGGTTGTTTGTTGGTTTTATTCTGGGTTGAATTTTTCTAGATGTATTCTTTTTCGCTAGCTTTTTCCTAGCTTTTAATATATTTATGTGGATCCCTCGAAGGTTATGGCAATGTCGAAACTCCTGAGGTTTCCTCTTGCCGTTAAAAAAATAAAATCTCTTATTCTAATAACAAATGTGATTTGTAAACGTTAACGGCATTTCAAACTGAAATCTATGGTACTTAACAGGCAGGTGTTTTTTACTGATATTAAACGAGATTATTTTATTGGTTTTTCAATGAAAAAATGATTTTGTTTCTGGAAAAAGAAAGGGAAGTTGTGGTACAAGAATATGTCAGAAACGTAGGCTCCTCTCTGTCACGTGCCCCAAGTCTAACGGCTATTTTCCCAATTTTTTAATTTAATTTTAATTATTAATTGCCACCCACGGCCACTCCCTCCAACGGCTAACTTTTCATTGTGAATTAGAGATCACAATGATTTGTTAAGGACTCTCACAATAAGTTCATAAATACTAAACTTATTGTTAAATTTGTGGACTACAATATGAATTACATTAGCAAAGAGATTTTGGCCTAGCGGTATGGTGTTTCCCTCTCAAGTATGAGGTCAGGAGTTCGAGTCCCGTTGTGAATATAGGTCGTAATTAGGAGGAGATTAGATTTGCCGTTTAAAAAAAAACAATATGAATTACATTAAAGTTCTTTTACTTTGACTTTGACTACAATATGAAATATAGATGACTAAAACTAACAGCTTATTACTGCAATGCAGTTTTTTGTATAATTTTTTATTTAAGTTTTCAAATCAAATTAGGGTTAATATCATTCAAATGTAAGTATTAATTTTTAGTGTCTTAGTTTTCTTTAGTCATTTAAGTCACCGAATAATATATATATTTGCCTTTAAAAAAGCTACTGGCAGTAATTTGTGGGTCCAGAACAATATATATAATCTATATACTTGATACAAAGGGTATTGATTTAGACTCGATTTTGTGCCCGGTTTGTAATAAAAATAATTCACCACTGTTTAATACAATGCGATTTTGCTAAAAACATTTTTGGAATCTGATTTTTAGATGGTGGCGCATAAACCCGAGTAATTTTAATAATGTTCGTGATCTTGCGCTCTTTGAGGGTGGTTTTTGTTGGAAATATGGTATTTGCAAGTTGGCAAATTTCCTATCATATTTCGTATGTTGCATCGGTCACGAGGATTTGTGGAGCTTTATTTTTTGTCGAGCCTCTTGAAATGTCATAACGGTTGACAATAATGTTGACACTAATGTTGATACTAATGTCTACACTAATGTTTACACTAATGTGAGCATTAAAATAATAAGAGTTATTATTTGTTCTTCATAAATTTGTGTAAGGCTTGAGCCTATATAAGGAACATTTGGCGTGAAAGTTCTAACATACAAAAATGAATAAGCTCTCCTCTTGAACATGTTGTTGCGTTCTTGATAGAATTCATGTGTTTCCAAGTAGTCACTTTGTGTTATCGGTAACTCTATTGTTGTAGAATCATACCGACAAACTGCTTCAAATCTTGGTGTTCTGAGGCTTGCAGCATATAGAGCGCGTAAAAACCTTAAAGGACAGGAATCACAATTCTGTGCGGTTCGTTATTTCATCAAGAATCAGGTTTGTTCATTCTATTTGGTTCTTTCTTTTTGTTGGTTTTGATATTGAATTATCAATATCAAATACGGTTTAATATCGTAATTGTCTAAATATTTAATCACCGAATATATAAGAAAACAACAATCTTTAAGGTTTTTTATTTTGTTATATATTGTTGTGTATATATAATATATACACATATTTTCTTTTATAAAATATCTGGTGATTAATAAAACATTGAGATATTGTGTCAATTGTTAATATATATATATATATATATATATATATATATATATATATATATATATATATATATATATATATATATATATAGTGAAGGATTATATTGAGAACCCTGATTTTAAAAAGAACTTTGAGAACTTTTTATTAATCAATTTAAGCCATTGGATTTAAAATCAATTGTCAAGATTACTTATGGTATTTTCGTAAATAAAGAAAAACATATCTTTAGTAAGTTTTAATTAAAAAGGGTATATTAGTAATTGTGCCCAGAAAAACTTAAAATAAAAAAAAAAGATTAATTTAAACGGTTCTCACTCCCTTAAAAGTCTCCCATAATTCTCTCACCCACCTCCATTCTCTCTCACGTTTTTTTTCTTCTCAAACCATCTTAATCAATTTAGGGTCTCAATGGAGATGGTAGCGGCACCAAAAGAAAAAGGCAAAATCTTCCGAACACTAGATCCTGATCTTTATTCTCGTTCATGTTGCGAGTGTTTCACTCAATCCTTTATTTTTTGGTGCTTGATTTCGTCACTCAATACATAAAATCGAATTTTGATAATCTGAAATCAATCGAACAAAATGGGGACGAGACGGAGAAGAGGTGAGGAACGGTGGAATGGAAGAGAATACCATGGAGATTCTCGGTACATTTTACATCAGTAAATCTTCACAGCATATATGATGACGGTAACATCTTTTTGTTTGCTTAATTTAGATTAAATCTCGATACATGGAGATTCTTGATTTGTTTGTTTTATGCTTTGTTTTTTAAGCCAAACTTTGCTTCTGCCTATATAGTATACAACTTCATATTACGAACAGTAGCAACATAATTGTTTTAGTGATGTTGTTACGAGGATAAGATTTAAACACAAATTAAGGACACAAATAATCTATATGTGTGTGGTGCATACTTGTTTTTCAATATGATCATGGATAATATCAATTATTTTTTTTAATTGAAATGGTTATGAACTTTCAGCAAATTATGTGCGTGGTGCTACACAATTAATATTGTAATATGTCATGCGAGCATTATGGATAATATCAGTTAGTTTTTTAAATTTTGTTGTAGCTTGTAGGTATATGTGCAATCGGCATCTTTAATAGGGTTATGAACACATATAAAAAGTTTGTTGCTTCTTGAGTTGGCACAACGTATTTACTATTTAGTCATAAATACATTTTAAAATTCATGATTTTTGAGATCTTTTCAAGAAGGGTGTGAAATTACAGTAAGAATATATGGCGGCAAGTTGCTTTGTTTGTTTATTAGGGTAGTATAAGTATTATTGTTTGGATATATATATATATATGTTATCTGTGCATTTGTGTTATTCAATTTTTTTTTTTATGTTTTGCAGTGAGTGGAACAAGGAGTATTTGATGATAACATTGGTGTAAACCTTTCTTCTATAGTAGCTGATGAAGATGAAGGTGTTAATAATCAAGCATGAGAGTTATTGATGTTAACATTAGTATTGATGATTGGGTCTTTTGCGTTTGCATATGTGTGTGTTATTGATTAGGATAACATATATGCATGTACTTTTAATATGTTAGTGTAAAGTCTTGAGTATAAAATAAAAATTAAAGTAGAACTGCCGCATCAATCATATATTAGTCAGCTGTGAAAAACAAAAATTCTTAGTATACTAATATAGTAATATATATGCTCAACTGATAAAATATACGTTCAATTGTAAATAACATATATGTTCAATCGTAAAAAAAAACATGTATGCTCAACCATAATATAACATATATGCACCACCGCCTCGACAAAAATAATAAAAATAATAATAAATTTTTAAAAATAATTCCGAAATTTTAGGAAATTTTCAAAAAAGGAAATATTTTTCTTTTTGGTCAAATGTCCTAAATACCCCTGAATATTTAATATGAATTAAATAAATCAAAATTAATTTACTAAATTCTGATTGGTTAATAAGAGTTCTCAGAGTTCTTTTTGAAATCAGGGTTCTCAATATAACTCGACCCTATATATATATATATATATATATATATATATATATATATATATATATATATATATATATATATATATATATTGTGTGTATATATATATATATATATATATATATATATATATATATATATATATATATATATATATATATATATATATATATATTGTATAAGTTACATTTCTTTTAATTATGGCCATTTAAAAGATGTATTGTGTTTTGACATATTTAAATATCTATTTTAATATAATAGACAAGTTAAAACAAGAGGTTTTTCTCGTAAAAATATAATCTCGTATAAAGTGTATGTTATATGAATTATCATGCTTATGATTGAAGCATTATAATTGATTTAATTATTATTTTTTGTATATAGATTATTTCAAGATACTTTTATGTTTGAAAAGTGTACTATTTGAAAAATCATGATTATACAAAATAGATAATTTTAGTGTTAAACAAAATCTTTCCAGTTGTATATCATTAAGCATTGTATTGAACTTATAAGTGGAATAAATTATCAATCATCCCCAAATAGGCTCACCTATTCTTATTACAATGTCTAGAAAAGATAAAAGCAGTTTTTCTGACTCCAAATGGGTGTGGTTCTGATACGCACTAGCGCTGTCTACCCTCACCGTCTTTCGTGGTTGTATTCGAATAGAGCTACCGAAAATGGTTGACTAAATAATGTTTTCCTTGAATGTGGTTAAATACTTGGAGTTTCACAAATTTGAGGACTACTCTTTGGATGTTTTGTTAAAACACTTCCTTATTGAGAAGGAAAATCTCATAAGAGATCAAAAGAGTAAAGTCAGATTGAGTGTTTACCACGTGTCAGGTGGGGACTCGGATATTGCTTATGTAAAATGAATTGCAAATGTTGTTGCAAATCTAACCCACTTGGGTGCAAATATGGGTCATGTAGGAGTTAATATGACTACCTCAGTTACTCAGGTGATAGAGGCCCGAGACTAGTTTGTGGATTCTGGAGCAAACATCCATGTATGTGGAAATCGTGGTAGTTTCTAAATTTATAGTACGGTTCGAGAAGGAATTGTGGTGACATGTGGTGACATATGTTAATGGCCATATAGTACGTGTTCATGGCATTGTCACAGTGGTTCTAACATTCCGAAATGGAATTCCGGTTACCCTCGAGAGGTCGTACATGTTCTTGAATCTCCAAGGGACTTATATCGGAGAACAAATATGACAAAAATAGTTACAAGCTGGTAATAATAAAAAATGGTCATACCGTGTTCTCCAAAGATGGGTTATTGTGGATCAAACCATCAACACGGGTGGAATGTTTATGCTTGATCTATGTGGTGATGGATAAGACAATGTTGTATCTATATCCAATGATTATGTGTTAAATGTTGATCTTTGTAATCATGAGAATATGATACTGTCAGCGTTAGTGACAATATCACTAGTGATGATGTAACTAAGTTTCGAATTAATGAAATAGTTTTTCAAATTATATTGCCTATTCATTTTCTTTGTGCCATAAAAGGTTAGCTCACACTAACATTAAAAAAACATATATTGAAAAGACACAATCTAAAGTATTGATAAGAGTAAATAATAATGACTTTGACAAATGTGAAACTTGTATAAAATCAAAGCTTACAAAGAAACTTTTTCAAGTGTCAAAAGAATTACATCATTACTAGAGTTGATCTATTAAGATATTTGTGAACTGAATGGAATACTCACGGGTGGAGGTAAAAGATACTTCATTACATTTTGTGGTGATTATAGCCACTATTTACATGTTTACTTGTTGCATTCAAAATATGAAGCTTTTAATGCATTCAAACTGTATAAGTGCATGGTTGAAAATCAACATGACAAACACATTAAGATTCTTCGCTTGGAAAGAGGCGGAGAATAGTTTGATACATTTTGTGAAGAGAATGGTATCAAGCATGAAAAAATTTCACCATATACTCCCCAACCGAATGGATTAGCTGAAATAAAGAGTATAACCCTTGTTGAAATGTTCAACTGTATGTTGAATCAATCGGGTTTGCCACACAATCGGTGGGGGAAGCTTTGTTGACTGCATGTTATGTGCACAACATAATCACTAGTCGTGTGATTCCTTCTAGTCCATATAAGTTATGGAAAGGAAGAAAACCTAACTTAGATTATCTAAACGTGCGGGGGTGTTTAACTTATTATCGTACACCTAATCTTAAACGATCCAAGTCAGGAGCTCGAACTATAAAGAGTATATTCATTGGAATTGCTCAAAATAGCAAGGCCTGCCGATTGTTTGATAAAGAATCAAGTGTCCTTGTAGAATCCAGAGATGTGGAGTTCTTTGAGGATAAGTTAATAGAAGATGATGAAAACTCCAATCCCAGCTTTAATCCTATTCAAGCACCCAGTACTTCTCGAGATATTATCTCATCTTCTTCTGTTGTAGAAGAACCACCTTCTTCTGTTGTAGAAGAACCAAAGAGAAGTACAAAGGTCAGAATGGAAAAAGAATTTTGGAGACACTTTTCTATCATACTTGATTGAAGGATCTCAATCTAAGGTGACGAGAGAGGTCATTTTAGCTATTAGTTTTGATGATGATCCTAAGATTTTTACTGAAGCCATAACATTGAGAGATGCTCCTTTGTTGAAGGATGTCATTAATGTTGTAACACCTCAAATTTTAATACAAAACATTTGGCCAAAATAATCATTTAATAAAGAGGAGAACTATCCCAAAATACGGATTTACAAAAACCTTTGGTATGAAAATTAGGGTATAAGTTTGGTGTTACAAAATATATCAAAACCAAAGTTAAGTCTAAATCGGTTCTAGTGTTCTTCTACTCTAGGCCCCACATCTCTATCCATGCGTACCTACACCTTCGATCCCGAACCTGAGTACATAGCAAAACAACAAGGAGTATGTGAGACAAAAACATCTCGTGAGCTACATGGGTTTAGACCCAATAATAATAATAATCATAAGGCATACAAACAAATATACAAGTAACTCGTCCATCTATCTAGTCACCCTATTGTGACTCTATAATCCTTGCTTTCCTAGCAATCATATCTAGTTATCGGGTCATCCCCAACTAACTAGAACCACATTAACTTATTAACCGGGGATCCCCCGCATTAATAAGCTTCAAGGTAAAGGCAAGAGGGAATCGCCCAATCTATCGATACCTGCCTTACTCGCCGGACTACTTCCAGTTAGCAAGACTACTATCATGGAATGGGCCGATGGGGATCCGCCCAAATACTCCCCATTCCATATCCTCATGACCGTGGATCCCCCGCGTCATCACAACGTCTCATCCTTACTATAACTCGATGGTTATGTCAACAAAGCCTTTGGCTATCACGTCAATCATCAAGCAAGCTAGTTAACTATATTCAACAATATATTACTAACTCTATACACTAATTTTCCACATAAGTAACAATAGACTCGACATATGTAAATAAAGACATTTTCACGGCTATGTACTCAATAAGGTCCACACGTACTCACCTTAGCAATATAATGCTCCAACCGTATTCTTTCCGCCGGTTTCCTTGTTCCAACAATTCGGTCAACCTCCAAGACTTCACTGAAAGCCTAATACAACAATCATACAATGTTCAACATCACACACTACTAATAATGTATCCATTTATCACTAGATACCATCAACTAACACTTTCCCCCAATTATGGTGATTTACCAAACCTAGGTTTAACCAACCCTTAAGATTCTTACCAATCTTAATCATACACTTGTTTCCTTTGTAATTATACCATCTATTAAGTGTATACATCATTTATAACACCATAACCCATAACCCCAAGAACTACGGTTTCAAACCCAAGCATCCAAATACATAGATCTTAAGCTACAAAGATCAAGGAGTGAAGATATACCTTTAATCTTCCACTAGGAGTGAAATCTACCAAAGATTTGTGAAGAGATCAACCAAAATCTGCACTTGAGCTCAAAAATCGCCAAAGAGGAAACTAGGGTTTTGATATGGCATTTAATGAGCTAAAACCCGAATTTATTGCAGACGACCCAAGTTCACGCCGTGAACTAGTTCACGGTCGTGAACTCTGCGCTCCGTGAACAATTCCCGATCGCTACCTGAACGTGAACTTTGATCGCCAGAAAACACCAATCCCTGTAGGGAGTTCACGATCGTGAACCCAAGTTCACGCCGTGAACTTCCCTTGTGCAGTAGGGCTGCATTTTTCGGTTGTTGCCTCGACCCGGTTTCGCCCATAACTTTCTCGTACGGTGTCCAAATGACACGAAACCAATTTCTACGTGTTTTATATGATTTATCCATAATTATCATATTTTTATACAATTTATTTATTTACAAATTTCGGGTCGTTACAGTTAATGATGAAATGAATTCAATTATGGGAAATAGAACTTGGGAGTTAGCTGATCTTCCCAAGGGTATGAGACCCATATGATCTATATGGATCATCAAGAGGAAGTATCATCCAGATGGATCAGTATGTGCCTATAAAGCGAGATTAGTCACTAAAGGTTATAGACAAAGAGAATGTAATGATTATTTTGAAACATATGTTCCGGTTGCTAGAATCAGTTCAATAAGAACTCTTATCAATCTCAGCATTGAAAGGATTGTATATTCATCAAATGGATGTGAAGATAGCCTTTATAAATGGATATCTCAAGGAGGAGATATACTTGGAGCAACCTGGAGGTTTCATAGTATTCGGACAGGAAAACAAAGTTTGTAGACTTATTAAATCACTATACGATTTGAAACAAGCTCCAAAACAGTGGCATGAGAGATTTGACACCACTGTATCTGCAATTGGTTTGAAACATAATAGTGTTGATAGATGTATCTACCCTAAATGCACAACTGAATACAACGTACTTATCTGTCTTTATGTTGATGATATGTTGATATATGACACTCACCTACAAGGTATACTTGATACGAAGAAATACATATCCTCAAACTTTAAGATGAAAGATCTAGGGGAAGTGGATACCATTCTTGGTATTAAGGTCAAAAGGACAGATAGTCAAATTTCTCTAAGTCAATCTCATTACATAGAGAAAATATTGACAAAGTTTCAACACTTGACTATTAAGGAATTTAACACTCCTTTCGATTCTAGTGTAAAACTTGAAGTGAACTATGGTAGAGCAGTGGCTCAACTAGAATATGGTAGTGCAATTGGAAGTATGATGTATGCTACACACTGCACTAGAAGGCAGTAGGAAGAGTACTAGGATACCTGAAAAGGACTAGTAATTTTGAGTTGACTTACACGTCAAATTCTAGTATACTAGACTGGTATTCAGATACCAGCTGGATTGATAACATGAGTGATTCTAAATCCACAAGTGGATGGATTTAAACACTAGATGGTGGGACTATTTCTTGGGCGAGCAAGAAACACTCATGTATAGCTCACTCAACGATGGAAGCTGAGCTTATGCTTTAGCCGCTGCAGGCAAAGAGGCAGAGTGGATTAGAGATCTACTATTGGATATCTGTTTGTGGGATACTCCGATGCCTTCAATTCCCATGTACTGTGATAGTGAGGCCACACTGTCTAAAGTATATAATTATGAATATAATGGGAAGTCGAGACACGTAGGTCTTTGACAACATTCTGTGAGATAACTAATTAATAGTGGTACCATCAAAGTTTTTATGTCAAGGCAACAAAGAACTTGACATATCCATTTACCAAACCTCTGACGAGAGATTTTGTTACATCTACCACGAGAGTCATGAGTCTAAAACCAAACTAAAATCGTTAGTAATGGAAACCCAACTTGAACTTAGTGCTCCTATTTTCAAGTTTAATGGGTAACAACGAAATTACTAATGATAGAAGGTACTATCAATCGTGATAGATCCATGTGAGGTAGGATAGTACGTCGTTGACGAGAACGAGGATGAGTTAATACTCTTAAGAAAATTTTGGAGACATCTAAGCAACGAAGATGTTGTGAAATTTTGCCTATTTGACCTAGAGGTGGTGCCGCCTCAAATGAAGACTTTTGGTTTGTCTTCTAAAGGGTCATGAAAAGGATTTTAGCACATGGTCATATTAGTGCTCAGAGAGAACACAAAGATGGCATATGTTGTGTGGGGGTAAACCGGGGAGGTTATTAAGGTTCTTGGTTTAAACCTATTAGGATACCATTGAATCAGTCTCTTCTTGTTTGCTCACATTAAACTTGGGTTTAATCTTCGTGACACCTAGATGACAACATCTGTCTGAGTGAAAGGAAACTTTCCAACTTGGTGGGGGATTGTTGGAAATATGGTATTTGCAAGTTGGCAAATTTCCTATCATACTTCGTATGTTGCATCGGTCACGAGGAGTTGTGGAGCTTTATTTTTTGTCGAGCCTATTGAAATGTCATAACGGTTGACAATAATGTTGACACTAATGTTGATACTAATGTCTACACTAATGTTGACACTAATGTGAGCATTAAAATAATAAGAGTTATTATTTGTTCTTCATAAATTTGTGTAAGGCTTGAGCCTATAAAAGGAACATTTGGTGTGAAAGTTCTAACATAAAAAAATTAATAAGCTCTCCTCTTGATCATGTTGTTGCGTTCTTGATAGAATTCATGTGTTTCCAAGTAGTCACTTTGTGTTACCGGTAACTCTATTGCTGTAGAATTATACCGACAAACTGCATCAAGTCCTGGGGTTCTACGCTGAGGCTTGCAGCATATAGAGCGCGTAGAAACCTTAAAGGACAGGAATCACAATTATGTGCGGTTCGTTATTTCATCAAGAATCATGTTTGTTCATTCTATTTGGTTCTTTCTTATTTGTTGGTTTTGATATTGAATTATCAATATCAAATACGGTTTAATATCGTAATTGTCTAAATATTTAATCACCGAATATATAAGAAAACAACAGTTTTTGTATCCCTGACTCGATGAAGATTTTATGATAAGTAGTTGTGTGGTCGACGTGTTATTTTTTATGGAAAAATAGAAATGCTCGTGTATTTGGTAAGAGAATAGAAGGAATTTCTACAATTGTCAATAATATTCAGGTTAGAGCTTATGATTGGGTATCGAAAAGATCAAGCAAGAATGTTATTTCTTCTATTACTTGGAGCAAATGGTTGGATATCAATGGTCCAAGAATGTTATTTCTTCTATTACTTGGAGCAAATGGTTGGATATCAATGGTCCTTCCTGATGATGTTCTCTCTTGGTTATGCCTCAGTTTGAATTTTGTTTTGGGAGTGTTAGTTGTAGAATAATAATTTCATTGAACCTTTTTGGATTTGATGAAAGTAAGAAAAGTCATCTAGGCTTGAGGGGCTTTTCTATGATACGAGGTATCTATTAGCCGTAAACTTTGACCCTCATGTGTCCGGTGATCCTTTTCTAAATCTTACGCTTAAACTAACTAATAATGTTTAAAGTTTTGATAATAATACACTCATTCAAAACTTATACATCTAATTATAACAAACTTCTTAATTTTAGAAACTACTCATTTCCATATATTAGTTATGCATTATAGACATCCCTAAATTTATGTTTAAGTTGGTTGTTTAATCCCTTACACAGTAGACGTCACTCTCTTTTTTATATAAGAAAAGCTAAGTTACATAATTTTTTCATGTGATTTTCATCGGCATAATTTATCGGTGATAAGGATTCAAGATGAATTAAAAGCATTACTTTATTCATGGGTGAAATATATGGCTAAATGTAATCAGGCCCGCCTCTAAGGCTGGGCGGGCTGGGCGATGGCCCCGGGCCTCACAATTTCAGGGGCCCCAAATTTGTAGTACATTTTATAGTAAACTAGGCCTATTTTCTTTAAGTAAAAAAAAATTCATCCATAAAATGTAGGTCCAATAGATGGTAGCCCATTGTGGTCAGCCCAAAACCCAATTAATTGATTGAGCATTTGAGCCAATTAACGTTCAAGAGGCCTCCATTACACGAATCATCTTCACGACACTTCTAAAAATTTAGATCCCTAACCGTCTCTTTGATTTCTCCGGTTCCCCATTTGATCTCGCAACTTGTATCTTTCTTTCTCCTTCCAATCTAACGATTTAAGAATAAAGTTAAACAATCAAGTTTAAAGATTCACCTAACATTCACTGATCCACGGAGGTTTGTTTTCTTTGTCTCTCCAAATATGCTTTATGTGATTCTGTCCTTATTTTCTTTAGCTGATTTTGATATTGCTTGATTGATTTAAGCATAAACTCATCCATTCAGTTCATTTCGATATTGCTTGATTGACTTTAGCAACTATGTTTTATATGCATATAAACTGTTTGATGAAAAGCCTAAATGAATAATTTTATTCTTTTTTATAAATTGAAGACATTTTTACATAATGAATGTTTCTGACTTTGCATCCAGATATACTCGTAGAAGCATTTTTACATAAAAGTTTATTTCTTTTGTAGTTTTTGTATGTAATGTGTAGTTGTTAGGTTATTTGGCTTCTGTGGCTTTGTCACCTTGCCCCGGGCCTCGAATAAACTTGAAACGGCCCTGAATGTAATAGTATTTCATGGTCTCTATAGTGTCTTTGTCCTGTTTTGATTCTTTAAACTCGTTGTACCCCCTTTTAGCTTCTTGCTAGAAAGCTTTTGTGTTATAAATTTTTTCTTTTTGGGGTTTGGATCGGTAGTGATAACATTGTCGAAGCTCCCTTTCCCTCTCTCATTTCACCGTTCAAAAAAATATGTAAATTTATTCTTCTTTCCGTGAGTTTTGTCCCTATAATTTTAAATTTCTTGAATAACTATCATTCTATCCGAGTTCATCGGACCGACTATGCGAGTACATTGTATAGAAAAACTGATATTGGAAAAATTGGTTTCGTGTTTTTGATTGTCAGTTATCATTAACGATTACTTATCTTTTATTTTTTCTTCATAAAAGTTCCAATTAAAGCATGGTTATTCTTAACAAAACACTAAAAAATCAATCTAAACGTTGTAAATTCCATGAAACTAGATATCTTAACCTATATATGAGGCTACACCCCATTATTGTACGACACCTCAGCACAATGCTCGATCCTGATTGGCCGAAAATGCCACATGTAAATCTCTCATTGGTCCAACCATACAACCATTCCTCAACGACATTTCATTAGGGCATGATTAAACAGTTAATGCTAAACCGGAATTTAAGGCGTCCAAATATGGTATGGTTGATACATGCAACCTGTCATTTGGCTTAATTTCAACAACAAATCGAAACCCGATATTCACTCCCAATTAATAACGCCCAAATGTGTATTTCCTGTTTTAAATAAGTAAATCTTTATATAAAAACAACCATGGTATCCCCTTCTCCAAATCGAAACGGCCAGACGTTAATCTCCATGGTCTCCACTCTTCGAAGAACTCGACGAATTCCACATGGTAATTCACAGTTTTTTGATTCAGACCTTAATCTCCATGGTCTCCTCTTCTCCAAATCGAAATCGCCATACCTTAATCTCCATGGTCTCTGAGTCTTTGAAGAACTCAACGAAATCCACATGGTAATTCATAATTTTTTTATTCAAGATCTCCAATAACACGAACTGCTAAACACCGTCATCTTATCATATGCGTGTTCGATTTATGGGGCCTTTTTTTTGCTCTTATTAATTTGTTTCGATTGCCCATAGAATTTTCCAATTCTCATCCTCAATCTCTCCGTCTCGAATTTGTATGGTGAATTGTGGTGTTAACTTTTAACTATATATGTCAGTTTTTAGTTCCCGATTTTCCAAAAAAACAACAATTTTAGTTTATTAAAACTTTGAAAATTATGGCGAACAAAAAGCTGTACGAAAATTTCTCCAAAAATTTGATTGAAGAAGTGCATAAATGGGCCGGAATGAAACAAACGGGTGTGAGCTTACGGTACATGTTGGATTTTGGGTCGGTACCATCGGAGCGTAATATGATGATAGCTGCTCAATTTCTTCACAAGGAATTACCGATTAGGATCGCTAGGCGTGCAATTGAACTGGAATCCTTCCGTACGGTTTATCTGAAAAGCCCGATGTTCTTAAGGTAGGTTTATTTTTAATTTAATTCTTATAATTGACCTCAATTTGATTATGTGTATCCTCAATTTTAGGTTTCGTTGATATGTTTGTTGGTCTAATTATGTTTTTTGCTCTCTGTTTCAATACATGATACGATTTTTGTTAAAAGTAATTGTAATTTCTAATTTGTCTGCAAATTCGGTTTCATTTTAGACAGTTTAGGTCTTCTTTGTGGACTCTTTTCTAGAAAAGAAGTAAAAAAGTAGTATTTTAATATTCAACTCTCATGAATACTTCCATCTTGATATCATACACTTATGAAGTTTGGTTTAGAGTTCGAATAAACTTGGTTTTGTTATTCTTAATTATTTCTTAATGTTTTTTTTTGTTAGATTGGCCCTTTGAGAAGTTGGTCCGGTGGCATCGATAATCTCAACCTATTTTAGAATTTTTAATTACAGCAACAGTTTTAAGTTATGTCAAACGAATTAAGGAAATTTGCTCATTAATTACAACAATGTCCTGATATGGACGGCTATCCGTCGATTCGTGGTCTATCGTTCATCTTGATTGTCAGCAAGCGGAATTTCGATCAAATTCGTTCGAAAGTCTGTTTCAGGCTCTTTATTTTAACGGCAGATGGTCTCCCATTTTTATAGATATACATTTGCTTTATTAAGGTTTCTTAGAAGGAGACTTCCAACTCAAGAAGGTACTTAATGTTAATTTATTTGTTTATTCTTGAAAAATACATATTTGAGTGAAGTGAATATATAATTTTATAATGCAGAAAGTGGAACACCTGAGAACAAAGAAAAAGTTATTGCTATTGCGTCTTGGTTATCTCTTTCTTCAAAGGTTGATTATATTGTATAACTGCTTTTGGGGGCATTTTGATAATTTATCTGTAAAACTATTAAATAATAATTAATTATTCTCAATTATATTTTTTAATGGGCATGGATTAAGTGATGTTCCTCCACAAATATGGGAAACAAATGATATCACAAAAGTTGATCTCTCAAAAAACTCATTCGAATTTGCCTGATCAACTTTCTTCATGCATAACCCTCCACGTGTTTTTAAAATTTTGAACTTTTTAATCCATTTGAAATAAATAAATGATCATTCTACTTGCAGCCTTAGATTCTATCAAGAATTTGATTAAAGAATGGCCAACTGCAATCTTGGAATCATTTCACAATCTCATGTGTTTGAAGCTCGATGTTAATCCACTTGAACAAGTAAATACATTTAGTATTAACTAGCCGGGTACCCGCGCAATGCGGCGGCGGGTACCCTGTGACTTTATTTCGCGGCGACCAATTGGTGGGTTGGGGTGGCTGCCTGGCTGGTGCTGGTTGCGGATGGTAAGTGGTGGCGCTTGTAATTTCAACTTTTCAAAGTTTAAAAGATGGGAATTAAGTTTTACACCACATTTAATGATACGTGTACCACACCGTAGAAGTATTACTGCAGAACGTACAAACATATAAAACAACTATTATAATGTATTGGTTAAAATGTATGGGTTAAAATGTATGGGTTAAAATGTATGGTATAAAAATGATCACTACCTTTTAAAGATTGATAAAAGATAATAGTTATAGTCCAAGATAACTCAGTTCTAAATTCATTGTTGGTTACAAATTTAAATCTTTCCTGCAGGTGGTAAAAATAGGTGACACAATGATCTAAGTTCTTGTAATTTTAAAATTTCATTGTTTCATCTTTATTGAAGTTTAAAATAAGAAAATACTAATTTTCACACAAAAGAACATTCTAATTCAATAACCAAACCATATTATTAAATTACACAATTCAAGAGTAAAAAAGCCAAGGCAGTCTAAGTTTGGGATACAATGAATACATCTTATTTAAGCTGTGGAAATCAAACACCCTGTTGAACAAAAAAAGAGTTCCATGGCACATTCATAACTTGAAGGGACTACAATATGTCGGAAACAGCAATAACAATATCACCAGATTTGTTGAAACCTCAGGACTTGGGTAGTGCACATTTAAACGTCTTCTAACCAAAGTATATGTTGAGTAAGAAAAATGGGGAATTCCAAGCAGCTACGCAACAGGTGATACATAACTATACAACTTTTATAATTTCTGTCCAGGGCATGAAATGCACGGAAATGAGAAACCTAAAAACTGAAAATGACAGTAAGTAGCAACCAAGATATGTACGAAAACCAAAAATTTGCGATCTGAAATACGCTAAACCGTCCGAGTTTAAGGATTTGAAGACCTACAAAAATTTTGTGTCATGTAAGGGTCACAAATCACAATTATACCCGCAAATTCAACACAAATATGCAGATTTAAAAACATCTTAAGTTACAATTCGAAAGAAATTCAACGGCACAATAAAACACACCCGCCATGACATGGTTTCTTCAATTTGTTAAGTACAATCTGTAAAAAAACTCACTTAAAAGATTTAAAGTCGGTCAGCATTCTTCACTGAGTTACCTATATATTTATACATGTGCAGACACTAATAGCATTTATAGAAGTTGAATAAAAATCCGTTTTTCAAGTTTTATACGAAAAGGAGTTTAATAAATACGATTGAAATTAACGATAAAAGCTACAAATTGAAAATTAAACAATTCACAGTGTAATTGGAGAACTTACTGCAAACATAAAAACCCCTTGCGTTTGTATGAGGATGATGAACGAAGGTGCAAGCACTTTTACATCTTCGGGCAGATGGAATCTGTCTAGGGTGGGGGATGATTGAGAAGAATCTTTAAGATTTCGAGATGCCTATTGAAAATCTCAAAAAGCCCAGATACATTATATATATTAAAAAAAATTAAAGGCAAAATAAATAATAAAATGTATCACTTAATTTGGCACTATCATAAATAAAAAGTGTGTATAACTTACTTTAAAATATTATAAATAAATAGTCCATTAAATCTAATATAATTATAACAGTATATTATAAGGAATCTATTTTTTAAATAACTCATCGTTTAATGAACTGCGTAATACACATTGAGGCTAGAGCACCTCTTGATGCTAGAAGTGATAGTAATCATCATTTGGGATTGAAAAATGATATCAGAAACATTAGTTTTGAAAAGAACATTTACATACCTCTGTTAATCCAAAGAAACCAATTTCAGGATGCGTAAAACATACAACAGTGATGCTCAGATGATTTAAAACAGGATCTTTCCCAGAAAATTGCTGACCAACTATATTTAAAAGCCATTTAAGAAACTGATTGCTCTAAACAAAAAGTTGAATGAATAACCAAAACTTAAGTATTTTTATAACTGCAAAACATAACCAAAATGACCAGTTTATAATGATTGGGGTATATTAGAAAAAAAATCTCTATTTAATTCAAATAGACATAATCTAGACATACTCTCTTCGGAGCTATCAAATCTGATTCAGTAATCTCAAATGGTGATTTCTCCAAAAAGACAGAAATTTCCTCCTTGATTCAAAAAAGCCAGGTCTGCTACGGGTTCACTTGAAAGGATAACATAAGCAGCATGGCTAATCAAAATCCCACAGGTTTCACGGACTCACAAAGTCTCCTATTTCCTCCTTAAATAATACGCTTGTAAAAAGAAATTAAAATATAAATAAGTTAGTTGCATTATATGTAGATTATATGTAGAAGATGATAGAAAATACCTGTTGTTGCAGATGATGGTTTTGTTATATCATGATCTTCTTCCCATCAACAAATAGGACATCGTTAAGTTCTCCATTTTGCATAAATTGGTTCGTATTTCTCTGTAATTTTGTAAAAAATTAACATAATGAACTATATAACTTAGTAACATTTAGCATATATGATTACCTTGAAGACATGAACACACCTTTTGTTCGGTTAATTGAGTAAATGCAGCCAACACTCCAAATATAAAGTAGGTTAAAAGCAAGTTTGAACATTCTATCCCTATTATATCTGAATCCAGATCACAGCGTCACGTTCAGCAGGTAAACAGATGCACTGATTCATAAGAATAAAATTAGTAAAAAATATAAAGATGGGAGATATGCACATACCGTCCAACCAGCTTCAATGACGGAAGCCATGGAATCGAGCAACAAATTATCTGCGTTTGCTTCATTGTGATCGGCGATTGAAGCGAGCAAAGAACCTCTGAAGTTAACCTTTAAATTTTATGTTGTCCATTCTAAATCTCTAAGTTGCAGAGACGATGGAAATCTCGAGGGAACAATTGAAAAACTTCAGGCAACTGTTAAGTTATCAAGAAAATTGCCGTATCCAATGACAATTGCCGTATCCGTCTCCAATGGGAAGAAAGATTGTGTAGTTACCAAGGTGATTTTAAATAAAGTGAGAAAATACACAAGTAAAAGCAATAGTCAGTGCTTAGAAATGAAACGACTGTGTCTTTTTAGACATGGAAATAAGGTCAGCATAAGTTATATCTACGTTTAAGAAACAAACACAATTCCGCTGGTAGCTCAAGTGGAAAGTGCACATTTGTTAGAACCTCGAGGTCCTAGGTTCGAATCACCTTGGACGCCTTATTTTTTAAGCGCAATTCAAATCTAAAAATAGCAAGTATTTGGCTGAATTTCCAACCAGCTATTTAGGGAAAGGTTTAAATGCTTTATAGATAGTAGACATAATGCAACTAACTTATTTATATTTTAATTTCTTTTTACAAGCGTATTATTTAAGGAGGAAATAGGAGACTTTGTGAGTCCGTGAAACCTGTGGGATTTTGATTGGCCATGCTGCTTATGTTATCCTTTCAAGTGAACCCGTAGCAGACCTGGCTTTTTTGAATCAAGGAGGAAATTTCTGTCTTTTTGGAGAAATCACCATTTGAGATTACTGAATCAGATTTGATAGCTCCGAAGAGAGTATGTCTAGATTATGTCTATTTGAATTAAATAGAGATTTTTTTTCTAATATACCCCAATCATTATAAACTGGTCATTTTGGTTATGTTTTGCAGTTATAAAAATACTTAAGTTTTGGTTATTCATTCAACTTTTTGTTTAGAGCAATCAGTTTCTTAAATGGCTTTTAAATATAGTTGGTCAGCAATTTTCTGGGAAAAATCCTGTTTTAAATCATCTGAGCATCACTGTTGTATGTTTTACGCATCCTGAAATTGGTTTCTTTGGATTAACAGAGGTATGTAAATGTTCTTTTCAAAACTAATGTTTCTGATATCATTTTTCAATCCCAAATGATGATTACTACCACTTCTAGCATCAAGAGGTGCTCTAGCCTCAATGTGTATTACGCAGTTCATTAAACGATGAGTTATTAAAAAAATAGATTCCTTATAATATACTGTTATAATTATATTAGATTTAATGGACTATTTATTTATAATATTTTAAAGTAAGTTATACACACTTTTTATTTATGATAGTGCCAAATTAAGTGATACATTTTATTATTTATTTTGCCTTTAATTTTTTTTTTAATATATATAATGTATCTGGGCTTTTTGAGATTTTCAATAGGCATCTCGAAATCTTAAAGATTCTTCTCAATCATCCCCCACCCTAGACAGATTCCATCTGCCCGAAGATGTAAAAGTGCTTGCACCTTCGTTCATCATCCTCATACAAACGCAAGGGGTTTTTATGTTTGCAGTAAGTTCTCCAATTACACTGTGAATTGTTTAATTTTCAATTTGTAGCTTTTATCGTTAATTTCAATCGTATTTATTAAACTCCTTTTCGTATAAAACTTGAAAAACGGATTTTTATTCAACTTCTATAAATGCTATTAGTGTCTGCACATGTATAAATATATAGGTAACTCAGTGAAGAATGCTGACCGACTTTAAATCTTTTAAGTGAGTTTTTTACAGATTGTACTTAACAAATTGAAGAAACCATGTCATGGCGGGTGTGTTTTTTTGTGCCGTTGAATTTCTTTCGAATTGTAACTTAAGATGTTTTTAAATCTGCATATTTGTGTTGAATTTGCGGGTATAATTGTGATTTGTGACCCTTACATGACACAAAATTTTTGTAAGTCTTCAAATCCTTAAACTCGGACGGTTTAGCGTATTTCAGATCGCAAATTTTTGGTTTTCGTACAGATCTTGGTTGCTATTTACTGTCATTTTCAGTTTTTGGGTTTCTCATTTCCGTGCATTTCATGCCCTGGACAGAAATTATAAAAGTTGTATAGTTATGTATCTATCACCTGTTGCGTAGCTGCTTGGAATTCCCCATTTTTCTTACTCAACATATACTTTGGTTAGAAGACGTTTAAATGTGCACTACTCAAGTCCTGAGGTTTCAACAAATTGGTGATATTGTTATTGTTGTTTCCGACGTATTGTAGTCCCTTCAAGTTATGAATGTGCCATGGAACTCTTTTTTTGTTCAACAGGGTGTTTGATTTCCACAGCTTAAATAAGATGTATTCATTGTATCCCAAACTTAGACTGCCTTGGCTTTTTTACTCTTGAATTGTGTAATTTAATAATATGGTTTGGTTATTGAATTAGAATGTTCTTTTGTGTGAAAATTAGTATTTTCTTATTTTAAACTTCAATAAAGATGAAACAATGAAATTTTAAAATTACAAGAACTTAGATCATTGTGTCACCTATTTTTACCACCTGCAGGAAAGATTTAAATTTGTAACCAACAATGAATTTAGAACTGAGTTATCTTGGACTATAACTATTATCTTTTATCAATCTTTAAAAGGTAGTGATCATTTTTATACCATACATTTTAACCCATACATTTTAACCAATACATTATAATAGTTGTTTTATATGTTTGTACGTTCTGCAGTAATACTTCTACGGTGTGTTACACATATCATTAAATGTGGTGTAAAACTTAATTCCCATCTTTTAAACTTTGAAAAGTTGAAATTACAAGCGCCACCACTTACCATCCGCAACCAGCACCAGCCAGGCAGCCACCCCAACCCACCAATTGGTCGCCGCGAAATAAAGTCACAGGGTACCCGCCGCCGCATTGCGCGGGTACCCGGCTAGTATGTAGATTATATGTAGAAGATGATAGAAAATACCTGTTGTTGCAGATGATGGTTTTGTTATATCATGATCTTCTTCCCATCAACAAATAGGACATCGTTAAGTTCTCCATTTTGCATAAATTGGTTCGTATTTCTCTGTAATTTTGTAAAAAATTAACATAATGAACTATATAACTTAGTAACATTTAGCATATATGATTACCTTGAAGACATGAACACACCTTTTGTTCGGTTAATTGAGTAAATGCAGCCAACACTCCAAATATAAAGTAGGTTAAAAGCAAGTTTGAACATTCTATCACTATTATATCTGAATCCAGATCACAACGTCAAGTTCAGCAGGTAAACAGATGCACTGATTCATAAGCATAAAATTAGTAAAAAATGTAAAGAGGGGAGATATGCACATACCGTCCAACCAGCTTCAATGACGGAAGCCATGGAATCGAGCAACAAATTATCTGCGTTTGCTTCATTGTGATCGGCGATTGAAGCGAGCAAAGAACCTCTGAAGTTAACCTTTAAATTGTATGTTGTCCATTCCGAATCTCTAAGTTGCAGAGACGATGGAAATCTCGAGGGAACAATTGAAAAACTTCAGGCAACTGTTAAGTTATCAAGAAAATTGCCGTATCCAATGACAATTGCCGTATCCGTCTCCAATGGGAAGAGAGATTGTGTAGTTACCAAGGTGATTTTAAATAAAGTGAGAAAATACACAAGTAAAAGCAATAGTCAGGGTTTAGGGCAAATGAAACGACGGTGTCTTTTTAGACATGGAAATAAGGTCAGCATAAGTTATATCTACGTTTAAGAAACAAACACAATTCCGCTGGTAGCTCAAGTGGAAAGTGCACATTTGTTAGAACCTCGAGGTCCTAGGTTCGAATCACCTTGGACGCCTTATTTTTTAAGCGCAATTCAAATCTAAAAATAGCAAGTATTTGGCTGAATTTCCAACCAGCTATTTAGGGAAAGGTTTAAATGCTTTATAGATAGTAGAGATAAATTTCCTTCGATAAAGCAATAAATATTGATTTATTCAAATCAATTGTAGATACCAATAGATTGATTTAAAAGCTGCTTTTAAGCTTCATATTCTTGATCTTAGTAACAATGACGGATCTTTACCTGAATATCCTGCATTTTCTTTTTTACCACAGTTGCAAGAACTATATTTAAGGTTGGTTAGCTTTTAATTAAACCTATTTACTTATTAATTAATCAAAAGCAAGTTTTAATTTATAATTTGGTTAAGTAGGAGGATGCAGATTTCAGAGGTCAGGGGTGATATCATAACTTGATCTAAATTAAGGGTTCTTGAAACTTTATAATAATTACAATATGTGAAATTTGCATAAAATTATATATTGAATGTTTTCTGCAGGGCTTTAAAAATGCTACATCTCTCACTACATTTTCTCCTAATTGTTGATTCATTAACAATTAGTCATTTATAATTACTAATTGTTTAATGTTTTTGATGATTTTTAGGAAAATATAGAGCTTTTGGGTGACGGTTACAAAGAAGTTTAATCAAGTACACCAACTCAACAACAAACGTCGTATACAAGGAAGTTTAATTCGTATTTAAGTTTTTTATAAGGATTTTTTCATGTATAACAAAACGTTTATTCATCATTTCAATATTAATAGACTATATGATTCATACGTTAACTATTCTCTTTCTTATGCATTCTATATCTCGAAGCATGCCTGCCCATCCGGCCGGGCTTTGAAACTAGGAAATTGCCTCCGATTATTTATATTTTTCTATAATATAAATCTTGAAGCATGCCCGCCCAGTCGGGCGGGCTATGAAGCTACAACATTATTATGTCATTACAAAGAAGTCTTATTTCGTTTGTAAATTTTATGTAACATTTCTTAATGTATCGATTTTTCTACCAATTCATCATTACAGCTACAGCATTATTATGTCATGTGTACAATTATTAATATTTGTTGGGATTTTTCTACATACTAAATTTTGAAGCATACCCGCCCATCGGGCGGGTTATGTAGCTAGTTATATATATGATAACAATTACAAGATAATCAAGGAAATATTCTGAAATGACAAGGCTAGAATACCATTTTTTGAATAAATAGAATAAATACCTATGATCACATTAGATGAGCTTTGACATCTAATCAAAGATACAACAATGTAAAAAAAAACATTTATGAACTAGAAAATAATTTCAAGATCTACACCATTCATAACAAATGAATTGTAATATCAACACCTTTTGTGTGTTCCAACTTTCATGTTTCATGATGTCAATACAAGATGTTCCTTGCATGTTAATGGAATTAAATTTCCCTATTTCAAACGGTGGTCAACTGTAAAATGTCCCAAAGAAGGGTCGATTGATGGTATACCTCACATGAGTGTCTTAAATATATATCGGACCACTTTAGCCACATTTATTCACTTGGTTTTTACATTTCAACCACCAAGCCCGACCAAACCATAGACCAATTTAAGTACTTCTTGATTAAGTGACTTCTAAAATAGATCAATGGAAACATCATTTCAAAGCAAAAATTTGGGATAAGACTGTTGTGTATGAGCATAAAATATTATGGTGTGGTCCTAGTTGGCAAGTGATCATAACTTGGAGGCAAATGGAACACTGCCCCTCCACACCGTTGTGGGTTTCATGAAGAGGGTGTTGTCACACCCACAAAAGAGAACAAGCGTGGTTGGCAGAAAATTGTTAGGTGTGGTTATGTGGTGGTTATTTTCTGCGTATGTTACATTTTATAAATTCTTTGAACCCAACAAAAATTGTCATCCATACGCTAATAAAATCTTCAATATATATGTTCTAACTCAATAAAAAAAAACAATAGATTTGGTTCGCATTATTAACATAATCTTTTTAAAAGTTTTAAGTATTTCATCAAAAAAAAAAGTTTATGCCTATTTCTTGCCAAAAAAAAAAAAATTCTGTTGGGCTAGATTTCGTTGTAATAGCTGATGGGCTTCTGATGTGTTAAATCTAGTTATATAAATACGTTCTTTTCTACACCCAATCTAGACTTTCACACTTTTATGCAAGTATGACTTAGTCGCGGATAGTATAGCAAATGTAAGTAAAAACGGGTTATCATCTCCTCAGGAAACAATTAAGCCGATTCGTAAAACTAGAACTAAATGAATTAATCTAAAAGTAATAATTGCAAAGTGGTTTTTGTTTTATTTATTAAACTATTAATTAAAATATTTAAACTTAATAAAAAGTAGACAAATGAAATTTGGTAAAACTCTAAGTGTCAGAGAAAATGGTATTCACCATGGTTGTATTCATTTAGGTCTAAGTTTGATTGTTAAACTCCGATTACTTCTAATGTTCTAAAGGTCACGGTACTAGATTCCTCTCAATCCCGTTTAATAAACTAAACACAACTAATATGAATTCCTTCTCTAAAAAGTTGCAATCTAATCACACATCGGGTTGTTGATCTTAATAGGTTTGGATCACCTAAATCCTCTAACCCAGAACTTTCATTACTACGATTAGACTTCCGATTTATCCTAACTTATTGGAATCTAATTTCAATCATTATTCATAGTGGATCGCCATCTAGGTCACTTCCGTGAAAAGATGAGGATATTAATAACTAGTTCAAATGTTGTCAATAGTTAAACTAATCACCAATAAACAAATTAAACAACAAAGATGTAAGGCTAAAACCAAAAGTTTAATTCATAAACCAACAATTGTTCAAACATTAAAATTATAATCCTACAAATCAACCAAACTTAAACCTAGAATTTCATCAAACCATAGTGAATGCAAAAACAACTAGCACATAGACATGTTGGACAAATCAAACATTAAATAATAATAAAAAGTTAAAAACATTATTAACAGAAACAAGGAATTGAACCAAATAAATGTTGATGTAGGATGTTTTGAGATCTTCTCCCCCAAAATTGTTCGTCTATTCATCCACAGCCTAAGCGGCTGTGGTTTTCCGTGCGTAACTCCCAAAAACATGAACTGCTCTCCTTCATTACCGACTCTTTTATTTCTTTAAATCCCAAACGTGGGCCGGTGTATTGTTTCTCTTCCAATTGAGTTGTGCACATGGGCCGGTGTGATATTTTTGATGGGCCGTGTCTCTTTCTTTTATAATTTGTCAAAGTCTTCCTTCTTTTGATTTATTTGTCCACTGAATTAATGAGTCTTAATTGACATGCTTCTAAGAGCATCTTCAACGGTAGCTTTTTTAAAAGCTTATTACTATTTCAATAAGTTTTTATATGATTTATTACCATTGCAATGACTAGTTTTTCTAAAAGCTTATTGTAAAGACTTTTTTTCTACTAACATTTTAACCTACTTTTAATGTTTGTCTTTTTTGATTCCTCATATTTAATAACTTTTCATTTTAAACCTTAAATATATTATATATAAATTCTTTATTATATTTTTATTAGTTAATAAATAAATTATATAATATTAATGTCAATTATTATAATATTTTTGTACGAGACATTTTATAAAAATATTATATTTAGTAATATGTTAAAAAATTGTCGAATTATATATAAGGGGTATTTATAAAACATTTGAAATAGATAAAGGTAAATTTAAACAATTGTAAAAGAAAAAGCTTTTGCAAAGGTTAACCATTAGAGATGCTATTTATGAAAAGCTTTTTGGTTATTGAAATGTTGATGTGACAAAAGCAATAAACTTTTGTGAGGTTAATACCATAACACCCTTAAGATAGATATTATTAAATGTGTGGCTGCTTCATTTATATCCCTTTATAACACTTGTATTTCGGCTATCTCCTCAATTGCGAATATGGTCGCTATTTGAACTCGATTAAATCTTGATTCTTTTATATAATTTCAACTTTGCTTCTTGATCCAACCTTCACAGCGCGAGACATCAGCAGGTTTCTGACTTGTTTTTTTTTTTTTTTTTTTTTTTGTTTTTTTGCGTTTTAGTTCGTTTCTTCAATAATTCGTCTTTTTGACCTGTATTTCACAATCAATACACATTTAGGCATAAACAACTTATTTTCTTTACAAAACATGCATAAATTATGTATTATTGACGGATTTAAACATGTCTAAATACGTCAATATCAGCTTCTCTCTTTATTTGAGTCTTTTGTAGTTTTATTCTTTAATCTTATTTATGTTGACCTTCCCTCAATTATCTAAATTAATTTCAACCAGAAAACACCATAAGCATTAACCTCCATATCTTGAGTGGTAGTCACGCGCTTTTATGAACAGTTCCTATTGCTGTGACAATTGTATATAAGAAGAAATAACATATAATATAGGATAGTCTAAATATATTTTACTAGGCAATAAATTTATCATTTGCACGTATTATTTTATGAATTCTTTAAAACATGTGCAAGATTGTGTCAAACGAGTATGTTTCCTCGCGCCGCGGGATATTTTCATATAATATCTTAAATACTATTTATTGATAATACTTTAAAAAAATATAAAGATTTAAATATTAATTGTCAATAGTAAAATGCATATCCTTACGAATTGCATCCACTACGAATATTTAGAGGATAATATACTATAATTGAAGAAGAAATAAGTCAACAAAGAAAAAATATGGTAAAAAGATCAAGAAAAACAGATAGAAAAAAAGTTTAAAAAAAAAACAATAACAAAAAAGTATAAAAGGCTAAATTTAAGAGGAAAAAAATGTAACTTTTGCAAAGTTAGAAAAAAAAAAAGGGTACAAAATTTGATGGCAGAAAAATTCTACATATTACATGTTAAATTTAAGGGTAATAATTATCATTTCAAAAAAACTAATAATTTAGGGACTCAGGGTGCAAAATGTAATTTCAGAAAAGCTGGGGAAAGGGAAAACAAAAACAAATGCCACCAAGATTCAACCTCACGACCTCCTCGTCATTTATACGGAGACTTACCACTTGGATAGAACCCCGGATGTGTTTAAATGTTATCTTTAAGTAATAAATAAAGAAAATGAGCTAAAAGATAAAATTTCACTGTTCACTCCATGCAAAATGTTATATATTCTTCCGTTTCAAAATAAGTGATACACTTTTCATTTTGGGGTGTTTCAAAATAAGTGATACTTTGAAAGTTTCCTTATTTGGTAAATTTTAGTGGGTCTCATACCCACTAGCTATCTGCTTTAATAAAGTGAAATGACTCATTTACTCTTACTTTTACTTTTAAACATAATTAAACTCACTTTAATCATAAGTATGTGAGACCCATCACTCACTAACTTTCCAATTTTATCTAATTTAACATTGATTATAACTTTTTGGCTCAAATAACATAAAAGCTAATTTGTATTACTTATTTTGAAACGGAGGAAGTAGTTAATTGCACATCTTAAACTATATATGCAACTACATTTGTTTACCCTTCGCCACATCACCACGACGGACGTATTTGATTGGCCACAAATGTCACCCGTAATTCACCAATTGGTCCACCTGTCAAGGATTTTGTCAACATGCAATTCGAATTAACAGAATATCAATTAATGTAATTCCGGATTTTATGGGTTTCAAATATTTTAACTTATTTACCAGCATTAAAATCCGCAATTGTCCAACAATAAATCCGCAATCAAATTCGTCCAATGATTCTGGTCAATACCTGTATTATAGGCAACAAATAAAAACAATTAATGTTAATTCCGAAGTTAACCAATTGCCATCATAATCTTTTCCCTTTTTTTCGTCAAATCCATTACTAATACCCGATTTTAAATTGAAGATTTAACATCCATCTCTATTTAAAGTTAACATACAATTCGAATTATTATACAAAATCACAAACCTGCAACTACATTCGGCCGTAACTTAAGGTACATCTTCTTCGTCTCAATTTTATTATACGCAGCCATAGTAACAAGTTGTTGTATGCCTGATGTTTACTGATTGTTAGTCTTTTTTTATTCAATTTATGTGCTTCCATGTAGACTATCTTCTGAAAGTCGACAAAATAAGTCAATTTAATAACAAATTCCTTACAAAATTTTGTTAAAGAATTGCTTAACAATTTTATAAAATAGAGGAATCGATTAAGAAAGACGGTTAACATTCGAATTTCAGAATTGATTTCATTATCTATTAAATGTTATCAGACTGAATCAAATTGAAAGTTTGTTTATCTTTTTTTATTTAATTAATGTGCTTGCAGGATTTTATCTGCTGAAAGTCAACAAGTTCATCAACTGAAAGTTACCATCTTTTTTACTAAATCATATTTCACGTAAGTATATAAAATTAAAAATACTTTATTTAATAAAATATATATCAATGATGAATGTACTGTTTAAATAATAATAAAGTTTTTATATGAACCTATTTTAAATCAGTTTTTTCATTACCTTAACAGTGTTATTGTAACAATATTTTCATTGATTGCTTAACAATCTTATTAAATTAGAAGTGTTATTAACTATCTTTAAATAAGAAAAAAATAGTCGGTTTTTTTATTGATTGTTTTATCTATTAAAAAAACAATCCATTTTTATTAGACAATAAAACTAATAAATTACTTTTTTTATCAACAAATGCTTATCTTTTATAACAATATTTAAAATCTCAAATTGATTGTTATAACAAACTCCAAAAGTTTAAGGAAAAATAACCTGACCTTTTAATATATCCACCATTATATAACAGTGTATATTCATTCTGAATATGCAATACAGTTACAGAAATACAGTCCATTCAGGAGCAAGCTTTTTGCCGATACATCTTCGAAGATCTACAAACAAATCAAGATAAGTGTTATTCTAAAAAAATTTGGATTTTTTAATACTTATTCAATATATTTTCAAATTGTACCGGATACACTCACATGTGCTAACGATCCATTGCATAAATTCTACCCTTTTTGTGCAGCAAATCAGAAATTTTTTATACCAGTCATCCCACTAATCCTGCATAACAAGTATCTATCATTCACAAAAGGAAAATTCATCATACACTCACATAACCTAACAACATAGGTATGTCTTATGCTCAATTTATTTTGATCAAATATTATTCTTTTGCTTAATTCAACTAAAGCTTCTTATTGTGTTGTAGATTGTTGATGTGAATTCTGTGAGGCAAAGAGTTACAGTGAAATTAATCACAAGGATCAACCTACAAGCCTTGGCAAAGAAATTGGTATGCCTTCCATTTTTCACTTTTTTGTAATGGACAGTTGTATCACTAAGTATTCTAAAATGACAGTTAGATCACAAAATTTTAATACTTCCGAAATTAGTAAATAAACCCTTAGTAAAATCAAGCTTACATGATTCTTTAGTTTTATTATTTGGGTTAATCGAGAATCTGTATATACACTTAAATGATTGAAAGACCTATAAATTTATATAGGATATTTATTTATTTATCTTGATTTTAGAGTTACAGTGAATTAGAGGCTGTGATCAACTGCTCGATTTAGCAACAAGACCCAAATCGCAGAGTTGTTATGCTTCAAAACCTTCCTACTGAACTTTACCCAAACACTACTGAAATTCGACCCTAAAACCTAACGCAATTTATACTAACGTGTAGTTAACAGGTTAGGGTTTCCGTTTTTTAACCCGACATTCAATAAATTAACATGTTTGCAGTTTAGGGTTTCTGATTTTCTCCCCTAATTCAGTAATCCGTTTTTAGATTTGAGAAATACCTGTATAGGGTTGCCGAAACCATCACGATCATGCATTTTACACAGCTTAAACGACGTTCGTATTCACTATTCTCCAAGAAATTCCTCATGAATGATTCGGCGAACACCTTCTGGAATCGTGATGTGTTTGAATGGCGATGGCGATTATGTGCATTCCAGACGCTCCTCTGCGTTTTCGTTGTTGACTGATTTTGTTTCTGGACTACTAAATGGCCACAGATCGTATATAACTTTGGGCCCGTTTGTGTTGAGTACATTTATTTTGCAGATCGGATATAGGAAAAAAAGCCCAAATATTTAAGAACTTAACAATTAAACACACATTTTACGCCAAACGGGATTAATCAAAACAGTAAAATAATAGATAACGTCATAATTTTTGTATCCTTTAATATTTTGTAAATTATAATTCTCACATGGCCAGCTTTATGTGGCTGTATCACGAGTAAAGAGCAAGAATGGATTGAAGGTAATTTGTTGTGACATCGATGGGAATTACACTAATTCAACAGCAAATGTAGTTTACAAAGAAGTCTTATTTCGTTTGTAAATCTTTTTGTAACATTTTTTAATATATCGTTTTTTCTATCAATTCTTCATTACATCTACATCATTATTATATCTCATTTTTTAATTTATTAAGCTTTTGTTGGGAATTTTCTACATAAAAATATTTGAAGCATACCCGCCCATCAGGCGGGTTATGTAGCTAGTATTTTATATGCACATACAAAATAAATATATTTACAAGCGTGAGCCTTTTTTTAGTAAAACAAAATTCACACTTAAAGGTGTACTAGCAGGTTACCCGCGTAATACGGCGGCGGATACCCTGTGACTAAATTTGACGGCGATCAAGTAGTGGGTGGTGACGACGGTAGTGATAGTGGCTGCTGGTTGTGGTCGTGCGGATGATGGGTGATGTTAATTTTAACTTTGTATAGACTAATAAAGATATCTCATAAATTTCCTTAAATCTGAAATTGGCGATTTTTTAAATATGGACCGTTTTAGTTATGTTGAATATCTCATAAGTTTCCTTAAATCTGAAATTGACGTTTTTTTAAAATATGAGCCTTTTAGTTATGTTGAAGTTAAAGGTTATATATATTAGTCGTTGGGATAAAGCAAAATTTCAAGTAGATCAATTGGTTAACACACAGTCCGAACTCACAAAAGGTCTTGGGTTCGAATTCTGTAAGCAATATTTTTTTATTTTTGTGACGTTTAGGATGTTAACCAACCCAAGGCTTCTAGTCTAGTGGTATTGGAGAAAGAGATAAGGTGTTGCCCATGACCTATTGGTCTTGGGTTCAAGTCCCGTCGTGGACGTGGGGTTTATTCCCCAAAGGTGGAGGGTTCGAGGGCAGGCATACTGCCCCTTGTGGATGTCACTGTCTAGGCTCGAACCACTAACATACTAACTTTCCATTAAAAAAAAGAAAAAAAAGAAAAAAGGATGTTAACCAAAATAGAAATAAGGATAAGTTTAAATTTAAGGACTTCCATACTTAGTAGTCTTAAACCACCGGCTTCGCATCTCTCCCCCTCTTATTCGCTCGAAGAAACCATCCATCATTGGCAAAGTATGGCGTCATATTCAGTAACGTAAAATATCATCTAGGGTTTTTATAATTTCTCTCCCCGCTTCTATCTTTCACTGTACTCCAAATCAGTAGCTAAGAAATTCTATTATGTTCTTTGGTCTTTTCTTCTCCAACTGAAATTGCTTGCCCCCATACTCCTGATCCATCGCCTAGGGCTTACAGTTATGTTAATCGGTGTATTTATGTATATGTATGTGTTATTGATGTGCTTGTGCTTAATAGAAAACGATGGAAGGGCTATCAGTTATATTTTTATTTGTTGATTAGGGTTGAAGTTGTATTAGAGCAGCCCATGAGTAATAGTGGAAAAAGGCAATGCTATAGCTGATATATACAACACTCTTTAAGAAGATTTTTCACCACAAAACTTGAATCCCAATTTAAAGCTGTTGGAATTTATGATTACATCCACACCATACCGTACTTTTGATTTTTTTGTAATTACATTTGGTATCACTAATTCTCTTCTATTGAAACGGGCAGCCCGAACTATTGCAGAAGGTATGATCCGAGGACTCGTGATAATTCTAAATGATTACACTGCTGGCCAGGTAATTTTGTAATTAATGTACAATTTCTTCCTTTAGTTATAATGGTAAAATTTGTAAATTTTCTAAACTTAGTTAAAACGTGGGTTTTAGAAATGGGTAAATTTGACTTAGGTTCTTATCTCTAACGGGCCAAATGGGTCAATCTAAATGATTTAACTGAAAAGGAAGAGGATAAAACAGGGTGAAAGTCATCCAAAATGCATTAAGGCTAGCAAGGCCTGATTCAATTTTTAAAGTTGCTCGATGATCTTCATGAGCTTGTTAAACAGAGAAGTGTAATGACGCAATATCAACTACAACTTAAGAATTTGGTCGTTACTATCATTGTTAGTGAAACAGTTGAAGAATTATTCATCGGCCCAAGTGCTCTCCACATCATCGTCTTAGCACCAACTACTAAGGCTTTGGTTTGAAAACGTGAGGTAATTAAGTCCCTAAAACCTTTGACTTTTGAAGTCAAACTTATAAGTCAAGTTTTTGACTTCGATTAATTGACCAATATTTTGTAGGATTATGTGCCTTGTCATGAAAGAGATGCATCAAGATCGAGTTAGGAAATGGAGAAACAACTTGGGTACACTGATTATGATCTTTATAGGTGATCAAGATCAAAATAGAAGGATATTTTAAAAATCTTTTTTCATGAAGGAATTTGTGGAAGTTAAAGAAGGTGGTAACTTTGCAAAGGGTTTGCTCTAATTAGAATTTTGATTTGAAGGGATTAGTCTTCCTTTTTTTTAGTTGTAAATTTTGGTCTACTAGGTGTTTTATGTACTCTGAGATGTTTTGTGTATGTTCTTATCCTTCTACTAAAAACATGTTGTATACCTTTTGAGTATAAACACGAACTTATTTGTACCTAAAATATTTTATGTATATTTTAGAAAATCACCATCATCAATCTGCATATTTGAGATTTCAGGTACGGTCATATATCATTGGTCTCATTTAATTTTTAAATTATTGTTTAAAACACTAATATATTTATCACAATTTTTGATATGATTATGTACAGTGCTAATGACTCTACTGTAGATCCTGAAATTCGTACTTCTCCAGGCCAGCAGGGTAGGTGCTTAAGAACAACCACTTGGAGCGCATCTTTCCTGCTTGGCAAATTATTATTGCTACTTTCATATGTATAGAGATGTTTGTGCTGCTGTAGATCTTTGTCATCATTATGAAACTCTGAAGCGACTGGTTGCAATTGATCCAAAAAGGTATGACACAATTTTTTTTTTTATTTATGAATTGAAGTATGGTTTATATGATAAGTTTTTCAACACGGACATCATTGAAAAAATTGATTTCCCCTTTATTTTTCTTAAAAGTCAGGTACGTTAATGAAGAGAAGTCATAATTTTGTTTTTTTCATAAATGATTAGTATGTCAAGTATGATAAAAATGAAAGTTGCAATAATAATCTGTTGCTTTTTGGAGCAAAACAATTTGGAAGTTTTCCTGCATGAAAAAAACACTATATTTTCTTTCAACCCATTTGACCTATTCAATTTTCACCTAATTTTTTTTATTTTATATGTTTAGCTTTTGCCCCATTGTTATTATTGTCCATCCCGTATAATAGAGTTTCAGAAGATGGTGCAGGTGATTTAAAGTCAAACATTTGACTCTTATTGGTTGACAAATTTTGTTTATATTATAACCGATTTGCAGGCAATTAACCGTTTAGGCCTTCGGGTTGTGTTGGGTGTTTACAGTCATTTACATGCAAATGGACCTGTAAATGATGACCCTGTTCTTTGACAAGGTCATCTATTTAATCTTAAGTTTCAAAAATATTTAACAATATTTTTAAATAAATGTTCTTTTATAGATTGTTCCAGGTTATTAGTTAACAAGGAATGCAGAGGGTTTTGTTGAGAAAAGTATGTACATGTGTAAATAACACTGAAGTGAGTGGTTAATCGATTAATCATTGATGATATTATTAACTGGGTACTCAATTATAAGGTAAACTATGAAAATTAGTCATCTCATAAAAAGATTATATTATTTTTTACGGCTCTAATTTTATTTTTACAGGTTGATGGGTTCCGGTTTGATCTTATGGGCCATATGATGAAAAGTACCATGGTATGAGGCATAATCTTGCGGACCCAAAACAATATTATTAAATTTTTTTAGTGATAATAATTTAATGGTAAGTAAATTAAATGGATTCTTTTAATTTATTTTGTGATTGCAGATGAGGGCTAAGAGTGTCCTTTAGAACTTGCCAAGGGACAAAGACAAATTAGATGGTTCAAGTATTTTTTTGTAAGAATTAAATAAAAACTTTATTTAATTTCCTACTAATTAATAATTTGAGTAAATTACACAAATGATCCTTGTGATTTGCCAAAAGTTTCACAAATACTACTTAAGTTTCAAAAATTACACCACATGTGTATTAAATTAATTTGACCGTTTTTTAAGATATGGTGAAGGTTGGGATTTGGTGAGGTGGCTAATAATGGTCGCGGGATAAATGTGTTGCATCTCAATCTACCGGGAACTGGAATTGGGTGTAATGCCTTTCTTATTTAATTTAATAACTAATTTATTATTATTATTTTTAATCAGCTTTTAGTGATCGAATTCATGATGCATTACTTGGTAGATCTGCATTTGGTGATCCACTTCAAGAAGGATTCCTCACAGGATTGGAGCATAAAAAATAAAAATGGAAGAAAAGTTTGCAAGTAATGCTAAAGTACTATTTAATTTATCTCCTTACCTTAATTGTATTTGATTATGTAATAATCTCTTATTCCATTTAATTGAAGTCTTTTAAATTTTTACAGCCACAGTCATGACTATTGTACTGACGCTGATACAACACATATGCTTGCTGTATCAAAGGATCACATTCAGGTAATTTAAATATCTTCATAAAATTAAGATAAGTTGGAAACTTTTCAAATATAAAATTAATAATATCGTTTATTTTTATTTTACCTTTTTAGGTTTGGATGGCTGCAAACCTGAAGGATTTTCTGCTAACAAACTGTGATGGTCAAAAGGGTTTCAACCCCAGTTAGGTCACCCGGATGACCTACAACATATTAACAGCAGTTTATCATCATTCATTTGCCAAATACAATGACCAAGTTGATTTTTTTCTTCTAAAAAGTACAGTGGCCTTAGGGTATGCTTGAATTCTTTTTATTGCTAATATAAAAACTGATTGCAGATTACTGCTCATGATAACAAAACCCTTTGTGATATTATTAGTTATTTTATAAAACAATTTTCACATATATTTTTATTTTTTTTGTTCAAACTCTGTTTCTGCAATCTCAAAGACGGCAATGGAGATTTCTGTTGATGAAAGATGCAGGATAAACCATATAGGAACATGCATCATAGCACTTTCCCAGGTTCTCATTTTTCTAATTTAAATCCCAAAAAAAAATTAAAAATTTAGTAATCAGTTTTAGGCTAAAAAAGTGACTGTTATTTAATATTAATATCCATACAACAAAAGGGTAAAAGTGACAAATTGCAGTGTGTTCCTTTTTTCCATTGCAGAGATCAGATACTACGGCCTAAGTCCTCAGATCGTGACTCATACAACTCTGGTGACTGGTTCAACATGTACAAACACGGGGCTTCATCAATACTATCTTGTTATACGAAAAATTTATAAATTAAAAAAAAAATGATGTATGCAATTCATCTTTTTCCAGGTTAGATTTTAGCTACAACTCGAATATTTGGGGTACGGTCTTCCTCCAAAAGGGAAGAATGAACAGAGCTAGCCAACGTAAGATTCATAGTGTCTATTTCACTGTAATTTATATATTTTCTTGATGATTCTTTGACTGTTTGACTTTTTCTTGTTCAGAATCAAACTGAGATGCCCATCGTTTGACCCTCAGGAAATTTGTATAATATCTGCTCTTGAAAGTTTCCAAAACTTGTTACGTATCAGATATTCTCCCGTTCTCTTTCGTTTGAAGACTGCAAATGCTATTCGGGTGCCAATTTACTTATGAACGGGTTGCTTCGGTTCATACTTTATTATCTAATGAATCAAATATGAATAAATAAATAATTATTTAAAACATTTGGTTATGTGATAAACAAATTATAATGATTTAAATGTATGCTTAAAAACATTCTAGCTTTAATAATAAAGAATCATTGAGTATTGATAGTAGCTGTAGTGGTTAAAACATTGGTTATATAACGTTTTTTTTTGCAGACACCAAAAAGATGCTTTGAAAAGGTGGGCTGATAACTGACTCGTTATCAAACATTGTGGCTGCATGTTTTTGGGGCAAACCTGTTGCTCTCGAAAGAGGTTTGTCATGGTTGATACGTTTTTTCTACGAATGATTATTCAATTCTGATTATTGAATACTAGATGGCTTTAAGTAATATATTACGTGTTTTTTCAGGTTGAAATAAATCAGAGAGAAGGAATTGATGTGTATTACTTCCTTTGCTCAGTATGTGGTGGGTTTGAAAAATCTGACACTGGTAGTCTGTGTGGTGATGTTGACAGGTATGAGCTGGAAGACAATCGATAGAGGTAATTTTGACCCGTTTACTAACAATTGTTGATGTGGGCCGCTTTCAAAAGCAATTCTACTTGTGCACTTCCTTTGTTATCATCAAAGTTATTTTTTGAATCGAAATCCGTGGGCCGTGAGACTAGAGCTTGGGGTGCTAAAAAAACTTACCAAGGTCAGCAGTCGGGATCATCGACCGCCAAAAAGCTGACCAATGTCAGCAAGCAGGATTATGGAGCACAAAAATAAACCCGACCAAGATCAGCAACGATGATCTTGGGGTGCTGCAAAACCGGACCACAGTAAGAAACCAAAGCTTGAGCTCCATTCTCGGGTATGAAGGTCAAGATCACTTAAGAGGAAGGTTGTCATTCTTATTATTTGTTTGTAAATTGAGTCGAAAAATAATCAAAGAACATATCATATTGTTCTCTGATGTATTAATCAGAGTATTTGAGGTTCTATTCCATTTAGATAGAGGTGCGACCCGTTTCCTAATAATTTGTTGACGTGGGCTGCTTTCAAAAGCAATATAATCTTTCAATGGGGCAAAAGCTAAACAGATAATTTCCATGCTTAAGACATGGCTGCAGCCACCATGCACGGGAGGAACATGTAGGAATGTGTTTTTAATATTTTTTACGGTTTTTTCAATGTTGTATTTTTTATTTATTAATTATCAGAGTAAATTTCGTAATTCGTCCCATGATTTGTATGGAATAATGAATTTTGTCCCTTTACTATTTTCTATTACATGGATGATCCCCTAATTGTGAAAATTGTGACACAAGTTGTCCTTAAATAAAAAATAAGGCTCTTAAGTTTGTAGGGGACCGTTGATGTTACAAGTTTCAAAATTAGGAGAATTGATGTTACCATTTTTAGAGCTAGGGACTATGCGAAAGAAGTTGAGGAACAAAACAATGTTTTCATACACACCGCATGTATGGTTTATTAAATATATAAAATGTTTTCTTAGATATAGCAACGTATCAAATGAAGAGTACAACATGAAGAATGGTAATGTAATTGATTTTAATGAATTGTTTTTGGGACTTGTTAATGTTGATGACTTCCAACATTTTGAGCTATTTCTAAATTATTTTATGGTCTGAAAATTAACCTGTCAATAGCTTGAGCCCTGAAATACTTAAAAAGTAAACATAAACTTTCGTGGGTGTGCTTAGCACGACCAATAAACTTACTAGTATATATATGCATAGACGGCCACGTGGATTTGCCTCCTCCAATAGGAAGACTGCTTTAATGAGCCTTCTCCAATCAGAAATTACTTTCCACCGCCTTCATGTCGCCAAGCACCTGCTTCCAATTAGAAATCGCGTCTTTTACTCTTTCTCTGTGAAGAAATAGCAACCGCTTCTTTTACTCAATTTTTTCTGTCTCTCTGAAGAAACAGGCGGCTCGATCTTCTTTATGATTCAGATTAGGGCTTGTGATTAGCACAGAGATTGATTAATTTCTCAAATCAAAACAACGCTTGATTGTCTGGGAAAAACTCATCTTCTGGCCGGAAGAAAACAAAATTTGGCCTAGAAATGACGTCGCTTCACTTGTAATGGGTGGTATAGGCTTCAACCTCCTAGGGCTTGAGTAAAAATGAGGAAGATGATGTGTTCAAAAATGTGATGGCAGACGCTTAAAAGGAGTTGAATATGTAAACATATCATATGACTAGAGGTGATAATTTTAACCCAATTTATATGTAAACCGCTTGATTCTATTCATAATGGGTATAAACCTCAGCATAGGAACGACATGATAATCAGGAACATATGCGTATATATTTATCCGAAAAGTGTTTAAAAATAGTCAATCAAATTTATAAAACATCCTTTTTTTTAAACCGGTCATTTTGTTGTTTCATGCAAAAGAAGCATATCTACTACTATAGAACAGTTGAATTATATATACCATCTATCACAGGTGATATCATTAATGTTTAATATCAAAATAGGGATATTTTCTCAAGTAAACTTCAGTTCAATCGCATATATATTTCTAACCAAACCTTCAAATTAACAAATGTACCCTTTTTTGTTTGTTAATTATGTATTAAATCCGATATTATTTAGGTAATTGTATCCTGATATTTGATAGCATGCAGCAAGACTATATTCGAGGTACAAGTGTCTAGAATTTTAATTTGCAGGACTTGAAGAATCAGGCTGCACTTGTAAGTATTTTTCAATGTTTCTAAAGAATATCTGTTTTATCAGTATTGATTTTGCTGTTGTATTTTAAAACCCTAAATTCTTTGTTTGTGGGTAGATCAAGGACTATGATTTGAATTCAAATTGAAAAGCAACAAAACGGGCTCAATTAATGATGATAGTTTACCAGCTGAGATCATCTCTTGATGAGATAGCTAATCATTCTGATTAGGCATTTAAGAAAAGAAAATAGTGCCTCAATCCTTGAAAACATACAAAAGCCCAGTAACAAATTCCCACAAAAAAGTTATGAGAATTCGAAAGCGTTAATCGAAAAGTAGTTACTATACGCTCTGTATATACAAATGTAGTAACATGTATGGAAAACCAAACCATACACGAAACAATTGTTAATCAAAAGTATACAGCCTAACAAAATCAATCAAAAGTTGCAGCCTATCTTATTTTCGTTTGTTAATGAACTTAATGGTTTTTTCTATTCTTTCAAGTTAAGACTAAAGTTCAAAACTTTCAATCACCTGCATACAGTGATCAGCAAAGGAAGTTAATATAGTTGTTGGAAGTTCAATGTTAAGAAAATCATTTGGTAATGTTTTTATAAGTTTATACTAAATGGGGTCAAATAAAGAATCTTGCTAATCATAAAACAAGTTGAAATTCACCAAAATTTATGAGTCAGGTTGACTTTCTTTTGAAAATTTTAAATATATTCATTTATGTCGTGCGTGTCAAATATGGTTATGAAGAAAATCATATTTCAAGAATAGTTTGATTTTCTAAATGAGTGTTTGTTTTATTTATTTGAAATGAACCTTGGTTGACATTTGACCATATTTGGTACATGTTTATATCAAGAAAGATTTCTTTAGAGTTGAAGTGAAGCTTTTTCATTCATATTCAATCAATCCCATGGCAAATCCTTTTCAAGTAAGTCACTTTTTTCCTCTCTTCATTTGCTGAGTGGGTTGGTTAACATATTTTATAGATATTAAGTGTTCCAGTTATGATTACAAGAGTTATATCATTTAGAAAAATATTTCTAATTTTTTTGAATAAGATGGTTTAGGAGGTTAAAATTACATTCTGGGTCACTTTTGGACCATTTCCTTTTTATTCATATAATTTGTGCAGATATTATTCGAGCTGCAAGATTGGAAGCAAGCATTGACATATTGTAAGCTAACAATCGCGGTTTATGTCAACTGCATTTATTTTTCAATAATCATGTTTATTATATCTGGGTGCATTTTTATCAGGTTAATGTATAAGTTTTGTGTGTTTCATAAACACGTTTTTGGTACTTGATTACAAGAGTCCCTAAATCCCATCATCTCATAGGGCTGTAGTATTACACTCATTTTGCTCTCAAGGATATATACAAGTAAACGGAAAATACTGAATGCCATTCAAAAGGCAAATATGAGTGTTTCATATTGGTGATGATGGTGAAGAAAAATGAAGACAAATATACTCTGTTGAGGATGATTGTGAAACCATTCAAAAGGCGTGGTTGGACATTTGCAATAGAAATTGCATTCTGATCATTTTTTTTATTAATTGGTTCTCCCATATTTTTAAAATGTTATTTAGTATTGTTTAACTTATTATTTCAGTTTAGATAACGTTATTATAGATTAGCGTATCACTTTGGATTTGAGGTCTTATATGTAGGTTTTATCCTTCTTCTAAAAACACAGTATATCCTTTGAATTACTTAAAAATGGGTTGATTTCGGGTTACTCTTTATTTGACGGTCAAATAATTTTTTTAATGGCTTAATATGAGAACAAGAGAATATCATTCTTACGCACAGATTTTATTATACACATGGGCTGTGCTAAGCACGGCCCTTTATCGTCACTAGTATATATATAGGTAGATTTGATACAATCGATTTCTACATGCTTTGTTTACTGGTAGGAAATACGGTATAATTTTAATATTCTTTAATACACACAGGGCCAATCAAGCATAATCGAGGGCTCGGGGCCTCGGGACCCTGGGTGAAAATAAAAACATAGGCCCTAATATTACTAAGTAATTTGGAATAAACAATTCAAACCACTAAATTAGTAGTTTCATTATTTAATAGGTAAAAATTATAAATTGTGATTCATATTTAAAATCTCTCTCGGTCACTTAGCCTCAAATTTTCTTTCTTCAATTTTAATTCTTCATAACAAATATTAAGTTCAATTAAAAATGACTTTCACTTATTCTATTTTTATATCACATATTAAATAAGGGCTTTGTTTTCCTTCAAAAGTATGAATAAAGTAAACGTCCATCGGCAGTCGGGAAATAAATAAGAAGGTAGCCGGGCCCACCAGCTCAGAGAAATAATCCATTAAGCGTTTTACAATTGTTTCATAGGGTCGTTTCCTGATAAACATACAAGCTACATACATTTTTATTTTTATACATATTAAACAAAGATTTGCCATGTCATATTAGTCATGTCATAATAGCACCTTAATATCATGCCACATCATCTGCCATGTAGGCTTCCTCATATCTAAGACTAATATATGTTTGTAATATTGTTATTGTTATTTTTATGGAACAATCTTATGAAGAATTGAGATAAAATAACTATTTCACAATTAGAATAAAAAGAAAAACGGTTCTTTAATTACATGCACAAACATATAGTAAGTGTTGTTGATTCTATTAGATTTGGCAACTTTAAAAATATTTAATAAAAACGGGTTGGTTTGGATTTGGATTATTTTTTAATTTTCATAGATATAAAAAAATATTTGAATTTTTTTTCTTGTAGTTTAATTAGATTTGGCAATTTTAATCTATTTAAACAAAGGTTTGCTATGTCATGTTAGCCATGTCATAATAGCACCTCAATGTCATGCCACATCATCCGCCATGTAGGCTTCCTCATATCTAAGACTAATATATGTTTGTAATATTGTTATTGTTATTAATGCATTAAATATATGTTTGTACATGTAATTAAAGAACCGTTTTAGTCTTTTTATTCTAATTGTGAAATAGTTATTTTATCTCAAATCTTCATAAGATTGTTCAACAAAAATCTATGTATATATCTATCTATATTCTATATCTAAATTATATTTTTGCATTTCTGCTGTATTAATTATATAAAAATTGAGCGGGTCAAATGGCTTCATTTTTATGTTAAAATGTTGTTTCTTTAGGTAAAAAAATTAGAATATACAAATTTTAAACAAAATCATAGAGTAAGTGTTGTTGATTTTATTAGATTTGGCAACTTTAAAAATATTTAATAAAAACGGGTTGGTTTGGATTTGAATTTTTTTTTTTGAATTTTCATAAATATAAAAAAATATTTGAATTTTTTTTCTTGTAGTTTAATTAGATTTGGCAACTTTAATCTATTTAATAAAAACGGGTTAGTTTGGATTGTCTATTGTTGGTAATGGGTCAAACGGGTTAAAATTAAAAAAAGTAGGCATAAAAAATGGGTGAAATAGTTATTTAGTAATTTAACGATTCTAATTTTTGAGCTAATAATATTCACAGGCAAAAGAACAGTAAGGTAACTTGGAAAGATGCTCTTTACAAAAAAAATTATTAAAAAATTGTTAAAAAGTTGTGTCGTTATGTATATGTTTTAGTAATATAATACCTAATTGACATTTTTAAAATTATTTTTATAATAAACATAATTATAAAATATTCTTTTGAATATCTTGACCTGGATATTCATTTTTCATGATAAACTGAATTATAATTATGATAAAATGATGTATTAGATTTTAGTAATTAATTACAGTCTAGACTTCCCATCTATTTTTCTTACTTACTTTATTATCAATATGTCCCGTTCGAGTTTGAAGTTCAAACCCTTAACTTGAATGAGCTCATTCTTTAGTAAACGGGTCAAAATCATCACTGCATCTTCTGTAAATATAGATACATCGGATTATTAAGAAATCAATATATTTGCATGTGCAATGTGTTTTTTTTTTTCAATTTTCAGGTACCATCATGTTTATGTAAACAAAAAAAGGCAAGACTAGAATGGTGTAGCTATACAGATTAAGCATGACAATGAAGAAACACAATGATTATATAACACCCATACAAATAACAATAAATATTTTATCATATACAAATGGTACATTAATAAAAATTGTAATAAACATTGTATAGCCACTTATGCTTGGTTTTTGGCTATCACTACATTTATAATTTCTATAGTGGATGTTTTGATACATATATAAAAATACGTTTAACTACAAAATTATTTTAAATGTACAAAATTTTCAATGAACATGTGAAAATTATGAACATATTCTCAAAGAAGTGAAGATTATTAAAATTATGAATATTTTTATAAGCCGCTCGTGATTCATCACGGGCTATAGGTTAGTATATACATATACTAGTTTATATCTCGTGAAAATTCACGGGTTGTTGTAATTATTTAGTTTTGTATAGAAGAATATATTTTAGGTTTCATGGTAAATGTTCAAGGTATTCTAAGAATTTTAGCTAGTCCTAAGGGACAATTAATAGTCATTGGATAAAAAAAAATCAAAGGTCAAGATCAAGATTCAAACCATACAAGCACACGTGCTTCAATACATCAATATCCCACCAACCTCCGGCGGCCGGAGATGGCGGACGGCTGCCGGCGGTGGCCGCCGGCGGTGGTGGTCGTGACTGGAAGCTCATGTGTTTGAAACACATGTGTTTCACCTTTTGAAACACATTGTTTTGAAAATAAAGGAGTGTATATGTACAGACAAGCACATGTGTTTCTTAACTTGAAACACATGTGTTTCGTTACTAGAGGCACATGTGTTTCACTAATAACAATTGTTTTGAAAATAAAGGAGTGTATATGTACAGTCAAGCACATGTGTTTCAAGTAATGAAGCACATGTGTTTGTAAGCTAAAGCACATGTGCTTCACTATTAACAGTTCTTTTGAAAATAAAGGAGTGTATATGTACAGCCAGGCACATGTGTTTCGTGACTTGAAACACATGTGCTTGTATGCTCCCCTGTGTTTTAGAAACTCATGTGTTTTAGTGACTTGAAACACATGTGTTTCGTGATTTGAAACACATGTGTTTCGTGACTTGAAACACATGTGCTTCGAAGTAATATGCTCGTTTGAATTTTGGAACACTTGTGTTTTAGTGAAGCACCTGTATTTCAATACATCAATACCACCACCACCCCCATTACCACCAGCACCTTCACTGTCAGCCACCACCACCGCCTCCGGCCGCCGCCGCGGCCACTGGCGGCGAACGGTGGCGGCCGGCGATGGTCGGAGGCGGCGACCGGTGGTGGTGGTCATGACTGGAAGCACATGTGTTTGAAACACATGTGTTTGAAACACTATAATTTGATCTTGACCATTTTGATCCAATGGCTACGATTTTCCCTTTGGACTATGCAAAATCCTTAGACTTCCTTGAAGACAACTCTACGTTTCATATAGTAATATTGTAAATTATTTTATTTTTTTTACCAATAAACTAATTTGTATATCTATATCGACAAAAGGATTAATTTATACATATTATATTGGTCAAATTTGTGATGCTCGGTTTTAGTGTTTTAAAAAGGGTTAATTTCATATACGTCCTTGCAAACTTCGAATATTACGTATATATCCCTGCAAACTTCATTATTACATATATATCCTTCCAAAACATCAAAATTCTCACATTATACCCTTTTACCTAACTTAATCATATATAAATCAATTAATATTTTAAAAAAATTAGTCCTAATAAAAATTAATGGTAAAATGTCCTATATACCCTTAAAGGTCTTTCTTTCGTTAAAGGTATTTTCTTGTCAAACTCGACAACTACATTTTCTTTCGTAAAGGGTATTTACGTTATTTTACCATTTATTAAGATCAGGATTTATGTTTTTTCAATTTTTAAAAGATTTAAATACAATTAAATATATATATATGTGAGAATTTTGATGTTTTGGAAGGATATATATGTAATAATGAAGTTTGCAATGATATATACGTAATATTACAAGTTTGCAAGGACGTATATGAAATTATAACCCTTTTAAAAACCGGGTCAAACCGGACGGTCGTTCCGGTCGGACCAGAAAATGGGAAGGCAGCGAGTGGGAATGATCCAATTAGATTGGTGATGAACCATTTAGACATGATCCAGCTGGAATGAAAATCCGGTTGAACCGAGTGGTAAAACGGAAAAAAACCGATTTTCCTAAAAGATTAGCTAAATTAAATAGAATTAAGAAAATTTTAATACATATTTTTGGAACCTAAAAAAATTACATTTAGTTGAAAAATAGATTTTTTTTAATAATAATTTATGGTATTTGTTTTGTCTTTTCTATGTTGTTTTGACATTCATGCACCATTTACATAATAACTGGATCAAAAATACATAACTATATTGTCAATCAATTCAATCGGCTTGCTTTTTCATGTTTAATCGTATTCGAGTCATTGGCAAGTTCCAATGCAAAGTCTAGTTTTAAAACATTATTCATTTTGCTAATATTAGTATTTATTAAAATGCCAATTAATAACTGAAAAATGTTAAAACTTGTAGATGAATAATTAAAACACCAAACTAATGTTATACATAAATTTTTTAAAACCTACAAATACTAAACTAACAAATGAATAATTAAAAAACAAGAACCTAAATATAAATATGAGTTAAATATAACCCGAAATTTGTTGATAAATATGAGTTAATATAAGTATATCTTGAGTTACAAAATACAAATTAACAAAGTGATTTTGAAAATCAAATTAATTGCGTTCAATTTTCTATAAATTTAATTCATTCACTTCAATTAAAAAAATGTAACCCGAAATTTAAGTTGATAAATATGAGTTAATTTAAATATATCTTAAACTATAAAATACAAATTAACAAAGTGATCTTTCGAAAATCAAACACATCTTAGGGTGCATTAACTCACTCAAAGTTTCTTAATAAAGTGTTATTAAACATCAATGAAGTCCATAAGTTATATTTTGAATATATGTATTAAATACATTTTGAAGTTTTAATAAAAAGTTGAATGTATTTAATGCATCTTAACATGGCCTAGGTGGGACATGTTAGAAAAACTCTTTTATATTTTCAAAAAATATATATTAAATGCATTTGTTTAGTATTAATGGAAAGTTTGGATGATTTAATGCACATAAGCATATGTCTAGAAGGCACATGTTAGAAAACCCTTAACATAATTCATTATAAATAATATTGTGTTTGACTTGAGTAGTAGTTTTAATTTTTTGATTATTTTATTAATGAACAAAATTAAGAACGTATTAGTAGTTTTAACATATTTTAGTTTAAATAGTATTATATTTGACTTGAGTAGTAGCTAAAAATATAATACTATTTTGTAATCATTATATAAAAATCCAGTTAATATGTATACATATCTCACAGTTGGTGATTATGATTTAAAACCTATTTTATTGACTGATTTAAAAAAGTATGCGATTGCACATATACAAAAACAGTTTTCGTATATTAATTTACTGTATGTTCTATATATAACATTTACCATTGTGTGAACAGTGATTTTTTGTCATTTTCTGAAAAGCTTCATTTATCGTATATATATTTAGTAAGCGAAATCTTGCACATGAGAATTTCTGCCATATTGGCTGGGCGCCCCTTGCTATCACCTCTCTTTCCGTTTTGCGCGTGTTCGAGTCGTACATTTAACAAGTTTTGATTTTTTAAATTTCTTTCCTTAACTTTCTTCTAGCTCAACGTGGACGCCTCTTTCATCTCTGCCATGTTGGGACCATTCTTCCCACTCATCCTTTTTTCTTAATGGAAAATATCCTTTTTTGCCTTTTAAAACATATATTAAATTATATATCTCATTTTTCTTTTTCATAAACTAGGCATATTCGGTTATTGTCCAATTAAATTGTTAAGGAGATAATCTTAATGTCACGCCTCAAACTCTCATTTCATTTCTTTTTTCTTTAAAGTTTGATGAAATTACATTTTACTTCTCTAAAATTCAACTATTTTGGCATAATAATTTACTCACTCAAGTTCTAAAAATAATGAGTTATCATCAAATTCTTATTTCATATATAACTAAAAATGATAGTTTTTTTTCACTACCTATTATTATATCACTAGCTTATAACCCGTGATAAATCACGGGTTACTTGTAAAATTTTTCATAATCTTGTACTTATTTAATAATACTTTGTTCATTGATATTTTAGAAATTTGAAAAAAAATCATAATTAAAACTAATATTTTCATAAACGAATATGGTGGAAGTGGATGATTGTGTGCATTAGCATTAGCATTCAATGGCTTAGTATCTCTCCTTGTCATATAAATCAAAAGTTGACCCGATAACTCTTTAAATAGAGCCTGCACAATTGATATCTCTCCATCTACACAATAATATTTGTATGAAGCATAAAATTAGACTAAGTTTGAAACTGGCAACTGTAATTCTATTTATAGAAAATTGTGTAGAAATTAGTTTGTTCATTTATTACTTGCGCATTACCTAGATACAACAATAAATTAATAGAATGTACACAAATAGAAGCTTAATTGCCCATCCAGATCAATACGAAGAACCAATTTCTGCTAGGAAATCATTAGTTGACCCCCCCTAAAACATTCCTACAAATCACACATACACATATATCATAATTTTATCAAACATGTAAGAAACAAAAACAACACTTAAAGAAATGAAGTCACCCTTAAAGAAGATGAAGGTTCTTGAATGATTATATGTGAAAAACAGGAACATATTATTGGTTAAGTGTCAGGATCGAATAACTAAAATAAGTTATTGTCAACCCAGATCTACTAATAACAAGAAGTTGCAGCGGATCAACACTTGTATTAATATAATAAGAACAATAGAATACTGTATATTGAACGAACAATGAACAATAATATTAAGAACACAGTGATTCACAAAAAGCTTCAATGTATATTATTGATTAACAATACACATGTACATTTACAATTCGTAAGGAACTATATAGCAGTCCTTGAAGCCTAACTATTTACCCTAGTTATTCTAGGACTTGATTTACATCGAATTATAAAAGATATACATTGAATAACATTCTATAACTAACTCTGCGAAGATCTCGGACTTGATTTGCTTCCAAATACGCATATCAGTAGTAACTGCAATCACCAGTAGTAAATATGCATCATCAGTAGTAAATGTGATGATCAGTAGTAACTCTGATAATCAGTAATAAGTCCAAACCAACGTCAGTAGTAACTACTAATGATCAGTAGTATCTTCTCTTTATGCATGACCAGTAGTAAGTTAGTTATAGTCTTCACCAGTATCAGCTCATTAGTATCAAGTGTATCTGCCCCATCAATAATAACCATAGTCTTCATCAGTAGTAACCATGATCAGTACTAACTGTAGCATCAGTAATAAGTTGAACTGTGATTTGTTCTAACAATCTCCCCCTAAACTTATTGATTCTCTTTCAATCAATCAAGTTTCTTTTTCACATCTTCTTCTTCTTTTATTTTTCTTCCAACAATTTTGCTCTTCTTTGATCTCCTTCTAAAGTCTGTTGGTTTCTTTTATCCTTTGTGCAATAATATATTTGCTGATCTTTTTCACAAATTCATTCAACTTGTTTTGGAACATCACAACATCATTAGGTTTAATAAAGTTCATGCACCAAAGTTGATAAAGAGTTTTCTCAGAGTGAGGATACTCTTTTTCATATAGGAATAAATCACAATTCTTACTTGTATATTCAAAGAAGTACATGTTGACTGTTGGTAGCACATTCCAGGCTTGAATATTCTCTGGATTTGTAAACTTCTCTTGATATTCATCTGGATAGAAAGCAGCATCAATCATTTCTGTAATGTAACCTGCAGCTGAATTCTTCCAGGTCTTCTTGGTCATTCTTGGTTTACCAATAATCAACATCTTGATTATGTCACTTCTGGTTAGGGACATGACTAATGGTTCCAAGCTCTAAATCTTTGAGTGACCTTATCTTCTCTAACAATCTCAATCACATCATCTATACATCTCCAGTTGATGATTGGATTGCTTTCTAGGGGAGCAATAGGAAGATCATGAACTTGAACTATTTGTAGTTTCTTCTTTGGTTGTTCTAGTTCAGATTGATCAGCCTTCCTTTTTCTTGTAGATAAAGAGAGTTTACCAGATGTTTCCCTAGTTATAGTTTTTCTTTCTTTCATTTCTTTGGCGTTTATCTGTTCAAGCTTTGTGATGTCCTTCTCTTTAATCTTTTGTTCAAGAAGGTCCTTCTTCTTCTCCACACAGTACTTTTCAATTAAATTAATCAACTTCATTCTTCCAAAGGCCTTGGTATTGTGACCTCTTGACTTCAAGAATGTGACCATTTCTTTCTTTTTGTCTGCAAATTGTTCTGGCATATCAGCCTTCTGCTCTTTGCATTCTTGTACTTGTGCTTCAAGAAGTTCTATTGTTTCAGATTCAAGTTGCCTTATTTTTTGTAGTTCTCTTTGTTGTAATTCTTTTCTGGTTTCTGCAACTTGTTTGGTTTTGACCTTGTGTTGAAATTGTGGCAGTTTTGATATATCAGCAATATCTGCCAATTTTATTTCTGTGAAGGGTTATCTTAGTATTCTAGCCCTTTCTGCTAATTTTCTGTTCTCAATGGCTAGAGAGGCTTCAACCTTCTTCAAATAATTTGCCCTTTTTACTTTCCACCTATCCTGCTTGGCTGATTTAGCATAATTGATTTTGTTGACCATTTCATGACCTTGTGCTCTGTTAGGTTGGTCTTCATCAGCAATTTCCTTTCCCTTTCCTATGTAATTGTCACTCTTTTTATCTGGTGCAGCTTTAATTCTAAATTTGTGACCATAGGTGTATATTTCTGACATGGGAATTATTTTGGGATGTGGAGGTAGAGTACATTCATCAACTTCTAACCAGTTGATATCATCATCAATGTCTTGCACCACCAATTGTGTTGACTTTGTTGTTGGTGATGGTGGAATTATTACTGCAGGCTCTAGTAGTGGTGGCAGCTCAATAATATCATCAGTAGTAGCCAAGGTAGTTACTACTGGTATGTCTTCAGGAATTACTACTAATAGGGCATCAGTAGTGTTTGCTGCCTCTTCTTGATTTACTACTGCTATGACATCAGTAGTAGTAGGAGTTACTACTGATGCTTCTTTTGAGCTTGTTCTTCCATAGGAGCAGTAGTAGTAGCCTCATCAGTAATATCCATCTTTTCTAGGCTTTCATCATTGACCTGGCCTTCATCAACCTTTGTTTCTTTAAGATTGAGGAGAGAAGTTGCTGCTGCTGCAATAGATTCATCTATCATGCTTTGTATGTTTTCCTTCTCCCCCTTAGTGAGCTCAACTGGTGGAGCATCACTACTATCAACCTTCTTTTTCAGTCTCCTTATTATCTTTGTTTGTTGATGAAGCCTGTGCTCATATAATTTCATTCTTTTGTTGATTGTGTTGATATGTTTCTTCATGTAGGTCATGGTTTTTCCTTGATTGGTGCGATATGTAAGACAGTCATGTACAGTGGTTCCAAAGTTTTCCATCCTATCCGTCAATTGTTTGTGTTCAATACTGCCCTCACTCCTTCTAGCAAGATCATCGGGCTCACTAACAGGTACATTGGCTTTAAGGTTTTCCATCCTTTCCGTCAAATCAATAGTTTCAGTTCTACCCTCATCACTTCTTGGTGATGAAATGGGTTGTTTGGACACTCTCTTCTTCCTAGAAGAAGCAGTAGTGCCCCCCCTTTTGGTTTCTTGGCACCGGGGTCCTCTTAGTGCTTCCTCAAAAGAGTCATCACTAAGAGTTGCCGAGGTCTGGGTCCTATTGATGTTCTCACTATCCTGTGCACCCACCTTTGGGGCATCAGTAGTGAGAGCCCTTTCCTCATGCCCTCTCTCCTCCTTGGAGGACAACTCTTGGAGCCTGTGGTTTGACTCAATGGGCCCCCTGGTGTCCTTTAAGGAAGATTTCTTCCTTTTATAGTTTTTTCTGGAATGATTTGGCTAAAGGTTGGTCTTCTACAGAGTGAAGAGTAGCACTCTGCAGATTTAATTCATGTTCCTGGGACACATTCAGGACATCTAATTGGGTGGATGATTGAGTGACTGTTTGGGGTTGTGTTTGGGCTGTATTTGGGGGTGAAGGAGTGGGTTGAGGTTCAATTTGGGTTGTATCTTTGATTGAACCTTCTCCAATATTTGGTTGATCTTTGATCATGTTAGGAAACAGAGGGGTTTCCTTGCCCAAAAATTTAAATTGTTTTCTCATATTTGAGAAAACTTTCTTATTCAACTCAGGAGTTATAAAAATGTTTTTAGGAGTTGACAAGTTTTGCAATTCACAATTTATTAAATGTTGAAGAAATCTGGGGTACATTAAAAATTTTGTAGTAGAAAAATTTCCCAACATTCCCTCAAAAATCATATTTGAAAAATTAAAGACTTGGTCTGTGCTTAAGCGAACAACAGCAGATGCTATTGTTTTATTAAACTCATTCCATGTACTTCTTTTAGGAGAAATACAGTGTTGAATAGTATGTACAAGAAATTTCCATTGTGGGGAGAGAAGACCTTTTTAGACAATGTCAATGTCAAGTCTTCCCTCATATCCCATTTTGTTTAAAATTTCAACAATGTATTCCTTAGGAAGAGAAAACATACCTTCATCGTCGTGCAGTTGTAGATGGTGTCTGATGGATTGTTCAGTTATGGTGATAGTCTTTCCATCCACAGTTGATTTCATCATAGGCATAGTTGCACCTTCGGTTCTTTCAGCATAGGTCCAGAAATCAACCAAGTGTTGTTGATAAGCTTTAGGGTTTACAGTGAGTGCAAACTTTATATAAGACTGTTTCAAGAACATGACGATTGGACGAAAGTCTTTTGTTCCGTTTGGATTCTTTAGATACGCACACATGTTGTGAAACTCTGAGTATTTAAGATTTGTGTTAACATCAAGAGATTGTAGAGTTGCCATTGTCGTCGATGTTTGTGTTTGATCGTTTGATTTGAGAGAAAAAGTATGAATGTTGTTACTGGTGCAGGGTTTATGATCGCGATTTAGGGTTTATCGAGAGAATTTAGCGAATCGATGTGAGGATAATGCTGAACTAATCGACTTCAGCTATTTATATCTTACGATTTGATCTGCAAAAAGACTAAATTTCCCTTCGAATCATAACACAACGGTTATTTTCATGGGGGTTAGTTTGGTAACTTTGACAATTTAAAGACCAGTAGTAAATTAGATACCAGTAGAAAACGTCAGTAGTATCTATGAACGTCAGTAGTAACTAAGGATCTTGACATCAGTAGTGACTGTAGACATCAGTAGTAACTAATGAAATTTTAATACTGACCTAATTTACCAACCCTAGCAGTAGTAACCACCATTTTAGAGACCAGTAGTATATATGAGTACAATCGTTTACCAGTAGTATTGTTGTACCAGTAGTATTTGTGCATACTCAATACACACCAGTAGTAATGACCTACCAGTAGTATTTTATGCACACAACTACATGCCATACTGACCTACCAGTAGTAAAACACTTATTAAAATAAATAACTTTTTACAACAGAAAAACTCTTACACATGATTTTGATTGTGAAATTAATTTATTAAAATCATTCCAATACTGCTAACTAGGAAGCTGAATCTTCCTACATCAAATGCTTTTGTAAAAAGATCTGCTAATTGATTGTCAGTATGAATTTTAACTACTTTGATTAACTTCTTTTCATTGCAATCTCTTATAAAATGAAATCTTATTTCAATGTGTTTAGTTTTAGAGTGTTTTACTGGATTGTTCACAATACTAATAGCACTTTGATTATCAATAAAAATAGGAGTTTTAAGGATAAAAATACCAAAGTCTAGAAGCTGGTTTTGAATCCAAAGTACTTGAGCACAACAAGCAGATGCAGCTACATATTCTGCTTCAGCAGTTGATGTGGATACATTTGTTTGTTTCTTACATTGCCATGACACCAGTCTTGATCCAAAGAATTGACATCCACCAGTAGTGGACTTTCTATCTTGACATTCACCTCCATAGTCACTATCTGTGTAGGCTATGAGTTCAAATGGTGAGTCATGTGGATACCATAGACCAAGTGATGGTTGCCTTTCAAGTATCTGAATATTCTTTTGACAGCCTGCAAGTGTAGTTCTTTAGGTCTTGCTTGATATCTTGCACACACACAAACACTATACATAATGTCAGGTCTTGATGCTGTTAAGTACATCAAAGATCGTATCATTGATCTATATAAATTTTCATCTACATCCTCCCCCTCAACATCAGGATGTAGGTGTTTGTGTGTTTCCATTGGTGTACTTGCACTCTTGCAGTCTTTCATGGTAAACTTCTCCAAGATGTCTTTAACATACTTTGATTGGTTTATCAAAATACCATCTGATCTTTGATTGACTTGGAGTCCAAGAAAGAAATTCATTGGACCCATGGAGCTCATCTTGAATTTGGTTTGCATGAGATCCTCAAACTCTTTACACAATAAATCATTTGTTGATCCAAAAATGATATCATCTACATAGATTTGAACTAGTAGTATATCATTTTTGACCTTTCTTGTGAACAGAGTCTTGTCAATAGCTCCTCTTTTAAAATCATTCTTCAACAAGTATGATGATAATGTATCATACCATGCTCTTGGTGCCTGATGTAGGCCATACAAAGCTTTGTCTAGTTTGAATACATAGTCACCATTTTCTGGATCTTCAAAACCTGGAGGTTGACACACATATACTTCTTCTTCAATTTTCCCATACAGAAATGCACTCTTCACATCCATTTGATAGACTTTAAACTTCTTGTATGACGCATATGCTAGGAATATTCTGATTGCTTCAATTCTAGCAACAGGAGCATATACTTCATCATAGTCTATTCCTTCTTCTTGAGTGTATCCTTGGGCTACAAGTCTGGCTTTGTTTTTTATCACTATACCTCTTTCATCTTTCTTGTTTCTAAAGATCCATCTTGTTCCAATGGCTCTTTTTCCTTTGGGTAGAGGCACAAGTGTCCAAACAGCTTGTAATTTGAATTGAAGGAGTTCTTCTTGCATTGCCTCAATCCAGTTTGAATCCTTCATTGCTTGTTGAGTCTTCTTTGGTTCATCCTGAGACAGAAAACATTCAAACTTACATTCATTAGCAATTAAACTTATGTTACACATGTTTGCAGTTAGACTTTTATTTAATTTGCTTCTTGTTTGTAGTTGTGAGTTAACATCACTTAGAACATTGTCTAATGGATGATTCTTTTGAGTCCTTGAGTTTGTAGCTCTATCAACATTAGTTGATTTTCAAGATTTGACTCATTTGTCTCAGGGATTTGTTCCTCTTGAGGTTCTTCATTGTCATTGATGTTTGGTTCATCATCATTTGCTGGTTCAGAGTTACTACTGGGATCAGTAGTATTTAAGTTATTACTGGGATCAGTAGTATTTAAGTTATTACTGGGATCAGTAGTATTTTGAGAATTTAGGTTATTGCTAGGACCAGTAGTATTATGAGTACTATTACTGGTACTTGTAGTATTTGAATTACTAATGTCCTCATTATCTGATTTACTACTGCTTCCAGAATCTGAGTTATTACTGTCCTCAGTATTAACTGTGGGAACAGTATCAACTACTATGTATCTCATCTCTTCTTGACCAGTATTGAAAGATGATGTTCCTTCCTTTTGAGTATGACAATTTGAATCACCTGCATTTAAATCCAAGTTAGTGTTAAATGATTTGGTTAGATTGTCTATGTTAAATAGCCAATCTGGACCATTTCCTTGTTCATTAGGTATATTCTCATTAAAGGATACATTGATGCTTTCTTCAATAATCCTTAATCTTTTGTTGAACACTCTGTATGATTTGCTTTGAGTAGAGTATCCCACAAAGATTCCATCATCAGCTTTGCAGTCAAACTTACCAATTTGTTCTCTTGTAATCAAAATAGTACAAGGACAACCAAATGATTTTAAGAAACTTATGGAAGGTTTTCTTTTGTTAAAAGGTTCATATGGTGTTTTATGATGTGGCTTAACTATTAATACTCTGTTTAGTACATAACAGGCAGTATTAATAGCTTCAGCCTAAAAAGTAATTGGTAATTTTGAGTCTGCTAACATTGATCTTGCTGCTTCAATGATGGTTCTATTTCTTCTTTCAGCTACACCATTTTGTTGAGGAGTTCTAGGTGAGCTGTATTGCCTGTCAATACCTTTAAGATCACAAAAGTTAATTAGGTTAGCATTTTTAAATTCTGTGCCATTATCACATCTTATGGCTTTAACTTTTTGATCAGATGTGTTCTCCAGTTTAACAATTAAGTTCTTGATGAGTTCACTTGTTTCATCTTTTGTCCTGAGAAAGAAAACTCATGTATATCTGGAAAAGTCATCAGTAATAACAAGACAATATTGTTTCTTTCCAATGCTCATTACATTTGTAGGTCCAAAAAGGTCCATATGTAAGAGTTGTAAAGGAACAGAAATAGAATTTACAATTTTGGACTTATGAGAAGACTTATGTTGTTTACCTTTTAGGCATGCAACACAGTGATGATCACACATGAATTGTTTTTGTGGTAATCCAATTACCAAATTCTTTCTTACTAAATTGTTCATGTTTTTAAAGTTTGTGTGACACATCCTTCTATGCCATAGTTCTGATTCAGTAGTGTTTGCCTTGGATATAAAACAGTTGACCTCATTTGAAGAAATGAGTTCTCCCCCTATATCTAGGCAATACACATTGTTTCTCCTTGGAGTTCTCAAAACTACATATTTTTCATCTAAAACAAAGTCAGGAGAAAGAATGATGCACTCAATATCTGTGAAAAGAATCTTGTTCTTTTTATCACATACTTGAGACACACTGACTAGATTGTATTTTAGCTCAGCTACATAAAATACATCATCAAAAGTAATTTTACCATTAGTAACTGTACCTTTGCATGTAATCTTACCTCCCTTTGGGTTCTCACCAAAGGCCACATACCCTCCATCAAATGACTTGAAATCCTTAAGAATTTGCAGATTTCCAGTCATGTGCCTTGAGCATCCACTATCAATGTGCCATGTTCTACCTTCTTCAGGGATCTGAATGCTCTGCACAAGTAGGTAAAAGATTAGTTAAGTTTGGGAACCCAAGCTTTATATGTCTTGGGTTCATCCTTTGAGAAGTAAGATGTAGAAGATTTAATTTTAAACATTTTTGGTACCCATACCTGTTTAGTACTGGTGTTTTGTTTTACTACTGCCCTTTTGTAATTGTTACTGGTGTCTGAGTTTACTACTGACCTTGGTCTATACCCATTATATTTAGCTTTTGAATACTATACTACTGATGGACCAGTAGTATTTGGGTAATTACCATGTTTAGGATAACCAGTAGTGTTTTTAACATTTGGTTTGGCAGCAGTAGTATTTTTAAAATTAGGGTTTTTACCAATAGTGTTTTGGTACTGGTACCCAACATCATTGTAATTAGGGTTAGGATCAGTAGTAAACATGTTAAAGTTTCTACTGGTGTTGGAAAAATTAAAATATTGTTTATTTTGATTTAATTTTCCATTATTTTTGAAATAATTGCTGTTCTTTGGGCTTCCAACTCTTTTATTTTGCACAAACCTTAGGGAATTTCTTCCAAATTTTGGTGTTTCAAATTTTTTAGATTTTGTTTTATTTACTACTGATGGATCAGTAGTATCTTTTATCCTTTGTGTTTTTGCTTTTTCTTTAGAATTTTTAAATTCTTTGAACTCTTTGCAGTTAATTGGATTGAAGTGACAATCCTTTGCTAGATGGTTTACTTTGTTGTAAATAACACATCTTAATTTCTTATCCTTAGCACCTTCAAGTTTTCTTTGATCTAAGAGTTGATTTTTATTTCTTTCATTTCCCCTTCTTAAAATTTTTGGTATATTTTCTGCATCATATTTAGGAGAGTCATTTTGACTTTGTGCTGTGTGAAAACTTGTATCAATTGAGTCTGTAGTTTGATCATCATCAGATATATCATTTGATTCAGATGTTTCATTACTAGTTTCACAGTTATTTGTCATTTTTAAATCATCTAAAATTCTTTCTGTGCTTGATTTAAAAGGAGTGATAAAATTAATTGGAGGTGGAACAGCATGATATCCCACTCCATGCACAACTTTTTCAGTGGTTTGATTACTTGTTAATTCATTGACAATTTGAGAACTTCTTTCAAACTTTTTAATGGTTAATTTGTTTTGTTCTAATTCCATTTGATATTCTTCTAGTTTGATCAAAGTTTCTTTTAATTTTAATTCAAGATGTTCTTTTTCATAAGTGGTTTGTAGCAATTCTTCTTTTATCTTTTGATCAGTTATTTTATAAATTTTAATTTGATTTTCAAGATCAGCTATACAACCATTATATTCAATTCTTCTATTTCTATTTAGAATCATCTCTTCAAGTGTTTCTTTATTAAGTTTTTCTAAATCTTTATATGCTTTAATGCATTCAGGAGTGCAAGATTTAGAATGTACCTTAGTAGGAGAATCAGTGAAAGCCATGAGAGCTTGATTCTGTGCATGTTCCTCTGCTTGAAAGCTCCAATCATAACCTTGTCCTTGTTGTGAAACAAGAGCAGTTGAGTTTGATCTTTTGTCTGGCTGAGGACATTCTTTAGCAAAGTGCCCAAGGTTGTTACAGTTGTAACATTTGACTTTAGTCTTGTCAAATTCAGCCTTGTCACCTTTGTTGTAGTTAAGGTTTGTTCTACCAGTCCTCTTCAAGAACCTTTTGGTTTTCAGGCTCAGCATAGCCATCTGCCATTTTAGATCCATCTCTTCAAGATCATCAGGATTCAATTGTTCCAAATCATCACTAATTAGTGCAGTATGCACATGACTAGTGAAGAAGGATTCTCTTGCAGTATCTTCACAATCTGCAGCCTTTGTAGTTTCCTGACCTGTTCCTGTACTAGACATAAAAGCAGCATTGTTTGAAGATAAATTAGGAGTTTTAGAGCTTACCTCAGATTCAAATACCCTTAGCTCATTGTACAATTCATCCAGCTCTTTTTCTTCTAGAGCATCACCTTGTCTATATATGACTGTGTACATAGACCATTCTTCTCCAAGAGATCTGAGAAACTTTCTGTTGACATCATCATTGTCTGGTTTCACACCAACTTGATTCAATTCACCGATGAGTTTGTTGAACCTATCAAAGATTTGAGATAGGGATTCATTCTTTTGGCCTTTGAAATTTTCAAAGTCCTGTTTTAGTACAGACTTCATGTTTCTTTTGGTGCTTTTGGTGCCAACAAATCTCTTTTCCAGTGCCTGCCACAACATCTTTGCATCATCATATTCAACAAAGAGATGTTGATAATCATTAGGAATGGCCAGTAGGAGAGTGCTTAGAGCTTTGAGTTCAATTCCTCTGTCTTTCTTCTCCTTTTCACACTTGAGTTTGTCTGCTTCAGTTGCAAAACTTGTTGCTTGATTGTGAACGGTTTTGTTTCCTTCAACAACAACTTCCCACATGGAATAATCAGTAATAAGCATGTATTGCTTAATACGATTTTTCCACATTCCAAAGTTATTGGGAGTGAATATAGGGATTTTATTTGCTTGAGTACTTTCATTGTTATCAGTCATGATTAACAATCTGTGTGTTTTAAAGGTTAAAACTTTTTGTTGTTCTTAAAATTCGTAGATCTAGAACCAATTAGCTCTGATACCACTTGTCAGGATCGAATAACTAAAACAAGTTATTGTCAACACAGATCTACTTATAACAAGAAGTTGCAGCGGATCAACACTTGTATTAATATAATAAGAGCAATAGAATACTGTATATTGAACGAACAATGAACAACAATATTAAGAACACAGTGATTCACAAAAAGCTTCAATGTATATTATTGATTAACAATACACACGTACGTTTACAATTCCTAAGGAACTACTTATAGCAGTCCTTGAAGCCTAACTATTTACCCTAGTTATTCTAGGACTTGATTTACATCGAATTATAAAAGATATACATTGAATAACATTCTATAACTAACTCTGCGAAGATCTCGGACTTGATTTGCTTCCAAATACGCATATCAGTAGTAACTGCAATCACCAGTAGTAAATATGCATCATCAGTAGTAAATGTGATGATCAGTAGTAACTCTGATAATCAGTAATAAGTCCAAAACCAACGTCAGTAGTAACTACTAATGATCAGTAGTATCTTCTCTTTATGCATGACCAGTAGTAAGTTAGTTATAGTCTTCACCAGTATCAACTCATTAGTATCAAGTGTATCTGCCCCATCAGTAATAACCATAGTCTTCATCAGCAGTAACCATGATCAGTACTAACTGCAGCATCAGTAATAAGTTGAACTGTGATTTGTTCTAACTAAGGGATTCAGGTGTGTTTCTTGGTTATATGTCGTCATGCTTATGGGTTCATTTCTTTCATTGAATCCGACTATTGAGTATTGAATTTGGGAGCTGGTGAGGGTGAAGGACTCCAGGTGGTACATGGCACAGATATGGAATATAGATACAACTCAACATTAATAAAAAAAAATATCCAGTCCTAACATTTAGACCTACTCATAGGCCTACCACTTGATAGGTTGACATGTGTATTTCACTAATTCTCTCTCCTAATATTATCCCTTGATTTTAACACGTGTCTTCATCTAATTAGTAGGTCTAAATGGTAGGCCTAAATATCATTACTCTTAATAAAAATCTAAAATAAAATTATCTAGTATAATACTCGGAGATGAAGCTGCTGCGCATATTCAATGACTTCATCTAACATTGAAGCCTTATCCATCTATGAATCAAAATCAAAACCAGACATTTCAAAAATTAAAATATATAGGAAAAAAAAATGATGTGATTCATGAATTAATTCGGTTAAATTAAACCAGGCATACATCCAAACCTTATTCGAATTAGTGTCTAGTTTATGCAACCCCTTCATTTTCTTATTCATAACCATCCCCAACTTAAATTTCTCTAATAATTATCTTTTTTCATCTCTTTCAACTCTCAAAACCGAAAGTTCAGCAACATAAAAGTAGAAAACTGTTTTCCATGACCTTTATGCCCGTTTCAGCTGGAGCCCATTTCACCTCCAATATACATTCCATAATAAACCGATGTTTTTCACTAATTTGTTGAATTTTTTGGTAAACACCACTTTAGCTGCAGCAATGTGACATTAATGTTGTTGTAAAAATTCAAAAAAAAAAAAAAACATTCTTTATTATAGGATCACTTATAAAAAATTCATAACTTTGGGGATAATATACAGCACATTATTGTAACAATATACTTTAATTTCATTGTATTTAAAACAAAAGCTTCATAAAAAGTTTAATACTTTGAAATGTAAAGGGTTTGAGTCAACATAACCATGCCCGTTTCAAACAGTACAAAAAAACTATTTTGACCCGCCCATTTTGCCAATTATGCCCAAGTACAAATGACCAGAACTTCCATGATAAACCGAATTCAGCAAGGATTTTGCATTTCCTACATTCAAATGATTTTTATATCTTCGATCATCAATAAAAGAGACAATAGCTACAGATGCAGTAATAGTGAAATCAATTAGTGTTCAAAGCAATACCATATTAGTGGCACCAAGCACTATTAGAAAAAAATGATTTCTTTGGTTACTTCATCAATAAAAAGAAACCTAAACACAGGGTTGCCTCAGCTCCCACATGCTTCGACACTTCCAAAAATGACAGTTTGTTCTCTCATCTTCATATCTTGATGAATAATTTTTTGTAGTTTGTAACATGCGTTTTATAAAACACTTGCAAATTACTTACAGGGGCAAAATGACACGTTGACAAGGTAGTTCTTCGGATGCAAAAAGCCTGATTGCTGTTGTCATTGTTCTTGCAAACTCTTCTCGAACTCTCCAAATTTTGTGAGTTCAAGCATTTGATCCAACTCTTTCTACAATGAGTGTGGGAGAAGAAACCCGCATCAATGATGCAGATTGATAATCCTCCATCTTTATGTATTGCATCATGATAACGTTCTTCATGTATTGCATTTTTGTAACAACCCAAAAATCAGGAGAAATTTAAAAATTTTTAAAACATTTAATTAATAAAATTTCCCCAAGTACAAGTAATGAAAAGGTCCCAACTCAGATAAAAATATAAACCATCTCATGGTCTTTAATGCGGAAATAAATAAAAAGGTTAAAAATTATGTTTGACTCAAAACAAACTTTTAAAAACTCCAAATCCAATAAATAAAGATGCAGCCCATCAACCGTTGACCTTCTCTTTGCCCTTACTAGTACCTGAAAAATGGGGGAGTGATTGGGGTCAGCCACCGCTGAGTGAATAATATCAAATAAACAAATAAATACAAACAACTCAAGCCACATAAGTGATCCCTAGAGACTCTACTCAATTCTCAATTACTCAAGTTTATTTTCTCAGATTTTAAATTTATATAGCGCGCTTGTGTGACTTGGGACGAGAGATCAACCTCGACCCGCCTCACACAACTCAAGGCTCAACACATGTACTCTTCGGTGTTGAGTCAAAACGTCTGGCACCAGTACTCTTCGGTACCAAGACAACTCAAGTATATTATGTTTAATGTTTTAAATCAAGAACTCAAAACTCAGATAACTCAGGCTCCAGATAACTCAAATCACAGATAACTCAAATAAATCACCCAATCAATACTCAAGCTCAATCAACAAGACAATTCACAACACATAGCACAAAATCATGAATCGAAAGTAAGTATAAGTTTATAGTGAGATTACCGACCTCGAATAACCGTAAGCTCCTAAATTTCCTCGATACTGAAGAGCGTCTCTAACCGGTCCTAGAAGATCCTACAATGTACAAGGAAGCTCGGGTTAGGGTTAGACTCAAAGGTTGCTTCAGCAGAAACTAAACAGCGCTCAGCACCTTTGCGGGAACGGCTATAACTCTCAAACCGCTCACTAGATATTATTCCAATTTTTACGGTAGTTAAATGACTAAGAGGACTACAATTTTACAGAAGATAACGGAAGCTGGATCCAAACAGAAAAGGCTCAAAACAGGCTCACGAGACAGAACAGCTGAACCGAAAACTATCCAGCGAAAGTTTACTAAAACAGCAATAACTTTTAAACCGTGAATCAGATTAACGAGCCGTCAGTGTCGTTGGAAAGAGGACTCAGAAAAATAGTGATCAGCACGGGCAAAAATTCCAAAAACATATTTTAAATGTGTTAAAAACGGACTTAAACATGGCGAACAGATTCTGCCACAATTTCAGTTTGATGTTTAAAACTCTTTTTAAAATCCGACACCAACCCACTTATTCCCGAGACTCCCGACAGTCCCGAAACTCATTTTTTATCTCGGTAAAAGTCCCGAAACTCATTTTTAATCTCAGAAACATGTTTACCGTTAGTCTAGACCTTTAGTTATAAATCTATTTCGGTTTAGGTAACCAAGAACCCAACGGTTCGGTTACCGGTTTTCGGTTAATAAAACGTGTAGTCTATAAAACCGTGATCTTACCCAACCCGACAACAATCTGCATCACGACTCTATAGAAACAACGACACCAAACAGTTACCCTAGACCCGATTAGAAATTTGAAAAACGAGGACATCAATTTTAAGAAATAACCAACGAGCTCTTGATACTACAACTCGATAGCACTAGACTCACAACAAACGAATAATAAATCAATCTCAACAAACCCGAACCCTCTTGGGTTCGAACTCAGCCCTGCACAAAACGAGATTAGGAATTCGATAAACGAAAGAACTAATGACAACATTACTACCGAATAGACAAATAGGAAGGGAACAAGGTTTCTACCGAAAGTAAGCGAATGACGGCTAGAGAAGCTTTGCTCGAGTCCTTGACTCCACCGCTTGGGGTCACGTTGATCTTACTGCTCCATGAATCAATCAAAAATCTACCAAGACTTCAAGGAATATCATGTAAATGAGTTCTTCAAGCTTGTCTTGGAGCAGAAACGAAAACTAATAAACGATTAAGAAAACACATAAACTTACTTGCCTGCTTGCTAGCTTAAATTAATTCAGCAGCCTGCTTGCTAGTTTAAATAAATTGACGTGCCTGCTAACTTGGTTAATTAAATCCACCTGCTTCAATAAATCTCTAATCAATCCCACATGACCTGCTAATCTGCTCGTTCTATTCTTTCTTTTTGTTTTCTTTTCGATCGAAGTGCCATACAGGAGGATGACGAATATCTTCATTTCCGCCTCACTACTTGATGATCCATTCACGTGATAAACCCCGAAACAATTTTTGTTTGCTTTGCTCGATCGCCAAATCAAAGTGGAAAGGTGATGTCGGCTGTAAAGAGAACAAAGTAAGGAGATGCTCTAGCCTACGGCTGCTAGGGTATGATGTGGAATAGAATGCCGACAATTGGAGAGAAAAGACGTTCACTAGATGGGCTTCAACAAAATGTTCGGGCCTAGTCATTGGTTTCCAATCAGGCTTCACTATTTGGCCTCCTCCTCTTGAACCAAAACAAGGACCAACAATAAGAACAAGTCTCGGTTTCTTATTGGGTACTTGGACCGGATAAGTACCACATAATTTAAATTAAGGTCCGGCCTCAAAGTCTCGATTCGATAGGTGCGGGTCTCGGCCCTGGCCTTCGGCCGGCTTTGACCCTTACGCTTAGACGCTCGGAGTTTATTCGTCGCAAAATTAAATGTCACATAATTAAATAGCTCGTACAATTGAAACCTCATATAATAGAGATCACATAAATGTATAAATACACGTCACATATTTATTTCACCAAATAATTAATACCATAAGGTTTAATAATAAATAAAACGTAATTTAAATTTAATTTAAAATTATTAATTAATTATCTGAAATTTCAGGCCGTTACAATTTTGCAAAAAAATAATTCGGTACATCTCAGACTTTATAAACACCAATACCCTTTTAACTCATTCAACTTTTATTTGACCTTGAACTCGGATATATTTACACCTACACAATTGACAATCCTTTCATGGGACTTATCGGTCGAAGAAGATAAAATTGATTGGAACAGAGAGCTTGTATCTCAAAATTGGAAGCCCATAACCCCCAATGACATTGCAGATTGGGCGCCCTAACCCTAGAAAGAGAGATAATGACGATTAGACACAACAATTTTGAATCTTGATTAACCCTTGATTATTTTATGCGCAACAATCAAAATAGCGTGAATAAGGGGCGGTGTAAACGTGGCAGATGACTTGGACATTGAATTATGGCGTATTTATGATGTGGAAGAAGTGACATGGCAAGAATTCAAAAATACTTTCTTTTATTATATATAAAGATATAAAGATTAGTATTATAATACTAATTTTCTATACAAACTTTGTTTTAAAGAGAACTAAATTTCTAAAACAACAATTATAAAATGTTATTTTTATCATAAAAGTTTAGGATTGATATGAGATGCACACACTCCTACACAAAGTAAAACTAACACATAGAAATTGACATAATTACCAACAATAAAACAACTTGGATACAATCAAGAGAATAACACAGACCGCACATATAACTGGAAGTTGTGCGATTGAAATGTTTACGGATGTAAGTTATCATTTGAGCGTAGTATGAATACCCCGCGGCATCGCGCGGGGTAATTTGTACTAGTTCAAAACAAATTTAAACGCATGTACTAAACACTTGATTGCACATGAATTTATAAGATTTACACAATTTTAAAATTCCGGAATATTTGGGAATTAAATTCCTTTCAAAATATTAAATATTAACTCTTTTATATTTTCAAACTGAAATATAATACTATTTATTTAAATAGTATTATATTTGAACAAAAAACTGTAACCCCAAATTTAAGTTGATAAATATAAGTTAATTTAAATATATCTTATATTATAAAATACAAATTAACAAAGTGATCTTTTGGAAAATCAAATTACCCCGTTCAATTTTCTATAAATTTAATTAATTAATTAATTCAATTCAACTAAAAATGTGAAGTTGAGGTCTTTAGAAGATGCCACGTAGGATTGTGAGGTCTAGAAAAACGTCATGTAGCCATATAGGCTTTGATTTATTATAGTAGTAGATATATATATATATATATATATATATATATATATATATATATATATATATATATATATATATATATATATATATATATATATATATATATATATATATAGACAAGGGTTCATGCGAGAACCTATATTTTTGCGAGAACTGTGAGAACCACTTTCTAACCTTTAGATTTTGAGATGGATGGCTTAGATTATAGGTGCTAGATTCGTAAATTAGTTATAAAAAACGAATTAATAATTAATGGTGGAGGGTATATTGGTAAAGTCCCTGCAATTTATTTGTGGAATAACATTAATAGCGTGTAAATATCCCATAAAAATTGGGAAGGAAGTTTAGAAACCTCTAAATGATAGAAACAACTGTCAATATGTTGAATTCGATTACCATCTTTTTATCTTCAGAAAAATCTCACACAAATATTGAAACAAACAGATCACCATCTTCTTTTGTGTATTCTTCTCACGAGATTAATCCTATAAATATTTGGGTTTAATTCAGTAAAAAGCCCATAAAGATTTGCAACTCTATGAAGTGGTCGACAATACTAATTGAAGCAGTCAAGCAGTCGCCGGTAAAGCAGTCGGCAATATCCGATGAGTCTCACACGGCCACCGACGGTGGTGGCCGATTCCGTTAAAATTCAAATTAACGTGAAGCAGTCGCCGGCTGAAGCAGTTCATGTGAAACCGTCGCTGTTGTTTCCAGATCCACTAAACAATCACCGGTGTTCATCTCAAGGTTTCCGGCGATTACGGCGCCACCACCGGATCTAGGGTTCTGGCCAAGTATAGATGTTCAGTCACTTTGTTTCTTTTAATTATAAAAATCATTTAAATTCTAAAATTGTTTCATTGTTTTGATAATTTTTAAAACACAGTGATTTTTGTCAATATTTAGAGGATGATTTTTGTTAATACGAGAAAAGATGAATTCTGTTATACAAAATGGATGATGTATCTAGAAACAAAATTTATCAAATGGGTTGTTACTGAGTATGAGTATGAAGAAGGTCGGTGGTGTGTTTCTGTTCATTAGATCTATTTTTCCGGCGTGTGCGGTGCCGGCGGAAATTAGGTTTTCGGCTAGGGCGGCGGTGGATCACAGTGGTTGAAGTTTATAACCGGCAACCAACAAATCGAAGCAGCCGGTCTATAATGCTCCCGTTTGATTTTTCTATCCCGCGCAAGTTTGTATTTCCCCTCAGATCTAGTTTAGTGTCAGTTTTCCAGTGATGGCGGCGATAGTGAAACTAGGGTTCCGACGGGGGTGCAATATGATTTCAGATCTGTTCATGATTTGTTTCAGATCTGTTCTTGTTCAGCGGTTTGTAATTTCAGATTTGTATCAGTCTAAGGTTTCAGTTTATAATTTGTAACTTTGTTCATTCGTTCATCATTGAATACATTAAATAAGGTTACTAAAATTCTTTGTATCAGTCTAAGGTTTCAGTTCATAGTTTGTAACTTTGTTCATTCGTTCATCATTGAATACATTAAATAAGGTTAATAAAATTCCCTGTTAGACTTGTTCATTATGTTCATTATGTATATTGTAGATTTGTTCATTAGTAAATCTGTAAATTTTTCAAATTGAACACATTATTATTATGCTGAACAGGTTAAATATGGTAAAAAAAATATTAGTTATTTTTAGGCGTTCATCAATGAACACATACGAATTGCGAAAAAAATTACAAATTAAAAAATTCGGATCCTAAAAAATAGGATGAGGTTAAAAATGAATTAATTTAATTAAGGAAACTGGATTTAATAAAAAGATTTTAGTGTTAAAAAGACTACAATACCCTTTAGATTTAAAAATGTAATTAAGCAAAATGATTGGTTAGAAAGTGGTTCTCGCAGTTCTCGCAATTTTAGTGGTTCTCGCATGAACCGCTATATATATATATATATATATATATATATATATATATATATATATATATATATATATATATATATGTAGTGTCCAATTCAGCGCAGAATCATTTTTAGCGACAGAACCACAGAACCATCTTAAGATTAGATCTGGACCGTTTATAATTTGATTAATTTCAATCTATGGCTAATAATTAAGATGAATATTTTGTATTTTCAATTAATATTAAAATCGGATATTTAGGGGTAAAATTGGAAAATTAAAATGCCTACTTTCTCTCATCCCCATCTCCCACTCCCTTAGAAACCGTACATTCCCTTTTCTGCGCTCATCCGACTCTCTCTCCAATAACCCTAGCCTCCATATGGTATTCAGATCCAGAGACGACGACCTCCACCATGATTTCCTTTCGATGTTTCTTTTTTTTATATGCGATGGCGATTCCGATTCGTTCGCCGATGGTGGTGGTTGGTGATTGCGTTGTGATGAAATCGATTTATCGAATTAGGGTTTTTACAGTTGACGGACGAACGAGATTTTATGAAATTGAAGCTTCAACAAGGATGTCTGGTTAGTAAACTTCTATTATATGGTGTTTATTATTTGATTATATTAATTTCGGTACTGTTTTCACCCGAAACCCTTAGTTTTGGTGTTTAATTGAATAATTTTTTCATCTATTTTGAGATTTTTAGCTGTTGTACCATCATATAATCGATTTTGAGGTTATTGATTTATTGTAATATGCTAGTATTTGTGTCTTTCATTAATCGATATGTTAATTTTGATGTGGGTTTCTTCCGAAACCCTTATCCCCATTATCGTGTATATTGTTCAGTCAATAAGAGGTTTCCAGTGTAACACCTTTGGTTGAATGAGCCTTGTTGACAGCACAAAAGGTCAGGGACAGGTGTGATTATGGTTGGATTAAACGGCTTGCAAATTAGTTTATTTTGGAAGTGGTGATTTTAAATACTAGAGTATTGATTTATATGTCATGATCGTTCTTGGTGATGTTTAAAGAGACATCAGACATTAACAACTTGAATATCATAATATTAACAAGTTTTATTTGAAATAGCTGTTGCAGAATTACTTTAGTAAGACAGACTCGACTAATTGGTTCTTGTTTCATGATATGGTTCTGTTTACTCCTTTGGTGGTTGTGTTTATGGTTAAAAGCTCACTAATGTCTGGTTTGTTTATTACAGAATTAGAAGAGAAAGGAAAATCAGGAAAACCACCAGATGTGTTAGACTTGGTTGCTTATTTGTCAAATAAGATCTGAATAATCAGAGAGTTGTTGATCTTCTGGTCTGATTTTTCATTTTATGTTTTCTTTTCATGTAAATTGTTTAACAAAGCGGTGAAGCACAACATGTTGAATGGAGTAAGATCCAAACACCAACCGACAAGATCGTTGTGCCCTATGATTGCCTAGCAGCTGTACCAGAAGGTAACAATATGATCTCTTAGTTGATGCTACTGATATCGATATGTTATCACTTGTAACAAAAGTAACGATTTAATCTTTTGTTAGTTCTACTTTTTCATACATCGTGACCTTTTTTGCTTGATCTGTTTATTATCAGTGAATTTATTATGTTATTTTCTCCAGGTGCTGCTGAAACTAAGAGTCTATTGGATAAGCTTGTGGTGCTAAAGCTTAATGGTGGCTTGGGGATAACAATGGGATGCACTGGCCCAAAGTAAGTGGTTACCTAGTTTACATAATAGTGAATTAAAATTAATTAAGTAATTAGTTTCTTGATCCCATTATCAACAATGAATACTTTTCTGGCACAGTAAATAGGCAGTTAATCTTAGTATACATTTGTCTGGGGATATATATTTTCAAAATTACAACACATTTTTACTGTAAACTAATCATTTTGGTTATGCAGGTTTGTCATTGAAGTCCGAAATGGTCAAAGGGCATGTTCAGTATTGTTAAACGGATCTTAAAAGATGGATGACATTACAAGAGGGCAATATGATTATGCATTTGATGTTTTTGATATTACATTTGATGTTTCTGTAATTACTGCATTTGATGTTTTTGTCATTATTAAATTTGATATTAAAGTGTTTTCGTATAAACATTGTATGTATTGAAAGTGTAAACATTGTATGTATTTGGGTCAACATCATATAATGATTATTTTACGTAACACATTTCGTACAATACTCATTGCCTAATACCAAAAACATCTTATGTTCCATAGATTACAGGCCGAAACATCCAATGTATTTCGTTAAATATTACAGGCCATAAACATCCAACATATTCCGTTAAATATTACAGGCCGCAAACATCCAATGTATTTCGTCTGATAACCGATTTGTGCAATTTGACTTAAATACCCTTTTCGTTTAATATTAATAAAAACATATTAATTATTAAATGCTGCGATTTGATTGGCTGGAAGAGGGTTCTGTGGTTCTGTCGCTAAAAATGGTTCTGCGCTGAATCGCACCCTATATATATATATATATATATATATATATATATAGGGTCGAGTTATATAGAGAACTCATATTTCATGTGTAACACATAAAGACCCACACAACCAACCAGAATTTAGTAAATACATATTCAAACCAATAACATTTAACCCAAATCAAGCATATACTTAAAAAAAATCAAAAATACTGAAAAACATATATGCACAAATAACACTTATGATACATACATGAATAACATACATACGTGATAACATATATGTATACATGCATTAGTTACCTACATGCAAACCAATATTTGAGGGTCACTCATCAAATCCATTCATGTATCTTCCATGATTCGTTGATTTAGAAAATCAATTGTTTAGATTGAGTTATACACAAAATATAGAGTTCTCTATATAACTCTCCACTATATATATATATATATATATATATATATATATATATATATATATATATATATATATATATATATATATATATATATATATATATATATATATATGTATGTATTAGTAGAATTTAACCCCGCGTGATGCCGCGGATATTTTCATATAATACCCAAAATAAAGTTTACTTATATAATCATACAACTATAAATTCGTATTTTCAATAATTTGAATAATATAAATAATATGAGTTGTATATAAGTTGCTGATGAGATATATCTAGTTATAAAATATATGCTCCAAATACTACTAAACTAGACTACCACGTTCATAGGCAAATATACTTAATCGCGGGTAATATAGCTTAGGCAAGTATATGGGTTATCGAATCCTCAGGGAGCGACTTATGTAATCCAGTAATCAAAAGTTAACAAATTAATTATGTTGATTAAAAGTTTCATTATTTTGGTTTAAAAAACTTAAATTGATTAAACTAATACTTGAGAAATGAAATGAGATTAAGTTTAGAAATTTGTTTTCAAAAGATTAAAGTATATTCACTATGCCTGACTTCATCTAAGTTTATGTCTGGGTATTAAGCCCCGATTACTTCTAATGTTCTAGAGGTCACGGTACTAGATTCCTCTCAATTCTGTTTAATAAACTAGACACAACTAATAGGAATTCCTTCTCTCAAAGGTTGTAATCTAATCACACCTCGGGTTGTTGATTTTAATAGGCTTGGACCACCTAAACCCTCTAACCTAGAACTTCCATCACTATGGTTAGACTTTCAATTTACCCTAACTTATTGGAATCTAATTTCAATCCATATCCCTAGTGAATTGCCATCTAGGTCACTTGAGTGAAAAGATGAGGATATAATAACTAGTTCAAATATTGTCAATAGTTAAACTAATCATCAATAAACAAATAAAACGACAAAGATCAGAGGTATAAACCAAAAGATTAATGCGTTAACCAACAATTGTTCAAACAAAAGATAAAAAATCCTAAAGTTAACCAAACATAACCCTAAATAGTAAATATTAAGATTATTAGCCCATAGAAGTGCTAATATTCACCAAACAGACATTCAGAATTAAACTAACAAATATTGTTTAAAGTAAAATGAAATAAACCAATGTTTTGCTTAAACTGATCTTGAAGTTCATCTTGAAAACCACCAAAATTCGTATGGTAACTGCCCAAAAACACAGTCACTTCCCAAGATATCTTCAAATTTGACATTCTCTAGTATAAATCGTCAAAAACACGCATAATTCGCGCCACGATTGCAGAGTTCGCGTCGCGAATTCTGCACCCCTTGCATTTTTCGTGTCATGGACTTTAGATCGCAGGCGCGAATGCGTGAATTCCTTCTTCAAATAGAGATTTGACTTCGAGATCATGGCAAACTTCGTGGTCCCGATTTCCGGTGTGATTTCGAGTTCGCGGTGCGAATTTCTTGAATGCTGCTACTTCATGTTTTCAACTCCATTTTGACCCGTTTTTCGCCATCTTTTGGTTCCAATACCTGAAATACATAACGTGTACCAAATTGAGTAATATCATAGTAGTTTTTAAACATAAAATGCATACAATTTGCATGATATAGACGGATAGAATTAATGTATAAAAACGTCAATATCAGTTGCTAAAGGTTATATAACCAATATGCACATTACAATTTTTGGAGAAAAAAAATCAACATATTATAATAGATAAGTTAAAATATAAGTATTAAAAACTTTTATTACCTTAATGTCAAAGATGTTAAAGGCTAGAGTTACCTAATTACCATAATTACCTAATTCATTGTTAGTAGGTGATTCACTACCGAAGCTAAAAAAAATAAGCTGGATCAAGAAAAATATATCTTTATCTTTATATATAATAAAAGAAAAGAAATTTAAATTTTTCCATGTCATCCAGATCATAAATACGTCATAATTCATGTGCCACGTTTGCGTCTGAATCACAAAGTGGCTTCCACATCAACAGCTTCTTACGATTTCTTCTAAACCCTAAATTCAAACCTTCCATTTTGTCATTTCCATCGAACCCATTTCCATCGTGTAAACCCTAAATTCTTACGATTTCTTCATCGAACCTTCCATTTCGCAAACCCTAAATTCTTCATCGCATTTTATTTTTTTGAATCACTGTTTAATTTAAAATGAAGCACGAAGGAGGTAACCGTCGTGAGATATGGCTGCAATTTAAAATGGGCCAAAACCATCGGTAAGCCTTCAATCCTCATGTGATTGTTTATATTAAAGATTTGCCCAACATTAGCAAACGTTAATGTGATTGTTTATATTTGATCAGTTAGCATACAATCATTAATATTTGCTGGCAGAAACTCATTGGGATTTACAAATTTAAGAATACTTTCACACACATATTTATATAATTGATTTTTGAGACATTTTCATTTGATATTAAAAAAAATTCAATGCATACGTGATGATTTGTTTTAAAATTGTGATTTGACATTGTTTTTTAGAAAGTTTTTATCACGGGTACAGTAAGAATTTAACATAGATATAGTGAATGAAGAGCTAATTCACACTCGAACAACAATTTTGAACTGTGCGCAGAGGTTAGTTAGTGTATTCAAGATAATTTTTTTCTTAACTTTCTTTATTTTAACACCAATTACAATTCTTTCTTTGCAGTAAGGACGAAAGTACCCAAAATGCATTTGTTACTTTCACTGATTCTCAAGGAGCAGAGACTGCTGTTCTTCTTTCTGTAAGTAGGCGTTATGGGGTGATTGGTTGCAATTGAATGCAGAATTGATGGTGTCAACTCCAGGGAGCTTAAGGGAGTTCAGTTAATCCTTACTTATCCTTTCATGATCTGCATGTATAAGATTACCAATTACTATACAAGACTCATCTTTGATTTGGATAAGTATTTCCTTTAATTATTTGACCCATTAATTAACGGATCTTTATCTGACCCATCTAACATATCAGCTAATAATTATTTGAACAACCATATATCAACTGATAATTATTATTAATGGTATAGGTGTTGAATAAAATTCATCTTCCAGGTGCTGAACCAAGCCAAGTTTTTTCTGGAAATTAATGTTACTATTTTTAAACTCATATATACAGATATACCTGACTCGTATAATTTTTAAACTCAAGAATATATTATAGCTGTTTAAGTATGAATACTGTTGCAGGTTGAAGCAATGGGATTTGAACGCGCAAGTTAATTTTGATTAGTTACTGATTTATCCAAAAATAATTCATTGAAGAAAAAGCATTTCTGAGATCAGTTTAGCAACTAACTGTAGTTTGTTATTGTAGTGCTCAAGGTATCTGTGAAGGAACATAATGGGGAATACGGTGCATGTGACAGTTACATCGTATGGTCCAACACATAATATGTCATCAATTGACAAAGGGAACTACAGGTTAGGATGATAAATTATTGTTGCAATGCGATGAAATAAATTATTTATTTTCTTTTGGATTTCATAATTTTTTCCTATCTCATATACATTTGATTTGGTATATGCGATTCGTTACCTGTCATTTGCAGGATTTGGTGTCACATTGTTAGGAGTGTTTAGAACATTCAGGTGAGAAAGAAGTAAAAAAATAGGGTCTTTATAAACAATTTAGAATTATTTGTGGTGGTATTCAAATTGTACAGACATGAGAAGGTTGAAATTAGCAGCTGATTATTTGTGCATTTTGTTTGAAGTAGAAACAGTTGATAGAATGGGTACGTTTTTTCGGATCTTTGTGGGAATAAAAAACATATGTGGAAATCTTTATATGTATGAAGTAGTGTGGGTGGTGCATTTAAACTTTATTATGTTTTTTGTACTCTAGGCATTCAGAGGGTGTTGGTGCATTTAATCCTTAAGAGGAAATTTTGTTCTTGCTCAGTTTAGTGATCATAAGTCATGAAACCAGGTCATGGTGAGACTGATTTCAAACTTAAAACGGGCCAAAAATGGGTTCGGATTAGAGTTAAAACAAGTCATTTTTTATCACATGTGGAATCGAGCTGATATTTTTCTTAAATATGTAATACGTTAATTATAATTACGGAACACATATTAATACAAAAATTCAACTTCCATGCCTAACTTTGGCAGCTAACTAAAAGTTTCCACATTAGAGGAAGATTACATTCAACGGGTCAAATAATAGAAGTTATATTATGCAAGAAGTGAAGTATATACATTTATTAAGTTTTCAATTTTATGGCTCAATTTGCTTATATTGTAAAGTATGAACAATGCTTCTGCTTATAATGAAACTGAAGAATGCTTTGAAAAATGCTTATGTTTATATTTATAGAATATGCCTATAATGAAATGAGTTATAGGCATAAACTGAACATTGTGTTTATGCTTATGCTTATTGTATTTTTGTACTTAATATTCTTTAAATTTTTATAAGCCACCCGTGATTTATCACGGGTTATAGGCTAGTATATAATAAAAGAAAACACTTTTGAATTTTGCCATGTCACTCAATCCACCTCATAAATACGTCATTATTCACAGCCACCTCATCTGCCACGTTTGCATCGCTCTGCTATCAAGTTCTATAAATTCTTATTCCATTGACGACTACATGTTTTATCATTTCCAAATTTGCCTAATTCGATGTCTTCGACACCGCTGTTATCGATCATTTCCTATCTCCTTCAACCTTCAATTTAATCTTCAATTTTTTCTTTATTTTTGTTATTGTAAGGATCTACATATAGGTTTGCGTCGGATACGAACTGGTTAGGTTTACTTCTCTCGACCTTTTCAATTCTAAAAGGTTAGATGGCATTTTGTGACATTATAAATTTATAATGGTTGATTCCATGTTCAATTTTTGAAATTGATTCCATCGCAGATGCAATTTTGGTCAATTGTGTCTTTAATCCATGCCGATTTTCTACCATTCAATTTATATGATGAAAATTCATTAGTAGGCAGGTACAATTTCGCCTCTTATTATTGTGTTTTCATGTTCATTAGTAAATTAGTAATTCGTCTCCCCTATGTAAGTCTTTCGTGTAACACCACAAAAACTCAAGCCATTTTTTTTAATTATTACGGAAGCGTCCCATTTTAGTTATACCAAAAAACTTAAGTTATTACATAACCAAACATAATATAAATTAAAAACAGTTTTACCACCATTATGGCCTAATTACAAATTATATCCAAAAATCAGAGCCACGGTCAACCATTCCGATAAAACACCCCTTGACCCGCCCAACTATCAAATCTACAAAAGAATCAATGAGGTGGGGGATTACCACAAAGCTAAGTGAATGAATAAAGCATCTAAATTGTATAAACACAACAGATAAGATTCACACAATTAATTATAGGTAACCACAAACACAGAGGACGGCGGTTCGGCCGAACCCTAAACCATTGTTGGCCCAACAACGGTAACCGAAAGACCCCTTTACTACATTGGCACGGTAAAGCCTCCTTCAAATGCAACGAATGCATCCAAGGTCCAAGAATCCGTTATCCAATAGTAACCGATGGCCCAGTAGAATTCACCCATTACTGACCTCTATCCACCCGAATGCGCATTCAATCGAGTAATTAATAATCTTCATTAATTACTATACCAAATAAACAATCCATAAAAATAACGTAGGGAATATCTAGTTAATTAACAAACACCCAAACAAGAACCGAATGTGAAATACCATCTACACCATTATAATCCATACAAGTTATAGGCTAAATCCACTCACCTTAGCACAGCAACTTGATCAAAACTCAGTATTCTTATATTACTGAGCCTGCTTCCCTTTTCCTGTATAAAATAAATACCGAATTAGTAACTAAATTCCACCGAAAATGACAATAATATAAACTAATGACCAAAGCATATATTGTACCAACTTTAAGACCACTTACTTGCAATTCTACTTGTGACTAAACCAACTCAAAACTTTCATAGTCAAAGGTTTATAATAACATCTACACTAAATTGAACAAAACCATAATTTAACAATTTAGGCCCAAACGGGTCAAAACCGAGAACAAGGTTCTAATACGTCAAATACATAATTTTATTAACATTTCTTAAACATACAATTACCATTTTATGACAAACCTCATGTTTACATATTATACATCGAAACACCCAAAGTTTTCAATACATATTTGACCCGAAAAAGAGACATACGACCTCTTGTACTAACTCAGAAATCTGAACAGTTTTATGACCATATCAGATTATGAAATTATGATATAAATAAAGTAGACTCATAGACCTTCGAAACGACTGGTCGCACGCCCAAAACGGAGTTACGGTTGATTTAATATGATTTTTACAAAACCGCCAAAATTCAGCAAAAAGCCGCCATTTTCTTTAGCTACGGGTTTTTATACAAATTTTCATCCAAACACCCAATTACTCAAGACAACAATCAACAATTCATTCTATGGTTAATTCCTACCAACAATAATCATTTTAGCATGTCATTTTCACTAAAAGTTAACTACTTTAAGCATAAAACTTCATCTTCTCAATTTTAGGGTTTTTAGGTCATCTTCCCAAACACCATTGGAGAAGCTTGGTGTTAAGAGCTCTAAGTTTGGTTGCTTCTCAACAACTAAACATTTAAAACATAGAAATCAGTCACCAACTTCATTTAGATTGTAAAGATTTAAACAATTTAACACTTTATGCAAGAAACCCACCATAACTCAAAAACCTTTACTATAACTTCAAGAACACAACAACAAGATGATAAATTACCTATTGCATGCCCTAGAATCCGAAAATCAGTGGAAAGAAAGAAGGAGATTCAAGCAATTCTTCAAGAATACAAGTTTCTTAAAAAAAAATTTGGGTGATAATTGAGTGTGTGTGTGTGTGAGTCACGAAGAGAGCAGACAAAAGAAAGGGTTTTGGGACACCTAATATATCACGTGTCACACAAAGAGGATTTTACATATTTTTAACTTAAACACAGTATAAATACCTGTTATCTAATATACGCTGATAAATTTTAAGGCCTAAACGAACTCTGATTTACACAACGAAAATATATTTGGAATTGAAATTTAAAAATGATCCCGGATATGCAAAAATCATATTAATATCTAATAATTCAATTTTCACTAATTTTAACCCCTTGGTTAAAATACAATTAATTTCAATTAATTCAAATAAAATCCAATAAATATTAAACAATTAGATATTACTTACCGAAAGTAATAAAATATTCTAGGCCGGGTCTCGGGATGTTACATTTCGGTTACTCACTGTAAATATGGGAAGTATTATATTCAATGGCAATGTCGCGATATATAAACCGTATAAGTTGAACGTCACAATTATGGTATATTGTTGCGCAATATGGAATTATGGAAATTATCAAGGTTACCTAATTTTTCCATTATTGACAATGTATATGGTAAAGGTGGGAAATTTTGTATTCAATGGCAATGATGCCATATATGACCCGGCTATAAGGTGAATGTCATTAATTTTTGGCAAGTCTTCGGTTGGAGTTTGATCATAAGGTATGTATATATTTAATGATTTTTTACAATTTAATGCACACCAAGTGTTTGATAAAATGTATGTAAAAAAATTTAATAATAGTTTTCACAACACGAATTTTTGACTTTATGTTTATGGTGAATTTTATGTGTAGAACATTATATATGGATGTCAAGAACGAGGAAATACCACCCTAATTTCTTAAGGGAATGATTTTCTTATTCCAGTAGCAGGTATTATACTTGGTTTCTATAAATGGTCCACCTATATGCATAACAATCAATAAGTTTACAATGGCATTAGTAGAACAACCATACCCATATTAAGTAAATTTAAAATTGGTTGGCCTTATCTTTGAGATTGTGTAATTATCAGATATCATTGATATGTAGTTGCATGCAACCATTGAATGAAAATTTACAGTTCGTACTCGAAAAAGACGTGTAATATGTTGTTAGCTAATATGTTTTTCCAATCTAAATTAGATTAATGTGTTTTATCTCAAACGGGTAATGTAAATGTAAAGGGAGTGGGTCGAAAACTTCCTAAATGAAAAGGGAACGGGTCAAAAACTTCATAAATGGTATTTATATGTATGTACTAATGCATCACTTCTTTTACTTGATAAAACAGTTTTTATCCAGTTTCTTAGTTTATTGATGAAAATGTATCTAACTATAAAAAGTTGTATGAGTACACATCTTGTTACGGAAGCAGGGGAGGAGTGATGGTGTACCATATCTTTGGGTGAGTTTACAGAATTAAGGAAGAGCCTCCTGAGATTAATGATATTGGCAAGTAAGTAGCTCAAACATATTACTTTCTAAAGTTTTTCTTTGTATTGCTACAATGATTAGCTCTCAAATTGTTATTACAGGGCAAAAGTAAGCAAGTACGGGGAGGATTTAGAAAAAGTAGTGGACCCATTGTAACTACTCTTAATGACTACCACAACAACAGAAACATCGAAAAATGTCATTATACTATATTTTGTATTGTTTTGCATTTGTAGGTCCTACGCAGGTCATTTAAGCAAAAATCATGTCAATTGATGAAGAATTTAACCTTTGAAGGTGGAAATTTGAGATGAAGTTATAAATGCAATTAATATTTTTGCATAGAAATATAGAATAATGCATCTTTTTTTAAAATTGATTCCATTTAGACAACCCATTTATGTGTCCTACGGCAAATTCAATGACATATTCGATGAAGAATTTAGGTTGTGTATGCACCTTATGAAATTAGGAAAAAATATATTTTTATAAGCCACCCGTAATTTATCACGGGTTATAAGCTAGTTTCTCTTTAAATAATAAGACATAAAAAATAAAAAAAATTGTAGCTTTTAGCTATAGTATTAGTAATATTACATTTTACAAGTCAAATTAACACTAACTCTTTTTTAATGACTTACCGCGCCACCTTACCAAAAATATCTCCATTGACTTATTGTTGTCATCTAATATTTTATTAAAATCAAATAAATGGTATAAATATCATTTTATAGCATAGGACATGTGGGTTTCTTAACTTCTTGCCACGAGTAAATAAAATTTTTTCACAGCGTCAAATTTGACATTTTTTCCTAAGCTTTTAACATTTAAGGTTTTGAATATTTTTATTTTAACCTATTTGTTTTAGTATGTTTTCCCGGAAAAGGTAACGTGCAAATTAGTAATATAACATTTACCAACTTGATTTAATAACTCAAATTATATATGATATTCAAATTATTAAGAATAAAAATTTATAGTTGTAAAAATATCAGTAAACATTAATTTGAATATCATATGAAAATTAATGGAAATATGAATTTATAGTTGTACGAATAGTCGAATATCAGTAACATTAATTTGGGTATCATATATAAAATCCCCTGCGGTATTACGCGGGGAGAAACCTACTAGTTAAGTCACAAATAAAAAAAAAAGGATATGATGGTGGCTACGCTTTTAGGTACAATATTAGGCACAATTGAAAGAAAGAAAAAAAAAATTGAACCTGCTGGGAATTGAAATGGAGACCAAGTAGTTATAAACAAAGTGACATACCACTTTGACAGTAAGCCACACTTTAAAACATTCCCCTTATATTTAATAAATAATGAAAACGCACAAAAGTACAAATAGTCAAAGTCGGCCATAGTGATCCGGGAGTCCCGTGTGGAAGGGCTCTCGCTCAACGGAAGTCATTGTTCACTGACTTGATAAATGTATGGTTTACAATGTGTATGTTATTTTTTAAATGGGCTCTGAGCCCTGATAGCCCATGCCCGGGACGACTCTAAAATGTACACAAGATTCTTTTATACTTGGCTTATAAATGCTCGCATTTTTTATACAATAAAATATCTTATTGTGATATTTTTTTTGGCCTCAATTAAGGTAATCATTTTGTACACATCTACAAGTGCGAATTGACAGAATACTACGCAGTTTTAAAAAATACGTTGAGAAAAATGTGTCCAAATGAGTTAATTAATGTTGTAGTGTTCTTATTATTTCATTTATATTTTACTAATTAGAATACTTATTCAATCAGGAGAGGACATGTAATAGTAAAACAATTTTAATTTAAAAGGAAAAAAGAAAAAACCCTACAAACATCTTTGGCGGGCGCTAATGTCTTGGCGAAACACCTTTTGGCGGAAGACAGGATATGGAAAATCACCATTGGGTGCCAAAGTTACGGTTTTAACACACCAAATACCTGTGTGCTGCAACATATTTATTAACCTCTAATTACCGAATGTGAGGACATATATTGCCCATAATTATAATTTTGTGCCCCTAAGATTGTATACTGCAGAATACACGCACAAAGTTAATGGGAGAAAATATGGTATTCCAATCTTCATGATTCAGTCGGCATACTACCAAAAGGTACTTGATACATGACTACACGGGGTATAATTTTGGTTTAAAACAACCAAAAGGTAGTGTTCCCAAGCTCAGAAATGATCTCTTACAAATCACGATTTCTATATATCCTTTTCATTGGTAAAACACTTAGTAAAATGACCAGAAAAAAGTTTGAAAACAGCTACGTTAGTAGTTAGATCATATACATCACGAGAAATACGTATCCTTTTGAAAAAAAAAATTGATATCAGATTTAAATAAAAATTAATGCATGTGACCAAAAGTCAAAGAATCAACAAGATATATAGTTGGACAAAATTTTAGTTAGTTATGTGGCAAGAAATGCAACAAAATCCAAATGATCTGACCAAGAGATATAGTTAATATACACATATCAACATTTTTCAGATTATGAACATAACATTAATCTGCATAACCAAAAAACCAACACATCAAATAAACTGGTATTTCGGTTCGGGTATTTTAGAGTCCTATTCGGGTTGCCCTCGAGGCGTTAACGAACACGAGAAATAACGTAGTGTTTAATTAATAGTTTAATTAAATAGATTATCGGGCTAGACGGGCTAAACTAGTTAATGGGTAATTAACTAGTTAATGGTATTGGGCCACAAGTATTGGATTAATAGTTTAATAATACTTGTGGGCTTAATAGATGGTGGGCTTGGACTAATTAGAGTTTGACTCTAATTAGGTTTGGTCAAGTATAAATAAAGGTTAAGGGTATTAACCTAAAACACTTAATCACTTGTACCTCTTTGTGTTGCTCCCTATTCGGCCGAACACACACCACCACCATTCGACCTCCGCCGTCGAACCACCGTCCGCCGCCGCTGCCTCCGCCGTAGCGCCGCCGCCCGCCGGAATCGAAAGGTGTTTTCGATTTGCTTTCGGTGCAAGTTTCTCAAGGGTGCTTTGTACTACCTCGTGGTACATCGTCTCGTTCGTGACCAACCTTGGGTGTGATACGATAGAGGGATTCTTGCTTGAATCCTAGTGCGTTATTTGATCTGGCTCGTACTAGATCACAAGGTTTATCTAGTTCTCCAATTCGCGAAGAACAAGTAAGCTATTCGAATTGATGTATTTAATTACATTAAATATCTAGTTGCTTTAGAGTTGTAAACCTAACGGTCCAAAAGTTTTTAATCGGGTCAATGTTCTACCAAGTTGCTTTTGATTTCCGCCTTAAGCAAAGTGTGGCTAGATGCATAGAAAACCCAACAGTGGTATCAGAGCGCCATTGGTTTACAAGTCTAATAGTGCTAGACGTTAAATTCGAAATCCATAAAAATTGTTTTATGATTTTCGGAATTTCCGAAAATTGTTTTTGGGTTTTTCCGAAAATTGAAAATACATTAAAAATAGGTTTTTATATTTTTCGGTATTTTATAAAATTGTTTTGATAATTACCGAAAATTAAAAATATGATTTTTATATTTTCCGAAAATTCAGAATTATTAATTTAATAATTAAAAACATTTTTTTATTTAAATTAATTAATTATGATAATTTCAAAAGTTGGAATTATCAAGAAATTTGAATCAAAAGATTTTGTTAAGTATCTAGCCTTATTTAAAAGATTTGAAAATATCTTTATACTTCCTCCGATTCAAAATAAGTGATACACTTGGGGTTTCACGGTTTTTGAGGCAAAAGATTATAATGATGGTTAAATTAGATTAATTGGATGGTTAGTGCGGAATGGGTCCCACGCCTTTTGAATAAAGTAAGGTTAATGATGTTTAAAAGTAAAAAGTAAGGGTAAAGGGGTCATTTCACTTTGTTAAAGTAGATAGTTAGTGGGTGTGGGTCCCATTTTTTTTTGCCAAATAAGGAAACTTTTCAAAGTGTATCACTTATTTTGAATCACCTCAAAAGGGAAAGTGTATCACTTATTTTGAATCGGAGGAAGTATATATTTATATATTTTTCCGAAAATATATAAAAGAATATATAAAATATTATTTAATATTTAAATAAAAGATAAAATCATATTTATGGATATATGTATTTTTCGGAATACATATATATGCCATAAATAGTTGTTTTATTAAAATCTAGATAATTATTTGAATAGTTTCAAATAAAGAATAAAATCTTATAAGGGTTTAAATTTAGGGATATATATTTTATATATATATCCGAAAATTTTTAAAATTATATAAGGATATGGATTTTCGAAATAATTTTAAATTTTAATTTATCTTGTCTTATAATTGTTTATAATTAAGATAATTATTTAAAAGGATATTATATATGATATATATTAATTAAAGGTATAATTAGAATATATATATATATATATATATATATATATATATATATATATATATATATATATATATATATATATATATATATATATATATATAAATTTCGAAAATTCCATTATATATCAAATAAGATTTGATATTCTTCCCTTATATATATATAATATTATGTAATAATAGTTTATTAAATATTATATATAAGATATAGTTATAATAGGATTTAAAACGTCGCGTCCTCGCGCGTTTATAAAATTAATTATACTATATAGAACTTTAGTAAATGTAAATTAAAAGGTTTTAATTAACATAGATATAATTATATAATAGTTTATATATATTATAACTAAAGTTAAATATATCGTCGCTTATGTCATTAGTAGACTCACCCATAGTCTAAGACATCTAAAGGATGAAAAGGAAGAGATATAGATCTCTAAACGGGGTTGCGTTTTTAACACGCCTTGCGCTGACCTGCCCCGCCGCTTCCCTTGTCTTAGAATGGAGCTACCGAACGGGCATAATAGGATGATGTTAAGATTAATAGTATAATCATAAAATTAAACAAATCCTTCCCGTTTAATTAAATGTGAACATTGTATGCTCTCCATAGAATGACACGCGCTCGTATCATAGTCTGATTAACGGAACTCGTGTGGTTAACCGGTACGTTAATTGTGAGATTATTTTACGAGTGAAACGATTCTCGCGATACTCAAGCGAACTTGAGCCGCGAAGTCCACGTGGGTATTCCATGGTTGTTTCACCTTCTAATATATGATCCACGGTATCCCTGTCATATAGATTAGAATGAGCATTGATTCGAGATTAACATGCCATTCTCCCACGAGAATGAATTTCAAAGAACTAGGGATTTCATAAGATTGAAATTGACAATAGTTTGCCTACGACACGAAATTGTTTGGTGTGAAATACGGCATCCCTCTTCACATCAAATAACTAGTGGGCGTATCCTAGCCTTATGAATAAAGATTGGGAAAATTATTATAAGGATTAATTATTGAATTCACTAACAAAGAAATTGTTTCTTTTGTAGATGGGTTCAAACTTGAATGACAACACAATCCCACTTCCTCTACCACCACTACCTCCACTCCCGATTGTACTCGCACTGCCGTGTCCACCAAAGTCATCTCCTAATAAGGTTTCATCTCGAAAAGCTATTGGAAATTTTGACTATGTGGATTATCTCGGTAATACTCGTGCTGTCCATGAAAACATGGAAGTCATCAAGAATTGCAAAATGCAAGATGGAGAATCAGTGTGTAACTTCATCTCGAAGATGAGAGAATACATACATCACTCAGAAAGTCTGGGTATGCCTATCTCTAACGAGTTAGCTGTCGATATGATTCTACACAAGCTAACTCCAGAGTATTCTTCGTACGTATCAGAATACGACAAGAATAAGAGGGAAATCACAACCTTTGAATTGTACGAGGAATTAAAAGTTGTTGAGAATGACTTGTTAACTGCCTGCGACTGTGATTTCGAATCTCCAGTCTTGAGCATTGAGTCGAATGATGCTGGAAGAGGTAAACTTTCTCGTCCTAAGAGGAAAAGGAAAGCTAAGGTGGGACATGCCCTACGAAAGCTTAAAAGAAAGAGAACCTCTTTAATAGCACCTAAAGACTCCATATGCTACCATTGCGATGAGGTGGGTCACTGGAAGAGAAATTGCCCAAAGTACCTTGATGATTTGAGAAATCATAGGATCCAACAGTCTGGTGTCCTAGGTACGTTTATGATTGAACTCCATCATACTTCTATGTCTAATTCTTGGGTTCTAGATACAGGGTGTGGTACTCACATTTGCACTGATATGCAGGGACTTAAGAATTGTAGGAAGTTGAAGCATGGAGAGCTTAATCTGATCATGGAAAACAGAGTCTCGACTGCTGTCACCAAGATAGGAGATTATGAGCTCATGCTTGGGAATGGATGTTCTTTACTTTTATTAGATGTTTGTTTTTCGCCTTCTATGGCACGCAACATTATTTCGTATTACGCATTGTTTAAGGATGGTTTTAACTTTGTTTTTGATAATGAGAATGGTTCTATTTTAGTTTATAAAAATGATGTGTTTTACTTTAAAGCTATTCCTTGTGCTGGTATATATGAAATAGATGGTTGCGTAAACAAAAGAAATCTAATATCGGATGTTGATTCATCCAAAGGTGTATTGGATAAGTCATGTCTGTGGCATTGTCGCTTAGGACATATAAACAAGAAACGCATAGCTAAACTCCAAAAGGATGGAGTGTTAGAATCATTTGACCTCAAATCGAATGATGTGTGTGAGTCTTGTTTACTTGGCAAGATGACAAAGGCGCCATTCACAGGGTCATGTGAAAGAGGCAAAGACTTGTTGGATCTCATACATACTGATGTATGTGGACCGTTCAAGTCTAACACTAGACATGGTGAACGATACTTCGTCACGTTTACTGATGATTTCAGTAGATATGGATATGTTTATTTGATTAAACATAAGTATGATACTTTTGAAACGTTCAAAGAATATCAGAAAGAAGTAGAGAATCAAATGGGCAAGAAGATTAAGATGCTCCGTTCTAACAGGGGCGGAGAGTATCTTAGTCAAGAGTTTATCGACTATTTAAAGAGTTGTGGAATAGTATCCCAACTCTCACCTCCTCGAACTCCACAACTTAATGGAGTGTCGGAAAGGAGAAATCGAACCTTGCTAGACATGGTTCGATCAATGATGAGTCGATCAACACTTCCAGTGAGTTTCTGGGGATATGCCTTAGAAACTGCAGCACATATCGTTAACCTTGTATCAACTAAGAAGGTTGCCAAAACTCCCTCTGAAATGTGGATAGGGAATCCTCCTTCCCTCAAACATTTGAAAATCTGGGGTTGTGAAGCTTATGTAAGACATGAATCTCACGACAAGCTAGATAACAAATCAGAGAAGTGCCGCTTCATTGGCTACCCACGACAGTCTTTTGGATATCGGTTTTATAATCCGAAAGAGAACAAAGTGTTCGTATCTCGAAGAGGATTTTTCCTCGAGAGAGAGCTATTATCCAAAGAAGACAGTGGGAGCAAAATTGATCTTGAAGAGTGTCAAGAATCAAGCAATGAAGATGTAGTGGGACCTATAGTTGACACTAGCACTCAACCAGGGGATGAGACTCCTGTTGAACAAAATGATGTAACTCCTACCGTTCCACGTAGATCCTCAAGAACTGTTCGCCCTCCTGAGCATTTTGGTGATTATTATGATTTCCATATTGCTGAAGGCGATGCATCTACTGGTAATAGTTTACCAGTTGATGACGATGAGCCATCGAGTTATAAGGAAGCTATGGAAGGCCCTGAGGCCGAAAAGTGGAAAGTGGCTATGGATAGTGAGATTCAGTCCATGTATGACAATCGAGTATGGAACTTGATTGAGACTTCTCCCGGTATCAAAACCGTTGGATGCAAGTGGATCTTCAAGAAGAAGATAGACATGGATGGGAATGTGCACACCTATAAGGCTATATTGGTTGCAAAAGGTTATACTCAAACTCATGGGATTGATTATGATGAAACCTTTTCACCAGTAGCCAAGATAAAGTCTATCAGAATATTGCTTGCCATAGCTGCGTTTCATGACTATGAAATTTGGCAAGATGGATGTTAAAACCGCCTTCCTTAACGGAAGACTTACTGAGGATGTCTATATGGCACAGCCAGAAGGTTTTATCAACAAGAAATATCCTGATAGAGTGTGCAAGCTTGAGAAATCCATTTATGGATTGAAACAAGCCTCTCGAAGTTGGAATCTTTGCTTCCATGAGAAAGTCAAGGAGTTTGGTTTCTCTAGAAGTGAAGATGAGTCCTGCGTATACATCAAAGCTAGTGGGAGCGTTGTTGTTTTCCTAGTATTGTATGTGAATGACATACTCCTTATAGGAAATCATATTCCTACACTGCAAGACGTGAAGTCTTGGTTGGGAAAATGTTTCGCTATGAAGGACCTAGGAGCCGCAGCGTACATACTCGGTATAAAGATATACAGAGATAGAGAAAGACGTCTAATAGGATTGAACCAGAGTACATACTTGGATAAAGTACTAAAACGTTTTAGTATGGTTGATTCCAAGAAAGGGTATCTACCCATGAATCATGGAATAACATTGTCTAAGAGTCAATGCCCCAGTACTGAGCAAGAACTGGAGAAAATGAGTCGAGTCCCTTACGCCTCGGCGATTGGATCGATCATGTATGCCATGGTATGTACTCGCCCGGATGTCTCATATGCGCTAAGCATGGTGAGCCGGTTCCAGGGCAACCCTGGCAACGATCATTGGACTGCGGTGAAAATGATTCTCAAGTACCTAAGGAGAACAAAGGATATGTTCTTAGTGTATGGTGGGAAAGACGAACTTGTTGTGGAAGGGTATTGTGACGCGAGTTTCCAAACGGATAGAGATGACTCGTGCTCACAAACTGGGTGGGTGTTCTTATTGAACGGAGGAGCTGTCACTTGGAAGAGTTCCAAGCAGGAGACAGTAGCTGATTCAACTTGCGAATCTGAGTATATTGCTGCCTGTGAGGCATCAAAAGAAGCCACATGGTTGAAGAATTTCATTGGGGATCTTGGTGTCGTAACAAGCATCAAGGGACCAATGAAAATCTTCTGCGACAATGAAGGTGCAGTCTCATTGACTAAAAAATCCAAAGATCATAGTCGAACCAGGCATATACTCAGAAAGTTTCACTACGTGAGAAAGCGAGTTGAAGATGGGGACGTAATAGTGACAAGAGTATCGTCGGAAAATAACCCGGTTGATCCTTTCACAAAAGCACTAAGTCGTGCCAAGCATGATGTTCATGCGAGGACGATAGTAATTAGATTTCATAGTGACTTATCATAAATTGTCATTCATTTGAAATTGTAGCGAATATTAAATTGTATGAATTGATGATTTATTTATGGAGATTAAATAATTTGCAAGTGTTCTATCATTCATATAGTATTTAATTATTCCATTTCAAACCTTTTGCATGTTTAGAACCTATTCCTAAGTAAACTAAGAGATTACTTAAACGTCCACAGTCGATCGTTCTTATGGGAATAAGAACTGAATTAAGATGTCATGGGAGAGTGAGTAGATTGTTCAAAGTTATGAACATTGCATAGAGATTGCTGCTACTCTCATGAGCATTTAAAAGGTGTATTTAAATGTTGGACCAACCCACGCTCAGAGTATTACCCCATGGACTTTATCATGGGTAATAGTGAGGCGATAATATCGTATGAGTCTTCAAACCAAGATGCATCATTTCCTTAGTACGATTTCGTGATGCATTGGTCTAACTCCAACGCTATTCGTAACTGGTAGCTATAAAGATTAGTTCCATGTATTATGTGATGACTATGAAGGAAGATGATGTAGTTAAGGTTTATTCGTTCCCTCTGATCAAAGTGATAGAGGAGATATCCATGGGCCCCCTGTTGATTTGATGTGACACTGAAGTACCTGCGCAGGTCATGACTAGATTGAAAGTTCAATCATGTAGTCAAATCGTCATCATAAATCTCGAATCAGGAAACATAATCGTAACTAGAGTGATTGACATGTCCATGTCACTAGTTACATGATATCGCGCAACGAAGGACATATGATCACTTATCATAGGACTGTTTCTGATAGTTCAGAGTTCAGCAGCTGCACATGACATGCACACTCTAAAGGTTACACGAACGCGTACCGTTTATAGTTGATGAGGTGTCCAAGTGGGAGACTATTGGAAAGAGTGTCCAACACATCAAATAAACCGGTATTTCGGTTCGGGTATTTTAGAGTCCTATTCGGGTTGCCCTCGAGGCGTCAACGAACACGAGAAATAACGCAGTGTTTAATTAATAGTTTAATTAAATAGACTATCGGGCTAGACGGGCTAAACTAGTTAATGGGTAATTAACTAGTTAATGGTATTGGGCCACAAGTATTGGATTAATAGTTTAATAATACTTGTGGGATTAATAGATGGTGGGCTTGGACTAATTAGAGTTTGACTCTAATTAGGTTTGGTCAAGTATAAATAAAGGTTAAGGGTATTAACCTAAAACACTTAATCACTTGTACCTCTTTGTGTTGCTCCCTATTCGGCCGAACACACACCACCACCATTCGACCTCCGCCGTCGAACCACCGTCCGCCGCCGCTGCCTCCGCCGTAGCGCCGCCGCCCGCCGGAATCGAAAGGTGTTTTCGATTTGCTTTCGGTGCAAGTTTCTCAAGGGTGCTTTGTACTACCTCGTGGTACATCGTCTCGTTCGTGACCAACCTTGGGTGTGATACGATAGAGGGATTCTTGCTTGAATCCTAGTGCGTTATTTGATCTGGCTCATACTAGATCACAAGGTTTATGTAGTTCTCCAATTCGCGAAGAACAAGTAAGTTATTCGAATTGATCTATTTAATTACATTAAATAGATAGTTGCTTTAGAGCTGTAAACCTAACGGTCCAAAAGTTTTTAATCAGGTCAATGTTCTACCAAGTTGCTTTTGATTTCCGCCTTAAGCAAAGTGTGGCTAGATGCATAGAAAACCCAACATAGATCATATACATCACGAGAAATACGTATCCTTTTGAAAAAAAAAAATTGATATCAGATTTAAATAAAAATTAATGCATGTGACCAAAAGTCAAAGAATCAACAAGATATATAGTTGGACAAAATTTTAGTTAGTTATGTGGCAAGAAATGCAACAAAATCCAAATGATCTGACCAAGAGATATAGTTAATATACACATATCAACATTTTTCAGATTATGAACATAACATTAATCTGCATAACCAAAAAACCAATGTATTTAACGGGTATCAAACATGATCTCCATAGTTAAACACGTTGCAGTGTGGGACGACGGCAGTAACAACGTTTCCGGTAAGGAACGAAAGGATTCCGGCGGTCTCCTGATCCTCCACAAACACCTCTTGTGGAACCCTAGCTAGCCGCTGCATGAGCACAAGTAATCCCAAATCCAAACAAGACCGAAGAGATCAACAGAGAACCCAGCCCCGTTAAGAATACTACCAGAATGGTTGAAATGATCAAAATCCCTAGGGTTTCACGGTCGTACATGAAAACCGGCTGATGAGGTGGCCGGAAGAGGTAAAGGAACAGCCACGCCGATAAGAGGCAGATAAAGAAGAAGAGAGGGAAAGGGTGGGCGAGGAGGGAAATGGACGGCGATTATAGCGGAGTAGTTTATACGGAAGTAGGAGAAGTTTTTTCTGATGCGAGATGTGATATCTGACAAGTTTTCCGGCCGTGAGAAGGTGGAGCGGTCGCCGACTTCGAACCATGGGCGGTGTTTGGTGGGGGTGGTGGTTGGGACCGTTGGGGTGGGGGTGGTTTGAGGGAGACGTGATGGCCCGCCGGTTGTTTTTGATTTTGTTTTCATTGTCACCGGCGCCATCGCGGGTGGATTTGTACGAGGATGCAAAGGTAATGCAGAGAAATGTCGTTACATTCATTGTTGTTTTCAGTTATTAATTTCCATTTTTTACCCTTGGATTTTTTATGTATGTTCAGAAATAGTCCTTAATTTTATTATTTACCATTAGTCGCGTCTTTCACCTAGACTACACGCCTTTTAGAACTACGGTCTAGGCATATCCTTGAATAAAACCACCACTTGTTCATACAACCCTCGAATGATTATTATTGACAAATCCCTTTTCGGTTAGGGTATAGATATAGGTATCGTTATTGCACAATACATCGTGAATTTGAAATAGATTGAACTAAACTAAGGAAGATATGAATGGTGAATTCTCATTTTTCACCGCAAAGGAAGAGGTGGATGTGGACATAAAAAGCGAACCTGTAATAAGTAGATATGTACTTTAAAGGCTAAAATACCCATTTGACTTCTTTCCATCTTTGAACTGTACTTTTTCTTGTTTGACTACTAATTTTTACACTATTTAATTTAATTTAAATTGTATAAAATATATCACAAAACTCTAAATTACCAACCCAAGAAGTATGATTTGTAAACCACATTTTTTTGATGTATACATTTGATTTTTATCATAACATTAAAATAATGATACAAGAATGAAAATTAGATTATCCAAAGAGGTATGTTTAGGATTGCTTACTAAAATAAATTATACATTTTAAAAATAAATAATTAGACAATTAGTGATTATATAATTCTGAGAAGCAATTTTAGATTTAATTATATTGTCTAGAATCACAATAATAAGATAATAAGTTATTTACGATAAATTTTATTATTTGTTAAAATTTTAATGTTGAAATTGAAATCTCTGTTAAAATAATCGCACATAATAAAGCATGGCCACGTCATGAACGAGGGGGAGGCGCACGTTAGCAAGAACATCAGGAGCAAAGAAAACACTGAGGTGGGCGAAGAAACTGATGAAACAGGGCGGGCATTTCAAAGACGTTTCTTCACCAAAAAATATCTTCAACTATAAAACCTAATTCATCTCCAACCTAGCTTCAGTTTTCTTCCAATTTAATCATCCATCCATCAATCTCTCACATTCTTCCGTCCATGGAATCTGCAGCTGTATTCCGCTCGTTTCACTGTAAGTTCTCCTCCGTAAATGCATCTGTTGAAACTTATTCCCGTGATCCGTAATTTGATTCGATAAATTTGTAATGTTATGAACGTATGATAAATTATAGTGTGTTTTATTAGATTCTGCACAGATCGAGTGAGCTATTACATCGTAGGATTTTCTTTTCACTGATTGAGCTTAATTTGGTACAAATTTGATCTGAAACCCGCGTTTTAGAATTTTAGGTTTTGAATTGATTTAGCTATGTTAGCACATATATGTTCTGCTAGTGCAAATGCTTTGCTCCATGGTTTCATTTAATCTGCAACTTCGTTGATCTTAAAATTGGGAGTGTATATTTGACCTAGGTGGAAATCAAGTAGTAATCACATATATACATGTACTTTTAGGCATTTAGCCTTGTCTGACTTCGTTAAGATAATTTCATCTGCAGAATTTTATAATATTATACGAAGTAATTTAATTATCTTAATCAAATCCTTCCTACAAGTATTATATACTAAAATTGATACATAATCTTATGATTGCAGATTCTGCATTTGAAAAACCTGGGTTGATCTCAACCAAATCTCCCATTTCAATATTTGCTTGTGATCTTGTTTCTTCTCAGAAAAAGCGATCAGTGGCTGTTGTATCATGTGCAAAATCTGAAGTTGCTGTTTTGGATAAGTCCAATGGTAACATCAATTTCTGTGGTTAATACTAATCATCATTCATTAAATCCCATTGATTCTGTTAAAAATGTAAATGTATTTAATAATCATTGAATGTGGCATTTCCATCTGAAGGATCAGTAGAGAAGAAGAATACTTCAACTTTTCCTAATGGCTTTGAAGTGAGTTTATTAAAATATAACCATGATTACTTCAATTTGTATAATATAATTTGCAATTTCTACTTTATTTCGCTTGACCATTTAACTTGAATAAATATCGTGTAATATCAGGAACTTGTCTTAGGTGTCTGTGATGCGACCCAAATTGCTGAGCTTAAAATGAAAGTAATCTCCTCATTCACATCTTTATTTTTTAAAATTTATTGCTTTCAGTTTATAAACTACCCAAGTTTGTATCCAGTTTCATTTATGTCAAATCTGACAAGTAAAATAACATGTTAAATGACGTAATTTTTCTTACATTTTTACAATTCGATAAATTTTACTTTACAGAATACACACTGTTTTACATTATCTTTGTCATCTAGAGTTTTATTTATTTATTATTATTTATTATTTATGTTTTATAGATTGGTGGATTTGAAATGCATCTAAAGAGAAACATTAAATCAGCAGAATCCATCATACATGTTGCTTCACCAATAGAACCACCACCAATCCCTAGCAAACCAATGACCCAATCAGCACCTGCCACCTCAGCATCACCACCACCACCACCAGCAACTTCTCAAAAAACAACCCCGTTTACAAATAGTCTTGCTCAGAAATCAAAGAAATTTGCAGCATTGGAAGCTTCTGGAGCTAATGGATATGTTTTTATTTCTTCTCCAACGGTATAATATTTGTGAATTCATGAATTTATTCAAAAGTTTAATATTTTTTTTAAACTTTATTTGATTATTAGGTTGGAATATTCCGGAAGACCAGGATGCTTAAAGGGAAGCAGCAGCCTATTCTCGTTAAAGAGGTAAATTCAGCGGGTCGGGTAACGGGTTTGGGTTGAATAATCTGTTTATTGTACGGGTCGGGTTAAGGTTGACCTGAAAGATTTTTTGTCTAAATTGTTTTACAAAAAACCATTTAACCTTCTCACTCTTAATTTTTAAGAACTTGATTTTATAAAATTACCCATCTTTTCTAAAAAAAATTAATCAAACAATTTAAATTTACTGAGGGAAAATAAGTAAATGGAGTTGAGTCTTTTTTGGAAATAATTTCTCTAATATATTGATCATTAATTAATTAATTACAAAATACATATTCCATAAATATAACCTTTTAAGAAATTAATTTAAACTAATTTTTAACAATTATGTATAATTAGATACAATATTTTAAATAGTGTAAATTTGCCTAGCATAAGAACTGAAAAACCTGAAAATTTGTAACCGGAAGAAATGAACATTAACAAATTCATTTTCAACTGCCTTACAAATAAAATAAAGTATAATAATTATCTGTTGCTTTGTTCTAGTTTAAATAATGATCTAATTATTTATATTATATGATTCAGGAGGTATTATGCATTAAAAAAAATAGACTGTAGATAATTTCTAACCCGAATCGACCCACTTCATAAGTAGATGGGTCTAAAATAGCCATTTAAATACTAAAAATCTTAAATAGATGCAATTTGTTATAATTCTATAATAAAAAAACAATTTTACACCTTGATTTAGCATATTGGATATTGTTTGTGTTGAGTAAACAGGGTGATCTTGTTAAGGAAGGACAAATCTTATGCTACTTGGACCAGTTTGGCACTCAACTTCCAATCAAGGTGACATTATAATAATAAATAATAATAATAATAATAATAATATGTAATAATGATAATCATCATTTTTATATTAAATCTAATCATCTCTCTATATCCTAAATATGATTATACAGTCGGAGTTAACTGGAGAGGTCATCAAGATCCTCTTTGATGACGGAGGTATGATCTCCAATTAACAACAATTTATTTTGTTTTAAATTATTAATATTTATTTAATTTTGTTTTTTAATGTTTCAAATATGTAATTTTGCAGAGGCAGTTGGGTACGCGGACCCCATATTTGCAGTGTTGCCTTCGTTTCATGATATCAAGTAAAATACCATCCATTTTCAACTAGTTTTGCGGGTATGCATATGCAAAGCCCTTAGGCTTGTGGTTTGTTTTGAATTTTGATTATATAAATCTATTTTGTATTTTTCTCATGTTTTAACTTTAGATTTGCAACGGAAAATATGATCATGAATTTCGACGACTAGAAAATTTGTAAGGTTTATTTGATATGTTATGATCATTTGTTGCCAGACAATTCTGGTGCTTATTACCAAAAAATAATGTTTTGCTGCTATAGCAATTACAAAGCTTAAAACCTCAAAATGATGGTTTTCCCAGTAAACAAAATTTATATAAAAAATGTCTAAATATATGTATTTAGGGATGTTTATAGCTAAGTCGGAACTGGCCTTTGGACATAAAAATCTGACCAAGCCGCAAAAAACTGGCTTTTCAAAAAAAATTGATAAGTAAAATAGACATGAATTTTTTTATATATAGGTTTTCGAACTCAAAAATAAGAAATATAGTTGAATTTTTGATTTATGAAAATTTTCAATTTTTATAGCATTTATTTTTAATTTTGTGGGATATATGCACCATTTAGATAATTATGCATCATAAATATCTAATGAGATTGTCATCTGGTTCAACCAGCCGGCTAATCTAGTCTGACCGGTTCAAACGTATTTAGAATATTGGCCGATTAAGTGCAAAAAATGATTTTTAAAACATTGAAGAAAACAAACCAAAATAATCTATTGACAAATCCAATCAAATCAATAGTATTACGCATTAATATAAATTGTGTTTTAAAAGTTTCCCAATTGAACATAACAGTGAAACACGATAAATACTTACATAAATATGCTCGAAATCATCCCCATCCTTCAAATCCATCTTTTAAATAACAAATTTTGAAGTCATCTTTTACTCTCATCAATTTGTGTATATATAACTGCAGGAACTCTGTTCAATTTACCAACATACAACAAAGCCAACTTGATTACAAGACTTGTAATCAGAAAAAAGAATCGAAAACCAACCGTCATTGGTTCAGTAATTTCCTCGAAGTGGTCGAGTTTCTGGTCGATTTTCTTGACATCCTTTTCACATGCATTAAGTTTTTGGACACATGCTTCAAGTAGATATGATAACGAAAACTCTACTCATAACTTGTAATTTCCTCTCGCAATGCATGATATATACACTTTTCTAACTAAAAATCTAAAATACACATCATTTCATCAAAGAGTAAATCAAACGTCTCATATGCAAGTAAAGTACCACCTGCACCTCAAAATCTATATTAATTGTTAGAATTTGGCTATGTTTGGGAGTGGTACGTGTAGAGATCATTCTAAGATTGAAATATTTTGACTTTATAGGCCCTGTGAGTTGGATAATTCAGACAATCCCACTTGGTTTCCAAAGCACAAGAAACTAGAATGACACATAAATTTGTTATGTTCGTAGTTTCTGGAAGAGATCAATTAGATGTATTTATAAGAACCGCAAGTTAGTTACGACAACGATAATCATACCCAAATCGGTGTGATCCTACTGTGTAGCACAGAGTATCCCTAAGAAATAAATATGCAGTTGAAGATAACATTCAACTTTTTCCCGGGTCCGCCACAGGGGTAGGTAAGATGAAGATAGACGTACCTGGAGGTAGGAAAACTATTTCCAGATAAACCCCGGGTATAAAGTTAGTTAATTCGGTTAAAGATGATTGGCGGGGAAAAACACATGTTCCCAACAAGGGGCTATACCCATTAACCCCACACGTAGTTGTGATGACACTAAAATCACCAACATTAATTACCACAAAAATTCTGATACTAGTAAAAGAAGCATAATATTAAATACTCGGTTTTGCATAATCCCAAAATTTTGACAAAAGTAGTCGTGAATAATTGATGGTTACAAGATCAACCCAAGAGCTCTTAACCAACAACTTAAGGCGAATTAAAGTAGTAACTATAGATAAATTTCGACTATTTAGTCGTTTGTTGTTGAATCTTGTTCCCAATTGCTTGCTTGCTTTTGTAAACCTTTAGGGTTTGTTTGGTAGAGAGAATTGGGGGATGGGAAATGGAATTATCAAATAATTCTCTTGTTTGGTTACGTTGAGAAAAGGAGAGGGGGGAGAATTAACATTTTATATTCTCTAAGATTGATTCTCTTTATATTGAAGAGAAAGGGTGGGAATAGAAAAGTAGGGAATCCAAAAAAAATACGGAGAATTCACCTCCCCATTCGTTCGTTCGTTTTCCCCACATACGCTACACAACAATTTCTTCACAACCCATTCGTACGTATTCATCTTCTTCACTGACGATTTCTTCTCCCCAGTTCTCATCAAGGTATTCGTCTATCTGTCTCTCAATCTCCTTATCTCTGTCTTTCAATCTTGTTATCTACGTCTTACTATATTCATCCTCATGGTTCGATGTCAGCTGCAATTCATGGATTTTTTCAGGTTTTGGAGTAAAATTAAAAAAACCATGAATTGTAAATTTGCAGGTTTTGGAATATTGTTGGTTGTCATCAATGTCGGTGGTGGGTTCTAGTCATGATTTAGGTTTTAGATTTTTTTTGCTAAAACAATGAATTGTAATTTAGGTCAAACTATCATTTTGTTGGTTGGTATTGATGAAACGTAATTAGATTTGGGTTTTCTTAGGTCAAATAGGGACTGGAGTCACTTAATAATCAGGAATTGTATGTTAAGAAATGATGCTAGTTATTCATGTGTTTGTCCTTCATGACTTCTATCTTTTGGTCTATTATTGTAGTGATGTTTTTGAATGTGATCATTAATTTTATTATTGTATTTTTATTATTAATTTATCCATATTTTTATATGTTTTGTGTTCTAGTAAATGATTGTTGTGTAAAAAATATGTGTTTTAATGATAAAGTTGGTACAATTCTCTATTGAATTTTTTATTGCACCAAACAAGAGAAATGATTCTCTCTTATATTTCTATGTTGAAGTCTCTGTGCTACCAAACAGAAGAATCAATTCTCATTCTCCACACCAATTCTCTTTCTCTGCAATTCCATTCTCTGCAATCATTTCTCTACAATTTCATTCTCTGTACCAAACGCACCCCACTTATTATGTTTCTCGTAACCACGACCTTGTTCAATTTCGTATCAACGTCATAGGTTTCAATGTCTGCTCAAAATAGCATAAAATAGATTAATGAGCTCAACTTTATAATCTAAGCTAATTTTTGGAAACGGCAAATGAAATAACAGAAGTCTACTCGCAATTTTTCAGCGTGCACCCCGAGTTCGAGCTCCGCATAAGCGGGCAAACCCAGCCCCCAAAGGGATTTCCAAGGAAAATTCCCCATATGTGCCCGTGCGAGGTATGAGTTAAATTACACAAATGCAACGCTCCCAAAGGGATTCGAACTCACGACCTGCAACCAACATGAGTATAAACCCAGTGCCTCAGACCAGCTAGGCTGGCCATCATTGGCTTTAAATCTAAGCTAATGTAATTCGTAACATAATAGGTTTCAATATTATGTTTAGTGTTCAGTGATTTTAGTGTTACCTATATTATATACTAGGTTATGACCCGTGAAAATCACGGGTTGTTGTAATTTTGCTGAAAGTAAAAATAATAGGAAATAAAAATGAATTGTTAATTTCGTACATATAAGATTAGAAGACATATACTTCGGTGGATTTTAAAAATCGAGTGTAAACATTATATAACTAAATGAAAATTGAAAATTAGACAAGACCATCTGAAAAATGAATAGAAAATTGAATCAACAGCTCTTTTTCCTTTGTACACCTGCCCAAGTGAAGCTGCTACATTTTCAAAACAGAGGTTGACTTTAGGTGGCTATTTTTAAAGCTTCAACAAATCATAAACCATATGCATTAACAAATCATATGTAGGGTATATATTATAAAAGGAAAATGATAATGACAGCCCTTAGGGCTGTCATTAAGAAGGCAAAATACACAAAAGACAAGTCCCTGAATTTTAGGAATATTACTTTTTTAATTAATGTACAAGCTTTTTATGCATGTTAACAAAACCCATTATAAAATGTATGCTGACTATGTGAATGAAAACAGGCACACAATGCTATTTGTAAAATTAGAGCACTAACTGATTTAAATCAATAATGTCAATATATATATATATGATATTGCCCCAAACAATCAAGTGATTCAAATTCTCCTTTACAAACAATCAATTAATTCAATTTCCAATTCTTTCAATTCAAATTGCAATTAACTCAACGTATATTTTATTCTCTTATTTTCTTTTCTGAAGTTCTTCATCTTTCAGGCATACCTTCTTTATAGTTAGTGTTTCTATGTGGTTGGAAGTGGCCTAGATTTAAAGCAAAAGCTTTGCCTCAATCTTATGAATTTCGTCTCATGCAACATACTTACAAAAAGATGAATTTATCATACGATAAAGCGAGAGATAAGAATTTACATTCAATAAGAAAGTAATAATGGTGATTAAAAAAGTATTCTTACAAATATTATGTGGTTAATCAACATATAATACATATATTTATCTGATTTGCCACAAAACATAAATACTTGAGAAAATTAAACCCAAAAAGGCAAATTGAAGGTGTGCCAATAAAGGCTATAACCACAACTTTTCTGTTGTTCAACATCTTGACCCGGACAGTAGATGAGTTTAGGGACCTGCGTATTACACAGATTTTTGCATATAATGCTAACAGGTCTCAATTGGCCCTGAGGCAAGAACTTCATGTTGCTTATTTGCCTGAGCTTCAAATAATTCGATAAACTTGTGATTTGAGTGATTAAAAATGGAGTGATAATAATTAGGGCAAAATATTTTCCTCAATATTTACTCTGTATTGGTCTAGAAAGGCCAGAACATTAAAATCCAAAGGGGATACCATATTTGAAGAAACATAGGAAAATAACTTTACCGGATTGGGTTAGGGTTCAGTGAGAAGAGCACAAAGATCGAAGTGCATGAACTAAAATAAAGCACACAATGCCATTCTTATCACAAACCACAATCGAAAGACATCAAAGATACTGTCTATTGGGACTAACGAATACATTAATGAATCAAGGGACGTGCTATTTTTCAAATGGATATATTCATTTAGTTTTAAAATTTATAACCCGTGATTCGTTGAAACCATATTATTTTTCAAATAACTGAATATCAGCATAATGTAGCAAATATAAGTACACAAGCTTCTTAACCTCCAATGACAGAGATGCAACATTGTTAACAACCTTAAAATCAGTTAAATAACACACATTGAAAAGCGAACTTTTCTGAATTGAAATTGCAGATGAACTAATCATATCTATCTTCTGCAGAAAGTCCATTCATATAGATTGCATAGTTCAAAAGCTAAGGTTTTAACAACTAAAGCTATAGATTGTACATGATTGATGATCTTTTCAATGAATCACGCCCATTGCAGTGGCTGGTGAAAGTGTCATAAAATTATATCACTGTCATGCTTCCTATTTACAACAAACATAATTTGCAAGCCAAAGAAAGTAGAAATATGTATACTTACTCTTGCATTTGAGTTCTTCCAGTGGTGCGGCCTACTCTTAAATATCAAAATCCCCATTCAACCGAAAAAATAAACATGTGTAAGAGATCAATAAGAGCATTTCATCGATGCACCAGCATTTAGCATTTAGAGCATCGAATAGGACTTCTAGGGTTTCTGGTTTTTCATTGGCGTATAAAGGAAGCATGTGAGAAAATATATTGAATGCTGAAATTTTGATATCAAAATAGACCTAAACTCTGGAAATTCATTGAATCTGTCCTAAATAAATTGAATTGATTCCATGTTTAAAGGGACTTTCCTAATTGAAATTAGAATTGCTAAAAGTCTGGAGCATAAAAAAAGCTGGGCGGGAAAATGAAAATATAGGGTCATAAGGGGCTGCCACGTGTATCATTGGAGGTTAAAAAAACCTTCTTCTATTATAGTTATAGATTAAAAATAATTCGGGCCCAGTTCCAATCCGATCCGATTTTAACTTAATCCGTTTTATGATGAATTTTGACCGAATCTGATCAGGTTTGAATTCAATTTGGTTTTTTTAATCCAGTGTAAGCACATCTAAATCCAAGTACCGTTCAAGGCCATTATACCGTAAAAAATATTTTGATGCTAGTTTTGGGGTTAAGCCATGTGCGGTCAAGCTTTCCGTACAGGCCCAGCCTCCCCGGGTCGGTGCTTCCCATTGCATAATACTCCCTGGCCCCTGTTGTCCCAAAATTATTGTCCACATATAAGATTTACACAGTTTAAGAAAAATGTATTCATTATACTATGTAACCAATAGAATTATATATTTTGAGAAATGTAGAAAAAGGAAATATAGAGTTATATATTTAAAGCGGACAATAATTTTTGGAAATATAGGAAAGGAAAGATGGATAATAAAATTGGGATGGAGAGAATATTTTATTTGTGGACATTGACTCAAAAAGGAAATAAAGCTTAAGGTCTACCCATCATTTCTTCACACACTACCTAACTTTAAAGTAAAGAGAAAACGACCTTCAAATAATGCAAGGGGTCTTCTTTTCTTCTCTTGATTAGTTGATACTGCAAATTGCGTAGAAATAATTACTGATTTCATCAACATGAATTAACATTCATTGTCTACAAACACAAAAGCATGGCCACCCAAAGCATCCTTTACAACGAGAATATCCTTTAAACAAAATATATTTTTTTTCTTGACAAATGCAAATATTAAAAATTAGCAATATATGTTAGGAAGTCAAGTAACTTCAATATCTTTTCAAACATTTTGATGATTGTTACACTCGACACGTCATGCTTCAAGATCGTACAAACTGTATTTTCTTTTTGTAGTATAGATTTTTCGATGTATATATGTTGGGTTGTATTTTTCATTTTTTGTTCAATGAAAACGTAGAAACAAAGTATAAAAAAACCTACAAAAAGAAAATGCAATATTGATGATTGCCTTAAATCTAGTAAAATATTCGTAGTGTTCGTCAACTCAAAACATAACAAATTAGTACTTGTTTTCATTATATATAGGGAGATTGTTAGTCTCGAATTATTTGTGTAGATTTAGATTAACAAATATACAAAATATGAGCTAATTTTTATATAACAATTTTATATTGAATGTCAATAATGTCATTAGTTGGATGTTGAAATGCAAAGTGTAATAAAAGGAAAGGAAGAATATAATTGCCTTTTGACATGAAATTGATCTGTATAAATAAAAAATGATTTGTAAGAATCAACTCTCATAGACAACAGGTTGTTCGCTAATGGCCTGTCGCTAGGAAACCAAAAGTGAGCACTAATTTTTTGGTCTATGGTTAGCTTGTGCAAGGTCTAATAACCGAATAGAAAATCGATAAAATGGTTCAAACCTGACCTAGAACGTAATCTATAACGTCTAGATCGAACTGGACCAGTAACCAGAGATAACCATTTTTTTGTGTGGCTTTTTTCCGATTCTTTTTCAATTTTGGATGTGACTAAACCAAACCAAGAATCGGTTTTTCACGAAAATATAAACCGAGAACTGAACTGGTTTAACTTGAGTTAGTCAGATCTAATTTAGCAATTCTAGATGATTCTCGGTACAGTTTATACCAACCTAGAATTGAACTTAAGAGTGAAGGGTACCGTCACGAGCACCCCACTTTCCGCAGGATCAAATTTGCCACATAGGCTCGCCATGACACCGCAAGTTACGTGAGTGACTCCATTCGCCGGATCACTCACGGATGAGAGAGATAATATTTTTTTTTTAAAAGGTATTTTGTGAGTAATGGCTATTTTAGTGGGTCCCAAAGGAGTTTTATTGGTTAGTGATGATAGAGGGGATATTTGGAGGTTTTGAATGTGAAATGTGAAATGATAATGTGGTGCATAGGTGGCGCATAGATGTCATCCGACCCCAAGTCAGCACACCCCTTGCTCTAAGTATAAAGGCCCCTGATTTAAATATTAGGAAAGTTCCAAAAAATCGTACACCAATTAGCAACAATGACTTTTGAATCTTTTTCTTTCTCATGAAATAATACCCAATAATTCTCTTCACCCTTCTCTCTGTCTCCCAGATTAATCAAAATTCAAAAGTAAGTAGAAAGAGAAAAACCCAATAATGGTTACTTGGTTACAAAGGATCGGAAATGCAGTGCGGTATCTGTACGGTCAATGCTGTTCTTCCGAGCCGCAAACCACCATCACCACCGCCGGTGATCAACCACTTGGCTACCACGGCGTTTCTTCATCCACCGTCGGTGTCTCCGCCCTTGCTCAACACCTCTATAACTTTGAAATCACCTCTCTGGTACCCCCAATTTCATCCATCACTTTAATCTTATAAAACAACCCATTTTACGCAGCAATTCGCTACTGATTTGTTAAACCACTGAATTTAGTTGTTTGATTTATAGGTTCCTGAAGGGCTGAGTAACCATGTGATTTCCTCCAGGAAAGCTCAGATCAAGTGGTAAGCTTTCCGGCGATTACTAATTTTAGTATTAACAATTAAAATCGAGATATTTCACTCAATTGGAACAAAATCCATCGCTGTTACACTGAAGTAAGCATTTGGGCCGGATAAACTGAACCCGAAACCAATCCGAAACCGAAAACATGTAATCGGTTCAGTTTTCGGTTTTAAAAATTCATCATTTTTAGTTTCGTTCTATCCGCTTCGGTTCGGTCCTTGGATAGAGATGAACATTTGGGCTAAACTGAACCCAAACCGAACCGTACCAAAACCGAAAACATATACTCAGTTTGGTTTTTGGTTTTGAAAATTCTTCATTTTCAGTTTCGCTTCAATGGGTTCGGTTCGGTTCAGTTCGGCTTCTGGACCCGGGTTTGACTAGCCAGTAGACCTTGAAACAACAGGGTTAAAAGGTTATTTGTGAATGGCTTTGAATCGGCAGTGTGAACAACTTACCGGTATAGTTGAACCAGATTTTGTTTTATTTTTTCTTTTAATCTCATTTTTCAATTAAAATGAATATTTGGTATAATTTTGATTGATTTGGAGCTTTTATTTTATTTTCTACGTTTCGAGGTTTTAGGGACCAATTTTTTAGACGAATGGCAAGTGTTTCATATCATTTTTGATATATTTGGAACTTAAAATTGACAAAAATGTTGGAAAAAATAGTCTGGGATTTTTTGGATTTCTTATAATATTTGCTTTGTATTTTTTTTTGGTTATGCTAAATATTGCCTTTAGGGCGATTGTTAAGAGCTACTAAAGTTGTTTGTGTACAAGTGTTTATGCATAATACTAGATGGTTAGTGATTTTTGGAGGTAGTTTTTTTATGTAATTAATGTACAAAAAATTTAAGCATTCAACTTATTCTTAACCATTGGCCTTAGGCAATGGTTAGCAAGTTCCTTTTGTTTAGTTTTTTTGTTTTTGTTTTTGTTTTTGTTTTTATTTTTGTATTTATGTATCTTGTACATAATTAATTTATCATAAATACTTGATAATGTAACCCGGTTCAATCGGTTCGACTATTTTTAAGCCATCGACCCAATTCAAAACTCAAATTTTTAAATATTAATTACACTAGAAGAGTCAAACTTTTTAAGTCAACTTGCAGCATTATTCTATTTATTTCTTAAAACTCTCGTGACAGGTTAAAACAGAGCTACATGTGATAAGTTATAAAACCTGATAGCTATTTGTATTATCCGTTAGGCTTATGAGTTTATTGAAAAGCCAAAAAGCCATTTATTTAGGTTTCATAAGCTCAACTTGATAAATTCACTTGTTAGAAAGAAAAAAAAAGAACACCTTAACGGAACCGACTTGTTAAAATTGGGTATACTGGACGGGTGCCATGATGGGCAAATCCAACCAAATACTGGAACTAAACTAGCAGGAGGGACTCTCGAAAAAATCAAATCGGTACCACTAATTCGGTACTGGTTTGGCGGTTTGGTATTGTGTTCGTCCCTACTCTTATAATTCACGTACTGCTAGGTTGAGAAAAAGTAATTTTTATGGAACGGAAGTGAAACTTGATTATTATTTAATCCAATCATTTGTCAAACTTAAATGTGTTGATTTTTGACATTTTGAGAAAATGGAATGAAGGTATAGGAAACTATCAAAGGCATGGAGGGAATCAAAACCTCCACCAAACACACCTCAAGAAGCTTCTACACTTGTAATTAACACCTTACACGGACACCAAACACTCGATATCCAGGTTCCTTCACTTCTCTTAACCAAACAATCCGTATAAACCAAATTGCCAAAATAATCGGGTCGGGTGATCAATTTCTATTTTTTAGGGTTTATTGTCATTTTACGGGCTCCCTCTTCCTCATTTGCTAGCTGAAGATGAAGACGAAACACCTTCACTCTCCAAAGGGTTCAAATTCGAATTAAACACACTTCCTGTGAGAACAAATTCAATCGCTCCTACAATTACACACACATTTTTCAATAATTAATTAATTATGTAAATTCAATTGATTAAAAAGGTGGATGCAAGGTCGGTACCAGATGGAGATGGTGTAAATGTGTATGTTAGTGCTTCAGATACTCGGGAATCATCACGTGTTCCTCAAGATGTAATAATGGCGGCTGTTGAACGCCATGAAGCACGTGCTCAGAGAAATTACACACGAGCAGATGCGTTGAACAAACAAATCACAGATGCAGGCTACGGGTAATCAATAACTGTATAACCTGAATTTGGCTAAATAGATATTCTATTATCCTGTGACAAACTTGTCGATTTAATACTAATTCGTTTTCTCACGTTATTTTTATCTAATATCAATATATTGAGGTGAATATATATTTTTAATCCATAAAAATGTCAAACGAAAGTAAGAAAACACCATCAAATTGATGAATCAGAGGCCTAAATCGACCATTTTTTCAAGTTTAGGATATCATGATACACCCTTAATAGTTCAAGGTAGTAGAACACCTAATCAACCAAGTTGAGGGTACTAAAATGTTTTTTTGCCATTGTTTTACTTTTTAAAAACCGTATTACTTGTTGACGTACCAAACCGGTCGATTTAGTACCCTGACTCACTAATTCGTTTTCTCATATGATTTGCTTCTAATATCAGTATATTGAGATGAACATATTTTTTTTAGTCCGTCAAGCGGTCAAACGAAAATAAGTCAAGTAGAATAACACCATCAAATTCATGAGTGGTACTAAATTGACCATTTTGTCAAGTTCAGGTATCACGATACACCTTTAATTGTTCAGGTTAGTAGAAGACGTAGTCAGTCAAATTTAGGGTACTAAGATTTATTTTAACCATTGTTTTACTTTTTAAAAACTGTATAACTTGTTGACACAGGGTGCTACAGGTGGATAATCAGGAAATTCTAGCACGCAAATACCGGATTAGACTAAGGTATTTCAATTTCTCCGTGAAGTGATCCTTAGCAAATACTGTAATGAGTAAAATAATATGTAGGGGAATCGATGCACCTGAAAACGCGCAGCCTTTCGGGAAAGAGGCAAAAGATGAGCTGGTGAAGATAGTTGAGGGAAACAGTTTGAAAATATTAATATTTGATGAAGATCAATATGGACGTTTTGTAGGGGATGTATACTGTAATGGCATCTTTGTACAGGTAATTTATATCAAAGGCCAAAATACATTTTAGTACCCTCAACTTGGTTGACCACCTACTATCCTTGACTATTAAAGGTGCCTTGAACTTGGAAAAATATACTAAAATACATTTTAGTACCATGACTCACTAATTTGGTCTTGAATTTTCATGGCATTTTTATCTTTTTAGTTCGCATAAAGGGGAGTAAATCAGATAAGAAAATATGATGGAATTAATAAGTTAGGGTACTAAATTGACAATTTTTTCAAGTTCATGGTAACATGCACCTTTAATAGTAGAGAACCGGTCAACCAAGTTCCGGGTACTTAATGTATAAATGAAATGCAACTAAATTACGAATTGATTATACAGAAAAGAATGTTGAAAAAAGGACTTGCATGGCACTACGTTGCCTATGACAAACGACCGCAATTAGCAAAGGTGGTTGTTTCATTAGTTATCGTGTTAAGTATGTGATTATGCTAATAGCAATTAATTTAATTTTGTTTGATACTAGTGGGAGAATGATGCAAAAGCCAAGGGAATCGGGTTGTGGGCTTCATCAGATCCCGAAATGCCATGGGAATGGAGGAAGAACCATCGTCATCACAGATATTGAACTCTAAGGGTGTAGCAAAGAACAACTGTTTTGTTTTTATTATCAAACTGTTCAAATAACTTTCTATTCCTAATGTATGTCTTATTTAACAACCTCATTAATAGATGTATGATAGAGGGCCTTGTAAATTGTAATCCATCCCCACTAATATCTTTGTATTAAGCCTACCCTAACCTTTAATCTAATATAAGCTAATCTAGAGAGAAACTAGATAGATTATATGAGATGGATTATGTAAATAAGTTTGACAAATCGTTGCTCATTGAGGTAAGGGGAGGAGGGCCTTTGCCCTCAAAAATCTGACTTATGCCTTGTATTGGATAGATGTAGGGTCGTTGAATAGACCCGGATGGATCCGGACACAAAATACCCGATACCTGATTTCAAAGGATTGATAAGAGTATAGATCCCACAACTGAATCGTTTTACAAAATACAGTTCTGGTTTGGTTTGGGTAAATCACGTACAAGTCCGATTGGAACCGAAATAGTAAATAAAATGGTTTCATGTGTTTGTATCATATGTGTTAGCTCATACATATATAATACTAAAAAGACAAATAGTATTATACTAAAACAAATTTCAAGTACATAGTTAACTCAATTTTGATTTCGAGTCTAAGACCGCAATTATTTTATATATGATGTACAAGGACCTGAAACCCAATTTCACGATAAAAAAAAAATTGGACCAATACATGAACCAATTTTTAGGAATCCGGTTACGATTCGGTACGAGTTTGGATTTCTGGTCTGATTAATGAGAAATGCTTCAAATTGTATTACCGCTTTATATTTATTAATAAGTATAGTTGTACATAATTATGGTTGTCGTGGTCGTCATTGTCGTTATTTACTTATTGTTATTATAATCACAATCATCATCTTTATGTTCACCATCGTCATTAATTTGACCGGCCTTCAAATATAAAGTAGATAATAAAAACAATTTAAATATCATATCAAATAAGTTTAAAAGTGTCATGAGAAACAAAACATAAAATTAGATGCTCAACCGAACAAGGTTACCACATCTTTATTCAATTGTCAAGTATTCGGGTTAAGCATCAGCACCGGCCTCGATAAGTATATAGATAGAAACAAATTATATGAATAAAATGTTTTGTTCAATTTAGAAAGCGAATTAGGCAAGCTTTCAATTGTGCAACAAAAACCTAATTGGTTCTTCAATATATTAAAGCAGGTATTGATGAATAAACTTGCAAAGTGTTTAGCAAATTATGCCCCTCTTACTCCTCTCACTTTCATCAAGAGAGCCTCCATGGTTTATTCAAACCGTACTTCGGTCGTGTACAAAGGGGTCCACTTCAACTGGGCCCAAACATATGACCGATGCTGTCGTCTCGCATACTCTCTCCGCTCGCTTAATGTTGTCAAGAATGATGTTGTAAGTTTTTGGCTTAATTGTTGTCTAATTAACATTATTGTTCAGTGGATTTTGGTGACCATGTGCGATAACTAAGTATAGTCTCTTACATGCAATTTATTTATTTAATTATATATAAAGGAATTTTGCTCCTTGCAAGGATTGAACCCAGTCTGAGAATTTCACACTTTAGGAGACCAACTTTAATCATTAACGTACAAAATATTGGATCGTCCGAAAGTTACAGAATATGGGGAGAAAAAAAAAACTAGAGGCCAAAGATACCCTGCCGGATATGAACGGGAGAGTTTGTTTATGGGGTTTATAGTTGTGTTTATTAGCTCATTTAAGAAACATCATACAAGTCAATTCAATGAAACTTATATAATGAAAACAAATGTTTTACATTTTTACCCTTCACCTAACAATATCCTTATATACCTTGGCTTACACAAATCATTTTATTTTTTAAAAACTTACTAATTTAAGTTACTAATTAATATCTTTGGTTTGAAGTTTCACTACAAGCAAAGTGTGACACAATATTGTCACACAATTAAAAGTATCAATATGTCTAAGTTTTTAACTACGCTTTGTAAAAGTGTAGATAATACTTTATGTTTTTGTATCCCTAGTGATACGTTTTTTTTATTGTGCAAGTAAAAGTGATTGAGCAATTTGTTAATTTTTATTCAAACTAATTTATTGAATTTCAGCAACACTTTTCCTATATGAGAATATTCTTTAATGTTTGATTAATGTATATATTAGGTATCAGTACTGGCACCAAACGTGCCTGCGTTATATGAGATGCATTTCGCAGTCCCGATGGCTGGCGCTGTGCTTAATGCGATGAACACGAGGTTAAATGCTAGAAATGTAGCCAACATTCTCCGCCATTCTGAAGCTAAGGTCTTCTTTGTCGACTACGAGTATGTTCCCGTAGCCACTGAGGGCCTTCAGTTGTTGGTGGCTACGGGTACAAAAGACAACCAACCCCCTTTGCCGTTGGTTGTCGTGATTGATGACATTAATGGGACCCGTACACGTTTTGGTAAATTAGAGTACGAGGAAATGATCGAGGATGGTAATCCTGAGTACCGAGGTGAAGATCTTGAAGATGAATGGGATGCGATTGCGTTGAATTACACATCTGGCACAACCGCTGACCCGAAAGGGGTTGTGATTAGCCATCGGGCCGCTTTTTTAAACACAATGGCCATTATTCAAGGGTCGGAAATGAGTACCGAGCCAGTGTACCTTTGGTCGCTACCTATGTTCCACTGCAACGGGTGGGCTTTCACATGGGCCGTAGCGGCTAGAGGCGGCACAAATGTGTGCATACGCAGCACCACCGCGGATGAAATCTACACAAGTATTTCAAATCACAAGGTAATATATATATTAGCTGGTATCAAAGCTCGTGATTTTGGTTTCATATAATCTGCCGTTGATGTCATTAAATGTATTGAATAGTTGATTTATGTTAATATAGGTAACTCACATGTGTTGTGCACCCGTTGTCTTTAATATCCTATTAGGGGCTAAACCCCGTCGTGAAATAACCTCCCGCGGGGTTATACACATGCTCACTGGCGGATCGCCGCCGCCTGCCGCCATCTTGGAAAAGATGGAAGACCTTGGATTCCACATAACACATGGCTACGGCCTCACTGAAGCCTCCGGAACTGCTTTTATATGCGAGTGGCAATCAAAATGGAATGATCTAACTAGAGATCACCAAGCTCGATTGAAAGCTCGTCAAGGCGTAAGTTTGCTCTCACTCGCCGATGTCGATGTCAAAAACCAAAAAACGATGGAGAGCGTTCCGCGCGACGGGAAAACGATGGGCGAGATCGTACTACGTGGAAGCGGCATCATGAAAGGTTATTTGAAAAACGAGATCGAGAACGCAAAAGCGTTTCAAAATGGATGGTTTTTCACGGGCGATGTTGGAGTTATTCATCGCGATGGATACTTGGAAATTAAGGATAGATCGAAAGATGTCATCATTTCGGGGGGAGAAAACATTAGTAGTGTGGAACTCGAGTCAGTTTTATTCGAACACGGTGACGTACTCGAAGCCGCGGTTGTAGCAATGCCTCATCCACATTGGGGGGAGACCCCTTGTGCTTTTGTTGTCTTGAAAGATACAAAACTTGTAACGGAAACAGAAATATTGGCATATTGCGAGATACATATGCCGAAGTTTATGGTTCCAAAGAAAGTGGAGTTTCTCAAAGAGCTGCCTAAAACAGGAACCGGTAAAGTAGTAAAACACGAGCTCAGAAAACTGGCAAAAACTCTTCAGATATCTTAAGTGATGTAATGTAATCGCTTGTAATATAATTAGCATGGATCTATGGCTTAGAAGAGGTGTACAAGATGTACGTGTATTTGATTGTTTTATAAGTTAAATATTTTATCTATTCAATATTTCAGTTGTATATTTCAAAGTTTATTGAGTAGTTTTTATTGTTAACCTGTGCTCCTCGCTAATATTGCGTTTGACATCATATTAGAAATCCTACAGTTGAAGCGAACGTTTGTGATGAATTAGAAATTAGAAAACCGGAGACTATTTTTTCCTCTTACAAGAAGTTACACTAAGGCCTATCCTAACAGTTGGGCGTCAGTAAACTCATCAGTAGCGTCACATCATCACATTCTTACTGACATGGTCGTGCCGACCCTACCCATCACTACCCATCACTAACACATCTTTTCCACATCATCATTTTTAATTAATAAAAAAACACTACATTAAATAAAATAACATTACATTAATAATAAAAATAAAAAACATTACAATTAAAAAAAATAAATTAAAAAAACATTACGAAAGAAATAAAATTTAACGTTGACGGTAGTTTGGCGGGAGGCTACAAATGTGTTCGATTAAGGCATTACGAAGTTTATGATGCACAACTCGATCACGTATCTCCTTTTCAGTACGCGATTGAGCTGCAACATGTTCACGCCATGTACGTTGTGGGTGATTTGCTGGATTAGCTGTATAGTCTTCTTCAATTGGACAAATTGCGCGGCCGTTATCTTCTGTAATCATGTTGTGCAATATCACACAAGTGCACATGATCCGTCGTATTTTATTCACACTGTATGGTCGTGCCGAATTTTTAATGATTCCCCACCGTCCTTGGAGCACTCCGAAAGCTCGTTCGACATCCTCCCTTGCGGATTCTTGGAACCGCTTGAACTTCATGTTATTTTCTTCAATTGGGCATTTAAACGACTTGACAAGCGTTGCCCATTCCGGATAAATCTCATCAGCTAGATAATAACACTTTGTAAATTGTTCACCCGCAATAGTAAACGGAACTATAGGAGCCCTGTCTTGTCTTAAATCATCAAACAAATCTGATTCATTAAGGACGTTTATGTCGTTTTTCGAACCCGTCGGGCCAAAGTATGCATGCCATATCCACATATCGTACGACACAACACCTTCAAGCATTATTGTTGGACATCCTTGATCACCACGTGTGTATTGGCCTTGTCATGCCGTTGGAAAAATTTTCCAAGGCCAATGCATACAATCAATGCTACCAAGCATTATAGGAAAACCATGTATCTCTTGATGTTTGGCATGTAAACGTTGGACATCATGAGTTGTTGGTTTTCGCAAATACTTAGTCGAGTATAGATGGAATACACATTTACAAAAGTTTTCCAAGCAATCATACGCTTTTTGTTGACCCATGTGTAGGTACTCATCAAACATACCAGCAGCACAACCGTACGCCAATTAACGTATGGCAGAGGTACACTTTTGAAATACATTAAAACTGGGGTAACCCGTAGCGTCTCTCTTTTTGACAGAAATAATCAAAATACGACGGTAGATGACCCTGTGGAAAATAAAAATGTATACCTTGGCATATACGGATAAACAAAGGTTTCGACATACGAAACCGTCTTCGGAAGTAGTCCGGGGGGAAAACGGAATTCTCGTTAAAGTTATCATTCCATAAACGTTGACTAGCACTAATGCGATCTCTTGGTATATATCATCGTGGTGCTCTTGGCATGGTGGAATTCTCAGCTTCTTGTTGATCCAGAAAATCAAGCGTTTCAATAGTTCGGCTCACATCAAAGACGGACGTTGCATTCACATAATCTTGTCAATACTCATCGGCGTCATCGTTTTCCATTTAACGGGAGAAAAATTATGGAAATTAGGAAGAAAGGAAGTATGTGATTGTGAGTTTAAAAGATGAATATGTGATAGTGTGTTTAAAATGATAGAGTATGTGAGTTTTTATAGAGGTTGGGCGTTAATGTATTAATTAATGTATATAAAAAAAAATAAAAATAAATTTGAATTCAAATTTACACGCTCCCCCGGCCCCACCTCCCTCCCACGACGCACACTCGCTTCCGTCCCCACCACGACGCAGATCCAAGGACGCCACCCACGACGCGGCCGTGCCAACAACGTCGTGGGGCGACGGAAAAAAAATGCCCCTGACGTGGCCTACCGACGTGCCATTGGCACCAGTCTAAGGTCTCTCTAAGTTCTCAAACTCGTCACTTTTTCCAGATCAGTGACATAGCACTCTCTTCCTTACTGAAAGACATTGTGAAAGGTTCATGCCAAGAACTCATCACTTTGACACATCATCATTTTTAATTAAACAAAATAATTATTATAATAAATCATTACATTAATTTTTTTAAAAAATTACATAAATTAGGAAAGACATTAGATTAAAAGAGAACAAACTACATTTATTAAGATTTTATATTACTTAAAAAAACTCAAAATTTTAAAAAGAAAATGAAATTCTTTTATTACTATTAAAATCATTAATAAAAAAAATTATAAAAAAAAATACATAACCCAAACCACCCCTTCCGCTCCTTCCGCTGCCTGAATTCCTTCTCCCTCACAGCTCGATACCCCACCTAAGAAACAAACGACGACGAGACTGAAACTCGTCATATATTTCCGACGAGATCCGGCGACGAGTTCTGAAAGACGAGGCGGTGCCAATAGTGTCCTTCAAGTGATGAGTTCCATACCCCCACTGATGAGTTGGGGAAATCCCATTGGCAACGGTTTAATGTTTAGAAAGTTAAATTTGTATTTTATATTAAGGGTATGGATCAATAGAAAAGGGTCCTTATTTGAAGAAGTTGAAGAAGCAATGCATTTTCATAAAATATACATATATGTATACATATACATACATATATGTATATATACATATATATTCGTACCATATATATATATATATATATATATATATATATATATATATGCATATTCATGCCCGATATATATATATATATATATATATATATATATATATATATATATATATATATATATATATATATATATATATATATATATACACACACATATATATACACATGCATTTTACGTAACTTGCATTTTCATTCGGAACTTGCATTTTCATTTACGAAAATGCAAATGCATACCGTATATATATGTGTATATATATACATATATACGGTATAAATATGAACGTATGTATATCTATGGTATGAATATATATATGTATATATACATATATGTATGTATATGTATACATATATGTATATTTTACGAAAATGCATTGCTTTTTCAACTTATTCAAATAAGGATGTTTCTTTATTGATCCTTATTCTTATATTAAATACTTTTATAAAGCGTCCTTATTATAACATAGTTTTGTAAGTTTCACATTTGTAAATATGATTCATTTCATAAATACATATCCTATTTTTTGGGTGCAACACAAGATGCAACTCATAATCAACAAGACAATCCATCAATTAAATATGTACGAAAGTGTGAATGCTAATTCAATGCATAATCCATTGAACACATAGCTTGATTTGAATATTGATAGATTAAGGTGAGGGTTTAAGAGAGAGAGAGAGATCTAGAGAGAAGTAGGAGAGAACACACACTTTCTAAATGATGATTAAGTTAATTGTGAGAAAGGTTACATCATCATGATTAACATCTCCCTTATATACCCTCACCACTAAACTAGGTAATTATCTCTAATTGCATCGATTAAGCTCATAATTATCCTTAATACAATGATTAAGCCCAAAGCTCCCTAGGACTAGACTAAGTACATTAATTAAGCACAAAACTAGTCCTAACAATCTCCCCCTTTTTGTGCTTAATGCACCCCATCCCAGTCTTCATTCTTCGATTTCTTCTGTTGGCCCGTTGTCCTCTTCACACGTACTGAGTAGGTTCATGCTCTTATTTCAAATTCTTGTACTGACTAAATGTTGGTAGAGAGTTGCGTATCTTCGTGGAAAAGTGAACATGATTTGACGTTTACGTATTCTCAGAAATTCTCTGAGTGGCTTGAGAAGTAAATCAGAGTTCTGCCTTTCGCATGAAAATGTTTTTCTGAAGTTCAAGAATATACCATAGCAGAATTTTTGAAGTTTCAGACACCCAAAAGAAATATTTTTCATTGAGTGGGTTGGTGTAATGAAGACTTAAAAGTATTGTTCGGATAAGATTGAATGTTTTGGGAATGGAATATCAGTTGGGAAAGATTTGTTTGGGGTATTAGTTTAGCTAGCTTTTTGTTTTGGATTTTAGTGGTGGAGGTTTTATAGGAATAAGATGATGATGTTTTGGGTTAAGGAAGGAATGATTTGTAATTTTAAGATTTGGATATGTGTGGTTGTTTTGTATTTTGGAAAGAATGATTTAAACGACTAAGTTTCAGATTGAAATGGCTGAGAATTTGTGAGAGAAATTTCTATGAATGTATCGGTTTCTTCTTCTTCACAAATGTAAATCGACGAAATGTAGACCCATAGATAGAGTTGTTTATAGCGGAAGTCTTTCTTGAAGTTGTGGCTTTGTCGATTTGTGATCCTTGATAATTGTTGTTAGGGTAAAATGTTGATAAAGTTTACGCTCCCCCTCAAACAGACAATTATTTCTTCACGGGAGTTGGATTAGACGAATTGATATTTACTCTCCGTTAGATCTTCGGTTTCTTGTTTACTCCCCCTTAACCGGCGCTTATGTCTTTTTAATGTGGAGCAAACTGGGCTAATGTATTGATAATCTCCTAAATATTGTAAGCATTTTTCTTTATAAAAAGAACTTCTGTAATATATTCTCCCCCTCATGATGAACAAGATTTATCTGAATCATCATGTAAAATGTGAAGTTCTGCAAGGTGGAATTAGGAAGAATCTTCGAAGCCCATTGATAAAAATGTGTTGAATAATGATATATTCATATTTTGAATGAATCAATATACATCACATTGTATCATTGAAAACATGACCGATGTTGATTATGTAGAAATATGATCAAATCTTTTATCGTTTAAACTCAATGACGTTCTTGATGACATAAAAGAACAGTCGCGTGTTTATCATCTGATCTCCCGACTGTTGTTGATAATGTTGAAGTACAGTCATCAGATATTTACATCATAATCAAATAGGGTAACATAGATTGCCCGTTAACACGACAGTTACAAAAACTGTGTGACATACGTTCAGTGTTAGCTTTGATGTTAGCACTGGTAGGATTTCCATTCAATCATTGTGAAATATCAACATGTGTGATATCACTATGAATGTTCAGGCTATATCACTATGAATGTTCCGGCTCTGATACCAATTGTGAATGCTAATTCAACGCATAATCCATTGAATCGTAGCTTGATTTGAATATTGATAGATTAAGGTGGGAGTTTTAGAGAGAGAGAGAGAGAGATCTAGAGAGAAGGAGGAGAGAACACACACTTTCTAAATGATAATTAGGTTAATTGTGAGAAAGGTTACATCATCATGATCAACATCTCCCTTATATACCCTCACCACTAAACTAGGTAATTATCTCTAATTACATCGATTAAGTCCATAACTATCTTTAATACAATGATTAAGCTCAAAGCCCCTTAGGACTAGACTAAGTACATTAATTAAGCATAAAACTAATCCTAACAGAAAGTGAAGTATGTTTTAGTTTCTTTGTTGTTGACAACACCCCTCGTTATCAGGAAAAACTAAAAAGTTCTTGCAATGTCACAACTTTGAATTAGATATTTTATCATGATTTTCTTTTTATGTCACATTAAAAAGAACGTAGTAGGAGACTCATAGTCTTTTTTTTTAATATAATAAAAAGAAATATAAGCACCTAGGCCCACACCCCGATAATTAGTAAGCCCGTACAAAGATTCCTGTTCGGTTCGATACGTCCACCTACTAGACTCACCTTTGGCTTTCGTCTCGATAGGTGTAATATTCTACATTTTCTCAAAAGAACATTCATTCATTTCTTTCTTCCCCGTCGACCACGACGACAAAAACGATAAATGTTTAACTTGGCCCGACAACATTTTTATTTGGGCCAAAATATATTTTAATGGCGTGAATTTGGCTGATTATATCATATAATATCCTAAACTATTAAAGGTGCATCATAATATTCTGAATTTGAAATACTGCTCGATTTATTACCCTAACTCACTAATTTGGTCTTATTTTCTCACGTGTTTTGCTTCTAATATCAATATTTCTAGATGAACATTTATTTTTTAGTTCGTCAAAAGCTCCAACGAAAATAAGTCAAGTAAAAAAACACAATGAAATTGCTGATTCAAGGTTCTAAATCGACCATTATGCCAAGTTCATGGTATTATGCTGCATTTTTAATAGTGCAGGGTAGTAAGAAACATAGTCAGTCAAATTCAGGATACTAAAATGTAATTTAATGTTTTACTTAATATTTTTTGTACTCACACATTATAAATACAGTCATACACAAATACAAAACAATAACAACACCTTTTTTTTTACGAGTCTCATCTCTTGGTCACTATCTCATTAGCCCATTACCGACTTATCAACCGATGGCAACGAACCGGCGGTCCTGTGCCACAAGCTTCTTTAAACCAATGCCCACCGACGCGAAACCAAAGCAATGGTTAACACGGGTCTTAAAAAATTGATGTGATGCCCTACACCTAGCTGACTGCAACTTGTCTAGAATCTTTTTCTTTCTGTTGAATTACCCGAATAATTCTCATTTACTGATTTTACACCCTTCCTTCATCTCTCTTTTAACATTATAAAATTGATATATTTCAATATTTGTACTCCAAAAGAAAGAAATAAAGGTTAAAAAATGGGAAATGCACTGAGGCTTTTGTATGGCCAAGGCTGTTCTCCCGAGCCACCAACCACCACCAAAACTGGTGGTGTCGCCGGTGATCAACCACTTGACCACCATGGTGTTTCTTTATCCACCGGTGTCTCCACCCTTGCCCACCACCTTGATCACATTGAAATCACCTCGCAGGTACCACCGTTACATTAATTTTCCCAATATAATTCAGTAATGACTCTTTGTTACCAATTTTTAAATATATTTTTGCAATTTATAGGTTCCAGAAGTGGTTTCATCAGAGACAGCCCAGTCCAACTGGTAAGTTTTTTAATAGTTACTAACTTTAGACGAGTTAACTTTCTTTAAAAAATTGGAAGATTGGAAAAGAACGTATTAAAAGTGATCGTATAAAAATTAAAAACTAAAAAAATGCCGTTTAATTAATTTTTATTTTACATGCAAAATGACTCCAATCCTGAAATTATGACACTTCATTTTTTGTCAAACCTAAAGTTAAAACCGTGACATATCTCTGCAAACAATACACCATCACTTGATATCTTTGGGCTCCACACAATATTAATTTTTTTTGAACGGCTAGTTAGTAAGTTAGTGGTTCGAGTCTAGGCAGTGACATCCACAAGGGACAGTATGTCTTCCCTCAAACCTTCCACCAATTTGTCCACGACGGGACTTGAACCCATGACCTTAGTAATAGGCAACACCTTAAATCCTTTTTTAATACCACTAGGCTACAAGCCTTGAATTCCACATAATATTAATCCTCACATAAAATCCCACTTTTATTGAATATCAAACGCACTTTCTTGTCCTCTTTCACTTCGTGAATACGAAGGCCGGAACACATGCATGTGACAACCGAAGGCTCCGTGAAGACGATGTCAGTTTACGGAAGGCCAACTGACGACTTCATTGGCAATGATTATTTATTATATTTTCCCGTTCTTTCCTTTTCTTCAAAATAATACTCGAGGTCACAATACTCGTGATTTTAAAATTCATAACAACTTTCGTTAAGTGTTAAAGCTTGACTTTTCAAAATCACACTTGTGCTCTGTTTAGAAAATAACGGGAAGGACTAGCTTTGACTTTTCAAATATAGTATAGCAAAAAGCCAAGGGGTAGAGCGGAAACACTACAAATTGAATGTGAAGAAACTTGGCAAGTTTTAAGTACGACGTTTTTAAAGTAAAAAAAAAAAAAATCTTTTTTTTCATTGCATATTCGCATGTGATTTCCTTGCTTTTAGTTTTTCTTCCAACACTTTTATGAAATGAAAATGAAGGTATAGGAAACTATCAAAGGCCAGGGAATCAAAAACTCTCCCAAACACACCTGAAGAAGCTTCTAGACTTATAATTCACGCCTTACAAGGACACCAAACACTCCATACTGAGGTACCTTTTCTAAGCCACACAATTCATATAAAGTAATAAGTTGTTCAAATAGCTTGGGTAATGAGTCAGAACAATAATTCGTTTTAACGCTTCAAACTAAGATGGTTGATCCATAATTCGTTGTGTCCAATTTTGTAACTACGTTTTATGTTGCCGGAAAAAATATGAAATTATAATTTAGGGATAATTTCACATAATAATAATAAGGAAAATGATAATGACAGCCCTTAGGGCTGTCATTAAGAAGACAAACCCCCTGAATTTTAGGAATATTACATTTTTAATCAATATACAAGCTTTTTATGCATGTTAGTGACAACTTTAAGAGCTGTCATTAGCAAAACCCTAATAATAATAATAATAATAATAATAATAATAATAATAATAATAATAATAATAATAATTAAGTTTCAGAATTGTTCCATTATCACTCAAACTTTAAGTTCACTTTATAATAGTAACTAAGTTTCAAAAGCGTTTTAATTATTTGAAATTTATCTATGATTACAAGTTACCAGGTCACTTTAATTTTATCTCACTAAAAAGGCCATTAATAATTAAAAAAACACATTAAAACGAAAATATATTACTTTCAAAAGGAATATAAAATCTAATACATATAAAAACTAAAATAAAACGTCTCTCAACCTCACGTTCTACTTTCAACACCATTACTATCATCATCATCATCATCATCATCATCATCATCATCATCATCATCATCATCATCTTCTTCTTCTTCTTCTTCTTCTTGTATTATTTCATTACGACTCCAATCTTCAAAAGAATTAATGTCTCACTTATCATCACTATCGTAACATAGAAAAGTCGTTAAAGAGTTGTGGATCTTTTTGTTCAAAGTATCAATATGATTATCTTCCTCCTTTTATGATTGATAACTATGTTCACCTTTCAAAGCTATCGTCATTAGTGGGCTTTTTTAGTGGATAAATAAATTAAATTAAATTAATAAATGAGTTATTATTATTATTAAATGGCTTTTTTAGTGGAATAAAATTAAAGTGATTTGGAAACTTATAATCATAGGTAAATTTCACATAATTGCAACACTTTTAAAACTTGGTTACTATTTAGTAAAATTAACCCAATTTAATTTATATATATTTGCTTAAGCGAATGTAAAGAGATTGTATGGTCAAAAATACACTTGGTGTGACTGGCAACTCATTTAATTAGGGGGTGTTAAAAAATATCCAATATCCAAATTCCAGGTATTCGATATATCCGAATCTTGGATATCGGATCCAAATAGTGTTTTTAAGATTTTCAGATATCCGATATGCGATAAATTACCCGAAAGTATCCGGATTTTTTTGTTAATAAATTGTTTCTTTCGAATTTTTTTAATAATTTGTTTTTTTTTTTGATAGCGAATATCCGGATTTCGGATATCCAGATACCGGATTCAGATAGTAAAATCACTATCCGAAAATCCAAATATCTGAAATTCTGATATCCGGATATTTGAAAATCCGAAGATTCGGTTTAAAATACCCAAGTTTTCTTTTTAACTTTTTGAATTAAAACGGTCTATTTGACGTGTTTGAGATAACAATAACCCATATTGCCCAATTCATACGTAAATAGTTAAAATTGACAATTGTGTCAATTACTTTGAGTACTTGATACAACTAACGTGGGTGATTTATCTCTGTTTCTAAAGGGTTTATTATCATTTTACGGGCTACCTCTTCCTCGTTCGCTAGTTGAGAATGAGACACCACCAGTTTCCAAAGGGTTCAAGTTCGAATTACACACACTTCCTGTGAGAACAACTCCCTCCAACACTAACACTAACTAACTAGGGGGTGCCAAAAGGGTCAACCCAACCCGTCCAAAACCCGAACCCGATTATGTTATTCGGGTTGGATCTATTCGGGTCTTATGTTGATATTGGATTTTTTAACCTGACCTGACCAGACCAACCTGATTCTTTATTAGGTCGGTCTCGGTTTATGATTACTTACCTTTATCAGATTTTGGGTTGACCCGATTGAAGTTTAAAGTTTTTTTCTTTAAAATTTAATTTTTTTTACCATTAATCAATGAAATAGCACATTAATAATTATAATTATTTAATAAAAATCAATTAACAAATATAATTGTTTAATCAAACCAATAAACTTCAATATATTACATATATTTTAAAATTATTACCTAAAAATCCTAATTTAGGTGTAACCTGGCCAACGCGATCCCTTATCGGGTCAGATTTCGGGTTAGAATATTTTACCTTAAACCTGGCGGGCTGACGGGCCTGACCGGTTATCCTGATGGACACCCCTAACACTAACACACATTTACGTTACCATTTCTTACAAACTCGATTTCTTAGTAATTTTGCAAATTCATTTGATTAAAAAAAAGGTGAATGCGAGGGCAGTAGGAGATGGTGATGGAGTAACGGTCTATGTGCGCACCTCAGAAATTCAGGAATCATCGTGTGTTCTTCAAGAGGTAATAATGGCGGATTTTGAACGCAATAAAGCACGCGCTAAGAGGAACTACAAAAAGGCAGATGCATTGCACAAACAAATCATAGATGCAGGCTACGGGTAGTTAATTGCTGGTTTATATGTCATACTCGTAACATTTTAGTTTTTTAAATTTTCTGTGACCCGCATCACTTGTTGACATAGGGTACTGTATATCGACAATGAAGAAATTCTAGCACGCAAGTACCGGATACGAATAAGGTATTTCAAATGGATTTTTGCCTAAAACTTTTACATTTGTTTATGTCAAGTTATTGAACAAAATAATATGGAAGTTTATGTGAAACAAAACAGGGGAATAGATGCACCTAAAAACCCAATGCCTTATGGTAAAGAGGCAAAGGATGAGCTGGAGAATATACTTATTGGCAATCCTTTGAAAATTTTGGTCTTTAATGAAGATTGTTATGGACGTTTTGTTGGGGATGTCTATTGTAATGGCATCTTTGTACAGGTAACTTAAATGGATAATGCATAAGGAGGTTAAGTATTAATTTTGTTCATTTAGGTAATCAAAGTATTAAAACAGCTTCCAGTGTCACTTATGCCAAATTTGGCGAAATAAATGTTGAATGCTGGTTTTTGTCAATTATTTTAAATATGACATTTTTTGGGTTGTCTAATTCATGCCCTAATGACATGTAATAAGACAATTAAGTTAATCAAAAGCTGGCATGTATATTGAAAATGCATTTCAAACATGTCAAAAATAGAGTTTATAAATAGGAATAAATGTATTTTTAAGTATGAATTGCCTATTTTAGTTTATTTAATAGGGAGTGATTTTCATACCACAACTTTTAATTCATCTACAACAACTGTTGCTTGACATGCTTATACAATTAACTGTAAAACTTATACAGTGTGATATAAGAAGTAAAAGTTGTGATATATAAATGAATTCCCTTATTTAATGGTACTTATATCATGCTTTTAGTACTTAAGTTAGACAAACTATGTTTTATGTATACTTTTAATTATAGAAAAAGTAACTCACAACAATTTTGTATTTCCAGAAATTTAATGTTATGTTCAAGGTTCTAGAAAGCGTAAGGCGTGGCGTGGCGGCACCATCAAGCCTCAGCTAAGACGAGCCATGGCGGGCCATGACGTTTTTCAAAGCGTAATTTAAGGCGGCACATTTTTTATATAATTTATATATACGTATATTAAATTAAATTTTTTTTTATAGATTTATTGATTTATATAACAATTCATATATAAAGCTCATAAAAAATATTACATCTAAATTTATAATTATATATTTTACCATTTTTTTTAAAAAAATTCATTTTTCACGGCTGCCTTCAAAAAAACTCGACATAAGACACGCCTTATCACGCCTTATGTCACACCACGCCTAGCCCAGCCGCCATGGTCTGTTTCGTAACGTCGACGCCGCGCCTCACGCCTTGACGACGTCTTGGCGCCGCCATGATGCGTTTTTTAGAACCTTGGTTATGTTTGTCATCCAAACATATTATTTGTCAAATCTGGTACAAACAAAACTCAGTATATGATTGTGTGACGTTCATAAACAATACTTTCTCCGATTTAGAATTAGTGATACACTTTTCATATTTGGGTGTATCAAAATAAGTGATACACTTTGAAAACTTATCTTATTTGGTAAAAAGTAGTGGGACCCACACCCACTAACTATCTACTTTAATAAAGTAAAATGATATTTTTACCCTTACTTTTACTTTTAAACATCATTAACCTCACTTTATTTAAAATTTGTGGGACCTATTACCCACTAACTATCCAATTAATCTAATATAATTATCATTATCATATTTTGCCTCAGTACCCGTGAAACTAACAATGTATCACTTATTTTAAATCGGAGGAAGTATTAAATTTTTGGGTGGGCCTCCTTATATATTATCCTTAATTTAAATGTTGTGATAGTGTCATTTACCTAGCAACAAAGGTAATGAAACAAAATGCAACTAATACACGTAACTGTACGTATAACACAGGAATCAATGCTGAAGAAGGGGCTTGCATGGCACTTCACTGCCTATGACAAACGGAAACAATTAGCAGAGGTGATTGATTCATTGATTAATTAATTACATACTATTATTTTTTATTTTTGGGTTGTGAAATGGTTGAATTTGGTTTGATAACAGTGGGAGAAAGAAGCGAGAGCTGAGAGAGTCGGGTTGTGGGTTTCATCGGATCCGGAAAAGCCGTGGGAATGGAGGAAGAACCATCCGCAACACGGATATTAAAATGGGTGTAAGAAAGGACAACTATCTTCGTAATCGAACTGTTAAAATCACTTTAGGGTTCTAATGTATGTCATCATAACAACCTCCTAAACAAAAAAAGATGGTTATAATTTATAAACGCTAATTCTTTTGAAAAACATATTTCTTGAGCAAAAAGTTCGAAGGACCACACCCTCCCCTTCCTTCATTGACGAGACCCGAAAACGTCTCAGCTAGGGATGGAATCGGGTCCAGAACCGACCCGGATGGACCCGGCCCCGAAATACCCGAGATAAATTGGGTATAGACCCGATTGGAACCGAAATAGTAATTGGAACCGATTTTGGGTGTTTTTATCATATTTATTAGTTAATACATGTAATATTCTAATGATTTACAAATAACAATTGTGTAATAATTAATATGAACCAAATACTAATAATAGTATTATACCATAACAAATTCCAAGTATATAATTAATTAATTTCTGTTCCGGGTCTTAGACCCGATTTGTTCAATACCCGATCTACCCGGATCCGATTTACCCGAACCCCGAAAGACCCGATACACGATTTCACGAAAATATTGGAACCGATACCCGAACCGATTTTTGCTAATCCGGTTCCAAACGGTTAGGTTCTGGTTCGGTACGGGTACAAGTTCGATTTTTCGGTTCTATATCCCATCCCTAATCTCAGCCGTTTGTCCCATGTACTCCATGTGGGTCGAACACACAACTTAAATGACGTTTTTTCTTATTTTGAAGAACCAACTACCATAAACATTAACCATTTGCGTTGATGGACTCTTGATATACACCTATTATACCATGGGGGCATTAGTGCATCTCAAATGATAGATTTTTTAAAAGTTTATTACTATTTTTTTAACAGCAAAAGGAGGCAGGATCGAGCTTCAGCATTGCCATCACCCTCCGAAGACCCCCACGAAACTTTTATTAAACAAAAAAAAAACACGAAAGCTAGCAAGATACTAGCAATTACAATAAAGGTTTTTTTAACCAATCAACCCAAAAAATCACACATTTTGGATTTCTTTGAGTTAACCATAAAAACACATACAATACAATAAAATCAAAGACATCACTTTTCCGAAGACTACCATGATCAAAGAGAACCGAGTTTCTAAAACGCCAAATCAACCAACAAGATGTGATCCCGATCACCCTTAACTTCAATCTTCTTTCTTTTGACGTCGCAACATCTTCGCAATATAACCACCAATCAATGAAAGAATTACCATCAAATGATTGTATTTCGCACCACCGACATATCAAACTCCAAACTTGTTTTGCCATAATGCAATTAAAAAACAAATGTTGCATTGTTTCTGTTAGTCCCGTAATAAGTGAAATTTAACACTTATACGCTTTCACTGACCAATTTAAATTTTATGGAGACACTTAACACTTTTTAAACTTTTCTTTATTAATCAATAATGAAACAATAAAGATGCAAGCAGTTTGCGGAATAGCTAAGAACAAATCCTAACTAAACTGCTTGCATGTGATAGACAACAACAGATCTAAGACAAGTTTATGATCAACAAATGATCAAGCACAAGACCAGACACTTTTCTTATACAGATTCAATTCTCGAATCAGATAACTAGAGTTAACTGGTGGTTTACACTCTGCTCAAAGGTATAATGTTCTGGAGTAACTTCAGCAGCGTGTAACCTTGTTGGGTGCACGCAGGAATTGATCACTCAAGTCTTCAATTTATAGCATTGGGAAAGGTAGAGCCAAATGAATGATCGATCGATTCCACGTGTAAGAATTCCGTTGGTGCAGAGGATATTTCATGGGACGAGCACGACTAACGGAATTCTGACAGTACTTTCTGTCGTCTTGTGATCGCCGATATCTTCTAGAAGATTTGCAAGATATTCTCATAATCAGCGATGCACAAACTTGTGCTTTACTTGTATCTTTCTGTGACACTGAAACTTCCAGCCAATGTACACTTTTGGCAGCCATGAGTCTTCGGATACCCGTGCTTCTTCAGATGGCCTTTAGCTTCAGTGACCTTCACTAAGAGTTTTTCGTAGAGAAGTATTGTTCAACGGTTCAGCGTTTTGTCCAATGCGATGAACTTATTACACTATCTGATCTGTTAACCAGTATCTGATTCCGCACAGGGAACTGATTGTTGTTTCAGATAGTGACCAGATAGTGCAACTGGGTTACTGAAATCCGAACTGATCAGATTAAATTACCCACAATCTGAGGAACTAATCCTCATATTGTCTTGTAACTATTTGCCTTTATGTCTTCATTAAATCTCTTCAGTGGGGGATGCTTTTCAGCGTCCCAACAATCTCCCCTTATTTGATGTAGACAAATAGTTAGGCAACTCCCCGCTGAATATGTGAAGGTTTTATATTTAACCTTGAGTATTTTTCACAATTAAGAGGGTCTTCGACATACCTAGAAAACATTACAATATATGGTGATCTGATAGAATCTGATCACACTACAGTTCATAACTCATATTTTCTTTTTGAGTTTTTCTAAGTATCTAGCAAGCAAATAAACTCAGGTATGTCAAAATCATCATCATTGATTGATGATGTTCATTCATAACGACCAAGCAAAAATAAAAGAGTTAACTGTTTTGTAGCATGCGGAAAAATAAAATTGTTTTAAGTTACAGACAGTTGGTTTTAAATTAGAAAACATCATCCAATAGCATCATCCGAGGACAACCTTCACTCCTTTCTCCTTTTCTGACTCCCAAGCCCAAATACCCGTTCTTCTTCTTCTTTGGCTCTCTGCAACTCTGCTTCAAACGCCTCAATTGCTCTTGCTAACATCCTTGCTTTCTCCTCGATCGGGACACCTAGTCCTTTTCTTTTCTTGATTTTAGTTTTAGGAGGAGCACATGACTCTTTCCTTTATCAAGGGAGGATGGATGGGCATCTGATTTGGGAACAAGATGAATGTTCTCTCCAAGGGAGACATACATACGGACAATTTTCTTTGGAACGATTAAGATGCCTGATTGAACGGTTGGAGTTTTGGAGAACCCTTTCACAACTTTATCAATGAGAGGGGTTAAGTGAACTCTCTCATCCTCACTATCTGAATAGGAGACAAGCTTCTTGGACATTGATTCTCCCGCTCTCCCCTTTTCATTCCTTTGATGAGAAGCTCCGGCCGGTTTACAAGTAGCCTTCTCCGGAGCTCCTTGCTGAGGCGCTGTTTTCTCCCCTTGAAAATGTGGAGGAGATAGGGCGCTGACAGAGACATTCGCGTGCACAGTAGGGGACTCAGCAGCACGATCATTAACCAATTGGGTAAGGATATCAAACCTGGAAGGAAGTGCAGTTACTGATTCAAGTAAGGCAATCTGATTGTCACCGATATTTTTGACAGCAGACTCAAGTGCATCGATCTTATCAGAGTGGTCAGAAACGGTATCGTAGGTAGTCTGCAGGTTCTTTGTCAAAATAGCCTGATATTTGTTCAGAGCCGTGTGTGTTTTGTTGAGTTCCCGGATGTTTGCATTGATGGTTCCGCAATAGCTCATGAGAGTACCACAACGTCTGAAGGTTTTGAGAACTGTCGTCTTTTTACGTCTCCGGGAGCTTTCAGGAATGTCAGTGGGAGTTGAGCTTGGAACTTTTGGAGAAGTTGTTGCGGGTGTTTCAACGGATCATTCAGGAGAATTTCTTGCATCAACTGGAGATTTTTGAAATGTTGGTTGAAGAGATTTAGAAGCTTCATCGTTTTGTGGGGTTTCATCCATGTGGTTATCACTTTCTTTCAAATCCAGGGGATCAGCGATCGACCAACCTTTGCCGGACCCGGTCATAGGTAGACGAGTCCTGGTTGTTGAGTTTCTGAACGAGTAACGTTGTGTTTTTGGAGTTTGATGTAGGGATCGATCTGAGGTTGTCTTATGTGGTGGAAAGTGGTGGTCAGAGGATGAGTGTGAGTTCATTTTTGTGTCCGTAGAGCGGTGGGAGCCATTTGGTTCGGAATCGGAAGGGTGGGTGTGCGAGGCACTGTTGACTGAACCCGATGCCTCCTCTCGAGGAGGACTGGGCGGAGGAGAACTAAGAAACATTACCATACCTGGAGGAAGATTGGGAGCCTCCTCTTTTTCTTGACTGGGGAAGTTTGAGTCACCTACGACACCTAATTTGAAATGGGGCCCAACGTTTGCATAGAAAACCGCCTCCCCCAGAGATTGTAAGAAGACCATACAGAGAAAACAAGGAAATGGTACCAGACTATCTCTTTTTGGATCAGAAACCTTTTGATAAAGTTGTAAGAAGACACGAGATGCATAACCAATCCTTGTATCTGAAAATAGGGCTGCTCCTAAGATAAAAGCATGTTCAGATGCTGCATCAAATCCCCCTATTTTGCAGGTTAGACATTGGGAGACCGTCATGAAAGATGCAGGCCACAAGGGGCCCATTTTAGTTCGCAATACGCCTTTTGTTACCGACCCGCGATATTTTATGTATGGAAGAACAAGAGCCCTGGCTTCGTCAATTTCAGGAAGATCGTCAAAATCTTGATCCGGCTCAAGATAATCCATTTTCGTGGTTGTTCGGAAAAGTTCAAGATCGAAGGATACTCGATGACGTCCTTGCAGAATTGTGCCGGAGATGGAAGCTTTCCCATTTTCATATGAAGTCGTGCACGTGTATCAGAACTCAAGGAGCATGCGTTTAGATAACGGAACGTCATAATGAAGAGCTTCCTTGAGAGGGTGGTTGCGGAAGAAGCTGACCAGTGCTTGAAACTTTGGTTTTAATTGACCTCTGGGATTTAGATTGCAGCGAGAGTTGTTATTGATGTAGTACAGATATGTGTAGTGGCAATGAACTGCGGGAGCGGGTTTGATTGGTGCTGGTAAAGATACATTGAATGGAATTCTAGAGGAGGATGCATGAAGAAGATGATGAATAGAGAGATGGGATGAAGAAAGAAGATTTGAGAGAAAGTTTGGAAAGAATGAGACGGAATAGTGAACGGAGTGTGTATCAGAATGGAGGAAGGGTGCGATCAATGGTTGAATGTGAATCGATGCATGATCTAACGATTGGGGTGAGTGTAGAGTAAGCGTGATGATAGAAACTTTTGGTAAGTATGAACTTGTTGCTTCCTCTTTCTTAGACTCGATCTTTGCTTTTTGCTTCATCTTTTCCGGTTCATCTTTCTTTACTATCTTTTCCACTAACACCTCTTCTTCATTGTCCGGTGTTTCATCTTATATTAAAACCTGTTCATCAAAACCATTAACATTAGTTAAAACTAATGGAGAACTTACCTATTTACCACTTCGTGTGGTGATAGCTTTTAGATCTCTTGTGTTGTTAAATTCTCCTTTTGGATTTGCTTGAATGGAAGGAGGTAGATTGCCTTGTGGTCTATCATGTAAGGCTTGTGCTGTTAGGTCACAACAACCCTGAATTACTTGTATAATTGATATTATAATTACACTTAAGACAATTAAAGTGATGAACACGATATTAGAGTCAAATGTGTAATTCCACTAAGTGTGGTATGCTGCGGAATAGCAATACCACTTGATCAATTACAAAAGATATGAACGTGTAAAGTAAATTGGTAAGTACTCCTTTACCAAGTGATCTCTATTTATATTGATATAGAGATCTTACAAAATGGGCAAAGGAGTAATGGAAGGACTGGTCAAGGAAAGTGACTAAGATCAAGGGATTTGATCTTAGTCAATTACATTCGGGAATGTAACTCAGTCCTTCCACTCAGTATTGGATTTCCAATACCGAGTTCCAATACTGAGCGGCCAATACTGCCTACTCAGTATAGGACCCATACTTAGCTAATTTCTACAAACTATTCTAAGCTAGTCTAGGTTGTCTTGTTATCTTAAGATCCTAAAGGGGTAAGGATTTTTTCCTTAACAATCTCCCCCTTTCTAATGATAACAAGACAATATTACAAAGAGAATTTAAATACAAAACAAAAATAAGAAGATAGCAGAATCTTCTTCTTCATCAAAACAGCTAAGTCTTCTTCTTCATCTGCTGTTGATTGATTCATGGTCATAGAAGACCTTTTGCTTGATATGGATGAACTCTTCTCTATTCTTCAGTTCATCCTGTCTGTTGTTAAGCACATCAACAATCTTCTTTCTGAACGAAGAGTCCTCCTTCTTGGTTATCATCCATTTCAGTCCAATAAGATGACTGATAGGGGCTTTTGGCAGATCTGCTTCAGTGATAATGCACTCCCTATCCTCTGGGTCAGTGTACATATATCCAGAGGTTGGATATATGGTGCTCTTTTGATCCCGAAATACAAGGTTAGGAGGTACGGGTATGTGTTAATATATATGAATGTGTCAAGGCATTCAGGTTTATTATTCTTGTAAGCTTCAGTCATCACACTGAGTGCCCTGTAATCCCCTTGATATAATATGCATTTCTCAAAGCATACTATAGCAACATCCCATGATTCATCTAACATTACTTGGGCTTCAGAAGATCTTGATGGCAACTCCTTTATCAGTCTGGTAATCTTGATCCAGTCTTGGAGTCCCATATTCTGGATATCATGAAGGAAGATCTTCATGGGAGGACTGACTGGTCCGGTGCAGATTGCAACTATGGACCTATCAACAGTTTTGACTTTGATTTTGTTATTATCAATGTTTAGCCGGTGTATGTCCCTCACACTGAGAAATGTTCTGTTTCTCAGCATACCCATTCTGTTCTCCCTATACATTGTTCTTTGAGCCACTATGTTCCAATAGTGTTGTAGAAGATCATCTCCTTTTCTTCTTATTCTGTGAGATGTTGATGGAACATTAGCCTCAGTATCAGTATCTGGATCTTCTTCCTTGATGGGAAAGAACTTTTGTGCCTCATCCTCAATCTCTTGAGCAGTCATTCTGGAAACTTCCTCAGTATCACGAACAGATCTTCTAGGTCTGGTGATTAAAGGAGCTGGATCAGATTCCTCACTTGATTCAGAGGACATGACTACCCTTGTCATTCTTCCAGTTATTAGCCTTCTAGGAGGCCTAGAAGCCACTTCAACATGAGGAGAGTGTGGTTGTTTCGGAGGCTCTTCATCATCGGAGGATTATGATGAAGAGCTTTCTTGATCAGCCATATCCAGTGCAAATTTAAGAAAGTTCTGAGAAGGCACTGAATTTGGTTCTTCATCTTCATCATCAGCAATAGGCCAGACAAAAGGCCTATAGATAATGATCTGCAAGTTGTTTTCCTCTTGAGCAGGAGACTCAGTATCAACTTGCTGAGGTTGGTCAGTCTCCCCTGAGAAGATGGCTCAGATGGTTCTTCAAGTTGTTGCAGGACAGACCTCCCTCTTTGTCTTCTTCTCTCATACTGGAACCAAAGAGGTTCAGTATGAGTGATTTGCTGATGTTGTTGTTGTTATTGTGGAGGTTGATCTTGATTTAACTTTCTTCTTTTCTCCCCCAAGCAGATGGCTCAGGGTTGATCAACCTCACCTTCTCTTTCTTTCTTCTCCCCCTTATTGTTATCATTGGATGGGGAAGGAAGAGGTTCAGTATCACCACCTATGTCCCCTTATGGATCATCTTGAGTAGGGGAGGGCATAAGTTCGGTGTCAGCATCAGTATCACCCTCAGGATCAGCATTGGAGGGTGATTTTCTTGGCTTAGTATCATCCCCACCTTCATATTCATTGTTTCCACCTTGTTGAGATTATGGAGTTGGTGGAGGTTGATGTTGCTGTTGGAGTAGTGCCCCTGACTGTTTTAGTGTGTCAATTTCACTACTCATGGTGTTCATTCTGGCTAGAATGTTGTTCTGAGTGTTCTGCATTGCCAGAATCTGCTGCATGATTGTTTGCAGAGTCACATGTTCTTCTTGAGCCTGAGATGCTTGAATACCCTGCACAGATGGTGCTAAAGAAACAAAAAAGGAAAACTGGTTAGTAAGAAAGGTTTATCAAATAGAATTGTATTGTTGTTTAACTCTATAATCATTTAAACAGAATTGAGAAGTCTGTATTTCATCTGGTTCATCATAAAATATTATGGACTTGTGCATAGCATGTGTAAGAAATTTTCAGTAAAAAGTGAGTATGAAATTTAGTGTAGCTCAGTATAGGATAGATCACATTAGTCTGGAAAGGTTTGGGTTTGGGAAAACGAAGCCTGGGGTGTGCTTCTTTGTTATTTTCAATGTTTATCACTCGGTATTAGAGTGATAACAGAAATGTGGCTAAAAACCCATGGAAAATATTTGGCTATTGTGGCTTAAGGGTTTGTGATCACTTCTTATATCATGTAAACCAACTCAAAAATAAGTTGGACATGATTCAAGCCGCACCAGCGGGTGTCAGTGTGACATCAACCACCATTATCTCTTTAAATGATGAGACAACTGTAGACTGATAGTGATCAATTGAGTGCTCAGTGTATGAATGTTGCATAGTAGCAGTGGGCTAACTATGTTGGCCATAATAGGATATATATTTGAAAGATCGTTTGAGACTTTGGTCAGTATTGAGTTGGTATTGGCTAATACTTAGTCTCTATGGTGGAAAATTATATATATATATATATATATATATATATATATATATATATATATATATATATATATATATATATATATATATATATATATATATATATATATATATATATATATATATATATATATATATATATATATATATATATATATAAGTTTAAGGTTTTATAGAAATTCATACCTGAGACTTTGTCAGATTCCCTTCTTCCATCTACAGTGCTCGGTGCTGGATCATTTGTGTGTTGATTTGAACCACCAGCACCCTCAGGACCTGCTTGTCTTCTATCCTAAGCACCTTCCGGTGTGTGTTTCTCATACAGAATCTCCACATCAAGAGGAACATGAGGTTCCTCAATTGGTTGAGCAATTGGTTCTGGTTCAGGACCTGGAAGGGCTGTAGTTGCAGCAATCACATTCTGCTCTTGAAGAAAGGCAGTCAAAGATGGAACATGTGTATGCTGCATGTCTTCTTCTGATGATAAGACCCCCATTAGTACTTGAGTCAAACTTCGTCTTCTTCTTCTTAGAATAAGAGGCTGCACCTCTATTGACTCAGTATCAGTGTTTGATGCATAATGAGGAGCATCAGGATCCTGTGGAGGTGGTGAAATGTTTGGTTGCTCTTGTTCTTGATCTGGTTGAGCATCCACCATCTCAACATCTTCATCTGCATTTCCACCACCACCATTATCATCATCATTATCATCATCATCACCACTGTCTGTTGTTGATTCAGTACCAGAATCATCTTCATCATCATCATCTATGTGAGCCTGAGTAATGGCTAACATATTGGCACTAAGTGGTGGTTCATCTACCCTTGGTTGATGAAAATATATCCTCTCATGAATTAGAGGAAGGTCAACTCTAATGCCATCAAAATCATCATACATTGCATTTGGCATTGAGTGGTGAAATATAAGAGACAGAAACCTGCAAAAAGGAACATTAGGAGCTCGGAGTCTGGCTTGAACGAGAGAAGCCAACTCATTGAATATCCATCTTTCATAGTCAATCTGTCTGTTGTGGTACATGGCATATACCATCTGCATCCCAAAGTCATTAATTTGATCAAGGGCTCCTGTTTTGTGGGTCATACACCGGATCATTGTGGAAATCATAATCCCCCACATTGGGCCAAATTCATGCCTCTTGATTGTGCCTATTGTCTGTTGTCTACCTAGGAGAGGCAAGACTGATCGTGCAGTATCACGATCAACAAATTCTTCATACTGGGCATGAGCGGGCAAACGAAGTGTTTCTCTAATAATTGTTGTTGAAATGAATGCCCTTCGTTGGTCTCTAATGACCCACCCTGCAATCATATCTGGTGAATCCATTGCTACAGTGTACCAAAATTCACACAACATTGCAGGGTATATAGCTCTCGGAGAAGCTTGGAGAGCATCAGAGATTGGGCTATGACGAAGATAAGTAACCATCTGTCTGAATGGAAGACATACCCAACCTCCAGGAATGACGAAATTCGCCGTGATGTTGTTCCTTGAAAATTTAGGAAGTTCATCACTTTGAAAATCCTTCGTTGGTGCAGCATTCGGTGCTACGAACTGGAAATTTGCCATTGTGATATGTGGATTACAAATCGAAAAGAGTTTTGCTTGCAAAATAAGAATAGAATCGTTAATCGCAGAGAGAAATATAGTGGAAAGAATGAAATAACTGTTAGAAAGTTTTTAAATTAAATGAAAACGCTTATTTATAGTATAGAGCCAATAATTACGGTATTTGGAAGTTAAACCAGCTGAAATGACAGCCTCAATCTGTTCCAACGGTAACTTTATTATTAAGAAAGGTTACCGCTGAGGAGTATAGGGGGTTAGAATCAATTTAACACTCAGGACTTCCAATACAGAATTAAAAAAAAGTTTAAATTAAAAAAAAAAAAAAAACTATAAAAACATTTATTTAGTCTGTAAATTAATAAAAAATATTAAATTTTGATAAATCAGACGAGTGATACTGAGCCGGTCAGTATTAGAACTAATACTGAGGAGACAGTATCAATAAAATTTAAGAAGATTTAAGGATTCAGCATGCCCAATTGCCCTAGTAGATACATAAACCTTTCTTTAGAGAGAGGCTTAGTAAACACATCAGCCAATTGGTCCTCTGTAGGAACGAAATCTACCTCAACCTTACCCTTTTCCACATTATCTCGAATAAAGTGGTGTCAGATATCAATGTGCTTTGTTCTTGAGTGATGGACTGGGTTCTCAGTGATAGCAATAGCAATAGCACTATTGTTATCACAATGAATGGGTGTTTTCTGAAAGTTGAACCCATAGTCAATAAGTTGATACTGCATCCACAATAGTTGAGCACAACAACTTCCTGCAGCAACATATTCTGCTTTTTGCTGTGGAAGTTGCTACCGAGTTTTGCTTCTTGGATGACCAACCAACCAGTCTTCCACCAAGGAATTGACATCCCCCACTTGTGCTTTTTCTATCCATCCTGCAACCTGCAAAATCTGCATCTATATACCCTTCAAGGTCAAAGTCTGAGTCTTTGGGGTACCAAAGACCCATGTTAGGAGTAGCTGAAAGATATCTAAAAATTATCTTAACAACTTTCATATGTGATTACTTGGGATCAGCCTGATACCGAGGACACGAACATGTTGCAAACATGATATCAGGCCTGCTAGCTGTTAAGTAAAGTAAGGAACCAATCATACCTCGGTATGTGGATTGACATATTGGCTTACCAGTCTCATCCTTACTTATCTTGTCCTGAGTACCCATAGGAGTGTGCATAGAAGTTAAGTTTTCAAATTTATATTTCTTCAGCATGTCATGCACATACTTACTTTGGTTTATAAAAGTGCCATCAGGCTTTTGATCAACCTGTAAACCAAGAAAATAAGTAAGTTCTCCCATCATACTCATCTGATACTGAGATGACATCATCTTAGCAAACCAATCACACATTGACTTGTCAGTGGAGCCAAAGATAATATCATCAACATATATCTGAATGAGTAAGATGTCAGACCCTTTCCTTTTTGAAAATAAAGTTTTATCAATTTTACCTCGTGTAAATTTATTTTCAGTTAGGTACTCAGACAGGGTATCATACCAGGCTCTTGGAGCTTGTTTGAGCCCATACAAAGCTTTATCAAGCTTGAAAACATAATTAGGAAATTTAGGATCAACAAAACCTGGGGGTTGTTTAACATAAACTTCCTCTTGCAGTTTTCCATTTAGGAAGGCACTCTTGACATCCATCTGATAAATCTTGAAGTTCTTGAAAGCTGCATATGCAAGGTACAACCTAATAGCTTCAATTATTGCAACTTGTGCAAAAGTTTCATCATAGTCAATGCCTTCTTCTTGCCTGTAACCATGAGCAACCAGTCTTGCCTTGTTTCTGATTACAACACCATCCTTGTCCATCTTGTTTCTGAACACCCGCTTAGTACCAATGATAGTTTTGCCAGCAGGAGGTGGTACTAAGTTCCATACCTTGTTTCTTCCAAATTCTGTAAGCTCATCTTGCATAGCTTCTGCCCAGTCTTCATCTAATAAAGCTTCGTCAACTTTCTTTGGTTCCATGGTAGAGAGAAAACTTGAAAAGAAACAAAAATTGACAGTGGCTTGAGGTTGAAAAGCTAACTTCCTTCTTGTTTGGACACCTTGTTCAATTGGACGAATGATATTTGAGTGTGGATGGTCTATGTGTTCCCTTAGATTGTTTCCTAAGGGAGAATTTGAAGCAAGGTTAACAATATCTTGTTGAATTGGGGTGTTGTCTTTCTGATACTGATCTGCAGCTTGTTCAGTATTGGACAGTTCAGGTTGTTGTTCTTCTTCATTTTGCAGATCTGAGGTGGATTCTTCGGAAGTGTTGGATGTTTCACCTTCTTCATATGTGGAGTTGTTCAGATCAACAATTGGAAACTCAGTATTGGGGTTCTCAGTAATGGGAACCTGAGTATTTGTTTCAGTTGTATCATTTTGAGTTCTGAATTGATCAGTATCACTCATACAAGGATCAACATAGTATGGATGAAACTTGGGCTGGTCAGCATTGGTGTTTTCTAGATTGCATAAGGTTTCTAGAACACTTATGTCCTCCTGTGCTGAATTAGAATGCACATCCGGATTTTCATCAAAAGTAACATGGATGGATTCTTCAATCACCTTTGTAGATAAAATAAACACTCTGAAGGCTTTAGAGTGTGGTGAATAGCCCATGAACACACCTTCATTTGCTTTGGGAGCAAATTTGTTAAGATTTTGTTTAGTACTGAGTACAAAACATTTACTCCCAAAGATGTGGAAACATTCCACATTAGGAACCCTGCCATGATATAACTCATAAGGAGTCTTGTGATGTGTCTGGACTATTGTGGCTCTGTTTACAATTAGCACAGTTTACAGCTTCAGCCCAGAAGCTCAGTGTCAATCCAGCATGGCATAACAAAGCTCTTGCAGCTTCAATCAATGTTCTATTTTTCCTTTCTACAACACCATTTTGTTGTGGTGTGTAGGCTGCAGATAAGTTTTGTACAATTCCTTTGTCTTCACAGAAATCTACTAATACTGAGTTCTTGAACTCAGTACCATGGTCACTTCTAAGTTGTTCGACCTTGTTTCCTTTCTGTAGTTCTTCTCTCTTGATGAAGGCAATGATTTCTGTGGTAGCATCTGATTTGGTCTTGAGGAAGATGACCCAAGTGTATCTTGAGTATTCATCAACCATGACCAGTGTATAGATCTTTTTGCCCAGAAATGGTGTACTGATGGGGCCAAAATGATCCATATGTATCATGGTAAGAGGTTCATTTATTGAATGGTCGATTTTGATTTAAATGAACTCCTCTTCTGCTTGCCCATTTCACATGCTGTACACAACTTATCTTTAGAATAACTAATTCTGGGTAACCCTCTCACCAACTTCTTCATACTGAGCTCGTTGATGCTGTAGTTGATATAAGAGATTTTCTTGTGCCACATCCAGTTCAGTTCTGGATTGACTTTAGTAGGGTCTAGTTCAGACAGGTTTACCACATAGACATCTTTCTCTCTTCCAGCAATGAGTACAGGTTGCCCCTTGTCATTGTAGATGATTCCTGCAGTCTTCCTGAAGCGAGCTTCATTGTCATCATCACACATCTGGCTGATACTGAGCAGATTGTGCCTCTACATAGGCAACTCTTTTGAAAGTGATGTTGCCTGCTTTGATCACTCCATATCCTCTTGTTTTTCCTACTGAATCATCCACAAACTTGACAGAAGGACCCTTCTCTGGTGTATAGTTTAGAAGGTACTCCATACTGCCAGTCATGTGTCTTGAGCAGCCACTATCTAGATACCATTTTCTGTCACCCTGCACAAGACACAAAATTATGATTAGTTCTTTTTAGGAACCCATTTTTGAATGGGACCTTTGGTAGGAGAAACCGGTTTAGACTTGATCTCTTTAAATGGAGAGGTCAGTATCACTTCAGGAGTAACCTTGGATTTTTCTTAGGCGATACTGATTGATTTTCTCTCTTCTTCTTTGGTACTAAGTACCTAGGATTTGAGAGAGCAGTTCAACATTCATCTCCCTCATGACCAGTATGATGACATCTATAACATTTTCTAGTCCTATTCCTAAACATGTTTTCAAAAGGAATTTTAGAAAACTTTTGACTGATCAGTATGAGTAAGTTTAGCAAACTTTTGACTTAAAAATTTAATCTGATCACCAATAGATTTTAAAATGTTATTTTTGTCATTTTTAATCGGTGGTTTAATATTATTTTTAACTGATTTTGGAGGAGATGGATCTGGCTTCTTCTTTTTATTTGGCAAAGAAGTCTTATTATTTTTAGACTTCTTGCTTTTGCCACTTGAAGATCCCGTTGAAGTTGGTTTTTGATTATCATGTTTTAAAATGACAACTTTAACAGGCTCTTTAGGTTCTTCAGTACATGACTTTTCTGTTCCTACAACTTCAGTATCAGTTATAACACTAGGTATATAGGTTGTTTCATTTTCATTATATTTTTCAAAAGTAGTTGTATTAAATAATAATTCAAATGGTGGAACAGCAGATGTGTCATACTGCACTACTTCGGGTTCAGTATCAGAAATTTCTTTTTTAGGAAATTCAATACTGAGCTCTTGTAGTTCAGTATAGCACTTTGAACAGATAGAAGGACCAATAGGTTTATCAAAAATGATTTTGTCCTCATCATCTGACTCAGTTTGACATCCAACTTCCCAAAATATTTTTGATTTGACAAACTGAATAGGGTTCATATCAGAAAATTCTTCAAATAAATCAGCAAAATTGTTTCTATTTTTTAGCTGAGGATCAACACCAAGTGCAACCCTCACATTTTCTGGAAATTGTTGATTTAGACATTTATTTAATTTAATAGAGGCATTTCCCCAAGATTTACATTGTTTTTCTAATTTTTCTTTTTCCAGTTTGTGCAAATGAGCTTTATCAGCTAATCTTTGGTTCATGTCTTATAAGTTCAAAAAATTTAATTCTAAATCTTTAATTTTGCTAATTTATCTAAATGTTCATTATTTACCCTTTCAAGTTCAAGAATAGTTAATTTTAAAGCTTTTTCTTTCTGTACTAAAGTTTAAAGATCAACAATCATGTACTCAAAAATCTTTTCTTTTTCATTCACTGACTAAGTTTGAAAGGAACTCACCTTGTAAAACTGAGTGGAATCCCAGTCAGTATGGACACTCAAGGCTTTTTCAGTGAAAGCCATAAAGGCTTTGTTTTCAACTTCTTCCTCATCATCACTGAGCTCTTCATCCATCCAAGCTTCAGAGTATAGTGCTTGATGAGGTGCTCCACTCCCAGCTTCACCCTTGCCCTTGCTCCAGTTCTTCAACTTGACATACTTGTCCCTATACTGTTTAGCTCGGTATGCAATCTTATCATTCTGATCAGTTTCAGATGACTTTATATGACAGTTGGTAGCAATGTGTCCAGGCTTTCCACACCTGTAGCATAGACCGGATCTTGGGTCAGTATTGGAAGAGCTAACACCCAGCCTCTTCTTCTTTAACTGATCCAGCTTCATAGACATGAGAGCCATTTGAGTTTCAAGCTCCTCTGCCTCAGCATCAACAAGATCGACCTCTGGCTCTTCAGGCTCAATGACAGTATAGGCCTGTTGCACAACTAAAGCCATGCCAGTGGAAGTCTTTTCAGTTTTCTTCCAGTTGATCAGTCTTGCAGCATTGTTCTCCTCATGATTCAACATTAAACCATACAATGTTTGAAGAGTGTATGTTTCAATGTTGTTAACAGCGTTGACAGAGTTTGTCTTGTCAAGGAATTGTTGAGGAAGACTATCCAGAAATTTTTGAACCAGTTCACCTTCTTCCTTCACAATCCCTACACTGATGAGATCATGGATAACAGTATTGAACTGTTATAGAGAGTGGTGATGTCTTCATTAGGACTTGAGAAGACGTTTTCATACTTCCTTCTCATGTTGCTTTTTCTCTGCAACTTCACCTTAGATGTGCCTTCATAGGTGACTGATAAGCTATCCCACATAGCTTTTGCAGTTGGCAATTTCATAATTGCATTCAATATTTCTTTGGTAACTGCATTACCAATCACTCCCTTTGCTCTGGAGTCCAGACTGTACAACTGACGGTCAGTATCAGTCCATGTATGCTTCAGTTTGGAACTGTTCTTGTGCTTTCAGGAGCATTATCAGTAGCTGCAACGGGTTCTACAGTTTGTGAAATGATGGGATCATCAGACAGTACTGTGAGCATTTCATGGTGAATGGACTCAAGATACCATTGAGCCTTCAACTTCCACTGATGGAAGTCTTTGCCGTCAAAGCTCGGCACACCCTTTCCAGACATAACTGGTGCTACAATGGAAGACATTTTGATTTTTGAAGGTTGGGAAGGATATGTATAGGGAATGGCTGCTAGGGTAATAGATAGACTAAATAAGAGATTATTTAGCCTGCTCTGATATCAGATGTTAGGTCACAACAACTCTGGATTACTTGTATAATTGATATTATAATTAGACTTAAGACAATTAAAGTGATGAACACAATATTAGAGTCATATGTGTAATTCCACTAAGTGTGGTATGTTGCGGAATAGCAATACCATTTGATCAATTACAAAAGATATGAACGTGTAAAGTAAATTGGTAAATACTCCTTTACCAAGTGATCTCTATTTATATTGATATAGAGATCTTACAAAATGGGCAAAGGAGTAATGGAAGGACTGGTCAAGGAAAGTGACTAAGATCAAGGGATTTGATCTTAGTCAGTTACATTCGGGAATGTAACTCAGTCCTTCCACTCAGTATTGGATTTCCAATACTGAGTTCCAATACTGAGCGGCCAATACTGCCAACTCAGTATAGGACCCAGACTTAGCTAATTTCTACAAACTATTCTAAGCTAGTCTAGGTTGTCTTGTTATCTTAAGATCCTAAAGGGGTAAGTCTTTTTGCCTTAACGTGTGCAATTCTTCCTATGTCTCTTTCTAAGTTTTGTATGGCGGCTTGTTGGTTTCTCAAATTCTGTTTCATTTCTTTGGATTCTTGTTTAGTCTCCTCATTTGTCTTGGCTTGACTAACCAATAACTTTTCAATTGCACTATCTAAAGGTGACATTTGATTTGTGGGTTTTGAGCTTGATTCGGGAATGTTGGTATTGTTTCGAGGAGGTTGGTTGGTTTGGTTATTTTGGGGAAAACTAGGTGGGTGTGTTGGTCTAGGGGGTAAGTTGGTATTGTTGTTATTGTTATAGCCCCTATTGTTATTGAAATTATTGATATACCCTTGGTTTCCACGTTGGTAATTATTACCATAACCTTGGTTCAAGTAATTGACCTCCTCTTCGGTCGCCATTGGTTGATGTTGTTGACACTCTTTAGAAAGGTGTGGCCCGCCACAACTGTCGCATCCAACCTGTATAGCATGCAAAGAAGATGTTATTTTGTCTAACTTACGCTCTATCATGAATTGGTTGTTTTTTATGGCCGCAACTTCATCATTTTGCCTATCATCAACCGCATTCACCGAACTTGATTGCTTCCCGGCTCTTCTATTGGTGGCCTATTCCGCATTGTGCATTGCCATATCCTCCAAAAGTTGGTATCCTTCCGTAGGGGTCTCGTACATAAATATACCACCACTCGACGAATCGAGAGTGGATCGAGCATTATTTGACAAGCCCCTATAGAAGAGATGTACGATATTGCTCTTTTCAAATCCATGATTCGGGCACCTTCTCAGCATACCTTTAAAACGTTCACAAGCTTCCGTTAAAGTTTCCCCTGCTTCCTGTTGAAAAGCCATAATTTCAGTTTTTAGTTTATCCGCTTTCGCGGGTGGAAAATAACGGTGAATATCTCGACTTCGGAGTTCCTCCCAAGTCGAGATGGAATTTGGCTCGAGAGACTTGATCCAAGTTCTCGCCTCTCCCATTAGACTATATGGAAAGAGTCTAAGCCTTATCGCATCTTGCAAAACGTTAGGTATTTTAAATAAATGACAACGTCATTAAAACATTCGATATGGTGATTTGGGTCACTTGTAAGTCTACCATCGTAACCCAAATCACGAACCATAACGAGGAATTGACTTTTAATTTCAAAGTTGTGGCCATTTATTTCCGGTATTCGAATTGCCGGCATGGGATCAACCGGGGCTGTTTGCCTCGTTTTCCACATTGGTTGTTCCGGGGGTGGATCGCGTTCACCCATTTGGTTATCAAGAATCGGCTCTTGATTTTCAATAAAATGTCCCTGATTATCAGAAATCGGCTCCTGATCTTCAAGACTTTGTACTTGAACTTCAAAAAGCGGATTTTGATTTTCAAGAATTGGTTCTTCAATACTTTGAGGTTTCTTGATTGATGCTAAATAAGTTGTTTGCAATTGAGCTCTCTTTCTCATTCGAAAATATTTTTCTGGATCAGAGGATGGTGAAAGTTTATCAGGTATAGACTTTTTACCTCTATGATTAATTTGATTGTTCATGCACCTGCACACTCAATGTAAAAAGATCAAACGCAACTAATATTTAAAGTAAAGAAAAACAAAAAATACAATAAATAACTTGTCTAAGAATAAATTCTCAAACAAGGATCAATTAACTAATTAACTTAAATTATTGAATACACAAAACCGCTCCCCGGCAGCGGCGCCAAAAACCTGATGAGATATATCTAGTAATAAAATAAAGCTCAAAATACCACTAATCTAGACTACCACGTTCATAGGCAAGTATACCTAATCACGGGTAATATAGTTTAGGCAAGTATAAGGGTTATCGAATCCTCAGGGAGCGAATTATGTAATCCAAAGATCAAAAGTTAAGAAGTTAATTAAGTTGATTATGAGTTTCATTGTTTGAATTTAGAAAGCTTAAATTGATTGAAAAAATACTTAGAAAGTGAAATGAGATTTGGTTTAGAAAATTGTTTTTCAAAAGATTAAAGTATATTCACTATGTCTGACTTCATCTAGGTTTATGTCTGGTTATTAAGCCTCGATTACTTCTAATGTTCTAGAGGTCACGGTACTAGATTCCTCTCAATTCCGTTTAATAAACTAGATACAACTAATAGGAATTCCTTCTCTCAAAAGTTGTAACCTAATCACACCTCGGGTTGTTGATTTTAATAGATTTAGATCACCTAAACCTTCTAACCTAGAATTTCTGTCACTACGGTTAGACTTTCGATTTACCCTAACTTATTGGAATCTAATTTCAATCCCTATTCCTAGTGAATTGCCATCTAGGTCACTTGGGTGAAAAGATGAGGGTAACAATAACTTGTTCAAATGTTGTCAATAATTAAACTAGTCACCAATAAACAAATTAGACGACAAAGATCAAAGTGTAAACCAAAAGATTAATGCATTAATCAACAATTTTTCAAACAAAAGATAGAAAATCCTAAATTTAACCAAACATAACCCTAAAATCTATCAAACATAGCAAATATTAAGATTATTAGCCCATGGAAGTGCTAATAATCATCAAACATACAAAAGAAATCAAAATACCGAACATTGTTCTGATCGAATTAATAGAATTCCAACGAATTGCTTGATTTGGTGAAGAAATCTCTTGAGAACTGCTATTTTTCGTCACCCAAATGCCCAAAAACACAGTCCCGTTCGAAGTTCTCTTTTAATTTGACGAAATCTGATATAAATTAACTCATCCCGCGTCACCTCGCGCTAGGCTCGCGGCACGAGGTCTGGTATTCTGGTCGAATTTTGGACGCGAGAGAAGCTTTCAACGCGAGTAAAGGACGCGAGGTAAAACAACAAGTTTTGGTATTCGGCGCGAGGTTCTCGCGTCTGGCTCGCGCCCAGAAGGCTTCGATTTTCACGCGTTGTCCGTTTTAGATCCTTTTTCGCTATATATTTCCTCTTTGGGCCTGAAATTCACAAGAACAAGTAAATTGAGTAATATCAAATGAAATCTAATTAAAAACACGCTCAATTTACGTGATATTGACGACAAAGAATATGTCTAAAAACGTCAATATCACCTGCCAATTAGATAACTGAGCCTGACTTCATCCAATGGTTTAGTGAACAGATCAGCAAGTTGATGTTCAGTGGGAATGAAATGAACTTCGACATCACCTTTCACAACATGATCTCGAATGAAATGATACATGACATCAATGTGTTTTGTTCGAGAAAGAAATACTGGATTATTGGAGATAGCACTAGCGCTCGTGTTATCACAGTAAACAGGAATCGTTTCGTAGTGCTGATCGAAATCTGAGAGTTATTTCTTCATCCAAAGAATTTGAGCAACGCATGCGCTAGCAACAATGTATTCAGCTTCACAAGTGGAGGTTAATACTGAGGATTGTTTCTTGCTTGACCAGCTTATCAGTTTCCTCAAAAACTGGCATCCACCACTTGTGCTTTTTCTATCGAGATTGCATCCAGTGTATTCCACATCGGAGTATCCGACAAGATCAAATCGATTGTCTTTTGGATACCAGAGGCCCAGGTTAAGTGTGCCTTTCAAATACTTAAGAATACGTTTCACATCGTGCATATGAGATTCCTTTGGATTAGCTCGATATCTTGCACATAAGCATGTGGAAAACATAATATCGGGTCGACTTGCCATCAGATAGAGTAGAGAGCCTATCATTCCTCTGTAAATTGTTGGATTTCAGCCTTCCCAGAAAGATCTTCGGTTAATTTCAGATTTGTTTCCATTGGAGTTTTCATAGAGGAACAATTTTCAAGATCGAATTTCTTTAGAAGTTCGGATACATATTTTTCTTGATTGATGAAGATTACCTCTTGAGATTGTTTGATTTGCAAGCCTAAGAAGTATGTTAGTTCACCCATCATTTGTTGACCCAAAAATAATGCCGTCTACATATATTTGAACTAACAGGACATCTGACTTGTGTTTGCGAATAAACAGAGTGTTATCAATTATTCCTCTAGTAAACCCACTTTGGAGCAGAAATTGGGATGAAGTATCATACCATGCTCTTGGAGCTTGTTTTAGCCCGTAAAGAGCCTTATCAAGTTGATAGACATATTTTGGATGTCTGTGATCTTCGAACCCTGGAGGTTGTTTTACAAAGACTATTTCTTGAAGCTTGCCGTTGAGAAAAGCACTTTTGACATCCATCTGATAAACTTTAAAGTTTTTATAAGCAGCATATCCGATAAACATTCGAATAGCTTCTAGTCTTGCAACTGGGGCAAAAGATTCATCGAAATCGATACCTTCCTCATGTCGATACCCTTGGGCTACTAATCTTGACTTGTTTCTAATCACGGTTCCATATTGATCGAGTTTTTTCCTGAACACCCATTTTGTTCCAATGACATTTGTGTTAGACGGTGGAGGAACAAGTGTCCACACTTTGTTTTTCTCAAATTGTTGTAGTTCTTCTTGCATTGAAGATACCTAGTGAGGATCTTCAACTGCAGTTTTGACGTTCTTAGGTTCAATCATCGAGACAAATCCAGCAAATAAACATATGTTGGTGCTGGCTTGTTGGCTCCGAGTGCGAACACCCTGTTGAAGATTCCCAATGACTTGGTTTATTGGATGTTTCTTATTCCATAGAGTTGATACTTGATTTGAGGGTCTAGGTTCATCATTTGTGATAAGAAGAGGTTGTGTTGGAGAGAGTGGGGGAAGTTGGATGTAGAGGGGTATGGTGTCTGGAGAGGATGTGGTTTCGTTTCTTTGAGATTCAGAAATATTTTTGGACAGGGGTTAATTGATCAGACATTGTATCTCTGATAGGTGTAATAGGCTCATTTTCAGATGATATAGGATTTTCATATTGGATATTGTCATATGTTTGAATATTATTTGGAATATTATTTTGACTTTCTGAAGGGTTGTTGACCGAAGGAGTATCAGATCTTTCTGAGGAATGTACTGCATCTTCAGCTTGATAAGTTGAGATTAGTTCATTGAAATTTAGTTCTTCATCACTTTCAGAAGGAGGGGAAAGATCAGAAACAAGTTTTTCGTCAAAAGTAACATGAACGGTTTCTTCAAAGGTAGATCTTTTCAGATTGTAGACTATGTATGCTTTGGACTGTTCAGCGTACCCGACAAAGATTCCATCTTCAGCTTTTGGATCAAACTTTCCAAGATGGTCTTTGTTATTTAGAATAAAATATGGACAACCAAAGACTCTGAAATATTCAGTGTTTGGTTTTCTTCCCTTGACGACTTCATAGGCAGTTTTGTTGTGTCTCTTAACAATTACTGCGTGATTTTGAGTGTGACGTGTTGTGTGAATTGCATACGTCCAGAATTGACTTGGAAGTTTGGCTTCGTTCAACATGGTTCTGGCTGCTTCAATTAAAGTTCTGTTTTTCCTTTCAGCAACCCCATTTTATTCTGGGGTTCTTGGAGCTGAGAAATTTTGAGAGATGTCTTTCTCGTTGCAGAAATCTTATAAGGTGACGTTTGTGAACCCGATTCCTCGATCACTTCGGATACTTTTAAGTTTAACTCCAAGACTTGCTTTCAGTTTTCTTGATGAAGTTTATGATTTATTCAGCAACATCACTTTTTGCTCTTAGAAGGAAAACTCAACAAAATCTGGAGAAGTCATCTACGATAACCAGAGTATACCTTTTTCTTCCACTCAAACTTTCTACATTTATAGGACTGAAAAGATCCATGTGAATTAAGTTTAAGCAATCTGTAGAGGCGGAGACTACTTTGGATCTGAAAGATGCCCGATGTTGCTTTCCTTTCTCACAAGCAGAACACATTTTGTCTTTGGTGAAAGTAAGTTTTGGGAGTCCTTTGACTAAGCAGCTTTTGCTGATGTTGTTTATATTTTTGAAATTTAGATGTGAGAGTCTTTTGTCCCAAAGCCAGTTAACATCAGTTGGAGCAGCAACAAAGAAACATAGTACCTTTTCGGGAGATGCAGAATTCATGTAGAGAATGTACATGTCATCTATTCTTGGTGCATCCATTACTACTGTTCCTTCCGGATTAATGATGTAGCCTTTTGTATCAGTAAAAAGCACCATGTACTTGGCGTCACAAAGCTGGCTTATACTTATCAGATTGTGCTTGAGGCCATCCACAAAGAGTACTTTCTTGAAAGCACATGACCCGTTAGAGATTTCTCCATGGCCTACTCCCTTTCCGGATGAATTATCACCGAAGACAACTTTAGGACCAACTTTGTCTGTGAAGCTTTTGAGAAGCGATTTGCAGCCCGTCATGTGTCTGGAACAGCCATTGTCCATATACCAGATGTCGTTGTTTCTATCTGATGAATTAGATATTCTTGCCATCAGACACTTGCAGTTGTTGCTGACAAAGGAATTTTCAGATTCTTTCTGAAATGGTTCATCACTATCCGATTCTGTATTATACACCCTTGATTGACAAGTAGCTTTAAGCGCTAAGGCTTTCACTTCTTCTTGTGCTACTGCGAGTTTGGCCTTTAGAAACTGAAATTCACGTTCCGTTTCTTCATACTTTCTTTTATATTCGACGTATGTATCAGAATTAGATGTGGATTGATTAGAACTCTGCTGATTGTTCTTCAGGTTTACTCTGCGATTTGCTTTATAATGACCAGTTTGACCACATCGAAAACATTCATTTGACTTTTTGTGAATCTGAGGATCAGATGCTTCAGAGTTGTTTCGTTTCATGACTTTGTTGTATCTTGTTACGAAAGCAGCCAGCTGTTCTACCAGGTCGAGTGCATTATCGCTGGAATAATCACTGATAGAGTCTTCTTCCAGATCGCTGACATCGACATCAGATAAAATCTTTTCTTCTGCATGTTTGGAACAACCATCTCTTGCATCTTCAAAGATCAATGGTTTTAAGGATGCATTAGCAATAAGAGAAACATAGAATTCACCATTTAGTTCAGAATACATAGTATTCTCATTCTCAAAATTCATTAGAGTGCTGTAGAGACTGCTCAGATTCAAATTTTTCAATTTTCCAGTTGTTCTTAAGACCGTAGAGATGATGCCCCATTCCTTTGGAAGAATTTCCAGGAATTTGTGCATCGGCTCTTGTGTATCTTTCTTAATATCAGCTTCTTTAAGCTCATTTGTTCGAATGACAAACCTTCTGTATGAAAGCTTAAGAGATTCACCTTAAATGACCTTGAATGCCTCATACTTTCGATTTAACATAGATTTTTTTACTTATTTTAACAACGTCAGTTCCTTCATATGACGTTACCAGTATATCCCAAATTTCTTTAGCAGTTATACATGCTTTGACTGTAGTAAGAATGTGATTCGGTAGAGAGGTTTGAAGAAGAAACTTCAATTTTGCATCTAATCCTGCCTTTTCTTTTTCATCTTCAGTCCATAATTCATTGGGTTTTGCTTCCTTAGATTCATATACAAATTTTCGTTATCTTGAGAAAGAAAATCTTCTTCTGTTGAGTGAGAACTTACTTCTTTTCTATCTTCAGAGGAACTTTCTTCTGTTTTAAAAATGACATGTTTATGACTGAGGAAATGTGGAACATAAGGACCAGCTTCGAGAACACTAGGAGCGAGTTCGTGCTGGTGTTTGGCAAATCCCAGAAATCTCACTTTTCCACATTCCAATTGTTAGTCTCGTAATAAGTGAAATTTAACACTTATACGCTTTCACTTACCAATTTAAATTTTATGGAGACACTCAACACTTTTTAAGCTTTCTTTATTAATCAATAATGATACAATAACGATGCAAGCAGTTTGCGGAATAGCTAAGAACAAATCCTAACTAAACTGCTTGCATGTGATAGACAACAACATATATTATCTAAGACAAGTTTATGATCAACAAATGATCAAGCACAAGACCAGACACTTTCATTATACAGATACAATTCTTGTATCAGGTAACTAGAGTTAACTGGTGGTTTACACTCTGCTCGAAGGAATAAAGTTCTGGAGTAATTTCAGCAGCGTGTAACCTTGTTGGGTGCACACAGGAATCAATCGCTCAAGCCTTCAATTTATAGAATTGGGAAACGTAGAGCCAAAGGAATGATCGATCGATTCCACGTGTAAGAATTCCATTGGTGCCGAGGATATTTCATGGGACGAGCACGGCTAACGGAATTCTGACAGTACTTTTTGTCGTCTTGTGGTCGCCGATATCTTCTAGAAAATTTGCAAGATATTCTCATAATCAGCGATGAACAAACTTGTGCTTTACTTGTGTCTTTCTGTGACACTAACCTTCCAGCCAATGTACACTTTTGGCAGCCATGAGTCTTCGGATACTCATGCTTCTTCAGATGGCCTTTAGCTTTAGTGACCTTCACTAAGAATTTTGCTTAGAGAAGTATATGTTCAATGGTTCAGCGTTTTGTCCAATGCGCTGAACCTGTTACACTATCCGATCTATTAACCAGTATCTGATTCCGCGTGGGGAACTGATCGTTGTTTTAGATAGTGATCAGATAGTGCAACTGGGTAACTGAAATCTAAACTGATCGGATTCAATTACCCACAATCTGAGGAACTAATCCTCTGATTGTCTTCTAACTATTTGCCTTTTTATCTTCATTAAATATCTTCAGTGGGAGATGCTTTTCAGCGACCCAGCAGTTTCCATTCCCCTTTGGCAAATTGGACACAATATATTCTCAATCTCCAAACCCCTTCTTGACAAATTGAATCTAGTCGGTAGATGGTCTGATCTCATCCTCCATAAAATGATGTTTATCTTTACCCGAACACTTTTACACCAAATCGTTACCGAATCAATCCCTGGGTGTAAGATTGAATTGATATACTTTCTTGTACCCGCTACCGAAACGTCAACACGGTTCGCTAAACTCCAACATAATTTATCATCACATTCTCGCAACTCAGTACCCGAAAGAATGTTGCTCAGATCATTGAGTTCTTGTTGTTCCGCCCCACTTCGAATTGCTCGCCTCCATGCCCAAGACCAACCGTCACCATTCCATCGATATTTGACTAAACAATTCATATTAGATTCTAATCGAAACAGGCGATGAAAACGAACCCAAAAAGGTTGTGAACCGCTCCACGAATCATGCCAAAAACTTATTTTTATTTCCTCTTACAATACTATAGTAAATAGAATTATAATCAACAATCTGTTTCTCATGCAACAAGTTCATAACTTGGATAATCCGGGTCCAAATACCTGTATTATTCCGACAAGTCGCACTATATGTCAACCCAAGATGAATCTTCATCTCCAGGACTTCGAAAAGGTACTTTTGGAACACCAATAGGCATTAAATGTCGATCTTGATTTTATACCACCTTCATCACCATGTATTTCTTTAATAACTCGACACCATAAAGATCCGTTATCATTAAAAAACGCCACCACCATTTAACTAGTAAAGACAAGTTTAGAGCATCGATACTAGCTATATCCAAACCTCCTCTATCTTTAGAAGATAAAGTATTCTTCCAAGAGATCCGTGACATTTTATTTTCCACACCTTGGCAACCTCGAAAAAACTTAGAGCGAATTTGCTCCATCTTTTTAATAATTTTATCCGGCACCCGAAAAAGAGACATCCAATATATGCCTAAACTTCCGAGAACTGACTATATAAGAGTCAACCGCCCACCAACCAAAAGCATTTTCGCCTTCCAACTTGACAATCTCTTACGAAATTTATCAATGATAAAACTCCAGTTTGACTCTTTCCTGTTACCTACCACATTCAAACAAAGGTATACAAAAGGCAACGAACCTGGTGAACAACCCGTACGAGAAGCCATGGTTGCTACCTGATCTTCAGACACACCAATCCCATATAAGTGAGATTTAGTCACATTTAGCTGCAGCCCCAAGCACGCACGAAACTCATGAAGTGTTTGAATAATTCCGTCTAGATCGGAAGCCTTCCGATCTGAAACAAAAATAACATCATCTGCATAGAAAAAATCTGAGATATTAAAGTTATTTGCCCCAATAGAAGCTCCTGAGATCTTTTTTGCTTCAACAGCTTGATCAATTAAAATGTGAAGGCCTTCCATAGCTAATATGAATAAAAAAGGAGAAAGGGGATCTCGTTGACGTAACCCACGAAACATTTGAAATTCCTCGGTGGGGCTTCCATTTACAAGAACGGAAAGCTTAGCGGATGAAACACACTCTTTTATCCAATTTCTCCATTTTCCACCAAACCCAATTTGACCCAAAATATAGTCAAGAAATTCCCAACTAAGACAATCGTACGCCTTTTCGAAGTCTACCTTGAACAAAAGCAATTTTTTCCGCTTCTTTTTATACCAATCTATAATCTCACTACCATTAGTGGACCATCGAATATTTGACTCCCTTTTATAAATGCGGATTGTTCAACACTAATCACTTTATCTACAACTTTGGCTAAACGCAATGCCAACAATCAAGAGATAACCTTATATTGCAACCCAATTAATGAGATAGGCCGATAGTCTTTAACCAATGTCAGGTTTTTAACCAACTTTGGTTAAAAGTTTATTACTATTATATTAAGTCTTTGAAAGACTTTTACCAATGAAATAGCTAGCCTTTTTAAAAGATTATTGCAATGACTTTTTTTCTACTAACTTTTTAATGAATTTTTCATGTTTGTCTTTTTTAGTCCCCTTATGTTTAATGATTTTTCATTTTAAATATTAGATATGGGCTATTGTTAGTCCCGGACAGATGAATTACTACACCTACATACTTTTACTGACCAATTTAAATTTATGGAGACACCCAACACTTTTTAAACTTTTCTTTATTAACCAATAATGATACAATAAAGATGCAAGTAGTTTGCAGAATAGCTAAGAACAAATCCTAACTAAACTGTTTGCATGTGATAGACAACAACAGATATTATCTAAGATAAGTTTATGATCAACAAATGATCAAGCACAAGACCAGACACTTTCATTATACAGATTCAATTCTCGAATCAGATAACTCTAATTAACTGGTGGTTTACACTCTGCTGTAGGGAATAAAGTTCTGAAGTATATTCAGCAGCGTGTAACCTTGTTGGGTGCACACTGGAGTCGATCGTTTAAGTCGTCAATTTATATCATTGGGAAACGTAGAGCCAAAGGAATGATCGATCAATTCCACGTGTGAGAATTCTGTTGGTGCAGAGGATATATATTGGGACGCGCACGACTAACGGAATTCTGACAGTACTTTCTGTCGTCTTGTGGTCGCTGATATCTTCTAGAAGATTTGCATGATATTCTCATAATCACCGATGCACAAACTTGTGCTTTACTTGTGTCTTTCTGTGACGCTGAAACTTTGGGCCTATGTACACTTTTGACAGCCATGAGTTTGGATACTCATGCTTCTACAGATGGCCTTCAGCTTCAACGACCTTCACTAAGAGTTTTGCTTAGAGAAGTATATGTTCAATGGTTCAGCGTTCTTCCCATTGCGCTGAACCTGTTACACTATCTGGTCTGTTAACCAGTATCTGATTTCACACGGGGAACTGATCGTTGTTTCATATAGTGATCAGATAGTGTAACTGGGTAACTGAAATCCGAACTGATCAGATACAGTTACTCACAATCTGAGGAATTGATCCTCAGATTGTCTTCTAACTATTTGCCTTTTTGTCTTCATTAAATCTCTTCAGTGGGGGATGCTTTTCAGCGACCCAACAATCTCCCCCTATTTGATGTAGACAAATAGTTAGGCAACTCCCCCTGAATATGTGAAGGTTTTATATTGAACCTTGAGTATTTTTCACAATTCAAAGGGTCTTCGACGTACCTAGAAAACTTTACAATATATGGTGATCTGATAGAATCTGATCACACTGCAATTCATAACTCATATATTCTTTTTGAGTTTTTCTAAGTATCTAGCAAGCAAATAAACTCGGGTATGTCAAAATCATCATCATGAACTGATGATATTCATCCATCAGACAGTAGTGAAAAATACATATATGTAGTTTTAGTTATAAGACATAAAGAACTACGTATAGTTGTTCTTCATCAATCTTCTTCATTTGGAGAAAAGGGAAGCAAATCGTTCACCTCCTTTTCTTTTTCTTTCATGAGATACTTGATCAGCTGTCTGATGGCTTCAAGTGAAGGAAGGAACCTGATTGACTTCAGATGAATGAAGTTTGCTCTTTTCAGTTCTGCTATTCTTTGGAACCTCATTTCCTGATGAGCACCTTTAAAGAAGAATCCTTCTTCTGGCCACTAAATGCATTTTCCCTCGATTGGAACAGCGTGAAGAGGCAGTGCAGTATTTATTCCTTCACAGTTTGGCAGTTCCCCTCTATCATTTAGCATTTGAATTTCCTTTGCTGCAGAGGTTCTCTTGGTTCGTTTCCTTGGTAGAAGACCAGCTTCAGTTGCACTTGATTCTCTCTTTTTGGTGCATTTTTCTTTTACTTCATTGTATTCTTCAATGAGTCTGTGGATTTCTTTTAACACTCTCTGTGATGCGTCAGCTTCAGTGAATTTATGTCGTGCTAGAATTTTTTTGAGTTCACTTATACTCAGCCGATTGAGTTTGCTGAAGGGTATGTAATCCACATATTCTGGGGGATCTCTGACTACTTCCACACGAGTACCTTGAGCCTTGGAGTGACGAGTTTTGAGCTTTATGACCGGTTCATTCCTAATCCTGGTTTCTTTTAGTCTTAACCATTCAAGAACCTCCTTTTTCTTTTCAGCTAATTGCTGAGCAATTCTTCTTTCAGATAGCTTTTGTGCATTGACGGCAGAGGCCTTGAGATTGTCTTCTATGGCTATAGTTTCAGCTTCTCTTGTTCTTTCTTCGTTGTTAATGTCAGAGTACCACGCAAGCAACCTTCCATAGGAAATACCGTAGTATTTTATATAGTTTTCCAGAGACATTTGTACGTGTGAGGCAATATCTCTCATGTGTTTGAGCTCATCTGAAGATTTTGGCAGTCTTTTAAATACTTCCATCACGTTGCTTGTTTCTAGGGCTTTTGAGATCCCTACTTTTTCATGTTGAGGAGTCTTTGAACGTGATGCCTATTCTGCTATTTCTTCTTGAATTCTAAACGCCTTATGAGTTCTCCTTTTCTCAGCTAAATCAGGGCTTATCACGTCAGGTTGTAGGGTGGAGATTCTTGGTGGTCTGACCAGAAGTTTGGGAGCAAACACAGCTGAATCATTGCTACTGCCAGTACCAAACAGATTCCTTTCCTCCGTTTGTACTTCCCTGTATTCTTTAAGCGAGAGGCATGTTGCTTGGGCTGCACGCAGACGATCTTTTTCATCTTTTCCAGGTTCCTACTTTATCCCCTTTCCTTTATCACCAGGAGCTAATGAGGGATTTTTTCTGTTGAGAAGAACCTTGTTGGAGCAGGTTCTCTATTTCCACCAAGTGAAATGACGTTTCTTGAGATTAATCTTGGTCTAATAGGATCAACTGCAGCTGTGGTTTCAGATATGACTGTATTATCAGTTTCAGATACCTCCACTGATACGATCTGTTCAGATTTCTTTTCAGCTTCTTTTTCTTCTTAAGATGACACGTTTTTTTTCATCAGTTTCCATTTCCTCAATTTCTTCGACCTCAGTTACCACTACGTCTTCAATTTCTATTTCTTTAGCTTCTTCTGTATCTTCATAAACAATTCGCCTTCTGCGTCAAGGAGTCTTAGAAGATCTTCTACTGTTGTGTGTTGAATTGGTTGAAACTCGTCAATTTGTTCGACAACAGGATTCTCCATGGGTGGATAAGTTATTCTGAGTATTTCTCCGTGAGGTCGATATCTTCTAAATATTTCTTGAAAATTTATGACTTCCATATCAGCCCCTTGATCGACCTGTACACCTATCTCCCCCTGACGAATTGGGGGAGGCACCTCCACAATTTTGACAAGTTGGGGTGCAGGTTTAGGTATCTGAGCTGGGTGAATAAAAAATGCGAGATCTTAGAGAGGTCCAAGAAAAGCTTGCAGTTGTTCATTGACACTGCTAAAGCCTGCATTCATTTCTGCATGAATATCTGAGGACGTTTTGGCAATCTCAGCCTTCATATCAGACACTGCAGTTGTAAGATTGCTGACTTGTTCAATCAACATGTGTTAAGTGGGACAAAGCTCATCGTGAGAAGCACTTAATATGTCGATACATTTTGATTGTTCGGAAATTACGTCATGAACCTCATCTTGATTTTAGCCAACGCATCTTGACAGGCCATTATCACATGTTGATGTTCATTAAGGACTTTGATGTCATTCATGATGGACACATTTTGTTCTTCAGTTGATTGTTGAATGCTCACCACTTCTTGATTTTGGTTACCCAACACTTGCAGACTTCCTATGAAGAGATCAGGGACAGTGGAAAGAGTTTCAACACGTTGTTCCATTCGATCAAAGGATTGTCGGATTGTCATCTGGTGAAAGTTTTGATGATGTTGGAATGTATCCATCTGACTGCAAATGGCAGAGACTGCTCATTCAGTTTGTGTAATCGCCAGAGCAACTTCTTCGTCACTGAGTTTTGGTCCTTTTGAAAAAGACATTATAGCAGGCTCAGCCTTAGCAATAGGATCCTTCGGAGGCAACGTAGGAATAGTTTCTTGCTCAGTTTTGTTTGTATGGAAAGTGTCATCGGTGAGCAGACCGAATGGATCTGATGACTCATCAATTAGGTAATTTTGACGCAGAGGAGTTGGAGAGCGTTCAACATCTTCATCATCATCGGAGCAATCTGATGGTCTTTCTAATTGAGCAGCATCCTTGTTTAAGTTTTGAACCGGTTGACTTATGATTCGATTATGTACAGAGAAGTTAAAATCACCATCGACTGGAACTTCATCGAAGCTCTCCTTTGGTTCTTCATCATCTATTTCATAGATGATTTATGGTGGAACTTTTAATAACTCTTCAACAGATAACTGCAAAAGCTGATTAGGAACTAGAACAGAGTCTATTGCAGGTGCTTCGGTTAGTGTGTGCATACTAGACTCCTGATGGGTTTGGGATTGACACTGAATTATATCAGCATTCTTTTGAGAGACTGGGATAGAATGAGGTGGATATTCCATTTTCTCGTCAGATACCATCTCAGTATCTGATGGGGATTGTTGGGGTTGACTATCCTTGGGCATAAGGGTTTTCTTAGATATAAGTCTGGCCCGTTTGGTCCTGGCGTACCTTTTAGCGAGGGACACTCCAGTGGGTGGTTTTTGCATAGTGCGAGTTGGAGATTTGTGTGGTGGGGAGACTTGGTCAGAATCTAATGTGTTTTTCAGAGTCATGGTCTCTTTTGGGGAAGAGCCGGTATCCGGGGATTCTAAAGGATGTGTGTGCGAAGCCACGTTTTCAGTCCCCGTCTCATCCTCGTTAGAGGGACCTCGTTCAGGGATTAGGAAAGTAAAGTTCAACATACCTTGAGGAAGAGGCTTGATCTCCTTGACTGAAATGCTTGAGAAGTTTGCGTCACCCACCATGCCGGAAGAATATCATCCACGTTGGCTTATAATTTCATATTGCTCTTTTCCAACGAAGTGTTCAAAGATCAGAGATAAGAATCTTGGAAAAGGCACAATTAAATCTCGCTTGACTGATTTTACTTTTGACACTAGTTTGTCAAAGATTAGTTTTCAAAATCAATTTTTCGGGTGTAGATGAGGGATTCACCCAATATCAGATCATGTGCGGAAACACATTCCATACCCCCTGTTTTGGTGGTTAGACATTGAGATATCGTCATGAAGAAGGCGGACCAGATGCTGGACATGCCCTGTCTTTTCATATTTTGGGAGTGATCTTTGCCGTACGAAATTAGGGCTAAGATGGATTTCTTTGCTTCCACTGGAGTTGGTGGAGATTCATAATTGGATTCTTCATCTCCATAGTAGTTCATGCTTGTGATACGTCTGAAGGACTTAAGATTGAAGGAGATGGTTCGTTCTCCGCCTAAGATTGTTCCTGATATAACATCATCACCGTCATTTGTTGTTGAGTGTGTACATGAATACCATAATTCAACGAGTAGGTATTTTGACAGAGGGCATCCTGATGAAGAGCCGTTTTCAAGGGATGTTCACTAAAGAGTCATAAATTGGCTGGAAATCAGGATGTACTACTCGTGGGTTTATATTACTCTGACGATTGTTTTTAGTTAGCTTGATTGACGAAGCGGTGAAATCGGTTAGAATGTGTGGAGCTTTGTGAACATTTGCTGGTAGTTCAACGCCGTGAGGGTCAATTGATTCTTTCTTTGGAGCCATTTGAATTTTGAGTTTGATAGAGAAAGAGATATACGAGATTGAGAATGAATGAGAGTAGGAAATTTGAGAAGCAAGAATCAGCAGAGGGTTAGGGTTTTTATATGAGATGAGGTGAGACCAGTACGATAGAGATCAACAGATGAGATTTGAATCAGTAAATCGAACGGTGTATCCCAGAAAGACAGTTGAGTTGCTAGCCCACGATGAAGTTGTCCAATCAAATCAAAAGAAAATGGGGCGGGAGAGGACGTTAAGGTGTCCGCATTAAGTGCGTACACTGACAATTTAGCAGAAGGACAGTGGGTCCAATAAAACTGTTCCACCTCATCAGATACCTATATGAGGAATACGACAAGTGTTTCTGTCTGATGAGGTCCAATGCTGAAAAATCTAGCTATCTGTTGACATTCAGTATCAGATAGGAACAGGCATGTTGCGCTAAAAACTCTTCGACAAAAAACAAAAAAAATTATTATTATTTTTTTTTTTTTTTTTTTGTATATATGAGCATATGGACTTACAACAGATCTAGAGACAAGTTTTGGAGAGTTGTCTGTCTTGCTCAGCTGCTTGGAGCTTTTTAAGTACATTTAGGCACCCATTGAGGAACGGGTACTGAAGAATTCTTGGTGTCGTCTATCTGAGGTTTGTCTTGCTTTGATGTATCTGGTGGGTTTTCAGACTCTGCGGATGAGATTTTCTTGTGAGCTTGATTTGGACAATCTTTGGCTTCATGACTTTTATCGTTACAATGATAACATTTCCTCTTGTGAACGGGAGATGGTGAAAGGGTGATTTTCGGATCCGGTTGAGCCTTTACTAAGCCTTTTCTTTTGAGGTCTGAGTTAAGGTTTTGATAGGTTTAGTGACCTTGACTCCTTTGTTCTTCATTTTTGACTCAGTTGTCTTTGTTGGTAAAGATTTTTCAGTTACTGAAGTTTCGGGATTAGCTTATGTTTCTGTCCCTTGAGATGTATCATGTTTTTGGGATTCTGATGAATTTACCTCTTCTGGTTCTGAGCTTTGGATGTTTTCAATTTTTTTTTCAGATTCAGCACTATGGGTGTTTGGAATTAATTCAGATTCTTTGACGAAGAAGTTTTCTTTGGTGTTTGAAATATGTGATTTGGGAGTGTAATCTTTTGGTGGTCCGAACATGGGATTTTTGTGACTTGAGTTTGGTTTGAATACCTCAGGGAGAACCGCAGCGGTTTTGTAATTCCCCCCAAGAATTGCTTGAACTTGAGCTGGAATTTGTTCTTCTAAAATTTGTTTAGATAAGTTTGAGGATTTCGACCAAGAGTCATAAATTCTTTGGAGAGTTTCACTTTTCTTTATCAGCTCAACGTTATGCTTTATGAGTGTTTTGTTTATCGTCTGAAGTTCAGCAATCTTGAGCTTCGAATCTTTTAACTGAGAGGATTCTTGCTTGAGCACATACCAGATTTCGAGTGAGCACTTGAAATAGAGATACCTTTTCTTCATCAGATGCTTTATGAAATTTTCTCACTCTTTTTTACGTCTCGGGGTCCCATTTCTTAGAAGATGAAGTTTCTGCCAGGCTGGATTCTTGGGAAACATTTGATGACTGTTGTATCTCTTATTCTTCAGTTATGGCCATTAGGCATTTTATGATTTTGTGATTTTCTGGCTTGGTTTCAGATTCTTCTTTTGATGAAGTAAGGACTACTTTATCATTGAATGTATCTTCATCACTTGATTCTGAGTAGCTTGCCCAGGGTTCAATAGTGGCTTTAAAAGCTTTTGCATCTTTCTCAGCTTTTGCAAGTTGTGCTTTCAGTTCCCGTACTTTTTCTCAGTGTTCTCATACTTCTTTTTATATTTTGAGGGAGAACTTGAGCTTGATTTTTCAGACCCATAATTCTCTTTAATTCTGCAATCAGCTTTAATGTGACATGTTCTTCCACACTTAAAACATATCATCTCTTCTCTGTCATTTTGGCCTCGTGGTTTGTTTCGAATTAGAAACATTTTATATCTTGTGGCTAATAGAGCCATATTTTCAGAAAGTTCATTTATGTCATCATTATTACATACTTCTGAGTTAGACTCTTGATCTTCGAAATCAATATCTTCAAATCTTTTATCATTGGCATCATCTGAGTCGATAACACTTTCAACTTTTGTTTTTTGTGTTTCTCGAGATGATTTGGAAGAGCCTGCGACAAGAGCAGATGATGAAGAGGTATCATTCAGATCATCGTACATTTGGTTCTTATTTTCAAAATTCATCATCGTACTGTAGAGACTACTCATGTTCATATCTCTCATCTGACCAGAAGTTCTTAGCATTGTGGACATGACAGCCCAATCGGTTGGAAGAATTTCCAAATAATTGTACATTATCTCTTGAACATCTTTGTGAATGCCGAACTCCCTTAATTCATTTATGAGGATGGTGAATCTTATGTAGGACATGTTGAGTGTTTCACTTTTGATGACCTTGAATGCTTCATACTTTTGATTTAACATCGCTTTTCTGCTAGCCTTAACTTCATCAGTTCCTTCATACGATGTTATCAAGATATCTCAAATCTCTTTGGCAGTTTTACACTTTTTTACAGTGATAAGAACGTGGTTTGGGAGGGATGTTTGAAGGAGGAACCGGATTTCAGCATCTAAGCCCGCTAGCTTTTTGTCTGCCTCTGACCATTGATCTTTTGGTTTGGGTTCTTCAACATCAGAAAGATCTTCTTCTTCATCTTCGTCTTTATCGTCACCCTCCTTCTTCTTTTTCTTGGAAATGGTTGTACTTGGAACGCACACTTTTGGAATGTGGACCATTGATAAGAATATGTGGTCCCATGTCGTTTTGATGTTCGACAAACCCCAGAAAACGGATTTTCCACATACCAAAATCGTCATCAGTAAACACAGGGGCATTTGTCTTCGAACCAAGATTCATTTGAGATAGCTTTTCACCCATTTGATCAGTAAGTAAGCAGATACCAAACGTTAGTCCCGGACAGATGAATTACTACACCTATACGCTTTACTGACCAATTTAAATTTATGGAGACACTCAACACTTTTTAAACTTTTCTTTATTAATCAATAATGATACAATAAAGATGCAAGCGGTTTGCGGAAAAGCTAAGAACAAATCCTAACTAAACTGCTTGCATGTGATAGACAACAACAGATATTATCTAAGACAAGTTTATGATCAACAAATTATCAAGCACAAGACCAGACACTTTCGTTATACAGATTCAATTCTCGAATCAGATAACTCGAGTCAACTGGTTGTTTACACTCTGCCCTAGGGAATAAAGTTCTGGAGTAAATTCAGCAGCGTGTAACCTTGTTGGGTGCACACTGGAGTCGATCGTTTAAGTCCTCAATTTATATCATTGGGAAACGTAGAGCCAAAGGAATGATCGACCGATTCCACGTGTGAGAATTCTGTTGGTGCAGAGGATATATCATGGGACGCGCACGACTAACGGAATTCTGACAGTACTTTCTGTCGTCTTGTGATCGCTAATATCTTCTAGAAGATTTGCAAGATATTCCAATAATCAGTGATGCACAAACTTGTGCTTTACTTGTGTCTTTTTGTGACGCTGAAACTTTGGGCCTATGTACACTTTTGGCAGCCATGAATTTTCGGATACTCATGCTTCTTCAGATGGCCTTCAGCTTCAGCGACCTTCACTAAGAGTTTTGCTTAGAGAAGTATCTGTTCAATGGTTTAGCGTTTTGTCCATTGCGCTGAACCTGTTACACTATCTGATCTGTTAACCAGTATCTAATTCCGCACGGGGAACTGATCGTTGTTTCAGATAGTGATTTGATAGTGTAACTAGGTAACTGAAATCCGAACTGATCAGGTACAGTTACCCACAATATGAGGAACTGATCCTCAAATTGTCTTCTAACTAGTTGCCTTTTTGTCTTCATTAATTCTCTTCAGTGGGGGATGATTTTCAGCGACCCAACAGCTATAGTTTTAGAACTTTTGTTGTTTTTAATATTTGCAATGTAATGTTTTTATCTATTTAAATATTAATGTCAAATATTATAATATTTTTGTATGAAATATTTTAAAAAATATTAAGTTTTATAAGATGTCAAAAAATTATCAATTTATATATAGGGGAATTATGAAACATTTAAGATATACATAAAGGTAAATTAGAAATATTGTAAAAGAAAAAGCTTTTGTAAAAGGTTAATCATTGGAGATGTTATCTTGGAATAGCTTTTTGGTTAGTGAAATATTGATGTGACAAAAGTAATAAGCTTCTGTGAGGATTGTGATGCTCTTAGAGCATCTCTAATGCAAGCTTTTTGCAATGGTTTTTACCTTTTGAGAAGGTCATTTGAATGCATATAACCTTTTAGCAAAAAGTTTTTGTTTCAAAAGTTTTTTCTTTCATAAGTTTTTCTCAAGACACACAAAAAGCTTTATCTACATTTAATGCATTTGAGCAAATACTTTTTTATCAATAATAAGTGGAAAATCTATGTGGCAATTCTAATAAGTCATTGGAAAGACTAACCATTGAGGATGCTCTTAGGCCAAAAGCCTTTTTCATTACCGTTTTAAAACCTTTATCTCAAATATGTGAACCAACTCATAAAACACGTTATAGAGATTATATTGTTTTCTACTAAATCTTTTTTACTCATTTAATCAATACACATGTCCAAATCATATGGTAAGATTAGAAAAAAGAATCAGTCTATTCACATATCAATCATTTTGTGTAGTATGTTGAAGTAAGAAGATATACTAGGACGAATTACAATTTTTCAACACATTAATATGGACTTGGTATCATTTCAACACATGTGTATATCTATTTCACACGAACACATCACAAAATAAACTACAAAAAGTGTACAAAATGTGCATAAAATTAATAAGGATGGCAATATTACCTCTAATTTAACAATATCTTTTGGCATAGAAGCATTGTCTATTTTTCTTTTTAGACCTAAACATGTTATATACTATAAATTTCCGCAACTCATGTTACATTCACATATATGTTACATCCTTTAAATAACGCGATGTGTCGATATTTACTATATAATCATCGATATTCTAGCTAGAGGAACCAAACATCTGATCAAGAACGATAACAAGGGCCATAGCGACGGTTGGGTCCATTAAAGGCTGCTGTACAACTAAATCGAAAACATCCCGACCAAGATTAACGCTTCTTTTGGCTTCTTTTCGCTTAATCTCGGCAACACATCGGTGCATGTTATCATATACCATGCAACATTTCTGAGCATATGATCCTTCAATCTCATAAATTGTGTTTTTCTTGTCGCTGACGTAAGCGAGTGACTTTTTGTTGCGAAGTTTGTGGTGTTTCGTCACTGAAAAACGTGGGTTTACGCTAGTTTCTCCATCATAGACTATCCAGTTGTCTGATAAGCTTAACCTCTGCATGGTAATAATAAATTTCGTCATAATTAATCGTAATTATGTAACCTGATTTCTAATCGGGAAAGACTAAACCCGGATAAAATACAAAATGACACTACAAAGGATTATATAACAAATTTAAAAGGATGGATGAGATATAGATATTAAATGCATGCCCCAAATGTCGAGGAATAGACACTTTTATTTATTGAAATAAAAGATCGTTTTGTAAAAAAATATTGTACTAAAACGGGCATAACTTATGTCACAAGTCCCTGTTTCAGGCGTTTGACCAATCAAATCAAAGCTAGAGACGAGGACTGCGTCCTGGTATGACGGTTAACTGAACTTTCGGGCCAAAAAATGATATAATATGGGAGTTATTAGCATTTTAAAGCTTTTTGTTTAAAATTTAGACTTTGTTTCAGGCCTAGTTTCCGCTCATTGGTGTTTTTTTTACTCTTTCGTAAATATAGGCCTTATTTAAGGTTTGTTTGACAAACTTAAATTGTCAATTAATAATTTTATGAAAATTGAATTTTTATCCCAAAATATAAATCAAATCCACGGTAATCTATGAATCAACGTGGATTTTAGATTAGACTGACATATGTATTTTAACAATCAACGGGATCGGTCCGTGTTCTCGTTTTTACTCTACAATATATATGTATATACCTTGTGGCGAATAGTGAGGAGAGAGCGACCCGGGGCATTCATGAGAACAATCTCGCCATTGCCTCCTCGGACATAGTTGTCTACTCGATATAAAAGATTGCCACTCGAATTATACACCGTAAATCCATCGCAATTGAAGAGCATAGATTTATTCCAAACTGTTAATATCGTCGGATTTCGAGCAACTTCTTGTCTCTGATTTGAAGAAATATTGATCTCGGGGTACACCTTTGCCATGATCAAACACAAAAATATCTTTACAAAACGTATGCCAACTGAGGGAGGATGAGAGAATTGTTGTTGATGAGATGATGAGAGAGTAGGGAGTGATGTTTGCAGTCTTATAGTAGGCACTCAAAACACGAATATATGCCATTCAACGAACACTACTCGTCTACTTACAATATGGGCCGGGTATCTTTTGACATTTTAAATAAATAATTGTAATCATGGGGTTTTCTCTTGATTTGAATATGTAAACGAAACACTGATGTAGATTAGAAAACGATCATATAAATTGAACACGTTGATTCAACGTATACTAGGACAATCAAATCAGAAACACATTGATTTAACAATTCTTTGGGATTTAGCCTTCAAAATTTGTTCAACACAAAGAACACAATTCTAAAGAGAAATATTCATTTTTTGGAAAAATGCCAACTGCTTATTCCATTCACTAAAACACACTTTAAATAAGGTCTAGATTTTCGAATGAGTCAAAAACAACAAAGAAGCCATAAACGGGGCCTAAAACAAAGTCCAACAAAATAAGAAAAAACACAAAACGCAAAATAAATGTTCAATAACAGCGTTTTTGGGCTGGAAAGTTGGGTAAACCGCCTACGGCGGTTTATCATGTCGTACTTTTCGTCGCAAGCTTCAATTTGGTTACTCGTATGTCTGAAACGAGACCCTGAGGCAAATGTAATGGCTTTTTTAGTTGAACATTTTTTTTAACACGGTCTTAGACTTATATAAACACAATGGTTTGTTCATCTATAATTGGGGCATGCATCACACCGAAAATTTGTATATTATGTTTTTATCTACCCTTACAGAATTATTGATTTGTAGAGAGAATTGAGTGATTATTTCCATGAAAATGCTAATTAAAGTAGAGTACAAAGATTAGCACTTATCTTTTTAGGTGGTAATTCGATCGTTAGGTTATCTATATGATATACGTGAAAAATAAAGGTAATAACTATAGTGCTAATATATCTTTTTAGTAACTAAATAGAAACGAAGAATTACTCTTATTACTAAAGTTGGTCAACTAAAAAGCTATTAGTATATCAAGATGGAAATTAAAATATTACGGAGTACAATTTATTGTTTCATCTTTATTTTATAAGATAACCACTTAATATGTACTTTCTTCAATTTAAAATAAGTGTTACATTTTCTTTATATGGTGATTCAAAATAAGTGCTACATTTTGAAAAGTTACCTTATTTGGCAAAAAAGAGTAGGACACACACACTAACTATCTATTTTAATAAAGTGAAATGACTCATTTACTCTTACTTTTTACTTTTAAACATCATTAACCTCACTTTATTCAAAAGGTGTGAGACCCATTATCTACTAACCATTCAATTAATCTAATTTAATCATCATTATATTTTTTTCCCTAAAAAACTGTGAAACCCAAAATATAATACTTATTTTGAATCAGGGGAAGTAATTGCTATTGTATGACCTTTACCCCTTGTCATATCATCCCATTTATCATCAAATGATGTAATAATGAATGGTGAATAATTAATTAGTAAAATTATATAAGTAAAGGAATTTATTTTAACATTATAACTTTTATCTCATATATTATATGATAATTTTTATTTTATAACTAACTGTAAATAATATTAAGTAATATATCCTCCGATTCAAAATAAGTGTTTCGGACCATTCGACGTTTGATTCTTTCTATCAGGGAAACCCATGGCTCTGTGAGTTCCATAAATGAGTGATTCAAAATAAGTGCTACACTTTTCATAAATGGCAAAAAATAGTAGGACCCGCACCCACTAACTATCTACTTTACCAAAGTGATATGACTCATTTACCCTTACCTTTTACTTTTAAACATCATTAACCCCACTTTATTCAAAAGGTGTGGGACCCATTATCCACTAATCATTCAATTAATCTAATTTAACTATCATTACACTATTTTGCTTCAAAAACCGTGAAAGTAGAAGTGTAGCACTCATTTTGAATCGGATGAAGTAATTGTAGTGGACATATTAAAGGTTATGATGTGAAAATCACAAATGTTTATTATCATGCGCGACGACTACTACAAGTGCATCATTCATAAAAGTTTTACTAATAATCACTATAATTTTGCATATTAAAGAGATTTTGTATATTTTACAATAAAAAGCACAATATACTTTCAAGTGTATTCTATCATTCGATCCTAATAATAGTTATACTCATTAGATGAAAATATGTGTCAAAATCAAAAGATAATATTAAAAGAGATAATTAGTAATTAGTTATGCATATCATCCTATCAATTAGGTAAGATTATGAGTAAGACTAAATGATATAACTTAATATCATTTCTTATTTTTTAGCCGTTACAAATATAATATCTATTCTCAAATAAAATAAAGATCTAAAAATGGAATAATATTGGATTCATAGCCCATTAAAGTGGAACAAAATAGGACTTACGTCCCATATTCATCTGTATATACAATGTTATTGTTACCTATAACATTAAATTAATAATAAAAAATGCTTTGTCTAACATTAGTTTCACGTGGGAGTTTAAAAGTAATTATAAGAACCATAGGAGCAAGTTGACCATTAGAAACACAAAATATTCCGCAATTAATAATATTATATTGAAATTGTCGTCAACACCTTCTTTTCTTTGGGACAATTTCCGCATCTAACACCATGTTCAATCAAGTCAACCACCGAATTGAAAGACGGTAATACTATGTTACACCACCTAAAAATCCAGCCCAATACTTTCAAAGTGTATGGGCAGCGAACAAAGATGTGATTTACATCTTCAACATTGTTTTTGCACAAATTACATATGCAAGAGCCAACATTAATGCCCCTTTGCTCCAAGCATTTGGTAACCGGTATTCGACCCATCCCGACCCGCCATGTGAAGCATTTGACTTTGATGGGAGCAAAGCCTAACCAAGGCATGTTATGATATCCTGATGTTGTTAATTTCATATCTATCCATTTTCGAATGTGGTGTACCACATATGAACCGTCGTTTGATATCTTACATACTAATGCATCTGGAGTATTGTTCAATCTAATGTTAGTAATGAGATGCATTAGGGAGCAGAACTCGTGTACAAGTATTTGATTGTTTAAGCCATGCGATCACTCCCACGAGTAACCGAAATGTGAGATACGATCAGAAAGTCGGCATGATTTAGTTTTTTCAATGCCATAAAGATTTGGAAAACGAGTTTGTAATGTGCTATCACCAAGCCATCTATCTTTCCAGAACAGCAGTGAGTTACCATCGCCAATTTTAATACCGAAAGCATCGAAAAAACAGTATCCAATATTAGATAAATTTGCTATAACCTTTGTTATGTTGCTCCATACATTTGGAAGGCGAGGAATGAGGTGATCTTCAACAAAGTTCATAAACCTTTCTCAAATATAGCCGACGAAATTGTTTCGTCGTCTTATTTATGGTTGAAATATAGGAGTAAAATACTATGTAATAGGGTCGATTGGGAAATTTCCCCTCTACTTTCTCTCTTGTAATTGTACTTTTCCGTCTTTAGCGTCTTGCTAAGTCGGTCGTTTCTTAATATTATTTGCCGTTTCCAAAAAAATAATATTATATTCAACTCAAAAGTTGTGTTTTTTTTTACTTTTCACGTTTATAGTTTTATAGTTTCTAGAATTTAAAACTTATAGAGATACTCAGATGATTAGAATCGCGTCTAAACATTATTTTATGTAGTCCATTCATTTCATCTAGGAGTTGAGTCCTGTTTTATTGTATTTTTCAATTATTCGATTTTCAAATTCTTCATTCACATAAAAAAATTGATCTAACATGAAATAAAGAATTACATCGTTTTGGTTTTGGGCAGTTGCCAACACCATCGCACATGGTTGTGGTTGTGGTGACTTTAAGTTAAGTAGAACGAGTGTGCATTCCATAATTCTCGGCTCAAACTATAAGCTAAATCTAATTGAATCCTTGATTTGGGCCGACTCAATCAATTTTTTAGGACCTGAACATAATCTTAAGAAGGAACCTAAAGTAATTTTTTAATTTCAAAACAAGGTAAACATTTCCAACAAATTAATAGTGTCATCTTAACTTTCAATTCCCAAATTATATGTCCGTTTTTTTTGTCCATTCAGTACGCTTATTTTTATATATAATAAAAAAAACGTTTTTGAAATCATGTCACGTCACTCTTTCCACACCATAATGACGTCGTAAATCAAAGTCATGTAGGATGCCAGCTGTCCAGTTTCAAATAATGCACCACAATTTTCTCAACAAGGAAACTTTGAAATGTAAAACACATATATACCGAATTTAAGGAATAAATTTCTGTTTCTAAGATTAAATTAACCCCACCTTTGGAATATTTTGTATATATAGCTTGCGTAACCTGTGATAAATCATGTGTAGCTTATAGTAAATTTCTTAATATTTTCCTAACATTTTCATTAATACTTAAATATTTCTATAACAGATTTTTAGTGAAAAATTAAAATACCAATGAAAATATTATGAATTTTTTTATAAATCACTCGTGATTTATCACGGGTTATAGGTTAGTTTCAATGAATAAAGTATTATAAAATAAGTAAAATATTATGAAAAATTCTATAAGTAACCCGTGATTTATCACGGGTTATAGGCTAGTTTTTAATATTTCATTGAGTGTCGCTTGATTTAAATGGACATACACATATTTATACATATGCTAATATTTTTAGATTGAGTCTCTAAATTATATAGGTTGTGGGTGACTGGATATTTGGATTTTCGAATACCTAAAATTTTCCAAAACCTGATGTAACCTTATTAGCGGTGTTCAAAACTGGATATTTGGATTTTCGAATACCTAAATTTCAGGTAGCCGGATTTTCAAATAGTGACAGATAACTTCTTCACAACAAAAAAAAACTTAGATTAAGAAATAACTCAATTCAATGTTTTATATTATAGTTTCCTGAAGTTCTGAGACTCTGTGTAACATGTGTGTTGAGCTGTTCTTCCAGCTCAATGCGACTGGTAAATTTTCCAACAATTTCACCCTATTTTATAAAACTTTGTCCTGTTACTTCAAAATCGCAAAAACACCACAAACTGAATGTGTTGGGAAATTGTTAGTTACTAACATTTGACTTTTCAAAGTCAAAATCAAACTCTAATATTAGGAACTCACGGTATACACAATGGATATTGATTGATAAAGTTCCCTAAATTCCAAAATTTCAAGACTAAATTACATTTCAGTAGATGAAACACAAATAACCTATACACACAGAATGGCTAGTCCGTACAATTTCAAATCACAAATAATAATAACATAAAAACTTAATTTTTATTAACTATCATCTCGACATATAGAGGATGTCGCAGGTGGCTTCAAAGTAACATCATTACCGTTTAAATAAGAATCTTCGTCCACAATTGATAGATGCCCTATCGGGCTAGATCGAGGCAAGGGCGAAATAGTCATTTCACGAGTTTCAACCTCGGGTTTTCTATAAAACCTATCTTCCACAATATCATACATGTTTCCGGTTCGTACTTCTTGAGCTAGTGAACACCAACAACAACATAACCATAATACACAATCGCTAACCGCTGGTTTACCACAACAAAATTCCGATGGGGGTAAATTGAACCTTTTCCTCATTTGAATCCTCCAAAAACCGCCATAAAGTAAACCGAATAAACAAAGAAACACGCCCGTAATCCCTAAAGCCTCCCTAACCGTCTCGTTATCGATATTAATTGCAGCCAAATTAAAAATCCAAAATGGCGCCAAACAAAATAACAAAAACGTCGCGATATGAACATACATGTTCCCAAACCCGAGACGGTCCATATTCCATCCGAAAACACAAAAACTACAAAATAACGATAAATACGCCGACGAAATATCGTCCCAAAAATCAAATATACCTCCGCTCCATTTCGGATTACTTAAACTAGTTCCCGAATCATCTTTTGTAGCAAAGGAGAATCTCCTCTCAAACGACTCGGGTGGTTTCCGGGTCGATCCGGTGCTACTTTCGGGCACGTCGTTGATTTGTGATTCTTCATCCGAAGCGATATCGTAGTCTTTCCCGAGCGGGCTAACGACACTGTAAACACCCGCAATTGCAGGGGCCCCGATTGCTATGGTTATAGTAATCGCGACCCCGATTGCGGGTCTTTCAGATCGTTTATATCCTACGTTAAGACCACATAAAGCATATTGTGCGAGACAATTGAGATTTAGCAACAAGACAACTACCAACATGTGGGCCCATTCGTAAGGTTTGTAACACGCGTTTTTGGAGTATAATTTTCTTAATTTCGAAACGTCTTGCAATTGCCATCTTATGAGAAGTATGAGGTGATAGATACGGTGTGGGTGTTGGTATAAACACATGAGTGTAAATAACGCGTTTAGGATTTGATTGTTGACTTCAAACCACGCGTTTCGTTGGGATTTTTTCGGGAGTTGGTTGTTTAACATACCCGTCATTACGAGAAACAGAATAGCTCCCGAAACAGCAACACAAACGATCCAAATGAATAGAACCATATTCATTGGATTCCTTATCCATTCTTTAGACATGTTTTTTAAGGAACTCCAATCGATTTTCTTGCAAATGGCCTTCCGAAAGCTTCCTCCGAAAGTGTGATTAGTGTCGGATTGTATTGCCCGTGAAAAGACGTATTTGTCCTTGGGGAGTTGTTGGAATTTTACTGATGGGGTGTCTACTTTACGAAATCCGAACAAACTCGACTTTTTATCATCTTCAACTTGTTCATCATCCATTGAAGACATTATATTTTTTAGTGTCGATGCTACCAAATTGTAAAATTTTGAAATACGGATCGTCCTACAGTGTAATTGTGACAGCTGCATACTCGAGTTTATAACAAAAAGAAAAGAAACACAATTAGATAATTAATCGACTTGAAATTTGTAGCAAATTTCATGAATTACTTTGAAGTTTGAACTTTCTTCGTTGTTCAATACCATGCCTAAAATTACAGGCTAATTCTGTAATTCAATAGATTGTGTTCAATATACTACACAAACTACGTGTTGTTAAACTTATGTTGAAATTACGATACGGAAATCAGAATTATGATCACAATTAATGAATAAAGTTGTAAAAAACATGGAATTATGAATAAATTATGAAACAAAACGTACCTGTATTACTTGGAGTTCAGTTTTTCGCCATTTATAATACCTTTGATTAAGAGAAAAATGATAACTTGCACGAAATAATTAACAGAGTTGAAGAAATGACGAAGAACAGGTTTATTGACTTTTATTCTTCGAGAAGAATTCAAGAGACCAAGTGGCAGCCAGGTGAGCGGACGTAACAGTCAAACAACTGCGTTCGTCTGACTATTTATTTTTACATAATTGGTCCTCTGAGATTGCTCTATTATCAAATAGAACACAGAATTAATAGATATGACATACACGTGAGGCACGGTGTGTCAAGCCTCAAGTCTTAGGTGAATTTTTAGATAACCGAATTTTGGGTACCGGATTTTTTTCCTAATACCAGATTTTCTTTTATTTTTAACATCCCTAGTTAAAACTATGTATAAAATGAAATAATCATTTGTATGATAAATCTTCAAATTGACAATCGCATATTAAATGGAAAATAAGCATAATATTAACAAGGCTTTAATGAAAACCATGAATTTATAAATAAAATTTGTATGAAGAAAGTGAGTCAAGTAAGATCATCATCCTCCATCTCTTTGTCCTTGAGCATGTCCTTCACTCTCAACAAAAGAGTTGTCTTCCAAGCATCCTATGTTACAATATAAATAATTCTTAAATTATATGTTGGAAAATGATAAATAAATAATTACAGAAATATTACCAGCTTAGTTATGCTATCGAATTCCTTAATGGCATCAGTAAACTTTTCAACATCTTCCGCATCAATCGAAGCAGCCAAATCCTGCCATTTATAAAAATAAATAAATAAATACAAAATTATTTCATTTATAGGATGCAACTTACCGCCAACAATCTGTATTCACGGGTTCCTGTAAAAGTTGGATCCATATCCTACAAAGACATAATAACATACAAACATTCAGATAATATTTTCCAAGTGTTTTTGTCTTAAAACAACAACGTAAGTTTATATTTGTCCCTATTTAATTATTTAAAAAAAATGTTTTCCAATTAGGTTATTAAAATATGGTCCCATATCCCAATTGGATCATCAAAAAGTGTTTCTTACAAAAATGATAATTTCCAAAAAACATGTTTAAATTGCATAAAAATTTTGATTTAAAAATAAATTATTTATCCGGGACTATAAAACTATCTTTTAGCAACTAAATAGACAAATTTTGCATATGCAAATATAAAAAGTAGAGACAATAATATATATATTTTTTAAATCCACTTTTTGACCTGATATTTGTCCAACGCGTTTGTAATTGCAACTACGTCGTTTTTACAGAGTTGGCAAATGCCAGCATTGAGTAGATGCCCTCTAGCGGCGTATTTAAGCAAATTACTGTTGATTGATTGTTTTGCTACGTCTTCATAAATCTCAATTGCTTTCTGATATCTGACACATAATTCACGATGCAATTAGTCATCGCAAAGGGCAATTTAGTAATATGTGTACGACTTACTGTTCCATTTCAGCAGCATATTGTGCAATTTTGACCCTGCATTGATTTGCAGTACTACTGACTTCTTCACTTTGATAAAGATCAGCCGCTTTATCATAGTAAATCATAGCTTTCTCCAAATTTTGCTCTTGTTCATATAATTCAGCAATTTCCTGTATTAAAAAATATGTAACATAATAACCTGAACTTGAAAACTTATAAAAAAACCAAGAGGTAGTAGACACTAAGAAGTTTTACAGTCTTTTACTACCTTTACCTATTAAAGGTGTAACATGATACCCCGAACTTAAAAAAATAGTACTTTTGCTCGCTAATTTGATATGTTTTCAATTTATTAAGATGAACATATATTTTATAGTTCGTCAAAAGCTACAACAGAAGTAATTCACGTAAGAAAATATTTTAGTTGACTATGCTGCAACTTTTAATAGTTCAGAGTAGTAGATGACACATTCAGTTAAGTCAGTCAAGTTCAGAGTACTGAAATATGTCTATGAGCTATAACTTTAAGGATTATATAACTTAGAGAAAGATTGATGATCGTACCTTGCAGTACCTTGCACACATACTTAGCCTCCCAAGTTCCATCATTATATTTACGGCTTGTTCTAGGCAAGATATGCACTCTGCAAAATGTTCGATAACATATATACAAAATCTAACACTAAAAAGGCTACATATCAGAAATTAATCAATTATATATGGAAATTAGAAAGTAAAAAATGGACACCTGTAATGTTGGTTTTCTTATAACAATGGCCTGCATCAGCATAAGCATTACCAGCTTCATGCTTGCTATCCATCTGCATGCATAAAGCAATCATAAATATGATGTTATAACTTACTTATAATAAATGATCTTTTTATAAATAAAATCTTTTTTACATAAGGATGAAGTACAACTAGCTCTTTTTGGATACCGAAACTAATTCTTTTGATAACATTATTTACCTTTAAAAAGCACTTGGCCAGTTTGACATATACTGCCCCTGCTTGATCCCCTGATAAACCATTTACCACATTATTAAGAAATACATAATCTACACATAACCGAAAATCAATACGGAATTTGTCACAAAAACCTAATATTTTGCAGCATTTGTGATAAATATTAACATGGTTTCAAATTCAATACGAAATTTGTCAAAAAAACCTAAATATTTTGCAGCATTTGTGATAAATATCAACATGGTTTCAAATTCAATACGAAATTTCTCATGTTGGATTAAACAATTTTCCATGTGATGTTTAAAATCATACACTATTACATCAAATAAATTAGAGAACGACATCACATTCAAAACGTAAATCCGAACGGAATTCAGTGTAAAACATAATTCCGAACGGAATTCAAATTCAGAATTCACAGAAAAAATGTGATTAATTATTAATCAAATTCTTACATGATTTTCCGATTTTATAAGAATTGGCAGATTTTTCGTATAAATCAGCAGCGTCTTCATCTTTGGATCTGAAAAAAGCCCATCCACGAAGCTTCTTTTCTGCTTGCTTCTCATAATTTTCACCTTTTGCGACATGATCAGACATTCTCTTTGTTTCTCTGTTTTTGCAAAAGATGCAGGGGAGGGGAGGGTTCGTAATAGAAAAGTGTAATACGAGGGTGTATTAAGTAAATTGTTAGCCCTTCGACTATTTGGATTTGGCAAAAATAGGCCACACACAACTGGTGGATTATATAGGACACACTACCTAAATTCTCTTTTCTTTTCTCGATTTAAGTTGAGTCGGGCCAATCTTGAGCTCGAGTTACTCGGGCAGACTTTTGAGCCGAGCTGGGTATGAAACTACCCAGCTCGTAAGGTTCAATTGAGCTTGTGCTATTTTACATTTTCATCTTTTCAAGTATGTGCATTTTTTCATAATTACTCTATTTTATAATCGAGCCGAGCTTGAAAGTACCGAGTCGAGTCATGTCGAGTTAAAATATATCGAGTATATCAATACATTACACTGATAAGTGAGTCGAGTCAAGTCTAGCTCGAAAGTGTCGGTTTATTTAAACGAGTCCGGCTCGAGCTTGAAAATAAAGGCTCGATCGATCTCGATTCGAGTTTCAAGCTTCGAGTTTGACATTGTGTCGACTCGACAGTTGACACTGTTATTTGGTGTCAAATCTTCAAGGGCGGTTCTAGGGGGTGGGCAGGGTGGGGGTCTGCCCACCCCAAAAGTTTTCTGATTAGTATAAAATTTTTTACGTATCAACTCATTTTTGGCTTTTACTTATAATGCATAAGCGATAACTAGTTCACGTCGTATATTAGCTTAGTGGTTGACTCATTTATATATATCTTAAACATATAATATTAAGTTCAAGACTCATTCATATGCATATTTTTAAAAAAACAAATCCATTATTTCCTTTTTAATGTTTTTTTTACTTTATTTTCCACTAAAATTTTCATTTTCTTTTGACCAATTTCCTTCTTTTTACTTAATTTAAAAATGTTATGTTTGCAATGTATTTGATTATATGTGTATTTTAGCTAGTGACATATTAGTCCACATCATTCATACATAAATACTTTAAAGAATTTACTTCAACATTATAACAGAATTTATGATTAGACTAATTTAATTCTTGAATTAACGAGCGAATTTTGATTTTGACTGATTTAATTTATAATTAGATTGTTTTTCAAACTAAAATTGATCATTCGATTTTGTTTACAACTTAACCTTAAAAAAATATCACTAAAGAACCCGACTTCCACTTTAAAATTTCGACCACCTTTGAGAATTTTTCTGATACCGCCATTGCAAATCTTGACCTCTCATCTTTCATTGATAACATATTTATAGTGTTTATAATACAATCTTTTCCATCAGATTAGGAAGAGATAGGAAAGAATAATACAAAATAATACAAGATAAACATTCCTAATAAATGATACTATTAACTCGGTTAAAAGACTCGGCTTGATTACACCCCCTATTAATGACAAAGATGCCGAATATGATTATTCGTCTACTTTAAGCATTATCCTTAAATTAAATTTGTCGCATCAACAAATAAACGAGTACAAAATGTATTAGAACTGCCTTTTGTAATCCTCCCCTATATATGAGCCTACACATGATGGCTTCATGCCACCTCATCACAACGACGGCTTATGATTGGTGGACAATGCCACGTGTAATTCTGGCATTGGTCCGTTCAATCTTCATAACCTACACAATCCGGAAACAATGAGCAGTTAATAAAACCCTGTAAATCAGGTAACCAAATCTTGCTTATTGACTACAGGCAGCCTAAAAAGCAATATTTACGGCCAATTAATTACACCCATAAATAAAATACACAATCATGGATGCTTAATTACGGCATTGTCAAATTACCGAATCATCTCACCGTTTTCTTTGATATTATCAACTAAAAACCCGCAAAATTAAATTGCACACATAATCTATTCCTTTTGTATCGGGAATTAAATTACAAAATTCCGGAATTTGAATTTCCCTAGCCTTAAGCATCCACCCCTATATATATTTTGCACACCATAGGAAAAGATTAAAAAGTTTCTCTTACTATGCTGCAGTTAATGGCCTGCAGTTTTAAAGGAAACTACTGAAGAGCCCTTTTAGCAATAATTAATTCCGGATTTAATGCAATATTTCAAATAAAACTCAACTGATTTCGTGGTTAGCATTATGGAAACTGCGATTCTAATGCAATATTCCGGTAGACTAAAATCATGAATTAATTATTTCAATGAGACTAAAGTGGAAACAGATATCTTCCCTCTACAATACAGCAGCCTGTCACCTATATACATATAAATCATGTGTTAATGTGTTAATATTGATTTTAAAAAAATTATATACCCCAAAATAACATATCATTCCACGAAATTAAGGTGATTTACATAATCTATTCCGGAATTAGCGTGATATCAGTTACCTAGCTTGGCAAAGTGAACGAATCAATGACCAGTGAGCACTATAAAAACCATGCTAACATATCCAATACACATTAACCTGCATCGAAGAAAGAACGCAGACGAAGGTAAATTACTCTTTGCTTTTTTACTGTTTTATTTGATCCTTTATATTGCAGACCTTAGAACTGCATCAGTTCTAATTACGTGTCTCTTTACGTACATCTATATTCACTGAAAACATTCATACAATTCGTTTTAGGGATTTCTCAGAATTAAAACGGAATTTACCTAATATATTTCAGTTTATTGCCATGCAGGAATAGTCTATTCAGCTCAATAACCAAAGCTTCATTTTTAAGGTATTCAAAAGACACTATATTAATGTTTGACATTATTTTTAAGCTGTATATTAATTCAAGAAACACGTTTAAAAATCAAACTGTTTTATGTATAAATTAGATGTTGACTTTTAATTACAAACAGTTATTTGAACAAAATACAATCCTATTAATTAAAACTGTGTTTGGTAAATTTTGTTTAATGTCGTTTAATACTGTTTATTTACATCAAACTATACATGACAAATCACTGTATTAAAATACAGAAAAAAATTACAAAAAAAACACAGTTTTAATTATTGCTGCCTGTGATTTTTAACCTGTATTTTAATTCAAAATTCGACTTTAAAAGTCAAACTGTTTTGAAAAAAAAAAGTTAACTGCTGACTTTTAAAATCAAACAGTTATTTAAACAAAATACAATCCTATTAATTAAAACTGTGTTTTTAGTATATTTGTTTCAAATGTCGTTTAATATTGCTTATTTACATCAAAGTATACCTTTGGTTACGAACAGTATTCAAATACAGAAAAAATCACATTTTTAATTAGCAAATTATATCGAACAGTTTGACTTTTAAACCAAATACAATCCTATTAATTAAAACTGTGTTTTAACTAAAACTGTGTTTTAATTAAATTCTTTTTGAAAGTGTTTTAATTCTGTTTAAATCACATTATTAAAATACAGGAAAAAAATTTAAAAAAATACAGCTTAAAAATATAGGATTGTATTTTGAAACTGTATTTTAATTCAAATATCGACTTTAAAAATCAAACTATTTTAGGTATAAATTAACTGTTGACTTTTATTTCGTTTGTAAATTTTACACTAATTCAACAGCAAATGTAGCTTACAAAGAAGTCTTATTTCGTTTGTAAATTTTATGTAACATTTCTTAATGTATTGATTTTTCTATCAATTCATCATTACAGCTACAACATTATTATGTCATTTGTAAAATTATTAATTTTTATTGGGATTTTTCTACATACTAAATTTTGGAGCATACCCGCCCATCGGGCGGGTTATGTAGCTAGTAAACAGATATCGGTCTACGTTTACGAAAGCTTTAATTCGTAAGTTGTGTTTGCCTTTGTAACTAGCTTTAAGGGCAATTACTCTTACAATCACAACTAGTCACATTAGAACGTAGCGGTAGTTAACGTGTGAAATTGTCTATTATCATACCAAATTCTGATAAGTTTGCTAATTTGTATATATATAGTGTATGTAAATTGTATTGTTAGCTATTAAATCTTTCTATTTCATTCTCTCACTCATAAAATGATAAACACGTTAAATTTACTAATTCTCTTTGTTAGTCTAATCAATAGATTTGGACACGTATATTGATTTAATAAAAGATTTAATATGATACAATATTATTAGTCATATTGTATATATAGAGTTGCTTTTATGAAAAGTTATATCTATTTATTGTTTGCGTTTAAAAAAGTCCATTGCATAAGGTCCTTTCATCAATTCCTACACGCATGTTAAAAGTAGGGATGAACATGGGGCGGTTAAGTAAAATCAAACCCCGCCCTAAAAGTTCGGGTTTTAAGATTTATACCTTGTTCGGTTTCGGTTTTTCCGGTTTTTCGCGATTTTCGGTTCGGTTTCGGGATTTTTTTTTCGGTCTTTTGTTTTCCTTTAAATTTATCAATTTGTTAACTTAAAAATTAATATTATGATTCAAACTTTCAAGACTTAACACATTTTGTTATAAATGAAAAACAACTAGTAAGTTTATTACTATAATTTAATAATAAATTACAACTAACATAATTTGAATAAGATTAAAAATAACATATTTTTATCTGAAAGATAATTAAATGTCAAATCTTTTATAAATATAAGAAAAATTTTATAGAGTTTGAAAGATATATAATGGAGGGCCGGGGCGGGGTTTTCAGCCGGGTTTTCATATGCCCCCGAAAGACGGCCACAAACATTCGGGTTTGCCAAAAATCAAAACCGTTGACACCGGTTTTTCAAATGATTCGGTTTTTCTGTGGTTTTCGGTTTCGCTTCGGTTTTTTGGCTTTTATGATCAATCCTAGTTAAAAGACGACTAAGCATTTCAATAATTTGGATTGCTAGACATAGGTCAACCATTGTTTCGGTTTTGGCGTTGGGTTTTGTCGGTTTGGAAAAAACTAATAGTACGAGAATGTCAGTTCTTTGCTGTTGGTTGAGAATGCGGGAAAACGACGGAGCAAACAACGAGAAGGTGGGCCGGTTTTAATAAAAGTGAATATATTATGTAGTTATTAGTAATTTATGTGTATTTTAAAAAATATATATAGATACCAAAATATTAAGTAAATAAATACTACAATTATATCTTAGTTGGACAGCTAATATGAAATCTTAGTTTTTTGGAACCATGGTTAGCATGCTGTATGTACACTTAATGTAAATCAAATAGATGTTTTTGTGTACAATCATATCCCTTAGCAAAATAACTAAAATGGTTGATCATTGTCTTTAAATTTTTTCCCTAAAATAATCTAAGTAATTAGCCTATTAATTTTTTTGCTTAATACAATATCAAACAACACTAATAAAGCTATATATAACCACATTTAATGCTATACATACTTGATAATTGTTCTACTCTCTAGTTTTTTAATATTGTTTTTCCTTGAGTTGAGTGCTTCCAATTACCAATATAAAAAATTGAACAAAATAGCCATACCTTTCCCTTTTTAAAATCATTTCTATTGCCACCGAACAAAATCTAGATTTGCTGGCGAGATCGTTAAATTGTTTCTACATCCCATTATTTTATCCAACTTCTTGCATAAAAATCGCATCACAATCACCGAACTCCACAAAATCCGGTCATGAAATCAGAAATCAATAGAGATTCGATTGCCACAACCGCGCTTCTGCCGAAATCAAACCCGCCGGAAAATGAAACCGCCGGGAGTCCTTCTATCTCCGGCGCTGTATTCAACGTCTCCACCAGCATGATCGGTGCTGGAATCATGTCAATTCCGGCGACACTGAAGGTCCTCGGCATAATCCCGGGGTTCGTTGTGATACTAATTATGGCGTTCTTGGTGGAGGTGACTGTGGAGTTCTTATTGAGATATACAAATTACTCCAGCGAGGCTAACACCTACGGCGGCGTCATGGCGGAATCGTTCGGCAATTTTGGCGCTGTTGGGCTTCAAATCTGTGTCATAATTTCTAACCTAGGAGCCCTTATTATCTACTTGATTATTATCGGTAATTTCAGAAATTACTTAAAGTTATCATTAATTTGTGGATCTAAAAGTTTATGATCCTATTGAAATTTAAATTTAAATATAAGCTTTAAGCTGTTAGAAATAAAATTGTCATTTAATTTTCTATTGATTTGTTAATTTGATTAAGCTTATCCAAACACGGACAATTAACTACAGTGCGTTGTTTTGCCTTGATAAATTTGTTAGTTTGTACTGTACAAGCTTACCATGCATGAAGAGTCTGATTTGTTCATAGTTTGATCTTTGTATTTAGGGGATGTTCTAACCGGATCCCAATCCGATGGAGTCGTACATTCGGGCATTTTACAAGAAGTTTTTGGATTTCATTGGTGGAACTCGCGCGCATTTGCGGTTTTGTTCGTTGTGATTTTCGTTATGCTACCGCTTCTTTTGCTACCTCGAGTAGGTTGGTACAAACACTTGACATTCGTTACGATTTTGGTTAATTTTGACTTTTTGAGGTCAAACGTACTAACTATAAGTCTATAACTATTTTTTTGGAAACAAAAAGTTAAATAAGTCTATAACTATTAATTCATGTTATTGTTTGACAGAATCATTAGGGCATGCTTCAGCGATATCAATTCTGCTAGCTGTCATTTTTGTGGTTATAATTTCTGGGATGGCGATTTACGCCATGGTGGGCGGAAAAACTCGGGAACTTAGATTAGTTCCTGATTTTAGCGACGGTTTTTCCTTCTTCAATCTTTTCACAACCATTCCGGTCATCGCCACCGCCTTTTCCTGCCATGTTACTAGTAATAATCCACTTTTTTTTTTACTTTACACGTGTTACGTATTTATATCTAACACCCAATTGCGATTTGACTAAATTTGTTCTGATAGTCTTTTTTACGGGAATTTGTAGTTCATCCGGTACGAGCAGAGCTCGAAAATCAATCAGACATGATTTCAGCGGTTCGGATTTCTTTAATCCTAAGCGCTGTAATCTATGTGGCGGTTGGGTTCGTTGGCTACCTTCTTTTTGGTGATTCAATCATGGCCGACATGTTAGTCAACTTTGACCAAACTTCTAATTCGCCAGGTGGACTTTTGGTCAACGCGATTGTTAGACTAAGCTACGCGTTACATCTTATGTTGGTCTTTCCAGTGATTTTTTACACTTTACGGGCTAATATGGATGAAATGATTTTCCCAAGAAAATCAGTTTTAGCTAATGATACTGTAAGATTTGTGTCACTCACATGCGTGTTGCTTGCGTTTATATATTTTGTGGCCATTGCGATCCCGAACATTTGGTACTTCTTTCAGTTCATGGGATCAACCACTGTTGCTTGCATCGCGTTCGTGTTCCCCGGTGCTATCGTATTGAGGTACCAATTCTCTACAAATATTACTCCAACTTACCTATTCGACTTATCTATATTGGATAAAAGAAATAAAAAGTAAAATAAAATATGCAGTTCAAAGGTCATATAAATAAAATTAAAGATTTAAAGGCTGAAATTGGTTATGCAAGTTCTATACATAAGTTGACTCTTTATTGATCCTTTTTCAATATATATGAACAAAATGTAGTTAATAAGATGTATGGCAAAAGTGACTAAAGTATTTTTGGACACTATTTGTAAGATATAGTTATAATTTGTTTGAATTTACGTATATGATGAACCTTTTATTTTGTGGACAGGGATGTTCACGGGATTTCTACGAGAAAAGACCGGGTAATGGCGATTATTGTTGTGATATTGGCTTTCGTGACTAGTGTTATTGCTATTTCCACCAATTTGTATAGTTCATTCGGAAATAGTTCATAAATTTTTCACAAGATTATAGTATTGTCATCTAAAGAACGAAAATCAAATGCTACCAAACATGTCTATTGATGTTTACATGAAAACTCTATGCTATCGCTCAATGGATAGAAGTTACCAAACGAGATACCATGGTGTTCTCGTCATCTAATTCTCTTTTTATGTCTTTATGTTTTAAGATATGGATTTTGGATTTGTTGATAATGTTCTTTTTTTGGAGTAGTGTAGTTTGGGTGCTCATTACTAAAAAGTTGATTTATATATGGTGTTTTTATATGTTTAAAATATTTAAATAAAAACACTTTTAAAAACTTTAACCAAACAATTTAAGTAATCTCATGTCAATTTTTGATGTATCTGACTAAAGTTTATTTTAATTATTTGTTAAAACAATAAGTATTAGGGTTTCATAATGGCAATTGGATGTCTTTTAAGGCTAGTGGGTATGGGCACCACATGTGGTGGTGCCCTTTTCCGCCACGTCATCGCCACCTCATACACCACACCACCACCACACCACATCATTTGGTGGAAATACCCACCACACCACACCATTTTATTTTCCATCTCATCATTTCTTTTCCATTTATTTTTTAAACATAATACTTCCATTAAAATTAAAATAACAATACATTAAATTAAAAGTACAAATACATTAAAATAAAAATACAAATACTTAAAATTTAAAATACTTAAAATAAAAAAACTACAATCCTAAATCGCTCATGGCTTTTCGAGCCCTTTCCTTCGCGGCTAGGAAATGTTGAAGATCTTCTTGCGGCAAGCCTGGCGGCAGTTGCATACTCAAAATATTCAAATTATTGATCATTCTTTGTTCGGTTGCAAGCGCTCTTTCTCTTTCTTCTTTCTCCCTCTATTGCTGGCGTCATTCTTGTTCCAGTTGAACTTGTTGACGACGCATCTCTACGCGCTCTTTCGTTGCCTCAAAGTGCTCGTCTAATCGTTTTTGAATGTCTTGCCTATGCTTGCTCTTCGCTTCCTTTTCCGCCGCATGCCTACCCGCTCGTTTTCGATTGTTGTTGATCTTTAGTAATTGTGCCGATCCATTTTGGATCCTCTTTTAAAATCAACCAATGTCGATCTAGCTCAAAAGCATGGCCATTTTTTTCAACTTTGTATTGTTTCTTGGCGGCCTCCAAAACATCAAACGCGGCCATTCCGCTACTTCTTTCCGACGAGAGTTTGTTGTATATACCATTGAATTTTGTAACCTTGTTGTTTATGTCACGCCATTTGCTACTAAGACTATTGTCTTTTCGGTATGGCGAGACTCCCAAGAAGGTATGGAATTTAGAAAGAATGGCTTCCCAATAGTTTTTAATTCTCATGCCATTCCCGTCCTTCTCATTTTTAGAAGTCGCACACCAAGCTCGGCACAACGCAAGTTCCTCCTTTTCCGTCCATGGAAGTTGTGTGTCTTCTTCCACATCTTCTCCCTCAACGTCTTCAACAACCTCTTTTTCTTTCCTTTTCCCTTTCCCTTTCCCTTCCGCCTTTCTCTTGCTCCCCCCCGCTTGTCGTTCTTGTGTTTGGGCTTGTTGATGTTTGTTGTTGAAAATATTGGCCGGTGGGTGCAAATTCGGATACATTTTGTGAATATTGGGGTTGTTGAAATTGAGGGAGTTGAAATTGAGGTGCAGTTTGTGGATAATATTGTGGATGTGAGACAACACCGGGATTTAGGATGTAGGCGTATTGGTCGAAGCAACCAAATCCTAGGTTCGGTGGTATATTTTGTTGTGAAGGTTGATTGGATGTTTGTGGAGGATTGTTGTGTGGATCCATTGTAAGTAGAGAGGTATGAAGATAGGAGTTCGTAGAGAGTAAAATGGGTTAATTGTGTGTATAAAATGAGTGAAAGTATGTAATATATATAGGTAAATAATTTAATAATTTTTTTTTTTAATTGCAACGGCTATATAGCCGTTTGAAAACGGCTATTTTTCGAACCAAATCAGCATCCCACGCCCGTTGCCGAGCGTCATTCCGTCCACACTCTCGCCACGCCGGCCCCCCACGCCGTTGGGGGGGGGGGGGGGGGCGGTGTTCCAACCCCACCAACACGCCGTGCATGCTCCGTCACACCCCACTCCCAAATGGCGTTGGCCCATTCCGGGCAGTCTAAGAATAGAGTTAATTGCAAGAATGATCCATGTTGTTCGGTAAAATTGCACGTTTGCTTACTGTATTTCAATAAGTGCAAATACATTACCCACACGTTTGTATTTTTGACACTTTTTGGTCCTCCATCCCTAACAGTGTTAAATCAAATCCATTAGTTTAGGGTATTTTAGTCATTTTGCATGTATGGTCCCACATATTCTTCTTTCACGTGTAGTTACTATTGAAGTAAGATAACTAAGACTATGCGTATCGGACAACCAACCCCCCGGTCACGACCTCCACGCCATCCATTCTCGACGCGTCGCCCCCGTTACGCCCGCTCCCTCCAAACGCGTCGCCGACAACGGTTGACTCCACGACCAGTCAAATTCGACCGTTCAACGTAAACTTTACCCCCCCCCCCCAAACGGCTATTTTCATTAAATAACAACCCCTTCAAATTTAATTTTTACCCTATAAATACCTAATTCTTTTACCAAATAATTCACAACTCTCTTTTCTTTCTAATATACTCAAACACACACTCTATTCTCTCAATCACCCTCTCAAAAATGTCTTCCAAGAACAAAGGCAAAGATTCAAAATCTCGACGCCAACCAAACAATCCCACACCCTCTCAATCATCCTCTATCAACTTTCAACAACCAACTTTCGTACACCAAACTACTACTCAACCACAAGGTTATCAAAATAATCCATTTGTTCCCCCTACTACCAACCACCATACCGACCATACCCTTCACAACAACAACAACAACCACCACCACAACAACAACCACCACAACAATACCAAAATTATATTGGTATGGAAAGTTTTGATCCTTTCGCAGGGCTCGACCAATACGACTACCAACCACGAGCACAAAGTGGCTTCCCCGCCACTCCCGCCGCTCCCCTCGACATCGGGTCTTCCGAGTCTTCCGACTCCCCCGTTGTAGCGCCTACCAAAAAGAAGGTACCAAAAAGGCGTCAACCACCGACAAAGGGGGTGACCGGCGGAAGCGCGACATGGCCGAGTGTGACAACCCTCAAAAAATGGACCAATTTAATCATCATCAATTGTAACCAAGCACCAAATGTTGAGCACATTTTTATTTAACGAGTACGATTAGGATATAAACCTAAAATATTAACTACGTTACGCGTGGATCGTACACACTTCGGTACACCGCGTTTACATGTCGACATATTAAATATATAGATACACACCTATATTTATAACAAAAATCATCACCTAAGCATTTACGATTAGTACATATGGTGCACTTCAATGGAATACAAGTTCTACAAAATGATACAAAAATTTATAACATATATATCTTTTGAATAATAAAAACAATGGGTAACAGGATTCAATATCCATCCACCACATAATCATCTTCTAAATAACTATGTATAACAATTTGTAAATTAAACCTTAACTAACTAGCACTCTCTAACCATCTAGTTAACATTCAATGCTAAAATGTAACAAGAAAGTTACAAGAAAGTTAACTTTCTTGGAAGTCAACCACCAATACCCTGTCACCTTGTGCCTAACATTAGAGTGATAGGTGTGGTGGCTTAAGCCACTTCGCCACCTCTGCGCCACCTATGCGCCACATCACCATTTCACATTTCACATTCAAAACCCCCAAATACCCCCTCTACCATCACTTAAGCCATTTGGGCCCCACCACCCTTTTTTTCTTTTTTCTTTTTTTAAAAACATAATACTTCATTAAAATAAATATTACAAAATACAAAATAAAAATACCTAAAAAATAAAAAAAAATTACCGAAATTTAAAAAAAATACCGAAAAAAATAAAAAAAATACCGAAAATTAGGAAAAAAATACCGAAAATTAAACAAAAAAAAAAAACTACTCGTCGTCATCGTAGTCATCTTCGTCGACGGGGTATTTTTCGCGGATCGCCTTTTTTTCTTTGACGATTCTCGCCCTATCTTCGCGCCCCAAACCTTGCGTGTTAGTGCTTAGGAATCGCAAGTCTTCCAACCGCTCGAACCGGTCATCCCGCGCCTTTGCCCTTGCGTAAGCGGATTGAGCGGCTTCACTTTTCCGCTTAAACTCGGCCAACATAGCCTCGCCAAGGTCCGGCGGTGCGGCACTTCCGGCGGTGTTAGCGCCGGATGAAGTTTCCGACCTACTTTTTTTTGCCTTACGAGACTTTCCCGCCGGACGTGGTCTCGTATCTTCCCCGAAAAGTTCTTCGTTATCGGAGAGCGAAATGGGTTCGGGGGCGTCCCATTTCGGGCAATGGCGCAAAACTTCCCACGCACCTTCGTTGTTAAATGGTTTTTTTGCCGCCGACTCGTCACGGAACGCTTGTCGGACACGGGCCAAAAAGTCGACCTCATTTTCACCGCTTCGGCTTGTACGTTGTAGCCGTTTGTAGATACCGTTGAATTTTTGACAATTACCATTTAAGGTCGTCCACTTCCCCGTCAACATGTCTTTGGTACGCGGCGTCGGTGCATCCTTGTTGAACTCAACAAGGATTTTGTTCCAAAAACAGTCATCCGATTGGTCGGCGCCCTTTTCGCGGTCCTCGGACACGCTAACCCAACACTCCGCCAATAAAACTTCTTCGGCGGCGTCCCAACGCATGACCTTCCGACTTAAGTTGACGGCGGCGACTTTTTTCCCCTTTCGTCTCGCCTTTTCAGCGGCGTCGGTGTCTTGAGGGGGTTGTGACCATTGGTGTTGTGACCACATTTGAGGAGGGGGTTGGTTTTGTTGAAATTGTAGTTGTTGTAGGTTTTGAAATTGTTGTTGAAGCATAAAGTGGTTGAATTGGTCTTGGGAAAATGTCGGCATCACGGTGTTTTGGGTGGACGATACCGATTGTTGGGACGAAGGGGTTGAAGGATTGGACGGCGATGAGCCGGAACCTCCCATTCCGAAAATACCGCTCATCCAATCGGGGTACGGTGGTTGAGACATTTTGGAGTGTTTTTGAGAGTGAAATGGTAAGAAATTGTAGAGAGTTTTAGAGAGTGAAAGTGTAAGAGATGGTGTGAAAAAATGTAATGGTAAATGGGTTATTTATAATAGGTTTTATTTAAAAAAAAAAAATAAAAAAATTAAATATTCTGGAAAACTAGCCGTTGCAACGGCTAGGGACACGTGTCGCGCTCCCATTGGTCCGTCGAATCCGCCGAGCATCCCACGCACACCACCGCTCACGTAACGACCGGTGTGGTGGCGCGTCCGGCGCGCCGACGTGGCGTCCGGCGCCCACCACCCTTCGCCACTACACCGTATCCTCTTATCACCCTCAATCTCTTGTCTTTCCCTGACACTCTCGAAACCACCCACATCTTCAACAAACCTTGTACTTTCACTCAATCATAAAACAACCCTTAGGGTATTATCCCTTTTCTAACTTTTAAAACCCCACTTGAGGCTATCAGTTGGACACACCCGAAATTTCAAACAAAAGAAGTAAAACAACACTTGCTGAATTCCGGCTGCCTCATTTTCCGGCAAAGACCCCTGCTCCGGTGTCTCAGTCCCTCCCTCATCTTGGTTTCACTCTCTTGATCGGTATAATCTTCTAACCCTCTTTAATATTGTTTCCATCAAACATGCATGGGTGTACGTAGACGGTGTCTCCACCATCTTCTCCGGCAAAACACACACACACACAACGTGTGTGTGTGAACTGTGAACGACGGGTTTCGGGTGTCCTCTCGTTACTTGCATAGGTGAACTGTGTGGGTTGTGATGAGATGGTTAACCGCCACCGTAGGCGGTATACGCAAACTCCGGCGAAACCCGTTTTTCCGGCGACGAGGTCAACACCCACTCGGTCGCCGTACACACTGCACCACCGCCGCTACACTCATCCCCGACAACGGACACCGGGAAACGCACCCCGTCGGAGCAACCGCCGCTGCTCGCCGGCACCGTGCAAACGCATGGCCGGAATCACGTCGGCCTAGTGGTGGGTTTCTCTGTGCATGGGATCTAGTTGAACATGATGCTTCAGGTGTTGTACCCTGAGCATCCACACTTGTACATAGAGTGTAGTGGTAAAATATGGCTTCTAGGGTTGTACCCTAGACATCCACACTTGTACAATGAAGTGCAGAAGTGAAATGTTGTTCTGGACTAGCCGATCCCATCACCACACTATTAAACCAATCAAGTATTTAATTAAAAGTATTTTAACAAAATAGAAAAAATACAACTTTCATACTTTTAAACAAATAAATAAAATTCATGACTCTTTTAAAAGTAATAAACAGATAAAATTTATTTTATAATAAATTATTCAATAGATTTTATTTGGACAACTAATTAAAGTGTAGGTATTCGTTTATGTACGGATCAAGTATAAACACTTTCAAAAATTACCCGGACCAATCCAACATACTAACTCTATCTGGGTCGTCATTAAATTCCGCAATCCTAGATTCTTACAAAAAGAATCTACGCACACCATGTAAATTAGTCACGTTATAAGATGATATAGTATTAACAATGAACACGCGTTTAGGACGCTAGGAATTGTGCGGGCGGACACTATAACTTGTGGAACCTTACTTTGGTAGCTTCACATCAGGTGAGTTTCACGGCCCCACTTTTACAGTTTTATAACTATTTTTATCTGGGGGAGAAAACATATACTTACTCAATTATTTTTATAATGAATAATCGGTGAGTTTTCACAGCCCCACTTTTACTGTATTTTAATTGTTTTGGGGTGAGAAACATATTAATGTTTTCATAACATTTTAGTACAACTTGTCTTTTGAAAGACATTTATGAACAATATTTTGGTACAATCAGTCTTGTGAAAAACTTGGATAAACTATCCTTTTGAGATAACTGGTCATTGAAAAGACATACTCAAACAAGTATTTTTTACGAAAAAGTCTTAATTAAGACTTGTATAAAAAACTATATTTTGCGACATTAATCTTTGTATAACCGTGAGTTGATAGACGATCATCCTATCGCCAGATCGTTTAGATCTAACATTACTGTAATCATCAACTATAGTTAGCCAACGAATATATGAGTAGTACTATTCGGGATTGATCCCCCGCTCATGGCTAGTCGCTCTAGCCGTATAACATATGAGATATATATTCTATTAAAACGTCGTGGACTCGACATGCCTAGGTAAAGGCGGATTTAGGTTTGATTACAGGCTCATGAACTTATACTTTAACTTATATGCCTAGCTAGCTTATAAGGGATTACGCACTCAAACTTATACAATTATGTTTCATGGATTTGAAACGAGTGAACTTGAACGTACATAGATTTGTACTAAACGACTTACCTTTCTAAAATCATACTGAAATGGTTTTACGCACCGACCATATGCAAATTATGTTTTATAGAGTTAAAACATTATACAAACGAATTTTAAGCACTGAACATGTGCAAATTTGGTTTCATGGTTTTGAAATGGTTTTCAACGATTATTTTAGTACACGAGTTGTACTGAAAAACAGTTTGAAATAAATCAGCGATTTATAGTCATAAAACCTGTGAACTCACCAACCTTTGTGTTGACACTTTTCTAATATGTTTCTCAGGTAGTTTAGCTTGAAGTATTTTGCATGGCATTTGAACAAACCGGATTACCACTTTTGGAAAATCGTATTTTATCTAGTACGAAGTCAACTTGAAGTCTATATAATAGACATTTTACTCAAATCGATTGTCGTAAACAATTTACGTTGTATTTGTAAAAGTTTAACGATTGGTAATCCATTTTTATGCTATGTTTTACTATGGATCGATTGTTGTGATATCCGATGTAAGTCGCACGCCCGTTCTTCCGCAAAACCAGTTTTGGCGGGGTGTGACACCGAGGCCCGAAGAGCTGGCCTTATGCAAGGCTTGGATCGACACGTCCGAAAATGTCGTTAAAGCGAACTACAGGGTGCATTGTGGATTTTGGCAGGATGTGTTAGTTTACTTTGCGAAAAAAATGGGTGAGACGAACCGCACATACGATTCCCTAAACTGCAGGTGGAAGAATAGGCTCCGGCCTAAAATTGCAAACTTTTCTTATATTTATGACAACCTCGTACGAAGAAATCCAAGTGGGGCGAACGCCCAAATTTTGTACGAGCGGGCTTGTGGTGAATTTAGGGCTGAACATGCATGGAAGTTCACAGAGGTGGAGTGTTGGAGATTGTTGAAGGACCATCCAAAGTGGAAGGAGCAAGAATACCCAAAAGTCCAAAACAATTGGCGATTTTCGCGAACACTCGTGGAAAAAAATCAAGGACGTCGTCATCATCAGCTGCTCAAGGTTCTGAAGTGGGTGCGGATCAGTATGATGAAGAAATGGAAATTGCACCCACTCAACCAATGGGGCGGGACAAGGTGAAGAAGAAAGCAACGACATCGTCATCATCAGCTGCTCAAAGTTCAGATGTCGGTGAACCGCCTGTGGCTCAGCAATTAGTCGGGCATTGGGAAGAGGACACATAAGACTTTTTTGACCTCCGCAAAGCATCTATAACTGATTTCATGGAGATTCAAAACGAAAACCAAGAGTTCAAGCACATGAAATTCTACAATGAACCACATGACCACTTCACGGGCAAAAAGCTTGAGTGGGTTTCGGAGAGGAAAGCGAAAATCAAAGCCAAATATAATTTGAATTTTTAGTTTATTTTTTTTAGTAGTTTAAATTTATTTATGTAATGTTTTTTTTATTATTAATGTAATGTTTTTTTTTATTTCTTAATGTATTGTTTTTAATTTAAATTTAAATTTGAAAAAAAAGTTATTGATCGGTCACCCATTACGGACTATTGGTCACTGTCTGGTCATATGTTTGATCAGGAGAAAAAAACTGATGTGATGCAGAGGTGGCAGAGGTGACCAAATTGAATTTGGTCACCCATTTCGCATAGTCTAAACATGTAATTTAGCCGAACCATGAACTATTTAAATCTCATTATTAAATTCCTCAAAATGAATTTGGCTTGCAATGTCACATTAACTATTTTACACAATTGCCAGTTGGTACGTTATGTTAGTTGTTTTAGACAATTGACATGTTTACTGCTTACATATGTTGGCGTGTATACTAAATTTATTAAATTGATATTTTTTATAATCTATTCAAATTTCACCACATTTTTCTTTAGAATGAATGTTTAAAACAACTTTGAAAAATTTGAGCGCCTTTGGTTACTATTTGAGTATTTTCTAACTTTTCCAGGTTGATTAATATTGGAATATCACTTTTTTATTTTAAAAACATATTCTTGGAGTTTCAGAAAATTTAATGAAATCTTATTAATAAAAAGTAAAGGTTTCTGAGTTATTAAACGTGCTTAAAGTAAAATATTTAAAATAAATATAATATTTGTATTCGTAAAATCCTTACGATCAGTCCAACTAATGATATATTGTCAAAGATTGAATCCAAGTATATGCTAGATATTGCCAGCTCAACTATTTTGTAATTATTTGCGCGTACTTGTTCAAACCATTTTTTTGTGTCAATCCTTTTGTAAATATAATTATTATTTATATATACTTAAAAAATGAATTTCAAATTTGACATAGAATTAAATACCAAGAATTAAATACTATATTAAAAGCCTTTTACATCTATTAAGCAAAAGAAAGATCCAACTTAAATACCCATCATTCATTTGCATTTACCATCTTAAATACCTAGGATTAAATTTTAAAAACCTTTTACATCTATTAGAAAATGAAAAGATTTTTTTTTTATAAAAAAAGATTTTGATTTTAACGTATTTATTATATGAAAAGAATTTTTATTTTTTTTAAACAAAAAGGGAATTCCTAAGGGAGCTTCGGCATTGTCATCACCCCACCTAGAAACACCACAAAATATATATCAACCTCCAAATCAAGGAATACAAGCAAGAAGCAATGTTCAAGGCATCATAAGACAACCTTATGAGGCAATCAAAACAGGAACACAACCAGCAAATACAAATACTAATACGCCAAACAGCAACCACAAACAACAAACTAAACATCAGCCTACTTGAAGATGAACATTCTAAACCTCAGCAACTTTGGTCACCGAATTAGAAGATTTAACCTTGATGCTTATTAATTGCAGCCTCACATTATCCTTAATAATATTCAACATGGCTTAGATTGCTGCATATTATTACGTTCCCTCCAAACCATTTAACTACCATTCCACTTCTCCATTTACCCAACATTCATTTGCATTTACCCAATATAATTACAAAGTTTTAATTACACAACATTAACTTCATTTAAGACACAACCTTTACTCCAAAGCCATGCCTTTTGAATACCAATGTAACCTGCCTTTCACACCAACATTTAATCCAACCCTTTCATCACCTGCATGAATCCAACTGTTTCAAAAGACATTACAGAATCATTCACGGATATACAAACAGGTCAGTATAGCTTGCAAGTGGTCGGTACTACAACATGTCACTATAGCTTGCAAAGGTTCGGCCCTACAACAATGGTAATTTCATCAAAAAACCAAACCCACAACTATTATTATAGATCTTATCGGCTATGTTTTTTATGTTTGCAATCCAAGAACAACATTGGATTCTCCCCTTAAAAACCAAAGGTACATTTGGTTTTCTATGAGTGTCAAATATTATAATTGTGGATCGAGATCCATACCTATATATTTCACCTGATGCATTATTCTCTTTATATGAACATGACAACTTGGCATATCGAGCTTTTCAACTACACTGAGTGATGAGATCCTGAAAGCATAGCATTTAAAGAGAAAACCAGGTTAGTTTTTTCAACCAACACGCATGAGTATAATTCTGAATGAATATGTAAATGATAGTGACCTTGGAGAAAACCTGGAAATCTTACATGTATCCAATGCCGCGTCCGGAAATGGAACCATCCAGGCCTGTTAACGTTGGGTCGGGACAAACACAATGAGGTTGTACATTTCAAATTCCTCCAAACTAATACCATGTGTTTCTGTTTTTACAAAATCATTGTTTTTTGTAACAAACAGAATTTAAGAAAAAATATTAAAAATTAAATAAAAAACAAAATAATATCATTTTTGTTTCTGTGCAGGCTACAACTTTACAAACTGAAGCTGAAATCCAATTACGGTATTACTTTACACCAACAAGTTTGTAACAAGTCATTTCATAAACCTATAACATAATACTAAGTGCCCCTATGGTCTTATATATTTTTTAACTTTGTTTTGGGCTTTAGGAATTAGCTGGAAGCTGCTATACGCAACACAACTTTGTTTTTTTTATTTGATTTATATTTTGGGTTGAACTTTGAGTTTTGACTATTTTGGGTTTTTTTAAAGATTGCTTTGGACAATTTGGTAAGCTAGCGCTAAGGTTGTTGTTAAATGAAGAGGCTGGTGTGGGGTCCACAACTGCACACTTGGTGTAATTTATCTGAGCCCAAAAAGAAGAGAAGGTAATCATTTAAGAGTTAATACTTTACCTAATCTTATAATTCATTTCCAGAAGCCAAAAATCATATAAGACTAAACTAGGCCAACTTTTTATTATATTATATTTTGGTTAATTGTAGCCCAACTCACACTAACAAAGAAATTAAGATGTTTAACAATATCCTTGTCGGAATGTGTTATCCGAAACATATGGAAAACAATCTAATCTCCTACCAATATTCCAAAATGAAGTCAAATTAACCTTGCTCAACAAAATAAAATAAAAATTTCTAAATTGATAATTACCGTGATTGTTTCGGGTTATTTGAAGTTCTGTTGGAAGGTTACGAATCGGTGGGGGACCCGATTGTGGTGGGTGGTGAAGAATTCTGCTCAAGGGGGAGAAGAACAGGCAATTGCAAAACGCATCTCTGATGACGAAACACAGCCGACAATTGCAAAACGCGAGCATATGCGCCCTACTTGAGAAGCCGGTTATCATATAACTATGATGCCAATCGACTTATTAATCTTGAATAAATGAATAATGAAATTTAGTCCACAGTCTTTTTATTGATAATTTGTAATTTAAATATAAATATATAATACTTGATCGACTGGTTCCAAAACCACTTTAATGTAAACAATTTTTCTCTTAACAACATTCCGATAGATATCCTCTTGAATCTTACAAGTGTTGATATTTTATTCATCGAGATCTTGAATGTATTGTATTTGTTTGGAAGGCACATAATTTATTCTAATTTATCCACAATAGGATTTTAACAAAACGAACAGAAAGTCATTGTGCTCAAACAAAACCCAAAATCAAATTTTTATTTCGAAACAAAAACCGAATTTTGAATCGACGGGATAATTGATGAGTGACGAAATGAAATTTTTATAATGTCATTGGGATTTAGCAATTACGAAGAAAAAATGTAGAACTGAAAAAGAAATACAAAACAACTTAAATTTACCTCCGTAAAGAAAAGGAGTTAAAGGGGGAAAAAACCAAAAAAGGTCTAGACGATAGTGGAACCGAGTAACTCATTACCCTTGACATCCTGGTTCGAGGGAAGACATACTGCCCCTTGTGGATGTCACTGTCTAGACTCAAACCACTAATTTACTAACTAGTCGTTCAAAAAAAAAAGGTGTGTAATTGCCTTGTCCACTAAGCTTATGGACAACTTTGATTTCATTTCCAAACAAATCTACTGAATATATAAGAAAACGACTTCTGCATAGAAATATGAGTTTTGATAATGACAGCTTTAAGGACTGTCATAAGACATGCATAAATGATTTATACTTCCTTCTACAACCATCTCTTGAATTTTAGGAATTATTCATTTGTACCATTTTTAATGCACTTGGTGATAGCCTTAAGGGCTGTCATAAGACATGCATAAATGATTTGTACTTCCTTCTACAACCGACTCCTGAATTTTACACTCCCAATAATTACTCAAAGACGATGTTTTTAAGGCCCAAAACGACATCTGATGATGGCCAATGTGTATTTATGGTGTTGCATAAAATATATATTGATCAATGTGGATTTTTATTTTATCATACATCATCTAGTGACCGTATGTTTTGGAAATAACTTGCGAGCTTTTGGATTTGTAAGATGTTGAGATATAAGCATTCTATTATTGATGATGTAGTTAGTACTGACGAAAACTTAATGCTGATACACAAGTTAGTACTGATGGGGCAGAAATGCAAATATACTACTGATCGTGGATATACTACTGATGGGTGTATATACTACTGATGTCGATATTTGATGCAGATCGTGTCTGAGATCTTCGTATAATTAGTTATAGAATGCATATCTTTTTGTAATTCAATTGTAATCGTTTCCTGGAATAACTTGGTTAAAGTTTTAGGCTTCAAGGACTATTATATACAGTTCCTTATGAATTGTAAACACACGTGTATTGATCGATCAAAATTAATACATTGAAGCTTTTTGTGATAAACTGTGTTCATACTTATTCGAATTTACTTTACAGTTTATATTGTTCTTAATCAAATAACAAGAGTGTTAATCTGCTGTAACTTCTCTTTATTAGTAGATCTGTGATTTAATAACTTGTTTAGTTATTCGATCCTGACAAGTGGTATCAGAGCATAAGGTTCTAGATCTACGAATTAAGAACACCAAAAAGTTTCATACTTTCGAAACAAAAATTGTTAATCATGTCTGATAATAATGAAAGCACGCAGGCAAACAAAATTCCAATTCTCACTCCCAACAACTTTGGGATGTGGAAAAACAGAATCAAGCAGTACATGCTTATTACTGACTATTCCATCTGGGAAGTTGTGATAGAAGGCAACAAAACCATTCAAACTCAACTCACAAGCTCATCAACTGAATCTGACAAGCTAAAGTGTGACAAAGAAAAGAAAGGCAGAGGAATTGAACTGAAAGCTTTGAGCACTCTGCTACTTGCTATTCCCAATGACTATCAACATTTATTTGTTGAATATGATGATGCTAAGAAGCTGTGGCAGGCACTGGAGAAAAGATTTGTTGGTACTAAAAGTACCAAACGAAACATGAAGTTTGTCTTGAAGCAAGACTTTTTAAATCATATTTTTAAATAAAAATATTACAATGTCCAAAATCTCACAAAATACGGTTTAACGAAAACCAATAAAAGTTTATCAGAGTATTAAAACCGGTGTTACAAATACAATATCATAACCATAGGATAAACGGGATCTACCAACGAGCTCCCGAGCTAATCAACACTAGGCCACTTCTATCGCGACCCTCTAATCCTTCGATCCTGAACCTGAGTACATAGCCAAAAACAAAGTAGTACGTGAGACAAAATAGTCTCGTGAGATACATGGGTTTTCGACCCATTCTCAAAAGGTTTATAAAATAATATTTATAACATTATAAATATTATCCTTATCATTTCTTAATAATTCATAATTCATCTTTTATTCATTTAACCGTATAAACTAATAAGCTTACCATAAGCTTACTCATCATCTACTCACTTATTTGTAAGCTATCTCCAAGCTTACACTTTCTTTATCACATATGCAACGGACCTCTCCGAAGCCAACTCTCCCGATATGGGATGTCATAGGTAAACTATCAAGGTAATTGGGAACCCCCATCTTACCGAGATTCATAAGCTCTCCTCGTTCTCGGGTCGTCATGCTCACCCATCACTGGGTGTCGTAAACTGTGACATTCTACTCTTTGCGCAGGGAGGTACCACCCCAAGTAGACGTCTCATGCTCCCCCATTTCTGGGCGGTCTTATTCCGGATATCTCATTAACACTTATGAGCCTTAGCTCCTTTCATCAAAATATGAGCATTAGCTCTTTTCAACAAATTCATCATATTATTCTTTTTACTTATTCAGTTTCAATCTCGACTTTACCAAGTCCTTTACTACTTTAAAACATATTTATCGTTTATGAAAATCATATTACTTTGACTCTTCTTTGACTAGGATACATGTTTATTACTAGCCACTCGATACTCATTCTCTTAGTAATTCGATAACTACTTTTATTAGTATAATATACTAACCGATACTTATTACTTAAAAATCATTGTCTCAAGCCTTATTAATACATACTATTAATAAATCGATTATCAAGCTCTTTTAAGCCATTATCTCTATTCGTACATCTTATTTATAAAAACACATTAATTACTTTTTATCATCAAAATCTCTTTCAAAATCATTAATCATATAGACATACTCAAATAGCCCATTACTAGCACTTTCTCAACATATCATTCTTTTCTTTATTAAAAACGTTATTAATAAAGACTCTTAAAACATCATAGTTTCCAAAAATCATTTGCTATGTACTCAGTAAAAGTCTCATGTACTCACCTTAGCCAAGCTAACTCCAAATCGTGTCTAATAGCACGAATCCTTGCTTTCCAACTTGTGAAATGTCACCAAACTTTAGGTCTTCTTGACCTACCATCAATATCATCACGATTACTAGTTATTATCCATAACTAATCACTAATCAATCCATATTCACATTCCTAACCACCAAGTTCATCCAATTTGGTGGAATCTCAAACCCTAGTTCAAGATTTCCATCAATAAACCCAAATCCAACTTGTACACATCGATTACAAGCTTACAATGAGTGTTCTACACCCATGATTAGTCATCTTCCCCAAAGATGACATGGATGGTTCCCAAACCACCATTTCTACCCATGCAAAGCTCACAACTAGCTAGATAACCTCAACAATCAAGAAATCTTACCTTTAATGTTTGAATCTCCAAAGATGGTGAAGATTTGAGCTAGAAATCACCAAAATCGCCACTTCTCTCTCTAGAATCGGCTGCACACTTTGGAGTGGAGAGAGATGAGCAGAAACCCTAGAAATCCCGTTTTATACAGAACCAAACAGTTCGCGATCGCGAACTCAAGTTCGCGTCGCGAACTTCGCGCCTCGTGAACATTTCACGATCGGTAATGGGTCGTGAGCTCTGATCGCCAAATGCCCCAAATCCCTGGTTGATGTTCCCGATCGGGAACATCAGTTCGCGTCGCGAACTCCTGTAGCCAGCAGGGCTGCACTTTTCGGTCTTCGCCTCGACCCGGTTTCGTCCATAACTTCTCATACGGTGTCCAAATGACACGAAACCAATTCCTACGGTCTTTAAATGATTTATCCTTATCTATCACATTTTTTACATAATTTGTTTAATACAAAATTTCGGGTCGTTACAACTATCCATCCCTTAAAAGGATTTCGTCCTCGGAATCAACTCAAGGATTTCCAATTCTCATTCCGCTTACCAATTATTATCCAATAATACTTATGCATTTTAATTGCCCACTTGACTCTGTTATACTCCAACGGGTCAAAAGCCAAACTTGAGTTCCTAATATCCGAACGGGTCAAAATTTCACAATTCAACCTTAACACTTTCAATTATTTAACCAATCCATTTATCCACATTGGGATGATATGACCCAAACATTACTAATAGCCAATTAACCAAAACGATAGTCAACATCTAGCTTTGACCAAGTTGTCAACATTGACCCATCTTTGACTTAAGCACAAAGTCAACCATATCTTGAATATTTCATTACCCATTAGTGATTCTATTAATCATTAATTCCTTAACAATCGACTTTACATTCATGGTCCAACAACCATTATGCTCAATTTCTAAATTCCATTCGAAATACCCAATGGTCAAAGTCGCACCCCGTGGGTACCATTATTTCCATTAATCCATTAACCACTATCATACACATACAGATGATACATTATGCCCTTATCCTTGACTCGCCATTTTAAACGAAAGTCAAAATCCAATTTTGACCTAAGTCAACAATCCACTAGTTGACCAACCTTGACTTATAAATAAAGTCAAACTTTGCTAAATTCCACCTATTCTTTATTACTAAGGCATCGCTTCCCAAGCTTTTCATTCCCGATTCTAATATTTAAATTTCCTTTCTCAATTGTTTCTCTTTTCTCCGATTTCAATTTTTTTTTTTTTACAATCGAATAACAAATCCCATCTAAATCGATACCGATCTCTTTTACTTTTTAACTTTCATCCAATTACTTATACCATTTATAATTTCCTTCAAATATCCTTATACCATACTTGAAATTCCCGATTACCAGCTCTAGAGCCTCAATTATATCCAATCGTGGCCTAACCACCCATTATACCTCTTTCACCACTCATTGGTTACTAACAAACTTTGCTTCCTAAAAGCATTCCGTTTTCGTAAACCATGAACTCGTAGGCATCTCCTACACCTACATATACTTAAACACTACCCGTGTTTTCAACCCAAGTTCTCACTTGCCATAAGAATCATAATAACAACTAACCATACGGTTCTACATACGTCAGATACAAACATCATATCCCTTATATAACAAATTATACTTTAACTATCTTATCGAGATGATCGGAAAGCCTCCAATCCATCACAATCCCAAACTGTCACAATGATCGGAAAGCCTCCAATCCAAAGTGACTCATACAACACTATTTCATCTTGCATAAAATCCATGTATGCATCAATACACTTAGCATCATGCTATCATTTTCTTTCATATTTGACCTTCGATTTTCCACTTATACATTATACCACACGGTATACACCTAATCATTTCAAATGCTTTCCACCAATCTACTCATTTATCAATCGTCCTTATTCGATTCATTACTAAAACTTCTAATCTTTCTTTCACCCGGTCATCTTGAGTCAACCAGTTGACTCGATCGGTACCCATACGTACACCATCATACTTTTCCTATAAACCTTTACCAAGTATAAATTACTCACCCTTGATGTCGCACCCGACATCCTTGACACGAACATTTGCTATGGCTATTTGCCAACATTCAACCATTCATATCCAACTTTCACTATTCTACGATAACATAATCCTTCCTATACTCGTTTCTCGCGACATACCGGTCGCCACCCCATTCGACTATACACATAATAACCCGGGGAGATTATCTCCCAACTTTAACTCTTTTCACATCATACATTCCATCTATATTTATTCTCATACTTAGATCACATAAGCACCAATTTGTGCAACATAAAAGCAATTAAACCCTAATCATATATCAAAACTTCATAAACGAATTACCTGAAGCGGCTCCACGAGTTTCCTTCACCCAATTCCTGTTGGCGGTTGATGCTGACGTGTCGGTTCTTTTCCTCGGGCACGCACTACTATAGTGTCCCACCTCGTGACAAGTGTAGCATTCCACTTCCTCGAGGTTCCTTACTTTGCAATCCTTTTCTCGGTGTCATACTCGTCCACACTTGAAGCATATAGCCGTATTTGCTTTACATTCCCCATGGTGATTCTTCCCACAACTTTGACAACTTCCAACGCCACCGTGCTTTGATGAATTCGGTTTGAACTTTTCTCTCTTCGTTGATCCTAGGCTACTATCGAGCTTCTTTTCTTCCCCTTTTGATGCCGACTCTTGTGCCTTTCGCCGAAAAACCCTTTCAACACCTCGAGCGGTACTAATGGCCTCATCCAACGTGGTCGCTCGCTTGACTTCCAATTCAAACTCCGGTGGTTGTCCATTTGCATACCGAACCACCTTCATACGCTCCGTCGGATAGGACTTGATTACAAACGGAAGTAATCCCGTAAACTTTTTGGTGTATTCTTCCACCGACATATTTCCCTTCTTAATGAACATGAACTCTTTTTGCAACTCTTCTAGATCTCTCTCAGGACAAAACTTTTCCTTCAACCTACTCGTGAACTCCTTCCACGACATCTTGTACACCTTCTTTCCCAAAGTCTCATACATGGTATCTCACCATGTCAACGCTTCATCCTTCAACTGTCGGGATGCATAAATGACCATGTCTTTCTTTAAACACTTGCTACTTTCTAGCACTTGCTCGGTTTCCCGAATCCAACGCATCGTGACCTTCGGTTCCGAACTTCCATAATACACACCGGGGTTGCACGTCATGAATGCTTTGTATGTACATCCTTCTCTTTCCTCCGACCCCGAATCGTTGCTTTCCTCGGTCGATGGCTCCTCAGTACGGGCCTTGCTACCCGAAGACTTACTTCCCCCATGGGACTTAGAATTATCATTCTTCTCCTCATTGAATCGGTTTGTCATGATCCGGTTCACATCCTCATTCACCACTTCCCTAATTTGGGTAAACAATTTCTGGATAGCTTCCATAGTTACCGGGGTTTGGTTTGCACCCAATCCAGAACCCTCTCCATTATTACCGGGATGAGTCGGGATTCGATTTGAACCCGTCTCATGATCTCGTGGAATCTCTCCACTTCTTGGGTTCACCATTTTCTATATCAACATATTAAACCATTACCAAAGGGCCTTTGACCTAGCGGTATGGTGTCCGCCTCTCAATCTTGAGGTCAGGAGTTCGAGTCCCGTCGTGGACATAAATGGTAATTAGGAGTAGATTAGATTTGCCGTTTCAAAAAAAAAAACATATTAAACCATTAAAATTCAAAGATTGACTTATTAGTCAAACATAACCCATATCGCCCAAAACATTATCCTTTCTCTTAGGGATCGACCCTAATATACCCATACTTTACTGTCTCAACGGAATGATCATGGACATCCTATGTAAAACATATGGTCCTACTTAGCATAGCTTAAGACTAGGGAGGTCAAACCTACCTAATTCACTTAAACTATAGCTCTGATACCAAGTTGTAACACCTCAATTTTTAAAACACTTTTTAAATCATATTTTTAAATAAAAATATTACAATGTCCAATATCTCACAAAATACGGTTTAACGAAAACCAATAAAAGTTTATCAGAGTATGAAAACCGGTGTTACAAATACAATATCATAACCATAGGATAAACGGGATCTACCTACGAGCTCCCGAGCTAATCAACACTAGGCCACTTCTATCGCGACCCTCTAATCCTTCGATCCTGAACCTGAGTACATAGCCAAAAACAAAGTAGTACGTGAGACAAAATAGTCTCGTGAGATACATGGGTTTTCGACCCATTCTCAAAAGGTTTATAAAATAATATTTATAACATTATAAATACTTATCCTTATCATTTCTTAATAATTCATAATTCATCTTCTATTCATTTAACCGTATAAACTAATAAGCTTACCATAAGCTTACTCATCATCTACTCACTTATTTGTAAGCTATCTCCAAGCTTACACTTTCTTTATCACATATGCAACGGACCTCTCTGAAGCCAACTCTCCCGATATGGGATGTCATAGGTAAACTATCAAGGTAATTGGGAACCCCCATCTTACCGAGATTCATAAGCTCTCCCCGTTCCCGGGTCGTCATGCTCACCCATCACTGGGTGTCGTAAACTGTGACATTCTACTCTTTGCGCAGGGAGGTACCACCCCAAGTAGACGACTCATGCTCCCCCATTTCTGGGCGGTCTTATTCCGGATATCTCATTAACACTTATGAGCCTTATCTCCTTTCATCAAAATATGAGCATTAGCTCTTTTCATCAAATTCATCATATTATTCTTTTTACTTATTCAGTTTCACTCTCGACTTTACCAAGTCCTTTACTATTTTAAAACATATTTATCGTTTATGAAAATCATATTACTTTGACTCTTCTTTGACTAGGATACATGTTTATTACTAGCCACTCTATACTCATTCTCTTAGTAATTCGATAACTACTTTTATTAGTATAATATACTAACCGATACTTATTACTTAAAAATCATTGTCTCAAGCCTTATTAATACATACTATTAATAAATCGATTATCAAGCTCTTTTAAGCCATTATCTCTATTCGTACATCTTATTTATAAAAACACATTAATTACTTTTTATCATCAAAATCTCTTTCAAAACCATTAATCATATAGACATACTCAAATAGCCCATTACTAGCACTTTCTCAACATATCATTCTTTTCTTTATTAAAAACGTTATTAATAAAGACTCTTAAAACATCATAGTTTCCAAAAATCATTGGCTATGTACTCAGTAAAAGTCTCATGTACTCACCTTAGCCAAGCTAACTCCAAATCGTGTCTAATAGCACGAATCCTTGCTTTCCAACTTGTGAAATGTCACCAAACTTTAGGTCTTCTTGACCTACCATCAATATCATCACGATAACTAGTTATTATCCATAACTAATCACTAATCAATCCATATTCACATTCCTAACCACCAAGTTCATCCAACTTGGTGGAATCTCAAACCCTAGTTCAAGATTTCCATCAATAAACCCAAATCCAACTTGTACACATCGATTACAAGCTTACAATGAGTGTTCTACACCCATGATTAGTAATCTTCCCCAAAGATGACATGGATGGTTCCCAAACCACCATTTCTACCCATGCAAAGCTCACAACTAGCTAGATAACCTCAACAATCAAGAAATCTTACCTTTGATGTTTGAATCTCCAAAGATGGTGAAGATTTGAGCTAGAAATCACCAAAATCGCCACTTCTCTCTCTAGAATCGGCTGCACACTTTGGAGTGGAGAGAGATGAGCAAAAACCCTAGAAATCCCGTTTTATACAGAACCAAACAGTTCGCGATCGCGAACTCAAGTTCACGTCGCGAACTTCGCGCCTCGTGAACATTTCGCGATCGGTAATGGGTCGTGAACTCTGATCGCCAAATGCCCCAAATCCCTGGTTGATGTTCCCGATCGGGAACATCAGTTCGCGTCGCGAACTCCTGTAGCCAGCAGGGCTGCATTTTTCGGTCTTCGCCTCGACCCGGTTTCGTCCATAACTTTCTCATACGGTGTCCAAATGACACGAAACCAATTCCTACGGTCTTTAAATGATTTATCCTTATTTATCATATTTTTTACATAATTTGTTTAACACAAAATTTCGGGTCGTTACAATGGCCTTCACTGATTCTACTACTGAGGTAAATTCCAAATCTTGCACTCCTGAATGCATTAAAGCATATAAAGAACTAGAAAAACTAAATAAAGAAACTCTTGATGAGATGATTTTAAATAGAAACAGAAGAATAGAATTTAATGGTTGCATTGCTGATCTTGAAAATCAAATCAAAATTTATAAAATAACTGATCAAAAAATAAAAGATGAATTATTACAAACAACTTACGATAAAGAACATGCTGAGTTAAAATTAAAAGAAACTTTAATCAAATTAGAAGAATGTCAGTTAGAATTAGAACAAAATAAATTAACTATTAAGAAATTTGAAAGAAGTTCTAAAATAATTGATGAATTAACCAGCAATCAAACCACTGAGAAAGTTGTTCATGGTGTTGGATATCATGTAGTTCCACCTCCAACCAATTTTATTCCTCCACTCAAATCTAGTTCAGAAAGAATCCTAGATGAATTAAAATTAGATAGCCAAATGGAAACCAGTAATGATTCATCTGATGATGAACAAACCATCAAATCAACTGATACAAGTTTTCACACCACTCAAAGTCAAGAATACCCTAAATATACTTCTGAAAATGTACCCACTATGTTAAGAAGGGGAAATCAAAGAAATCTAAATCAGTTAAAGGAACAAAGAAAGCCTGAAAGTGTTAAAACAACTAAATTAACATGCTTAATTTGCAACAAAGTTAATCACTTAGCAAAGGATTGTCACTTCAATCCAATTAATTGCAAAGAATTTAAGGAATTCAAAGAAAATAAAGAAAAATTAAAAGAATTCAAATTAAAACAAATTGAAGAAGTCAAACAAATTAAAAATCCACATGTTGAAGTCCCAAAATTTGGAAGAGCTGCACAAAGATTTGTGCAAAATATCAGTCATGGAAGTCCAAAAAGAAGTAATTATTTCAAAAATAATGGAAAACAAAATCAAATTGCAAGATACTCGACCTTTTCAAACATCAGTAGGAACTATTACAGGTTTACTACTTATAATAAACCTAATTACAATGTTGTCGGATATAATTACTATAATGCTACTGATTATCCTAAGAAATAAAATTATCCAAACACTACTGGTCCCTCAGTAGTAAAATATTCTAAAATCAAAAGTCATGGTGTAACATCCCAAAAATCAAAGGAAATTTAAAATTTTTAATTAATAAAACATATTAATTTTCTCAAAGTACAAGTAACTCAAAGGTCCCTAATTCATTGATCAAAATATAAAACCGTCTCGTGGTTTAAATGCGGAATAATTAAAGGTTTTGAAAACAAAACATGTTTGACTCGAAATAAATGTTTTAATCGAAATCCATAAATATAAAAATAGAAACGCAGCTCATCAACCATTGACCTTCCTTTTGCCCTTGCTAGTACCTGTAAAATGGGAGGAGTGATTGGGGTCAGCCACCGCTGAGTGAATAATATCAAAATAAACAAGTAATTACAAACAACTCAAGCCACATAAGTGATCCCTAGAGACTCTACTCAATTCTCAATTGCTCAAGTTTATTTTCTCAGATTTTAAATTTATATAGCGCGCTTGTGTGAATCGGGTCGAGAGATCAACCTCGCCCCTCCTTACACCATAATGCCACTCAGGCTACCACTCAGAATTGCCACTCAGACTACCACTCAGAATTGCCACTTAGGGTACCACTCAGATTTGTTATTATTGTTATGTTTTCAACTTATAACATAAACCACTCAGATCACCCTAACACATAGTAACACATAATGACTCTGTACCGGCTCAGATACTCGGCACGTCCGTCTCAGATCAGTGATAAGTAAATGCAACAACTAGCAACTCAGATAACGGATCAATCACACAGAAAGTAAAAGCAGATCAACAGTTAACCACCTAAGTCGTGCACGTATCGTTATAACTGAATACACGGTGAGAATACTCAAGCTCAATCAACAAGACAATTCACAACACATAGCACAAAATCATGGATCGAAAGTAAGTACAAGTTTATAGTGAGATTACCCACCTTGAATAATCGTAAGCTCCTAAATATCCTCGGTACTGAAGAGCGTCTCTAACCGGTCCTAGAAGGTCCTACAAGGTACAAGGAAGCTCGGGTTAGGATTAGACTCAAAGGTGGTTTGAGCAGAAACTAAACAGCACACAGCACTTTCGCGGGAACGGCTATAACTCTCAAACCGCACACTAGTTTTTATTCAAATTTTCACAGTAGCTAAATGACTCAGAGGACTAAAATTTGACAGAAGACCTCGGAAGCTAAATTAAAAACAGAAAGGGCTCGAAACATGCTCACAAGACAGAATAGCTGAACAGCGAAATCTCTTGCGACAAGTTACGAAAACCGGGATATCTTTTAAACTGTAAATCAAACTAACGAGCCGTCAGCGGCAACGGAAAGAGGACTCAGTAAACTAGGCACCATCTTTGGCCAAAAATCCAGAAATATATTTTAACTATGATAAAAACAGGCCCGAACATAGACAATAGAATCTGCCCAAAAAATTCAGCTTGTTGTTTTAAACCGTTTTATAACCCGACATCAACAAAATTCAGTGGCCAAAACCCGAGCCATAACTGAGTTTAAACTATGGAGAAAACAGTTTGACGATTATAACATATAAAAAAATCAATTCCCGGTATCACAAGCATATTCACAAAACCCGACACAATAATCTCTCAACCAAGCCAAACCGAACCCGACTCGGCTCGGTATCAACTCATCAAAAACCCGCAGCCCTATATACGAAACAGATTTACACTCGGAATAATATCCATCAATGAAGAACAAATAAACGGGAAAAAGAAAGAAAGGAAGAAAGAATTTCTACCGGCTATATCAACACTCGATCCTTGACTCGAACCTACGTACTCGGTAATCACTTTGGGCTCATGGCTGGAAAACAAAGGAGCCAGCAGCCTACTTGCTTGATCTGCCACCTAAATAGTGCAGCCCTCTATTTTTGACCACCGACTCTTGCTTGCAAATCTCAGAATTATCCAATGCCTATCTTCTCTAGAATATTTGTTAATCTTCCATGTGAGCTGCTGTTCTTCACTCTCTTTTTTATTTTTATTTTTTTTGACCGACAACACTCGCAAGGAAAATAAATCTCCACCTCTTATTACGTGTCCAGCTTCATTAAAATTCCAACTTCCGATCAGCACCAAACTCACGAGCAGGGTAGTTTTTGATCAATATGCGCCGCACACTTGACACAATCAACACTTCCTTTCAATCCCGTGTTTGATGCTTCCTGGTTCGATCCCGACACCATTGTACACCACCAAGTAACATGTTATTAAATCGGAATAAGGACACAAGAACAAAGGGTAACGAACGGGAAAGAAAGAGCACCACCTCTACCGATTATTGACGATGGAATTCCACACGAAATTGCTTGGCTTCATCGGCAACCTCTGCTCCCTTTGGACTTACGAACGAAACAATTGAGAAAGAGGAATTAGGGTCGGCCACGTGAAGATATCAGGGAATTAACGAGTTGTAGGACCCCTTAAGAATTACAGAACTAAGCTTTAGCCCATATCAACACTTACTTACTGGGCTTCTCGACTATGGACTCAATGGAAGCAAGCTAAACTCGGTCCCCTTCTCTCTTAAACCGAACAAAAAAAATATTGGGTAAGGTTTGGGTTCTTACTTTACATCCTTACCGAAAACTTAATGAAATTAATCGGGTCTCGGCCTTGGCCTACGGCCGGCCTTGACCCGGCACTTAACTCTCAGAATTTAAAACGTCGCCACATCTTAAAATGTCGTGAATTAAAGTGTACATGATTATTAAACCGACAAAACGTCGCGCCTAATTAATTTATTAAAAACCCGAAACGACACACCTTAATTAGTTACGATACATAATTAATTATTGACTACCCAATAAACACATGATTCTTAAGAAAATATAAAAATGTATTCTAATCCGATACAAAGGTAATTATTAATTATCTCAAATTTTAGGGCGTTACAACTCAACTCCACTTGAAATAGACTTCGTCCCCGAAGTCATTGCTCGGAAGAAGCTCAGGGTAGCGATATCGCATCTCAGACTCAGGCTCGCCAATGACACACATTCTCGAGTTGGAAACGACAAGGTTAAGAATAAAAAGGAACTCCTCAGTGTGACCCACTCGATCATCATGAACTCCGGCTCTTGCTCACACAAGTCTCCCGTCTCTAACGGCGCAAAATGATAAAGCCATAGGAAACAAAAATGGAACACTCTCTAACGATCTCGGTCTGTCGATGAAAAAGGATGTCGAATATAAGCACAAGATAACCATGATACTCTGCTGAAGGTGTCTTCTTGCTCTCGCAGCTGGACTCGGTCCCTGCACTCAGCGGTTAACGTTGAGTTGAATCTCCGGTTCAACTCCACTTTGATATTTGTTACAATTTGGTTTGTGGCGAAAGGTGATCTCGGCGTAGTACTCGGTTATCCAATCCGTGCTCATAATCATACTCAGTCCTCTCACGGCGATAAAATAAGTTTTTATGGGGAAAACTTTCCCGCACAGTCCTAACAAGGTATTACCTTTACGTAATTTACACCAATTTTTTTTTTTTATTATCAATCTCCGCCAAGAAGGATATCTCAAGGTCCTCTCCTCTATGGGACATCAGTTTGTTTTAAAGAAAAATAAATAATTTAGCGGTTCGCACCACTATCTATCACTACACCACAAGTACATCATTCACATAGATGAATTTTATCACACATAAACCCAAGCAACTCATGCCTTCTACTCAATTTCCATATACTCGAATGTACTAATCTCAAGTCTCTACAACTTATTTTTACTCAACGCAAACTTATTTTATCAATTTTAAACTCAAATCTCGTTAAATGACTTCTCACTAGTCAACACAATGTATACATTTACTCGCTTTTACGATTTTTCACGTGATCAAAATTAATTATCAGACTACTCGAACAGATAATTTCTTTTTTTCAAGCTGCGTTATTAGTGCTCTTGCTAACTCGTATTTAACCTTTTCCCGTTAGCGCTTTTTAATTCGCTCAACTCATTTTAATGGTTTTATCATTTAGCTCGTTAATTAACTTCTCACTTTGTTCACATTTAATTTTGTCTCTTTATCAATTTGACCAAAGGTCTACGCAATAATCTCATTTATTTTTAAGTTTCAACTGCCTCAACTTAATATTTTCTCTTCACTTGGTTAATTAATTAACTCGATAATTCTCATGTATTCAATTAATCAATTCATTCTCATTCCCATCATAAAGATTCCTCGTTACTTTATATTTTCATTGCTTTATCGATTTAGAAACACATAGTATTTAAATAAAATTTTATTATTTGATACATTTATATTTTTCTCGTTTGCTCATTTTAATAATTATTCTCGATTTAATAAGCACTCAATAAAGATTAAAATTTGGTGATATTCAATTTAATATTTTAACTTGATAATCACCTTAGTTCAAATTTAATAAATTGTTTATAAATAAAATTTTCCTCATTTGATTTATTTTAATAATTTATTCGTTTACTTGATTTATTAGTTTCTTATAGCTCGGTAATTTCTCAATAATAATAAAATTTTCCACATAATTTATTATGGCGATCTTCTCATGACCGACTCATTAACCAATATTCTTATTATTCTAAGTTTAAAATTTCTCGATTTATGAATTTCTTACAACTTGATAATTATACCATTACATGAAATTAATTATTCTTCATTATTCTTATAAATACTCTAATCACATGCGCATATATCTATCACTCAACACAATAATTTGGCTCCACAATGTTCTCAACTGGAATTTTATAATTTTCTCATAATAGTGTTTTCCTCAATTAACTCGATTTGAATAATTCATAATAAATTCTCCTATTTTAATAACCTCTTATCATCTCATTATTTTCTCATATGAATAGTTTCTCGATTTAAAAGTTACTCGTATAAACTCTATAGCCAATAATATGAATATATATGCTCATAACAATAACAACTATAAATAACACACAACAAAAAAAATTCTCATCGTAAATCTCTTAATTTACTCCTACTCAACTCCATTTGGAGAAAACTCGTCCCCGAGTTTGGAGTTGGCACTCAAAATCTCATAGAACTCATTACGAACTCTCGATAGTTCGGTTTATTGATTTGCATTGGGTTTTCTCAATTATAACTATTCTCTATCATTGTCTCATTAACAATTAGTCATTTGATGATTTCTCATAAGTCAAGCTCGTTAAATTTATTGGCACCACAAATCTTTATTTCGCGTTACACATTCGCGATTATTTCTTGTTCAAATCTGAGTTTTAAATTCTCATTTTAGCTTACTCATAGCGTGTTTGGTATTGTTATAACCATGTAACAATTTGTCGTTAAATAGAATTCTCATTTCATTCGTAGTGAACAAATCTCGTAAATTTTCTTTTGTCAATTAACTCATTAATTAACTTTGAATAACCAGTTATATTTATTCGGCACAACTATTTATTAGATCAAACATTTTGACTCAAATTAGTATATACTTATAACTTTAAATATAATTTCCCATTTAATTCGTTTAAATAAACGCTCATTCATCTCTTGATTTATTAATTTCTCATAATTCATAATTTCTCGCTCAAAACGAATTACTTATTCTCCATTTCCAGACATTTAATTTACTTCTACATTACCCAGATAACAATTTATCATTAATGAATCTTACTCAATTTGGTGTAATAAACCTTCACTTGATTTGTTTGGATAGCTCCTTATCACTTAACATTTTTCTTATTTGCTCATTTATTTTGCTTTAACGATTGTTCAATCGTTCTCGATAACTCAATTAAATCATTTAACGAATTCAACCCAATTTGGTTTATTAGTCTCTCTCTTGACATGTTTTGATAACTCTTTATCAATTCGTGTTTGATGATTCTCTTATTCAATTGATTGCACTTTTTATCATAAATCTCTTGTAGTGATTTTATTTTCTACTTAAATAAAATAATTGAGGGTTTTAATGATACTTAGATGCTTGACGAATGGTCTACTTGAATCCTTTTCGAAACATAGACATGAGTCCTGTGCGTATAATAATAGGGGCCCTCTATTATTAGCCGCACCTACCCTTGTCATGGTTTCGAGCCAGTTTCAAAAATTCCACGATCTCCCATCCTTAAACCATCCACATAATCAAGTAGTTCACAACAGTACATATAGTATATAGTATATATACATATATAGTCGTACAATTCACGCTCACCTCGAGTAAATTTTATTTTATTCTCTTAGTAATCAATGTCACTCGTGACGTTTTTAATAAACTAAATAAGTCATAAATAAGTACTAGAGGCATAAGGTCGTTGTGATGCGCCGCTTCTCGATTCGGATTTGGACTCATTTTAAAACATTTGAAAAACTCATTTGAAAACTCATGCTTCGACTTGAGTTTGGAATTCACCCCTTGTGAACCCAATTCTCTCAAGCCAGAGCTCTGATACCAACTTGTAACATCCCAAAAATCAAAGGAAATTTTTAATTTTTAATTAATAAAACATATTAATTTTCTCAAAGTACAAGTAACTCAAAGGTCCCTAATTCATTGATCAAAATATAAAACCGTCTCGTGGTTTAAATGTGGAATAAATAAAGGTTTTGAAAACAAAACATGTCTGACTCAAAATAAATGTTTTAATCCAAATCCATAAATATAAAAATAGAAACGCAGCTCATCAACCATTGACCTTCCCTTTGCCCTTGCTAGTACCTGTAAAATGGGAGGAGTGATTGGGGCCAGCCACCGCTGAGTGAATAATATCAAAATAAACAAGTAATTACAAACAACTCAAGCCACATAAGTGATCCCTAGAGACTCTACTCAATTCTCAATTGCTCAAGTTTATTTTCTCAGATTTTAAATTTCTATAGCGCGCTTGTGTAAATCGGGTCGAGAGATCAACCTCGCCCCTCCTTACACCATAATGCCACTCAGGCTACCACTCAGAATTTCCACTCAGGCTACCACTCAGAATTGCCACTCAGGCTACCACTCAGATTTGTTATTATTGTTATGTTTTCAACTTATAACATAAACCACTCAGATCACCCTAACACATAGTAACACATAATGACTCTGTACTGGCTCAGATACTCGGCACGTCCATCTCAGATCAGTGGTAACTAAATGCAACAACTAGCAACTCAGATAACGGATCAATCACACAGAAAGTAAAAGTAGATCAACAGTTAACCACCTAAGTCATGCACGTATCGTTATAACTGAATACATGGTGAGAATACTCAAGCTCAATCAACAAGACAATTCACAACACATAGCACAAAATCATGGATTGAAAGTAAGTACAAGTTTATAGTGAGATTACCCACCTCGAATAACCGTAAGCTCCTAAATATCCTCGGTACTGAAGAGCGTCTCTAACCGGTCCTAGAAGGTCCTACAAGGTACAAGGAAGCTCGGGTTAGGATTAGACTCAAAGGTGGTTTGAGCAGAAACTAAACAGCACACAGCACTTTCGCGGGAACGGCTATAACTCTCAAACCGCACACTAGTTTTTATTCAAATTTTCACAGTAGCTAAATGACTCAGAGGACTAAAATTTGACAGAAGACCTCGGAAGCTAAATCCAAACATAAAGGGCTCGAAACATGCTCACAAGATAGAATAGCTGAACAGCGAAATCTCTTGCGACAAGTTACGAAAACCGGGATATCTTTTAAACTGTAAATCAAACTAACGAGCCGTCAGCGGCAACGGAAAGAGGACTCAGAAAACTAGGCACCATCTTTGGCCAAAAATCCAGAAATATATTTTAACTATGATAAAAACAGACCCGAACATAGACAATAGAATCTGCCCAAAAAATTCAGCTTGACGATGGAATTCCACCTCTACCGATTATTGACGATGGAATTCCACATGAAATTGCTTGGCTTCATCGGCAACCTCTGCTCCCTTTGGACTTACGAACGAAACAATTGAGAAAGAGGAATTAGGGTCGGCCACGTGAAGATATCAGGGAATTAACGAGTTGTAGGACCCCTTAAGAATTACCGAACTAAGCTTAAGCCCATATCAACAATTACTTGTTGGGCTTCTCGACTATGGACTCAATGGAAGCAAGCTAAACTCGGTCCCCTTCTCTCTTAAACCGAAGAAAAAAAATATTGGGTAAGGTTTGGGTTCTTACTTTACATCCTTACCGAAAACTTAATGAAATTAATCGGGTCTCGGCCTTGGCCTACGGCCGGCCTTGACCCGGCACTTAACTCTCAGAATTTAAAACGTCGCCACATCTTAAAATGTCGTGAATAAAAGTGTACAAGATTATTAAACCGACAAAACGTCGCGCCTAATTAATTTATTAAAAACCCGAAACGACACACCTTAATTAGTTACGATACATAATTAATTATTGACTACCCAATAAACACATAATTCTTAAGAAAATATAAAAATGTATTCTAATCCGATACAAAGGTAATTATTAATTATCTCAAATTTTAGGGCGTTACACATGGATACAAACCTAAATCAGTAGTAACACCTCAAGGCAGTAACGAACACAAATTGAACCCCAAACCTGCATCAAAAGTTCAACAAATTCGAAAAGTTTACTCTTCAAAGGATGAACCCAAGACAAAACAAGCCTGGGTTCCCAAAATGAACTAACTCATTTACTTTATGTGCAGAGTATCCAGATCCCTGAAGAAGAAAGAACATGTCATATTGATAGTGGATGCTCTAGGCACATGACTGGAAATCTACAAATTCTCAGAGATTTCAAGTCTTTTGAAGGAGGATATGTTGCTTTTGGTGAGAATCCAAGAGTTGGTAAAATTACAGGTAAATGTACAGTATCAAATGGTAAGATTACTTTTTATGATGTATTTTATGTTGCTGAACTTAAATATAATCTGGTCAGTGTCTCACAAGTATGTGATAAAAAGAACAAAATTCTTTTTACAAATATAGAGTGCATCATTCTTTTTCCTGATTTTATTTTAGATGAAAAAATTATTGTTTTACGAACACCAAGGAGAAACAATGTGTATTGCCTGGATATAGGGGAGAACTCATTTCTTCAAATGAGGTCAACTGTTTTATATCCAAGGCAAACACAAATGAATCAGAACTCTGGCATAGAAGGATGTGTCACACAAATTTTAAAAATATGAATAATTTAGTTAAAAAGGATCTGGTAGTTGGTTTACCTCAAAAAGAATTCATGTGTGATCATCATTGTGTTGCATGCCTAAAAGGTAAACAACACAAAACTTCTCATAAGTCCAAAGCAATCAATTCTATTTCTAATCCTTTGTAACTCTTACATATTGACCTTTTTGGACCTACAAATGTAATGAGTATTGCAAAGAAACAATACTGTCTTGTTATTACTGATGATTTTTCCAGGTATACTTGGGTTTCTTTCTCAGGACCAAAGATGAAACAAGTGAAATCATAAAGAATCTGATAGTTAAACTGGAAAACACAAGAGATCTCAAAGTGAAAGCCGTTAGATGTGATAATGGCACAGAATTTAAGAATGCTAATTTAATTACTTTTTGTGATCTTAAAGGTATTGACAGGTACTACAGCTCACCAAGAACTCCACAACAAAATGGTGTAGCTGAAAGAAGAAATAGAACAATCATTGAAGCAGCTAGATCCATGCTTGCAGACTCAAAATTACCAATAAATTTTTGGGCTGAATCTATTAATACTGCTTGTTATGTTCAAAACAGAGTATTAATAGTTAAGCCTCACTTTAAAACACCATATGAACTTTTTAACAAAAGGAAACCTTTAATAAGTTTTCTAAAATCATTTGGTTGTCCTTGTACAATTTTAATTACAAGAGAACAAATTGGTAAGTTTGACTGCAAATCAGATGATGAAATCTTTGTAGGATACTCAACTCAGAGCAAAGCATACAGAGTATGCAACAAAAGACTAAGGATCATTGAAGAAAGTGTGGATGTATCCTTTAATGAAAACTTGATAAATGAACAGGGAAATGGTCCAGATTGGTTATTCATTATTGATAATCTAACCAAATCTCTTGATTTTAGTTATGATTTTAATGTAGGTGGTACTGACAACCAAAATCCACAAGGAGGATCATCACCAGTCAATGGTAGTCAAGATACAATGAAGTACATCCTTGTTAATACTGATGACAGTAGTAACTCGGGTAACCCTAACAATCTTGATACCATTAATAACTCAAATTTACAAGATACTACTGATCCCAATTGTAACACATAAAATCAAAATGATGATGGTGAACCAAACAATACTAATGTCAATAATAACAATGAACCACATGATTTTAATGAAAATCATATTACTACTGATAACAGTATCAATGAAGAAACTCAAGAAGATCCAGAAAATCAAAAAGAAACCTAGACAGATGCTCAAGTTCCTGAATCCAATGAATCAAACCTTGATAGTCAATTAGTTGTTGACAAAGTTCCCAGTACCAGAACTGAAAAGAATCACCCTTTGGACCTAGTCCTAAGTGATATCAACTCAAATATGCAGACAAGAAGCAAATTTCATTCAAGTTTAATCTCTAATATGTGTAATATAAGCTTAATTTCTAATGAATGTCTGTTTGCACGTTTTCTATCTCAGGAGGAACCTAAGAAGATTCAACAAGCTATGAAAGATTCAAATTGGATTGAGGTCATGCAAGAAGAACTTCTACAGTTCAAATTACAAGCTGTTTGGACACTTGTACCTCCACCAAAAGGAAAAAGGGCCCTTGGAACAAGATGGATCTTTAGAAACAAGAAAGATGAAAGAGGTATAGTGATAAAAAATAAAGCAAGACTTGTAGCCCAAGGATACACTCAAGAAGAAGGAATAGACTATGATGAGGTATATGCTCCTGTTGCAAGAATTGAAGCAATAAGGATTTTCTTGGCATATGCTTCATTCAAGAAATTCAAAGTCTATCAAATGGATGTTAAAAGTGCATTCCTATATGGGAAGATTGAAGAAGAAGTCTATGTCTGTCAACCTCCAGGATTTGAAGATCCTGAACATGATGATTATGTGTACAAATTAGATAAATCTCTATATGGCCTGCATTAGGCTCCAAGAGCTTGGTATGATACATTATCATCATATTTATTGAAGAATAGTTTTGAAAGAGGTGAAATTGACAAGACTCTGTTTATAAGAAAAGTCAAAGATGATATACTACTGGTCCAGATATATGTAGATGATATCATCTTTGGATCAACAAATGATCAATTGTGCAAGGAGTTTGAAGAACTGATGCAGAACAAATTCAAGATGAGCTCAATGGGTCCAATGAACTTCTTTATTGGACTTCAAATCAATCAAAGATCAGATGGAATTTTGATTAATCAATCAAAGTATGTCAAAGACATCTTGGAGAAGTTTGCAATGAAGGACTGTAAGAGTGCAAGCACACCAATGGAAACACATAAACACCTACATCCTGATGTTGAGGGGGAGGATGTAGATGAGCATTTATATAGATCGATGATAGGTTCTTTAATGTATTTAACTGCATCAAGGCCTGATATTATGTATAGTGTTTGTGTGTGTGCCAGGTATCAAGAAAAACCAAAGGAGCTTCACTTACAGGCAGTCAAAAGAATCTTCAGATACTTGAAGGGAAAGCCATCACTAGGTCTTTGGTATCCACATGACTCACCATTTGAACTGGTAGCCTACACAGATAGTGACTATGGTGGTGAATGTCAAGATAGAAAATCTACTACTGGTGGATGTCAATTCTTTGGATCAAGATTGGTGTCATGGCAATGCAAGAAACAAACAAATGTCTCAACATCAACTGCTGAAGCAGAGTATGTAGCTGCATCTGCTTGTTGTGCTCAAGTTCTGTGGATTCAAAATCAACTCATAGACTTTGGTATCTCTATTCTTAAAACCCCGATTTTTATTGATAATCAAAGTGCTATTAGTATTGTGAATAATCCAGTAAAACACTCAAAAACCAAACATATTGAAATAAGATTTCATTTTATTAGGGATTGTAATGAAAAGAAATTAATTAAAATAGAGAGAATTCATACTGATAATCAACTAGCAGATCTTTTTACAAAAGCATTTGATGTAGGAAGGTTTGGGTTTTTGGTTAGCAGTATTGGAATGATTTTAATAAATTAATTTCATTAATAAAATCATATATAAAGTTTTTGTATATTATTTATTTAAAATTTTTGTTTTACTACTGATTATTCATTACTACTGATAGGGTTGTACTCACAAAACACTACTGATAGGGTTTCTCTGAAAATTAGGTTAAGCGTAAATCAAAAGTTACTACTGACGATTTACTACTGATACTTAATTTACTACTGATCGACCGTTATTTGTGAAATACGATGTTTTACCATAATAACCCCCATGAAAATAGCCGTTGGGTTATGATTCGAAGGGTATTTCAGTCTTTTTGCAGGTAAATTCGAAAAATATAAATAGCTGAATGCGACTAATTTAGCATTATCCAAACCTCGATCTGATAAACCCTACGATAAACCCTAATATGTCAAATTTCGATCAAAACCTTGAATCGGTAACAAATCATTCCATTTACGAATTCGTCCATAATCAAAACTCTCACAGTTCGAGCAATCAAAAACTCAAAACATCAAAATGGCAATGAAGAAACCTCTGGTTGTTGAAACTAATCTTCAATACTCAGAATTCCACAACATGCTCGCATTTTTAAGAAATCATGATGGAACAAGAAGCTTCAGGCCTATTGTAATGTTCTTGAAAAACTCTCCCATACGATTTGCTCTAACTATACAACCAAAACTTTGTGTACAACACATTGTTCAATTTTGGGAGAAGGCAGAAAGAATAGAAGAACAGGGCATAATCAAAATCAAATCTGACATTGATGGCAAGCCCATTATCATCTCAGAACAAACCATCAGAAATCATCTTCAACTCAATGATGAGTCAGGTATATCTCTACTCTCCAAATCTGAATTGATTGAAAATGTTTTAAAAATAAGTTATGAAGGAAGAACCGATATTCAAACTTTTCAAAAGGGTCTTCTTTCTCCCCAATGGAAATACTTGGTACATACAATTCAACATTGTATGTCACCAAAGAAGAGCACCTTGAATGAGTTCAACAGGTCAATAACATCTGTTGTTGTCTGTCTGTGCACAGATCAAGTGCTCAACTTTTCAAACATGATTTTTGAAGGAATGCTTGGAAATCTATCAACATCAAAATTTTTAATGTATCCAAGATTCCTTGCACATATTTTTTATTGTGAGATCCCGGATCTTGTAAAAACCAAAAACATTTTTTCTTATTCCAGAACTAAATAGAAAAGTTTACTCAAATATGAACAAGAAGTTCAAATTTTATGGAAAAGTAACACCTTTATCCCCAAACATGATCTATGATCAACCACCAACTGGAGAAGGTTCAAACCACCTCATTGAACCCCAACCCACTCCATCACTAAAAACAGCCCAAACACAATCCCATGAGTCCACTCAATCAACCACACAAACAAATGTCCTGAATGTGTAGGTACATGTAAATAAACCTCAGAGTGCTACTCTTCACTCTGAGGTAGACCAGCCCAAAGCCAAAAAAATTTCTAAAACCTATAAAAGGAAGAAAACTTCCTTAAAGGACACCAGGGGACCCACTACGTCACACCCCAGACTCAAAGAGTTGTCCTCCAAGGAGGAGAGAGGGCATGAGGAAAGGGCTCTCACTACTGATGCACCTAAGGTTGGTGCACAGGCTAGTGAGAACATCAATAGGACCCAGACCTCGGCAACTCTGAGTGATGACTCATCATTTGAGGCAGCACTTAGAGGACCCCGGTGCCAAGAAACCAAAAGGGGAGGTACTTCTGCTTCTTCTAGGAAGAAGAGAGTATCTAAACAACCCATTTCATCACCAATTAGTGATGAGGGTAGATTTAACATAACTGATTTGACGGATAGGATGGAAAACCTTCAAGCCAATGTACCAAACATGCCTGATGATCTACCTATAAGGAGTGATGGCAGCATGGAACCAACTGAATTGACGGATAGGAAGGAAAACCTTGAAACCACTGTACAACATTGTCTGGAATTAATAAACAATCAAGGAAGGACCATGAGCTACATGAAGCATTACATCAATGTGATGAACAAAAGACAAAAAAAAGGTTCGATGTCAGGCTTCAAAGGCAATCTAATATCATCAACAAATTAAAACAAAAGATTGCAAATAGTGAGGCTCAACGAGTTGAGATCACTAAGGGGGAGAAGAATCAGATTCAAGAAATGATTGATACTTCAATTGCAGAAGCAGCAGCCTCCCTCTTGAATCTTAAAGAAGCTCATGGTGAATCAGGTCAAAGTTTTGGTGATGAAGACCTGGATAGGGGAGTAAGGAGTATGGATGAAGATGTGTTTGTGTCTGCACCTCAATCACCAGCAGCAGCAGAACAAGCACCTTCACTTACTACTGAGGCTATGGATATTATTGATCCCATAAAAACTACTGATCCCATGGAAGAAAATATACAAGAAGCAACTCCAGTAGTAAATGCTCCAAATGAAGATCAAATACCCTCACCTGTTTCTACTGATACAGATACTACTGAAGAAGCACCAGTAGTAAATAGAGAAGAAGAATCAGTAGTAAACACAACTCAACAACTGGTGATTTATAATGCACCACCAGTAGTAACTACCTTGGTTACTACTGAGTTTGATAAAGAAATACCAGATCTTGTTGAACCAGCAGTATTGATCCCAAGACCCCCAACACCAGTACTAAAACCACTTATCATCCCAGATATTGATGATAATGTGAATGGTATGAAGTTGATGAATGTGCTCTACCTCCTCACCCCAAAATATTACCAGAGGATAAAGTACATACATTTTCTCCATCAATCAAAATCACTCCAGTTATTGATATGAAGTATACTCCACTATCAAAGTGTGTGAATGTAGGTAAAACAAAATTTGGTGATGACTACCAACACAGAGCTTTAGGTCACTACATGGTAACAAGATAAATTTAGTCAGACCTGTGAAGCAAGATAAGTAAAAGGTAAAGAGGATGAGATATCACAGAACATGTGCTAAGACTCAAGCTCTTGAAGACAAAAGAAAAGCTGAAGAAGAAAAACTGAAAAATGCAGCAATTCAAGAGATTGAAGAATTTTTAGAAGAAGATCAACAAGAAGAACTGAATAAGATAAAACAGATTGAACAAGAAAGTATAAATCTTCTTGAAGCACAAGTAAAAGAATGCAAACGTATGAAAGAAGATATGAAAGAAAAGAAAGATGATATGATCTCATACTTAAAATCTCGAGGGCATAATGCAAAATCCTTTAGAAGAATGAAGCTAATAACTATTATTGAAAGGTATTGCATTGAGAAAAAGAAGAACTGGCAGAACCAGAGATCAAGGAATACAAATTGACAAATCTAATTGAAATTGATCCTAAACTGGTAAACACAAGTAATTCAAAGTCTGGTGAATCCTCAATCATACCTGCCAAGAAGAGAAAAGACATAGAGGTTGAACAAGAAGCAAGGAAGAAAGCAAAACAAGATTCACAAATAAGTAATCTTCCAATAGCTCCACTACAAGACAATCCAATTATTAACTGGAGAGTTGTAAATGATGTGATAGAATTGATTAAAGAAGACAAAACAACTCAAAAATTCAGTGCTTGGAAACCAATGGTTATGTCATTAACAAGAAGTGATATAATTAAAGTATTAATTATTGGTAAACCAAGAATGACCAACAAGAAATGGAAGAACTCATGGCTGGATACATAACTAAAATGATAGATGTTGCATTTTATCCAGATGATTATCCTGAAAGATTTGCTAGTACAGAAAATGTTTATGCTTGGAATGTGCTACCAACAGTTAATATGTACTTCATTGAAAGAGCTAGCAAAATATGTGAATTGTTTCTATTTGAAAGGGAATATCCTCATTTTGAAGAAACAATGTATCAGATCACCACTTGTTCCTTCATAAGACCACATGATGTTGTTATGTTCTCAGAAAAGTATAACTATTTTGTGAAGAGGAACAGCAAATATATTATTAAACAGATGAAACAAAGAAATCAACAGACAATAGAAGGTGATCAAAGAAGGGCCAAACAATTGGAAGAAAAGAAGAATAAATAGGAAGAAGAGAAGAAACTTGGTTAATTAAAGTTGAATTAACAAGTTTAGGGGGAGATTGTTGGGATATAAGTATTCTATGATTGATGCTGCAGTTGGTACTGACGAAGACTTAATGCTGATACACAAGTTAGTACTGATGGGGCATAAATGCAAATATACTACTGATCGTGGATATACTACTGATGGGTGTATATACTACTGATGTCGATATTTGATGCAGATCGTGTCCGAGATCTTCGTATAATTAGTTATAGAATGTATATCTTTTTGTAATTCAATTGTAATCGTTTCCTAGAATAACTAGGTTAAAGTTTTATGCTTCAAGGACTATTATATATAGTTCCTTATGAATTGTAAACATACGTGTATTGATCGATCAAAATTAATACATTGAAGCTTTTTGTGATAAACTGTGTTCTTACTTATTCGAATTTACTTTACAGTTTACATTGTTCTTAATCAAATAACAAGAGTGTTAATCCGCTGTAACTTCTCTTTGTTAGTAGATCTGTGATTTAATAACTTATTTAGTTATTCGATCATGACATAAGATTTTCGTCCTAACTCTAAATCAAATATTCTGGTCTTACACCAACTTTTTCTTACCTAAAAGAAGAACTACACATCAGTCTCTCCTCGCTTTTGTTACACCACTACTCTCTCGGCCACCTCCGACCACCACGAACCAACTTCAGAAGCCATCAAAAGGACCTAAAAACGACTAGAAGATATTCACAATTTACACTATCATATTATAAAATTGAGACCCATAGCTTCTAGCCTAGTGGTATTGGTGAAAAGATAAGGTGTTGCCCATGGCCAAAGTCATGGGTTCAAGTCCCGTCGTGTACGTGGGGTTTATTCCCTATAGGTGGAAGGTTCGAGGGAAGGCATACTGCCCCTTGTGGATGTCACTGTCTAGGCTCGAACCACTAACTTACTAACTGGCCGTTCCAAAAAAATAAAAAGAAATAAAAAATAATTTAAAATTGAGGAGCAAGATTTGACATTTGACTTCTAAGTAAATTATAAGAATGGTTCTCAGGTTTACATCACATTTCAACTATGATCAATACTTAAAAAAAATTATACCGTTAGTCACTTTTCTAGAAAACTTTTGCACATATAGTCTTTTAACATGACATTCATTAAATTTTTTGTTAAAAAATACAGTGATAGTCATATATATTGGAAAATTATTTGTTGAAAATTAATTTTCACTAATTTTGCACACATATAATATATCTATATTTATTATATATAATTAATGGTTGATATGTCAAAAATAGAGTTGTGGTGAATGATATATCGACTCTGAAAGTTGGGTGTATGAAACAAAGAAATCAAACAAATGAACCAGTGAGAACTTGTCAAAATTCGAAACTATACGCTCGTCTCCGGGTTCATGGGGTTCGTTTTCTGCCACCAGGTTTAACACGGTCAGCTAGAGTATTGATCAGCTAAAGGTCTGACCAACCTTCTGGACTTGATCGGCTGCAACGACGGATCAACAGTTTTGATTAAGAGATTCAAATAATATTATTAATATTTTTAATGTATGTCATTACATATATATTTGAATTCTATAATTTTATTTTTTTTGTAATGAATATGTATAATGACATTAATGATTCTCATTAACATGATGACACATTCTATTATAAATAGAAGAGTTTATGTCCACTTTTGAGACAATCTTAGAATCCATATTTTTGGACACACACTTTTGAAACACAGAGAGAATACATAACCTCTCCAATGGAAATACCAACACTCTTAGAGTTTTCAGGTATTGGATTATATTCGGTAATACAAATTTACTCTGTTTGTTGTACCATGAGAAATAAACAACGAATCTATTTTAAGGGAATCGTGTTTATCACGAACCAAACTTTGTTTGTTCATCTTTGTTTTATATTCTTGTTTCAATCATTGTAATCATATTTGTCAAATTTCTCAATTGTATTGTATTTTAATTAATATAATTGGTATTAGCTCATACACTATAAAATTACATCGATAGTTATTTTTTAACGGACATTAAACTAAAGAAATGTAAGTGCAAAATGTTTCCAGAAAGGATTGTCAATGCAATTTTTTAATATAAAGAACCATAAGTAAAATTTGGGGTAATCCTTAGATTGGGCGTAAGGGTGCAACGAGGACCACAGAGAGAATGTGATTCACGGTGAAGTATTAATGGGAGACCAACTCCAGGTACTAGCAATATACTTTCTTCAGGTCGCCTTCCATCCCTTAATACGACATGTCCTTCCCCCTTATGCAGGTCCTTCCGCGACGCGTCCATGAGTGCATTTAGTCGCTTAGGCGAACGTTGCCGGTCGCTTAAATTTCAAAGAGGGAGAGGTTAATTTCAAATGGAAGAGTTTGATCATCTGCTATGTGGTTTAATATGAGTTTATTATGCGTTCATTCGAGCTGATATCACACCTTACGCCTTTTACTCTTTACTTATTTTAATCACATTATTTGGTTTTAAAAAGCTGTCCATCTGAAGATCATCTAACTGCATTAGCGTCCAGATACATTAAATTGTACACCACTAGCCACGTCTAAGTCTACCTACAAACTCTAATAACACCAGCCTCCATCTGTTTTCCCATTTTACCCTTCCATCGTTACAAATCAACATGCCCTTTTAGGTAATTTCACTCCCCTCAATCATGAACCCAATCCCACTTATAAAAATGAATCCAACTAAACAACGATGCACGTTTTAATACCCGACAACTTTCACCATGTCGCCGGCGAGCTCGGAGACCGTAGCCCCTCTCCTGCCGGCGCATGATTTGCCGACGCCATCCACGGATGAGAAGCAACCGTCAGTTTCCGGAGCTGTATTCAATGTTTCAACGAGCATAATCGGTGCCGGAATTATGTCGATTCCGGCGACTCTGAAAGTGTTAGGCGTAGTTCCGGCGTTTGTTTTGATCGTGCTGGTCGCGGTTGTTGTGGACGTTTCTGTAGAGTTCATGTTGAGGTTTACTTACGCTGGTGGATCTACGACATACGCAGGGGTCATGAAGGAGTCGTTTGGACGGTTAGGATCTGTTGCTGTTCAGATTTCTGTTATCATCACAAATCTCGGTTGCTTGATCATTTATCTCATTATCATCGGTAAGCAAAAATTATCATTCGAAGCCTCCAATTGATCTGTTGACTTACTATTTACTAAATTATTACTTCATTTTAATTTAGAATTGAAAATTTAGATGTCACAATCCACATTTGTCTCGACTAAAACTTGAACCCACAAATTAGAAAGTGGACATTAATTTTGGGATAAATTTAAATAAACGACGATAATTTTGAAACAAAATCAGTATTTGATAAACTTTAATGTAATTATATGGGGATTTATGAAGGTCCTTAGTACCTGAACTTGGTTGATCGAGACTTTTCTACAACTTTGAATTATTAAAGGCGTAAAATAGTACCATGAACTTGTCAAAATATTCGATTTATTATCTGAGTCACTAATTTGGTCATTGTTTTCTTACTTGATTTACTTCCGTTGAAGTTTTTAACGGACTAACATCTGTACCTTCATCTCAATATATTAAGTTTAGAAGCAAATCATGGGAGAGAATAAGACCAAATAGTAAGTGAGATTACTAAATCCATCCTTTTATCAAGTTCATGGCCATGATACACTCTTATTAATTCAGGATAGTAGAATACACAATCAACCAATTTCTGAGTACTAATGTGTTTTGACCATTTATGAATGCAAGGACAATTTTTTAATAAAGAAAAGTTAAAATTAATAATTGCACTTTTAAAGGGGATAAATGAACACAAAAGATATTTTTTTTTGAACGACACCTAATCTACTTCATTTGTCCACGATGGGACTTGAATTCATGACCTATAGGTCATGGACAACACCTTACAAGGCTTAAATATTACATCAATACCACTAGACTACAAGTCTTGGGTAAATGAACACAACGGATAAATGATAGAATTATATGATAGAATTATGTTTGGAATCTATTATGTGTTTGCTCTCTCATCTTGATGTACTATTGTAGATTTATGAGTAGTTTATAGAGTGTGTTTTCTACTGTAAGAAAAAAAAGAGTTATCATTTCCGATGATTAATATATATTTTGCATGTTATCTACAGGGGATGTGCTCTCAGGCGATCAATCCGTAGAAGGAACGATTCATTTAGGAGTATTGCAAGAATGGTTCGGTATTCATTGGTGGAATACTCGAGCAGTCGCTATCCTCTTCATTGTTGTCTTTGTTATGCTTCCCCTAGTTTTATTCCGGCGTGTTGGTAAGTTGTCACTCAGTACTATCTAATTCCTAAAAATAAATTACATAAATCGTCCATGTGCTCTGTTTGAAATTTTACGATTTCGTCCCTTGACTTATTTTATTATACGGATACTCTCTTATTTGAAACTTGTAATATAAATAGTCTCTGAATTTGAAATTTGTATAATCAGCAGTCAGTATAAAACCTATTACTGAACTTGATTAATTATATAACAGAATTACTATCAATGAGTTCGGCGGTAGCCGTTCTGCTGGCGGTAGTTTTTGTCGGAATATGTACAGCTATGGCGGTGGCTGCTGCAGTCAAAGGACAGTCAAGGAGTATCAGATTATTACCTCATTTAGATGATCAAGCGGCTTTCTTCAACCTCTTTACTGCCGCCCCTGTTATTGTCACAGCATTCACTTTCCATTTTAACGGTAAGAATTATTGCACAACATTCACACTTGTTATTTTAGCCAAATATGCATTTTAGCATCCAAATGATGCATGAACTTTAAAAAATAGTCAATTTAGTACTTGACTAAGTAATTTTTGTTGAAGTTTCACGTGATTTGCTTTTGATTACAATATATTGAAATTAGGGGTGAGCAGAAAAAGAGGGTAACCGTAATTGGAACCGAAACCGCCTCGGAACCGGAGGTTCCGGTTCCGGTTCCGGTTCCGGTTCCTTAAATCATGGAACCGCCCTAAGAGGTTCCGGTTCCGGTTCTTAAAATTAAGGAACCTGGAGCCGGTGGATACCCTGAAACCGGCGATTTTCTGGTATATTTTTAATAAATATAATAATATATAAGATAAAATACATTAAATTTAAGAGGTTTACGTAAATGTAAAATACTTCACAAACTTAATACTCCCTCCGTCCCACAAAAAGTACCCATTTCTCCCTAAACTTTTGTCCCACAAAAAAGTTCCCATTTCTCAAATTGTTGGGGGTCCACTCAATAAAATAATATAATTTTCAAAGACCACACCACTAACTATCCAATAACTATCTTTCTCTCTCCAATCAAACCTTATATTTTAATCAAAAGTAATACCAATTACCCCACCACTAACTATTTTCTTAAGACTTGTGCCCATGAGAAATGGGTATTTTTTTGTGGGACGGAGGGAGTAGTATAAATAAAATGGGTTTTATCTTTATTATCACTAATGGAGCCATATTTAAACTCGTTGAATATGGAAGTCAAGTACCAGAAAGTGATTTTTGTTCACTTATTTTTATTTTGAGCTCGTTCAACCATATTTAAAATCGTTAAACGGTATTTATAATCGTTAAACGATATTTATAAACGTTAAACGATATATGTAATTGCTAGTTTGTGTGATTTGTTGTCTTGTTTATATAGTTTGTAATACTCAATTTTTTATGAATTAAGAGGCAGGGTAACCGGATCCGGTTCTGGAACCGGCGGTTCCGGTTCCGGTTCCGCTTCCGAAAGTTTAGGAACCTGACTTCCAGGTTCCGGTTCCGATATTTTAGGAACCTGCGGTTCCGGTTCTAGTTCCGGTTCGGTCGGAACCGGCGGGTACCCTGTTGTGCTCACCCCTAATTGAAATAACTTATATTATTTACTTTGTAAAAAATTATAATGAAAGTTAATCATGTAAGAAAACACGTTCAAATTAATGAGCCAGATTATTAAATTCACCACTTTTGAAGTTCAGTGTATTATTGTACTGTTCATAATACTATTGGTATGGTGTTGGGCCAACATGAAGTTCAGTGTATCGACTGACTCATTTAAAACGTGTTTTGTACTTTTGTTGTAGTACATGCTATCGGTATGGAGTTGGGCAAACCCGTTGCAATGGCTTCAGCAGTGCGAATCTCTCTCATACTTTGTGCTCTTATTTACTTCTCAATCGGTTTATTCGGTTACATTCTCTTTGGGGATTCAATTGAAGCCGACATTTTAGTAAACTTTGATCAAGCAACTGGGTCGATGATTGGATCATTATTAAACGACATAGTTCGTTTAAGCTACGCGTTACATTTAATGCTAGTGTTCCCTTTGTTGAATTTCTCATTGAGGGCAAATATTGATGAACTAATTTTTCCAAATAAGTCTCTTCTTGCAAAAGATACCAAGAGATTTTTGTCTCTCACATTTGTCTTGCTGGCATTAGCTTACCTTATCGCGATAGCTATTCCGAATATTTGGTATTTCTTTCAGTTTTTGGGATCAACATCGGCTGTTTGCATTGCGTTTATCTTTCCCGGTGCACTTGCTCTGAGGTAAATTGTGTGTGTGTGCGCGCGCGCATTTATGTTAACGTTACATTTATACTTCAGTTTGCTAGCTGGTGGATATAATTGGAAATGACAAATTAAGGTTGGTATGTCAGTTAATGGTTCAAAATAAGTAAATTTTGGTGCGGTCGGGTTGGCTTAACTCGAAACGTTTTTCGTCCAAAAGTTTTATATAAACAATTAGTTTGTCGAATATAATTGTAAAAATTATATTATTTCACTAATAGTCTTAGCTCTTAACCTTTTTTCTATAAAAAAAAACTTTTGGTCTAAAACAATCACATTTTTGCCCTAAAAAGATGGTTTTTGTATTGTTTGGGTTATTCAACGACCGTATAAAAGTGGCAGTATATTGTTGAGTGACAAGTGACATATTATTAAAAGATGGCTGGTCCCATTTGGATCATTTAGTTAATGCCAAGTCATCACTTTATCAAGTCACCATGTTGCCGAATAACCCAAATGACGCAAAACAATCTTCTTGACAAAAAAGTGTACAATGACTAAATCAGTCAAGCGTAAAAGGTGACTTTTAAGGTTTTATATATTAGAGATACACTCAGGACAACTTTTGACCCATATAACCAATTTACTTTTTACCTGTTTAACTCTTTAATAATAAAACATAATCTGAATCGATCCATTTAAAAGTCATTGAGTTAATTGTTGCGTTTTTGAATACGGCAGAGATGTTCATGGTATAGCTTCAAGAAAGGACAAGATAATTGGTGCAACGATGATAATTATAGCTGTAATTACAAGCACAATTGCAATTTCCTCCAATATCTACAGCTTAGGAAATTAATTAGTCACGATTCTTTTGTAACGGTTTGTTGTGATCGAAATAGTCTACTTTCTTCTTCATTTTTGGCATAGAAATCAATATTTTAATGTCATGTAACATAAACTATTAATTATTTATGCAAAAAAAAAAAAGGTTGATCTATAAGATTCTCTTTATTAAATGAACCTTTGTTTTAGGTTTCGAAACAACCACAACAACAATTAGGTCGCATACATTAAGGCTCTTATTCACGATATATATTTCTACAAAAGAAAATAAATAAATTATAAACACTTAAATTAACAATTACTACTAACTTCACATCTGAGAGAGCTATTGCAATCATAATCTAAGCAATTCATGTTGATTCCATGTGATTTGAAGAATTTAGCAGGTGTAAGTATGTGTTTTAGAGAGAGAGAAAGCTAGAGAGACGGTTAAGAGTTGGGAGCTTTCAATAAGAGTGTTTCAATTAGAATATGGGAAAGCTTACATCATCATGCTTAGTTCTTCCTATTTATACCATCTATCACTAATCACCACTAACTAGTTTAATTAGATTAAATTACATCGTTTAAGTACAAAACTAGTCCTAACAATATCCTTAAGAACCAAACCTTTTTAGCCTAGGTTCTGACTCGCATTTGTGAGTCGGCTAATCCAGGGCGACCACCCGCTTTGCGACCAGCCTAGAGACGGTGTGGGTAAACCTCTGTGACCAACTTGAACCTTAATTGTTACAACCACACCATGAACACCAAAAAATCGAACACTTGAACATGATGTTCCATATATCAGTCCCTTTTTTTTATTGAATCAAATAATGTTCACTTAAAAACTACAACAGAAAGCTTTAAAAGAAAGTACAAAACCATTGCAATCACGCAATGGCGATACATCATGAATGAAATCGAACAAACTAGCTGTTTTTGCAAATATTGTTTGTTGCTCTTTATTTTCATCAGAAATAATTAAACAAATGCAAGCAACAGAAACATCCGAAATCCGGATTACAAGATGACCAACTCCACGCCTTTAGGCACAATTGGAACAATCTGCCGTTTGGCACAAGATCGAGCATCTTGCTCGATCTTCATGAAGTCCTTTTCAGTTTCACTTCCTTGGTAACAAGGATCAACCACGATCTTTGTCAGCTCAGTAGCATTCTTTATGATGTGGGCCACAAGTTCAAGGTCACTAACTCGACCATAATAGCCCAAGATTTCAAGATTCTTGAGGTGGTTATGGGAGTGTTTGGCAACAGATGCTACTCTTTTCCTTATTTTCCGCGGCGAGATCCAATTTAGCTGCAATATATAGTAACCGAACAAATTTTATAAAGCACGCCGACACCTTTTTTTTTTATGGAAGTTGATTCTAGAGCATTTTTTTACATATAGAACATTTCATATTAAAGGACAATCATGCTTTTAGAGAGAGAGGTGATATATATGCAAAGTGTGGTAAAAAGTAAAGAATGATATAATTGTCATTTGGTATTAAAAATTATTCTGTAAGAATTAGTTTTTTTATTTTATTGAATAAACTCATTAAATGGACATACCTTAATTGTACAAGTCTCCATACGAGGACATGCGTTCAGTATGTAAGTATAGCTTAATAGACAATCATCTTGGCGAGCACCAATCGTCAGAGTCAATTTCTTTACGTTTGCTAGTACAAAAATGGAATCGGGCTCTTCTTTTGATTGTTTAGAACGTTTTCGATAATCGAAGGTGGGATCAATCGTAAAATGTTTCTGCAAAAACAAGAAAACATGCGAACAATAGAATGCAAGCCCAAATATGGAGTAACGAATCCTTTTGTTCATTGAAGCCAAAGACCGTATAAAGAAAGAGAGTTGCACTGAAATGAACATAACTTTTGTCTCGGATCTCCGTTTCAAGTGTTCGACGAGTCAAAAGTTCCGCATCGATAAATGTAAGGAAATGGTCAAAACCCCTTAATGGTAATAGGGGATGTGCATTCTTTATACAGAGATATACATACAATCATTTACATAAAGGTCTCGTATGATTGAGGAGTTAATTTAGAAAAGTAAATAAAAAAAATCAACACAATCAGTTACATAATTTTGAGTAAATGGCGAGAGCATGGAGATCATGTGCTAATAACAAGGGCTACATGTTACAGGTTGTTTACGGAACTTTCGAGTGGAGTTATTTGCCTTTTTTTGTTTTTTTTTTTAAAAAATTTGAACTTTGTTTTAGGGCCAAGTTTTCGGCTCATTTGCGTTTTTTGCCGCGTCCGAATATCTAAAACTTATTTAACATTTATTTGAAAGTATGGAAGAGTTAGTTCTATTTTTTCTTAAAATTAAGTTTACTTCACCCAAAGTCCGTGTTCTTGTGTTGAACATGTTTTGAAGAACAAAGCCACGTTATTCTTTGAATCAAAACGGGTCTTGGAATAGATTGTCCGGTATATTCCAAGAATCAACGAGACCAGTCTGTGTTCGTCTTTTAGACTACATCAAGATATCTACCTATTTATTATGGGTATCTATAAACACATTAAAGATGAATAACTAACCTGAGGACTATATATATCAAAAGAAAGAACCTCAAGGGACGAAGCACAAGACGAGATCTGCCTAAACACTTCAGCATCCAACCCCGTAAGTCCTTGACCCATATCAATCTCTTTAAGATTTGGAAGATCAATAAGTTCTAATGCTATCGAATGACCAAGATACGTGAACGATTCAAGATCAAAACCACACAATAAAACGGATGTGAGCTTATTACACGAAGCGATTTCAAGGTGTTTCAACTTAAGAGCGCGTCCACCGATGCAAACCGAAGTCAAGTAATCCGAGCAATGAATGGAGAGCGTTTCCAGATTAGGGGAATTTGATAAAAGTTTCTGCAGAACCACTTGTCTCACGTTAACGCTCTTCAGGTATAGCTGCTTTAGAAACGGCATCGCCACAACTAGAAGGTCCGATATATTTGTATCCCATAATAGATACGGTAAATTGTACCTTTCGGCTGGATCACGAACCGTGTAGTCATACACTGTCAAATCTAGTTCAAGTATCTCGACTTTCTTGTTTACGGCAAAGATGACCCATTTATGGATATAATTGTCATAACGGCAATCCAAATCGAAACAGATCCGGAAATCTTTAACCGTCAGCTGGTGCGTGTGATTTTGGATGATTCTGTCTACTTGGTTCACATACTTAGCACGCTCCGACTCGCATATCTTTGGATCCTTGGCTATCTTATCCAATGTTTTAGTACCATCAAAGTTCAATTGTCCTAAACTATAGCACAAAAACCTCCATCTTGTGGCGAGAATACTTGTAATCAATGCGTCCTTTATAGGCAAAAGGGATAGTATCATTACAAGAACTTCGTCTGGCATTTGGCTGATGAAATCGTTCGAGTTTGATCTTCGACGACCCACCTTCACAAAATAAAAGTCATCGATTAATAACCATTTTAATTGATAAAACCCCATAAATTAAGACAAACTTGCTAAGAATAATTGGTCGCCGCAAAACCGCTTTTGGCACGAATTCAGCTTTTGCGACTTCTTTTCTGCGTCGACATGTCGCCGCAAAAACTCTTTCGGGGTTACAGTTTGACCTTTTGCGGCGTTTTTTGTCGCCGCAAAACGGAAAAAGCCTTTTTTTTTTTAGTGTAATTGAATAAAATAACAGTTCCAATTGTAGATTTAGTTGCTAAAGAATAAGTCAGTTGATTAACTATGAAGAGAACTAGATGATGTCGATTAAATTCTAAAATTTTCAATAGTTGAAACTCCAGTACCGAACTGGTACCGAGTTGGTGGAACCGAATTTTCCCGTACTGGTATGGTACTTGCCGGTTCGTACCGGTACTCGTCAGGAACCGAATCAAGGGTACGTACCAAATTATTTTCGGGGCCAAAACTGGGCACCGTGTACCTATACCAAGTACCGACTTTGGTACTGGTTCGGTTCTGCTTTTCAATCACGATTGTTCAGTGGAAACCCCAAAAACTGGCCGTGGCACAAGGAAAACAATCATTTGGGGAGATCAACTTCTGATTGTGACAATTTTTATTTTTTTAACAGAATTATATAAAAAAAAGTAGATAGAAACTCCGAAAAATAATACACCAAGAAAAGGACCAAAGCAAAAAAAAAAGCCAAATCTAACAAGAACACCGACCAACCTCTCTCACAAGGACAAGTTAAACCCTCACCATACACTTAATTACCAACAAAAATCCTCAAACCAAGTTGTGAATTACCTTAAAAATCGAACTGAATTGAAGGAAATTATTCACCACGTAATTAGTTTTTAAAATTGAATCGCTAAAATTACTAACCATAAGCGATTAAAAAGTACCGATCTGATATAATAAAAGGGAGAAATGAGGAAATCACCTTGTTTTGAGAAGATCGAAGTCTTCTGTACGTTATCATTGTCGGCGCTTAGACAATGACGGCAGCAGCTTAAGCAACGAAGTTGACGGAACGTTTGATAGTAAAGTGGGGTTCGGATATATATCTTCAGAAACATCTCGATCATATATGGGCCTTGATTTTCGGTCCAAAACATCAACATTCTATTTTAATTACACCATAAATTTATTACAACCACTTAAGATTAATATTCCTATCTATTTCTCTTCTTTTTATAAGCAAGTTTCCTATCTATTAATTGTTTGAATGAGTAGTTTATAAGGTGTATGTTCTGCTGTTAAAAAAAATTATATCGCAAATGCGGTTATAAGAGAATAGCTTAACATCGATCATTTAGAAGATTTATCGCTTCCCGGCTTATTTTTATAGTATATCCGTTTCGCGGCACTTCAGTTAAATCCATTCTTCCGACCCTTGCTATTTATTACATTTCTACTTTTAAAGCCCCTGTAACGGTCTTAAACCTATCTTGAATCGATACGTCTTGATTTGTGAGAGAGAGAAAAAGTGAAAATGAACTGTGTTAATTGATTAACCTCAACAATGTTTACAGTACATATTAAAAGAAAGTGTAAACTCTAGTTAACAAGGAAAGTAACTCTAGTTAATAAACTAACTAACTGTAACAACTTCATAACAGACTAATTGGCACGTGTGCAATGTTATAACAACTCTTCAATGTGTGCACATACTAACATCCCCCCTCAAGTTGGAGGGTCACAGACACCCAACTTGTTCAAACAAGTATGGTGCAGTTTACTCGAGAGATTCTTAGTAAAAATATCAGCCGGTTGGGATGTAGTTGGTATATAAAGTAAGGATATCAAGCCATCTTGTAATTTTTCCCGAACAAAGTGACAATCTAGTTCAACATGTTTGGTGCGTTCATGGAAAACCGGATTCTTTGCTATATATATGGCAGATTGACTGTCACAATGTAGTGGAATGGGAGTGATATCTGGAATGGTGAATTCATGGAGTAAACGAGATAACCAGGTGAGTTCAGCCGTAACCCTGCGCATGCTTCGGTATTCAGCCTCTGCCGAGGACAAAGAAACAGTGGCTTGTTTCTTGGATTTCCATGAGATTGGACTACCTCCCAAAAGAACAAAATAACCACTTATACTTCTTCGGGAATGAGGACAAGCAGCCCAATCGGAATCACAAAAAGCTTGTAATTTGAAATCATCATGATTGTTAAAAAATAATCCTTGAGACGGGTTAGAGTTAATATATCGTAAAGTATGCAAAGCAGCTTCATAATGGGGAGCACGAGGACTAGCCATGAACTGACTCAGATGTTGTACTGCAAATGCAATATCTGGCCTCGTGTTAGTGAGAAAATTGAGTTTCCCAACTAATCGTCTATAATCTTCAGGATTGGATAACATGTCACCTTCATTTAAAAGAAGTTTTATAGTTGATGGAAGAGGACAATTAGCTGTGCCAGAACAATCAAATTCTTTTAATACTTCATTAGCAAACTTTCTCTGAGTGATAATAACACCATTTGGTGAATACAAAACTTCCAATCCCAGAAAAAAGTTAAGATGACCTAAATCTTTAATTTTAAATGTGGAATCGAGAAAGTGCTTCAAAGAATCCATTTCATCAGTGTTGTTTCCTGTAATTAATATATCATCAACGTAGACAGCGACAAAAGTGACAAAAGTTCCCATGGTTTTGTAAAATAGAGAATAGTCATTCTTTGAAGACTTGTATCCTTTGTCTTTGAGTGCAGAAGACAACTTAGAATACCATTGTCGAGAAGCCTGCTTTAGTCCATATAAAGACTTTTGAAGTTTACAAACTTGAGAAGAATTTTGAAGAACAAGACCTGGTGGAGGTTTCATATAAATTTCCTCATCCAGGTCTCCATGCAAGAAAGCGTTATTCACGTCCAATTGATGCATTGGCCACTTCTTTTTAACAGCCGTTGAAATTAATGCACGAATGGTTGTCATTTTGACAACGGGTGAGAAAGTTTCGGTGTAATCAATTCCAGCCTTTTGAGTAAAGCCTTTAACTACTAATCTGCCTTTACACCTTTCAACCGTGCCGTCTGCTTTGTATTTTACTTTATAAACCCATTTGCAGCTAATTGGTTTCTTACCTTTAGGAAGATCAGTAAGAATCCATGTATTATTAGCGTTTAAAGCTGTAAATTCTTTATCCATAGCTTCACACCAAGCAGGGTATTTAATAGCTTCTTCATATGAAGAAGGTTCAGTAATATTATCCATGGTTTTAATGAGCTCTTTGCTCTGAGTGGCAAGAGTTGAAAAACAAATATGATTGCTGACTGGAAAAGAGGTCATAGTATGCAGACAAGTAGACATACTATGGCACGCATAGTCCTTTAGGTATTCAGGAGGATTGTGACTTCTCGAAGACCTTCTGACTTGAGGCTGAGCATCAAGTGGACCGTTGGGTAATATACCACTGGGTAAAGCATCATTCAATTGATCATTAATTAATGGGTCAATAGGTATCGAATCATGTGCAGGAACATGTTGTCTGCCAATAGGAGAATAGTGTCCTTGGGACACGTTTGATGTGTCATGAGAAAAAGACAAGTCCTCAAAAGGTATGTAGGTAGGAGTGTGAAACATAGGGCTTTCATTGACTGTAGCTAATTTGAAAGGGAAAATATTTTCATGAAAATATATATCCCTGGTGGTGACAACTTTGTGATTATGGAGATCATATACTTTGTATGCTTTCTTGCCAAACGGATATCCAATGAATACACAAGGAGAAGCCCGTGGTGTGAATTTATTTCGATGTTCCTTGAGTGTATTTACAAAACATAAGCAGCCAAAAGTTTTGAGGTGTTTGTATTCGGGTTGTTGACCACTTAACCGGAACAAAGGAGTTTCACCATTTAACAATTTGCTTGGATATCTATTAATCAAATAAGTTGCAGTAAGTACACAATCACCCCAAAATTTAATAGGAAGATTTGATTGAAATAATAAAGCTCGAGCAGTTTCCAACAGATGCTTGTGCTTTCGTTCTACAACTCCATTCTGCTGGGGTGTACTTCTGCATGATGTTTGATGTATTATTCCTTTGTTTTGAAGAAATAAAGAAGATTCTTTGCCTGAACCTAGTTCAAAAGCATTATCTGACCGAATAATTTTTATTTTCTTGTCATATTGGGTTTCAACAAATGCAACAAACCCCTTTAAAACTTGGAAAGCATTACTTTTGGTGCTTAAAAGGTGAGTCCAAGTTGATCGAGTGAAGTCATCCACAATGGTTAAAAAATAAGAATATCCATCATAAGTCTTAGTATTGTAAGGGCCCCACGTGTCAATATGAATTAACTCAAAAGAATGAGTTGTACGAATGCTGCTTTTATGAAACGGTAATTTGTGTTGTCTAGCTTTAGGACAAACATCACAGAAAAAATCAGAATCATTACTACATTTATCCATGAATGACATAGTTTTCAACTTGTACAAAGGCAAATGCCCCAATCTTTTATGCCACAAAGAAGTAAAAGTGTCATTAGACACAACATTACAAAGGGAATTTGAAAGAACAGTAAAACTGTTTGAAAAAGTATTATTATTAATGTTCAGAATAGTATTGAAACTATTCTCTTGTCTTGATGAGATGAAGTACAACCCTGCACTGTATCTACCAAGAACCTGTGGCCTCTTCGTTGAAAGGCCCTGCAGTAAGAAGCAATGGCTTTCAGAAAATAATACAAAACATTTAAGATCTCTGCACAGTTTACCAATGGACAGAAGGTTGTATCTGAATTGTGGAACATACAAAACGTTGTGAACAACAACATTATCAGCAATAGTAGTACTTCCTATCTCAAAAGAAGTAGTTTGTTCACCATTCGGAAGTGTTATTAAATGAGGATATGATAATTTCTTAATATTGAAAAGAAGTAATTTGTTGTAACACATATGATCACTTGCACCAGAATCAATAATCCAAGTAGAAGATTTAGTAATAATAGAATGACACTTCTTAGGATCAAAAGAGGAACGAGTATTACCAGCAAAATTGACAGAAGATTGATTAGGAGTGTTCTGATCACTTGGCGACTGAGTAGCAGCATTGAGACTGTTGGAAAGATCATTGATCATTGACATGAACTTCTGGTATTGTGCTTGAGTCAATTCAGGAATGAGAGTATTTGTCTGGTCACCCACATTTGCACCTTCTTGAGAAACATTTGCAGCAAGGCTACTTGATTTTGTGAACTTAAAATCCTTAGGGAAACCAATAACTCTGTAACACTTATTGACAGAATGACCAGTTTTCTTACAGTGACTGCACACGATGATCTTCCTCTTATTATAATCATCATAGTTGGATTTGACTGGATATTTATTAGCTTTAACATTCATTGAAACAGCTTCATTGACAAAAACAGATGAAGTGTGAAACTCTCTCTGTTTTTCATCTTGAATGAGCATAGCATAAGCCTGTGTAACTGATGGTAGAGGCTTCATCATTAGGATATTGCTTCTAGCATAGTTGTAATCACTATTAAGGCCCATCAGAAACTTAATCAACTTTTGATTCTGGTCTAGTTCACGTAACATGTGTGCAACACCACAAGTACAAGTAGGAATAGAAGTTAGGGCACTCAATTCGTCCCAATTCTTCTTGAGTTTGGTGAAATAAGAAGCTAAATCGAGAGCACCTTGAGATAAATCGGAGATCTCCTTTTGTAATTGATAAAGTTTAGGTCCATTTGATTGACCAAAACGTTCATTAAGATCTTGCCAGATTTCAAATGCAGAATTGGAATACAAAACTGATTCAGCGATATCACTCGAGAGCACATTAAGGAGCCAAGATGTAACCATATCATTGCACCTTTGCCAGATTTCAGAGGTTGAGTGATCAGGTGAAGGTTTGAGAACCTTTCCATTAACAAATCCAAGCTTGTTTTTCGCTGATAATGAAATTAGGATAGCTTTGCTCCATGAAGCATAATTGGAGCCATCGAATTGTTTAGAAACTAGTTGCATGCCTGGATGATCAGATGGATGAAGATACAATGGATCGGAGATATTGATTGAAGAGATCAAAGGTGGATTAGCAACTGGAGTAGTCATCTTCGAGATTGAAGATGATGATGATGAACAGAAATGCGGAATTGATTTGTGAGAGGATCTAGTCTGATACCATCTTGATTTGTGAGAGAGAGAAAAAGTGAAAATGAACTGTGTTAATTGATTAACCTCAACAATGTTTACAGTACATATTAAAAGAAAGTGTAAACTCTAGTTAACAAGGAAAGTAACTCTAGTTAATAAACTAACTAACTGTAACAACTTCATAACAGACTAATTGGCACGTGTGCAATGTTATAACAACTCTTCAATGTGTGCACATACTAACAATACGAAGGGAATCTTTTTACAAGCTCCTTGTTGTTATTGTTAAATGGTAGTGGCGTTTTAAAAGCGCCCTTAGGTGATCTCTAATAAAATCTATTTGCGGTTATAATTATAATGGTGGGTTGGATAATTTTCCTGTTACACATTACCGGGTAACCCGTTCTAGCAATGTTATTTCTCTCCAAATTGAACTGATTCAGCAACTTTCCGAACTTTCTAACCCTTTAGAAGGCATATCATTCTAGGATAAAATGATGAATGTGTTTCTATAATTGATGATCAAATCTCTTTAAGAGTTCTCATTAAAAAAATACTTATTTAGGATTGAAGAAAAATATTGGATTGCAATAAAGAAAAGCATTTGTTTTGGCGATTAGTAAGTACGGAAGACTTCACACTCACTCCAACTTGAATACAAGACGCGTTATTATCGATTATAAAACTCGTACATTTTCGATGGAAAGAAGTGTCAGGATCGATTAACTATGAAGAGTTAATAAACATCTTTAGATCTAATTGATAATAGAAGTTGCAGCGGATCAACACTATATCAATATATTTAAGAACAATGAACTGTAAAACAATATGCGAAAATATTAAGAACACAGTTTCACAAAAAGCTTCAATGTATATTATCGATTAACAATACACACGTACGTTTATAATTCGTAAGGAACTATTTATAATAGTCCTTGAAGCCTAACTATTTACCCTAGTTATTCTAGGACATGATTTACATTCGAATTATAAAGATATACATTGAATTACATTCTATAACTATTTCTGCGAAGATCTCGGACTTGATATGTTCCATAAACGCGTATCAGTAGTAAAACTAATCACCAGTAGTAAATATGCAACGTCAGTAGTAAGTCTGGTGACCAGTAGTAAGTCCAAAACCATCATCAGTAGTAACTACTATTGATCAGTAGTATCTTCACTCTATGCCTTGATCAGTAGTAACTAAGTTATAGTCTTCACCAGTATCAACTCATTAGTAGTAAGTAATTCTGCCCCATCAGTATCAACCATAGTCTTTATCAGTAATAACTATGATCAGTACTAACTGCAGCATCAGTAATAAGTTGATCTGTGATCTGTTCCAATAATCTCCCCCTAAACTTATTGATTCTCTTTCAATCATATAAGTTTCTTTTGTTCTTCTTCTTCTTTCTTTCTTTTCTCCAACGTTCTTTGATTCTGTTGATGTCTTTGAGCAATGATGTATTTGCTGTTTCTCTTTGTAAAATAAGTTAATTTGTGCTGGAACATAACAGCATCATATGGTTTCATCATTGTGTTTGTGAATATCTGATACATAGTCTTTTCAGAATGTGGATATTCTTTTTCATATAAGTATAGCTCACATACTTTGCCTGATTTTTCAAAGAAGTACATATTGGCAGTTGGAATCACATTCCAAGCATAAACATTTCCTGGATCTGTAAATTGTTCTGGGTAGTTATCTGGATAAAATGCAGCATCTATCATTCTTGTCAAATATCCAGCACCAGACTCTTTCCATGATTTCTTTGACATCCTTGGTTTTCCAATGATCAGAAGCATGATTACATCACTTCTTGAACATGAACTGATCAATGGTAACCATCCAGTAAATCTTTGTACAACTTTATCTTCCCTTATAATTTCTATGACATTGTTAGGCATAACCCTCCAATTGATGATTGGATTGTTCTGCAAGGGAGCAACAGGTACTTCAAGAACAGGTATGATTTGTTCTGTTTTTGACTTCTTTTTAGTGCTTTGTTCTTGAGTAACAGCTTTTCTCTTCTTTGATTGGGGAGTTGAAGAATCACCAGTAGTTGATATACTACCAGCTTTTATTAATGTTGGACTGATTGGAATTAGGGCTTTAGATTTCTTTGCTTCTTTTTTCTTCTTGTTCAGCCAAATCCTTCTTCTTGGCAGCACAATATTTTTCAATAATTGTAATCATCTTCATTCTGCCAAAAGACTTTGCATTGTGCCCTTTTGTCTTTAAAAATTCAATCATATTGGTCTTCTGTTCAAACACATCATCAGTTAGCTCACTTTTTGTTCTTTTGCATTCAGAAACCAATTCTTCAAGACATTGTATATGTTCTTCTTCAACTTTTCTGAGTCTTTTGAATTCTGCTTTTTGGATATCTTCTATTTGAACAGGTATTTCTGCTTCTTGAGTTTTCTTCTTCTTCTTCTCCTCAAGAGCTAGATACATCTCCACATTCTCCAAGAATTTCTTGTGTTTTACCCTCCATCTAGATTGTTTTTCAGATCTGACATGATTGATTTTGTTCACCATTTGGTGACCTAATGCTCTGTTTGGATAATCATCATCATATATTTCCTTTCCTTTTCCAATACAAGCAGATGGTGGAGGTGGAGTGTATTTCATATCAGGTACACCCAGAATCAGAAGTTTTGGATAAAACAAGTGTAGTTGATCTTCTGATAAAATTTTAGGGTGTGGAGGAAGTGTACATTCATCTACCTCAAACCAATTCACATTATCATCAATGTCAGGTATGATAAGTGGTTGATTAGGAGTTGGTGGTTTGGAGATAATGACATGTCTTTCCCTTTCAATTAACTCTGGGAGTTGTAGTTCTTCCTCTTCAGTAGTAACCAAAGTAGTTACTACTGGTGTGACTTCAGGAGTTACTACTGATAGGGCATCAGTAGTATTTGTTGCAGTTATTTCCTCTTCTTCATTTACTACTGCTATGATATCAGTAGTAGGAGTTACTACTGATACTTCTTTTTCAGCTTGTTCTTCCATGGGAGCAGTAGTCATTGGCTCATCATCAACAACCATCTTTTCTGGGCTTTCATCAACATTTGTTTCTTTTAGATTTAAGAGAGAGGATGCTGCTGCTGCAATTGATTCATCAATCATTGTTTGAATATTATCCTTCTCCCCCTTAGTGAGCTCAACTGGAGGAGCCTCACTATCATCAAGCTTCTTCTTCAATTTCCTTATGATTTTAGTTTATTGATGAAGCCTGTGCTCATAGAATCTCATTCTTTTGTTGATGGTGTTCATGTGCCTTTTCATTGCAGTCATTGTTTTTCCTTGGTTTGTAAGATACTTAAGACAATCTTGTACAGTGGATTCAAGAGAATCCACTTTATCCGTCAATTGTTTGGTTTTAATACTGCCCTCACTCCATCTAGCAAGATCATCGGGCTCACTGATTGGTACATTGGCTTTAAGGTTTTCCATCCTTTCCATCAAATCCATAGATCTACCCTCATCACTTCTTGGTGATTCATTGGGTTGTTTAGACACTCTCTTCTTCCTAGAAGAAGCAGAAGTGCCCCCCTTGTGGTTTCTTGGCACCGGGGTCCTTTAAGTAATTCCTCAAATGAGTCATCACTTAAAGTTGCCGAGGTCTGGGTCTTAGTTATATTTTCACTGTCCTGTGCACCCACCTTTGGGGCATCAGTAGTGAAAGCCCTCGCCTCATGTCCTCTCTCCTCCTTGGAGGACAACTCTTTGAGCCTGGGGTGTGACTCGATTTGTCCCCTGGTGTCCTTGAAGGAAGTTTTCTTCCTTTTATAAGTTGTGGAAATATTTTGGGTTTTATTTGGTAGGTCTTCCACAGAGTGAAGAGTAGCACTCTGCAGATTTATTTCAAGTTCCTGGGACACATTCAGGACTTCTATTTGTGAGGATGATTGAGTGACTATTTGGGGTGGTGTTTGGGCTGCATTTGGGGGTGATGGAGTGGGTTGAGGTTCAATTTGGGTTGTATCTATGATTGAACCCTCTCCAAGTTGTGGTTGATCTTTGATCATATTAAGAAACAAAGGGGTTTCCTTGCCCGAAAATTTAAATTGTTTTCTCATATTTGAGAAAACTTTCTTGTTCAACTCAGGAATGACAAAAATATTTTTGGGAGTTGACAAGTTTTGCAATTCACAATGTATAATATGTTGAAGAAATCTGGGATACATTAAAAATTTTGAGGAACTAAGATTTCCCAACATACCTTCAAAAATCATATATGAAAAATTAAATACTTGGTCTGTGCATAAACAGACAACAGCAGAGGCTATTGCCTTATTAAACTCATTCCAAGTACTTCTTTTTGGAGAAATGCAATGCTGAATAGTATGTACAAGAAATTTCCATTGTGGGGAGAGAAGACCTTTTTGAAAAGTTAATATGTCCAGTCTTCCCTCATAACCCATTTTATTTAAAATTTCAGCAATGAATTCCTTAGGAAGTGTAAACATACCTGCATCATCATGTAGTTGTAGATGGTGTCGAATCGATTGTTCAGTGATTGTGATAGTCTTTCCATCCACCGATGATTTTATCATAGGCACAGTTGCACCTTCTGTTCTTTCAGCATTGGTCCAGAAATCCACCAAGTGCTGTTGATATGCTCTCGGATTTACAGTTAGAGCGAACTTAATGTATGAGTTCTTCAAGAATTGTACGATTGGTCGAAAGTCTTTTGTACCATCTGGATTTCGTAGAAACGCACACATATTGTGGAACTCTGAGAATTTGAGATCTGTTTGAACATTGAGAGATTGTAGAGTTGCCATTGTTGTTGATTTTGATGTTTTGATCTTTTGATTTGAGAGAAACAAGTAAGAATATTTGTTACTGGTGCAAGGTTTTTAATCGTAAGTTAGGGTTTATCGAGAGGATTTAGCAAATCGAAGTGAAGATAATGCTAAACTGATCGACTGCCGCCTTTTATATCTTTCGATTTAACCTGCAAAACGACTAAATTGCCCTTCGAATCATAACGTAACGGTTATTTTCATGGGGGTTAGTTTGGTAATTTTGTCGAGAAATACCAGTAGTAAATTAGATGTCAGTAAGAAAACGTCAGTAGTATCTACGAACATCAGTAGTAACTAAGGATGTTTACATCAGTAGTAACTGTAGACATCACTAGTAACCACCAACACACAAGACCAGTAGCATATGTGAATACCAGTAGTACTGACTTACCAGTAGTACTTATGTAAACCTAATACACACCAGTAGTATTGATCTACCAGTAGTATTTTGTGCATATGCATACACACCAGTAATACAGACCTACCGGTAGTAAAACACTTAAACAAATAAATGACTTTTTACAACAAAAACTTTACACATGATTTAAAGTGAGATTTTAATTTATCAAAATCATTCCAATACTGCTAACCAAGAAGTTGAATCTTCCTACATCAAATGCTTTTGTAAAAAGATCTGCTAATTGATCATCAGTATGAATTTTAACTACTTTGATTAATTTCTTTTCATTACAATCTCTTATAAAATGAAATCTTATTTCAATGTGTTTAGTTTTAGAGTGTTTTACTGGATTGTTCACAATACTAATAGCACTTTGATTATCAATATAAATAGGAGTTTTAAGGATAGAGATACCAAAGTCTAGAAGCTGGTTTTGAATCCAGAGTACTTGAGCACAACAAGCAGATGCAGCTACATACTCTGCTTCAGCAGTTGATGTTGATACATTTGTTTGTTTCTTACATTGCCATGACACCAGTCTTGATCCAAAGAATTGACATCCACCAGTAGTAGACTTTCTATCTTGACATTCACCTCCATAGTCACTATCTGTGTAGGCTATGAGTTCAAAGGGTGAATCATGTGGATACCATAGACCAAGTGATGGTTTGCCTTTCAAGTATCTGAATATTCTTTTGACAGCCTGCAAGTGTAGTTCTTTAGGTCTTGCTTGATATCTTGCACACACACAAACACTATACATAATGTCAGGTCTTGATGCAGTTAAGTATATCAAAGAGCCTATCATTGATCTATATAAGTGTTCATCTACATCCTCCCCCTCAATATCAGGATGTAGGTGTTTGTGTGTTTCCATTGGTGTACTTGCATTCTTGCAGTCTTTCATATCAAACTTCTCCAAGATGTCTTTAACATATTTTGATTGGTTTATCAAAATACCATCTGTTCTTTGATTTACTTGGAGTCCAAGGAAGAAGTTCATTGGACCCATAGAGCTCATCTTGAATTTAATTTGCATCAGTTCTTCAAATTCTTTACATAATAAATCATTGGTTGACCCAAAGATAATATCATCTACATAGATTTGTACCAGTAGTATATCATCTTTGACTTTCTTTGTAAACAAAGTTTTGTCAATGGCTCCTCTTTTAAAATTATTCTTTAATAAGTATGATGACAATGTACCATACCATGCTCTTGGTGCCTGATGTAGGCCATACAGAGCTTTATCTAATTTGAACACATAATCACCATGTTTTGGATCTTCAAAACCTGGAGGTTGGCTTACATAGACCTCTTCTTCAATCTTCCCATATAGGAATGCACTCTTCACATCCATTTGATAGACTTTGAACCTTTTGAATGAAGCATATGCTAAGAATATTCTTATTGCTTCAATTCTAGCAACAGGAGCATATACTTCATCATAGTCTATTCCTTCTTCTTGAGTGTATCCTTGGGCTACAAGTCTGGCTTTGTTCTTGATTACTATACCTCTTTCATCTTTCTTGTTTCTAAAGATCCACCTTGTTCCAATGGCTCTTTTTCCTTTAGGTAGAGGCACAAGTGTCCAAACAGCTTGTAATTTGAATTGAAGGAGTTCTTCTTGCATTGCCTCAATCCAGTTTGAGTCCTTCATTGCTTGTTGAATCTTCTTTGGTTCATCCTGAGACGAAAAGCATTCAAACATACATTCATTAGCAATTAAACTTATATTACACATGTTTGCAGTTAAGCTTTTGTTTAATTTGCTTCTTGTTTGCAGTGGTGAGTTAACCTCACTTAGAACAAGGTCTAATGGATGGTTCTTCTGAGTCCTTGTTGTTGTAGCTCTATCAACCACTAGTTGATTTTCAAGATTGGACTCATTTGTCTCAGGCATTTGCTCATCTAGGGATCCTTCATTGTTATTGATGTTAGGTTCATCATCATCTTGGTCGGAATTGCTACTGTTGTTATCTTCATGGAGATCAGTAGTATTGTTGTTTTTACTGGGATCAGTAGTATCTTGAGAATTGAGGTTATTGCTAGGACCAGTAGTATTTTGAGTACTATTACTGGTACCAGTAGTATTTGAATTACTACTGTCCTCATTCTCAGAGTTACTACTGCTTCCAGAATTTGAGTTATTACTGTTCTCAGTATTAACTGTAGGAGCAGTATCAACTACAATGTATCTCATCTCTTCTTGACCAGTATTAACAGATGATGTTCCTTCCTTTTGGGTATGACAATTTGAATCACCTGCATTGAAATCCATGTTAGAATTAAAGGATTTGGTTAGATTGTCTATGTTAAATAGCCAATCTGGACCATTTCCTTGTTCATTAGGAACATTTTCATTAAAGGATACGTTGATGCTTTCTTCAATTATCCTTAGTCTTTTGTTGAACACTCTGTATGATTTGCTTTGAGTAGAGTATCCCACAAAGATTCCATCATCAGCTTTGCAGTCAAACTTACCAATTTGTTCTCTTGTAATCAGAATGGTACAAGGACAACCAAATGATTTTAAAAAGCTTATAGAAGGTTTTCTTTTATTAAAAAGTTCATATGGTGTTTTAAAATGTGGCTTCACTATTAATACTCTGTTTTGAACATAACAGGCAGTATTAACAGCTTCAGCCCAAAAAGTGATTGGTAACTTTGAATCTGCTAACATTGATCTTGATGCTTCAATGATGGTTCTATTTCTTCTTTCAGCTACACCATTTTGTTGAGGAGTTCTAGGTGAGCTGTATTGCCTGTCAATACCTTTAAGATCACAAAAGTTAATTAAGTTAGCATTTTTAAATTCTGTGCCATTATCACATCTTATGGCTTTAACTTTTTGATCAGATGTGTTTTCCAGTTTAACAATTAAGATCTTGATGAGTTCACTTGTTTCATCCTTTGTCCTGAGAAAGAAAACCCATGTATATCTGGAAAAGTCATCAGTAATAACAAGACAATATTGTTTCTTTCCAATACTCATTAAATTTGTAGGTCCAAATAGGTCCATATGTAAGAGTTGTAAAGGAACAGAAATAGAATTCACAGATTTGGACTTATGAGAAGTATTGTGTTGTTTACCTTTTAGGCATGCAACACAATGATGATCACACATGAATTGTTTTTGAGGTAGTCCAATGACCAAGTTTCTTTTTACTAAATTGTTCTTGTTTTTGAAATTAGTGTGACACATCCTTCTATGCCATAGTTCTGATTCAGTGGTGTTTGCCTTGGATATAAAACAGTTGACCTCATTTGAAGAAATGAGTTCTCCCCCTATATCCAGGCAATACACATTGTTTCTCCTTGGAGTTCTTAAAACAACATATTTTTCATCTAAAATAAAGTCAGGAGAAAGAATGATGCACTCAATGTCTGTGAAAAGAATTTTGTTCTTTTTATCACAAACTTGAGACACACTGACTAGATTGTATTTTAGCTCAGCTACATAAAATACATCATCAAAGGTAATTTTGCCATTAGTAACAGTACCTTTACCTGTAATCTTACCTCCTTTGGGTTCTCACCAAAGGCCACATATCCTCCATCAAATAACTTGAAATCTTTAAGAATTTGCAGATTTCCAGTCATGTGCCTTGAGCATCCACTATCAATATGCCATGTTCTACCTTCTTCAGGGATCTGAATGCTCTGCACACGTGAGTAAATGATCAGTTAAGTTTGGGAACCCAAGCTTTATATGTCTTGGGTTCATCCTTTGAGAAATCAGATTTAGAACAGTTAACTTTAAACATTTTTGGTACCCATACCTTTTTAGTACTGGTATTCTGTTTTACTACTGCTCTTTTAGATTTTTTAGAGTTTACTACTGATCTTGGTCTATACCCATTGTTTTTAGCTTTTGAATACTTTACTACTGATGGACCAGTAGTATTTGGGTACTTACCATGTTTAGAATGATCAGTAGTGTTTTGAAATTTTGGCTTGGTAGCAGTAGTATTTTTGAAATTAGGGTTGTTACCAGTAGTGTTTTTGTACTGGTACCAGACAGCATTATAATTAGGTTTAACACCAGTAGTAAAATTGTTAAAGTTTTTACTGGTGTTGGAAAATTTAAAATCTTGCTTATTTTGATTGGATTTTCCATTGTTCTTGAAGTAATTGATGTTCTTTGGGCTTCCAACTCTTCTGCTTTGCACAAATCTTGATGCACTTCTTTCAAATTTTGGTGTTTCAGCAATTGGAGTTTTTGTTTTATTTACTACTGAAGGACCAGTAGTATCTTTTAACTTCTGTGTTTTTGCTTTTTCTTTAGAATTTTTAAATTCTTTAAATTCTTTACAATTAATTGGATTGAAGTGACAATCCTTTGCTAAATGATTTACCTTGTTGCATATAACACATCTTAATTTCTTACCTTTAGCACCTTCAGGTTTTCTTTGATCTAAGAGTTGATTTCTATTTCTTTCATTTCCCCTTTTTAGAATTTTTGGTATATTTTCTGCATTATATTTAGGAGAATTTTCTTCACTTTGTGCTGTGTGAAAACTTGTATCAATTGAGTTTGGAGATTCAGTTTGAAAGATTGTAAATTCAATTGAGTTTGTAGTTCTATCATCATCAGAAAAATCATTTGATTCAGATGTTTCAGTATTAGATTTAGTTTGATTTTCACTTTTTAATTCATTAATTATTCTTTCTGAACTGTTTTTAAGTGGAGGAATGAATTTATATGGAGGTGGTACAGCATGATATCCCACTCCATGAACAACTTTTTCTGTAGTTTGATTATTAGTTAATTCATCAAGAATTTTAGTGCTTCTTTCAAATTTCTTAATTGTCAATTTATTTTGTTCAATTTCAAGTTGACATTCTTCTAATTTACTTGTTAATTCTTTATTTTTTAATTCATAGAAGTCTTTCTCATCTACAGCTTGAAGCAATTCTTCCTTTATCCTTTGATCAATCATCTGGTACACCTTTATCTGATGTTCTTGATCAGCAATCACACCATCAAATTCATAATTTCTTCTTAATGCTTTTGCAAGATCTTCCTTTAATTTAGTGTTTTCTTTTTCTAAATTTTTAACAATTTTAATACATTCAGAAGTACAAGGTTTAGGTTTTACCTCAGATTTGCTATCAGTAAAGGCCATAAGAGCTTGATTTTGAGCATGCTCTTCTGCTTGGAAGCTCCAGTCATAGCCTTGTCCTTGTTGTGAAACAAGAGCAGTTGATTTTGATCTTTTGTCTGGCTGAGGACATTCTTTTGCAAAGTGACCAAGATTGTTACAGTTGTAACATTTGACTTTAGTTTTGTCAAATCCAGCTTTGTCACCTTTGTTGTAGTTGAGACTTGTCCTACCAGTCCTTTTTAAGAACCTTTTGGTTCTCAGGCTCAGCATAGCCATCTGCCATTTGAGATCCATCTCCTCAAGATCATCAGGATTCAATTGTTCCAAATCATCACTAATTAGTGCAGTATGCACATGACTAGTGAAAAAGGATTCTCTTGCAGCATCTTCACAATCTGCAGCCTTTCCTGTGGCAGTTTCTTGACCTTGACCTGTACTAGATACAAATGCAGCACTATTAGAAGAAATAGAAGGGTTCTTTTGATTTACCTCAGTTTCAAATACTCTGAGATCATTGTAGAGTTCATCTAACTCCTTTTCTTCTAGTGCATCTCTCTGTCTGTATATCACCGTGTACATGGCCCATTCTTCACTAAGGGACCTTAGGAACTTCATGTTAATATCTTCTTGATCCATCTTAACCCCAACCTGGTTAAGTTCACCAATTAGCTTGTTGAATCTGTCAAACACTTGAGTGAGTGTCTCATTGGGCTTTCCTTTGAAGTTTTCAAAGTCTTGCTTGAGAACAGACTTCATGTTCCTCTTGGTGCTCTTGGTGCCAACGAATCTCTTCTCCAGTGCTTGCCACAGCACCTTTGCATCATCATATTCAACAAAGAGATGTTGATAGTCATTAGGAATGTCCAGTAGGAGAGTGCTTAGAGTTTTGAGTTCGATGCCTCTGTCTTTCTTCTCCTTCTCACATTTGAGTTTGTCTGCTTCAGTTGCAGAACTGGTTGCTTGAGCAGGACCAGTTTTGTTTCCTTCAATGACAACTTCCCACATGGAATAATCAGTAATAAGCATGTATTGCTTGATACGATTCTTCACATCCCAAAGTTATTGGGAGTGAGTATAGGGATTTTGTTAGCTTGAGTGCTTTCATTATTATCAGTCATGATTAATAATGTGTGTGTTTTAAAGATTAAAACTTTTTGTTGTTCTTAAAAATTCGTAGATCTAGAACCAATAAGCTCTGATACCACTTGTCAGGATCGATTAACTATGAAGAGTTAATAAACACCTTTAGATCTAATTGATAATAGAAGTTGCAGCGGATCAACACTATATCAATATATTTAAGAACAATGAACTGTAAAACAATATGCAAAAATATTAAGAACACAGTTTCACAAAAAGCTTCAATGTATATTATCGATTAACAATACACACGTACGTTTACAATTCGTAAGGAACTATTTATAATAGTCTTTGAAGCCTAACTATTTACCCTAGTTATTCTAGGACATGATTTACATTCGAATTATAAAGATATACATTGAATTACATTCTATAACTATTTCTGCGAAGATCTCGGACTTGATATGTTCCATAAACGCGTATCAGTAGTAAAACTAATCACCAGTAGTAAATATGCAACGTCAGTAGTAAGTCTGGTGACCAGTAGTAAGTCCAAAACCATCATCAGTAGTAACTACTATTGATCAGTAGTATCTTCACTCTATGCCTTGATCAGTAGTAACTAAGTTATAGTCTTCACCAGTATCAACTCATCAGTAGTAAGTAATTCTGCCCCATCAGTATCAACCATAGTCTTTATCAGTAATAACTATGATCAGTACTAACTGTAGCATCAGTAATAAGTTGATCTGTGATCTGTTCCAACAAGAAGCTTAAAAAAATGATTCTTATCAACAATATCATCTTATAAGTTACTTTTAATTGAATATATAATCGATTTAAATGGCCCAATCTTAATTAGACTGTAATCTCAGGTCAGTCTGATAACCGATCTTATTTATTTTCCTTAGCTTCTTCTTATGGCGTCTATATATTTTAACTGATTCCCGTTAAAAAAATATATAAGTTTCGCTGCAAAACCGAAAGATCAATTTCAACTTTGCATTGCAAAAAAAAAAAAAAAATCCTAGTCGTTAATGTATATTTCACACCTAGCTGGTTGTTTGAAAGTTACATTGGTTGTTTAAACCTTTATATGGAAAAAACTAAATAGAAAGAAGTTATATATCAAGAAATTTTTTAATGCGGTTGGTAGGCTAGTTCAATCTTTGGTTGTAGATTTGACTGAACACTCGGTTCTCAGTCTGATACGGTTCTAAACATGGTAGAAACCAAGAAAAATCGAATTCCTATAATTTACATATTTTATAATAATATATCCTACCAAAAACGACGACATCGTTTCGAAATATATAATTAACTATAAAGTGCATCACATACGCTTACTTAACTATTAGTTTCCTTATCGTGTTTTATCTGAATTAAACACAATAAACAACAAAGTTTTTTGACATGTTAAAACACAAACTTTCCAAAAATCTTGAGGAGTTGATTGTCCTTACTATAAACATGCTTTACCGGCCTATCTATCTCTTCGTTTTCAGCGGTGAAACCCAAAGTAACTTTTAATTTATACTAAAAACGCTAAATTTAGATGCATAACAACATTAGCAAAAACGATGCATAATATAGTAAATTAAATTGATAATTAAACATAGTGCAATTACCTCAACTGTAAACGTCTCCAAACCTAGCTATATTAATGAGATCTAGTAAGCTTTCATCGTTCCAAGCTCCAATTGTGAGCGCCAATTTATTGACGTTTGGTAATTGGATAAAGCTTAATAAAACATGAAAACAGTGTCATGATAATTCCATAATAAAATTATAAACACGTTAAATATCATAAAATACTAACATCTAAACAATCGTCATTGAGGGAAAGAACTTGAAGGCACAAAAGACATGATAAGATCCATGAATGGATATAATTTGAATATAAAGAAAAGGAGAATGTGTTAGAATTTCTTGTAGGGTTGCATCAGTAAATGGGTTGAATTTGCCTTATCAATGATTGGCTTCAAATCAACTTCAAGAATCTCAACCTCTTTGTTTGCTGCAAACTGGAGTCATCCATCCATCAATAACTTCCTAATATTCTTCACCTAAATCAAAACGAATAAGGAAGTCATTCCAATTTGGGCCTTTATTGTTTTGATTTTGGGTCCAATATTATATTGTGGACTATATATGTCAAAGTAGTTTTTTCTTCAAGTAAATGAGGATCTGTTCAGTCATAAACTACTAAATATTTGATTCAAAGTTAGTAAATGTCCTAAAATATATGTTTCAGTTTATAAGATTTAGAGAAGGTGTAGGCATAGATATGCAGAACCAAGTTATAAATGATAGGCTGGTGAAATCATTTGATTTTGGTCTTCGATAACCCCCCTTCACAAATGGAAATCATCAAAAACATACAGAATTAACAATTCTTACAATCGATGAAACCCTAGAACTAACTGAACATGGTCATACTGAGAACTAAAACTTCATGATATGATTAGAAACTAATTGAGCAAAACAACGATTAGATATGCAAAATTCAGTAGCTCAATCACTTGATTAATCATAAAGAGAAGTAGAAGATATCGGTTATATTACTGAAAAGAGATTAGCAATCGTCATTGTGCAGCTGACAAACTAATACAATCGGTGAAACCCTAGAACAACAATGTAGCAATCCAATTATGAAAAATAACTTCAATTAGCTTGAAAATTGAAATGAAGTGAAGGAAACAACACCAATACCAAATTATATGCATAACTCCAATCACCAAGTCACCGACTGTAATCAATTAACGAGAAAGCGCGAAATGAGTAGAAGAAATCACCTTGTTTTCTACAGCTCGAGCTCTTTTCCTTTTCATTGTGATTGATGGAGAAGAAATTTTTGAAATGTGAGAGTGATTGTTGAAAAGTATCCTCGATCAGTCGATTGCAACTCGCCATGGATTTTGGGCCTTAAACGGCAATCGACCCAAACCGGCCCATTAGTGGGTGAATGTTGTTAGCCGTTCAAAAAAAATGTCAATCTGTTTATAATCGGTACTTGAATATAAATCGTTCCTAGAACCCAACTTCAGCATAACTTTATTCACACTTGAATGTGTAAACAGGAAATTGATGAAAAATAAAATAAACTGATAAACATATATAAAAAGACGTAAAAGTCGATGAACAATAATAATATAAAACCCAATGATCATTTTCGAGCATGTTCCAAAATCGAAAAAAGGGTAACTTGTAACCCGTCTTTCAGATAAACTAGTTACAGCAGCCTGGTGACAAATCAAAAAACAGGTGACATGACCAAAAATAGCTTACGTGATATCTCTTTCAACTGGTTAAACCACCACCACCATATCATATCTGGCAGCCCTAAACCACCGCCAATGCTACTTATCCGGCAGCCCTAAACCACCACGAGATTCTCTTCTCTGGCAAGCCTAAAACCATCATCCACTGTCACCTCCAACTGATCGCCACCATCCACCACTATTGTCGCCATCCACAATCTTCACCACCATTGCTAATTTGCTACTTTCAACCTAAGTTGCACGGAAACGGATACGTAACGGATACGGGAAACGGCAAAACTTAAAAATTCAAAATACAGATATGGCAGAGATACGGCACATAAAATATATAAATATATATAAATTTTAAAGAAATTCCAAATAGATATTATTGATGTAAAGTGTATAAACTCTAAAAATTTTAAATCTTTCACATGTAATTAATTATCAATAATCAAATCATTTTTTAAATCCGGTTCATCGAGTGACAGATCAACGACCTCCAAAACCCTACATATTCCATTAAATAAAAAGCATATCCACCTAAATTCCACATCTTTACATCTTCCATTGAATAAAAAACCCATGACAATGTTTAAAAAAACACAGATACGTTTCTTGAAACGCCGAAGAAACTTCACAGATACGTTTCCGGCACCTGAGAACGTTTCGGGCAGGTATCCTAGGAGTATCGGTTTCCCAAAAGTTTCCGATACGGGAGCGGCACTCTAGATGGAGTTTCCGTGCAACTTAGCTTTCAACCACCACCATCACAAATAGAAAAAGTGTTTTCTATCCAAATCACACCCAAACCGACCCACCCATATTGAAAGTTCGCATATATTTATGGGCATCGCTACGTAAACAAAACCGGCTAAGTCAGCATCCACAAGGTTATTCATGTTGCATCTTTCACCTTTTCGATTTTGAAACACACGTTTCCCTTCTCTCTTTTGTTTTGTGCAAACCATTTTCCGGGATTTTGATGATATTATGTACCTTTTTTTTAATATTTGCCCAAAAAACAAATGCCTTTCACATAACATGATAATATCATATTTTTGGTGGTGTTTCTAGAATGTATCACATCATGGGTTCACATACAAACAAAAGCAAATGTCTAGGTATCAATTATTAAAGGCGACATCGTCACAATCATACTACTTTGACTATTATTTGCTTATAACTTTTCATTTGATATGATAAGAATAAACATAGACAACCACAAAAGATAAAAAGTGAAGTAAGCCGAATATTTCTTGATGACATTATAAACATGAAAAAGAAAATTGTTTGTGACAACTTAATTTATCATAAATAAATTATAATTCTTGTTGAAGTACAAAGGAAATAGGTAGATGAGCAGATCGATTCTTATATCGTATTTAAACTCTAGAATTAATCAGAAAAAACATATTAATTAAATTCCCAGTAGGGAAATTATGAAGGAATTACATAAAATAAAGAAAATAAAAGAATTCCCAGTAATTGTTCTTCTCTTGATGAAGAATGAAGATCAGATTTAAGTTCTGCATCTAATATTACTACATGATTAAACATATAAATTAATAAACTCTCCAAAGAATTTTAATGGCAAAATGAAAGCTTTTGTTATTATTTTAGCTTTTGCTTTTATGCCACCATCTGTTCTTGCTCTATGTACATCTGCTCAATCCATTGCGGCAGTTTCTCACCGCCGCCGCCGTACCGGTGCATCTCCGGTGAACTTTGCAGCCCAACACCAACAGCTGCACCACCACCATATCCGAAAGATGCGGATTTCCTTAGCTTATTAGCATCCTCACCACTGAACCCCCACTCCAGCTTCCCGTCCGGCGAGCCCCATTCGGAGAAATTAGTAGATTGTTGAGGGATTGACCGGAGAGACACTCCGGATCCGGCCCCGGCTCCACGGTCAATGAAGCTCTGACTACGTTGTTTAGTGAACGAACCGGATCTCGAATTCATAACAGCTTGTGCAACTGCAGCCGATGAATCAAACCCGTAACTCACCGGTTTCCTCACCGGAGAAGACGAATACGTCGGTGAAGGGTAGGATGCACGAATAGGGTTTGAGTTTTGACGGAATTGCTGATGGCTAGTCGGAGATTGAGATAATAAACCATGAAATTGAGAAAATAACGATTGATCAACAGATCCATAAACTTCATCCAGATTCGTAGGCTTTAAATCCCCAAATCTGTTGCTATTGTTGTAAATAGTATTCGATAGATCATCAATCATTTGCCGTCTGTGTTGATCTGAATCATTTTCCAGATCTCTAGCATTCAACGCCGTCTTCAACCGACTCCCCGGAAGTTGAAGCGCCGGCGGGGTCAAATGGTTCACCTTATTCTGCCACATCGGAGACGTCGGAGGAGACATTGCACCAAGGGCTAACGGACTCATCGAACCCATTTCAATCGAACCAACAGAACCCGACCCGGATTTTGGCGACGGAAGACCTGACCCGGTGGAAGCATAAACCGGTCTCATCTCCTCCACTCTGTGTGCGAAAAAACACACTTTTCTCGCACAACCGATTTCATCTTTACATAACCGAGTTTTGTACTGAGCAGGATGAAGCCATGATTCAAACACACCGTGCGCATATTCACACGAATCGCCTTTCGCGCAGCTTCCTTTCCGGAACTCCGGGCACGGAACACAGCTGTAGTTGAACTTTTTCAGATCCCGCCGGCGAGCGTTCTCGCCGGGATGCACAAACGGACACTCAGTCCAATCATGAGTGTAAGCTCGCGAACACGGCTTCACTTTAAACGTATACATCCTAAACTCATCGGAACCATAAACGCCGTTGTTAATATCCGGCATCGATACATCAATCGGATATTCCTTCTTCGCTGAAACAATCTCCTTCTCTTCGATTTGTTCTTCATCGCTCGAAAAGCCGTTCAACAACATCTCCAAAGCTTTTCGATTCGACGATTTTACACCACGAGCGATCAAATCTCCCGGTTTGTTCCCGTCGCAATCGGTTACGTTAACGTCAGCGGAAGCTTCTAGTAAAAGCTTCACTGCTCCGGCCGACATCGGAGACCCGCCGGCGGCGGCGCAGTGCAGAGCAGTAGCACCGTCGGAATCAGAAGCTTTGTTGACGTCAACTTTTTTTGTGCTGATTATATATTTCAAAACCTGAATACTTCCATAAACTGAAGCAATCATGAGCGGAGTTCGTTCTTCGAATCCCATCCTCTGTTTACCACCATTTCTTCTTCCGTACCATAAGCTGATTTCATTCAAGTTTACCCCCTGTTCTTCTACCATGTGAATGAATCCAGAAACATCATCGGCAGCTGCTAATTCGAGCAAATTCGAGCAGTTTAGAAACAATCTGTGGTATTTTTCTTGTGAATTTTCTCCATCCATGACGGAATAAAATTTACTCTTTGTAACTTTACACATGAAATTGATAATTTGATTTGGTTATGAGTGATGAGAAAAACAGAGTTGGAATGATGGTTTATTTATATGATCAAAAATGTTGTAGAAAACACACGCTATGGAAACAGGGTGGAAGGTGTGAGTTTTCTTCTTCTCTGTTTCTTAAGTCAAAGTCAAAGTTTTCAACAATGATGAAGAGCACTGGAATAGTGAAATGCAAGTTATATGCGTATGAAATGAAATTCAAATGCAACTTCAGATTCAGATTCAAGTGAAATGAGGATTTGGAGCCTGTAAATCTACTGATATCTGACTGGATTTCAACGGGTTTGTCCAGTGGAGTATGAGCTTGACCCGGCTGGAAATTATATTTTGGAATCCCACGCGCCTTTTCGAGAGCGTGAATGATGTGAATGTATGTATGAAGTATTCAAGCGAGAGTGGGTTGCGCGTGGGCTTGGGGGGAGAGTTGGATCGGGTCACCGGTTAACCGTTAAAGATTTCAGGCGAGTGGTTGCACGCGTGACGCGGGATATTTACGTTTACTCGTTATATTCTTCTCACATGTTTTAATCTGTTTAATTATATTTTTATTGTGTGTGATTAATGACTAGATTCAATATTCTTCCCATAAAAAAAATCATTAATAGTAAGACTATGTGAATAGAAAATATCTACTTATTAATGTGACGAATTTTCAGAAAATGGCATCACTACAATGTATTCACATATCTTCGATTCTTTTTAACAATAATCACATTTTTCTGACTAAAAAATTCTTATATATAAAATTATTACTATGTAGTTTTTAAAATCTTAAGATTTGAAATTAGTAATGACCCTCAAGGGATATTTATACAAGAACGATAATATACGTAAGGCTGAATGGTATGTGATAGGGGTGGCAATTCAGGTCGGGTTCGCAGGTTCGCAGGTCAAAAACGTTCAACCCGAAACCGACCTGTTTATATAAACGGGTCAGATATCTCAATCCTAACATGTTTAACTTTAACCCAAACCTAACACATATAACTCATTTAATAAAACGGGTTAAACATGTTATCAAGTCAAACAAGTTAAACCGTTCAAACATGTCAAAATTATGTTATTATTACATAAATTCATAACAAAACACTAAACACCAAATTACTAAGTAATATTTTTAATTTTTATCTAACTATTACTTACGTTTTAACTAGTAAACTATAAATTAAGTATAAATATATATATATATATATATATATATATATATATATATATATATATATATATATATATATATATATATATATATATATATATATATATATATATATATATATATATATATATATTATAAAATATATTTGGATAATTAAACGGGTTGACGGGTGGACTCATTTAAATTATCATTGACCGGAACCTAACTTGTTTAATAAACGGGTCAGCTGACTCAACCCGAGACTGACCTAATTATTTTTTACCCCAACCCAAACCTGTTTATTTTCGTATCAGTTTCAGGTTGATTTGTGTTTGATTTGGTGGGCCCTCTTTCACATATGTTTGTATATGGATAGTGTGATGAGTATTTCCTGTAAAGTTAAGTTATGTGATTGCTTAGGAAGATTCTCACAACCTTTACGTGACTGGAGATACACATATCCACTGCCTAGGGATAGTATCGGACGTCTGGACATTATGAATTTAATTGTATAAAATCAAGCATCGAAATAAATTTGAAGCACGAAATATAATCAAATGTAGGTGCAGTTTTTTATGTGGCCATGTGGTCCTCTTTAGTTATAAACTAATTACACAATTCATATGCATCGTCATACTCCTATGTTTTATTTGATTGTGGGTCACATATGTCAGCCCAAATTAATTTTCAGTTTCGTAATCTATCCACAATTTAATGATGAGCACCGTTACAAGTGCTTAATTTTTTTTAACAGTCATTTAGTAATTTAGTATTTGAGTTTAGATAATGAAATCTATAAAGGATAGTATTTTTTTTTTTTAACCCTTCATATATAAGGAATAAATCTTATCATTTGTTTACAACGGGACTTAAATCCACATTTATTTAGTTTTTTTGTCATTTTTTAATAAGAGCGTAATTGAAAATATTTTTTAAGTCATTACATTTAATTTATTAAAAATCTTCATTTTCAATTATCGAGTAAAATCGATATAACACAAAAGTATTTATAACCTATAAATAATATTTTACTCTAATTCAAGAAATTTAGTTTATTATACGTTCGTTATCGTATGTTCATGAGTCATGCATTAGTAGAAACCCTAGTTTTTTTGTCTATTATATTTTTGTCGTTTTCCAATTTCTCTGTGAACATATTAATAAATTATCGCTTTTTTTTTCTTTTCCACATAATCTGGATTATATTTTATAAAATTAATTTATACATGTACCTGTTTTAACCCAAAATCAATACCTACACATATAAACCAAATAATATCTACGTGACTATAAAAATATTATGTCACAGGGTTACGAATGCATGTTGGATTTACCTGCGTACCCAGAGAATCGTGGGGTAGTTGTTTCAATTATTGACGTTACTTTTGTTAAATAATGCAATGTTTTATTATTGTAAAAGACAACACGTATTAAACGTTTACTTGTATGCTTTTGATAGGAAAAAAAGAAAGAAATAGAAATGATATTGTTTTCATACATTTTCTATATGTACTTATTTTTAAACTCGACAAGAGTTATCACTAATTTACTTTCATCATTTCATCTCTTGATTTTGATACTTGTCATGATCAAAATGTATAGGAATATGGTAGGAAGAAATACTATTACTAAAAAAATTATCAAGTAATGACCTTTACTAGATGTAAGGGAATGTTCGAAAAAGGCTATAACAACGTTTAGATCGCGTACATCACGAGCATAAGTCCAGTCACTCCGGTAAACACTTACAACAGGAATATTTTTAAAAAAAATCTTGTGGTGATCTAGTGTTATGGGTTCCCAAATAACTTTCATGAGGTAACGAGTTCGATCTCTCTCTTAGTAAACATCACCATTAAATGAGTTGAGCGGCATAATAGTTTTAGGTCGCCCCATAGAATTGATGTCTATTGGTTGGTTCACCAATTAGATAGAAAAGGCCGAAAATCGAAACTTCGGTCATGGGGATGGCTACGACTAAAGGTGCACATCAAAACGGGATCCTGATCCAGACTGGTTTGAAAACCAGTTCGTAACCAGATTGAAGTCTACTAGATCGGATCGGATTCGAAACCAGTGGATTGGTATCGGTTTGAGTATCCTTAGGCAAACCGGTTTGAAAACCGGATTACGGAAAAGCGGTTTGAGAACCAGTTTGGAGAAAGCCAGATTAAAAACCGGATTAGTGTATTTATTACTGATTTTGGGTGAAAATACACAAATATGAATCCAATCCGGGTTTCGATCCGATTTGGTTTCGAACTGATAGATCCGGTTTCAACCAGTTTCTACATATTTGACCCAAATCCGGTTTGAAACCGAATAGGTTTTACTCAAACCAATTTTGACCATCTTTGACCGAATTCAGCCTGTTTTTTAAACCGGCTAGGTTTTTTTGGATCTGGTTTGTGCACGTCTAGCTTCGACATTGTTTATAAGATGAGCAAAGGCGTAAGGTAATGAAATCAGGGATTTACTTCTCAATTCAAATGCTGACATTTTTTCTAGATGGGTAACCGGGTCAAGTATTCCAAGATGATTTGAATCGAGTATGATTGACAGTCCACACAAATTGGTGTGAAGTGGAATTAATGATGTTCGGTAGTTAGAATCGCAGCTGCTGTTTCGCTGCTTTCCCTCCCCCCCCCCCACACCACATGATATACTAGACAATAAAAACACTTATATCCACTAATATTGTTTTTAAAAAATTAGTTTTGCATCCTGAAAATACCTATTTGTTTCGTGAGCAGTCTGTTTTTTATTGGGTTGCTTCTTTACATTTTTGTTTTTATAGTGGGCTGGTGAATTGAGTTGGATTTTGTTGGGGCCTTTGTGTAAACAATATGGTCAAAACCTCTCATGTGTTTAGAGGTAAATGATTTATTATATAGAGAGCTTACAACAATATCTCCATAAATAAAGGAGATAATATGGAAACAAGATAACTATAATATTAACAATATTGATAACAATAATTATTCTAATTAACTCCTAATATTCCCCTTCAATCGAAATGGTGGCGGACCAAGTCGAAGCATTTTACGAAAGATTTCAAATTGAGCACGCGGAAGACTTTTGGTGAAGATGTCCGCTACTTGGAGATTGGTAGAAACAAATTTTGTCACAAGTTTGTTGGAGTTAACTAGCTCTCTAATAAAATGGTAATCGAGATCGATGTGCTTGGCTCGTTTGTGAGAGACCGGATTTTGAGTCATGAAAATAGCACTTTTGTTGTCACATAATAACGTCGGGCGATCCGGAGGGAGAGCTCGAAGCTCTCATAATAAATGGGTTATCCACACAAGTTCAGCAGCGGTATTTGCCATGGCACGGTACTCCGATTCACAACTCGAACGAGAAACCGTAGGTTGCTTCTTTGCACTCCAAGAGACGAGATTACCACCTAAGTAAATAGAGTAACCATAGGTGGAACGTCGTGTATCAAGACAACGAGCCCAATCGGCAGCCGAGTAACCAAGAATATTATATGTCGTTGGTTGACGAAAGGTAAGACCATATGAGATAGTGCCTTTGACATATCTTAAAATTCGTTTGACCGATTGAAAATGGTCAATCATTGGAGTTTGTAAAAATTGTGAGACTTGATTAACCGCGTATGAAATATCGGGTCGTGTGATAGTCAAGTATTGTAATGCTCCAACGAGAGATCGATATAAAGTAGGATCGGTAAATGGAATGCCATCCTTTATGAACGAGATGTTGGGAGATAAAGGAGTATCCATGGGTTTTGCATCATACAAGTTTGCTCGTTTGAGAATATCGGATGCATATTTGGCTTGTGTTAGAAATAGACCATCATTCGTGTGTATGACTTCAAGGCCCAAAAAGTAATTTAGATCACCCAAGTCTTTAATAGCAAACTCATTATTCAACCGAGAAATAAAAGTGTTGATTACCGATTCATTGTTTCCGGTAAGAATGAGGTCATCAACATAAACAAGAAGATACATTATACTTGATTCACCGGTAAAAATAAATAAAGATGTGTCGGCCCGACTACACACAAACCCATAAGAAGTAAGAAAAGAGCTTAGCCTTTGAAACCATGCTCGAGGGGCTTGTTTTAAGCCATATAGAGCTTTAGACAATTTGCACACATGTGTAGGATATTGAGAGTTTTCAAATCCCGGTGGTTGCTCCATAAAAACGGTTTCATCCAAATTGCCATTTAGAAATGCATTTTTAACATCTAGTTGATGCAATTTCCACTTATTTAAAACGGCAAGTGAGAGAACAATACGGACCGTGGTTGCTTTGACAACATGACTAAAAGTGTGAGAAAAATCTAGTCCCGGAATTTGAGTATAACCTTGAGCAACTAGAGGAGCTTTATAACGTTCCACGGTACCATCCGATTTGTATTTGACTCGATACACCCATTTAGATCCCACAACATTTGTAGAGGATGGTCGTGGAACCAAGGTCCAAGTATTGTTTTGATGTAGCGCGTGGAGTTCCTCATGCATAGCTTTCATCCACTTGGGATCTTTGGAAGCACTCTTGCAGCCGCGCGGTTCAATAATAGAAGATAACGCCACATGTATAGGGTATGATCGAAGAGATGCAATATCCGCAATATGTTTGGGTTTAGAAATACCGGACTTGGATCGAGTTTGCATGTGATGCAAAGATGAGTTATTTGGTTGAGGTATTTGGGCAGTAGGTATGGGTTCATTTATTTCTGGATTGGTAGAACATTCTGCCGTAGGAGCAGAAGTGGTTGGAAGGTTCGGTTGAGGTTGGGATTGGGCCACAGGTGGGCAGGAAGATTGGGCCTGCGCTATTGGGCCTGGAGTGTGTGTTGTGGCGGGTGGGCTAGAATTAACTGGGTTGGTAATGGGATTAGTTGTGGGACAAAGTGGACAGTGGCGTTTTGGAGTTGTATTTGGTGAAATATTTGGAGTAGGTGGGCAGTGGGTTGAAGGGTTAGGTGTTGAGTTTGGTATATCATGATAATATGTAATAAGCTTCAAATTACGAATATTGCAAGCGGAATTTGTACCACTAAATGGAAAAACTTCTTCATTGAACCGAGCATGTCGGGTAACAAAAACCCGAGAAGTAGTTGGATCGAGACAACGATACCCTTTGTATTGTGTGCTATAACCAATAAATACACACGAGATGCTCCGCGGTGCAAGTTTATGCGGAGAGTAATCGCGAAGGTACGGAAACACTTGACAACCATAAGCTCGAAAATTTGCATAATTTGGTAATTGGTTGAAAAGTACTTGAAATGGCGATTTTTGTTGTAATAGTTGAGTAGGAACGCGATTTATTATATATGTGGCCGATGTGAAAGCATCAACCCAATAAGTTGCCGGTACGTTTGCATTAAAGAGCATCGCCAAACCTGTTTCAACAATGTGTCTATGTTTCCATTCAACACGTCCGTTTTGTTGCGGAGTGTATGGGCATGAAAACCTATGAAGAGTGCCATTGTCTTCAAAAATCTTGCGAACAATATGATTGACAAATTCCGTACCACCATCACTTTGAAAAGTTTTAATTTTCCGTGAGCACATGGTTTGAGCAAGATTAATAAAGTTCGGTAATACCGTATAAAACTCTATTTTGGTTTTTAAAGGGTAAAACCATGTAAACCGAGAGTGGTCATCAATAAAGATGACATAATATCGATAACCATCCGTGGAACTAATAGGTGATGGACCCCATAAATCACAATGAATCAAATCAAGAGGATGCAAAGCACGAGAAACATTGTTAGTAAAAGGCAAACGTTTACTTTTAGCTAACTGGCACGGATTGCAAATAATAGGTTTAGGTAACAATGAAGAAACAGATAAGACACCTAGTTTATTCAAAAAAGAAATTACATCAAACGAGACATGACCCAAACGGGTATGCCATAATTCATAGGACTCCTTTTTGGGAGTGATGGAAGCAGTAAAGGCCCGATGATTGTCTTTAAGCACATAGAGGCCGTTCTCACATTTACCACTAGCTAGAACTTTTTGAGTTTTCCTGTCCTGAATATGAAAAAATGGTTGAGAAAACAAAACATCAATTGGGTGATCAGTGGTTAGTTTGCTCACGGAAAGTAATTTCTTTGTGAGATTAGGAATAACTAGTACGTCTTGTAAAGAAATATTGTTACGAATTTTAGATAAACCTTTATGAGTGATAGGTAAAGTATCGCCATTACCGAATATCACATGTGAGTTACCTTTGTAAGGAACCGAATGATGAAGAGAGTCACATGAGGAGGTCATATGATCTGTGGCTCCCGAATCAACATGCCAATCGGGAGTGGAATTATGAATGTGACATTGAGCATGGAAGGCTTTAATAAGACTTTCATCATTGGTAGAAGATGCCTGATTCGCATAATTTGCAAGGTTGGGACACGAAGAAGCATAATGTCCACTAGTGCGACATAGTTGGCAATGCGGTGTTCGACGGTTTTGACCGCGACCCCTACCCCGACCACGATAATTCTGCCCACGATAATTCTGATAATTCTGAGATGATCGAGAACCAGTAGAGGGCTACTGCGATGTATTAGTGTTTGCTTGAAAGGCAGCCGATTGAGCAGAATTGCCATGAAGAGAAATTAAAAAGAGTTCGTGACTTTCAGCTTGACTAACTAGGTCACGAAACGGGGGGGGGGGGGGGGGCAGGCTTAGAGGCTCGAACAGCGGTAGAAAAGGTCTCGTAAGAGGGTCCCAATCCACACAAAAACCAATGAAGTTTATCAATATCGAGCACCGGATAACCAATCGCCGAAAGTTGATCACAAATGCCTTTAAACCTGCGAGAAAAATCAGAAACAGTGGCGGTGCCTTTCTTTAGTTGACGTAAAGCATCACGTAAAGAATGAACCCGTTCTACGGAGGTGTTGCTGTACGCGGCTTCAAGAGATGTCCAGATTTGACGAGCAGTGGACAACCCCAAAACCTCGGCTGCGGCTTCCTCGGTAAGTGACGCCTGCAATAGAATAACGGCGCGCTGATCGACCTCAAACCAGGCGGCGAATGCAGGGTTAGGCACCGGTTTTTCTTCCACTGTGATCTCGGCAGAAGGCGCTGGTTCGGTACCATCAATATGGCCGACAAGCTTTTGATATGTAAAAATCGATAAGATTTTATTACGCCATAGTAAGTAATTGTTGGACGTAAGTTTGATCGTCATCATGTGCAAGAGAGTGTTCATGGAAAAGAGGGAATATGTGGTTGATGAGGACGATGAAGCCATGAGGAATTGAACCAAGGAGAGAAAAAAAAAAGGAGATGGTGGCAAAGTTACTGTAATATTAAGGAGAAAGAAAAAAAATTGGTGAAAAAAAGGTTGGTGGCCGAACAAGAATGTGTGCGGCTGGAAGATGAGTTTGAGATGGAATATTAGGGTTGCCAGGAACGTAAGAGAATTAGGAGGAGAAAAGAAAATAGGCTGATACCATGTAAACAATATGGTCAAAACCTCTCATGTGTTTAGAGGTAAATCTACTATTATAATAAAACAAACTCATTATAGCCACGTGTCATTATTTTACACCTCTTATCTCATTATTTTCCCGCTAATGAATTCCTCCAGTCAACATATTTTCCATATTTTTAGGCATAATTTATTGATTTTGATTTTTTTTTCCCTCACATCTTTATCCCCTTTCATCGACTTCCTCTGTACGCCAAATCGAGACATTAGGGTTACACGCATTTATATAACACAGTGAATGAATTCAGTGTAATTACTTATCAGAGAATTTTGGGTTGCACACATTTTGTATCAGAGGAACTAGGGCTTCAATCAAACGCGCCTACGCCAGACGCAGAAGAAAAGGATTAAAATCGAGATACAACTCTTCAAGAAATTATCAACATCAAGGTACGATTATGTCACATCTTCTGTTAATTAGGGCACAACTTTTGTTACTGTATGTGATTGTTAACAACTTTCTGAATTCGAAGTTTGATCGATAATGAGTATAATTAAGAATAAATATAAAATAATAATTTTCGATATAATAATTAAAAAAGATTAAATTCGATCAGAATGAAAATAAACCCCACATTTAAAAAATGTCCAATTGTAAATCATTCTACAACACGCAGGTTAAACTAATCATTTATTATATAATATCGAGTAGATGACACATATCATCATTTAGTAATAAGTTACACATAAAAACTCTCAAATAACTTGCAAAAGGTAACAAGTTTGGTATCTATCAAATGATCTCTTAGGTGATGTGTTAATTAACTATCAAAAATATAATATTGATTGGCATGTTAATAGAATGAACAATTTGATATTAATTTTTTTTTTACTTCATTGGATATGTGCTATTATTGACTAGGCACTAAGAGATTGTTTGATTTTAATGTAAATCTGAATACTAAACATGATGTCACAATAACAAATTTTTAGCTGTCAATTTTGTCTGTTTTATCTATTTGATTATGATTGATTTAGTTGTTACTTTTGTTTATAGGTTTAGGTTAGGGTGATTTAGCTACTAATCATGGAACACACACAACGATCGTCGTTGGTGGCGCTTCCTATAAGGGCTAAAGCTAGAATGTAAATCTTTCATGTTTTTTTTTTAAATTTCTTAGTCTCATGTGATTCATGTAACAGGTGCTAAAGCTCATATGTTAGCATCTCCATTCAATCGTCTCAAGATTAAAACGTCTTAAACAGAAGGTAATTTATCTATAAACCTAAAAGATTTCAAAGGACAGTCAAGGGCACAAGTTAGAATGAAGCAATATGAGGATCAACATAAAAGTGAGAGGTATTTTTCAGTTGGAGACTGGGTTTTCAAACAAATTCCATCGACATGTGCAATTTATATCTGTTGCTAATCAGAATCTAAGGACTAAGATGTGCTCTTAGTTCTCATTTTATTAAGTCGTTTAGTTACTTTTATGTGATCTAGCATTTTAATATTAAGGTTTTCTTATTATAACTATGGGTTATTGTAACGTTAAGATAAGGCCTACCATATAGAAAGCAATACATACCTCATTATTAATTAGAAAAATATACACATATTTGACATACTAATTACTGATTATCACCAGCAACTACCCAAGGACATAAACATGTTATCCGTAAGATGATAAGAGTAATGCTGTCAATTTTGACCCGTAACCTATTTAGTAAATCATATTTTGAGAAACGGGTCAAATTGGGTCGATTTATCCCTATGGGTCAAAATGGTAGAGTACAAAGGAAGCGAGTTAAATGGGTCGAAAGTCACCCCAAGTCTATTTTCAATGCATAAAACTTCCTAAACTGTTCTATTTTCAAGGAAGCGAGTACAAAGGAAGCGAGTTAAATGGGTCGAAAGTCACCCACTAACTATCTATTTTAATAAAGTGAAATGACCCATTTACCCTTATTTTTACTTTTAAACATTATTAACCTCACTTTATTCAAAAAGTGTGGGACTCATTCCTCACTAACTATCCAATTAATCCAATTTAACCATAATTATAATCTTTTGCCTCAAAAAATCGTGAAACCCAAAGTGTATCACTTATTTTGAATCGGAAGAAGTATTATTTTTTTAATGATATAAGTTCTATAATGTATTTGACAATGTATTGATATGTGATGATCTTGAATATGCCGCACAAGTGGAAGAAGAAATATTGGGCAAGCATAAATATGTATGTTAATTATTGTATTCATACAGTTTCTGTTTTTATATGATGGGAAAGTATTATTTGAAGAGCTACAAAAAAAGAGAGATAGGGAGAGGTACCATTATTCCCAAATTTATCTTGAAAGTGACGGAGTTTAACCCATTTACTTTAAATCGGTGGATTGTGGGTTATGTATTAAGGAAACAGGGTAAATGGTTAAAAAGCCACCTGAATTGCGTTCAGTTTCGTAAATTGATTTAGGCAAAAAGTGTTTTTATCAACCCAAACTGTACATAAGTCAACCATTACCTGCCATAAATTAAGAGATACAAAAACAAACCAAGGAATCTGAATATTATTGGGAAGTCGTCCCTGATTGAATTGCTTTGAACATTAAATATCATAATATTATTTTAGAAATAAGAGGGCAGAATGTGTGTTTTTTTTTTGTTTGAGAAAATGATTCAAAACTCAACAGTATATAAAATTGATCAAAACTGCAAACATCACATAGGTACCAATAATTTCGTAAGTCTCTCTATGATTCCTTTTTTATTTGGTTTGATGCAATTGGCATCACTTAATATATAGATTTTTAAATTTAATGTCACTTCGGACTTTGTTTTGATTAAATGATAGACAATCTTGCTGGAAGCAATGGACAAGCGTTCCATTTAGCAATTGTTGATGAAATTGATGAGGGGAGAAACCCATTGCTGACGAAAATTCTATAATGTTAATATAATGTTTACCACTTTTCCACGTAATCTAAAATTTTATAATGTTAATATAATTTTCAAGGATCATCGAAAATTCTTTCCGTTTAAAAGCATTACATATTTTCTTACCCTACAGGTAATATTCATGCAATTAACGAATTGTTGTTGGACAATAAAGAATATTAATGAGTGAAATTAGTAACAGCCCGTGATTTTTCACGGGTCATAACCTAGTGATTTATTATATAGAGAGCTTACAACAATATCTCCATAAAATAAAGGAGATAATATGGAAACAAGATAACTACAATATTAACAATATTGATAACAATAATTATTCTAATTAACTCCTAATACTTTGGGTCTGTTTATTGAAGATCTCCGTATCTGTTTTCTCCCTGTATTGTTTATTGACGTTTTTTCTATTTCGTTAAGTTTTAAAGTACCCAAAAATTGCATCTATAATAAAACACAAACATCCAAATAGATTTCAATCCCTAACCTAACTTGAACACTTTTATAATCAAATTTAATAACAAACCGTAATCAATGTTTGGGTAGTTATGTTGGTTAGGGTTTTCCTCGATGGAGGAGTTGTATTGATCGTGTTTCCACTAAAAGTATTTAATCACGTACAGATATGAGAAATGATATTTAGTCCTACTATTTGATCTTACTCATAGTTCTACCAATTTGATCGGATGACATGCGTACTCCACTAATTCTCTCTCTTCATATTATTTATTGATTTTGACACATGTCTTCATCTAATGAGTAGGACTATGAATAGGACTAAATGTAGATATTTAGGGGTGACTTATTTAGGAGGCTTTTGAGTTTTTAAGTTTAATAATTATGTTTAAATGTTTGGTAGAGTTTATAAGCTTATCCTTATTACTTTATTTAAGGTGTTTTAAATAAGTTATTTTAAAAAGGATTATTAATTTATTTATGATTTTTACCTATTTATCCTCCGGTTATAACCTCATTTCATCTCATAAGCTATTTTGGAAAGGATTAATAAAACTGTCATTTTTAGTCATTTTACAATTAAATTAGTATAAGTCATTCCAAACACTTTATTTAACAAAAACTTATTAACTTAAATAAGCTTATATAAGAGGAAGTGATTTTGGGACCACATTAATTACTCCAAACACCACAACCAGTGCTTTTGTACAATATGCTTTAAATGTTGTACAGTGTGGTAGGTGAAGTAATTTGTGTGGTCCCAAAATCACTAGTCTTATATAAGTTTATAAGCTAGTAAACACAAGTCATTTTAAATAAACTTTCCCAAACACTCCCTTAATTAAAACTAGCATGTTCTACACAAAGAAGCGGCTTTCTATACCCTATTATATACTCCCTCCGTCCCATGTTTATTGTCAAGTATATACTATTTTAGTTTGTCTCACAAAGACTGATTTTCCTAAATTTTAACCAATCAAAAAAATATTTAAGTGAGAAAGAGAAAATTTTATTGGTGAAATAAATAATTAATGTACCATTCTTAAACTATTTGTTTTTTTTTTTTTTGTAGTGGACAATAAATTTATGACGGAGGGAATATATATTTAAGAATTTAAGTTGAATATGCAACTGTTCATGTTTTGGGTTACGTCTTCTTCGATGTTTATAACAAGTACAATTATACCGCGCGTTGCTGCGGATTGTTTTATGTTCACTTTGTCCGAGTTATATTAAAAGAATCAAATATGCAACATAAATATTTAGTGCGGTTTTTATATTTACATGTACACATAATTTATATATATCTTATTCATATTATTTGATTTACTTAGGAAGTTAGGAGTTTGAAGGAAATTGTTGATCACACATTATTATAAAATTATAAACACATATAATATAAATATATATAATATTTTCATTTAGTGTTTAAATGAATAAAATCTCAACATATTGTAGTGCCATTTAAATGGTATCTTTTTGAAAAAAAAGATAAATATAAATAAGCTAACATCTTTTTTAATAGGTATATTTTTAAAAATATATATATATGCTCTTTTGATCGCGTTTTAATAACTTATTATTATTCGTAAAACTTTTTAGAAATTAATATGTAATTTCATTAAAGTAAATGCTAAATACTGGATAAGTGTTGTAATTAATTTTTTGTTATTAATACTCAGCTAGGGGGTAAATACTAAAATTATAACATATACCGACTTTTCGAAGATAAAAATTTTTCATTGCGAAGTGAAAGTTTTCTCCTTAGTGTTATCCTTTTTTATGCTAATATATTATTGTGAACAGAGTATAAAGTAATGCAAAGTTAGAAATATTATAATTTAGACTCATATTGATCAAATTTTAATAGAGAAATGATATGTGTACTCCAATAATTATCTTTTAATTTTAACACAAGTTTTCATCTAATGAGTATGACTATGAATATGACCAAATAGTAAGACTATATACCATTACTCATTTTAATAATGAGATATGATATTTGTTCATATCTTTTCTTCCTACTCATAATCTTAGCAACTTCTAAATTTGATATATGTAATCCACTAATTCCCTTTTTTTGTATCATCATTTGATTTTGATATTTGTCTTAATCTAGTGAGTAGAAAGATAATTATGAACAAATAGTAGGAAGCAATACCAGCTCCCTCTAATAATTATTTTTAACAGTGGAGTTTTTAAAAGCTAAATAGTTCATTTCATTTAAGTTAATATTAAATTAAAATAGTACAGACTACTTACTTCGTATTAAGTTTTTGAAATTAGTAAATGATGTAGGGTTAAAAACTAAAGTTTTGTGTGGCTATTTACAAAATCTTCCCTATTTTAGGGGAAGTTTTAAAACTTATGAAAAAAATCTTCCCTATTAGTTCATTACAGCTTCCTCCCTTTCATTTAAGCCTCTTCCGTTTCATTTACCATTATGGCCAAAGATTTTTTTTTTTTGAACGGCAAGTTAGTAAGTTAGTGGTTCGAGCCTAGACAGTGACATCCACAAGGGGCAATATGTCTTCCCTCGAACCTTCCACCTTTTTTTGTCCACGACGGGACTTGAACCCAAGACCAATAGGTCATGGGCAACACCTTAAATCCTCCTTAAATACCACTAGGCTAGAAGCCTTGGGTGTGTATTATGGCCAAAGATGATTGGACAAAATTCCAAACGGGGTTTTGTATCTTTTAATGAACAGTGAATGTTGTATCATAAATGTACTATAAGAGGAATTCTAGTTTTACATAAACTGCAATTTAATTAGAGAATACTCTCCGTTTGTTAAATATGCAAATAAATGTGTAGCTTTACATTCTTTTGTTGTTGAGTGTTTCTTTAAATTGGAAGGTTAAATGGCAAAAATAGTAAAATTAAGGCATTATGCCAAAATGTTTTATGTATAACTAACATAAACCAGCACAAATAGATAAAGTTAAGTTTTTTTAACAGCAAGAAAGAAAATAACCTAGAGCTTCAATAAAATCATTACCTTAGCCTAGCAATTTAAAGAAATGCAATAAAACACTAGCAACGTGCTAGAAATAATACAAGCAAGAATAAAGTTTTTCTTTTTTGGAAACGGCTTTGAATTAAACTTAAAAAACTAGCGAGAAGCTTATTAAAAAAAACAATTCAATCGTTACATGGTAAAATAAGTCATTCGGCCCAACTAACACTATACTTAGCTTTACGATTACAAATCCAATTATAAGCCACCTCTTTAATAGAATCAATAAGCAAATTCCTCCGAGCTTCTCCATTATTAAACGTAATAGCATTTCAATGACGCCAAATAAACCATAATGTCGTAAGAATAACCGCCTCACTTATCAGTTTTGCCTTGAAATTCATCGAGTTGGCATCTAGGTTGTTCAATATCTCGTCCAAACTTTCAGCATTAGTGTCTAAAACTTGCAACAAATTCCCTATACCTCGCCAAACAACTTTTATAATTTGACACGACCAGAATATGTGATCCGTATCTTTAAGAATAAAGTTAAGTAATCTTTGATTTATGAAACATAATTCAAATTCAACTTGTTAGGCCGGTGGATATAGGTGTCACCGACCACATCAAAATTATTAACACATCAGACGTCACATAAGCAACCACAACACATCACTTTTGAAGAAATACCCACCACATCCACCAAAATATGAAGGGTCCCCACCAAATGTTGAATAAAGAGCCTACCACAACACGTGATCAACCGTAGTTGTGGTCACCTCCACCCCACGAATCCCCCACGGCATGGGAGGGTGTTTTGATACCTTCTACGACATAGTTGGTGATGAACTTCGTATCGAGTAGCTAGCCATATGGAACAAATCGGTCAAGGTGGTGATGAACTTAAGTGGAAAAGGTTGTAAGCTATGCAATACGGATTGTGCATTTGTCAATTCAATGTCGGCATTTGGCGCAATAGTGACATAATGTTGGTTAATGTTAGATACAAAATTGATACATAACTACTATTACTATATAGATATATTAATAATTACCGAACATTAACATTATACTACAAAAATACCAGTTATAAGATATTTTTAGATACAAAAATGACAAACAAATCATTTACATTACAAAAGAAGTCGAGAGGGATATATAAATTAAGCTAGTTTTAAAATTGATATAGAACTATTTACTATTAAGTTTGGTGATCGACACTGCCTAATTTATGTTGCGGACAAGACAAAACACACACATATACATCGTAGGGGAACATGCCGGGGGAGAAGGGAATAAATTTAAAAAATTTAAATTTTAATTAGAATAATAAGAATCTGATAAATTAACAAAATTGACATTTATATATATAGGGTCCGGATCCGGTGAGGACTCTTTTCCTCGCGAGGATTCCAAAAAAAACTTTAAAAATGATCCAAAACAAACTTTTTTCAAAAAAAATCCTTTTTTAAACATAAAAATCGCTATGTATAAGATCCAAATTTTTTTTTTTCCAAAAATGATCCAAAAAAAAATAATATGGATCATAATAATGATCCACAAAAAAAATCTGGATCACTGTTATGATTCGCTAAAAAAAGTGGATCATAATTTTTTTTTTTGAATTTTTTTTTTCAAATGTAGTAATAATCATGGTGGGTTATATATTTTTTTTTCGGAATTTTTTAAAATTTTTATGAGGTGTCCTCGCGAGTCCTCACCGAAAAAAGAGTCCTCACAGGATCCCAATATAGTGTAAACAAATACAAGGATGGAGGTAAGATACTAAGATGTGGTGAAAATATTGTCAACCAATCGTTTAATAACAAATAATGGATTATTATAAAAAATATTAAATCTTAATTTTTTTACTCATTAGGAGATTTTGAATCATTATCATGAAATTTTAGATTAATCAAGAAATTTTGGATCATTATAAGTCATCATCAAATTTTAAATACTCACTCGATCTAATTTCTATAGGGATGTATAGATCCAAATCTTTAAGAGTCGAAACTCATAGATGTACACACTTGGCATAGATGCATCGAGATTAGATGTAGAAATCAAAACTGTGATTATATTGATTTTAATGTTTCAAAATGTTATAAACACTTCAACGTGGATATGAAAGCGTATAATATGTCACATTTATAGAGTTATATGATTCAAAATTTATAAACTGCAATATTTATAAAAAATATGATTATAGGTAATTCCAAGAGGAAAAAAAGGGGGAAATAAGAGAATGAAAGAGCATACAAATACAAATAGTACTATCGAGAAGAGTAACGTATTTGCGGCGCCGAAAAATATAGAAAACCAAGTGATGAAAGACATGTTTTTTAATATATTATCATGTCGGCTCTGTTCATTTGAACTCAATTACCAAAAAGACGTACCATTTTCACATAAAACACACATAGTCACACATTGATATTAAAATCAGATACTATTCTTTCACGTTTTATTTGATGTCATTTTCACTGCACTCCCTCATTTCTCTCTCTCTCTCTCTCTCTCTCTTGCCACCTGAACCCTCTATTTAAGCCAACCTCCCTTCTTCAAACTTATCCAAAACATATTCAACATGGGAGGCCTTGATGATTGGCCCGAACCCGTTGTTTGCGTCCAATCTTTATCCGAAAGCGGGAAGCTCGTGATTCCCGACCGATACATCAAGCCGCCACCGGAGAGGCCTTCTTTGTGCTTAACTGACACAAACATACCGGTAATTGATTTAGCTGGTTTGGTCACTTCACCTGATCTGACCATGCAACAAATCTCAAAAGCGTGTCATGAATGGGGATTTTTTCAGTTGGTTAATCATGGCGTGAGTACGGAGTTAGTTGACACGGTTCGTGAAATTTGGAGGGCATTTTTTCACGAGCCGATGGAGGTGAAACAAAAGTATGCAAACTCACCAAAAACTTATGAAGGGTTTGGGAGTAGATTAGGGGTTGAGAAAGGGGCAATTCTTGATTGGAGTGATTACTACTACCTTCATTATGTTCCTTTTTGTCACACAAAGTGGCCTGCTCACCCACCTTCCCTAAGGTAACCTTCTTCAAATAGTAGAGATAATTATAATTTATTATATGTATTTAAAAAAAATTGTTCTTTTTTGTAAAAAATATATATATAAAGAAATACATGGTTGTGGTAATAGGCCGGGCTGCAAACAAATCGAAACGACATGAGCCTCAATTAATCTAAAACAAAATCGATCATGCATGCTTGATCTCGACGAGCATGCTTGTTTATCATTAACACTATAATTAGGGGTGTTCACTATTCGGATATAACCGGATTGTCCAATTGGACATTTTGGATCGGACTATTTGGATTGGTTATTTGGTTTTTTGGATCGGTTTGGACTTGAACCAAATTAATAGTTTGGATTTCGGATTGGATTTGGTTTCCATCGTGAAAACCGGATTGTCTAAAAAAACCGAATAGTAATATATAGTAAATTGATTTATATATTAACACTTGTTGGTTACCATTGTAAGCAATTATGGTACTCCTTTTCTTTACATTTCTTATAGTAAAATGATTTATATACTAACACTTGTTCCATTATATATTGTATCATTTGGCGATATACCAATCTTTTTGGAGTTTTTGATAAAGTTGATGTCAAGATTTTTGCATATATCATTATAAATGTCACAAGCTATGAATTAAACTTGTTTTTATGTACAAAATAGTTTATCATTTTGAAATTTTACATATCGAACTTAATATTATTTATTTTATATACTTTTATAGTATTTTTGGAAATTTGAAGGAAAAAACCAAACGGATAAAACCAAATCAACCAAATTGTTATTTGGCTCGGATCGGTTTGGTTTTCGAATTAGTTTGGAGTTCGATTTGAACTTTTGAAAACCGGACTGTATTTGGTTTCATCTATTTGGTTCGGATATATCCAAACCGTCCAAACGAACACCCCTAACTATAATATATTAACTATAATAGATTTGATTAGCAAAATCTCTTGTTTAATTAAATAATCCATTAGAGCTATTCGACCTACTTTAGGGGTGAGAATAATAGTATATTCATCACATGTTTACATAACTTATAGACTTCACTCAATAACAAATTAATGCACGAGCAATAACAACATTATACGAAGTAATAAACTCTAGTGAAACAAAAATGTTATTTAACAAGATTCTTTTCGATCAATAATATCTTTATCAATAGTACGGATTTTTTTTATTGCAGAGATGTAATGGAGGAATACACAAAAGACATTCTTAGGCTAGGCGCGGTTTTATTGAAGGTATTCTCAATAAACCTTGGATTAAAAGACGATACTCTTCAAAACGCGTTTGGTGGGGAGGACGTTGGAGCTAGCATGAGAGCAAATTTCTATCCTAAGTGCCCACAACCCGACTTAACATTAGGGTTATCGTCCCACTCGGATCCTGGTGGCATGGCGTTTCTACTCCCTGATGAACACGTCTCAGGACTCCAAATCCGAAAAGACGATCAATGGATAACCGTTAAACCGGCACCTCATGCCATAATTGTCAACATCGGGGACCAAATTCAGGTAACCGTCCCTTTATGCTAAACTTTTGAAATTGATAACGAATATAAGTGGCAAAATGAGTAGAGTGTACAAGACTGTATCAGGTCAAAAATAGGTTTTAAATGGATCATTGGCCTTTTTATACCCGATTGATATTGTATAGTACATAATAATATTAGTATTGCATCTGTACTATTATAAGTGATATATTTTAAATTTATTTTATTTGGTAAAAGAGTGGGATCCATCATTCACTAACTATCTATTTTAATATAATGAGATTACATTTTTACCCTTATTTTTAGTTTTAAACATTATTAATATCAATTTATTAAAAAAGATTGTGACTCATCATCCACACTGATAATCATTTTTAATCTAACTTAACTCTTATTTTAATATTTCGCTTTAAAATCTTTGAAACTTTAAATGTGTCATTTATTGTGATACATAGAGGTAGTATTATTTTTAAATAAAAAGAATCTTTAAAAGTTGTTGGTATAAGTATATTGCAATTTTTAACCATTAGCGTTTCTTTTACATCTAATATTTTCTATCTAACTCATATTTTCAAACCTGGAGTATGCAACAAGAACCGGAGATCATCCACTTGAACAGATAAAATAATGAATTTTGCCTTGTATTATTTGACTTAATACTTTATTATATTTTCATCTAAAATAATTGAATCACATGTCATTTTCTTCCAATATTCAATATAACATACAACTAAAAGAAGAGTTCCGTTATCTTAAAACATCTAATATTTTTTTTTATAAACCCAATAGCTCTTGAGGTTTGCACCAAGTTTCACATTGGGTCCCTTATTTAAAAAAAAAATAATAATATTTTTTTAAACCTTTTCACCTACAATCCTTTAACATAACATTTATTACCTTTTTCTATTAGAAATTACATTGGTAATCCTTTAATATTGCATCCGTAGTTATTTTTTGTTAAAATATTTTATGAACGTTAGACTATAAAACTATAGATGTAAAAGGTTTTCAAAAAAATAACTACCAATTTAATTTCTAAAGGACTATCCTTGTAATTAATGTACTCATAGATAAACATGTATGTTTAACCGCTTAAGTTTAAGTTATCGTGCGTTTTGCCATCAAAACAAGCTTCCAAACATTCGAAACCGAGACAAGATTATCGTATTAAGTGTTCATACGTTTGAGATTATAGGTTTTAAGTAACGCGATATACAAGAGTGTGGAGCATAGAGTGGTCGTGAACCCTAACAAAGAGCGAGTTTCGTTGGCCTATTTCTACAATCCAAAAAACGATATGATTATTCAACCGATATCAGAACTTGTCACGGCAAAAACACCTGCTCTTTATCCACCGATGACGTTTGAAGAATACAGACGTTTCATACGGATAAAAGGTCCTCAAGGCAAATTTCAAGTGGAGTCATTAAAATCTCCTAGGTAATTAGCATGTAATTAATCATCTCTTTCTTTTAACAAGGTTGCTTGTTGATTTAATATATTGTAATATACTCTGTTCTTGTAAAAGTGTTTAATAGTTGCAATATTAAGATATCGAAGATAAATAAAGTTGTATATCCTCAGAAATATTTATATAAATTTGATTTACAGTTGTTAATTATATATTGTTATATATTTTGTGATTTAGAATTTGTAATTTTATTGATTGGTTTAGAAAAACATCTTGATTTATTTTTGAACGGAGAAAAATCTTTGAGTTGATCCATCTTCAGGGTCTCACTGCAAAGAACCAATATGTTTAGTTTTTAATATAACAAAGGGTGTCACTACAAGAAGCAATTTTAATGCTTGGATTACGAATTTAGCCTTTTAGGGTCACACATACAAAGTTACTTTAAAAAAAAAAAAAGACTTTATTCCGAATTGCTTTGCGAGTAGCCTTCTAGGAATCATCACAAACACAAATGGAACCTCCACGACTACATGCGGTATATTTTTGTTACTTTTAAGAATGGAACTAGGTAACTATACTTGAAATATTTCCATCTCTAGGAGTATGTTTGGTGGGGAGCTTATTAAAGATTTTAACTTTTTGTTTCCGAAAAATAAAATCTTCTTTAAAAATAAAAGTTTGCTTGGATGTAATAGCTTTTAGCTTCTATGTAAAGAAAAAAACGCTAAATGGTTTTTTAAAATGAATTGGGGCTATTAAAATGTAAAATTATCATATTACCCAACGTTCAACGAGATCTATCAATTTTACAAATTTCTGTGGAATAAATCTCAACTATTAATTAATATGATCTAATAATCAAGATTAATCACATATTTTATACATGAATGAATATTTTGGTCATTCAGCACTTAAAACAAATTTGATTTTTTTCTATTTTTTATTTAAAATTTTTATTTTACGTTTTTTTTAATTCTTTTATTTTACTAAAAAAATAATATTTATTTGTTAATTACGTGTAATACTTAATCTCTTGTGATCTTAGCATAAAATCATATGTGATTGTATATTTAATCACATTTGATGTTTTAGTTCAGTCACATGTGATTCATTACGCAATCACATGCGATTCAGTATGCAATCACATTATGCGTTATTAATGAAAAAAATAATAATATTTTTTAAAAAAAATAATAAAATAATTAAAAATATATAAAAAATAAAAAATAATCTAAAATATAATATAAAAAATATACTTCCTCCGTATCAAAATAAGTGACACACTTTCTATTTTGAGGTGTTTCAAAATAAGTGACACACTTTGAAACTTTCCTTATTTGGTAACAATAGTGGGACCCCATACCCACTAACTATCCACTTTAATAAAGTGAAATTATCCTTATACCCTTACTTTTACTTTTAAAACTCATTAATATTATTTTATTCAAAAAAAGTGGGACTCATCATCCACTAACTATGTACTTTAATCTATTTTAACATCTACTTTAATCTTTTACCTAAAAAAATGTGTAAGCCAATTTGTGTCACTTATTTTGATACGGAGGAAGTATATTTTTTTAAAATGACCAAAATACCCCCCAATGTATAAGATATGTGATTAATCTTGATCATTATATCTTATTGATCAATGGTTGAGATTTGTTTCTTGGAACTTCGTGAAAATGATGGACCTCTTTGAACGCAACTATACTCTTAAAATCACATTCCTATTAAACTTAGCTTTCTTGTTTGTCATTATATTTAATTTTACATTTTTTAGTTTCATCTTTTAACTATTTTGTCAAAACATATTTGTAAATTAAAAGTTTCAACTACCAATTTTAAAAGAATATGCATCTACAAGCTCTAGCTTTCAAATCCGTTGGTAGATGCAACTGAAAAGTTTATAACTTTCAACTTCACTTGTGGTCTAGAAGAATATGCATATTACATTTTAAAAGTTTAAGCTCCTAACTATAGCCTATAATAAGTGATAAATTACAAGGCCCTTTCATATAATTTACTCCCACACAAATTATATTGCACACCACGATCCATGGTATGATATAGGACGTTGTACAGTTTATTTTAAAATTTGTCAAGTTTTGTATGTAATATAGTTGTAATGTAGATATCACCTCTATTGTGGTTTACAAAGTTACTTTTGAGAAAAGAAAAAAAGGAAATAATATTGAAATTTATTTAGTCTATGTAGAACTAAACTTTTTGGATAAATTTCATTGAGTAATTAAAAAGAAAACCAAAAAGGGGACATGAAGACACATAAAACGTTTTGGAAAATATACATTTTTAGTAGATGACATATAATAGGTGACATTTAGGCTTCCTCTTCTAGGAAAAAAATATATAAAACCCTTCACGTATTTCTTTTTAGAGGAAATCTATAACAAACATATAAACATAAGTTTACACACATTCACACAATAAGCCGAGATATTTAACATGAATGACTTCTAGACAAATTAACAAACGTTTCGTCAGTTTTCTTGTTTATACACCTTAATATAGACGCACATATAATGCATGGAAAATGTTGTAATTGATGCCCATAGTAGGTTAATAGGTCAGTTAACCAAACTTATTTGTTAGCCGGTTTTTTGGTAAAAAATTAACCGTTTTCCACATTATTCAATAAATGAGCTTTTTAACATGTGTGTTAATAGCATAATGTTAAAGGTCTAGCTTCTTTTTTGGAACAGCAAATAACATGTGTGTGAATTATTTTTCTAATGTATGTTCTTAAGTCTTAGGTTGTAAATGAACAAAACGTTCACGAACTGTTTGGCAAGAGTTTGTTAATGTTCATTCGTTAAACTAAACAAACGTACACGAACAAGATTTTGCATTCGTTTAGTTAAACAAACGAACATAAACACAGGTCATGTTCGTTCAATTATGTTCGTGAACATGGGTATGTGTTCGTTCCTTAACGTTCCTTTACGTTCTTTTGTTAGTGTTCGTTTAAATTCGTTTTGTAGCCTTCGCTTATGTTCGTTAAGATTGAACATAAACAATTTATTTCCTTATTTATTAAAAAAAAAAACCTAGTCTTATAAACAATTTCCTTATTTATAACTGTAAATATAAACAATTTATAACTGTAAATATATATTAAAAAAAAAAAGAGTATTATAAAGTTATTTCCTTATTTATTAAAAGTATTGTTCGTGTTCTGTCGATTCATTTAAATACCTAGTCTTCTTTATCAACAATTTAAGTTTTGTACTGTTCTTCATTTCAAATTTTGTAAGCAAGTTTTAAATTTAAATTATTCATTTGATTCATTTTCTATAATGATTAGATATTACAAAAGTTTCGTTCATTCATTATACGTTTGTAAACGTCCGTTAAGCTTCGATCGTTCCTTTACATTTGTGAATGTTTGTTAAAATCAGAATCCTACTGAATATCATTCGATCACCATCACAAAGTAGTTAGTTGTGAATCATACATGTCATTATTTATACCCCTCAAATATTCGTACACCACCCCACCATGGAGGTGCCATATAGGTTGACCACGAGCTATAACACTCCCACCACATCATTTGCTCAAGATCATTGAAGTAACGATATTCAAGCACAAGAATAACAAAATCACAAACCATAAAAACAGACTTGTAAAATTTACCAACTAATAATATCACCCACTAAACTTACAATCCTGAAAAGTAAACCATAACCTAAACAAACAAACAAGTCAAAGTCACTTCAATTAAACCACATATACCTACCTATTTTATATGTCTCCCAACCAAATAGATACGACAGATAGATATAGATATAGATTCTGGGTGTTGTTACGGGCGGGCTTTTTTAGTGGTGCAAGAAGGACATTTGTATTGCTTGATGTTTTCAGCTTTAACAGGTGTTATTTTCACACACTTACCATGATACCACCTTTCACAAATGTCACACCCGATCCAAAACTCATCCCCATTGTAATTCCCTCCACAGCTCCCACATAGGGTTTCTCCATGTTCGTCTTCTTCCTCTTCTTCATCATAAACCCTAGGTTGACTTTTTGCTTGACCGTCGCTTGACCTCTGATATCATCATATAATCAAATATGGATTATTAATTACTACTAATCAATTAATTACCTTTGTGCTGGATCGGGATTTGTTCCCGTTATCTGCATTGGGCTTGTCTTTTGCAGGTTTGCGTTCTGTTACGACTTCAAACACAGTTGGTAGCTCGTTTATCAAGCTGAATAGACGTTTCCTAAAGAGCAAAAATAATTAAAAAACTGTTTTTGCATTTTAAATAATTAAAAAACTATAAAACCTTTCGTTCCTGTTGAAGCGGGCACCGAAGTAAAAAGCAACTGCTAACAGCCAAGAATCAGTATGAACAGCAACTAATGATAACCAATCTCTTCTGTGCATTCCATCTCTTGCAAAATTGATCCCTAAAGCTGGTTCTGGTAGTTCTGGTGGGACTTCTTCTGCTGGCAGTGTTACTTCCCATGTTTCATTTGGATGTCCATACAAACACAAATTCTCTTTCTCTACACATTCATAAATTGACCATATTTAGTCAAACTATAATTTGACCGGTTAAAAACACTTATCATTCAATTATAAACACACAAACTAAATGCTTCTACACACACTGTTGACTGTCCTAGCATATTAAGCGCATGTTTGGGAGAGCTTATCTAAGGTGTTTATAAGTTTGTTAGCTTATATAAGCTTAATTAAGCTTATATAAGCTAATAAGCATCTTAGGTAAGCTTTCACAAACATGCCCTAAGCACTCCTCAAATTACAAATTCAATTGCATATTAAGCAAATAAGATTAATTCTACCAAAAAAAAAAAGCTTCAGTATAGAACGTTTTCCAGACCTAAAATTACGAAATCCTTATTGATTTGGAAGTTAATAATAGTCCAAATATTATACTGTGAGTAACATTCTATCTATTAGCACACAGATGCTCAAAATCAGTCGAAATTAATCATAACGTTTAAATTCTAGAATGTATTTGCGTTTAAACATGGAATTATACCTGGATCGCAGGTTGCGTAAAATTCATCCACATCTGCGACAAAGAAAGAGGAAATAATTAAAAAAATGAAAATGAACAAATAAAAAAGTCAATTTTCATGAATAAGCAATTATATACCGTAAGTGAGAGCTCGAACGATGCCGGAACGACGAGCGCTGTAATCCTTGAAGATCTCTTCAACGGTGCGAGGGCTTGAAGAAATTGCAGCCATTTCCATAAATAGTAAATCAAACGCTTTTCAGATCTAAGAAAATGGAAATGGATCGAGTTAAGGAACGAATCAGCGAAGAACCGCCATGGATGAATTTGAAGGTTCAGTATGAAGGGATCACACACAGTTCGTCAGATGCATGAAGAGAGAGAAAGATATCGATGGGAGGCTGAAAGGGGGAAGAACTGGCTATCCGAAATGAATTTTGACCTTTTTTACGGTTTTGATGAAATTACAGCCGTCCGATTTTGATTTTCTCTTTTTTCCGTACTTTATGTAATAAATCTAGGAGAGAGAGATCCCTCTTTGCGTTTGGGTTTTGTATTTTTTAACACTTTACCGCCTTTATAATTTTATATAGTAACCTAACCACCCTTCTAATCTTGTTTCATTCCAAGATCCACCCCTATATAAGGCTAGCTACACAAATGGTCCATCAACTAGCTAATAACATCCAATTTTCTTCAATAAGAAATAAAGTCAACACCACGAAATAAAGACAACACCACTCTTCTCTAACTATCAATATTTCACGATTTAAACAGTGCGTTTGATTATTAACTGAATTCTGACTGAATTAGTTTTTTTTTTTCTTTTCATTTTGACTGAATCAGTAAAATGGTTTAGACCAAGTTAGACCAAATTGAGAAAAATAAACATACCCACTTAACTGAATCCTAAGCGAAGCGAATTGAAAGGGCTTTTAGTACCAAACATGTTTTTGCTATATGAGGTGATATCTACACCACAAAACCTTATCCACATACCGCATCTTATATTTTGGTTTACTTGTACTCTGTAAAACTTGTAAAATATGGCGAGAAAAGTAATTTTTGTAGTGTAAATATGAGCTCCTACTAACTATCAATATTTCACGAAATAAAGTCAACACCACTTTTCACTATACGTATTATGATCACCGTAAACACCAAAACCTTATAGCAAACAACAACATCAACAACCACCTAAACAGTCTCGAACAACATAAGCAATTTTATAGATTGATACATGTCTCCCTTTTGAGTATATAAAGGAACAGATCGCACGCCTCTACGGATTTCTGTTACCGGAAAACATGTCTGTCCCGCAAAATCATCTTTCTCTGACAAATCATACTCATGAACTTCTACACGAAGCAACGCGAGTTCCGGTACCGTTAACGGAAATTCAAATTCCTCATTCCAAGCCGGATTCCAGCTGTCTTCCACTGTCTTTGACTTTTTCATTATAGAATCACAACCTACTCCAGCAATTCCAATCCTTACATAGAAATCGGGAGGAGAGTATGCATCGAAATGAGTGTGACTGAATTCATGGAACCATCCTTCGCCCATGAAGACGGTTATCTTCAAGGTCAGTTTGACCGGTAGTTTGACTCTAGGGTCAAAGATTTGACCACCAGTCAAGAGGATTTCCGGTTTTTTAACATACCCGCAACCCCCGTTGCCTCTGAACATTCCTTGCATTAACCAAAGTGATCTCCCGTACCCCTTCACATCAAAGTTGTATTAATATAAAGAATAAATTACACAAATGGTCATTTAAGCTTGTACCATATTACATATTTGGTCATTTAGTTTCATAAATTACACAGGTAATCCTTATTATTTCTGAAACTGTTGGCATGCTTGGTCTCTTACCTAATCAGACATTAACTATTCCCATCAACGAGGGAGTAAATCCGTCCTTTTTCCTTTTCCTTTTCCTTCACCCGTTTGAAACGCATAAAAACTCGTCTGTTTGACGAAAAAGGTTAACGTCTCTTAAGGTAAATGACCAAACGTGTCAATAGTTTCATAAATAAGGACTATTAATGTAATTTATGAAACTAAAAGACCAAATACGTAATATGGTACAAACCTAAAGGACCATTTGTGTAAGGGAGTTGATTCGTACAGAGCAACTTTTATCCATGCAGAGCAAATTCATCCGAAATGACAATCATGTCCTTCCTTTACTTTTAACACATTTTACATTTCACCCCTCCCATTAAGGGCATGATTGTCATTTGTGATGAATTTGCTCTGTATGGATAAAAGTTGCTCTGTACGAATCAGCTCCCTTTGTGTAATTTACTTTAATATAAATCATAATCTACTCAACAAATTAAGGAATTATTTAACTAACCTGCATATTAAACGCCACCATTTGAGCTCCATGCATCCACCCAATTAAGGGGTTATAATTAGATGAATCGAACCGTATGCCCTTAGGGTACACCCTCAAGATATTTCTCTGGGTAAATCTGACAATTTGTTGACCGTGAATTTCTGCTGCTTTTTCAAGCACGTGTTCACTTAAGCTAAGCCGTCTCACTTTATGATCAAAATCCACTTTCAACCAATCATCCAAACCGCCTTTTCCCTTTCCAGCATGGATTCCAATCAAACTCCTGTATTCAGGAGCTACATTATCACCTTCAAGATCTTCATCTTCATCATCATCATCACTATCCTCATCAGAATCATCCTGCAAACATATACTTCATTATCATGTATTTTGACCGACCCGACCCGTTCATGTACCTTATCATCAAGAGAATTTGGGATTTCACCACCCCAAGCTTCAACAGCAGTATCCTTCTCATGTGATGAATCATTTCCCTTTTCCTTAGCTTTTTTCACTTTCAGATATTCTTTTGGTGGTTTAGTGGATATAATAACACGTTTTTTTAAAGATTCTGGAGATGGGAAATCCGCTAAACAATCTTTATCAGGAGTAAATAATATGTCTCCAAATATATGATGGACCATCTAAATTTTACCCAAATACAGATTAACAAAATCACTTAAATTCCCTTTTGAAGTTAAATAAAAATTATTAGAGTAAATTACAGAAATGATCTATGTGGTCTTTTAAATTCTACGATTTTGTCCCTCTATGGTTGTTCTTTTTTTTTTGTTCTTGTACTTTTTAATTTCCTCTATTTTTGTCCTTACGTCTAAATTAGGCCATTACACAAGATGACCAAAATACCCTCACATGTTTGGCATGTGAGGTTAGTTAACGGCCTAACTTAGACGGAAGGACAAAAATATGGAGAATTAAAAAGTATAAGGACAAAAAAAATGAGAAAAAAATACAAGGACAAATTCGTAAAATTCGAAATACCACAGGGATAATTTCTGTAATTTACTCAAAATATTAATACTACTATTAAATTACCTCTGCCACTTTAGCTTGAAGATCAGTTGTAAGGTGGTCTTCCAAAGTAATCACAACAGGGTATTCAGATGCAGAAAACGCATGATTCTTGATAGAGTTTAAACAAGCGCGGAGGTCAACAGGGCTGGTCAATGTCCTATTAATCATAACAAAAAAAAAATATATATATATATATATATATATTTAATTGTTATATTGGTCAACAGGGCTGGTCAATGTCCTATTAATCATAACAAAAAAAAAAAGAATATATATTTAATTGTTATATTTATTAACTTATAACGGTTGAAATATGAAAATATGTTACATTCCATGAAGAACGAGAACGTCGTCTTTTTCTGAATTAGGCCATATATCTAACTCAATGACTCTTACACCTCTTTCCAGTGCTTGAATGATGGGAGCATCACTACAGTCACTACTTAGTTGATTTCCGGTTAGATATGAATTGTGGCCGGTGAATATAAAATAATGTGATAATGGAGCAGTCATATCTTGGTGAGCCTGGGAAAAAAAAACATATTTTAGAATAAGAAAATAAATTTGAAATTAAGGACAACCAACTCTTACAGAATGTTACACATTAGTTAACACTTAAAAAGCATGTCCATTGTTATAAGTTATAACCAACTACTTCATGAAACATGATAACCATCTTAACTGACTGATGGTGTGTGCATCTGTAAAATAACAAATTTCTACAAATAAACTACTACAATTGTCTGTATGAAGAGTATGTGTTTGCAGATGGCTAGACTCTAGAGTCTAGAATCTACTTGCAGAGAATTATTATTCATTGGATGTTCAAGTATTAGTACAATCTCATAAGCATGATTATAATTCATAAGCAAACGATTAACAACTTCTATAATCAAGTCAGATTAGAGAGCTATATTTGAGGTCAAATAAAGAAGCTGAAGTAATTATAAGGTTCAAACATGAAATTAAGCATAATACTTCCAGATGAATCGTAATTAATCAACTATGTGACAGTCACCGTCTGGAAATTACACTAGATAGAAATTAAAAATGCTTTACAGGACTATATTCAAACTCAACTGAGACATAAAAACAGCTCAACTGAAGTTAATTCCAACAGCAATTTAGCAATAATCATAAACAGAAAGTAAAACAAAAAATTTCAAAATTACTGCATAATTACCGAACCAAAAGGAGAGAGAACGAGATTAGAAGAGCTCTTAAGGTATTTGAAGAAGGCATCGAGATTGAAACCCTTGCGATGGAAGATAGAAGACGAATTCTGCGTAATAATCGATTCAGCTTTCTCAATCGTAGTATTCTCCTGTTTCTGAACCTCAATCATAAGCCGTTGCAGGTGCTCACCGGTCATTAAGCCATTAACGGAGTACTTATCAAACAGGTCCTTAATTCCTTTGGGAGGTGCAGCCGGAGGGATCCGGAAACGTCGTCTGAAACAGAAACAAACTGTAAACGTTTGCTTTGACATCGATGATGTATGAATCACAGAGACCGATCTGGAAGGAATTTGAGATTTGAATGAAGGTTTTGCTTGGAGGAATGGGAAGGTATATTGTATATATTATGATAATTTTGGCGAGGAGTTGAAATCGACAGCGGAGCTAACCGCCGGCTGACGATTAATTGGTGATGGCACGTCGACGATTGTGATTGTCGGAATGCATCTCCGTTCTCGATCATTTACTGATTTTTGTGGGGGCCAGTGATGTGTAGATGCATTAGCGAGCATGCAGCTGTCGACACACGTAGCTTACCGACTCCATCATGTATTTAAAGCGGGGTATTGACGGGTGTAGTCGACTAGTCGGTTGATAATTGATGTGATCATTTTTTGTATAAATTCTAACGTGAATTTAATGAATATAAATTTTTTTTAATAGAAAATCAGATTTAATTTATTTTTTTAATAATAAAAATAAAAATTTATCAATGTTACATAATACTCCATTCGTCCCACAAAAAACTTTACATTTCTCCTTAAAATTTTGTCCCACAAAAAAGTTTACATTTCTCACATTTAGGGGGTCCACCTAATATAATAATATTATTACCAATCATTCCATCAATAAAACACTTTCTCTCTCCAATCTAACCTGTATATTTTAATCAAAAGTATTACAAAAGACCCCACCACTAACCATCTTCTAAAAGATTGTATCCAAATCAAATGTAAACTTTTTTATGGGACGGAGAAAGTATATATTTAAAAAATTATAGCTTCATTGAATACAGTTATCATAAAAACTCGTTTTGAAATTATCTGTACATAATTTAATGGAAAAAATAATAGCTCTACAAAATTTTACATTATTTTAAGGTGTTATTTGGTAAGTCTCTTAATGATCAGTTAAGAGGACAACCTCTTAATCAGACAGATTTAGAATGTTTTGAAAAGCATCTTAATCAGGCTCCGAATAAAAAATTAAATATATTATGCCTCTTAATTGGACAGATATAAGGTAAAGTATGAATCATTTAGACATCTACATCATTTAGATATTAATCATTCAGATGTTAACAAACAATTCCTAGCATTTTCCAAAACGTTGAACACTTTTTCTTTCAACTCTTTATTGCCTTCGAATATTGTTGTTAGCTCGTTAAGATAGGCCTCTGCAAATTGGACCGTGAACCGACTGCAACCGTATAATCGAACCGGACCAGACTGAGCGGGACCGAAAATAGTTGTATAGGTTCGGTTCTCGGTTCTAATTTTCATGCAAATTCGGTTCTCAGTTCCGAGCTGTTCAGTTTCAGGCAGTTCGGTTCGGTTCAAAGTCGAGAAAAAAAAAAGAAAAATCGAAGAAACTAACTCGGTTCTCGGTCTGGTTCGGTTCCGAAACTAACTCGGTTCTCGGTCTGGTTCGGTTCCGAGCATCTTCGATTCGATTCCGATCGGTTCGGTTATTGTACCGCGCATGGTAGGCCACACCCTTCGTTTGTGGTAAAACAGGTGCTGGGAGATTGTAGTCTGCACTCTGAACTATGCTCGCATAAGGTTTAAATGTGACCTAAAGTTTTCTTTTTCTTTTCTTTATTTAATAAATAAGTTAGGTGGTGGTAGGTACCATCCATACACACTGTATCAATGATTAGTATGACAAATCTCATTAGATTTTTTATTTTTATTTTTTTTAACGGCAAATCTAAACTACTCCTAAATAACCACCTATGTCCACAATGGGATTCGAACCCTCAACCACTAGGGTGGAGGGCAAACACCTTACCGCTAGATCATAGCTCTACTTTGTTGGTTTTCGAATTATACTTTTTTTTTTACCTGATAGCATTTTTCAGCGGCACAAAAATAATCAAAACTAAAGGACCAAATGCAAGTAAGACTAATAATAAACTCGCCAATATTCACAATTTACATAAGATGGCATACGGTTTTATAAAGAAGAAAACATCTTTTTGCATTTTCAGAAATCTTCCCCTTTGATTCTTCATTATTAATCATATTACCTGAGGAAAAGAATATATTTTTATAATTATATACATATATCTAGAAGGTTAACAAAACAACCCCTTAATGACACAGATCCCTGAATTTCTGGAGGGTAAAAATGTCATTTCAAAATGGAATTGTTGGTGACACTCTTAATTGCAGTTAGCCCTAGTTTTTGGTATAGCTAGGAATTAGGTTAGAGATATCTTACTATTTACCCTTTAGTTAAAAAACTAAATACCCAAAAACAGTTAAAAAGCAAAATTAAAAAGTAACTAACTAACTAACTAACCTGCCTTCTTCTTTGCCTTAGAATCATTAACCATGATCGGGTAACCACATAGCACGGTAGAAGAAATCCTGCCAGCTGAAGAACAGATATCTGAAACTACAATTCATATAAAAAGTCAACCCAAAAAGTCAAACAAAATAAGTCAACAATCCCAGATTTAAAATCTAGAAACATAAACTTACATTGAAGAATTTTGATGATTCTGCAACCATCCCCAAATCTCTAGTGACTAGCAAAGCTTGACGTATCAGTAATATTAGCATCAACTACACATTTAAGTAAACAATACAGTAATATTAATTTTTAATATATTTGTAGTTACACTTAAGTTTATATATCTTTTATAAACTTTTGACAGGGTTAATTACGTAAATTGTCCCTGTGGTTTTTCATTTTCTCAAGTTTTGTCCCTAAACATTTTTTATTCCTGTTTTTTTTGTCCTAAGTGGTCCTGATTTTTAAATTATTTCATCATTTCCACCTAAATTGACCAAAATACCCTTATTTTTAGTTTATCTGAATTTTAATCACTATTAATTTATCTTAAAAAAATTTAATTATAAATTAAAAGCGATTAAAAAATCAGATAAAGTCAAAATAAGAGTATTTTTGTCAATGTAAGTGGAAAATAACGAAATAAATGAAAAATAAAAAAAACCCGAATAAGAGGGTGTTTGGGATTGCTTACTGAAAATAGGTTATGCGTTTTGAAAATGGATAATCAGATAATCAGCAGTCACAAAACATGATTCTGAAAAGTAGTGTTTGTATTTGATTACGTTGTTTGAAATCGCAATAATCAGATAATCAGATTTTTAGTATTTGGCAAATGTAACGACCCGAATTTGTAAATAAATAAATTGTATAAAAATATGATAATTATGGATAAATCATATAAAATACGTGGGAATTGGTTTCGTGTCGTTTGGGCACCGTACGAGAAAGTTACGGGCGAAACCGGGTCGAGACAAGTTGGAAAAAGTGCAGCCTTGCTGACATCAAGAGTTCGCGACGCGAACTATAAGTTCCCGATCGGGAACTTGCTCCAGGGAGTTTGGCCATGTGTCGCTAAGTAGTTCGCGACTAGATAACGATCGCTAAGTATGCGTGTAGAAGGAGAGTTCGCGACGCGAACTATGGTCGCGTCGTGAACTTGTGTCTGGCAGCATTAAAGACGGGATTTGGCTCATTTATTGCCAAGTGAAACCCTAGTTTTTCTCTCTTCGAACTTGTAAACGATTTTGGGTGTCAAGCATCATTTGGAGTCGATTTCTTCATCAAATCTTGTGATTCTTCACTCCTAGTTGAAGATTTAAGGTATATCTTCAATCCTTTGTAGTTGTAGCTTTAGATCTATGGGTTTAGAAGCTTGGGGTTGAAACCCTAGTTCTTGGGTTATGGATTATGGTGATATAAATGGTGTATACACTTAATAGATGATATATTAACAAGGAAAACAAGTGTATGATTATGATTTGTAAGAATCTTAAGGGTTGGTTAAACCTAGGGTTTGGTAATCACCATATTTGGGGAAAATGGATTGATGGGTGTTATCTAGGGGTAGATGAACACATTGGTAGTAGTAATTGATGTTGATCATATTGTGATAATTGTATTAGGCTTTTGGTGAAGTCTTGGAAAGTTGATTGGATTGAGAAGCAAGAGTTTGGGTGTCAAGAACACGGTTGGAACATCTTATTGCTAAGGTGAGTACGTGTGGACTTTACTGAGTACATAGCCTATGAAATATATTTTTATTACTTGTGCTATGGTCTATTTGCTTAATTGTGTAGACTAGTAGTTGATAGTTGGTTATACCAGTGATAGTATTGAACTAACTTGCTTGATGATAGACGTGATAGCCGAGAGCTAGATTGACATAACCATCGAGTTATGATATGGTGAGATGATGTGATGATTCGGGGGATCCCCGGTCATGAGGTATGGAATGGGGAGCATTTGGGCGGATCCCCATCGGCCCATTCCATGATAGTAGTCTTGCTAACTGGAAGTAGTCCGGCGAGTAAGGCAGGTATTGGTAGATTGGGCGATTCCCTCTTGCCTTTACCTTGAAGCTTGTTAACGCGGGGGATCCCCGGTTAATAAGTTAATGTGGTTCTAGTTGGTTGGGGATGTCCTGACAACTAGGTATGATTGCTAGGAAAGCAAGGTATTAGAGTCACAATAGGGTGACTAGACAGATGGGTGATAGCTTATGAGTTTGTTTGTTTGATTGTGATTCGGTTATTATCATTAACCTTGGGGTCTAAACCCATGTAGCTCACGAGACGTTTTTGTCTCACGTACTCCTTGTTTTGTTTTGCTATGTACTCAGGTTCGGGATCGAAGGTTTAGGTGCGCATGGATAGAGATGCGGGACCTAGAATAGAAGAACTCTAGATTGGATTTAGTCTTAGCTTGGTTATGATATATTTTGTAACACCTACTTTTATACTCTGATTTCATACCAAGGTTTTTGTAAATCCGAATTGAGGATGTTCTTCTATTTATAAAATGTTTTATTTTGGCCGAATTTTTGGTATTAAAATTTGAGGTGTTACAACTTGGTATCAGAGCTATAGTTTAAGTGAATTAGGTTGGATGACCATCCTAGTCTTAGACTGTAGCATTAGGAATGTAAGATTCCTTGAGATCATAGGTTGACCTTGAGACTTTATACTAAGTTTAGGGTTGAACCTAGGGGACCGATGAATTTGATATGATTTTGGATATTGAGTCTTATGCGACTATTGGGTTGTACACAAGGTACTAAATGTTTAATGTCTTTCGTATAGTCTTGATTGAAAGAAATGGTGACCACACGTAGAAGTGGTAAAGCCCCGGAGGGCCGTGAGGAGGAAGTACCTCCTGTTGAAAGGGTGGATGAGCAAGAAAGTCAACCATCAATGCATCGGGTTGATGAATCGGAGGTCGGAGCTAATAGAACTCCGGTGACCATGGCGGATCTCCAAACCATTATCGACCAAATCAAGGGAACGGTGGCCGAAGAAGTGCACCGTATTATTGGAGACCGTGAGAGGTCGGGTGGAGACCGGGAATCCGAGGCTAAATCGGATGAGAAAACCGGAGGTAGTGGCACCGGGGAGGGGAAGTCCTCCACGGGCGGCCAAAGTGATGCTAGGGCTAGGCCCGTTGTGAAAGAAGGTTGTTCGTTTAAATCCTTCATGGCATGTAAGCCAAATGTGTATACGGGTAGTTCGGACCCGAAAGTAACGATGAGGTGGATCCGAGAAACCGAGAGGGTTATCGGAAGTAGTAAGTGTAAGGATGTTGATATGGTGACGTATGCGTCACAATTGTTGAAAGAAGATGCCATGGTGTGGTGGGATATTGTGTATGAGACCCTCGGGAAGGAGGTGGTGGAAAAGATGTCGTGGGATGAGTTCACCACGAGGTTGAAAAAGAAATTTTGTCCCGAAAGAGATTTGGAAAAGATGCACGAGAAGTTCGTGACCCTCAAAAAGGGTGATATGTCAATTGAAGAATATTCGAGGGAGTTCACGGGATTGCTCCCGTTTGTTGCTAAAACCTACTCGGATGAGAGGTTGAGGGTGGTCCGGTATGCTAGTGGGTTACCGTGGGACTACCAATTGGAAGTAAAGAGGGCGGTTTCACTTGATGAAGCTATTAGTGCCGCCCGGAGTGTCGAGGAAGTGAATGAGGCACGTGTTGCCGAAAGGGCCCATGTGGGCGAGAAGAGAAAAGCCGAAAGTGGCTCGAGTACGTTTAAGAAAGGGAAGTTCACATCGAACTTCTCTAAACAAGGGAGTGTTGGCTCGTGCAAGAAGTGCGGGAAGACTCATGCCGGCGTGTGCCGAGGGGAGTCGAAAACTTGCTATAATTGTGGGAAGCCGGGGCATATGGCCCGTGAATGCAAGTCAAAATCATTGGCCGAGATCGAGTGTTTCTCGTGCCACGAGAAGGGGCACTATAGCAATGTGTGCCCAAAGAAGGGGATGGAGTCAATGGTGTCCACGGCTCAAAAGAAAGTGGAACCGGCGAAGGTGAAGGGGCGGTCCTTCCAACTTACTCGGGAGGAGGCGAAGGAGGCACACGATGTGGTGTCAGGTATTCTATTCATTAACTCCTTGCCAACTCATATTTTATTTGATTCGGGTTCTAATTATTCGTTTGTGTCCTATGAGTTCGGTTGTAAATTGAATGTGCCGTCCGAAAAGTTAGATGAAATGTATGAGATAGAAGTAGCCGACGGGAAAACGTCTATGGTTGATTGTATTTATAGAAATTGTGAAATAGAAATAGACGGTAGAAAGTTTAAGGTGGATTTGTTGCCCATGGGAATTAGGGCGTTCGATGTGGTTATCGGTATGGATTGGTTGGGTATGCACCAAGCCAAGATTTTGTGTGGAAAGAAAATTGTGTCGATTAGGACACCCGAGAACGAGAAAGTGTATGTGTATGGGGAGAAACGACATCACATGCCTAATGTGATTACCGCTATTAAGGCGAGGAAAAGTATATCAAAAGGTTGTGCATCGTTTATTGCATATGTATTAGATGGTCGGAAAGAAAAGAAGTCAATGGATGATGTCAAAATTATTCGGGATTTCCTCGAAGTATTTCCCGATGACTTGCCCGGTTTGCCACCGGAGAGACAAGTCGAGTTTAAGATTGATCTAGTTCCGGGGGCGACGCCGATTGCTCGTGCTCCATATCGTTTAGCTCCCACCGAAATGCGGGAATTGATGACCCAATTGCAAGAATTGTTAGATAAAGGTTTTATTCGTCCGAGTTCGTCACCGTGGGGTGCACCGGTGTTATTTGTTAAAAAGAAAGACGGTTCGATGAGAATGTGTATTGACTACCGAGAGTTGAATAAGGTAACTATTAAGAACCGTTACCCGTTGCCGAGAATTGATGACTTATTCGACCAATTGCAAGGTGCTAGTTATTTCTCAAAGATCGATTTGAGGTCGGGTTATCACCAAGTTCGGGTGAAAGAAGGCGACACCGAGAAGACGGCTTTTCGTACACGTTATGGTCATTATGAGTTTCTAGTGATGCCGTTTGGTCTTACAAACGCGCCGGCCATTTTTATGGATCTGATGAATCGGGTTTGTAAACCGTTCCTTGATAAGTTTTTGATCGTGTTCATTGACGATATTTTGATCTATTCGAAAACCGAAGAAGAACACGAAGGTCATTTGAGACTTGTGTTGGATGTGTTAAAACGGGAGAAGTTGTATGCAAAATTTTCAAAATGTGAATTTTGGTTGCGGGAGGTGCAATTCTTAGGTCACGTGGTGACGTGTGATGGTATTAAAGTTGATCCGTCCAAGATTGAAGCGGTGTCAAATTGGGAGCCTCCGAGAACTCCTACCGAGGTTAGAAGTTTTCTTGGGTTAGCCGGTTATTACCGGAGATTTATACAAGATTTCTCGAGAATCGCGATTCCACTCACGAAGTTAACGAGAAAAAGTGAGAAGTTTGTGTGGGAGAAGAAGCAAGAAGAGGCGTTTAAGTTGTTAAAAGAAAAGTTATGTAACGCGCCGATCCTTACGTTACCGGATGGTATGGAAGACTTTGTGGTTTATAGTGATGCTTCAAATCAAGGGCTCGGTTGTGTGTTGATGCAAAGAGGAAGGGTGATCGCGTATGCCTCGCGACAATTGAAGAATGCGGAATTAAGGTACACGACACACGACTTGGAATTGGCGGCGATTATATTTGCCTTGAAGTTGTGGAGACATTATTTGTATGGTACTCGGTGTACGTTGTACACGGATCATAAGAGTTTGCAATATGTGTTTACACAAAAAGACCTTAATATGCGACAAAGAAGGTGGATCGAGTTGATTGCCGATTATGATTGTGAAATTGTGTATCACGCGGGTAAGGCGAATGTGGTGGCCGATGCCTTGAGCCGAAAGGTATATGAAAACCCGAACCAAGGAATTTTATCACGTATAGAAGTCGTCTCGAGCATCATCGAAAGAATCAAGAATGCCCAACGGGAAGTTATGGGAAAAGACGAGTTAAGACAAGAACGGTTAGGTAAAAACCAACATTTTCTCGAAAATGCACAAGGGTTGAAGACCGTAGGCGGTCGTATTTGGGTTCCTAAGTTCGGTGGTATCCGAAAAGAGTTGTTGTATGATGTGCACAAGTCGAAGTATTCGATTCACCCGGGAAGTACAAAGACGTATCAAGATATGAAACGAGTTTATTGGTGGCCCGGAATGAAGACGAGAGTGGCCAAGTATATCTCTAAGTGTGCCACGTGTGCACAAGTGAAAGCCGAGCATCAAGTACCGTATGGGGTAGCTCAATCATTAGTTGTACCGGCCGGGAAGTGGGAAGATATAACTATGGATTTCATAGTAGGTTTACCGAAGACGAGCAAAGGTCACGATGCCATTTGGGTCATAGTTGACCGGTTGACCAAAAGTGCGTTATTTTTAGCAATTCGGGAAACGTTGCCACTTGAGAAATTGGCTAAGTTGTATGTTGATGAGGTGGTTCGACTCCACGGGGTTCCGTTATCGATTGTATCCGATAGAGACGCGAGGTTTACCTCGAGATTTTGGCGATCTTTACAAGAAGAATTGGGTACAAAGTTGCGGTTGAGCACGGCTTATCACCCGCAAACCGACGGTCAAAGTGAAAGAACAATTCAAACGGTTGAAGATATGTTGAGATCGTGTGTGTTAGACTTCGGTGGTAAATGGGATGAACATTTACCGTTAGTCGAGTTCTCGTATAATAATAGTTATCACTCGACTATTAAGATGCCGCCTTATGAGGCGTTGTATGGGAGGAAATGTAGAACTCCATCTTGTTGGTTGGAAGCGGGAGAGACGAAACTCACGGGTCCCGAGATCGTGAGGGTGACAAATGAAAAGATTGGTATTATTCAAAACAACATGAAAGTCGCCCAAGATAGACAACGAAGTTATTCGGGTTTAAAGAAAAGACCATACGACTTGGATGTCGGTGATATGGTGATGTTGAAAGTGTCACCTTGGAAAGGTGTGATGCGGTTTGGTAAAAAGGGAAAGTTAAGTCCAAGGTATGTTGGACCGTTTAAAATATTGAAACGGGTCGGGCTTCAAGCTTTTAAGTTGGAACTTCCACCCGAACTTCAAGGTGTGCATGACACCTTTCACGTGAGTTATTTGAAGAAGTTTATCGGGGAAGTTGAAAATATTATTCCATTGCAAGAGTTGCGGGTTGACGGCCCGAACCGGTTGATTGAGGAGCCCGAGGCTATACTAGAAACGAAGACAAAGAAGCTTCGGAATAAGGAGATCGAGTTGGTATTGGTCAAGTGGAAGCATTCACTTGGGCCGAATTTGACTTGGGAAGTCAAAGACGAGATTCGGAAGAGGTACCCGGATTTTGTGAACTATGATGAGATTCCGAGGACGGAATCTTCTTAAGGGGTAGATAGTTGTAACGACCCGAATTTGTAAATAAATAAATTGTATAAAAATATGATAATTATGGATAAATCATATAAAATACGTGGGAATTGGTTTCGTGTCGTTTGGGCACCGTACGAGAAAGTTACGGGCGAAACCGGGTCGAGACAAGTTGGAAAAAGTGCAGCCTTGCTGACATCAAGAGTTCGCGACGCGAACTATAAGTTCCCGATCGGGAACTTGCTCCAGGGAGTTTGGCCATGTGTCGCTAAGTAGTTCGCGACTAGATAACGATCGCTAAGTATGCGTGTAGAAGGAGAGTTCGCGACGCGAACTATGGTCGCGTCGTGAACTTGTGTCTGGCAGCATTAAAGACGGGATTTGGCTCATTTATTGCCAAGTGAAACCCTAGTTTTTCTCTCTTCGAACTTGTAAACGATTTTGGGTGTCAAGCATCATTTGGAGTCGATTTCTTCATCAAATCTTGTGATTCTTCACTCCTAGTTGAAGATTTAAGGTATATCTTCAATCCTTTGTAGTTGTAGCTTTAGATCTATGGGTTTAGAAGCTTGGGGTTGAAACCCTAGTTCTTGGGTTATGGATTATGGTGATATAAATGGTGTATACACTTAATAGATGGTATATTAACAAGGAAAACAAGTGTATGATTATGATTTGTAAGAATCTTAAGGGTTGGTTAAACCTAGGGTTTGGTAATCACCATATTTGGGGAAAATGGATTGATGGGTGTTATCTAGGGGTAGATGAACACATTGGTAGTAGTAATTGATGTTGATCATATTGTGATAATTGTATTAGGCTTTTGGTGAAGTCTTGGAAAGTTGATTGGATTGAGAAGCAAGAGTTTGGGTGTCAAGAACACGGTTGGAACATCTTATTGCTAAGGTGAGTACGTGTGGACTTTACTGAGTACATAGCCTATGAAATATATTTTTATTACTTGTGCTATGGTCTATTTGCTTAATTGTGTAGACTAGTAGTTGATAGTTGGTTATACCAGTGATAGTATTGAACTAACTTGCTTGATGATAGACGTGATAGCCGAGAGCTAGATTGACATAACCATCGAGTTATGATATGGTGAGATGATGTGATGATTCGGGGGATCCCCGGTCATGAGGTATGGAATGGGGAGCATTTGGGCGGATCCCCATCGGCCCATTCCATGATAGTAGTCTTGCTAACTGGAAGTAGTCCGGCGAGTAAGGCAGGTATTGGTAGATTGGGCGATTCCCTCTTGCCTTTACCTTGAAGCTTGTTAACGCGGGGGATCCCCGGTTAATAAGTTAATGTGGTTCTAGTTGGTTGGGGATGTCCTGACAACTAGGTATGATTGCTAGGAAAGCAAGGTATTAGAGTCACAATAGGGTGACTAGACAGATGGGTGATAGCTTATGAGTTTGTTTGTTTGATTGTGATTCGGTTATTATCATTAACCTTGGGGTCTAAACCCATGTAGCTCACGAGACGTTTTTGTCTCACGTACTCCTTGTTTTGTTTTGCTATGTACTCAGGTTCGGGATCGAAGGTTTAGGTGCGCATGGATAGAGATGCGGGACCTAGAATAGAAGAACTCTAGATTGGATTTAGTCTTAGCTTGGTTATGATATATTTTGTAACACCTACTTTTATACTCTGATTTCATACCAAGGTTTTTGTAAATCCGAATTGAGGATGTTCTTCTATTTATAAAATGTTTTATTTTGGCCGAATTTTTGGTATTAAAATTTGAGGTGTTACAGCAAAGATGATTATTTGTTTAGTTACTAAGTAAATTGCAAATAATCAATTTTCAAAATGGAATAAAATTAAAAGTGATTAAAAATTCAGATAAATTAAAAATAAGGGTATTTTGGTCAATTAGGTGGAAAATTACGAAATAAATGAAAAATCAGGACCACGCGGACAAAAAACCCGAATAAAAAATGCTTAGGGACAAAATTGCAAAAATGAAATACCACAGGGACAATTTATGTAATTAAACCATTTTGATATTTGTGTTACTTACAATGAGAGCCATAAAACGGAGGTAAGCAATGCTGTTATTGCTAGCTACACCATAATCTTCATAATCTGGTTCAAGAAACTGGTGTTCAGCAGAAAAAGCCAAAAAACGAGCATCTCGTAGATCGATTTGCGGGGCCCATGCATGCCTGAAAAAAATTATGGAAATAAAAAAATTAAAAAATTAAAAAGATTAAATATTTGTTTGGTTAGCATGGATTCTAGCAACTTAACTCACCTGATATCAATAGTCATAACATCAGGATTGATTCTTGTTGGTGGAAGAACATAATCGGGTGCATAAACCTATGAAATACATTCATACATAAATTACCATTTTAACAAAAAGAAAAAAAATAGATTCACAAAATTACATAGATAAAAAAGGTCAAACCTGATTGCAAATCTCACAGGTTATATCTCCTTTTTTATTGCACCATTTCTGAATGCATTTCCTATGAGCAAACTACAAACCACATAAAAATATTAACATCAATTAGATATTATTTGGATTAAAGCTCAATTACTGCTTAAATTATTCAATTAATACAAATTATTTACAAGAAAATTAAAGAGGCAAAAGGGCCCCCATCAAGTAGGTATTGAGAAAAGCTTTCATGAATGAGTTCCATTGTACAACTATCAAGTACAAGTAAACAAGCACCATAATTCATAAAGCTTCACTATTGCTTTATCTAGAAAAGAATATCAGAAGAAAACCAGGCCCCACTTAGGCAATCCACAATTTTTTTTTCCAACTTTTGCAATCAAAATATCACATTTCAACATCATCCAAAGATCTAAACTGCAAATTTCTAAGATAGAGTGAGTGTGATTCATAACCAAATACGTGAGTTTGAAACCCCTAATTTTTTTAATTACAAAATTGACTCAAATTGTTAAGTCAACAACCTTCGGAAAACTGTGTTAATCATTTTTACGCTAATACGACTTAAATTTGCGCAAAAACTGAGTATGAAAGTGAAGAAATTAGACCTTGAGAGTGCCGTTACAGGCACAAGGAGATTCCAAATTGCGTTCATCATCTTCTTCCTGACAAATTCTACACTCAGTGTTCATCATCTTCGAACAACCTTGGCTAAATTTAGTGGTTAAATCACCTTCATCGCCATTACCACCATGATTTCCGGTACTGTTTTGAAGCAATTTGATGACTTCAGGTATAGTAATTTGGTCCGTTTTGATAGTAGTGTTGCTGTTGGAGTTGAAACAAGATGATGATGATGATGATGCTGTCATTCGTTCCACACAGAGCATAAATTGTTGAGAAAACACGCAGTCACACACGGAAAAACACACACTTGGTGTGAAGCAGGAGCACAGGGGAGAAGTGTGGAGTCTGAAAATCAGGGGAGTAGTGATGAGAGAGAGAAGAAGTGGGCAAGTGTTTTGAAAAGATGGAGGTGTGCATTGTTGGAAGTTACCAAAATGGACATGCTAACTTTGTGAATTCACCATTTTGTCCTTTACTTTGTACCTTGAGTTAACTGGAGTTCGAGAACAAAATTGTACAAAGTGGAAATATAGCAAAAAGCCAAACGTCCTTCAATTATGTCTAAATTGTACATTCGAACTATAGTTGTCGATATATAACTTCTCTAGTCATCAAAACACACATTATTTATTAACAAGCATACCTCTATTTAGATGTAAAGAGAAAGACTTCCGATAATAATACGAGTGAGAGAATATGTGTGTGCATGTTTATACAAACAAATGTAAGTAAAAACATATGAGTATTAAAATGTGTACGAACATATGTGCGTGTAGACTCTGCGTGCGAGAGTTTAATGAGTATATATAAAAAAAACATATAAATATGTGTATGTGCTCACACGTGGCCTTTGAATGATGGAAATTTGTTTGCATCCAAATGCATGTATCAATTAAAAGTATTAATCAAGAAATATATACAAACATACATGCCTACAGATCATGCAAGCCTATTATATGTATCAAGAGGCTACTAAGCAATTACAAACATAAAATCATATAAGTTATCATGTGAGTAACTACACTACAACGACAAAAAATCTATTCTCTATATATTTATCTCAATACTAATTCTTCAGTTATCCCTATTAGAAGTCACGTAATTTGCGAGGCTAATATACCTAAAAGTCCCAAATACGTCTTCTATTATAATTAATTACTTATAAATGAACTTGTCAACAACACATTCATTAGCTAGAATATATAGTTTATGAGTTCGAGTGAATTCGTCAATTCCCTTTTGCTACAACCATAATGAGTTAAATGAATAAATTCAATTAAACTTTTTGGTATTCAAAAGAGAAGAAGATGGACAATTTGGTCATTTCTAGTGTCATAGACTCATAGGTGGGTGCTAGTGATAATAGCTTTATTTGCATTCAATCTTAAAATTCAAGGAAAGAGGGGGACACCATATAACCATCATGGGAAATAATTGAGCATATCAAATTTTAGATAATGAGTTGTTTCTCGCATTATCATTATTAAATAAAACATTTACGTATTAAAGAAAGTCTATTGGGTTTGTCTTCGTCAACTCTTTGGATATGCAATGAGAGGAAAATATTAAAATGTCTGTTGTATGTACTTGCAATAACTTAATTGCTAATATTTTAATAAGACATCTAATCTTAAGTTTTAAATAACATTATCAAGAAATTACATTTAGATAAGTCAAACTATTGTCACAAAGGTTGTCTTAGGATTATTACGATATTATACTACCCGTAATAATTACTGTTATCATAATAGCAACTAGATTATTAGCATGCATGTCATATGATATCTTTACTATTAACTTATAAAATTTATATTCAAAATATTAACGTTCACTTATGACCACAAAAATACATAATATAATTTTGAACATGTCATGTAACAATGTAATTACTTTTATTGTAACTGAATATTTATAAAAATAAAAATATTAACAAAAATGAAACATGTTGATGAAAGTTAACTTGGACGGCCAAACAAGGGTGGTGGGACCCCTTGTTGGCTTTTCCTATATGTCTAAAAAATGCCTTTCGTAGATAATTTATTTAAAATAGCAAACGGACTCCAATTTTAAAAACGAAAGCATTTTCGGAAACGAAATTCAACAAAGAATCTAAAGATATAAAAATCACATTTTCAATTCAAATATATCACAAGTCGGGTATTTTAACCCCTTGGTTAAAATACCGCAAAAGACAGAAAGCTAATTAATTTCACATAATATTTAATCAGATAATCTTTTAATTCAATACCTTAAGGTCAATAAACTACTAGGCCTGGTTTTGGGATGTGACAACTCTCCCCCACTTAGGAAGATTCAGTCCCCAGAATCCCATCTCGATCAAATAAGGAGGGATAACGTTCCAGCATATCGGCATCGGTCTCCTAAGTCATATCCGCACCCAAACTGTGCTTCCATTTTACTAACACCATCGGGATTTGTTTCTTCCTTAATTTTGTTACTTTTCGATCTAACAACTCCATAGGTTCCTCAGTCAACCTCTTTCTCGTATCCACCCGCAATTCTTGCACCGGAAGAATTTGACTTGGATCTTCGATGTTACACTTCCTCAAATAGCAAATATTGAGAGTGTTGTGAATTGCCGAAAACTCCGGGGGTAACTCGAGCGTTACCGATTGAGAATTCACCACCTTGCTAATTCGGAACGGCCCAATAAATCGCGGGGCCAACTTTCCTCGTTTACCAAAACGAATGACACCCTTCCAAGGTGAAACTTTCAAATAAACCATCTCATTTTCCGAGAACGTAGCGGGTCTACGTTTCGGATCCGCATACATCTTTTGTCGGTCACGAGCGGCTTTCAACTTTTATCGGGCAATGGCAACTTTATCTGCGATCATTTGAACAATATCGGGTCCCGCATATTGTTTCTCACCCGCTTCCAACCAACACGTCGGGGTTCGACACCGACGCACATACAACATCTTGTACGGTGTCATCTTTATACTTGAGTGATACGAGTTATTATAAGCGAACTCGATCAATGGCAAATGAGAACCCCACGACCCACTGTACTCTAGGACACACGCCCGCAACATGTCTTCAAGTGTTTGTATTGTTCTCTCCGATTGCCCACGGTTTGAGGATGATACGCGGTACTCAAGTTCACCCGCGTCCCCAATTCTTGTTGCAAGCTATTCCAAAAGTTCGAAGCAAAACGAGGATCTCTATCGGACACGATAGAAATCGGAATACCGTGTCGGGATACCACTTCATCAATATACAATTTCGCCAACCTAATAAGTGAGGCGGTCTCACTAGTAGCCAAGAAATGAGCACTCTTCGTCAAACGATCGACTATAACCCAAATCATGTCATGACCCTTTTGTGTACGCGGCAATTTCGTCACGAAATCCATGGTAATCTGATCCCACTTCCACTCGGGAATCGGTGATTGCGTTAAAGTTCCATATGGCTTTTGGTGTTCGGCCTTTACTTGAGCACAAATATGACATTGACCCACATAACGAGCAATGTCGGTCTTCATCGTCGGCCACCAATAAAGTGCTTTTAGGTCGTTGTACATCTTCGTGCTACCCGGGTGAACCGATAGCCGAGAATTATGAGCCTTGGCTAAAATCAATTCCCGCAAACCCCCGAGTAACGGTACCCAAACCCGAGATTGATACGTCTTCAAACCCCGTGAGTCTTCTTCTAAATCATCCTTCCTCTTTATCAAAATCTTGGTCTTCAAATTTTCAACGTTCAAGGCTTCCATTTGTGAAATCTTCAACCGCGACACCAAATCAGATACAATTTACACCCGCATAAATTGTACCCATCCCGAATCCCCCTTTCTACTCAAGGCATCGGCCACTACATTCGCCTTCCCGGGATGATATCGTATTTCACAGTCATAATCTTTAATCAACTCTAACCATCTTCATTGCCTCATATTCAACTCCTTTTGTGTGAACACGTATTGCAAACTCTTATGATCCGTACAAATCACGCACTTAGTACCGTACAAATAATGTCTCCATAACTTTAGTGCAGAAACCACCGCCGCAAACTCCATGTCGCGAGTCGGATAATTCTTCTCGTGATTTTTCAATTGCCTAGAGGCATAAGCAATAACCCGATCTCGTTGCATCAACACGCAACCCAAACCCGCAAGTGAAACATCACAATAAACAATAATTTCTTCCGGGCCTTCGGGCAAAGCAAGGATCAGAGCTTGACATAATAGTTGTTTTAGAGTTTGAAAGGACTTCTCGTGTTCATCACCCCACCAAAACGGTACATCCTTACGGGTCAACTTCGTCATTGGACCCGCTATCTTCTAAAAATCTTTAATAAACCGGCGGTAATAACCCGCCAAACCCAAAAAGCTCTTTATTTCGGTTGGATTCTTGGGAGCAATCCAATTCATAACCGCCTCTATCTTTTCCGGGTCCACTTTCACCCCATTCGAACAAATCACGTGACCTAAAAAGTGAACTTCCCGAAGCCAAAATTCGCACTTCCAGAATTTCGCATACAATTGTTTCTGCTTCAACGTTTTTAACACTTGCCTCAAGTGTTTCCGTGTTCTTCTTCGGTCTTGGAATATATTAAAATATCGTCAATAAACACAATAACGAATTTGTCGAGATACGGCCGACAAACTCGGTTCATCAAATCCATAAATATCGCGGGAGCATTCGTCAACCCAAACGGCATAACCAAGAACTCGTTATGACCATAACGAGTTCGAAAATCCTTCTTGTGTACATCGTTCTCGTGAACCCGGACTTGGTGATAACCCGATCTCAAATCGATCTTTGAGAAATAGGAAGACCCTTGGAGCTGATCAAATAAGTCATCAATACGAGGCAAAGGATACCGATTCTTTACTGTTCTCTTATTTAACTCCCGATAATCGATGCACATACGAAGTGCACCATCTTTCTTTTTCACAAACAAAACCGGAGCTCCCCAAGGTGAGGAACTCGACCGAATAAAACCCTTATCCAATAATTCTTGGATTTGTGTCATCATTTCTCGGATTTTGGACGGTGCCAACCGATACGGTGCTCTAGCCACGGGGTTGGCTCCCAGTACCAAATCGATTTTGAATTCTACCTCCCGAACAGGGAGGTAACCCAGGCAATTCGTCGGGGTACACCTCCGGGTATTCCGAAACCACCCGGAGATCTTCAACCACTTTCTTTTCCTTTTTCACATCGATCACATATGCCAAAAACGATTCACAACCCTTGGTCAAGGAGTTACGGGCTTTCATCATGGAGATAATGGGTATGGTCGGGGTCGCACGGTCTCCCCGGGCCACAACATGTGACCCGTCGGGAAAAAGAAAAGTAATCAACTTTTGGTGACAATTTATATTGGCCCTATTGACACTTAACCAATCCATACCTAAGACCACATCAAAGCCGGATATTGGCATAACAAGTAAAAGAATTTCAAATTTCACACCATCAATGTCAATACTAGCCCCAGACACGGATCTCGTGACTGGAACCATTTCACCATCGGCCACCTCTAATTCTAGAGGCGTCGCGATCAAAGAAGTAGGCAATTTTAATTTGTCACAAAAACTCTTTGAAGAAAACGAACAATTTGCACCCGAATCAGATAATACACGAGCAGGTATGGAGTTTATTAGAAACATACCCGTGATGACATCAACGGTAGTGGTAGCATCCTCCACCGTCATTTTGAATTGTTAGGTCACAACACCCTGGTTTCTTAGATTAATTGATTAGATTAATATACTTAGGACAATTAAAGTGTATAACACAGTATTAGAGTCAATGTATAAATCCACTAAGTGTAACTTGTTGCGGAATAACAAGACCACTGATCAATTACAAAGATATGAAAGTAAGTACGTAAATTGGTAAGTGCTCCTTTGCAAGATGATCTCTATTTGTAATGATATAGAGATCTTACATAATGGGCAAAGGAGTAACCGAAGGACTAAACTAGGGAAATGACTAAGATCAAGGGATTTGATCTTAGTCCGTTACAAAACTGACCGTAACTCAGTCCTTCTACTCAGTATTGGATTTCCAATACTAAGTGCTGATACTGAGTGGCCAATAATGGCCAAACTCAGTATCACTCCTAAACTTAGCATATTAATTCTACTATTTATTCTAAGCTAGTCTAGGTTGTTTTGTTATCTTAAGATTCCAAAAGGGTAAGGCCTTTTGCCTTAACATGAATGCCCGACCCGTAGGTGGCGGATGACCTTTCCTCTTTTGACCTCCCGACGACGCCGATCCCCCGCCCGAACCCGAACTCTTCCTTGTTGGACAATTAACGACCCTATGACCCTCTTTTTGACAATTCCAACAAACGTTATTTTCCAACTTGCACTCCGACGACTCATGCCCGTGTTGCCCACACTTGATACACCTTTTAGTTTGTCCCGTACACGGACCGGCATGAGAGGACTTACACAGTAGGCACCACGGGTTCTTTTGATTGGAACCTTGAAATATTTGCTTTCGGCGGTCATTGCTCGACCTTTGATTTCCTTGAGACTTCTTGTGATTATGAGACCCCGATTGTTCATATTTCCCCTTGTCGAACGAAGTCTTCTCCCGACTCATGGCTTTTTGGGCTAAGAGGTCACTCTCGGCCGATTTGGCGAGATCGAAGGCTTGCAAGAGAGTTCCCGCAAGCCTCGTCACATTCCGGTATTCGGGTAATAATGCCCCGACAAAATGCTTGATTTGGGTAGATTCATCGGGTACCCATTGAGTCACAAACCGGAGCTTCCTATTGAATTGGAGAATAAGCTCATCCACCTTCATCCTATCGTTCATTTTCAAAATCATAAATTCGTTCCGGATTTTATCCAACTCAAACAGGCTACAATACCTAGCCTCCACTTGATCCCTAAATTATTTCCACGTGATCGCATTTATCATATCATTGCTAAAATTCACGGTCAACCCATCCCACCAATCCATAGCCGGTCCCCCCAACATCCGGGACGCATACCGGACCTTCAAGTGGTCTTCACAACCACACGCAATAAGTGCCTTTTCGGTAGCCCTAAGGCATGTTAAGGTTTCCGCCGGGTTGGTACTCCCACGATACTCATTTGGCTTACAATCGAGGAAGTTCTTGTAGGTGCACAGTTTATTCTCTACCGGGAGAGGTTGGAAGAAGAATTGTTGGTGTTGGGCATTTGCAATTGGTACGGTGTGGGTGGGATTCGGTTGTGGTATGCTTGTATTTGGCGTCACTATTTGTACGGGATTAAGTTCCAACTTTTTACCGATCATAAGAGCCTCAAATATATATTTAGTCAACAAACATTGAATATGCGACAACAACGGGCAATGGAACTCATTAAAGATTATGACTCTGAAATTCTCTATCCCCCGGGAAAAGCTAATGTAGTCGCGGATGCTTTGAGCCGAAAGGCATATCACTCGAGTGTGTGTTATTCCATGACTAACACGGTAGTGAAATTTGTTATTCTTGATGATTTAAGAAAATGGCAAACCGAAGCATTGAAACCCGAGCACCTCAAGAAGGAAAGAATGACGAATTATGTGAAGGATTTAAAAGAAGATAATCAAGGTTTGAAGGCATATAATAATCGATTACAGATTCCTCGAATTGGAGATCTAAGAATTGAAGTGTTGAAAGAAGCTCATAGTTCAAAACTGTCCATTCATCCGGGAATGAACAAGATGTATCATACTATGAGAACGGATTATTGGTGGCCGGGAATGAAGAAAGATATAGGTAAATTCGTGCAAGAATGTGTTGTATGTTCACAAGTGAAGGCGGAACATCAAAAACCATACGGTAGTTTGCAACCCCTTAGCATTCCCGTATGGAAATGGGAAGAAATTTCTATGGATTTAGTAACTAAGTTACCGAGAACCCCACGACAGCATGATTGTATATGGGTAATTGTGGACCGTTTAACCAAGAGTGCCCATTTTCTCGCCATGAGAGAAAACGCACCTATGGATACTTGGGCACAAACTTATTTAGATGAAATTATTGCTAGACATGGTGTACCGTTGGCAATTGTATCGGACAGGGATTCTGTTAGGTCACAACAACCCTGGTTTGTTTGATAATTGTTTAGATTAATAATTTACTTAAGACAATTAAGGTGATTAACACAGTAATTTAGTCAAACGTATATTATTCCACAAAGTGTGGCTTGTAGCGGAAATACAAGACCACTTGAACAATTACAAAGGGATATTAGTGAACGTGTAAATTGGTGAGTACTCCTTTGCAAGATGATCTCTATTTATAATGTTTATAGAGATCTTACATAATGGCAAAGGAGTAACCGAATGACTAAACTAAGGAAATGATTAAGATCAAGGGATGTGATCTTAGTCCGTTACAATACTGACTTGTAACTCAGTCCTTCTACTCAGTATTGGTTTTCCAATACTGAGTGCTGATACTGAGTGGCCAATACTGGCCAAACTCAGTATCACTCCTAACTTAGCTAATTTAATCTACTATTTAATCTAAGCTAGTCTAGGTTGTTTTGTTATCCTAAGATACATAAAGGGGTAAGGCTTTTTGCCTTAACAATCTCCCCCATCTAATGATAACAAAACAATTACAAATAGAAATCAAAATTTAACAAATACAGGCTGTAAAGTCTTCTTCTTAATCCTTTGTTGATTGACTCAAACTCGTAGAAGACTTGTTTCTTCACATGGATGAACTCTTCTCTCTTCTTCAGTTCATCTTGCCTGTTGTTTAGCACAGCAACTATCTTCTTTCTGAACCAAGAGTCTTCTTTCTTGGTTATCATCCATTTTAAGCCCACCAGATGGCTGATAGGAGCTGTTGGCAAATCTGCTTCAGTAATGAAGCACTCCCTATCATCTGAGTCAGTATACATATATCCAGATGTTGGATATATGGTACTCTTTTGATCCTGAAAGATAAGATTAGGAGGAACAATATATTTGGGAAAAACTCTGAAAGTGTTAAGGCACTCAGGTTTGTTATTCTTGACAGCCTCAGTCATCACACTGAGTGCCCTATAATCTGCTGCATAAATAATGCCTTTTTCATAGCATATAGCAGATACAGCCCAGATTTCATCCATCATCACTTGGGCTTCAGAAGATCTAGATGACATCTCCTTTATCGGTCTTGCAATTTTTATCCAGTCATGGAATCCCATATTTTGGACATCATGAAGAAAAATCTTCATTGGAGGACTGACTGGTCCAGTGCAGGTTGCAACAATGGATTTATCATTCAGAAAAACTTTATTTCTAAGCATACCCATCCTGTTCTCTCTATATCTGAATCTTTGAGCAATGATGTTCCAGTATTGTTGGAGAACATCATCACCTTGTCTTCTGACAGTATGAGGCCTCCAAGAAACATCTGCCTCAGTATCAGTTTCAGGATCTTCTTCCTTGATAGGGAAGAATCTTTGAGCTTCAATCTCATCCTCAGTATATTGAGCAGATCTTCTTGGTCTAGAAGTCAGTGGAGCTGGATTTGGTTCTTCGCTTGATTCTGAGGACATAACCATATTTTTCATTCTTCTGGTTATTGGTCTTCTAGGAATTCTAGAAGGTCCTTCAACTGGAGGAGAGATTGGTCTTCTTGGGGGCTCTTCATCATCTGAGAATGATGATGAAGAGCTTTCTTTATTTGCTTCATTCAGTGCAAAGTTTAGAAAATTTTCGGATGGTACTGGATGTTCTTCATCTTCATCATCAGCAATAGGCCAAACAAAAGGCCTATACACTATAATCTGCAAGTTATTTTCCTCGGTAACAGCTTGCTGTGGTTGGTCAGTTTCAGTCTCCTCCTGAGCAGATGGCTCAGATGGTTCTTCTTCAAGTTGTTCCAAAACTGACATTCCTCTTTGTCTGCTTCTTTCATACCTAAACCTAAGTGGTTCAGTATGAGGTGTTTGCTGATGTTGTTGTTGTTGTTGTTGCTGTGGAGGTTGATCTTCATTTAACTTCCTTCTTTTCTCCCCTGAGCAGATGGCTCAGGTTGATCAACCTCTTGGTCTCTTTGTCTTTTCTCCCCCTTATTGTTATCACTGGATGGGGAGGGAATGGGTTCAGTATCACCACCTATGTCCCCATGTGGATCTTCATGAGTTGGGGAGAGCATAGGTTCAGTAGCATCATCCTATGCACCCTCAGTGTGGGCAGGAGAGGGTGATCTTCGAGGCTCAGTATCAGGGCCTTCCTCATCATTATTTCCTCCAGTTGGAGATTGTGGAAGTGGTGGAGGCTGTTGTTGTTGCTGAAGAAGTGCCACTGACTGTTTTAAGGAGTCTATCTCAGTACTCATGGTATCCATCCTGGCCAGAATATTATTCTGAGTGGTCTGCATAGCCAGGATTTGATTCAGAATAGTCTGTAAAGCCCCATGTACTTCCTGAGACTGAGTGGCTTGTGCCCTTTGGCCCTGCACAGACGGTGCTAAAGAAACAAAAATAGAAAACTGGTTAGTAAGAAAGGTTTATCAAATAGAATTGTGGTGTTGTTTAACTCTATAATCATATAAACAGATATTTGAAGTCTGTATTTCATCTGGTTCATAATGAAATATTGTGAACTTGTGCATAGCATGTGTAAGAAAATTTTAGTAACGGTGAGTGTGAAAATTTAAATAGCTCAGTATAGGATAGGTCACATTTACTAAAAGGTTTTGGTTTGGGAAATCGAAGCCTGTGATGTGCTTCTTATTATTTTCAATGTATATCACTCGGTATCAGAGTGATAACAGAAATGTGGCTAAACCCATGGAAAATTTTGGCTAATGTGGCTTAAAAGGTTTTGTGATCATTTCTTGAATCAGGTGACCCAACTCAAAAATAAGTTGGACATAATTCAAGCAGCACCATTGGGTATCAGTATGACATCAACCACCATTGTCTCTTTAAATGTGGAGACAACTGTAAACTGACAATGATCATTGAGATGCTCAGTATATGAATTTTGCATAGCAGTAGTGGGCTAACTATGTTGGCCATAAGTGGATATATTTGAAAGTTCGTTTGAGACTGTGGTCAGTATTGAGTTGGTACTGGCCAATACATAGTCTCTATTTGTAAAAATTTTATATATATATAAAAGTTTAAGGCTTTTTAGAAATTCATACCTGAGACTTTGTCGGATTCTCTTCTTGCATCATTTGAGGTCGGTGCTGGATCTTCTGTATGTTGATTTGAGGCACCAGCACCTTCAGGAGCCTCTTCTCTTCTGACAACTGCACCTTCCAGTGTATGTTGCTCATACTGAATTTCGACATCAAGAGGAGCATGGGGTTCCTCAATATGTTGAGCAGTTGGTTCTGGTTCAGGACCTGGAAGGTCAGCATTGGATGCAACTAAGCTTTGTGCTTGAAGAGATGCAGTTAATGAAGGAACATTTCCGGGTTGCATCTCTTCTGATGATAAGTTTCCCATAAGAACTGGGGAAAGATTTCTTCTTCGTCTTTGAATGACCAGTGGTGTATCTTCTCAGGGCTCAGTGTCAGAAGCTGTTTCAATATGAGGAGCATCAGGATCCTGTGCAGGTGGAGAAATGTGTGTTGGTTCTTGTACCACTGCTGGTTGAGCTTCCACCATCTCAGTATCTTGATCATTATTCCCACCATTACCACTGTCATCATCAGTATCATCATTTTCTAATTCAGTATCAGAATTTTGTTCATCATTGATGTGTGCCTGGACTATAGCCCACATGGAGTGACTCAGTACAGGCTCTCCTTCTCTTGGTCTGTAAAAATAAATCTTCTCATGAAGTGGAGGAAGTTCCACCCTTGGACTATTGAACTCATCATAGACATGAGCAGGTATGCCACTTTGAAAAATGTGAGAAAGAAATCTGCAGAAAGGAACATTGAGTTCTCTGATTGGAGCCTGAATCAGAGAAGCTATTTCGTTAAAGATCAGTGTAGCATAATCAATATCTCGACCATGATACATGGCATGAACAATCTGCATCCCGAATTCATTGATTTGATCCAATGCCACTGTCTTGTGGGTCATACACCTAATAAGTGTGGAAATTAAGAGACCCCACATTGGACGAAATTCATTTCGTTTAATTATGCCCGTGGTACATATGCGTCCAATGAATGGTAACACTGAGCGAGCCTCTGTTCGGTCAACAAAGGGCTCATACTGAGCGTGCGCAGGAAGCCTCAGTGTTTCCCGAATTATTGCTGTGGACACAAAAGCTCTTCTTTGTTCTCGAATAACCCAACCGATAATCATGTCCGGAGAGTCAAGTTTAGCAGAGTACCAGAATTTGAAGGAATTGTGTGCACAGTTGGTCAACCTATGATGATACATCCATGCCTACGAAACACTTAAGGGTCACACCGGTGAGTGCATGTAATACGAACAAGTTATGCAACGATACTACGAAGAGGAATGATTCATAATAGTCATTATGAATCAGTTAAGTATTAAGTTAAGTTTAACTTATTACTAGATTAGTTTTACTAACTAATTAATACAAGTAGTTGTACATTTACTAGTTAAGTAAATATACAATGTGTTAATTATAAATTATCCATGATATGATTTAAAGCTATTAAATCATATAGTAATTGGATAATATTATTGTATAAATTATATAAAGGTTATTATATAATTAACTATTAAAAGTATAAATACAAGTGTATAATTTCGTGTATATGGGTACCGAAATTATAGTGTGTTAATACTAGATATTTGATAGTTAAGTGCAATGATAATAAACTAGTTAAAACTATAAGGGATGGAAGTGTAAAAAGGAAGTTTAATTAAGAAGTTAATCTTAATTAAACTAGAAGGGTTTTAAGTGTAACATCTTCTATTATAAATAGAAGGCTTATGCTAAACCCTAGATGTTACTTCAACACACCCTAATCACGAAATCCCTTGCCTCCTTCCTCCCCACGATCGGCCGAACACAACCCCAAGAACACAAGTCTTGTGTTCTTCGTGTTCTTCGTTCGTTCTCCGTGTTCTTCGAGTTTCGAAGATCAAGATCGAAGCAAGTGATCAACTAGAAGATCGTTCGTCGTGTTCATCATCAGTGGACTTATCTTAAGCATTAACCTAAGGTATGTTTCATGGAACACATCTTCTTCTTATCCTCTTGTTCGAAGTCGAACCAAGAACCCTAGGGTTCTTGGTAGTAGTCGACGAACACACACAAGTATGTGTGTGTGTTCGAGTTCTTCGTACAAGGTTTCTTTCTTGTTAACCTAATCTAGTTTTCCAACATCCCAATCCTTTAGGATTTAAGGATTAGGTTTAATCCCAGTTCCGCATTTAGGGATTAAATCAGCTAGTTAGTTTAAACCGGTCAAGAACAAGTTCATGTTCTTGGTCAGCAAGGTTCGAACTCGTGTACTAGGTGGTCGACCCAAGTGGTTGATCAGTCGCATGGTGCGTAGTAAATCCCAACAGAATTCACACAGCATTTCCGGATAGATTGCATGAGGAGAAAGAATCAGTGCTTGAGTAATCGGACAATGCTTCAGATATGTAATCATGTGAGTGAATTCAGGGCACGCCCAAGCCTGAGGTATGTTAAAGTTTGCGGTGATGTTGTTCCTCGCAAATTTGGGCACTTCGTCGTTTCGAAACTGAGTTGTCGGTGCAGCCTCCGGTGTGACGAATCTGTAATTAGCCATCTGCGATTTTGATTTAAGAAATTTGCTTGCAAAGAGATAGTGAAATTGTTAATCGTAGAGAGAATCGAAAGAGAAAGTAAGAAATAACTGTGAAAAAATTTTAAAGAAAGAGAAAACGGTTAGTTATACTTAATTTAGTGATAATTACGGTATTGGGAAGTAAAACTGGCTGATTTGACAGCCTTATCCTGTGTCAACGGTAACTTTCTTATTAAGAAAGGTTACGGTTGGGGAGTATAAGGATTAAAAGTCAGTTTTATCACTCCAGGACTCCAATACCGAGTTAAAAAAAATTAAATTTTTTAAAAAAATTTAAAAATTATAAAAACATTTAATTTAAACTATAAATTAATAAAAATTAAAATTTATAAAATTTGATAAATCAGACGAGTGATACTAAGTTGGTCAGTATTGAAAGTAATACTGATCAGTCAGTATCAGAAAATTTTAAGAAAAATTAAGGATTCAGCATACCCAATTGTCCTAGTAAGTACATAAACATTTCCTCAGAGAGAGGTTTAGTAAACACATCGGCCAATTGATCATCTGTAGGAATGAAATCTACCTCAACCTTTCCCTTTTCCACATTATCTCGAATAAAGTGGTGTCTGATGTCAATGTGCTTTGTTCTGGAGTGATGGACTGGGTTTTCAGTGATAGCAATAGCACTCTTGTTATGACAATGGATTGGTGTTTTCTAGAAACTGAATCCATAGTCCATTAGTTGGTACTGCATCCACAAGAGTTGAGCACAACAACTTCCTGCAGCAACATATTCTGCTTCTGCAGTAGAAGTTGCTACTGAGTTTTGTTTCTTGGATGACCAACCAACTAGTCTACCACCAAGGAATTGACATCCTCCACTTGTACTCTTCCTGTCCAACCTACATCCTGCAAAATCTGCGTCTGTATATCCTTCAAGATCAAAGTTTGAATCTTTGGGATACCAAAGACCCATGTTAGGAGTACCTAAAAGATATCTAAAAATGTGCTTAACAACTTTCATATGCGATTCTTTAGGATCAGCCTGATACCGAGCACACAAACAAGTTGCAAACATGATATCAGACCTGCTAGCTGTTAAGTAAAGTAAAGAACCAATCATACCTCGGTATGTGGATTGACATACTGGCTTACCAGTTTCATCTTTACTTATTTTATCCTGAGTACCCATAGGAGTGTGCATGGAAGATAAATTTTCAAATTTATATTTCTTAAGCATATCATGCACATACTTACTTTGATTTATGAAAGTGCCATCAGGCTTTTGTTCAACTTGTAAACCAAGAAAGTAAGTAAGTTCTCCCATCATACTCATCTGATACTGAGATGACATAATCTTAGCAAACCAGTTACACATTGACTTGTCATTGGAGCCAAAGATAATATCATCTACATATATCTGAATGAGTAAAATGTCAGAACCTTTCCTTTTTGAAAATAATGTTTTGTCAATTTTACCTCTTATAAACTTATTTTCAATTAAGTACTCAGAAATGGTATCATACCAGGCTCTGCGAGCTTGTTTGAGCCCATATAGAGCTTTATCAAGCTTAAAAACATAATTAGGAAATTTAGGATCAACAAAACCTGGTGGTTGTTTAACATAAACTTCCTCCTGTAGTTTTACATTAAGAAAAGCACTCTTGACATCCATTTGATAAACTTTGAAATTCTTGAAAGCTGCATATGCAAGATACAGCCTAATAGCTTCAATTCTTGCAACTGGTGCAAAAGTTTCATCATAGTCAATGCCTTCTTGTTGCCTCTAACCCTGAGCAACCAGTCTTGCTTTATTTCTGATGACAACACCATCCTTGTACATCTTGTTTCTGAACACCCACTTAGTACCAATAATAGTTTTGCCAGCAGGAGGTGGTACTAAGTTCCAAACTTTATTTCTTTCAAACTCTGTCAGTTCTTCTTGCATAGCTTCTACCCAGTCTTCATCTAATAAAGCTTCATCAGCTTTCTTTGGTTCCATGGTAGATAAGAAGCTTGAGAAGAAACAAAAGTTTGCAGTTGCTTGGGGTTCAAATTCTAACCTTCTTCTTGTTTGGACACCTTGTTCAATTGGACCAATAATATTAGAATAAGGATGATCTCTGTGTTCCCTTAGATTGTTTCATAAGGGAGCATTTGAAACAAGGTCAACAATATCTTGTTGTGTTGATGTATTGTCTGCCTGATACTGAGTGGAATTCTGGTCAGTATCATACAATACTGGTTGCTGTTCTTCTGAAGTTTGCAAATTTGATGTGGATTCTTGAGCAGTACTGGAAGATTCACCTTCCTCATAGGTGGAATTGTTCAAGTCAAGAATTGGAAACTCAGTATTTGGGTTCTCAGTTATGGGAACCTCAGAATTTGATACATTAGAGTTAGTATGAGTTATTTCTTGATCAGTATCACTCATACCATGATCAACATAGTATGGGTGAGACTTGGGCTGTTCATCAATTGAGTTTTCTAGATTACATAGAATTTCTATGCCAGTGATGTCTTCTGTTGCTGAGGTAGAATGCTCATTCTGGTTTTCATCAAATGTAACATGAATAGATTCTACAATCATCTTAGTTGAGATGACATACACTCTGAAGGCTTTAGAGTGTGGAGAGTAGCCCATGAACACACCTTCATTTGCTTTGGGAGCAAATTTGTTGAGATTTTGTTTAGTACTGAGTACAAAACATTTACTCCCAAAGATGTGGAAGTATTCCACATTAGGAACCTTGCCATTATATAACTCATAAGGAGTCTTTTGATATCTTTGGACTATAGTAGCTCTGTTCTGAGTAAAATTTGCACACTTGACAGCTTCTGCCCAGAAGCTCAGTGCCAGTCCAGCATGGCATAACAAAGTCCTTGCAGCTTCAATCAAGGTTCTATTCTTTCGTTCTACAACACCATTTTGTTGTGGTGTGTAGGCTGCAGAGAAATTTTGAATGATTCCTTTTTCTTCACAGAAATCAGCCAATACTGAGTTCTTAAACTCAGTACCATGGTCACTTCTTAATTGTTTGACCTTGTTGCCTTTTTGAAGTTCTTCTCTTTTAATGAAGGCAATGATTTCTGTTGTTGCGTCGGCTTTAGTCTTGAGAAAGATGACCCAAGTGTATCTTGAGAATTCATCAACCAGGACTAAAGTATAGATCTTTTTGGCCAAAGATGGTGTGCTGATGGGGCCAAAAAGATCCATATGTATCATTGTAAGAGATTCATTGATGGAATGATTAACCTTTGATTTGAATGAACTCTTCTTCTGCTTGCCCATTTCACATGCTGAGCATAATTTATCTTTTGAATAAGTAATAGTGGGCAGGCCTCTCACCAGTTTCTTAATACTGAGCTCATTTATATTTCTGAAATTTATGTGAGAAAGCTTCTTGTGCCATAACCAATGTAATTCTGGTTTGACTTTAGACAGCAGGCAAACTCGAATAGTGGGGTCTATTTCAGACAGATTGACCACATAAACATCATTTTCTCTTCTAGCAACGAGTACAGGTTGCCCTTTATCATTGTAGATGATTCCTGCAATATTTCTGAAACGAGGTTCATTATCATCATCACACATCTGGCTGATACTGAGCAGATTGTGTTTAAGACCCTCTACATAGGCAACTCTTTTAAAAGTTATGTTGCCTGCCTTGATTACTCCATACCCTCTTGTTTTCCCTATAGAATCATCTCCAAACTTGACAGAAGGACCCTTCTCTGGAGTATAGTTGAGGAGGTACTCCATACTGCCAGTCATGTGTCTTGAACAGCCACTATCTAAGTACCATTTTCTGTCACCCTTGTACAACTGAGTGGAATTCCAATCAGTATGGACACTCATCCTCTCAGCTTCTTTGATATCTCTTTCAAAGGAGCTCTTCAAATCTTCTTCAGTAAAAGCCATGAAGGCTTTGTTCTCAATCTCTTCCTCATCATCACTTATCTCCTCATCCATCCAAGCCTCTGAGTAAAGTGCTTGATGAGGTGCTCCATTCCATGCTGCATTCTTCCCCTTGCTCCAGTTCTTTAGCTTGACATACTTGTCTCTATACCTTTTAGCTCGGTATGCAATCTTGTCATTCTGATCAGTTTCAGTTGACTTGGTATGACATTTAGCAGCAATGTGCCCAGGCTTTCCACACCTATAGCAAAGACCTGATTATTGGAAGAGCTAACACCAAGCCTCTTCTTTTTCAACTGATCCAGCTTCATAGACATAAGAGCCATTTGTGTTTCAAGCTCTTCTGCCTCAGCATCAGCAAGATCAACTTCTGGTTCTTCAGGCTCAGTTACAGTATATGCCTGTTGCACAACTAGAGCCATGCCAGTGGAAGACTTGTCAGTTTTCTTCCAGTTGATCAGTCTTGCAGCATTATTCTCCTCATGATTTAACATTAAACCATACAAAGTTTGAAGAGTGTATGACTCAATGTTGTTGGCAGCATTGACATAATTTGTCATGTCAAGGAACTGTTGAGGAAGACTATCCAAGAACTTTTGAACAAGCTCTCCTTCCTCCTTCACAATGCCTACACTGATTAAAGCATGGACAACAGTATTGAACCTGTTATAGAGAGTAGTGATGTCTTCATTTGAACTAGAGAAGAAGTTTTCATACTTCCTTCTCATGTTGCTTTTCCTCTGCAACTTCACCTTTGGTGTGCCTTCATAAGTGATTGATAGACTATCCCACATAGCCTTTGCTGTTGGCAATTTCATAATTGCATTAAGTATTTCTTTGGTAACAGCATTACCAATCACCCCCTTTGCTCTTGAGTCTAGACTGAATAACTGACGGTCAGTATCAGTCCAGGTGTGTTTCAGTTTAGGAACTGTTCTTGTGCTCTCAGGAGCATCATCAGTAGCAGCAACGGGTTCCACAGTTTGTGGAATGATAGGACCATCATTTAGCACAGTGAGCATCTCATGATGAATGGATTCAAGATACCACTGAGCTTTAAGCTTCCATTGATGAAAGTCCTTTCGATCAAAGATGGGCACTCCCTTACCAGACATAACAGGTGCAATGATTGTTGACATTTTGGATTTTTGAGTGTTTGAAGGATAAGTATATGGAATGGCTGCCAGGGTAATAGATCGACTAAATAATAGTTAATTTAGCCTGCTCTGATACCAGTTGTTAGGTCACAACAACCCTGGTTTGTTTGATAATTGTTTAGATTAATAATTTACTTAAGACAATTAAGGTGATTAACACAGTAATTTAGTCAAACGTATATTATTCCACAAAGTGTGGCTTGTAGCGGAAATACAAGACCACTTGAACAATTACAAAGGGATATTAGTGAACGTGTAAATTGGTGAGTACTCCTTTGCAAGATGATCTCTATTTATATTGTTTATAGAGATCTTACATAATGGCAAAGGAGTAACCGGATGACTAAACTAAGGAAATGACTAAGATCAAGGGATGTGATCTTAGTCCGTTACAATACTGACTTGTAACTCAGTCCTTCTACTCAGTATTGGTTTTCCAATACTGAGTGCTGATACTGAGTGGCCAATACTGGCCAAACTCAGTATCACTCCTAACTTAGCTAATTTAATCTATTATTTAATCTAAGCTAGTCTAGGTTGTTTTGTTATCCTAAGATACATAAAGGGGTAAGGCTTTTTGCCTTAACAGATTCCCAATTTACTTCCAATTTATGGAGAAGTATGCAAAAAGAGTTAGGATCGAAAGCAGCCCTTAGTACTGCTTATCATCCACAGACTGACGGTCAAATCGAGAGAACGATTCAGACTTTAGAAGACATGCTTAGATCTTTCATATTAGAATTTGGTGGAAGTTGGGATAAGTATTTATCATTGGCCGAATTTTATTACAACAATAGTTATCACCCTTTAATCAATATGGTACCATACGAAGCATTGTACGGAAGAAAGTGTAGAACACCCTTGTGTTGGAGAGAGACCGGAGAGAAACTTTTGGTAGGACCCGAATTGATTCAAGATACTAATGATAAGATTCAAATAGTTCGGGAAATAATGAAGACGGCCCAAGAGCGTCAAAAATTGTATGCGGATAAAAGAAGAAAACCGATAGAGTTTGCGGTAAATGACTACGTGATGTTGAAGGTATCACCTTGGAAAGGGATTATGAGGTTTGGAAAGAAAGGGAAATTAAGTCCATGATTTATTGGACCGTTTAGAATTTTAGAACGGGTCGGGAAACAAGCCTATCGACTTGAGCTACCGGAAGAGCTAGCGGGTATCCATAACGTGTTTCATGTTTGTTATTTAAGAAAGAGCCTTGGAGAACATGAGGAAACGGTACCATTGACCGAAGTCAAAGTCAACGAGATATTGAGATATGTAGAAGAATCGGAAGAAATCATTGATCATAAGTCGGTCAAACTCAAGAATAGAGAAATATCATTGGTATTAGTTAAATGGAAGCATCATAGAGGGCCAAATTGCAGTGGGGAAAGAAGAGAAGAGATGATCAACAAATATCCATTCTTGTTCGGATCAACCTAATTTCGGGACGAAATTCTCAAAAGGAAGAGGTAATTGTAACATACGTATTCTATTTTGAGTATTTTTAATTGTTAAATTATATAACAATTGGTAAATGATAAGGTATTAGGTTTGATAGTTAGAGATATTGTTAGAAATATGTATTTTTCGGTATTTGAATAAGTGGTATATGTTAAAAGGGAAGAAAAGTTGAAAATTGCAGCATCTAAGAAGTTCGCAGCGCGAACCTATAGTTCGTGGCTCGAAAAATGCACCAAAATAATCAGAAACTTCATTTAGCGACCGCGAATTTGGTCACGAACGTGAAAAATAGGGATAATTTGTGGCGCGAACTAGCAGTTCGAGGCGCGAACTTTAAATAGGGGAAATTCGCGGTACGAAGTAGCAGTTCACGCCGCGAATTCTTGCGGCCAGACTGTTAAGGCAAAAAGCCTTACCCCTTTGGGATCTTAAGATAACAAAACAACCTAGACTAGCTTAGAACAATTTGTAGAATAAATATGCTAAGTTTAGGAGTGATACTGAGTTTGGCCAGTATTGGCCACTCAGTATCAGTACTCAGTATTGGAAATCCAATACTGAGTAGAAGGACTGAGTTACATTTTGTTATGTAACTGACTAAGATCAAATCCCTTGATCTTAGTCATTTTCCTAGTTTAGTCCTTCAACTACTCATTTGCCCATTATGTAAGATCTCTATATCATTATAAATAGAGATCATCTTGCAAAGGAGAACTCACCAATTCACATACTTACTTCCATACATTTGTAATTGATCAGTGGTCTTGTTATTCCGCAACAAGCCACACTTAGTGGATTTATACATTGACTATATTCTTGTGTTATCACTTTAATATTTCATTAAGTATAATAATCTATTAATTAACATATAAAACCAGGGTGTTGTGACCTAACAAATGGTATCAGAGCAGGCTAAGTAAATCATTATTTAGTCAATCTATTACCCTCGCAGTCATTCCCTACATCTATCCCTCCCAAACTAAAAAATCCAAAATGTCTACTATAGTTGCACCAGTCATGTCTGGAAAGGGAGTGCCTATATTTGATGGCAAAGATTTCCATCAATGGAAGCTAAAAGCTCAATGGTATCTCGAATCTATTCATCATGAGATGCTCACTGTGCTAAATGATGGTCCCATCATTCCACAAGTTGTGGAACCCGTTGAAGCTACTGATGATGCTCCTGAGAGCACAAGAACAGTTCCTAAACTGAAGCATACATGGACTGATACTGACCGTCAGTTGTACAGTTTAGACTCCAGAGCAAAGGGGGTGATTGGTAATGATGTTACCAAAGAAATACTGAATGCAATTATGAAATTGCCAACATCAAAGGCTATGTGGGATAGCCTGTCAGTCACCTATGAAGGCACACCTAAGGTGAAGTTGCAAAGAAAAAGCAACATGAGGAGAAAGTATGAAAACTTCTTCTCAAGTCCTAATGAAGACATCACCACCCTCTATAACAGGTTTAATACTGTTATCCATGATCTTATCAGTGTAGGCATTGTGAAGGAAGATGGAGAGCTTGTCCAAAAATTTCTGGACAGTCTTCCTCAACAATTTCTAGATATGACAAACTCTGTCAATGTTGTTAATAACATTGATCATACACTCTTCAAACTTTGTATGGTCTAATGTTGAATTATGAGGAGAACAATGTTGCAAGACTGATCAACTGGAAGAAAACTGACAAGACTTCCATTGGCATGGCTCTAGTTGTGCAACCGGCCTATACTGTTACTGAGCCTGAAGAGCCAGTGGTTGATCTTGCTGATGCTGAGGCAGAGGAGCTTGAAACCCAAATGGCTCTTATGTCTATGAAGCTGGATCAGTTGAAGAAGAAGAGGCTTGGTGTTAGCTCTTCCAATACTGACCCAAGATCAGGTCTTTGCTATAGGTGTGGAAAGCCTGGACACATTGCTGCTAACTGTCATACTAAGTCAACTGAAACTGATCAGAATGACAAGATTGCATACCGAGCTAAACGGTATAGAGACAAGTATGTCAAGTTGAAGAACTGGAGCAAGGGCAAGGGTGCAGCAGGGAATGGAGCACCTTATCAGTCACTTTACTCTGAAGCTTGGATGGATGAAGAGCTTAGTGATGATGAGGAAGAAGTTGAAAACAAAGCCTTTATGGCTTTTACTGAAGATGATTTGAAGAGCTCCTTTGAAAAGGACATCAAAGAAGCTGAGAGGATGAGTGTTCATTCTGATTGGGATTCCACTCAGTTGTACAAGGTGAGTTCCTTTCAAACTTATTCAGTGAATAAAAAAGAAAAGATTTTTGAGTACATGATTGTTGATCTTAAAACTTTGGTACAGAAAGAAAAAGCTTTAAAATTAACTATTCTTGAACTTGAAAGGGTAAATAATGAACATTTAGATAAATTTGCAAAATTTAAAGATTTAGAATTAAATTTTTTAAACCTACAAGACATTAACCAAAGATTAGCTGATAAAGCTCATTTACACAAATTAGAAAAAGAAAAATTTGAAAACCAGTGTAAATCTTGGGGAAATGCATCCATCAAATTAAATAAATATCTAAATCAACAATTTCCAGAAAATGTGAGGGATGCACTTGGTGTTGATCCTTAGTTAAAAAATAGAAATAATTTTGCTGATTTATTTGAAGAATTTTCTGATATGAACCCTATTCAGTTTGTAAAAGCAAAAACTTTTTGTGAAGTTGGATGTCAAACTGAGTCAGATGATGATGATAAAATTATTTTTGATAAACCAATTGGTCCTTCCATCTGTTCAAAGTGTTATACTGAACTACAAGAGCTCAGTATTGAATTTTCTGAAAAAGAAATTTCTGATATAGACCTCGAAGTTGTGAAGTATGATACATCTGTTGTTCCTCCATTTGAATTATTATTTAATACAACTACTTTTGAGATATATAATGAAAATAAAATTCCTTCTACTCCTAGTGTTTTATCTAATACTGAAGTTGCAGGAATAGAAAAGTCAAATACTCAAGAATCTAAAGAACCTGTTAAAGTTGTCATTTTAAAACATGATAATCAAAAATCAACTTCAACAGGATCTTCTAGTGGCAAAAACAAGAAGTCTAATAATAAAAATACTTCTTTGTCAAATAGAAAGAAGAAACCAGATCCATCTCCTTCTAAACCAGTCAAAAACAATATTAAAAAACAAATAAAAAATGACAAAAATAACATTTTAAAATCTATTGGTGATCAGATCAAAGTTTTAAGTCAAAAGTTTGCAAAACTTACTCATACTGATCAACCAAAAGCAAAACAATTTTCAAAAATACCTTATGAAAATATGTTCAGAAATAGACCTAGAAAATGTTGTAGATGTCATCATACTGGGCATAAAGGAGATGAATGCTGGACTGATCTCTCAAGTCCTAGGTACTCAGTACCAAAGAAAATGAGAGAAACTAAGTCAGTATCACCAAAGAAAACCTCCAAGGTTTACCCTGAAGTGATAATGACCTCTCCAACTAAAGAGATCAAGTCTAAACCTGTTTTTCCTACCAAAGGTCCCATTCAAAAATGGGTTCCTAAAAAGAACAAATCATAATTTTGTGTCTTGTGCAGGATGACATAAAATGGTACTTAGATAGTGGCTGCTCAAGACACATGGCTGGCAGTATGGAGTATCTTCTAAACTATACACCAGAGAAGGGTCCTTCTGTCAAGTTTGGAGATGATTCAGTTGGAAAAACAAGAGGGTATGGAGTAATCAAGGCTGGCAACATTACTTTTAAAGAGTTGCCTATGTAGAGGGTCTTAAACACAATCTGCTCAGTATCAGCCAGATGTGTGATGATGACAATGAAGCTCGCTTCAGGAAGTCTGCAGGAATCATCTAAAATGATAAAGGGCAACATGTACTCATTGCTAGAAGAGAAAAAGATGTCTATGTGGTCAACCTGTCTGAACTAGATCCTACTATTCGAGTTTGCCTGCTTTCTAAAGTCAAGCCAGAACTGAACTGGATGTGGCACAAGAAGCTTTCTCACATCAACTTCAGAAACATTAATGAGCGAGTATGAAGAAGTTGGTGAGAGGGTTGCCCACTATTACATATTCTAAAGATAAGTTATGCTTAGCATGTGAAATGGGCAAGCAGAAGAAGAGTTCATTCAAATCCAAAGTCAACCATTCTATTAATGAACCTCTTACCCATGATACATATGGATCTCTTTGGCCCCATCAGTACACCATCACTGGCCAAAACGATCTATACATTAGTCTTGGTTGATGAATACTCAAGATATACTTGGGTCATCTTTCTCAAGAGCAAATCAGATGCAACCACAGAAATCATTGCTTTTATCAAAAGAGAAGAACTTCAGAAAGGCAACAAGGTCAAGCAACTAAGAAGTGACCATGGTACTGAGTTTAAGAACTCAGTATTAGCAGATTTCTGTGAAGAAAAAGGAATCGTGCAAAACTGCTCTGCAGCCTACACACCACAACAAAATGGTGTTGTAAAAAGAAAGAATAGAACACTAATTGAAGCTGCAAAAACTTTGTTATGTCATGCTGGACTGGCACTGAGCTTCTGGGCAGAAGCTGCAAACTGTGCAAATTTTACTCAGAATAGAGCTACAATAGTCTAGAGACATCAAAAGACTCCTTATGAGTTATACAATGACAGGGTTCCTAATGTGGAATACTTCCACATCTTTGGGAGTAAATGTTTTGTTCTCAGTACTAAACAAAATCTCAACAAATTTGCTCCCAAAGCAAATGAAGGTGTGTTCATGGGCTACTCTCCACACTCTAAAGCCTTCAGAGTGTATGTCATCTCAACTAAGATGATTGTAGAATCCATTCATGTCACTTTTGATGAAGATCAGGATGTTCATTCTACTTCAACAAAGGAAGACATTAGTGGCATAGACATTCTATGCAATCCAGAAAGCTCCATTGCTGAACAGCCCAAGTCTCACCCATACTATGTTGATCATGGTATGAGTGATACTGATCAAGTCAGAACTCAACATAAATCAAATGCAACAAATACTGAGGTTCCCATATCTGAGAATCCCAATACTGAGTTCCCAATAATTGATCTGAACAAATCCACCTATGAAGAAGGTGAATCTTCCAATACTTCTCAAGAATCCACCTCCGATCTGCAAACTGAAGAAGAACAGCAACCTGAACTGTCTAATACTGACCATAATTCAGCTCAGTATCAGGCAGACAACACATCAGTACAACAAGATATTGTTGACCTTGCTTCAAATGCTCCCTTAGGAAACAATCTAAGGGAACACAGAGACCATCCACATTCCAATATTATTGGTCCGATTGAACAAGGTGTTAAAACAAGAAGAAAGTTAGACTTTGAACCTCAAGCTACTGCAAACTTTTGTTTCTACTCAAGTTTCTTGTCTACCATGGAACCAAAGAAAGCTGATGATGCTTTATTAGATGGAGACTGGGTAGAAGCTATTCAAGAAGAGCTTACAGAGTTTGAGAGAAACAAAGTTTGGAACTTAGTACCACCTCCTGCTGGCAAAACTATTATTAGTACTAAGTGGGTGTTCAGAAACAAGATGGAAAAGGATGGTGTTGTCATTAGAAACAAAGCAACACTGGTTGCTCAGGGTTACATGCAAGAAAAGGTATTGACTATGATGAAACTTTTACACCAGTTGCAAGAATTGAAGCTATTATGTAACACCTCAAATTTTAATGCAAAACATTTGCCCAAAATAAATCATTTTTCATAAATAGAAGAACTATTCCAAAAATATGGATTTACAAAAACCTTTGGTATGAAAATCAGAGTATAAAGTTTGGTGTTACAAAATAGATCAAAACCAAAGCTAAGCATAAATCCAATCTAAAGTTCTTCTACTCTAGGCCCCGCATCTCTATCCATGCGTACATAAGCCTTCGATCCTGAACCTGAGTACATAGCAAAACAACAAGGAGTACGTGAGACAAAAACGTCTCGTGAGCTACATGGGTTTAGACCCAATAATAATAATGATCATAAGGCATACAAACAAATATACAAGTAACTCGTCAATCTATCTAGTCACCCTATTGTGACTCTATAGTCCTTGCTTCCCTAGCAATCATATCTAGTTATCGGGTCGTCCCCAACTAACTTGAACCACATTAACTTATTAACCGGGGATCCCCCGCATTAATAAGCTTCAAGGTAAAGGCAAGAGGGAATCGCCCAATCTACCGATACCTGCCTTACTCGCCGGACTACTTCCAGTTAGCAAGACTACTATCAGAGAAATGGGCCGATGGGGATCCGCCCAAATGCTCCCCATTCCATATCCTCATGACCGGGGATCCCCCGCGTCATCACAACGTCTCATCCTTACCATAACTCAATGGTTATGTCAAACAAAGCCCTTGGCTATCACGTTCATCATCAACAAGTTAGTCCAATATTATCAATAATATCTATCACTAACTCGACATACTATAAGTCTACACAAATAAGCAAATAGACCGTAACACAAGTAAGAAAAGTAATTCGAAGGCTATGTACTCGATAAAGTCCACACGTACTCACCTTAGCAACGAAATGCTCCAACCGTATTCTTTCCGCCGGTTCCCCTTGTTCCAACAATTCGGTCAAACTCCAAGACTTCACTGAAAGCCTAATACAACAATCATACAATGTTCAACATCACATAATACTAATAATGTATCCATTTATCACTAGATACCATCAACTAACACTTTCCCCCAATTATGGTGATTTACCAAACCCTAGGTTTAACCAACCCTTAAGATTCTTACAAATCGAAATCATACACTTGTTTCTTTTGTTAATATACCATCTATTAAGTGTATACACATTTTATTCACCATAAACCATAACCCCCAATAACTAGGGTTTCAAACACATCCTTCAAAATACATAGATCTAAAGCTACAAGGATGAAGGAGTGAAGATATACCTTTAATCTTCACTTAGGAGTGAAATCTATCAAGCTTTGATGGAGAAATCAACCAAGATCAGCACTTGCACTCAAAAATCGCCAATGGAAGAAACTAGGGTTTACTATTGCATTAAATGAGCTAAAACCCGAATTTATTGCAGATGACAAGAGCTCACGGCGTGAACTTTGCGCTTCGTGACCACTTCCCGATCGCTACCTGAACGTGAACTTCGATCGCCAGATACAACAATCCCTGGAGGGAGTTCACGATCGTGAACTAAAGTTCACGCCGTGAACTTCCCTTGTACAGCAGGGCTGCACTTTTCGGTCTAGGTCTCGACCCGATTTTGTCCATAACTTTCTCATACGGTCTCCAAACGACACGAAACCAATTCCTACGTTCTTTAAACGATTTATCCTTATTTATCATATTTTTGTACAATTTATTTATTTACAAATTTCGGGTCGTTACAACTATCTACCCCTTAAGAAGATTCCGTCCTCGGAATCTCATCATAGTTCACGAAATCCGGGTACCTCTTCCGAATCTCGTCTTTGACTTCCCAAGTCAAATTTGGCCCAAGTTAATGCTTCCACTTGACCAACACCAACTCGATCTCTTTGTTTCGAAGCTTTTTCGTTTTCGTTTCTAATATAGCCTCGGGCTCTTCAATCAACCGGTTCGGGGCATCAACCCGCAACTCTTGCAATGGGATAATATTTTCAACTTCCCCGATAAACTTTTTCAAATAACTTACGTGAAAGGTGTCATGCACACCTTGAAGCTCGGGTGGAAGTTCCAACTTAAACGCTTGAAGCCCGACCCGTTTCAATATCTTAAACGGTCCAACATATCTTGGACTTAATTTCCCTTTCTTACCAAACCGCATCACACCTTTCCAAGGTGATACTTTCAACATTACCATATCACCGACATCCAAGTCGTACGGTCTCTTTTTCAAACCCGAATAACTTCGTTGTCTATCTTGGGCAATTTTTATGTTGGCTTGTATAATACCAATTTTCTCATTCGTTACCCTCACGATCTCGGGACCCGTGAGCTTTGTCTCTCCCGCCTCTAGCCAACACGATGGAGTTCTACACTTTCTCCCATACAAACACCTCATAAGGCGGCATCTTAATAGTCGAGTGATAACTATTATTATACGAGAACTCGACTAACGGTAAATGTCCATCCCATTTACCACCGAAATCTAACACACACGATCTCAACATATCTTCAAACGTTTGAATCGTTCTTTCACTTTGACCGTCGGTTTGCGGATGATAAGCCGTGCTCAACCGCAGCTTTGTACCCAACTCTTCTTGTAAAGATCGCCAAAATCTCGAGGTAAACCTCGCGTCTCTATCGGATACAATCGATAACGGAACCCCGTGGAGTCGAACCACCTCATCAACATACAACTTAGCCAACTTCTCAAGTGGCAACGTTTCCCGAATGGCTAAAAATAACGCACTCTTGGTCAACCGGTCAACTATGACCCAAATGGCATCGTGACCTTTACTCGTCTTCGGTAACCCTACTATGAAATCCATAGTTATATCTTCCCATTTCCCGGCCGGTACTAACAATGATTGAGCTACCCCATACGGTACTTGATGCTCGGCTTTAACTTGTGCACACGTGGCACACTTCGAGATGTACTTGGCCACTCTCGCCTTCATTCCGGGCCACCAATAAACCCGTTTCATATCTTGGTACATCTTTGTACTTCCCGGGTGAATCAAATATTTCGATTTGTGCACATCATTCAACAACTCTTTTCGGATACCACCGAACTTAGGAACCCAAATACGACCGCCTACGGTCTTCAACCCTTGTGCATTTTTGAGAAAATGTTGGTTCTTACCTAACCGTTCTTGCCTTACCTCGTCTTTTCCCATAACCTCTCGTTGGGCATTCTTGATTCTTTCGATAATACTTGAGACGACTTCTATACGTGTTAAAATTCCTCGGTTCGGGTTCTCACAAACCTTTCGGCTCAAGGCATCGGCCACCACATTCGCCTTCCCCGCATGATACACAATCTCACAATCATAGTCGGCGATCAACTCGATCCACCTTCTCTATCGCATATTAAGATCCTTTTGAGTGAACACGTATTGTAAACTTTTATGATCCGTGTACAACGTACACCGAGTACCATACAAATAATGCCTCCACAAATTCAAGGCAAATATAATCGCCGCCAACTCCAAGTCGTGTGTCGTGTACCTCGATTCCGCATTTTTCAATTGTCGCGAGGCATACGCGATCACCTTTCCTCTTTGCATCAACACACAACCGAGTCATTGATTCGAAGCATCCTTATAAACCACAAAATCTACCATACCATCCGGTAACGTAAGGATCGGCGCGTTACACAACTTTTCCTTCAACAATTTAAACGCCTCCTCTTGCTTCTTCTCCCACACAAACTTCTCACTTTTTCTCGTTAACTTTGTTAGTGGAATCGCGATTCTCGAGAAGTCTTGTATAAATCTTCGGTAATAACCGGCTAATCCAAGGAAACTTCTAACCTCGGCAGGAGTCCTCGGTGGCTCCCAATTTGACACCGCCTCAATCTTTGAAGGATCAACCTTAATACTATCACACGTCACACGTGACCTAAGAATTCTACTTCCCGCAACCAAAATTCACACTTCGAGAATTTGGCATACAACTTCTCCCGTTTTAACACATCTAACACAAGCCTCAAATGATTTTCGTGTTCTACCTCGGTTTTCGACTAAATCAAAATGTCGTCAATGAACACGATCAAAAACTTATCAAGAAACGGTTTACAAACCCGATTCATTAAATCCATAAAAATTGCCGGCGCGTTTGTAAGACCAAACGGCATCACTAGGAATTCATAATGACCATAACGAGTACGAAAAGCCATCTTCTCGGTGTCGCCTTCTTTCACCCGAACTTGGTGATAACCCGACCTCAAATCAATCTTCGAGAAATAACTAGCACCTTGCAATTGGTCGAATAAGTCGTCAATTCTCGGCAACGGGTAACGGTTCTTAATAGTCACCTTATTCAACTCTCGGTAGTCGATACACATTCTCATCGAACCGTCTTTCTTCTTAACAAATAACACCGGTGCACCCCACGGTGACGAACTCGGACGAATAAAACCCTTATCTAACAAGTCTTGCAATTGAGTCATCAATTATCGCATCTCGGTGGGAGCTAAACGATATGGAGCACGAGCAATCAGCGTCGCCCCCGGAACTAAATCAATCTTAAACTCGACTTGTCTCTCCGGGGGTAAACCGGGCAAGTCATCGGAAAATACCTCGGGGAAATCTCGGATGATCTTGACATTTTCCATCGATTTCTTTTCTTTTCGGCCATCTAACACATATGCAATAAACGATGCACAACCTTTCGATATACTTTTTCTCGCCTTAATGGCGATAATCACATTAGGCATGTGATGTCGTTTTTCCCCATACACATACACCTTCTCATTCTTGGGTGTCTTGATCGACACAATTTTCTTATCGCATAAAATTTTGGTTTGGTGCATACCCAACCAATCCATACAGATAACCACATCAAACTCCTTGATTCCCATGGGCAACAAATCAACCTTAAACTTTCTACCATCTATTTGTATTTCACAATTTCTATAAATACTTTCAACCATAGAAGTTTTCCCATCGGCTACCTCTATCTCATAAACCTCATCTAACATCTCGGATGGCACATTCAACTTACAACCAAACTCGTAAGATACAAACGAATAATTGGAACCCGAATCAAACAAAATATGAGTTGGCAAGGAGTTAATGAATAAAGTACCCGACACCACATCGTGTGCCTCCTTCGCCTCTTCCCGCGTGAGTTGGAAGGATCGCCCCTTCACCTTAGCCGGCTCCACCTTCTTTTGAGCCGTGGACACCATCGACTCGGTTCCCTTCTTCGGGCACACATTGCTATAGTGCCCCTTCTCGTGGCACGAGTAACATTCAACCTCGGCCAAAGATTTAGACTTGCATTCTCGGGCCATATGCCCCGGCTTCCCACAATTAAAGCAAGTCTTTGACTTTCCTCGGCACACGCCGGTATGATTTTTCCCGCACTTCTTGCACGAGCCAACACTCCCTTGTTTAGAGAAGCTCGATGTGAACTTCCCTTTCTAGAACGAACTAGAGCCGCTCTCGGCCTTCCTTTTCTCGCCCACATGGGCCCTCTCAGCAACACGTGCCTCATTCACTTCCTCAACACCCCGGGCGGCACTAATGGCCTCATCAAGTGAGGCCGCCCTTTTAACCTCCAATTGGTAGTCCCACGGTAACCCACAAAGCGTACCGGACCACCCTCATTCTCTCCTCCGAGTACGTTTTTTCAACAAACGGGAGCAATCCCGTGAACTCCCTCGAGTACTCTTCAACCGACATATCACCCTTCTTAAGGGTCACAAACTTCTCATGCATCTTTTCTAAATCCCTCTCGGGACAAAACTTCTTTCTCAACCTCGCGGTAAACTCATCCGTTCTCTCATCCGTTCTCTCATCCGATTTCCCCTCCCCGGTGCCACTACCCCCGGTTCTCTCATCCGATTTAGCCTCGGATTCACGGTCTCCACCCGACCTCTCTCGGTCCCCAATAATATGGTGCACTTCATCGGCCACCGTTCCCTTGATTTGATCAAGAAAAGTTTAGAGATCCGCCATGGTTACCGGAGTTCTATTAGCTCCGACTTCCGATTCATCATCCCGATGCATCGACGGTTGACTTCCTTGTTCAACCACCACCTCAACATGAGGTATCTCTTCCTCCCGGCCCTCCGGGGCTTTACCACTTCTACGCGTGGTCACCATTTCTTTCAATCAAGACTATACGAAAGACATTAAACATTTAGTACCTTGTGTACACCCATTAGTTGCATAAGAATCAATATCCATAATCATAACAATTTCCATCGGTCCCATAGGTTCAACCCTAAACTTAACATAAAGTCTCAAGGTCAACCTATGATCTTAAGGAATCTTACATTCCTAATGCTACAGTCTAAGACTAGGATGGTCATTCAACCTAATTCACTTAAACAGTAGCTCTGATACCAAGTTGTAACACCTCAAATTTTAATGCAAAACATTTGCCCAAAATAAATCATTTTTCATAAATAGAAGAACTATTCCAAAAATATGGATTTACAAAAACCTTTGGTATGAAAATCAGAGTATAAAGTTTGGTGTTACAAAATAGATCAAAACCAAAGCTAAGCATAAATCCAATCTAAAGTTCTTCTACTCTAGGCCCCGCATCTCTATCCATGCGTACCTAAGCCTTCGATCCTGAACCTGAGTACATAGCAAAACAACAAGGAGTACGTGAGACAAAAACGTCTCGTGAGCTACATGGGTTTAGACCTAATAATAATAATGATCATAAGGCATACAAACAAATATACAAGTAACTCGTCCATCTATCTAGTCACCCTATTGTGACTCTATAGTCCTTGCTTCCCTAGCAATCATATCTAGTTATCGGGTCGTCCCCAACTAACTAGAACCAGATTAACTTATTAACCGGGGATCCCCCGCATTAATAAGCTTCAAGGTAAAGACAAGAGGGAATCGCCCAATCTACCGATACCTGCCTTACTCGCCGGACTACTTCCAGTTAGCAAGACTACTATCATGGAATGGGCCGATGGGGATCCGCCCAAATGCTCCCCATTCCATATCCTCATGACCGGGGATCCCCCGCGTCATCATAACGTCTCATCCTTACCATAACTCAATGGTTATGTCAAACAAAGCCCTTGGCTATCACGTTCATCATCAACAAGTTAGTCCAATATTATCAATAATATCTATCACTAACTCGACATACTATAAGTCTACACAAATTAGCAAATAGACCGTAATACAAGTAAGAAAAGTAATTCAAAGGCTATGTACTCGATAAAGTCCACACGTACTCACCTTAGCAATGAAATGCTCCAACCGTATTCTTTCCGCCGGTTCCCCTTGTTCCAACAATTCGGTCAAACTCCAAGACTTCACCGAAAGCCTAATACAACAATCATACAATGTTCAACATCACATACTACTAATAATGTATCCATTTTTCACTAGATACCATCAACTAACACTTTCCGCCAATTATGGTGATTTACCAAACCCTAGGTTTAACCAACCCTTAAGATTCTTACAAATCGAAATCATACACTTGTTTCCTTTGTTAATATACCATCTATTAAGTGTATACACCATTTATTCACCATAAACCATAACCCCCAATAACTAGGGTTTCAAACCCATCCATCAAAATACATAGATCTAAAGCTACAAGGATCAAGGAGTGAAGATATACCTTTAATCTTCACTTAGGAGTGAAATCTATCAAGCTTCGATGGAGAAATCAACCAAGATCAGCACTTGCACTCAAAAATCGCCAATGGAAGAAACTAGGGTTTACTATTGCATTAAATGAGCTAAAACCCGAATTCATTGCAGATGACAGGAGTTCACAGCGTGAACTAAGTTCACGACGTGAACTTTGCGCTTCGTGACCACTTCCCGATCGCTTCCTGAACGTGAACTTCGATCGCCAGATACAACAATCCCTGGAGGGAGTTCACGATCGTGAACTAAAGTTCACGCCGTGAACTTCCCTTGTACAGCAGGGCTGCACTTTTCGGTCTAGGTCTCGACCCGGTTTCGTCCATAACTTTCTCATACGGTCTCCAAACGACACGGAACCAATTCCTACGTTCTTTAAACGATTTATCCTTATTTATCATATTTTTGTACAATTTATTTATTTACAAATTTCGGGTCGTTACATATTAGGTTGTATCTTGCATATGCAGCTTTCAAGAACTTCAAAGTTTATCAGATGGATGTCAAGAGTGCCTTTCTAAATGGAAAACTACAAGAGGAAGTTTATGTTAAACAACCTCCAGGTTTTGTTGATCCTAAATTTCCTAACTATGTTTTTAAGCTTGATAAAGCTCTATATCGGCTCAAACAAGCTCCCAGAGCCTGGTATGATACCCTGTCTGAGTACTTAATTGAAAATAAATTTATAAGAGGTAAAATTGACAAAACATTATTTTCAAAAAGGAAAGGTATCTTACTTATTCAGATATATGTAGATGATATTATCTTTGGCTCCACTGACAAGTCAATGTGTGACTGGTTTGCTAAGATATTGTCATCTCAGTATCAGATGAGTATGATGGGAGAACTTACTTACTTTCTTGGTTTACAAGTTGATCAAAATCCTGATGGCACTTTTATAAATCAAAGTAAGTATGTGTATGACATGCTTAAGAAATACAAATTTGAAAATTTATCTTCCATGCACACTCCTATGGGTACTCAGGATAAAATAAGTAAAGATGAGACTGGTAAACCAGTATGTCAATCCACATACCGAGGTATGATTGGTTCTTTACTTTACTTAACAGCTAGCAGGCCTGATATCATGTTTGCAACATGCTTGTGTGCTCGGTATCAGGATGATCCTAAAGAATCACATATGAAAGATGTTAAGCGCATTTTTAGATATCTTTCAGGTACTCTTAACATGGGACTTTGGTATCCCAAATACTCAAACTTTGACCTTGAAGGGTATACATATGCAGATTTTGCAGGTTGCAGGTTGGATAGAAAAAGCACAAGTGGAGGATGTCAATTCTTTGGTAGAAGATTAGTTGGTTGGTCATCCAAGAAGCAAAACTCAGTTGCAACTTCCACAGCAGAAGCAGAATATGTTGCTGTAGGAAGTTGTTGTGCTCAACTCTTATGGATGCAATATCAACTCCTGGACTATGGGTTCAATTTTCAGAAGACACCCATTCATTGTGATAACAAGAGTGCTATTGCTATCACTGAGAACCCAGTCCATCACTCAAGAACAAAGCACATTGATATCAGACACCACTTTATTCGAGATAATGTGGAAAAGGGTAAGGTTGAGGTAGATTTTGTCCCAACAGATGACCAATTGGCCGATGTATTTACTAAACCTCTCTCTGAGGAAAGGTTTATGTATTTACTAGGGCAATTAGGTATGTTGAATCCTTAATTTCCTTAAAATTTTCTGGTACTGACTTCTCAGTATTGGTGCTAATACTGACCAGCTCAGTATCACTCGTTTGATTTATCAAAATTAAGTAATTTTTATTTTTCATTAATTTACAGATTAAATTAAATGTTTTTATAATTTTTAATATTTTTTTTAAATTAATTTTTTTTACTCGGTATTGGAGTCCTGGAGTGGTAAAACTGATTCTAATCCTGAAACTCCCCAACGGTAACCTTTCTTAATAAGAAAGGTACCGTTGGAACAGGATAAGGCTGTCATTTCAGCCGTTTTTACTTCCCAATACCAAAATTATCTTCAAATAAAGTATAAATAACCGTTTTTTCTTTAACTTTTAAACTTTCTAACAGCTATTTTACTCTTTCTTCTTCGATTACTCTCTGCGATTAACAATTTTACACTTTCTTTGCAAGCAATTTTCAATCTTAATCACAGATGGCCAATTATCGATTCGTTGCACCGGCGGTTGGACCGGTGACTCCATTCCGGAAAGATGAACTCCCTAAGTTCGCGAGGAACAATATTCCTGCAAATTTCGATATTCCTCCGGCTTGGGCGTGCCCTGAATTTACTCACATAGTTACATATTTGAAGCGCTGTCCAATCAATCGAGCACTGACTTTATCTCCTCGAGCAATATATCCGGAGATGCTATGTGAATTCTAGTACTCTGCAACACTTGACTCTCCGGACATGATTACCGGTTGGGTTGTCCGAGATCAAAGAAGGGCTTTCGTTTCAACTGCTATAATTCGGGAAACACTGAGACTTCCCGCCCACGCTCAGTATGAGCCCTTTGTTGATCGAACAGAGGCTCGCTCGGTATTTTCTTTCATTGGACGCAGAGGAACCACGGGCATAATAAAAAGAAATGAATTTGGTCCAATGTGGGGTATTCTAATTTCAACACTCATTCGGTGCATGACCCACAAGACTGGAGCTTTGGACTAGATAAATGAATTTGGAATGCAGATAGTACATGTCATGTACTATGGTCGAGACATTGACTATGCCAGACTGATATTCAATGAACTAGCTTCTCTGGTTAGGGCTCAAATCAGAGAATTCAATGTTCCTTTCTGCAGATTTCTATCTCTCATCTTCCAAAATGCAATGCCTGCACATGTCTATGATGAATTCAATAGTCCAAGAGCAGATCTTCCTCCCCTAAATGAAAAGATATATTTTTTACATACCAAGGGAAGGAGAGCCTCTACTAAGTCCCTCTATGTGGGCCATTGTGCAGGCATACATAAGTGATGAAGAAAATGATGATGATTCTGATTTTGGATCAGAAAATGATAATGATGATGATAATGATGATGATAGTGGTGATGGAGGTAATGATGATCAAGATGTTGAGATGGTGGATGCTCAACCATATCAAGAACAAGAACAACCACATATACCTCAACTTGAACAGGATCCTGATGCTCCTCATACTGCATCAGATTCTGATACTGAGTCAACAGAAGTGCAACCCCCTATCATAAGAAGAAGAAGAAGAAACTTATCTCTAGTGATAATGGGTACTTTATCATCTGAAGAGGTGCATCATACTCAGATTCTATCACTAACTGCATCTCTTCAAGAACAAAACATCGTTGCTGCCACTGCTGACCTTCCGGGTCCAGAACCCGAACCCGAACACATTGCTCAACAAATTGAGGAACCTCATGTTCCTCTTGATGTGTAGATCCAGTATGAGCAACATACAATGGAAGGTGCTCATGCAAGCAGGGAAATAGCTCCTGAAGGTGCTGGTGCCTCAAATCAACATACAAATGATCCAGCACCGACCTCTGCAGATGCTCGTAGGGAGTGAAGGGTTTCATAACACTGATCGACCACTTGGGTCAACCTCCTAGTACACTTGGTTCGACCATACTGACCAAGAACATGAACTTGTTCTTGACCGGTTAAAACCAACTAGCTGATTTAATCCCTAAAAGCGGAAGTGGGATTAAACGTTATCCTTAAACCCTAAAGGATTGGGATGTTGGAAATCTAGATTAGATTAACAAGAAAGAAACCTTGTACGAAAAACTCGAACACACACACATACTTGTGTGTGTTCGTCGAACACTCACCAAGAACCCTAGGGTTCTTGGTGTTCTCGTTCGATCGAACAAGAGGAGAGGAAGAAAGTGTGTTCCATGAAACATACCTTAGGTTAATGCTTAAGTCAGATCCACTGATGATGAACACGACGAGCGATCTTCTAATTGATCACTTGCAACGATCTTGATCTTCGAAACTCGAAGAACACGAAGAACGAACGAAGAACACGAAGAACACAAACTTGTGTTCTTCCCTTGTTGGTGTTCGGCCGAATGGGGGGAATAAAGGGGGAGGGATTTCGTGTAAAGAGGCAAGCAATCAACATCTAGGGTTTAGTCATAAGCCTCCATTTATAATAGAAGATCTTACACTTAAAACCCTTCTAGTTTAATTAAAATTAATTTCTTAATTAAACTTCCTTTTTACACTTCCATCCCTTATAGTTTTAACTTTTAACTAGTTTATTATTGTTGCACTTAACTATTAAATGTCTAGTATTAATACACTAATAATTCGGTACCCATATACACGAATTATATACTTGTATTTATACTTTTAACAATTAATTATATAATAACCTTTATATAATTTATACAACAATATTATCCAATTACTATATGATTTAATAGCTTTAAATCATATCATGGATAACCTTTAATTAATACATTGTATATTTACTCAACTAGTAAATGTACAACTAATTGTATTACTTAGTTAAACTAATCTAGTAATAAGTTTAACTTAACTTAGTACTTTAACTGATTCATAATGACTATTATGAATCATTCCTTTTTGTAGTATCATTGCATAACTTGCTCGTATTACATGCACTCACCGGTGTGACCCTTAAGTGTTTCATAGGCATGGATGTATCATCATAGGTTGACTAACTGTGCACATAATTCCTTCAGACTCCCACTTGTGCAAGTTCGTAACCTTTTTCTTAATGATACGAGCTACAGTGGCCTTCTAGATGGGCATGTAGGTAACCAACCCCATAAAAACAGCTTATGTAACCCAGGTACAGTTTATGAAAAACTCTTTAATAGCGTCTCCTAGTAAAGAACACTCTGTCTCTACTTCTTGGGCAACTATGTTAGGCTTATCCTTTGCAGCACGATATTTGTGATAACGAATACGATCATGGTAGAAATTATCAACTCCTGTATTCGAGATTATTTCATGACTTCTTGATTCAAACTGTTGTGATAAACGACAAAGAACAAATCAGTTCGTTTGGGCATGTACATGCACTTTCCAGTTATCTCATCATGTCAAAGGACCCATAAATATCTCTCCTAAAGAGGAGGTGCAATTACCATCTTGTTATATTTCGACTTAAAATACAACTTCCTTTGTACCCAGCATCGCCTCGTATGACAAACATTTTTCAGAATTGTCTAAGACGAACCAAAGCACATTAGTCATTGCATCCTAAACCAAATACCTCAGGCTTAAGGACAATCCTGGTGAACAATACTTTTGAACTTTTCAACCACGAAGTATTGTCACGGTGGTCAATCCAATATTCGTTGAGCTCCAACAGAATATCACCGATATTTGGTTTACACAAAACTTGTGTAGCTATCTGTGAAGAACTTCGAATCTACCACCAAATACCGCGATGAAGTTAATGTCCCATCGAGGCTCCCACCAAGACGAGTAGTCATGGATTTATATCTTTTTGAATAAAAAGACTTTTATTCATGGATATTATAAAACATACAAAGTCTGAATAAAAATGATTCTAACTCGAGTATTATTCCTCACTGGACATAGATACCGAATTATTACTGGATCATTACTTATTCCTTTTATTTGCGTTGATTACTTAATGACTTTTACAACCTTAATTGTAACTTTATCACTAAACCAATCATTTCTATTAAACTAAAGACATAAGACAAGTATTTGAAAAATACTATTTCTTTTGCCTTTGCTAGATTTTGTTCTTGCAACAATCTAGAACATATTCTAGTCTTGCCTTTTATGCAATTCGGTAAACATAGGAGGATTGGAAATTAACTCCTTAGTTTCTAGAATTCATAAAATTCTCCTTGTAACTAAAGCCTCTTTTAGTTACTTGATTTGTAGATATATCATTACTAGTTAAAGAAATTTCCTTAAATGATTATGTTATTCACTAGAGTGTGAACAACCTATTAGATATGCAATAATTAATCACAAGACTTGTGATCACGCTATTAGGTGTGCAATAGTCTAATTAACGATAATTTATTATTTCTCTTAACTCTTTGGCTAACGACTTGGTAAAACCTTGTTGTTAATGTCTTACTAACTCACTAAATTCATTAATATCTTTAATGAATTATGAGGTTTGGAAAGAAAGGGAAATTAAGTCCATGATTTATTGGACCGTTTAGAATTTTAGAACGGGTCAGGAAACAAGCCTATCGACTTGAGCTACTGGAAGAGCTAGCGGGTATCCATAACGTGTTTCATGTTTGTTATTTAAGAAAGAGCCTTGGAGAACATGAGGAAACGGTACCATTGACCGAAGTCAAAGTCAACGAGATATTGATATATGTAGAAGAACCGGAAGAAATCATTGACCATAAGTCGGTCAAACTCAAGAATAGAGAAATCACATTGGTATTAGTTAAATGGAAGCATCATAGAGGGCCAAATTGCACTTGGGAAAGAAGAGAAGAGATGATCAACAAATATCCATTCTTGTACGGATCAACCAAATTTCGGGACGAAATTCTCAAAAGGAAGATGTAATTGTAACATACGTGTTCTATTTTGAGTATTTTTAATTGTTGAATTATATAACAATTGGTAAATGATAAGGTATTAGGTTTGATAGTTAGAGATATTGTTAGAAATATGTGTTTTTCGGTATTTGAATAAGTGGTATATGTTAAAAGGGAGGAAAATTGAAAATTGCAGCATCTAAGAAGTTCGCAGCGTGAACCTATAGTTCGTGGCGCGGAAAATGCACCAAAACAATCAGAAACTTCATTTAGCGACCGCGAATTTGGTCACGAACGCGAAAAATAGGGATAATTCGTGGCGCGAACTAGCAGTTTGCGGCGCGAACTTTAAATAGGGGAAATTCGCGGTACGAAGTAGCAGTTCGCGGCGCGAATCTTGCGGCCAGACCATCAAAATCGGGTTTTGACCCAAATTTTCTCATTATTCACCCAAAATTCACACCTTTCGAACTCCGGTGATTTTTGGCGATTTCCCACGATTCAAGGCAGATTTCTACCCAAATCAAAGAGATTTCATCATATAATCATCATATTAAGGTAAAGCAACACCCTTTAGCTTCATGCATTTGTAGAAATTGGTTTAACCTATGATTAGACTTGGAACCCTAGAAAATAGTTTGAATTTTGATGATAAATTGTTGAATAGCAGCTGTAGTAGGTACTTTAAACATGGAAAATAACTTAAATCAAGTGGTGTGTCCATCACTTTAATTATTGGAATTTAGGGTTTATGTAACCACCAAATTTGGGAATTTGGTGGATATGGATTATAGTAAGGAAGATTTTAGCTAGTAATGATAATTATCCTTTTGTGATATCATTAGGGTTGGTTTTTGGGCAAAAGTGAAGTAAGATTGAAAAAGTGTGGATTTTCCTTGCTCGGGGAAAATTGGATTGCTTCGCATTGATTAATCCCAGGTGAGTTCTCTTTATGTAATTTGAATGCTAGTACTTATACTTATTTATACGCTATGTGAGAAATTGTTTCATATATATTAATATGTTGACTTAATACTTGAAATAATCTTGGTAATTTCCTATAATCTCGCACCATTGATTGAATTCCGGAAAGTTTCCCTTGATATTGTTGGTTGTGTTTCCTTGTTTCTTTGAGTGACATTTCATTTCATGAGGACCCATGACGGCTTGAGTATTACTTCGTGTAATATGCCGGGCGGTGGTGTCGGGGGTACCCGGTGGAGGAGTTGGGGTATGGACCGAGGTGGTGAAGTTTGCGGTCATGGGTTCATTTAGGGGCGTCATGATCAACTTCATCAGTATTATCTCTCGATGGCCTAAGGAGGGATAATATCATTTGCTATAACTTGGACGAGTTCTTCATGACCCTTTGGTGTTCACGGATTGTTGTTCACGGGTTGTTGACGGGTATTGTTGACCGTATGAGATTGATTGGGACTTTATTGATTTTATCCTTGCTTGTATTGATAGTTTTATAAATATGTATATTATTAGTATTACTTTACATATTTTGAACTCACTAAGCTCTTGTAGCTTAATCTTTTAGTTGTTTAACATTTTCAGGGAAATATAAGGGTAAACAAGTAGGATCTTGAAGTGGTACTAGAAGTTTAGAAGACCCACTACTTTTGGTATAGATATTTAATATAGTTTGGTAATAGATAAGTAATCTTTTGTAAAACTTGTAAATGGTTAGTTGGTTTGTATCCTTGGAAGTTTAGATGTTTGGGTCTTAATGTAATAAGTAGGTAAATTTTTGGTTATTAGACCACTGGTTGTAGCATGTTGATGTAAATCTTTTGGTAAAATTTGGTAGTTGCTCTTTTTGGTCGTTTTTGGAATATGGTCCCTACATGTAGCCATCGCCAAACCGAAGCTCTGATGCCAAGTTGTAACACCGCATTTTTAAACCATTTTTTTTTAAAGTAGACATCTATTTTAGCATTAATCAAGAGGTTACGGAAGCATTTAGTCTAACCCTACATTACTTTAAGTTTACGAACCGTGGTCCCATATCAATACAATTTAAGAAGTTAGTCAAAAGACGGTATTACAAAACACGGCTCATTTCACAAAATACATTTTTAAAGCATGGTCAAACTTCCCGTCCAAGCCCGACCCGTTCAAGCCTTTCAACCTGAAATGTGTCAATAAGGGAGGGATTAGCACAAAAGCTAAGTGATGGAATTGCTACTACTAACTATGCTTAACACTAAGCACACAAGCAATTAACATCTCCGTTGTGGGTTACCACTATTGAGAGGATCGGTGGCCTTGCAGAGCCCTAAACCATGGTCGGCCAAAACCACGGTAACCGATAGCGCTGTATCCAACACCCCGGGTAAACCCCCTTAACCATGCAACGTATACATGTAAGGTTCGAATACCCTGTTAGTCGATACATTATGCTCAGCCGTTATCCATCCGACACTGACCTCGTCCCGAATGTGCATATAGTCATGTATTGTAACACCCGTATTTTTATAACATCGATTAAATCATTAAAAATATATTTTTCCCAATTTAGTGACATATTGTGCAAATTACAGTTTAACAAAAAACTTTAAAACCTTTATCAGAGTTTACAAAAATACGGTGTCACCAAGTATATCAAAACCATAGGCAAACGGGAACTACCTATGAGCTCTCATGCTAAACATCTCTAGGCCACTTCTAGTGCAACCTTCTAACACTTCAAACTTGTACCTGAGTACATAGCCACAAAACAAACGTAGTACGTGAGACAAAATAGTCTCGTGAGATACATGGGTTTTAGACCCCAATAACAATAGTCATTTCATAAATATATAAACATACACACACACACACACACACACACATATATATATATATATATATATATATATATATATATATATATATATATATATATATATATATATATATATATATACACACACTTCATCAATACCGTCTAGTCACCCTATTGTGACCCTATAAATTTCTGATTTCCAAGCAAATCATATCTAACTATCGGATTGCCCCCGAACTAGCTAGAAGCACAAACATATCTAACTATCGGGTTGCCCCCGAACTAGCTAGAAGCACAACGTATCTAGTTATCGAGTTGCCCCCAAGAAGCTCAAGATACCGGCAAGAGGAAATCGCCCAATCTACCGATACCTGACTTACTCGCCGGAATACGTCCAGTTAGCAAGACTACTAACGTGGATGAGTCGATGGGAATCCACCCAACTGCCCCTCAATCCACACCTCATGACCGGGAGTCGCCCGTGACATCACATCATCTCAATATTTCCATAACTCAACAGTTATGTCAATCTAGCTCTCGGCTATCACATCAATCATCAAACAAGTTAGTTACCTAATAATAACTATATATAACTAGTTCTACATAGTGTGAACGTACCTGTATGGTCCCATGGATCCGATCATAAGCAAACCACGTTTACTTCTACATCTATGAACCCTAGGAGGTCCACATCTACTCATTTCATAAGATACGTTTCTTATTTAATCGATATCATAGTACTTTATCTCTTCTTGACTATAATACATAATTATTACTAGTCTCATCATATTCATTTTCATATATGTTCATTCTTTACTTTTATTAGTAAATCTTACCAATAGGTACTCCTTACTATAATATCGTTCCCAATTGCTTTTCTAATACATACTTATTAATAAAGACTCAGTATACATTCTTTTAATCAATTACTTCATTATTATGGTTCATTAATAAAGACTCCATAATTACTTTAATTTACCATACTTACCTTCAAATTCATCGATCATACTAGACATATTCTAGTATCACATTCTACATACTTTCATACATTTTCAGTCACTATCTTTATCAAAATATTTATTAATAAAGACCCATAAAGTATCATATGTATTTTCAACACTATTTGGTATGTAACCAGTTTAAAAGTCTCATGTACTCACCTTAGAAATGCTTTCCAGTCCGTGCTTATCAACACGAATCCATGCTTCCCGCCTTTGGAATAACTCCAACATATAGGTCTTTGCAACCTATCAACATAATTATCACATTTCTAGTTATCATCCATAACTAGACATCATTTATCATCAACATAATCAACCCCAACCGCCAAGTTCATAAACTTGGCGGAGATCCATAACCCTAGTTCATGGCTACTATCCCTATATCATAAATCTGATACAATACATGGTTCACACACTTCTTATGTGTGTTTTACACTCACCATCAACATATTTAGCCAAGACTTTTGACAAGTTACCATTATCACCACTTTCCCCCAAATCAAGTTCATAAACTAGTTAGGAGATGAAATTTACCTTAGATCTTAGCTTAGATGCATACATCCTCAAAGATGGTTAAGATCTTAGCTCAAGAACACTAAAATTACCCCCCAAAGAGCTCTCAAATCGGCTTCCCTTCAACAATAGTGGAAATGGGTGAAAACCCTAGCTTTCCCGACTTTTAATGCTGGTGTCGCAACAGTTCACGTTCGTGAATGGGAGTTCGCGCCGCGAACTTTCCGTGTCGCGAATACTTCCCGATCGTGAACTAGCCGTGAACTCTGATCTCTGAAACTCTGAAATCTATGTCCCAAGTTCACGAATGGGTTCGCGTCGCGAACTCTACAGGGCAGCAAGGCTGAAACTTTCGTTCTTTGTCTCGACCCGGTTTCGTTCATGACTTCCTCATACTGTGTCCAAACGACACGAAATCAATTTCTACGTGTTTGATATGATTTATCCCTAATTATCATATTTTTATATAATTTATTTATTTACAAATTTCGGGTCGTTACATGTATGGTGTTCCTCTAACACTAGGCATACATATCAAGTAGGCTAGCTACGAAAGACACTATGGAAATACGTCACAAAAGTTCCCAGACGCAAACTATAGTTCTCGTTCGTGAACCCGAGTTCGCGTCGGGAACTTGCCCGTGAACTCTTTCCGATCCAACCCCAATTTCGTTGTTTGATGTTTCCGATTGTGAGGGGAAGTTCGCGACGCGAACTCCCAGGTCAGCCATAATCCTGCATTTTTCTAGTATGCACAATACCACATGGAAATAGACGAAACCCGATTTGTAGGTTGTATCCACTCATTTTTCAACCTTCGATCCTTAACTCAGTGAGCTAGTATCACTGAGTATCATTCCCGGTTCCTGTCAACAAATGTACCGAGTTAGTGATCGATCCACCAAATTGTCAAAACCGTCATTTTAACAAATCACAATCTCAATGTCACACAATGCACATTCAAATGACATTAACCATCATTTCAAGAACAATCAACAATTCATTTAACCGTTTATGTCCATCAATCATTTCATTACAACTAATTGACCCAGACGGGCCAAAAACCCGAATATGGCTATACACTTCCAAGACTCCATCAACTAGCACATATTCCATAGATTAGAAATTACTAATCATCTAACAATTCATCAAGTTCACAATCACCACAATTCCAAGTATCATACCTCCAAAATCACTAGTTCACCATTTTGACCCAAAACACCCAAACACTATATAGATTACTTCACAAATCTAACAATACTAGCTTTTTAACATCCATAACTTAACAAACATGTTTTATTAACCTACCAAACAAGTTCAACCATTCAAACATCAAGAAATCCAAGGTTTGTCAAAACCCACCTTCAACATCCACCATTAATGGAGGTTGAAGGTGATTTTCACCAAACTTTGTCTTCTTACCACCAACAACTATACATTCCATGTAAAAGCTTGCATAAACACATCCTACAACATCCATAACAAGATTTAACCACAAAACACTAGAAATCATAAACCCTAGTTCATAGCAAAGCTCAAGAACAAGTACAAGTAAAGGAGAAGGTGTAGCTTACTTCTAGGGTTCTTCTACACAAACTTTAGTATGAAATTCGGGTCTTAGCACCAAGAATCAACAAAATCAAGCTCAAGAACAAGTATGGAGGTTTTAGAGAGAAAAGCAATGGAATAGTGAGAATAAGGTTTTCAAAAGAGAAGAGTGAAGAGGGAGTTACCCTCCTCTCTCTCTTGGCCGGCCAAACAAGGGTGGTGGGACCCCTTGTTGGCTTTTTCCTTTATTTAACAGTGTATGTCTGAAAAGTCCCTTTCGTAGATAATTTATTTAAAATAGCAAACGGACTCCAATTTTAAAAACGAAAGCATTTACGGAAACGAAATTCAACAAAGAATCAAAAGATATAAAAATCACATTTTCAATTCAAATATATCACAAGTCGGGTATTTTAACCCCTTGGTTAAAATACCGCAAAAGATAGAAAGCTAATTAATTTCACATAACATTTAATCAGATAATCTTTTAATTCAATACCTTAAGGTCAATAAACTACTAGGCCGGGTTTTGGGATGTTACAAAAACCCACGTATCTCAAGAGACTATTTTGTCTCACGTACTACTTTGTTTTTGGCTATGTACTCAGGTTCGAGATTGAAGGATTAGAATGTGGTGATAGAGGTGGCCTAGAGATGTTTAGCTCGAGAGCTTATAGGTAGATCACGTTATCCTATGGTTATGATATTATTTTTGTAACACCGTGTTTTATAACTCTGATAATCTTTTCTAAGGTTTTTGTTAAACCGTATTTTGGGATATTGAACTTTATAATATTTTTATTTAAAAATATGTTTTAAAAGATGTTTTTAAAAATTGAGGTGTTACATTTTACATTTAGATAAATCATAAATATATTTCATTTAAACATGTATAATATATTATATATTTTATGAAAAATATAACGTGTAACCGCCGGTTCCAGGTTATCCACCGGTTCCACGTTCCTTAATATTGAGAATCGGAACCGGAACCTCTTAGGGCGGTTCCATGATTTTAGGAACCGGAACCTCTTAGCAGGTTCAGGGTCCCGAACCTCTGGTTCCGAGACGGTTCCAGTTCCGATTTCTGGTTACCCTCTTTTTCTGCTCACCCCTAACCGCATCTTCCTGTCACCACCACCATTGTCGACCACTGGTTTTACGTTTTGCAAAAAGCATGGATAATCATGTTAATTAATTGTTTGTAATCACGGTTTTCAAATTTTAACTTTGGTTAGGGTGTTTATTTAATATAAAAAGTGTCCAAAATAGTAGGACCCTTTTCTATAAACTATTACTCTATTTTTTTTATTTTTTAATTTTTATTTTTTATTTTTTATTAACTGGCAGATAATTACATACAAATCTCCTATGTTTGGGATTGAACCCAAGACCTCTTTGTTAGTTTCTCTCCATGTTAGCCAAGTGGGCTAGCCCCAACTTGTAACCAATTACTCTATTAGGCTATTATATTTCCAGGCATGGATATTGCCTTAATTGATGTCTTTTTGCATTTTTTTATTTTTTTTACTAGCCTATAACCCGTGATAAATCACGGGTGGCTTATAAAAAATTGTTAATTTTAATGATTTGGTGTACGCAGTTCTAAATTGTTACCCTTATTATAGTAATACAATTAATTGCATCCGAAAAAGAAAACGATTAAATAAAATTTTACCAAGTCATCGTAATAGTATAGATATTGCAGGTAACAAAAGAAAGACATTTATTCATAAGGAACATAGTTGACAATAGTTTTGAAAATGCATAGCACTACACGTACACTCATGTTGCATAATTATAATATAATACTTCTAAATTTTTTATTATGCTCAAATCTTTTGTAGTACTTCATGGTAAACGACGTTTAAAGTACTGTTTGTAACTTTTCCATCTTTATCATATATCAATATCTTCAATCCTTTACGACTTTTAACTCTAGACACAGCTACGTTAAGCTGACCATGAGTGAAAACGGGCTTAGGTAAAAATATCCCAACATTTGATAAAGATTGTCCTTGACTTTTGTTTATGGTCATTGCAAAACAAACCGAAAGTGGAAACTGACGTCTATTCATCTTTAATGGTAGTCTCTTGTCAGAAGGACTGAGTTTCAAACGCGGTATCAAAGTAACGTGACCAATATTAGTTCCTGTAATTATTTGTGCTTTAACAACATGCTCACCAAGACTTAAAACCCTTAGTCTCGTTCCATTACATAACCCAGCTGTTTGATCAATGTTTCGAAGAAGCATAACCGGTGCACCGACTTTAAGAGTTAAATTGTGGTTAGGAATCCCAGCCAATTTAAGCCCATTTAATATTTCCGGTGAGTAGTATGAATCAGTGTATTGACTATCTAGGCATTCAGATTCACATATAGTATCAGAGCTATAATAATCTTTTGCTTCGCCTGGAATTTTAGATAGTAAATGATCATTTATAACTTCAACTACTTCGTGAGTTGGTGCAAGAATCGCCCTTTGTTGAAAGTATGTTGAATCACCTAAGTTTTGAACAAACGAGGGATAAACAAATTCTACAAGTGACCCGATAGGGTCAATGTGATCTGAAATGAGCAAATCGTCTGGAATATCAATTGTCGCCTCGCCATCATTAGGACCTCCTAAAATACCATCCCCAATTTTTAATATCCAATCACCAAATTCCTTGATGTCTAGAACGTTAGACTGATCTAATCCCTCTCTCAACCGCATGTTCGTAGTTAAATTAAGTACGGTGCAATCCTCCCATATGTAAGAAGAATTAAGTGATGCATGTACAACTTCTTGTCTGCTTGCAGCTGGTATGACGGGTAAGATTTGCCTGAAATCTCCGCCAAAAACAATAACCTTACCACCAAACGGCATATTTTTTGCATTAGGGATAGTAGAACCAATAATATCTCTTAAAGATCGATCTAACGCTTCAAAACAATGTTTATGCATCATCGGTGCTTCGTCCCATATAATTAAATTAGTCTTTATAAGCAAACCAGCTAGATCGGTACCTGATGTTATAGAACAAAAAGAGTCTTCATTTACATTGATAGGAATGCCAAATCGTGAATGTGCTGTTCGTCCCCCTGTTAAGAGCAAAGAAGCGATACCACTTGATGCGACGTTCAAACAGATATCACGTTTACACCTGATAGCAGCTGATAAAGTTTTCCAAATGTACGTCTTACCAGTACCTCCATATCCGTATAGAAAGAAAACACCACCTTTTTTATTTTGAACAGCAGACATAACCCTGTGATATACAATTTTTTGTTCCCCCGTTAAGCTTGAAAATAAAATTTCGTGTTCGGACTTCAACAAAGTTGCGTCATAGCAGATCTCATCATGAATTAACCTATTGGTGTGCATTTCCAAAAACTCCATATCAGGTAATGGCATTCCATTGATAGAATTTAGGCTACTTCCGTTTTGTCGGAGGATGATGTCAATTTTCTGCAAGCACAAATTCTTTCGACGACGTTCTCTAATCTCTAAATCTGAAAAATAAAAGAATTTTGTGTCATTTGTTAAAAGTTGGAGATAAAAGAAGATTGGTTAATGATAAAATGATTATATTAAGTAATTGATGCATTTTTTTAAATGAATGAAAATAAATTAAGAACATTTTAAAGAATGGTTACCTGAATTATTAAATAGGGCACGTTGCTCGTTTTCGATATCATCTGACATGTATTCCCATGTTTCTTTCCAGACATGATCTGGTCTTATAATACTGTTTGAAATAAGCAACATGACAAATAAACGACGGACGTAATCACCAAATGCAATACGATGGCCTTCTTTAATAGCCTCAATATACTCTTTATCATCGTCTAACAATCCATAAGCAAAACAGGTGTCCCTATATGAATCATAAATTGTACCATCTATTGTTCGAATATCTTCCCAAGAAATCTTTCCCTTAACCTTATTCAACAGAATTCTCAAATAGTACGCCTCACCGATTGAAGGAGGGACATGATGTATCCTTCCTATAGAAAAACCTTGTTTGCGTCTCTGCCACATCCTTTTTTCAGGCTTCCATACGAATTTTGTTGGGAATTCAGCGTATGTTAATTTTTTTGCTTCTGAATCGATCTTATTACATTCCATCCATGCTAAAAATTTCGAAGATGAAACAGAAGGCTTGTTTAGCACATCATTAAGATCCTCATCATTGTCGAAAAAGATTTGTTGAAGACCCGGTAAATGAAATGGCAACCTCTCAACCGGGGGGTAACGGTAGTGGACATCATAACCAAAAATTCTCCAAGTCGCTTCACATGCTGAAATATACCTACAATCATAAAATTCTTTAACCTCATCAACATCTTCTTGGTTATTTGGTCCAATATTATCATTATCACCGGTAGTTGAGAGAGTGGCAGTTACACGGTCAGGCCCTTTGTTAATATACTTAAATAGATACTTAATAGATCCGGCTTGGTTACACCACTCGACATTGATATGTGCCTGGTAAGATTTCAACAAAGTTTTATTATAACCCACCACGAATCCATTGTGAAGCTTCACCCCATTTTTTTCAATAAAATTACCATTGTCCGGCCTTTTATAAACAGGGTAACCATCCGAGTCCGTCATTGTTTTTTCATTAAACTTCTTTGGAAAATTTTTAGTACATTTCCCTTTAATAGTGCAAGGGCATTTTGGATTCTCTGCTCCACAAGGGCCATGCATCATATGTTCACTTACAAGACGATAAAGTTGGGGATCCGTATTTTTATGGGGTATCTCGGCACAAATAAAATCATCAATCTTTTCATGATTTACCAACTTATCATCTTGGTGTAAAAAAATACATATATGTGCATGAGGGAGGCCTCTTTTCTGAAACTCTACAGTGTATACAACTACAACATATAAAATCAGTAGTTAAATACATTTATCTAATATTTCGTTGTTCAAATATGGATGTATCTTAACGTATGGTAATTTATAATAATGACATTTAACATAACATACGTTTCTAAAAAATAAATTAAACAAAAATAATGACAAAACTCTACCTGCATTAACTCGGCCAAACATACACGAATCCTTCAATGTTTTTATCAGGTTGTCTAACTTCATCTTGAATATTCTACAAATAATTTCGGGCCTATCTTCAGGACGAAGCCCAGTTCCATGCAAAAATCTAGTATTCTCCTTTAAACCTAAATCAATAACAGCGTAACGTATTCTCCTTTAAACCCAAATCAACAATTGATACCTTTCACACTCAATCATATCGATGTTGAATCTCTGTTTTTCAGATTGCCAATTTCCCTAAATTAGAGCGAAATCATATCTTCGCTCATCTTATTCTGTCATCTACGTTATTCCTTTAAGGTACTTATCAATTCACATCAATGACCTTCAGTAAATTTTTAAGTTATAATGACCAAATAAAAATGATTACTTAGTTTGAATTGGTTTGAGTGATAAGATTTACAATTTATGTTTTACATATTCTTATATACATGGTAAATTTGGTGAGTTTATTACGATTGTTGCTGGAAATCTGGTTATTTGATGCAGTTGAATATATGCTAAACCTTTGACTCTGAAATTCATATTTCCAATTAGTAAATTGATTTAAAATATGATATATTTTAAATTGGGGATGAATTTATATTAAATGAGGGTAATAAACAACTAAGATCTTATTGTGTTTGCAATTTTGGACAATGTCATAAGTTGCTATGATGAGGGAAAACGAACTCATGAAACATTAGCCATGGATTACCAATTTACCATCGAGGTGCTGGTGTTGACTCTTTATCATCAATCTTTGTAATCAAGAAAACCAAAATCACCTTAATGGTTTTCTCTTTTATTTTATTTTTGCAATATTTACTTCGGTTTAGCATATAACAGTATTACTGAACACATTTTGTAATCAAGAAAACCAAAATCCATACCAAAATTATTAAAAGGTAGCCAGTATTTGTTTAAACAACCATAAGGTCTAAATTAAAAACCCAAGAAACACAAACAAAAGGTTCAGAAATTACGAAATTGAAAAACTTAATCAATAGTAATAAATCTCATGCAATCAGATGTCTTCTTTTTCCTTCTTAGGAATCAGCAATTTTTTTGTAGACGAAAAGCAAACAGGCTCGTCATCAATGTTAATGATATCCCTCATAGCAGATTTACCGGTGCTATCAACTGCACTCTTTTCCTCATCATTCTTAGGACTACTATCACCGATAACTGAAGATACCACCTGAAAGCATGTAAATATTTTTTTAGGACTTTCTGAATTTGGTACTTGTATTATTAAACGTATCGACAAAAGGTCAAAGGTATAATTAGAAAAACGGCATATACGTACCTTTGGTAATTTGGACACGGAAGTTGGGGACATGAAAGAAGATGATTGTGATGAGCTCGGCTGGAAAGACAGATTCAGGCCATCTGACTGTTTATCACAATTTGTATCAAAATCTCAACATATAGTAAGAGTGTGATCAAATTTTTTAAAGAAATAAATATATAGATATGCAAATTCTTACAGGATCAGTGTTAATTTTTTTTACCAACTCATCGAGGATATCAGGATCATTGGTAAGCTTGCTAATACTGTACGCATAATTTGGATTAGCAAGATTTTGCTTTTTGATGTCGACCTTGAAGGCATATGTAGACTCCAAGAGCTTGTGAAAGTCAATTGGGATACTGCCTTCCTCACCATTCTAGCATAGAAAAAAAAACCGCATAAGCATACACTTGAATTAATGTATGTTAAAAAAGATCACCCGTGATTAAATGTAGAGTAAATATTGTACCTGTCGCATCTCCAAACGAATCTCACCAGCAGTTTTGTCTAAAAGTGTTTGAGCCTGTCGGTCAAACAACGTTAAGTGTATAGTGCCTGTGGAATCCGCAATTTGAAGTGGAATACGGTATCTGAGGATATATGATGGTTAAAACATTATTACCCAGAATACGACTGGATGTGGGAAACATTATATAATATTGATTATCTTACTTGTATTCGACTTCTGTTTCCTGAACACAATTGTTATTGCTACAAGTGAAAGCAATCCTTTTCTTCACTATAACTCCTATTTCATCTTTTTCGGTGACCACATCCTCTATTGCCTTCTGATTGCACTTAGTGCAAGCCAAGTACACCCAGTCGTATTCTTGGTCAATTTCTTGTACACGTGCAACCACAACACATGACATTGGCTTCAATAATGCCAAAAAATGTTTAGTACATATAAAATTTCATAAAACATATTAGGTATATCAATATTTGTGAAGGACAGTACTATACCTGTTTTATAGCCTTAATGCCTTCGCAAGTTGTCAGTTTTTGAATGTTTAGAAAATCATCCTTGAGGTTGTAAGTCGAAAATGATGTTAAGTCATTAATACGATGTTCACCCGGCTCATTCGAACGGTTGGCTAGAATTCTAATTCAAAAGAATTGAGCAGCTGAAGCATTAATATTCTATACAATATATGAAGATAAGTAATCAACCAAAAAACGTATAAGGTTAAAGTGTTTATTGTACTTTTGCTTAAAACTTTGTATGTCCGGGATATCGTCATTGATGATAATTTTGGTTGCTCCACTCATTGAAGAAACTGAATGAGTGTCTGCGAATGCCAGAAATAAAAAAAAATTAAACTGACGAATTTTAATTAATATATTAGCAAAATATGATTATTCCCTGATTTGAGTATGGTACCATTGTTTATTTTGTGTCGCATGAACTGCAATATCACCACTACGTGGCCCACATTATTTCGACCGCCAATAGCATCAAACATCTGAGTTGCACTATCTTCCCACAACGTAACATTTTCAAGTTTAACCCCCCTAAGAACAATTAAAATATATGTTAGCATTATGTTGTACAATGACAATTAGTATGCTTAAAGATACATCGTTAAATATAAAAATCGGATTTACGTGTCGTCTTCCAACTCCAACCGCATGAATTTAGTCGGTTTAGTTCCACCAACCATGCATGTGTCCAACTTACCCGCAGATACGATATCTCCTATAAGATCTGGACAAATTCGAATAAGATTAAAATACAAAATGACCAATATGATTTTTGTTTATTTAGCAACTAAAACCGACCATAAGAAACTGATGATCCTTTGGTGTCTTTCCGAATAGAATCAAAACTCTTGAAACGAAACCCATAAACGGGGCCAGTAAAATCTTCGGCTGGTTTGACTTTTGTCACTATATAAAAAACGATTTTATAATCGTTTTCAACAATACGGTGGTCTCCACCGATTGGTTTGACTCCAAAATTAGACAGGCAAACAGTTGTTCCTTCTTCAAGTAGATTTGCAAACTTGGGACAAAAGTCTTTACTAATGGTGGCATAGATTTTCCTTTCCTGTCATACAATTGGTAAGTAAAATAGTCACAAGTCGCATAATGATGTTGGGTTGTATGTGGCGTCATACAATTTTAAATGATTATAACAAAATTAATAAATGAAATTTATTTATTATTACCTCTTCATCCATCAGGATCATATCTAATTTATACAGAAGCATCGGATTCTTGAAGTTGTACAACTTCCACAATCGTAAAATTCGCACTTTAAGATTCCATTGTCGTTTTGACAGGGACAACTCCTTAATCAAATTGTGATTCAACGTCATTTGTTGCTGTTATTGTTAACCTGATGAGATCACAACGACAATAATATATATAATGTCTGTGAAAGAGTTACACATTATCACCAAATAGGTGTTTTTTTAAGTATTGGTAATCACTAACCTGCAGCTTTGCAAATACGTGATCAAGAAAACAACTTCGAATGTAGGTGTAGGTGTTAGACCACGTGTCTTTATATAGAGATGTCTAGCTGGTTAATGTGCATGTATATTGGTGAGAGGCAATATTGAGACGGAAATTACGGAAATAATAAAGTCACCAAATTTACCATGTATATAAGAATATGTAATAACGTATTCCAAAATTTCGTCGTGATTGTGGCAATCACATTCGATCGTTATAAAGACTACAATTATTTCCATAAATACTTCCACGACACTTTGTACGTTTCCCACCCCTATTTACATGAATATTGGGGATAAAATATATATAGAAACCTTGACCCTCTGCAATTATAATTCCTTCCTAATTGTACTTCCTTTCTAATCTTTATACGTTTCCCACCCCTACAATTATTTACATTAATATTTCCATGAATAATATTGAACAATTATTTCCATAACCCCTATTAATGATACCCTTTAATAGGGGTCAAAATGTACCAGCCACCTTTAATAGGAGATACGACAGTCATGCACGCACAAGTACAACTCAGTGACATGTACTTCCATGTCATTCCTTAGGTGGATGAAACTGCCAAGTGTCTTTATCAAAAATGACAAGTGGCATTATTAATGTGGGAGGAATTCAAAAAAAGTCTCCTTTAATATATATAAAGATTTTGTAGGTGTTGACCCTGTGTTTGTTTGTCTTTGTTTCTTGGAACTTTTGCATGCTTCTCTTTGGGAAGTGGCTTCTTTGCTAGTTCTCCTTCTAAGACATCGATTCGAGTTCTTATCTAGTTTTCCCCTCCAGCTGCGTCCATGCCCTTTTTTTGATTGGGTTGGTTGCCTGGCCAACTGAATGTTTCATGCCTCTTTAATAATTGGGTCGACCACTACTAGAAAACACAACATTAATATTGTTTAATGCCGTTTGTAAATTGTTTTTTATTTTATTTTGTAACATACATTTATTATGTGGCTGTTTGTGTTTTCTAATCTTTCACATGCACACATAATAATTAATAGAGGTATTCGGTTAAAATCGATAATTTTGGAAGATAAGTAATTTCATTCAATTTGATAAATAATGTGGACACGTGAAAGATTAGTAATTTTACAAAACTACCAACGGATTTTAAATGGGAATGCCAATTTTGACATACCACTCATCTATTTTGACATATCAAAATTATTTAATATAAAATTAAATACTCCCTTAATTCTTTCTCTTTCCGCCTCCCTCCCTTTTTCGTTCTCACTCCCTTCCTCTCTCTCTCTTTCCACTTTTTTCTTTTCTCTTTCTCTCTCCATTTTATTATTTTTCTTTGTATGTTCATTTTTTGTCTATAGGATTAGAATACTTGCAACTACTTACGACGTTAATCTACATGAGTACAAGAAGTAGGCCATGGTTCACTGCCAGAGATGGGCTGGACGGATCCGACACAACCGAAAGTGTGTTAAAGTGGTGGTTAGCGGTGGGTGGTGGTGGTGGTCTTGAAGTGGGTTTGTGTTTTGATATGTTTCATCTCTTCCCCTCTCTCACTCTTGTTACGGATATGCTTTGCATGTTTGTTTTTTTGATTGGAAGAAGATGATGGTGGTTGTCTGATATTGTTAGACGACGGCGGATGGTGGTTAGTGGGGATGGGGGTGGTTTCTGGTGGAGATGATGGTGGTTTTCAGTGGGGGTGGTGGTGGTTTTCGGTAGGGATGGTGGTGGTTTTCGGTAGGGATGGTGCTGGAGATGGTGGTGGTTTTCGGTAGGGATGATGGTGGAGATGGTGGTGGTTGCATATAAGAGAGAGAATACTTTATATGTGTGTGAGAGAATATAAGAGAGAGAAGACTTTAAAAGCCGTACAAATTAAGAGAGAGAATTACAAATCCCAATATTTAAAATTTGACTAATTTGTCTTATTATATATATAAAATTATTTAAATGGACATTGGAAATCTAAAAAGCAAAAATCTCTAATATAGGGATGTCAAAAAATATAATAGGGTTGTCAAAATAGTAGGACCCTTTTAAATTAGTTGGTGATCTCGAATCTCGATTATCAGATAAAGATTCATATATTTATAAGGATAAAGTGCTTAACATCGATTAATCAGAATAATAAATATAGAGTAATGGTATTTAGGCCTACCATTTGGTCATACTCGTAGTTCTACTCATTGGTGAAGACACGTGTCAAAATCAAGGGTAAATATTAAGAGAGAGAATTAGTAGATTACACATGTCATCCTATCTAGTGGGTAGGACTATTAGTAGGACCAAATAGTATGACTAAATATCATTTCTCATAAAAATATATAGCATTATTCATAGAGAAATGGTATTGGTTCCTATTATATGTGTCTATTCATGTGCTTACCAATTTGATCATGACAAGTGTCAAATTAATGGATGATATAAGAAAAAATGAATTAGTGGATTAGATATATTAATGATTAATCTTAGAAGTGAGTAGGATTATTGGTTTGAAGAAAATTTAGAAAAATTATCATCTGTCGTTAATAATATCCTACAACAATGAATTATCGGATAACTATTAAATGGGCCATGAGAACGGGCCATATCTGTGTCCCAGTGGATTTTTCGTTTGTAATCCAACTATCCATAGTTTAATGTGTAAGTTGTGTGTAGACCCAAATATTAGGAAACGAAGTACAAAGAAAGTCACATATGGACACATTAACAAATATAATTAACACGAAAATACAGTACACATAAGTTACATGGTTCATTCGATTAGCCAGATCACTTAGTCTCCTATGGTCGTCCTAAAGGGATTTTTATATTGATTTTAAAGTTACGGTTTATAATTACATAAAAAAATACATTTAGTGAGGCTGGAATGTTTGAATGAATACAAAACTGTAATTTATACGGTAATGTTCGGAAAGGATCACGGAAATGATTAAATCGCGTACATCACGAACAAAGTACGGTCGCTGAATGGAAGTACCTTTATAAAAAAAATGAAAGTAAATAAAACAATTTTATTAGGTTTGAAAAGTTGTCTTCTAGGAAGTCCAAAGGATTTGTATAGTCTCACGGAACAAATCTTAGCCATTGGATCAAGATGGTCAAGATCAAATCCCCCCACCTACAGCCACCTACAGCCACCGCCGGCCGCCGCCGCCGCCCGCCGCCGCCCGTCGCCGCCCGCCGGTGGTGGCCGGCGGCCGGCGGTGGTGGTGGTGGCTGACAGTGAAGGTGCTGGTGGTAATGGGGCTGGTGGTGGTATTTATGTATCGAAGCACATGTGCTTCACTAAAACACAACATATTACTTCGAAGCACATGTGTTTCAGGTCACGAAACACATGTGCTTCACTACACAGAAAAAAAATCAAAACAAGTGACGAACATATCATTATGAAGCACATGTGCTTCATAAAGCCAAGCACATGTGTTTTTGTTCCTGAACATATGTAACTTACAAGCAAGTCATTTGTGTATGAATCACGAAGCACATGTGCTTCACGTCACGAAACACATGTGCTTCACTACACAAGAAAAAAAATCAAAACAAGTGACGAACATATCATTATGAAGCACATGTGCTTCATAAAGCCAAGCACATGTGTTTTTGTTCCTGAACACATGTAACTTACAAGGAAGTCATTTGTGTTTGAATCACGAAGCACATTTGCTTGATGTTATGAAACACATGTGCTTCACTACACAAGAAAAAAAAAATCAAAACAAGTGACGAACATATCATTATGAAGCACATGTGTTTTTGTTCCTGAACTTACAAGTAAGTCATTTGTGTTTGAATCACGAAGCACATGTGCTTGACTTTATGAAGCACATGTACTTCACTAACAAGAAAAATAATCAAAACAAGTGACGAATATATCATTATGAAGCACATGTGCTTCATAAAGCCAAGCACATGTGTTTTTGTTCCTGAACACATTTAACTTACAACCAAGTCATTTGTGTATGAATCACAAAGCACATATGCTTGACGTTATGAAGCACATGTGTTTCATTACTTGAAACACATGTGATTGGCCGTACATATACACTCCTTTATTTTCAAAACACATGTGTTTCAAGCACATGTGCTTCCAATCACGACCACCACCACCGGTCACCACCGCCGGCGGCCACCTCCGGCCGTCGTCCGCCGCCGCCGGAGGTGGGTGGGGGTGTTGATGTATTGAAGCACATCTGCTTGTATGGTTTGAATTTTGATCTTGACCTTTGACTTTTTCTTGATCCAAGTGCTATTAATTATCCCTTATGACTAGCTATAATTCTTGGACTATCTTGAACATTTACCTAGGTTTGAATCTCAAACCGTTAAATTCCTATAGACGACATTTGTATTTTCTTTTTTGCGAAATAAATATTTTGAACTATTAAAATATTAAAATTAGGTTTACAATTTAATAATTGCTTTTACAAAAGTGAGAAGTTATTACACAATTTTGGTATTCAGAAAATTGAAATTAATTTTTCATATTTTTTATAGATAATAAAAACCAAATAAACAATTACGTGTTTAAACAGAAGTTTTTAATGTATATTTAAGGGGTTTGAGTATGGAATATGGATTTCACCTAAACTAGGAAAAACGCATTCAAAGGTAAATAATAATTATATTATTCATAAAAATATCACATTTAAATTTATAATGATATATATCATTATTTATACAAAAAAACCTATTCACAATGTGTCAAAAAAAAAAAACTTACGATAACGTGCATCTTATGCCGTTTTATCATGTTTTATCTTATGTCACATCTAACACTCCTGACATGTGCAATTTAATAACGTGGGAATCACACCTCATGTCATGTACATGGTGGAAGTAATATATAGAACATTGTGGCACGTGATAGTACTCGATAAAATTTCGGTACGTTAAACTTTCAGAATATTTTTGGTGTTATAGTGCTTCTACCGGATTAAAAACATACCCAATAACCCAAACAATCTTAAAGAAACTCAACAATTAGTCAATAGCCCAAACTCAACTATTAGTAATTCCTTTGTAGGTTTATGAAATTAATTTTTGAAAATTTGTTGATGTAGGTAATCAAACAGGCTGATTTGTAATATAGTTCCTTGTGTTACATTCGTTTTTATTTTGGGGCGTTTGCCTTTGGGACCCCGCCCGCTAAGGGTTGTAGCCCCCCTTGCCCCCATTAGGGGTCGCAACCCCCTTAGCCCCGCTTTTTTTTTTATCCCAATAGGGTGCTACCGTCAATAGAAGTTTCTAATTCTGCCACTAGTCATGCACCTTTTAGAATCATGATAAATACTCCAATTATCAAGTCACAAAAGAAAGTCACTAAACTTATATTTACTAAATGTCTGTTGATTTATACTTTTGGGATATAAGTTAGATAAATCCAAACAATATATTAACTGAGAGGTAGGGCTGTCAAAGCTGACACGACACGAGAAAAATACACGAAAAAAATGAAATTGGGACGAATTCGAAATTTGAATCCGTATTTGTATCGTATTCGTGTCGTGTATTGGGCTATCATAGGAGTATAACTTTCATTTTAGGTTCCTTTTACAGTTAAAACTTTGCTATATATATTTGATATTTTGACTTTATTTATGTTTTTAAGGATATTTATATTTATTTATATTTTTTAAGGATATTTTATTGGAGTATTATATTTTGTTAAATCATCTATGTTATATTTTAAAATTTATACTATATGTTTACCTAGTTCAATATGTTTTATAAGATATTATAAGGGTACTCACGCACTACGGAAGCTAACACTTTGTGACTATATTTTGCAGCGTCTAATTGGTGGGTGGTTGTGGTAGTGATGATGGTGGTAGGTGGTGGTGCTAATTTAAAGTGTTTTAAAATTTAATTGATTAATAAGGATAATTATAATTAACTAATAAATATATACTCTAGTAAGTTAGTTTGTTAGGGGATTGTTAATAATGCGGAACTAAGAAGTTGAAAGTTCAAGTCCTACTTAGTGCATATTTTTTATAAAAATATATATGTCCTAAAATATCATTTGTCATAGCTGAAAATTAAGATACAAGAGTTAACTAATTAAATACTGTATAATTATTTTTTATAAAAGATACAAGATATTAATAAGGACAAAAAATAGGCATGTGGCCAACTCACTAGACAAAGTTTCATTTCTTTTTAAAATTTCGAAGGGATTTTCAATTGTGTGATTTTCATTATTTTTATATTCCTCTAAATCAAAACTGAAAGTCAACATTTTCATCTTGGTCAGTCAACTCCTAAATTTGATGATTTCCACGAAACAAAGAAATAAAAATAAAAATTGATTTGAAACTAAATATAATAACGCATTTTTTTTACCTATTATAAGACACCTAAATAAAAATAAACTAAGATTAAAAATAAGTTTTTTACATATTCTTTTTACATAAAAAGTCTCTTATATTTGTTTGCTTTAACTTGTTAGGTTTAAATGAAATCCGAATGGTGGATAATTGTGATAGTTTCATAACTGAATCATTTACACATAAAAAAGAGATAGATGGTGGTGTTCAGTCATTATCGATATGAGCTTAAATCATCTTTTGGTAGCAAATAAATGTCAGGTTAGATGCCACGTAACTGCCATATCATCTGAAAATGCACATGTGGCGTTTATGTGGATAATTAACTTTTTAACTTGTTATATGAGTTATTTTAGAAAGCCGACTAATATAAAAAAATAATATTGACAAAAAGTTAAGAGATTAATAATGAAAACTGGTCGAAGTTTGATCATTAAATAATTATTAATTCTAAATTTAAATAGAACAACAAATAATATTTGTTGTCCTACAATCATTCACAATGATAGATAGGAGAACTTCTTCAATGATTCAACAAATAATACAAGCTGGATTGCCAACCATTCAAATGGGAGAAAGTATTAAAATCCAATACCAAATTTTATTTATCTAAAAATTTTAAAAATCTTAAGTGTTAGAGTAACGGGTACGGTGGCGAAGGGTGGTGGGCGCCGGACGCCACGTCGGCGCGCCGGACGCGCCACCACACCGCTCGTTACGTGAGCGGTGGGCTTCGTGGGATGCTCGGCGGATTCAATGGGCGAATGGGATTGCGACACGTGGACTAGCCGTTGGCAACGGTTAGTTTCCAGAATTTTTATTTTTATTATTTTTTTTAAATAAACCCTATTATAAATAACCCATTTAACCATTACATTTTTTCACACCATTTCTTACACTTTCACTCTCTAAAACTCTACATTTTCTTACCCTTTCACTCTCAAAAACTCTCCAAAATGTCTCAACCACCACACCCCGATTGGATGAACGGTATTTTCGGATGGGGAGGTTCCGGCTTATCGCCGTCCAACCCGTCAACACCTTCGTCCCAACAATCGGTATCGTCCACCCAAAACACCGGGATGCCGACATTTTCCCAAGAGCAATACAACCACTTTATGTTTCAACAACAATTTCAAAACCTTCAACAACAACCACAACAATTTCAACCCCCTCCTCAAATGTGGTCACAACACCAATGGTCACAACCACAATCTTTTCAACCACAACAATCTCAACAAAACCAACCCCCTCAAGACACCGACGCCGTTGAAAAGGCGAGAAAAAAGGGGAAAAAAGTTGCCGTCAACTTAAGTCGGAAGGTCATGCGTTGGGACGCCGCCGAAGAAGTTTTATTGGCGGAGTGTTGGGTTAGCATTTCCGAAGACCGCGAAAAGGGCGCCGACCAATCCGATGAATGTTTTTGGAACAAAATCCTTGTTGAGTTCAACAAGGATGTTGGTACGTCGCGTACCAAAGACATGTTGACGGGGAAGTGGACGACCTTAAATGGTAATTGTCAAAAATTCAACGGTATCTACAAACGTCTACAACGTACAAGCCGAAGCGGTGAAAATGAGGTCGACTTTATGGCCCGTGTCCGACAAGCGTACCGTAACGAGTCGTCGTCAAAAAAACAATTTAACAACGAAGGTGCGTGGGAAGTTTTGCGCCATTGCCCGAAATGGGACGCCCCCGCACCCATTTCGCTCTCCGATAACGAAGAACTTTTCGGGGAAGATACGAGACCACGTCCGGCGGGAAAGTCTCGTAAGGCAAAGAAAAGTAGGTCGGAAAGTTCATCCGGCGCTAACACCGCCGGAAGTGCCGCATTGCCGGACCTTGGCGAGGCTATGATGGTCGAGCTTAGGCGGAAAAGTGAAGTCGCTCAATCGGCTTACGAAAGGGCAAAGGTGCGGGATGACCGGTTCGTGCGGTTGGAAGAATTGCGATTCCTAAGCACTAACACCCACGGTTTGGGGCGCGAAGATAAGGCGAGAATCGTCAAAGAAAAAAAAGACGATCCGCGAAAAATACCCCGTCGACGAAGATGACCTTGACGTGGACGACGAGTAGTTTTTTTTTTTGTTTAATTTTCGGTATTTTTTTCCTAATTTTCGGTTTTTTTTTATTTTTTCTGTAATTTTTTTTATTTTCGGTTATTTTTTTTATTTTTTAGGTATTTTTAATTTGTATTGTGTAATATTTATTTTAATGAAGTATTATGTTTTTAAAAAAAGAAAAAAGAAAAAAATGGTGGTGGGGCCCAAATGGCTTAATTGATGGTAGATGGGGTATTTGGGGGTTTTGAATGTGAAATGTGAAATGGTGATGTGGCGCATAGGTGACGCAGAGGTGGTGAAGTGGCTTAAGCCACCACACCTAATGCTCTTAATACTTCCTCCGTATCGATATAAGTGACACACTTTCCATTTTAGGATGTATCAAAATAAGTGACACACTTTGAAAACTTTCCTTATTTAGTAAAAATAGTGGGACCCCTACCCACTAACTATCCACTTTAATAAAGTGAAATTACCCTTATACCCTTACTTTTACTTTTAAAACTCATTAATATCACTTTATTCAAGAAAAATGGGACTCATCCTCCACTAATTTTGTACTTTAATCTATTTTAACTTCTACTTTAATCTTTTACCTCAAAAAACGTGTATGCCAATTTGTGTCACTTATTTTGATACGGAGGACGTATTATATTTACGCATTTCTAATTTATTAGATATTAAATGTATAATAGATGAATAAGAAAAGTTAAAGTTTATTTGATTAAAGCAAATACAATGCCAAGTTTTACACACAATTTTTAAAATATGCACAAGTATTTGGTTATTGGTCTTTAAACACAAAACCTTGCAAATTAAAGCACAACTACTTTAACTATCTCTTTTATGTGCTATATTATGTTGTATTATATTTTTCAGGTTTACCTCCAGTTATTATAGATAAAAAATTATAAAAGTAAAAGCTCTAACTTCTAGCTACAAATAAAACCTCCAAAAAACGACTTGCATCCAATACTTGCTTGATAGTTGATACTACTTCACTTTTACAAATCTTTTAAAAACATTAAAAAGGATTAGTAGTGTTTGGAGAATGAATTTTGCATACAATATGAACCACTTTATGCAGGTTTTTATTTTATACAAGGTTTTAAAAGCTGCATCCCTCTATATATTGGTGAAATATGAATAATGATTTATGACACTTCACTCGAATTTAATTATTATATCCCAAAAACTAGGAGGGAAATTTCGAGTATTTGACTCTGACTTACGCGTATTTAATTATTCAAGTTGTATGGGGAATTTCGAGTATTTGACTCTGACTTACGCGGCTAACCTATATTAATTACAGCTTCACACTTTCCCCGACTATCCTAAAGTGTTCTTAGTAAGATTTGAATTTTGGTATCTTGGTACACAAAATACCTTCTTCTCCACTATGAAACCTTAGAATAATGATTGATGATTCATATACGTCCGAATAAAATATAAAAGAGCATACACATCTTGCTAACACTAACGTCAATATTTATCCTGGAATACTAATACCAAATAAATTTATATAATTTTACAAGTTTCTTAACAACTTTATCTAAAATAATTTATATAACTTTCATATGACAACCCTAAAAGGAATAAAGTTTAGAAGGCAAAAGACAAGTAAAGACATACAAATTACCCTCTTCGTCATCGAAATTGTCGTTTCCAACAGATAACTTTTGGTTGCGAGTGTTTACAAGAACAACCATTTTTAAGAAACTTCTTTATACCCTTTGGTCATGTTGTACGTGTAGTCTAAAAGTAACGCCGTAAACAAATGTGAAAAGGATTTATTCCTTTTGAAAATTCCATTTTCTTGTTCTCATTTTTGGTATATTTCACTATCTACTTGGGAAATTAATGGAGTTATAACTCCACAATTAAACTCATTGTTACCTTAAACATTGTAATTAACTTTTGATCCAGCTATGCATATTACTGAAACCATAACTTGCAGTAATGGTATTTGTATTTGTTGTTACTCATAACCTAATGTCATTAGTTTAAATCCTGCTATGAACAACATTGTAGCATATTTAGATATTAAAAAAACATAAATTTGAATTCTTGCCTTAAGGGTACATAATACCAAAAATTAAAAGATTTTTATGCGAATGTATTTAATTTTGTAAAAACTCCTTATTTTCTAATTATAGCAGGGGTAAAATAGGTATTACAAAATATTCAGCAAGTCATTAATACGAAATAACAAGTATAAAAGGCAACTATGAGGTATTTAATGTTAGTTAATGTGTTCCTAGAGGCACATGATAAAAAGACCCTTAAAAAAATAGTTTTGTTTATCATTTCCTCTATGACTGTGATTAAGAATAACGATGTATAAAAATCAAAGCATAACTTCCTTGGGTTGGTTAGTGTAATTAATAATGGTGATTTTTTATAGTTAATGTACATTATATTAAGCATACAATTTTTTTCTTAACCATTTCTTTAAAAGATAAGCAAAACACTTAAAAAACTAGGAAAGATAATGGTCGCTGTCAATAAGACCTAAAGACACGCATAAAAAATTTATACAATAATCAGTAACCGCCTTTTCATTTTAGGAATCAACCCCCCTTAATAAAAGTACAAATGTTTTATGTATACAATTAACTCTAGGGCTATAATTAACAAAACTCAAAAAACTATAGCTGTGGCATACTTATCTTTAATTTAAAGTTTTGTAGGTGTTCACATGAATACTCATTCTCTTTAATCACAAGACAACAAATTATAAAAATTTGAAGGGCAATGGTCGGAAAAAGAAATTGGCATAAAGAAATTATAAATTAACTAATAAAAATCACCTCTCATTAGTTTTAATAATTATATTCGATTAATTATGCTCCATAATTTGTATAAACCAGATTAATCTTCCTTAACCATTACCCTAAGGACAATGGTCTGCAATGGTTAGAAACCATTGTCCTAAAAGCATTGCTTAGAAAAACCTAATTTTTAAAATCAAGTTAATACACTTTTCATATGTTTCGATCCATGTTTCCTATCCAACACACGAAAGTCGAAACATAATTGTGTCAATGCGAACTTCATTAAGCAAAGAATACTATGTTTCATTTGACGAATTTAATATATCGATAAATAATTAATTAATAATAAAATAATATTTAATTAACGTTTTATGGGAAAATATAATTGAATATTTTGTTGAGACAGCTAAGAAATTTGGTTTAACTTTTAAGGAGATGATTAGTTATTAAACCGTTTTTAAATTAATCATTTTATATTTTAATTCAAATTTTGATTCTTTCAAACACAGAAGGAACCGTGCAATATACAATTCTAGAGAGAGAAAGCTTGAGGAGAGATAAAGAGGTTCCTCTATTTGACCATTACCCATTTTTAAGTTTCCAACTCATTGCTTAACTTTCAACTCCACCCAAATTCATTCATCCAAACCCCAAATTTTCAATTTCAAGCTCAAAATCATTCCACACAGAATCAGATTCCAAAATGTTTGGGTTTCTAAAAGATGAAAGAAGTAAACGAGCTTTAAGAGGAATCAGAACGGTGTTCTTCCTAATTACAATGTTTATATCGTTTTTGTTCTTCTCTGCTCCGATATTTGTAGCCATCGCCGATGCTCTGCTTCCGGCAGCTCTGTTATCCGCTTCAATCTCATCTCCGTTAGATGATCGGAGTTTCTCCTTCCTTCAAACGCTGCTGTCTGATTTAAACAATTATGATTTTCGATACTCGCTTATTGATATCCCTATCATCTCAATTATAAGATCCGGCATCATCCTGTGTATGTTAATTACTTAATTGTTAACTAGCACGTCATTTGAATATAAATTGTGATCTGAACGGAGGTTTTGAATACGTGCAGGTGTCTACGGATTGTGCGACGGCCCAGGGCTATCGACGGGACCGTACTTAGGAATAACGACGGTTTCTTCAGTAGCGTCGTTGCTGTTTGTCTCAGTAAAGGCGTCGTATGTGTTCGGCGGGAGTGGTGGTGTTGTCGGAGCGACGGAGGGGGCGTTGTTTGTGTGCTCGCCGGTGATGGCGATCGGTCATATTGTGGTTGCGTACCGGACTAGTTGCAGAGAACGACGGAAGCTTCTGGTTTACAAAATTGATATCGAAGCTGTAAGTCAAAAAATGTTGATGTTTAAAATTTTAAATATTAAATACATTGCTTGTACAACTAGTAATGCTTAACGTACAATCCTCAAAGTATACGTTAACGCCGGATTTATCAGGAATTTTTAAGTAGAATAATTATAAGGAAAATGATTATGTCATTAAGAATGTAAAATACATAAAAGATAATCCTCTTGAATTTTAAGAATGTTACTTTTTTAATCAACGTATAAGTTTTTTATGCATGTTAATGACAGCCCTTAGGGCTGTCACTGAGTGTCACTAACATGCATAAAAAACTTGTACGTTGTAATATTCCTAAAATTCAGGGGTTGTCTTTATGTATTTTGCCTTCTTAATAGAGCTGTCATTATCATTTTCCTTATAATTATTACTAGAAATGTGCCAAATTACAACAAATTTATATTTAAAAGTAGGATTTTGATAACTATTATAATTGTTAATAAAAATGAATACTTTTTTAGAAAAGTTAATTATATCATAAATGATCATTCTATGTTTTTCTCCATCGTAAGTTTATAATGTAAATAATTGACCGTAACAAGAAGAAAATCATATTTAAATGAAACAGTTTCATGATTTTTTAGGAAAAAAGTTCTAATTAAAATTAAATTAGATTAATTATATAGTTAGTATGTGATTAATCATACAAATTTTGAATAAAATAAGTTTAATAGTATTCAAAAATAAAAAATACTAAAACATCACTTTATTATATTAAAGTAAATAAGATGAATAATTATATAATTAATTAAATTAAAGAATACTAAAACATCATCTAAAATACTTATTTAGATACATATAAATATAAATAGCGTATTACTTATTTTGTATCGAAAATAATTATATAATTAATTACAGACGAGAAATTTAGCCATTTAATTAGAGACCCAATGCAAATTGCGTTTGGTGTCGGACCCATGCGGCTGAAAGTTTTTGGTTTGCCTTTCTTGACTTTCTCATGTTTTTTTCTTTTGAGTCGTAAAGGACAATTTTTTTTAGTACAATTTTTCATTTTTCTATTAGTATCTGGCGTTTATAAATTTTGGATATATTCAATAAAAACATATCTCCAGCTATTTAAATACTTATAATAAAGTAAGTTAATTACAGGTTTAATCTGTCAGCATCCAAAATGTTCTAGTTTGACTTCAATATATATAATAAAATTAAATTCAAATATGACAAATTATTATAAATGGCTCCAAAATTGTTTATTTAATCACGTAACCTACCTCATCAATAATCATCGAAAATATGATAATTGTATATGAAAATTTTAACAAGTGGGCAAGAGTGATTAAGTCATTAAGATGATCATTCAACAAATAAATTAACTTCAAAGTATATAGAAGAACATTTAAGAAACAAGCATGGAAAATACTAATAATACTTCTTAAAATATTATGTTTTTAAAAGAAATTAATGATTAAAATTGTTGTACCATGATTATAAAAAAACCACCCTCTAAATAAGGTGGTTATGAATATGATTATAATTATAATTAATCATTGCTTAAAAAGCTATGATAAACAAATTCCTTTATTTATACGATTTTGCTTAAAATGGAATATACCTGCATTCATTTTAAAACTGAAGATACTTTACTTGAGACCTAAAGTTAAAAATATGAAAACTAGAGTAAATGAAGTAATAATATTTTAAAAATTATAAATTAAATAAAAGTTAAGAAAACTTATAAAAAAGTATAATTGAATATGGTGCTAAGACCTAGATGCTTAACATACAAAATAATCGAACATAATATAATTATTTATTTTCAAATTAAATTTCTAAAATTATCTTTGTTCAATTTATTCACTGGATTTCAATAATAGATGAAGGGGACCCTTCAAGGCCAGCCTGCCACTGCATCAAATAATGCAGTAAAAGAATGTCCAAATTGTTTTTGCTTAAATTCAAAATATTTGATTTTGACTTTACAAGAAAACATGTTTGCTTTCTTTTGCCTTTGAATTATTATGCCTTAATTCCCATTTTTTTTTCTTAAAATAGAACATTATGCAAAACCCGACAATGTAATGAATCATAATTTTTAGGAATATCATACACGATTTATAATATACATAGTAATAATATTCCTTATTTTATTTTTTACATTTTGATTTTGTGGTGTTGATTTATTGAGAATAATGGTATTTTTCAGGTATCTACATTTAAAAATGGGTTTAAAAGGTACTCAAAGATTCTTCATGATGCAAGGGTCAAAGTGAAACTTCAAAACTAAAAAGAAGAAATTTTAATTGTAACAAATGAAGAATATTTCCTCAACTATTCCAATTTTCCCAATGCAAGTTGCAGGTACCATATCTTCCCCTTGTCACATTTATGCACCATCAACTTGTACAGTACAACCAGTAATGCACCAACAAATCACTAGCTTAACACCAAAATATAACTCCTCAACATTCCCAATCCATAAAATGTTTCATTTATGAGAATGTGGTTGCAACATTTGAGTCCTCATGCCTAAGGGACTTGTACGGTACAACTCAACCCACATGCATGTTAAAGTTGTACCTTACAAGTATTGATGCAGGAAAGAGTTGTACATGTCTGCAAAAAGATCTAAAACGAATCTTTCTTTGCTCACACTTACTGCATGCCCTGTCGTATTATTCAACCAATTTCAGTCATGACCATGTGCTACCCTTCAACTATTTTTTTATGTACAACGTGTTGACATATTTATTATTTTATGGGAATTTTCAAGAGATTAAGTCAAATATATCATCATTAAATTCAAATTAATTCCTAAATGTAATGTGATCATGCATTTTATTATTAGATCCTAAAAATAAATTCTTATCAATAATGATTGTTGGGTAGGTACTCCAAAGGATATTGGCCGCTTGTTATAGCTACATTATATTCGACATTCATTTTGGTACTATTGAGAGTTTGTGTATAGAGGGAGATTATTGGGAGTACAAGTATCGGGTTTGATCTGTCTCCCACAATTTTATTTATTTATATATTATTTTTCTTGTTTATTATTAAAATTGGTAGTTGAGGTATGTATGGTGCTTCTTGGATATTTTGAAGCATTGTTTTTGTCTATCACGTTGTTTCAACATATTTTAAAAATAAAATTAAAAAAAAAAGACGAAATTCGATGATGTGTGAGGTCATTGGACCGGATTTAAGTCAATAAGTCGTGGAAAACTAGGCCACAATGGCCCAAATAACAAGGTCACATCTCAAACCATGTGGCCCATTTAAATAACATATAAAATGGATTAACGAAGGCCTAAGTTTGAAATTTTGAATTTTAAACGTACGATGAACTTATGAAGTATAATTACATACTAAAAGAAAGTGTTGTAATATAAAATTTAATAGATATAACTTCATAAAACAATCTGTGACTGTATGATATCCTAACTTAAGATATATTTGAGGTTTTCTCGTTACTTATTATCGCACCTTAAATTTCAAAACTATACGCCACATGAGTTCTCCTCTCTACAATGCTTGACTTCATTACTACGATGTTTCACAATAATTGGATACCGCTTTTGGGTCCGGGTTGTGGGGAAAAACACCAATTTATCTTCTTCCGCAGGCTCCCAACTTTAAGGAAAAAGGTGTAACCAATTTTAGATTCAAATAATAGATATATGTGAAAAAAGAATATAATCGTGAAAAGGTTGAAAATACTTACCTAAAACGAGTAACGAGATGGTGAAGAAAAACGGAGAGTGCCACTCGGGCTAGCTCATACCCGGGGCATCTTCTCGGCCCTCCTCCAAATGGCATGAAGTTTGTTTGATCAGAAGATTTCTATTTATAACAAAGATAACAAAACGAGTAGACTTATACATGGTACAATATGATTTTGCTGTCCTATTTCATTTATAAGTTGGCTAGTACGATATTTATTAATAAAAAGTGTAATAATTGCATTTTTTAAAAACTGTGTGTCTTTATCTGGTGGACATTTTATATACGGAGTATTAAAATGACTAATGTGCCGTGTAATATTAGCAAAATGACATGATATACTAATTTTAATACCTGCCATCTCCACGGATTAAAAACACGAGCATCTTTAAAATTGTCTTGATCTAGATGGACAGCTCGAAGCGAGGTGAACACTTTCGACCCTCTAGGAATTGTATAACCTACATAAATAGCATATCACGAAAAATTAATAATCGGAAATTTGGATTTCCATACATTACAATAAGAAGTGTAACATATTATTTAGAAAAATAAAAAACATCAAGAAGATGCATGAATAAACCTTTAATTTCAACATCTACCATCGTCTTCCTGAATACGCCACCAATTATGTTGGAGACTCTCAACGTTTCGTTAATGACCTGGAAGAAGAAGTGTTAAAATCTAAGTTTTTTTAATTGTTTTTGCTAGTTTCTTGCTAGTTCTTTTTTATAAAATCTAAGTGTTAAAAAAAAATAGTCCTTATTCTGAAATGCAAACAATATTTTCTAGATGTTTCTCGAATGTTTTCTTACGCATTGCGTGAATGGCATGGATTTGTAGTCTTCCCATTCGAGAGACGATGATGCACCCTTTTTCGCCTTGATTTCATCGTGTTCTTCCTAAAAAAAACATTGATAACCTTGTTATCTACAAATATATAAATTATATACTTCTATTTTACGAACTTCAGAATCTCCAAAATGTACAACATTAAGCAAGAAAATTACCAACTATGACAAAATCAGCATTTTAGCTACATATATATAATTCATTCTAAAAGATCATTAAAATCCTCTAAATCACTTAGGGGGTGTTTGAAAATGCTTATTTTTAAAGAGATTAGGAAAAAAAAAAAGAGTGATTATAAAATAAATACAAACTCACTGCCTAAAAGGTTTTTTTTTTCAATAATAAAAAAGCACTTGTTTACTCAGATATTATAAAGTAGAATAAACCATTAACATTGTTACTACATCATGTCTCATCCGTTTTTAATCGTAAGAATACCATAGAATGTTCATCATATTTTGGATATGTCATATGTTTTGGAAGTCTTTACTGATCAACTTTTTAATTTCTCAGCACTGCAAAGGGTGTTTTGGTAAAAAGTCTAAAAAGATAAATTATTTGCGTTCCAAAATGATGTTTTGGAAAAACGGGTGGAGGTGTACTTATTTTATTTTGAAAAACTATATGAATAATCAAGTTTGTCAAAAACTATACATAAACTGATTATATGGTTTCTAAGTTTTTAATCTGAATCTTGTTTCAATCTGATCTGGTTTTGAAATCAGTTCGTTTTTTTAACTGTGTGCATGTCTAGGGCCATAGACCTAAATTCAAAATGCAACGTGTTCTTTAAATGATTTAAAGGTAAAATGAGTTCCAAATATTTTGTAGCATCTCCGAAAAAAATTAAAATAGAAATCCCAACAAGATCAAGTTAATTGGTATTCTTTTTGTTTTTAGTAGGATTATGCGTAACAAAACTTGCATTTTTTAATAGAGTTATACGTAACAAAATTTGCATTTTTTAAAAGAATTATACGTAACAAAATTTGCATTTAGATATTTATACTCACAATACGCATCTACACATTATAGTGATCCACATACTTTAGGGTGCAAATCTCCAACAATTTTACCTTCATTTGAATGCATATCTTCCCTTCTTGTATTACCATACTACCCGTAAAAGTTAATAGATCATTAATTTTTTTAATTATTATATTCATGTAAACCTCACATATTTTTATAACGCCCTAAAAATGCTAGTAAATTCTTCTAATTCCGACAATTTATTGGATATATATCAAGAAACATTCGGATCTTGTAGATCATATTCAAGACTCAAACCTACCATATATCGTTAAAATTATTATAAAATTATTATTTATTTATATAAAAGTTATAGTTTAATAAACAAGAAAAGAAAAAACAGTGACGATGATAAAACATAAGATAAGAATGTTGGTCTATATAGCGGTGTTGGAGCACGATGTAGAAAGAAACACAGCGGTGATACTGAGCGCACGTGTTGCTGAGAATAAGGTTGGAAATATAGGTCAACGTAGCAGTAAAGTATTACGCCGTCCAATAAAAAGGAATGATAAATGTACCTTGAGTTTCGAGACACACGATCCCCAACAATACTTTTTGTAGGTGCATCATATGTTTTGGTCAAATCTGCATTCATACTGATTTTTGCTAATTTTTTTAATTAATATAAATATATTAACCAATAGATCATCAAAGGATGTTGGACTTAGTGGTATGGTGGATACCCCCGGTCTTTAAAATTAGAGTTAAGTATTATTGTGGGCATATATAGTAATTGGGGTAAATTACAGTTTTTGTTCCTGACCTATGGTTGATTCGGGGTTTTTGTCCCTAATGTTTTTTTGTCGGTTTTTTTGTCCCTTAAGTTTTTCAAATTCTTGAAATTTGTCCTTCCGTCCATTTTTTGCCGTTAAGTGACTAAAAATGCAAAAAAATAATGGTATTTTCGTCTTTTTTCCTCATTCTTCATGTTCTTCAAAAACCAAGATCTGACCTCCCCTTTTTCATCCATGTTCTTTATTATACCAAAACCACACCTAATTAGAAATCCATGTTCTTCATGGATTGTTTGCTTGATGAAATACGATTACGTGTATCCCGTATTAAGTAGAAATAAAGCCTAAATCATGATGCCATAATAGTCTCCATTTTCTTAATCTGAGCATCAATTTAAATTCGTAACCGATTTAAACACCCCTTACAGATACAACTCCCAGTATTGCCGGACGAACTTACCACCGATGAATTTAAATTGAAATCCAGATTAATAATTTATCCAAAGTAGCAAGCAGAGCTATATCCAGATGCTTCAATTAGCAAACTTCTGAGCCAACGATCCATAAACAATACGTAGAAAATACGGAATACAGTATAATCCACGCACAGTTGAAGAGGTTTTTAGGGATTTCAAAGGTCGTCGTGCCGGCATGATCAAAGCTCTTACCTCCGCCACCGATCGATCTGATTAGGGTTCCGCCACCGTCTTCTCCAAGCTTTCCCATTGCAAACGAATTAGGGCTTGCCCCAAAAATTAGGGCTTATGTTTGCAGAAATCAATTTGTGTTCTTTGTGTTCATAGACTTTGATCATGAAAACATTGTGTTCAATTAATTCAATTATTGATGATTTGTGGTTACGAAGGCTATTCTGGATTTTTGCTTGATGATTTGTGGAAAATGATCTTTATTATTGTAGATATGGAATCGATTTGTTCTTGAGGATTTGTAGAAATTATTGATTTTACTTGTTGAATGCTTGAAGAAGGCATATTTCTCTCTTTACAGGGAAGATGATGAAGATGAAGAAGATGAAGGGGTAAAAGAAAAAGAGTTAAAACAGGGGTAATTTGGTAAAATGGACAAAAAAACTGTCACTTAACGGCAAAAAATGGACGGAAGGACAAATTTCCAGAATTTGAAAAACTTAAGGGACAAAAAAACCGACAAAAAAATATTAGGGATAAAAACCCCGAATCGACCATAGGTCATGGACAAAAACTGTAATTTACCCTAGTAATTAAGAGTAAATTAAGATTTACTGGTAAAAAAACTCAATAGATTAGAAAAATTATTAGTTTACTCTGGATATCAATAATTTTATGTATATGAAAAAAATAAAATTAGTATAAATTATATAATTTCGTGTATTTATATTTAATGTATAATTTGACTTTTCTGTATTCTTTTCAATTTTACTCTTCTAATTTTTGAAATAAATAATTCCCAAACTCCTGAGTCAATCTACTAAGGATTTACAAGAAAAATAATTATAATTAACTCTTAATTAGTCTGAGTCAAAGTTTAAACTGCATATAGGTTCCAGGTATAAAAAAGACGTAGTTAACACTTAACAGAACTCTTAACTTCATCGAGGTTATACTTCATCTGTTTCAAAATAAGTAATACAAATTAGAGTTCGCGGTTTTTGAGGCAAAATATGATAATAAATGTTAATTAGATTAAATTTGATACTTAGTGGATGATGGACCCCACATATATTAATTTAATGATGTTTTAAAGTAAAATTAAGGGTAATGTGTCTTTTCACTTTATTAAATGAGATAGTTATTGGGTATGGACGTGTGGTCCCCACTACCTTACCAAATATGGTAAAATTTTAAAGTATATCACTTATTTTGAAACATCACAAAATGGAAAATGTATCACTTATTTTGAAACGGATGAAGTATTTCACATCTCATCCATTGTGTAAATGTGTATTTAGTGATTGTCTGGAAAAGTTTATTTAAGGTACTTACACACTTATTATCGGATATAACTTCATTAAACTTTTTAACATATTAATAGTTAAAGGTCTTTTGGTAACTACAAATGATATCATATACTTTTCGAAGAAGAGAATGAACATTTATTTTGAAATGATGTCATGTTATATAAGTTTGTTTTATTTGTATACAACATGATGACAGTGATTAAATTCCAAATATTCTTATTATATATATTGTCCTTGTTAATAAAACAAGTCTTAATCATTTGCTACCAAATAAACATTATTAACTATTAGACAATGCGTAACCCATGATCGATATTTCAATGGTCGCCCCTGATACATCAGCGCGACATCAGCCCGACCAAACACATAAAAAATCCAGACCAAACTCACGTAACCAGGCGACCAAATCATTCCCCCTTAAAGTAACCTCCCCCCTTTGAAAATACAAGGGTCGTCTGGACTTCTTTTTTGGTCATTTTACACCAAAAAGCTAATCCAAACACAATTTTAAAATAACTTATCAACTTTTAAATACAAATAAGTCAATAAGCAAAACCAAACATATTTCTCAAAACTCATTTTTAAAACTAAAAAGTTAATAAGTGCTTTTACCTCAAAGCACTTTTGTAGTTCAAAAAGCTTATCCAAACGCACCTTAGTGTATTTTAATTAGAATAAATTCAAATAATTGTGCACTACGCACCATCCTTACTTGTTCAATATTTATTAAGATTAAATTTTGGTCAACAAATTTACCATTACGCTTAAATCATATTAGTGATGCAAATCGCCAACAAAAAGGTTAAATTAGCAAGAACTAGGGGTGAAAACGAGTCGAGCCGTTCGTGCGCTACTCGGGATCGGCTCGTTAAAAGTTCGAAACGAGCCAAGGCCAAACGAGTATAAGCCGAGTCTGAGCTTAACTAAGAGCTCGTTTATTAAACGAGCCCGAGCCCGAGCTTGATCCACTAAGATTGATTAGGCTCGCGAGCCTAAACGAGCAAATCAATATTAATTATTACAAAAATATAATTATATACGAAGTATTATATATTTTTATACTTATGTGTGTATGTATACTATACATATATATAAAATATAACATAATATAAAAATGAAATGTTTACATAATATATTTAATATTATAATTAAATATTTTTTTTATATATTTTTTGTATATGGGAGCTTAAATGAGTCTAATCGAGCCGAGCCCAAACCTGCTAATACCTAAACGAGCCGAGCTCAAGCTTTACATATAAAGCTTGACACGAGCCGAGCTCGAGCTCGAGCTCCTTAAAACTTAAACGAGCCGAGCTCAAACCTAGACGAGCTCGGGTTCGGCTCATTTACATCCCTAGCAAGAACTACAATATACGTATTGTTAGAGCTCTCTGTGTGGCAAGTTAAAGATGCTCTAAAAAGAGCTTTGACGGCGCCAAACGGGACCGGCACCTGCGCCAAACCTGCGCCAAGGGTCTGATGCTTATTGTTTAATGCCGCCCTTAAAGAATTTTTATATATTTTTAAATTGCGATTGTTTTGAGTTTTACTTTATTGTCTAAAAATGTAAATAATGTTATAAGAGAGAGTGTGTGTGTTATACTACTGTTAAGGCAAAGAACATGAAAGTGTGTTTTAATATTACTTCTTTTACTTATGGTAGTCAGTCGAGTTAAAATAACGTTGAGATTGACCAACAAGATTACTCTATCTTTTACTTACCAAGACTTTTAAACATTTACTATAGTCCCGTAATAGGTTGTGGGCAACTAAAGCTATAAATGGTAGAAAATTTGATAAAATTTCTACAAAGGAAAACAGAAATCGAACCTTTAGTTGAGCAAGAGCCAATGGTGTATCGGTTAGGAATTTAACGGCAAGAGTCATTGTGGTCGATGTGGTGTCATAGCCCGCTACTAGTAAAGACACCAAGAAATCAACAATTTCATCATCTGAATAACCAATTCCTCCACCACCATCATCACCACCACCACTGTCGAACAATGCCGCTAACATGTCATTCTTTTTCATCCCCTTTTCCCTCTCCATTCGCCTCTCCCTAACTACCAAACTTAACGCCCCCGCCACCATTCTTCTTGCCTTAAAAAACGTTCACATATCATGTTTGAGCAATCCATTCATATATTTTGATCGACAATCGACTTAAATAATGTTTATGACATAAATTTACATGTGATGACCATTAAAGTTAGATGTTAATCACCACTTGAATTTGAATCTTATTCTAAAAAGTGCAACAATTAATTAGTTGAAATTTTTTTTGTCCTAAGTGACAAATTGGACTAAAAATTAGACAATAAAAAGCATTAATATATCCAAGTTTTTAACATCATCTTAAACATGTAGGTAAAATGTAATATTTTGGGTTTTATTTAAATTATATATATAAATACAAGCTTATTATCAACATTACCTGTATAGCACGGCGATAAGTGTTGGAGAAAATCGGAATAGGAATGCAGAAGAAGCCTTCGATTACTCGCATGTACATCTTTCTTAAATTCTCGGTCCACTCACATGGGTCAATACTCAATAACTGCTTCAATGTTAACTCGAACGTTATCTGTATACGTTACATGTTATTAATTCTTTAAAAATACACAACTATTATATATATGAGAATACAAATTATTATAACATTAATATGATTGTGTATTTGTGGATAACATAATTGATCCAAATCAAATCTAGACTAATGATGCCCATAACACTTTTAGGAAGGGAATAAATGGAAGGTTCCAAGCTATGTGCATCACTACATAATATCATAACACATGCACATGATGTTATTATACATTCTCATGTTTCTCTTAAATTATACATATTATTTAAATCAAAAGAACATATCAACACTTATTTAATTATGATGACTGTTTAAATTTTTCAAAATTAAATATGATATGTTGCCCTCAGTTGTGATCGATTAAGGGTTCAAGTCTCATTGTGGATGTGGTATTCTAAAGCACTAGTATATTAGTATTTGACGTTTAAAAAAAGATATTCCGACAGATAATATTTCGTATTTATTAGGGAATGGGATATGTAGATATATCGCTTTAATGTAACATATGATTTCATTTTATTTTCCAAAAAACGAAAATAAACCATGTGAATGCGTATTCATATGTCCTTCTTTAGCCGGATTGATCTATAGTCCACTATGTAAAAATAGTACCGTAACTGAGCAAGGTACAATTTAATTTAATTTTTTTAAATAATAAACAAGATTATTTACCAACTTATGAATAACTCATTTCCAAAAATGCTTAAACCTACTACATAAATACCATTGAACCGGTTGAGCCAGATCACTGGCGGTTCAGAACCAACACGGCTCAGAATTTAGAAAATGAAAACAAACGGATAATTAATTGTATAGTATAATGCATTAAAAGCTAATACCTTCCTGACTTCCTCCAAGAGTAGAATCCGTCCGGTCCAAGAGTCCAAGTTGAGCCGGACCAACCGGTCTATATCAACCAATAAATGGTCTTTAATTATAGCCGAGTTGGCAAAACTCATAGTCAAAGAATGCATTTTTCTGTGAAGAGACCCTCTCATCAACAACAAAGAGTGTCTCCCAACCAAGTTTGATATCGAACCGGGATAACTCGATTCAAACAACCGTCCTTCATTCTGCAAGATAAACCGGTTGGTTTCCGGGTCAGCAGAGAAAACGGTCCGTTCGCCAAACACGTGTGTTGTAAATACGGTCCCGAATTTTTTAACCCGAGAATCGATAAAAGGTTCAGGGTTCTCGGTTTTGTATGCGGATATGAGTTGGAGTGTTTCTCCAATAAATGGTAAACCGACGTTTCCCGGTGGCAGACGAGTTTTCCGGCGGGTGGTGGTGATTCGGAATAGGAGGAAGGTGACGGTGGAGAGAGAGAGGGTGAAGAGAAGGGATAGGAAAAAATAGTCCATCGTTATTTCATAGTTTTTCTAGTGTGTCTTCTTTGGGTTATATGGTGACTTGGTGAGTCTTTCTTTTTCTTTTTTCTTTTTTCTTTTTTCTTTTTTCTTTTTCTTAGGGAAAATACATAAATGGCAACAAAATAAATTCATTAATAGCCATATAATAAAAGATCATATGTTATATATGGAGATATTTCCCCCGTTTCAAAATAAGTGACATAAAATAAGGTTACATTTTTTTAAACAAAAAATTATAACAAAAGTTAAATTAAATTGAATAATTATAACAAAAGTTAAATTAAATTGGATAGTTAACGAGTGATGAGTCACACATATTATGATTAAAGTGAGTTAATGATGGTTAAAAGTAAAAGTAAGGGTAAATAAGTCATTTTACTTTTATTAATAGAGACAGTTAGTGGGTATAACTTATAAGTCCCACAATATATTTTTACCAAACATGAAATATTTCAAAGTATGTCACTTATTTTGAAACACCAAAAATGAATAATTTTTCACTTATTTTGAAACGGATGAAGTATATAATTGAAAATTTGAATCTATACTTGTATTAAACCTGAACAGGTTGGAATTGGATTACTAAAAACTAACTAGTGTATCAAGTCCAACTTTTTCGTTAAATCGCGTGTCGAGTCTTTTGGGTACAGGTATATCGGGTATAAAACAAATCGGGTTTAAGATCCGGAACTGAATTTAATTAACTATGCGCTTCGAATTTATTTTGACATAATAAAATTGGTAGCGTTCGGTTCACATTTATTACGCCATTATTATATGTAGATAATTATAATATTACATGTATTAACTAACAAATATGATACAAAAATCCGAAACCGCCTTCAATTACTACGTCTATTTCAATTGGCTCTGTACTTGATTTACCCGGAAAACTTGGAACCGAACCATAACCGTATTTTGTAATACATTTCGGTTTTCGGATCTACTGATAATCGTGTTTCGAATATTTCAGATATTTCATGTAGTCTATGTGTTTATCAAAGTCCAATCTAGACTCAATCACATTCCTAGCGTTATATTAGTGTTACATTTCTTTATAAATGAAAAGTTCAGTGATATAATATATAGTGTTTTATTTATATCGGTTAATATATGGAGGAAATTATTCCGTTCTTAAAACTTATTGTTGGCTCATGATATAGCCTAATGGTAGAGTTAAAACTTAGTAACTATGCATGACCGACAAATCAAGTACAATTCCTAACGGGTCGTTTAAAGTTTTTTTTTTTTTTTAATATGTATACAGTGCTTTGTAAAAAAAAAATGTGAAGAAATTGGTGGCCAAAATAATTTATGTTGTCTTTGATTAGAAAAAATTTCCCAAGGTTTGAAGCCATTAATGGAGGAGGCTAGGGGTGAGCATTTGGACCGAAAAAACCGAACCGAACCGAAAACGGACCGAAATCGAACCGAACCGAAACCGATAACATGTTATCGGTTCGGTTTCGATTTTGAAAATTTATCGTTATCGGTTATCGGTTCGGTTCGGTTTTCAGAAAATGATGAACATTTGGCCTAAAATAACCGAACTGGAACCGGACCGAACCGAAACCGAACCGAACCGAAACCGATAACATGTTATCGGTTCGGTTTCGGTTTTGAAAATTCATCGTTATCGGTTCTATCGGTTCGGTTCAGTTTTGGCTTGATAAGCACCCTTAGAGGAGGCACACACGAGTGGTTATCTATGTAAGCAAAGCAATAGAGGTGTCTATAAGCGATAAGGATGGAGGAACGATTTGATGTTGGGATAATTTTGGAATTTTGAGAATTGATTCAGACAATCGATACACGTTGCTAGAGGAATTGTTGTTTTGCACATGTAGGTTGATAGAACGTCATTGACGGTCGGACAACTGGATAAGGCAATCATGTGTAGGAGTTTGAGATGTGTCGACTATTCAAGGGTTGGTGGCGTGACCATAAAAGGTGGAAGAATATTGATCTAAGAGAAAAAAAGAAAAAAAAAATCAATTAATAGGATAAACTTCACGTATGGTCCATGTGATTTATCACTTATTGCATTCAAGGTCCTTTATCTTTGCTTTATTACAAAATGCCATAAGTGTATTTTGGTCATTAATTTTTTTTTGAGGGCAACAGGGACCATGTGTATAACAAAATATATACACCAAGAACTTCTAGTGTAATAAATAAAGTTCACGAACTAATATTGTAATAAATGGTATATCACAGAAACCTTCCATGTAATTTACTCTAAATTAAGACAAAATATCTTTTTGGACCCACAATTTTATTTTATTTTTCATTTTACAAACTAACAAAGTTTTAATAAAGTAAAACTAAAAATAAATTATTATACACGAAAAAATCATACGAAAAAAATAGGAAATTTAAAAATAGGAAAACTAAAAACAACAAGAAAAAAAAAATTAATTTAAAAGCATAAGGTTTTGTTAATCGTAAACCACCAAGAGGGATCCATCCCTCTCCCCAAAATTTTGGCCCATCACTCCCTCGAAAGGCAAGTTGTGTAGGTTAAAATCTACATGGCCCCCTTTCCTGGTCTTTCTATGCATTTCTTTTTATTTCTTGTTGTGTTTCGTTTCGTTTTTCATATTAGTCCGGCTCTTTTTGCGGGTTATTGTATCTTTTGGGTCGAGTAATATAAAAATTCGCCTTTCAAAAAGATATACTAAGCCATACAAAACAACTACACCACCCTAGATTAAAATGTGCTTAATCAAAATGAAAGATTTTGATACGGATGTATCGTATGGAAGCTAAACCCTAGCTTAAGGGTGTGTTCGGCCAACCGAATCACAAAACAAGAACACGAGTTCTTTGGGGTTTCACAAGAAACATTTTATTAATTAACTTACTTGTCATCCAACCTTACAATACGATAGTTTAAATACTAGAAAACTAAAACAAATCCTAAACCAACTTGACAAGAAACAAACTAAAGGATAAGAGCTAAAACAAACTTTAAAAGATAAATCCTAAAAATATGGTTGGATGGTTGGATAGAACCGGAAGCTTCTAGATCCGTATCATCATCCCCCTCTAAAAAAATGACTTGTCCTCGAATTATTATCTTCATCGGGCCGTACAGGACATATCAGCAACCTTAAAGGTGCAGAGACTTTGTAAACGGGTTGGTTAAGCTCAAGATCCCGGATCCTTTGCCGCAATCGTTCGATTTCGATGTCACGTGGGTCACGTTGTTCAAACCCTTTGCCTCCAGCGGCGAATCTACGGTTTTGATGGCGATCTTCCTCACGGCCGGACATCTCGATGAACTTGTTGGCCGAATCATCTTGATCAAACAGATTTAGTTCGAGCTCGCGAATCCGTTGTTGTAGCCGTTCGATCTCAGCGACATCTCGTGGGTCACATTGTTCATGGACGTTGCCTATGGCGTTGATACGGATTCGTACAAATGGGTGCTAGAAAACTAGCGGGATAGTTGATCTCGGCCAACCGAGTATCACGAACACGAACAATGTTCAAGAAATGAAATTCTTGTTAATAACTTGTCATCTAACCTTATGATCACAACCCTATAAATAGTAAAAGCTAAACAAATCCTAATCCTAGTACAATAAGGAAACCTAATTTGATAAGGAAACAAAGTTTAAAATAAAGATAAACTATAACTTGGTTGGATGAGGCTTCAAAGATCCGTATCAGATTGTGTCTGAGCTTCAGACATAATCGATTTGGAATAGACACCGTTATGATCTGCATTTCGCTACCTCCAGATATCCTGACATAAAACATACCAGCCTTCTGTTTAATTAGATAATTGTGCATTTAAATAATCAAACATTTTATATATTTTCCTGGGTGTATTCGGAGAGGGCGATGGATTTGATAAAGCTCTCCCATAATCTCCTTTTGCCGTTCAAAAATAAAAATAAAAATACATGAGGTTTATTCATTATTAGCAATGATCATGAGTGTAATTGTAGAAACCACATCATTAAACGTTGATTGAAATGGATTTGTTTTATTCAGTCCAAAAATCAAATACTTGTTTATTTTGAATTTTGCTTTGTACTTTTTGTTTGTAGCTAATTAATGTGTTACCATCCCAATATTTCCAATTTATACTTATTCGATAAAATACAAACTATCATTATATTTATATGTATCTAATTCTCGTGCAAGTTTGTGATTATCAATCTCACTTACCTATCTACCTTTCACACATTGTTAGTCGACAATTTGTTGTCGATATATGTAGCTAATACGTCGACAATTATATGTAGCTAATTATCGTGTAAGTTTGTGATGCGATGATGGATGGTGGTGCATAGTGATGATGGATGCCGGTGGTAATGATTGTGGTGATGGGTGATGATAGGTGGTGGTGGTGGTTGTGGTAGGTATTGGTGTGTGGTGGTGGGTGGTGTGGTGAGTAGTGATGGTGGTGGTGGGTGATGGTCAATACAATAATACGGATTTAGATATTGATAAATATAACATGTTATGTTGATAAATTTAACATGTTAATTGCGATCAAGTAATCAATATCTGGTCTAATGGCTCAGCTAGTTAGAGGCTCCTGCTAATAACACGAAAGGCGCATATTCGAGTCATAGTGGCTGTCCATTTTTAAAATACAAATATTTCTCAAAATATCAAGTGTTTGGCTGAAAATTAAGTTTATAATAATTAGAATGGTTCCAAATGCATTATAAAAGATAAAGATATACTTAGTTCTTATTGTCACTTATGTTTAGTAAAACTTTATTTTCGGCTAACACACTTGTTATTTCAGGATATATTTTCAGTTATCAAACTACTGAATAAAACATATGTATAGATCGATGTTAATTAGTTGACTACTGTGATAATGTTAATTAATTGACTATAGTGATTTATGTATCATATAATCCTTATTAATTTTATATATATATATATATATATATATATATATATATATATATATATATATATATATATATATATATATATATATATATATATATATATATATATATATAAGGGCGAGCTATTTACAGAACCCATTTTTTGCGTAGGACCAAGTAGAACTCATCTAAGAATATTAGAATTTAGTAAAAAAATATGCAAAACAATAATATTTAACCCAAATCAAACATATACTTTAAGAAAAACATCAAAAATACTGAAAAACATATATGTTCAAATAATACAAAAATAGCACTTATGTATATATACATGAAAACATACATGCACAAAAACATATATGTTTTCGTGCATGAATAACATACATGCATGGGGGTCCCTCGTTAGATCACTTCATGTATCTTCCATGATCATTTCATTATGAAATTCAATAGTTTAGATTGAGTTCTGCGGGTTCTGTAGTCTAAAATGAGTTCTGTAACTAGCCCTTCACTATATATATATATATATATATATATATATATATATATATATATATATATATATATATATATATATATATATATATACCATCACTATACCACTGACACATGTCACCACCATAAACATTATCTCCACCACTCACCATTAACAACCACCCACCGGTTCACCACCATCACGTAATCAATATAAACAAGAGTAAATTACACGGATAGTCCCTGTGGTTTGACCTGAGTTTTGGATTTGGTCCCTAAGTTCCAAAAATTACACCAATGGTCACTAAGTATCAGACTTCGTATCGGTTTTGGTCCCTAGGCCTAACAACCGTTAAATTTGGCTGTTAAATCTAGACATGTCCAAAGCACATGGGGGTAAATATCTCATTTTGCATTTTCTTTTCTTTTATTAATTTTAACTTATTTGTTATTTCTTTATTAATATTGTCATTTTGCATGTCCCAACCACAAAACAGAATCCACCACCGTAGCGCCCTCCCCCGGTACCATCTTTGGCTGCACGTTAAACCACCACCACCTCCGGCAGGCCAGATTGTGGCCGGAACAGTAGCTGGATCAGGCAAGCCCTTCGGTTCACTTTCCCAGAGTCAAAATTAAGGACTTTTGGGCAAAAAGTCTTCAAATTAGACCCCAAATTCGCATCGGCCTGCAACGAGTTTTCACCAAGAACAACAATTGGAGTTGGATCCCCCCTAAACGGACCCTTCTGAGATTTGTGGTGGTGGTCCACGACCACCATTTTGCCGACAATACGGTGTTTCACCGGAGAGCCAAAAACGACCGAATAAGAAGAGTTAAGATATGCCGACTTCAGGGACACAATCAGATGACGGGATGGTGTATCCCCACTATCTGGACCATTTCGAGTCGAACCCCCAAGGTCCGGTGGCCCATAGATTCCGAGAACAGCCGCCGCCACCTGCAACTTCGGTTCCAGCCATGACGGTGGTTTTCTGCTACGATTGGTGTAACGACCCGAAATTGGTAAATAAATAAAATGTATAAAAATATGATAATTATGGATAAATCATATAAAACACGTACGAATTGGTTTCGTGTCATTTGGACACCGTACGAGAAAGTTATGGGCGAAACCGGGTCGAGACAACAACCGAAAAATGCAGCCCTGCTGCATGAGGAAAGTTCACGGCGTGAACTTGGGGTTCCCGATCGGGAACTCCATTTAGGGATTGGTGTTCTCTGGCGATCGAAGTTCACGTTCAGGTAGCGATCGGGAAGAGTTCACGACACGCAGAGTTCACGATGCGAACTATGGTTTCACGGTGCGAACTCGGTCGACAGCATTAAAGTCAGATTTTGGCTCATTTAATGCAATAGTAAACCCTAGTTTTCCTCCTTGGCGAATTTTGAGCTCAAGAGCAGATTTTGGTTGATCTCCTCGCAAATCCTTGGTAGATTTCACTCCCAAGTGAAAATTAAAGGTATATCTTCACTCCTTGATCTTTGTAGCTTTAGATCTATGTATTTTGATGGATGTGTTTGAAACCCTAGTTATTGGGGGTTATGGTTTATGGTGAATAAATGATGTATACACATAATAGATGGTATATTAACAAAGGAAACAAGTGTATGATTTCGATTTGTAAGAATCTTAAGGGTTGGTTAAACCTAGGTTTGGTAAATCACTATAATTGGGGGAAAGTGTTAGTTGATGGTATCTAGTGATAAATGGATACATTATTGGTAGTATGTGATGTTGAACATCTTATGATTATTGTATTAGGCATTCGGTGAAGTCTTGGTTACCGCTACTTCATTACCTTTACTGACGACTTCAGTAGGTATGGTTATGTCTTTCTTATGAGACTAAAGTCTGAAAGCTTTGACAAGTTCAAAGAATATCAGAGGGAAGTAGAAAACCAACTAGGCAAGAAAATTAAGTCACTTCGGTCTGACCGAGGAGGCGAATATTTGAGCCAAGAGTTCGACGATCATTTGAAGGAATGTGGGATTGTTTCACAACTCACACCTCCGTATACACCTCAAATGAATGGCGTATCAGAAAGGAGGAATCACACCTTGTTAGACATGGTACGTTCAATGATGTGTCGCGCCCCACTACCATTATCATTTTGGAGACATGCACTCGAGACTGCAGCATTCACACTGAATAGGGTTCCGACCAAGTCAGTAGAAAAGACTCCGTTCGAGCACTGGGCGGGAAGAAAACCTAAGTTATCTTTTCTCAAGATTTGGGGTTGTGAAGCATACGTTAGACGTAACTTCACCGACAAACTAAACCCCAAGTCAGATAAGTGTATCTTCGTTGGATATCCAAGGGAAACCTTAGGATACTATTTCTATCATCAAGAAGACAACAAAGTCTTTGTTGCTCGGAAAGGTGTCTTCTTGGAGGAGAAGTTTCTAGGAACTGAAACTCCAAGAAAAGAAATAGAGCTTCAAGAAATTGAAGAGAACGAAGATCCACCGACGACTTCAGTCGAACCAGTAATTCAACAAAGAATTGTTGATCCCCAACCAGACCCACCGGTTGAGGAAGAAGAGACACGCAATCCGCGTAGGTCCAGTAGACCACGCCAAGAACCAGATAGGTATCTTGGGTTCATGATCGATGAAGATGACGGAAGTCTACTAGAACCATTAACCTACAGCGAGGCTGCTGACGGCATAGAGTCTGAAAGATGGCTCGAGGCTATGCAAGCAGAGATGCAATCCATGTATGACAACCAAGTTTGGGTGTTATCAGACTTGCCACCACAGTGTCGTGCTGTTGGATGCAAGTGGGTTTTCAAGAAGAAAACCGACATGGATGGAAAGGTGCATACTTACAAAGCACGACTCGTCACGAAGGGTTTCACGCAGACACATAGTGTTGATTATTCTGAAACCTACTCGTCAGTCACCATGCTTAAGTCTATTAGAATTCTTATGGCCATATCAGCATATTACGACTATGAGATATGGCAGATGGATGTTAAAACTGCCTTCCTTAACGGGGAGTTGAATGAGGACGTATTCATGATACAACCGGATGGTTTACTGATCCAAAGAGTCCTAATAAAGTATGTAAATTGCTAAAATCCATTTATGGATTGAAGCAAGCATCTAGAAGTTGGAACTTACACTTTGACAAAAGAATCAAAGAATTTGGTTTTGTCAAGAGTGAGTTCGAGGCGTGTGTCTATACAAAATTCAGTGGGAGCGTAGTAATCTTCCTAGTCTTGTATGTCGATGACATACTACTCATAGGAAACGATATACCAGCATTACAAGGAGTAAAATCCTGGTTAGGTAAATGTTTCCAGATGAAAGACTTGGGAGAAGCCGCATTTATACTAGGTATAAAGATCTATAGGGATAGATCTAGGCGGCTTATTGGAGTTAGTCAAAGTACATACATTGACAAAGTACTGAAAAGATTCCGTATGAGTGATTCCAAGAGAGGAATCATTCCGATGTCACATGGCATTACACTGAGCAAAGCTCAGAGTCCCACATCTAGCAAGGAAATAGCTAGGATGAGTTTGGTACCATATGCTTCGGCAATTGGATCAATCATGTATGCCATGTTATGTACTAGGCCCGATATTGCTTACTCCATAAGTCTCACGTGCAGATATCAAAAGAACCCTGGTGAACCCCATTGGGTGGCTGTCAAGAACATTCTCAAGTATTTGAGAAAGACGAAAGAAATGTTCTTGGTCTTTGGAGGTTCGATGGAAGAACTGCGTGTAACTGGTTACACAGATGCGAGCTTCCAAACCGACAGAGATGATTACAAGTCTCAATCGGGATTTGTCTTCACGCTAAACGGAGGAGCTATATCTTGGAACAGTCAGAAATAAGATACGATAGCAGATTCGACTACAGAGGCTGAGTACATTGCCGCAAATGATGCTGGGAAAGAAGCCATGTGGCTTAAGAATTTTATCGAGGATCTTAGAGTTATTGCCAGTATCTCTAGACCCATCGAAATATTCTGTGATAACAGTGGGGCAATAGCGCAAGCTGTTGAACCAAGAGTGCATCAAAAGACCAGACATGTACGCATGAAATATCACCTCATACACGAGTATGTTAGAGAGGGTGATATTATAATTAAGAAAATTCCAACGGATGACAACGTCGCTGACCCGTTGACAAAACCACTAGTTGGACCAAAGCATGAGAAACATGCGCACGCTATAGGCATGCAGTACCTAAATATTGGTAGCTAGTATTTTTTATTAGATTAATAGACATGCTTGAAATCGATACATTATGTAATAACATTTTGTGGGATTGAAATAGAAAGTTTTACGTAATATTTTCACATTGTTATTCTTAACATGTTTTAAACCTATCCTTGATACACAAAGTTTTTGAGTATCTAAATTGTTTGTGGTTGCTTGAATTTAGTGGGAGCTAGATTCAAGAGTTAATACCATTATGAATATTTATCTATTTCATAGTTATTGAATAGAGAAACAAGGGTTGTTAAAATAAATATTCATAAATGTTTACAGAGTTTGCTAAACATTAGACGTGACCAAAAGATCGAGATTACTTCATGGATCCCAAGCATGAGTAATTTCGAGTAGATGTCCTCTGACCTGAGACATTTTGGTTTGAGACACGATGACTTCTGATCTTTAGCATTTATCTACCGTCACACCGTAAAAGGGTGATCATAAGGAACTTGACTAAGACAGCGGAAGTCGTGGGCAAGATAACGCAAATGTCAAGATGGAATTTTCACCTTCTTTAACTAGAAGAGATATTTCATGGCCGCTCGACGATTAAGACTACTGAAATGTGTGGCCGCGCTCGGAGAATGATTAGATCATTTGGTAATCCGTTACTGCAGAAAGTCGAAATCAGAGTCGAGAAAATTCGAGTATATAGAACAAGATCCCTGCTCCATGTCTATTACTCAAATTAAGAAATATCGTGATGCAAAAGGAAAATCTGTTAGTGTTATTCATTTTATGAATATTATCTCTGGATGTAAGAGTTCTTATGACCTGGTTATCCTAAATGTCTGGCTAGGGACCGCTTTAGGCCAACTATGATCAGAAAGTGTTTCTTAACTTGCACAAGTGGGAGTCTGAAGGATTTATGTGCACAGATAAGTACACGTGTCACCGTGTCCAATGTTATAAGACACTAAAGGGTCACACCACTACACACCCAATAATGGACAACCGAATAAAGTAAGTTGTGTGGAATAATTAACTAGTTAAGTTAATTATTAAGAAGAGAATAAATAATAATAAGTTAATTATTATTGAGGATGGTTAAATATCAGGTTAAGTATTTAACGGACAGTTAATTAATAGTTAATTAATTAACTAGTAAAAGTCTAAGAGTTTAAAGTGTTAATAGGAAGGTTAATTATGAGATTAATCATAATTAAACTCCAAGGACTAAACCGTAACATCTAGCCTTATAAATAGAAGGCTTGTGTAAGGGTTTTATGTTACACTTTTCATAACACCACAAAAACCCTAGCCTCTCCCCCTCTTTCTCTCTTCGGCCGACGAACCAAAACCCCAAGGGGGTGTTCGGCTTTTGTTGTTCGACTTCGACGAACACATCACACACACACACAAGTCTTTGTGTGTTGTTTTGTTGGTACAACGCGGTCTTGCAGCGTGTCCAGGTGGTGCAGTAGAGGTGGATCACTTCTTTAGCTATCTAAAGGTAATGTTCATCTTCTTCTCTTTCTCGTGATCTCATTGATTAGTAGAGATCCAGTAATGTGGTATTCAAGTTCCGCCATGTGAATACTACAAGGTTTTCCTACAATATTAGAAACGAAAACGAAGAAGCTTCGAAATAAAGAGATTGAGTTGGTGTTGGTCAAGTGGAAGCATTCACTTGGGCCAAATTTGACTTGGGAAGTCAAAGACGAGATTCGGAAGAGGTACCCAGATTTCGTGAACTATGATGAGATTCCGAGGATGGAATCTTCTTAAGGGGTAGATAGTTGTAACGACCCGAAATTGGTAGATAAATAAAATGTATAAAAATATGATAATTATGGATAAATCATATAAAACACGTAGGAATTGGTTTCGTGTCATATGGACACCGTACGAGAAAGTTATGGGCGAAACCGGGTCGAGACAATAACCAAAAAATGCAGCCCTGCTGCATGAGGAAAGTTCACGGCGTGAACTTGGGGTTCCCGATCGGGAACTCCATTCAGGGATTGGTGTTCTCTGGCGATCGAAGTTCACATTCAGGTAGCGATCGGGAACAGTTCACGACACGCAGAGTTCACGGCGCGAACTATGGGTTCACGGCGCGAACTCGGGTCGACAACATTAAAGTCAGATTTTGGCTCATTTAATGCAATAGTAAACCCTAGTTTTCCTCCTTGGCGATTTTTGAGCTCAAGAGCAGATTTTGGTTGATCTCCTTGCAAATCCTTGGTAGATTTCACTCCCAAGTGAAGATTAAAGGTATATCTTCACTCCTTGATCTTTGTAGCTTTAGATCTATGTATTTTGATGGATGGGTTTGAAACCCTAGTTATTGGGGGTTATGGTTTATGGTGAATAAATGATGTATACACATAATAGATGGTATATTAACAAAGGAAACAAGTGTATGATATCGATTTGTAAGAATCTTAGGGGTTGGTTAAACCTAGGGTTTGGTAAATCACTATAATTGGGGGAACGTGTTCGTTGATGGTATCTTGTGATAAATGGGTACATTATTGGTAGTATATGATGTTGAACATCTTATGATTATTGTATTAGGCATTCGGTGAAGTCTTGGAAAGTTGACCTGTAACAACCCAAAAATCAGGAGAAATTTAAAAATTTTTAAAACATTTAATTAATAAAATTTCCCCAAGTACAAGTAATGAAAAGGTACCAACTCAGATAAAAATATAAACCGTCTCATGGTCTTTAATGCATAAATAAATAAAAAGGTTAAAAATTATGTTTGACTCAAAACAAACTATTAAAAACTCCAAATCCAATAAATAAAGATGCAGCCCATCAACCGTTGACCTTCTCTTTGCCTTTACTAGTACCTAAAAAATGGGGGAGTGATTGGGGTCAGCCACCGCTGAGTGAATTATATCAAAATAAACAAATAAATACAAACAACTCAAGCCACATAAGTGATCCCTATGGACTCTACTCAATTCTCAATTACTCAAGTTTATTTTCTCAGATTTTAAATTTATATAGCGCGCTTGTGTGACTTGGGACGAGAGATCAACCTCGACCCGCCTCACACAACTCAAGGCTCAACACCTGTACTCTTCGGTGTTGAGTCAAAACGTCTGGCACCAGTACTCTTCGGTGCCAAGACAACTCAATTATATTATGTTTAATGTTTTAACTCAAGAACTCAAAACTCAGATACTCAGGCTCCAGATAACTCAAATCACAGATAACTCAAATAAATCACCCAATCAATACTCAAGCTCAATCAACAAGACAATTCACAACACATAGCACAAATCATGAATCGAAAGTAAGTACAAGTTTATAGTGAGATTACCCACCTCGAATAACCGTAAGCTCCTAAATATCCTCGGTACTGAAGAGCGTCTCTAACCGGTCCTAAAAGGTCCTACAATGTACAAGGAAGCTCGGGTTAGGATTAGACTCAAAGGTTGTTTCAACATAAACTAAACAGCACTCAACACTTTCGCGGGAACGGCTATAACTCTCAAACCGCTCACTAGATATTAATCAAATTTTTACGGTAGTTAAATGACTCAGAGGACTACAATTTTACAGAAGACTTCGGAAGCTAGATCCAAACGGAAAAGGCTTAAAACAGGCTCACAAGACAGAATAGCTGAACCGAAAACTATCCAGCGAAGGTTTACTAAAACAGCAATAACTTTTAAACCATGAATCAGATTAACGATCCGTCAGCGTCGTTGGAAAGAGGACTCAGAAACCTAGAGACCATCCTAGGCCAAAAATCCAAAAACTTATTTTAAGTGTGGTAAAAACAGTCCCGAAGTCAACAAACAGATTCTGTTAAAATTCAGCATTTTAAAATAGAACCCGTTTTAAATCCCGACATCAACCCGTCTATTCCCGAGGCACCCGACAGCCCTAAAACTCATTTTTAATTCAGAAACATGTTTATGATTAATCTAGCTCATTATTATATAATCTTTTTGGTTTAAGGAACCCAAGAAACCCAAGGTTCGGTTTCCGGGTTTTTCGGTGAAAACATCTAGCCAATCATCAAACGGATTTTACCCAAACCAAAACACACGACCCAACCTCTAAACTCAGACTAAAAATCAGTACCACATCTCACGAGACAATTGGACAAAGCGGTTTAACTAGACAACTAAAATAACCCACACAAAAATCTAATTAATCGAGCTAGCCAAAACTGATCACAAAATCATACTTGATTAAAAACAACAAAAACCGAGCCCCTCTTGGGTTCGGGCCCTGCACTCACAAATTCCTGCCATGAACGCCATAGGCAGCACTATTAGGAATAATATTAAAAGAATTAATAAACGACTGAACGAGAAAAGGATTATACCGAATCCCCAACCTTGACACTACTCAGAATTTGCGATAGATGCTGATTGCCATTCTTCTTCGTGGATTAATATAATTGATGCCAAAGCTCCTGTTAAGGCAAAAAGCCTTGCCCCTTTGGATCTTAAGATAACAAAACAACCTAGACTAGCTTTGATTTATATGTAGAATAATATAGCTAAGTTTAGGTCTGATACTGAGTGATCAGTATTGGAACTCAGTATCAGTACTCAGTATCAGATAGTGATACTGAGTACAAGGACTGAGTAGAAGGACTGAGTGATACTCAGTATAGTAACGGACTAAGATCAAATCCCTTGATCTTAGTCATTTTCCTTACTTAGTCCTTCGGTTACTCCTTTGCTCATCATGTAAGATCTCTATAACATTATAAATAGATATCATCTTGCAAAGGAGTACTCACCAATTTACTTTACACTTTCACATACTTGTAATTGATAAGTGGTATTGCTTTTCCACAGCATACCACACTTAGTGGATTTGTACACCGACTCTAATACTGTGTTTTACACTTTAATTGTCTTTTGTATAAATCAACCTTCTCATTAACTAACAAACCAGGGGTGTTGTGACCTAACAACTGGTATCAGAGCAGGCTAAATAATCTCTTATTTAGTCGATCTATAACCCTGGCAGCCATTTCCTACATCTATCCCTCCAACACTCAAAAATCCAAAATGTCTACAATTGTTGCACCAATTATGTCTGGAAAGGGAGTACCCATCTTTGATGGAAAAGACTTCCATCAATGGAAGCTCAAAGCTCAGTGGTATCTTGAATCTATTCACCATGAGATGCTCACTGTGCTAAATGATGGTCCCATCATTCCACAAACTGTGGAACCTGTTGCTGCTACTGATGATGCTCCTGAGGGCATAAGATCTGTACCTAAACTAAAGCACAACTGGACTGATACTGACCGTCAGTTGTATGCTTTAGACTCCAGAGCTAAAGGGGTGATTGGTAATGCTGTTACCAAAGAGATACTTAATGCAATTATGAAATTGCCAACAGCAAAGGCTATGTGGGATAGCCTATCAGTCACCTATGAAGGTACAGCAAAGGTGAAGTTGCAAAGAAAAAGCAACATGAGAAGGAAATATGAAAATTTCTTTTCAACTCCAAATGAAGACATCACCACTCTCTATAACAGGTTCAATACTGTTATCCATGATTTAATCAGTGTAGGCATTGTGAAAGAGGAAGGAGAGCTTGTTCAAAAGTTCCTGGATAGTCTTCCTCAACAATTTCTTGACATGACAAACTCTGTCAATGCTGCTAACAACATTGAGTCATACACTCTTCAAACTTTGTATGGTCTAATGCTGAATCATGAGGAGAATAATGCTGCAAGACTGATCAACTGGAAGAAAACTGACAACTCTTCCACTGGCATGGCTCTAGTTGTGCAACAGGCTTATACTGGGACTGAGCCAGATGAACCAGAAGTTGATCTTGCTGATGCTGAGGCAGAAGAGCTTGAAACTCAAATGGCTCTCATGTCTATGAAGCTGGATCAGTTAAAGAAGAAGAGGCATAGTGTTAGCTCTTCTAATACTGACCCAAGATCAGGTCTGTGCTATAGGTGTGGAAAGCCTGGACATATTGCTGCAAATTGTCATACCAAGTCTTCTGAGACTGACCAAAATGACAAGATTGCATACCGAGCAAAAAGATATAGAGACAAATATGTCAAGCTGAAGAATTGGAGCAAGGGAAAGAGGGCAGAAGGAAATGGAGCACCTCATCAAGCACTTTACTCAGAAGCGTGGATGGATGAAGAGTTAAGTGATGATGAAGAAGAGATTGAGAATAAAGCCTTTATGGCTTTCACTGAAGATGATTTGAAGAGTTCCTTTGAAAAGGACATCAAAGAGGCTGAGAGGATGAGTGTTCATACTGATTGGGATTCCACTCAGTTGTACAAGGTAAGTTCCTTTCAAACTTATTCAGTGAATGAAAAAACCAAGATTTTTGAGTATATGCTTGTTGATCTTAAAACTTCTGTACAAAAAGAAAAAGCTTTAAAATTAACAATTAAAGAACTTGAAAGAGCAAATAATGAAAACTTGGATAAATTAGCAAAATATAAAGATTTAGAACTAAATTTTTCAGATTTAAAAGACATTAATCAAAGATTAGCTGATAAAGCTCATTTACACAAACTTGAAAAAGAGAAATTTGAAAAACAGTGTAAATCTTGGGGAAATGCTTCAATAAAATTAAATAAATGTTTAAATGAACAATTTCCAGAAAATGTGAGGGCTGCACTTGGTGTTGATCCTCAATTTAAAAACAGGAACAATTTTGCTGATTTATTTGAAGAATTTTCTACTATGAATCCTATTAATTTTATAAAAGCTAAAACTTTTTGTGAAGTTGGATGTCAAACTGAGTCAGATGATGAGGAAAATCAAATTTTAGAAAAACCTATTGGTCCTTCCATCTGTTCAAAGTGCTATACTGAGCTACAAGAACTCAGTATTGAATTTCAAATAACAGAAATTTCTGATACCGAGCTACCAATAGTTCAGTATGACACTTCTGCTGTTCCACCTTTTGAATTATTATTTAATACAACAACTTTTGAATTATATAATGATAATAAGACAACTTCTATCTCACATGTTTCATCAAATACAGAAGTTGCAGGAACAGAAACATCATATACTGAGAAATCTAAAGAACCTGTTAAAGTTGTTTCTACAAAACATGATAAACAAAAACCAACTTTAACTAGATCCTTAGCTGGCAGAGACAAGAAGTCTACCACAAATAATATTAGAAAGACTTCTCTGCCAAATAAAAAGAAGCAACCAGATCCTCCATCTCCTAAACCAGTTAAAAACAATGTTAAGATACCTATCAAAAATGACAAAATTAACATTTTAAAAACACTTGGTGATCAGGTCAAATCTTTAAGTAAACAATTTGCAAAACTTGTTCATACTGACTTACCAAAAGTGCAACATTTTTCTAAAATACCTTATGAAAATATGTTTAGAAATAGACCTAGAAAATGTTATAGGTGTCATCATACTGGTCACAAGGGAGATGAATGCTGGACTGATCTCTCAAGTCCTAGGTACTCAGTACCAAAGAAAAGGAGAGAAACTAAGTCAGTATCACCAAAGAAAACTTCTAAAGTTACCCCAAAAGTGATACTGACCTCTCCACATAAAGAGATCAAGTCAAATTGTGTTTATCCCACCAAAGGTCCCATTCAAAAATGGGTTCCTAAAAAGAACTAACTCTTATTTTGTGTCTTGTGCAGGGTGACAGAAAGTGGTATTTAGATAGTGGCTGCTCAAGACACATGACAGGCAGTATGGAGTACCTTCTCAATTATACTCCAGAGAAGGGTCCTTCTGTTAAGTTTGGAGATGACTCGGTGGGAAAGACAAGAGGTTATGGTGTGATCAAGGCAGGCAACATAACTTTTAAAAGAGTTGCCTATGTAGAGGGTCTTAAACACAATCTGCTCAGTATCAGTTAGATGTGTGATGATGACAATGAAGCTCGATTCAGGAAGGTTGCAGGCATCATCTACAATGATAAAGGGCAGCCTGTACTCATTGCTAGAAGAGAAAAGGATGTATATGTGGTCAACCTATCTGAAATAGACCCAACTATTCGAGTATGCATGCTTTCTAAAGTCAAGCCAGAATTGCATTGGCTATGGCACAAGAAACTCTCTCACATCAACTTTAGAAATATCAACGAGCTCAGTATGAAGAAAATGGTGAGAGGGTTGCCCACAATTACTTATTCAAAAGATAAGTTATGCTTAGCATGTGAAATGGGCAAGCAGAAGAAGAGTTCATTCAAATCTAAAGTCAATCATTCCATCCATGAACCTCTTACTATGATACATATGGATCTTTTTGGCCCCATCAGCACACCATCTTTGGCCAAAAAGATCTATACTTTAGTCTTAGTTGATGAATTCTCAAGATACACTTGGGTCATCTTCCTCAAGACTAAGTCAGATGCAACAACAGAAATCATTGCCTTTATAAAAAGAGAGGAACTTCAAAAAGGCAACAAGGTCAAGCAACTTAGAAGTGACCATGGTACTGAGTTTAAGAACTCAGTATTAGCAGATTTCTGTGAAGAAAAAGGAATCATTCAAAACTTCTCTGCAGCCTACACACCACAACAAAATGGTGTTGTAGAAAGAAAGAACAGAACACTGATTGAAGCTGCAAGAACTTTATTATGCCATGCTGGACTGGCACTGAGTTTCTGGGCTGAAGCTGTAAACTATGCAAACTTCACTCAGAATAGAGCCACTATAGTCCAAAGACATCTGAAGACTCCATATGAGTTATACAATGGCAAGATTCCTAATGTGGAATATTTCCACATCTTTGGGAGTAAATGCTTTGTACTCAGTACAAAACAAAATCTCAATAAATTTGCTCCCAAAGCAAATGAAGGTATGTTCATGGGCTACTCTCCACACTCTAAAGCTTTCAGAGTGTATATCATCTCAACCAAGATGATTGTAGAATCCATTCATGTCACATTCGATGAAGATCAGAATGAGCATTCTACCTCAGCAAGTGAAGACATAAGTGGCATAGATATCCTATGCAATCCAGAACACTCCATTGCTGAACAGCCTAAGTTTCATCCACACTTTATTCCTAATAAGTTTAATGAAACTGATCAAGTTCAAACTCAGTATCACTCAAATGAGACTAATACTGAGGTTCCCATAACAGAGGACCTCCATACTGAGTTTCCAACTAATGATCTGAACCACTCAATTTATGAAGAAGGTGAAACATCCAACACTTCACAAGAATCCATATCAACTCTGCAAAATGAAGATGAACAGCAACCTGCACTGTCTAATACTGATCAGAATTCCACTCAGTATCAGACAGACAACACACCAAATCAACAAGATATTGTTGATCCTATTTCAAATGCTCCCTTAGGAAACAATTTAAGGGAACACAGAGACCATCCACACTCAAACATTATTGGTCCTATTGAAGAAGGTGTCCAAACGAGAAGAAAATTAGAATTTCCAACCCAAGCAACTGCAAACTTTTGTTTCTTCTCAAGTTTTCTATCTACCATTGAACCAAAGAAAGCTGATGAAGCTTTATTAGATGAAGATTGGGTAGAGGCTATGCAAGAAGAGCTCACAGAGTTTGAAAGAAACAAAGTTTGGAACTTAGTACCACCTTCTTCTGGCAAAACTATTATTGGTACTAAGTGGGTGTTCAGAAACAAGATGGACAAGGATGGTGTTGTCATCAGAAACAAAGCAAGGTTAGTTGCTCAAGGTTACAGGCAAGAAGAAGGCATTGACTATGATGAAACTTTTGCACCAGTTGCAAGAATTGAAGCTATTAGGTTGTATCTTGCATATGCAGCCTTTAAGAATTTCAAAGTTTATCAGATGGATGTCAAAAGTGCTTTTCTAAATGGAAAACTACAAGAAGAAGTTTATGTTAAACAACCTCCAGGTTTTGTTGATCCCAAATTTCCTAATTATGTTTTCAAGCTTGATAAAGCTCTATATGGGCTCAAACAAGCTCCAAGAGCCTGGTATGACACCCTTTCTGAGTATCTTATTGAAAATAAATTTACAAGAGGTAAAATTGATAAAACATTATTTTCAAAAAGGAAAGGTTCTGACATCTTACTCATTCAGATATATGTAGATGATATTATCTTTGGTTCCACTGACAAGTCAATGTGTGACTGGTTTGCTAAGATAATGTCAACTCAGTATCAGATGAGTATGATGGGAGAACTTACTTACTTTCTTGGTTTACAAGTTGAACAAAAGCCTGATGGCACTTTTATAAATCAAAGTAAGTATGTGCATGACATGTTAAAGAAATACAAATTTGAAAATTTATATTCCATGCACACTCCTATGGGTACTCAGGATAAGATAAGTAAGGATGAAACTGGTAAACCAGTATGTCAATCCACATACCGAGGTATGATTGGTTCCTGTAACACCCTCAATTTTACAAGGTTTTTAAAACTTTTTAAATATAATATTTTAATATAAATGTCCCAATAATTCAATTATTAAAATCCCAAAATAGTAAAATCGCATTTAACAAAAATCTTAAAAGCGGAATTAGTTTAATGGAGTAAAAAGTTTGTAATAATAATAATAATTGCTGTCCACATCAGCATAGGTAGAATACAGCGGTCATCCGTCCACCTTCTCCTTCCCTTTGCTAGTACCTGAAACAGTGGGGAAAAATAGGGGTCAGCTGGAGAAGCTGAGTGAATATCTCAAAATGCAAGCAATCTTAACATACAACACATGAGGGCACATCGGTGTACACCTAGTCAAAACTACTCAGATTATTTTTCTCAGATTTTATTACTCAGATTTTTAATTTATATAGCGCGCTTGTGTGACTTGGGACGAGAGATCAACCTCGTCCCTCCTCACACCTCAGATAGGCGTAAGCCAAAAACTCAGACGGGAGTGATCCCAAACTCAGACTGGAATAATCCCAAAAACTCAGACGGGAATAATCCCAAAAACTCAGACGGGAATAATTCCAAAAACTCAGACGGGAGGTGATCCCAAAACTCAGATGTGTGTTATTAGGTTTTATTATTTCTTTAACATAATTATCTCAGATTGCTCTAGCATGTAATAGCACAGAATGACTCTGTGCCGAGCTCAGTTACCCAGGCACAATGTCTCAGATCATGAATCAGTAAATAGCTGCTCAGATACTCAGATAACAGATCAAACTCAGATAACAGATCAAACTCAGATAACAATTATGGTGCAAGAAATGTAACACGTAAGTCATGCATGTATAACGTTAAAACTGAATACACGGTGAGAATACTCACCTCGAGAAACGTAAGCTCCAAAGGTTCCCGACAAATCAGAAGGGTAGCACTTATCTCCTAGACGATCCTAAAACCAAAAAGTGAAACCCAGAATTAAAATCCTACCCGAGGTCTTATTTCAGAAAACTGGCAGCCCCCGTCAGTCTCACGGAAACTGCCGTAACTCCTAAACGGTTTATTAGATTTTTCCCATCTTTTTACCATGGCTAGAAGACAATCAGAACTACAATTTACTGTGAGACGGTCACTGGCCAAAACAGGCTCTAAGTATCTCAAAACAGTGATGCAAGGCAGACAAACTGCACAGGTAAAATTCCTAACAGCAGCATACTAAAACGGTTATAACTTTTAAACCGTAATTCGGATTACCGAGCGGGTTGCGGCGTTGGAAAGCTAATTCAAAAACCAAGGTTTCATCACGGGACAAAAGTTCAAAAGGCTACTCTAAGTACTCCAAAACAGTCGTGAACAGAGGGCAATTCCTGCCCCAAAAACAGTGGTGATATAACAAGTTGACTCAAGTCGGGGAGAACCAAACACCCTTAGATATTACCGACAAATTAACAATTCAGGTTGCTATACGGTAATCGATTCTAAGACCTAAGGCATTAACTATTCCCGGTAGGGAACCTAGAACCCTACGGGTTCGGTTCCCTTTCCATAACCCGATTCGGTCCTTACCCTCAAGCCATTCAACTAAGATGATTCCATCGTAAACAACAAAAACAGAATGGTTAACCCACGAATTCAATTCAACTCAACCTAGGTCCGGCATTAATCTATTAACTAAAGTAACCCTGGAACATGGCAATAATACTCGATCTAAATAAGGATAAACAGACGATTTCGAGGTGAGGGGTTACCGAATGCAGCCTCCAATCTTGAGCGACTAATCGTCTGTTTTCCCGGGGATGATCTTCACACAAAGTGCTTGTTAAATCTGTATTGTCATGACCCGCCAAAGGCCATTCGATGTCACAAGAATACCATGGTTAATTCGTGATTTACTCAAGAAGAAAGAGAATCAGAAAACCAATAGATTGATCAATCGACTTACATGATGATTCTGCCCGATCGCGGCTTTCCGATTGAAGACGAACGTGACAAATTTCCTAGGGGAGCACAGATTGGTCGAATTGCAGAATTCTATAAAGCCGACGATTGCTTAAGAGGAAACAGGAACGATCGAGCTGCACAGCCGCCGCTTAAGATGCTATGTGGACTTGTCGGCATTTAGGTTGGCAAGATGGATTTATATGACTAGCAACTATTGGGCCTTGGGCTTTTTCCTTGAATTGCCGACACCACAAGCAAGGGAGAAATGGTTGGGCTCGGCTATGAAGTCCACACAGTTCACGGCCCTTCCTAAGGAAGGTGTCCGAGTCCGAATGGAGGAGGTTTGGATCGGCTAGAAGAAGTCCCTTATGGCTTGATTTTTGGACGAGAGAGAGTATACTATCATTACTTGAGTTCGGTCTTGGCCTACGGCCGACCTCAACTACCAACAAGGTTAAAACGAATACCCGAAAATCCAACCGTTCCCATAATACTCAAACGTTACCGAAATAAAACGTCACTTATTAATTTACTTCATTTTATCAATTAACTAATACAATAATAATTCAAGGGAGAATAATGTAATTAAATTGAATTATAAAAAATTTGGGGCGTTACAACTCAATCCCACTTGAATCAGACTTCGTCCTCGAAGTCGTCACTCGGAAATAGTTCGGGGTAGTTCTCACGCATCTCAGACTCGGGTTCCCATGTCCACTCGGAACCCTTACGGTGCTGCCACTGCACCTTAACTAACACAATCTCTTTGTTACACAAGGTCTTGACCTTGCGGTCAAGAATCGCTATCGGCCGCTCAACGTAGTTCAACTTCTCATCGATCTGAATGTCTTCTAAAGGCACAACCACAGACTCGTCGACAATACACTTCCTCAATTGGGAAACGTGAAAAGTGTTATGAATGAGGTGGAGTTCTTCTGGTAAATCTAGACGATAAGCGACTCTGCCGACTCTGGCGATCACCTGATAAGGACCAATGTAGCGAGGTCCCAACTTTCCCCTCTTCCGGAACCTGATTACTCCCTTCCATGGGGAGACCTTGAGCAGAACATAATCTCCAACCTGAAATTCTAGAACAGAACGCCTTTTGTCTGCATAGCTTTTCTGGCGACTCTGTGCGGTGACCAACCTCTCACGAACCATCTGAATCATCTCGGTAGTTTTCAACACGATCTCAGTACTACCCAGTATTTTGTGCCCGACTTCGCCCCAGCAAATAGGCGTCCGGCACTTCCTACCATATAGCATCTCAAATGGCGGTTTACCTAAGTCAGAGAGAGGATTATGAAATCGATCAATACAGGAAATTAAAGGGAAAAGAGAAAAGTTAATAAACTTACGAATGCTCGAGTGGTAACTGTTGTTGTAAGAAAATTCCGCCAACGGTAAATACTTATCCCAACTACCACCGAAATCAAGCACACATGTTCTCAACATGTCCTCGAGCGTCTGAATCGTCCGTTCGCTCTGTCCGTCCGTCTGTGGATGAAACGCGGTACTGAAATGAAGTCTCGTACCCATCTCCTCTTGGAATTTCTCCCAAAATCTCGATGTAAAACGAGTGTCTCTGTCTGATACAATAGAGACTGGTATACCGTGTCTCGCCACAATCTCACGAACAAAAATATCTGCCATCTTCTCAGCTGAAGAACTCTCCCGAATCGGAATAAAGTGGGCACTCTTAGTCAAACGGTCAATGACTACCCAGATAGCATCATAACCTCCTGGCGTTTTCGGTAATTTGGTGATCAAATCCATCGTGATTTGTTCCCACTTCCACACTGGAATCTCTAACGGCTGTAACATACCATGTGGTTTCTGGTGCTCGGCCTTAACCTTGCGACAAGTCAGGCATTTCTCAACATACTCGGCTACCTCTAACTTCATACCCGGCCACCAATAGTTTTCACGAAGGTCTCGATACATCTTAGTTGAACCCGGGTGAATGGAAAATTTAGACTTATGAGCCTCGTCTAATAAAACTTCACGATTACCACCGTGTGAAGGAACCCAAACTCTACCAAGGTGTGTCAAAAGATCTCTACTGTCCTTCACAAAACTACCAATCACACCTACAACCCGTTCTTTCTTAGCCTGCTCGGCTTCTGAGGCTTCTACCTGTGCACTGCGAATAGAATCCAACAACGACGCTATTGCTGTCAACCTCATACAAACACCCCGAATAGGGTTTCTACTCAAAGCATCAGCCACTACATTGGCTTTACCTGGATGGTAAAGGATCTCACAATCATAATCCTTCAACACATCAAGCCATCTTCTTTGTCTCATATTCAAATCTTGCTGATCCATCAAATATTTCAAACTCTTATGATCAGTGTAGATGGTGATTTTCACGCCATATAAATAATGCCTCCAGATTTTTAAGGCAAACACCACAGCACCTAACTCGAGATCATGCGTAGGGTAATTTCCTTCGTGAGATTTCAACTGTCTCGAGGCATATGCAATCACCTTACCCCTTTGCATTAAAACGGCACCCAAACCCTGAATAGACGCATCACAGTAAACCACAAAATCTTCTACACCCTCTGGCAGGGCTAGAATCGGTGCCTCACATAACCGATTCCTCAATGCTTCAAAAGCTTCTTGCTGCTGATTACCCCAACTAAATGCAGCTGATTTCTTTGTCAACTTGGTCAAAGGTGACGCGATTTTGGAGAAATCTTGGATAAAACGACGATAATACCCAGCCAAACCCAAGAAACTACGAATCTCTGACGGCGTTTTTGGTACCTCCCACTTCATCACTGCTGAGATTTTTGCAGGGTCAACTTTAATACCTTCTTCATTCACAACATGCCCAAGAAACTGCACTTCACGTAACCAGAACTCACACTTGGAAAATTTTGCATAAAGACCCTTGCGTCTCAACGTGTCTAACACCTCGCGAAGATGAACCTCGTGGTCCGCCTTGGTCTTTGAGTAAACCAAAATATCATCAATAAATACAATCACCGAACGATCTAACATACTACTACACACCCGGTTCATAAGATCCATGAAAGCCGCTGGTGCGTTAGTGAGTCCGAAGGGCATCACTACAAACTCATAATGCCCATAACGTGTTCGAAAGGCGGTTTTCTCAATATCTTCTTCTTTCACCCGCATCTGGTGATACCCTGAACGCAAATCGATCTTTGAAAACCATGACGCACCCTGAAGCTGGTCGAATAAATCATCGATTCTCGGCAATGGATAACGGTTTTTCACCGTCAATTTATTTAATTCACGGTAATCGATACACATTCTTTGTGACCCATCTTTCTTCTTCACAAATAATATCGGTGCGCCCCACGGCGAACAACTCGGTCGAATAAATTCTTTTTCTTGCAACTCCTGTAACTGATCATACAGTTCTTTCATTTCTGGCGGTGCAAGGCGATAAGGAGCCTTAGCAATCGGCGCCGCACCCGGTACCAAATCAATTCGAAATTCCACCTGCCTCTCTGGTGGTATTCCCGGCAGATCCTCGGGAAATACATCGACATACTCGCTAACAATAGGAACACTTTCAATCGACCTCGGTTTTGATTCAAGAATGGTGTCGATAACATAAGCTAGATAACCCACGGCACCGTGCTGAAGATATTTTCTTGGCCTCGCGGCCGAACACAGTGCCGGCACCAATCGGTTTATGTCGCCCTGGATTACCAATTCAATCCCACTTGGGGGTTTGATACGGATTTGTTTTTGATGACAGAGAATCTCGGCATGGTATTCCGTCATCCAATCCATCCCCACGATCACACATAATTCTCTCATGGCAATAGGAATGAGATCTATGGGAAATTTCTTCCCACAAAGCTCGATCAGACATTTCCGGTAAACTTTTGTAACCGCTAGAGTTTTCTCGTTGACGACTTCTATCACTAAAGGCTCAGAGAGGTTTTCTAATTTATGAGACATCAGCTTGCTAAAAGCATGAGAGACAAACGAGTGGGTTGCCCCACTATCAAATAACACAAAAGCAGGTATGTCGTTCACAGAAAAAGTACCTATTGCACAGAGATCACAACACGCACACAGAATTAGAAACACACAGTAGTATTCATGCAAATTTTCCTCGGATAAATCTCAGATAATAACTCAGATAATAACTCAGAAGGTAAAATATTTACCAGCAACAGCATTAGGAGCCTTCTTGGCCTCCTCCCCAGTCATCTGATAGGCTCGTCCTCGAGCCCGAGTAGTAGCCCCCTCAGCGATCCTGAGAGTAGCCGGGGCCGGATTCGTCACAGGCCCCCCTCTAGCAACACCTCTCCCAGTATCTCTCTTCTTCGGACAGTCATCCTTCGTGTGGCCCTCTTCCTTACAGTAGAAACACATCAGTCCTCTTAAATTGCAGGCATTCGCCATGTGCCCAGTCTGTCCACACTTATAACAAAGTTTCACTCTCCCATCATCTCTACCTGGTGCATCACGAGACGTGCTCCTCGTCTCATCGCGATTCGCGTTACCATAACGCGTATAGCCCCCCGTCTGACCGCTCTTACCCGAATTACCGCCCTTGTATGGTTTGAACTCAAACCGATGCTTCTTCTCATTGCCCTGACTGTAGTTCCCTTGAGATGCTGGTAGGGACCTCTTGGAATCTTTCTTCTGACGGTCTAGCTCAATTTCGCGGCCTCGTGCCGCCTCTATCATCTCGGGCAAGGAATTACGGGGCATCATCCCCACAAACTCCCTAATATCACTACGCAACATATCCAGATATCGAGCCATCTTCATCTCCTCAGTAGCAGCATAGTCGGGGCAAAAGGAAGCCAGTTCTCGAAACTTTGTAGTAATAGCACTGACGGATTCGTTGGTTTGCTGAAGGCTCAGGAAATCTCTAGTGATCCGCTCTACTTCCACACGTGGCACATACTGCAACTTGAACCTGTCCACGAACACCTCCCAGGTCAGTTGCTCCTCGGTCATGGATGCTGCTAGTGGTTTCCACCACTCTTTGGCTTCACCCTTCAATGAGTGCGATGCATAAGTGGTCCACAAATCGGTAGGGCATCTTGAGATGCGAAAGACACTCTCCATATCGGCAAGCCAACGTATTGCCACTTTCGGATCAGATTCACCCTTAAACTCAGGAGGTGAACACACGGAGAAATCACGATATGTGAAGGCTTTTGGTGCTGGTGGTTGTGGCACCATAGCATCTCTGGCAGCGAATTCGGTCTGCAACATATGGCTGAACTGATCAGTGATCTCATCAAACATGCCCTGGAACATCGCAGGCAACATCTCTCCCAGTATCCCAGTCATCATGGTTCGCAACTCTTGAGCGGTAGGTCTAGCTGGCGGCATCTTACTAAAAATAGAAAGGAAGGAAATTGTCAGAAAACAAGGATTTTTGCCTATAATGATACTTAAACGTCAAATTAATAACTTTCTCAATTCCTCCTGAAAACGTAGTCTTAGGTTCGGTGCGTACAATAATAGGGGCCCTTCTATTATTTTTCGGCACCTACCCTCAACAAGTTTCCAGCAAAAATTGAGATCGTCACAACCCTCCGTTTCCATATCAACCATACACTATAGATAGATCCCAAAGTAGATAAGCATATATATAATATGTATAGTATGCTTGGCGTCGATGTCTCGAAGTATTCTCTAACTCTCAAAATGTGTCTCTTGACGAAACTTTTAATATAAAGTATACAATATTAAATAAACTCTTAAAGATTACCGGCAGCGGGAAAACGAGAGGTCGACGTGACGTGCTGTATGTCTGATGTGGAACTTTTCTCAGAAAAATATTTTACTCTTTTCTCATTTTAAAACTCGACACTCATACTTGAGTTTAAATTTGCCCCTTGCAAATCCAAATCCCTCAAGTCAGAGCTCTGATACCAACTTGTAACACCCTCAATTTTACAAGGTTTTTAAAACTTTTTAAATATAATATTTTAATATAAATGTCCCAATAATTCAATTATTAAAATCCCAAAATAGTAAAATCGCATTTAACAAAAATCTTAAAAGCGGAATTAGTTTAATGGAGTAAAATGTTTGTAATAATAATAATTGCTGTCCACATCAGCATAGGTAGAATACAGCGGTCATCCGTCCACCTTCTCCTTCCCTTTGCTAGTACCTGAAACAGTGGGGAAAAATAGGGGTCAGCTGGAGTAGCTGAGTGAATATCTCAAAATGCAAGCAATCTTAACATACAACACATGAGGGCACATCGGTGTACACCTAGTCAAAACTACTCAGATTATTTTTCTCAGATTTTATTACTCAGATTTTTAATTTATATAGCGCGCTTGTGTGACTTGGGACGAGAGATCAACCTCGTCCCTCCTCACACCTCAGATAGGCGTAAGCCAAAAACTCAGACGGGAGTGATCCCAAACTCAGACTGGAATAATCCCAAAAACTCAGACGGGAATAATCCCAAAAACTCAGACGGGAATAATTCCAAAAACTCAGACGGGAGGTGATCCCAAAACTCAGATGTGTGTTATTAGGTTTTATTATTTCTTTAACATAATTATCTCAGATTGCTCTAGCATGTAATAGCACAGAATGACTCTGTGCCGAGCTCAGTTACCCAGGCACAATGTCTCAGATCATGAATCAGTAAATAGCTGCTCAGATACTCAGATAACAGATCAAACTCAGATAACAGATCAAACTCAGATAACAATTATGGTGCAAGAAATGTAACACGTAAGTCATGCATGTATAACGTTAAAACTGAATACACGGTGAGAATACTCACCTCGAGAAACGTAAGCTCCAAAGGTTCCCGACAAATCAGAAGGGTAGCACTTATCTCCTAGACGATCCTAAAACCAAAAAGTGAAACCCAGAATTAAAATCCTACCCGAGGTCTTATTTCAGAAAACTGGCAGCCCCCGTCAGTCTCACGGAAACTGCCGTAACTCCTAAACGGTTTATTAGATTTTTCCCATCTTTTTACCATGGCTAGAAGACAATCAGAACTACAATTTACTGTGAGACGGTCACTGGCCAAAACAGGCTCTAAGTATCTCAAAACAGTGATGCAAGGCAGACAAACTGCACAGGTAAAATTCCTAACAGCAGCATACTAAAACGGTTATAACTTTTAAACCGTAATTCGGATTACCGAGCGGGTTGCGGCGTTGGAAAGCTAATTCAAAAACCAAGGTTTCATCACGGGCCAAAAGTTCAAAAGGCTACTCTAAGTACTCCAAAACAGTCGTGAACAGAGGGCAATTCCTGCCCCAAAAACAGTGGTGATATAACAAGTTGACTCAAGTCGGGGAGAACCAAACACCCTTAGATATTACCGACAAATTAACAATTCAGGTTGCTATACGGTAATCGATTCTAAGACCTAAGACATTAACTATTCCCGGTAGGGAACCTAGAACCCTACGGGTTCGGTTCCCTTTCCATAACCCGATTCGGTCCTTACCCTCAAGCCATTCAACTAAGATGATTCCATCGTAAACAACAAAAACAGAATGGTTAACCCACGAATTCAATTCAACTCAACCTAGGTCCGGCATTAATCTATTAACTAAAGTAACCCTGGAACATGGCAATAATACTCGATCTAAATAAGGATAAACAGACGATTTCGAGGTGAGGGGTTACCGAATGCAGCCTCCAATCTTGAGCGACTAATCGTCTGTTTTCCCGGGGATGATCTTCACACAAAGTGCTTGTTAAATCTGTATTGTCATGACCCGCCAAAGGCCATTCGATGTCACAAGAATACCATGGTTAATTCGTGATTTACTCAAGAAGAAAGAGAATCAGAAAACCAATAGATTGATCAATCGACTTACATGATGATTCTGCCCGATCGCGGCTTTCCGATTGAAGACGAACGTGACAAATTTCCTAGGGGAGCACAGATTGGTCGAATTGCAGAATTCTATAAAGCCGACCATTGCTTAAGAGGAAACAGGAACGATCGAGCTGCACAGTCGCCGCTTAAGATGCTATGTGGACTTGTCGGCATTTAGGTTGGCAAGATGGATTTATATGACTAGCAACTATTGGGCCTTGGGCTTTTTCCTTGAATTGCCGACACCACAAGCAAGGGAGAAATGGTTGGGCTCGGCTATGAAGTCCACACAGTTCACGGCCCTTCCTAAGGAAGGTGTCCGAGTCCGAATGGAGGAGGTTTGGATCGGCTAGAAGAAGTCCCTTATGGCTTGATTTTTGGACGAGAGAGAGTATACTATCATTACTTGAGTTCGGTCTTGGCCTACGGCCGACCTCAACTACCAACAAGGTTAAAACGAATACCCGAAAATCCAACCGTTCCCATAATACTCAAACGTTACCGAAATAAAACGTCACTTATTAATTTACTTCATTTTATCAATTAACTAATACAATAATAATTCAAGGGAGAATAATGTAATTAAATTGAATTATAAAAAATTTGGGGCGTTACAGTTCCTTACTTTACTTAACTGCTAGTAGGCCTGATATCATGTTTGCCACATGTTTGTGTGCTCGGTATCAGGCTGATCCTAAAGAATCACACATGAAAGCAGTTAAGCGCACCTTTAGATATCTTACAGGTACTCCTAACCTGGGTCTTTGGTATCCCAAAGACTCAAACTTTGACCTTGAAGGGGACATAGATGCAGATTTTGCAGGTTGTAGATTGGACAGAAAGAGCACAAGTGGAGGATGTCAATTCCTAGGTGGAAGACTAGTTGGCTGGTCATCCAAGAAACAAAATTCGGTAGCAACTTCCACAGCAGAAGCATAATATGTTGCTGCAGGAAGTTGTTGTGCTCAATTATTATGGATGCAGTATCAACTCTTAGACTATGGGTTCAACTTTCATAAGACTCCTATTCATTGTGATAACAAGAGTGCTATTGCTATCACAGAGAACCCAGTCTATCACTCCAAAACCAAGCACATTGATATCAGACACCACTTTATTCGAGATAATGTGGAAAAAGGTAAGGTTGAAGTAGATTATGTACCAACAAATGAACAATTGGCTGATGTGTTTACTAAACCTCTTCCTGAGGAAAGGTTTATGTATTTACTAGGGCAATTAGGTATGTTGAATCCTTAATCTTTCTTAAATTTCTTTAAAACTGAGCGCTCAGTATCACTCCTGTTGATACTGACCACTCAGTATCACTAGTCTGTTATCATCAAAATTTAAAATTTTTATTTTTTTTATTAATTTCAAGAGTAAATTAATTGTTTTTATATTTTTTAAAATTTTTTAAAAATTAATTTTTTTTAACTCGGTATTGGGGTATGACGGCTCTTACACCGAGCTTAATCCTCATACTGCTCAAACGGTAACCTTTCTTAATAAGAAAGTTACCGTTGGCAGAGGATAAGGCAGTCAAATCAGCCGTTTTTACTTCCCAATACCTTAATTATCTTTCAAATCTCATATAAATAACCGTTTATTTTTACTTCAAATTTTTTAACTGTTATTTCTTTCTTTCATTTTCAATTCTCTCTGCGATTAACGATTTCATTTTCTCTTAGCAAGCAAATTCTTTTTCAAATCACAATCACAGATGGCGAATTACACTTTTGTTGCTCCAAACGTTGAATCGGAAATCCAATTCCGAAATAATGAAGTACCCAGGTTTGCGAGGAACAACATCACAGCAAATTTCAATATTCCTCAAGCCTGGGTATGCCAAGAATTCACGAATATCGTGACTTTTATGAAGCATTGCCCAATTGCTCGTGCACTGACATTATCTCCTCGAGCAATTTACCCAGAAATGTTATGCGAGTTTTGGTACTCTGCCACACTCGATTCTCCAGATATGATTGCTGGATGGGTAATTAGGGATCAAAGAAGAGCTTTTGTTTCTACTGCAATCATTCGTGAAGCACTGAGACTTCCCGCCCAAGCTCAGTATGACCCATTTGTTGATAGATCAGAGGCACGCTCTGTAGTGCCATTTCTGGGTAGAAGAGGAACAACGAGCACAATCAAAAGAAATGAATTTGGTCCTATGTGGGGTATTCTCATCACAACAATAATTCGATGTATGACCCACAAGACGGGAGCTTTGGACCAAATAAACGAATTTGGGATGCAAATAGTACATGCTCTGTACTATGGAAGAAATATTGATTTTGCTCGCCTAATTTTCAATGAATTAGCTACTCTGGTCCGAGCAAACACAAGGGAATGCAATGTCCCTTTGTGCAGATTTCTATCACTCATCTTTCAACACTCAATGCCCACACACATTTATGATGATTTTCATAGTCCAAGAGTTGATCTTCCTCCGCTTAGTGAGAAGATTTTCTTTTATAGGCCAAGAGAAGGAGAGCCTCTTCTAAGTCCTCCTATGTGGGCCATTGTTCAAGAACATATAAATGATGAAGAAGATATGTCTGATACTGAGTCAGACACTGATGGTGATGATGATAATGATGATAATAGTGGCAATGGAGCCCAGGCTGGTCAAGATATTGAGATGCAGGATGTTCCACAAGTTCAAGAACCAACTATCTCTCCACCTGCACTAGATCATGCTGCTCCTCATATTGAAACCGTTTTTGAAACTGAGTCCTCAGAAGACACACCATTGGTTCTTCATAGACGAAGAAGGAATCTCTCTCCTATCATTATGGGAAACTTATCATCTGAGGAGGTGCAGCCTGCAAATGTTCCATCATTAACTGCCTCTCTTCAAGCCCAAAGCCTAGTTGCAGCCACCGCTGACCTTCCAAGTCCAGAACTACCTCCATCTGCTCAACCAATTGAGGAACCTCATGTTCCTCTTGATGTGGAGATTCAGTATGCACAAACTACAATGGAAGGTGCTCAGCATGACATAGAGGTCGGTATTGAAGATGTTGGTGCTGCACATCAACAAACACATGATCCTGCACCGACCTCTGCAGATGCTAGAAGGGAATCTGACAGAGTCTCAGGTATGAATTTCTAAAAAGCCCTTAAACTTATATATATATATATATATATATATATATATATATATATATTTCATTCCCAAATAGAGACTAAGTATTGGCCAGTACCAACTCAATACTGACCAAAGTCTCAAACGATCTTTCAAATATATATCCTTTTATGGCCAACATAGCTAGCCCACTGCTGCTATGCAAAATTCATATACTGAGCACACTAAATTGATCATTGTCAGTCTACAGTTGTCTCCACATTTAAAGAGACAATGGTGGTTGATGTCATACTGACACCCACTGGTGCTGCTTGAATAATGTCCAACTTATTTTTGAGTTGGGTAGCATCATTCAAGAAATGATCCCAAACCCTTAAGCCACAAAATCCAAAAATTTCCCATGGGGTTTAGCCACATTTCTGTTATCACTCTCATACCGAGTGATAAACATTGAAAATAACAAGAAGCACATCCCAGGCTTCGAATTCCCACACCCAAACCTTTTAGTAAATGTGACTTATCCTATACTGAGCTACTTAAATTTTCACACTCACCTTTACTAAACTCTTCTTACACATGCTATGCACAAGTCCACAATATTTCATCCTATACCAGATGAAATACAGACTTCACAAACTCTGTTTATATGATTGTAGAATTAAACAACACCACAATTCTATTTGATAAACCTTTCTCTCTAACCAGTTTTATATTTTTGTTTCTTTAGCACCATCTGTGCAGGGCATTCAGGCATCTCAGGCTGCAGCCGACCAAGTGACTCTGCAAGCAATCATGCAGCACATTCTGGCCATCCAACAAACTCAAAATGTAATACTAGCCAGAATGGACAAGATGAGTGGTGATATTGACTTAATAAAACAGTCAGTATCACTCCTTCGACAACCACAGCAGCCTCCACAAACTCCACCAGGTTCACATGGTGACCACAATGAAGAAGGAGAAGGAGAAGGAGGTGCTGGTGATACTGATGCTGCAACTGAGCCCATGCCCTCCCCTACTCTAGAACAACCTGAGGGGGACATGGGTGGTGATACTGATCCTCTTCCCTCCTCATCAAATGATAACAAAAAGGGGGAGAAGAGACAAAGAGATACTGAGGTTGATCAAACTGAGCCATCTGCTCAGGGGGAGAAAAGAAGAAGATTGAATGAAGATCAACCTCCACAACAAGAACAACAACATCAGCAAAGCCCTCATACTGAGCCAATTCGGATTCAGTATGAGAGAAGAAGACAAAGAACTAGGTCAGCATTACAAGTTCAAGACCCTCTTGAGCCATCTGCTCAGGGGGAGACTCACACTGACCAACCACATCAAGCTTATACTGAGCCACCTGCTCTAGAAGAAAATAACTTGCAAATTGTGGTCTATAGACCTTTTTTGTGGCCCATTGCTGATGATGAAGATGAAGAACATCCAGTGGCATCAGAAGAATTTTTAAACTTTGCACTGGATGAAGCAAATAAAGAAACCTCTTCATCATCATTCTCAGATGATGAAGAGCATACAAGAAAATCTATCTCATCTCAAGCTGAAGGACCTTCTAGAATTCCTAGAAGACCAATAACCAGAAGAATGACAAATGTGGTTATGTCCTCAGAATCTAGTGAAGAACAAGATCCAGCTCCTCTGATCTCAAGACCTAGAAGATCTACTCAGTTTACTGAGGAAAAGAGTGAAGCTGAGGATGAGATTGAGGCCCAAAAGTTCTTTCCTGTTAAGGAAGAACCTGAATCTGAGCTGAAGATGTTCCAAGAAGATCTCATACTGTAAGAAGAACTGGAGATGAATTACTTGAACAGTATTGGAACATTGTGGCACAAAGAACAAGATATAGGGAAACAAGGATGAGTATGCTGAGGAAGAAAGCATTTCTAACTGTAAGAGACATATACTGGCTAAATGAGTTTGTCAACAAAATAAAGGTCAAAACTGTTGATAAATCAATTGTTGCAACTTGTACTGGGCCAGTCAGTCCTCCAATGAAGTTTCTCCTCCATGACATTCAAAATATGGGACTTCATGATTGGATAAAAATTGCTAGACTGATAAAGGAAATGCCCTCAAGATCTTCTGAAGCCCAAGTGATGATGGATGAAATCTGGGCTGTATCTGCTATATGCTATGAAAAAGGCATTCTTTATGCAGCAGAATACAGGGCACTCAGTGTGATGACTGAAGCTATGAAGAACAACAAACCTGAGTGCCTTAATACTTTCAGAATAATTCCCACATATACTGTTCCCCCTAATCTCATTTTTCAGGATCAAAAGAGTACCATATATCCAACATCTGGATACATGTATACTGACTCAGATGACAGGGAATGCTTCATTACTGAAGCAGATTTGGCAAAAGCTCCTATCAGCCATTTGGTGGGCCTTAAATGGATGATAACCAAGAAAGAAGATGCTTGGTTTAGAAAAAAGATAGTTGATGTACTAAACAACAGGCAAGATGAACTGAAGAAAAGAGAAGAGTTCATCCATGTGAAGAAAGAAGTCTTCTACGAGTTTGAATCGATCAACAAAGACTAAAGAAGAAGACTTTGCAGCCTGTAGCTTATTTTGTTTAGTTTTTTTTTTCTTTGTAACTGTTTTGTTATCATTAGATAGGGGGAGATTGTTAAGGCAAAAAGCCTTGCCCCTTTGGATCTTAAGATAACAAAACAACCTAGACTAGCTTTGATTTATATGTAGAATAATATAGCTAAGTTTAGGTCTGATACTGAGTGATCAGTATTGGAACTCAGTATCAGTACTCAGTATCAGATAGTGATACTGAGTACAAGGACTGAGTAGAAGGACTGAGTGATACTCAGTATAGTAACGGACTAAGATCAAATCCCTTGATCTTAGTCATTTTCCTTACTTAGTCCTTCGGTTACTCCTTTGCTCATCATGTAAGATCTCTATAACATTATAAATAGAGATCATCTTGCAAAGGAGTACTCACCAATTTACTTTACACTTTCACATACTTGTAATTGATAAGTGGTATTGCTTTTCCGCAGCATACCACACTTAGTGGATTTGTACACCGACTCTAATACTGTGTTTTACACTTTAATTGTCTTTTGTATAAATCAACCTTCTCATTAACTAACAAACCAGGGGTGTTGTGACCTAACAGCTCCACACAACACTGACTTGCTCGATCACACACAAAAATACACGCCACCTCATGCTTGGAGAAAACATGTCTTGCTTGCTCACTTGCTTGCCTCCACGTGACAAACTCCGCCTAATACAAAACTTTGAAAAGCTCTTTACACCATGAATGTAGAATCGCACCACCGTCCCACGTGATTACTTATTTGGATGCTTTATTTTCTGCCATTTCGATCAAGAGGAAAAAGAAAGACGTACAAACGATATTTGAGGTGCGGCCGAAAATAACAAACGAGGGATTAGAGGTGATTAGGTTAATTTTTAGTTTAAGTATTCCACTCATTGGGCTCTAGGCTCTAAAGCTTAATCGGGTTAAATGATTTATCTCACTTATCACAAACTTGGGCCCATAAAAGAAAAACGAATGGGATGGGGCCTTGGCCGAATGGCCGGCCCGACTCAAAAGAATACCACTTCACTCTTACGATTAACTAACCGGTCCAAGCCTGAGACGAACTATTTAATTACGTTTAATAATATATGAATGTCTATATATAAAAATAATAAAGTGTCCAAATAATTAAAACATCTGAATGATACGAACCGTCTGACTACAGGTCGTATAGATAATATAAACCGACTAAGTTCTTAACGTCTAATAATATGAGACGTCCTAACTATTAATTAAAAGCTTCCAATTATTAAATTAAATTAATTTCATCTTACTAAATTTTATTAAAATTAATTATCAAATTTTTAGGGTGTTACAACTCAACTCCACTTGAAATAGACTTCGTCCCCGAAGTCATCGCTCGGAAGAAGCTCAGGGTGGCGATCTCGCAATCTCAGACTCAGGCTTGCTAACGACACACGTCCGAAAAAGAGGAAATAAAACAAAACGATAAGATTAGGAATGAAAAGGAAATTTTTCAGGGCGTCCTACGTGATCAGAATAACTCCAGTTTTTGCAATTGCTCGTACAATCTTCCGTCTTTAACGGCGCAAAATGATAAGGGCTCGGGATTGGAATGTTCTCTAAGGAACTCAGTTACCTAATCAAGAAAATGATGACGCTAGAAGCACAAAATAACCCACGATACTCTGATGAAGGCGTCTTCTTGCCCTCGTAGTCTGACACAGTTGCTGCACTCAGCGGCTAACGTTGTGTTGAATCTCCGATTCAACTCCACTTGGAGATTTTGTTACGGTTTGGTTTGTGGCTTTGTGGTGACAGATGATCTCGGCATATTACTCGGTCGTCCAACTCGTGCTCGCAATCATACTCGGCCCTCTCACGACGATACAAATAAAAAAAAAAGTTTTTATGGGAAAACTTTCCCGCACACTTCTAACAAGGTATTACTTTTACACAATTTACACCAGAATTTTTTTATTATTTATTTTATTATCAGTCTCCACCAAGAATGATATCTTAAGGTTATCTGCTCTACGGGACATCGGTTTGTTTTAAAGCAAAATAAACAATTTAGCGGTTCGCACCACTATCAATCACTACACAACAAGTTCGTAATTCACATAGATGTATTTTATCACACATAACCCCAGATAGTAGGCAACTCATGCCTCTTACTGAATTTGCATATACTCAAACGCACTCATCTCAAATCTCTACAACTTGTTTTTAGCTCAACGCAAGCTATATAATCAATTTAAACTCAAATCTCGTTTTAATGACTTCTTACAGGTCAACACAATGTATACACTTACTCGCTTTTACGATTTTTCACGTGATCAAATTTAATTATCAGACTACTCGAACATATAATTTCTCTTTTAAATTGCGTTATTAGTTCCCTTGTTAACTTATATTTAACAATCTCTTGTTAACTCTTTTTAACATTACTCGTTTAACTCATTTTAACGATATTTATCAACGCGGTTAATGATTTTATCATTTGGCTCGTTAATTATTTTCTCGCTTTATTCTCATTTAAATTGTCTCTTGATCAATTTGTCCAAAATTCTGCTCATTAATCTCACTTATTTTTAAGTCTCAAACGTTTCCGAATAATATTTTCTCTTCCCTTGGTTAATTACACAACTCGATAATTCTCATGCACTTGATTACTCAGCTATTTTCTCGTTCTCCATAAAAAGTTTCCTCATTACTTTGTATTTTTAGCTTCTTCTCGCTTTATAAAATTTTATTTGTCTAATACACTTGTATTTTTCTAGTTGTTCATTTCAGTAACTATTCTTAATCATGTATATATATATTATAATTAAAGTTTTATCATTTGGTTCATTTTAATAATTTATTCATTTAACTCGATTTATTAGTTTCTTACAGTTCGGTAGTTTCTCAAGTATTAATAAGTCTTTCCCATAATTTAGTATGGCGATCTTCTCATGAGCGTCTCGTTGATAACATTTTCATTACTCGAATTTCATAATTTTTCGTTTAAAACGAATTACATATTCTCAACTATATTGTTTGATTAATATTCTCAATTCTCAATTTAATAATTCTCAATACATAGATTTCTTCTTTTAAATTTGTTTTGGATAATTTCTCATTCATCATTGATTTATTATGTCCCCTAAATCTAATAATTTAACAGGAATTAATTTATTCTCAATCATTTAATTTACTTCCTCATTACTCAGATTAACAATTTATCATTAATGAATCTTACTCAATTTTGTTTTAAAAATAAATAAAAAAAACTTTACTTGATTTGTTTGGATAACTTATTATCACTTCAAAATTTTCTTCTTTTCTCATTTATTTCGCTTTAACGATTGTTCAATCGTTCTCAATGTATTAATAACTCAATTAAATCATTTAACGAATTCAACCAAATTAGGTTTATTAGTCTCTCTCACATGTTTTGATAACTCTTTATCAATTCTTGTTTGATGATCCTCTTATTCAATTGGTTGCACTGTTTTCTCATAAATCTCTTTTTAGTGTTTTTATTATCAATTATTATATATAATAATTGAGGGTTTTCATGATACTTAGATGTTTGAAGAATGGTCTCCTTGAATCCTTTTCGAAACATAGGCACGAGTCCTGTGCGTATAATAATAGGGGCCCTCTATTATTATCCGCACCTACCCACGTCATGGTTTCGAGCCAGCTTCAAAAATTCCACGATCTCCCATCCTTATACCATCCACATAACAAGTAATTCACAACAGTAATATAGTATATATATACATATTTAGTCGTACAATTCGCGCTTGTAACACCTCAAATTTTAATACAAAACATTTGCCCAAAATAAATCATTTTCATAAATAGAAGACCAGTTCCAAAACACGGATTTACAAAAACCTTTGATATGAAAATCAGAGTATGAGGTTTGGTGTTACAAAATATATCAAAACCAAGGTTAAGCACAAATCCGCTCTAATGATCTTCTACTCTAGGCCCCGCATATCTCAATCCATGCGCACCTAAATCCTTGATCCAGAACCTGAGTACATAGCAAACAAACAAGGAGTACGTGAGACGCAAAATGTCTCGTGAGCTATATGGGTTTAGACCCCAATAATATCAAGTATCACATCGTATATAAATACATATTTATATTTTACCAACACATCCTAGTCACTCTATGGTGACTCTATCGGTCCTGCTTTCCTAGCATACATATCTAGTACATAAACATATATGTACCAGAACACAGTCATATCCAATACATAAACATATATGTATTGGAACTCAAGCGAACCTAATGCATAAACATATATGCAATAGATCCCTACATTGCCTAGTACGTAAACATATACATACTAGTAGCACCCGTGTGCTTAGTGTACAAACATATGTACACCCGTCTCAGTGACCGGGGTCACCCCCGCGTCACCACCATCTATCTCTAATCATAACTCTATCAGTTATGCCAGTCAAAGCCTTCGGCTATCACATTAATCATCAAACAAGTTAGTTAGATATTATCAATAATATATACTAACTCAACACATAATAAGTCTAGACAACATTAAATAGACCGATCATAAGTAATCAAAATACTTCATATAACTATGTACTCAGTAAAGTCCACACGTACTCACCTTAGCAATTAATGCTCCAACCGTGATCTTGACACCAAAACTCTTGCTTCCACAATTCGGTCAAACTTCCAAGACTTCACCAAAAGCCTAATACAACAATCACAAGATGTTCAACATCTCATACTACTAATAATGTATCCATTAATCACTAGATACCATCAACTAACACCTTCCCCCAATTATGGTAATTTACCAAACCCTAGGTTTAACCAACTCTTAAGATTCTTACCAATCGAAATCATACACTTGTTTCCCTTGTTAATATACCATCTATTAAGTGTATACATCATTTATTCACCATAAACGATAACCCCCAATAACTAGGGTTTCAACCCAACCACCAAATACATAGATCTAAAGCTACAAAGATCAAGGAGTGAAGATATACCTTTAATCTTCACTTAGGAGTGAAATCTACCAAAGATTTGTGAAGAGATCAACCATAATCTGCACTAGAGCTCCAAAATCGCCAAGAAGAAAACTAGGGTTTTGATATGGCATCAAATGAGCCAAAACCCGACTTAAAGCTGCTCGACCATAGTTCACGACGCGAACTAAGTTCGCGTCGCTAACTTTCCCTTGCACGCGAACTTCGTGATCGGTAACTAGTCGTGATCTCCAATCGCCAGATACAACAATCCCTGGAGGGAGTTCACGATCGTGAACTAAAGTTCACGCCGTGAACTTCCCTCGTACAGCAGGGCTGCACTTTTCGGTCTAGGTCTCGACCCGGTTTCGCCGATAACTTTCTCGTACGGTCTCCAAACGACACGAAACCAATTCCTACGTTCTTTAAACGATTTATCCTTATTTATCATATTTTTATACAATTTATTTATTTACAAATTTCAGGTCGTTAAGACTATTCACCCCTTAAAAGGATTCCATCCTCGGAATCACTCAAAAATTTCAAATCCGCATTCTACCGAGTATCCGTTCTCATTCTCCCGTGGTTATTACCGTCAAACTTTTCTCATTCCGAATTAGTCAACAATATGTATGTAAACATTCAATTAACTCCGTTAGATTCAAACGGGTCAAAAATCAATCTTAAGCCTTTAGTACCCAAGTGGACCAAAATTGCACAATACCGACCGCAAGACTTTCAATCCTTTAACCGATCATTTTATACACATAGAAATGACATGACCCTCGCATTACAACCAACTAATTTACCAACACAAATGTCAAGGTCTAGCTTCGACCAAGTTGCCATATTCCAACATCGTCTAACCTTTGACTTAAGAACAAAGTCAACTATACTTTAACAATTTCCCTTCTCGTTAAGGATCCCATAATCCTCCTTTCCTTTACAATTGACCTTAAATTTATGATCCATCTACAATCATATACTCGATTCCCAAATTCAATCTTGACAACACCCAAACGGGTCAAAGTCGTATAATCTGACTACAACTATTTCAACTATTCCATTAATCCTTTCACATACATACAATCGATACATTATGCCCTCAACATTCACTAATCGTTCATAACGAGAGTCAAAGCCCATCTTTGGCTAAGTCAACCAATCACCAATTGGTCAACCTTGACTTTCACGTGAAGTCAACCATGCATACTCTCTCAACTAACCCATTTCATACTCATGGGCACCATCACTAATATATCACTTCCGGTTCTACTCATTATTGTCCCCTTAACAATTGTCCCCGTTTTTTTTTTCCACACTTTCATTTTCTCCCCAATTATCCGAGAGTCGTACATTCACATATGGTCACATCGACCTTTACCGATTCTTGACCAACGTTTGGTCACTCACACCATCACTTAGTTTTCTTTCAACCATCTTTGCACCACATAAATCAATTTCATAACTCTTATTCTCAATTACCGGAATTAGTTCTCCTATCGCAACATATTCCACTTTTTCATACAAGTTTACCATACTTTGGTTATCAACTGATAATTTGCTCACTAGGAGTTTCTCTTTCCTCCTATTCTATAAATCGTAGGCATCCCCTATATTTACATGACCTAAATGCAACCCGCATTTCGAACCAGGTCCTCATTTACCAATCATAATAGTAATACATCATTAACCACATGGTTCTACATTCGCTATACTCGTTCATGAGCACCTATGTACGTGAGTATACATATTTATCCTGCTAGTTCCATCTAAGCATCTCTACCGTGCACACATATGCCATCCATTCATCTCCATCGTGCACATATACAAACATATGCATATGCCACACCAATACCATCTAAACATCATCATCATGCACATATACAAACATATGTATATGTCACACCAATAACATATAAACATCATCATCATGCACATATATAAACATATGTATATGTCACACCAATAACATATAAACATCATCATCATGCACATATACAAACATATGTATATGTCACACCAATGTCATCTGACATCCACCTTTTCGCATCGTGTAGCCTTGCTACTATCTTACCCATTCGATCATCAAATCATTCATCATGCATTATAGCACCTATCCCACAAAATCGCATTATCGTTTTCTTTCCTATTTATATGTCTCCCATTGGACATACTACTTAGCACATTTCATATAATATTATCCTTCCATTATTATATGCCCTCCAAGGCCATCACATATTGCACATGCATTGTACCCCGCGGGTAACTAGTAACATTCTCTAATTGTTATTTACCGTTTCACTTACACATTAACCGCCCTTAACCGGTTCATTCCCTTAACAATTTCCGAGTCTTTTGACACCGCCGGAGTAGTTACCACTACATTCCATTAGACATAATTCACCGGCAAATTCAATCATCCTTGAGTAAAACATTCGACTCCGGCCCACATTTGCAACCCATGACGTAGCAACCAATGGCCCAAGACTCGATGTTCTACCTTTTCACATCACATCGTGGGACTTAGGAATATTCTTTTCCCAATCATAGTCTTACACTACACTATGTCACATATTTTCATACCATTATCATGACATTTTACCAATAATCGTCTTTTTACCCTTAATGTTGAATCCATCAACCCCGTCACGAGACTTGCTATGGCTATGTGCCAACCTTTACTCAACCGTTTTCAACGATCAGGATTCGCCATTCCCGACACTTATTCTTTTCCACATATTTTCCATTCATAAATTCTAAGGTATCACTATACCTTAGTCATTCTTTCCCTTACCATTCACGTATAATAATATTACATTACTCATCCGGGTTCACGCCGAATATCCAAGTTCCGCTTCCTAGGTTTCTATTTCTGTAATTCTCATCCAACTAAAAAAATTCATACCAAGACTTGGTACTTCATTATACTATCATTCGCTTGATAACGATATTCACCGACCTCGCGGTCCGACCGTTTATACTACTTATTAACATCGACCCTTGTTTCCTTAACATACACGACACTCCGGTCCATAATTCTTCTACAAATATAAATTTCCATACACATAATTAACCGGAAGGATTATTCCCAAATATATACCCACATCATACAATTTATCTCAAATTTCTATGGGCACCAAATCATGCGGCAATCCAACTGTTAAGCTATGATCACATAATATCTTGGCTTGGTGCATACCCAATTAATCCTTAACGATAACCACGTCAAGTTTCCCTTTCCCCCATGGGCAATAAATTGCCTTTAAACTTTTCCCATCTATTTCTAACTCCTATTTTCTAATAACACGTTCTACCATTGAGGTTTTCCCTTTTACCTTCGATTTCACATTTTTCATCTAACCATTCGATCGACACAATCTATCTTTCTACCAACTCATGAGACACAGCAATTAAGTAGGACTCGATTCCACGATATGTATAAGTTGACAAGAAGTTAACGGATAAAGTACCTGACACCCCATCGTGCGCCTTATTTGCCTCCTCTCGGGTGAGTTGGAAGGATCGTCCCTTCATCTTCGCCGGTTCCACCTTCTTTTGCGACGTGGACACAAGTGATTCGGTTTTCTTCTTCGGGCACACGTGGCTATAATGCCCTTTTTCGTGGCACGAGTAACACTCGACCTCGGCCGCCGGTTTGGATCTACAATCATGGCAAATCTTCGGTTCCCCACGACATTCACCGGTATGATTCTTCCCACACCTCTTGCACGAGGCTCACTTCCTTGCCCAGAGAAGTTCGACGTGAACTTCCCCTTCTTGAAACTACTCGAGCCACTCTCGGCTTTCTTCTTCTCGCCCACATAGGCCCTCTCGGCAACCCTTGCCTCGTTCACCTCTTCCACACCTCGGGCGGCACTAATGGCCTCATCCAGCGTGACCGCCCTCTTCACCTCCAACTGATAATCCCAAGGTAGCCCGCTAGCATACCTAACCACTCTCAACCTCTCCTCGGAGTAGGTCTTAGCAACAAATGGGAGTAATCCCGTGAATTTTCTCGAGTACTCCTCGACCGTCATATCGCCCTTCTTTAGGGTCACAAACTTCTCATGCATCTTCTCCAAATCCCTTTCGGGGCAAAACTTCTTTCTCAATCTCGTGGTAAACTCCTCCCATGACATTCTCTCTATCACCTCCTTCCCGAGGGTCTCATAGACTATGTCCCACCAAACCATAGCATCCTCTTTTAGCAATTGTGACGCGTACGTCACCATATCGGCTTTCTTGCACTTGCTACTTCTGATGACCCGCTCAGTCTCTCGGATCCACCTCATAGTCACCTTCGGGTCCGATCTACCCGTATATACATTTGGCTTACAAGCCATGAAAGTCTTAAAAGAACAACCATCTTTTTCATCGGGTCGTGCCCTAACATCACTACAACCACCCATGGAGGATTTCTCCACTCGGGTGCCCCCACCACCGGTTCTCTCATCCGATTTAGCCTCGGATTCGCGATCTCCTCCCGACCTCTCACGGTTTCCAATAATGCGGTGCACCTCATCGGCCACCGTCCCTTTGATTTGATCAATAAAAGTTTGGAGATCCGCCATGGTTACCGGAGTCTTATTAGCTCCAACCTTCGACTCATACACTCGATGCATCGATGGTTGACTTTCTTGTTCAACCCTCTCGACATGATGCATCTCTTCCTCCCGGTTTTCCGGGGCTTTCCCACTTCGACGAGTGTTCACCATTTCTTTCTATCAAGACTATACGAAAGACATTAAACATTTAGTACCTCTTGTACAATCCAATAGTCGCATAAGACTCAATATCCATAATCACATCAACTTTCATAGGTCCCCTAGGTTCAACCCTAAACTTAACATAAAGTCTCAAGGTCAACCTATCGATCTCAAGGAATCTTACATTCCTAATGCTACAGTCTCAGACTAGGATGGACATCCGACCTAATTCACTTAAACAGTAGCTCTGATACCAAGTTGTAACACCTCAATTTTTAATACAAAACATTTGCCCAAAATAAATCATTTTCATAAATAGAAGAACAGTTCCAAAACACAGATTTACAAAAACCTTTGATATGAAAATCAGAGTATGAGGTTTGGTGTTACAAAATATATCAAAACCAAGGTTAAGCACAAATCCGCTCTAATGATCTTCTACTCTAGGCCCTGCATATCTCAATCCATGCGCACCTAAATCCTTGATCCAGAACCTAAGTACATAGCAAACAAACAAGGAATACGTGAGACACAAAATGTCTCGTGAGCTATATGGGTTTAGACCCCAATAATATCAAGTATCACATCGTATATAAATACATATTTATATTTTACCAACACATCCTAGTCACTCTATGGTGACTCTATCGGTCCTGCTTTCCTAGCATACATATCTAGTACATAAACATATATGTACCAGAACACAGTCATATCCAATACATAAACATATATGTATTGGAACTCAAGCGAACCTAATGCATAAACATATATGCAATAGATCCCTACGTTGCCTAGTACGTAAACATATACGTACTAGTAGCACCCGTGTGCTTAGTGTACAAACATATGTACACCCGTCTCAGTGACCGGGGTCACCCCCGCGTCACCACCATCTATCTCTAATCATAACTCTATCAGTTATGCCAGTTAAAGCCTTCGGCTATCACATTAATCATCAAACAAGTTAGTTAGATATTATCAATAATATATACTAACTCAACACATAATAAGTCTAGACAACATTAAATAGACCGATCATAAGTAATCAAAATACTTCATATAACTATGTACTCAATAAAGTCCACACGTACTCACCTTAGCAATTAATGCTCCAACCGTGATCTTGACACCAAAACTCTTGCTTCCACAATTCGGTCAAACTTCCAAGACTTCACCAAAAGCCTAATACAACAATCACAAGATGTTCAACATCTCATACTACTAATAATGTATCCATTAATCACTAGATACCATCAACTAACACCTTCCCCCAATTATGGTAATTTACCAAACCCTAGGTTTAACCAACTCTTAAGATTCTTACCAATCGAAATCATACACTTGTTTCCCTTGTTAATATACCATCTATTAAGTGTATACATCATTTATTCACCATAAACGATAACCCCCAATAACTAGGGTTTCAACCCAACCACCAAATACATAGATCTAAAGCTACAAAGATCAAGGAGTGAAGATATACCTTTAATCTTCACTTAGGAGTGAAATCTACCAAAGATTTGTGAAGAGATCAACCATAATCTGCACTAGAGCTCCAAAATCGCCAAGAAGAAAACTAGGGTTTTGATATGGCATCAAATGAGCCAAAACCCGACTTAAAGCTGCTCGACCATAGTTCACGACGCGAACTAAGTTCGCGTCGCTAACTTTCCCTTGCACGCGAACTTCGTGATCGGTAACTAGTCGTGATCTCCAATCGCCAGATACAACAATCCCCGGAGGGAGTTCACGATCGTGAACTTCCGTCGTACAGCAGGACTGCACTTTTCGGTCTAGGTCTCGACCCGGTTTCGCCCATAACTTTCTCTTACGGTCTCCAAACGACAGGAAACCAATTCCTACGTTCTTTAAACGATTTATCCTTATTTATCATATTTTTATACAATTTATTTATTTACAAATTTCGGGTTGTTAAGACTATTCACCCTTTAAAAGGGTTCCGTCCTCGGAATCACTCAAAAATTTCAAATCCGCATTCTACCGAGTATCCGTTCTCATTCTCCCGTGGTTATTACCGTCAAACTTTTCTCATTCCGAATTAGTCAACAATATGTATGTAAACATTCAATTAACTCCGTTAGATTCAAACGGGTCAAAAATCAATCTTACGCCTTTAGTACCCAAGTGGACCAAAATTGCACAATACCGACCGCAAGACTTTCAATCCTTTAACCGATCATTTTATACACATAGAAATGACATGACCCTCGCATTACAACCAACTAATTGACCAACATAAATGTCAAGGTCTAGCTTCGACCAAGTTGCCATATTCCAACATCGTCTAACCTTTGAATTAAGAACAAAGTCAACTATACTTTAACAATTTCCCTTCTCGTTAAGGATCCCATAAATCCTCCTTTCCTTTACAATTGACCTTAAATTTATGATCCATCTACAATCATATACTCGATTCCCAAATTCAATCTTGATAACACCCAAACGGGTCAAATTCGTATAATATGACTACAACTATTTCAACTATTCCATTAATCCTTTCACATACATACAATCGATACATTATGCCCTCAACATTCACTAATCATTCATAACGAGAGTCAAAGCCCATCTTTGGCTAAGTCAACCAATCACCAATTGGTCAACCTTGACTTTCACGTGAAGTCAACCATACTCTTTCAACTAACCCATTTCATACTCACGGGCACCATCACTAATATATCACTTCCGGTTCTACTCATTATTGTCCCCTTAACAATTGTCCCCGTTTTTTTTTCTTCCACACTTTCATTTTCTCCCCAATTATCCGAGAGTCGTACATTCACATATGGTCACATCGACCTTTACCGATTCTTGACCAACGTTTGGTCACTCACACCATCACTTAGTTTTCTTTCAACCATCTTTACACCACATAAATCAATTTCATAACTCTTATTCTCAATTACCGGAATTAGTTCTCCTATCGCAACATATTCCACTTTTTCATACAAGTTTACCATTATTTGGTTATCAACTGATAATTTACCCGAGGCACCCGACAGCCTTGAAACTCATTTTTAATTCAGAAACATGTTTATGATTAATCTAGCTCATTATTATATAATCTTTTTGGTTTAAGGAACCCAAGAAACCCAAGGTTCGGTTTCCGGGTTTTTCGGTGAAAACATCTAGCCAATCATCAAACGGATTTTACCCAAACCAAAACCGACACGACCCAACCTCTAAACTCAGACTAAAAATCAGTACCACATCTCACGAGACAATTGGACAAAGCGGTTTAACTAGACAACTAAAACAACCCACACAAAAATCTAATTAATCGAGCTAGCCAAAACTGATCACAAAATCATACTTGATTAAAAACAACAAAACCGAGCCCCTCTTGGGTTCGGGCCCTGCACTCACCAATTCCTGCCATGAACCCCATAGGCAGCACTATTAGGAATAATATTAAAAGGATTAATAAACGACTGAACGAGAAAAGGATTATACCGAATCCCCAACCTTGACACTACTCAGAATTTGCGATAGATGCTGATTGCCATTCTTCTTCATGGATTAATATAATTGATGCCAAAGCTCCACACAACACTGACTTGCTCGATCACACACAAAAATACACGCCACCTTATGCTTGGAGAAAACATGTCTTGCTTGCTCACTTGCTTGCCTCCACGTGACAAACTCCGCCTAATACAAAACTTTGAAAAGCTCTTTACACCATGAATGTAGAATCGCACCACCGTCCCACGTGATTACTTATTTGTATGCTTTATTCTTCTGCCATTTCGATCAAGAGGAAAAAGAAAGACGTACAAATGATATTTGAGGTGCAGCCGAAAATAACAAACGAGGGATTAGAGGTGATTAGGTTAATTTTTAGTTTAAGTATTCCACTCATTGGGCTCTAGGCTCTAAAGCTTAATCGGGTTAAATGATTTATCTCACTTATCACAAACTTGGGCCCATAAAAGAAAAACGAATGGGATGGGGCCTTGGCCGAATGGCCGGCCCGACTCAAAAGAATACCACTTCACTCTTACGATTAACTAACCGGTCCAAGCCTGAGACGAACTATTTAATTACGTTTAATAATATATGAATGTCTATATATAAAAATAATAAAGTGTCCAAATAATTAAAACGTCTGAATGATACGAACCGTCTGACTACAGGTCGTATAGATAATATAAACCGACTAAGTTCTTAACGTCTAATAATATGAGACATCCTAACTATTAACTAAAAGCTTCCAATTATTAAATTAAATTAATTTCATCTTACTAAATTTTATTAAAATTAATTATCAAATTTTTAGGGTGTTACAACTCAACTCCACGTGAAAATGTCTTTATTTACATATGTCGAGTCTATTGATAATTATGTAGAAATTTAGTATATAGAGTTAGTAATATATTGTTGAATATAGTTAACTAACTTGCTTGATGATTGACGTGATAGCTAAGGGCTTTGTTTGACATAACCATCGAGTTATGGTAAGGATGAGACGTTGTGATGACGCGGGGGATCCCTGGTCATGAGGTTATGGAATGGGGAGCATTTGGGCGGATCCCCATCGGCCCATTCCATGATAGTAGTCTTGCTAACTGGAAGTAGTCCGACGAGTAAGGCAGGTATAGGTAGATTGGGCGATTCCCTCTTGCCTTTACCTTGAAGCTTATTAATGCGGGGGATCCCCGGTTAATAAGTTAATGTGGTTCTAGTTAGTTCGGGGGCAACCCGATAACTAGATATGATTGCTAGGGAAGCAAGGATTGTAGAGTCACAATAGGGTGACTAGATAGATGGACGAACTACTTGTATAATTGTTTATATATTATATGATACTTATTATTATCGGGGTCTAAACCCATGTAGCTCACGAGACGTTTTTGTCTCACGTACTCCTTGTCTGTTTTGCTATGTACTCAGGTTCAGGATCGAAGGTTTATGTACGCATGGTTAGAGATGCGGGGCCTAGAGTAGAAGAACACTATAACGGATTTAGACTTAGCTTTGGTTTTGATATATTTTGTAACACCAAACTTATACTCTGATTTTCATACCAAAGGTTTTTGTAAATCCGTATTTTGGGATAGTTCTCCTCTTTATTAAATGCTTATTTTGGCCAAATGTTTTGCATTAAAATTTGAGGTGTTACAATTGGAGCGCCTGGACATGAGACACTAGTAGAAGTAAAGATTGCGTCTCCATTTCGTCTGGCGTTTTCCATTTCGTCTCCGACGTATTCCATTTTGTCTCCGGCGGCTAACCCTACTCCGGCGTATTCTATTTCGTCTCCGGCGGCTAGCCCTACTTTGATTATTATTGATTTTGGTGCATAATATGATTAAACTGTTTGGATGTACAACAAAGAAAAAGAAGAAAAGGAAAAAGAAACACAAGTACCTGAAAATTTGTATTGCATTTGTAATTGACATGAACTTTGTTATCGGAAAGATCATTGGTGCCGTCAAAGATAAGAATTGAATTCGCTGGTAAGAATTGACATGGTTTGTAGCGATTTGGGTCATCAATTATTGGACAGATCTGGAAGTTTGCGCCTGTTAGTTCGCCGGATTTTGTGCAAAGAAAAAAGGGAGGACTAGTGGGCTTGTGTGTGTTCCAGCGAAATCTAGAGAGATAAGTGGGTGTTATGCCGGAGAAGAAAGGTCTGATGGTCCGTTTTCCTTGTGGGGATGGGATGGGGCATGGCCGCATTGGGTAGCTTTTATGTGCTTGGTGTAGCAGAGGAATAGAAAAGAAGAATAAGAACATAGTGTAAAAGACTATACTACCCTCATGTGCAAGTCACATGATAAGATTTAACAGACCATTTTAACGCCCGTTACACTTAGGGACTAAAAGCAAGACAAAGTCCGATACTTAGTGACCATCCGTGTGATTTCTGGAACTTAGCGACCAAATCCAAAACTCATATTAAACCACAGGGACTATCCGTGTAATTTACTCTATAAACAAATACTAAATGGAAGGAATGAATAGTTGGTCCATGTTTGAATGTGTTTGATGCGAGGACTGGCATCTTCAGTCGTCAAACATCAACTACAAAGACTCGATCTGGCTCACACGTGTGAGCTCTGACCACAGTGGCATATCTGCCTGCCATTTGCCTACACTTCAAAGGATTTGCCTACAATTCAAAGGACCATAGAACTTTGCCAGTTTGCCCCAATTTGTTTTCTTATCTTTATATTTCATCGTTCATTAAGAGGGGTGATTTAGGTGAATCTCATATTCTTATATAATTAACTTTTGAGAAATGATATTAGTTCACACGGTTTGTACCGATTTACAAGGGGGTCAAAAAAGTCAATCTGAGCCGATCCAAACTCGAACCTGATCTCGATAATGCTATTCAGGCCGGGTGTATTCGGGTCTTATTATGATATCGGGTCGGATATCGAGTTTAGATTACTTACCTTTGTCGGATTTCGAATTAACCTGATTAGACCCGACTAAAATTCATAAAAAAATTCTTACAAAATCTAAAATATTTGTTTAGTATGGCAATTTCTAAATATATTAAATAATAAACGGATTTATACGGAAATTTAGTTTAAACCTTAAAATCTTACGTAAGGATGTAGAATATGCATAGTTACATCGCTATCGCAGTAGCTTATATCTTTGATTCTGTGCATATATTGCGTTCAAAAGCTCTAAGGTATGCATTGTTTATTTTACTTTATTATATTAATTGTTATTTTAATGTTTATTCAATATTTATTTTATATCATATTAAATCAAAATTCAAGCTATCTAATTACTATTTGATTGTTGACACTCGATGCCTTAGATTCGATACTAACACGACTAACTCGATCGGGCCAACCCGACAAACCCGAACCCGACTAACTCGATTCCTTAAGGTTTCGGGTTAGTTTTTTTTACCTCAAAACCCGACGAGCCAACCCGATAAGATCCAAACCTGACCCGACAAATCTAATTGACACCCTTATCTATTTATATGCATGCCAATTTAGTCATGATATCAAAATCAAAAGATGATATGAAAAAGAAAAAATTAATGAAATACTTATTCACAACAAAACTTAAATTAGGACTATAGATGAAAAATACCAGTAGGTTATCCTTGTTGATTGTAAGTTTTTGACCTTTTGTTGATGATGGGGCACGTGTGGTAGGACTGGGAAATATGAATACAAACAGCAAGTTTTAAATAGATTGAGATTGGATATATGGTAGGACCCACCGACATCACGTGCACCCCTCTTCGGTCTCTGTCTTCTGCCCCAAATTGGCCCAGTTTTATTGAGAAATGACATTTTGGACTGCTTCAACATCTCAAAAAAATAAAACTAGCAATAAGTTTGTTTTATTATGAATATGCAAGACAAAGCCATTAAATAGATTATCACATTTTCAACTCTTCATGTCTTCTCCATCAAATCTATGTCTATTTATTTACCTTTCATTTGTATGTACATGTAATGCAAGGGTAAAACTTTTAGTATAAATACCTCATGAGATGGATGAATAAAATGCACCTCAACACTTTCATAAGTGTTTACATACTTCTCTTCCTCTCTTCTTTCTAGTTATTATTCTTCATCTTATGTTCTGGTTATAGATGTAGCAAGTTCTTTGATGAAGTGCTAATATGGTCATAATCATATCTAATTTATAACACGTTATCAGCACGAAAGTTCTTAATCGAGGAAGATCAACTCAATCACAAGTTTCAAAATGTCTAGTATTGTAAAGCGTGAGCTAGCTGCACTTGAAGTTACTGGGAAAAACTATACGCAATGGACCATCGATGTTTTACTAATTCTTGAATCGATGGGCATTCATGAAACTATAAATGAAAACAATGAATGCTCATCCCAAGACAAGGCAAATGCACAAGTGTTTCTTCGTAAATACATTGATGACATGTTAAAATTTGAATATCTTGATGTCACTGATCCATGTGTTCTTTGGATGTCTTTAAAAGAAAGATTTGATCATCAAAAGGAAGTTATACTTCCAAGTGCCAAAGATGAATGGTGAAATCTGAGGTTCCAGGACTGTAAAAAAGTAACTGAGTATAACTCTGCTTTGTTCAGAATCTGTTGCCAACTTAAATTTTGTGGGCAAATGATTACTGACGAAGATATGTTGGAGAAAACATACTCCACATTCCATGCATCAAACATAAACTTAATGCAACAATATCGATTGCAAAAGTTCAAGAGGTATTCTGAACTGAATACTTGTCTCCTTGTTGCAGAGCAAAATAATGAGCTCTTAATGAAAAACCATGAATCTCGTCCAACGGGATCAGTAGCAATTCCTGAAGCAAATGCTACTAATACTGATGGTCCTAGAAACAATACACGTGGACGAGGACGTGGTCGTGGTTATGGACGAGGCCGTGGGCATTTTAATCGAAATCCAAACCATAACAATGGTCGTGGAAAAGGCAATTATTATAATCGTGGTCGTGTTTATAAAAATAATGATTATAATGCCACTAAAAAGAACAATGTCCAAACACAAGATAAGGCCAAAGGGGCAAGGTATGATGCTGGTAAATCAAAGAATGCTGAGAGTTGTTGTTATAGATGTGGTTGCGCGGACCATTGGTCTAGGACATGCCGCACACCTGCACATCTATGTGAACTTTACCAAGCTTCCTCAAAGGAAAGGGAAAAGAAGTAAATCTCGTTGATAATGTTGAAACTAACAACATGGAATTCAACATTGATGATATTACCAACCCCAGTACTCTCGATTTCTGCAATGACATGGAAGACATTGATTAAGGAAATCAGTGGTTTGTTGTAGCCTGTTTTTACTTGCTTTCTGTCTTATGTGATATATTTTCCTTCAGCAAATGAAGTCTGTCGTATGTAATATATTTCCTTTCAGCAAATAAAGTGTGTCTTATGTAATATATTTCCTTTCAGCAAATGAAGTCTGTGTTATGTAATATATTTCCTTCAATAAATGAAGTTTCTTTATAATAACATCATTATTTGTTTTTCATATGTGAAGTTCAATATGAGTTCAAATGGAGCACAACATCAAGGAAATATTGGAGATCTTTTAATAGCAGATAGTGGTACTACACATACTATCTTGAAATCAAAGAAATACTTCTCCAAAATAAACCCAACAAAGGGTTCAACACGTACTATATCGGGTCCTGTAGACTTGATTGAGGGAACTGGAAAAGCTAATTTCATATTACCTAATGGTACAAAATTCCAAATAGATAATGCCTTATTTTCTCCAAAGTCAAGCAGAAATCTATTGAGTTTTGGTGATATATATCTTAACGGATACGACACGCAAACCAAAACAATAGATAATAAGAAATTTATGCTTATTATAAATGACAATCGAGTGTTGGAGAAACTACCAAAATTTGATTCCAATTTACACCATACATATATAAATAAAGTAGAATCAAATATGGTGGTTAAAGAAAAACATTGTGATCCTGGGATATTTAGTTTATGGCATGACATGTTAGGTCATCCAGGATTAACAATGATGCGAAGAATAATTGAGAATGAACATGGTCATCCATTGAAGGACCAGAAGTTCCCTCAAACAAGTAATATGAAACCATGTACGTCTTGTTCCCTTGGAAAATTAATTATAAGACCTTCACCGATGAAAGTTGACAAGGAATCACCTAGATTTCTTGAAAGAATTCAAGGTGATATATGTGGACCAATTCATCCACCATCTGGACCATTTAGATACTTTATGGTCTTGATAGATGCATCTAGCAAATGGTCTCATGTTTGCCTATTATCATCTCGTAATATGGCATTTGCAAAATTTCTTGCTCAAATCATTAAACTTAGAGCACATTTCCCTGATTATACAGTCAAAAGAGTAAGACTGGACAATGCTGGTGAATTTACTTCCCAAGCATTCAATGACTATTGCATGTCTGTAGGGATTGTTGTTGAACATCCAGTAGCTCATGTACACACACAAAATGGTTTAGCTGAATCATTAATTAAACGTCTACAGCTAATAGCTAGACCATTGATAATGCAAACCAAACTTCATGTTTCCATATGGGGTCATGCAATATTACATGCTGCATCATTAATTCGCATAAGGCCAAGTTCATATAATGCATACTCTCCCTTACAACTTGCTTTTGGTCAAGAACCAAATATTTCTCATCTTAGAATATTTGGATGTGCCGTATACGTTCCTATTGCACCACCACAACGTACAAAGATGGGTCCCCAAAGAAGGTTGGGTATATATGTTGGATATGAGACAAAGTCTATTATAAGATATATTGAACCTTTAACAGGTGATGTTTTTACAGCACGTCTTGCTGATTGTCAATTCAATGAATCAGTTTTTCCACCATTAGGTGCAGAAACGAAAAACCAAGAAAAGAATGTCTCATGGAATGAACCTTCTTTGTCATATCTTGATCCTCGCACAAAACAATGTGAAACTGAAGTTCAAAAGATAATGCATTTCCAAGAAATAGCTAATCAATTGGCAGATGCATTTACTGATACAAAAAGAGTGACTAAATCATATATACCAGCTGTTAATACTCCAGCTCGAATTGAAATTCCAAATAGGCAATCTGATGATAAATTCACTCAAGAATCTAAGATACGCTTGAAGCGTGGAAGACCAATTGGTTCAAAGGATAAAAATCCTCGAAAAGAAAACCAACAGAAAATGCAACTGATCATGAGGAGAATGTTCCTGAAGAAGCACAAAACAATCCTCCGGTTGAGGAAAGTAATGTTGTAGAAAATATTGATGAGAAATTTTCTTATGCTGTCGCATGTGATATTATGAATGATGATTCTGAACCACAATCTGTTAATGAATGTCAAAATAGACATGATTGGGTTAAATGGAAAGAAGCTATACAAGCTGAACTGAATTCTCTCAATAAGAGAAAGGTATTTGGACCTATTATTATGACACCTGAAGTTGTGAAACCGTTAGGGTATAGATGGATTTTTGTACGAAAAAGAAATGAGAAAGACGAAATTGTAAGATACAAAGCTAGACTTGTAGCATAAGGTTTCTCTCAACGACCTGGAATTGATTATGAGGAAACATATTCTCCAGTTATGGATGCAATCACTTTTAGGTATTTAATCAGCCTTGCAGTCTCTAAAAATTTAGTGATGCGTCTTATGGATGTTGTTACTGCTTATTTATATGGATCACTTGATAGTGATATATATATGAAAATTCCTGAAGGATTTAAAATGACAGAAGCATTGAATACAAAACCTAAAGAAATATATTCTATTAAACTACAAAGATCTTTATATGGGTTAAAACAATCTGGACGCATGTGGTATAATCGTTTAAGCGATTACTTGACAAGTAAATGTTACAAAAATAATACTATTTGTCCATGCGTATTTATTAAAAGAACAACATCTGGATATGTGATCATAGCTGTATATGTTGATGATCTAAACATCATTGGAACGAATAAAGAAATTCTTGAAGTTATTGAACTTTTAAAGAAAGAATTTGAAATGAAAGATCTTGGGAAAACCAAGTATTGTCTTGGATTACAAATTGAACATTTGCCTAATGGAATACTTGTACATCAATCGAATTATACAGAAAAGATCTTGAAGCGTTTCAATATGAACGAAGCCAAATCTTTAAGTACTCCAATGGTTGTTAGATCACTAAATATTGACAAAGATCCATTTCGCCCATGCGAAGAAAATGAGGAGGTTCTTGGTCCAGAATTACCATACCTTAATGCAATAGGTGCCCTAATGTATCTTACTAATTGTACCAGACCTGACATTTCTTTTGCTGTAAACTTATTAGCAAGGTTCAGTTCATCACCGACAAAAAGGCATTGGAACGGGATCAAGCACATATTCCGATACCTTCGAGGAACTAGTGACTTAGGATTATGTTATCCTAATGATTCAAAACAAGGATTGATAGGTTATGCAGATGCAGGGTATTTGTCTGATCCTCATAAAGCAAGATCTCAAACTGGATATGTCTTCATGAATGGAGGTACTGCAATTTCCTGGCGTTCTCAAAAGCAAACACTTGTTGCCACATCTTCAAATCATGCTGAAGTAATAGCACTAAATGAAGCAAGCAGAGAATGTGCATGGTTAAGATCAATGACGCAACTCATACTAACTTCATGTGGACTGGATAAAGATAAGGTCCCAACTTTAATATATGAAGATAACGCGGCATGTGTTAATCAAATGAAAGAAGGATATATCAAGAGCGACAGGACAAAACATATTCCTCCAAATTTTTTCGAATACACTCAAGAGCTTATAAAGAATCATGAAGTTGAGATAAAGTATGTTCAATCCAGTAACAATGCAGCAGATCTTTTCACGAAGGCACTTCCCACTGCAATCTTTAGAAAGCATGTATCGGGTATCGGAATGCGACATGTGCATAGCATGTGAAGAATAGTGATTACATAAATGAGGGGGAGTAAACTATGCACTGCACTCTTTTTCCCTTCGCTAAAGTTTTTTCCCACTGGGTTTTCTTTAGCAAAGGTTTTTAACGAGGCAGTAGTAGTTGGAAAATGTGTCATCCAAGGGGGAGTATTATGAATATGCAAGACAAAGCCATTAAATGGATTGCCACATTTTCAACCCTTCATGTCTTCTCCATCAAATCTATGTCTACTTATTTACCTTTCATTTGTATGTACATGTAATGGAAGGGTAAAACTTTTAGTATAAATACCCCATGAGATGGATGAATAAAATGCACCTCAACACTTTCATAAGTGCTTACATACTTCTCTTCCTTTCTTCTATCTAGTTATTGTTCTTCATCTTATGTTCTTGTTATAGATGTAGCAAGTTCTTTGATGAAGTGCTAATAGGGTCATAATCATATCTAATTTATAACATGTTTATATTTTTTGAAGGTTTTTTATTTTTATTTTCAATAACATAGCATTATATATTAAACTATATAAAGGTTGATTACTTAGTGAACGTGACCGATAATCATGATCGTGTTCTCTTTACCCGACAAACAGCGACAACGACTTACTTCTATTTTTCCATCGATTTGGTCGTTCATGCCATATTTGGTGGTCACATGTATATTATCAATTATGCATATTTATCTGTACATTATGAATCGTGAGTAGTGCGTGTATTAATTAAATCAATTTTAAGGTTTGTTGGCATATTTGTTCGTCATTACAGGGATTTGTTCACGTGTTTAGTCTGAAATGAAAAGTGTGACGTGATAATGATGTGACGTACAAAACAAGCCCAGCGAAAACCAAAGCCGGAAAAAGTAGAAAACCGAGCAGAATAGGGATAAAAGCATTCTTGTTCGTGTATAAATGAAAACCGAACAAGATACTTTACTATTCAATCATATGCATACTGTATATATATGAATTGGTTAAATAGATGAAATATTACATTTTTCGTATGTCTATTTCAACTATAATTGATTATATCCATATTTATTATGATTAATAGATGTCAACTGATTTAATTAACTTTTAATTAATACATTTCATTTTATTTATATAGAATTATTAGATTGGTAACTTTGATGTATTTAGATTAGTTAATATTTTTTTTTAAACGACAAATCTAATCTACTCCTAATTATTACATATGTCTACGACGAGATTCGAACTCCTGACCTTAAGGTTGAAAGACAAACATATTATCGCTAGGACAAAGGCCATTTGGTTTTAGATTACTTACCATACACCTATGGCCGTATACTCGTATTAAATCAATAAAATGCAAATAATATAATAATTTGTAAACAATAAACAATATAAAATGAAAATCAAAAGTATATTGAGTTCACATTTATTTGCAAAACCGGCTTATGTACATCATTTATCGTAGTATTCGTAGATTTACATGTTTGCTGCATATCAGTACCTTCAAAACTTCCATCATACGAAACGAAAACATAAACTATCCATGGGTAAATATTGGCCGTTTCCAAAAAGCCCAATACTTGGGAAATTAAGATTAATTGAGTCGATTTTTGTTTAATATCATCGTAATATGTACTACCAAAACGAATTGTTACGATTAAAACTTGGTGTTCGTTCGAAAGGCATGGTTTTCAGTATGTCTCCAGATAGGCTCTCCACTAGTCCGCAAGAGGTAGATGGTTCCAGTGACTATGAGTTCTCTAGATCGATGAGCGCGCCCACACTTTAGATATAATGAAAACCTTTAGGTAATTTGGATATATCCAAACTAAATACGTGAATCCAAATAGTTTTTGGATTTTAAATGTTCAAACTGAACCGTCCAAACTAATTTAAATCCAAACCGATCCGAAGCAAATTACAATTTGGTTGGTTTGGTTTTGTCCAAACCAAACCGTTTTTTTAATATACTTCACAAAACTACAAAAGTATATAAGATAATTAATATTAAGTTTAATATGTATAATTTGAAAACGATAAACTACTTTATACATAAAAACAAGTCTAATTCATATGTTGTGACATTTCAAACCATGAAATATTCTATTAATTTCCATAATCCATAGATATTTGATTTTTTGGAAATGGGCTAAAATTGATGGATACATATTTAAATGTATGTATACTACTATTTGGATTTTTTGGACAATTTGGACTTTACAATGGAAACCAAATCCAATCCGAAACCAAACTATTAACATGGTTCAAGTCCAAACCGATCAAAAAAACCAAAAATCAAATCTAAATGATCCAATCCAAATTATCCATTTGAACAACCCGATTATATCCGAATAGTGAACACTCCTAAAAACTAAAAGGAATCCTGTTATCAAATGGAGTAAGATGCATTCATTGCACTTTAAATTAAACAAATGAAAAGGAACCAAAATATTTTATTTATTTATTTTATTTTTTTTAATGGCAAGTTAGTAAGTTAGTGGTTCGAGTTCTGCAGTGACATCCAAGCGGGCAGTATGCATTCCTCAAACATCTCCTTTTTTATGAAATAAATCCCATCACTTTTTTCTCCTAATGAATGTCTCCAATAAGTATTAAACTCAAGATCTTTTGAGGGCAAACACACTAAGGTATCCTTAGTGACTAATTGATCTAAGGTTAACTTTTTTTATTGACTTTTTTGAGGACTTCTTTGATGCATTCATGGCACTTTAAATTAAACAAATGAAATAAATAGTGATGATATAGACTATTTGACTCATTCCATATTAATTGATTAGTTTCAAAGTAAAAGCATGAGGAAAAACTTAGATATGTACAATATTTATTTTAAATAATAAATTTATAATATATTAGAACAAAAAATTAGACATCCATTAGGTTTTATAAAACACATCTAAAATTGTGAAACAAGAGTGTCATAGTTATCAACCAAGTGCTTAAAAAAATGGACCATGCTTACTTTCCCCACCAAGCACATGCATGTAATGGCCTTATCATAGGGTAAGAGACATATTAAAATAAAAAATTCATGTCAATTATTTTATTTTCCAAGAAAATTTAAATAATGAAAAGGCATAAACTGTTCTACCTTTTATGAAGAAAAACAAAAGCCATTTAAAATTTCAATTAGCTTTGAATAATATTTAACATAACCCATACAAGCAAAACTAGGTAAACATTTGTGAAATCGTTGTCACAAACCACGGGCACAAGATTTGGATAATGCAAGTTTTACAACAAAAATCCAATTTTAGAAGTGATAAAACTGTCTTGCAATCATGTCCTAATGAAATTACTTATAACTACATTAAACAACAGTTATAATAATTGAGGAAAAAAAATATGATACATAAATTTCCATGAGAAAAAACAGCCATGTTTAAAACTTATACCAAACCATCTATTTAATTAAGTTCTTTGGGTTTAAGAAAATGCCTAACCGAATTTATCACCTAAACTGAACCGTACAACACTTAATTAATTGTAAAGTCAATCAAAGAAGTCATAAAAAAAGTCATAAAATAAACATCCAAAATGTAATGGGGTGAGAGAGGCTCGAACTCTCGACCTCAGGATAACTCAGAATGCTATGAGACCTACGCGCTAGCCAACTGCGCCACCACCGCATTCGAAATTTTGTTTAATTTTGTATATAAATTGTGAACTACTTCTGGATGACTGGGATAATTTCTCCCTATCACACATTTATGATAGAAAAATAAGATAATATAGACAAATTTTTATCTTTTAAAATTGGAAAAAGATGATGAATATCATTAATTCACACATTTGCTTTAGGTTATTTGCTTAAATTTGAGTTATAATTGATGTAAACGAAGAATTTGATAAATTACATATCAGTCTGTTACTCTGTTCGTACATTCTTTAAACCTGGCCCATTTATTTACCCTTAATTAGTCCGATGGGCTGGAGTTTCTAAGGCTACCCCATATTGTAGCCTGTGCACCTTGTTTACATGTGCAATAAAACTATAATTAGTTCTTTTGAATTACCAAAAGACATTTGAGCCTAGCTCTATTTCTTGTAATTAAAGGTTCAAATTTTATGTGAATATAAGTGGTATTTAAAAGTAGATTGTTTTGAACAAACTGTGAGTAACGGGTGTTTCCCATACTTGTTGATTGTGTGTGTGACCAACTATATTGAATGATCAAAATGATAATTATACTTGGCCTTCTTTTAAACGAAAGTGAAACTCATAACATATAAACCAAAATAAAAGTTATAACATAATACGTAAAAGCCAATAACTTCATCTCTTACCAGGTCAAACAACTTTTTTCTCCAATTGGGTCAGAAGTTGGGTTAGAATCTCTGATCGATTAAAAGGTGAAACTGATACTCACCAAACGCTGTCAGAACGAATCGAAAAACAAATCAGAGATTACCTCTGAGTGGATCCAATAAAAAGCTAAGCAAACAGCCCTTAGAGTCTAACTAAGGCTTCTTTAAATTATAATGAGAAAAAGAAAACCAAATTTCTAACCCGGTTTTGGTTTTTCAAAATTAAATAATTAACAGAATGTTAAGTTTGTAAACCTAAACTAAAATAAAAAACAAAATCAAATCGCGCCAGGTAGGGGTCGAACCTACGACTTTCTCCTTAGGAAACAGACACTCTATCCACTGAGCTACAGGCGCTTATGTTTTAGTTTCTCAGCTTTAACCTATTTAAACAATGTTTATAGTTATCTTGATAATTAATTAGACTATGACAGTAATGCATATAACTGCTCAAAAATTATATAAACTTTGAATTACTGTTCAGATAAACATCTTTAACTTGTAGCAAGATTCATTTTTTCAGTCTAATCTTTATATAAAGGCGACATCAACGAGCCCGAAACCGAGCCCGGCCCACATGTTCGTCACAAAAACAAAAAGGGTAACCATTTTAAGTAGACATATGAAAGCTGCATGCATAAGTCACAGTGACAAAAAGACGTACCAACATAATTTTGAAAATTCAAAACATGCAACTTTGTACGGTCGCTGGCTCATACCTAAACCGATGTCGACCTTTTAGTTACTAGAATATTACTAATAATAATTAATTAATAATAAAATAAGAATAATATATATAATTGTTAAAGCAAAGAGGGCATTGTCTTGGCAAATCTTGCAAACTTTTTATTGGTATCATAAAAGGTGTTTTGAGTACTTAAAGTAACACCAGCATAGGAGCCATGGGGTAACACACACTGAATTCACACACATGTGAGAGAGAGCATAATCTTTGCATGTATATAAACAGCAAAAAACCATACTTCCAATGACAAGTGGCCACCTTCTTCAATCACTTTGAATGTCTTCCTTCCTCTTTCTAATTCTTCTATCTTTTGGGTTCATACACGATCAGAATTAATCAGATCAAGTTCTTGCAATTTTTTATTCCACAACACATGAAGTAAACCACAAAAACGGTGAGATTCGAACCATGTATAATATGAACGATCGGTAGAAACAAGCTATCAACTTTTTATCTTTTTGTTCATCGAATCGTATCTTTTTTTGACTAATTTTCATCTTTGAAATTGTTTTTCCATTTGGGTATTTGATTTTTTTTATATGGTTACGCAGGATATAAGCAGTTTGAAATCAAAATTCCACCTTTTCCAAGATCTTCTTGATTCTTGATCGGGTGAGTCTTTTTCAAGATCTATGAACATATTTTGGTAAATTTCAACAAAGGGTATTCTAATTCTCATTATATGATTATGTATTGCAATCTTTAGAGAAAGATTAGAGTAGCTATGGAGACATTATCTTTATCTTCCAATAGTTTGAGCTCAAACAAGATGAATCAAGAAAACAAGAACACAAAATGGACAAATGAACAAAACACATGGTTCGAAAGTGCTCTTGCCATATTTGATACCGAAACACCCGACCGGTGGTCAAATGTGGCATCTTTGGTCCCCGGTAAATCGGAGATCGATGTCAAGAAACAATATGAGAAATTGAAAGCCGATATCAGTGAAATCGAAGCTGGTTTGGTTCCTGATCCCGGCTATTTAACCTCGTCTACTTTTAAACTAGAACTAGTTGAAGACCATAACTTCACAATCTTCAAAAAAAGACCGTTAAAGTTTAGATCTTTCGATCACGAAAGGCGTAAAGGTGTTCCATGGACCGAAGAAGAGCATAGGTAACATTAATTCTAGTAATTAAATCTAGTTTCTTGAATATTTTTTTTGTCACAAATAAAGATTCGGTTTTGTTATAAATTTTGTTACTTTTTAGGCGATTCTTGATGGGTCTTCAAGTTCATGGAAAAGGAGATTGGAGAAGTATTTCTCGTAACTTTGTGATGACAAAAACACCAACTCAAGTAGCAAGCCATGCTCAAAAATACTATGCAAGACAACATTCGGATGGGAAAGAAAAAAGGAGACCGAGTATCCATGATATCACAATGGTCAATCTCCCAGACAATAATAACTCCCCGGAGAGATCTCCACCGTTGATCAACAAGTCCATCGCGTTACCAAGGAACTTGCTCCACTGGAACACCACGAGTGATGGAATCAATATCCGAGTTTACAATTCCGGCCTTCAATTCCAACCTACTAGGTACCAGGTTGAAGGGTAATTAAGGAACCGAAAGTTGGTGTTTGTTACCGAAAATCATGTTTATATGTACTTGTACTTTTTGTTAGTTTGTTTGTATTCCAAAAGTTTGTTATAATTTCACTCTCTAAATGATTAAGTACGTGTACGACGTCGTATGATAATGAGATACATGTTTCTAGAACTGATTAAGATTTTGTTTGGTAGCATTAGATGATTAATATTTGAATAACGCGGATGTGTGAATATTTTTAAACTTTTCTCAAGAGGTTAATTACGAGGCTTTACCAAACGCTTTAAATCTGCTCAATTAAGAGTCTGTCCTCATAATGGACTCATGAACAAGCTTACCAAACAACACCTAAGAACTTTATCGGATTTCAATTCCTAACCCGACAACAGGAATGGAATCTGTTTCCGATTCCAAATAAAATCTTTGGCCCGGTATACATGATCGATCATGTTCACACTTAGATATGATTGACATATGAGACCTTATTAATTAAAGCCACTATCTTTACTTTTTTATGAAAATTAAAAGGAAAGTTGGTCAGTTCTGTTAGTAAAGAAGTAAAGATGGTACTCGGTGAGTCATCACTTTATATGTTCGGTAGGTTGCCATGTCAGCGGATGACTCAGCATCCACTCTTGCCAAGATTTACAGAATATCTAATTTCTAGCTTTAGTTTCCTATTGGCATTCTTTTCACCATATAGTGTATATATGCACAAGAATACAGGCGTTTTGACCTTTAGCTTTAGAATAGAGCTTGCTGAGTCTGCATTCCACAAGCATATTGTGTTATTGTGCTTTGGAATAATATGATACTTATTTATTTTTTTACATTTATTTAGTATTTTATAAATTTCTAGAGGTTGCTAGTTTTTATTCCTTCCGGTCCTTCATTTATTCTGTCAAAATGTTCTAGTTAACGCGTCATTTGATATGGGACAAAGAAAAAAGTGATTATTCGATGCTACGAATGTGAAGATGATCAACTTCAAGTTGACCATAAAACGGAAACGTAGATAGGAATTTAAAGCATTTATTCATGTTTTGTATTCATATTTTTTAAAATCAGTTGGTTTAAATTAACTAGCCACCAAGAAAATTTTAGAGGTTTTTCTTCACAATGTCTTGAGTTCGAGGGAAGATATACTGACCCTTATGTATGTCAGTTTCTGACTCGAACGAATAACTAAAATTAAATAGCAGTTCAGAAAACAAATATAGTAGTATATATTCTTGTTTTAAGCATTTGGTCTTGTAAGCTTAATCATGTATGTGGCTTTTAGCTAAGGATTTTAATTTATTGATTTATCTACCTATAATACCTCAACCTTTTCTTGGCTTCAGTCAAGTCAAGATTTTGACATTTCCATGACCTTAAAATTTTCAATTAAGAGATGTATTAATCATGGATTAGCTTTTAAAAGTACTTTACACAACTGAATTCGGTTGCCAACAAAAAGTGGAAAAATATCTTCAAGTACTGTTTATAAAAATTGTAAGGAATTGGCATCAAAGCTAGTAAACTATCAAATTTCGATAGTTTTTTTTGTTCAAATTTGGTTTCAAGGTTCAACTCTATAGATCATATTTCACATCTAAGATTGGACCGTTGGAACATACTTCCTCCGATTCAAAATAAGTGCTACACTTTCCATAAATGTGTGATTCAAAATAAGTGCTACACTTTCCGTAAATGAGAAAAAATAGTAGGACCCACACCCACTAACTATCTACTTTAACAAAGTGAAATGACTCATTTACCCTTACTTTTTACTTTTAAACATCATTAACCCCACTTTGTTTAAAAGGTGTGGGACCCATTATCCACTAATCATTCAATTAATCTAATTTAACCATCATTACACTATTTTGCTTCAAAAACCGTGAAAGTAGAAGTGTAACACTTATTCTGAATCGAATGAAGTATATGATTACTCTTCAAGAACCCGAAATACAGAATTTGATAGCCTGTCTAGAACATTGTTTGAAGGGAGATTAACTATAAATAATATTAAAATGTATCTATAGACATTGTCTAGGGTCCAAATTCTAAGGATCTCCCACCTTGTAATGGGTAGCTATATATGTACTTACATGTTAAAACCTTCTAACTTATTTAAATCACTATAATCAACCAAATGTGTATATAAACCTTAAGAAAGGTCATCTAAATGGATTTTTAGCATGATGATTACATGCAAAGTAATGCAAACTACTTAAAAGTCGGGTTTCTACTTAACTGTTCATGGATTCTCATCGTCAAATCAAATATACAATGACATGAGACTAACATATTGTTTCCTCATTGTCGCCTGTGCCAGCCACTGCCGCTGGGTTATTTTTTTTTATATTTGGGTGTTTGTTAGGACTAGTTTTGAGCATTAGAGATGTAATTAACCTTAGTTAACTAGTTATGTGGTAATTAGCAATATGAGGTATAAATACCATTTGTGATGACTTTTTGTATAAGCTTTCCTCACTTAATTGAATTACAATTTGAAAGTCTTCCCTCCATCTCCATCTTTTCTCTCAAGAACACACGCACTAAAACACACACTTAATTCTCAAATCATCTTCAAATCACCATGAATTAGCTTGATTTCGATTGCATTAGCTCTCTCATTTGGTATCAGAGCACAATCCTTCAAGGAGCAGATCCAAATTCGTGATGATTTGATCAAGATCTAAGTTTTTGAATTTTTTTTTTAAAAAACGAGCTGTGAAAATTAATCATCAAATTTTTCGATTGGAATTGATGATTTAATTGAAGATTCATACTTCTCTATTGATTCTAATAAGAATAGAATCAAATTTCGTTCCAATCCATCAACAATTGACCTCAATTTAGAGATTTTGGTGAAAAACTTGAAAACTCAAAATATTGTTTGTATTTCTCAAAATCTGATCTGTAGTGTTATGGATTGAGGAATATTATTGGATTCGGTCGTTAGAAAAGGAATTTCGAGCAATTTGTGATTGGAATAACTGGATTTGGTTGAGTATTGAGCAAGATTGAATAAAAAAGATGAGTTTTTGAACTTACCGTCAAAGTGTTCGGCCCGTTGAAGGAGTTCGGCTCCAAGAACACCTCGGCTCAAGGTGTTCGGCTAAGTGTTCGGCTCACAGTCTTCGGCTCAAACATGTTCTCGGCTCGAACTTCGGCTTATCAAGTGTTCGGCTCACATTGTTCGGCTCAAAATCAAAGTTCGGCTCCTCAAAGTGTTCGGCTCGGACGAACACAGATCAAGGCTTCAAAGAGTTCGGCTAAATCGAAAATCAAATTATCAAGCTAATTCATGGTGATTTGAAGATGATTTGAAGATCAAAGTGTGTCTTTTAGTGTGTGTTCTTGAGAGAAAAGATGGAGATGGAGGGAAGGCTTTCAAAGAGTAATTCTATTCAAATGTGTGAAAGCTTACATTAACATGCTTAAACAAAGGTATTTATACCTCCACCTCTAATCTAGATTAATTAGCTCTAAGTGCAAGTTAAAGCTTAAAACTAGTCTAATATAATCCTAACAATCTCCCCCTTTTTGAGCTTTAGCACTTCATCCCAGTCTTCCTTCTTCAATTTCTTCTCATGGCCCGTCATGATATTCATAAACTCTCAGAATGCTTCAAAATGTTGAATTACTTTTCTTTAATTTTAATTCTTTGACAAAACTGTAATCAACATGCCTATGTTTTGCTCTTTTATGTTTACATCTGATTGTCTTGAGAAGCAATTGAGATTTCTGCATTTGGCAAGAAAATGTTTTCTGAATTTCAAGAATATACCATTGCAGAATTTTGGAAGTTTCAGATACCCAAAGGAAATATTTTTCGTTGAATCTGTTTGAGTAAGGAAGACCTAAAAATGATTTACTAATATCAGTTAGGTAAGGATTTGTCTGGGATTTTCAGATATTGGAGATTTTGTTTTGGATTTTGTGGTAGAGGTTTTTGTGAGAATAAGATGATGATGTTTTGGATTTTGAAAAGAATGATTTGAAAGTTTAAGTTTTTGAATATGTAAGGTTGTTTTGTATTTTGGAAAGAATAATTTGAAATGTTAAGATTTGGTTTGAATGTGAATGTTTTGTATGTAGGAAAGAATGATATGTACATTTTAAGATTTGAATTGATGTGGATGATTTGTATTTTGTTTTGAACGAAAGATTTGAACAGTTAAGTTTTTTTGTATGGATGTGGTTGCTATGGAATTTGGAAAGAATGATTTATACGATAAAGTTTCGGATTGAAATGGATAAGAATTTGTGTTTCTGTGATTTCTGTAGATGAATCGATTTTTTTTCTTCACAAATTACTTCATGTAAATCGACTAAATGTAGACCCATAGATAGAGTTGTTTATAGCGGAAGTCTTTTCTTGAAGTTGTGGCTTTGTCGATTTGTGATCACTGATAATTGTTGTTAGGTAAAATGTTTATAGAGTTTACGCTCCCCCTCAAACAAATAATTATTTCTTAACGGATCTTCGGTTTCTTGTTTACCCCCCTTAACCGGTGCATATGTCTTTTTAGTGCGGAGTAAAGTGAGCTAGTATATTCTCCCCCTCATGATGAACAAGATTTATCTGAATCATCATGTACAATATGAAGTTCTGCGAGGTGGAATTAGGAAGAATCGTCGAAGCCCATTGATAAAAATGTGTTGAATAATGATATATTCATATTTTGAATGAATCAATATATAACACATTTTATCAGTTAAACCCAGATCGTTGTTGATTATGAAGAAATACGATCAAATCTTTTTTTTTGTTTAATCTCAATGACCGTTTTGGATGACATAAAAGAACAGTCTCGTGTTTATCATCTGATATCCCGACTGTTGTTAATAACATTGGAGTACAGTCATCAGATATGTACATGGTAATCGAACAGGGTAAACCGGGATCACATAGATTTCCCGTTAACACAACAGTTACAAAAACCGTGTGACCTACGTTCAGTGTTGGCTTTGATGTTAGCACTGGTAGGATTTCCATTCAATCATCGTGGAATACCAACAATTTTGGTATCACTATGAATGTTCCGGCAATATCATAAAGATATGCTGGGTGGTATGCCTGTGTCCTAAAAGTGTTTATGTCGGTTCTAGACTCAATTAGTGGATGATAGAAGGCGAGGACTGGAGAGACTTGTCCTCTTGTTCAATATCAACAGTCTCCAATTGAGATGTCGATAGCATATGAGCTTGTCTCCGTGAAAATGAAAGAAGTATTTTTTAAGAAATACTTGAGTGGCTGGGGGGTTGTGCATTGCATCACTGGGTCCATGATATCTATTTCAATATCAGAGAGCAACATATGCAATCTGATAGAGACGTGGCGACCCGACTTATAATCTGTTTGGTAAGGGTTTTTCGTTTTATTTAACCCTGTCACACCCTCCTCACTTAAGCTTACTTTTTCAATTTTCAACTACACCCTCATTTCATTTTACCATGTGTTTAGCTGAATTGCACCCCATACTTCATTCCCCCTCTCAAATTTTACCTCAGCGCACCCCAATCAAGATCCCGTGATACTTGATTCTGCTCACCTGGACCCTCACAGTATGTCCTATATTGTAGGTGGCTCCTGGGGAAGATCATGCCGGTTATAGCTGACCGTGGGAGTTATTTGAGAGGGAACTATAACGCTCGTGGGCAATTGATCAGCATTTATGATGTTACGTTGTAAGAATGATTCACATGGATTTCTTCATCGGAAATGTATGTGTTTCCGGCATAAGTTGTTGCCTTTAAGATAGAAAAGTTGAGGCACAACAACTTGAACAATTTAGGTAATACTGGACTCACATAGAGTATCTGTTAACACATCGTATGAATCGATAGTCGTTTGCACAACCGTTGATTCAAATGTGTGACCTGCATTTAGAGTTGGCGCAATTTTAGCTCTAGCAGGATTTCCACTCAATCCTCGTGAAACACCAGATTGTGATGCCACTATGAGTGTTCCGATGAATTCATGGAGATTCATTTTCAATAGTGTATGTGTCCTATATTGGAAATATTTGACGGTGAGATCTAGACACACTGTGCATTGAATTAAGACGTAACCTGGGGCAGGAGGTTAATCATTTCAATACCAACATATTCTGAATGAGTAGTCGATAGATTATGTGCTACGTCCCCTTACGAATTGAAACAAATTCATGTTGAGAGGAATCTGAGTAGTTGGTGGTGGAGTGCAGATGCTTTACTGGGCCAGTTAAGTCTAGTGAAACATTCAACACATGAATGATCACCTTTTTGTAAGGTTGCCCGGTTTATTGACGGTTTGGATGCACTCAAAGGTGTGTTTTCTTGATATTATCATGTTTTCACATCACCTTGCACTCACCTAAATCTATACCCTAGACTTATACCCTCACATTTACCAATCGGCGAAAAAGTATTTCCCTTGGAATGTAAGGCCGGTTCTGGCAAACCATGGGAAGGTATTGTCTTTTGAAAGATTTGTTGTTTAATTATTCAATCGGGTATAAAAGATTTGAATTTTAAAGTTTCTCCCCCTTGAAATACTAATTCCCCCCCTTGAATTATTATTTCTCCCCTTCGACAAAATAAAGATAGTAAAAAAGAATTTATAGATCAGAAATGAAACATTTAACAGCATTAGAGGGGTGGGAAAGAGTTTTTACGGTTAAGTGTTTACTGGATACGAACGGGATCTAAGCTAAAGTACTTGAAAGCCATTGTTATTGTATCAAATAAAACGGTTTAAGCCTTGAGATTTAGCATACCAAGTTTAGACACAAGAAAATTAAAACGTTTTTCGTCTAAAGCCTTGTAAACAAATCTGCTAATTGAAAATCGATTGAAACAAAGTACAATTCCACATTACCTTATTCAACATGGTCCTTAATAAAATGATATCGAAGATCAATATGTTTAGTTTTGGAATGTTGAACAGGATTGCATGAAATTGCAATTGCACTTCGTGAATCACAATATAAAGAAATACGGCTGTATGAAAAGCCATAATCTTTTAATTGTGATTGCATCCAAATTACATGGGATAAGCAGCTTGCAGCAGCAACATACTCCGCTTCTGCAGTTGAAAGAGATACACAATTTTGCTTCCGAGAAGACCATCTCACCAATTTATCTCCCAGAAATTGAACACTTCCAGATGTACTCTTTCGATCCAGCATACATCCAGCATGGTCAGCATCAGAAAATGCAATCAAATTAAAAGAAGTTTCTTTGGGATACCAAAGACCAAGATCTCGAGTACCCTTTAGATAACGAAATATACGTTTGAGTGCTTGAAGATGTGATTCTTTAGGGGCAGCCTGATACCGAGCACAGATGCAAGTAGAGAACATAATGTCTGGTCGACTCGAAGTTAGATATTACAATGATCCTATCATCCCCCGATAATTTGTGATATCAACAAGTTTACCATCAGGATCAACATGCAATTTAGAACCAGGTGACATCGATGTCGGAATTGGTTTACAATCATCCATGAGATATTTTTTCAATAGATCAGTGCTATACTTGGATTGATTAATAAAGATCCCTGTAGGTAATTGGCGAACTTGAAGACCAAGAAAGAAATTCATTTCCCCCATCATACTCATCTCAAATCGTTTAACCATAAGACCCGAGAACTTTTTGCAGTATTTAGGATTTGTAGAACCAAAAATGATATCATCGACATAAATTTGAATGAGAACAATATCTTCCCCTTGTCGTTTGATGAAAAGAGTTGTATCGATTTTTCCTTTTGAAAATCCAGAATCAACTAAGAATTTGGATAGCACATCATACCATGCACGAGGAGCTTGTTTCAAACCATATAAAGCTTTGTTGAGAATATAAACATGATTAGGAAAATTTGGATCTACAAAACCTTCGGGTTGATGAATGAATACTTCTTCATTGAGAATGCCATTTAAAAATGCAGTTTTTACATCAATTTGATATATTGTAAAATTCTTATGTGCTGCATATGCCAAAAATATTCGAATGGCTTCTATCCGTGCAACTGGAGCAAAGGTCTCTTCAAAGTCAATGCCCTCCTGTTGAGCATACCCTTTCTCAACTAGACGTGCTTTATTACGAATTACAATCCCATTCTCGTCCTTCTTGTTTTTAAAAATCCATTTAGTACCAATAACAGATTTCCCGAGTGGTTTTGGAACCAGACGCCAAACTTTTAATCGTTCAAATTGATTGATTTCTTCTTGCATAGCAAGACTCCAGTCTGGGTCTGAGAGAGCTTCACTGACTTTCTTTGGTTCATTAGAGCTTAAAAAAGCAGAATTGACATTCATCAGCAGTGGCTCTACGGGTTTGAACAGAAGAATCAGGATCACTGATTATTTGATGTAAAGGATGCTCTCTTGTCCATTTAAGAGAATGAGGAAGTGGAAGTTGACCCGGAACTATATTTGAGGTATCAGAAAATGCAGGATGAGGGATTATTGCAGTTTGAGTATTTGATGAAGAAGAAGGAGGATCAACATGTTGAAGATTGAATTTTGAAAAATCGATCACCAAAGGTGGAGCTTGTGGTGGAACTAAAGTTAAATCTAAAGTATTGACACCTTGAGAAGAAGGTGAGGGATTATTCCGGAGATGACGAAGTTTCCAAAGATGAAGCAGAATCAGAAGGAGAAAAGTTGTTATTGGGAGCAGAAGAAGTATGTGATGGAGAATCAGTAGAACTTGAATTTTGCATTTCAGGTACAGTAATGGATTGAACATCAGCTACTGATGGAAATGGAACGCCAGCCTCCTCAAGTAAAGTATGTCGAATGTTATGATAATCATCATAAAACTTTTCAAACAAGACATCTAAATCATTTTGAGATGTGGAAGGCGACGACGAAGGTAAAGGAATTTCAACATTTGTAGTTAATGAATCAATAGGAAAGGTCTCATCAAAAGTAACATTGACACTTTCTTTTATTGTTCGATTTGACCGATTATATACTCTGAAAGATGCAGATTCACGTGAGTATCCGACAAAAACTTCTTCATCAGCTTTAGCTTCAAATTTATTCAGTTTGTCTTTGTCATTTAATATGAAGCACCGACTCCCAAAAATGCGGAAAAATTTAACATTGGAGATTCTGTTATTAATCAGTTCATAAGGAGTCTTGTTGTAGGTTCTGTTGATGATGGAACGATTTTGAGTGAAACATGTTGTACTTATGGCTTCAGCCCAAAGAGATAATGGGAGTTTTGAAAATGAAAGCATGGTACGAGCAGCTTCAACTAAAGTACGATTTTTACGTTCAACAACCCCATTTTGTTGACGAGTTCGGGCAGCTGAAAAATTTATGGGATATACCAACTGAAACAAGGAAAGAATCTAAAGTTTAATTTTTAAATTCAGTCCCATTGTCAGTACGAATGGTATGAACTTGTAATTCCAAATTTGTCTGGGTTTTCTTGATGAAGGCAATGATAATATCAGCTGCTTCATCTTTTGTACGTAAGAAATAAACCCATGTATAACGTGAATAATCATCAACAATGACTAAAACATATCATTTTCCGGCTATGGATTGAACGCTCATTGGTCCACATAAATCCATATGAAGTAATTCAAGCGGTTTTGAAGTACTGGGAACAGGTTTGGACTTATGAGACTTTTTAGTCATTTTGCCCAGTTCGCAAGACGAACAAAGATGATCCTTATCAAATTTAACATCTGGAGGACCAGAGACATGACCACCTTTTACCAATTTGTTGATCGTTTTGAAATTAAGGTGAGAAAGACGACGGTGCCATAACCATGATTCATTTGACGACGCAGTTGTCGTTAAGCATACTTCTTCAAGTGGGACCACGTCATTTAGATTGATAGTAAATAAATTTGTCTCACGAGATCCTGTAAGAAGTTCTTTTCCTTCATAGGTGCGAACAACACATTTCTTTGTTCGAAAATTGACTTCCAATGTTTTATCACAAAATTGACCAATACTAAAAAGATTGTGGGCAAGATCTTCAACATAGGTCACATTTCGGATGATTAAATTTTGACGAATTATATCTCCAATACCCATGATGGCAGCTAAATGGTCATTCCCAAATCTTACAGTTCCCAAATATTTGTCTCTAAAATTTGTTAATAAGTTCTTGTTTCCGGTCATATGTCTTGAACAACCAGAATCAAGATACCAAATATTCTACATAAAACAATTAAAAAAATTGAGGTCCCCAATCAGTTATGGGTCCTTAACGATTAATATGAGTTGTTTTATGTAGTGACTTAGGGATGAAAAATTTAGAGTGTTGAAGAACTGCAAGGAGGCAGTTCTGGTTTTGTTAATTTGATAGTCCATTTTAAAAATTTCTCAGGAGAATGTAAGATCCAGTTTGATTGTTCATTTTTAATCCATTTATATTTAACAAACTTGGATGGTTTTTGATTTAGCTTGGGAGACGGAGTCGAGGAACCGGATTTTGGCGATTTAGGTGCAGACACTACTCTATAAACAAGACGGCGAGAGGAAGATTTATCAGTAATTGATGGATATGAACGTGTAGTGATAGGTTTTAGAGATCGAGAGAGTATTGTTTTGCAAGGTTCTGGATAACAAATTGTACATGAATGAATGATTGAACCATTTTTATGAAGGACATCATGTCGAGGACCACAAGGAGCATCTTTTCTAACAAAATATTGTGTATCATATTGAGAAATTGGTTTATAGTTTTTCTATCAAAGTAAACATGTTTGCCAGTTTTATCTGTTATAAGAATCAAATTGACACCATTAACAGTGTAATTAACAGGACGATAAATTGCAGAATCATACACAATCCCATAAAGTGTGGCAGGAGAAATAAACTTTGTTGAGTTATTACATTTATTGGAAGTAGAAAAAGAAGAAGCTAACAACGAAGGAGATCTAGACTTCTTAAGCTCCTTGGACTTAAGCATACTAGACTTAGTCGAAGTAGACTTCATAGACTGCTCAACTGCTGTTACTCCGCCGTGCATTGGCTTGTTAATCTTGGATTTTAAATTTCTATCTGAAAAATTTAAAACACGTGAATTTTGAGATGTTGGCTTTGAAGAAGCATTTTGATTAGAAACCTTTTGATTAGAAACATATTTTATTGCAACAATTTTATCTTCTAATTCATGAATTTTGGTTTGTAAATCAGAATTTTCTTTGTCAAATGCATTATGTGGTTCATCGATTTTATTTTCCAATTGGCAAATTTTCTTTTCTAGAATTAGAGAGGGAACATAAATCTTTGGTGTTACTTTTTGTTGAAGCACAGCATTACCCTTAATCTCAAATTCTTCGGGTGTAATTATTGGAAAACAATCATCATTTTCAAAGTTGTCCTTTTTAGTTTCATATGTTTTATATAATTCAGTGTAGTTGAAACTAATTTGGGCATTCTCCTTTTTAGCTCTGTTGAAGGTCTCAATTTCTTCTTTCTCGTCTGTCATCCGAATGAAGCTTTGCGAGATACCATTGTTCATGTACCTTGAATCATATAATGTAGGAACCATTTTGCATGCGTTCTTAAGATACTCTGGATTATCAGCTCCTAGCCCTTCTCGTGAATTGAAATATTTGAAGTCTATGGGCTTGTTTAGATGGATGGTTTGATCAGTATGTCCCCTTTTGACAATCAATTCCTCAAGATGCTTGATATGAGAATTCAATTTATTGGTTTCATTTTTAAGTGTGTTTATGATATTCTGTTTGCTTTTCAATTTGTTTGAGGAAATGATGTGTTGTTCATGTAGATTTTCAGATAATTCTTTAATTTGAAGGTTAAAGATTGAAATTGTTTTTCATTATCATCAAAATCTTGTTGTTTACGTGCCAATGAATTTTTATTAATTTGATATTCATGCCATGTCTTAGTGTATAGTTTGTGATTGTGATCATACTTTGCCCTTAATTCTGATATTTGAGTTTGTAAATCCAGATTCTCTTGTTTGAAAATGGTATTTTGTTGAATATAATGAACAAGTTGATCACCTAGATGAGCAGTTTGTTCAGTTCGTTTTTCCAAATCGTTTAAACGATTTTGAAGTTGAATATTTAAATCTTTTTCAACTAAAAGTTTTTGGTTTAACAATTCTATTTGAGATATCTGAGTTTGGACAAAATAAGTATCAAAGCCTTGATCTTTACATTGTTACTACCGGATTAAAATCTACCCAATATCTCGAAGCAATTTTAAAAAAACAAAAAAACAAATATTAGTTTAAACTCAAAGCTCAACCCAAAATCTAAACTAAATAAAAGAGTAAATTACAGTTTTTGTCCCTGTGGTTTTCCCGATTCTGCGTTTTTGTCCTGTACTTTTTTTCATTTTTCCCCCTATGTTATTCCAAATTCTGCGATTTTATCCTTCCGTCCACCTGCGGTCTCTTTTTGGCCTTTAAAGCCCTCACGTGCTCAAAACGTGAGGGTATATTTTTGGTCCTTTTTCACGACCTGCTTGTACATTGTGCTTTATAAGTTGTACTTTTATGTTCATCTCCTTCTCTCCACCATACTCATCAAGAACACCCCAAATTTCTTTTGTTCTTCCTAAAGAACCTGCAACAATTTAAAGCAATCAAACAAGAATTAAAAGAAGCATGGTGGACATTATGTAAAACAAACCCAAAATGAAAAAAAAAGAAGATCTCGGAATCAAGTGGCGGTGGTGGTTGTTGGATCTAGGGTTCATGAACAGATCTAACAGATCTTGGAAAGAAGTTTGTCGGAGGTTAGGTTGGATTTTCAGATCCGGCAATGGATCTTACAGTTCTGTAACAGATCTCGAATTCTTGAAGATTTCTTGATTTTGATTTGGGGACCAGTTCTTGAGTTCGTCAACAGTTCTTTAAAAGTATGAACACCAAAAACAACACATTTTCTCTCTCTAAATACTTCCAAATTTCTAGATTTGATGAATGATTTAGGTTGTTGTTTAAGATTTCATGTGGTTTGTGATTTAAGATTTTGATTCTATTTGATTGGGGACTTAGAAATTCAGAATTTGGGTTTTTGATTTTGTGATTTACCTCTTCATCTCTTTCACTAAGTTTAAAGAACCCTAATTCCTAAATCACAAATGATCAATCCCACAAATTGATTTTTGTTATTTGATATCTAAAACAGCTACACATACTTCTTTGATTTATAATGTAAGCCCATGAATATTTTTGTTATTTGATATCTAAAACAGCTACACATGCTCGAAATTTATAATGTAAGCCCATTTCATTGTAATCAACCTAACAGATTAAATAAGAATCGTCTTTGATTTGGGTCTTTGTTAGTTTCCCATGGTGATGGTGGAGAGAAGGAGATGTGCATAAAGGTACAACTTCTAAAGCATAATGTACAAGCAGTTCACAAAAAAGGACCAAAAGACCCTTACGTTTTTTCCACGTGCAGGGGTTTAACGGCCAAAATCAAACGGAAGTGGACGGACGGACAAAATCGCAGAATTTGGAATAGCACAGGGACAAAAAAAAAACGAAAAAATAGTACAGGGATAAAAACGCAGAATCAGAAAACCCACAGGGACAAAAACTGTAATTTACTCTAAATAAAAAAACCCCAAAGTGTGTGGTGTGTGCTGGACAATTCCAAAAGTAATCCAAGCCAAAGTTAAAAAGAAAATTACGGGAGCATGCTAGAGAGAATCGAGAGACAACTAGTAGTTGTCTTCTATAGGTTTTTCGAAATTGGTTCTTGGAGAGTGGTGATTTTTCGTTGTATACAATCAAACATGGTGTTTCTGCCCGGAACCCTGCAAGGGGTGCAACTGATGCCTACTCAAATGTAGAGGAGCAGACCATTTTATTTCTTGGAGTCATGATCGTGTTAAGAATGAGCTCCACTGAAAAGAGCATAACTTTTGTCTCAGGTTTCGTTTCAGGCCTAGGAACGCATAACTTTTCCCTCGGGCCTCTGCTGTATTTTTGGAATTATTCACGTGTTTGTGGTTTTTCTTTATATTTATGCACTTTGTTATAGGCTCAGATTAAGACTCATTTTTCCTTTTTAGCTCATTCAAAAATTTGAGCCCTATTTAAAGTGTATTTGTGTTAATGAAATAATCAGTTGAAGTTTTTATATTTTTCTCTCCCAAAAACTGTGTTCTCGAGTTAAACAGGTTATTAAGACCCAAAATCCACTGTATTTTTGAATCAACGTGTTTTGGTTATATTGTCCCGGTATTCGTAGAATCGGCGGGTCCAATATGTTTTATCGTTTTTTGAGTCTACATCAGCAACCCCTTGACCCGGCCGCTTTTTATTCTCGTAAAAGATTCTAATGGTGGTGGAAATTTCTAGTTCCCATAGTAATTTTAAGAAGTCCATCATGATCGACATAATTGAAAAATCTATTTATAACTAATGCCTTCTCTTTTCATATAATCTTTAGAGACAAGACGCGTCTTATATCTCTTCATATTGCTTTGCGAGTCCCTTTTATCTTTAATTACCACCCCTTTACAACTATGAGGCAATTGGCATTATCTCCTTAATGAACGATGATCAATTGGATGATCTTGATCGAGGAACTGAATATTGACATTATTTAGTATTTGTATTTGGTATTGTCGAATCTCGTTACAAATTATAAATTGATTGTGTTTACCACTATCTCTAGGAACATGTACAGTCGAATCCTCTTTAGGGCCAAAGTCAGATTTGATCTTGATGGGTAGGTATTCTAACATGGACCTAACAATAAAGATTAGTTAAATTCTTTTTTAAAGCCAAGATGTTAAGAATCTAGAGCAGAAAAACTATAAATTGTGTATCTTATGCAATTAAAGTTGTACACATTTTTAACTCTAGAAAAATGCATGTCTCAGGAAAATAAACTAATAATTTGTGTCCTATAATAAAGGTGGTTGTTGGTTTCCTAATGGGTACTATAGCAATATAGTGGTTGGTGCTACAATTCCAAGAATCATTAACAGAAAAGCCAAGTTTAAGTGCCCCTACACATAAATGCCCACTTTATTCATTTCAAACAATGACCACACAAAGTATGCAATACAAAAAAGAGTATAATATGTACTATTCGGTTTATTTCAACTTTTATTTGGAGTATGACAAAGGCCCTCACTTCATAAAATGATTTTTTAATTGTAGAAACCTTTTGTGCAAGTTGCATGACAAGGCACTTACCTCCACCACTCTATTCTATTTTTGATCAATTTTTCATAGTGGGTATACCCCACATATGTTAGATCCTCATAACATACATCTCCCTTTTCATTTCTGTTGGAGCAAATCACAGATCAACTTAGTACTGATACTGCAGTTGGTGATAATTATGCTTATTACTGATGGGGCAGAACATGTTACTACTGATGAAGTTGATACTGGTGTATACTATAACTAAAATTACTACTGATCAATGCTTATTGAATATACTACTGATCATTATAGTTACTACTGACGATGTATCTGGACTTACTACTGATCACCAAGTTTACTACTGATCTTCATATTTACTACTGGTGATAAGTTTTACTACTGACAACGCATATTTGGAACAAATCAAGTCCGAGATCTTCGCAGAGATAGTTATAGAATGTAAATCAATGTATATCGTTTATAATTAGATGTAAATCGTATCCTAGAATAACTAGGGTAAATAGTTTAGCTTCAAGGACTATTATATATAGTTCCTTACGAATTGTAAACGTACGTGTGTATTGTTAACTCGATAATATACATTGAAGCTTTTTGTGAAACTGTGTTCTTAATATTCTTACATATTGTTCTTACAGTTTATCGTTCTTAATACATTGATATAGTGTTGATCCGCTGCAACTTCTATCATCAATTAGATCTAAGGTGTTTATTAACTTGTCTATAGTTAATCGATCCTGACAAGTGGTATCAGAGCATATTGGTTCTAGATCTACTATTTGTTAAGAACAACAAAAAGTTTTAATCTTTAAAACACACACATTATTAATCATGACTGATAATAATGAAAGCACTCAGGCCAACAAAATTCCCATTCTCACTCCCAATAACTTCGGGATGTGGAAGAATCGTATTAAGCAATACATGCTTATTACAGATTATTCCATGTGGGAAGTAGTCTGTGAAGGAAACAAAACTGGTCAACTTCAAGCAAGCAGCTCTGCAACTGAGGCAGACAAACTTAAATGTGAGAAGGAGAAGAAAGATAAAGACATCGAACTCAAAACTCTAAGCACTCTCTTACTGGCCATTCCTAATGATTATCAACATCTCTTTGTTGAATATGATGATGCAAAAATACTATGGGAAGCACTGGAGAAGAGATTCGTTGGGACAAAGAGCACCAAGAGGAATATGAAGTCTGTTCTCAAACAAGACTTTGAAAATTTCAAAGGAAAGCCCAATGAAACACTCACTCAAGTGTTTGACAGATTCAACAAACTAATTGGTGAACTCAACCAAGTTGGTGTAAAGATGGACCAAGAAGATGTCAACATGAAGTTCCTAAGGTCTCTTAGTGAAGAATGGGCCATGTACACAGTGGTGTATAGACAAAGAGATGCTTTAGAAGAAAAGGAGCTAGATGAACTCTATAATGATCTCAGAGTGTTTGAAACTGAGGTAAATCACAAAAACCCTTCTATTTCTTCTAACAATGCTGCTTTCGTGTCTAGTACAGGTCAAGGACAAGAAACCTCCACAGGAAAGACTGCAGATTCTGAGGATACTGCAAGAGAATCCTTCTTCACTAGTCATGTGCACACTGCATTGATCAGTGATGACTTGGAACAATTGAATCCAGATGATCTTGAGGAAATGGATCTTAAATGGCAGATGGCTATGCTGAGCCTAAGGACCAAAAGATTCTTAAAAAGAACTGGTAGGACAAGCCTAAATTTCAACAAAGGTGACAAAGCAGGATTTGACAAAACTAAAGTCAAGTGTTACAACTGTAACAACCTTGGTCACTTTGCAAAAGAATGTCCTCAACCAGACAAAAGATCAAAATCAACTGCTCTTGTGTCACAACAAGGACAAGGATATGACTGGAGCTTCCAAGCAGAAGAGCATGCTCAAAATCAAGCTCTCATGGCCTTTACTGAAAACAAAACTGAGGTAAAATCTAAACCTTGTACTCCTGAATGTGCTAAAATTATTAAAAATCTAGAAAAAGAAAACAATAAATTAAATGAAGATTTAGCAAAAGCAATCAGAAGAAATCATGAGTTTGATGGTGTGATTGCTGACCAAGAACATCAAATAAAGGTGTACAAGATGATTGATCAACGGATCAAGGAAGAATTGCTTCAAGCTGTGGATGAGAAAGAGTTCTATGAAACAAAAAATAAAGAACTAACAAGTAAATTAGAAGAATGTCAGCTTGAAATTGAACAAAATAAATTAACAATTAAAAAGTTTGAAAGAAGCACTAAAATTCTTGATGAATTAACTAATAATCAAACTACAGAAAAAGTTGTTCATGGGGTGGGATATCATGCTGTACCACCTCCATATAAAATCATTCCACCTCTTAAAAACAGTTCAGAAAGAATCATTAATGAATTAAAAACTGAAAATCAAACTGAATCATCTAATGAAACATCTGAATCAAATAATTCTTCTGATAATGAGCAATCAATTGAATTTACTATATCTCAAAGTGAATCACCAAAATCAATTGATACAAGTTTTCACACAGTTCCAAGTCCAAATGCATCTCCCAAATATAATGCAGATAATGTACCAAAACTTTTAACAAGGGGGAATGAAAGAAACAAAAATCAACTCTTAGACCAAAGAATACCTGAAGGTGCTAAAAATAAGAAACTAAGATGTGTTATATGCAATAAAATGAACCATTTAGCAAAGGATTGTCACTTCAATCCAATAAACTGCAAAGAGTTAAAAGAATTTAAAGTTTTTAAAGAAAATGCTAAGACTCAAAAGTTAAAAGTTACTACTGGTCCTTCAGTAGTAAATAAAATTAAAAATCCAATTGTTGAAGATCCAAGATTTGGAAGAAGTAAACCAAGATTTGTGCAAAACAGAAGAGTTGGAAGCCCAAAGAACAGCAATTACTTCAAGAATAATGGAAAATCCAATCAAAATAAATAATATTTTAAATTTTCCAACACCAGTAGAAACTCTAACAAATTTACTACTGGTGTTAACCTTAATTATAATGCTGTATGGTACCAATACAAGAATACTACTGGTACAAACCCTAATTTTAAGAATACTACTGCTCCCAAAATAAATTTCAAAAATACTACTGGTAGTAACTCTAAAAACACTACTGATCATTCTAAACATGGTAAGTACCCAAATACTACTGGTCCATCAGTAGTAAAGTATTCAAAAGCTAAAAATCATGGGTATAAACCACAATCAGTAGGAAATTCTCACACCAGTAGAAACTACAAAAGGGCAGTAGTAAAACAAAACACCAGTACTAAACAGGTATGGGTACCAAAAGTGTTTAAAGTTAAAACTCCCAAAGCTTATTTCTCAAAGGATGAACCCAAGACATATAAAGCTTGGGTTCCCAAAATTAACTAATCCTTTACTCAATTGTGCAGAGCATTCAGATCCCAGAAGAAGGAAGAACTTGGCATATTGATAGTGGATGCTCAAGGCACATGACTGGAAATCTGCAAATTCTTAAGGATTTCAAGTCATTTGATGGAGGATATGTGGCATTTGGTGAGAATCCCCAAGGAGGTAAGATTACAGGTAAAGGTACTGTTACTAATGGAAAAATTACCTTTGATGATGTATTTTATGTAGCTGAATTAAAATACAATCTTGTCAGTGTGTCTCAAGTTTGTGATAAAAAGAACAAGATTCTTTTCACAGACATTGAGTGCATCATTCTTTCTCCTGATTTTATTTTAGATGAAAAATATGTTGTTTTAAGAACTCCAAGGAGAAACAATGTGTATTGCCTAGATATAGGGGGAGAACTCATTTCTACAAATGAGGTCAACTGTTTTATATCCAAGGCAAACACCACTGAATCAGAACTATGGCATAGAAGGATGTGTCACACAAATTTTAAAAACATGAATAACTTAGTAAAAAGAAATCTGGTCATTGGACTACCTCAAAAACAATTCATGTGTGATCATCATTGTGTTGCATGCCTAAAAGGTAAACAACACAAGACTTCTCATAAGTCCAAAATTGTTAACTCTATTTCTGTTCCTTTACAGCTCTTACATATGGACCTTTTTGGACCAACAAATGTAATGAGTATTGGAAAGAAACAATATTGTCTTGTTATTACTGATGACTTTTCCAGATATACATGGGTTTTCTTTCTCAGGACAAAGGATGAAACAAGTGAACTCATCAAGAACTTAATTGTTAAACTGGAGAACTCATCTGATCAAAAAGTTAAAGCCATAAGATGTGACAATGGCACAGAATTTAAGAATACTAACTTAATTAACTTTTGTGATCTTAAAGGTATTGACAGGCAATACAGCTCACCTAGAACTCCACAACAAAATGGTGTAGCTGAAAGAAGGAATAGAACCATCATTGAAGCAGCAAGATCAATGCTTGCAGACTCAAAATTACCAATCACTTTTTGGGCAGAAGCTGTCAATACTGCTTGTTACGTTCAAAACAGAGTATTAATAGTGAAGCCACATTTTAAAACACCATATGAACTTTTTAATAAAAGAAAACCTTCTATAAATTTCTTAAAATCATTTGGTTGTCCTTGTACTATTTTGATTACAAGAGAACAAATTGGTAAGTTTGACTGCAAAGCTGATGATGGAATATTTGTAGGATACTCTACTCAAAGTAAATCATACAGAGTGTTCAACAAAAGATTAAGAATAATTGAAGAAAGCATTAATGTATCCTTTAATGAAAACATTGCTAATGAACAAGGAAATGGTCCAGATTGGCTATTCAACATAGACAATCTAACCAAATCCTTTAATTCTAATATGAATTTCAATACAGGTAATTCAAACTGTCACAATCAAAAGGAAGGAACATCATCAGTTAATACTGGTCAAGAAAAGATGAGATACATAATAGTTGATACTGCTCCCATAGTTAATACTGATGTCAGTAATAACTCAAATATTGAAAGCAGTAGTAACTCTGAGAATGAGGACAGTAGTAATTCAAGTACTACTGGTACCAGTAATAGTACTCAAAATACTACTGGTTCCAATAGTAACCTAGATTCTCAAGATACTACTGATACCAGTAACAACTTCAATACTACTGATCTCAATGAAGATGATAGCAGTAGTAACTCTGACCAAAATAATGATGAACCAAATACTAATGACAATGAAGGATCTCAAGAAGAACAACTACCTGAGGCAAATGAGTCCAACCTTGAAAATCAACTAGTGGTTGATAAAGCTACAACAATAAGGACTCAAAAGAACCATCCATTAGACCTTGTTCTAAGTGATGTTAACTCACCACTTCAAACAAGAAGCAAATTAAACAAAAGTTTAACTGCAAATATGTGTAATATAAGCTTAATTGCTAATGAATGTATGTATGAATGCTTTCTGTCTCAGGATGAACCAAAGAAGATTCAACAAGCAATGAAGGACTCAAACTGGATTGAGGCAATGCAAGAAGAGCTTCTTCAATTCAAGTTACAAGCTGTTTGGACACTTGTACCTCTACCAAAAGGAAAAAGAGCCATTGGAACCAGATGGATCTTTAGAAATAAGAAAGATGAAAGAGGCATAGTGATCAAGAACAAAGCCAGACTTGTAGCCCAAGGATACACTCAAGAAGAAGGTATAGACTATGATGAAGTATATGCTCCTGTTGCCAGAATTGAAGCAATAAGAATATTCCTAGCATATGCTTCATTCAAAAGGTTTAAAGTCTATCAAATGGATGTGAAGAGTGCTTTCCTGTATGGGAAGATTGAAGAAGAAGTTTATGTTTGCCAACCTCCAGGATTTGAAGATCCAAAACATGGTGATTATGTGTTCAAACTTGATAAAGCTCTTTATGGCCTACATCAGGCACCAAGAGCATGGTATGACACACTATCATCATACTTATTAAAGAACAATTTCAAAAGAGGAGCCATTGATAAAACTCTATTCACAAAGAAAGTTAAAGATGATATCCTACTGGTACAAATCTATGTAGATGATATCATCTTTGGCTCAACCAATGATTTACTATGCAAAGAATTTGAAGAACTGATGCAGATTAAATTCAAGATGAGCTCTATGGGTCCAATGAATTTCTTCCTTGGACTCCAGGTTAGTCAAAGAACAGATGGTATTTTGATTAATCAATCAAAATATGTGAAAGACATCTTGGAAAAGTTTGATATGAAAGACTGTAAGAGTGCAAGTACTCCAATGGAAACACACAAACACCTACATCCTGATATTGTGGGGGAGGATGTAGATGAACACTTATATAGATCAATGATAGGTTCGTTGATGTACTTAACTGCATCAAGACCTGATATTATGTATAGTGTTTGTGTGTGTGCAAGGTATCAAGCAAGACCTAAAGAACTACACTTGCAAGCTGTCAAAAGAATATTCAGATACTTGAAAGGCAAACCATCACTTGGTCTATGGTATCCACATGATTCACCCTTTGAACTCATAGCCTACACAGATAGTGACTATGGAGGTGAATGTCAAGACAGAAAATCCACTACTGGTGGATGTCAATTCTTTGGATCAAGACTGGTGTCATGGCAATGTAAGAAACAAACAAATGTATCAACATCAACTGCTGAAGCAGAATATGTAGCTGCATCTGCTTGTTGTGCTCAAGTACTATGGATTCAAAACCAGCTCCTAGACTTTGGTATCTCTATCCTTAAAACTCCTATTTTTATTGACAATCAAAGTGCTATTAGTATTGTGAACAATCCAGTAAAACACTCAAAAACCAAACACATTGAAATAAGATTTCATTTTATAAGAGATTGCAATGAAAAGAAATTAATCAAAGTAGTTAAAATTCATACTGATGATCAATTAGCAGATCTTTTTACAAAAGCATTTGATGTAGGAAGATTTAACTTTTTGGTTAGCAGTATTGGAATGATTTTAATAAACTAAGTCTCTTAAAAACATGTGTAAAGTTTTTGTTGTAAATTATTATTTATTCGCTTAAGTGTTTTACTACTGGTATGTCAGTACTACTGGTGTTCACATATACTACTGGTCTTGTGTGTTAGTAATTACTACTGATGTCCTTAGTTACTACTGGTGTCAAAACCATGAGTTACTACTGATGTTTGTGGTTACTACTGACGTTTCTTACTGGCATATCATTTACTACTGGTCCTTCAAAATCAAAATTACCATACTAACCCCCATGAAAATAACCGTTATGTTATGATTCGAAGGGCAATTTAGTCTTTTTGTAGGTGAAATCAAAAGATATAAAAGGCGGAAATCGTTTAGTTTATCATTATCTTCACCTCGATCTGTCAAAACCTCTCAATAAACCCTAGTTTACAATCAAAAACCCATAGTCAGTAACAAAATTCCTGCAAAAATTCAAAACGATGGCAACTCTACAATCTCTTGATGTGCAAACCGATCTGAAATATTCAGAATTTCACAATATGGTTGCCTTTTTAAAGAATCCCGACGGAACAAAAGACTTCCGTCCAATCGTCAAATTCTTGAGAAATTCTTACATACAGTTCGCTCTAACTGTAAAACCAAAATCATATCAAAAGCACTTGATTGATTTTTGGACAAATGCTGAACGAGTTGAAGGGTCAACAATGCCCATGATCAAATCAACTGTCGATGGAAAGACTATCACCATCACAGAAGAATCCATCAGAAATCACCTTCAACTACATGATGATACAGGTATGACCACTCTTCCTAAAGAAACTATTATTTCAAACTTACAAAGAATGGGTTATGAAGGAAGACTAGACATAGTCACATTTCAAAAAGGTCTTCTTTCACCCCAGTGGAAATACCTTGTTCACACTATTCAACACTGTATTTCTCCAAAAAGAAGTACTTGGAATGAGTTCAATAAATCAATAGCATCTGCTGTTGTTTGTTTGTGCACAGATCAAGTCTTCAATTTCTCAAAAATGATTTTTGAAGGAATGCTTGGAAACCTATCCTCATCAAAATTTTTAATGTATCCAAGATTCCTATCTCATATTTTCAACTGTGAAATTCAGGTTCTATCTGAACATAAAAATCTTTTTCTCTTTCCTGAATTAAACAAAAAGGTGTATTCTAATATGAGAAAACAATTTAAGTTTTCGGGCAAGGAAACCCCTCTGTTTCCTAACATGATCCAAGATCACACACAAACTGGAGAGGGTTCAATCATTGCTACAACCCAAATTGAACCTCAACCCACTCCATCACCCCCAAATACAGCCCAAACACCACCCCAAACAGCCACTCAATCACCCAACTTAGAAGTCCTGAATGTGTCCCAGGAACTTGATATAACTCTGCAGAGTGCTACTCTTCACTCTGTGGAAGACCTACCAGACAAAACCAAAAACATTTCCTCAATTTATAAAAGAAAGAAACTTTCTTCAAAGGACACCAGGGGACAAATAGAGTCACACCCCAGGCTCAAAGAGTTGTCCTCCAAGGAGGAGAGAGGACATGAGGGGAGGGCTTTCACTACTGATGCCCCAAAGGTGGGTGCACAGGATAGTGAAAACATCTTTAGGACCCAAACCTCGGCAACTTTGAGTGATGACTCTTTTGAGGAATTACTCAAAGGACCCCGGTGCCAAGAAACCACAAGGGGGGGCATCTCTGCTTCTTCTAGGAAGAAGAGGATGTCTAAAAGACCCAATGAATCACCAAGAAGTGATGAGGGCAGAAGTATTGATTTGACGGATAGGATGGAAAACCTTCAAACCAAAGTACCAGTTAGTGAGCCCGATGATCTTGCTAGATGGAGTGAGGGCAGTATTAAAATCCAACAATTGACGGCTAAAGTGGATTCCTTGGAATCCACTGTACAAAATTGTCTTTATTATCAAACAAATCAAGGAAAAACTATGGCTGCTATGAAAAGAAATGTCAATATCATCAACAAAAGAATGAGACAATATGAACTTAGGCTTCATCAACAATCAAAACTTATCAGGAACTTGAAAAAGAGGATTGATGATAGTGAGGCTCCTCCAGTTGAGCTCACTAAGGGGGAGAAGGATAACATACAGACAATGATTGATGAATCCATTGCAGCAGCAGCTTCCTCCCTCTTGAATTTAAAAGAAACAGAAGTTGATGAAGGCCCAGAGATGATGATTACAGAAGATGAGCCCATTACTACTGCTACAATGGAAGAACAAGTTGAAACAGAGATACCAGTAGTAACTCCTACTACTGATGATATAGCAGTAGTAAGTCAAGAAGAGGAATTAACTGCACTAAACACTACTGATGCCCTATCAGTAGTAACACATGAAGTAACACCAGTAATAACCACCTTGGTTACTACTGAAGAAGAAATTCCTGAATTTCCTGAACTCATTGATGCTAGAAGACATGTCATCATTACCAAACCACCAACTCCTACTCAACCACTTATCATACCTGACATTGATGATAATGTGAATTGGTTTGAGGTAGATGAATGTACCCTTCCTCCTCACCCAAAAATATTACCAGAAGAAGATCTAAAATTGTTTTATCCAAAGTTACTAATAACTGGTATTCCTGACATGAAATACACTCCACCTCCATCAATTTTGCCTGCATGTGTTGGAAAGGGAAAAGAAATATATGATGATGATTATCCAAACAGGGCATTAGGGCATCACATGGTCAACAAAATCAACCATGTTAGAAAAGAGAAACAATCAAGATGGAGGATAAAACATAGAAGATTTCTGGAGAATGTAGCTATGTATCAAGCTATTGAGGAAAAGAAAAAGAAAAAGAAAACTGAAAAACCTCAAAAGACTGAAATACCTGAGTTAATGAAAGATGGTCAGATTGAAGCTCAATTGGCAGAATTTCGAAGATACAGAAAGGTAGAAGAGGAACATCTTGATTTGCTTGAAGAGCTAGTAGCTGAAAGCAAAAGAACTAAAAGTCCCTTAACAGATGATGTGTTTGAACAAAAAGCACTTATGATTGACTTTCTGAAGTCAAAAGGGCACAGTGCAAAATCTTTTGGCAGAATGAAAATGGTTACTATTATAGACAAATACTGTACTGCCAAGAAGAAAGATTTAATTGAACAAGAGGCTGAAGAAGAAAAGAAATTGAAAGCAGCAAAAACCTTAATCCCAATAAGTCCAAATTTAATTAAAGATAATAGTGTGTCTACTATTGGTGAATCCTCATCTCCCCAGACAAAGAAAAGAAAGAATGAAGCTCAAGAACAGAGTTTTCAAAAGAAAGCAAAACAAGAAAAAATTATACCTGTTCTTGAAGTACCTGTTGCTCCACTTCAAAATAACTCAATACTAAACTGGAAAGTCTTGCCCAATAATGCTCTATTAGTTGTAAGGGAAGACAAAATCATTCAAAAGTTTACTGGATGGCTACCTTTGATCAGATCCTGTACAAGAAGTGATGTGATTAAACTTCTGATCATTGGAAAACCAAGAATGTCAAAGAAATCTTGGAGAGAATCTGGAGCTGGATACTTAACAAGAATGATTGATGCAGCTTTTTATCCAGATAACTATCCAGAGTTATTTACAAATTCAGAAAATGTGTATGCATGGAATGTTCTCCCAACTTGCAATATGTATTTCTTTGAAAGATCAAGTAAAAATTGTGAGTTGTACTTATATGAAAGAGAATATCCTCACTCAGAAAAGGAAATGTATCAGATATTCATCAACACTCTAATGAAGCCCTTTGATGCTGTTATGTTCCAGAATAAATTGAATTATTTTATCAAGAAGAACAGCAAATACATAATTGAACAAAGACTTCAACAAAATCAAAGAACATTAGAAAGAAGAAAGAAAGAAGAAGAAGAACAGAAGAAACTTGATTGATTAAAACATAATCAATAAGTTTAGGGGGAGATTGTTGGAGCAAATCACAGATCAACTTAGTACTGATACTGCAGTTGGTGATAATTATGCTTATTACTGATGGGGCAGAACATGTTACTACTGATGAAGTTGATACTGGTGTATACTATAACTAAAATTACTACTGATCAATGCTTATTGAATATACTACTGATCATTATAGTTACTACTGACGATGTATCTGGACTTACTACTGATCACCAAGTTTACTACTGATCTTCATATTTACTACTGGTGATAAGTTTTACTACTGACAACGCATATTTGGAACAAATCAAGTCCGAGATCTTCGCAGAGATAGTTATAGAATGTAAATCAATGTATATCGTTTATAATTAGATGTAAATCGTATCCTAGAATAACTAGGGTAAATAGTTTAGCTTCAAGGACTATTATATATAGTTCCTTACGAATTGTAAACGTACGTGTGTATTGTTAACTCGATAATATACATTGAAGCTTTTTGTGAAACTGTGTTCTTAATATTCTTACATATTGTTCTTACAGTTTATCGTTCTTAATACATTGATATAGTGTTGATCCGCTGCAACTTCTATCATCAATTAGATCTAAGGTGTTTATTAACTTGTCTATAGTTAATCGATCCTGACAATTTCTTTCATATATTTTTGTTAATGAACGATGAGTATGATCACGTTTTGTAATAAGTTTGTATGATATTATATTTATAAACAAATATTTTCGATATTGAATAATCACATTTCCTTTTATGAACAGTTAATAAATAATTATTTCCTTTAAAAAATATTATTACATACTGTAATATGTAGCTAACGGTGTTTGGTTTACATTATTGTCTTCAAATGGAACCGCATATGAAATCAGAGTTGTTTAACAATATGCTAAATTCAACATTGTTGCCAAGATTATAAGGGTTGTTTGGGAAAGCTTATTTAAGTGGTTATAAACTTAAAAGCTTATATAAGCATAATTAAACTAGCTAATATAAGTTAATAAGCTTGTAAAACGCTTAAATAAGCTTTCCCAAACACCCCTGAAATAGTAAATATATGATTGACAAAACTTGATAAATTTTATATTAAATGGATAGAAAGAATAGTTATGATCATCATCCAATATGTATACATCTCTTTCTTTCTTTCTTTCTTTCTCAGGAGTAAATAGAGGGATATGCACTATCTATAAAGAATACAATCTTTATTTGTTCATCCTAGAGTAAATGTTGCTTTTCGGTTTAAAAAATGATTTTAGGAAAGTGACTACTTGTATACGATATTTTAGGTTGCACGAACCGAATTAAGTCTAGTCAAGAAACATGTGGCCTCATATATTGCATCCTTATCCTCTTCAAACTACAAGTACCTAAGGCTCATGAGTATGGGACCACGCCATAGGGCGTGGGGGTATGAGATGGCAGTCCACGCTGTGGCCAAATGAAGGAACACCGCCCCGCCCCAATGCCATGGGGGGTTGTCGTGGTGGAGGGAGCAAGCACACAACGCCGAGTAACGGGGCGTTGGGGTTGCTTTTTGACACATGGTTGCCTCTGATTGGATGATGGGTATTTTCTTTTTTATTTTCTTTATAATTTAGTGGAATAAAATGGTGTGGTGTGGTGTGGTGGGTATTTCCTAGAGATGATGTGGTGTGGTGGTGGTGTGGTTGCTGAGGTGGCGATGATGTGGCAGGGAAATTGGGTACCACATGTGGTACCCATACCGGATAGCCTAAAAATCTAGGGGTAAATCCAACCCTTTTTCAAGACAAAGAAGCATGCGCATAATGCTTATTAAAATTATTTGATTCTTTATGCTAACTCTTCATACTCATGTTAATATTAGAAGGTAACAATTTTGTAAATAACATCTATTGGGTCACTGAAAATAACCATTGATCTCTTATAAATCTAATGCAAAAAGTGTTAGAAGCCAATATATATGGATACAAGTTTCGGATAGTGGTAGATGTGGTAATGCTAAGTGATCAAACACTAAAGATAAGAACCTCGGTGTTCCTTGCTCATCTTGCTACTCCTTCTGAACACACCAAGTCCTAGTATTACATTCCATGTAAGAAATTAGTGTGATCACATTTCAGATTGTGGTAGCAGGTTTGATGTGCGTCTAACAAATGTTACATTGAATCTTTCATACATTCGAAGACAACAGCTCAATTCCTTATGAAGAATTCTAAAATTGTTACCACATTAAAGTTGAAGAAGTGAAAATGGATACAAGTTGCACCAATACTCTGAAAGTTAAGTCTCACTAAAGATGGAACCATATACAAGTCTTTGTAGAGATATCAATAACACACTAAAGACAAAAGAATATAATAGAAATATGGAGCATGGAAAACGTATACGACTTTATGATCACTAGAATTCTTACTCGTGAACAATTAGAGTGTAGAGTAATCTGTCAACCCAAGTCTATAAATGGAAGACTCAATGTAAACGTAACTAAAACACGAGAAATAGATTACAGTGCTTACGTGAAATTACATATTATATCATGTGTATTTGTGCAATTTTCAGTGTATATTCCTGATACTTGATTATTAGTCAATTAATATTTATCTTTAAGTCTTTAATTGTATTTGTTCTCATCAAATGTATAGACTAGGACCCATATTCTTAATCTGAAATTGTAAGTTTGTAAAGAAAATAATAACAAAAGTCGCCTTAGGTTGCCATAAGGCCCATAAGATCTGACCCATCGCAAGCTTATCTTGGGCTGTTCGTAGCCGAGTAAGACGATATAGTTAAGAGTCGTGGGCTTTTGAAGTTGGGCTCATTTCTAGTCCGCTTACTCTATGGAGGTTTCGCGAAAATAAATATTAACATCACAAAAGCATTCAATCTCACAAAGTACATTAAACTTATTTGTTATTACATGCCAAATCTTCTAAAAATTACAACAAACCACTACCTTAACATTAAAAAACAACCAAAAATAAACATTACTATGAACATCTAAGATACACTTCATGAGTTCATGGCAAAGGGAAAACCTAAAACTCACATGAACGAAAGATAAAGATAAAAATAAAGATAAAGATACGGACACATCCCTTATTCATACATCAAGAACAGGAACCGAATTCAATGAGATAACCGAAGGTGGGTAATCCGTTCTTGGTCCCGCAAGAGAATAATACGCAAGTATATGGGCCGGATGCTCGATCTCTCTATCATCTCCAACAACAACCCTTCTAGAAGGAATTATTTCGATATTCCAAAACGGGCGGGCCATCGCTAAAAGATCAAACCCGTTAGAAGACCCTCTATACCCTTGAACCCAAAGGTACCTCAAAGACCTTAAATGCAAAACAGCAATAGCTAATGCTTGTTCACTAAAACAACACCCTCTAACTTCCAACTTTTGTAAACTAGGGCACCCTCTAGAAAACCCTAAAAGCCCTTCATCAGATTCTCCAAGATAACCTAACAACATCCATCTTATGTTTTGACTATGTTGACCAATATAAGTCAATCCCACATCGGTCAACCCTCCCGGTCGGAGATAGAGGGCAAATCTTCTAAGCTTTTGGCATCCGCTTAATAAAGCTCGGACGCCATTGTCGAGGGGTAAATCGGCAATTACTTCTTCTTGATCGAGTAAAACCATGCGGAAATCACAAAGGTTTTTTAAGTGAGTTCCCATGAATTCTAGGGCGGAATTTGTGATATCGGATACGTATACGGCTATGTATTCTAGTTCTATACAACCTTGTGATATGGCGGTTAAACCTCGTTGAGAAACAATTCCTTCTTCGTCTTCCATTCCTTGTTCATCGGCACCGCGTTCGATTCTGAGACGTTTCATTTTTTTGCAAAAACGAGCAAGAATTTCTAACCCCCGGTCTCCGATCACATTCCTAGTCTGTTCATAAGCATAACAACTTTTATCTTTCCGTCTAATAATAAAGTTTTCATTTCCCTTAAATTTTTTCTCAAATAAAGTTTTCATTTCTCAAATTTGATAGAATCCACTTAAAATAAAGTTTTCATTTCCCTCTTAAAATAAAAAACTTGTGTAAAATAAAAATGAGAGCTTTATTACAAAACAGAGAGTATAACAAAAAGGGTTATTGCAAGCAATCAATTTGACCCGATTTTAATTTCAAGTAACCATTTTTATTTTCACCAACATAAATGTGACCAACTTTTTATAGATTTGACGAAATGTAATCGGATAAGGTCAACTAACAATTCAAACTAGGGTAAATTACGGTTTTTGTCCTTGACATTTTCCCGATTCGGGGTTTTTGTCCCTAAATTTTTTTTTTCTGTTTTTTTGTCCTATATATTTTTAAAATTCCGCATTTTTATCCTTCCGTCAATTTTTGGCCGTTAACTGACGAAAAATACAAAGCATGTGAGGGCATTTTGGTCCTTTTTACCATTATCTTCTTCATCATCAAGAACTCTCAACCTATCTCTTCCCTCTCTCATGTTCTCTCCCTCATTTCTTCATCATCAAAAAGATACTCTCTCCATCTTCCCTTTTCCCCTCTCTCTCTTACTCTGCTGAAGACTTTACCGAGAAGATTTCAAGCAAAAATGGACCAGATAGTTCATAAGTTCGTTGAAGTCAATGGACTGAAGAAGACGAAGAAATCAGATGAACATGAAGAAGAATCAGGCATCGATTTTTATTCACCGATTTAGGGACGGTGGCTGTTTCGTCTTCCTCAAGCTTCACCACCGCCGGAGAGAAGGTGACGGTTTGATAGATCTGGATTTCGATTTTTGATTTGGGTTTCGATATTACAGATCTGGGAGCTCAAGATCTGGGTTTCGATTTTGATTTTGATTTGGGTTTCGATATTATAGATCTGATAGATCTGGGTTTCGATATTATAGATCTGATAGATCTGGGTTTCGTCTTCCTCGTCTTCCATCGCTGACGTCACTAACTAGCTCAAGAAAGTAGCAGAATAAGACAAATCCAAATCTGAGAGGATTTGATAATGAAGAAAGTTGCAGAGGAGGGATTTTGAGATTGTTTATGTTCTTGGGATTTTGGATGGTGATATAAGACAGCATGTTAGACGAATGAAGATTGTTGGAATTGTGTATGAATATACGCTGGTGACAAAGATTAAACAACATCACACGGATCATTTGAATCGGGGTTTAATTGATTTTTTAGGATTAGGGTTCATCAGTTGATTGTATGTTCTTGATGATGATGGTGAAGAAAAATATGAAAGTACAAATTTTAAAGCATAAGATATAAGTCTTACATTAAGCTCAGGGGTAATTGGGGGAAATGGACAAAAATACCGTCAGTCAACGGAAGATTTTGGACGGAAGGACAAAAATGTGGAATTTTAAAAACATAAAGGACAAAAAAACAGGAAAAAAAAAAGTTAGGGACAAAACCCCGAATCGGGAAAAGATCAGGGACAAAAACTACCCTTCAAACTAGAAAAGTTATACCAAATCATTTATGTCATATACCAAATCATCATTTAGAAAAGTTATATTACTATGCTCACCAAATCATCATTTATGTCATAGCTCATTTATTTCATATACCAAATCATCATTTAGAAAAGTTATATTACTATGCTCACCAAATCATCATTTATCATTAACAAAAATCAACATGGTCAGACTTACACCGAAGTCAAAATTATGACATGTCAGTAATTTGACCATGTGACTTTGTTTTTACATGGTTACCAAAAAATGCTATTACCACAAAATTGAAGGTTACCTTTAATCGAAATTTTTAAACGATGATTATCTTTTTTATGGGTAAAAACAAAAATTGTTACTCAAAGCAGATATAAGACGAAAATTACTACTTTTTTACCCAACAACCCGGAAAAAAAAAGAAGAAGAAAATTACCTCAAGAACTTCAAGATTGGGACACCGAGGTAGTAAAAGGCAATAATCCTCGGTATCAAGAAGAGCATACAAAAGATCCAACTTTTTTAACCGAGAAGCAAACGGAAACACGATTGGCATTTCATTTGTACTCATATAATTTAAACCTAATCGACATAATCTTGAAGGATATGAAACCGAAGAATATCCTTCCGATTGATCATTAAAACAACCACCGCCAAATTCTTCTAGCGAAACCGCAGCTCGAAAGAAACCAACAAGATCCAAAATCTCACAATCACCGATTTTAACTGAGATTAAATTCTTGCATTTTTTGGCTATTAGCTCAAGATCTTTGAAATTAACTTGAGAAAGATCGGTCATGTAAAAGTTTAATGTTTCGAGAACATTGTTGTTTAGTGCAAGCTCGTGTAACCATTCTCCGTCTTTTTCTATTATTTGGCTTTCTTCTAGAAATAAAGTATTAAGGTTCCTGAAAATGAAAGTACGTAACGCAAATTATGGAAAAATATGTATATTTTAGTATTTTATTTTTTTTGGAAACAGATATTTTAGTATTTTAAACTAAGTTCACAAGATACTTTACTACCTTGAACTATTAAAGATGCATCATAATATTTTCAATTGAAAGATAGGTGATTTAGTACCATAACTCACTAAATTGATGAATTTAGAGTAAATGGGACCCATAATTACAATTTTATTTTTTTTCACACCGTATAACTTCACGTTTTATGGCAAAAACTAATAAAACGTATACATTGTACACATAAATAATGTTGTACAATTGACATAATACGGAGTATTAAAAATCTTCGGGACACTTGTGTTTCAGAACATTATATGCAAAAACTAATGATCATAACTCACCTAATTAACAACTTAACCTAATTGACAGCTCAAGGAGTCAAGGTCATAGAGTATAACATGCCAATAAGTCAAAAGTTTGACTTTTAACCTCAAACTTGCTACTAATTGAAGAGAATGACAGTAAATTTTTCAATCCTTCATAATTTTTATTATTGCATAGAAAGTAAGAAAACCGATGCGCTATATAACCAATAGTTTATCTAACTCGTGCCTAAGGATCGATTATTTTTAAATGTTAATTTTTGATTGCTTATTTATTTTATAAAGGTTCACTTGAAAGTGATTATTTATATGCTTTAAAAAAACGCAATAAGCCGATAAAAAGTAGTCCCAAACACCATAGAATTTGAAATGGAACTACTTTAACATCAAAAGTTCAAAATGTATTTCATTTTTGGTAATATATCAACAATTTATAATTTAAAAGTAGGTTAATTTAGATAAAAACAATATTAATAAATATCAATTAGTACCTGCAAGATCGAGAAATATGCAATAATCCATCAGTCGAAAACCCAGAACACTTATCAAGCTTAAGAACATGAAGAACATGACCACGAGCACGTGCGAGCAATTCAAGATCTTCATCTTTCACAATCATCCGTCTAAAATGAACAGCTTTCAAACACCCAAAAGATCTCGCAATCTCCGCCACCCACGGCGTCACAAACCCACCCCAGTCCTCCGGGATCAGGTTATACATGGCGGCGCGTGGCTTTCCTTTCAGCTTCAGCGATTCAAGATACGGGAACCTTCGCCGGAGTTGTTTCGGCGTGGATGAATAGCACAAGGCAATCATGACGTGCTTACGTGTCTGTGCTTCCAGCTCGTACCATCGCCGGCAGACGGCGGAGACCGATTGGCGGTCGAGGGAATCGTGTATGTATGGGATTACGCACTCGAAGACTACGTCGGACATGATGTGTGTCCGGAGGTGGTCGGGGTTGAGCTTGGTTGGATCTGGAAGACGGTTGGATTGAAGTGAAATTGAAGGAATTAGATGCTGGATTCCGTTGTTGGATTTTGGAAAGATTGAGTGAGTGAGGATTTAGGAAGGGAGATTGGGATCGGACGGCGACAGGGTTTCTGTGGAGAGATGAAAACGGGAAGATGTGTTTTCTCAAAGTGTCAAAGGTAATTTAATTGGGTACAAGATTATGTGACGTCAGATCCATATATTCTTAGAGCATCTCTAGCTTTTTGTAAAGTTTATTACTATTTAAATAAGTTTTTAGATGACTTTTTATTATTGGAGTAAAGAGCTTTTTTAAAAGTTTATTCAAATGACTTATTCTTCCATAACCTCTTAACTTACTTTCAACGTTTGATTTATTTAGTCCATGTAAAATGCTATAAAATGCTATAAACATTGTCAAATTATATTTACGGGGTATTTTTAAAACATTTAAGATACATAAAGGTAAAGTAGTAATTTTAATAAGAAAAAGCTTTTTAAAAGGTTAACCATTGGGGATGCTTTTTATAAATAGATTTTTAGTTGATGTGGCAAAAGTAATAAGTCATTATGAGGTTAACCATTGAGGATGCTCTTAGGTTCCGATAGTTATATCCGTGCTGAAAAAAATATTCTCGTATAAGTTTTAAAACATATTGTAATATTATATCATTATATAGCTTTATAATATATGAATAGGTTTTCGTTATGTAAATATCAATCTCTTTTGAAAATGCACCATGACAGTGTTAATGTGTGAGATATGACTCCGCCGTTATGAAACAATATATGACATCAGTATATGGTATGGTGGAAAGATTAAAGCTTGATGATGACACAATGACACGACTTAAATATTTTTGAAACTTGGTAAATATTAATTACCTTTCTGTATATCTTTATTTGTTTTCTTTACTACAGTACCTTTCTATTTTTAACCTACAAAAATTGCAGTATAAAAATTAATATAAATTATAGTTATTTAATTTTATAGGAAATAAGTTTCATTAAATGTATATTAATATATGTTCATAAAGTTTAAAAAAAACTCATATATACATATAGAAGGTGTTATTAGTACTGACAATAGTGACACAACTGACGACATCGTTTTTTGTCGAATTAGCACCACGTCATCAGACAAACCAATTACATACTGATATACTTATGTCAATAATACCCTATCTCTTCACCAAATTTGTGTCCACCCATTTATTTTTCTTTTTAATTAAACATACTACTAAGGTGTGAAATAATGTGTTGGGGCCTACCTTTTTTGCAGCCTTCTCCTCTTCCTTGAAGCGCCGAGGTTGGGAGATGAGCTGGGACCGACAAGTCGTGCCAACAGGTGACCGCTTCGTTTGTTCAGCTGAAATCTTCCCTCAGCAGTTGGCACAGATCTATAACTTACCATTTGATGTTTATCAATTATTGAAATGATTATGGGGTGGTTGGAAGGACATAAAAAGATATATATGAAATATTTTAGCTTATATTTTAAGATAAAGCTCTAAAATAAAAAATCACTTGAGCTAACTTTTAGAAAGAGCTAGACTTTTATAAAGATACTTTTAATTAGAATACCCTTTATTTATGACAATTTTACGACATGTAGGTTTTTACGTGTCCTTTTATGTTTTATAATCTAGTTATTTTGTCAATCATATTGAGTACGGAAGTCTTATTCGAAATTAATTGCAAAAATTCATATAAGGAAATATTTTCGCAAATTTTTGTGTGTTTCTAGTGGAGAATAAATGTTTGTTTTTTTAGGGGTGATCACATTGTTAAAAATCAGGGAGAATTGGCTAGAACCGAACTAGGATTCGTTTTGGGGCGGTTCATATAAGGAAATATTTTCGCAAATTTTTGTGTCTTTCTAGTGGAGAATAAATGTTTGTTTTTTAGGGGTGATCACATTGTTAAAAATCAAGGAGAATTGGCTAGAACCGAACCAGGATTCGTTTTGGGGCGGACTGTGGAACCGTGGACCGAACCCTTTGGTTATAGATGATTCTGTTTTGCGAGGTAGTGCTAATATATTAATTTTTTACTATTAGAATCGGAGAGACATGTTCAATGTAGTCTTTAAATTTTATATAGTCCTAAGGGACAAATCTCAATCATTGATCAATAATATCTAATGGTTAAGATTAATCATATATAAAATATATGAAGGGGTATTTTGGTCATTTGGCACTTACAAAAAAATTCGATTTTATTTATTTATTTTTATTATTTTATTATTATTTTTGTTAAAAAAATATTATTTGATAATTATGTGTGGTACTGAATCACATGTGATTTAATATACAATCACATTTGATATATCACATTATGTGTTATTAACGAAAAATAAATAATGTTTTTTTTAAATAATAATAAAAATTAAAAAAAGTTAATTCTAAAATAAACAATAAAAAATAAATTTATTTTTTTGTGAAAATGACCAAAATGCCCCTTCATATATAAAGTATGTGATTAATCTTAAACATTACTTATAATTAATTAATGATTGAGATTTGTCCCTTGAGACTACATAAAAATTAAAGACTACCTTAAATACAACTCTAGAATCGAATTGATATGTGAACGCTAAATAAGATAACGTATGAGATGCTATGTAATCAAAGTATGTACATTTAAAATAAACCACACACACTAGGCTAATATTATAAGCTTGCTAAAAATACTAAAGTTTACTTTTCTTTCTGTAATTTTCTTAAAATAGTCGAGAGAAAAGAAAAAGACATGCGGTTTTGTCTTCATACTTGGGGCCGTGTTATTAAATCAACAGAAAGAAGACATGAATCCAACTGAGAATATAATCTTTAATCAAATCTTGATTGAATCATATTCCGGCATAAACCACTAGAAAAACAACTAATCCAATTTTAATTAAATATTAATATAGGATGGTTGTATATGTCATTCTCTACAAGTATAAGGGCCTCAACCTAACTTTATCCGAAAAGTAAAACAACTTCGTTGTCATCCTATGAAGCATTTGTTTCATAGTCTTCGGTCGTGATGCGTGTAATTTGTTTTATGCTCTAGGTTATCATATATCTTGGGTATTTTTGATCTGACATTCTGATAAGAAAATTAATGTTATGGATTAACTTTAATCAGGGGCGGAATTAGTATGCAGCACACGGTGGCACGTGTTACTACTTGAAAAATTTCGGTACGGTAAATTTTCGGAACTTTTTTTTTCTTATTGTATTTTGAATACATTAATATATATCCGAAATGGAATAATAATGCAAGTTTGTTAGCTAGCATAGCTGGCTAACACCTTGTGCATGCATAGAGGAGGTTTAGAGTTCGAAATTTTTCCTTCCTACTTTTATAAATTAATTTTTTTTCCTTTCTTAGTCTTTATATTACAAGGGTTTTTTTTCTTAACTCATATATTTCAACTTTTTTCTTTTTAACCCTATATATTTAAAAAAAAATTTATATCACCACGAGGGTGCTACCGCTGGTGGAAATTTCTAATTCCGCCCCTGACTTTAATTAAGACCCTATTAGCACTTTAATCAAACTACTTGAAGGTTATAAATAAGAACAAGAACAAGATGGAGAGAGTTTATAACACTTAAGAAAGTGTATTTTTAGGTGCAATTTATATCTTCACTTACATGAGTATTTATACTACAAATTTTACACTTGAACCCATACTTAGTAATAGTACAAAGATACAATCTTGGGTAAAACATTAATTGGATTGGACAAGGAGGTTGACTAATTGATCATCCACTTGTTTAGCTTCATTATTGATTTATCTTCACTATTACTCCCTCCGTCCCACAAAAAACTTCCCATTTCACCCTAAATATTTGTCCCACAAAAAACTTCCCATTTCAATAAAATATTATTATTACTAAGGACCCCACCACTAACTATCCACTAACTATCTTTCTCTCTCCAAATCAATCTTATATTATAATCAAAATTATTGTCAATGACCCCACCACTAACTATCACCTTAAAACTTGTGCCCATCTCAAATGGGAAGTTTTTTGTGGGACGGAGGGAGTATAACACTCCCCCCTTGGATGACAATTATTCAGCCAGATTTCAACTTTAAAGTACTGCCTCGTTAAAAACCTTTGCTAAAGAAAACCCAGTGGGAAAAAACTTTAGCGAACGGAAAAAGAGTGCAGTGTATAGTTGACTCCCCCTCATGTAGACATCTATCACATCTGATGAACATGTCGCATTCCAATACTGTGAACATGTTTTCTAAACATTGCAATAGGGAGTGACTTTGTGAAAAGATCTGCTGAATTATTACTAGATTGGACGTATTTCATTTCGATCTGATTTTCCTTTATCAAGTCTTGAGTGTATGAGAAAAATCTTGGGGGTATATGCTTGGTTCTATCAGTCTTTATATATCCTTCTTTCATCTGTGTAACACAAGCTGCATTGTCTTCATGAATCACAGTTGGATTTTTCTCCCCCACTAGTCCACACGAAGTCAAAATGAGTTTTGTCATCGATCTTAGCCATACACATTCTCTGCTGGCTTCATGTAGTGCGATGACTTCGGCATGATTTGATGATGTTGCGACAAGTGTTTGCTTTTGGGAGCGCCATGAAATAGCAGTGCCTCCACTCATGAAAACATATCCCGTTTGAGACCTAGCTTTATGAGGATCAGATAGATAACCTGCATCTGTATAACGGACTAACTCTTGTTTTGAATCATTAGAATAAAATAGACCTAAATCAACAGTTCCTCGAAGGTATCGAAAAATATGTTTGATACCATTCCAATGTCTTTTTGTAGGAGCTGAACTAAATCTTGCTAACAAATTAACTGCAAAAGAAATGTCGGGTCTAGTACAGTTAGTAAGATACATTAAAGCTCCAATTGCACTGAGATACGGTACTTCTTGACCAAGAATCTCTTCATTTTCTTCACGAGGTCTAAAGGGATCATTATCAACATTTAATGATCGAACGACCATTGGAGTGCTTAATGAATTCGCCTTGTCCCTATTGAAACGTTTCAAAATCTTTTCTGTATAATTTGACTGATGGACAAGTATTCCATTATTCATATGCTCAATTTGTAAACCAAGACAATATTTGGTTTTTCCAAGGTCTTTCATTTAAAATTCTTTCTTTAAAAGTACAGTTGTTTCATGAATTTCCTTATGTGTTCCGATAAGGTTCAAGTCATCAACATAGACGGCTATGATTACAAATCCGGATGTTGTTTTCTTAATAAAAACACATGGACAGATAATATTGTTGGTATAACCTTTACTTACTAAGTAATCACTTAAACGTTTATACCACATGCGTCCAGATTGCTTCAACCCATACAAGGATCGTTGTAACTTAATTGAATACATTTCCTTGGGTTTTTCACTTAGTGCTTTTGGCATTTTAAATCCTTCAGGAACTTTCATGTAAATATCACTATCAAGTGATCCATACAAATAAGCTGTGACAACATCCATTAGACGCATTTCTAAATTTTTGGAAACTACCAGGCTGATTAGATATCTAAACGTTATTGCATCCATAACCAGGGAATATGTTTCCTCATAATCAATTCCCGGTCTTTGAGAAAAACCTTGAGCTACAAGTCTAGCTTTATATCTTATAATTTTATATTTCTCATTTCATTTTCGTATGAAAACCCATTTATAACCCACAGGTTTCACACTTTCTGGTGTGAGGGCAATGCGTCCAAAAACATTACGTTTATTCAACGAATTTAATTCAGCTTGCATGGCTTCTTTCCATTTATCCCAGTCATGTCTATTTTGGCATTCAATGACAGACTTTGGTTCAGGATCATCATTCATAATTTCACATGCAACGACATAGGAAAATATTTCATCAATATTTCCTATTTCATCCCGATTCCATAATATATTTGTTTGGCCATAATTTATGGAAACCTCATTGTTAACATCATTCATTTCCTCTTGTGGAGGATTTTCAATATTTTGTGTTTCTTCAAAAACACTTTCCTTATGATCATTTGTATTTTCTACATTCTTTCTTTTTCTAGGATTCTTATCCTTGGAACCAATTGGTCTTCCACGCTTTAAACGTGTTTTAGACTCTTGAGTGACTTTATCACCAGACTTTTCATTTGGTATTTCAATCCGGGCTGGAGCATTAACAGCCGGTATATGTGATTTTGTCACTCTTTTGGTATCAGTAAATGCATCAGGAAATTTATTTGCAATATCCTGCAAGTGCATTATTTTTTGAACCTCTTTTTCACATTGGTTAGTTCGAGGATCAAGATATAATAGTGATGGCTCACACCATGATACATCTTTTTCTTTGTTTTTCTTTTCTTCTCCCAATGTTTGGAAGTTTGCATCATCGAAGTGGCAATCTGCAAAATGTGCTGTAAAAACATCACCTGTTAAAGGTTCAAGATATCTTATGATTGAACTTGTTTCATACCCAACATATATTCCCAACCTCCTTTGAGGTCCCATTTTTGTACGCTGTGGTGGAGCAATAGGAACATATACAGCACAACCAAAAACTCTAAGGTGGGAGATGTTTGGCTCTTGGCCAAAAGCAAGTTGTAAAGGAGAGTATTTATGATATGCACTTGGTCTTATACGAATTAATGATGCAGCATGTAAAATAGCATGACCCCAAATAGACACAGGAAGTTTTGTTCTCATTATTAATGGTCTAGCAATTAACTGAAGACGTTTAATCAAAGATTCAGCTAAACCATTTTGTGTGTGTACATGAGCAACTGGGTGTTCAACAATAATTCCTACAGACATACAATAATCATTAAATGCCTGAGACGTAAATTCACCAGCATTATCCAATCTTACTCTTTTTATAGTATGATCAGGAAAATGTGCTCTTAGTTTAATGATTTGTGCAAGAAATTTTGCAAATGCAACATTACGTGTTGATAATAGACAAACATGAGACCATCTACTTGATGCATCTATTAAGACCATAAAGTATCTAAATGGTCCACATGGTGGATGAATCGGTCCACAAATATCTTCCTGGATTCTTTCAAGAAACGCAGGGTTTCCATTTCAATTTTAATAGGTGAAGGTCTTATAATCAACTTACCAAGGGAGCATGATGCACATTGAGTTGTTTTACCTGTATGAGGGATCTTATGATCTTTCAATGGATGCCCATGAGTGTTTTCAATTATTCTCCTCATCATTGTTGAGCCTGGATGCCCTAACCTGTCATGCCATAAGCTAAATATACTAGGATCGTGACTATTTACTTTGACTACCATGTGTGACTCTGCCATGTTTATATGTGTGTAGTGTAGACCACATTGAAGCAATGGTAGTTCTTCCAATACATGACTTTTATTAGTAATGTGTAATATTTTCTCATTATGTGCAGTCACACTTTGAGTGTCATATCCATTATGATATATGTCCTTAAAACTTAATAAATTTCTCTTTGATTTAGGAGAAAATAAAGCATTATCTACCAAAACGTGTGTACCATTAGGTAGTATAAAATTAGCTTTTCCTACACCTTCTATCAAGTCCGCTGGACCCGATATGGTGTTTATGCTTGCCTTTGTTGATTTTAGTTCAGAAAAATATTTCTTAGACTTAAGGATAGTGTGCGTGGAACCACTATCTAGAATACACAGATCTCCAACCATCGATTGTTGTTTTGCTCCAGTAGAGTTCATATCAAACTTGAAAAATGGAAAAACATAAGTTATTATACAGATTATTAGAAATTCATTACATGAAAACAAGGGAAATCCTAGTTCAACGAAATGCATAGACGAATTACAAAGATGAAAACATAAACATAATTATGATTTAGACATGAGTGATTAAGCTTCATATTACTCCATGTCATTCAAGAAATCAGAAGCATTTAGATCAGTGTTCTCAGATTGATCCACAAAGTTTACTTCTTTCTCCTTTTGCTTAAGTGAAACTTGATATAGCTTGCAAAAGTGAGAAGGTGTGCGACAAGTACTTTGCCAGTGGCCCGTACTACCACATCTATAACACACATTTTGATTGTTCTGAGAAGCACTTGCTTCAGCATCATGTTTTGTGGTCTTATTTTGTGGCTGGACTTTGTTACTTGGTGGAGCATGATAAGTATTATTTCTTGGACCACGTCCATATCCACGTCCACATCCATGACCATAACCACGACCACGACCATAAGGGTGACTTCGACCAAAGTTTTGGTTTCGGTTATTAGTATAGTTTTGAGTAAAACGACCTCGTCCACGGCCACGACCACGTCCCCTGGTGTTATTTCAAGGACCAACGTTTTCTGCATCATTGATTTCAGGGAGTGCTGCTGATCCTGTGGGACGGGACTCATGGTTTTTCATTAGGAGCATATTATTTTGCTCAGTCGTCAGAAGATATTCTTGCAAATCAGAATATTTTGAGAATTTTTGCAATCGCAAATTCTCTTGCAAAGTAACATTTGATGCATGGAATGTGGAGTAAGTTTTCTCCAACTTTTCTTCATCTGTCACAGGATCTCCACAAAATTCAAGTTGTGAACATATCCTGAACAATGCTGAGCTATAATCAGACACTTGTTTAAAATCCTGGAATCTTAGTGATCTCCATTCTTCTCTAGCAAAGGGAAGTAAAACCCTTTTCTTATTATCAAATCTTTCTTTAAGAGACTTCCAGAAAATATATGGATCTTCAATGTTTAAGTATTCATTTTTTAAACTAGCATCAACGTGTTTACGAAGATTGAAAACTGCTTTCCATTTTTCTTGGGAAGAGCAATTATTATTTTCATTTAAGGCATCTAAGATGCCCATTGATGCTAAATATGCTCTCATATCAGTGATCCATGAGTTGTAATTTTTACCAGATGCTTCTAACGCATTAAACTCAATCTTCGCAACGTTTGACATTTTATAACTATATATATTTAGAACAAAACAAGTTAAAAATCAGAATCCATATATATCAATATGTATTGCACAAAATAGAAGTGGGAGAACAATCATCCCATACGTGAACAAGAAAGGATAAAATACATCAGGCGTGAGACTAATTAAGATGCCAAGTACAATAACCATTACAATCATGAAAATTAAAAACGGGTGAATCATTCCTGATCTTGATTTTGAAGATGAGAGAAATTATTTTTGTAGTATAAAGAAGTGTGGATGATGTGTTTATTTATAGTGTAAAAATATAGCCGTTGTATATTTTATATAATTTTTTTTACCGTTTATAACCGTTACATATATAGTCGTTATATATATATATATATATATATATATATAATTTTTTTTAATAAAAAGAATAATTAAAGAAATAAATTACATAGACATATTTGTAAAAATATTAGTGAATTTTAAATAAATTAGTAAATAAAAGAAAGAAAAATAATATGCATAAATAAATGTTGGTATACATAAATGAAAATTAGTATGTATAAATAAATGTTAGATGCGATAAAATTAAATGTTAGTTTGCATAATTAAAAGTTAGTAAGCATAAGTAAAAGTTAGAATGTAAATGTTAGCATAAGCATAAGTAAAAGTTAGAATACATAAATGTAAATATTAGTTTGCATAAATTAAAAGAGTTAGTAAACATAAGAATAAAATTAGTACAATAATAAATGTAAGTATGTTAGTAGTCCCAAGATTAGTAGTCCAAATGTCATAATAATGTCCTTGATTAAATGTGTTTGGTTTCATGTAATTTATTATTATATTATAACTTATTGTTATAAGAAATGTTTACCTTAAGTAATTAACTTGATTCAGTAAATGTACATTGTGATTGAGTTGATCTTCCTTGATTAAGAACTTTCGTGCTGATAACGTGTTATGAATTAACTTTAATTAAGGCCCTATTAGCACTTTAATCAAACTACTTGAAGGTTATAAATAAGAACAAGAACAAGATGGAGAGAGTTTATAACACTTAAGAAAGTGTATTTTTAGGTGCAATTTACATCTTCACTTACATGAGTATTTATACTACAAATTTTACACTTGAATCCATACTTAGTAATAGTACAAAGATACAATCTTGGGTAAAATATTAATTGGATTGGACAAGGATGTTGACTAATTGATCATCCACTTGTTTAGCTTCATTATTGATTTATCTTCACTATTATAACAATTAACAATTTTTTGGCAATAATATATTTTTCTTCCTCTCCTCTCTTTTCGTTTCTCTCTCTCTGCCCATTCGATTCTATCCACCTCTCTCTATAATTAAAAAGTGACGTGATTGGAGAAGTCGTCAGGAATCCTACGAGTTTGTCAACTAACGAGTTTTGCTATCAACTGTAATGAGAAACTGACGAGTGCCACATAGGACCGACGAGTCCTACAGACGTTGTTGGTAGGGATCTTATTAAACGTCGATGAGTGAAATTTACAAATGTTATGACCATCCGTTCAAATTTAGATTATAAATCTATAATTTTACGATCATATTTGACATATTAATAGCTTATATATAATAACCTAAAATCGTGTGGAAAATTTTTATTGGTTAACTTGTTTAATTTATGATTGAGTAGGCAGGCAGGCTTATACCGTTTTATCTTAAATAAGCCAAAATTGGTCAATTAAATTTTTGAGCAACTTAAAAACCGAACATTTCAAGGAGCGTACAACCAAAGTCTATTAATAATGCATATTATAACATCTTAAATCGAGTTATGGGACATATGTACTATCATTGTAATAATATCGTTCTTGAATTTATAACGAATGCGTTGATTATTTAGATTTACAAGTATAATAATGTTAAATCCTTTTTGACATTTTATCTAACCCGTCAAAATTGCGACCTATATAGTTTTAGATTTACAAACTATTACGTAACAGTGTAACACCATGTGTTACGATTGTAATGAAATGTATTTATTAGTATCTTTCTGAATTTTTTTTTTTCTTTTCAAAATGGAAAATAGAGATGCATTCAAGGAAGTCCTTTAAAATATTAAAGTCCCAAGGGACAATCTCCAACCATCGGATGAAACACAATCAATGATCAAGATTAACCCATCAATTACACGCGCAGGGGTATTATGGTCATTATGAAATTATACATCAGCTCCTCCAGCAAAAAACCCTCAGATCCAATTTTACGCAATCGATTTTGATCTCCGGCGATTTCTAAGGCGCAAACACATGCGATTTCCAGCGATCTCTAACGCAACAAATCATCGAACAGATTGCGGCAATTGAATCACAAACATTCAACAACGTTTTTCTGGAATTCGAGCCCTAATCAAAATCGATTTTCAAATAATTCACTCTAATCAATCGCAGATCTGAAAATCCGACGTTATCAATGAATTTAAATCCAGAATCTGTGAATAGCAACGAAACACAGAAAAAAACGATGATTCAGGTAAGAAATTACAATTCAAGTTTTATGAAACAGATAATAGCTTACAAAAAACATATGTGCTTCAAGTTTACAAGCACATGTGTTTGTAAACTGCGAATTGTTTAAATGCGAACTTGTGTGGTTGTTAACCGAAGCACATGTGGTTGTTAACCGAAGCACATGCTTCAAGTTTACAAGCACATGAGTTTGAAAGATGCGCATTTGTTTGACTGCGATCTGTTAGTAGTGAAGCACATGTGCTTCCAGCAACGAAGCACATGTGCTTCAATACCTGAAGCACATGTGCTTGGCTTTTCATAACACTCCTTTATTTTTCGAAACAACTATTAGTAGTGAAGCACATGTGGTTCCAGTAACGAAGCACATGTGCTTCATTACCTGAAGCACATGTGCTTGGTTTTACATTGAACCTCCTTTATTTTCAAAAAGAACTGTTAGTAGTGAAGCACATGTGCTTCATGACCTGAAGCACATGTGCTTCATAGTTAGGTCAACACAGAAAAAAGTATGTAGTTTAAAAACACATGTGATTATGTATTCTGATTTATTATATCAATATGCAGCTTCAGGCGTGAATATCAGTCCGAAACCTGTTAAAGTATTATACATGGATACACCAGGAGGATCTATATATTATGTTCCAATTGTTGATGATGGATTACTACCAATTAAAGGGAAAAGGTTTAAAACAATTGAAGAGTGTATTGAAATGTATGGAAATTATGCAAACAATGGAGGATTTGACATAGTTAGGTCAACACAGAAAAGGACAAGGTCAGGTTTAGTAAAAGATAGATATGTTTGGTGCGACAGATATGGTTTACCAAGGAATGTGACTGATGACACCCTCAACGGAGAAGAAAATCTTACAAGAATTAGAAAAACACACACAAGAAAAACAGGATGCATGGCTCATGTTAGGTTTCTCTGGAATGATCGATTAGCAAATTATGAACTTGTTGACTTTGAGGATAAACACAATCATGAGTTGATTCCTCCAGAGTATATGCATTTATCTAGGAAAAATAGAAACTTGAAGTATGCTGAACAACTATTTGTATTCAATGCTGCAAATGCAAACATAGGTCCAACGAAAGCACATCTTCTTTATAGTAATATGAAGGGATGTGAACAGAATGTCAACGGAACAGTTGATGATTTCAGAAACTGGAAGAGGGATTTAAATGTCTTTATAAATGAAAGTGATGCTCAAATGCTTGTAAATAAGATGGAAGAAATGAAGAAATATGCACCAGGTTTTTCATTTGAGTACAAGATTGAAAATAGCCAATTACACTCAATATTTTGGGCAGATGAAGTAGCAAAGTGTAACTACAAGGAATTTAGTGATGTCATGTCATTTGATGCTACATATAGAAAAAACAGGTACATATGTGCTTCAGATAATGAAGCACATGTGCTTCAGTCATGAAGCACATGTGCTTCACTACTAACAGTTCTTTTTGAAAATAAAGGAGTTTCAAAAAGCACATGTGCTTCATGACTTGAAACACATGTGCTTGGAAAATATGTGTTACAAATCACATGTTTTATAAAAGCAGTAACAAAGCACATGTGCTTCATAAGGTCAAGCACATGTGCTTCATAAGGTCAAGCACATGTGCTTCATAAGGAGTTTCAATGTAAAACCAAGCACATGTGCTTCAAGTAATGAATCACATGTGTTTCGTTACTGGAAGCACATGTGCTTCTCAAATAACAGTTGTTTTGAAAATAAAAGTAGTGTATATGAACAGCCAAGCACATGTGCTTCATGTCATAAAGCACATGTGTTTCGTTACTGGAAGCACATGTGCTTCACTACTAACAGTTCTTTATGAAGAAATAAAGGAGTGTATATGTACAGCCAAGCACATGTGCTTCAGGTAATGAATCACATGTGTTTCATTACTGGACGCACATGTGCTTCACTACTAACAGTTTGATTTGAAAAATAATGGAGTGTTATGAAGAGCCAAGCACATGTGCTTCAGGTCATGAAGCACATGTGTTTCGTTACTGGAAGCACATGTGCTTCACTACTAACAGTTCTTTATGAAGAAATAAAGGAGTGTATATGTACAGCCAAGCACATGTGCTTCAGGTAATGAATCACATGTGTTTCGTTACTGGAAGCACATGTGCTTCACTACTAACAGTTTGATTTGAAAAATAATGGAGTGTTATGAAGAGCCAAGCACATGTGCTTCAGGTCATGAAGAACATGTGTTTCGTTACTGGAAGCACATGTGATTTACTAATTAAAATGATAGAAGCCTGACTCACTAATTGACATGTGATTTATAGGTACAACCTCATGTTTGTGCCCTTCACTGGAATAGATAATCATCGTAGTGTGTGACTTTTGCTGCGGCATTGATAAAAGATGAAACAGCAGAGACTTATACGTGGCTGCTTAACTCATTCTTGAAGACTTTTGAAAAAGAGCCAATTATGTTAGTAGCAGATCAGGATAAATGTAACATCCTAAAACCGGCCTAGTTGTTTTAGGTATATATATATTGATATTTGGTAAATGTCTATTTGACCATGTGTGGAATAAATTGGCTAAATGTTAAATAAATTGTGTGACCTTTTATCCTTTTGGGATATTTTAATCAAGGGATTAAAATATCCGTTTTCTGAAATGTTTAAAGGATTGTATGATTTTTATATCTTTGATCCTCCTTTTATATCGTTTCCGAATATATTTTCGTGGCGAAAAACAGAGCTCGTTTGGTATTTTAATTAAATTAGCTACGAAAGGGACTTTTTAGATTGTATTGCTTAAAAGTAGAAAAAAAAACATCAAGTGGGCCCCACCTCCCTTTTTGGACGGCAATAGTGATGGGGGAAGCCCCATCCTTTTCATTCTATCCAATTTCCTTCTCTCTCTAGCATCTCTCCCACCTCTCTCTAAAACTCCATTAAAACCCATATTGTGTTCTTGATGTTCTTGAGCCCTTTTGAAGATCTTGTGCTCGTTTCCTACTCCATCATAAATCCGAACCCGTTTTTGGATAGCTCTTGTGGTAAGCTTTAACCTATGGGTGTTCGTTTTCGATTCCATGCTAGTTGATTAAACTAGGGTTTATGATTCTTGGGGTTTTGTTAGTAAATCTTGTTGTGGATGGTATATTATGTGTTCTTGCAAGTTTTGACATGTATTGTTGTATGAGTACAAGTAATTTAGCACAAGGTACAATCATTTTTAGCAAAGTGTACAAGTTGGTGGGTTTATGTTAAAAGTAGGTTTTATGGGTTTTGACAAACCTTGGATTTTCTTGTTGTTTGAATGCTTGGAATTGTTCATTAGGTTGAGAAAACATGTTTAGTAAGTTATGGATGTTGAGAAATCAAGTATTGGGTGTTTTGGTGGATTATGACTTGATTTGAGTGAGATTGTTAGTTAAAACAATTGTTTAAGGTTATATAGAAAGTATGAACCAATTATTGTGTTAAATGACTAGTTGGTGGAAACATGACAATGATGTGTTGTTGCGGGTTTTGTTGCTTGATTATGTTAACATGATAGATTGGATATGTTAGTTTTGAATTATGTCAAGATTAGTGAGATTGTTGAAATGCTAGCTAGTGTTTGGATGTTTTTGGTTAAAATGATTAACTAGTAATTTGGAAGTAAAATACATGGATTGTTGGTGACTTGGAACTTGATGAATTGTTACATGATTATGACTTGTTAGTTATAGAAAATTTGTGCTAATTGATGGAAATTGGAAGTGTCATAGTCATGTTCGGGTTTTGACCCGTTTGGGCCAATGGATAGTAAAGTGACTTAAGAAACTTGGGTTGTGCAAGTATAAGTGTTTGTTAGAAATGTTATTGATAACAATTGGTAAATTGTAAGTTGATGATATGATTATAGTTGTAGGATGTATTATTGTTTAATAATCCGGTTTGACCCGTTTGGATGTAAGACTTGCAAAATGACTAGTTGACTTGTTGTGTAAGTGTAAATGGTCACGACATGTTCATATGATGATTCAAGTGTTTGGTTATCTAGTTAGTGTAAGTGTTAGTGTTAAATGCATATTTAACATTGTTTATAATTTGGTGGAATTATATACTAATTCGGTATTCCTTTGGTGTACAGGAATCGGGATCGTGACTCAGAAACATTAGTCCTCTGAGTTCGACAAGTGGAAGTAACGGTGAGTGGATTTAACCTACAACTCGGGTCTCGTTCATTTGGGTTTGGTTTTGTGTACTCTAGTAAGTTTGCAGGATTATACCAGACGTGGGGAGTTCGCGTCGTGAACTCCCGTTCCCGATCGCGAAGTGCTTACAGAGAAAATGGGGATTAGTCGTGAACTCGGTCGCGTTTCAGTTCCCGACGCGAACTTAAGATCGCGAACGCGAACTGTAGTTCGCGTCTGGGAACTCTTTCGTGGTGTTTTCGCGGTGTATTCGTAGCTAGTCGATTCGTTATGTATGCCTAGTGTTAGGGGATTCTGCCTGGGATGCTTTTGATGTAGTCTTTTGTAAATAAGCTCGCTTGTTGGTATCAGTTTGATCGGGTTAAGTGAGATAGGATATGTGCACATAGATGAAAAGGTTTTGCTTGATTGGTAGCAATAACTCGGTTAGTGGAAATCGAGGATAGGTAAGAGGTCAGTGTTGGATGGATAACGGCTGGGCAATGGGTATCGACTAATAGGGTATCCGACCTTACATGTATGCGTTAGATGGTTAAGGGGAGGGTGTTGCCCGGGTGTTGGATACGAAGCGCCAACGGTTACTGTGGTTCTGGCCAACCACGGTTTAAGGCCCGTAAAGCCACCCTTCCTCAGTGATAGTGTTTACCCAACGCGGAGATGTTTTATAACTTCCGTGTTAGCAATCAGAGATGTAGAATCTACTTCCGAGGTTAGTAGGCGGAGATGTAGAGTTACTTCCGTGCTTAGTGATTGGACAGTTAGCGGTTACTAGTTCGGTGGAACAGTGATTCAAGGGAACAACGGTCAAGCGGTTACGAGGAGTAACAATCGTAGAGATGTTGGTGCTTGCTTGTCAAGCTTTGCATAATTTAAAGTTTATGTCCATTCACTTAGCTTTGTGCTAATCCCTCCCTCGTTGAATCTTTTCAGGTTGATCGGTGCTTTGGACGGGATGATTGACCAAGCTCAATGGGTTGTGTTTGTAAAGTGAGCCATGTCGTTTTAGTGACACCGTTAATGTATTGTATAAGAAATGGTTATTTGGAAGCTTATTGTGGGACCTTGTTTGTAAACTAAACTAAACTAAGATAAACTAAACTGACCTAGAGGATAACCTAATCACCTCCGGGCATTTAAAAAAAAAAAGCTTTCTAAATTTTGCGGTGTTACAACTTGGTATCAGAGCTTCGGTTTGGCAATGGATACACGGGGTTGGTGTTTCATTCCCAAATTGTGGCTCAAGTTTGGTCAAGCATTCCGGACGAGTGGGATTAGAGCAACGGTGAATGAAGTTAGTTGTAGTTAGTATGTAATTACTAACGATTTAAACTAAGCTTTCGTGAGTTGTTGTGATTGTTATAGATATGACAGGTAAAGAGAACCCGACCCCCTTGGCCCTAGGAAATGATGGCACATCAAGTAACGATGCGGGAACTACCCGAGGAGCATATATACGCACGTGGGAAATGAAGTACATTAGAGGTGGTCAATTTTGGGCAAGATGGAAGTTGACCTTGGGAAAAGAAAATGGGTTGTGGGTCAAGGACGGGGGCGGTCGGGGAATCTTCACCAATCGTGGACCGACAATGATAGCTCGGGTATGCTTTAATAAACTCAATACTTGTGTTTATGTAGAATTGTTAATTGAGAAGATTGCTTAGCTAAGATTTGTGAAATGTTGTGATGAACTGAACTGCTTACCTTCGGTGTGTTATGTCACTTGAATTAGAATAATTGATTGCTTGTTGATTTGGGATACATTTTATGTGTCAGGAGTTTTGTAGATATAAGTGATGCATGCTTACATGTTCCTTTTGTTGAAACTTGGACTAAGTTTAGAGTGATATGAGGTATGGATTAGTCTAGTTAATTAAAGATATGAATTAAAAGTTATAAAAGATTGCTTCTTTTCTTGGTTGTCGGGACACACATAGTGTCTCGGTGGTTAAAGTTCTTGTTTCCATATTGTGCAAATTGGTGATTAGTTGATTGTAATTGTTTGTTTGTTCCTTCACTTAAGGAGAAGCGAAGAGAATCGGTTGTATGTCGGTTTCGGTCACAACATATGTGACCATGGATTAAATTGAGTATAATAGTAATTACTGTAAACTTCATGAAGGTGACGCTTGTAACGAAAATGAATAGAATTTTATACGTGAATTGAATAGTCCAAGTAGGACTAGTGTTGGTTATGTGAAAAGTTGAAACTTTTATTGTGACTTGTCGGGTCGCTTGTAGTGATTTGTATAGTGAGAGTCGGAAATGCATGTCCAAAGTGAATAAATTGATGCTCGCTTTTGTTATAGCCATTAATTATGACCGTTAGTCGGGGTTAATTATCTGAATGACCTGAAATGCTTATGATAAATTACCAAATTGTTTCATATGTCGAAATTGAAATCTGAAATGCGACTAATGAATTGTGTGTGTAGATCTTTTGAGATGACTTGTGATAGTAATAGTTGAAGATAAATGAGTTTGTTAAATGATTTGCATTGATTATGGAAATATTTGAGAAGGCTTTGAAAACGTGATTTATACTTTGATCTAGTATTTAGATTTAGTGATTGTATCGAAATGATTTATGTTAATGGAAATTATCATAATTTAAATAGGTGATGATGATGTTTCATGGATTGTAATGAAGGTTGTCAAATTGAGATTTTGAGCTTTTATGTCTTAATAGATATGTTTATAGATGAAATATCGTGTTAGAAACGATAACTATTGTTTATGCGTAATTGTGAATTGAATCGATGAAATTATCTTACTAGTTGGATGTTAATAGGTAAGAGTTAAAAACTAGTTGAATTGTGTTTGGTTGACTTGAAGTCTAAGTAAAAGTTGACATTTAATTGAAAACACTTATTAGTCATGATATGAGTTTGATATGTTTAATGAACCGATAGTTGTATGGTTGGAATTGTTGTGATAAATTCCTCAATGTTGACCCGTTTAAGGTGAATAGTGTCAAGACTGGATTGGATGCTTTTAGTTGTTAGATCTTGATCATGATGATAATCGTTTGATAATTGCATGAGTCAGTTTGGTGGGTAGACTTGAATTGTGTAAACTGTGACTAGTTTTGTCAAATCGTGCAACTTGACTTTGTAAAATTTTGTCACCCTTGTAATATGGCCAATTAAGCATGGAATAGTATATGATTGTTAGAAGTATATTTAACTAGGGACTTGGATAGTGTCGCGGAGAATTGTTTGATTTTGACCAGTTCGTGCCTAGTATGCAAAATTTGATGTGACTTTATGTTATGAAAGGGTATTTTTTGAGAATTAATTGATTAAGACCGGAAATCGTATTGGAAATTCTTAAAATTATGGGTCGTTTAACAAGTTAAACCGTGCAAGATTGGAAGTCTTGATAGAATAAAGGGGAAAAACAAGTAGGTATTTGAGACTTGAAATAATTGTGTGACCTTGTGTATGGAAATTATGTTGTAACTTATGCTAGTTGATTAACTTTTATGGCATGAGGAATGTTATCTTGTTATGAATGGTAAATGCTTTATGAAGTGTATAAAAATAATAATTTGGAAGTGATTTTGTTAAGCATGTATACGTGAAAGTGATTGGAATAGAGTCGTAAACTTATCGTGATAAATACTTGCTAATTGATTATTGTTGTTGGATTCCGGGGACGGAATCCTTTTTAAGGAGGGTAGAGTTGTAACATCCTAAAACCGGCCTAGTTGTTTTAGGTATATATATATATTGATATTTGGTAAATGTCTATTTGACCATGTGTGGAATAAATTGGCTAAATGTTAAATAAATTGTGTGACCTTTTGTCCTTTTGGGATATTTTAATCAAGGGATTAAAATATCCGTTTTCTGAAATGTTTAAAGGATTGTATGATTTTTATATCTTTGGATCCTCCTTTTATATCGTTTCCGAATATATTTTCGTGGCGAAAAACAGAGCTCGTTTGGTATTTTAATTAAATTAGCTACGAAAGGGACTTTTTAGATTGTATTGCTTAAAAGTAGAAAAAAAACATCAAGTGGGCCCCACCTCCCTTTTTGGACGGCAATAGTGATGGGGGAAGCCCCATCCTTTTCATTCTATCCAATTTCCTTCTCTCTCTAGCATCTCTCCCACCTCTCTCTAAAACTCCATTAAAACCCATATTGTGTTCTTGATGTTCTTGAGCCCTTTTGAAGATCTTGTGCTCGTTTCCTACTCCATCATAAATCCGAACCCGTTTTTGGATAGCTCTTGTGGTAAGCTTTAACCTATGGGTGTTCGTTTTCGATTCCATGCTAGTTGATTAAACTAGGGTTTATGATTCTTGGGGTTTTGTTAGTAAATCTTGTTGTGGATGGTATATTATGTGTTCTTGCAAGTTTTGACATGTATTGTTGTATGAGTACAAGTAATTTAGCACAAGGTACAACCATTTTTAGCAAAGTGTACAAGTTGGTGGGTTTATGTTAAAAGTAGGTTTTATGGGTTTTGACAAACCTTGGATTTTCTTGTTGTTTGAATGCTTGAAATTGTTCATTAGGTTGAGAAAACATGTTTAGTAAGTTATGGATGTTGAGAAATCAAGTATTGGGTGTTTTGGTGGATTATGAATTGATTTGGGTGAGATTGTTAGTTAAAACAATTGTTTAAGGTTATGTAGAAAGTATGAACCAATTATTGTGTTAAATGACTAGTTGGTGGAAACATGACACTGATGTGTTGTTGCGGGTTTTGTTGCTTGATTATGTTAACATGATAGATTGGATATGTTAGTTTTGAATTATGTCAAGATTAGTGAGATTGTTGAAATGCTAGCTAGTGTTTGGATGTTTTTGGTTAAAATGATTAACTAGTAATTTGGAAGTAAAATACATGGATTGTTGGTGACTTGGAACTTGATGAATTGTTACATGATTATGACTTGTTAGTTATAGAAAATTTGTGCTAATTGATGGAAATTGGAAGTGTCATAGTCATGTTCGGGTTTTGACCCGTTTGGGCCAATGGGTAGTAAAGTGACTTAAGAAACTTGGGTTGTGCAAGTATAAGTGTTTGTTAGAAATGTTATTGATAACAATTGGTAAATTGTAAGTTGATGATATGATTATAGTTGTAGGATGTATTATTGTTTAATAATCCGGTTTGACCCGTTTGGATGTAAGACTTGCAAAATGACTAGTTGACTTGTTGTGTAAGTGTAAATGGTCATGACCTGTTCATATGATGACTCAAGTGTTTGGTTATCTAGATAGTGCAAGTGTTAGTGTTAAATGCATATTCAACATTGTTTATAATTTGGTGGAATTATATACTAATTCGGTATTCCTTTGGTGTACAGGAATCGGGATCGTGACTCAGAAATATTAGACCTCTGAGTTCGACAAGTGGAAGTAACGGTGAGTGGATTTAACCTACAACTCGGGTCTCGTTCATTTGGGTTTGGTTTTGTGTACTCTAGTAAGTTTGCAGGATTATACCAGACGTGGGGAGTTCGCGTCGCGAACTCCCATTCCCGATCGCGAAGTGCTTACAGAGAAAATGGGGATTAGTCGTGAACTCGGTCGCGTTTCAGTTCCCGACGCGAACTTGAGTTCGCGAACGCGAACTGTAGTTCGCGTCTGGGAACTCTTTCGTGGTGTTTTCGCGGTGTATTCGTAGCTAGTCGATTCGTTATGTATGCCTAGTGTTAGGGGATTCTGCCTTGGATGCTTTTGATGCAGTCTTTCGTAAATAAGCTCGCTTGTATGTATCGGTTTGATCGGGTTAAGTGAGATAGGATATGTGCACATAGATGAAAAGGTTTTGCTTGATTGGTAGCAATAACTCGGTTAGTGGAAATCGAGGATAGGTAAGAGGTCAGTGTCGGATGGATAACGGCTGGGCAATGGGTATCGACTAATAGGGTATCCGACCTTACCTGTATGCGTTACATGGTTAAGGGGAGGGAGTTGCCCGGGTGTTGGATACGAAGCGCCAACGGTTACTGTGGTTCTGGCCAACCACGGTTTAAGGCCCGCAAAGCCACCGTTCCTCAGTGATAGTGTTTACCCAACGCGGAGATGTTTTATAACTTCCGTGTTAGCAATCGGAGATGTAGAATCTACTTCCGAGGTTAGTAGGCGGAGATGTAGAGTTACTTCCGTGCTTAGTGATTGGACAGTTAGCGGTTACTAGTTCGGTGGAACAGTGATTCAAGGGAACAACGGTCAAGCGGTTACGAGGAGTAACAATCGTAGAGATGTTGGTGCTTGCTTGTCAAGCTTTGCATAATTTAAAGTTTATGTCCATTCACTTAGCTTTGTGCTAATCCCTCCCTCGTTGAATCTTTTCAGGTTGATCGGTGCTTTGGACGGGATGATTGACCAAGCTCAATGGGTTGTGTTTGTAAAGTGAGCCATGTCGTTTTAGTGACACCGTTAATGTATTGTATAAGAAATGGTTATTTGGAAGCTTATTGTGGGACCTTGTTTGTAAACTAAACTAAACTAAGATAAACTAAACTGACCTAGAGGATAACCTAATCGCCTCCGGGCATTTAAAAAAAAAAAGCTTTCTAAATTTTGCGGTGTTACAATAAATCTATGAAGAAAGCTATTGAGAATGTATTTAGGACTGCTAAACAATGACTATGCATGTGGCATATTGCACAAAAGTTGCTAGCAAAGGTATTAACTAAAAATTTATAATCACCTTCTTTGAAACACATGTGTTTTAAATAGTGAAGCACATGTGCTTGAAACTTCTTTATGAAACAGTGAAGCACATGTGTTTCACTATTAGAAACACATGGGATTCGTTGTTTTTGTATGCTTCAATGTTTTTAGTAACTATTCTTTTTAGTGAAACACATGTGCTTCAAAAGGCAAAACACATGTGATTCTTAATAAATATGGTTCCTTGTAGTTTTGATATAGGTACATGAGGAAATTCCTGTAATTGAACAAGAAGTGGAAAGAGATTTCAAGAGCAGATTTGATAAAATTGTTTGGAACATGTACATCGAACCTGATAAATTTGAGGAAAAATGGGAAAAGTTGATGAATGATTTTGCTTTACAAAATAATAGTTGGTTCAAACATATGTTTGAGATTAGATCAACTTGGATTCCGGCATATTTCATTGAAACTGAAATGTTTGGATTGATGCGAACAACTTCAAGATCAGAAAGTGAGAATGCCTTTTTTTTCAAACTTCATGAAACAAGGAACAAATCTGATAAATTTTAAGGGAAGCTTTGATTCGGCAATGTTAAGACAAAGATCAAAGCAAGAAGAATTGGATTGCAAGACAATCCGAACAACTAGAAAGTTGTGTACGAAACTGAAAATTGAAGAGCATGCATCAAAATTATACACAAATACAGTATTTGATATCATTCAGAAGGAGATAGAAGCAACTGTATATAATTGTTCTTTGGAAAAATTGAATACTGAGGAGGATTGTCAGATTTTTATTGTTAACGAAACCTCAAAGGAAAAAGAAGTTGATCTTCAATACAAGGTAAAACTAAATTAACAAATATTAATTTTTTTTATAGAAACACATGTGTTTCACCCATTTGTATCACATGTGTTTCAAAAAGGTGAAAGCACATGTGTTTCATCCAGGTGAAGCACATGTGTTTCTATTAAAAAATTGTTATAAATCACATGTGCTTGACAATCTATATCATAAAGCAGTTTCCAAGCAAATGTGCTTCAACTTGTTAAGCACATGTGCTTCACCGTTTGAAACACATGTGATTATTAACTTACTAACATTGAAACTGTTTTTTGTTTCCAAAAGGTGCTTCATAATCAGAAAGATGGATTATTAGTGTGTACATGTCGACACTATTTCCGATTTGGACTCCTATGCCGACACTGTTTTTGGGTTTTGAAGAATAGTAATATAGATAAAATCCCTAATCAATACATAATCAGACGTTGGAGAAGAAACATAATACCACCTGAGTTAAGAGCCAGAAGAAACAGATATGGCAATGAAAATATTCGAGTTCAGAAAGTGGTTAATGAAATGACATCTGATTTTGAAGATTGTGTTCAGCTACTTAGTCCTAATGAAGAAAAGCTTAAAGAATATCTTGAAAAACTTAAAGTGTTAAAGACTGAAATTGAAAATGATATGCCAAAACAACCTCCAAAAACCAAAAAGGTTATTATAGGGGATATGTATCATGTTCCAGAGCAAGTTATTACTGGAGTAGGAAACCCAGATGTTGGCACATACAAAGGATGTGGAATAGATAAACGGAAAGGATGTGGAATAGATAAACGTGTAATGAGTGGTAAAGAGAAGAGAATTACAGAAAGCAACAAGAAGAAAAATATTTGCAGTAATTGTAAAATGACAAATCACAATACTAGAACATGTGGAAAATATCATGAGAGCATAAAAAAACAAAAAGAACAACAACAACATGATATTTTAGATTCTGAAGCGACTGTGAACAAAGAGTGAAACAAAATAGATAGAAAGAAAATGTAAGACTTGATTTGGATGTTATTACTTGGGTTCATGAACAAAAGCACATGTGCTTGGCCTAATGAAGCACATGTGCTTGATATGATATGTTCGTTCCTTGTTTTTATTTTTTTCTGTGATTTTTCTTTTTTTTCATCATTTACAAATAGATAGAAGAAAATGTAAGACTTGATTTTGATGTTATTACTTGTGTTCATGAACAAAAGCACATGTTCTTGGCCTAATGAAGCACATGTTCTTCATATGATATGTTCGTCACTTGTTTTTATTGTTTTTCTTACTAGTAAAGCACATGTGCTTCACAAGGCCATGCACATGTGCTTCGTGATTCAAACACAAATGACTTGCTTGTAAGGTAATTGTGTGCATGAACAAAAGCACATGTGCTTGGCATAATGAAGCACATGTGCTTCAACAAGGTAATTATAAATTCTTTTAAAAAATTTTGATTTATAAATCACATGTTTTTCAAGTTGTGAAGCACATGTGCTTCATAAGGTCAAGCACACGTGCGTCGTTAGGCCAAGCACATAAAGTAGTGTATATCGACAGCCAAACACATGTGTTTCATGACTTGAAGCACATGTGCTTCACTAATAGAAGATGATTTTAAAAAATAAAAGAGTGTATATATACAAAAAACATAACATTAGTAAATTGTTTCTTAAACAAAAAAACATAATTAGATATTAGAAACAAAAATAAAAAAACCTAGAAATTAAATTGTATCATAACAAGACTTGATTGAATATTAAACAAACTATTTGTTACGTTCTTTCCTGTTCGAAAGTGCTTGGACGATCATTTTTTTCATTTCTTCCAATGAGTGACTGTTGAAGAATTCAAATGCTTGCTCAATCATCTCATCAGCATTAATGTTGAGCTCATGAGTAATGATTTTGGATGCAAACCGCATCCTGAGCTTTTTCAGCATCAAATTTTGATCATCGTCTTCCCTCGGTATTTCAGAATTCCAATAATTTTGTATATTACCGGTGAAAGATTCCATGTGGAACATTACAAATGGACCACAATCTACAAAATTCTTTTCCGATGACCAATTCATTATCAGTTTCTTCGCCTTCAAATTCTCAACAATTGCAGATGCTGGATGCTCGTATTTTTTCAAATGCTTCATCATACAATATTGCTGTATATAAAAAGGATTTTTAAAAATATATCAAAAAATAATAATTATATGAAAAAAATATATGAATATTTGTTTAAAACTTACCACCAATCTTAGAGCCTTTCCATACTTTGTTTCAAACACTCCTCCAGTACGGTTGTCCAAAATGTATAATGCAGGTTCAGATCTAATGTCAAACACTAAGACATAAAAGTGCTCATGTGCAAGAATCGGGAAGAACACCTGTAATACATTTAAGAGTCAAGAAATATAACAAGATAAAAGTGGTTTTCGTACCCTGAAACACATGTGTAATGACCCGAATTTTTGTGATAAATAAATTATACGAAAATATGATAAAGAAGGATAAATCATTTAAAAGATGTGGGAATTGGTTTCGTGTCGTTTGGACACCGTATGAGAAAGTTATGGACGAAACCGGGTCGAGACTAAGGCGAAAAAGTGCAGCCCTGCTGCGGTGGGCAGTTCGCGACGCGAACTATGTTCGCGAAACGCGAACTCGAGACAGGGATTTTGGAGTTTTAACAAATGGAGTTCACGCCTGGTTCCCGATCGTGAAGAGTTCACGAACATGCAAAGTTAGCGACGCGAAGTGGGTTCGCGACGCGAACTCTGGACGACCAGCATTAAAATCGGGTTTTGGCTCATTTATGTTATTGGCAAACCCTAGTTTCTCTCTTGGGCGATTTTCGAGTGCAAGGGCTGGTTGAGGTCGATTTCTCCATCAAAGCTTGGTAGACTTCACTCCTAGTTGAAGATTAAAGGTATATCTTCACTCCTTGATCTTTGTGGCTTAAGATCTATGTATTTTGATGGTTGGGTTTGAAACCCTAGTTCTTGGGGTTATGGGTTATGGTGATATAAACGTTGTATACACTTAATAGATGGTGTATTAACAAAGGAAACAAGTGTATGATTATGTTTTGTAAGAATCATAAGGGTTGGTTAAACCTAGGGTTTGGTAAATCACCACAATTGGGGGAAAGTGTTAGTTGATGGTATCTAGTGATGGATGGATACATTATTAGTAGTATGTGATGTTGAACATTGTATGATTGTTGTATTAGGCTTTTGGTGAAGCCTTGGAAGCTTGACCGATTGTGGAAGCAAGAGTTTTGGTGTCAAGAATTCGGTGGAAACATTTTACTGCTAAGGTGAGTACGTGTGGAATTTACTGAGTACATAGCCCTTTTGAATATATTCATTACTTGCGTTACGGTCTATTTGCTTATATGTGTAGGCTTGTAGTATTCTGAGTTAGTGATAGATATTACCGATAATATTGGACTAACTTGTTTGATGACGAAAGTGATTGCCGAGAGCTAGATTGGCATAACCATAGGGTTATGATGAGATTGAGATGATGTGATGAGACGGGCGATTCCCGATCATGAGGTGTGGATTGAGGGGCAGTTGGGTGGATTCCCATCGACTCATCCACGTTAGTTATGTGATGACACGGGCGACTCCCGGTCATGAGGTGTGGAGTGAGGGGCAGTTGGGTGGATTCCCATCGACTCATCCACGTTAGTTATGTGATGACACGGGCGACTCCCGGTCATGAGGTGTGGAGTGAGGGGCAGTTGGGTGGATTCCCATCGACTCTTCCACATTAGTAGTCTTACTCATTGGACGTATTCCGGTGGGCAAGGCAGGTATCGGTAGCGTGGGCGATCCTATTGCCGATATCTTGTTTCTAGTTAGCTCGGGGGCGACCCGATAACTAGATATGTATGTGATTCTAGCTAGTTCGGGGGCAACCCGATAATTAGACGTGATTGCTAGGTAAGCAAGGTTGATAGGGTCACACTAAGGTGACTAGACTGGATAGTTGGATATATATATGTATATGTATATTGATTGGTTATATGAAACGTGACATTTCATTTTATTATCAGGTCTAAACCCATGTAGCTCACGAGACGTTTTTGTCTCACGTACTCCTTGTTTGTTTTGCTATGTACTCAGGTTCGGGATCGAAGGTTTAGGTACGCATGGATAGAGATGCGGGGCCTAGAGTAGAAGAGCCTTAGATTGGATTTGTGCTTAGCTTTGGTTTTGATCTATTTTGTAACACCAACTTTATACTCTGATTTTCATACCAAAGGTTTTTGTAAATCCATATTTTGGAACGGTTCTTCTATCAATGAAAAATGATGTATTTTGGGCAAATGTTTTGTTATAAAAATTGAGGTGTTACAACTTGGTATCAGAGCTATAGTTTAAGTAAATTAGCTTGGATGACCATCCTAGTCTTAGACTGTAGCTATAGGAATGTAAGATTCCTTGAGATCGATAGGTTGACCTTGAGACTTTATGTTAAGTTTAGGGTTGGACCTAGGGGTCCTTTGAAAGTTGATATGATTGTGAATATTGAGTCCTATGCGACTAATGGGTTGTACATGAGGTACTACATTATTTGGTGTCTATCGTATAGACTTGAACGAAAGAAAATGGTGAACACTCGTAGAAGTGGAAAGGCTCCACAAGATCAAGGGGATGAGATACCCCGTGTTGAGGTTGTGGTTGAACAAGGAAATCAACCGTCGATGCATGATGAATCGGAGGTCGGAGCTAATAAGACTCCGGTAACCATGGCGGATCTCCAAACTATTATTGATCAAGTCAAAGGGACGGTGGCTGAAGAAGTGCATCGTATTATGAGGAACCGTGAAAAGTCGGGGAGTGATCGTGAACCCGAAGCTAGGTCGGATGAGAGGACCGGGGGTAGTGGTACCCGAGAGGATAAGTCCTCAACAGGTGGTAGCGGTGATGCTAGGTCAGGGCCCAATGAAAAGGATGGTTGTACTTTTAAGTCTTTCATGGCTTGTAAGCCAAGCGTGTACACGGGTAGTTCGGACCCGAAGGTAACTATGAGGTGGATCCGAGAGACCGAGCGGGTCATCGGAAGTAGCAAATGTAAGAAAGCCGAGATGGTGACGTATGCGTCACAATTGTTGAAAGAAGATGCTATGGTATGGTGGGATATCGTCTACGAAACCCTCGGAAGGGAGGTGGTGGAGAAGATGTCATGGGATGACTTTACCACGAGGTTGAAGAGAAAGTTTTGCCCCGAAAGGGATTTGGAAAAGATGCATGAGAGGTTTGTGACCTTAGAGAAGGGTGATAGGTCGGTTGAGGAGTACTCAAGGGAGTTCACGGGATTACTCCCGTTTGTTGCAAGAACTTATTTTGAGGAAAGATCGAGGGTAGTCCGGTATGCTTGTGGGCTACCTTGGGAGTACCAATTGGAGGTAAAGAGAGCGGTCACACTTGATGAGGCCATCGGCGCCGCCCTGGGCGTGGAAGAGGTGAATGCGACGAGGATTGCCGAGAGGGCCCATGTAAACGAGAAAAGGAAAGCCGAGAGTGGCTCGGGAACTTACAAAAAGGGGAAGTTCACATCGAATTCCTCCAAGCAAGGAAGTGTTGCCCCATGCAAGAAATGCGGGAAGAACCATGCCGGCGTTTGCCGAAGGGATTCGAAGGCGTACTACAATTGTGGCAAGGTGGGACATATGGCCCGAGATTGTAGAACCAAAGCGTTTTCCGAGATAGAGTGTTATTCGTGTCACGAGATGGGACACTATAGCAATGTGTGCCCCAAAAAGGGGACCAAGCCGATGGTGTACACGGCTCAAAAGGTGGCGGAACCGGCTATAGTGAAGGGGCGTTCATTCCAACTGATTCGGGAGGAAGCAAAAGAGGTGCGTGACGTGGTATCAGGTACTTCATTCATTAATTTCTTGTCAACTCCTGTATTATGTGATTCGGGTTCTACTTATTCGTTTGTGTCTCGCAAGTTTGGTAGAAAGTTGAATGTGATATCGGGATTGTTAGATGAGGCCTATTAAATAGAGGTAGCTAATGGAAAATCTCAGTGGTCGAATGTGTTTATAGAAGTCGTGAATTAGAAATAGATGGGGAAAAGTTAAAAGTCGATTTATTGCTCTTAGGAATGAAGGATTTTGATATGGTTATCGGTATGGATTGGTTGGGCATGCACCAAGTCAAGATGTTATGTGATTACGGTTTAATTGTTTGATTGATTGCACGAGTTGATGCCTATAGAAATTGGAAATGAGTCGCATGATGTGGAGACTTATTTTGGGAATAGTCTTCCCGGTTAATTGTGTATAAGGAAACATGTATTTGAAGGAGTATAGACGAGTGTGTCGCATGTAGTAAGGATATAAGAGTTAATGCTATCATGTAGCATCAAAGGACGAACCGCAAGGATGGTAAATGTGTTGCAACAAAGGATAGTAGTACAAGGAAGTACAAAGTCTTAGTAAGGAATGTTAATGTGGATTGGAATTCTAGGAATAGAAACCTTGGGGAAATGGAACTTGGATGTTGGCGAGAAGCCGGATAGGTAACGTAATGATTGTTACACGTGAATGGTAAAGACAAGAATGATTAAGGTATAGTGATGTCTTAGAACTCATAAATGGGAAATATGTGGAAATGAATAAGTGTCGGGAACGACGGATTTTGATTGTTGAATGTGATTGAGTAAAAAGTTGGCATAATGCCATGTCACGTTTTGTGACAATAATGATGAATTCGATATCAAGGGTGAGAAAACAATTATGGATTACATGTATAGTAATGGCATGACAGTATATGACATGGAGTAGTGTGAAATTACGTTTGGAAAATAAGTATTTTAAGTATCGCGATGTCTAAAGACGAGAGTATGGAAAGTTGGGCCAATGTGTGCCAAGTCATGGGTTACAAATGTGGACCGGAGTCGATTGGTCGACTTAAGATGACCGGGTTGACCGGTGAACTATGGTTGAAGGAATAGATTGATGGTTACCCCGGTGGTGACAAAAGATTTGGAAAGTTGATTAATAGGGAAATAAACCGTTTAAGGGGGGATTAGTGTATGAGTGAAACGGTAAAGGGGAATCGGAAATTTTATTGGTTACCCGCGAGGTACCATGCTTGTGCATTATGTGATGGCCTTGAAGGCAGGTGATAATGAAAAAGGTAATGTTGTATGAAACGTGTTAAGTAGTATGTCCAACGAGAAATGTGTGAATATGAAAGAAAAAAATGATAACGTGATGTTATGAGAAATGTGCTAAATTGCATGGTGAAAAAATAGACGATTAAATGGGTAAGATAGTGGTAAAGTATGTGATGTGATAAGGTGCATACTAGTGAAGTATGCATGACAGGATAAGAAAGAAATGATGTGTTTAGCTCGGGGGATCCCCGGCTACTATGATGATTGGGGGTGGAATCGGTTGGGCGAATCCCAATGGTTTCATTCCGAGATTGGAGATGTTCCAATCACTGTGACAGCTTGGATCTTGATGGATTGGAGGCTTTCCGGTCATCTTGATGTGATAGTTAATTTATGGATTGTTATGTCCGTATGATAATGTTTGTGTATTTATGTGATGAATGTAGAACCATATGGATTAATGTGTATTGTTATGATTTTATGGTAAGTGAGGATTTGGTGTGAAATGCGGGTTGCATTAAGTCATGTATGGGTATAGGATGCCTACGACTTCTAGAATATGCGTAAGACAGTACTTTTGGAAAGCAATTGCTATCGGGGACCAAGATATGGTCAACTGGTGTGAAATTATGGTATGGGATGCAAGGATGATTGAAATGGTTCTAAGTAATGGTGGAAGTGACCGAATGAAGGTCAAGAAACGGTAAGGATTGATGTGATCTTAAGGAAATGTGAGAACTCGGAGAAATTTGAAAATATGGGAACTTTGGAAATATGGACGATTGTTAAGGAATAATAATGGGTGTAACCAGGAGTGATAAGTCGAGAATGATACCCCGCGAGTAGGGAATTTGTTGGTTTGGGAAAGTATGGTTGACTTTATGCAAAAGTCAAGATTAGTCAATTTGTGAATTGGTTGACTTGGTCAAGGATGAGCTTTGACTCTCGTTTCGAAGAATTAGTGAATGATGAGGGCATAATGTGCCGGTCGTATGTATGTGAAAGGATTAATGGAATAATTAAAAGAATTATAGTCGAATTAAGCGACTTTGACCTGTTGGGTGTTTTCAAGTTGAATTTGAGAATCGGGTATCTAATATTTGATGAATCATAACTAGAGGTCGATGGTAAAAGAAATGATGAATGGTGGAACCTTTAGTAAGTAAAGAAATTGTTAAAGAATATTTGACTTTGTGCTTAAGTCAAGAATTAGACGGTGTTGGATCATATCGACTTGGTCAAAGCTGGATTTTGATATCAGTGTGGATCTATTCGATGATTATAATGACTGGTTCATATAGCTCCTATGTGTATAGCGGGTTTGATTAAAGGGTTCAAGGTGTTATAGTCAAATTGTGCAACTATGACCCGTTTGGGTGTTAAAGGCTTAAGATTGATTTTTGACCCGTCCGTGTCAAACGGGGTTAAGTGAAGGTGGGAAAAATGATTGTTAACTAAATTTGGATGGGAAAAGTGATGGTAATAACCACAAGGGAACGAGAATGGAAGGATCGGTTGAATATGGGTGAAAATTCATGGCGATTCCGAGGACGGAATCCTTTTAAGGGGTGGATAGTTGTAACGACCCGAATTTTTGTGATAAATAAATTCTAAGAAAATATGATAAATAAGGATAAATCATTTAAAAGACGTGGGAATTGGTTTCGTGTCGTTTGGACACCGTATGAGAAAGTTATGGACGAAACCGGGTCGGGACTAAGGCGAAAAAGTGCAGCCCTGCTGCGGTGTGCAGTTCGCGACGCGAACTATGTTCGCGAAATGCGAACTCGAGACAGGGATTTTGGAGTTTTAACAAATGGAGTTCACGCCTGGTTCACGATCGTGAAGAGTTCACGAACATGCAAAGTTAGCGACGCGAAGTGGGTTCGCGACGCGAACTCTGGACGACCAGCATTAAAATCGGGTTTTGGCTCATTTATGTTATTGGCAAACCCTAGTTTCTCTCTTGGATGATTTTCGAGTGCAAGGGCTGGTTGAGGTCGATTTCTCCATCAAAGCTTGGTAGACTTCACTCCTAGTTGAAGATTAAAGGTATATCTTCACTCCTTGATCTTTGTGGCTTAAGATCTATGTATTTTGGTGGTTGGGTTTGAAACCCTAGTTCTTGGGGTTATGGGTTATGGTGATATAAACGTTGTATACACTTAATAGATGGTGTATTCACAAAGGAAACAAGTGTATGATTATGTTTTGTAAGAATCATAAGGGTTGGTTAAACCTAGGGTTTGGTAAAGCACCACAATTGTGGGAAAGTGTTAGTTGATGGTATCTAGTGATGGATGGATACATTATTAGTAGTATGTGATGTTGAACATTGTATAATTGTTGTATTAGGCTTTTGGTGAAGCCTTGGAAGCTTGACCGATTGTGGAAGCAAGAGTTTTGGTGTCAAGAATTCGGTGGAAACATTTTATTGCTAAGGTGAGTACGTGTGGAATTTACTGAGTACATAGCCCTTTTAAATATATTCATTACTTGCGTTACGGTCTATTTGCTTATATGTGTAGGCTTGTAGTATTCTGAGTTAGTGATAGATATTACCGATAATATTGGACTAACTTGTTTGATGACGAAAGTGATAGCCGAGAGCTAGCTTGGCATAACCATAGGGTTATGATGAGATTGAGATGATGTGATGAGACGGGCAATTCCCGATCATGAGGTGTGGATTGAGGGCAGTTTGGTGGATTCCCATCGACTCATCCACGTTAGTTATGTGATGACACGGGCGACTCCCGGTCATGAGGTGTGGAGTTAGGGGCAGTTGGGTGGATTCCCATCGACTCATCCACGTTAGTTATGTGATGACACGGGTGACTCCCGGTCATGAGGTGTGGAGTGAGGGGCAGTTGGGTGGATTCCCATCGACTCTTCCACGTTAGTAGTCTTACTCATTGGACGTATTCCGGTGGGCAAGGCAGATATCGGTAGCGTGGGCGATCCTATTGCCGATATCTTGTTTCTAGTTAGCTCGGGGGCGACCCGATAACTAGATATGTATGTGATTCTAGCTAGTTCGGGGGCAACCCGATAGTTAGACGTGATTGCTAGGTAAGCAAGGTTTTGTAACGACCTGAATTTTTGTGATAAATAAATTCTAAGAAAATATGATAAATAAGGATAAATCATTTAAAAGACGTGGGGATTGGTTTCGTGTTGTTTGGACACCGTATGAGAAAGTTATGGACGAAACCGGGTCGGGACTAAGGCGAAAAAGTGCAGCCCTGCTGCGGTGGGCAGTTCGCGACGCGAACTATGTTCGCGAAACGTGAACTCGAGAGAGGGATTTTGGAGTTTTAACAAATGGAGTTCACGCCTGGTTCCCGATCGTGAAGAGTTCACGAACATGCAAAGTTAGCGACGCGAACTCTGGACGACCAGCATTAAAATCGGGTTTTGGCTCATTTATGTTATTGGCAAACCCTAGTTTCTCTCTTGGGCGATTTTCGAGTGCAAGGGCTGGTTGAGGTCGATTTCTCCATCAAAGCTTGGTAGACTTCACTCCTAGTTGAAGATTAAAGGTATATCTTCACTCCTTGATCTTTGTGGCTTAAGATCTATGTATTTTGATGGTTATGTTTGAAACCCTAGTTCTTGGGGTTATGGGTTATGGTGATATAAACGTTGTATACACTTAATAGATGGTGTATTAACAAAGGAAACAAGTGTATGATTATGTTTTGTAAGAATCATAAGGGTTGGTTAAACCTAGGGTTTGGTAAATCACCACAATTGGGGGGAAGTGTTAGTTGATGGTATCTAGTGATGGATGGATACATTATTAGTAGTATGTGATGTTGAACATTGTATGATTGTTGTATTAGGCTTTTGGTGAAGCCTTTGAAGCTTGACCGATTGTGGAAGCAAGAGTTTTGGTGTCAAGAATTCGGTGGAAACATTTTATTGCTAAGGTGAGTACGTGTGGAATTTACTGAGTACATAGCCCTTTTAAATATATTCATTACTTGCGTTACGGTCTATTTGCTTATATGTGTAGGCTTGTAGTATTCTGAGTTAGTGATAGATATTACCGATAATATTGGACTAACTTGTTTGATGACGAAAGTGATAGCCGAGAGCTAGATTGGCATAACCATAGGGTTATGATGAGATTGAGATGATGTGATGAGACGGGCGATTCCCGATCATGAGGTGTGGATTGAGGGGCAGTTGGGTGGATTCCCATCGACTCATCCACGTTAGTTATGTGATGACACGGGCGACTCCTGGTCATGAGGTGTGGAGTGAGGGGCAGTTGGGTGGATTCCCATCGACTCATCCACGTTAGTTATGTGATGACACGGGCGACTCACGGTCATGAGGTGTGGAGTGAGGGGCAGTTGGGTGGATTCCCATCGACTCTTCCACGTTAGTATTCTTACTCATTGGACGTATTCCGGTGGGCAAGGCAGGTATCGGTAGCGTGGGCGATCCTATTGCCGATATCTTGTTTCTAGTTAGCTCGGGGGCGACCCGATAACTAGATATGTATGTGATTCTAGCTAGTTCGGGGGCAACCCGATAGTTAGACGTGATTGCTAGGTAAGCAAGGTTGATAGGGTCACACTAAGGTGACTAGACTGGATAGTTGGATATATATATATATATATGTATATTGATTGGTTATATGAAACGTGACATTTCATTTTATTATCGGGTCTAAACCCATGTAGCTCACGAGACGTTTTTGTCTCACGTACTCCTTGTTTGTTTTGCTATGTACTCGGGTTCGGGATCGAAGGTTTAGGTACGCATGGATAGAGATGCGGGGCCTAGAGTAGAAGAGCCTTAGATTGGATTTGTGCTTAGCTTTGGTTTTGATCTATTTTGTAACACCAACTTTATACTCTGATTTTCATACCAAATGTTTTTGTAAATCCATATTTTGGAACGGTTCTTCTATCAATGAAAAATGATGTATTTTGGGCAAATGTTTTGTTATAAAAATTGAGGTGTTACAACATGTGCTTCAAGTTGTGAAGCTCATGTGTTTCACAAGATAAAAGTGCTTCCATAAGAGAAGCACACGTGTTTCATTAAGTGAAACACATGTGCTTCACAAGAAGAAACACATCTGTATCACTTAATCAAATAAACTTGTTTCAAGTTGTGAAACACATGTGCTTCATGACTTGACACACATGTGGTTCACACTTGAAAAATCTTTGTAACTTAAAAACACAGAAGGAAAAAAAAAGTTTCATTACCATATCATAAGCTTTCATCGACAAAATATCAGCATCATTACCCAAAAATTCAGAGAGAAATGATTCAAAAGAATTGAATATCCTTTCTCTTGATTTATTATTATGTTCAGAAAAGTAATGCGATTGCTGTTCATGAAAGATAGTTAACACTCAGAACATAAAAATACAGAATTAACAAAATAAACTTACAAAAACTGATGCTGGTGCAAAAAGTCTCTTCAAAGCGAAAGGACTCTTAAATTTCTCTTCATGATTCATAATCACTGCCCACAAATCGACGACAGTTGCCTCCACATACAAACCTGGACAAAGGGTTTCCAAACCCAACCTTGTACTGATACCATTACCATCCTTTCCTTCGAAAACAAAATCCCTATCATGACATAAAGAAAAACAACACAATTTTAGTTCAGTCACTTAAAAAAATAAAAAATAAAATGGAATTTAATGTTTTTAAACACATGTTTTTCACAAGGTAAACTCAAATGTGCTTCATAAGTCCAAGCACATGTGTTCCGTGATTCATACACATGTGCTTCATTTTATGAAGCACATGTGCTAGGCCTTATGAAGCACATGTGTTTCATAAGGCCAAGCACATGTGCTTCATAACATGAAGCACATGTGTTTGATGACTTGAAGCACATGTGCTTCACTAATAACAGTTGGTTTTGAAAAACAGTCTTTATAAAAATCTTTTAAACCACGTGTAAATTTAAAAAATCACATTCGTTCTTTTTTACAGGAAAACAGCTCTGCTGCAATAGCAAATTTACCACCAGAGATCAGTGGAAAACCAAGAGTTTTCTTATTAATAAATTGCGACCTCATAGATGTCTTTTCAAGCGCAATGGCTGAAGAATCTAAACTCAAAATATCGCTATTTTTGGACCACCACTTTGACACAAACTCATCTTCAATCTTCACATCCTCTTTCACAATCTCATCTCCTGCTGCCATCTCAACATCAATATCAAAATCAGCTGTAACATGCACCTCAGGATCATTTTGTGTCTACAAAAACACAATTAATACACTTAGAAACACACTTGATTGAAGCAGGTTTATAAAAAAAAATTAAAAAAGAATTTGTAAATGACAATACCTGATGGTAAATAGGTAATTCAAGGTTAAATACTCTGTTAAATTCATATTTAACTAAATTTAAAGCTCTGTCCCCTTGCGGGAACTCATCATCAACTCTTTCAAATATCTCATAAACCAAATCCTTTTGTTGTTCCATAAAATCCTAAAACATATAAAAAATGAAATTAGAATCAGAGAATGAAGCACATGTGCTTGGAAAATATGTTTTTAGAATGGAGTTTTCAAGCACATGTGCTTAATGTTTTAAACCAATTTGTGAAGAATGTTTTTAAAACAGTTGAATAATGTTTTTTAAAAAACTTGATTTAATTGTGAAGCACATGTGTTTCAAATGGTGAAGCACATGTGCTTCATAACATGAAACACATGTGCTTCACTAATATCAGTTCGTTTTGAAAAATAGAGTGTATATTTACAGGCAAGCACATGTGCTTCATGACTTGAAACACATGTGCTTGGAAATATGTGTTACAAATCACATGTTATATAAAAGCAGTAACAAAGCACATGTGCTTCATAAGGTCAAGCACATGTGCTTAATAAAAAGTCAAGCACATGTGCTTCATAAAAGGTCAAGCACACGTGCTTCAGCAAAGTGATTGAAACTTTTAATAAAATGTGAAATGTATACCTTCTTTGATACCATCTCCTCCTCATGAGGACTATTTACATTATCAGGATTGATGGATCCTTCTGCAGCATCAGATTCAATTCCAAGAGGTGGTAATAATTCTAGCATTCCAAAACCTCCAGCATCAACTTCTTTGATTTCCCTCTTGCTCAAAAAACCAATCCAGTTTTACATATTGGCCGTTCACGCGGAACTTGAACAGCATCAAATCTTGTTCGATCACAATAGAGAAGCTACACAATAATAACAAAAAAAATGAATATTACAAAACAAGTTTGTTAAACTATATCAAAATATATATATATATATATATATATATATATATATATATATATATATATATATATATATATATATATATACCCACAATCAAAAAGGTAACGGGACCAGAATAAAGAGTTTTGCTAACATTATCCCGGTGCCAATGATTCTTACTGAATCTCAGATTGTCCAACAAAAATAAACACCAATCTAGTTTACCAATATCCGAATCTCTTGCAACACGATTAAGAATATCAAGCTTCACTTTTCCATTTGGTTCACAAGAGACCATTGTTGCAAAAAACAGCATAAGAAAATTAAATTTGAACAGATCATCAGCCACATCAGAATTCCTAACTTTCTCAACAATGTGAGATGGTCTAATGTGATCAGGATTTTCAAACTGACCCATCCATTGTTTAAGAAAAGAAGTATCGGTAATTATATCAAGATCATTAATATTGGTACCGCCATTAGGTATACCAAACACATCATTCACTGATTGGGCATCAACTTTAATCTCACCCTTATCTGTTTCAATTTGCATCTGAACATGATTAAACTTATCAACTACAAAGTATCCTAACTTCCCTGGAAGTTGATTTAAATTAAAACTATTAAAGATCCAAATCCCATTGAATGTATACATTTCTTTTGGGATTCAGATAACCCTGATTTCATGACCTCTGAAAACTGCTTCGGAGTTGTCCGAACACGAATTGATTGAAATGTTTTTGTCTTGGATATCTTTGAAGCCTTTGATTGGACTTCGTCTATAGATTGACCATTGTCTACAGATCTCTTCTTTCCTTTTTTCTTTAATTCCTTTTGTTTGCTAAGGAAATCTGCTAAATACATATCAGAATCATAACCTATGAAAACAAAAATTGATTAACTAAAAAAAATTCAAAATGTGTTTTACATTGAAAAGCACATGTGCTTGAAGTTATGAAGCACATGTGCTTGTAGGTACAACGAAACACATGTGTTTCATTGCCTGAAGCACATGTGATTGTAGCTTACAACCACATGTGCTTCATGACCTGAAGCACATGTGTTCAAGTCATGAATAACATTCTGAATTTAGAAACTCGAAAACACATGTGCTTCAGGGGTAAGAAAAACATGTGTTTCGTTACTAGAAGCACATGGGCTTCGTAACCGTACATTTTACAACAAAACATATGTGTTTCGTACCACTGAAACACATATGTTTTCATAAACCACAGAAAATATGAAAACACTTCGAAATTTCTAATTTTTTTGGAAGAAAACAACGATATATAGCACAAATCAACAGATAACATAATGAATCAACGGATTTTTTCATAAACAAAAAAAATATTAAAAAATAACAAAAAAACCCTAAATTTTACCTGATTTTTGTCCTCTTTCAGGTCGATTTGTATCGGAAATGGTTTTCTCATAACTAGATGTTGCGTCGGCCATTGAAGTATGATCAAAATAAGATTTTTGATGAAAAACGTTAACCAATTTTGAGAAAAATCGAAGAAAAAGAGAGAAAAAATGAAGGGTTTTTGATCGGTTGTGTGAGAGAGAGAAGGAGAGTGGAGGAGTTAGAGAGAGAGCGGGAATTTTTTTTTTTTTTTGACAAGATCCTAACTGTTATGTCACGTACACGAGTAAATTACATAAAAACCCCTCCGCCAATAAAAAACAATTTAAATTAGATAAAATGTAATTATTATGCTTTGGGGCTGTGAAAAAATTCAATTATTTTTAATTTAAAATATCTTCTAAAAAAATATTAAGTATAGAAAAAAGGAACATAAAATCATTTAATAACATGTTATTATTTTTTGAAACCCTTTATTTTATAGAAGCACATGTGTTTTTCAACTTGAAGCACATGTGTTTCACGTTATGAAGCACATGTGCTTCACTAATAACAGTTGTTTTGAAAAAATGGAGTGTATATGTAGAGCCAAGCACATGTGCTTTAGTTCATGAAGCACATGTGTTTCATGACTTGAACAAATGTGCTTCAAAGTTACATGTGATTCAAAATAAATTTGTAGTTAATGTTCATTGGTATTTTGAAACATATGTGATTCGAGTAATATGCTCATCAGTAATATGAGATTCTGGAATCCTTGTGTTAAGTAAAGCACATGTGCTTCACCATTTGAAACTCATGTGCATCATGTTATGAAGCACATGTGCTTCATAGGTAAGCATGTGCTTCATGTTATAAAAGGTCAAGCACATGTGTTTCATAAAATGTCAAGCACATGTGCTTCAGTAAAGTGATTGTAACTTTTAATAAAATGTGAAGCACATGTGCTTCATGTCATGAAGCACATGTGCTTCATAGGTAAGCATGTGTAGTCTATACACAATCTGATTTCAAAAATCAATTCTATATTAAATTCCTGAAATCAAAAACATCCAAATAACATGATAAAAATACAAAATAAAATCCAAACAACAGAAGAAACTAAATTGTTGCATATTAAACAGATAGATGAAAATTAATATTTGATTCCTGAAACTTGATTCAGCTACCAAAATGCTAACTTGACTATTTATCACGAGCTGTTCTATTAGGAACTGAAAGAAGAACAAGCCTCCTGATCTCTTCTGTTGTATGAGCTTTCCTGAATTCTGATGCATAACGAAGGATCTTTTTCGAATGAATATTTAGATCATGAGTTAAAATTTAAGATGCAAAACGCATCCTTAGCTTCCTCAACATGAAGTTTTGTTCCTCGATTTTAGTTGATATATCCATGTTCCACAATTTAGCAGTTTCCCCCATGTATGATTCCATGTGAAGCATCAAAAATACACCACAATCAACATTATTCTTGTTTGAACACCAATTCATACCAAGCTTCCTAAACCTCAAAATCTCCACAGATTCAGCATAAGGATGCTTATATGACTTCAAATGTGTTTCAAAACAATATTGCTATATATAAAAGCATTTTTAAAAAATATATCAAAAATATGATAATTTATGAAAAAATAGATGAATATTTATTGAAAACAAACCACTATATCGCAAACATCCTTGTATTTTGAAGTAACTTTCGCCTCAAGCATGTTGTCAATAATATGGAAACGAGATTACTTTCTAATTTCAAACACTAAACAGTAGAAGTGGGTATCGATACAAATTGGGAAGAAAACCTGTAATGTTAAATGCAAGAAACAAAATTAGACAAAAAGATGAAAGGTACCAAACACATGTGTTTCATCATATCAAACACATGTGTTTTGATAATTAAAACCATTACCAGATCAATATTTTGAAAAGAAAACAACGACGGATCATAATGAAGGAAAGATTCGACAGTTGACTTAAAAATATTGTACACTGATTCTTTCGGCAGCTTATTGTCTTTTGAGAAAGCACTTTTTGGCTGTACAAGAAAGATAGTTAATACTCCATAAAAGGATTAAAGTAATAAATAAAGTACACTTACTAAAATAGTGGCTGAAAAAACAGTCTTCTAGGAGAATCTTTAGTTTTGAAACGTTCTTCATAATTTAAAATAACCGACCAAATATCAACAACATTCGCATCAAGATAAATTGAGGGAGAAAGCGATTCAAGATTTAGTCGGGTAACACTATAACCATGATCAGGAGTTTGGAAAACAATTTCCCTATTATCAAAAAGAAAAGAAAACAACATAAATCCCTATTATGAAGCACATGTGCTTCATAAGGTCAAGCACATGTGCTTCAGTAAAGCGATTGTAACTTTTAATAAAATGAGTAGGGTCATCAAACTCACATTCGATCTTCTATAGCTGCAAATAATTCAGTCGCAATTGAAAATTCAGAAACTGTAATACAAGGACGACTGCCAGTCTTTTTATTAACATAGGGAGATTTCAAGGCTGGTGACGGTTTTGAAACTCTCTTTTCTTTGGATGGCACCATAGCCTTTTCGGAAATTTTGACTACCTTTTCGACATTATCAGACCACCATTGAGACAAAATATCATCATTTTCATCTATCTCATATTGGCCACCTTCCAAAACACTTTGCTCAGGTACATCATTGGCCCCAACTGGCAGATCACAACCCACCTCAGAAACAGCCTCAAATACTTCCTTCTCAACAACCGTAGATGGCAACTCAGTCTGAAAAAATCAATTAATACACTTAGAAAAACACGAGATTGAAGCACTTTTATAAAATTATTAAAAAGAATTAGAAATGATATACCTCAGGAATAATAGTTAGATTAAGCTCAAACACTCTGTTAAATTCAGATTTAACTAAATTTAAAGCTCTATCTCCTTGATGGAACTGAGCATCCACTGTTTCAAAAATCTGGTAAATCAACTCTTTTTGAATGTTCAGGAGATCCTTCAACATTTTAAAAATAAAGTTAAAGTCACAGGTGTTTTGATAATCTGTTTCACAAAAAGCAGTTTCCAAGCACATGTGCTTCATGACATGAAGCACATGTGATTCAAAGAAGCTAATTTTAAATTTTTGAAAAGTGTTATAAATTACAGGTGTTTTGGCAACCTGTTTCTCAAAAAGCAGTTTCCAAGCACATGTATTATAAGTTGAAGCACATGTGCTTCAAAGAAGGTTATTATAAAAGATTATGAATACATTTTTTGTTACAAGATCAGGACTTTCAGGAAGCTTTGTAGTGTCAACACCAACATTATCTACATTGTCAACTTGAAATGGTGGCGACAAATCAAGCAAACCAAAAGAACCCAAAGCAAGTTCTCTTGACTCTCTCAATTCCAAAATGCCTTTCCAACTTTTGAAAATTGGTCGCTGACGAACCACGTGGATTGAATCAAGTTTGGTTCTGTCGCAATATAGAAGCTATAAAACAATAAGAAACAGCATGATTTTATTAATCAAAGTTTGATAAATTGAATCAAAGAAACAAATTTTTAAAAAATATATATATACTCACAGTTAGAAAAGTGGCAGGACCACAATAATGAGTTTGATGGACATCATCTCGATTCCAATGTTTTCTGCTAATTATAAGGCTATCAATAACAAAGCTACACCAATCAATTGACCTAACATCAAATCTTTCGGAAGATAATTCAATATATCCATCTTGATTCGTCCATTACTTTCACATGATGCCATTGTACTCACAAACAACATCAGAATATTCATCTGGAAAAAATCATCAACATCATTTGATATTAAAATTTGTTCAGAAATCATACTAGGCCTGATATGTGTGATTGGTGCAAACTGATTAACCCATTGAAGCATAAATTCAGAACCAGAATTGAATGTTAATGTACGAATACCAACAACTCCCTTCGGAATACCAAACACATCATGAACAGCATCCGAATCAACAACTATATTACCTTTTTCTGTTTTTATAACCATTGCATCAAGATCAAATGAATTAACAACATAATAGCAAAGCTTACCCGGAAGACTTTGAATATCAAATTCTAACAAAGACCCAAAACCAAAATTTCTAACACATTCCTTTTGAGAAGGAGACAACAAACGCATAACTCTAGAGAGCTGTGAAGGAATTGTCCTAATGCGAATAGAAGGAAGTTGGTTGGTATTAGATACAACTAAATCAGAAGAAGGTTTTTTAGTATTTTTGAATTTGGTGGCTTTTGGTTTTTTGGAAGATGTTTTGGATTTTTTGGTGGAAGGCTTGGTAGGGGACTTTGATTTGGTAATTTTTAAAGGTTTAGAGAGAGTTATAAGTTTGGTTGATGCCTTAGATTTAGGACTTGTTGAAGGTTTTGATGCTCCTTTTGACAACTTTATCTTTAGCTTCTTAGGAACTGTTGGTTGTAATTCAGTTGAAACCTGTTTAGTTGAAATAGGTCTTTTTTTTACAAACAATTTCATTGGCTCTTAACATTGGTAATTCAGTAAACAACACATCCAAATCAACATTTAACCCTGTAAAAACAAATATAAACAATTGTTAATAATTGCTCATTTATGTGCTTCATGACTTGAAACACATGTGCTTCACTATTAACAGGTGATTTGAAAAATAAGAAGTGTAAATTAACAGCCAAGCATATGTGCTTCGGGTCATGAAGCACATGTGCTTCACTAAAAATAGGTGGTTTTGAAAAACAACGAGTGTAAAATTCAGCGAAGCACATGTGCTTCATTACCTGAATCACATGTGCTTCACAATAAAAGTTGATTTGATGAATAAACCAGTGTATATTTAGAGCGAAGCATATGTGCATCAGGACATGAAGCACATGTGCTTCACTAAAAACAGGTGGTTTTAAAAAACAACGAGTGTAAAATTCAGCGAAGCACATGTGCTTCATTACCTGAAGCACATGTGCTTCACAATAAAAGTTGATTTGATGAATAAACCAGTGTATATTTAGAGCGAAGCATATGTGCTTCAGGTCATGAAGCACATGTGCTTCATAACATGAAACACATGAGATTCACTAAAATAAAACGATAGAAACCTGAATCAATTAACAAATAACTTGAGATTTAAATGTAAAACAACAAAATAAACAACAATTTATGAACAACAACTGATGAAATCGACGGGTTATAAAGTAGAAACCCTAGAAAAGTTCGAAATAGGAAAAAAAACACATAAATGAGCAATTATTTGAGCATAATCTATAAAATAACTTAAATAAAAAAACAAGTTAAAATACTAGAATCATGTCCGGCAACTGCTGGATTTTGATCGGAAACATTCCTCGAAACAGAAGATGGTAACTCGGCCATAGAACTCACAAATGTATCAGATAAACAATGTTTTATCAGTGATTAACAAACGAATTTAGCAAATTAGAGAGAAAAATCGAAGAAAAATGGTGGAAAGCAAGTTACTGTGTGAGAGAGAGAAGGAAAGAGGGCAACGAAAGGAAGAGAGAGAGAGAGAGAGAGAGAGAGAGAGAGAGAGAGAGAGAGAGAGAGAGTGAGAGCAGGAAGGAAGACATGCATATTCTGTAACAAGCCTTAATGACCAAAATACCCATCCGCCCAAAAACCTCTTAATTTTGTGAAGTAATCTAGACCATTGATCTTGATGATCCAAGGGTCAATAGTTGTCCCCTGGGACTTTAAAAAAAAGGGTGGACTACCTGGAACATTCTTCACGGAAAATATATATAAAAAGACTGAGCTTAGCAGATTACTAAGACGGAGAGAACCAAATTACATGATTACAAGCAAGACAAAAAAGGAGAAATCCTCAATCAACTGAATTACAACAAAATTTACTCCTATGTTTCATCCACATCATTCCTAGCTTTCCAAACGCACCATATCAAGCATTGTATTATTGTTGTAGGTATTTTCCTCCTCTTGGGACAATCGCACCAACCATTACCGAATTCTATAAGTTCAGTTACCGATTGAGACGTCAGCAATGAGATTCCACACTAATTGAATATCCATGATAGAACATCCACCACACGGGGGCACCGAAGAAAAACATGCTCGACATCTTCATCACAATTAGTGCAAATTTTGCAAATAATGGAATCTATGGTAACACCTCTAGGTTCTAGGCATTTTGCAACCCGGATAGGACCAAGACCAACTCTCCATACGAAACAATTAATTTTGAGTGGAACAATTCTAGACCAATGCATATTTGTCAGTTTGTGGGGTTCCATCTTAAAACCAATTGGTTGTAAGAGGAGTAGATCATGATCCTTATAAGCACATTACATGTTTGATATTTGTCCAATGTGGGACATTACTCAGCCCGCCCCCTCACGTGTGGCGTCATTTTTTTTTCGCGCCTAACATATGGATAATGACATCCCCTTTTGTTGTCAGATTCTGATCGATCCAGCTTTCGTACATAATAAACCGCGAAGGAGCCGCGAGATACATTGCATTTTAATCTATCAGGTTCCATAGAGAGCCGAACGCCACTGATGAGATGCAATAAGGATGTGCTCGTTAATGACAGATTGATTATTAAAGCCATGCAACCAATCCCACCTAAAACCTGCGTTCACAATTCGATCATTTACAACACATATTTTTTCTTCTCGAGCCCATATGTTGAAAATTATACTAGTTTTTTCTAACTATACTTGTTTTGTTTTTCTTAAGGAATTTAAAAATACAAATTCGTTAAAATAATTACAATTGGATGCAATTTTTTTTTTTTTTGAAACGGCAAATCTAATATACTCCTAATTACCACATATGTCCATGATGAGACTCGAACTCCAGACCTCAAGGTTGAGAGTCATACAAATTCGTTAAAATAATTACAATTGGATGCAATTATACATGTAAATTGGGACCATTAATTTCTTATTATTAATTTTTTTAATACTTTTTAAAAGTAGTATTGTTTTCATCGACCGAGTTAAAGCTGTATTTAATGTGAGGCTACACTATGGTAGCTTTCTTATTTTTATTTCTTAGCCCATCTAAATGAAGACTTCTATCCAAAAATGTCATTTAATGAAGTTGTAAGCTACGTTATTTCTTTTATGGTCGTAGTAGTTGAACGTTTTCAGTTGAGGCTCAAGTTTATGAATGAAGTTATATATCATCTTATCCAAATAAAGTGATATATTTTTAGTTTTATAGTTTTTGAGAAAATATTATAATGTAAGTTAAATTTTATTAAATTGAATATTTAGTTGAAATGAGTGTCACTTTTTTAATAAAATAAGACTAAGAGATACAAAGTGTGGGTCGTCACACTTTTGATAATACGTTTTTCATTCTATCAAATTCAGGAAAAATATTAACATTTTCTTTTAAACATTTATCCTTTTCTCTTATAAATTTTTCTCTTATTTTCTCGAAATCATAGTGTTAGGGCTTGTTTGTTTTATTAGTCATTAAGTTATGTCTGGGTAAAGTGACTGTTTGAATATATTATGTATGTCTGGATAAATTAGTGTGATCATTTATTTTACATGCTGAATAAATAATTTTAATAATAAAATTTAACAATGTTACCATTTTCCAAGGTCTAATTATTATAAAAAATTATAATTAAAAGTATAAATGATACTTCCTCCGATTCAAAATAAGTGATACACTTTGAGTTTCATGGTTTTTGAGGCAAAAAATTATAATAATAGTTAAATTAGATTAATTAGATGGTTAGTGGAGAATGAGTCCCACACTTTTTGAATAAAGTGAGATTAATAATACTTAAAAATAAAAATAATGGTAAAGAAGTTATTTCACATTTTTAAAGTAGATAGTTAATGGGTGTAGGTTCCATTATCTTTTATCAAATAAAATAATTGTTCAAGTATATTATTAATTTTAATTCACCCAAAAAAAAGTGTATTATTTATTTTAAGAAAAAAGACACATATGGAATTTATTATTTGTGCATATCTTTAAGCACAACAAGTTCAGAATGGCTTATTTTACCATATGTGCTTACTTTACTTAATCAATGATATTTTTTGTATATTTGTATTTGTATATATATGGTCATTGATTACTTAAGTTCAGTATCATTTAGTGATTACAAATTTGGATTATGTTGAGTTATTGGAATTGTGCATGAATAAAGTACAAACGTTATTTTATTTAATGCATAATTATAAGTTTTCGAAACATCATCAAGTGTTCATAGCCCATCATCAAGTAAGTATTTTATGCACATGGTTAAGCTATTAAAAATAATGATGTGTCATTTTCATACTGGTAATACAGATATTATTAAGTTAAAAAATACAATACATAAGTTATTATTATTACCATAAGTATTATTTTTTTGTTATTATTATTCTATGTTTATATACTAGAGAAACGTTCAAGGAGGTCCATCATCTTTAGAAAGTCCCAAGGAACAAATCTCAACCATTGATCAATAAGATCTAATGGTCAAGATTAATCACATATTTTATATATTGAGGGGTATTTTGGTCATTTTTTAAAAAATATTTTTTTTTTATTTTAAAATTTTTATTTTTTTTATTTTTTTTATTATGAAGGGGTATTTTGGTCATTTGGCACTTAAAAAAATTTTGATTTTTTTTAATTTTTTATTTTTTATTTTAAATTTTTTTTATTTTTTTATTTTTTTTTTTATTTTTTTATTAATTTTTTTAATTAAAAAATAATATTTATTTGATAATTACGTGTATAACTTTATCACATATAATTTTAGTATAAAATCACATGTGATTTTAGTGTAAATCACATGTGATTTTAATGTAAAATCAGGTTTTAGTTAAATCACATGTGATTCAGAATACAATCACATATGATTCACTATGGAATAACATTATGTGTCATTAATGAGAATTTAATAATTTTTAAAAAAATAATAATAAAAAAAATAATTTTTTTTAAAAAAAATAAATTTTTTATAAAAAATTAAAAATTTTAAAATAAAAAATAAAAATATTTTTTTCAAAATGACCAAAATACCCCTCAGTTAAAAATTAAAAATTAAAAATTAAAAAAATAAAAAAAATTTAAAATTTTAAAATAAAAAATAAAATAAAATAATTTTTTTTAGTGCCAAATGACCAAAATACCCCTCTATGTATAAAATACGTGATTAATCTTGACCATTTGATCATATTGATCAATGGTTGAGATTTGTTCCTTGGGACTTTGTAAAAAATCATGGACCTCCTTGAACGCAACTCTTATATACTATTATATTAAATGTTTATAACTGCTAAACTAACTTCGTTTTTAAATTTTAAAATCTCAACTTAACTCCAATGTTAGATAGAAATAAACATCCTAATAGTTCATGTATATTTTTACTACCAATACTAATTTGAAATATCGTCCATTTCATATCTAATAAAAATATTACACGTCAATCTATCTCCTTATACACCCACCACCACCAACAACCTCTAATTACCTTTGTAAACCTCAAAAAAGATAGAAAACTCACAAAATTTATTTGTCGTTGATGCTTTACACATGTACAATGTTATTGAAAGACATGTACCAAAACGTTTAGGTCAAGTTTAATACGAAGTATGTTTTAGTAAAAGATATGAAGATTTCACATTAAACAATCACTATCTTGCCGAAAGACATTTAGATGTCATCATAAACTTAAACTAAAAAGGTAAAAACGCGAAATTTCATAGAAAATTAGCCAACAAAAATTTAAATCTAGATTTTAAACAAATGCAAGGTTTTATTTTTGTTTTTAATTTTTGCTGTGCTTGCTAAAAATGGCACATCAATTGTTGAGTTATAAATGAACTTTTTTTTAATCTTAGATATCAATCAAACACTACATATCTTTAACAAATAAAAGATAGAGTAAATTAACGAAATCTTCTTTTGATGCTGTCGTTTAGGTGTTACCCCTCCCACCAGCTCTATTTCCTTATACGTTATGTGGTGTGGCGTTACTTTACAAGTTTGATGTGTGGTATGAATGAAATGGTATTTTGATGGACCTAAAAACGGGTGTTTTGAATATCAGAAAAGGCAGATAATAATATACTCTAATTAGAACCCAAGAATATATCATCTATTGACAAAAGTTCAAATGCTTAATCATTTTTAATAGAAAAGAGATATTTAAGTCAACCACACATTATGTTAGGGAATAAGCAACACAACCACCTTTGTCTCTTATTATTTTTAAGATAATGTTTTATGTTGAACCACAAATGATTCTATCCAATGTATTTTTCCCGAAAAATGGGTACTTGAAATTTTATTTTTGGAAAAATACTTAAATATGACTCTTTTTGTATAAAGAAATACAATAATACAATTGTGGGGACATCATCCCATTTATTGGGATTAAAATATGTAAAGAAAGTTGAAAAAAACTCAAATACATGATTGGAAAGCATTTATGTCAGTATGAACGTAAACATTAGTTGCTCTTAGTATTGTGTTTTTAGTGCATGCATAGAACATTAACTACTAGGTAGGTTTCAATGAATCAAAAAATTGTCTTGTCGTTGATAGCATTTCTCGGTGATAACGATAATCAGTGTTTTTAAACTCAGGTGCCTATTCAACCACGACCTGATGAAAGAGGTGGTTCAACCGTGATCAAGGTTTTTTTAGAATCGACTCGGTTCGACCCAGCCGAGTATTGTAAAACCGGCGTCCCGGTGCCCGGGTTAACCTAATTTTTAATATTTTTACTTCAAATGTACAAATTTTACTCTATGATTTAGAAAAAAGAAGAAAACTAATCATTAGTGATAAGTACAAAAACAGGTAACCAGAATTGGAACCGGAACCATTTCGTAAAAACGCCGGTTCTAGAACAGGAACCGCTTTGGAGGTTTCAGATCCTAAAATCGTACCCGCCACTTCATTGTGCGGATATCCTTCTCACTACTAGAAAAAGACAGGTGTTCCTAGGAGAAATTTCCTAGGAAATCCCTCGGAAACGGGTGTTTCCGAGAGATTTCCGAGGATATCCGTTTCCTCGGAAAAATGCTTTCCGAAAAAAACTTCGAAGGGAATTTCGAGAAAATTCCGAGGGATTTTCGAGGAAACTTCTTTTGTAGGAAATACCGAGAAATTTGCTAAAATGTCTCCCACGCAATATTTCCGAGAAACTTCCTAGGGAAACTATTTCCGAGGGAATATTCTCCTTGGGATTTCCTATGGAAATTATTTCCCAGGGAATATTTTCTTAGGGATTTCGTGGAAATATTTTCCGATGAATTTCCGAGGGAATATTTTCCTAGGGATTTCCTAGAAAAACTTTTTCTGAGGAATTTCTTAGGAAAATAATAACAGTTATATTTTATCAATATTTCCTAGGGAAAATGAAGCCTTTTTATAATAGTGTTTATTATTTATTTAACGGAAAAATTCTTTCATTAAAAACTAGGAAGGAGTTAAAACATTACAAGAAGTAAAAAAGAAAAGAGACAAACTACCGAATATACAACGAATCACTACACCAAAACACTCCAATCAAAACAACCAACGCTAAATTTCAATCTATATTTAATCCAAAATAAACTTGAGAGATAAATAGATATAGATCTCGACTTGTGCGTCTTGAAGACCAAATTATTTCAATTCCTAAAATTGTGTGTATTTTATCAACACTTAATTAGCTAGATATCTCAGATTTGACCAGCGTGAATTATAGAAGGTTTTTAGATGGAAAATATATGAGGCTTCTGGTATAGTGATATTAGTGAAATAAATAAGGTGTTTTTAATGACCAAGGTCATGGGTTCAAGTTTCGTCGTGGACAACTGGTGGGGTTTATTCCCCACAGGTGAAAGGTTCGAGAGAATATATATTACTCCTTGTGGATACCACTGTCTAGACTTGAATCACTATCTACTAACTGGCCTTTCAAAAAAAATATGGTTTACGACTTTTTTTTCCTACAAAAACTCTTTATTTGATGTTATGCCATTACCTTTTAACCCTTTTGTTTATGTTGAATTATTTAAAAATATATAAATGACATATTTTGGCTGTTCAGAAATTGAATTTTTGTTTGGGTGTAGTTTGGAAGGATGTTGCATCCAGAGAGCAGCACTGGCCGGCGCGTCCTAGTTCAAAGTATGTCAACTCTTCTAAAATTTCAACTCGTGCTATTCAAACAATTATTAGAAAATCATACAAAAATAAACTAAAAATAACAGAAATTCTTTTTGAATAGCACATATTTTTTTCGATGCTCTATTGCAAAACAGATTTGGAATAAACCATCGGAAACTATGGTAAAGGGTACAATCTTATGTCCTTGTATGGTGTATTGGATTGCACAGACTGACTCCTAAATTTGTTCGAATAGTATTAAAATAGTGTTAATATTTTTTAAATATTTTATTTGTTCGAATAGTATTAAAATAGTGTTAATATTTTTTAAATATTTTTGTTAATTTAGGTGACACCTCTAAGAAAAAAGATGAAACCGATGACATCATTCAATTTTCTTTCATGTATCCAACACTATGTATATGTATATGTATAGTAATAATAGTAATTGGATGATATATATATGGAAGAGTTGTATTTTAGGAAGTTCAAGAGTTTTGCATAGTCTTAAGGGACAAATTCAAGCCATTTAATCAATATGGTCAAGATCAAATCCCCCACCTACAGCCACCGCCGGCCGTCGCCGGCGGTTGTGGTGGCTGACTATGAAGGTGCTGGTGGTTATGGGGGTGGTGGTGTTATTGATGTTTTGAAACACACGTACTTTAATAAAACACAACATATTACTTCGAAGCACATGTGCTTCAGGTCACGAAACACATGTGTTTCAAATCACTAAAAACATGAGTTTTTAAACACACAAGGGGGCATACGAAGCACATGTGCTTGAAGTTATGAAACACATGTGCTTCACTAACAAGAAAAAAAATCAAAACAAGTGACGAACATATCATTATGAAGCTCATGTGCTTCATAAAGCCACGCACATGTGTTTTTGTTCCTGAACACATGTAACTTACAAGCAAATCATTTGTGTTTGAATCACGAAGCACCTGTGCTTGAAGTTATGAAACACATGTGCTTCACTAACAAGAAAAAGAATCAAAACAAGTGACGAACATATCATTATGAAGCACATGTGTTTCATAAAGCCAAGCACATGTGTTTTTGTTCCTGAACACATGTAACTTACAAGCAAGTCATTTGTGTTTTAATTACGAAGCACATGTGCTTGACGTTATGAAACACATGTGCTTCACTAACAAGAAAAAAAATCAAAACAAGTGACGAACATATTGTTAGAATTCGTGACTTTAATCATAGATGATTAAACTGTCAGATTCGTGGCAGCTTAATCATAGGTGATTAAATTGTCAGACTCGTGACAGCTTAATCATAAGTGATTATACTATCAGAATTTAGTGCCCACCGACACACATGGACGGGTATCATGGCTCGAGCCTATCGGGTCACACGCCGGGGGAATTCCTTTCCGATAACATTTAAAAGAGTAGAGAATTAAAGATGTTAGGAGAAATAAAAGTAGTTTTTATTTCATTGGACCATTTAATGGTCCAATGCATGTAAAGGAAAGTCACTACTTTCTCCACATGCTTGCTTTAATTCTATTGGACCACTTTTTGGTCCAATGCATGTAGGAGCTTTTCCACCCACCTCCACATGCTCTCTTATATATATAAGAGAGATGTGGGAGGTTGTTTAAGGCTAATGGAAAATCGATTTTTCTCTCTAAAAACAAGTGTTTAGTTCACCGAAATTCTAAGAAGGATTCTTGAGCATTTTTGTGTCGGGTTAGCGACTTGGAAGGAATCACTTACTCGGTGTGGATCAACGGTAGAAGGGAACGATTACGTGACCATCATCCATCAAAGATTTCATCATTATCTTGCGGGTGTCTTCGAGGGTATGATGTTCTCTCTTTCTTCTTTGTTGCACGATTTGGGTTTAGAGATTCGGTCATTGGTGGATCTTGGTGGTTAATTTTTTTTAAATATATGTTTCCGGTGCGTTTTAGAACCCACCAAAATCCAACGGTGGTATCAGAACCTACTCTAACCGATTCGTGCACATTTCGGGCTTGAAAACGATTTGAGGATTGGTTTTGCCAAATTTTAGATTTCGGGTTTTAGCCTTGCTAAACCCATAATATTTTGACTCACACACTTATATGGTTGTCATGATTTTGGCATGAAATGCATGCATGCATATATTTGTGTTGATGTATGTAATTTATTACATGCAAAGATTCTTTGTGCCTTGAGTGTTTGATTTTGAATCTTTGTCAAAATATTTTTATGAATGGTTGTTGGCACACCATTTTAGCTTTCATGTTTGTAGTAGCTAGTAGATTGGTAACCATTATGCCCTCGACCTTTGCCGTGTGTTTGGTTGTTAATCATGTGTGATTTGTTGAAATTCATCACTGCTTAATCATTGATGATTAAACAGTCAGTTTCGTGACAGCTTAATCATAAGTGATTAAACTGTCAGATTCTGTGACAGCTTAATCATCAGTGATTAAACTGACTGAATTTATGCCTTGTGTAATCATACATGGTTAAATTTGTTATTCATTTGGTGACTTTGTCACAATGGTTTGTAATTAATAGTTTATTAATTTTCGTATGTAATATTTATTATTTATGGCTTGCATGCCATTGTTTTTCATTTGTAATTGTACTAGTTAGTAGGATTTCATGGCGTGTTTGCCATTTCTCTATTTTCAATGTACTTGTAAAATGAAGATCAAGATACAACCAAATGGAATCATGAAGTGATGTCTATGCAACCTTGGATTCGGTGAAGTCTAATGGAGATGGCGGATTTAGTGGGAGCTCACATGGAAGGTCATTATTTGTCCATAGTTGACCTTGTTTTTCCCGGGTTGGCTCACGGGAAAAACGCATAGGGTTTGGGCATGGTTACCAATTTTTTGTTGTATGCGTGTGATGATTATTTATCTGCTTTATTGTTAGATTTTCGCAATGTTAAATAAATAAATAAATTAATTAAAAATGGTTTAATTAAATCACTCGCTATAGATTAATTAAAAGGTGAAAAATGTTTTTGTCACAAAAGTAATTAATCAAAATTTTAAAAGAAACACATGTGCTTCCAGTCACGACCACCACCACCGGTCACCACCACCGCCGGCCAACTCCGGCCGCCGTCTGCCGCCGCCGACCGCCGCCCATCGCCGCCGTCCGCCGGTCGCCGTCTCCGGCCGCCGGAGGTGGGTGGGGTATTGATGTATTGAAGCACATGTACTTGTGTGATTTGAATCTTGATCTTGACCTATGACTTTATCTTGATCCAATGACTATTAATTATCTCTTAGGATTAGCTAAAATTCTTGAACTTGAACATTTCTTGAAATGGAACACAACCCAAACTCTAAATCCATTTATCATAGATGACTACATGAGGATGATATGTAGGAAATACGATTAATAAACAAATAGATTAACTTTTTGTACTTCATCTGTATTAAAATAAATGGTATACATTTAATTCTGGACAGTTTCAAAATAACTGAAATATTTTAATAATTTATCTTATTCGGTAAAACATAGTATGGTCTACATATACTAAATATTTTCTTTGATATAGTAAAATAAATTTGTTTACCTTTACATTACTTATAAACATAATTAACATTACTTTACGTGTGAAACTTATCTCCACTAACTATTCAATTTAATTTATCTTAAACTTCATTATAATCTTTTGGCTCAAAAACCGTAAAATTAACATTATATCACTTATTTCGATACAATTGAAGTATATCGAAAGGACATTTTAACTCTGGATGCTTTTGGCATCGGTCATTATCCTTCTTTCAGAAAATAGCTCTAGCAACTATCATTGCTTAGGCCTCTCCCAACCGTGATACGTCAATAAACCCATCACTAAACTCATCCTTACTGACACGCTATTGACACGGTCGTGCCAACCATAACCCATCTCTAACCCATCACTAACCCTTAAAATATTACATTTAACCCCCTCTCATACACACACAAAGATACTGACGCAACCCTCAACCCATTGTCACAAAGCCGTGTTCTACCGGGGCACGCTACTGTTGGGCATGTGCCAACAGCGTCGTCTAGTGACGTGCCAAAATTGACTACTGGCGTGAGGAGGAAGGGGTCGTGTTGGCAGGGGCCTTAGCGTGGCATCAATTAAAGTGAGAATGAGTCGAAAGACTCGAACCTCGAACTATTTATTTCTTTAAACTATATGAATTTTGCAAGACAAGTATTAACCTTGACTATTTAACCTCTTCGAATCCAATAAATCTTACAACCACTAGACCCCAATTATATAGAAAAATAATGTTGTTTTTCACAATATTAATGTTGTGTAGATATTTGAAACATGAGAGATTATATTGGTTAGTACAAAATATTTCTACTTATCTTTTTATTTATTTAATTAATATAGATATTTAAATAAAATGATAAGAAAATATTTTTTATTGAATTTCACGTAAAATGTTAAAGTATGAATATTTAGTAAGAATAATTAAATTTTTCATAACCACAAAGTTTATATGAGAATTTACGATGTATACTTTAATAGTGTAAACAAAATAGAAACATTGGATGTAGCTAGGAGAGGATTGTTGACGTGGGAAGAGACAGCCAAGACAAAATAGAAGTTGTAAACAAGTAGTACAGTCTAAGGTTACATCAACCTTAACCTTAATCGCATTTTAAAAACCAGATTCTAGAGTCAAACTCTCCACTTGTTAAAATTTAAAAATACTTGCCGCCGACTAATCAGAAAAAAGGCGGTTATCATTCTTTTTTTTTATCAAGCTTAAACCTTAACCCCACCGACCTTTTTAAGCCACTTTTATTAGCCAGTTCATTTTGGTTTTTGTCTTTCTGTAATCAATATATTAAGTCAACCATAATACGAAGTAGTATTTTCAGATAAATGAAGCCACTCATTTTTCTTTTAGTTTTTCTGTAGGTTAACGTATTTAAATTAAGCAGTTTAATTTTTGGATATAAAGATTATGGAGACAATAGTAATGGTATAGGATTTTTTTTTTTTTACTTTATAAGATTGAAACTAAAATTGAAAAGTTATATGGTAACTATAGCTATATTATAGAGCAATTTTACAGTTATACAAAGGTTGGAAAACAAAATAAATTTTGAAAACTCAATGGCAAACAGCCATAGCCATTAGCCATTGCAATGAAGCTATGGCGAATCGTTGGCGGATACATTATCATTTGTAAAATATTTAATCGGGTTTATTCAAAATAATGTCCAGCCACACATTGTTATTCTCGCTTTACGATTTAAATATTTATCTTTGGAGTAGTTTTGTTTGTACTATGTTGAAGGAAAAACAAATTTTGATACAAGTTTGATAATAATAATAATAATAATAATAATAATAATAATAATAATAATAATAATAATAATAATAATAATAATAATAATAATAATAATAATAATAATAATAATAATAATAATAACTAAATATGTAATAAACTTGTTCATTATTCACGCATCTACATTCTACACAATAAAAGAGACTGCAATTGTATGTATTAAGGAGCCGATTTTACATACTTCCTCCGTATCAAAATAAGTGACACAAATTGGCTTACACATTTTTTGAGGCAAAAGATTAAAGTAGAGGTTAAAATAGATTAAAGTACATAGTTAGTGGAGAATGTGTCCCACTTTTCTTGAATAAAGTGATATTAATGAGTTTTAAAAGTAAAAGTAAGGGTATAAGGGTAATTTCACTTTATTAAAGTGGATAGTTAGTGGGTATGAGTCCCACTATTTTTACCAAATATGGAAAGTTTTCAAAGTGTGTCACTCATTTTGATACATCTCAAAATGGAAAGTGTGTCACTTATTTTGATACGGAGGAAGTATTAATCATTATTTAATATGAAAGTGCGCTATATATAAAATATAATCTTAACAATCAACTCTCTTGTATCAACTTCAGGGATTAAAACACACATTAATGGACATTTAACTAACTCAATAATCACCGATTGTGTCTTAATGAACATTAATAAACTCAAGATTTCAGTGATTAAAAACTCAACTTTTAAACACGTACACCACTTTCAAAAATTTAGGCACAATCACAAGTAGGTGACCGATCAACAGCTTCAAATGCACATTGATTATTTACATCAAAGTTATCATTTTCTATTTCTAGACTAGTCATATTTGACTTTATCAATTAACCTTGTTGATGATTTGAACTTCAAATGTATCCAAATCTATCAATGTAATGGCGTTGGTATTTCAAATCATGTGAACTTACATGTGTAATGATGACAAAATCCGGATTGAGAAATGATATTTGTGCCAACTATTTATGTCTACCCATAAGCATATCCACTTTTAAATTTAACATGTGTCATTCACTAATTCTCTCTATTCATATCATCTATTGATTTTGACACATGTCATGATCAAATTGGTAGAATATGGATAGGCACAAAATATAGACACCAATACCATTACTCATCCGGAATTTGTCACTTATTACACATTAGCATTACATCAACTTTATATCTATGCAACAAACACATGATCAAATTTCTTTACTCAAACTCAAAGTACTAATTACATTATTGGTTTATTTGATCATTCAAATAACAAAAAAAATGTAAAGTTTATTCTAAAAAAAAAAGATTACTTCAAGAAAGATATACTCTTTGCTTAAATTTCAACACATAACTTGAAACTCTAACTTACTAACTGTCCCTTAAAAAATACACAATGCTTTTGTCTTTTTTTTTTTTTTTTTTTTTTTTTTCAGTTTGAGATATCTAATTAAAATATTAAACAAAGTAATTAGGAAGTTTATTTAATTTTCGCCTATTTTGATGGAGAAAAACTATACAGCTAGAAATCGTGTGTATGGCACGTGCCAGCCAGTCATATTCATTCTCCTTCAAGGTATCTCACCACAGTCAACTCTGTTTTTACACACTCAGACAAAACCCCCCTTTCAACCAACAAATGCATGAACCCAACTCTCCAAACACCCCCTATTTAAACCACCCATCGCCACCATTAAAACACACTCACCACACACAGTGATCGATTAATCCATTAATGGATTTACAGGGAAGAGAAACTAATAATCTTTTTCATTCATTTCATTCAAGAATTACAAGGGTATAAATAAGGGTATCATAACAAACATCCCGTAAATAGTTCACATAAATATGGAGACAATAATAACCAATAAAAATAAAATATTGAGGAGATATTATATGAATATAATATATCCTATATTCCCCCTCAAGATGAAGCATGTAAATTTGCAATGCTAATCTTGCCAAGAAGAAACTGAAGTTGTTGCGCCGTTAACCCTTTTGTTAACAAGTCTGCAATTTGCATTTTGCTGCTGATACGCATGGGAATTATCTCCTTAGATTCAACTCGTTCACGAACAAAATAACAGTCCATTTCGACGTGCTTAGTTCTCTCGTGAAAAACCGGGTTGTTTGCTATATGTCGAGCTGCCTGATTATCACAAAACATGGGTGTGGACAACGAAATATCAACTCGAAGTTCGCTAAGTAACCAACGAACCCATATAACTTCACTGACTGTGGAAGCCATAGCTCTATATTCGGCTTCCGCTGAAGATCGCGAGACAACCGACTGTTTCTTGCTTTTCCAAGATATTGGAGACCCGCCTAGTAAAAGAAAATAACCGGTACGCGAACGTCTCGTATAGGAACAACCTAACCAGTCAGAGTCGCAATAAGCGGTTAGAACGGGATCCCCTTTACGAGAGAGCAGAATACCTTGGCCCGGTGTGGCCTTTAAGTACCGAAGTACACGATTTGCGGCCTCTAAGTGGTTGTTTCTTGGGTCGGCCACAAACTGGCTCAAAATGTTAACAGAGTAGGTGATATCTGGTCGTGTGGCTTGGAGATATAAAAGTCGCCCAATCAACCTCCGATATTGACTTGCATCAACACTTTGTTCATTTTCACCTTTATCTAATTTCAAGCCTTGTTCAATTGGAAAGGAACTCGGTTTGCAACCTAATTTCCCACTATCCTTTAAAATGTCTAATGTATACTTTCTTTGGCTTAAAACTAGCCCGTCACTTGTTTTTGCTACCTCTATCCCGAGGAAGTATTTTAACGAACCAAGATCTTTAATACTGAATTCTTTGTCAAGCTGTTTCTTTACTTCTTGAATTTTATTAAGGCAATTTCCAGTAATGACTACGTCGTCCACGTAGATTAGAACGATTACCGTTATACTAGCGACTTCATAAATGAACATGGAATGATCGGCCTTGGACTGCTTAAAACTTAGACCGGAGAGAAAAGTAGTGAATTTGTGATACCAATTACGCGAGGCTTGCTTTAATCCGTATAATGATTTTCTCAAACGACAAACGCGAGTTTCACCATCTTTAGAGAATCCTTGAGGAATTTTCATGTAGACTTCTTCATTTAGATCCCCATGCAAAAAGGCGTTGTTCACGTCAAGCTGATGAATAATCCAATCTCTTTTGACCGCCACTGTTAATAAGGTTCGAATTGTGACTAGTTTAGCTACTGGTGCAAAGGTGTCATGATAATCCACCCCTTCCATTTGGGTGAACCCTTTTGCAACCAAACGAGCCTTGTATCTTTCAACTTCACCATTTGGTTTGAACTTGATTTTATAGACCCATTTTGAGTCTATAGTGCGTTTACCTTTGGGCAAATCTTCTAAGGTCCAAGTTCCATTTTTCTCTAGGGCTTTGATCTCCCGTTGCATGGCTTCACGCCAACGAGAATCTTGAGCAGCTTGTTTGAAATACTTGGGCTCATCATTGTTAGTGATAGCCGACAAAAATGCTTTATGATTAGTGGAAAAATTATCATAAGAAACAAAGTTAGAGATAGGGTGACATACAGTAGAGGTGACTTGATTGGGCGTTGATGTTGGGTGTTGAACCGAAGGGGGGACTTGTACAATGAAATCTTTAAATCTTGATGGTTGAGTTTTTGTTCGGGTTGGTCTTGTCTCGGTTTGAGCTTCTACCGTTTCTTCTAATTCATGTGTTTCAAACTCTTCATTATTGAGCTGCCATTCATCACCGGTCTCAACAGTTTCATTCCCATTGTGAATTTCATGTGGGTCGATTTGCTCACTGGTTTGGTCATGGTCCATTTGCGGTCCCTGTTCTATTGGGTTTTGTTTTTGGTTTTGTGTCAAAGTTGGTTCGTCATAACAATGACAATCGTGGTAAATCGTTGGCTCATCAATTCCACTTTCATTGTTTCCTTGGATGTTTTTGAAAGGAAAATTGTCTTCATGAAAGACGACATCTCTACTAACTATTAATTTTCTAGTTTCGAGGTCAAGAATTTTGTAACCTTTAGTTCTAGGTGGGTATCCAAGGAAGACCCCCGGCTTCCCCCTTACTTCGAACTTGTCACCTTTGGTGTCGGTATTTTTAAAATAAACTAGACACCCGAACACCTTTAAAAAATCATAATCAGGTTTGTCATTCCAAATTAATTCAAATGGAGTTTTGTGGTTAATAACCTTGGATGGAAGACGATTAATGACATATGCCGCGGTTAAAATACATTCTGCCCAAAACCTTTTAGGAAGGTTTGCACCGATCATTAAGGCGCGCGCGGTTTCAAGTAGATGCCTATGCTTTCTTTCAACCACACCGTTTTGTTGAGGGGTATGGGGACATGTGGTCTCTAACAAGATTCCCTTCTCATTATAAAATTCAACCATGTTATTAGATGTGAATTCCCCACCATTATCACATCTAATCCTTTTAATTTGTTTTTCAAATTGTACATCAATCATTTTGTGAAAACTTTTAAGACATTGGCTTGCCTCACTTTTGTGTTTAAGAAGGAAAATCCACACCGCCCTACTATAATCATCTACTATTGTAAGAAAATACGTTGCTTTTGTATATGACGGTACCCGATAACCTCCCCAAATATCACAATGAATCAATTCAAATGAAGCATTTGTTTTAATAAAACTCGAAGAAAATGGTAATCTAGTATGTTTTGCCTTAGCACAAGAGTCACAACAATTACCCAAATTATTAATACTGTTTTTGAGAAATTCTAGTTTAGCAAGCTTTCCTTTTGAAGCATGTCCAAGTCTTTTGTGCCATGTCTCAATGGTGGTAGCCATGGCTCTTCTTCCTTGAAGCATCTTCATTCGGTATAGTCCCCCTCGGCATTTCCCCGCACCAATCAAGTTCCTCTTCTGTAGTCCCTGCATGACACAAAAGTCGGGAAAAAATGTTACGAAGCATTGTAAATCACGACATAAGCGATTAACCGAAAGGAGATTGCATTTAAAATCTGGAATGTAAAGAACTCCATTCACTTTTGAACCCCCTGGAAGGATGTAGTCCCCTTTTCCTTTAACCGGGATAGAATCCCCGTTAGGAATAATGACAGGAGCCTCGAATTCGGTGGCCCTTTTGTTAATAAGAATATTCGATAAGTAAGTAATGTATTCGGTGCAACCCGAATCAAGAATCCACTCACCGTCTTCATCTTCTTTAAGGGTCATATTAGCGGCGGGTTTCATGCCGTCGCTATTACCTATTCCTGAAAAATGTTTTAAGAAATATTGATATTCCTCGTTTGTCAAGCCTGGAATGGGACTTGTTTTTGTTTCTACGCATGCAGCCTTCCCTTTTGTCTTTTCTCCCTTCTTCCCGGGCCACCATTCTGGATACCCGATCACCTTGAAACAACCTTCTCGTTTATGACCATCTTTGTTACATTCAGTACAATGTTCAATTCCTTCTTTCACCGTTTTGTTTCCACTTCTTTCTTTGTTCGAGAATAGAGGACCATTCCGCCTTTGAAAAGCCTTGAACGCAGCAGCTTCCCGTGGATTTGTATTTTCATTTGAAACAGCTCTTTGCCTCTCATCTTCAGCCACCATGTGATACGCTGTTCCAAGTGAAGGGGTCGGTTTTGTAGCCAAGATTTGGGTTCTGATGACTGTGAAGTCAGCATTCAATCCCATCAAAAATTCATAAAGGTGCTCCTTTTCTTGATGCTCATTGATTTTCTTGCCAACATTACATTCACATTTGTTACAAGAACATCGAGGGAAGGGATATATGGACTGAGCTTCATCCCATATAGACCGTAATTGAGTAAAATATGTTGATACAGTAGCGTCACCTTGTCGGGTAGAAGCAATCTTTTGTTTTAGTTCGTACGCCCTAGGAGCACTCTCCTTCCCAAACCGTTCGTTTAGATCTGACCATATCTCCGATGCCGTACCTGCATATTTGACGCTGTTTCGTATATTTTTCTCCATAGCGGTTGTCAGCCAACCCTTTATCATGGCATCAACCCGCATCCATGGCATGTAGTTCTTGGCGTTCTTTTCGGGTTTCTTGATCGTCCCGTCAACAAACTCTATTTTGTTTTTGGCAAACAAAAAATTTGTCATCTCTTGGTTCCAATCAGCGAAGTTGGTGTCGGTAAGAACCTCGTTCACTTGTAGTTGTTTGGGGTAATCAGATGGATGAAGGTAATAGGGTGAGTCATACGTAATCCCACCGCCAGAACCTTCTCCATCTTTGTTTTGGTTTTGATTATCGTCTCCTGCCATCCTTTTGGTTCGAAATCAAGAGCTAGGTATGTGAGAACCGCTCTGATACCATAATGGATTTACAGGGAAGAGAAACTAATAATCTTTTTCATTCATTTCATTCAAGAATTACAAGGGTATAAATAAGGGTATCATAACAAACATCCCGTAAATAGTTCACATAAATATGGAGACAATAATAACCAATAAAAATAAAATATTGAGGAGATATTATATGAATATAATATATCCTATATCCATTCAAATCGGTCACAATGCCTTGCCAATCCACAATAGCTTCTTCTCAATCCAAAATTCAAATCATCTCCAAATCCACCATCTCCCCCGCCACTAAATCCACCGTCGCCGACCTCAAACTCTCCGTTTCCGACCTCCCAATGCTCTCCTGCCACTACATTCAGAAAGGAAACCTCTTCACCGGACCACCAATTTCCGTTTCCGAGCTTCTAATTCGTCTAAAGCGCGGGCTTTCTCGCGTCCTCACTCACTTCCCACCTCTCGCCGGCCGCTTAACCACCGATTCCGACGGTTACGTCTACATCACCTGTAACGACGCCGGCGCTGAATTCGTTCACGCAAATGCCACACATTTGGAAATTAGTGACGTCATTACTCCCGTTCATGTTCCTGATTCGGTAAAGGGGTTTTTCACCTTTGATAGAATGGTTAGTTACGAGGGTCATTTTAAGCCGCTTTTGGCGGTTCAGGTGACTGAGCTAAATGACGGCGTTTTCATTGGGTTCTCCGTTAATCACGCCGTAGTTGACGGGACTTCTTTGTGGAATTTTATTAATACTTTTGCTGAGGTTTGTAGAGGTGTGAAACTTGTAACGAAGCAACCGTGTTTTGTTCGCGACTCCGTTTTGATTTCTCCGGCGTGCCTCAGAGTCCCGGCCGGTGGACCGAAAGTGACGTTTGACGAGCACTCGCCGTTGAGTGAGAGGGTTTTTCGTTTCAGTAGAGAGTCAATATTGAAATTGAAAAGCAAAACGAATAATCGGAAAAAGATGAGTTTTTACGGTAACGCTGAAATTAACGTTGTCGACTTAATGGGAAAGGGGATAAATGACGATAAAGTGAGGGCGTTAATTGGTAAATGGTTACGAAACGCTGTCGTTTTACCAGACCCGGAACCCGAACCGGAAATTTCCTCCTTTCAATCTCTATGCGCGTTGCTTTGGCGAGCAGTAACACGTGCACGGAAGTTTCCAGCCACCAAAACGACAACGTTTCGGATGGCGGTGAATTGCCGGCACAGATTGTCTCCGGAGCTCGAAAATTTTTACTTCGGGAACGCAATTCAGAGCATTCCGACGTACACCACCGCCGGCGACGTGTTATCGCATGATCTGAAATGGTGCGCCGAGCAGCTGAACAAAAACGTGTTATCTCACGACGACACGATGGTTCGTCGTTTCGTGAAGAATTGGGAGAGCGATCCACGGTGTTTTCCGTTGGGGAACTTCGACGGAGCAATGTTAACGATGGGAAGTTCGCCTAGGTTTCCTATGTTCGATAATGATTTTGGTTGGGGGAAACCGGTGGCTGTGAGGAGTGGTAGAGCAAACAAGTTTGACGGTAAGATTTCGGCGTTTCCGGGAAGGGAAGGTGGTGGTAGTGTTGATTTGGAGGTGGTGTTGTCGCCGGAAACAATGGCGGGTATTGAATCAGACCCGGAGTTTATGGAATATGTTTCGTGTGATTGTTAGAAAAATTTGTCTCTTTGTGAAGTACTTTTGATTGTATTATTATAATTTAGTAACTTCTAGTTATGGAAATCCAAGAGGTTGTTGTCTAGGCTCCTTTTTTCTTTTCTTTTTTAAAATGAATTAACCCTCCTAAATTCTGTTTTATTATGTTGTTCTACTCATAGAAATGGTATATCATCTTACTTAGATAATAATATTAAAAGTTTTAATGATAACAGCCCATCTCAAAGTGCATTAAAAATGTGCATTAAAAATGGTACGAATAAATCGTTCCTAAAATTCAGGAGTCGGTTACAGAAGAATGTACAATTCATTTATGCATGTCTTATAACAACCCTATCAAAATCCTAATACTTCCTCCGATTTAAAATAAGTGATACACTTTCTATATTTGGGTGTATCAAAATAAGTGATACACTTTGAAAACTTACCTTATTTGGTAAAAAGTGATGGGACTCATACCCACTAACTATCTATTTTAATAAAGTGAAATGACATCTTTACCCTTATTTTTACTTTTAAACATCATTAACCTCACTTTATTTAAAATTTGTGGGACCCATTCCCCACTAACCATCTAATTAATCTAATTTAATTCTCATTATCATATTTTGCCTTAAAAATCATGAAACTAACAATGTATCACTTATTTTAAATCGGAGGAAGTATTAATACTTACCACAAAATAAATGTGTAATTTATTATTCAATTTCTTCATATTATCTATTAGTAATCAAATAAGTAGGAACAGTAAGAAGATATACTATTTCTCACAATCAAAATATCAAGCCACATATTTAATTATAAATTTGTTTAAACTACAATTTTTTATCTCTTTATGATGGTGGATATAGGCATGAAATATAGTGATTTGATCATAGGCACAAAGTAACTACATCATGGTCGAATCGAAATATAGTGATTTGAGCATAATGAATGAAAAACTAAATTGAATCGAATCGAAAAATAACCGAAACGAACCAACACTGCTAATGAATTGCGGTTCAATTTTTGGTTTTGTAATTTCATGATTTAAGGTTTCGGTGCGGTTCGTTGCGGTCTTCGGATAAGGGTGCGCATTGGGAAAATAAAACTTACAGAACCGAAAACTGAACCGAACCAACATTGATTGTGATTTTCGGTTCGATTTTGATATTTCATTATTATTGGGTTCGGTTCAACTGATTCGGTCCGATTCTGTTCAGTTTCTATACAACGCCCACCTCTACCATAGTAGGTCTCGTGAAAAGGAAGTGACCATGGCTACATTGAAGCATAATCTTATAGACACAAAATTGTGTTTGTAAACCACACGTAATACTACCCTTTCCACATGTGGTAGATATAGTCATCTGGTGGGTAATTCTTCCAAAATAGTATGACTTGCTTGTTTAGGTAGTATCTGATATGACAATAATATAACCATAGTTTTATAAAAATGTAATTATTGCACATTTATTGAAATGATATTATTGGTTATAATTTGAAATGAACATTTATTGTAGGACAATTTTTTTTTAACAGCAAACACACACTCTAGTTTTACATCATTTTGTCCATTACGAGACATGAACCCACAACTTGTTAGAACAAATTAATATATTTAATTTGAGACGAAAAGAGTACCAAACAAATAATAATCGAAACCAAATCAGGATGTCCACAAATCTTTAAAAACTAAATCTGAATTGTTCATTCAAAAATTGAACCATGCACCGATGAGTCTACATAGCAAATCATAAACATTGAAAATACAAGCAAAAGTACATGTAACTACAATGTACTAATTTCCTTCAATTTTCATTCAAAACGATTACTTCTTCTTTACGACAAGTAACAATATCTAGTTTAGGTAATAATTTACGACTGTAAATGTAATCCAATGGACTCAAGCATGGCATCTGTTAGAATTATGTGAATTTCCTTAATACATTTATAATATGAAAAGTTTTATAACTATATATATATATATATTAATCAATAGTTATGACGATTGAAGTAAAACATATAAATTATATCTAGGCTTGTAAACAAACTGAATGTAGTATAAACTAGTATTAGTTTACTTTCTTTATGGGTCATCCACTTATTGTTTGTGTAGGTCAAATATTAGAAGAAATGGCCATTTGTCCACCACTTATGTCAACTTGGCTTCATGAGATTGGTGATGATGGGTGATAGCAATGCCCATTACTTGTAGGCTGGCTGACTCAAGGTGCAATGAACCTGTTTAGGGTCACTCCTATTTCACATCTTCATTGCAATCCTAAACAATCACCATCACTTATCATCAAATCTATCTATCTATCTTCATCAAATATATTTGCTTAGAAGGTGTTAAAGTTTGTGATTTCTAGATTGGTCATATAGTTTGATAAAGTCGAGAATTAGATATTTGATAACAAGATTACAAGTATTATAACTTCAAATGTGTACATGTTCTATTGTCTTGATCATGCTATCAACATGTTCGGTGACAACGATTCGTATGTATAACCATCATTTTGCTCAATAAAGCATTTTCCTTTATACGAGAATTAGAAATTAAAATAAGATACGAAAAGATAAGAAGGTAATGCTTGCAAAAGATTGACAACGAACGGGTGAAGGGTGTGCATGGCTCCGTTTGGGGTAGTTTTTCGTTAAAACTAAAACTCGAACTAATATTTCGGTTTTTGAAAATGTCAAACCATTGGAGTTGGGTATCTGGTGGTTTAGTTTACCCGGTTATAGGTTCCATTTACCGGTTTACAAGTGGTTTTTGGATTTACAATCAGTTTTCTCAGTTTTAAAGTGGTCAGTCGAAATTTTTTTTATTTTATAAAAGACGAGTTAAAACAAGGAAATATAACAGATATATGGTTTATGATAAAATATCTAACATGTGTGTGTTTGTGTGTGTATGGTCGTGGGTTCTTGTCATACCCCGCCAAAACTGGTTTTGCGGAAAAAATGGTTTGCGGAAGAACGGGCGTGCGACTATCATTAGTAACCACAAGCATATGATTATTGTAAACAAATAAACATTCAAAAACTTAAATAACCATTGGATTTGAAGTACGCCACAAAATTAAATGTTAACAAAATATTGAAATGTAAAACATAGTGTTTTTTAATAGGAAATAAATCGTGGCATCTTGACATATGCATGCTCGTGATCCAATGTTACTAAGACTCATGCTTCAACTTAGTTACCTGAAAAACATATGAAAAATGATCAACAAAATTGTTGAGTGAATCCACAGGTTTATAATTTGTATTGAAATCCAAAGTTTGTTGTATGCCAACAGTGGCATGAATTGTATAATGATATAGTGTCTGAAAATGATTTGAAGTCCAAATTATTCATGTGCCAACCATGGCGTAAATTGTGTGACGAATTAATGTTTGACAATGATTTGCCACCACGGGCTGTAATCTGATAGTAATTGATTTGTTGAAATATTGAAACATATATAATTGTATAAAAAAAGCATGACTGATATCCCTCAAAGGTTTGCAAGGCCTTCGAGTTAAAATGTCGACCCTAAGCCCATAATCAAACTCCAACTCTAATGATGATGAATCTAAGATATGGACTCCCTGATTTTCGAAGTTGTGGGAGGAAGAGTCTTAGCCAATGGTACCATTTGCATACCCAAGGTCTAGTTGCAACTAGCTAATGATTATGGTATGTAAGTACATGTAAACTTAGTCCGAGCATACAAATTGATTGTCATGGTTTAAGATATGTTTCACCACAAGTACAATAAATTGTCACAGTAGGCTTTACTGAAATACAGTGATAGATAATGTATACATTTATAAGAACATTTGATATGTTTATCACCCAAAAACAATATAAAAATGTAGTAAAAAGGGGTTGTGAACTTACCTGATGCAATGCTAGCAAAGTGCAAATGATAGTGTGCAAATCTGACAATGACTTCTTAGCACCCTAAATGCATGAGAATAAATAATGAGAGACGGCTCTATTGGCACGTCTATGCTAGATGTTTCACTCCAATAATTGTTTTATATAATGTTATTGGTGCGACCGACTCGTTGGTGACTTTATAAAAAAAATAAGTTCATATCATTCTCTTATTCAAAAAAAATATATAATTTTTTTATATTTTTGTAAGTCTCGAAAAATGTTTATAACTTATTTAACGTAATTCTTACATATTTATTATAGTATTCCAGTAAATACACGTTTTACATTATTATTAGCCTTGTTAGCTCTACACAAATTCTAAGTTGTTTGAATATCTCTATTTTAGTTCAAGCAAGTAAAATGTATATTTTATATTTCATCTTTCTGTTTTTAATTTGGATTAAGGAATAGATTTTATGTGGTTTATTTATTTATCTATTTATGATATTCTTAATACTAAGAATATTAGAAATTGGCATACTGCATTTTCTTTTGGACTTATTTCGTATGACTTCACAAGGAATGTTTTAGGATATGTGGGTACTCATTTTAAGTAGCATTTCGTTTGGAGTGAACAAATCTAGCATAAAAACATATAGATTTAAACAAGAGAAGATGTGATTCTCACAAAGCTTTTCGGGTTGGTGGTTTCTAGCTTGGATGAGTTCTTTCTCCTTTTCTAAGACACCGAATGGAGTTGTTTTTCTTGGTTAACTACTTAGAATGAAGCAAAAATGAGTATACAAGAATGATCCAAGTAACAAATGAAGTAGAAAGTCAAAACTCAAAACTTACACTGAGGTGAAGATGTAAAAATCTGGACAGCAGATTAGGGCCTGAATTCGACTGAGTTGCAGCCACTTCGTGGGTGTTCTAAAGGTGGAATGTTGTAGAGGAAGTTTTTATGGTGATTTGGCAACTTGAATCACCAAATTTGGACTTGAAATGAAGAAGTTATGAAGATTTGAAGTTGAGATTGTGAGGTAGAAATGCAAAACCGGGATTTATCTTTTTGAGAAAGTTTTTGTGAGCTTCTTATGTTTGAGAGTGTAGTAGTTGGAGTGAAAGCAAAAGATAAAGATGTTGTAGGTTGGAACTTGGACGTATGTGTGTAGCTATTAGAAGTAATATAAACATTGTTGGAATGAGATGAGGTGACGTGAAGTGAAGGAAACATGGTTTAAAGTAAGTTTGGACTAAAGAGGTATAGTAGACAACATTGGGGTGTATGCATGCATGGAGTAGAGTCGAGAGTTGGTTTAAATCACCAAATTGTGAAATTGTTGGATTTGGTGTTGCTTTTACGTGCGGAAGAAAAAAATTAGATAAAAGAAAGCTAAATAGCATCTTTGACTTTCAAAGTTAAAGATGGAGGGAAAGATAATTTTGTGTATTATTTTGGGTAGTCAACTTTTATGGGTTTTGCATTTGTAAGAAAAAGTAGTATGAAACATATACTTTGGTGAAATTCTTGGAGATGTGAAAAATGAAAAAGCAAGGACGGGTGTAGTGCATGTAGAGGTGGCAATGCAAGGAGAAAAGACAAAATTAACTAGGTAACTTTCAACTTAGAAGGATATGCGTCTAAGTTTTTAATTTAGGATATTTTGGGTATAAACAAGTATTTGTTTTATGAAACGTGTTATTATTTATTTGATGATTACAGAGGTTTGATTATTACTCAATAAATTTATAGTTTTCACCGAGATAAAGTACTTAAAAATTGATGCGTGTATAATTAGGTGTACTACCGACACATGAAGCAAATTTTGCTAGACTCAAAATGATAAATAATGCTTTAATTGATAGACAGAATGTTTTACAAAAATACTCGTTTACAATCGAGTCCGAAGAATGACCCATTTTCGAGGGTTGTCACAGTTCTGTTGAATTTGTCAAAACATTGTGAGTTAAAATGATATTACTGCTACATAATGGCTGAAAGTCATTAGTCATAAAATACTAAAAGGTCACATCGGTAAGCACAACCGAGCAAAAGCAATTATACAAATAATGTTGGATACTATAGTCTATATATAAGAAGGCATAAATTAGAGATCATTTTTATTAGGTATAGTTAACTAAAAAGCTGATTAATTTCTACAAACCGATCGATAACAGTTAAAGAGGTGAGATAAACTAAAGCTTGAATTGGAATAAATCAGGCCCATACTACTCAAAGTTATTTGATCCAAGTCAAGCCCAAGCCCAATATAATAAGCTTTTACTTTTTACTTAATTAGTTTTTTTACCCTTTTCTACAAAGCGTAAAAAGATAACACGATATTTTAAAACGTACAACTTACAAGAATTAGATATTGATGTGCAAATTCGATCAAAATCATTGAACCATAACAATACGGTCTTTGATCCAAGATATGAAAAGGCAAGTCGGTTTCCAGCCATCCAAAATCGTACTTTTAGGCCAAAAGTTCGAATCCAATTCATGGTTCGATTGGAAACCGAACTTGTTTGTTCTAAACATCTAATCTAGGCTCTTTGTTATTTGGTTTTGATATATAACTTGACGGTTTTCACAACCTACTAATAAGTGTGTTGCCTTCATTTGTATTAGGGGTGAAATTAATTCAGGTTGAGTTTAAGTTTGTGGGTTCAAGTCCGTATATTGGCAGGTAAAAAATATTCAACCTGAACCCGGCCAGTTTATACAAGTGGGTCAGATAACTTAACCCTATCCTGTTATTTTCAACTTTAATCTTACTCATATAACCCGTTGAATTAAACGTGTTAAACAAGTTAGCAATTTTGAATAGGTTAAACGGGTCAAATAAGTCGATTTTTAATGTGTATGCAGGTGCTTATAAAATATATATCTATTTTTTAAGTATATCTATTTTTCAGACATATCATATATCAATAAATATATATTTTAATACACGTTCTACTAACTAATTGGGTTGGTGGATCGACACATTAAATTATTATCAACCCAAACCTAACTCGTTTAATAAACGAGTCAATTGAGTCGACAAAAAACTCAACCCTATCATGTTTATTTGTGTGTCGGTCTCATATCAAATTTTAGGTGAGGGTTAGAATTGTCACTCTCTAGTTTGTATAACATAAAATAGAAAGGGGTAGTATGTGTATAGGAGGATTTGTTAATTCTGTTGATAATTTCGAATGGTTAAATCCTATGACAATGTGGTGATTAGGATAAGTCCTTATTCAAATACAAGTTGGTATTAGGATAAGTATCTATTAAATACAAGTAGGTATTATAATAGAACTCTAATTCTAGTTTTAGCCTAGTATAAATAGAGATGCCATATCAAGTTATGATATCGTGCAAACATAGTTGATTGTAACAGAGTTTTGAGCTATTTTCTTTGTTATAATAAGAGTTACTCTAATATTTTGTGTTCTTTATCTACTATTACTTTCAAGAATTGGTATCAGAGCGAAGACGATCAAGAACACGAAGCACATCGTAGTTAGTTATGGGAGACACGGATCCAGCGGCGGCGAGTGGCTCTAAGGCTGGGTCATCTCTTCCGTTCCATGTACCGATGTTAACCCACACGAATTACACCGTGTGGGCGATTCGCATGAGGGTGATCTTGAACGTACATCAAGTATGGGATGTCGTCGATCCAGGAGCGAATGACCCAAGGAAGAACAACACAGCCATCGCTGTTATTTTCCAATCGATTCCCGAAGATCTCATCTTACAAGTCGATGCGATGAGTACGGCCAAAGAAATTTGGGATGCTGTTAAAATCCGCCATCTCGGAGCAGATAGGGTGCGTGAGGCTCGTCTACAAACCCTCATGGCCGAGTTTGACAGTTTAAAGATGAAAGAAAAGGGGACAATTGACGAATACGCAAGTCAATTGTCAGGGATCGCAGTTAAATCATCTTCTCTTGGACAAGTTCTTGAAAACAAGAAACTTGTCAAGAAATTTCTCACAAGTTTACCACGAAAATTCATACACATAGTGGCATCGATTGAAAAAATCCTTGATCTAAATACTATCGAATTTGAAGATGTCGTTGGGCGATTAAAAGCATACGAGGAGCGTATTCGTGAAGATGAGCCTGCTAACGACCAAGGCAGCCTAATGTTTCACAAGGCGGAATCTACCACTCGACAAAACAAGTCAGGTTATAAGAGTGGATGAGGCCATCGGGACGAGGTCGCGGTGGTCGTCAAAGCCATAATTCTCATCAAAACAAATCATCTTCGACAACCAGTGATAAATCCGATAAGTCAAAGGCAAAGGTAAGGATCGATCCAAAGTGCAGTGTTATAGATGTGACAAATTTGGTCACTTTGCGTCTCTATGCCCGGACCGGAAAGCAAAACAAGCCGAGTCCCACATAGCTGAAGTGGAAGATAATGATCAGCACTTATTTATGCTCGAAACCCCCTATGAAACCGTGTTTTTAAATGAAGAAAATATAATACCGAAAAGGTACGAAACCCACGACAAAACTGGTGACATTTGGTATCTAGATAATGGCGCGAGTAATCATATGACGGGTAACTTATCTTTCTTCACCGAACTTAACAACGGATACGAGGGAAAGTGAAATTTGGTGATGATTCATATGTGGAGATAAAAGGCAAAGGCACCATAATGTTTATTGGGGAAGGAGGCGAGCAAAAACTTCTCAATGACATCTATTACATACCTGATCTTAAAGCAAACATAATAATTTTGGGGCAAGCAACGGAAATTGGATGTGAAGTCTCAATGATAGGTGATCTTTTTACATGTTCGATAGCCGACGAATACTTCTATTCACGGTGAAGAGATCACCTAATAGACTCTACAAAACCAAGATTTTAGTAGGGAAACCAGCTTGTTTGCATAGCCGGCTTAATGAACCAGAATGGTTGTGGCATGCTAGACTTGGGCATGCTAATTTCGATACAATCACAACGATGGCGAAGAAGGGATTAGTCAATGGCCTTCCACTAATCAAAGGGAGTAACCAACTATGCGAGTCATGCTTAGTTGGAAAACATCCACGAAGACCTTTTCCCAAGACTTCATCGTATCGAGCCACTAAGTTCTTGGAGCTTATTCATGGAGATCTATGTGGACCGATATCACCTCCCACGACGGTAACATGTATATATTTGTCCTTGTTGACGACTACTCATGGTTTATGTGGTCTTACTTAATGAAGGAAATGAATGTTGCTATAACATACTTCAAGAAGTTCAAAATTAGGGTCGAAAGTGAAATCGGTAATTGTATTCGGGTACTCCGAACAGATAGAGGTGGTGAATTTACAAGCAAAGACTTCAACAAACTTTGTGATGATCATGGGATGATAAGACACCTCACGGCACCATACACGCCACAGCAAAACGGCGTGGTGGAAAGACGAAATCGCACTCTCCTTGAAATGACACGAAGCATGTTGAAGGCAAAACAAATTCCTAACTATTTGTGGGGAGAGGCTATAAACCATGCAACGTATATCATAAACCGAATCCCGACAAGAGCTCTAAAAGAATTGACACATTACGAATCGTATTATATACGTAAGCCTAATATTGAACACATACGAGTTTTCGGGTGCGTTGCTTATGTAAAAACTGTTGGGACGAACATAAAGAAACTAGATGATCGCTCCAAGAAAACAGTACATTTTGGAATGGAACCGGGATCCAAAGAATATCGTTTATTCGAACCAAAAACTCGTAAAATCATTGTAACTCGAGAAGTAATATTTGACGAGGAGTCAAATTGGAATTGGGTTAAAGAATCTGATTCATCATTAAAACCAGGCATGTTTTCAGTTCATTGGGTAAATATTGTTGATACAGGAACTGGCCAAGCTGAAGTCTAAGCCGTTAGCGATCAGGCAGATAATGACCAGGCTAATAGCGGCGAGCCGGCAGCTAGCGACCAGATAGCTAGCGACCAAGCAGCGAGCGACCAGTCAGACAACGAAGGCAGCGCTGTAGGCAACAACGATAACAACGAAGTTGGTGCTCCTCAGCTGCGAAGGTCAAACCGAACTCCTCAACTCCCACAAAGATTTGACGATTTTGAAGTCAATTTCTATGCTGAGAATTTGCAGCTACTTTTATCTCTTAACGATGATGAACCGTCCAATTATCGTGAAGCTAAAAGTAATCCAATGTGGGTAAAAGCAATGAAAGAAGAAATCGATTCGATTGAGAAAAATGGCACGTGGAAGTTAGTCACGCGACCAAAGGATACAACCATCATTGGTTTAAAATGGGTATTCAAAGTTAAAAGAGATGAAAACAGTTCGGTAAACAAGTACAAAGCAAGGGTTGTTGCTAAAGGTTACCTTCAACAACCAAGAATTGACTTTGAAGAAGTATTCACGCCGGTTGCCCGCATTGAAACGGTACGAATACTTATAGCTCTTGCAGCCGCTAAAGGGTGGGAATTACACCACCTTGATGTCAAATCTGCTTTCTTACATGGTGAACTACAAGAACAAGTATATGTTAACCAACCACAAGGATTTGTTAAGGAAGGGCGTGAAGATTCGGTATACAAACTTGTGAAGGCGTTATATGGCCTAAGACAAGCACCACGCACATGGAACATGAAGCTTGACGGAATCTTAAAAGGTATGAAATTTCAAAGATGTATACAAGAACAAGCAGTGTACCGAAGATGCATAGGAGCCGATGTTATCATTGTTGGAGTGTACGTTGACGACCTTGTTGTTACCCGTACAAGCAAAGATATCATATCAAAATTCAAACTAGCCATGGGTACAAAGTTTGATATGATCGACTTGGATATACTTACATACTATCTCGGTATTGAAGTGTATCAAAGAAAAGAAGAAATCTTAATTACTCAAGAAGGTTACGCAAAAAAAGTACTAAAAGATGCGGGTATGATCGATTGCAACTCCACTCTAGTTCCTATGGATTCAAATGTGAAATTCTCAAAAGGGGAAGGTGAGGAAGATACTGTAGTCACTGAATACCGTAGCTTAGTGGGAAGACTAAGATACTTGCTTCAAACTAGACCTGATCTTTCTTACGCGGTTGGCATTACAAGTCGGTGTATGCAAAACCCAAAAAAGTTTGACATGGCAACCATCAAACAAATACTAAGGTACATTAAAGGAACCTTAGGATACAGAATTCGTTATGCTTGAGGAGAACCTACAAAGTTGGTTGGTTATAGTGACAACAGCCATTATATAGATTTAGATGATGGGAGAAGTACATCCGGTCATATTTTCTATCTTGGAAAATCTCCTATTACGTGGTGCTCACAAAAACAAGATACAGTAGCTTTATCATCGTGTGAAGCAGAATACATGCTGCAAGTTCAGCAAGTTGTCAAGTAGTTTGGCTTCGTGATTTAATCACTGAAATAACGGGTTCTGAAGTACAAGAAGTGGTACTCAAAATCGATAGCACATCCGCAATTACGTTGGTGAAAAATCTAGTATTCCATGGTCGGAGCAAACACATAAAGTCTCGTTATCATTACATTGGAGAACGAGTTGAAGCAAAATAAATCGTGGTGGAACATGTTAACGGGAACGAACAACAAGCGGACATTCTAACCAAGGCACTTGCAAAGATTAAGTTCAATGAAATGCGCAAGCTCTTGGGATCAGAAGATCTCTCAATTTCCATTCGGAAATTAGGGGGTACATGTTGATAATTTCGAATGGTTAAATCCTATCACAATGTGGTGATTAGAATAAGTCCTTATTCAAATACAAGTTGGTATTAGGATAAGTATCTATTAAATACAAGTAGGTATTATAATAGAACTCTAATTCTAGTTTTAGCCTAGTATAAATAGAGATGCCATATCAAGTTATGATATCGTGCAAACAGAGTTGATTGTAACAGAGTTTTGAGCTATTTTCTTTGTTATAATAAGAGTTAGAGTAAATTATGGTTTTTGTCCCTGTGGTTTGCTCGTTTCTGCGTTTTTGTCCCTGTGGTTTTTTTCTGTTTTTTTGTCCCTGAGGTATGCAAAATTCCGATTTTTTGTCCTTCCGTCCACCTTCCGTTTAAATTCAGCCGTTAAAGCCCTCACGTGCTGAAAACGTGAGGGTATTTTGGTCTTTTTTCGCGAACTACTTGTACATAATGCTTTCAAAGTTGTACTTTTATGCTCATCTTCTTTGCATCAAGAACACATCAAGAACACCATCATCTTCTTCTAAATTTCATACAACTCCACACAAAAAATTCATACAAATTCATACAAAACCCACAAAATAAAAATTAAAGATTAAAGTTGTAGATCTGTGATTTCAAAAATCCATACAAAACCCACAAAATCACAAAATAAAAATTAAAACAAACCCTTTGACCTCTGTCATTTCATAGATCTATTTTCAAATCACCATCCTTGATTATCAAATCACCATCGTTTATTGCTTCTGGGGACTCACCCCACTCCAAACCCTACTTCATCGCCATACCCCCACACATTCATTTACACAAACCCTTTGACCTCTCTCTCTGTCTCACACACAAACACCATAACACACACTCAAAAAATCCAAGATCGGGAAAAATAACAACAACCCAGATTTAAAAATCTCATCTTTTTCGTAAAAATCTCCTCTTTTTCGTGGGTTCGTGTTCCCGTTCAAGAACAACACACCGGCCGGCGGTATATGTGCTTTCTGATTGCTGTTTTCTTCTTCCTCATCCACCTGGTTTCCGGCGGCGGTATATGTGCTTTCCGGCGGTATATGTGCTTTCCGGCGGTATATGTGATTGCCGGCGGTATATGTGCTTTCCGGCAGTATATGTGTCTTCGCATCCATCACATCGACGAATTTCCCCCTTGTTGCCGCCACTGGCGACAGCGCCGGCGGTCTTGCCAATTACCGGTGGTGGTTCCGGTCTCCCCCACTCCATCGTTGACAGTTGCAGGCCGTAGATCTCATCTCTTGCTAGTCGCCACACACTTGTTGAAGGTTTCATGTGGTTCATGTCGTTGCAGATCATATTATCAGATCACACATGTTTGTGATTTAGGATTTTAATTTTTGTTTTAATTGGGGATTATGAAATTAGGATTTGGGTGTTTGTTCGGTTCTTTGATTGGAGAAGAAGAAGTTGAAAGAGAAGAACAAGGAGTTTGGGGAAGAGGGGTTTAAAAGGACGAATCTATCCTCACGTTTTCAGCACGTGAGGGGCTTAACGGCTAAAATGAAACGGAGGATGGACGGAAGGACAAAAACACGGAAATTTGCATACCTCAGGGACAAAAAAACAGAAAAAAAATCACAGGGACAAAAACGCAAAAACGGGCAAACCACAGGGACAAAAACCGTAATTTACTCTAAGAGTTATTATAATATTTTGTGTTCTTTATTTACTATTACTTTCAACAAATTCTGCTAATAAATTAGTTATATCTTGAAGTCGGGGGTTCAAATCCCGTCATGAATATAAATGATAATCAAAAGTAGATTAATATTTACCGTTTAGTTACACCTTGTAACAAAACTAAACACCGCACTACGATAAATAACCCAAATTTCTCACGTTTAAAAATGTGTACCATTAATAACATGCGTAGATAAGTGTGATGTGAAAAACTAAATCCAATTTGTTACGTTTAAAAATGTTGAAATTGAAGATAACTTCAACGTTTTAAAACGTCGGATTTATTGTATTTAAAATCCATATTATTGAAGTTGTTGCAAATTCAGAAGGGTCGCAGAATCAATCTCTTTTGAATGGGAATGCTCTGATTATGATTTGGTGATACCCTGCTGCTAGTGCTGCACCTATCATTGGTCCCACCCAAAATATCCACTGCTCAAATAAATAAATAAAAATTCAATTTTTTAAATGTAACAAAATTAAATAAACATAGTACAATATAATATAATTAAAATTAAATGAAAGAAGTGAACTTACATGCTCATTCCATGCTTGCTCCTTGTTGTAAATAATTGCAGCTCCCAAACTCCTCGCCGGATTAATCCCTGTTCCGGTGATCGGAATAGTCGCCAAATGCACCAAAAACACCGCAAACCCTATCGGCAATGGTGCCAATATCTGCAACAACAAAAAAAATAAAATATATTTGATCTTATTTATGTTCAACAATTTGACGAAGTATTTTCGAGAGTGATTAATTTTATACGTACGGGAACATGTGAGTCACGTGCACTGAGCTTTGCGTCGGTGGCGGAGAACACCGTGTAGACAAGCACAAACGTGCCGACAATTTCCGCCCCCAAACCGTCGGCTTTGCTGTAGCCGGCGGCAACCACGTTGGCCCCACCGCCGAGCAGCTCGTAATCTTTTCTTCCTTGAACCCCTCTAACAACTCCGGCACCACAAATCGCACCAAGACATTGCATCACAATGTAGAATAACGCTCTTGTTAACGACAGTTTTCGTCCCAAAAACAACCCAAACGTCACCGCCGGATTAATATGACCGCCTGAAACAACTCCCGGCGTTAATTACAATTTACATCTATCAATTACGACAATAATTAACCCTAGAAGGGGCCGGAGACCTGAGATCCCGGCGGTGCAATACACAAGTGCAAAAATCATGCCGCCGAAGGCCCACGCGATTCCTTGGACGCCGACGGAGGTGCATTTGGTCGGCGATTTGGAGACTTCGATGACCGTTAAGACGGTGATGTATAGGAATAAGAAAGTGGCGGTGAATTCAGCGATTCCGGCACGGTAAAAGGACCAGCAGGCGAGTTCTGACGCCTCGAACAATGGGGCCGGCGGTGGCTCTTTGTAATCTTTGTCCTGGACTTGAGCCGACGTTCCGAGGGGTCGCCGGTCGTCGAACTTGTTAATTCCCAAACGTACGCCATCTTCTCCTCCCTCCATTTTTTGTTTCTGTTACTGGTTTTCTCTCTCTACAAATTGGTGATAATTTGTAATCAAAGTGGATGGGGTTAAAATTAGAAAGATTGTGTGTGTGTTTCTCGTTAATTTCGTTAAGATGGTGCAATCACATTTTGACTAAATATATACTCCGTTTTGATACACACATACATAATTATATATTCTGCGCGAAATTTTCTACAATGGTTGAAAACCAGATGAACAATATTGATTATTAGGCAATGAGACTTGAGTACTCCTCATTTGTAATTTACACACTTTTTGTTACTATTAATAATTAACATAAACAATTTTTTTTAAGTTGTGTAATTCTTGTCAAGGTTTGTAGAAACTGAAACAAGAACCACCATAAACCACTGAACCCACCTAGAATAGTCTTTCATGCAAAATCGGTCCTTGCTCCCGTTCAATCTGGTCAAAACAAAATAAAAGGAAGAGAATCGTAAAGTTCTTGGTCTACTCTAAGGTGCTGTTTCTTTTTTAGACCAAAAAGATTGCGGACCACATCTACCATAATCTGTATCAAGAAGCTGGACTAAAGGTCTGCAAATTGTAAAAGTCCTTTCGTTTGTTTTTTGATCAGCATAAAGAAAAAACAAAAAATCCTTTTGTTTGTTCCTCTCTCTCTCTAAAAGCAAAACCACAATCAATCGCTCAACCTCCATAGCAAAAACAAAAGATCTTTCTTTTCTTCTTTTCTCCGACGAAGTGGTTTCTTCAATGGTCAGATTTTTGCCGGCGACAACAGGTGGCAAACGAGATCGTCTTCGCCGGCGATTGATTTGGACTTAGAAACGGTCGAATCCTTGCCGGTGACAGGTGGAGAACGTGAAGACGCGCTGGAGAAGGAGACCGGCTTCGCCGGCGACTGATTTTGGGGTAGAAACAGTTGAATCCTTGCCGGAGACTGTACAAATCAAAGATCTCTCTCTGTACAAATCAAACGATCTCTCTCCTCTTCTTCTTCTTTATGGAGGAAGAAGACCTGCGTGAGCTTCGACGGGGAGAGAGAGAGCAGCGAAGAGAGGCGACGACGAATCGACGGGGAGAGAGAGAGCAGCGAAGAGAGGCGACGACGAAGAGAGAGCGGAGGGGAGAGAGAGGCGATAGAGAGAGAGGGTTAGCGTTTGTCTTCGCCGGAGAAGAAGGTTGGCCGGAGTTGGAGAAGATCGGAGATTTCGTCGGAGAAGGAGGTCGCCGGATTTGTGATGGAGATGGAGAAGTGACGGAGGGGTGCGGGAGAAAGGCGGGGGGAAGGAGGCTGACAGCTTTTAATTCTTTTTTTTTTTTTTTCCTTCCAAAAGACACAAAAAGCTATGTTCCAAGTCTGCTTGGTACAGACCTTGGGCAGCTCTTTTTTTGTATGCGGGCTTCTAAAAAACAAACATCTGCGAGAGAGTTTTTCTGCCTGTGGTCTGCGCCGCGCAGACAAAAGACCCAACGCATATCTTTTTGCAAAAAACAAACAACACCTAAGTTGTCATCGGTTCAGTTTTCGATTCGACAGAAAACATTTTAGTGGTTCTCATTTCTATTGTTTTAAAAACTGCTTTTTATATCAAACGATCAATGCATCGGATACGATCACACCTGATGAGCCAGCTGGTTGAACCGAATAACAATATCTATAATCTTACTACTTTAAAAAGCATGCTTGACATTTATAAAAGAGGAAGTCTGAATTTTCAACACTTCCATTTTTAGCAATGTTCAAAACCCTTTAAAATAAAAATAAAAGTGCCTTACCCGAGATTCGAACCCAAGACCTTGTGGAAAACAAGCAATGTGATAACCACTGGGCCATGTGATTTTTTTGTTATCCTTTTGATAACTACAAATAATATACAATTAACTAACCTATTATACGTAACATTTAAGAGACAACTGCCTTAACAGAAAATTCGCATTTATTGTCCTTCCAAAATTATAAAACCGTTTACAAACTAAACACACACTAATTTACATGTTGACTTCTACGTTTTTTTGGATGTACGTTTTTTTAAATATTAAATACATATTGAATTTTAAATAGGCACATAGTAAATATTTCATTATTTTGATTTACGTTTTTTTAAATATTAAATATATATTGAATTCTACGTTTTTTTAACCTATATATATACTCCATCAACTAACGATGGAGTTGTTGTGCAGCATACAAACGAATAGAACCTAAAAATGTCTTTAATCACCCAATATGTTTCTTCAGTTCTTCAACCACTTCCACGACCTACACAAGAATTAGAGGTAACTCGTCTATTTAACTAAATTCAGACTTACAACTACCTACTGTACAATCATAAATTCTGTGTTAACTAACATTTTGTTTTTCCTCTTTCAAAGGATTTTGATGGACACGTTTTAAATAGTAACAGATGTAACAATAAATTTATATTAAATAGTCATCTTTTGGAAATTCCCAATTCAACCATACGTTGCTAATGTGTATCTTCAATTCCCTACATTCAATTAGCTGTTTAATTTTTTTGACTAAATACGTTACGTTAATAATTTCAATTGAAAGTTAGATTTAATCTATGGATACGTTACTAATGTGCCTAATAAAACTATGAAAGGGCACAAGTCAGCCTTCTTTTTACAAGGGCGGTATGTTTGATAATTCAAAAGGAGGAACGCCCCACTTCATAGGAGATCATCAGTTTGAGCCTTTCATGTAAGTTTGATTATAAAATCAACTGTGTTTGTAAATTTTCCACATTGTTTGTTTCCTAATATTTATGTGAAGATGGACGTTCGAATGTACTTCGACATCACAAGTAAGTTGAACAAATTCCTAATTCCAATTATTTCATAACACCAGGTTAACTATTATAAATATGCAGAATTGACACAGTAAATTTCGGATTTGAATATTTTTAGGTGTGATTTTTTGACCCATGTAAAGATACATGGATGGGTTTGTGTTATATTTATCTGAAACAGGTCAAATGGGTAAAATTTGAAAACGTAGTTGAAATAGAAACGGGTCAAACAAGTCGAGCTCAAGCCGGAGTGTATTTTAGTTGCATAAGACTTCCTAAAGCATCTTATTAAATACTTTAGAGGATTATTGTATTGATATAGTTTTTCTTATTCAATTGTAAAATGTCCATGACAGGTAATGTAATAAACAATTTTGACAATGTGGAGTATTAATAAACCAACTTATGGTGGGAGAATGTAGCCGATTTACTTAGTAAGCCGGGACCTGACCCGCTTTTGACTTATTCTATTATTCTAATCATGAGTGGGATCTACCCGAAACCGATCGATCTAGCCATGAGCAGGTTGAAGAGAGCTCTAACAGTCCAAGTGGCCCAAAATACCAAATTTATCAATGTTTTGGAATCCAATAATTAATATCACCCAATATTAACAGGTCGATTTGGGTTGTGCTTTATATCAAATGTACAAAAGAAATACCTAATAATTCAAACATGTCAAACGAGTTGAAAGGCGGCCTAACGTTTAAATTAAGGAATTATCAATCATACTCTGGTCATACATTTTCAGTTTTTGTGAATAGTATCTGCATCCTATCTTGTGTGTAAAGTACTAATATTTTGTTAATTATTATAATAGCTAAAGGAGGTTGATTTTGCTCATATGTGAAACACATTGTTAGCATGATGGTTTTACAACATATAATTATAATAAAGCTGAAAATGTTTGTTATAGTAAATTTATATATCATAACAGAGAACCTACAAAGGTTAGTGATGAATACCATAAGGTTGTTACTTCTTCATCCCAATTAAAAGAAAATTCTCTAAGTAGTGGTTCAAAAACATCAAAATTAAAGTTGTTAATTAATAAGGTCAATCCTTCAAAGTTGACTTCTCAGGAACATGGAGGAATTGAGATAACTCTAAAATATATATGTAAGGTATGTTTTGAAAAATTAAGTATTTTTTTTCATGATTTTTGCAATTTTTTTATGTTTGTGAGAGTGTAATCGTAGAATGTTTGTAAATTTAAATTAAATTTGACATGGTGAATTATTGAATGAAATGTTTGTAAATCTATACAAGTGGAAAGATCTTAAACATAAAAAATTAATTTAATCTCGACGGAAAAAATTTATAACGTTAAACAAAAGTATTGGTAACTCCAGCAAAAAAAATTAATCTCGACGGAGTTTACACAGCAAACGTGGTGTATCGTGAGGTTTTACATGATGAGTAACACGCATAAACAGACATATCTTCCCTGTATTTTATACTTAATTAGGTTTATCGGGTTACCTCTATTTTATACACAGTTTTCATGCTTATGTATTGTATTCGTTATAAAAATATGTTACGAATGACCTTTTAATCGCCAGTAATATTTAGTTCGCAGCCCGCCGCATCGCGCGGGTTTTAACCTAGTACTTATAAATGAGTGCTTGACATTTCTAAAACTGGATGTCTGAATTTTCAACACTTCCATTTTTAGCAATGTCCAAACACCCTTTAAAATCAAAATTTTAAAAGTGCTTCAGCCGAGTTTCGAACCCAAGACGTGATGGAGTTCAAGCAACGATCTAACCACTCGGCCATTTGGTTTTTTGTTATCCTTTTGATGCTTAACGACTTTATACCATTACCGTTCGTTTTAATATTCGCTGCATTAAATAACCCATTTAATGTTAGACCGTTTCATTTTTTCCTCTTTCCTTTACACTAAATGAATTCGGAATATATATGTTAAAGCATTGAAAAGCATCCGTTCTTTAATCTAAAATCATTAAAAAGCATTCATTTTTTACACTCTACGCGTTTTTTAAATCATACGTTTCGGGAATATTAGTTAATATGATGTGCGTTTTTATTTTTAGTCAATATATATTGAATGTAACGTTTTTTTCTAAGCTATATATATATATTCCATCACCTTACGATGGAGTAGTTGTGCAACCTACAAACGAGGTGAAAACTTACAATCATATTAACCTTTTTCATGTCTTTAATCATCCAAAATGGTGCTTCAGTGCTTCAACCACTGCCACGACCTACACAAGAATTAGAGGTAATTCGTCTATTTAACTAAATTCATCGTTTCAATTTCTTACTGTATAATCATAAATTCTGTGTTAACTAAAAAAATTTTATACCATATAAAGATATTGAATTATTTTCAATATTGACTTATTTTCAATATTGACTTATTGCTTTTAATTGCAATTTAAAGCACTCTAAATTGATGAAGATTAACTAAACTTTTATTTTGCCATAATGTGAATTATATATTTTTCAGTTAAAAAACTAAAACTCTTATAAATTCCCTAAATTACACAAAATAATAAAAACGCCGAATGAATGCTATTAGTCTAAAATTAACCTATATCTTTTCAAATCAAATATAATTTTAATACCCCTACTAAACATACCTTTAAAAGCAACGTTTTATATATACGTATAAATAAACGGTCAGTCAATGCTATAACTAGGTATAAAGAATTAATTATGTATACCAATTTTTCATGCTTACGTTTTTTCCATCCATCATAACTTTTACAGATAATATATAGTAACCCAGAAAATATTTCGGATACCATTATAAAGACTTAATTATACGATATACGTTTTTTTTCATTTTTAGCAGGTCTAAAAACATTAACTTTCATTCTATATTTTCTAAACGTTTTTAATGACCGACTAAATATGGCAATAACGTTTTCAAACCATTTTCCAAAAACGAAATAACTAAAACCGTTTACTACATTAAACGTAAACGTTTTCATATTTAACTAATTGACATTAATTGGTTTATACTTACGTTTTCATTGACCGAATATATGTGGCAATTAAAAGTTTTTAATTAGCGAATATATATGGCAATTTCTAATTTTTATTGACGTTTTTATTGACCGACTATAAATTGAAGTGTTTATAAACGTTGTTATTGACTCACTATAAATGGCAATTACGTTGACAACCCATTTTCTAAAAACGAATTAACTAAAAACGTCTACTACATTAAAGGTAGAAATGTTTTCATATTTAACTAATGTAAGAAAAAATTCGTTTATACTTACGTTTTTATTTACCAATTATATATGGCAAATAAAAGTTTTTTTTGACCGAATATATATGCCAATTTCTAAGTTTTCTACAGTAACATTTTTAATCTACCAACAATTTAATAACGTCCATGAAAATTGATTTGTCCAAAAATACGGCATCTACGTTTTTTTACATTTAATATGACATATATACGTTTTTTTTTAATTGTGTATAAATAGACAAATTAACCATTATACTTTGCATTCACGATACGATAATTCCAATACCACCAACCATCACCAGTCATCCTTTTTCATCATAATTCGGCAAACCATGTCAACAACCGGATTGCACTTTGTAAAACCCATTCATGATTTCAAGGACAAAATTCACATCAAGGTCAAGGTTCTACGGATTTGGCCCCAAACAAACTTCAACAACAAAAACAAGATAATATCACTTGAGATGATTTTAATTGACGAGGAGGTATTACTCTTAATCATATTTGATAAATCATATATTATCTCGACAATGTTAACTTACAATTAACTACATTTTGTAATAATTTTTTTGTAGGGAGGCAGGATTCAAGGTTTTATTTACGTGAAGTTAATGAGTAAATTTCAAACAAAACTGAAGGAAGACGGTGTTTACATTATCAGAGGAGGTAAGTTGTGGGCGACCAAGTCAAGTTTCACGTTTACTGGCCTGAATGAAAAGCTTTCATTTCAATCAAGCACAACGGTTAAAGAATGCGCTGAGTGGTGTGGCCCATTACATGGTTTTGAATTTGCTGCATACGAGAAGATTTTGAATAACTCCATAATAGCTTCAAAGTCAATTGGTAAAAGAAAAGTCCATTTTACTATGTAGGATTTATATGTCATATTACCCTATACCCCTACCAATTAATGAAATTTTGTAGATGTAATCGGAGAAATTTGCGTCGTCGAAAGCCTTAATTCTTCAAGTGAAGACAGAACCAAGCACAAGCTCCCAATCGAAATAAAAAAAATAGAGTTCGTTCGAATTATTATATCTATATCTATACTACTTTTAAATGGGTGTTGCACATTTCTAAAAGAGGAAGTCTGAATTTCAACCCTTCCATTTTTAGCAATGCACAAACCCACTTTAAAATCAAAAGTTTAAAATTGCTTCTGCCCAGATTCGAACCCAGGTGGGTAGGTACCCCAGGCAGGAAGCTTACCACTATGCTATAATCAACTTGGTGACTATGTTTCATACACTTTCTATACTAACTGTCCCGAACTCATTTCACGTTAAACTTAAAAATTAAAAACCCGCGCTTGCCCAGATTCAAACCCAGGTGGGCAGTTACCCCAGGCAGGAAACTTACCACTAGGCTATAAGCAACATGGTGTCTGTGTTTCGTACACTAAATATACTAACTGTACGGAAACGCGTTTGACTAAATTAATAAAAACATAACAGAATTAATTGATTATCATTATTCATTTTTAACATTCTTTCTCGAAAATCAAAATCATGCCAATTTTTTTATGTCTATTAATTTTAACTCAGAAAAGTCCATCAATCTTTGTTTATTTTTTTTTTAAAAAACATAACGGAATTAACTAATTTTGGCTAACTTTATATGGTCCTAATTAATCTATTCGCCGGTTACAAAAATTTATAGTCAATTAAAAAACTTAACGGAAGAAGTTACAGTAAATTTAATAGGGCGGTAATTTTGAAACCGTTATTGTTCCCTTATAATTGACAATTTCACCATAATAAATTGACTAATTAACACAACGATTGAAACAACCAAGTGGCCGGTTACTAAAATCTACAGATATAGTGGAATGATGGCTCCACCATTGTATGCCAGTAACGGGTCAAATGGTTTTGTTCTTACTATGACAGTAATTTATCAAGTGGCCGGTTACAAATATTTAAATATAGCATTAACACATTTCGTACAATTCTGTTACAGATATTTAAAGATAGCATCACATCTACGATTACAATTTCAATTATTTGTGATGATACTCTATTACTCTCTTTCTACTTCATCTTTGAGGTACAATTTCTTATTTTCATCCTAAATTGTCGATTTATTCGCATGTTTACCTTTTTTGAATAACGATTTAAATTGGAGTCAGTTTATAATAAAAAAAAACAATATTATGTTTGCTTTGTGAGTGCATTTTGACTGGGTACTTGTGATTTGATTAACTATAAATTGAAGATTGGAAAAAATAGAGAATTTTATCCTTTGTGATTTGATTCTTTGTGGAGTTGGTGTTTGTGTTAGTGCAGCTAGAAAATTCCTTTGGTAAAAACGGGCCAACGACCTGGTGATGCCGAGATCATATATGCAACAACACAAAAAGAAATATCGTGAATTGAGCTGGAAGTAAGCTTAACTTGAATTCATAATAATTGCAGATACCCAGGAAGAAGTTGCAACTATAGGAAAGAGCAATAAACTTCCCAATATTATATCTGCTACAGTGATACTAAAAATAGTGTAAATCATGAATTCTTGCCATTTTGTTATTGTATATGGTGGAAGTTACACATTCATGCAATATTTTGGATGTAGATAGTTGTATAGATTAATGAAAGATGATTTTGTTTCGATGACCCGATTATTGTTTCGTTAGCCCGTTTGTCGTTGTGTTATTCAATGTACGTGAATTTGTATACTTAAAAATAAAAAATAATAATAATTAAAATATTTGGAAATTAATTAGCATCTATATAAAGATCAAGGAGCAATTACCTGGAGTAACCTTGGTAAAATTGTTCCGATGGTGGAAGCATTTTCTGAGACTTGTAAAGCATAGTCGTCTTCAAAAGCTACATTTGGTACAGAGAAACCTTTAAGATTGAAGTGCATTGTGTATTTGATTGTTTCTTTTCAACTTTTACTGTCTCAGAATTCTATTCGACATAACTAAAGTGCATCAGAAACTTGGGAAAAAATATAAAAGGATAAAACATGATGCAACTAATTTAGGATGCGGAACAACTCAATTTACCACATTGTAGCAGAATACAATAGTTCATATGTATACCTTTAAAAAATTACCTTTTGCCTTTTCAGAAAATGTGGATTTGTAGTCACAACTCACAAAAACCCATACCTAGGACAAAATGAAACTAAAAAGACATCTAATTGTACCGACACACCCGATTAACCCGACCAGACCAGCTAAATTTTTTATCGGGTCGGGTTTCGAGTTACGAGGATTTGTTTACTTCAAATGGAAAAAATAGAGATCAAATTTGAAAAAAAATTTAAAACATTATGATAAGAAATAGACAAGTGATCTTGTAGAAGGGCTTAAAGAGTAAAATAGGAATAACAGTTAGAAGAGTAAAAGAAGTAAATAGAGGAGAGGGAGTGTTAGGTAGACATCGAGATTGATAATTAAGGTTACTATTAAGTCATGTCAACATTAAATTCAGACATGACTTAAAGACGTTGCCCTGTCAAGAGGAATTTCACGGCAGACGACAAAAGTATTGGTAAATCCAGCAAAACAATTTAATGTTGACGGCGTTTACACAGCAAATGTGGTGTATCGAGAGGTCTTACATGATGAATAATATACGTGTTAATTCTTCGCAATGTCTGATATTTTTTTCAAAACATGTAATTTAACAAATTTTAAACGCCGATAAGTTTTCAATGTAGTCTTTATACATATTTCATTCCCAACTATCAGTCATTTGTATAATAATCGTTATAAAAAAACATATAAACGAACACCATCAACATCGTCGCGGAAAAGATGTATCAGTGTACCCGCCGCCTCATTGTGCGGATACCCTACTATATATCAAAACACATAATCGACAACATTTCAACGCCAATGCTAATTATTGACTTTTTCCTCTCTTTTATACACAGTTTTCATGCTTATGTACTGTAATCTTTATAAAAATATGTAACCAATGGACTTTTAATCGCCAGAAATATGTAGTTCGCAGCCCGCCGCATCGCGCAGGTTTTAACCTAGTTGTTGAATATTTATGATCCAATAATTATGTAAATTGTATACAAATATTAAAAAAACAACAAATATACAAATCAAATATCACTAAAGAATTCAAAAAAAAAATCTACTTATTTTCCAACTAAATGTAATACATTTAGTTTCGAAAATATATACAATAAAATCATATATTTGTTTTATTTACAAAATCGTTTTAGAAAAATCTATTTTTGCCGGTTCAGTTAGCTAGTTCAACCAGATTTTTATGTCCAATCGACTGATTCCAACCAAGTTATAACAATCGAACCTACCAGCTTATTTACACCTGCTACATTCCCATTCCAGTCCGACCAGATAGTTACAAATGGAAGTATGTCTAAAAGTCTATTTATAAACCGTTCGAACCAAACACCGGGATGACTAGACCGGGTTTAAATAGGGGTGTAAGTGAGCCGAGCTGTTCGTGAGCTACTCGAGCTCGGCTCGTTAAAAGATCGATAAAAAAACTCGAGTTAAACGAGTTCGAGCCGAGCTCGAGCTTAACCTAGAGCTCGTTTATTAAACGAGCCCGAGCTTCATACTAAGAGCTCATTTAGGCCCGCGAGCCTAAACGAGCTAAAATTGTTAATTATTATATAAAAATATAAATACATATTACGTATTTATCTAATTATGTGTATATATATTATACATATACATATATAAAAGAATATATATATATGTATATATATATATATATATATATATATATATATATATATATATATATATATATATATATATATATATATATAGGGTCAAATTCCATACAGAACCCAAATTATTTACAGAACTCGTAGAACTATTTTTTAAGCGATCTTGACCATACATTATTAAAATCAAAGGCTATAATTTTCGGTGGCGTTTATGTAATTCTTCTGATATTAAATTACCGGCATTTAAGTTGTATAAGGGTATAATAGGAAATCAGATTTTTAAATTGTTGAAATTCTTTAACCCACGTCATATCAGGCGTCCTTGGAAACCAGATTATGGAAGATTATCTTCCATTTTACTCCACATTCCGAAATCACAGCCATAGTTATCCCAAAATCTTCAAAAACCATCAATAGTGTTCCTAGTTTCTTTCATAAAAGGCGATTTAATCTTTTAGGGTTTTTTTTAAGGTTCGACATTGCTGCAGAATACAACGACTGAAGAAAAAGCGATAATTGAATTGACCTAAGGATATGGAAAGTAAGTTACTTTTTTGAGTAATTGTGATCGAGTTTAGTAAAATTTTCATAAATGTATCTTTAATTTTGTGTTGGCGAATTTATGATTTTTATTTATAGGATGCATTTTTGGTTTTGTTTTAGGCTTGTTTTCTGTTTAAGAAGATTACTATTAGTGAAAGAATCATGAATGTATTTTATTTTTTGGGTATACGAACGAGATTCTTATACGGATTGATGTCGATTTGTGAAAAAAATTAGAAGCATTTATGTGTTTTATGTTTTGGGGATTTTTCTTGTTAAGAAGTTAAGTTTCAGTAAAAGATGCATGAATGTTTTTGTTTTTGGCAATACGAATGAGATTCATATCTGGATTCATGAAGAGTTGTGAAAAAATTTAAAAGCCTGATTTTTTTATGCTATTGAGTTTTTGTGTTTAACAAGTTAAGTATTAGTGAAAATATTCATGTATGTATTTTTTTTATATATAAGAACGTGATTCGAGTGACTTAGTGTAAGGTTTCAGAAGTTTGAATCCTGTTTTTTCTAATTTGGGTTTTTTTTGAATTTTTTTTCAATTAATATATAACGTGAATGTATGTTAATGTAATAATAGTTTTAGTTATGAATGTCCGACCTTCTTGATGATAACTGTTAAAAAACATTAATGCTTTTAAATAATCGGAATGAATGGGTTGTTAAGGTTTTCCTTTTTATAATATGGATAACCAGATGAATGCGTTGGTTGAATAATAACATGAATGTTGTACCAGGTGTAAGAAGAAGGAGAAGGGGAAGAAGACAAGGTGTAATTCAATAAGCAGCTAGATGGTTTGAAGAAGTATGCAGCTCGTATAATTTTAGGTGAATGGAATGAGTTGCTGCATAAAACCAGAAAAAGGTTGGCTAGATTTCAAGTGTCAAACAAATCGCGAACGTGTCTTTTGGTAATCGTGTTTTAATTTCGTAAAAGACCTGGTTTTTCTGGATGGACGAATAGTTTATGTTGGATTTGAATTTTAGATTTTTTTTGGCAGAATACATTTGTATTTTAATGGTGTTTGTATGTTTGGAAATATTGTGTTACACGGTATTCAGGAAACCTTTATGCATTTATGCATCAATGTATTAATAACATTTATGCATTTGTGTTCTATATACATCAATGTGTATAACATTTATGCATTTGTGTTTCTATATACATCAATGTATTACTGACAAATTTTAGTGCATACATGTAATTGAAAATAATCCAATAAATGTGTTATGGTTGTATATAGGAAATGAAAACAGAATCTTAAAAATACATAATGCATATTAATAGCAGTCATGTATTGGTATTTGTATTTACATCAACGTATTACCAACAAATGTTTTTAACAACTTATTGACATCTACGGGGTATGAATGAATAACCTAGACCCGTACAAAAGCATGTAAGTCACCGGTCATTCTTTTTTATCCATCATATGATGCTAATAAAACATTGAGAATATAGCCATATTTACATATACTAGCCTTCTGAAAATATAGTTTGTACATAAACAAAGATCAAAATTATCAAAAATATCACCCAACTTTGGTTTCTCATCTTCATTTACTGTTGGGACCCTATACGGAGTCTTGCAACGAGTTGATACACGCTCAATATCATTTATATCCAACTCATCGTCTTCATATACGTAATATAACGTGAGTATATATGTTATTATAACATTAATGTAAACTAGAAAACAAAGGGTAAAACAAAGGGTAAAATCTATTGTCAACATAAAAAATGATCAGGTATACAACAAGTGATAATAACGGAAAATGGTTTGTTTACTTAATATGTAATAACAATTACATTATCATCTATACATACATGTATACGTGCTAAAACATACAATTATGTTTACTACCTTTTCTCAACATATTAACATAGCATACATGTCGTAGTCATGTCTGTTCTCAAAATAAGATTATGCAAGATTCTACACAAATGTATTATTCAAAATAGATGTGGGAATGCAAGCATACATTAATGTATATCGTGTACACTAAATATATCTAAATAAAATAGAAACATGAATGTTTAGAACTGTTTCAAGAAGTGTAAAGATTATATTTGCGTATGAAACAACCATATTCATCAAACACTATCTTACAATGGTTTCAATCGAATAGAGAAAAAAATCGCAAATCAATAAAATAAACACGAAAAAAAACCTAATTGATGATGTATGTTATCTTCAGATTCATATGACGCATTTTGAGGAGCTTCAACGCCATAACTATCATTATCAGTACCCCCATTATCTTGATTATTTCCAGTACCACCATTATCAGTCAACATCTTCTCTATTGGGAATGAATACCAACATCTTCTCTATTGTAATTTAAAATAATACAGAAGAATAATACGATTTAATGGAAGATTCAATACTATGGAACTACCGATCCTATATATTAGGAATTGAATCCATTCATGATTAAATAATTATTAAAACTGATTAGCAAAATAGCTTATGAAACAACCGATCCTATATATTGGGAATGAATGTCAGTTACCTTGTGAAAAACGGATTGGCAAAATACCAATATTGCCCCCTGGTAATTAAATATTAATAATTAATAAAATTGATTTATCTTGAATATGATTGGTCTAGAATAGTTCTATGAGTTCTGTATATAATATGGGTTGTGTATGGAATCTATCACTATATATATATATATATAAAAGATTTACATCATATATTAAATATTATGATTAATTAAAGAATTATATATATCGTATATATGGAAGCTTAAATGAGCTTAATCGAGCCGAGCCCAAGCCTGAAAAAACCTAAACGAGCCGAATCCGAGCTTTACACATAAAACTCGAAACGAGCCGAGCTCGAGTTCGAGATCGGTAAAATTAAACGAGCCGAGCTCGAACCCAGTCGAGCTCGAGCTCGAACCTAGTCGAGCTCGGCTCATTTACAGCCCTAGGTTTAAACCATGTTAAAAGTCTGTTTTCAAAATTCAGGTTTGAAAACAATCCCAGTTCAACATGTTTCTAAAAACACTAGGGGTGTTCACTATTCGGATATAACCGGATTGTCCAATTGGACATTTTGGATCGGACTAATTGGATTGGTTATTTGGTTTTTTGGATTGGTTTGGACTTAAACCAAATTAATAGTTTGGATTTCGGATTGGATTTGGTTTCCGTTATGAAAACCAGATTGTCCAAAAAAACCGAATAGTAATATATAGTAAATTATTTATATACTAACACTTGTTGGTTTCCATTATAAGCAATTATGGTACTCCTTTTCTTTACATTTCTTATAGTAAATTAATTTATATAATAACACTTGTTCCATTTTATATTGTATCAGTTGGCGATGTACCAATCTTTTTGGAGTTTTTAATAAAGTTGATGTCAAGATTTTTGCATATATGATTCTAAATGTCACAAGATATGAATTAGAGTTGTTTTTATGTAAAAAATAGTTTATCATTTTGGAATTTTACATATCGAACTTAATATTATTTATGTTATATACTTTTGTAGTATTTTGAAAAATTTTAAGGAAAAACCAAACGAATAAAACCAAACCAACCAAATTGTTATTTGGTTCGGATTGGTTTGGTTTTCGAATTAGTTTGGACGGTTCGGTTTGAACTTTTGAAAACCGGACTTTATTTGGTTTCACTTATTTGGTTCGGATAAAACCAAACCGTCCAAACGAACACCCCTAAAAAACACTACTCAATCTGGTACCCATAAAATTTTGTTCAGCTTCAAGTTTCAATTGTCAGTTGTAAATTTAAGACAGATATACCAGGTTTCTTCTAATCTTGACTTGCTGACAGTTGTTGTACACGTGCTATTATCACATTAAGTTTTGAAATTTACAACACATTTTTGGAACTTATACTATACCAATTTATAAGTTTGCAAGACTATGCAACATTAAAGACAAGTAGATAATAACCATCACAAAAAAGATAAAAAAAAAAAAAACTTGAAAATCCAAAAACATTAAAAGTATGATTACCGAAACCACCCCAGAACAAAAGTATCTCAACAAAAAAACAAAACATAAAGTCTGAAACAAGATAATAAAAAACCATCAAAAGACCGCTTAATCAAACAAACTGAAACCCATGTCATCATCCGACTCCTCAGCAGGCTCATCCTTTTTCTCCTCAGCTGGTGCAGCAGCAGAAGAAGCAGCCGGAGCAGAACCGCCAGCAGCCGCCACCGGTGCCGCCACAGCAAACTTACTTGGGTCCTACAAACCATCAATCCAAACATTAAATTGAATACTTTAATATACAATTATTATATATAAATTAAATTAAAATGAATTGTATAAAATTTATAAACATACCTCCAAGTACTCCTTAACCTTATCAGCCAACGGGAAGGAGTAGTTAGTCTCAACAGCAACAGACAAAGCATTCTTGTACCCATTAATGAGCATATGTGGAGCAGCTGCAATTGTGGGGTAATGGCAAGCTAATGCAAGTGATGTCACCATTGACACACCCATCGCAAACTTCTCAATCAAGTCATCCTCAGTAAGGTCAAGGACTTCAGGGATGAAAACTGACCCATTTTCGTAAACGGTTAGGACCACCAGCCCGTATGAAAAAGGGCGGATTCCAAGCTTGGCCAACAGGGCTGCTTCTGATGAGCCCACTTTGTCTCCTTTCTTGATGAGCTCCACTGGGGTGATGATTTCCACTGTACCCTTGTTAATCTTGGTGGGGATGTTAAGGACCTACAGAAATTAATTATTTCAAATTAGAAAAATATTTTAATTGATTCAAGTTTAAAACGGTAATTAGAAAAAATGTGTGATTTTTACCTGGAAGAAAGATGTTTGGGATGGATCTAGACCAGTGTTGCCAGGTGGCACAACCACATCGACAGGAGCAACCAAACCAACACGAGCAGGTGCTCCAACCTATTTTATACACAACGGAATTGTAATTTGTAACCATATTAACAGATTTTATAAGCAAAAAACTTTAATTTGTAAAAAAGAATATTATATAAACAATTACCTTGTATTTAGCAACTTCCTCACGCACTTCCTTCAAGTCACCCTTGGTGAAGATCAAACCAACATTACCCTAAATTTACAAAACAGAACATATAGAGTTATACTCATAAGGCTTGCTTAGTTAAAAACAAATAAATATAAATGTTTTCATTAATCATTATGCTTAATCAATTTGTTAAATTATAATGGATACTAAACTTAACAATTAAATTAAATAGACATAAACATTATAGCATAACGTATGTGTAATTAGGTAAAAGAAACAGAATTTGTCAAAACTAACAATATTATAGCTTCGAAAATGAACATAACAACTTACAACAAGGAGAGGAATGAGATTCAAATAAGCCTTGTTTCCGGTCTTCTCAGAGTGCATCCTAACAGATCTCTTCATCATAGTGTTCTTCCCCATGAGAATAACCGAATCGCCACGAAGACCTTGACGAATGTTCTGGAGCTGGTTAGATCCGACATTATCAGCAGCAGCAACTAGCACCTGAGTGTAATCATCGAGAAGCTGACACAGCTTCTGATCGTAAGCGATCTTCTTGTCGGCTTTCGATACCTTGCCCATTTTAGTATTACTGTGATTTGAAACTAAAACCCTAGAAACGAACGGAAGAGATGGTGGTGGTTTACAAAACCGAGGGCCAAGACAACACGGTGGTGGTGCAAGGCGGACAGCGACGGCGCCGTCACTTTAACCTCCTCTATTCAGAATTTTTGGGTGGTACGGCGGGAAGAAATGAGCTCTACAAACCCTAATTTGCTATGAAGAATGAGCGATACGGTTGGTTTTGGTCTTTATACTAGAGCTAAAAATGAAAACCTATTTTGTTATCAGGCTTGGGCTTGGTCGTTTACTGGGATATTATATTAAATCACGTTTGGGCTACTTAAATGAACGAATACAAAACTATGTTGGAAGTCCATTTCTTAGGCTTCTTGTCACCTTCATTTTGTAAACTTAGGGTTTGTTTTTGTTTAGTGAATTAGATTATTGATATGTGCACTTAGGGGTGTCCATCGGGTTATTGGATCGGGTTTGATTTAACACTTATAATTTTTATTGAATGATTTACAGTTATTAATGTGTTAATTCATTAATTTTATGCTAAAAAAATATAAGGAAAAAATATTTTAAACCTCAATCAGGTCTAATCAGGTAAACCCAAAACCCGACAAAGGTAAGCATACGTATCCCGACACCTGACCCGATATGGAGTTGGGATTGTCAGGATGGGTTGCAAAAACCCATTATCAATATTAGACCCATCGAGTTCAAGTTCGGGTTGTGTCGAGTTGGGTTGACCCTTTGGGTACCCATATGTGCAGTGCACTACACGGACATTGATAAAATATGTAGTTTTCTGTTACATTATGGTTGGTTATTACATAAAAGCAAATGGGAAACACATTATATATTAACGTATATTTAACTTTTAGAACTTAACTTTGAAGGTGGGTTTGATTTTTAAATGGTATATTTTAAACCAGGATATAGAATCAATGCATTGATTTCAATGTTATAATAGATGCAGCGTGATGATATTATCAAGCTTCACGACATAGGAGCTATGGCGAACAATCATGTTCCCAAGCATGATTTAAGACGATAGTTCTGTATATAAATTATATATATATACAAAAAAATAAAAACATATAATCACACATTTATAATATAGTTCATCAATCTTTCATGTCATTTTCGACGTATTCGATGATTTTTATAACTAAATACATATATATTTAGCATATATGACTTGATATATTTAATACGCTTAAAAACAAAGTTTATGATGGGTAAACATTAGCCAAGTTGGACCTTAACATACGCCAAACCTTATATCAATGCTTTGGACTAAGAATTGTATGTGGTTAAGCTTCAAGTATTTGCGAAACGTGATAAAGTAAGGTGGTCTTTAGAACTATGATTAATTACATATTTTTTTAGCTTAGATGCTAGAGTTTTTTTCATGTTTATTTAATAAAAAAATTAACCTATATATACATTTACTATACCAATTTAATTTTATTGTTCATAGAGTTTTTAATAATTTTTTTTTAATTATTGATCTTTAATACTTTTATATAGTTATTAAGCGGAGTGTAGAGGCAGAAATTCTATTTATCAGATGGTACTAAGTTGTGAAGTTTGTATACTGAAGGTGAGAGGGTCGATCCTCTGCATTTACATTTTTTAAAGGACTTTTGTCATAAATTTTAGTAATAACTCCTCAAACTTTGTAATAATTTTCAAGATGGATCCCATCACTTTTTAGATTGAAAAAAAAAATTCTCTTAAAATTTTATCATAACATTATATTATTTATGTTTCTTTATTTTTTGGTAACTACAATAATAAATGAATATAAAATTTATATAATAACAATTTAAAAAGGAATAAATGGAAATGTATAATTATGTATGTTTAACTACGAGATTTGCATACATTTCTATACTTTTCAAACTATATATTTTTATTTTGAAAAAATAATATTTTTACAATATTCTATTTTGAATTTATAATTAATAAAAATTGTCATAAATTAATTGTAGATTTTCATTTTCCATCAAAAGTTTTTATAAAATGGTACCATCAATTATTTAAAAAACTTATTCGTATGCTAATATAAACTACTTGAATTTTTATTAACTACTATTTTATTTAAATTTATAATAATATATACTTTATTAAATTTTACATTAAGTAGTGTTATTAAGAATATATTTTTATTAGATCAATCAACTTTTATTTTTATTCGAACAACAAATAACTTACCTCTTAGCATAAAAATCAAAACCAATTAAAATAATAATTTATTTTATATGTAAAAATGTTATATTTGTAATCCCGCTGCTACGCGCGGGTATAACATTGTTTGTTTTTGTACATTTGATGTACTAACTTTTTCTCTTTTATATATCAGTTTCATAATTTGAGTAGTTTTACCTAGGGGGGTTTAGGTAAATCATACATATAACAAGTTTTAACAATTTAATACATTATAAATACAAAAAACATATACAACAGTAAAATACGTATTGTTGGATACACTCGTGAATACATTTGATGTACTAACTTTTGCTCTTGTATATATAAGTTTCATAATTTGAGTAGTTTTACCTAGGGGGATTTAGGTAAATCATACATACTTCGTATAACAAGTTTTAACAATTTAATACATTATAAATACAAAAAAACATATACAATAGTTAAATACGTATTGTTAGATACACTCATGTATACATAATATATGTAGTTCGCCCGCCATTAAATGCTAAGGCCCCGTTTATTTTGACGTAATTATCATCCGTAATTCCTTCGTAATTGTAATTCAATTACATTACGGAGGGATGTTTGAATGGACTTTTTTTCGTAATTCAATTACGACGTAATTTCGAATTACGAAATTCGTTATAATTGAATTTCGTCCCGACACACTATGAATTCAATTACCGTCCTTTAGTGAACTAACAAATTTGAATATTTTGTATGCTTAGGATTTTTTAAAATCGTTTACAAAATTTAAAAACTAAAAAAATTTAAAGATATTTTTTTAAAAAAAAATTAAAAATTAAAAAAATTAAAAGAATTAAAAGAATTTAAAAAAATACAAAAAAATTTAAAACTAATAAAAAATAAAAAAATTTAAAACTTTAAAAAAATTAAATTTTTTTAAAAAAAATTTAAATTTTAAAAAAATAATAAAAAACTTATAAAAAAATAATACTCCCTCCGTCCCTTAATAAAGTTCCCATTTCTCATGGGCACAATTTTTTAGGAGATAGATAGTGGTGGGGTCAATGGTAATAAATTTGATTAAAATATAAGGTTATTTTGGAGAGAGAAAGTGTTTTTAAGAGATAGTTAGTGGTAAGGTACATTGTAATAATATTATTATATTGAGTGGGTCCCTCCAATATGAGAAATGAGAACTTTATTTTGGGACAAATATTTTGAGAGAAATGGGAACTTTATTAAGGGACAGAGGGAGTAATAAATAATAAAGTTTTAAAAAAGGATCTAAAAAGTTAAAAAAAATGCAATAGTATTGATTTGAATTTCAATTCAAAATATTGGTAGCCAAACAGATAACCGTATTCAATTCCGACCGAATTTAATTACAACCAAATTAAATTCCAACCAAATCCAGTTACATTACGGAAGATTACGTTGAGCCAAACGCCCCCTATATATTTAAAATAATACAAAATGTTAATAAACTCGTGCGTTTTTTCAAGCATACGTGTGTATAAAAATAGTTAGAGCATCCCCAATGGTTAACCTCACAATAGCTTATTACTTTTGCCACATCAACAATCTACTCACCAAAAACCTTTACATAAATAGCATCTCTGTAACGACCGAAATTTGTAAATAAGTAAATTGTACAAAAATATGATAATTATGGATAATTCATTTCAGAACCGTAGGAATTAGTTTCGTGTCATTTGGACACCGTTTGATATGGTTAAGGTCGAAACCGGGCTGGTTTATACAACAAAAAGTTGCAGCCCTGCTGCCTGAAGGAGTTCACGGCGCGAACTACGGTTCGAGATCGTGAACATCAAACATAGATTTTGGGTTTTTGACGATCGGTGTTCACGACCTGCTCCCGATCACGAAGTGGTCACGACACGCAGCGTTCACGGCGCGAACTCCAGTTCGCGATCGTGAACTGTCCGAGCTGGATATAAAAACGGGTTTAGGCTAAGGTTTAGACATCAACGACCCTACTTGTAGCTCAACCATTTTTGGTGAAGAAAATAGGCGATTTTGGAGGTCTAGAGCTCAAATCTTCATCATCTTTGAAGATTTAAACATCAAAGGTAAAGATTATTGATTCTTATCATCTTTGAAGGGTTTCATTGTACTCGATCGATCCATAGGACCGACCTCCTAGTATGCTTGGTTCGAATCTTGCTGACCAAGAACATGAACTTGTTCTTGACCGGTTAAAACCAACTAGCTGATTTAATCCCTAAAGCGGAAGTGGGATTAAACCTAATCCTTAAACCCTAAAGGATTGGGATGTTGGAAATCTAACTTGATTAACAAGAAAGAAACCTTGTACGAAAAACTCGAACACACACATACTTGTGTGTGTTCGTCGACTACTACCAGGAACCCTAGGGTTCTTGGTTCGACTTCAAACAAGAGGGAGAAGAGGAAGAGTGTTCCATGAAACATACATTAGTTAGTACTTAAGATAGATCCACTGATGATGAACACGACGAGCGATCCTCTAGATGATCACTTGCAACGATGTTGGATCTTCAAGACTTGAAGAACACGAAGAACGAACGAAGAACACGAAGAACACAAAGTGTTGTGTTCTTGGGGTTGTGTTCGGCCGAAACCAAGGAGAGGAGGGAGGCTAGGGTTTCGTGATTAGTGATCAAGTGAACAAGGGAACCCCATGTCTTCTATTTATAATAGAAGGACTTACACTTAGAACCCTTCAAGTTTAATTAAGATTAATCTCTTAATTAAACTTATCTCTTATACTTTAAACCCTTATAGTTTTACTAGTTTATATTTGTTGCACTTAACTATTAAATGTCTAGTATTAATACACTAATAATTCGGTACCCATATACACGAATTATACATACTTGTATTTATACTTTTAATAGTTAATTATATAATAACCTTTATATAATTTACACAACAATATTATCCAATTACTATATAATTTAATAGCTTTAAATCATATTATGGATAATCTATAATTAACACATTGTATATTTACTCAACTAGTAAATGTACAACTACTTGTATTAATTGGTTAGTTAAACTAATCTAGTAATAAGTTAAACTTAACTTAATACTTAACTGATTCATAATGACTATTATGAATCATTCCTCTTCGTAGTATCATTGCATAACTTGCTCGTATTACATGCACTCACCGGTGTGACCCTTAAGTGTTTCGTAGGCATGGATGTATCATCATAAGTTGACTAACGATGCACATAAATCCTTCAGACTCCCACTTGTGCAAGTTTGTAACCTTTGTCTTAATGATACGAGCTACAGTGGCCTTCTAGATGGGCATGTAGGTAACCAACCCCATAAAAACAGCTTATGTAACCCTGGTATAGTTTTGCGAAAAACTATTAATAGCGTCTCCTAGTAAAGAACACTCTGTCTTTACTTCTTGGGTAACTATGTTAGGCTTATCCCTTGCAGCATGATATTTGTGATAACGAATACGAGCATGGTAGAAATTATCAACTCCTGTATTCGAAAACATTTCATGACTTCTTGATTCAAACTGTTGTGATAAACGACAAAGAACAAATCAGTTCGTTTGGGCATGGCCATGCACTTTCCAGTTATCTCATCATGTCAAAAGAACCCATAAATATCCCTCCTAAAAAGGAGGTGCAATTACCATCTTGTTATATTTTGATTTAAAATACAACTTCCTTTGTACCCAGTATCGCCTCGTATGACAAACATTTTTCAGAATTGTCTAAGACGAACCAAAGCACATTAGTCATTGCATCCTAAACAAAATACCTCAGGCTTAAGGACAATCCTAGTGAACAATACTTTTAAACTTTTCAACCACGAAGTATTGTCACGGTGGTCAATCCAATATTCGTTGAGCTCCAACAGAATATCACCGATATTTGGTTTACACAAAACTTGTGTAGCTATCTTCGAAGGAATTTCGAATCTACCACCAAATATCGCGATGACGTTAACGTCCCATCGAGGTTCCCACCAAGACGAGTAGTCATGGATTTACATCTTTTTGAATAAAAGGACTTTTAGTCATGGATAATGTTAAACATACAAAGTCTGAATAACAATGATATTAACTCATGTATTATTCCTTACTGGATATAGATACTGAATTATTACTGGATCATTACTTATTCCTTTTGTTCGTGTTGATTACTTCATGATTCTTACAACCTTAATTGTAACTTTATCACTAAACCAGTCATTTCTATTAAACTAAAGATATAAGACAAGTATTTGAAAAATACTATTTCTTTTGCCTTTGCTAGATTTTGTTCTTGCAACAATCTAGAACGTGTTCCAGTATTGCCTTTTATGTAATTCCGCAAACATAGGAGGATTGGAAATTAACTCCTTAGTTTCTTGAATTCATAAAATTCTCCTTGTAACTAAAGCCTCTTTTAGTTACTTAATTTGTAGATATATCTTTACTAGTTAAAGAAATTTCCTTAAATGATTATGTTATCCACTGTAGTGTGAATAAACTATTAGATATGCAATAATTAATCAAAAGACTTGTGATCACGCTATTAGGTTTGCAATAGTCTAATTAACGATCATTTATTATTTCTCTTAACTCTTTGGCTAAGAACTTGGTAAAACCTTGTTGTTAATGTCTTACTAACTCACTAAATTCATTATTATCTTTAATGAATTATGTTAGTCATAGCTCCCACTATCTTTTATGGAATTTAAGCATCACTTAAACTACTACTTTGACCTAGTCAATAACTTGTAGTTTAATCCTTTAAGAAATTTTATCAATAATTAAGATCATCCTTTGGATTTGCGAATGTCCAATATTCCTGTTTAGGGAATCATGACCTTTATTGATTACTGTATCTAACAAGTATAAAACACTTGAGACGATACTCCCAATTCTTAAACACATTAGTATTATTTAAGAACTTTATTCAATGCCAAAGTCATTTATTGGATTTCTCAAATATCCATTATTCCTATAAGAGATCATGACTTGATTAAATAATGTATTTATTACAAGTATAAAAGACTTGCAATAATACCTTTTAATTCTTAAATACTTTAATATAGTTTTGTCCCTTTTTGAGAGTTTATTTAATGTCTAAGTCACTTTACTTGGATTTTACGAATATCCAATTATTCCTATTAGGAATTATGACTTCATCAAATTCTTTATTACAAGTATAAAAGACTTGTAATAATACTCTTAAAGTCTATCTTGATTATATCTAATATAATCATACTATATTAATACTAATACTTTAAGACTTTCTATCATAAGTAATGACTATTACTTAAGATGTTTTAACTAAGTTCAATAACTTTTGAACCTTATGCTTTCATAAACTCTAAAATACTTTCATTAGACAAACTTTCTAATTACTAGTATCTAAGAACCTTGAGCTATCAAGACATTATTTATTCATACAACAATCAAACAAATATAAAACATGAAATATAAGTAAATCAAAACTTGACTTACAATCTAGTCATAAACCTTGACTAGTGTAATCATCACACATGCACACAATATAATTCAACCATGGATTCGAAGTGATTAAAACCAAAGAAAAACTTGTTTTAACATAAAATAAAATTATCCAAACAATAAAATGAAATTGTTTTACTGAATCCACAAAATACTGAATTATAAAAAACTTGATGCTCGTGGGATCATCACCATCTCATGCCGGTCGTCATCACTTTCCATCTCCTCCTGCAATAAACGATTGCAAAAGTTAGATTACTCGTAATGTACTTTACAAGTATATTAAAGTGATTAAGAAGTGTGGTTGTGTTACCTGAGGAACTTGCGTTTCCTCCACCACCACTTGCACCCTTTGGACAATTCCTTTTCCAATGCCCAGCCTCACCACACTTGAAGCACCGATTCTCGGTACTCGCTGTGTTAGGCTTAACCTTCTTAACCTTTTGTTTGACACTTTTACCATTTGGAACTCATTGGTTAGGATAGGTTTTACCATTTCCTTTACCACCATGCCCTTTTCTCTTCTTTCCACCGCCACCGCCATTACTAATCATAAGAACGTCCTTAGATTTGGTCCCCAAACTCAACTCAGCTGTCTTGAGCATAGAATGTAGCTCAGCAATGGATTTCTCCATATTATGCATGTTGTAGTTGACCACAAAAGACTTGTAGTCATCAGACAATGAGTTGAGTATAGTATCTGTTGCCATTTGCAACGGTATGGGATGACCAAGTCTAGCGAGGTGATCCATATGTCCTTTCATTTTCATGACGTGGGCACTCACCGGCGTTCCTTTGACCATCTTGCAAGAGTTGAAGGCTCGATTGATGTCAAACCTCTCAGTGCGAGCTTGCTCTTGAAATGAATCCCTAAGTTGCTGGATCATCTCAAATGCACGCACATCCATAAGTCTCGCTTGTAACTCAGGACTCATAGTGGCGAGCATTAGACAGCTCACATCGAGTGCATCACTGACATGATTATCATAAGCTTGTCTCGTTTCAGCTCTAACATTAACAGCAGGGACATTTGGTACTGCTCTCTCCAAGACATACCACTTTCTCTCATGCCTGAGCACAATACGAAGATTGCGCTCCCAGTTGAGAAAGTTTGACCCGGTCAACTTGTCCTTTTCGAGGATTGAGCGAAGTGAGAGATTGTTGGTACTTGTTGTCGCGATTGTGTTTGTTGCTGCCATCTACAAATCAAACCCAGTTTAATTAGTAATCATCAATAAACATTCTAAAATATATTATAAACCCATAATTAATATTTTAGGCCTAGGATCCATATATGACATTCTCGCCGCAAGGTTTGGGCACTTCCCGACGAGACATGTTTTTTTTGGTAGGTAACATCCTTACCGATCATATCAAGACTTGACACGATTCCTAGGGGTCGTAGAATCTTTAGAATTATAATTTATTACAACCTTGTACAATCTAATTGTACATTTCTAAGTTAGTAATAAAGTCTAGTATGTTTATTCTACTCAAGTACTTTTTGGGCCGGGACTCCCGATTATCACCAAAATAGATCAGACCATCTAAGACAGTGCGATGCTCTGCGTCGGGACTCCCGATTATCGCAGAACCTTACGCACCCTAACACTCGCAATGATTTGAATCCATATCTAAGGTTCTTTATCCTTACAATATGAATATCGTTGAACAAGTGAGGTGTTCCATTAGGTGGATAGTACTTCGATCTAAGATTTTCTTGGGTTTGTTTAAGTCTTAAACTAAACTTAAACCTTTATTCCAATCTTAATCCTTGTTTAAAATGCGTGACTTATGAATTTAGGAATTCTACAAGACACCTTTTTAAAACTTAAGAAATATTCTTTAAAACTTATAGTTTCAAGAATTTGCGCGATTTATATGTATACCTAAAACGAGGTGTACAAAACGTTATACTAGGTTTTGTGAAAAACCTTATCTATGATAAAACTTACTTGTTTTATATTACTTGAAAAACTTATAAACTTATATTAAACTTTTTGAATTCTTTTATGATTCATGAACTTGAAACATAAGCCTAGTTTTAACACACCTAGCTTTTCATATGTCTAATAATAAAATCAAACATTAGTTTTGACTTACAAGATTCGACCAAAACTTGTGTCTTATCAACACACTTATAAACTTTGTGATTTTCTTGTGTAGCTCCCACTAGATCCAACAACCATGATGGAACTTAAGCTAACACAATCACTGATTTATACTTGGTGAAACTAATAAACTTATTATATAAAGACTATATATAATAATTCTTAGTTTGTTTAAGCCTTTCTTATATTTAACTTAAACTGGTTAAATATAGGTTCTTGTTATTTATTCTTGATCATTAATCTAGTACATTACATGACTTGTAAACTACTTATATTATACTTGTATAATTATCTAGTTATAATGACTTATAACTGTATAATAATAATATATAACTTTGTATATTCCTAGTTAATCATATAATTTCAACTTGTACAATTTCTAGTTATAGTTATAATTATAATTTTGTACTTTCTAGTTTTAATTATATAATAACTTTATACAATAACTAGTTATACTATTATCCTTAAATATCAAAATAACATTATGCTTTTAATTGTTCCATTTTATCTTGTACTTAATATATTCATATATATTTCATTACTTTATAATAAACTTGTAACATTCTAATAAGAATATTACATCTAATTTATACGTATGTATTTTAATTTAATCTAATTAAAAATACGTACAAACTTATTATATTTATTAAAAAATTCATTTTCTTTTAAATAATTAAACTTCCGAAATATATACATATATATTAATAAATACATCTTGTTAATTTTAGAACTTAAAACTTAACACTTCCTTTAATCTTTATTAATTCCCTATTAATAATTAGTTAAACCCTAATCTTGTTCTTCATCAATCAAAACTAGGGTTTAGAATTTCTTGATCAAAGACATTATTAAAAGATTAATTTTAATCAATCCTATCTAAACAATAAACTTTGTTTAAATTCTAAGATAGATTATAACCTTAATAAATTTATTTAAACATTTTAATTTAAACCTCATAGACAATAAAACTTGGTCTAAGTTTCTAGGTTTAAAGAACTAGTCTTAATAAATCTATCAAAATAATAATTAAACCTATTAAACATAAACTTATTTAAATATCAAGGTTTTAGATTATTATCCTAATTAATTCTTTTAAACTATTATACTTAAACTAGTTTAATGTTCTAGGGTGCTTTAGGGTTTCGAATTCTTAATACTAAAAAACTTTTCCACCAATTAAACTAAGCTAGTTTAATATACTTGGTGTCTAAGTTTCCTTCTAGATTTCAAAAATCTAAAGGATTAGGAAAGAATCCTTTTGATCAATTAAACAAATCTTGTTTAACATAATTGAACCTAGGGTTCTTCCTAGATTTCTGTAAGGACCGAACTCCAAAAACGACCATTTTTACATCATTTTGCCACAAAACTCCATTCCAAAACATAGATACAAGTTTTATTTTTTTTAAGACATAAATACCAAAGACATACTTATAACATACCAACTAACTAATCCGGATACAAACCAACTAAAACATCCAAACCATAAATGTACCAAATACTACAAGTCTATACCAAAAGAGAAGCACTTCAAGGCTTCAAGATCAACTTCTAGCAATCACTAACTTCAATTATCAACTAACTTGGCCTTGCCTTTATCCTTTCCTTAAAAATGGTGACAACTAAACGGGTAAGCTATAAAGCTTAGTGAGTTCCACAATGTATAATGTTATACTAAATAATTATATAAATCAACATAAATAAACAAACAAGTGTCAACGGGTCAAAATACCGGATTAGCATAACAATGTCATCACAAAGCGTCACATATCAATACCGGGTCAACAACGATCAAAGTACAATACCGGAATCAACAAAGTGCGTCATTCACTCTTAGGCCATTAGGGAATGAGGCCGATGAAGGTGACCATGGCACCCCTAAATGAGTCCATGATCCAGCTTCACCACCACCGTCCATACCACTCCTCCGCCAGGTACTCCCGCGTCCACCGCCCGGCATATTACACGAAGTAATACTCGAATCGCCATTGGTCCTCACGAAATGAATTATTACTCAAGGCATTCAACTCAAACGGGTCAAGCAAGATAAAGTTTGTCAAGGTGGTCTCAATGTACAAAGCAATACTCAAGGTTACCAATTGAAACAAGTACCAACTAATCACATTGCATATATATATATATATATATATATATATATATATATATATATATATATATATATATATATATATATATATATAATTAAAAGTATACACATTGCACATAGTGAACTCACGGTGTTGTTTAACTGGGCACGAACTCAAACCGAAAGCCTCAATCAAATACTGAGTTTCCAATGTGTAGACACTTGCCACAAGATCCTAATATGTTATATCTAACCCCTGGAGTATACATATAAAATTTCATAAGCAATTATTACCATTTACCCTATCTATGAACTTTTCAATTGACAACTTGTTTCTACAAGTTAAACACCCTTCTATTTACTCAGTTCTGTCCTACTTAATTTCTAAGTAACCAGATGAAATTTAGAGCGTTCATTGTACTCTTTAATAGGTTTCCAATGCCCCTGATCTCATAGTTTTATGATTTCTCTATGATTCTCTATGAATTTTACAATACAGCAACGTTATGCTGTCATAAATCAGCTTAGCAGCACTGTACAAAATGCGATTTTCATCTATCTTAGAGCTAGAATTTACTTTCTTGACCAAAATAATAAACAAAGAAGAAATCAATACGGTTCATATGCCACTGGATTCACCCCTAAACGATGTTTCTTCAATTTCCTATGATTTTTACAAAACAGTGCTGCATCGTAACTTTCAACTCGAAAATTTCTAATTTCTTACAATTTACCAATGATTTTAGCTAAATAACTTGATATCCAACATAACCTAATCATAATATCTTGATATTATAAGTTTTCTAACATAAATTAAACCCTAATTTCATGGTTTTCTTGGAATCAAATAGAAAACATACTCAAAATTGGAGTTATACATTCAAAATCTTCAATAATCTTGTAAGATTTCTCCCTTTTCTTATAAAATCACCTTTGCATGGTCTCCTTAATCTCCAGCGCTATTTAGAGAAGAATTGGGGAAGAAAATGGGTCATTTTCGAGTTTAAAAGGGGTTAAAATCCGGGTTGGGTCGGGTTGGGTCGGGTTGACCCGGTTTGGTATCCAATTTGACCATTAAATACATAAAACCCCATAACTTTTCGCTCGGGCCTTTGTTTTCGATGAGGTTTTCGCCTACGCGTTCGTAACGAAATTATCTATAATCCTCAATAAAAATATTGCAGATATCATTCCACAAAAATGACGTTTTTATATACCTTATTGTGAACATTTAAGCAATTACCACTTATTTACATATCGTTCGTTCATGCGTGATCTTCCTAATCATTCTATACTTATCATATTTATTCAAGTTACTTAAGAGTAATAATATATTTTAGAGGAAACGAAACTACGTATGTTACAATTTCGAATTCCATGGGGAAAAATTGAAAGAATCCTTTTGATCAATTAAACAAATCTTGTTTAACATACTTGATCACTAAGGTTCTATCATAACCACGAAATTTCTAGGGTTTTTAGAAACCTTTTTGACCAATTAAACTAAACTAGTTTAATATTCTTGGTCTTAGGGTTCTGTAACGACCCGAAATTTTTAATAAAATAAAATATGGGAAAAATATGATAAATAAGGATAATTCATTTCAGAACCGTAGGAATTGGTTTCGGGTCATTTGGACACCGTATGAGAAAGTTATGGGCGAAACCGGGTTGAGATAAAGATGAAAAAGTGCAGCCTGGACTACCTGAGGAGTTTGCGACGCGAACTTCGGTTAGCGATCGTGAACTCGAGGCAGGAAATTTGGTGATCGGACGTGAAGAGTTCCCGACCAGTTACCGATCGCGAAGAGGGCTCGAGGCGGGAACTTCGCGACGCGAAGTTGTGTTCGCGATCGCGAACTATGGACGAGCAGAATAAAATCGGGTTTGAGCTAGGGTTTGCTCATTTTTCACCCAAGTTGTGGTGCAGCCGATTTTAGAGAGAGAAGGGGCGATTTTGGTGATTCCTTGCTCAAATCTTCATCCATCTTGAAGGATCTAAACATCAAAGGTAAGATTTCTTGATTGTTGATGTTATCTAGTTAGTTATGAACCTTGTATGGGTAGAAATGGTGGTTTGGGGAACCATCCATGTCATCTTTGGGGAAGATGACTAATTATGGGTGTAGAACACTCATTGTAAACTTGTAATCGATGTGTACAAGTTGGATTTGGGATTTTTGATGGAAATCTTGAACTAGGGTTTGAGATTTCACCAAGTTGGATGAACTTGGTGGTTAAGAATGTTGTTATGGGTTTATTGGTAGCTAGTTATGGATAATAACTAGATTATATGATGATATGGATGATAGGTCAAGAAGGCCTAAAGATTGGTGACATTTCACAATTTGGAAAGCAAGGATTCGTGCTATTAGACACGATTTGGAGTTAGCTTGGCTAAGGTGAGTACATGAGACTTTTAAAACTGGGTACATAGCAAATGTTTCTTTTAAAATATATATGATGTTTTGTGAGTCTTTATTAATAAATAATTTTTAATAAAGAATGATTGAAAAGATGAGAAAGTGATAAATAGTAGACATCTAAGTATGTCTAAAGTGATTGATGATTTTGAAAGAGATCATGTTAATGAAAAGTAATTAATAACTAATTATTGATATGACGTAAAAGAGTGTACTTTTATAATATGTGATCACTAATAACGAGATTAGTTGATCCGATTATGTGTGCTAGTTAAGATTAGCATGTGGATAGATTGTATGATGGCCTTATGGCATTGATGATAGATGTGACATACAGTCACATGTAATAGTTATGACGGGTAGATTGAAATAAGGCAGGTACATGATAGATTTGGAGGCATTCTGGATTATCATGGTATCTTGAATAAAACTGATGAGTCGGAGGCATTCCGATCACCCAACAAGATGTTGGATCTTACTGAACTGGAGGCATTCTGGTTAGTAAGATGAAGATAGGTCACTTTGGCTGAACACTGTGACAATGGGGGTTCTACTTAATCGGAGGCATTCTGGTTAGTAGGACAAAAATGGGGTCTCGTTGGTTTGGAGGCTTTCCGGACAACTTGACGGGTCGAATAAGCTATGAATAAATGTGATAGAATCACCGAAGAGGTGATTGATGTATATGAATGAGATAGGGTTACCACGGAGGTAACTAAAGTATATAGATATATATATATATTTATATATCTAATAAATATGAGTATTAATAAATGTAATTATTTATATATATTAATGTCGGGTCTAAAACCCATGTATCTCACGAGACAATTTTGTCTTACGTACTATGTTTGTTTGTGATGCTATGTACTCAGGTTCAGGAGCTAAGGATTAGGTGCGGTTGCTAGTAGAGTCGCACGGATTTAGTAGAGATAGCAGGTGGATTTACGTTTGGCTTTGGTTATGATATATTTTGTAACACCAACTAATGATTTTTATTTATACCAAGGTTTTTGTAAATCAATATTTTGGGACAATACTCTAAATGTTTTGAATTTAAAAAGGGATTTTACGGAAATATTTTGTGTTAAAATTTGAGGTGTTACAACTTGGTATCAGAGCTATAGCTTAAGCGAATTAGGTTGGGTTAACCACCCTAGGCTTAAGTTGTAGAAGTAGAACGATATATTTCCGTTAGATAACTAGGTTGACCTTGAAAGCCATAGGGCTAAGTTGTCTTAGGGTCGAACCCTAGGAAGAATTGCCCTATGTAGTCACTTTCGAGCTTGAGAGTCGTAATGGTCTATTGAATAAATGATTGATTAAGGTATAGTTGTCATCTTATTATAGCAAAATGGTGAATGTGGAAAGTGGACGAACTCCACTTAACTCGGGAGAGGACCCGGAAGTTTATGCTAACTACACGCCGGTAACATTAGAAGTGATTTGTGACATGTTTGACCGAATGAGGGAAGAAGTAAAAGAGGACGTGAACCGGATTGTTGATGACCGGATGACCAAGGAAAGGGAAGGTGATTCCAAACCGGGTGTAAAGAGTAAGTGTTCGGGTAGCAAGGCCCACATGGAGAAATTCTCGACTGAAAAGGAAAATGATATGAGTCTTGATAAGAGAAATGGATGTTCGTTCGAGGCAATTATGGCATATGAGCCCAAGGTGTATTCGGGAAGTTTTGAGCCAAGAGTCACCGTCCGGTGGATTCGAGAAACTGAGCAAGCTTTGGAGAGTAGCAAATGTAAAAGGGAAGATATGGTGACTTATGCTTCCAGAATGTTGAAAGACGAAGCACATATGTGGTGGATTACGATGTACGAAGTCTTAGGCAAGAAGGCGATATACAAGATGTCATGGGATGAATTCACGAGCCGTTTGAAAGAGAAATTTTGTCCTAAGAGAAAGTTAGAAAGTGCAAGAAGAAGCTATGATTCTCAGAAAAGGAGATGAGTCGGTGGATGTGTACACCAAGAAAGTTGATCAGGTAGTGGTTCAAGAGCTACCAAGAAGTAGAGAAAAGAGGAGAATCGAAGATAGTTTGGAACCATCAAAGAAGGGAAGGTTCACACCGACTTTGACCAATAAAGTTGGTGGGATAAAGTCTCATAGTTGCGGTAAGGGCCACAAGGGGGTATGCAAGTCGGGTACAGCTTTATGTTTCACATGCGGAAGAGTTGGGCACATGGCAAAAGACTGTGGAGTGAATAATATCAAAGAAGTGGAGTGCTACACGTGTCACGAGAAGGGGCATTTTAGTGGTGCATGCCCGAAGAGAGGAACCGGTATGCTGATGTCAACTGCTCACGGCGAGGCTAGAGGAAGCCACGATACCGCTTCAGGTACGATGCCTATAAATCTCATGGTATATGATCTGTGAATTACTTGTTGATGAACCGCACGAGACGATGTCTAATGAATTAGGTCATTATAATCGTTAGATGAGCAATTGTTGTGAAAGTAGTTAGTAGAGTCAACTTCCATGGCCTATGTATAAGATGAAAGTTCTGAATTAATGACCGGTATTGAGAAAAGAGAAATTAAATTATGTGGAAGGGAGTAACGGTGAGAACCCTTCATGGAAGTATAGAATGATAATTAAATAAATGATCAATATATTATGATTGGTAAAAAAAAAAGGGAAAACTATGGTGTCATGGAGTATCAAAGACGGAATATGAAAGTTGTAAAAGTTCCCTAGGTAAAGTTTATAGAATGTGAAAGTGTTATTTTGTGGTGAGGAAGTCGTGCACAGATGGAAGGCGACGTGAAGGAAATTACAAGGTCTGACGTTATTATGGTGCAAGAGTCGAGATGGGTAATGGAATATATGATGTGAAAATATATATATATATATATATATATATATATATATATATATATATATATATATATATATATATATATATATATATATATATATATATATATATAGGCCTGGGAGATAATCTCCCCGGGTTGCTATGTGTATAGTTATGGGTTGGCGACCGGTATGTCGCGAGAAATAAGAATAAGAAGGATTATGTTATCTTAGAATATTGAAAGTTGGATTACGAGAGTGGTGAATAATTTCCACATGAGGATGGTAGTACAATGAAGTACTAGGTGTTAGTGTGAGTCGTGAAATACAAAAAAAAAAAAAAAAAAAGGAAAAAGAAAAGGATATATGTATATAAAATGGAACCTTAGTTATTGGATACGATTGATGGAGTGTTGGCAAGTAGCCATGGCAAACAGTTGTGTCAGAGATGTCAGGCGTGACATCAAGAGTGGATAATTTATTTTTGGTAAAGGTTTATGGAAAAAGTACGATAGTGTATGTATGGGTGACGATCGAAGTCAATTGGTTGACTCATGATGTCCAGGTGAAAGAAAAGTTAGAAGTTTTAGTAAGAATGGATCGAATAAGGCGATTGATAAATGAGTAGATTGGTGGGAAGCACTAGAAATGATTATGTGTATACCGGGTGGTATTGCGTGTAAGTGGAAATAATGGCCTTGGAAGGCATGAGGTTTTAGAGAGATAATGTTATGTGGAAAGTGGAAAAGTGAAAATTTGGATAGAATATGTGATTGATTGTGAAAGTCAAATGTGAAAGAAAATGATAGCATGATGGTAAGTGTAATGAGGCATACATGAATTGTATGCAAGATGGAATAGTTTTGTATGAGTCACTTTGGATTGGAGGCTTTCCGATCATTGTGACAGTTTGGCGTCGGGATGGATTGGAGGCTTTCCGATCATCTCGATAAGTTAGTTAAGTATAATTTGATATTTAAGGAATATTAGGTTTGCATCAGACGTATGTAGAACCGTATGGTTAAGTTATTGCTATAATTATATGGTAAGTGAGAAATTGGATTGAAAACACGGGTCGTGTTTAAGTAGAAGTATGTGTAGGAGATACCTACAAGTTAATGGTTCATGAAAAAGGAATGCTTTAGGAAGCAAAGTGGTTAGAAGCCAATGAGTGGTGAAAGATATATTATGGGTGGTTAGGCCGCAATTGGATATGATCGAGGCTCTAGAGCCGGTAATCGGGAAATTCAAGTATGGTGTAAGGATGTTTGAAGGAAATTATAAAAAGGTATAAGTAATTGGATGAGAGTTAAAAAGTAATAGAGATTTGGTATTGGTTCAAGTGGAAATGGTTAATCGATTGGGGAAATTGAAATCGAAGAAAAGAGGAACAATGGAGAAAGGAAATTTGGATATTGGAATTCGGGAATGAAAAGCTCGGGAAGCGACGCCTTAGTAGTAAAGAATATGGGAATTTTGCAAAGTAAGTTTGACTTTAATCATAAGTCAAGGTTGGTCAACTTGTGGAATGTTGACTTTAGTCAAAAATTAGATTTTGACTTTCGTTTAAAAGGGGTTAGTCGAGGATAAGGACATAATGTATCACATGTATGTGTGTATGATAGTGGTTGATTGATTAATGGAAATAATTGTAGTCAAAGGGTGCGACTTTGACCTTTGGGCAATCCGAATGGAATTTAGAAATCGAGTATGATTGTTGTTGGACCATGAAGGTAAGGTCGATTGTTAAGGAATTTATGGTTAACGGAATCACTAGTGGGTAAGGAAATTGTCAAGAAATGGTTGACCTTGTACTAAGTCAAAGATGGAACAATGTTGACAATTTGGTCAAAGCGAGGGGTTGACTATCATTTGGGTCAAATGGTTGTTAGTAGTGATTGGGTCATATCATCGCAATGAGGATGAAGAGTGTGGTTAAATGATGGGAAATGTTAAGGTCGAATTGTAAAATTTTGGCCCGTTTGGGTATAACGGAGTCAAGGGGGCAATTAATTGCGTAAGTATTATTGAATCATAAGTTGGGAGTGGAATGAGGATTGGAAATCCTTGAGTTGATTCCGAGGACGGAATCCTTTTAAGGAGTGGATAGTTGTAACGACCCGAAATTTTTAATAAAATAAAATATGGGAAAAATATGATAAATAAGGATAATTCATTTCAGAACCGTAGGAATTGGTTTCGGGTCATTTGGACACCGTATGAGAAAGTTATGGGCAAAACCGGGTTGAGATAAAGATGAAAAAGTGCAGCCTGGACTACCTGAGGAGTTCGCGACGCGAACTTCGGTTAGCGATCGTGAACTCGAGGCAGGAAATTTGGTGATCGGACGTGAAGAGTTCCCGACCAGTTACCGATCGCGAAGTGGGCTCGAGGCGGGAACTTCGCGACGCGAAGTTGTGTTCGCGATCGCGAACTATGGACGAGCAGAATAAAATCGGGTTTGAGCTAGGGTTTGCTCATTTTTCACCCAAGTTGTGGTGCAGCCGATTTTAGAGAGAGAAGGGGCGATTTTGGTGATTCCTTGCTCAAATCTTCATCCATCTTGAAGGATCTAAACATCAAAGGTAAGATTTCTTGATTGTTGATGTTATCTAGTTAGTTATGAACCTTGTATGGGTAGAAATGGTGGTTTGGGGAACCATCCATGTCATCTTTGGGGAAGATGACTAATTATGGGTGTAGAACACTCATTGTAAACTTGTAATCGATGTGTACAAGTTGGATTTGGGATTTTTGATGGAAATCTTGAACTAGGGTTTGAGATTTCACCAAGTTGGAAGAACTTGGTGGTTAAGAATGTTGTTATGGGTTTATTGGTAGCTAGTTATGGATAATAACTAGATTATATGATGATATGGATGATAGGTCAAGAAGGCCTAAAGATTGGTGACATTTCACAAGTTGGAAAGCAAGGATTCGTGCTATTAGACACGATTTGGAGTTAGCTTGGCTAAGGTGAGTACATGAGACTTTTAAAACTGGGTACATAGCAAATGTTTCTTTTAAAATATATATGATGTTTTGTGAGTCTTTATTAATAAATAATTTTTAATAAAGAATGATTGAAAAGATGAGAAAGTGATAAATAGTAGACATCTAAGTATGTCTAAAGTGATTGATGATTTTGAAAGAGATCATGTTAATGAAAAGTAATTAATAACTAATTATTGATATGACGTAAAAGAGTGTACTTTTATAATATGTGATCACTAATAACGAGATTAGTTGATCCGATTATGTGTGCTAGTTAAGATTAGCATGTGGATAGATTGTATGACGGCCTTATGGCATTGATGATAGATGTGACATACAGTCACATGTAATAGTTATGACGGGTAGATTGAAATAAGGCAGGTACATGATAGATTTGGAGGCATTCTGGATTATCATGGTATCTTGAATAAAACTGATGAGTCGGAGGCATTCCAATCACCCAACAAGATGTTGGATCTTACTGAACTGGAGGCATTCAGGTTAGTAAGATGAAGATAGGTCACTTTGGCTGAACACTGTGACAATGGGGGTTCTACTGAATCGGAGGCATTCTGGTTAGTAGGACAAAAATGGGGTCTCGTTGGTTTGGTGGCTTTCCGGACAACTTGACGGGTCGAATAAGCTATGAATAAATGTGATAGAATCACCGAAGAGGTGATTGATGTATATGAATGAGATAGGGTTACCACGGAGGTAACTAAAGTATATAGATATATATATATATATATATATATATATATATATATATATTTATATATCTAATAAATATGAGTATTAATAAATGTAATTATTTATATATATTAATGTCGGGTCTAAAACCCATGTATCTCACGAGACAATTTTGTCTTACGTACTATGTTTGTTTGTGATGCTATGTACTCAGGTTCAGGAGCTAAGGATTAGGTGCGGTTGCTAGTAGAGTCGCACGGATTTAGTAGAGATAGCAGGTGGATTTACGTTTGGCTATGGTTATGATATATTTTGTAACACCAACTAATGATTTTTATTTATACCAAGGTTTTTGTAAATCAATATTTTGGGACAATACTCTAAATGTTTTGAATTTAAAAAGGGATTTTACGGAAATATTTTGTGTTAAAATTTGAGGTGTTACAGGTTCCTTAATAATTTTCGAAAATTACTGGGCTTCTTAGAAACCTTTTGACCAATTAAACTAAACTAGTTTAATGTTCTTGGTCCTAGGGTTCTTACCCTTTTTCGTAATTCAAGAAGAAGAAGAAAAAATATTGGAACAAAAAAAAAACTTTACCAAAATTAAACAAACAAACTTTGTTAATCTAGTTTAGATTTCTAAACCAACGCTCTGATATCACTGAAGGGTTTCATTGTACTCGATTGACCCATCGGACCGACCTCCTAGTATGCTTGGTTCAAATCTTGCTGACCAAGAACATGAACTTGTTCTTGACCGGTTAAAACCAACTACCTGATTTAATCCCTAAAGCGGAAGTGGGATTAAACCTAATCCTTAAACCCTAAAGGATTGGGATGTTGGAAATCTAACTTGATTAACAAGAAAGAAACCTTGTACGAAAAACTCGAACACACACACATACTTGTGTGTGTTCTTCGACTACTACCAAGAACCCTAGGCTTCTTGGTTCGACATCGAACAAGAGGGAGAAGAGGAAGAGTTTTCCATGAAACATACCTTAGTTAGTGCTTAAGATAGATCCACTGATGATGAACACGACGAGCGATCCTCTAGATGATCACTTGCAACGATCTTGGATCTTCAAGACTTGAAGAACACTAAGAACGAACGAAGAACACAAAGTGTTGTGTTCTTGGGGTTGTGTTCGGCCGAAACCAAGGAGAGGAGGGAGGCTAGGGTTTCGTGATTAGTGATCAAGGGAATAAGGGAACCCATGCCTTCCATTTATAATAGAAGGACTTACACTTAGGACCCTTCTAGTTTAATTAAGATTAATCTCTTAATTAAACTTATCTCTTATACTTTAAACCCTTATAGTTTTACTAGTTTATATTTGTTGCACTTAATTATTAAATGTCTAGTATTAATACACTAATAATTCGGTACCCATATACACGAATTATACATACTTGTATTTATACTTTTAATAGTTAATTATATAATAACCTTTATATAATTTACACAACAATATTATCCAATTACTATATGATTTAATAGCTTTAAATCATATTATGGATTATCTATAATTAACACATTGTATATTTACTCAACTAGTAAATGTACAACTACTTGTATTAATTGGTTAGTTAAACTAATCTAGTAATAAGTTAAACTTAACTTAATACTTAATTGATTCATAATGACTATTATGAATCATTCCTATTCGTAGTATCATTGCATAACTTGCTCATATTACATGCACTCAGCGGTGTGACCCTTAAGTATTTCGTAGGCATGGATGTATCATCATAGGTTGACTAACTGTGCACATAATTCCTTCAATCTTCTACCTTAGTTTCAAGCTTCTCATGGGCATCAATGGTGGTTTTGGGACCAACCATATAATCTTTGGGGAAGATGGTCTATCATGAGTGTAAAACACTAATGGTGAGCTTGTAATCAATGTGTACAAGCTAGATTTGGGTTTATGGATAAGAATCTTGAACTAGGGTTTGAGATTTCCAACAAGTGGTATGAACTTGGTGGTTGGGAATGTTAAATTAGATAGATTAGTGATTAGTTATGAATAATAACTAGTTATTGTGTTGATGATGGTATTAGGTCAAGAAGACCTTAAGATTTGAAGTACTTCTTTGATTAAGAAGTAAGGATTTGTGTTGATTAACACAAGTGTTGGATATCATTGCTAATGTGAGTACATGTGATCTTTTCTGAGTACACAGTAAAATAGTTTTCATAGTTTAAATGATTAAACAAGTTTTTAGTAGCCTTTATTGAATAAATGTTTTAAGAAAGAAATAAAGATTGATTAGATAGTAGATGATATGAATTGTTATTGACTTGCTTGGTTACCACTAGTATGTTGAATCTTATGATTTGGAGCATTATCTCAAGTTGTTGAATTGTTATGTGGTAGCTAAATAATTGGATCCTAGATAACCCACACAAGTTAGGGGAGTTAGTGACACCTACTTGGGGCGGTACCACCCTGCGCAAGGTAGTGTGTCGAGAAATAGATAACCCGGAAATCGGGGGAGTTTGAGATAACCCGGAAATCGGGGGAGAAACAGATAACCCGGAAACGGGGGAGTTTACCTAGTTAACCCATATCGGGGGAGTTGTTTCGGGGAGGCCCGTTACGTATGTGTTTGGCTTATGGCAAGCCTTAGAGCATGATTGACTATGTGCAATTTGATAATTACTTAATTATTATTTTATTGCAAATATTTTCTAACCGGGTCTAAAAGCCATGTTTCTCACGAGACTATCTTGTCTCACGTACTACGTTTATTTTTTGCTATGTACTCAGGTTCGGGAGCTAAGGATTAGGCGGCCCGTAGTGATAGCATTGGATGATTAAGCTCGGTGTACTTATTTAATTCTCTAAACTAGTTTTGATATATATTTGTAACACCGGTTTTTGGTACTCCTTAATTATTCCAAATGTTTTACTTAAACTATGTTTTGGATATTATGGATTTTTAGTATTAAACTTGCTTACTTAAAAAGTTTAAATTGTTTTGAAAAATTGGTGTGTACAACTTGGTTTACCAACCCTAGACTTAGACTTTTCTTTTGGGACATTATGTTCTATAGGAAGTTAGGTTGACCTTTAAGAGTTAGGGTTGACCATAAAGGGAATTGTTTTGAATCGAGCTTTTCTTATGTTTTATTTTGACTATTTAGTGAACTTATTGGATTCTAATTGGGTTGGCATCTTATTATAGTAAGATGGCTAGAACGAGAAGTGGTCGATTGTTGGATGGGGAACAAGCTTCGAAAGTGAATCAAGATGGGAATGGATTGGCCAATTCGGGTATCGGGAATAACATACTCCGGTAACAATGGAGGCAATTCAATCCATGCTCACTAATATGAGAAATGTGATGCAACAAGATTTTAACCGGATCATTAATGATTGGTTGAACCTTAGTGAGGATGAAAGGGAGGAAGATGAACGTCGTGATGGGGAGGAGAGGGAGGAAAGTGAAGATTCCTCACCTCCCACAAAGACTAAGTCAACAGACACAAGTGTCCCGACCGAGAAGTCCTCTAATGAGGAAAATGGTGAAGAAAGAAAGATTGAACGAGAATGATGTTCTTACAAAACATTCCTTGCTTGCCCACCCGACTTCTATCTTGGGAGTACGGAACCGAAAGTGACGGTTCGTTGGATTTGAGAAACGGAACATGTGCTTGAGAGTAGCAAGTGCAAAGAAGAAGACATGGTGACTTATGCTTCACGATTGTTGAAAGACGATGCTCTTATATGGTGGGACACCGTGTATGAAACATTGGGAAAGAAAGCCGTTTACAAGATGTCGTGGGATGAGTTCACAAGGAGACTCAAAGAGAAGTTTTTTCCCGAAAGGGAGTTAGAGGAGTTGTTGGAAGAGTTCTTGCACTTCAAGAAAGGAAATTTTACCTTAAATGAGTATACCAAGAGGTTCACGGGATACCTCCCGTTTGTGTCAAGTACCTACCCAACCGAGCGTAGTCGTGTGGTTCGGTTTGCTAATGGGTTGCCATGGGAGTATGAGCTAGAGGTGAAGAGGGCTAACTGGAAAGAGCATGACCATGCCCAAACGAACTGATTTGTTCTTTGTCGTTTATCACAACAGTTTGAATCAAGAAGTCATGAAATGATTTCGAATACAGGAGTTGATAAATTCTACCATGCTCGTATTGTGCTGCAAGGGATGAACCTAACAACGTTACCCAAGAAGTAAAGACATAGTGTTCTTTACTAGGAGACGCTATTAAGAGTTTTTCACAAAACTATACCAGGGTTACATAAGCTGTTTTTATGGGGTTAGTTACCTGCATGCCTATCTAGAAGGCCATTGTAGCTCGTATCATTAAGACAAAGGTTACAAACTTGCACAAGTGGGAGTCTGAAGGATTTATGTGCACAGTTAGTCAACCTAAACACTTAAGGGTCACACCGATGAGTGCATGTAATACGAGCAAGTTATGCAATGATACTATGAAGAGGAATGATTCATAATAGTCATTATGAATCAGTTAAGTATTAAGTTAAGTTTAACTTATTACTAGATTAGTTTAACTAACTAATTAATGCAAGTGTTTGTACATTTACTAGTTGAGTAAATATACAATGTGTTAATTATAAGATTATCCATAATATGATTTAAAGCTATTAAATCATATAGTAATTGGATAATATTGTTGTATAAATTATATAAAGGTTATTATATAATTAATTATTAAAAGTATAAATACAAGTATATAGTTCGTGTATATGGGTACCGAATTATTAGTGTATTAAAACTAGACATTTAGTAGTTAAGTGCAACAATAATAAACTAGTTAAAACTATAAGAGATGGAAGTGTAAAAAGGAAGTTTAATTAAGAAGTTAATCTTAATTAAACTAGAAGGGTTTTAAGTGTAAGATCTTCTATTATAAATAGAAGGCTTATGACTAAACCCTAGAAGTTGATCCTTGCCTCCTTAAGCACGAAATCCTTGTGCTCCTTTCTCTATTTCGGCCGAAGCCACAAACACAAGTTCGTGTTCTTCGTCTGTTCTTCGTGTTCTTCAAGACTTGAAGATCCAAGATCGTTGCAAGTGATCATCTAGAGGATCGTTCATCGTGTTCATCATCAGTGGATCAATCTTAAGCACTAACTAAGGTATGTTTCATGGAACACTCTTCCTCTTCTCCCTCTTGTTCGAAGTCGAACCAAGAACCCTAGGGTTCTTGGTAGTAGTCGACGAACACACACAAGTATGTGTGTGTGTGTTCGAGTTTTTCGTACAAGGTTTCGTTTCTTGTTAATCAAGTTAGATTTCCACCATCCCAATCCTTTAGGGTTTAAGGATTAGGTTTAATCTCACTTCCGCTTTAGGGATCAAATCAGCTAGTTGGTTTTAACCGGTCAAGAACAAGTTCATGTTCTTGATCATCAAGGTTCGAACCAAGCATACTAGGAGGTCGGTCCTATGTGTCGATCAATTGCTAGGTTCTATGAAACCCTTCAGTGGTATCCGAGCATTGGTTTAGATATCTAAACTAGATTAACAGTTTTTTGTTTGTTTATTTTGATTACAAGTTTTTTGTTCCATGTTTTTTCCTTCTTCTTCTTAAATTTCGAAAAGGGTAAGAACCCTAGGACCAAGAATATTAAACTAGCCTGGTTTAATTGGTCAAAAGGTTTCTAAGAACTCTAGAATTTTCAAACATTCTAAAGAACCCTAGGATCAAGTATGTTAAACAAGATTTGTTTAATTGATCAAAAGGCTTCTTTTCATAACCCTAGTATTTCGAAAATTAGGAAGAACCCTAGGATCAAGAATATCAAAGTTCTTGATCAAGAGGATTCTTTCCTTATTATTTGATCTTCAGAATCTAGGATCAAGTATGTTAAACCAAATTTTGGTTTAATTGATCAAAAAAAGAAAAGGATCCTTTCCTTTTTCCTCAAAGATTTTGAAATCAAGGAGGTTGCTTGGACACCAAGTTTGTTAAACTAGCCTAGTTTAATTGGTGGAAAGTTTCCTAGGCTTAAGGCATATTTTCGAAACCCTAGATGTAATCTAGGATCAAACTAGTTTAGTTTAATTAAAAGAATTAATTAGGATAATAATAATCTAAAACCTAGATAATTAAACAAGTTTATGTTTAATAGGTTTAATTATTATTTTGATAGATTTATTAAGACTAGTTCTTTAAACCTAGAAATTTAGACAAATTTTTATTGTCTATAAGGTTTAAATTAAAAAGTTTAAATACATTTATTAAGGATATAATCTATCTTAGAATTTAAATAAAGTTTATTGTTTAGATAGGATTGATTAAAATTAATCCTTTTAATAAAATAATGTACTTGATCAAGAAAGTCAAAACCCTAGTTTTGATGGATCAAGAACAAGATTAGGGTTTAACTAATTCATTCAGGGAATTAATAAGATTAAAAGAAGTGTTAATTTTTAAGTTCTAAAATTAACAAGGTGTATTTATGTATTTATTTATATATATATATATATATATATATATATATATATATATATATATATATATATATATATATATATAATATTTTTCGTAATTTTAAATATTTAAAGAAAAATGAATTTTAAAAGATATAATAAGTTGATACGTATTTTAATTAGATTAAGTTAAAATACATACCTAAAAATTAGGTGTAATATTCTTATTAGAATGTTACAAGTTTATTATGAATAATATATATATATATATATATATATATATATATATATATATATATATATATATATATATATATATATATATATATATATATATATATATATATATATATATATATATATATATATATATACGAATATAATAAATACAAGATAAAATGGAACAATTAATGAGATAATGTTATTTTGATCTTAAAGGATAATATTATAACTAGTTATTGTATAAAGTTATTATATAATTAAAACTAGAAAGTACAAAGTTATGATTTCATTATAACTAGAAATTGTACAAGTTGAAATTATATGATTAACTAGAAATGTACAAAGTTATATATTAAGGTGTATAAAGTTATAAGTTATTATAACTAGATAATTATACAAGTATAATATAAGTATTTTACAAGTCATGTAATATACTAGATTAATGATCAAGTGATAAATAACAAGAAAACTTTATAACCTATATTTAACTAGTTCAAGTTAAATGTAAGAAAGGTTTAAACAAACTAAATATTATTATATATAGTCTTTATATAATAAGTTTATTAGTTTCACCAAGTATAAACCGGTGATTGTGTTTGCTCAAGTTCCATCATGGTTGTTGGAGCTAGTGGGAGCTACACAAGAAAATCACAAAGTTTATAAGTGTGTCATTAAGACATAAGTTTTGGTCGAATCTAATAAGTCAAAACAAATCTTTAATTTCATTATTAGACATATGAAAAACAAGGTGTGTTAAACTAGGTTAACGTAAGTTTATAAGTTTTTCAAGTAATATAAAACAAGTAAGTTTTATTATAAATAAGGTTTTTCACAAAACCTAGTAAAACGTTTTGTACACCTCGTTTTAGGTATACATATAAGTCGCGCAAATTCTTGAAACTATAAGTTTTTAAAGAATAGTTCTTAAGTTTTAAAAAGGTGTCTTGTAGAATCCTTCAATTCACAAGTCACACATTTTAAACAAGGATTAAGATTGGAATAAAGGTTTAAGTTTAGTTTAAGACTTAAACGAACCCAAGAAAATCTTAGATCTAAGTACTATCCACCTAATGGAACACCTCACTTGTTAAACGATAATCATATTGTAAGGATAAAGAACCTTAGATATGGATTCAAATCATTGCGAGTGTTAGGGTGCGTAAGGTTCTGCGATAATTGGGAGTCCCGGCGCAGAGCATCGCGCTGTCTTAGATGGTCTGATCTACTTTCGTGATAATCGGGAGTCCCGGCCCAAAAAGTACTTGAGTAGAATAAACATACTAGACTTTATTACTAACTTAGAAATGTATAATTAGATTGTACAAAGTTGTAATAAATTATAAGTCTAAATATTCTACGACCCCTAGGAATCGTGTCAAGTCTTGATACGATCGGTAAGGATGTTACCTACCAGAAACAGCATGTCTCGTCGGGAAGTGCCCAAACCTTGCGGCGAGAATGTGATATATGGATCCTAGGCCTAAAATATTAATTATGGGTTTATAATATATTTTAGAGAATGTTTATTGATGATTACTAATTAAACTGGGTTTGATTTGTAGATGGCAGCAACAAACACAATCGCGACAACAAGTACCAACAATCTCTCACTTCGCTCAATCCTCGAAAAAGACAAGTTGACTGGGTCAAACTTTCTCAACTGGGAGCGCAATCTTCGTATTGTGCTCAGGCATGAGAGAAAGTGGTATGTCTTGGAAAGAGCAGTACCGAATGTCCCTGCTGTTAATGCTAGAGCTGAAACGAGGCAAGATTATGATAAGCATGTCAGTGATGCACTCGATGTGAGCTGTCTAATGCTCGCCACTATGATTCCTGAGTTACAAGCGGGACTTATGGATGTGCTTGCATTTGAGATGATCCGGCAACTTAGGGATTCATTTCAAGAGCAAGCTCGCACAGAGAGGTTTGACATCAATCGAGCCTTCAACTCTTGCAAGATGGTCAAAGGAACACTGGTGAGTGCCCACGTCATGAAAATGAAAGGACACATGGATCACCTCGCTAGACTTGGTCAGCCCATACCGTTGCAAATGGCAACAGATACTATACTGAACTCGTTATCTGATGACTACAAGTCTTTTGTGGTCAACTACAACATGCATAATATGGAGAAATCTATTGCTGAGCTACATTCTATGCTCAAGACAGCCGAGTTGAGTTTGGGGACCAAATCTAAGGACGTTCTTATGATCGGTAATGGCGGTGGCGGTAGGAAGAAGAGAAAAGGGCATGGTGGTAAAGGAAAGGGTAAAACCTATCCTAACCAAGGAGTGCCAAATGGTAAAGGTGTCAAACAAAAGGTCAAGAAGGTGAAGCCTAACACTGCGAGGACCGAGAATCGGTGCTTCAAGTGTGGTGAGGCTGGGCATTGGAAAAGGAATTGTCCAAAGGGTGCGAGTGGTGGTGGAGGAAACGAAAGTCTCTCAGGTAACACAACCACACTTCTTATTTACTTTAAGATACTTGTAAAGTACATTACGAGTAATCTAACTTTTGCAATCGTTTATTGCAGGAGGAGATGGAAAGTGATGATGACCGGCATGAGATGGTGATGATCCCACGAGCACCAAGTTTTTTATAATTCAGTATTTTGTGGATTCAGTAAAACAATCTTATTTCATTGTTTGGATAATTTTTATTTTATGTTAAAATAAGTTTTTTTGGTTTTAATAAATTAGAATTCATGGTTGAATTATATTGTGTGCATGTGTGATAATTACACTAGTCAAGGTTTATGACTAGATTGTAAGTCAAGTTTTGATTTACTTATATTTCATGTTTTATATTTGTTTGATTGTTGTATGAATGAATAATGTCTTGATAGCTCAAGGTACTTAGATACTAGTAATTAGAAAGTTTTTCTAATGAAAGTATTTAAGAGTTTATGGAAGCATAAAGTTCAAAAGTTATTGAACTTAGTTAAAACATCCTAAGTAATAGTCATTACTTATGATAGAAAGTTTTAAAGTATTAGTATTAATATAGTATGATTATATTGGATATAATCAAGATAAACTTTAAGAGTATTATTGCAAGTCTTCCATACTTGTAATAAAGTATTTAATGAAGTCATAATTCCCTAATAGGAATAGTTGGATATTCGTATAATCCAAGTAAAATGACTTAGACATTAAATGAACTCTTAAAAGGGACAAACTATATTAAAGTATTTAAGAATTAAAAGATATAATTGCAAGTCTTTTATACTTGTAATAAATACATTATTTAATCAAGTTATAATTCCCTTATAGGAATAATGGATATTTGAGAAATCCAAGAAAAGACTTTGGAATTAAATAAAGTTCTTAAAAGAATGCTAATATGTTTAAGAATTGAAAGTATCATTTCAAGTGTTTTATACTTGTTAGATATAGTAATCAATAATGATCATGATTCCCTAAACACGAATATTGGATATTCGCAAATCCAAAGGATGATCTTAATTATTGATAGAATTCTTGAAAGATTAAACTACAAGTTATTGACTAGGTCAAAGTAGTTTAAGAAATGCTTAAATTCCATAAAAGAAAGTGGGAGCTGAGACTAACATAATTCATTAAAGGCATTAATGGATTTAGTAAGTTAGTAAGACATTAACAACAAGGTTTTACCAAGTCATTAGCCAAAGAGTTAAGAGAAATGATAAATGATCATTGATTAGATTATTGCATACCTAATAGCATGATCACAAGTCTTGTGATTAATTATTGCATATCTAATAGGTTGTTAACACTTCAGTGGATAACATAATCATTTAAGGAAATTTCTTTAACTAGTAAGAATATCTACAAATCAAGTAACTAAAAGAGGCTTTAGTTACAAGGAGAATTTTATGAATTCAAGAAACTAAGGAGTTAATTTACAATCCTCCTATGTTTGCGGAATTGCATAAAAGGCAAGACTAGAATATGTTCTAGATTGTTGCAAGAACAAAATCTAGCAAAGACAAAAGTAATAGTATTCCTAAATACTCATCTTGTGTCTTTAGTTTAATAGAAATTATTGGTTTAGTGATAAAGTTATAATTAAGGTTGTAAGAATCATTAAGTAATCAACACGAACAAAAGGAATAAGTAATGATCCAGTAATAATTCAGTATCTATGTCCAGTGAGGAATAATACATGAGTTAGTATCATTGTTATTCAGACTTTGTATGTTTTACAATATCCATGAATAAAAGCCCTTTATTCAAAAAGATATAAATCCGTGACTACTCGTCTAGGTGGGAACCTTGATGGGACGTTAACGTCATCGCGGTATTTGGTGGTAGATTCGAAGTTCTTCGAAGATAGCTACACAATTTTGTGTAAACCAAATATCGGTGATATTCTGTTGGAGCTCAACGAATATTGGATTGACCACCGTGACAATATTTCGTGGTTGAAAAGTTCAAAAGTATTGTTCACTAGGATTGTCCTTAAGCCTGAGGTATTTGGTTTAGGATACAATGACTAATGTACTTTGGTTCGTCTTAGACAATTCTGAAATATGTTTGTCATACGAGGCGATAGTGGGTACAAAGGAAGTTGTATTTTAAATCAAAATATAACAAGATGGTAATTGCACCTCCTTTTTAGGAGAGATATCTATGGGTCCTTTGACATGATGAGATAACTGGAAAGAGCATGGCCATGCCCAAACGAACTGATTTGTTTTTTGTCGTTTATCACAACAGTTTGAATCAAGAAGTCATGAAATGATTTCGAATACAGGAGTTGATAAATTCTATCATGCTCGTATTCGTTATCACAAATATCGTGCTGCAAGGGATGAACCTAACAACGTTACCCAAGAATTAAAGACAGAGTGTTCTTTACTAGGAGACGCTATTAAGAGTTTTTCACAAAACTATACCAGGGTTACATAAGCTGTTTTTATGGGGTTGTTTACCTACATGCCTATCTAGAAGGCCACTGTAGCTCGTATCATTAGGACAAAGGTTAAAAACTTGCACAAGTGGGAGTCTGAAGGATTTATGTGCACAGTTAGTCAACCTATGATGATACATTCATGCCTACGAAACACTTAAGGGTCACATCGGTGAGTGCATGTAATACGAGCAAGTTATGCAATGATAATACGAAGAGGAATGATTCATAATAGTCATTATGAATCAGTTAAGTATTAAGTTAAGTTTAACTTATTACTTGATTAGTTTGACTAACTAATTAATGCAAGTGGTTGTACATTTACTAGTTGAGTAAATATACAATATGTTAATTATAAGATTATCCATAATATGATTTAAAGCTATTAAATCATATAGTAATTGGATAGTATTGTTGTATAAATTATATAAAGGTTATTATATAATTAATTATTAAAAGTATAAATACAAGTATATAATTCGTGTATATGGGTACCGAATTATTAGTGTATTAATACTAGACATTTAGTAGTTAAGTGCAACAATAATAAACTAGTTAAGACTATAAGGGATGAAAGTGTAAAAATGAAGTTTAATTAAGAAGTTAATCTTAATTAAACTAGAAGGGTTTTAAGTGTAAGATCTTCTATTATAAATAGAAGGCTTATGACTAAACCCTAGAAGTTGATCCTTGCCTCCTTAATCACGAAATCATTGCCCCTCCTCTCTCTATTTCGGCCAAAGCCTCAAACACTAGAACACAAGCTTGCGTTCTTCGTTCGTTCTTCGTGTTCTTCAAGTCTTGAAGATCCAAGATCGTTGCAAGTGATCATCTCATCTAGAGGATCGTTCATCGTGTTCATCATCAGTGGATCTATCTTAAGCACTAACTAAGGTATGTTTCATGGAACACTCTTCCTCTTCTCCCTCTTGTTCGAAGTCGAACCAAGAACCCTAGGGCTCTTGGTAGTAGTCGACGAACACACACAAGTATGTGTGTGTGTTCGAGTTTTTCCTACAAGGTTTCTTTTCTTGTTAATCAAGTTAGATTTCCAACATCCCAATCCTTTAGGGTTTAAGGATTAGGTTTAATCTCACTTCCGCTTTAGGGATTAAATCAGCTAGTTGGTTTTAACCGGTCAAGAACAAATTCATGTTCTTGATCAGCAAGGTTCAAACCAAGCATACTAGGAGGTCGGTCCTATGGGTCGATCAATTGCTAGGTTCTATGAAACCTTTCAATTTATAGCTTATGTCTTAGATGGAAGAAAAGAGAAGAAGACGGTTGAGAATGTGAAGATTATTCGGGATTTTCCCGAAGTTTTTCCCGATGACTTACCCGGTTTGCCACCGGAGAGACAAGTCGAGTTTCGTATTGATTTAGTTTCGGGGACGACGCCAATTGCCCGAGCCCCGTATCATTTAGCTCCCACCGAAATGAGAGAGTTGATGGCTCAACTTCAAGATTTACTTGATAAAGGTTTTATCCGTCCTAGTTCGTCGCCATGGGGTGCACCAGATTTATTTGTAAAGAAGAAAGTTGGATCGATGAGAATGTTTATCGACTATCGAGAGCTTAACAAGATGACGATTATCATTTGCCAAGGATAGATGATTTGTTTGATCAACTTCAAGGAGCCGATTATTTCTTCAAGATCGATTTGAGATCGGGTTACCATCAAGTTCGTGTTAAAGAAGGTGATACCGAGAAGACGGCCTTTAGAACTCGTTATGGGCATTATGAAGTCTTAGTGATGCCATTCAGTTTGACGAATGCCCCGACTATTTTTATGGATCTCATGAATAGGGTTTGTAAACCTTTTCTCGATAAATTCCTCATAGTATTTATTAATGATATTGTTATCTTTTCCAAAACCGAAGAAGAACATGAAGAGCTTTTGAAGCAAACTCTAGAAGTTTTGAAACGAGAAAAATTGTATGCAAAATTCTCAAAGTGTGAATTTTGGTTGCGAGAAGTTCAATTCCTCGGTCATATAGTATCTCGAAGTGGGAAAAAAGTTGACCCGTCTAAGGTCGAAGCGGTAAAGAATTGGGAAGCACTGAAGACTCCAACCGAAGTAAGAAGTTTTCTTGGGTTAGCCGGTTATTACCGAAGATTTATTGAAGATTTTTCCCGAGTGGCGATTCCACTCACTAGGTTAACGAGAAAGGATGTGAAGTTTGATTGGGGGGAAAAAGCAAGATGATGCTTTTGCCTTGTTAAAGGAGAAATTGTGCAATGCACCGATCCTCACTCTACTCGATGGTATGGAAGATTTCGTGGTGTATAGTGATGCCTCAAATAAAGGTCTCGGTTGTGTTTTGATGCAAAGAGGTAAAGTGATAGCTTATGCTTTAAGACAATTGAAAAATGCGGAAGAGAGATATACCACTCATGATTTAGAGTTGGCGGCGATTATTTTTGCCTTGAAGATTTGGAGACATTACTTGTATGGAACAAGGTGTATATTGTACACGGATCACAAAAGTCTCAAGTATGTGTTTACGCAAAAAGACTAGAATACGAGACAAAGAAGGTGGATTGAGTTGATTAGTGACTACGATTGTGAAATCATTTATCACGAGGGAAAGGCTAATGTGGTACCCAACGCCTTGAGTAGAAAAGTTTACGAAAAGCCGGTTAAGGATAAATTGATGCGGATTGATGTAGTATCTAGCTTTATTGAAAGTATAAGAACAGCACAAACCGAAGTAATGGGAAAAGACGAGTATAGACAAGAAAGGTTGGGAAAGAACCAAGTATTTGAAGAAAACGTTCAAGGGTTGAAAACCGTAAATGGTCGGATCTGGGTTCCGAAATTCGGTGGAAACCGAAAAGTATTGTTGAATGATGCTCACAAGTCCAAGTATTCGATTCATCCCGGAAGTACAAAGACTTATCAAGACTTGAAGAGAATGTATTGGTGGTCGGGGATGAAGTTGAGAGTAGCAAAGTGCATTTCAAAATGTACCACGTGTGCACAAGTGAAAGCCGAGCACCAAGTTCCTTATAGGGTTGCACAATCATTGCAAGTGCCGGCCGGTACATGGGAAGATATTACTATGGATTTTATTGTTGGTCTTCCAAAGACGAGTAGAAACCATGATGGCATTTGGGTGACTGTTGATAGGTTAACGAAAAGTGTGTTGTTCCTAGCTATTCGGGAAACTATGCCACTCGAGAAGTTGGCAAAGTTGTATGTTGATGAAGTTGTTCGATTGCATGGGGTGCCGATGTCGATTGAGTCCGATCGAGATGCAAGGTTTACCTAGAGATTTTGGAGGTCACTCCAAGAAGAGTTGGAAACTAGGTTGAGATTGAGCACGACTTACCAGCCACAAACCGATGGTCAAAGCGAAAGAACGATCCAAACGGTCGAAGATATGTTGAGATCGTGTGTATTGGATTTTGGTGGTAAATGGGATGAACATTTACCGTTAGTTGAATTTTCATATAATAATAGTTATCACTCAACAATTAAGATGCCACCGTTTGAGGCTTTATACGGGAGAAAATGTAGGACGCCTTCTTCTTGGGCAACTATGTTAGGCTTATCCCTTGCAGCACGATATTGTGATAACGAATACGAGCCAAAGCACATTAGTCATTGTATCCTAAACCAAATACATGAGGCTTAAGGACAATCCTAGTGAACAATACCTTTGAACTTTTCAACCACGAAGTATTGTCACGGTGGTCAATCCAATATTCGTTGAGCCTCCAACAGAATATCACCGATATTTGGTTTACACAAAACTTGTGTAGCTATCTTCGAAGAACTTCAAATCTACCACCAAATATCGCGATGACGTTAACGTCCCATCAAGGTTCCCACCAAGACGAGTAGTCACGGATTTATACATTTTTGAATAAATAGACTTTTATTCATGGATGTTGTAAAACATACAAAGTCTGAATGATAATGATACTAACTCATGTATTATTCCCCACTGGACATAGATACTGAATTATTACTGGATCATTATTTATTCCTTTTTGTTCGTGTTGATTACTTAATGATCCTTACAACTTTAATTGTAATTATATCACTGACCAATCATTTCTATTAAACTATAGACATAAGACGAGTATTTAGGAATACTATTACTTTTGTCTATGCTAGATATTTTTCATGCAACATTTGGAACATTTTCTAGTCCTGCTTTTTATGTAACTTCGCAAACATAGGAGGATTGGAAATTAACTCCTTAGTGTCTTGAATTCATAAAATTCTCCTTGTAACTAAAGCTTCTTTTAGTTACTTGATTTGTAGATATTCTTTCTAGTTAAAGAAATTTCCTTAAATGATTATGTTATCCACTGGAGTGTGAACAACCTATTAGATATGCAATAATTAATCACAAGACTTGTGATCACGCTATCAGGTTTGCAATAATCTAATCAATGATCATTTATTATTTCTTTTAACTCTTTGGCTAACGACTTGGTAAACCCTTGTTGTTAATGTCTTACTAACTCAGTAAATTCATTAACGTCTTTAATGAATTATGTTAGTCATAGCTCCCACTATCTTTTCTGGAATTTAAGAATCTCTTAAACTACTACTTTGACCTAGTCAATAACTTGTAGTTTAATCTTTTAAGAATTCTATCAATAATTAAGATCATCATTTGGATTTGCGAATATCCACTACTCATGTTCTGGGAATTATGACCTTTATTGATTACTGTCTCTAACAAGTATAAAACACTTGAGATGATACTTCCAATTCTTAAACATATTAGTATTCTCTAAGAACTTTATTTAATGCCAAAGTCATTTCTTGGATTTCTCAAATATCCATTATTCCTAGAAGGGAATTATGACTTGATTAAATATTGTATTTACTACAAGTATAAAAGACTTGCAATAATGCCTTTTAATTCTTAAATACTTTAATATAGTTTGTCCCTTTTAAGAGTTCTTTTAATGTCTAAGTCATTTCTCTTGGATTTTTACGAATATCCAATTATTCCTATTAGGGAATTATGACTTCATCAAATTCTTTATTACAAGTATAAAAGACTTGTAATAATACTCTTAAAGTCTATCTTGATTATATCCAATATAATCATACTATATTAATTCTAACACTTTAAAATGTACTATCATAAGTAATGACTATTACTTAAGATGTTTTAACTAAGTTCAATATCTTTTGAATCTTATGCTTCCATAAAACTCATAAATACTTTCATTAGGAAAACTTTCTAATTACTAGTATCTAAATACCTTGAGCTATCAAGACATTATTCATACAACAATCAAACAATTATATAACATGAAATATGAAATAAATCAAAACTTGACTTACAATCTAGTCATAAACCTCGACTAGTGTAATTACCACACATGCACACAATATAATTCAACCATGGATTCGAAATTTGTTAAGGCAAAAAGCCTTGCCCCTTTGGATCTTAAGATAACAAAACAACCTAAACTAGCTTTGATTAATATGTAGAATAATATAGCTAAGTTTAGGTCTGATACTGAGTGATCAGTATTGGAACTCAGTATCAGAGCTCAGTATCAGATAGTGATACTGAGTACAAGGACTGAGTAGAAGGAATTAGTTACATTTTATTATGTAAAGAATTAAGATCAAATCCCTTGATCTTAGTCATTTTCCTAGATTAGTCCTTCGCTTACTCCTTTGCCCATTATGTAAGATCTCTATATCATTATAAATAGAGATCATCTTGCAAAGGAGAACTCACCAATTCACTTTACACTTTCATACCTTTTGTAATTGATCAGTGGCTTGTTATTCCGCAACAAGCCACACTTAGTGGAATTATACATTTGACTCATATCTTGTTCTTATACAATATTTGTCTTAAGTTATAATTATCTAATCAATTAACCATCTAAACCAGGGTGTTGTGACCTAACAACTGGTATCAGAGCAGGCTAAATAAACTCTTATTTAGTTGATCTATTACCCTGGCAGCCATCCCTCATACTTATCATTTACACACTCCAAAATCAAAAATGTCTACCATTGTTGCACCAATTATGTCTGGAAAGGGAGTACCCATCTTTGATGGTAAAGACTTCCATCAATGGAAGCTAAAAGCTCAGTGGTATCTTGAATCCATTCATCATGAAATGCTCACTGTGCTAAATGATGGTCCTATCATCCCACAAACTGTGGAACCCGTTGCTGCAACTGATAATGCTCCTGAGAGCATAAGAACTATACCTAAACTAAAGCACAACTGGACTGATACTGACCGTCAGTTGTATGCTTTAGACTCCAGAGCTAAAGGGGTGATTGGTAATGCTGTTACCAAAGAAATTCTCAATGCAATCATGGAATTGCCAACAGCAAAGGCTATGTGGGATAGCCTATCTGTCACTTATGAAGGCACACCAAAAGTGAAGTTGCAAAGAAAGAGCAACATGAGAAGAAAGTATGAAAACTTCTTCTCAAATCCAAATGAAGACATCACCTCTCTTTACAACAGGTTTAATACTATTGTTCATGGTCTAATTAGTGTTGGCATTGTGAAAGAGGAAGGGGAACTTGTTCAAAAGTTCCTAGACAGTCTTCCTCAACAATTTCTTGACATGTCAACAATTCTGTTCAAAAGTTCCTAGACAACTTCTATCGCAAATGTTTCATCTAATACAGAAGTTGCAGGAACAGAAACATCATATACTGAGACATCTAAAGAACCTGTTAAAGTTGTTTCCTCAAAACATGATAAACAAAAAACAACTTCAACTAGGTCCACAGTTGGCAAAATCAAGAAGTCTTATACTAATAATATTAGAAAGACTTCTCTGCCAAATAAAAAGAAGCAATCTGATCCACCACCCTTTAAACCAGTAAAGAAAAATGTTAAAACACCTATTAAAAATGACAAAAATAACATTTTAAAAACACTTGGTGATCAGGTCAAATCTTTAAGTAAACAATTTGCAAAACTTGTTCATACTGATCTACCAAAAGTGCAACAGTTTTCTAAAATACCTTATGAAAATATGTTTAGAAATAGACCTAGAAAATGTTATAGGCGTCATCATACTGGTCATAAGGGAGATGAATGCTGGACTGATCTCTCAAGTCCTAGGTACTCAGTACCAAAGAAAAGGAGAGAAACTAAGTCAGTATCACCAAAGAAAACCTCAAAAGTTTTCCCTGAAGTGTTACTGACCTCTCCAAATAAAGAGATCAGGACAAAATCTGTTCATTCCACCAAAGGTCCCATTCAAAAATGGGTGCCTAAAAGGAACTAACTTTTACTTTGTGTCTTGTGCAGGGTGACAGAAAATGGTATTTAGATAGTGGCTGCTCAAGACACATGACAGGCAGTATGGAATACCTTCTCAGTTATACTCCAGAGAAGGGTCCTTCTGTTAAATTTGGAGATGACTCGGTGGGAAAGACAAGAGGTTATGGTGTGATCAAGGCAGGCAACATAACTTTTAAAAGAGTTGCCTATGTAGAGGGTCTTAAACACAATCTGCTCAGTATCAGCCAGATGTGTGATGATGACAATGAAGCTCGATTCAGGAAGGTTGCAGGAATCACCTACAATGATAAATGGCAGCCTATACTCATTGCTAGAAGAGAAAAAGATATATATGTGGTCAACCTATCTGAAATAGACCCAACTATTCGAGTATGACTGCTTTCTGAAGTCAAGCCAGAATTGCATTGGCTATGGCACAAGAAACTCTCTCACATAAACTTTAGAAATATCAACGAGCTCAGTATGAAGAAACTGGTGAGAGGGCTGCCCACTATTACTTATTCAAAAGATAAGTTATGCTCAGCATGTGAAATGGGCAAGCAGAAGAAGAGTTCATTCAAGTCAAAGGTCAATCATTCCATTAATGAACCGCTTACTATGATACATATGGATCTTTTTGGCCCCATCAGCACACCATCTTTGGCCAAAAAGATCTATACTCTAGTCTTGGTTAATGAATTCTCAAGATATACTTGGGTCATCTTCCTCAAGACTAAGTCAGATGCAACAACAGAAATCATTGCCTTTATAAAAAGAGAGGAACTTCAAAAAGGCAACAAGGTCAAGCAACTTAGAAGTGACCATGGTACTGAGTTTAAGAACTCAGTATTAGCCGATTTCTGTGAAGAGAAAGGAATCATTCAAAACTTCTCTGCAGCTTACACACCACAACAAAATGGTGTTGTAGAAAGAAAGAATAGAACATTAATTCAAGCTGCAAGAACTTTGTTATGCCATGCCGGACTGGCACTGAGTTTCTGGGCTGAAGCCGTAAATTGTGCAAACTTCACTCAGAATAGAGCCACTATAGTCCAGAGACATCTGAAGACTCCATATGAGTTATATAATGGCAAGATTCCTAATGTGGAATACTTCCACATCTTTGGGAGTAAATGCTTTGTACTCAGTACAAAACAAAATCTCAACAAATTTGCTCCCAAAGCAAATGAAGGTGTGTTCATGGGCTACTCTCCACACTCTAAAGCTTTCAGAGTGTATATCATCTCAACTAAGATGATTGTAGAATCCATTCATGTCACATTTGATGAAGATCAGAATGAGCATTCTACCTCAGCAAGTGAAGACATAAGTGGCATAGATATCTTATGCAATCCAGAAAACTCCATTGCTGAAGAGCCCAAGTTTCATCCACACTTTATTCCTAATAAGTTTAATGAAACTGATCAAGTTCGAACTCAGTCTTACTCAACTGCGACAAATACTGAGGCTCCCATAACAGAGAACCTTCACACTGAGTTTCCAACTAATGATCTGAACCATTCTACCTATGAAGAAGGTGAAACATCCAACACTTCACAAGAATCCACCTCATCTCTGTAAAATGAAGCTGAACAGCAACCTCCGGTGTCTAATACTGACCAGAATTCCACTCAGTATCAGACACACAACACACCCAATCAACAAGATAGTGTTGATCCTACTTCAAATGCGTCCTTAGGAAACAATTTAAGGGAACACAGAGACCATCCACACTCAAACATTATTGGTCCTATTGAAGAAGGTGTCCAAACAAGAAGAAAATTAGAGTTTCCACCCCAAGCAACTGCAAATTTCTGTTTCTTCTCAAGCTTTCTATCTACCATTGAACCAAAGAAAGCTGATGAAGCTTTATTAGATGAAGATTGGGTAGAAGCTATGCAAGAAGAGCTCACAGAGTTTGAGAGAAACAAAGTTTGGAACTTAGTACCACCTCCTACTGGCAAAACTATTATTGGTACTAAGTGGGTATTCAGAAACAAGATGGACAAGGATGGTGTTGTCATCAGAAACAAAGCAAGATTGGTTGCTCAAGGTTACAGGCAAGAAGAAGGCATTGACTATGATGAAACTTTTGCACCAGTTGCAAGAATTGAAGCTATTAGGTTGTATCTTGCATATGCAGCTTTTAAGAACTTCAAAGTTTATCAGATGGATGTCAAGAGTGCTTTTCTAAATGGAAAACTACAAGAAGAAGTTTATGTTAAACAACCACCAGGTTTTGTTGATCCTAAATTGTTGGAACATGCTTCACGCGTATAACATATAGTTATATGGCTAGTAGTTTGTGAGCCTAAAGGGTCACACACTTAAACACTTAGCACCATAAGATATATAGTGTAATTAGGGTAATTACATTATATATTAATATAAGCTACATGCTTATATATAAGTTTAATATTAAATGTTAATATTGAAACCTTAATGTGAGCAAACTAGAAGGAACAAAAGATAAGGACTTGTGTGTAAATATTGGTCAATGGTTTATGGAAATCATTAATGGGAATTAAGGCACCATTATGGAGTGTAAATGACTCCATAAAGTCCCTCCCATGCCTTGTGAATTCAAGACACACACACAAATCATCCCATCTTTTGCTTCCATTTGCTCTCAAGAATCAAGGACTAGCATCCTCCTTTGGTGTTCTTGAAGTGTTGTGTGGATTTTCCTTTAGAGGTATTCTAATTGAATACTTGGTTTCAATCCATCACCAACTCCATCCGAATACACAATAATCAAAGGCAACTAGGGTATGATTTCTTATACCATTCTCTTTGATTTTCTTATAGTTTAATTGTATGATTGATATCAAGATCCGTTCATGGTGATTAAATCTTTCCGCTGCGTTTTGTTACTTGTAATAACCGAAAATCACCATTAGTGGTATCAGAGCCATTATATTAATCATATAATTAGCTAGATTTTGTGAAAAGTGGCAAAAATCAATCTTTTTTGATGTAAAAAACCATCCGATCGGACAAGAAAAAGAAAAAAAAAAAAAAAAAAAAAACCGTAGGGTTTTTGATTTAAAATTTCGGTTTTTTAATTAAAAGTGGGTTACAACTTGTATTTTTGGAACCTAATTGCCATTTATTACAAAATCACATCAAAAAATTAATCTAGTTTATTGAATTTTTTTGATTATTTGGCTTGGAATTACTTGTTTAATTTTGTTTTTTTTTGATATGGCAAAACATGTATTTTTGCCATATCCCAAGCCAAAGCCTTGTCAAATTGTTGCTTGTTTGTGCAAACCGATGAAAGCCTAGACCTTTGTGAATGAATGTGGTTGATGTTTGGTTGTTTGGTTGTTTGGGAAAAGCCTTGTTTTTTTGGCTTAATTGTTGTAATTTGTTTCATTTTTTTTCTTTTATTTTTGGTGCCATTTTTGGGGCAATTTATAATGTAAAAGTAATAGAATAGATTGTATTTATTTTATCTTTTTATTGTAAATTGTTGATAAAAAATATTGAAGACTAATGAAGAAAACAACAAATTTCCGTCACAAAAGCGAGGGCTGTACGAAAACAGGTTTTCCAGAGGCATACGGACTCCGTTTTGGGCGATTCAAAATCCTAAAATGCTTGCAAAGTCGTGGGCTACAACTTTCCAGAAGGCCGGGAAGACCAACGAAGACTCCTTCAGTGACTTTTCGGGCTTCAAAGTCTGCTGGAATTTTCTGGCAGATTACACTTTTTCACAATTTTGGGTTCTACTTGCTCAAGAATGTCTTGGAGCAAGTGGGAGCCCATTGGGTTTATGTAGGCCCGTTTGGGTTCATGTTGGCCCGTCCCCTAGTTTGACCCTTCGGTCCGTCGTGATGACTCACGTGACCGAACCTAGGATTTCATCGGTTGAGGTTTGCACAAAATTTGTTGCATGTTTTATTTATGTTTGTGGTTGTTTTCTTTTCCTATTAGATACAAGTAAATAAAACAATTAAAAATGGTTTTTTGACACAAACATTAAAACATCCAAACATTTAATCATCGATAATTACTAGTTAATCATTGATGATTAAACCTTTAATCTAAAATTGTTTTGAGATTAAACTAAGTTTAAATATGATTTGAAACTTAAAATAATAGTTAATCATTGATGATTAAACCTTTAATCTAAAATTGTTTTGAGATTAAACTAAGTTTAAATACGATTTGAAACTTAAACCTTAATAATCGTTAAATGTTTTTACCTTTTATTAAACGACTTATGAAGTGATATGAATGAAGTACATGATTCATTCATATCTTAATAAAATTTTATTAATTAAAATTTAACATACCTAAAATTTAAGTCACGCCGTCCAATCGGTTGTAAATCACTTGCTTCTATTTTTGAATTCACGTGAGACGTGGTTTGAATCTAGATCCGAGGTCATTATTCTCTACGCGTGAGACCTAGAGCTATTTTGACATGATTTCACATTGGATGACTTAATCGAGTTAACGGTGAGACCTTGACTCGAGGCGACGATGCGACAAACATGCCACTTGACCCTAGATGCTTGTTCACTAGGTGCCATGAAGTCCCATACCTCTAAGAGTTGCACTTGTAATGCAATTGTTGATCGTCACCTACCTATTGGATCTATCACCTCTAGCAGATCAACTGATGCGGTGATAGAAGCTCAATGGGATCTTAGCTTTTAATTAAAATTAATTGGGTAGTTAATTGATTAAAAGAAATTATTATTGAAAATACTATTTTTTGAACTTTGGTTGTTATACAGATAACAACAACATTAAAACCTAAGTATCTCCACTCAAAAATCAGTTCTTGAAAACTGAAACTGACTAATATCAACTTTATCTTCTGATATCGAATTCTAAGGATTGTCCTTAGAGATGAGAAAGTTGATACACCTATAAGAGGCCTTACCTGAGGCACCTCCTGTCAGTGATTCTGCTGCTGTTCGTCAAGCCTTTACCGAAACGTTTAACGAACACCAAGAAGTTGCTACTCATATGCTTGTGAGCATGAACCCCGAGATTCGAAAGTACTTCGAGGAACTCACAGCATATGACATGATAAGCGAGTTGAAAATGATATTTCAACAAAAAGGCAGAACTTGAACTGTTCAAAACAGTTAAAGCATTCCATGCTTGCAATCAGGAGGACGGCCAATCAGTTAGGACTTACATCTTGAATATGCAATGCTATCTTGATCCAATGGAACGTCTTGGTTACCCCTTACCACAAGTTCTTGGAATGAGCTTGATTCTTACCTCACTATCCAAGGACTATGACCAGTTTGAAAAGTGTTTTAAAAGTACATAGCATGGGGAAGACAATCGTTGAACATGCTATGGTAAAACTGGTTGAGCAAGGGTTACCCAATACTTTTCTTGCAATCAGGGAAGGTAAACCGCAAGCACAAGGCAAGAGTCTAGGTAAGGGTAAGCTAGTTTACTTTTCCAAACCTACGATTCCCCCACCTGCTAAAAAGGAGCACCCTGCAAAGGATATTTCTTGCCATCATTGCGATGAAACTGGCCATTGAAGGAGGAATTGTCCTGCCTACGTGGCAGAGTTGATGAAGGACAAATGTGTTCTAGTTAGCACATTAGGTATCTTCATTATAGAACTCTATACTTTTCGTGATAAATCTTGAGTGTATGACACTAGTTGTGGAACTCACATTTACACAAATGTGCAAGATTGAATGTGAAGTAGAAAGCTAAATGAATGGAAGCTGTGATCTTATCCTTCCTAATGCGTTAATTATTGTTTTGAACAATTGTCAATTATGCATTGTTTAGCTTTATCGTTTATTGAATAATGGATTATGATATTTTGTTTTATGAAAAATAACATTTTTATAACTATTCATTGTAATAGTATGTTTGAAATTAATATGCATGATCCTAATTCAAACGATAGTTCTATATACAAATGTAGCACTCAAGAATCCAAATTGGTTTGGATTCTACTTACCTAGATCATCGTCATCTTTTCCACATAAACAAGAAACGCATTTTGATACTAAAACTCGACGGGCTTCTTTACAAATGATTATGAATCATTTAAAATGCCTCTCTTGTATATTATGGAAAGATAACAAGAAAGCTTTTCTCCCAAGTTGGCGAAAGAGCTACAAATCTACTTGGACTCATACATACTGATGTATGTGGCCCTTTTAGAACTAAGACTAGGGAAGGTGCCACCTACTTTCACTGATGATATCATTCGATGTGGTTATGTTTACTTGATTAAACATCAACATGGAAGCTTTAATTATATCAGTCGCTATGGTTATGTTTACTTGATTAGACATAAACATGAAATCTTTGAAACGTTCAAAGCTTTCTAAAGTAAAAGTAGAAAATCAACTTAGCAAGACAACTCAGGCTTTCAGTCCTGATTAAGGATGAAAGTACATGAGTCAAGAGTTTCCGGATCATCCCTCACATCGTGAGATTGTCTCACAATTCACTCTTTCATACACTCCACAAGATAATGGTGCGTCTGGAAGGAGATATCGGACCCTGTATGACATGGTGCGATCTATGATGAGTCCTACTACTCTTACACTATCCTTTTGAGGGGCATGCACTGAAGTCTGCTGCTCGAATACTTGATATGGTTCCGACCAAAAGGTTAAAAAGACACCATATGAGATATGGCGTGGGAAAGTCCCTAATTTGTCTTACTTGAGGATCTGGGGTTGTGAGGATCTCGTGGAACGAGACATGCCGAACAAACTTGAGCCCATATCTATCAAGTATATCTTCGATTACTATTTTACTTCCCAACTGAGAACAAATGGTTGTTACTCGGTATGCTGAGTTTCTAGAGAACAATCTCATTTCACAAAGCAAGTGGGAGCACTATAGACTTTGACAAGATTCAAAGTGAAGATACACAACCTTCTGGTAACACTAGCAAATATCATTCTGAGGCTGGACATATAGATGTTGGACCACAGGATGATGTTGTTCCCATTCATAGATCCGCAAGGACACTTCATGCACCTGAACGATATAGATTTATGTCGATGCTGAGGAGCAAGTTTCGAGGATCATTATGAACTCCCTAACTATCAAGTTGCATTATCGAATTTTGAATTCGAAAAATGACTTGAAGCTATGAATGCGAAAATAAAATCCATGAGAGACAATCAAGTTTTGAACTTAGTTGATCTTTCTCAAAACAGTAAGACTGTTGACATGGATGAAAATATACACACCTATAAATCTCTCATAGTAGCAAAAGGTTACACTCAATCCTACTGGATTGACAATGATGAAACCTTCTCGCCTGTTACTAAAGACATTAGGATTCTTATAGCCAAAGTAGTGTACTATGACTATGAAATTTGGTTGATGATGAAATCAAAACGTTTGTTTCACCTAAAACCCAAACTGAGTATGTGTATATATGAAAGCTAGTGGGAGCGTTGTCGTTTCTCAAGTCATACATGTTGATGACATGTCACTCATGTGAAACAATATACCATGCTACAAGATGAAAATCCTGGCTTGGAAAATGTTTCGACATGATGGATTGTACGGACACGACATACATACTTAAAGTAAAGATCTATAATGATAGATCAAAGCGGTTAATTTGTTTAAGTCAAAGTGCTTACATTGACAAAATTCTAAATGGTTTAGAGTGGTACTCCCAAACGAGGAAGTCCTCGTATGCCACACAATGTAAACTTGAGTGAGACTCAAGGACCTTCCACACCTGATGTGGTGAAGCGAATGAATGTAATCCCCTATGAATCGGCTACTTCATTCATCATGTACGCTGTAAGGAGCACTAGGCCAAATGTAACGTCCTTAGGGGACCTTACTAGAAAATACCGACAGAATCCATGAGAGAGTCACTGGATTGCTGTTAAGAACACGATTGAAGTATTTTGAAATACTAGATATATGTTCCTTGGCTATGGTGGAGATACCGAACTGAAACTAAGTATACTTGCTATACTTATGTTGGTTTGAAATAGGTCGTGATGACACTAGATCCTATTTACGAAGGTTCACTACATTCGAATATTATCGAGATATGTGAAATTCGTACACTTAAAGTTCAAACAGATAACTAGCTAGCTGACATTTCATCGAACTCAATGTCTTGTACCAAACATATTGAATATGAATGGAACGTTGGATTTCGACAAGCTAGTAGTTTCATGTAAATCTGTTTTAGTATTTGGGTAATGGAACATTGAGCAGTTTTTATTGGAATAAATTGATATATTTGATATGATCGTTTTTATATGAATATCTACTGTGTTCTATATTTGCATGTTTATATCCATGAATATTTACTGCGTTTTATATTCTAAATTGTCCATTGTCATATTAATAATATGGGAATATTATTAAGACAAATCTGAGGGCATTGATGACATTATCTTAGTATGACTAAGGATGATGAAATCAAACTCACATGTCGTTCATAACGATGCACGATTGGACTGACCCAACCTATGAGAAATCACTTCCTGGATTTATGTCACAAGTGAATCTCACAAAGGCTTTGTCACTTATCCTCTGACTTGAGATGCAAGTTGGTTTGTGTATGTAGAGGGGCAAACTTTGATGTGGTTAAACGCTGACCTGAATAAGGCTGCTATAACAACCATTATCGGGTTTGTCATTAAGCATATGACAGGCACGTGCAGTCAACAAAGAATTTGTTCCTCCACGCATGTGGATTAGATACTACTGGGCCCCTCGATGATTTGAATAGATGTATGTGTGGCCACACCCAAAAGGTAATCAAGATGAATCTTGATTGGTTTTGGTAATCTACTTCAATGTATGGATCGAGAAACAGAATCGTTGAAATTTTAGATTGAAATTTATCCTTGTCTAAAATTCAACATAGTATCAGTAACAAAAGGATAACTGCTCAAAAACTTTGAACAAAGATTTTATGAAACTCCTCATGTACTTCTAGGGGCATTGGCGGGTTGCTAGACTCTAACCTTTGCTTGTATAACTACTTGATGTTATCACGTGCGCAAGTGGGAGCTGTTGGAACATGCTTCACGCGTATAACATATAGTTATATGGCTAGTAGTTTGTGAGCCTAAAGGGTCACACACTTAAACACTTAGCACCATAAGATATATAGTGTAATTAGGGTAATTACATTATATATTAATATAAGCTACATGCTTATATATAAGTTTAATATTAAATGTTAATATTGAAACCTTAATGTGAGCAAACTAGAAGGAACAAAAGATAAGGACTTGTGTGTAAATATTGGTCAATGGTTTATGGAAATCATTAATGGGAATTAAGGCACCATTATGGAGTGTAAATGACTCCATAAAGTCCCTCCCATGCCTTGTGAATTCAAGACACACACACAAATCATCCCATCTTTTGCTTCCATTTGCTCTCAAGAATCAAGGACTAGCATCCTCCTTTGGTGTTCTTGAAGTGTTGTGTGGATTTTCCTTTAGAGGTATTCTAATTGAATACTTGGTTTCAATCCATCACCAACTCCATCCGAATACACAATAATCAAAGGCAACTAGGGTATGATTTCTTATACCATTCTCTTTGATTTTCTTATAGTTTAATTGTATGATTGATATCAAGATCCGTTCATGGTGATTAAATCTTTCCGCTGCGTTTTGTTACTTGTAATAACCGAAAATCACCATTATAAATTTCCTACTTATGTTTTCAAGCTTGATAAAGCTCTATATGGGCTCAAACAAGCTCCAAGAGCCTGGTATGATACCCTGTCTGAGTATCTTATTGAAAATAAATTTACAAGAGGTAAAATTGATAAAACATTATTTTCAAGAAGGAAAGGTTCTGACATCTTACTCATTCAGATATATGTAGATGATATTATCTTTGGCTCCACTGACAAGTCAATGTGTGACTGGTTTGCTAAGATAATGTCAACTCAGTATCAGATGAGTATGATGGGAGAACTTACTTATTTTCTTGGTTTACAAGTTGAACAAAAGCCTGATGGCACTTTTATAAATCAAAGTAAGTATGTGCATGACATGTTAAAGAAATACAAATTTGAAAACTTATCTTCCATGCATACTCCTATGGGTACTCAGGATAAGATAAGTAAGGATGAAACTGGTAAATCAGTTTGTCAATCCACATACCGAGGTATGATTGGTTCCTTACTTTACTTAACTGCTAGCAGGCCTGATATCATGTTTGCAACATGTTTGTGTGCTCGGTATCAGGCTGATCCTAAAGAATCACACATGAAAGCAGTTAAGCGCATCTTTAGATATATTACAGGTACTTCTAACCTGGGTCTTTGGTATCCCAAAGATTCAAACTTTGCTCTTGAAGGGTACACGGATGCAGATTTTGCAGGTTGCAGATTGGATAGAAAAAGCACAAGTGGAGGATGTCAATTCCTAGGTGGAAGACTAGTAGGTTGGTCATCCAAGAAGCAAAATTCGGTAGCAACTTCCACAGCAGAAGCAGAGTACGTTGCTGCAGGAAGTTGTTGTGCTCAATTATTATGGATGCAGTATCAACTATTGGACTACGGGTTCAACTTTACAAAGACTCCAATTCATTGTGATAACAAGAGTGCTATTGCTATCACAGAGAACCCAGTCTATCACTCCAAAACTAAGCACATCGATATCAGACACCACTTTATTCGAGATAATGTGGAAAAAGGTAAGGTTGAGGTAGATTATGTACCAACAGATGAACAATTGGCCGATGTGTTTACTAAACCTCTCCCTGAGGAAAGGTTTATGTATTTACTAGGGCAATTAGGTATGCTGAATCCTTGATCTTTCTTAATTTTCTTTAAAACTGAACGCTCAGTATCACTCCTGTTGATACTGACCTCTCAGTATCACTAGTTTGTTATCATCAAAATTTAAAATTTTTATTTTTTTATTAATTTCAAGAGTAAATTAATTATTTTTATATTTTTAAAAAAAAATCTTTAAAATTAATTTTTTTTTACTCGGTATTGAGGTATGACGGCGTTTACACCGACCTTAACCCTCATACTGCCCAACGGTAACCTTTCTTAATAGGAAAGTTACCGTCTGCACAGGATAAGGCAGTCAAATCAGCCGGTTTAACTTCCCAATACCTTAATTATCTTTTAAATCACCTATAAATAACCGTTTTTTTTACTTCAAATTTTTTAACAGTTATTTCATACTTTCTCTTTAAATTCTCTCTGCGATTAACGATTTCACTTTCATTTAAAAAAAAACTCTTAAATCAAAATCACAGATGGCGAATTACACTTTCGTCGCTCCAGAGGTTGAATCAGAAATCAAATTCCGAAATAATGAACTGCCCAGGTTTGCGAGGAACAACATCACAGCAAATTTCACTATTCCTCAAGCCTGGGTATGCCAAGAATTCACAAACATTGTGACTTTTATGAAGCATTGCCCAATTGCTCGTGCACTGACCTTGTCTCCTCGAGCTATTTACCCAGAAATGCTATGCGAGTTTTGGTACTCTGCCACACTCGATTCTCCAGATATGATTGATGGGTGGGTAATTAGAGATCAAAGAAGGGCATTTGTTTCTACTGCCATCATTCGTGAAACAATGAGGCTTCCCGCTCAAGCTCAGTATGACCCATTCGTTGATAGAACAGAAGCACGCACAGTATTGCCATTTTTGGGTAGAAGAGGAACAACGGGCATCATCAAAAGAAACGAATTTGGTCCTATGTGGGGTATTCTCATTACAACAATTATTCGGTGTATGACCCACAAGACGGGTGCTTTGGACCAAATAAATGAATTTGGGATGCAAATAGTACATGCTCTGTACTATGGAAGAAACATTGATTATGCAAGGCTCATTTTCAATGAATTAGCTACTTTGGTTCGGGCTAACACAAGGGAATGTAATGTCCCTTTCTGCAGATTCTTATCACTCATCTTTCAACACTCAATGCCCACACATACTTATGATGAGTTTCACAGTCCAAGGGTTGATCTTCCTCCTCTTAGTGAGAAGATCTTCTTTTACAGACCAAGACAAGGAGAGCCTCTACTGAGTCCTTATATGTGGGCCATTGTTCAAGAACACATAAATGAGGAAGCAGACATGTCTGATACTGAATCAGACAATGATGATGATGATGATAATAGTGGTAATGAAGGACAGGCTGGTCAAGATGTTGAGATGCAGGATGTTCCACAAGTTCAAGAACCGACTCAACAACATATCTCTCCACCTGCACAGGATCCTGATGCTCCTCATATTGAACCAGCTTCTAATACTGAGTCCTCAGAAGATACACCATTGGTCCTACAAAGAAGAAGAAGAAATCTTTCTCCTGTGATTATGGGAAATTTATCATCTGAGGAGGTGCAGCCTGCAAATGTTCCATCATTAACTGCATCTCTTCAAGCCCAAAGCCTAGTTGCAGCCACCGCTGACCTTCCAGGTCCAGAACTAGTTTCAACTGCTCAACCAATTGAGGAACCTCATGTTCCTCTTGATGTGGAGATTCAATATGAGCAAACTGCACTGGAAGGTGCTCAGCAAGAAAGACAAGTCGGTATTGAAGATGTTGGTGCTGCACATCAACAATCACATGATCCTGCACCGACCTCTGCCGATGCTAGAAGGGAATCTGACAGAGTCTCAGGTATGAATTTCTAATAAGCCCTTAATACTGACTAAGTATTGGCCAGTACCAACTCAATAGAGACTAAGTATTGGCCAGTACCAACTCAATACTGACTAAGTATTGGCCAGTACCAACTCAATACTGACCAAAGTCTCAAACGATCTTTCAAATATATATCCTTTTATGGCCAACATAGCTAGCCCACTGCTGCTATGCAAAATTCATATACTGAGCACTCACAATGGATCATTGTCAGTCTATAGTTGTCTCAACATTTAAAGAGACAATGGTGGTTGATGTCAAACTGACACCCACTGGTGCTGCTTGAATTATGTCCAACTTATTTTTGAGTTGGGTAGCTTAATTCAAGAAATGATCACAAACCCTTAAGCCACAAAATCCAAAACTTTTCCATGGGGTTTAGCCACATTTCTGTTATAACTCTAATACCGAGTGATAAACATTGAAAATAACAAGAAGCACATCCCAGGCTTCGAATTCCCAAACCCAAACCTTTTAGTAAATGTGACTTGTCCTATACCGAGCTACTTAAATTTACACACTCACTTTTACTAAAATCTTCTTACACATGCTATGCACAAGTCCACAATATTTCATCATACACCAGATGAAATACAGACTTCACAAATTCTGTTTATATGATTATAGAGTTAAACAACACCACAATTCTATTTGATAAACCTTTCTTTCTAACCAGTTTTATATTTTTGTTTCTCTAGCACCATCTGTGCAGGGTATTCCAGCATCTCAGGCTGCAGAAGAACAAGTGACTCTGCAAACAATCATGCAGAATATTCTGGCCAGAATGGACACTATGAGTAGGGACATTGACTCCATCAAACAGTCAGTCTCACTACTCCAACAACAACATAAGCCTCCACCAACTCCACCATTTTCTCATGGTGACCACAATGAAGAAGGAGAAGGAGATGTTGGTGATACTGATGCTGCCACTGAGCCCATGCCCTCCCCTACTCTTCAAGAACCTGAAGGGGACATGGGTGGTGATACTGACCCTCTTCCCTTCCCATCCAATGATAACAATAAGGGGGAGAAGAGACAAAGAAATACTGAGGTTGATCAAACTGAGCCATCTGCTCAGGGGAGGAAAAGAAGAAGATTGAATGAAGATCAACCTCCACAACAAGAACAACAACATCAGCAAAGCCCTCATACTGAGCCACTTCGGATTCAGTATGAGAGAAGAAGACAAAGAACTAGGTCAGCATTACAAGTTCAAGACCCACTTGAGCCATCTGCTCAGGGGGAGACTCATACTGACCAACCACATCAAACTTATTCTGAGCCACCTGCTCTTGAAGAGAATAATTTGCAAATTGTGGTCTATAGGCCTTTCATCTGGCCTATTGCTGATGATGAAGATGAAGAACCAGATTTAGTAAACTATGCACTAAATCTGGTAGAACAAGAAAGTTCTTCATCATCATCCTCGGATGATGAAGAACCAGAAAATCTGGTGATTAGAAGAAGGAGTTCTTTATCAAGAAGACCTATCAATGCAGTTCTCACTTCTTCTGAATCAAGTGAGGAATCTGCTCCTTTGGTAACAAGACAAAGAAGACCTGTTCATACAATGGACAGTGATACCGAGCAGGCTCCAAGACTGACTCCTCAACAACTCTGGGCAGAACAAGAAAGATTTTTATATGAGCAAGAGTTTGGAGTCAAAGTTGAACGTGAATCTGACCCAGATACTGACACTCCTGGTCCTTCCCATAGAATCTCAAGAAAGGGTCCAGACCATATTCAACATTACTGGAATATGGTTGCTGCCAGGACTCAGTATAAGGAGGAAAGAAAGGAGTTCTTGAAGACCAAAACATTTCCAAATGTAAGGGGGATACATTGGTTAAATCTGGATGTCAATAAAGTAAAAGTGAAGCTCAAAGAAGGAAGAATCACTATCACTTGTACTGGCTTAACCAATCCTCCCGTGAAGTTATTTATTCATGATATTCAAAGAATTGGTCTTCAAGACTGGGTGAGGATCACAAGACTGATCAAAGAGCTTCCAAAGAAATCAACATATTATCAAATAGTCTTGGATGAGATCTGTGCAGTCTCTGCAGTATGTTATGAGAAGGGCTTGCTTCATGAGATAGAGTATAGAACGCTCAGTGTGATGACTGAAGCTTACTCAAACAACAGACCAGAATGCCTTCATACATACAAGTATCTTAGAAAGTACCCTCTTCCTCCTAACCTTGTTTTTCAGGATCAAAAGAGTGTCATATATCCAACTTCTGGAAATATGTATACTGACTCAGAGGATAGAGAGTGCTTCATTTCTGAAGAAGATCTACCAAGAGCTCAAATCAGTCATCTTGTTGGACTGAAATGGATGATCACCAAGAAAGAAGACTCTTGGTTCAGAAAGAAGATTGTTGCAGTTCTGAATTGTAGAAAGGATGAACTCAAGAGCAGAGAAGAGTTTGTCCACATCAAACAAGAAGTCTTCTATGAGAATGAAGCCATCAACAGCAGATGAAGAAGAAGATATTGCTACCTATGCTGTTGTATTTTTTGTTTATCTCTTTGTAATTGTTTTGTTATCATTAGATAGGGGGAGATTGTTAAGGCAAAAAGTCTTGCCCCTTTGGATCTTAAGATAACAAAACAACCTAGACTAGCTTTGATTAATATGTAGAATAATATAGCTAAGTTTAGGTCTGATACTGAGTGATCAGTATTGGAACTCAGTATCAGAGCTCAGTATCAGATAGTGATACTGAGTACAAGGACTGAGTAGAAGGACTGAGTTACATTTTATTATGTAACGGATTAAGATCAAATCCCTTGATCTTAGTCATTTTCCTAGATTAGTCCTTCGGTTACTCCTTTGCCCATTATGTAAGATCTCTATATCATTATAAATAGAGATCATCTTGCAAAGGAGAACTCACCAATTCACTTTACACTTTCATACCTTTTGTAATTGATCAGTGGCTTGTTATTCCGCAACAAGCCACACTTAGTGGAATTATACATTTGACTCATATCTTGTTCTTATACAATATTTGTCTTAAGTTATAATTATCTAATCAATTAACCATCTAAACCAGGGTATTGTGACCTAACAAAATTTATTAAAACCAAAGAAAAAAATGTTTTAACATAAAATAAAATTATCCAAACAATGAAATAAGATTGTTTTACTGAATCCACAAAATACTGAATTATAAAAACTTGGTGCTCGTGGGATCATCACCATCTCATGTCGGTCGTCATCACTTTCCATCTCCTCCTGCAATAAACGATTGCAAAAGCTAGATTACTCGTAATGTACTTTACAAGTATCTTAAAGTGATTAAGAAGTGTGGTTGTGTTACCTGAGAAACTTGCGTTTCCTCCACCACCACTTGCACCCTTTAGATAATTCCTTTTCCAATGCCCAACCTCACCATACTTGAAGCACCGATTCTCGGTCCTCGCAGTGTTAGGCTTAACCTTCTTGACCTTTTGTTTGACACCTTTACCATTTGGCACACCTTTACCATTTACCACCATGCGCTTCTTCATTGCTATCATCAGTTGTGCGACTCCTTTTAGAATTGGTCTCAATATTCAACTCAACAGCCTCGAGCATGGATTGTAGCTCGGGAATGGAATTATCCATATTACGTTTGTTGTAGTTGGTTACAAAGAACTTGTAGTCATCGGACAATGAGTTGAGTATCACGTCAATTGCTAACTGCAATGGCATGTGGTGACCAAGTCTAGTAAGGTGATCGACGTGCACCTTCATTCTCATGGCGTGTGCGCCTACTGATGCTCCCTCAGCCATATTGCAAGAAGCGAACGCCTTACAAGCGTAAACTTCTTGTCCTGGTTCGTTTTCTTCATCCTTGGCAGGGGTTTTCAACATGTTTCTATCTCGGTCAATCCTATCCCTCTCTTGTCTGAGCATGATCTCAAAATCACGCCTCCAATTGAGGAAATTTGACCCAGTCTTTTCTTTCTTCCCTACAAAGAAACGTCGTGACAGTTTGTTGTAGCGTATCATTGTGTCTGTAACACCTCAAATTTAATGCCAAATGTTGGCCAAAATAAAACATTTTATAAATAGAAGAACATCCCCAATTTAGATTTACAAAAACCATGGTATGAAATCAGAGTATAAAAGTAGGTGTTACAAAATAGATCATCACCAAGCTAAGACAAAATCCAATCTAGTGTTCTTCTATTCTAGGTCCCGCATCTCTATCCATGCGTACCTAAACCTTCGATCCCGAACCTGAGTACATAGCAAAAACAAACAAGGAGTACGTGAGACAAAAACGTCTCGTGAGATACATGGGTTTAGACCCATTAATAATAATAAACGTTAACCAAGTAATCAACACAGGTAATTCCGTCCATCTATATAGTCACCCTATGGTGACTCCAACCTTGCTTTCCTAGCAACACATATCTAGTTATCGGGTTGCCCCCGAGCTAACTAGCAACACTAACGTGCCCAACTATCGGGTTGCCCCCGAACTAGCTAAAAGCACCCATAAATCCAACTATCGGGTTGCCCCCGAACTAGCTAGAAACACTATCCTATCTAACTATCGGGTTGCCCCCGAACTAGTTAGAAACATCACCATGTCTAGTTATCGGGTTGCCCCCGAACTAACTAGCATCACGTCATCTCGTTCTCACCATAACTCAAAGGTTATGCCAATCTAGCTCTCGGCTATCACATTCATCAACAAACCAGTTAGTTAATTATTAACAATAATTCACAACTAACTACACAACTATAAGTCTACTCAATTAAGCAATTAGACCGTACATAAGTATAAAACAATGTATTTCAAGGGCTATGTACTCAGTAAAGTCTACACGTACTCACCTTAGCAATAAAGATGCTCCAACTGTGTTCTTGACACCAAAGCTCTTGCTTCACAATTTCACCGACTTTCCAAGATGTCACCGAAAGCCTTTAATCTTCCTCTAGGAGTGAAATCTACCAAAGATTTGTGAAGAAATCAACCCAAACCAGCTGCTATGCTCACAAATCGCCAAGAGAGAAAACTAGGGTTTTACTTTGCAATAAATGAGCTCAAACCCGTCTTTAATGCTGCACGTCCAAACTTCGCGACGCGAAGTAGTTCGCGTCGCTAACTTCACAAATCATACGCCAACTTAACGATCGTTAACCCCATCGCGAATACTTAGCGACCCATGGCCAAACTCCCTGGAGTTAGTTCCCGATCGCGAACAATAGTTCGCGTCGCGAACTCCTAACGGCAGCAAGGCTGCACTTTTCATCAAGTGTCTTGACCCGATTTCGCCCATAACTTTCTCGTACGGTGTCCAAACGACACGAAACCAATTTCCACGTGTTTTATATGATTTATCCATAATTATCATATTTTTACATATTTTATTTATTCACAAATTTCGGGTCGTTACAACTATCTACCCCTTAAGAAGATTCCGTCCTCGGAATCTCATCATAGTTCACGAAATCCGGGTACCTCTTCCGAATCTCGTCCTTGACTTCCCAAGTCAAATTCGGCCCAAGTGAATGCTTCCACTTGACCAACACCAACTCGATCTCCTTATTCCGAAGCTTCTTTGTTTTCGTTTCTAATATAGCCTCGGGCTCCTCAATCAACCGATTCGGGCCGTCAACCCGCAACTCTTGCAATGGAATAATATTTTCAACTTCCCCGATAAACTTCTTCAAATAACTCACGTGAAAGGTGTCATGCACACCTTGAAGCTCGGGTGGAAGTTCCAACTTAAAAGCTTGAAGCCCGACCCGTTTCAATATTTTAAACGGTCCAACATACCTTGGACTTAATTTCCCTTTCTTACCAAACCGCATTACACCTTTCCAAGGTGACACTTTCAACATCACCATATCACCGACATCCAAGTCGTATGGTCTTTTCTTCAAACCCGAGTAACTTCGTTGTCTATCTTGGGCGACTTTCATGTTGTTTTGAATAATACCAATCTTTTCATTCGTCACTCTCACGATCTCGGGACCCGTGAGTTTCGTCTCTCCCGCTTCCAACCAACAAGATGGAGTTCTACATTTCCTTCCATACAACGCCTCATAAGGCGGCATCTTAATAGTCGAGTGATAGCTATTATTATACGAGAACTCGACTAACGGTAAATGTTCATCCCATTTACCACCGAAATCCAACCCACACGATCTCAACATATCTTCAACCGTTTGAATTGTTCTTTCACTTTGACCGTCGGTTTGCGGGTGATAAGCCGTGCTCAACCGCAACTTTGTACCCAACTCTTCTTGTAAAGATCGCCAAAATCTCGAGGTAAACCTCGCGTCTCTATCGGATACAATCGATAACGGAACCCCGTGGAGTCGAACCACTTCATCAACATACAACTTAGCCAACTTCTCAAGTGGAAATGTTTCCCGAATTGCTAAAAATAACGCACTTTTGGTCAACCGGTCAACTATGACCCAAATGGCATCGTGACCTCTACTCGTCTTCGGTAAACCCACTATGAAATCCATAGTTATATCTTCCCACTTCCCGGCCGGTACGACTAAGGATTGAGCTACCCCATACGGTACTTGATGCTCGGCTTTCACTTGTGCACACGTGGCACACTTAGAGATGTACTTGGCCACTCTCGTCTTCATTCCGGGCCACCAATAAACCCGTTTCACATCTTGGTACGTCTTTGTACTTCCCGGGTGAATCGAATACTTCGATTTGTGCACATCATACAACAACTCTTTTCGGATGCCACCGAACTTAGGAACCCAAATACGACCACCTACGGTCTTCAACCCTTGTGCATTTTCGAGAAAATGTTGGTTCTTGCCTAACCGTTCTTGTCTTAACTCGTCTCTTCCCATAACCTCCCGTTGGGCAATCTTGATTCTTTCAATAATACTCGAGACGACTTCTATTCGTGATAAAATTCCCCGGTTCGGTTTTTCATATACCTTTCGGCTCAAGGCGTCGGCCACCACATTCGCCTTACCCGCGTGATACACAATTTCACAATCATAGTCGGCTATCAACTCGATCCACCTTCTTTGTCGCATATTTAGGTCTTTTTGAGTAAACACGTATTGTAGACTTTTGTGATCCGTGTACAACGTACACCGAGTACCATACAAATAATGTCTCCACAACTTTAAGGCAAATAAAATCGCCGCCAATTCCAAGTCGTGTGTCGTGTACCGTAATTCCGCATTCTTCAATTGTCGCGAGGCATACGCGATCACTTTACCTCTTTGCATCAACACACAACCGAGCCCTTGATTCGAAGCATCGCTAAAAACCACCAAATCTTCCATACCATCCGGTAACGTAAGGATCGGTGCGTTACATAACTTTTCTTTTAACAATTTAAACGCCTCTTCTTGCTTCTTCTACCACACAAACTTCTCACTTTTTCTCGTTAACTTCGTGAGTGGAATTGCGATTCTCGAGAAATCTTGTATAAATCTTCGGTAATAACCGGCTAATCCAAGAAAACTTCTAACCTCGGTAGGAGTCCTCGGAGGCTCCCAATTTGACACCGCTTCAATCTTTGACGGATCAACCTTAATACCATCACACGTCACCACGTGACCTAAGAATTGCACTTCCCGCAACCAAAACTCACACTTCGAGAATTTTGCATACAATTTCTCCCGTTTTAACACATCCAACACAAGCCTCAAATGACTTTCGTGTTCTTCTTCGGTTTTCGAATAAATCAAAATGTCGTCAATAAACACGATCAAAAACTTATCAAGAAACGGTTTACAAACCCGATTCATCAAATCCATAAAAATAGCCGGTGCGTTGGTAAGACCAAACGGCATTACTAGAAATTCATAATGACCATAACGTGTACGAAAAGCCGTCTTCTCGGTGTCGCCTTCTTTCACCCGAACTTGGTGATAACCCGACCTCAAATCGATCTTTGAGAAATAACTAGCACCTTGCAATTGGTCGAATAAGTCATCAATTCTCGGCAACGGGTAACGGTTCTTAATAGTTACCTTATTCAATTCCCGGTAGTCGATACACATTCTCATCGACCCGTCTTTCTTCTTAACAAATAACACCGGTGCACCCCATGGTGACGAACTCGGACGAATAAAACCTTTATCTAGCAAATCTTGCAATTGAGTCATCAATTCCCGCATCTCGGTGGGAGCTAAACGATAGGGAGCACGAGCAATCGGCGTCGCCCCCGGAACTAAATCAATTTTAAATTCGACTTGTCTCTCCGGTGGCAAGCCGGGCAAGTCATCGGGAAATACCTCGGGGAAATCCCGAATAATTTTTACACTATCCATTGTCTTCTTTTCTTTTCGGCCATCTAACACATATGCAATAAACGATGCACAACCTTTCGATATACTTTTCCTCGCCTTAATGGCGGTAATCACATTAGGCATGTGATGTCGTTTCTCCCCATACACATACACTTTCTCATTCTCGGGTGTCCTAATCGACACAATCTTCTTTCCACACAGAATCTTGGCTTGGTGCATACCCAGCCAATCCATACCGATAACCACATCAAACGCCCTAATTCCCATGGGCAACAAATCTACCTTAAACTTTCTACCGTCTATCTCTATTTCACAATTTCTATAAATACATTCAACCATAGACGTTTTCCCGTCGGCTACTTCTATTTCATAAACCTCATCTAACATCTCGGACGGCACATTCAATTTACAACCGAACTCATAAGACACAAACGAATAATTAGAACCCGAATCAAACAAAATATGAGTTGGCAAGGAGTTAATGAATAGAGTACCTGACACCACATCGTGTGCCTCCTTCGCCTCCTCTCGGGTGAGTTGGAAGGATCGCCCCTTCACCTTCGCCGGTTCCACTTTCTTTTGAGCCGTGGACACCATTGATTCAATTCCCTTCTTTGGGCACACATTGCTATAGTGCCCCTTCTCGTGACACGAGAAACATTCAACATCGGCCAACGACTTGACCTTACAATCCCGGGCTACATGCCCCGGTCTACCACAACTAAAGCAAGACCTCGATCCACTTCGGCACTCGCCGGTATGATTTTTCCCGCATTTCTTGCACGGGCCAACACTTCCTTGTTTAGAGAAGCTCGAAGTGAACTTCCCCTTTTTGAACGAACTAGAGCCGCTCTCCGCTTTCCTTTTCTCGCCCACATGGGCCCTCTCGGCAACCCGTGCCTCATTCACTTCTTCCACACCCCGGGCGGCACTAATGGCCTCATCGAGTGTGACCGCCCTCTTAACTTCCAATTGGTAGTCCCACGGTAACCCACAAGCGTACCGGACCACCCTCATTCTCTCCTCCGAATAAGTTTTTGCAACAAACGGGAGCAATCCCGTGAACTCTCTCGAGTATTCTTCGACCGACATATCACCCTTCTTGAGGGTCACAAATTTCTCATGCATCTTTTCTAAATCCCTCTCGGGACAAAATTTCTTTTTCAACCTCGCGGTGAATTCGTCCCACGACATCTTCTCAATCACCTCTTTCCCGAGGGTCTCATACACGATGTCCCACCAAACCATCGCATCCTCTTTTAACAATTGTGACGCATACGTCACCATATCGGCATCCTTACATTTACTACTACCGATCACCCTCTCGGTTTCTCGGATCCACCTCATGGTTACTTTCGGGTCCGAACTACCCGTGTACACATTTGGCTTACAAGCCATGAAGGATTTAAACGAACAACCTTCTTTTACAACGGGCTCAACCCTAGCATCACTTTGGCCGCCCGTGGATGATTTTCCTTCCCCGGTGCCACTACCCCCGGTTCTCTCTTCCGATTTAGCTTCGGATTCACGGTCTCCACCCGACCTTTCACGGTCTCCAATAATTCGGTGCACTTCCTCGGCCACCGTTCCCTTGATTTGGTCGATAATAGTTTGGAGATCCGCCATGGTCACTGGAGTTCTATTAGCTCCGACCTCCGATTCATCAACTCGATGCATCGACGGTTGACTTTCTTGCTCAACCACCCTCTCAACAGGAGGTACTTCCTCCTCCCGGTTCTCCGGGGCTTTCCCACTTCTACGAGTGTTCACCATTTCTTTCGATCAAGACTATACGAAAGACATTAAACATTTAGTACCTTGTGTACAACCCATTAGTCTCATAAGACTCAATACCCAAAATCATATCAAATTCATCGGTCCCCTAGGTTCAACCCTAAACTTAATATAAAGTCTCAAGGTCAACCTATGATCTCAAGGAATCTTATATTCCTAATGCTACAGTCTAAGACTAGGATGGTCCTCCAACCTAATTCACTTAAACTATAGCTCTGATACCAAGTTGTAACACCTCAAATTTAATGCCAAATGTTGGCCAAAATAAAACATTTTATAAATAGAAGAACATCCCCAATTTAGATTTACAAAAACCTTGGTATGAAATCAGAGTATAAAAGTAGGTGTTACAAAATAGATCATCACCAAGCTAAGACTAAATCCAATCTAGTGTTCTTCTATTCTAGGTCCCGCATCTCTATCCATGCGTACCTAAACCTTCGATCCCGAACCTGAGTACATAGCAAAAACAAACAAGGAGTACGTGAGACAAAAACGTCTCGTGAGATACATGGGTTTAGACCCATTAATAATAATAAACGTTAACCAAGTAATCAACACAGGTAATTCCGTCCATCTATATAGTCACCCTATGGTGACTCCAACCTTGCTTTCCTAGCAACACATATCTAGTTATCGGGTTGCCCCCGGGCTAACTAGCAACACTAACGTGCCCAACTATCGGGTTGCCCCCGAACTAGCTAAAAGCACCCATAAATCCAACTATCGGGTTGCCCCCGAACTAGCTAGAAACACTATCCTATCTAACTATCGGGTTGCCCCCGAACTAGTTAGAAACATCACCATGTCTAGTTATCGGGTTGCCCCCGCACTAACTAGCATCACGTCATCTCGTTCTCACCATAACTCAAAGGTTATGCCAATCTAGCTCTCGGCTATCACATTCATCAACAAACCAGTTAGTTAATTATTAACAATAATTCACAACTAACTACACAACTATAAGTCTACTCAATTAAGCAATTAGACCGTACATAAGTATAAAACAATGTATTTCAAGGGCTATGTACTCAGTAAAGTCCACACGTACTCACCTTAGCAATAAAGATGCTCCAACTGTGTTCTTGACACCAAAGCTCTTGCTTCACAATTTCACCGACTTTCCAAGATGTCACCGAAAGCCTTTAATCTTCCTCTAGGAGTGAAATCTACCAAAGATTTGTGAAGAAATCAACCCAAACCAGCTGCTATGCTCAAAAATCGCCAAGAGAGAAAACTAGGGTTTTACTTTGCAATAAATGAGCTCAAACCCGTCTTTAATGCTGCACGTCCAAACTTCGCGACGCGAAGTAGTTCGCGTCGCTAACTTCACAAATCATACGCCAACTTAACGATCGTTAACCCCATCGCGAATACTTAGCGACCCATGACCAAACTCCCTGGAGTTAGTTCCCGATCGCGAACAATAGTTCGCGTCGCGAACTCCTAACGGCAGCAAGGCTGCACTTTTCATCAAGTGTCTTGACCCGATTTCGCCCATAACTTTCTCGTACGGTGTCCAAATGACACGAAACCAATTTCCACGTGTTTTATATGATTTATCCATAATTATCATATTTTTACATATTTTATTTATTCACAAATTTCGGGTCGTTACAGTGTCTGTTGCTACCATCTACAAATCAAGCCCAGTTTAATTAGTAATCATCAATAAACATTCTCTAAAATATATTATAAACCCATAATTATTATTTTAGGCCTAGGATCCATATATCACATTCTCGCCGCAAGGTTGGGCACTTCTCGACGAGACATGTTGTTTCTGGTAGATAACATCCTTACCGATCTATGAAGGCTTGACACGATTCCTAGGGGTCGTAGAATCTTTAGACTTATAATTTATTACAACCTTGTACAATCTAATTGTACATTTCTAAGTTAGTAATAAAATCTAGTATGTTTATTCTACTCAAGTACTTTTTGGGCCGGAACTCCCGATTATCACCAAAATAGATCAGACCATCTAAGACAATGCGATGCTCTGCGCCGGGACTCCCGATTATCACAGAACCTTACGCACCCTGACACTCGAAATGATTTGAATTCATATCTAAGGTTCTTTATCCTTACAATATGAATATCGTTGAACAAGTGAGGTGTTCCATTAGGTGGATAGTACTTCGATCTAAGATATTCTTGGGTTTGTTTTAGTCTTAAACTAAACTTAAACCTTTATTCCAATCTTAATCCTTGTTTAAAATGTGTGACTTGTGAATTTAGAATTCTACAAGACACCTTTTTAAAACTTAAGAACTATTCTTTAAAACTTATAGTTTCAAGAATTTCGCGACTTATATGCATACCTAAAACGAGGTGTACAAAACGTTTTACTAAGTTTTGTGAGAAACCTTATCTTATTATAAAACTTACTTGTTTTATCTTTACTTGAAAAACTTTTAAAACTTATGTTAAACTTTTAATTCTTTTATGATTCATAAGCTTAAAACATAAATCTAGTTTAACACACCTTGTTTTTCACATGTTTAATAATGAAATTAAACATTTGTTTCGACTTACTAGATTCGACCAAAACTTATGTCATAACGACACACTTATAAATATTGTGATTTTCTTGCGTAGCTCCCACTAGCTCCAACAATTACGATGGAACTTAAGCAAACACAATCACCGGTCTATACTTGGTGAAACTAATAAACTTATTATATAAAGACTATATATAATAATTCTTAGTTTGTTTAAACCTTTCTTACATTTAACTTGATCTAGTTAAATATAGGTTATAAAGTTTTTCTTGTTATTTATTACTTGATCATTAATCTTGTATATTACATAACTTATAAAATACTTATATTATACTTGTATAATTATCTAGTTATAATACCTTATAACTTTATACACCTTATAATGATATATAACTTTGTATATTTCTAATTAATCATATAATTTCAACTTGTACAATTTCTAGTTATAATGAAATCATAACTTTGTACTTTCTAATTTTAATTATATAATAACTTTATACAATAACTAATTACATTATCATCTTTTTAGATCAAAATAACATTATCCTTTTTAATTGTTCCATTTTATCTTGTATTTTATGTACTCGTATATATATGTATATATTTTTATAACAAACTTGTAACATTCTAATACGAATATTACATCTAATTTATACATATGTATTTTAACTTAATCTAATTAAAATACGTATAAACTTATAATATCTATTAAAATTCATTTTTCATTTCAAATATTTAAAATTCCGAAATACATATATATAAATAAATAAATACATCTTGTTAATTTTAGAACTTAAAAATTAACACTTACTTTAATCTTTATTAATTAGTTAAACCCTAATCTTGTTCTTGATCAATTAAAATTAGGGTTTTGACTTTCTTGATCAAAGACATTATTTTATTAAAAGATTAATTTTATTCAATCCTATCTAAACAATAAACTTCGTTTAAATTCTAAGATAGATTATAACCTTAATAAATTTATTTAAACTTTTTAATATAAACCTTATAGACAATAAAACTTTGTCTAAATTTCCAGGTTTAAAAAACTAGTCTTAATAAATCTATCAAAATAATAATTAAACCTATTAAACATAAACTTTTTTAATTATTTAGGTTTTAGATTATTATCCTAATTAATCCTTTTAAACTATTAAACTCAAACTAGTTTAATGTTCTAGGGTTCTTTAGGGTTTCGAAAATTGCCTTAAGCCTAGGAAACTTTTCCACGAATTAAACTAGGCTAGTTTAACAAACTTGGTGTCCAAGCATCCTCCTTGATCTCGAAATCTTCGAGGGAAAAAGGAAGGGATCCGTTTTGACCAATTAAACTAAAACTTGGTTTAACATACTTGGTCCTAGATTCGGAAGATCAACTAATAAGGAAAGAATCCTCTTGATCAAAAACTTTGATGTTCTTGATCCTAGGGTTCTTCCTCTTTTTTTGAAAATTCTAGGGTTGGGGAAAGAACCCTTTTGACCAATTAAACTAAACTAGTTTAATATTCTTGGTCCTAGGGTTCTTTCTTGCTTTTTCGAAAAATCTAGGGTTTTTAGAAACCTTTTGACCAATTAAACTAGACTAGTTTAATATTCTTGGTCCTAGGGTTCTTACCCTTTTAGAAAATTAAGAAGAAGGAGAAAAAAAATTGGAACAAAAAAAAAAGTTGTAATTAAAGTAAACAGACAAACTTTGTTAATCTATTTTAGATCTCTTAACCAACGCTCTGATACCACTGAAGGGTTTCATAATGCATCTAGAAACTGATCGACCCATAGGACCGACCTCCTAGTATACTTGGTTCGAACCATACTGACCAAGAACATGAACTTGTTCTTGACCGGTTAAAACCAACTAGCTGATTTAATCCCTAAAGCGGAAGTGGGATTAAACCTAATCCTTAAACCCTAAAGGATTGGGATGTTAGAAATCTAGATTAGATTAACAAGAAAGAAACCTTGTACGAAGAACTCGAACACACACAAAGCTTGTGTGGTTCGTTCGACCATCAACCAAAGAACCCTAGGGTTCTTTGGTCGAATTCGTCCAAGAGGGGAGAAGGGAGAAAGATGTTTCCCTAAACATACCTTTTTGTTTGCTTAAGATAGATCCACTGATGACGAACAAATCGAGCGATCTTCTAGTTGATCTAAGCAATGAACTTGTTCTTCAATACTTTTGATGAACACGAAGAACGAAGAACACCAAAACTTGGTATCCAAGTTTCGGCCGAATGGAGGGAGTGAGGCTAGGGTTTCGGCTTTTGTGGTGTGTCCCCATAAGTGATCCTTAAGCCTTCTATTTATAATAGAAGAACTTTCACTTAGGGCCCTTCTAGTTTAATTAAGATTAATCTTTTAATTAAACTTACCCTTTTACACTTCCATCCCTTATAGTTTACCTAGTTTATTATTGTTGCACTTAACTATCAAATGTCTAGTATTAATACACTAATAATTCAGTACCCATATACACGAATTATATACTTGTATTTATACTCCTAATAATTAATTATATAATAACTTTTATATAATTTATACAACAATATTATCCAATTACTATATGATTTAATGGCCTTAAATCATATTATGGATAACCTTTAATTAACACATGGTATATTTACTCAACTAGTAAATACACAACTACTTGTATTAATTAGTTAGTCAAACTAATCTAGTAAAAAGTTAAACTTAACTTAATGCTTAACTGATTCATAATGACTATTATGAATCATTCCTCTTCGTAGTATCATTTCTTATCTTGCTCGTATTACATGCACTCACCGATGTGACCCTTAAGTGTTTCTTAGGCATGGATGTATCATCATAGGTTGACTAAGTGTGCACATAAATCATTCACGATGCACCCAACCGTTTAATTGAAGAGCCCGAGGCCATATTGGAGGCCCAAAAAAGAAATTAAAGAAAAAAGAGATTAAGTTGGTGTTGGTGAAGTGGAAGCATTCCCTTGGGCCAATTTGACTTGGGAAGTCAAAGATGAGATTAAGAAGCGCAACCCGAACTTTGTAGATTATGATGCGATTCCGATGACGGAATCCTCTTAATGGGTAGATAGTTGTAACGAACGAAATTTGTAAATAAATAAATTGTACAAAAATATGATAATTATGCATAATTCATTTCAGAACCGTAGGAATTAGTTTCGTGTCATTTGGACACAGTTTGATATGGTTAAGGATGAAACCGGGCTGGTTTAGACAACAAAAAGTTGCAGCCCTGCTGCCTGAAGGAGTTCACGGCGCGAAATATGGTTCGCGATCGTGAACATCAAACAGAGATTTTGGGTTTTTGACGATCGGTGTTCACGACCTGCTCCCGATCGCGAAATGTTCACGACACGTAGAGTTCACGGAGTTCGCGATTGTGAACTGTCCGAGCTGGATATAAAAACGGGTTTAGGCTAGGGTTTAGACATCAACGACCCTACTTGTAGCTCAGCCGTTTTTTGTGAAGAAAAGAGGCGAGTTTGGAGGTCTAGAGCTCAAATCTTCATCATCTTTGAATATTTAAACATCAAAGGTAAATATTATTGATTCTTATCATCTTCTACCTTAGTTTCAAGCTTTTCATGGGCATCAATGGTGGTTTTGGGAACCAACCATATCATCTTTGGGGAAGATGGTCTATCATGAGTGTAAAACACTCATGGTGAGCTTGTAATCAATATGTACAAGCTAGATTTGGGTTTATGGATAAGAATCTTGAACTAGGGTTTGAGATTTCCACCAAGTGGTATGAACTTGGTGGTTGGGAATGTTAAATTAGATAGATTAGTGATTAGTTATTAATAATAACTAGTTATTGTGTTGATGATGGTATTAGGTCAAGAAGACCTTGAGATTTGAAGTACTTCTTTGATTAAGAAGTAAGGATTTGTGTTGATTAACACAAGTGTTGTTGGATAGCATTGCTAAGGTGAGTACATGTGATCTTTTCTGAGTACATAATAAAATAGTTTTCATGGTTTAAATGATTAAACAAGTTTTTAGTAGCCTTTATTGAATAAATGTTTTAATAAAGAAATAAAGATTGATTAGATAGTAGATAGTAGATGATATGAATTGTTATTGACTTACTTGGTTACAACTAGTATGTTGAATCTTATGATTTGGAGCATTGACTCAAGTTGTTGAATTGTTATGTGGTAGCTAAACAATTGGATCCTAGATAACCCACACATGTTGGGGGAGTTAGTGACACCTACTTGGGGCGGTACCACCCTGCGCAAGGGTAGTGTGCCGAGAAATAGATAACCCGGAAATCGGGGGAGTTTGAGATAAACCGGGAATCGGGGGAAAATAGATAACCCGGAAACGGGGGAGTTTACCTAGTTAACCCATATCGGGGGAATTATTTCGGGGAGGCCCGTTACGTATGTGTTTAGCTTATGGCAAGCCTTAGAGCATGATTTGTAACATCCCAAAACCCGACCTAGTTGTTTATTGACCTTAAGGTATTTAATTAAATGATTATCTGATTAATTGCTTAGTTAAATTGTTTAGCTTGCTGTCCTTTGCGGTATTTTAACCAAGGGGTTAAAATACCCGAATTGTGTTATAATTGGAAAGAAAATGTGATTTTGATATTTTTAGATTCCTTGTTGAATTTCGTTTCCAGGTATACTTTCCTTTTCAAAATTGGAGTCCATTTGCTATTTTAAATAAATTATTTACGAAAGGGACTTTTCAGACATATACTGTTTTAATAAAAGAAAAGGACCAAGAGGGGCCCCACCCCCTCTTGTTTGGCCGGCCACGAGAGAGAGGGAAACATCCTCTCTTTTCTCTTCCCTTTCATTTGAACATTATCCACATTCAATCACTATTTCATTGCTTGCAAAACCTCCCAACCTTTCTCTCAAAAATCTCCATAGATTCTTGAGCTTGTTCATGGTGGAGCCTAGCATAAACCTTGTCCTTCTTGTCTAAATATCGATTTGAAGCAAGTGTAGTGGTAAGTTCTTGTTTTCCTTGGTCTTGTCTTGAAGTTCATAGTGGTAGCTTCAACTATGGTTTGTGAATGTTGTTGTTTTGTTGGTGAATCTTGTTATAGATGTTGTTTTAAGTGTTTGTGCAAGCTTTTTCATCATATGTATGGTTGATTGTTGGAAGAAAGCAAGATTTGGTGGAAATCACCTTCAACCTCCATTAATGGTGGAAGTTGAAGGTTGGTTTTGACAAATCTTGGATTTATTGATGTTTGAATGGATAGAATTGTTTACTAGGTTGAGAAATCATGATTGGTAAGTTATGGATGGTGAAAACCTAGTATGGATGATTGTGCGAAATTGAACTAGTTAGGGTGTTTGGGTCAAAATTGTTAACTAGTGATTTTTGGAAGTATAATACTTGAAATTGTGGTGATTGTAAACTTGATGAACTGATTAGATGATTAGGAATTCTTAATCTATGGAATATGTGCTAGTTGATGTAGTCTTGGAAGTGTTATAGCCATATTCGGGTTTTTAGCCCGTTTGGGTCAACTAGTTGTAGAGAATTGCTAGATGGTCATAATCGGTCAATTGACTTGTTGTTGATGATGAAACGTTGGTTAAGGTAATTTGAATGTGCTTTGGTGATATTGAGTTGGTAAATTGCTAAATTGATGGTTTTGACAATTTTGTAGATCGATCACTAACTCGGTACAATTGTTGACAGGAATCGGGAAGGATACTCAGTGATACTAGCTCACTGAGTTAAGGAACCGAAGGTTGAAAGGTGAGTGGATTTAACCTAAAACTCGGGTTTAGGTTTATTCGTTTGGTATATGGTATACTAGTAAAAAACGTAGGAAATTACCAGACCTGAGGAGTTCACGGCGTGAACTCCTCTTCACGATCGGGAAGTGCCGACAGAGAATTGGGGTATAGGCCGTGAAGTGTTCACGATCAAGTTCCTGACGTGAACTTTAGTTCACGATCGCGAACTAGAGTTCACGACTGGGAACTTCTTGTGACGTTTTTCGCGGTGTTTTTCGTAGCTAGTCTACTTGATATGTATGCCTAGTGTTAGGGAATACCATACATGACTATGTGCACATTCAGGATGAGGTCAGTTTCGGAAGGATATCGGCTGAGCATAGTGTATCGACTAATAGGGTATCCAACCTTACCTGTATACGTTGCACGGTTAAGGGGGGGTTTACCCGGGGTGTTGGATACAGGTTATCGGTTACCGTGGTTTTGGCCGACCATGGTTTAAGGCCCGCCGCAAAGCCACCGATCCTCTCAATTAAGTGATTACCCAACCGGAGATGTTTATAACTTCCGTGTTTAAGTGATTAATGTAGTGGTAGTGCTAGAAATTCATTCACTTAGCTTTCGTGCTAATCCGTCCCTTATTGACACATTTCAGGTTGGAAGGCTTGAACGGGTCGGGCTTACCACGACAATTTCGTTATTGTGTTCATTGAAGATATTTTAATTTATTCCAAGACCGAAGAAGAACACGAGAAACACTTAAGGCAAGTGTTAAAAACGTTGAAGCGGGAACAATTGTTTGCGAAGTTCTCGAAGTGCGAATTTTGGCTTCGAGATGTTCACTTTTTGGGTCACGTTATTTGTTCGAATGGGGTCAAGGTGGACCCACCAAAGATCGATGCGGTTATGAATTGGGTTGCTCCAAAGAACCCAACCGAGATAAAGAGTTTTTTGGGTTTGGCGGGTTATTACCGCCGGTTTATTAAAGATTTTTCGAAGATAGCGGGTCCCATGACAAAGTTGACCAGTAAGGATGTACCGTTTCGGTGGGGTGGTGATCACGAGAAGTCCTTCCAAACTCTGAAACAACTATTATGTCAAGCTCCGATTCTTGCCTTACCGAAGGCGCGGAAGATTTTATTGTTTATTGTGATGCTTCACTTGCGGGTTTGGGTTGCGTGTTGATGCAACGAGATCGAGTTATTGCTTATGCTTCGAGGCAATTGAAAAATCACGAAAAGAATTATCCGACTCACGATTTGGAGTTAGCAGCGGTGGTTTTTGCACTAAAATTATAGAGACATTATTTGTACGGTACTAAGTGTGTGATTTGTACGGATCATAAAAGTTTGCAATACGTGTTCACGCAAAAGGAGTTGAATATGCGTCAACGAAGATGGTTAGAGTTGATTAAAGATTACGATTGTGAAATTCGATATCATCCCGGAAAGGCAAATGTGGTGGCCGATGCCTTAAGTAGAAAGGGAGATTCGGGCCGGTTGAAGATTTCACAAATGGAAGCCTTGAAGGTTGAAAATTTGAAGACCGAGATTTTGATAAAGAGGAAGGATGATTTAAAAGAAGATTCTCGAGGTTTGAAGACGTATCAATCTCGGGTTTGGGTACCGTTACTTGGGGGTTTGCGGGAATTGATTTTAGCCGAGGCTCACAATTCTCGGTTATCGGTTCACCCGGGTAGCACGAAAATGTATAATGATCTAAAAGCACTTTATTGGTGGCCAACGATGAAGACCGACATTGCCCGTTATGTGGGCCAATGTCATGTTTGTGCTCAAGTGAAGGCTGAACACCAAAAGCCCTATGGAACTTTAACTCAATCACCGATTCCCGAGTGGAAGTGGGATCGGATTACTATGGATTTCGTGACCAAATTGCCGCGTACACAAAGGGGTCACGATATGATTTGGGTTATAGTTGATCGATTAACGAAGAGTGCTCATTTCTTGGCTACTAGTGAGACCGCCTCAGTTAGTAGATTGGCAAAATTGTAAATTGATGAAGTGGTATCCCGACATGGTATTCCTATTTCTATCGTGTCTGATAGGGATACCCATTTTTCTTCAAACTTTTGGAATAGCTTGCAACGAGAATTAGGGACGCGGGTGAATTTGAGTACCGTGTATCATCCCCAAACCGATGGGCAATCGGAAAGAACGATACAAACCCTTGAAGATATGTTGCGGGATTGTGTGTTAGAGTACGGTGGGTCGTGGGATTCCCACCTACCGTGATCGAATTTGCTTATAATAACTCGTACCACTCAAGTATTAAGATGCCACCATACGAGATGTTGTATGGGCGTCGGTGCCGAACCCCGACGTGTTGGTTGGAAGCGGGTGAGAAACAATATGCGGGACCCGATATTGTTCAAATGACCGCGGATAAAGTTGCAATTGCTCGAGATAAGTTGAAAGCCGCCCGTGACCGACAAAAGATGTATGCGGATCCGAGACGTAGACCTGCTACGTTCTCGGAAAATGAGATGGTTTATTTGAAGGTTTCACCTTGGAAGGGTGTCATCCGTTTTGGCAAACGAGGAAAGTTGGCCCCGCGTTTTATTGGACCGTTCCGTATTAGCAAGTTGGTGAATTCTCAATCGGTAACATTCGAGTTACCCCAGAGTTGTTGGCAATTCACAACACTTTTAACATTTGTTATTTGAGGAAGTGTAACATTGAAGATCCGAGCCAAATTCTTCCGGTGAAAGAGTTGCGGGTTGATACAAAGAAAAGGTTGGTCGAGGAACCGGTGGAGTTATTGGACCGAAAGGTGACGAAATTGAGAAAGAAACAAATTCCTATGGTCTTGGTAAAGTGGAAGCACAGTTTGGGTGCGGATATGACATGGGAGGCCAAGGCCGATATGCGGGAACGGTATCCCTCCTTATTTGATCGAGACGGGATTCCGGGGACGGAATCTTCTTAAGTGGGGGAGAGTTGTAACATCCCAAAACCCGGCCTAGTATTTTATTGACCTTAAGGTATTTAATTAAATGATTATTTGATTAATTGCTTAGTTAAATTGTTTAGCTTGCTGTCCTTTGCGGTATTTTAACCAAGGGGTTAAAATACCCGAATTGTGTTATAATTGGAAATAAAATGTGATTTTGATATTTTTAGATTCCTTGTTGAATTTCGTTTCTAGGTATACTTTCGTTTTTAAAATTGGAGTCCGTTTGCTATTTTAAATAAATTATTTACGAAAGGGACTTTTCAGACATATACTGTTTTAATAAAAGAAAAGGACCAAGAGGGGCCCCACCCCCTCTTGTTTGGCCGGCCACGAGAGAGAGGGAAACATCCTCTCTTTTCTCTTCCCTTTCATTTGAACATTATCCACATTCAATCACTATTGCATTGCTTGCAAAACCTCCCAACCTTTCTCTCTAAAACCTCCATAGATTCTTGAGCTTGTTCTTTGTGGAGCCTAGCATAAACCTTGTCCTTCTTGTCTAAATCTCGAGTTGAAGCAAGTGTAGTGGTAAGTTCTTGTTTTCCTTGGTCTTGTCTTGAAGTTCATAGTGGTAGCTTGAACTAGGGTTTGTGAATCTTGTTGTTTTGTTGGTGAATCTTGTTATAGATGTTGTTTTAAGTGTTTGTGCAAGCTTTTTCATCATATGTATGGTTGATTGTTGGAAGAAAGCAAGATTTGGTGGAAATCACCTTCAACCTCCATTAATGGTGGAAGTTGAAGGTGGGTTTTGATAAATCTTGGATTTCTTGATGTTTGAATGGATAGAATTGTGTATTAGGTTGAGAAATCATGATTGGTAAGTTATGGATGGTGAAAACCTAGTATGGATGATTGTGTGAAATTGAACTAGCTAGGGTGTTTGGGTCAAAATTGTTAACTAGTGATTTTTGGAAGTATAATACTTGAAATTGTGGTGATTGTAAACTTGATGAATTGATTAGATGATTAGGAATTCTTAATCTATGGAATATGTGCTAGTTGATGTAGTCTTGGAAGTGTTATAGCCATATTCGGGTTTTTGGCCCGTTTGGGTCAACTAGTTGTAGAGAATTGCTAGATGGTCATAATCAGTCAATTGACTTGTTGTTGATGATGAAACGTTGGTTAAGGTCATTTGAGTGTGCTTTGGTGATATTGAGTTGGTAAATTGCTAAATTAATGGTTCTGACAATTTGGTAGATCGATCACTAACTCGGTACAATTGTTGACAGGAATCGGGAAGGATACTCAGTGATACTAGCTCACTGAGTTAAGGAACCGAAGGTTGAAAGGTGAGTGGATTTAACCTACAACTCGGGTTTTGGTTTATTCGTTTGGTATATGGTATACTAGTAAAAAACGCATGAAATTACCAGACCTGAGGAGCTCACAGCGTGAACTCCTCTTCGCGATCGGGAAGTGCCGACAGAGAATGGGGGTATAGGCCGTGAAGTGTTCACGATCAAGTTCCCGACGTGAACTTTAGTTCGTGATCGCGAACTAGAGTTCACGACTGGGAACTTCTTGTGACGTTTTTTGCGGTGTTTTTCGTAGCTAGTCTACTTGTTATGTATGCCTAGTGTTAGGGAATATCATACATGACTATTTGCACATTCAGGATGAGGTCAGTGTCGGAAGGATATCGGTTGAGCACAGTATATCGACTAATAGGGTATCCAACCTTACCTGTATACGTTGCACGGGTAAGGGGGTGTTTACCCGGGGTGTTGGATACATGCTATCGGTTACCGTGGTTTTGGCCGACCATGATTTAAGGCCCGCAAAGCCATCGATCCTCTCAATTAAGTGATTACCCAACCGGAGATGTTTATAACTTCCGTGTTTAAGTGATTAATGTAGAGGTAGTGCTAGAAATTCATTCACTTAGCTTTTGTGTTAATCCCTCCCTTATTGACACATTTCAGGTTGGAAGGCTTGAACGGGTCGGGCTTGGACGGGAAGTTTGGCCATGCTTAAAATATGTGTTTTCGTAAAATGAGCCGTGTTTAGTAATACCGTCTTTTTAACTAACATTTGGTTTGTAATATTTTGTGGGACCACGGTTTGTAAACCTAACGTAATTAGGAACTTAACTAAATGCTTCTGTAACCTTAGCTTAATACTAAATTGGTTATCTTTAGAAAAAAATGGTTTCAAAAATGCGGTGTTACATGATTGACTATGTGCAATTTGATAATTACTTAATTATTATTTTATTGCAAATATTTTCTAACCGGGTCTAAAACCCATGTTTCTCAAGAGACAATCTTGTCTCACGTACTACGTTTATTTATGACTATGTACTCAGGTTCGGGAGGTAAGGATTATGCGGCCCGTAATGATAGCATTGGATGATTAAGCTCGGTGTACTTATTTAATTTCCTAGACTAGTTTTGATATATATTTATAACACCGGTTTTTGGTACTCCTTAATTATTCTAAATGTTTTACTTAAACTATGTTTTGGATATTATGGATTTTTAGTATTAAACTTGCTTACCTAAAAAGTTTAAATTGTTTTGAAAAATTGGTGTGTTACAATCTCCAATGGTTAACCTTTCTAAAAGCTTTTTCTATTACAATATTTCTAATTTAGCTTTATCTATCTTAAATGTTTTATAAATACCCCTTATATAATTTGACATTTTTTATAACATCCTTACTAAATATATTATTTTTTTTAAATATCTCATACAAATATATTATAATAATTGACACTAAGTATTATATAATATATTTATTAACAAATAAAAATATAATAAAGAATTTATGTACAATATATCTAAGGTTTAAAATGAAAGACTATTATACATAGGGGACTAAAAATAACAAACATTGAAAGTCCATTAAAAGCTTAGTAGAAAAAAAAGTCTTTGCAATAAGCTTTTAAAAAAGCTCACCATTCCAATGGTAAAAAGTCATACAAAAGCTTATTGTAATAGTAAAAAGCTTTTAAAAAAAGCTACCATTAGAGATGCCCTTAGTTGTTAATTCCGCACAGTAAAAATTGCTCAATACACTAGAAGGTGAATTTAACTGGAAACGACATTGTTGTTGCAAATGAGTTTGATTTTTACTCGAAATGTTACTTGACAAATCTAGTTTTAATACGATAAAATCATGGATTCTGGCTTCGTGCGAGTAAAAGATAAAGTGTTTTATAACGTATGTTTTTGAAGTATGCATTAGAGTGCATATATGTTTCACTAAATGCACAATAATATATGTTCCTATAACATACATGAGAAGAAACCAAAAGATAGATACACTTGTGCCGACTAAAACGTCTAAAAAACTTCTAACTCGTACATAAGCTTATCGTTTCTAGCTCGTGTAGCATTGGAACCGGCTTAATTTAAGTTAAATAAAAGCCTAACTATAGATACAAAAAATTCAAAAATTATTTAAAAATTTTGTACCAAACACAATATTCAAAATTGTTATAATATGATATAAAGTTAACATAGCATAAGTTTTAAAATAATACGACCAGTGTACATTTTCTTAATAGCTTCTCCCACAAACATAATCAATAATATCATACTTCTTGCATGACTAGCATGGCATACTATAATAGAATAAAAAACGCACTACCAAGATTCATAAGTAGTGTTGTAAAATCACATCATATTAATCACGTAATATTCTCTTACTTTTTACAAATGTGGACACATTATTTTGAAGTATTTACATTGAAATTGGTATTGATTCTTAATAAAATTTCTCACTTCATCGTCCTAATCATATAATATTAACAAATCCGCTAATTCTCTTTTTTAATTACGTATTTTAATTTGGACATTTGTGTCAATCAAATAGGTAAAAAATATTAAACATTTTTCTAATATTCATTCAAGAATTAGTATTGCACTCGATAACGTGTTAATGTTGTAGGGTCTAAAATAGCATGTTATAACGGAAGTTAGACTTTTTCTTGTTTATCTTTTGTTAAAGGGAAGTGGTTCTTACAAAGTAATTTCATCATAAATGACAATAATGTTTTTAGTGAAAGGGTGAAATGTAGAATGTGATAAAAAAAAAAAAGGAAGAACATAATTGTCATTTGGAATGAAAATATTTTATATGGATAAAAATTGCTCAATAAGAATCAACTCTCTTTGTTAAATTGACAAACTTTCCGCTTTAGGATGATGTCTTTAGGTCTCAATTTTGACTTGAACCAACTTTTTCAACCTAAATAACGTAAGTGCCCATAGCAAAAGTGGTTCGAAAAGGTTTTAAGATTCCTAATCATGTTTCGTTCAAGATTTGAATTTCTTTTCATCATCAATATTCCAAGAGAACAAAATAATGTCATTTGTCAAATCCATCATCCTGATTCGTGTAATACATATAGATTCATTGCACCATCCTACAATGGCTTTAATTTTTATCTTTATTTTTAATATTTTTATTAGATATACGCTTATACTAATTAACATATTTGTACAATTGTGCTAGAGATAATATGCACTATGAACTAAAGTTTGCTCATTTGCACCGACAATTTATTTATACTTCGTATATGTTTCTAAGCGAAAAACAATTGTGTGCAGTTGTAGCGTACAAAGCAAAACAAGTTGTAGCGTTCAAACACCATAGAGCTAAAGTCGTTAGAGCGACAAAACCCATCAACTTGTTTAAACGCTTACAAAAAAAATACAATTTTTTTTATTAATTATAACGTATATTATCTGACAGAGCAACGAAAATATGAATCTAGTTTTTGGCCTAATCCGTCTATTTTTGACAATTGATATTTGCTTTTTTTTTACTCATACTTTTCATAGTATTTTTCACATGTCTTAATTTATTTATTTTTTGTAAAATTGATCACCCTAGTAAAATATATTATCTATATAATATACAATATATGAAAATGTGACAGAACCAGTTGGTCTGTACCAGTTGCTCAGCAAAAGTAACCTTGAAAGGTTTACCTTCACATGTCTCGGGATCAACACTTGCTGAGAGTTTTTCCTCACGCGGTTAAAAGGAGGTGGCATTTTATTTCCTAAGGATGATGGGTTCGAGTAAAACATATTATCCACTTGGATATTAGTGTTTAACTCGAACCATTTATAACTAAGTAACTAATCGTTAAAAAAATATAAGAATGTGATAAAAATACCACAATAACCTTAAACTAGCCTTATAATTAGGTTAATATTTTACATTACTAAATTACTCCGTATTTTTCTATCTTAAAAGGAGAGAAAAAATAGAAGAGTCTGGGCAAGAAAATAAATTGGTATAGGAAAAGATATGATATGATGAATCATGTGAAGTCTGAAGTAATCATAATGCGAGAATGGGAGAGATCGACATTACATCGGTGATCGGTCTTATCAAATAGACACTTCAAGTCTGGTCTCCACTCATCCTTTTGTCTCAACAAGCCCCTACAAGATATTTTTTAGTCCTCCAATTTAGATTGTTTAAAGTTAAAAAAAAAAATTTGAACCACAAAAGAAGGGGATCTCAGAAGAGGGATTCGGTAATGCATCATCTTAGGGGGCTTTGGTTCGCTGGAATGTTTTTGATGGAATTGAAATCTAGGAAGGAATTAGAATTATCAAGAATTGGATTCCAATTTCATACTTTATTTGGTTGGCAGGATTTAAAATTGAAATTCAATTCAATATTATGTTTGGTTGCAAGGAAATAGAAATGGAATTTTGTAAAAAGACGAATTTGGCCTTATTCGAGTAGGAGGTGGTGGTGGTGGTGGCGACAAAGGTAGTGGTGGAGGCGGTGGGTGGCGGTAGTGGTGGGTGGGTGGTAATGGCGGTGGTGTTGGGTGGCGGCGGTGGTGGCGGGAGGTGGTGGTGGTGGCGGCCACGACAACGGTAGTGGTGAAGGCGGTGGGTGCCGGTGGTGGTGGTTGCGATGGCGGTGGCGGCGGGTGGTGGTGGAGGGTGGTCGTAGCGGCGGGTGGCGATGGTGGTGGCGGTGGCGACAACGGTATTGGTGAGTGGTGGTGGGTGGTGATGGTGGGTGGTGGTGGAGGTGGGTGGCGGTAGCGGCGGGTGGTGATGGTGGGTGGTGGTCGTCGGCGGATAGCAGTGGTGACGGGTGGCGGCGGGTGTGGTTGGTTTAAGTTTCAAAGGTGTTTAGGGGTAATATGGTAGTCTACACATTCCTTCATTCATGGGATTTTAAAATTCCTTCCATCTTTGGATGAAATTCACATTCCTTTGTTTGATGGAATGTTTTCCAATAAAAGATTCCAATTCCTTCAAATTCCCAAGGGGTTGTTTGGTTCGCTGGAATTTGATGGAATGTGAGGGAATTGGAATCAAAATCCACCACATTCCAGTGTTTGGTTAAAAAAAATTGATGGAATTGGAATCCTAAATGATATAAGTGTAGGTTCAATAGGGTTGACCTTGAAGGAATAGGTCATGTTTGGTTTTGGAACGGTCAATGTTACCGTTACTTTGATAAATTGACTTCTAAATAATTGATGTCTTATTATAGCAAAATGGTGAGAACTAGAAGTGCAAGAGGCCCACTTGATCAAGGGCAAGATTCGAATAACGTTGTCATCGAACCGGTGTTTGGTCCTCAACCTCGGGAAGGGGAGGAAAATTCGGGTGTTGAGAGGAACACTCACACCCCGGTCACCGTAGAACACCTCCAAACTATGTTCAATCAAATGAGGGACATAGTGAACGAGGATGTGAACCGAATCCTCAATGAGCATAAGGCACGTGAAAGGCGGGAGGAATCTCCACCCCGCACGAAAAGCAAGTCAAGTAGTGTTGCTCAAACCGAGAGGTCTTCGACGGAAGAAGAGGAGAGTGACCCCGAGCCGAGGGAAAGGAAGGGATGCACGTACAAGAACTTTATGGCTTTTAAGCCTGATAACTACTATGGTAGCTCCGAACCGAAAGTCACGATCCGTTGGATCCGTGAAACCGAACAAGTCCTTGAAGCTAGTAAATGCAAGGAATGTGATATGGTGATCTGTGCTTATCGGTTATTGAAAGATGAGGCCCTCGTGTGGTGGGATACCATGTATGAAACATTGGGGAAGAGGGCGGTGTACAAGATGACTTGGGATGAGTTTGTGAAACGGTTGAAGGCAAAGTTTTTCCCCGAGAGAAATTTGGAGAAACTTCAAGAAGAGTTTGTCCATTTGAAAAAGGAAGGAATGAGTGTCGATGAATACACTAAAAAGTTCACGGGATTGATCCCGTTTGTGATCAAGTTGTATCCAGATGAGAGGTCCCGGATTGTTAGGTATGCTAATGGACTCCCGTGGGAGTATGAGTTGGAAGTGAAAAGGGCCGCCACACTCGATGAGGCTATCGGTGCGACGAGGAATGTTGAGGAGGTTGGCCAACGAAAGATCAATGAGAGGCCAAGGTTTGAAAAGAGGATGTTTGAGGGGAGCTCGGGATCGGTGAAGAAGGGAAAGTTCATCCCGACCTTCTCTAAGCAATCAAGTGTTGGTGCTTGTAAGAAGTGTGGCAAGGACCACAAGGGAGAATGTTTGGCGGATTCGAAGTCGTGTTTTAAGTGTGGAAGGCCAGGGCATATGGCAAGGGATTGCCGGGCCAAACCGTTGGATGAAATCGAGTGCTACTCGTGCCATGAAAACGGGCACTATAGCAATTCTTGCCCGAAGAAGGGAAATGAGACCATGGTGTCGACCGCTCAAAAGAAAGCGGAGCCGACAAAGGTCAAGGGACGGTCCTTCCAACTTACCCGAGATGAAGCCAAGGAGATCCACGATGTCGTTTCAGGTACCCTACTCGTAAATTCTATTCCTGCCCGGATCTTATTTGACTCGAGTGCTACATATTCGTTTGTGTCACATGATTTTGTTGTGGTTTTTAAAGTGCCTCTAGAACTACTTGATGAGATATATGATATAGAAATAGCGGATGGTAAAACTTCCATAGTCCAACATATGTGTCGAAATTGTGAATTAGAAATAGACGGGAAAAAGTTTAAGTTTAATTTATTGCCCATGGAAATTGCGGGTTTTGATATAGTTATTGGTATGGATTGGTTGGGTGAGCATCAAGCGAAGATTTTATGTGGGAAGAAGATAGTCTCGATTAAGACTCCCGATAATGAAAAAGTTTATGTGTATGGCGAGAGACGACACCACTTACCGAGCCTTATGACCGCGGTTAAAGCAAGGAAATGTTTAGTCAAAGGGTGTTCGTCCTTTTTAGCGTATGTGTTAGATGGAAGGAAAGAGAAGAAGACGGTGGAAAATGTGAAGGTGATCCGGGATTTTCCCGAAGTGTTTCCCGACGATTTACCGGGATTGCCACCGGAGAGGCAAGTAGAATTCCGTATCGACTTAATTCCGGGAGCGACGCCGATAGCCTGTGCTCCATACCGTTTGGCTCCCACCGAAATGCGGGAATTAATGTCGCAATTGCAAGAATTGCTCGACAAAGGATTCATTCATCCTAGCTCGTCTCCTTGGGGTGCGCCCGTATTGTTCGTTAAAAAGAAAGACGGTTCGATGAGAATGTGCATCGATTACCGAGAATTGAATAAGATGACCATTAAGAACCGATACCCGTTGCCTAGAATCGATGACTTGTTTGATCAACTTCAAGGAGCCGATTATTTCTCAAAGATCGATTTAAGATCGGGTTACCATCAAGTTCGAGTGAAAGAAGGAGATACCGAGAAGACGGCGTTTTGTACACGTTATGGGCATTACGAGTTTTTGGTGATGCCATTCGGGTTGACTAATGCACCGGCCATTTTTATGGACCTTATGAATCGGGTTTGCAAACCATTCCTCGACAAGTTTCTTATCGTATTTATTGACGACATTCTTATTTATTCGAAAACCGAAGAGGAACACGAGAATCATCTAAGGCAAACGTTAGAAGTGCTACAACGAGAGAAATTGTATGCTAAGTTTTCTAAGTGTGAATTTTGGATTCGAGAAGTCCAATTCCTTGGTCATGTCGTGTCCCGAGAAGGAATCAAAGTTGACCCGTCGAAGATTGAAGCGGTCATGAAGTGGGAAACGCCACGAACTCCAACCGAAGTTAGAAGTTTTCTCGGCCTTGCCGGATATTACCGTCAATTTATCCAAGACTTTTCCCGAGTGGCGACACCACTCACATTGTTGACCCGAAAGAGTAGTGAGTTCGTGTGGGGAGAAAAGCAAGAAAAAGCATTCACCATATTGAAAGAAAAGTTGTGTAATGCCCCGGTTCTCACATTACCCGAAGGGATGGAAGACTTTGTTGTTTATAGTGATGCCTCGAATAAAGGCTTGGGTTGTGTCTTGATGCAACGAGGAAAAGTGATTGCCTACGCCTCGAGACAACTAAAGAATGCGGAAATAAGATACACGGCCCACGATTTAGAATTGGCGGCGATAGTGTTTGCTTTGAAGTTGTGGAGACATTACTTATATGGCACAAGATGCACGTTATATACGGATCACAAGAGTCTTCAATATGTCTTCACGCAAAAAGACTTAAATATGAGACAAAGAAGATGGATCGAATTAATAAATGATTATGATTGTGAGATTGTATACCATGCGGGGAAGGCCAACGTGGTAGATGACGCCTTAAGCTGAAAAGTGTATGAAAAACCGAATAGAGGAAAACTAACACTTATTGAAGTGGTCTCGAGTATAGTAGAGCGAATCAAGAAGGCCCAACGAGAAGTGATGGAAAAAGAAGAGTTAAGGCAAGAACGTTTAGGGAAGAATCAACATTTTGTGGAAAACAAGGAAGGGTTAAAAACCGTAGGTGGTCGAATTTGGGTTCCTAAGTTCGGGGGTACCCGAAAAGAGTTGCTAAACGAGGTTCATAAGTCTAAATATTCGATCCACCCGGGAAGTACAAAAACGTACCAAGACATGAAGAAGACGTATTGGTGGCCCGGAATGAAAGCAAGAGTGGCAAAGTATATCTCAAAGTGTGCCACGTGTGCACAAGTGAAAGCCGAGCATCAAGTACCCTATGGGGAAGCTCAATCGTTACAAGTACCGGCCGGAAAATGGGAAGATATAACAATGGATTTTATTGTTGGTTTGCCAAAGACGAGCAAGAACCACGACGCCATTTGGGTCATAGTTGACCGGTTGACCAAAAGTGCATTATTCTTGGCCGGTCAACCAAAAGTGCATTATTCTTGGCAATTCGGGAAACCATGCCACTTGAGAAGTTGGCAAAGTTGTATGTGGATGAAGTAGTGAGACTTCATGGAGTCCCGTTGTCGATTGTGTCCGATAGAGACGCGAGGTTTACCTCGAGATTTTGGAGATCGTTGCAAGAAGAGTTGGGAACGAAATTGCGGTTGAGTACGGCTTACCACCCGCAAACTGATGGTCAAAGTGAAAGAACCATCCAAACGGTTGAAGACATGCTAAGATCGTGTGTGCTAGATTTTGGAGGTAAATGGGATGAACATTTACCGTTAGTCGAGTTCTCCTACAATAATAGTTACCATTCGACTATTAAAATGCCACCTTATGAGGCGTTGTATGGAAGGAAATGTAGGACTCCATCCTGTTGGCTAGAAGCGGGTGAGACGAAACTCACGGGTCCCGAAATTGTGAAGGTGACCAATGAAAAGATCGGAATAATCCAAACCAATATGAAAATCGCACAAGACCGACAAAGAAGCTACTCGGGTTTGAAAAAGAGACCGTATGACTTAAATGTTGGTGACATGGTTATGTTGAAAGTATCACCTTAGAAAGGTGTGATGTGGTTTGGTAAGAAGGGAAAATTGAGCCCAAGATATGTTGGCCCGTTTAAAATTTTGAAACGGGTCGGTTTGCAAGCTTTTAAGTTAGAACTTCCACCCGAACTTTAAGGTGTTCACGATACGTTTCATGTAAGTTATTTGAAGAAGTTCGTGGGTGAAGTTGAAAACATAATTCCGTTACAAGAGTTGCGGGTTGATGCCCCGAACCGATTGATTGAAGAACCCGAAGCCATACTAGAGTCAAAAACCAAGAAACTTCGGAATAATAAGATTGAATTAGTGCTGGTCAAGTGGAAACATTCCATTGGACCGAACTTGACTTGGGAAGTCAAGGACGAGATTCGGAAAAGATACCCGAACTTTGTGAACTATGATGAGATTCCGAGGACGGAATCTCCTTAAGGGGTAGATAGTTGTAACGACCCAAATTTGTAAATAAATAAATTGTACAAAAAATGTTAAATAAGGATAAATCGTTTAAAGAACGTAGGAATTGGTTTCGTGTCATTTGGACACCGTACGAGAAAGTTATGGGCAAAACCGGGTCGAGCCAAAGATCAAAAAGTGCAGCCCTAGCTGCCCAAGGAAGTTCACGGCGTGAACTTGGGTTCACGGATCGCGAAGTCGGAACAACGAATTGGACAATCAGGCGTGAACTACTTCCCAACCAGGTCACGATCGCGAACTATGCGTGCGTGAAGGAGTTCGCGTCGCGAACTCTGGCTCCCGAACGTGAACTTTGGCGACACCAGCATTAAATTCGGCAAAGCCTCATTTATTACACACATAAACCCTAGTTTTCTCCTCTCAACTTGTGTGTGCGATTTTTGAGTGTAAAGTGGCGATTGGAGCTTAATCTTCACTAGATCTTGGAGATTCTTGCTCATATTTGAAGATTAAAGGTAAATCTTCATCCCTCTTGTGTTATAAGCCTTAGATCCAAGTAGAGAAGCTTGAATCATAAACTCTAGTTATGGGTTTGGGCATAAATGGTTAAATGGAAGTAACATAACTTAGATTTATGGTATTTTAACAAGGAAAATATATTCATAATATGAATCTATGAAAAGATGGTGATTTACGGAATTGGGGTTTTGATAACTAAGGGGAAATTGGTGCTAGTAGTTTACTAGTCATGGATTATATAGTTAGTATTGATGATTGATGCAAACCATTGTATTGGTTTTGATAATAGGTTATTGGTTGAAATATTTGAGGCATTCAAATCTTGAGAAGTGATATTGGTGTTCAAGGAACACAACACTTGGATAAGCTTGGCTAAGGTGAGTACATGTGAACTTTCAAAACTGAGTACATAGTTAGTAAATGTTTTATGATTAAATGTTTTTATCGAGTCTCTAAGTAATTTAGTTAATTATGTGATTTATGATGAATTGCTTATATGATGATGAAACGATTGACTGATTGATTGAGAAATGATGGAGCTATAAGCTCGTAATGATAAAAGATAAGTAACAATGATGATGATGATGTCCCTAGGGCCGTAGTATATTGGAGGCATTCCGGTTATTACGGTACCTTAAGGTTAGTGGTAGATTGGAGGCATTCCGATTACCCAATACCTATGAGTCCCGGTAGATTGGATGCATTCCGGTTACCGTGGATATGATGGTCTTGATAGATTGGAGGCATTCCAATTATCTTGACATTGGCCAATGATGAAAGTAATAAAGTGACCCAAACGAACTTAGTAATATTATTTTAAGTGTAAATGATATTATTTGACTAGTTGTTTATCGGGTCTAAAACCCATGTATCTCACGAGGCAATTTTGTCTCACGTACTATGTTTGTGTTTTGCTATGTACTCAGGTTCGGGATCGAAGATCTAGGAGGCCCGTTTAGAAGAGGCCTTGTTGAGATTAGCTCGGTGTTGATGATTAGAGTCCTTATCCTATGGTTAAGATATAATTTGTAACACCGTTTTTGTAAACTCTGATAATCTCGAACAAGAAACCTTTTCGTTTTTGTAAAACCAGTATTTGACCCATTACAATGTTATGTATTTTGGATTAAATGTTATTTAAATATTGTTTTGAAAATTGAGGTGTTACAGCTTCTTGATTCTTTTTTATATTTTTTTAAATGGTTGTAACTCGAAATTTGTGCAGATTCATGTGGATATGGATTACTTTTGTGAAATAATATTGATTCATTATTCTGATTATGTAAACGCGTGTTGATATGGTAAGTAAATACATCGTGAAAATGCATATTTTAGTTTACACTTATCACTTGTTGTGTGGTAGTTATGTATGAAAATAATTTGGGACGTGCTCCATCACGCAGTGAGTTATTCTTGCATACACACACTAAGAATCATAAAAGTTTTAAAATATTATATTTTAGTTTTTTTATAAGTTATATATCCTTATTGTATTATAATTATTTTGTAGGATGATTATGAAGATTAGTGTGAACAATTGGAAGCATTAGGAGAGGAAGTAGATGGAGACCAATTATTTTATGATGTTGTTGGAGGTCATGACTGGAAAAGAAGATTGTATGGATTTGGAAATTAGTAATTACGGAAAGACAATTCCTTCAATTAAAGAGTCAACTGAATCGTGTAATGTGCCGAATGATGATCTCCATAAAAAGCTTGCTGAAACGAAAAGTGAGATTAAATATTTAAAGGAGTTAATGAAGAAGCAATGTGAAGAGGCCGACACAAAGAATGTGAAACTTGAAGAGCAACTCGCACACGCAATGACGGTTATTAATGCTTTTAAAGAACAAGTCAATACGCTTGCAATAACCGGATAATCATTATTTGTTGAGTATTGATTTATTTTAGTTTCACTTTTGTTTAATGAATTTCATTATTTTTTTCATGTAACAAAAGATTGTTTGTTTTAAATTATTTTTTAATTTGGTTTTGAAATTTTAGTAATTGCTATTTATTATAAAGTTGCGATAATATGATCGACTATGTTTGCTACGACAATATGACTACGATATTTGCTATGATAAAATGAAAACGTTTGCCACGACAAAATTATAATTGAATTTGCTACGACAATATGGCGACGGTATTTGCTACAACAATATGGCAACGGAATTTGCCACAGCATTATGGCAATGGAATTTGCTACAACAAACTGGCTACGGAATTTGCAACGCCAATATGGCTACAGATTCTGCTACGCCAATATGGCCACGGAATTTGCTACGACAAAAGTGCTACGAAATTTGCTACGTCAATATGGCTACGGAATTTGCTACGCCAAAAGTGCTACGGATCTTGCTACGGAAAAAGTGCTACGGATTCTGCTACGGAAAAAGTGCTACGGAATTTGCTACGTCAATATTGCTACGGAATTTGCTACGCCAAAAGTGCTACGGAATTTGCTACGACATTATTGCTATGAAATTTGCTACGGTAATACGACTACAGAATTTGCTACGCCTATATTGCTACGGAATTTGCTACGCCAATATGGCTACGGAATTTGCCACGCCAAAAGAGTTACGGAATTTGCTACGCCAATATAGCTACGGAATTAGCTACGAAATCTCATTTGCTAGGAAGAAATTTGCTACGGAATGGGTTCGTGGCATTTTCCGTAGCTATTCATGTTTAGCTATGGAAAATCAGGTTTTTGCTACGGAATTTGTCCGTAGCTATTTGAGTTTTTTCTTGTAGTGATAGAAACATTCCACCAAATGAGGGAATCTCAATTCCATCCAAATGTTGATGGAATTGAATTCCAATGTTTAATGGAATGTTCTTTTTACATTTATACCCTTTATGCCCACCACCACAACCACCATCATCCATCACCACCACCGCCACCTACCGCAAACATCGCCACCACCACCACCACCCACCGCCACCACCTACCACCGCCGCCACCACCCACCGCCACCACCCACCACCACCACTGCCATCACCGCCACCGACCACTACCACCAACCGCCACTTCCACCGCCACCACTACCCACCTCCACCACCCACCTCCACCACCCACCTCCGCCGCCGCCTCCACCCAACGCCTCCATTACCACCCACCGTGGCCACCATCACGCACCACCACCGCCACCATTACCACCTACCGCCGTCGCCACAACCACCACCCACCACTACCCACCTCCGCCGCCACCACCACCCAACGCCTCCATTACCACCCACCGCAACCACCATCACCCACCGCCACCACCACCACCACCACCCGACGCCACCACTGCCACCACCACCCATACCTCCATCACCGCCACCGCCGCCACCCCAACCACCCACCACCACCAACCAACCACTACCAGCAATAAGGGTAAATTCGTCATTTTAGATAATTTCAATTCCAATTCCAATTCATGTCAACCAAACAGAATATTGAATTGGATTCCAATTCCCTTTCATTCCAACCAAACAAAGTATTGAATTGGATTCCAATTACTGGCGGATTTCAATTCCTTCCTAGATTCCAATTTCATCTGAAACATTCTGCGAACCAAACAGCACCCAAGGATTTCAGCGAACCAAACGCCCCCTAGGAATCTGAAACTGTATTAAAGAGATAACAAGAAACTACCCAAAAAAACCCACAATAATGTTTTAAGTAAAATTTTAATGTTAAGTAATTTCACCACTACAAATTTTTGTTTAACTTTTACACCGTACAAATTATACCATACCACAATCCACACGAAAACAATTTCCGCCATACCTACATGGCTACAATGGCTGTCAACCCATTTTTGTTCCTTTTTTTTTAATTTTAAAATTAAGATTAGTTTAAGGTACATCTGTGAGTCCTAAAGAAATGTTATATGATATTAAATAAAAAAATGTAATTTTAAGTTAGATGTTAAAACCATATTAAAGATGACAAAAACCTATAACATAGTTTTAACTTTTAACTAGCACCATACTTTATGTTATTATAATATAATATAATGTTGTTATTGTTGTTGTTTTAGAAAGCATAAATATTATTATTCTATCTTATTATCTTAGGGTGGTTTCATCCTTAAGATATGTATTGACTATTTTTGCTTCATTACCCACGTGCAGAGTGTGTAATCTAACAAGTATAATAAGGATTTGTGCGTTGCTGCGGATTTTTTTTTACATTTTGTGTAAGTTGCATTAATAAATATATTATGATGGATTTATCTTCTTTAGTATATTATCTCTACCTTATTATAAAACATTTAGTTTTTTCTTTAAAACTATATCATAGGGCTGAGAATTTGGGCCGAACAAACCGAAGCGAACCGAAATAGAAACAAAGCAAAATCGATAATATGTTAGCGGTTTGGTTTCGGTTTTGAAAATTCAACGTTTTCTGTTTCGGTTCTATTGGTTTTGGTTCGGTAGGTTAGGTATTCAGATAAGGATAAGCATTTGGCATAAAACAGAACCGAAACCGAACCGGATTTAAACCGATCCAATCAACACTAACTTAAAAATACATATTTTAGAATGTTGATAGTTTTAAAAATCAAAAGTATTGTGATATTAGACTCCTTGCGACCGTATTTCAATAACCTTTTTAATGGTAAAATTTTATAAAAACAAATATCTCGTTTCGTATAATTAAAGGTTAAATAATCTTTTTTTTTTTTTTGAACGGCAAGTTAGTAAGTTTGTGGTTCGAGCCTAAACAGTGACATTCACAAGGGGCAGTTGCCTTCCCTCGAACCCTCCACATATGGGGAATAAACCCCACCACCTTTTAAACTCCAAGTTTTTACTTCCAACAAGACTTGAACCCAAGACCTCTTGAAGGAAAACCTCAAGACAACCTTGGTGGCCAATTGATATAGACCAATTGGTTTGGTTAAATAATCTTAATAGGCATAATTGTTTTGTAATTAATAAAAGTTATAGGGGTGAAAATGAAAATTGTGATACACACTTACAAATTCACCCCTATTATAGGGATATTATTGAAAATTTCTTAAAAACTCCGTAATGTTACAAAGACCTTCCGAAAAATTCTTGAAATCTCGGTTATGTTACAAAGACCATTTGGACGTTCCGTTATATTCCTAGTACTTTTTTGAATGATAAATGTATATTAAGGGTAATTTCCATTATTTTTTTATTATCGTTTTTTTTTTTTTTTTGGTCTGAGGAGGTGGGGAAAGTGTTTTTACTGATAAATGTTATTGTTTTTACTATTTATGTTTAATTAATTTATTATTCAATAAAATTGCATGCGTAATTCAGTCATTATTTTTACTTATATCATCATTTTTTTATTTTTCTCGATCTAGTGAGTAAAAAGATAAATAAGCACAAATTATAAAAAGCAATAATATTTCTTTTCTCTATTAGATAGATAAAATATGTCTGATATTCTTCTGGGCAGTAAAGATAGATATTAAAGAAAGAAATGAAGTTTAGTCGAATTTTATGATTGAGTAATGCAATGCCCAACATTCCACCAATATAAACCCCACAAAATTGCTCCCTAATCTTTATTAATAATTTAAAGATTTTGTTAATGACAGCCCTTAGTACTGTCTCTAACATGCATAAAATATTTGTACATTCATTAATAGTTTTGTGGTTCCTAAAATTCAGATGACAGTTTTTATATTAGATTTATATTGTTATTGACAGCCTAAAGCTATCATTATCATATTCCATAATTTAATACCCACATTCCACAACATAACCAACAGTCCAACATACAGAACCTGCTATTGATTTGATTTGTCTAAATATTTCATTTACATAGTACATTAATTAAAGATCATAAAAATAAATTACATAACATCTTATAACTATTATTATTACTACGAATAATAATAATAAATAATAAATAATAATAATAAATAATAATAATAATAATAATAACAATAATAATAAAGAATAATAATAATAGTAATAATAATAATAATAATAATAATAACTGTTATTGTTATTACATCATATAAAACATAAGTATTATAATAGTAATTTGAGGTACATAACATGTGGATACGAAACAGAGTATTCAAATAAACAAAGAAATAGCGGCCTCCATCTTTTCCCTGCAAAAAACCCACTCACATTTTCCTCATCAATGGCTGTTCCTCCTCCTACCCTATAAATTCATTGATTCCTGAACAAGTTTCAACCTTTTCAGAGAGAGAGTAACTCAAGAGAGAGAAAGTCAAGATAAAGTAGAACAAAAGCAAAACCCCATCTGGGTATGTTTCACTTAATGCCATTTTCATCATCAAACTCTCTGTTTCACTGTTTTTCCCCATAAAAATTCAGTTTTTTCAAATACCCACAGTTTATTTCTTAATTATCCAAATGGGTTTGTGACAATTCCTCCAAAAATACATTCTTTATTCATTATACCCCAAATTAGTTACTTTCTTGAAATTAATTTTCACCAACTTGAGTTGGTTAATTTATGGTTTTTTTTCTGGATGCGTATACATGTGTCAGTGTTACAGTATGTGTGTTATACACATGTATCAGTTATATTGATTAAATAATAACCAAAAATAAATGCAAAAGCAGAACCTTTTTGTGCTATTTATAAGGTGTGTTGTTGTCTCAGCTTCAGTTTCATATCTCATTACCAAAAATGGTTCCTAACAATAACAAGCAAGCTGAAGAAGCAATTGCACCAGTTGAAATGAAGGGTGCAAATGAAGAAAAGGAGAGTGAAGTGGAACTAGGGGCAAATCAGTCAATTTCTGGGTTCAAAAACTTTCTTTGGAATGGTGGGTCTGTTTATGATGCTTGGTTTAGTTGTGCTTCAAATCAGGTATATTGATCGAAAATACCAAAATACCCCTCACCACGGTCATTATGGTTTCTTTTTTTTGAATATTTTCTTGATGAAAGATGGAAAATTGATCAAATTATTGGCTTATTGAGTTACTTCATTATCCTTTTTTGGTGGGTATTTTTTATTTATGATAAAGATTAAATCTTTTGTATTTATTTTTCAGGTGGCACAAGTTTTGTTGACTTTACCATACTCTTTCGCTCAACTGGGGATGCTTTCAGGAATTATATTACAAGTGTTTTATGGGTTGCTTGGAAGTTGGACTGCTTATCTCATAAGTGTTTTGTATGTTGAGTATAGAAGCAGGAAGGAGAAAGAGAATGTTAACTTCAAGAATCATGTTATACAGGTTAGATTTTCAAGAACATACTTTTGTATATAAAATTACAAGAAAAATCTATTTTGAAAATTGAACCATTGTTTTACTAAAGATTTATGGGTTCTTGGTTCTTAAAATAGCAAGTCTTTTCTTTGATATTTTTTTGTGTGTTTTTTAGTTTCGATTTTAATGATTCAATATTTAAGGTATTTCTCCTCTAATATTAGTTAAATGCATAAATAAATAAAATTGACACAACAAATACATAATGTCATTGGAAAGAAAACATAACTATTTTTGTAGAAATAATCAAAAATGGAAATAACATTTCATTTTTAAGTAGTAAAATAGTTTTGCTAGAATGTGCGTTAGGCCATATTGTATGATAACAAACATTAAATTTATGTTTTGTCCTTTTATTAAATTCTAAAACCTTTATTTTCTCTATTTTAGTAATTGTTAAATTAGTATAGCGCAAAAAAATGAATGATTCTTAATTTTAAATTTCATTAATTTAGAGAAAATTAGTTCAGTTAATATATACGGAGTATTAATCTATGTTCATATGACACATCCTAGCAAAGCCCGAATATTTATTATTAACTTTAGTTTGGTGTATACATTTTATTCATACATTCATAGCAATTCTTGTTAGATAGAAGAAATTAATAATCTAATTTAAGTCTTAGAAAAATAAGAGACTTTAAATAATAAGTAATTACCATTCCTAGAAAATCCAGAACTTTGTTGTTTTGCGTATGGTCTTATTACCAAATAAATGCATTATTCAATTATGCTTCTGTGTTCCCTTATAGACACGTTACCATTTTTTCTGACAAATTTACCCTTTACAATATTAATCAAATATTTTGATCATAAATAATATGAATGCATATGCTTATGCACATGAGATGTGTATCATGTATGCAGTGGTTTGAAGTGTTGGATGGTTTACTGGGCCCACAATGGAAAGCTATTGGGCTAGCCTTTAATTGCACTTTCCTACTATTTGGTTCTGTTATACAACTTATAGCTTGTGCAAGGTTAGCCTTTATTTCATATACATAATAATTTTATAGTAATTAATAATAATAATAATTTGTGTAATGTTTGAGTTATAATAACTTTTGATTATATATTATTTACAGCAATATATATTACATAAATGATCATTTGGATAAGAGGACATGGACTTACATATTTGGAGCTTGTTGTGCTACAACTGTTTTTATTCCATCATTCCATAATTATAGAATTTGGTCCTTTCTTGGCCTTGGGATGACTACTTACACTGCTTGGTATTTGGCCATTGCTGCCTTAATTCATGGCCAGGTAAATATAATAATTTAGAGGTGGCAAGACGGATTGGATGGTGGGTTGTGTAACAGGTCAAAAAAGGCTCTGAAACTGGTTACTTTTAGTATGAGCTAATTAATGTAGACCCTCAAAACACTTTACGTGTATTTATTTAAATGTTTTTCATAGATAAATAACGTGTAAATAAATGATTACAAAAATAATAATATTACAATTATTTATGATTCATTTATGTTGTGTAGGATGAAGGAGTGATTCACTCGGGCCCTAAAAAGATGGTTTTGTATTTTACTGGTGCCACAAATATACTCTATACCTTTGGCGGGCATGCGGTCACCGTGTAACTACTTTTTTTTTTTCTTCCTAATTTAAACATAATTACTCTAACGATACTTAATAATAATGATTTGTTTGTTACAGAGAAATAATGCACGCAATGTGGAAGCCTCAAAAGTTCAAATACATATATTTGTTTGCCACATTTTATGTTTTTACATTAACGCTTCCATCGGCTTCTGCAATGTATTGGGCCTTTGGTGATAAACTTCTTGATCACTCAAACGCGTTTTCACTTCTTCCAAAAAACGGGTTTCGTGATGCAGCAGTCATCCTCATGCTCATACATCAGGTCAACATAGTCTTTAACTAAATTCATTTTTTTAAGGTTTCATGATATTATTAATATTAGAAGCCAAAAATGGTAAAGAATCGATAAGCCTACAACCCAGTAACAGTTTGGTGGCCGATGTTGACACGGTTAGAATAAATTTTGAGTAAGAAAAGTACTATGTTTGACCTAAAAAGTCAACGTTTTATGATGAATGCAAATAAACTTAGCCAAACTAGTACCTCGAACTTGTTTGACTAGGTGTTCTACTTTAAGGGTGCAAAATGGTACTATGAACTTAACAAAAAAATGATCTATTTAGTACCCTGAATCACTAATTTGGTATTATTTTTTCTCATGATTTGCTTATAATCTTAGTATATTGAGATAAACGTATATTTTTTTAGTCCGCCAATATCTCCAACGAAAATAAGTCAAGTAAGAAAATGCGATCAAATTAATAAGTCAAGGTACCAAATTGACCATTTTGTCAAGTTCAGGTTTCATGTTGCCCCTTTAATAATTCACTTAGGTGTTGTTAGGTAGTATCTAAATGATTCAAACTTCCCCTTACATCTGTCCGATTAAGAGGTTGAACATATTCAATATTTGATTCAGAGGCTCATTCAGAGGTCTAACCAAACACTCTGAATCTGTCTGAATAAGAGGCTAGCCTCTTAACCGAATCATTAAGAGGCTTACCAAACAACCCTTTAATAGATGACCTATTAGCCAATATTAGTGTACTAAAATGCATTTTGGCCTAAACTTAATAATATAAAATTCAGTATAAGAAAAGTAACATTTAGTGACAAAGGTGACACAAAAAACTGTCACTTTATGTGTGTTTTAGTGACACAAAAAAGTAGTAATTTTTAAGGAGTAGCATAGAGTTTTATTTTCCACCCATTCTCAACCAAGTGTAGTTTTAAACTTTTGTGACACTTTTGCAGTTCATAACTTTTGGGTTTGCTTGTACGCCTCTTTACTTTGTGTGGGAGAAAGCGGTTGGAATGCACGACACAAAAAGCATATTTTTGCGGGCGTTAGCGAGACTGCCAGTTGTCATCCCGATTTGGTTTTTGGCGATTATCTTCCCGTTTTTTGGTCCCATAAACTCGGCTGTCGGTGCTCTTTTGGTTAGCTTCACTGTCTACATAATCCCTGCTCTTGCTCACATGCTCACTTACCGAAAAGCTTCTGCTCGTCAGGTATTCCATTAATTTGTAACAGTTATAACATATTTATTAGCATCTTCATATCAAGATATGTATCATAATCAAAAGATAATATTAGTGGAATACATATGTCCTCCTAACAGGCGAGTAAGAAGATTTGTAGGAACAAATTATAAGAATAAATATTATTTCTCTTTATATAATATGGTTTATTAGATATTATATTGTTTCTTCAATTTGTAGCGGAATTTAGGACTTTTTATCATTAGTTTCATTGATAAAGATCATTTTTTTACACGGATAAAGAAGGTAAACGGACAACAAGCTGCGTCGCTATCCAATTTTGAATTGCAAAATTAATTCTTTTAAAGTTGTCATTATATTTGTCTAACCAATTATCAGAAAAATGCACCTTATTTAGAGGTGCAAAAATTGAGGGGTTGGGTGATATGTCAAATTGGACCGTGTTACGCTAGGTTAGGTTAGGGTGACCGGATCACTTTTAGTCCGAAGTTTTTTTTCTTTTTAAATAATTAAAATGTCGAATCTGATTTCAAAATTCATGTTTCAGTAATAATAAAGTATTTTTTAAATAGAATGATTTTATTACCTTTTACGCCTTTAAAAAGATACAATTTGTTCCATTTTCCACCCGTTCTACCATTTAGCTTGTTCTTTTTTTTTAAAAAAAAAATAGACATTTTCATACGTTAATGGGTTGAAATTATCACGTCTAATTTTACGCCATTACTGTCAAACTTGTTGGTTGTAGAGTGCAGTGGAGAAACCTCCATTCTTTCTTCCTAGCTGGACGGCAATGTACATTGTAAACATCTTCATTGTCGTGTGGGTTCTCGTTGTCGGGTTTGGATTTGGAGGGTGGGCGAGCATGACAAACTTCATTACACAAGTCAATACGTTTGGGCTCTTCGCCAAGTGTTACCAATGCAAGCCTCCACCGCCACATCACTAAGTTCGGGTCCATTGCACACCCTTTTGAAAAGAAAAGAAAAGAATGCCGAGATTGTTCTAGTTTAGGTTTAGTGTGTAAAGGGCTTGATATAATTAACATCTTTAATTTTACTTTACCCATGTTTAAATTAAGATATAGGTTTGGTGTTACTCACTTCATGTTTTAATTAAGATACTCTCGTACACTCTATGAAAATGAAGAAATGCGTGGAGCTTTTTAAAATCTATATCTATGCTGATTATGACTAAACAAAATTAGTGTATCCACATAACATTCAATTAAATTGACTTGTCTGCATATCTCCATCTATGTCAATTTTTTTTCCCTTTAATATTTTAATTTTACATCTCATACTTTCATTCGACTAATATTTTGCTACAAATTCGATTTATATTTGTCAAAATTTATGCCTTTACCATCTTTAACAAATTATTTTTTTCTCCACAATTTGAAAATAATATTTAAAATCTAGACATTAAAATAGATATTCTTAATACATACATTAATATATAATATATTTAACAATTATTGATCTATTTTTATTATTAAGTTAATGTAATAGAATTTAAATACTTCATTTATATTTTATCAATCAATACTAAATGGGTCACCTCATGTGGAAAAAATTACAGTTAAAAGAAAATTAGTGGAAATATTTTAGGCGGCCCCATTCAAAGTTTAATAAAAATCTCGATTAACTTTGGTCTGGTCTCCTAGTATAATAATCTAAATGAGCACACATAATATACAGGTCAATAATCTAGTATAATAATGATTTAGCTTATTTTAAAAGTCAAACAAGTATCTAACTGACTAACTCTTTTGTTATGATCCAAGTGGATAAATTAGTAATCATTGTTTATTTTTTTTCAAGTTGAAATTGGACAAGAATCAGTTGATATGTCAGTTTTAGGAGTCAACGAGGAACAAAGTGTTGATAAGTTTGGATCGTCTTTGTGCTTCATCCAACCTGATACAAATTGCTCCCCTTTGCATCTGAAATTAGACATCAGAAAAATAATTAAAAAATAATAATTAATAATTAATAAAACAAATTGGCTCAGAATCTTACTGTTGAAGCAGAATAAGTATTTGAACAATACAAAGTCGTATATTTTCTCTTTCAACTTTGAGTGATGCATCTTTGTACAAAATCACCAATTCATCTACCAATCTGGCAACAAAATAAGACACAAAGTAAATATTATATTAAATATTCTGTACATTTTTTCATTTTTTTTTTTTTTTTGTAAAAAAGATTACCTGTCGTAATATGGTGAATACCTGATCCACGTGAACTTTATAACCGTTTTGATACTATCAAGAACCTGCAAGCAATGATCGGTTAAAATACTACAAAAAGCCGAATAAAAATGTGCAAACGTTTAAATTAGTTAATACCAGTAGAACAGTTTGATCATCATCAGCATGCAACCACTTGAAAAAAAGTGGAAAAATACGCCTAAAATGACCTAATAATACAAGACCCATGCAACTAAAAAACGGCTCAATCTGTTTTAGCCATGAAATGCGTCTCTCCTTAGATCTTGGTTGTCTCCATAAATGGCTTAACATCTCATTTAACAGCTTTTCAAACCTACACAAATGCCAATTTTGTATTATTTGTTTTTTAATTATAATTTTTATTTTTGTTAGTAATAAGTACATACCATGGGCTACGAGGATTGTTTTGTTGTGTAGAAGTTACAAGCAGGACTGACATTTCAACCACATGTTCCCAGATTTCATCAGCAGAAGCAATATTTTGGCAGCATGCATCTAAGATTACATCTTCATATAAACTGAATTCACTAGATTTAACATGTTTTGCAAGATGTATAAATGTAATCATTCCCTGCCCCTGAGATAAATAGAGTTGAAAATTGCAGCAAACAGTTAACATTAAGAACGAAATTTAGATACATACTTTCACTTCTGGGGACCAATGATCAAGAGCTGTAAGTGCACAGGGGATAATCAACGGACACAGTTTCCCCAATTGCAATAAATCGACCTATAATGAAGATACACGCATAAATCCCAAACCCTAGGTTGATAATTGCGATTTTTAATTAAGAGAATGATACAAATTTACAAAACCTGTGTGACAAACCAATTGAGCTGATAAGCAGCCACAATTGCATAAGCAACCGGAACCCTAGCTGAATTAGCAGAAACCTCATCACCATCAGCGTCCTCTTTATCAATCGAACTCTCTTTGATGCTCAATTTAAGCAAAGGCAAAACCCTAGGCATCAATTCGACCACCAAATCCTTGTTCTGATAGTCGGAAAAGGCTTTAAGTAATTCTCGAAAAGCGGAATCTGCAGAATTGGAAAGCAAAACGGGAATCCATGAGAGTTCATCGTACGTCGATGTTTGAGAAGCAGCCAAAGCGGCACACAGTAAGGTGAAATTCGTCAATACGGAGTGAAAATCGGATTCGTTGTAGACGTTTGTTGAAGGTAGAAGGGATTCAAGGAGAGATTTGATTGAAAAATTCGATGAATCCGGTGGTTTGTAAGAGGTTTTTGATAATGATTCTCGAATTGGTTCGGATAACCTGCGTTCCGATAGAAATCTCACAGTGTAAGTAGCTGATACATACAGTACGTGCTTATTTGCGAGTGTGGTAAGAGAGAAAAGGAGAACTTACAGAATGATTATGTTATGAAGATCGGAGGTTGAACTCGCCATTTCTGCTGGTGCTTTCAGAAACAGAGGAAGACTGGAGGACAAAACTGCAAATCGGAATTTCAGCGATTTAATATTTAACTTTTTCATTGTTACTGTGATGATGACGGTGTTACTTTCTATATTTTTAGATTCAGACCGGTGCCAATGGTGACGGAAACGGACGCCGCCAGTTTCTGCCAACTCAGCACCACGTCAGCAGACAAATTAACTAACACTAAACTGATGTACCCGTGCCAACAGCACTCCGTCACTTCACCAAATTTGGGCCCCACCATTTACTTTTCTTTTTTTAATAAAAATATACAACTAATTAATTAAAACATATAACTAAAATAAAAATACATTTCATTAATTTAAAAAACATTACATAATTAAAAAAAATACATTAATAAAAAAAATACATTAATAATTAAAAAAAAAGACATTCAAACTTAAAAAAACTACTAGTCAAGAGATTCGTCTTCGTCTTCGTCAACCGGTCCTTGTGCTCCCGAACCCTCACCGTCACCCTCCTCGTCAACCTCGTTAAAAATCGCCAAATCCTTATGAAATTGCTTTGCAATTGATTCTTGAGCGTTTTCAAGCATTTGCTTTCGACTTTCGTCAAGGTCGTTTGTCACTTTTGTGGCTAGGAATTTCCAAGTTTTCAAAATCAATTTTTTATGTGCCATTTTTGCAACCTTAGCGATAATGTTTGTATGCTTATCGGAGGTTTTTTTAACCACGTCCAAAGTGTCCAACTTAATGGACCTTCGGGAACTTGCTGCATCGGACGAAGACGGAGTTTTTTGACTTTTCTTGCTAAGACTGCGGCCGGGGGGCGCCTCAACGGGTCATCTTGGAACAACGCATGCATGTTAGCCGGTGCCGTCGTCCTTGGTGCCGTCGTCGTCCCTGGATCCATGCTCGCCGGTTCGGTGTCTTCATCGAGGCTTATCGGCTCGGTATCCATGACGCCCACTGAAAAATAGAACTTTGGGCTATCTTTTACCACTTCCCAACAGGCTTCGTATATAAAATTACGGCCAACATTTTCACGGAATTGTTGACGAGAAGCTTTTAGAACGTCCTCGTCTCGCGTACCGCTTCCACGCATGTCGTTTAAAGAATTGTATATAGCACTAAAATTTTTCACATCATGCGCTATTTTGGACCATTTGCCCGTGAGTTGGTTCATGTTACGCTTAACAGAAGCAGCCGAGTTGAAGTCTGCGAGAATTTGACCCCAATGGACGATACTTTTTTTGCTATTCCCCCTAACACCATCTTCAGAGTTATGAATCTAACGTTGGGCCAAAATCACCTCGTCAGGGGTTGACCACTTTGTTTGTGCCCTTTTTGGCACCACTTCTTCTTTCCCTTTTTCCACCCTTTTTTCTTTCCCTTTTCTTGTGGGTGTCGGTTCTAGTTGGGTGTCCCCCACATTTTGGGTGTCGGTTGGTGATGGTGATTGAAAATTTTGTGAATAGATAGGTGTGTTTGGAGGAGGTTTTTGGAATTGGAAGTTGGGTGGTGGTTGTTGGTATTGAAAGTTTGGTGGTGGTTGTTGGTATTGGTAGTTTGGTGGTTGAGAGTAATGGAAGTTGGGTGGTGGTTGTTGGTATTGAAAGTTTGGTGGTGGTTGTTGGTATTGGTAGTTTGGTGGTGGTTGAGAGAAAGCCCCAAAACCAAGCGATGGGGCCGGGTTGCTTGTTTGACCCGACGAAGAACCGGCCGGTGAGGGTGGGGCGTCAATCGGTGTTGAATTAAAAAGCTCCCAAACGTCGTTGGATACCGATGATGGACGTCTTTTCGACATTTTTGGAAAATTTGGGAGGAGGTATGATTTTTTCGAGAGAGAAAGAAGGTGAACGTGGTGTAAAAAATAGAAGAAATGAGTGGGTATTTATAGATGTAAATGGGGGGGAATTTTTTTTGAATTTTTTCGGATTTTTTTGAATTTATTACCGTTTTTTTGTATTTATTAATATTTATTTTGAATTTATTACCGTTTAATTAAAAAAAAGGTTTTTTTTCATTGGCTGGAAGGTACAACCGGACCCACATGCACGCTCCTCTTCCGTCTTTACTCTCGCCGCTTAACCGACCGGCGGACTAACCGGCGGTCCGTGCCAACGGCGTCAGAACCGGCGGTGGCCAACCGGCGACCAACCGGCGTGCCGTTGGTAATTTAATATTTAACTTTTTTTATTGTTACTGTGATGATGATGGTGTTACTTTCTATATTTTTAGATTCATTTGGTAAAAGTAAATTACACATGGTCAATCAAGTTTAAAGAAATTTTAGATTTAATAATTTATATAATATTCATATTGTGAATTTTACAAAAGAATATTGCATTTAAATTTATACTTATATACCCTATTTTCTTATAAAAAAGCAAATTTTTCAAAAGTATTCAAATTTTATAGTTCGCTTAAAAAAACTCACGACAAGGTGTGCCTTACCTCTTTATCGGGTTTTTTCTTACACCGTCGTCATGAACTGTTTCCTAACAGCGGAATCCCCATCTCATACCTAAATGCCGCCATTGCGTGTTTTTAGAACAATGACTAATACTATCTTGTGTAATTTATATATTCACTAGTGTAGTTTCTTTTGAACTCAAAAATATTAATATTATGTTTATATATCACGCTATTAACTAACTCATCACGTATGGACTACTAGGAAACCTTGTGACTTTCAGAGTAACTAGTAGAAATACCCCGCAAGTTATCGCGGGAGATTTTCATACGATGCCCAGAATATGTTTAACGTTTAATTGATGCACGATTGTCAACCCAAAGTTCTGTGGTAAAAATAAAAGCATATAAATCCATCTTATAATAAAACAAGCATTTTATGGCCACATGACACTATCCTAGACCAACAAGTTACACGTGGCAGCTTTAGAGACCCTCTACAATTGTTATTTCCCGCCCAGCATTAAATTTCAAGCATTAATTAGGAGTAATTAATTTTGTTTAAACTAAACCAGTATACACACTTAATTGCCGGTTTATTTGTTTGGATTTTTAAATTCTCTGTTCTTATTTATATCAATTAATGACTATTATAGAATACAATATCACATTAAATTTGAAAAATCTTGTCTCCTAATTAATTTAAACTAATGACTATTTATAGCAAAAATTAATACCATAAATTATGTCAAATAGTCATTACGTATTTTTTATATTATGTTTAATTATAGTAGTAATTTACAATTATAACAACTGCCTATTTTTTACATGTTCAAATAGCCAAAATAAGTTACATGTTCAAAACAATACGGATTTTATGGAATAAACCGCTTTGTTTGAGCTAAATTATTCATTAATTTCTAAATTATTTATTTTTGGAATTTTAAAATTTTAAGATTAATCTGGATTAATTTGTGATAATAATTCCCATAACAAATTTAAGGATTCTATATATACATAGATTAGGTTGTTGCAACTAACATCAATTCTTATTGCCAATTGATGCCTTATTTTACTCGACAATTTTCAGGTAATTTATTCTTATTGACATTAAAACAACCGCGTTTTAATGTTGTTTGATTAAAAACTATGCATGATCAGTCGCAACATGTTTAATTCCTTTTACACAACAAATCTTAGTACCAAGTCCAGTTTTTTTTTTTTTTAAAAAAAGAGTTACTGATCAGTTGTGTGAGATTGGGGTATTTCTAAATTACAAAGTCTTCTATTTAGTACTTTTTACATCTTCCGTTTTATTATTTTGAAGTTACTGTTTTACACGACTCATGTTGACTTTTAAAGTCAACAACAGTTTAACACAATCTGTAAAGTCAATGTGTATTGTGATTTACATATTAATGCAGTTGACTTGACAATATATGAAGATATATTATGTTATATCTTTATAAATTATCTTTATATCCTTCTAAACTTTGTAAACACCTCCATATTCAGTTTCTTCATCTTTGGCTACTTGGCATTCTTGAGGCCTCATAAAATCTCTAAGTAAGATCGAACAATGCAGTTTCTTGCATTAATTTTGCTTATCAATTAATATGTTATTGTTTCTTTTATTTATTCGGGAAACCAACTTTATTGTTTCTATCACGATCTCGGGACCCGTGAGTTTCGTCTCTCCCGCTTCTAACCAACAAGATGGAGTTCTACACTTTCTCCCATACAACGCCTCATAAGGCGGCATCTTAATAGTCGAGTGATAACTATTATTTTACGAGAGCTCGACTAACGGTAAATGTTCATCTCATTTACCACCGAAATCTAGAACACACGATCTCAACATGTCTTCAACCGTTTGAATTGTTTTTTCACTTTGACCGTCGGTTTGCGGATGATAAGCCGTGCTCAACCGCAACTTTGTTCCCAACTCTTCTTGTAAAGATCTTCAAAATCTCGAGGTAAACCTCGCGTCTCTATCGGATACAATCGATAACGGAACCCCGTGGAGTCGAACCACCTCATCAACATACAACTTAGCCAATTTCTCAAGTGGCAACATTTCCCAAATGGCTAAAAATAACGCACTCTTGGTCAACCGGTCAACTATGACCCAAATGGCATCGTGACCCTTACTCGTCTTTGGTAAACCTACTATGAAATCCATAGTTATGTCTTCCCACTTTCCGGCCGGTACTAACAATGATTGAGCTACCCCATACGGTACTTGATGCTCGGCTTTCACTTGTGCACACGTGGCACACTTTGAGATGTACTTGGCCACTCTGGCCTTCATTCCGGGCCACCAATAAACCCGTTTCATATCTTGGTACGTCTTTGTACTCCCTGGGTGGATCGAATACTTTGACTTGTGCACATCATTTAACAACTCTTTTCGGACACCTCCGAACTTTGGAACCCAAATTCGACTGCCTACGGTTTTCAACCCTTGTGCATTTTCAAGAAAATGTTGGTTCTTACCTAACCGCTCTTGTCTTAACTCGTCTTTTCCCATAACCTCTCGTTGGACATTCTTGATTCTATCGATAATACTCGAGACGACTTCTATACGTGTTAAAATTCCTCGGTTCGGGTTCTCATAAACTTTTCGGCTCAAGGCGTCGGCTACTACATTAGCCTTTCCCGCATGATACACAATCTCACAATCATAGTCGGCGATCAAATCGATCCATCTTCTTTGTCGCATATTAAGATCCTTTTGAGTAAACACGTATTGTAAGCTTTTATGATCCGTGTATAGTGTACACCGAGTACCATACAAATAATGTCTCCACAACTACAAAGCAAATATAATCGCCGCCAACTCCAAGTCGTGTGTCGTGTACCTCAATTCCGCATTTTTCAATTGTCGCGAGGCATACGCGATCACCTTCCCTCTTTGCATCAACACACAACCGAGCCCTTGATTCGAAGCATCACTATAAACCACAAAATCTTCCATACCATCCGGTAATGTAAGAATCGGCACGTTACATAACTTTTCCTTCAACAATTTAAACGTCTCTTCTTGCTTCTTCTCCCACACAAACTTCTCACTTTTTCTCGTTAGCTTCGTGAGTGGAATCGCAATTCTCGAGAAGTCTTGTATAAATCTTTGGTAATAACCGGTTAATCCAAGGAAACTTCTAACCTCGGTAGGAGTCCTAGGAGGCTCCCAATTTGACACCGCTTCAATCTTGGACGGGTCAACTTTAATACCATCACATGTCACCACGTGACCTAAGAATTGTACTTCCCGCAACCAAAATTCACACTTCGAGAATTTAGCATACAACTTTTCCCGTTTCAACACATCTAACACAAGTCTCAAATGACCCTCGTGTTCTTCCTCGGTTTTTGAATAAATCAAAATGTCGTCAATGAACACGATCAAAAACTTATCAAGAAACGGTTTACAAACCCGATTCATCAAATCCATAAAAATGGCCGGCGCGTTTGTAAGACCAAATGATATCACTAGAAATTCATAATGACCATAACGCGTACGAAAAGCCGTCTTCTCGGTGTCGCCTTCTTTCACCCGAACTTGGTGATAACCCGACCTCAAATCGATCTTCGAGAAATAGCTAGCACCTTGCAATTGGTCGAATAAGTCGTCAATTCTCGGCAACAGGTAACGGTTCTTAATGGTTACCTTATTCAACTCTCGGTAGTCGATACACATTCTCATCGAATCGTCTTTCTTTTTGACAAATAATACCGGTGCACCCCACGGTGACGAACTCGGACGAATAAAACCCTTATCTAACAAATCTTGCAATTGAGTCATCAATTCCCGCATCTCGGTGGGAGCTAAACGATACGGAGCACGAGCAATCGGCGTCGCCCCCAGAACTAAATCAATCTTAAACTCGACTTGTCTCTCCGGTGGCAAACCGGGCAAGTCATCGGGAAATACTTCGGGAATATCCCGAATAATCTTGACATTATCCATCGACTTCTTTTATTTTCGGCTGTCTAATACATATGCAATAAACGATGCACAACCTTTCGATATACTTTTCCTCGCCTTAATGGCGGTAATCACATTAGGCATGTGATGTCGTTTTTCCCCATACACATACACCTTCTCATTCTCGGGTGTCTTGATCGACACAATTTTCTTACCACACAATATTTTGGCTTGGTGCATACCCAACCAATCCATACCGATTACCACATCGAAAGCTTTAATCCCCATGGGCAACAAATCGACCTTAAACTTTCTACCGTCTATTTCTATTTCACAATTTCTATAAATACTTTCAACCATAGAAGTTTTCCCGTCGGCTACCTCTATCTCATAGACCTCATCTAACATCTCAGACGGCACATTCAACTTACAACCGAACTCAAAGGACACAAACGAATAATTGGAACCCGAATCAAACAAAATATGAGTTGGCAAGGAGTTAATGAATAAAGTACCTGACACCACATCGTGTGCCTCCTTCGCCTCCTCCCGAGTGAGTTGGAAAGATCGACCCTTCACCTTTGCCGGCTCCACTTTCTTTTGAGTCGTGGACACCATCGACTCTGTCCCTTTCTTCGGGCACACATTGCTATAATGCCCTTTTTCGTGGCATGAGTAGCACTCCACATCGGCCGACAACTTGGCCTTACAATCCCGGACTAGATGCCCCATCTTGCCACAACTATAGCAAGCTTTTGACTCTCCTCGGCATACGCCGGTATGATTTTTCCCGCACTTCTTGCACGAGCCCACACTTCCTTGTTTAGAGAAGCTCGAAGTGAACTTCCCTTTCTTGAACGAACTAGAACCGCTCTCGGCCTTCCTCTTCTCGCCGACATGGGTCATCTCGGCAACCCTTGCCTCATTAACCTACTCAACACCCAGGCGGCACTAATGGACTCATCAAGTGTGACCGCCCTCTTCACTTCCAATTGGTAGTCCCATAGTAACCCACTAGCATACCGGACCACCCTCAACCTCTCATCCGAGTAGGTTTTAGCAACAAACAAAAGCAATCCCGTGAACTCTCTCGAGTATTCTTCAACCGACATATCACCCTTCTTAAGGGTCACAAACTTCTCATGCATCTTTTCTAAATCCCTCTCGGGACAAAACTTCTTTTTTAACCTCGTGGTAAACTCATCCCACGACATCATCTCAATCACCTCCCTCCCGAGGGTTTCATACACAATATCCCACCAAACCATAGCATCTTCCTTTAACAATTTTGACGCATACATCACCATATCGTCTTTCTTACACTTGCTACTACCGATGACCCGCTCGGTCTCTCGGATCCACCTCATAGTTACTTTCGGGTCCGAACTACCCGTATACATATTTGGTTTACAAGCCATGAAGGATTTAAACGAACAACCTTCTTTCACATCGGGCCTTGCCCTAGCATCACTTTGGCCACCCGTGGAGGACTTCCCTTCACCGGTGCCACTACCCCTGGTTCTCTCATCCGATTTAGCTTCGGATTCACGGTCTACACCCGACCTCTCCCGGTCCCCAATAATACGGTGCACTTCATCGGCCACCGTTCCCTTGATTTGATCAAGAAAAGTTTGGAGATCCGCCATGGTTACCGGAGTCCTATTAGCTCCAACTTCCGATTCATCAACCCGATGCATCGACGGTTGACTTCCTTGTTCAACCACCACCTCAACATGAGGTATCTCCTCTCCCCGGCCCTCCGGGGCTTTACCACTTCTACGCGTGGTCACCATTTCTTTCAATCAAGACTATACGAAGGACATTAAACGTTTAGTACCTTATGTACAAACCATTAGTCGCATAAGACTCTATATCCAAAAATTATATCAACTTTCATGGGTCCCCTAGGTTCAACCCTAAACTTAACGTAAAGTCTCAAGGTCAACCTATAAACTCAAGGAATCTTACATTCCTAATGCTACAATCTAAGACTAGGATGGTCATCCAACCTAATTCACTTAAACAGTAGCTCTGATACCAAGTTGTAACACCTCAAATTTTGATACAAAACATTTGCCCAAAATAAATCATTTTCATAAACAGAAGAACTGTTCCAAAATATGGATTTACAAAAACTTTTGGTATGAAAATCAGAGTATAAAGTTTGGTGTTACAAAATAGATCAAAACCAAAGCTAAGCATAAATCCAATCTAATGTTCTTCTACTCTAGGCCCCGCATCTCTATCCATGCGTACCTAAACCTTCGATCCCGAACCTGAGTACATAGCAAGACAAACAAGGAGTACGTGAGACAAAAACATCTCGTGAGCTACATGGGTTTAGACCCGATAATAATAATAATCGTAAGGCATATAAACAAACATATAAGTAAGTCGTCCATCTATCTAGTCACCCTATTGTGACTCTAATACCTTGATTTCCTAGCAATCATAACTAGTTATCGGGTTGCCCCCGAACTAACTAGAACCACATTAACTTATTAACCGAAATCCATCGCCGTTAATAAGCTTCAAGATACCGGCAAGAGGGATTCACCCAATCTACCGATACCTTCCTTGCTCGCCGGACTACCTCCAGTTAGCAAGACTACTACCGCGGTTGAGTCGATGGGAATCCACCCAACTGCCCCTCACACCACACCTCATGACCGGGGGTCCCCCGCGTCATCACATCATCTCAACGTATCATAACTCAATGGTTATGCCAATCTAGCTCTCGGCTATCACATCTACCATCAAACAAGTTAGTTCAATACTATCATCGGTATAACTAACTATCGACTACTAGTCTACACAATTAAGCAAAGAGACTGTAACACAAGTAATAAAAACGCATTTCAAAGGCTATGTACTCAGTAAATTTCCACACGTACTCACCTTAGCAATAAAAATGCTCCAATCGTATTCTTTCCGCCGGTTTCCTTGCTTCACAATTCGGTCAACTTTCCAAGACTCCACCGAATGCCTTTAATCTTCACTTGGGAGTGAAATGTACCAAGGATTTGTGAAGAGATCAACCAAAATCTGCACTTGAGCTCAAAAATCGCCAAAGATGAAAACTAGGGTTTACAATTGCATTAAATGAGCCAAAATCCGACTTTAATGCTGTCGAGAGGAGTTCGCGCCGCGAACCAGAGTTCACGATCGTGAACTCTGCGTTCGTGAACTATTCCCGATCGCTACCTGAACGTGAACTTCGATCGCCAGAAAACACCAATCCCTGAATGGAGTTCACGACCATAAACTCAAGTTCACGCCGTGAACTCTGCAGCTTCAGCAGGCTGCACTTTTCGGTTAATCACTCGACCCGGTTTCGCCCATAACTTTCTCGTATGGTGTCCAAATGACACGAAACCAATTCCTACGTTCCTTAAACGATTTATCCTTATTTATCATATTTTTGTACAATTTATTTATTTATAAATTTCGGGTCGTTACATTCATAACCAAGAAATCTGGCCCAAGACCCCTCTTTGGTTCAACACTTCAACTGTACCCCGATTGTTCTTTAGATCCAGGTATGCACACCATGGTCACCCGAAAATCACATTCATATGGTGTACAATTTAAGAAGCCGATTGAAGTTGCTGCTTTAAAAATATGTTGAGTTCTTGATGGATTGGATTGAGCCACATTTTTATTGAACGTAATTATACATATAGTTTCATGCGTGGTTAATAATTTTATTTCATGTAAAGTATACATAATACACATATAAATTGTGGATTGTATGATTGTTACTATAACTCAAAAAGAGTGTTGTAGCTAAATTTGAATTTATAAAAATATCTATATTATTATGTTATGCTAAATTGCTAATTGGATGTTATATCTTTAACGGGTCAAATAAGTAAATACAAACCTAAAATGAAATCCGTCACATAGGTTTTAAAAGCACAAATATAAGGTAAAGGAAATGGGTCACACGGGTCAAATAGATATACATATTGCTCACTTAAGTAGAACATACATTTTATATAAGTTTTTTGATAATTTGCAAATTACGTTATGTTAAATTCTACAAATATACAAACTATGGTAGAATAATTAATATATGTATTTAGTATAACTTAATATGGAAAACATTCAATTTTGACCCAAAAATCCAAACTATATGATGCTCCACATTTATTTAAAGTAGAGGTAATTTGAAGTAGCAATTATGTAAACATCTAAATGTTCACTCGAGTGAAATTTTTTAGTTCCAAAATATTTTATGTAAACATCTTTGTGAATGTAATTGTTGCTGATTATTTTGGCATAAGAGCACATGTAATCAGTGACGAATCCATGACCAAAGTTAACCGGGGCTTTCATAAAACTTTAGGTGTGAACCATATACAAATTTTCTACTAATTTTCTTTTATCAAAAATTTTCCCATATTGGTAGTGGATCCACCTGTGCACGTAATGTACTTTCATATTATTTTCATTATCAGCTAAACATTTTTTTACTCATTTGACCCGTTCCATTATAATAACACGTATAAAAGATAACTTCAACAAAACTATGGACCATCTGTAAATTTCACGGGTTATAACTTCAACAATTGGGTACACATCGAAACATTTGTTACATCTAGAAAATAATATTGGATATCGTACTTTTATACCATCATTGTTTGATACCATTGACAACAATATTTCATTTAAGTTTAAATTAAGACAATTTCCACTAACACTTTGTTTTGTTATGATAATTGATAAGAGTCAATGTCAATTATTGTCAAAGGTTGGTATGTATTTGAGAGAACCAATACTTTCCCACGCACAATTATATGGAGCATTATCTAGAATAAAAAGCAGATAAGGTTTGAAAATATTAATAAAAGATAAGATTGACTGTCTAACAAATAAAACATTAAATGTTATATTCAATGAAATATTTAGAAATTTATCAGAACTTTTTTATTTTGTTAAAGAAATTGTTTCCTAATCGTTATTTTGTTAAAGAAATTGTTTCATAATTGTTAACATATACTTAATAATGTTTTCATTTATTTATTTATTTAATTTTTAATTCTATGTTTACCATTTTATTATTACGTAATCTTAAAATTTTCTCATCTTTATTTAATTTGTAAGCTTATGTGCCATACTTTGCATTTTAAAAACATTATATATTTTCTTATCATTGATTTAATAATCATCAAGTTAATGATATATTTTTATATTCTATAAAAATTACGTTCAGTAAAATTATTAACAGCCCGTAATTTTTCACGGGTTATAACCTAGTAAAGGTATATAATTTGGAAATTCAAGTTTTGTTGAAACCTATGATTGCATGTAATTTTACAAATACATCACATGTGATTTAAGCAAATTTAAACAAAAACATCCAAAAAGAAAATATGGACATTAAAATTGGGTCGGAGGGAATATATAACATGAAATTAAATTAGAAACATATAATTTAAGAGTTTCCTATGTAAATGAAGTTAAAGTAGATAAATCAAGAAATAAGAATAAATACAAATGCATTGAAAAAAATGTTAAACATACATCTTACCAAAAATTATGTAGTATGTTTAAAGTTATATGAATCTAAGAAAAAGTAAATTAAAAAAACAGAATTGAGAAAAAGTAAAAGAAAAGAGACAACATGTGGTGCACCTAAGGTTTGAACCTGTGTGGATTGACAAACAAAAGACTTACAAAAAACGCTAGAACCATTTGGGCCAATAAAGGCCTTGTGACCTATTTTTGAAAGTTAGTATATAATATTAAACTAAACACCTAATAAGACAAACCTTTACTATTCACTAAAGCATAAACATTATATACGAAGTAGTATAATATGAGCATGTGTCTCAAATATCATGTACTACATGCCTTAGAGCAGTTCTAACAGTCCCCTCTAGTTTACTTCCACATCCAACCGAAGCAATCTTACCATTGGCATGTACCTTGATTTGATGTCTTCAGTTGAATTCTTCACCAAACCGAAAAGTGTTAGGCTGAATCTGATGATACCCAATGCAGTTTAACAGGAATATATTGTGTATATTTTATAAATAATGAGACCCAAAAACTTAAAGAGAATGAATATTAACACGAGTATATCAGTTTAATGTTACTTGAAGCATGTTCTGATGACGCTAATTTGATAAAAACTAAAGATATCAGTTGTTTCATCACTGTTTGAATGAAGTGGTCTTATGTCCAACTAGCTTTAAATACTTCATCAGCTTTACTAATACAACACGATAGGAAAACCAAATTTCAAACTATCATTATTCATTTCATGACTTTTTTTTCCCTTAGTTTTGTTTTACAACTAGAAGATAACTAATAAGACAATATAGAATATGGACTTTACATGTATACTTGATATATTTACTTCGAACTCATATAACAATTAAGCAAATAAGCTATAACCGAATAAGGGAACCAAATAAGGACCAAAAAGAACAGTTAACCGAATACAAGTTAACTAGTTTATTTCAGATTCGGTTCAGCAAATTCCTGACCACTTTGGCTATTTAAAGAACCATTTAAAAAAAACTGGATACACAACAAAAATTACTTGACATCAAGTTACCAGAATGTAGTCTCAAGGATTCCACAATCATAACCAAAATTCTATAACTTTCTCCAATGTTTTGCTAAGATTAACTAAAATGGAAAGGAAAATTGTACTGGAACTCAAAGATAAGAACATCAGTAATGCCATTGAAAAGATACAAGAAATGCTAAGGTTTTACTGAACATTGGCTGCATATGGCTCTGTTCTTCCAGTGTTATACTGCAATAAATTCGTAACAAACAATGCTTTTAAAAATTTATAGTTTGATGTATTTAAGCAATGTAGCTTTTTTAATTCAGGGCATGTTTGGGAAAGCTTATTAAGGAGGTTTTTTAGCTTATTAATAAGCCTAATTAAGCTTGAAAATTCAAGCTTTTTAAGCTAAAAAGCCCCCTTAATAAGATTTCCCACACATACCCTCAATCTACAACATAAAATCCATAAAAACAAAAGAGGATTATAACAATACCTTAAATGTTGCTTGGATACATGAACACTCTAACCCTAGATCCCTGCAATTACAAAATAAAAAAAAATAATAATTAATAAAAGATCTAAACTTTGTAGACAAATAATACACAAATCAATCACTGGTGTATGACTATTACCATGGATTTGGGAGGAAGGTTAGATGTGAACTTAGCACGAACAATACCAGTGTTACCATGAGGCCTGGTAATTTTCCCCCAAATGCATCGATAATGAGATCCGTTCTTCTTCACTTTAGCCTTGTAGATATACGCCATACGTTTTCCTTGGTACCACGACACCTCATCCTTCGTGTTCACTCCTTCGATCTGAACCAACGAAGTGTTCGGATACTGGTTCGATTTTGACCTAACCGAAAGCAAATCTCATCGGTCAATTTCGTACTCGATTTCAACAAAAGGAAACGGAAATGGAGAAATTGATACAAACCTTTTGTAACCGAGAATCGTCCCTCGGGTGTACAATCTGAAAATTATAGAATTTTTTTTCAGTGAATTGATTCATCGTTTAATAATAATGATTCGTGAATTGGTCTTTTTGGACGATTATTATACCTGACGCGTTCTCCTTGACGGCCTTTCACCATTTTCGTAGTAGAATCCCAAACACCTGCGCCGTAGAGAGAAGAATAAACCCTAATTCCATCGATAAAATGTTTATATTTGTGCAAGTTTAAATGGGCTCAGGGTTTCTGATTTTAGTTTGTGGGCCGGTGATATATGGAATATAGCCCAAAAATCATGAATGTCGGTACGGTCATCAAACTTTATACTATGATTATCTTTTAGCCACTTCATAAACTTTAGTTATGTTTCACGTTTCCCTTTTTCCTTCCCTTTTAGCATTTCGGTTCATTGTAGTATAAAATGACACGTATGAAGTATTTGTATAACTTTTTCATACTTCAGAATTCTACTTAGAATTTTTTTGTAAAATTTGTTAAACTCTTTTGTACATCACCTATAAAAAATATATCTTATATTATTGTATTATTATGTCATACAAAATAATAAGATGTGTTTTATAATATAGCTTTTGATATTTTTTAGGATGATTGACTATATTAACATAACCTGAGAGGTAGTCTTTGATTTATTTGACTTTGGCCCACATCAATCTAAGAGAACGTGCATGACATGATTAAGGTATTTGTTTAACCAAAAATAGCGAACACAATTTCTCAACCTCAACACGTGTCACCAACATAACCTGCAAACCGCCAAATTAATCGCCGGTGCATCTCCATTAACATGCAAGTGTCGATGCCCGCTCGACCACTTCCGTTATCCTGCCGCCGGCGAATAATAATATCCCACTAATTAATAATTATATTTTTATTATTATCAATGCTAATTTATCATTAATAATCTAGCTTGTGGTAAGACATAACAAATACCAATCTATTGACCAATAAAAACTCACACATAAATTATTGCGTGAACTAATGCGAACTGAACTAATGTGAATCAACAATTAGGTCATTTTGAGTTACATATTTAAACATGAGATTTTCTTGCATATGTTATACAAATGCAATCAAATCGAACAAACACGCGACATACTTGAAATTAGGGGTGAGCATTTGGACCGAAAAAACCGAACCGAACCGAAAACCGACCGAAACCGAACCGAACAAAAACCGATAACATGTTATCGGTTCGGGTTCGGTTTCGGTTTTGAAAATTCATCGTTATCGGTTATCGGTTCTATCTGTTCGGTTCTGTTTTCGGAAAAAGATGAATATTTGGCCTAAAATAACCGAACCGAAACCGAACCGAACCGAAAACCGACCGAAACCGAACCGAACCGAAACCGATAACATGTTACCGGTTCGGTTTCGGTTTTGAAAATTCATCGTTATCGGTTATCGGTTCTATCGGTTCGGTTCGGTTCTGTTTTCGAAAAAGGATGACATGTTTGGCCTAAAATAACCGAACCGAACCGAAACCGATAACATGTTATCGGTTCTGTTTAGGTTTTGAAAATTCATCGTTAACGGTTATGTGTTCTATCGGTTTGGTTCGATTTTAACCCGATAATTACCCCTAGTCTGAAAAATATTTTAAATTATTTTGATTTAGATTGAGTTGTGCTCGAGCTACTCTGTTTGTTATTCAAGCTCGGATATACCAACCTATAAACATTGATATCTGTCAAATACCTTTTAGAAGGCTGACTCGCACACTCGTTAATTATGCACCTTACTGCACCTATCTCCTAAAAGTCAATGTTTATTCTTTATATCAGATTTTTTTTTTTTTTTGAACGGCAAGTTAGTAAGTTAGTGGTTCGAGCCTAGACAGTGACATCCACAAGGGGCAGTATGTCTTCCCTCGAACCTTCCACCTTTTTGTCCATGACGGGACTTGAACCCATGACCAATAGGTCATGGGCAACACCTTAAATCCACCTTGGATACCACTAGGCTACAAGCCTTGGGTAGCCATGGAATGCAGCGACTCATATGTAACTATATTTTCTGATAACGATATTGATGATAGTGGTGGTAGTAGTGATGGTGGTTGGTGGTGATGTGTATTGATGGTGTGTAACGGGGGTAGTGATTGTGATAGTACATTATGCTGGTGGTTGGTGGGTGATGGTCATAATGAGACTGTCAATTTTTAAAAAATGTAAATATCTCTCAAAATATCATGACAAATATATAATAAAAATGACAAAGTAAGTGGCTAAAATCTCATGACATATTAAGGGGTGATTATGTAATTCTATAAAACCATGATAATTTATGTTTCTCATTTCTCACGATATTGTTCGACAAAAAATCTTGTGATATTTATAAAGGGAGTTGATTCGTACAGAACAACTTTTATCTATGTAGAGCAATTTTATATAAAATGACGATTATACCCTTTCTCTTATTTTATCACATTCTTATTTTATCCACCTTCCATCAAAATCATTTCTTCCCGAACTTCCCAACTCAAGAACATCTCCATTTACATCGTTGAAATTAAAATCATTTTATCACTGAAAATTGCAACTTACTCCCACGGCCATCTCCATTTTTATCGCCAGAAAGATTTTTGTTCCCAAAAGTTTTTTCTCTCTTTTTAATCCCTTTGTTCCCAAAAGTTGTATGTTCTTTTTTTTCAATCTAGCAATCTCCATTGCCATCGCCATGGCATCATCTTCTTCATCTCACATATAATTCCAATAATGAAATTGTTTCTTCCTCTCTATGTTCTTCAGTAAATGCATCTGTCCTCTCGGAAACCACTCGCTCGCAAACTCCCATCGGATCCACTCTTCGGAAACCCTAATTCCCGTCCAAAATCAAAAATCAAAATCAATTCCAACAGGAAGAAAAAAGCTTTTGGTGGGTAAAATGGGGAAATAAGGAAAACAGGATGCTTTTAGTGGGTAAATAAGACAATCAATAAACTTTAAACGGATCAAGAGTTTTGACTTCTGAGGACGAATGACTTTTATGGAAGATGGCTAAAATGTAAAATGTGGTAAACTAAAAGAAAGTGTATAATTGTCATTTTATATAAAACTAGCTACAAAACCCGCCCGATGGGCGGGTATGCTGTAAATTTTAGTATGTAGAAAAATGTCCAAAAACTTTATATACTTCTAAATGACATAATAATCGATAGATGTGATGATAATTTTGTACAAAAAAACGGTAAATGAAGAAATGTTAATGTTACATATAGTTATTTGTTTCCTTCGCTGATTGATCTTTTAAATATTTATTTGTTTCCTTGTATGTAGGATCTTTTAAATAGTTATTTGTATGTACGATCTTTTAAATAATTATTTGTTCCCTTGTATTTTAGGAAGCCGTATATGGAGCATATGAATGTAGACCGTAAGTCGTACCAGATTCGTTTGCCGTATATGGAGCATATGAATGTAGACCGTAAGCCGTACCAGATTCGTTTGCCGTATATGGAGCATATGAATATGAATGTAGACCGTAAGCCGTACCAGATTCGTTTGTATTAGTGCAAATGACGTGGACCAATCAGGGAATTCCAAGTGGCATTATGGACGAATAGGAATGCTTGGAATTGCTATGGTGTCAAACCCTCTTCAAATTTAGGCCTCATATATAGGGTAGGATTGCTCTACATGGATGAAAGTTGCTCTTTATGAATCAGCTCCCATTTATAAATGTTTATTTATCTTTTTTCACTTGTATTTATTTTAGAAAATAATTAGGAAAAGAGAAATGTTATTGATTCCTGTCATTTATATATATTACGAGTCTACCAATTTTATAATGACCAATATTAAAATTAAGAGTTTAAAAGTTGGTAACAATATAAATAAGAAGAAAATATAGAAAAAAATACCGTTTGTCTTAAAATAAAAATCTAGTACGAGAGGCAGTAAGCGTGCAGACACGACACATGACCAAGAAAGAGTTTGACGTGAGGAAAGGGATCAACGGTCGGCGGGTGTTGTTTCATTGTCAATTTATTCATTTTTGTGCCCCCTCACTTTACATCAAAGTCACTTCCTCCATTTAGTATTACTCAAACTTTCCTTCTAAACTCAAATACCACAACCCCTCTCTCTCTCTCTCTCTAACTTTCTCTCTCTGAAACTAAGTCACTATGAGGATGTTGTGCCCAAATCTGGATAACGAAGATGGTCTCGAAACGGTGCTCGAAGTCCCCATACCGGAGGAAAGCTTCACCGCCACCAATGACACCACGCCATGGCGGAACATGAAAACACCCACCTCACCTCATTCCACCGAGTATGGTGGCCGCAATGCCGAGATTCAGCTATTGCTTGGGGTCATCGGAGCACCCCTCATCCCTCTTCCCATCTCTTCCGGCCACCCTGAAGCCAACATTAGTCCAAACATCAATGGCAACCCCATCGTATGTTATTTTTCTTATTACAGAAAAATCTATTTAAATTAATACTCAGTCTAAAATAACAAATTTATTTGGTCCCGACTTTGGTCATCATAAAAGATTTCTTATTGATAAATTAATAACTCTCTAAATTAATAAATTTATTAAGTCCTGACCTTATTAATCTTAAGAGATTTTACTCTATTTCATCATATCACAATAAATAATAAATGACTTTCAAAATAAGTAAAATATTTTAATAATTTATTTTATTTAGTAAAAAATAATGGGCTCACGCACACTAATTATCACGGAGTATTAAATTTTTTTACTTTTTACGAATTTCAAAATAATTGATACAATTTGATATTTTATCTTATTTGATAAAATATAATGGAGTTCACATATTAATTATTTACTTTAATATAATAAAATAACTATTTACTCTTACCTTTACTTTTTAATATCGTTAACATTACTTTATTCAAAATTAATCATAATTATTATTATATTCTTTTGATTAAAAAATTACGTGGAATTATAAGTAAAATTTAATCTTAATGATTATTGGCCTTGTTGGTGGTGTGTGAATTGATAAATTTTATGGTGTTTAATTACAGGAGTCATCAATGGCGAAATACATTGTGCAACAATATATAGCGGCGACAGGAGGAGAACGGGCTCTGAATTCAGTTGACAGCATGTTTGCGGTGGGGAAGGTGAAGATGGTGGCGTCGGAGTTTATCGCCGGAGATGGAATAAGCATGAATTGTAACGGTTTGAATCTTGGCGGTAGTGTGATGAAGATTAAAAGTGTGAGAAACGGTGGTGGTGAAATGGGTGGTTTTGTGTTGTGGCAGAAGAGGCTGGACCTTTGGTCTTTAGAGCTCGTGGTTTCCGGTTGCAAAATCAGCGCCGGCAGCGACGGGAAGGTGGCGTGGCGGCAGACTCCGTGGCATAATTGTCATGCGTCCCGCGGACCCCCTAGACCTCTCCGACGTTCCCTACAGGTATATACATCTTGTTTTCATTAAAATATATAAAATTAAAGTCAAATTTTATTATAATTTGATCTTTTTATACTTCCTCCACTTATAAGTGATGAAGTTTTAGGTTTTGACAGTTTCAGAATAATGATTATCTTTTTATACATAGTTTGAAAACTTTGAATGGAAGACCTATATATACAAAATCTTTTTCTTTTGTTCAAAGTAGTTATAGATATTATTTATATTAAAAAGGTAGCTTAAAAACAGTTATGTTTAAAATAGGTAGCAAGTCAAAGTCTACAGTGTTTATAAATTTCATTTTATTTTTAAAGTTAATCACTAAAATGGACAAAATATAAACCTCTATTTCAAAATACACTTGTGTGATTTACTTTTTTAAAATACACCGTGTAACTTGTTTTTTTTTTGTGAGTCCGGATGTTTTCTGCAACCGTTTTTTGTGCGATCAGATGACATTAATTTGTTAAATTTTGTGTGAAGTCTTACAGTCTATTTTGAAAATATTTAAAAGTAAAATTGTATTTGAGAATTTTAGATCTATGTAAATCGTCCTTTTTTATTAGTAAAGCAAAGGTTGTTAATCGGGTGGTATCTACTATATAAATTGGTTGTGGACTTGTGGGTGATGCACCAAATGAAAATGAATTTAGGAACTTAAGGGTTGGTATACTTTGACTTTTAAGAACTTTGGGTGTTGTTTACATCACCCTACAACCCGATGTGCCATCCATTCTCCATATACAACATACTCCGTATCATTTAATTAATATTTATTTGCGTTTTTACTGTCATTCCATCTGAAACTATAAACAAACAATTACTTACTAATTTTGTTAAAGCAATATATAGTTATAAAGTATGGTAATTCGTTTGAAATTAATTGTACCCCAAATTTTGATAGGGTCTTGATCCGAAATTGATAGCCAATTTGTTCACAAACTCCATTTGCACCGGAGAGAAAACTATCAATGGAGAAGATTGCTTTGTCTTAAAGATTGAAGCCGAGCCTTCATCTCTAAAACAAAGAAACAGCAACAATGTGGAGATCATAAACCACACAATTTGGGGACATTTCAGCCAAAGAACCGGCCTTTTGCACAATCTTAAAGACTCGCATCTCATAAAAATCAAATCCCTTGGAAGCGACAACGTGTTTTGGGAAACAACCATGGAATCCCTAATCCAAGATTATGAAACCGTTGAAGGAATCAACATTGCTCACGGTGGAAAAACCACGGTTTCTTTGTTCCGGTATGGTGAGAATGAAAGCCATTCGCGGACAAAAATGGAAGAGGTTTGGACAATTGAGGAGTTGGGGTTTAACATAAAGGGTCTTTCAATGGAGTGTTTCTTGCCACCTAGTGACTTAAAGAAAGTTTGCAACCAAGAATCGGGTGATGTTGTGGTTAGTGAAACGAGGAGTGATCGGTTAGCTACAAAGGGTAGAGGCCTCTATTCGAAGACCGGGGTTTCTAAGGTTTCGGATTTCAATCCTCGGACATTTGGAGAATACCGGAAAAGGTGAAGGCTTTTGACATTGTTTGTCTTAACATATGTTATCTGTGTTGTACATATAATGATGATGTGTCATATATACAAGGTTGAGAGTTTGTTTGAGCTTATGAATTGCTCATGTATTGCAAACGCTACAAGATTTTTTTGTTCTTTACAGAGTTATAGTGGATACCGAGGTTAAAAACAATCATTTTCGTCTATTGTAATTTTTTTTTTCTTTTGTATGTGTATCAACTAAACATTGGTTTCATAGTGAACTTGCTTAATCAACATAACTCAGTTAAATGCGTTCGATTTCTATAAACAAAACCAATCACTTAGACTAGTAGTAATGGGAGCGTCGACCCTCGGTTGGTCCGAGCCCTGTACCACGTACAACCCCCCCCCCCCCCCCCCCCCCCCCACAAACTTAAATGTCACATAAAAGTCCCAAAATCAAAACACCAACATTCATACGCAACAAAACATTCCAACAAACAACGAACCACAATTTTCAATAAACAGGGTATTAACCACTAATTAATTTTCAACTCGCTAGTTACGTATACCAAACATGATGCTAAACAGGGTTCAGAAAAGTCCCAAAATACATGATGATTTAGGGTTTAGGGCTCAGATGGTAAACTTCCAACGTTGTTTTTGTGGAGTTATTTGCGTTTTTAGGGGTTTTTTTTTACGCCAAGTTTTAGGTCCCGTTTGTATCTTTTTGGCATGTTTAAAAAAATTAGGTCTTATTTAGTGTTTATTCGATACTCTAGAGGAATCGATAATTTTATGAAAATTGAGTTTTCTCCCAAAAGTTGAACAAATTTTGAAGATCAAATCCATAATAGTCTTTAAATCAACATGGTTTTTGGATTAAATTGTCATGTGTATTAGGAATCAAAAGGATCCATATGTGTTCTCGCTTTTAAGTTTAAATCATAAACCCACCGTATGCATTTGTCTTCAATTGAAAGGGTGCACGACTGCCTAACTCTTGCAAGAAATACATGTTACAACATGTACAAAGTTTGTAAGTGAGAAATATTGTCTTTTACACAATGGATGATCTTGGGTGTATATAGTGACTATATGACATTTTTGTCATGTAATTCCTTTTTTTAGAGTAAGATTGTTTTGTTTTTATCAATTCGAATTGTCATGTCGATTTGTGTCCCTCACCATATGTAAATATGTTGTCTTTAAGTGATAAGGTGCACGCCCACCTAACTATCTATATCTATGCTACTTTATAAAGCAAATTACACATTTTTAAAAAAGGAAGGTCTGAATTCAAACCTGCCATAATTAGCAGTGTTCACTTTGCTTGAAAAATAATTAAAAAACTGATTTCACGAGGCTCGAACCCGGGTGTGGTTGGTCCATAGGTAAACCTCTTACCACTACACCACATCGAATATTAGGTAGCCAAACGAAACACTTAAACACTATGCTTTCATGTGGGGACGGATTTCAATATAGCCATTAAAATTTTACGTTTTTTAACTTTTGTTTATAGAAACCATAATTAGTTAACGTAAATAGATAAATATATTAAATTTGAACATGCGTTCTAAATTACTTGGTTTTATTGGCGTGGATTGTCAAAACGCCATTTAAGTATATGAATTTGAACATGCGTTTTTGTCAATGTTACCATAAGCATATGAATTTATTAGCAGGTCTTTTATATACGTTATTTTAACATCAATTTGAACATGCGTTTTAAATTAGTAGAGCGGTTTTTTAACATCAATTTGAACCTTTAACCAGATTTTCGTTTTGATACATCCATGTAATGCCAATATTTCCTCTCTACTTCCATTCACATTTCTATAGAATTAGGTTTATTGTTTTACCTCTATTTTATACATAGTTTTCATGCTTATGTATTATATTCGTTATAAAAATATGTAACCAATGAACTTTTAATCGCCGAGAATATATAGTTCGCAGCCGCCGCATCACGCGGATTTTAACCTAGTTGCATGAAAAACATATTACACCATGTTCAAACTTTCTTAGTAAGAAAATATTGCCATTTACGCGATGATGGTGGGTGCATATAGGGATCTGACGACATTTTGTCATGTAGTTCCTTTTCAGAACGGGCCGTTCTTCTATTGATTTGAATTTTCATGCCGATTAGTCTAGCTCATCGTACATTGTTTCTGTTTTTTCCCTTCCCGTTAACGTGGTGGTTGCGTGATTTGAAATTTAAATTGACTCAACAAATTTGTTGTCGGATCTATATATTTGAAAAAGAGACTCGAAAGAAATCGATTTGAATAATGAAAGACCAAAGTCAGAACGTCATACATCATACAGTTCCCAACCTATCAAGTAAGAGGTAAATCAAGCTCATCCAACCAGTTAAGATGGTGGTTTAACTAGGATTGAACTTGTGGTTATATCTAAATGCCAATATCTCTAGAACCAACCGTGTTACAAGTTGTATTAAAAAATAATTACATTCCATGATTTTGAATTTTGTGATGATACAAAATATATAGCATTTGAGTTAAAAAAACATCTTTTTGCATAACCTTTTAGTGAAAAATGTGGTCCAAATTAGGGGAAACTTACATATGGGAGGCCCAAGTCATTTCGGCCCGTCAAGGACGAACCAGACCACACACTTCTTCAATATACATACAAAATTAAATTAACTTAAATTGCATTACATTACATGAATATAACAAAATATAATATTTATATGATCGGTGGATTTTGTAAATGAAGTTGCTCAGAATACACAAAATTTAGCGAGGTTTATTTTATTTTTTTAAAAATACTCTATGTTTATATGTATGTAAGCTCGATTGAATAAAGATAATCTCAATAATATTATTGAAAATGAAACGGACTAGAAGGCCCAATAGAAAACTAGACATAATTTGTGGATTTGAACAGAAATTTTAATTTTGTAGAAAATATTATTTATTTAATCAAAATTAAAGGGTTGCATTTTAAATTTTCGCCAACAACCCAAAAATTGATTAGAAAAAACACATCATAAAATAAATAATATTTGTATATCCGGGCATGGATTGTAGCTAGGGGTATCCATCGAGGTATCGGGTTGGGTTAGGGCTCTTATCAGGTTGGGTCAATCGGGTTTGTAGTAAAAACTTCTAATTCAAAAACCGACCCGATAAGAGAACGGGTTAGTCAGGTTCGGGTTGGTCGGTTGACACGATCAAGTTAATCAATTCAACATATTATCAATTCAACAAACATACTCACAGCCTGCTCTCTTGTCATTATTTATTTCTTTCTTTCTTTCTGCTTAAACTTTATGTTCTAAATGATGTTATAAATTCTTATTTGTCCCAGATCTGCTCTCTTGTTTTACTTCAACAGTATACAAAATCATGATCTAGTATCTACAATATAGAGAGCATCTTTAATTGAATATCTAAAGATGTTAAATGCTACAAAAAAAACTTATATTATAAAGAAAAAACCCTTAAAATTTAATCCGGCCTAATTGAGTAACCTGAAACCCGACAAAAGTAAGCAATCATAACGCGAACCAGATCCAACGGTAAGTCATATTTCTCAGGTTAAGTTACAACGACCTGATATCATCATAAGATCCGAATACACCCGTGACTAGCACAATCGGATTTGAGTTGAGCTCGAAATGATCATTTGGGCACCCTAATTGTAGGTTGTAGCTTATAAATAAGAGATTAAGAACTTACAACTTACAAATTATTAGTTATCTACAAAAACAAATATGGATATCATCCCCACCGACGCCACCATCGTAACCACAAAACATAACAACGGCGGGCGGCGGTTGGTGTTGCTGCCGTTACCATTCCAAGGCCACATAAACCCAATGCTTCAACTGGCAAACATTCTTCACTCAAAAGGCTTTTCAATCACAATCCTCCATACTCAATTCAACTCCCCAAACCCCACCAACCACCCTCACTTTAATTTCCTTCCCATTCCCGACGTCACCGGAGAGAAGCTCTCCTTCTCCGGCGTCGACACCGTGATACGTTTAATCCTCTACCTGAACGAGAATTATTTGGATCCGATTAGGGAGTGTTTGGCGCGGTTGATGTGGGAGTTGCGTGTTTCATCACAGATGCTCAGTGGTTTGCCACTCAGAGTGTCGCCGACGGACTCAAAATTCCGAGGATGGCTCACCGGACTAGTAGCGTCTCCTCCTTTCTCTCCTATGCTGCCTTTCCCTTGTTACGTGACATGGGTTATTTCCGTCCATTTTCCGATGAAGGTTTCCTCTCCTTTATTTTCTGTTATATTATAGAAATAAAAATTCAAAAAAATCTAAAAAATAACGTTCTGTATGGCATTATAATTTTTCTGAGGAAAAACGTAAAACAACTAAATAACGGTGTAAATGTATAATAGGATTAATTAGGACATGTTTGGGAAAATATATTAGTTAATAGCTTAATAAGTTTGAATTTTCAAACTTATTAATTTGGTTGTGGCTATCACGCGAGTTTGTTTATAACTTTAATATATTGAGATTACATTATATTTTTTTGGAATTCATTTCTGCACCACAATTTTTACTTTTTATATCATATTGTACAAGTTTTACAACAAACTGTACAAGCATGTCATGCAATAATTGTGGTAGATCGCATAAAAGTTGTGGTGTGAAAATCACCCCCTTATTTTTTTAGTCTGGCAAAACTTATAACGGAAGTAAATTATGGAAGAAACTACGTATCAAATTTACCATTTTTTGTATCAATATATGGATGTAATAAATAAAGATAATAGAAGATCTAGTCAACAAAATTCAAGATCTAGTCAACAAATTCAGAGAGATTAAAATACATTTTAGTCTAAAATCATATATGGATGTTGTTGACCAATTTTTTGTATCAATTGCTAACCTTCTTGATGTTCTCTAAAATCTATTTAACATTATCTAATGTAGAATTGAAGTCAGAAGCATTGGTTCTGGGGGTTGAACCACTTAAAATTAAGGACTTGTCTAGGTTCCTCACAAGCGATCCGGAGGTTGCATGCAAGGTGAATGAACTCATGGTTCAAGGAACCAAGCAAGCACGTGCCATAATATGGAATACATTCAGAGAACTCGAAGAACCCGAACTACAAACCCTTAGCCGCAGTGTCCCAAACCGACATTTCCTAATTGGACCATTTCACAAGTATTTCCCAGCATCAACGAGCAGCCTCCTAGCACAAGACCAAACATCCATCCCGTGGCTAGACAAACACCCGCCCAACTCCGTATTATATGTAAGTTTTGGTAGTGCAGTTGGTCTTGAGGAAGCCGAGTTTTTGGAGATCGCGTGGGGTTTGGCTAATAGCAAGCAATCGTTTCTATGGGTGGTTAGACCAGGGTCTATACAAGGGTCACAATGGGTCGAACCATTGCCACAAGGGTTTTTGGAGACGATTGTTGAAGGGCGAGGATATATTGTGAAGTGGGCTCCACAACAAGATGTATTAGCTCATCGTGCAACGGGTGGTTTTTGGACTCATAATGGGTGGAATTCGACGCTTGAGAGCATTTGTGAAGGGGTTCCCATGATTTGTTCGCCTTCTTTTGGTGATCAATTTCCGAATGCAAGATATGTAAGTGATGTGTGGAAGATCGGGGTGGAATTGGAAAATGGGTTTGATAGGAGAGAGATTGAAGGTGTGATAAAGAGAGTTATGGTTGATGAACAAGGATTAGAAATGAGGGATGAAATAATGAAGTTGAAAGGGAAAGTAAACAATTGCATAATGAAAGATGGTTCATCATATTCATCACTTGAGGATTTGGTGAACTATATTTTATCATTTTAGTAGAAGACAAATCCATATTCATCAGAATGTTAATTTGTGTTTGGTTTCATGGTTTATAAATATTTTGCCAATTTTTTTGGTATTTTGATTAAAGAAAAATAAGAATTGAGTTGCGCATATATGAAAGAGTAACTAATGTTGTATTTTGATCATAGGTTATGAGCAATAGCACATATCAATAAGACTAGATTATAAGTTTTGGGTATGAGAATGTGTGTTGGTAAGTGTCTGTAAAACCCACAAGTTTGCAAGTTTTTATTAAAACTCTCATTTTTTTTTTGAACGGCAAATCTAATCTACTCCTAAATAACAACCTATGTCCACAATGAGATTCGAACCCTCAACCATTAGGATGGAGGGCAAACACCTTACCGCTAGACCATTGGCCCTTTTATTAAAACTCTCATTTCATTGTTTTATTCAAATTCATACCCTTAAATACAACATCATTGATCACCTCTATTGCCATTCCCCATCATTAATTTATAAACCATGAAACCTAACACACCCTAAATTAACATTCTCATGCATATGGATTTTTCCTCTACTAAAACGACATAATATAATTGACTAAATCTTCAAGTGATGAATATGATGAACCATCTTTCATTATGCAAGTGTTTACTTTTTCTTTCAACTTCATAACTTTTTCCCTCATTTCTACCCCTTCTTTATCCAGAATCACTCTATGTATTGCACCTTCAATCTCTCCCCTTTCAAATCCATTTTCCAATTCCACCCCAATCTTCCACACATCACTTACATATCTTGCATTCGGTGGTTGATCGCCAAAAGACGGGGAACAAATCATGGGGACCCCTTCACAGATGCTCTCAAGTGTCGAATTCCACCCATTATGAGTCCAAAAACCACCCGTTGCACGATGAGCTAATACATCTTGTTGTGGGGCCCATTTCACAATATAACCTCTCCCTTCTACAATTGTCTCCAAAAATCCATCCGGAAACAATTCGACCCACTCCGACCCTTGTATGGACCCGGGTCTAACCACCCATAAAAACGGTTGCTTGCTATTAGCCAAACCCCACGCAATCTCCAAAAACTCGGTTTGCTCAATGCCAACTACACTACCAAAACTAACATATAACACGGAGTTGGTCGGGTGCTTGTCTAACCATGAGATTGATGTTTGGTCTTGTGTTAAGAGGCTGCTAGAAGATGCTGGAAAGTACTTGTGAAATGGTCCTATCAGAAAATGCGGGTTTGGTAAAGTATGGCTTAGGGTTTGTAGTTCGAGTTCTTTATATGTGTTCCATATTACAGCTCGGGCTTTCTTGGCTCCTTCGACCATGAGTTCAATCACCTTGCATATACCTTTCGGATCGCTCGTCAGCAATTTCGCCAAATCCTTTATTTTAAGTGGTTCGAGCCCCGGAACCAATGCTTTTGACTTCATTTCTAGATCAAAGTTTACAGAAAAAGAAGAATGTTAATTAATTAACACTCGATACAAATAATTATGCAGGAATAGTCAAATAACATTTTAATTAAGACATGCATTATAGTACTTCTGAAGTATTCGATCACTCGACTAATTACCAATTACCGAAGAAACAAATTACATTAAAGATTGGTAATCTAAAGTCTCAATGCTTCTAATTTGATGCAAAATTAGTTAATTACTTAATTCACTCTCTGTCAGCTTTGGTATCAACATCCATACAATTAACACAACAGCTAATTAGAAAACCAATTGCAAATTACCACTTCCGAATAACAGACATTGAGAAGGTGGTCAGATTTGTTTATGTTTCCTTACAATTAACACAACAGCTAATTAGCTAATTAGTTTTGTTTTGTTTTCCTATAAGTTTATTGTTGCTTATGGCTTTTAAGGATCTATAATGGATTTTTTTTCAAGAATAATGCATATTATTTTAAAATTTTCACAAATAATGCTATTTTTTTCTTTTACAAATAAGGTTTATAGACTCCTAAAGTCCGGATTTGAGCTTATAATGTATTCCCGGAGTCCGGATTGTCACACTTTACCGTGTACTTTTCTGCCACTGTACTTCGATGTACGAGGTAAAGTGTCAATCCGGACTCTAGGAGTCCCCGTGTACATTTCTGCCACTGTACTTTGTTGTACGAGGTAAAGTGTCAATCCGGACTCCGGGAGTGCACTTTAAGCTAAATTAGGACTCTAAGAGTCCATAAACACTATTTGTGAAAGAGAAAAAAAAAAGCATTATTTGTGAAATATTTTAAAAAATTGACATTATTCTTGAAAAAATTTCTCTATAATGTGTAAAGTAAGTTATTTAATATTTTCTTCTATGATTTTAGGTGTTTCGGTTGAACCATCGGTTAAAACGGTTGAACCGTGACCCGGTCATCACACCGGGCCGAGTAATAACCCGGGTTTTAAAACATGGCTTTGAATCAACAATGTTTCTTTACGTAGTCGACTTACCCTTTTCTTAGTATTTATATCTTACTTTGCTTGTGCCAGTAGCCACATGACGACTTCAATACCCTACATGCTACTAGGGGTGTTCAAAACCTGATATCCAGATATTTAAATATCTGGATCTGAATCCAGTATTCAAAATTTAGATATCTGAAATCAGGCTTGTCAAACTTCCAAAAAGCTCAATTAAGCTCATTTGAATCAAATAATCAAACGAGTTTTTCGAGCGAACCAAAGTATCTTTTTTTTATGTTCGACTAGTAAAATTAATTGATAAATGATCTTTGTTTGATCTCGATTCGAACTAGTAAATTATCAAGCTTGAACTCAAGCTAATTAAACAAGTTTGGACTCGAATTGTTCGTCAATTGCTCTAGTTCGATTTAGCGACATCAAAACACCGTAATAATTGTTAATGATGTTGCATGTTTCAATTATCACCAACTTTTTTACAATACCAAATTCACACATTGTTTGACCAATATATCGGTCTAGTAACTTTGTTTTCTGTTATAAATTTAATTTTTTGTAGAGTAAATCGTGTATATATAATATTAGCTACTAGACGGTTAACCTTGTACACGATCTCGTTAGGGGAACTTTTTATTCTTTTTTTTACTTTTATATGTAATTATTTTACGTATATTCTAAAAAGGTAAATTTCTGAACTCTTAACAAAAGTTTATTGTTCAATTAGTTTGAAGATTAGACTGAATTGAACCATATTTTTGTATATATATAAGGAAATAAAGTAGAGGAGACCTTCATCGGAAAACGGCCGGAAATAACCCATGCCTCGTAAGACCGGAAGGGCAGCAAAGCAAAGAAAAGAAAAGATGCTACTAGTCCGGTGAACTATCCTCGGAAGTTTGAGTTCGTCGGCGACACTCTGGGTGGCAAACCACTGAGCATCCGTGATCAAACAGGCAACTCCGTCACCCTCCGACATCAACCGCACCAAACACTCCCTAATCGGATCCGCATAATTCTCGTTGATGTAGAAGAGCAAGCGTATCACGCTGTCGATGCCGGAGTAGGAGAGCTTTTCTCCGGCGACGTCGGGAATGGGTAGGAAATTGAAGTGAGGGTAGCTGGTGGGATTTGGGGAGTTGAAGTGAGTATGGAGGATGGTGATTGAGAAGCCTTTGGAGTGGAGTATGTTTGCGAGTTGAAGCATCGGGTTTATGTGGCCTTGGAATGGTAACGGCAACAACACCAACCGACGGCCGTCGTGGCTGTGATTTGTTGTCATGACGGTGGTGGTGAGGGCGGTGGAGGTGATATCCATTTGTTTCTTTTGATAATTTGGAGATTGTAAGTTTGTAACATTTTATTCTCTTATTTATGGTAAGGACTTCATTTTTGAGTTGATTAATTTTAAGAACACTACCTTACCTGTTTTGTAGACGGTATGGAGTTGGAGTGAGTGAACCTCCGGACTCATGTACACTAAAAAACAAAAACACATATTAGTCTCGTTAATTCTTAGAATAATCAGATCAATCTAATTCAAAATCATATTAATTCAATAATATTGTGTATTTGGTCTTAAAACCATATTCGATACAAGAATAATTTTTTTGGGATAAAACTCAATTTTCATTAAATTCAAAACGTACTCTTCCCGAGTTTCAAGCAAAATTAAATAAGCTTAATAACTTCAAACGGGCTAAAAAACACAAACGGGCCAAAATCTTGGTTTAAAACAGAGTCCAAAAATTAAATAAAAGTGAACTAAAAATACAATTAACTCCCCCAAAACAACGTACAACCAATTACTAGGACGTAATCGTCATCGATACAGAATTTTTGACTCGTCGAACACCTGAAACGAAACCCGATTTGCTCATTTTAGTACAAGTCATTTTTTCACGTGGTCTTTAAGCGATGAACAAAAGTCTATTTCCCTCCACATTTGGGTTTGTAGGTCTCTTCATGAGGCTCAACCACCCACCGCTAAATCCATGGGCAGCACCAAATGCGGCTTGGTAAAGGGAATCACCATGCCCAAAATGGTAGCCACTCCGACTACTCTTAGTACGATCTGTAAATGCAATGTGGTCCAATTAGTCTTTTATTGACGCAAATGACTTTTGCCTTCTTACGTCGGTTTGCCCAATTTTTGGACCACATTTTTCATTCAGTGGTTAGGTGGTGATAAGCCTTGTCACTAAACATGAGTGGCTTTGAGTAGTTGCAGAGTCCACACAGGCCTATATTTTTTAAGGAACCAAATTTTATATGTATCTTATATATATATATATATATATAGCTTTAAAATTTTTGGGATAATTACTTTTATATTCTTGTAAAGTTCATAAATTATTTCTATATCCTCCTCAAATTCATAAATTATCTTTATATCCTTCTAAACTTTATAATTGTTTTCATATCCTTCTAAATCTTTAAAACTCTCTTTTATGTCCAAAAACCTATTTTAATATTTATTAAATCATTAATATATCAATAATTATCAAATAAGTATGCAATATATTTGTTGATTATGTATTAGAAATCATGTATAATTGCATGTATTAATGATATTATTGCGATTTAATAAATAATAAAATAGGTTTTTGGACATAAAAAAGAGTTTTAAGGGTTTGGAAGGATATGAAGGTAATTATAAAGTTTAGAAGGATATATATAGAGATAATTTATGAATTTGAGAAGGATATAGAAATAATTTATGAATTTTACAAGGATATAAAAGTAATTATCCCAAAAAATTTAAGTCAATTTTATAATTTAATAGAAAAAAATTTAGAATATCTAACTTTTTATATAAATCTTATATTTAGATGACCCATTTTCATCTATTCGGACAGGGCACTTAAAATTTTGGAGATACTCCTGTCACTTGAATATCAAGAAAACTTCGTTCTTCACGTCTTTTTTCCCTCAAATGCTATTGAATGCGATCTGTTCACAGAAAATGAAAATCTTGCCACGTAATGAGTATGTGGAATGCTGGTATGTGTTCATATTTTTTTTTTCCCAAAGCTCTAATGGATCCATTCGAAGTCTTGTAAAGATTCAATATGTGATACTCGTTTTTGTGTATATTGATGGTTATATATAAACGGAACGTTTACCTTTTATATTGGAAAACAAATAATTGTCAAATCATCTTCTTTCTTCACTATAATGCATGGTTCTATAAGTTGATATCACGAAATAGCCACTCCAATATGAAATAGCCCATAATGGTAGTGACGTAAAATAAGGAGTGATAAAGCTTAAACATACACACTTTATCGTGAGTTTTTTGTAGCGCGTTATAATATTAAGGGTTTTTTCTTATAAATATAACAGACACATATAATTATAAATCTAGATATGATATTTTTTTTGAACTTAATACATAAATTATCATATGATTCAATAAATCTAAATTTTTTTGCTAACTTGATATATGTAAATTATACTCCAAAATATTGTAAACTTAAAGTGAAACCTTACAATAATACGACGACGCATCATAACTTGAAATTTAATGGTGCTTTGACGCCTTATTATTTTTTTTTTTTTTTAAATTTAGGGACGTATGAATATTACTTGGAAGATGAAATGAACGTCACCCAAAATTATCTTTATAGATGATTAGGTACAATAAAGTATGATGTGACTCAAATTGGACCACCTTGTGACTAGTATGGAAAATGATACTCATTCTGTTTTAATTTTATTGTTAATCTTTTTTCTTCATATATCTCAAAATTATTTTTAACTTGAAAATTACACCAATCAAAAATAGTTAAGTGATAAAGATGAAATTTTATTGGTTAGACAGTGTAACAAATACATTTTTTTTCTTAAACTGTATGATTTTTATCTGTAAACAATAATTTTGAGACGGAGGAAGTATAAGCTTTCAATAACTTGTTTTACGAGTTCACAAAAAGGGTGTTTGAGAATGCTTCTTAAAGTTACTATTTGACTTATTATTATTTTTTTCAAAAAATCAATAAGTTTAAAAGTTATTTAGCTAAACTTAAAAATCTTTTTCATATGACGGTTATGACCCACTTACTTCTCAAAAACAACTTATGACTTTTTGAATATAAATTACACAAATACCTTTTATGACCCATTAAAATAACTTATAAATCAATAAGCCAAACCAATATATTTCTTAAAACTCTTTTTTAAGAATTAAAAAATCAATAAGCTAAAAGCTTGTACAAACACACCCAAAACAGTTTTTGAGATCGTTGTTCTATAAATGGTTTAAAACGTGTAAGTAACTAACTCACCGTTACAATGCCTGAAATGAAAGTGAAAAAACCCATTACAAATCTCTAGTTAGATTCTATTTGCATTGACAGGCAGTTTTTGAGAGTCTTGATTTTATAAATATAAGTTGATTTATACTTATCTAATACATAGACATAGCTTAATCATTTCAGTGTTATGCACTTATTTTCTCTCTTTTATGTTCACTTTAATTTTAATGTATGTCTCGGATCTAATTAAGTAGAAAAAAACAAAAAAACCCCTGATTCTCGGTCCGATTCAGTGCATTCCAATATGTCAGTGGTTTGGTCCTCGGTCTAGCCAAAACGTTTTTCTCGGTTCTCAACATGCACATCAAATTCAAAACAAGTTTGGAACCGGATCGTAACTGGTTTCAACGTTGCTGGATCATATCAAGTCACAAACCGTCGACCAGGATCGGATCGAGCATCGGAGGTGCAACCGGTTTGATAGTTAAACTAGCCTTTAGAGCCAGTTTAAAAACTGGATTTCGACACCAATCCGGTTTGGATCCGGTCCGAACCACTTTGAACTGGATACATACTCAACTCTCCAAAATTGGGTGAAAATTGAAATAGTTTCACTAAATCGGATTTGACCAAGGTTGACCTACCAAAACGGTTTTGAAACTGTTCCTGTTGAGAGCAACCCCAATGGTTAAGTCATTGTAATAACTTATTGCAATTGACATATAGACTTTCCACTCAAAATTTACAATTAATAAGCTTTCAAAATAGTTTTTGGTCAAATGCATGTAAATGTAGAAAAAGCTTTTTGTGTGTCTTGAGAATGACTTATGAAAGAAAAAACTTTTGAAATAAAAACTTTTTGCTAGAAGTTTATTTACCTTTAAGTGATCTAAGCAAAAGGTAAAAAAATTTGTAAAAAACTCTCATTGGAGACGCTCTATAAAAAAAAAAGTTTGTGAAGCTATACCCATGTACGGTTCTATAGTGCAGACCAGACCACCCTAAATGAGTAAACGGCCTAGTTAATTTTTGAAGTTTTTTAATTTGTTTATTTTATTTGTGCTCTATTAATAACTCTAATTTAACTGTATAAAAATGAATAATACAATATTATTAAATGTTGTCATTCAGAGCAAACTCCCAAACAAACTTTAAGCTAAACCAAGATATAATCTTTGATTATACCTTGATGCTTTCATGGTTTTCAAATACTTGTGTAACTTTTATAATATAATCTTAAGTTATAAAAAGAAATGATAAAAATACCCTCACATGCGTTGATTGTGACAATACTTTACAAATATGGACTACCGATCTAATCTTTTGAATGAAAAGATTATAGATGAAATTTCGGCCAAACTACACGAATGTATTGTAACTTTTATGTAATTCTTACATTCTTTGAGCTGATAAAATATATAAACAACAAAGAACGCAGATCAATCATGAAATGGAAGTTAAAGAAATTGTTACATAACCTAATTCAAGCTCCAATAATTGCACAATCAAAAAATTGGGTCAAATGTTGATGGATCTATTTAGCATACTTCCTTCATTTCAAAATAAGTGGCATATTCAGAGTTTCACGATTTTTGAGTCAAAAAATTATAATAAAAAACAAATTAGATTACATTAGATTATATTAAATAGTTAGTGGATGATGAGTCTCACATATTTAGATTAAGTGGGTTTAATGATGTTTAAAAGTAAAGATAAATGTGTCATTTTATTTTGAGATAGTTAGAGGGTATAGGCCTATTATTCCTTGCCAAATAAGATAAATTTTCAAAATATATCACTTAATTTAGAACACGCTCAAAGTGAAAAATATATCACTTATTTTAGAATGGATGAAAATAGTACTACTATTAAAGTTCACATTGAATGGTGTTTTCTTCCCAACTGAAATAGGATAATGGGCCCGCTCAGTTGTATAACCATGACCTCTTCTCAAATCCGTAGGCCCGTATATTAATAATGGGCTAACGGCTTAGGTATCATATGAACACCTTTAGGTTGCGTTTGGTATGCCGGAATCAAAGAAGGAATGAAATGACACATTCCATTGGAATGAAAAAAATATGTTTGTTTTAACCGATGTAATGGAATGGATCATTACCCATGTAATGTGATTCCTTCTCTTTCATTACATAGGGGGGAGGTGGTTTTTTTTTCATTCCATCATGGAATGGAATAGAATAAATACAATTAATTAACATATTTACATATAAGTTAATTTATATAATTTAAAAATGTAACTAAATAATTATTTTTTTTAGAAAAATAACTAAAGATTGTGTTGTCTTTACTATAATATGTATTCTGGTTTAGCCAGTTTTTATTATATTTAATTTGTGTTATGTGTATAAAATATATTTAAAACTTTTTTCAATAATATATAAAATAGAGATAAATTAATGCTTTACATAATTTTTTTATAAAATCTTATAAAACATTATTTTCTTAGAATAACAATTTAATTAATATATTATCTATTTTTTAAAATTAACTATAAAACATATTCTTTTCGTAATAATCTTATCTTTAGTTATTTATTTTTGAAAATTTATGTTATATATTAACTAATAAGAATGATTTATAAAAGTTACATTTAATAACATTTTTCATTCATTCATGCTAACCAAACATGATAATGTAATGCAATGTACCATTACATTACGTCACTCATTTCATTACCATGTTCATTCCATTACGTCACTCATTCCATCTATCAAACCAAACAGACCCTTAGTTTAAAAACAAACGAGTTTATTTTTATATGTAGTCTAGCATAAAAAAGATTTTGAACGGCAATTTTATATAAAAGTTTTACAAATCATTAAAGAAATTAACACAAAGGATTTCAACTAATTAACCCAAAAAATCAAATATTTTTAAGATTTTTATGGGTTAACCACAAAAAAGAAAATAATAAAATTAAAAATATCTCTTTACGAATACTATCAAAATAAAAAAGAATAGAGTTCTGATACCGCCAAATCACCTAACATGATGTAATCCCGATCACCCTAAACCTCACCTTCCTATAGTTTGATGTAACAACGTCTTCACTAAAAAACCACCTACAAATGCAATTCCAAATATCTTTCGTTTTGACATAATTAAAGAATAAATATTCCATTGTCTCCATATTATTTCGACATAGAGGACATGCAATAGATTCACTCTTCATTCCCCGCCGCGAAAGATTATATCGAGTCGGAAGATGGTCTAATTTTAACCTCTATATGAAAACATTTATTTTTATCGGGACAAACTTACACCAAATAGTGACCGAATCAATCTCATGGTGGTGAATTCATATGTAATTTGAAAACTATATCATTGATTGTAATTGAAATTATTTAACAAATAGCTAAGAATTCATTTTCATTCATGAACTAAAAAACTTAAATATCTTGTATAAGTCTGACTTTAAAAATGTTCAAATATATTAAAAAGTTTACAAATATAAAAAAATTAAATAAAAACTAAAAAGGCATAGGTATGAATTTAAATTACATCTATAAAATTCATGTCCAGTAAAATTCAATTTATTCATAACTCAATTTAATTCCTTAGTATTCCAGAGAACTAAACACACCATTAATAAATACGTATATATGTACCACATGTCAAGTACGGCATTACATTCTTGTATGGAAAAAATTTATTCCACGAATCAAACATGTAATTTCTTAGAAATCATTTCAAACATTCTTACTAGTAAGTTATCATCAAAGTTATTAATGTATTAACTTGTTCAAATTAAATTATATATTTAACCAAATGTATCAAAGTTATTAATATATTTAACCATTTCCTTTTGGGCAATGATTAAGGGAAGTTTAAATGGTTAATAAAATTGATGAGGTGGTTTTTATTAGTTATTTTACAACTTTTTAAAATACAAAATTTGTTCTTAAACATTGCTATAAGAACATTGTTTAGCATTTCCCTAAAATTTAACTTAATACTAAATGTGTTTCTTCAGATTGAATGAATGTATTTGCTTAATCGACAAACCGTTTATGACATACAATCTTTTTTCAACTAACCGTTAGTAATTACCTTTTGACCTTAAAGAGAAAAAAAAGGATAAAATAAAGGTTTGGGAGATTGAAAAAGGTTTTTTTTTTTTCAAAAGAAAAAATAAGGATGCCATATTGTCATTGCATATAAAGTCAAGTAGTTGCTTTTCTCAACGGCCTAATGCTGCGGTTCAAACCTTGACGTTATTTCTGACGGAGTCAGTGAACTCCAAAGAGTAGCTTGGATTAGGGGTGTTGTTCGGATAATTTGGATTTATCCGAACTAAATAGGTGAATCAAAATGAATTTTGGATTTTAAATGTTCAAACCGAACCGTCCAAACTAATTTAAATCCAAACCGACCTAAATCAAATTACAATTTGGATGGTTTGGATTTGTCCGAACCAACCCGTTTTGTTCTTAATATACTTCACAAGACTACAAAAGTATATAAAATAATTAATATTAAGTTTAATGTATACAATTTCAAAATGATAAACTACTTTATACGTAAAAACAAGTCTAATTCATAACTTATGACATTTACAATAATATATGCAAAAGTTTGACAACAACTTCCTCAATAACTCCAAAAAGATTGCTCCATTGCCAACTAATACAATATAAAGGAACAAGTATTAGCATATACATCAGTTCACTATAAGAAATATAAAGAAAAGGAATACACTATATTACTATTTGGATTTTTTGGACAATCCGAATTTTACAATTAAAACAAAATCCAATCCGAAAACCTAACTGTATTTGGATCATGTCCAAACTGATCCAAAAAACCAATCCAAACGATCCAATCCAGATTGTCCATTTGGACAATCCGGATTTATCCGAATAGTGAACACCCCTAGCTTGGATTAGGCATGTGCAAATTGAAACGTAAACTGACAGAAATTGTAGAAACGGACCGGACCAATCTGAGCTACATCGGTTCAGTTCTCGGTTATAATTTTTATGAAAAATTGGTTCTCGCTTCCAACCGGTTCGGTATCCGAGCGGTTCGGTTCGGTCCAAAACTGAGAGAAAATAAAAAAAGTCGAAAGAATTACCTTGGTTCAGTTCCGTCCGGTTCGATTCGGTTCCAAGCATTATCGGTTCGGTTCTCAGTCCGGCCAGCCATTTTTCCAGTTTTCGTCGGTTCGGCCCGCTTATTAGACTGTATTATAGTCTATGATACCAAATTATATATATGCGTGATTTATTAGTTCAATATTAAAATTTGTTCAAGGTTTTAAGTTTTCCGCACATAACCATGATTGTTCTTATAACGAGGACTATAAGACCGCGCTACGCTGCGGGATTATTAGTGCAACTAATCTATAACAATTATTATTTTTCGTATGATTCAGCTAAGTGGTCATAAACCATCCTGATATGGAAACATGAAATTATTTGCATGATGAAAAGTGTTAAGAAAATATAAGAAATGCAGCGTGTAATAGAAAAGGCTAATACATTGACATATTGAATTTACTATTTTAGCTCCAAATCCTATTTATTCCTTTAAGCAAGATTTTTAGTTATCAGTTTGTTTTCTGCAGCCAAAAGGTTGTTATTTGGTTGGAGGTGTGAGCCTATCAATCATGACAGCAAACTGATACTATACTTGAATCTAACTTAATTTACCAGATTACATAAACACATAAGTAACAACTACTCAGCTGCAAACATGTAACTTAAGCTTTAAGTTTCCCCAAACAATAACATTCAGGTATGACAAATCCGAAACAGATTTACATCAGTCATTATGCGCGTTAGAGATAATTTCAATGTCGTCTTCAAATTAATCAAAAATTCAATCCAAACAGCTTATAAGTTACACAAATTCAATACAAACAATCATAATAATTATGATAATGAAAATGAAGATTAAAAAGATATTTGCCACATAGATAAATATTATAATCATGCAAGAATGTGAATGAATAATGCAAATGATGCTTGACCAGTCCTCTGACCCAAAATCAAGAATTTACTTAATTTCCATCGTAAGATATCTTTTAACAAAACTATATATACTTCTATTCTTTCCATCTCAATTTTCATGTATGATTGTGTATAAAAAATTGGGACCTAAACCAAAAAGGGTCATATATCAGTAAAAAGTAATAAAAAAAGTGAACAACTTCAAGAAAACCAAATCTCTTCATTAAAGATTAATAGAAGTAACTACAAAAAGTGTCCTCTTTGCTTGCTTAATCTTCTCCAATTGAACTTCGGAAAAACAAATAGAGAAGATCGAATTGGCATTTTTGAATGTATAATTTTTTTCTTTTGGTTTAAGGTTAAACGGGAAGCATTAATCGACACGATGGTTAGAAAAACGCCGCTTGATTGTAGAAACGATGAAATATGGTGAAAAAGCGACCCATGGTTGGCGATCGGAGGCATAGGAAAAACTAAAATTGAATCAGGGTTACAGGGGATAACGGTTGGGGATGAAGAGAAATTGATTCCTTAAATTTTGATTTTCTAATGGCTTAATGTGTCAAAATGTAATGATTAACAACTTCAGTATTCCAATGTAATTTTCAAAAATTTAAAGGGTTAAAACTGAAATTTCTTATGAACAGTATAATTGGGATGCCTAATGTATAATAGATAAATTTGAAATTTATTTAAGTGGTATTAATTAAATTTAAATTATATTCACTTAAATTTTTAAAGGTTATATCATTATTTAATATTAAATCATTTACATTGACATTTTGCCGAAAGGATAAAAAAACTCAGTATTGGGCAACGAGGTCAAATGCTGGCTAGGTACGGCTATGCAGCCAGTCCAAGGCCAAATCATGTTTTTCTCCGAAATTCCTGGATTACCCTCGATCATCCTCTCTACTTGCCCAACCAAACGATCAAATTATGGGTGTCCCTAAACCTTTGTAGTTTGTATCTTTCCAAAATACTTTTAAAATATACATATGTTTATATTATTCCATCCGTCTAACCAAAAACTTCGTATTTACCTTTTGCACAAGTTTCTAGGTAATAATATATGGTGAGATCATTAATAATACTTTAGATTAAAATATAAGATTGAGTGGTAGAGAGAAAGATAGTTAGTGGATATTAGTGCTTTCGTGGTGGGGTTTTTAGTAATAATCGTTTTTTATTGTGTGGAGCTCATCAAATGTGAGAAATGAGAAGTTATTTGTGGGACAAAAATTTAAAGAAAAATGAGAAGTTTTTATGGGACGGGGGAGTATTAGATATTGAAAATGCATGAAATTTGAATTCAAAATCTGAATTAATTTTGTATAATAGCTAAATTATTACTGTACGTATTTATTAACAGTGTGTTTAGTAACATTATTAATGGTACGGCTATGAAATATTATCTATACTAACATCTCTAAGAGAAATATTGTTCTAAAAGAAATATTGTTCATTTACAGTACATTAACAAATTACTATTTTCTATATATTTGGTTCTTTAAACTTTTAAAAACAAAAATATGGTGTTTTATGTCTTGCTATGAATATATTACCTTATAATATGATGTTTATATTTGCTAGCTCGTCTAGAACCTCGAACATATGCTCCTCATTATCATTATTATGTTCATGAACACTGCCTTTTGATATTTAACAATTCGATGCATAAGCATTTTAATTGCCCATAGATTAAGCGAAAAACGGTCCACATAAATCATATTCATTAACACTCTAAAAATGTTATATTCCAGTTATAAATTGAACAAGTGGGTGGTCGTTCCAAAATTAGTCAGCTGAAAAAGATAGTTGAAATCCAGATTACCAAAAATCAGTGTTAATAGAACAAACGAACCATCTGAACATTATTTAAAGAATTGAATTTATGATGTGTTTGAAAATATGTTTTCGCAGTGATTATTATTACATTCTGATGAAGGCCCAAATGTGGAGGAAAATATCATTTTGTTTATGAATTTATGAGGCCAAAGATTGTAAGAGAAAACGAGTTGCACTAAAAGTTGCATAACTTTTGCTTATAGTCTATGTTTCGGGTAAAAAAATGTTGTATTTTGAAAGATATTTGCCTTTTAAAGTTTTATTTTTTATATTTTGTTAGAGGCTATTTATCGGCGTGTTTGTTTTTTGGTCGCATTAAAAAATCTACGCCTTATTAACGGCTTGTTTGACACACTGGAAGTTTCGGTTTTGATTTTATGAAAGTTTGTTTTCTTTTCCTTCCAAATTTATGTTAATTAAATTTATTTAGAATCTAAATCCAATGTATCTTTTAAATCAACATAATTTTAAAATAAATTATCATGTATATTTATAAGAACCACAGACAATCTATGAATTACTTGTTTTTTACTCTGTATATGTTAGATGATCATGAATATTACGTGATCACATTAATATTTGAATATCAAATATATTAGGTGTTATCTTGTATATCTTGTGATTACTTGTATTTATCTTGTATCCTTAATTAAAGGATCTCTTATTGTAATCTGCTATTATAAATACAAGAATACACCACATCAATTTGTGTGGTTAATTTAATATCTCTTATATGGTATCACCCAACCCTAATACCCTCCTCTCCTAGCCGAATTTTTTCTTCCCCTAAACTCCAAAAATTCGCCGGGGCCTTCTTCTCCAATGGCTTCATCATCGACTGCCACCACCTTCCCCATGAACACCCTTCTTCATATGATACCGATCAAACTCTCCTCCACTAATTTTCTTTTATGGCGAAATCAGATGTTGCCTCTTTTCTCCTATCAACAGCTTATGTCGCACATTGATGGCTCCTCTTCTGCTCCATCAGAGTTTATCACCATTGATGATAAACCCGTGTCTAATCCCGCTTTCTCTACATGGGTACAACTCGATCAGCATGCAATTATTCTCCTCAATTCCTCTCTTACTGAGGAGGTTGCTGAGGAAGTACTAGGGCTTTCCACAGCTCGAAAAATCTGGGTGTCTCTAGAAGCCGCCTACAGTAATTCGTCGGTGGAACGGATTCACTCGCTTAGAGATTCTCTTCGCCAAATCTCTAAAGGGACTTCTTCAATTGCTGATTATGGGCGCAATTTCAAAGGCTACTGTGATAAGTTAGCTGCCATTGGGCAGCCGGTTGATGAAATTGACAAGGTTCACTGGTTTTTACGCGATTTAGGTGCTTCTTTTGAAACTTTTTCGGTGGCTATTCGCACTTCCAAACCGCAGTTTCGGGATCTTTTATCCCAAGCGGAGAGTCATGAATTGTTTCTTCAATCCTTGCATGGTGCCACTACTCCTCCGGTTGCTTTCAATGCCGAGCACTCCAATACAAATAATAACCGTGGCCGTTCTAATAATTACTCTCGAGGAAACAATACTGGTGGTAATACTCGTGGTGGTTTTAATGGTGGACGAGGTCGTGGTCGACGCCCTCCTCACTGTCAATTGTGTCGCACTAATGGACATTATGCTTCGGCTTGTCCTAGTCTTCCCACATATGCATCTCAACATGACAGCCCCTCTTCCATGCAAAATAATGATGCAAACTTGGCTCAAGCATTCCACTCTCAGTGCAATATTAGTCAAGATCGCTCGGATAGGTATTTTGATTCCGGTGCTACCGCCCACATGACATATTCCACATCCGCCATCACCGATAACTCTCCTTATACGGGTAATATGCATGTTGCATTTGGTAATGGTTCTAAACTCCCAATTTCTCACATTGGTAGATCTATGATTTCAAATAAATTGTCCTTAAATGATATACTTGTTATCCCTAATTTGTCCAAGAACTTACTTTCTATTAGTAAGCTAACCAATGATCATCCCGTTGATGTTCTTTTTTCTCAACCTTTTTTTCACATTCAGGACTGGGCAAGCAAACAAGTGATAGCACAAGGTCGATGTGAAGATGGATTATATGTGCTTCGTGATGATCATAATGCTTTAGTTTCGGTCATTAATAATTCGCGTCAAGTTTCTTTTGAATTATGGCATAATCGTTTAGGACACATTTCATTTGATGTTATTTCTTTATTAAATAAATTGGGTATTTTGCATGTTACTTCTGTTTTGCCAAAACCTATTGTTTGTGAACCTTGTCAACTCTCCAAACGACAACGATTACCGTTTGATTTAAATAGCAAACGATCTACCCACCCGTTAGACTTGATACACTGTGATCTTTAGGGACCCGCGCCTATATCATCTCATGGGTATTCATACTACGTTATTTTTATTGATGATTTTTCTCGCTTTACATGGTTTTACCCATTAAAAACGAAATCGGGTTTCTATGATGTATTATCCACTTTTATTAAGCTTGTGAAGACACAGTTCTCAACAAAAATAAAAGTTTTTCAAAGTGGTGGAGGCACAGAATTTCTTAATCATACGATTCGGCATATTTTTGAACAAAATGACATGTTTCATCAAATATCGTGTCCATACACTCCACAACAAAATGGGTGTGCCGAACGAAAGCATAGACATATTGTTGAAACGGGTCTAGCTATGCTTTTTCATGCTCACGTGTCGGCATCGTTTTGGGTCGATGCTTTTAGCTCGGCAACATTAATTATCAACAGAGTACCTACGTAAGTGTTGAATGATTGCTCACCTTTCGAGCTTCTCTACTCTAGACGGCCAACTTATGATAATTTTCGGGTTTTTGGGAGCCAAGTTTATCCGTATTTACGCGATTATTCAGCTCACAAGCATACCATGTATTTTTCTCGGGTATAATTCGCAATACAAAGGGTACAAATGCTATGATCCAGTCTCAGCTCGTATGTACATCATCCGACACACTCGATTTAATGAGGTTGCATTCCCTTTTGCAAACTCCTCAACTTCAATGGATCTATCAACACTGGACTTGTGTACTTTTCTAGATGATGATTCAAGTCCATCAATATCACATGATGTATCATCGGATATCCCACCTACTGCTCCGAATACTACATCACCACCATGTGATATTTGCCCCACACATATTCCCCAAAATAGGCCACTACATGCTACTGCTCCATTAGTACCCGATCCACTTGTACAAACCGAGCCAGCCCAACCTGAGCCATGTAACGACCCGAATTTTGTGTTAAATAAATTATGAAAAAATATGATAAATAAGGATAAATCATTTAAAGAACGTAGGAATTAGTTTCGTGTCATTTGGACTTTGTATGAGAAAGTTATGGACGAAACCGTGTCGAAGCAAAGGTCAAAAAGTGCAGCCGGCGCTATCTTGGGATAGCGACGCGATTTTTGGCCACTTACAGAAACTCGAAATAGCTAAGCGGGTATCGTGATTTTTGGAACGCGCGCAGAAGATAGTGACGCTATCTATAGATAGCGGCGCGATTTTGCTGTCTGTTCACCATTAAAGTCGGGAAAAGCTCATTTAATGCATATCAAAACCCTAGTTTCTCTCCCAACGACCTTGTATACGTTTTTTAGTGGAAAACACCATTTGGAATCGATTTCTTCATCAAATCTCGTGATTCTTCACTCCTAGTTGAAGATTAAAGGTAAATCTTCACTCCTCCATCTTTGTAGCTCAAGATCTATGGATCTTGAAGCTTGGGTTTGAAACCCCAGTTCTTGGGGTTATGAGTTATGGTGAAATAAATGATGTATACACCTAATAGATGGTATTTTAACAAGGGAATCAAGTGTATGGTTAAGATTTGTAAGAATCTTAAGGGTTGGTTAAACCTAGGGTTTGGTAAATCACCAAAATTAGGGGAATGAGATAGTAAGTGAAGGAATTATGTGCACAGTTAGTCAACCTATGATGATATATCCATGTCTACGAAACACTTAAGGGTCACACCGGTGAGTGCATGTAATACGAGCAAGATAAGCAATGATACTACGAAGAGGAATGATTCATAATAGTCTTTATGAATCAGTTAAGTATTAAGTTAAGTTTAACTTATTACTAGATTAGTTTAACTAACTGATTAATACAAGTAGTTGTACATTTACTAGTTGAGTAAATATACAATGTGTTAATTATAGATTATCCATGATATGATTTAAAGCCATTAAATCATATAGTAATTGGATAATATTGTTGTATAAATTATATAAAGGTTATTATATAATTAATTATTGAAAGTATAAATACAAGTATATAATTCGTGTATATGGGTACCGAATTATTAGTGTATTAATAGTAGACATTTAATAGTTAAGTGCAACAGTAATAACTAGTTAAACTATAAGGTTTTAAATGTAAGAGGATAAATTTAATTAAGAGGTTAATCTAAATTAAACTAGAAGGACTTAAATGAAACTTATTCTATTATATACAGAAGGCTTAAGGTTTCATTTAAACCTAATCATTCACTTCCCACATACCCTAGACGAAACCTCTCCTCCCTCTCTTGGGAGATTTCGGCCGAACACACAAGACACCAAGTCTTGGTGTTCTTCGTTCTTCGTGTTCTTCAAGTCTTGAAGATCCAAATTCATTGCTTAGATCAACTAGAAGATCGCTCGATTTGTTCATCATCAGTGGATCTATATTAAGCAATCAACAAGGTATGTTTTGGGAAACACTTTTCTCCCATCTCCCCTCTTGGACGAATTCGACCAAAGAACCCTAGGGTTCTTTGGTTGATGGTCGAACGAACCACACAAGCATTGTGTGAGTTCGAGTTCTTCGTATAAGGTTTCTTTCTTGTTAACCTAATCTAGAACTCCAACATCCCAATCCTTTAGGGTTTAAGGATTAGGTTTAATCCCAGTTCCGCTTTTAGGGATTAAATCAGCTAGTTGGTTTTAACCGATCAAGAACAAGTTCATGTTCTTGGTCAGTTATGGTTCCAACCAAGATCACTAGGAGGTCGACCCAAGTGGTTGATCAGTCGCATGGTGCATAGTGAAACCCTTCACTGGTATCAGAGCGTTGGTTTAGAGATCTAGACTAGATTAACAAAGATTGTTTGTTTACTTTAATTTTAAGTTTTTTTTTGTTTCAAGTTTTCTTCTTCTTCATAATTTTTCGAAAAAGGGAAGAACCCTAGGACCAAGAATATTAAACTAGTCTAAGTTTAATTGGTCAAGAAGGATTCTAAAGAACCCTAGCAATTTCCAAAAATACTAGGAAGAACACTAGGATCAAGTATGTTAAACAAGATATGTTTAATTGATCAAAAGGATTCTTTCCTTACTTCCTTAAATTTTCGTGGCCTAGAAAGAACCCAAGGATCAAGTATGTTAAACAAGATTTGTTTAAGTGATCAAAAGGATTCTTTCCTAATCCCTTAGAGATTTCGAAAATCTAGAGGATACTTGGACACCAAGTTTATTAAACTAGCCTAGTTTATTTGGTGGAAAAGTTTCCTAGGCTCAAGAATTTCGAAACCGTAAAAGAACCCTAGAAGTTTAAACTAGTTTAAGTTTAATAATTTAAAAGTATTAATTAGGATAATAATCTAAAACCTAGTTAATTAGACAAGTTTATGTCTAATAGGTTTAATTATTATTTTGATAGATTTATTTAACTAGTTCTTTAAACCTAGCAATTTAGACAAAGTTTTATTGTCTATAAGGTTTAAATTAAAAAGATTTAAATAAATCTATTAAAGATATAATCTATCTTAGAATTTAAACAAAGTCTATTGTTTAGATAGGATTGATTAAAATTAATCTTTTAATTAAAATAATGTCTTTGATCAAGAAAGTCAAAACCCTAGTTTTGATTGGTCAAAAACAAGATTAGGGTTCATCTAATTAATTTAGGGAATTGATAAAGAGAATGTTAATTTTTAAGTTCTAAAATTAACAAGGTGTATTTAATTATTTATATATATGTATTAAAATTTTCAGAATTTTTAGTTATTATGTAAAATTGAATTTTAAAAGATATAATAAGTTTATACGTATTTTAATTAGTTTAAGTTAAAATACATGTGTATATACTAGATGTAATATTCTTATTAGAATGTTACAAGTTTATTATAAAATATACATATATACGGATACATTAAAATACAAGATAAAATGGAACAATTAAAAAGGATAATGTTATTTTGATCTTTATAGATAATATTATAATTAGTTATTGTATAAATTATAATATAATTAAAACTAGAAAGTACAAAGTTATGATTTCATTATAACTAGAAATTATACAAGTTGAAATTATATGATTAACTAGAAATATACAAAGTTATATATATTAAGATGTATAAAGTTATAAGTTATTATAACTAGATAATTATACAAGTATAATGTAAGTATTTTACAAGTCAAGTAATACACTAGATTAATGATCAAGTAAAAATAACAAGAACCTATATTTAACTAGTTCGAGTTGAATATAAGAAAGGTTTAAACAAACTAAGAATTATTATATAGTCTTTATATAATAAGTTTATTAGTTTCATCAAGTATAAACCGGTGATTGTGATAGCTTAAGTTTCATCATGGTTGTTGAAGCTAGTGGGAGCTACACAAGAAAATCACAAAGTTTATAAGTGTGTTGTTAAGATACAAGTCTTGATCGAATCTAATAAGTCAAACTAGGTTTATGTTTCAAGTTCATGAATCATAAAAGAATTTAAAAGTCTAACATAAGTTTATAAGTTTTTCAAGTAAAATAAAACAAGTAAGTTTTATCATAAAATAAGGTTTGTCATAAAACCTAGTAAAACGTTTTGTACACCTCGTTTTAGGTATACATGTAAGATCGCGCAAATTCTTGAAACTATAAGTTTTAAAGAATAGTTCTTAAGTTTTAAAAAAGGTGTCTTGTAGAACCCTTCAATTCGCAAGTCACACATTTTAAACAAGGATTAAGATTGGAATAAAAGTTTAAGTTTAGTTTAAGACTTAAACAAACCCAAGAAAATCTTAGATCTAAGTACTGTCCACCTAATGGAACACCTCACTTGTTAAACGATATTCATATTATAAGGATAAAGAACCTTAGATATGGATTCAAATCATTGCGAGTGTTAGGGTGCGTAAGGTTCTGTGATAACCGGAGTCCCGACGCAGAGCATCGCACTGTCTTAGATGGTCTGATCTACTTTGGTGATAATCGGGAGTCCCGGCCCAAAAAGTACTTGAGTAGAATAAACATACTAGACTTTATTACTAACTTAGAAATGTACAATTAGATTGTACAAAGTTATAATAAATTATAAGTCTAAAAATTCTACGACCCCTAGGAATCGTGTCAAGTCTTGATACGATCGGTAAGGATGTTACCTACCAGAAATAACATGTCTCGTCGGGAAGTGCCCAAACCTTGCGGCGAGAATGTGTATATGGATCCTAGGCCTAAAATATTAATTATGGGTTTATAATATATTTTAGAGAATGTTTATTGATGATTACTAATTAAACTGGGTTTGATTTGTAGATGACAGCAACAAACGCAATCGCGACAGCAAGTACCAGCAATCTCTCACTTCGCTCAATCCTCGAAAAGGACAAGTTGACTGGGTTAAACTTTCTCAACTGGGAGTGCAATCTTCGTATTGTGATCAGGCATGAGAGAAAGTGGTGTGTCTTGGAAAGAGCAGTACCAAACACCCCTGCTATTAATGCCAGAGCTGAAACGAGGGAAGCTTATGATAAGCATGTCTGTGATGCACTCGATGTGAACTGTCTAATGCTCGCCACTATGAGTCTTGAGTTACAAGCGGGCCTTATGGATGTGCCTGCATTTGAGATGATCCAACAACTTAGGGATTCATTTCAAGAGCAAGCTCGCACTGAGAGGTTTGACATCAATCGAGCCTTCAACTCCTGCAAGATGGTCAAAGGAACGCCGGTGAGTGCCCACATCATGAAAATGAAGGGACACATGGATCACCTCGCTAGACTTGGTCACCCCATACCGTTGCAAATGGCAACAGATACTGTACTCAACTCGTTGTCTGATGACTACAAGTCTTTTGTGGTCAACTACAACATGCATAATATGGAGAAATCCATTGCTGAGCTACATTCCATGCTCAAGACAGCTGAGTTGAGTTTGGGGACCAAATCTAAGGACGTTCTCTTGATCGGTAATGGCGGTGGCGGTGGAAAGAAGAGAAAAGGGCATGGTGGTAAAGGAAAGGGTAAAACCTATCCTAACCAAGGAGTGCCAAATGGTAAAGGTGTCAAACAAAAGGTCAAGAAGGTTAAGCCTAACACTGTGAGGACCGAGAACCGGTGCTTCAAGTGTGGTGAGGCTGGGCATTGGAAAAGGAATTGTCCAAAGGGTGCAAGTGGTAGTGGAGGAAACGCAAGTTCCTCAGGTAACACAACCACACTTCTTAATCACTTTAAGATACTTGTAAAGTACGTTACGAGTAATCTAACTTTTGAAATCGTTTATTGCAGGAGGAGATGGAAAGTGATAGTGACCGTCATGAGATGGTGATGATCCCACGAGCAACAAGTTTTATAATTCAGTATTTTGTGGATTCGTTTTAAACAATTTTACTGTATTGTTTTTGGATAATTTTATTTTATGTTAAAACAAGTTTTATTTTAGTTTTAATAAATTTTCGAATCCATGGTTGAATTATATTGTGTGCATGTATGATAATTACACTAGTCAAGGTTTATGACTAGATCGTAAATCAAGTTTTGATTTACTTATATTTCATGTTTATATACTTGTTTGATTGTTGTATAAATAATGTCTTGATAGCTCAAGGTATTTAGATGCTAGTAATTAGAAAGTTTTTCTAATGAAAGTATTTAAGAAGTTTTATGGAAGCATAAGGTTCAAGAGTTATTGAACTTAGTTAAAACACCTTAAGTAATAGTCATTACTTATGATAGAAAGTTTTAAAGTATTAGTATTAATATAGTATGATTGTATTGGATATAATCAAGACAGACTTTAAGAGTATTATTACAAGTCTTTTATACTTGTAGTAAAGGATTTAATGAAGTCATAATTCCCTAATAAGAATAATTGGATATTCGTATAATCCAAGTAAAGTGACTTAGACATTAAATGACACTTAAAAGGGATAAACTATATTAAAGCATTTAAGAATTAAAAGGTATTATTGCAAGTCTTTTATACTTGTAATAAATACAATATTTAATCAAGTCATAATTCCCTAATAGGAATAATGGATATTTGACAAATCCAAGTAATGGCTTTGGCATTAAATAAGATTCTTAAAAGAATACTAATGTGTTTAAGAATTGATAGTATCATTTCAAGTGTTTCATACTTGTTAGATACAGTAATCAATAAAGATCATAATTCCCTAAACAGGAATGCTGGATATTCGCAAATCCTAAGGATGATCTTAATTATTGATAGAATTCTTAAAAGATTAAACTACAAGTTATTGACTAGGTCAAAGTGGTAGTTTAAGATATGCTTAAATTCCATAAAAGTAAGTGGGAGCTAAGACTAACGTAATTCATTAAAGATGTTGACGAATTCAGTAAGTTAGCAAGACATTGACAACAAGGTTTACCAAGTCGTTAGCCAAAGAGTTAAGAGAAATAATAAATGATCGTTAATTAGATTATTGCAAACCTAATAGCGTGATCACAAGTCTTGTGATTAATTATTGTATATCTAATAGGTTGTTAACACTTTAGTGGATAACACAATCATTTAAGGAAATTTCTTTAACTAGTAAGAATATCTACAAATCAAGTAACTAAAAGAGGATTTAGTTACAAGAATGATTTTATGAATTCAAGAAACTAAGGAGTTAATTTCCAATCCTCCTATGTTTGCCGAATTACATAAAAGGCAAGACTAGAATATATTCTAAAATGTTGCAAGAACAATATCTAGCAAAGGCAAAAGTAATAGTATTCCTAAATACTCGTCTTATGTCTTTAGTTTAATAGAAATGATTGGTTTACTAATAAAAGTTACAATTAAGTTTGTAAGAATCATTAAGTAATCAACACGAACGAAAGGAATAACTAATGATCCAGTAATAATTCAGTATCTATGTCCAGTGAGGAATAACACTTGAGTTAGTATCATTTTTATTCAGACTTTGTATGTTTTACATCATCCATGAATAAAAGTCTATTTATTCAAAAAGATACAAAAATCTGTGACTACTCGTCTTGGTGGGAACCTCGATGGAACGTTAACGTCATCGCGGTATTTGGTGGTAGAGTCGAAGTTCTTCGAAGATAGCTACACAAGTTTTGTGTAAACCAAATATCGGTGATATTCTGATGGAGCTCAACGAATATTGGATTGACCACCGTGACAATACTTCGTGGTTGAAAAGTTCAAAAGTATTGTTCACTAGGATTGTCCTTAAGCCTGAGGTATTTGGTTTAGGATACAATGACTAATGTGCTTTGGTTCAACTTAGATAATTCTGAAATACGTTTGTCATACGAGGCGATACTGGGTACAAAGGAAGTTGTATTTTAAATCGAAATATAACAAGATGGTAATTGCACCTCCTTTTTAGGAGAGATATTTATAGGTCCTTTGACATGATGAGAAACTGACAAGTGCACGGCCGTGCCCAAACGAACTGATTTGTTCTTTGTCGTTTATCACAGCAGTTTGAAATCAAGAAGTCATAAAATGATTTCGAATACAGGAGTTGATAATTTCTACCATGCTCGTATTCGTTATCACAAATATCGTGCTGCAAGGGATAAGCCTAACATATTTGCCCAAGAAGTAGAGACATAGTGTTCTTTACTAGGAGACGCTATTAAAGAGTTTTTCATAAACTATACCTGGGTTACGTAAGCTGTTTTTATGGGTTGGTTACCTACATGCCCATCTAGAAGGCCACTGTAGCTCGTATCATTAAGACAAAGGTTACAAACTTGCACAAGTGGGAGTCTGAAGGAATTATGTGCACAGTCAGTCAACCTATGATGATACATCCATGCCTACGAAACACTTAAGGGTCACACCGGTGAGTGCATGTAATACGAGCAAGATAAGCGATGATACTACGAAGAGGAATGATTCATAATAGTCATTATGAATCAGTTAAGTATTAAGTTAAGTTTAACTTATTACTAGATTAGTTTAAATAACTAATTAATACAAGTAGTTGTACATTTACTAGTTGAGTAAATATACAATGTGTTAATTATAGATTATCCATGATATGATTTAAAGCCATTAAATCATATAATAATTGGATAATATTGTTGTATAAATTATATAAAGGTTATTATATAATTAATTATTGAAAGTATAAATACAAGTATATAATTCGTGTATATGGGTACGGAATTATTAGTGTATTAATACTAGACATTTAATAGTTAAGTGCAACAGTAATAACTAGTTAAACTATAAGGGTTTAAATGTAAGAGGATAAGTTTAATTAAGAGGTTAATCTAAATTAAACTAGAAGGACTTAAATGAAACTTATTCTATTATATATAGAAGGCTTAAGGTTTCATTTAAACCTAATCATTCACTTCCACATACCCTAGACGAAATCTCTCCTCCCTCTCTTGGGAGATTTCGGCCAAACACACAAGACACCAAGTCTTGGTGTTCTTCGTTCTTCGTGTTCTTCAAGTCTTGAAGATCCAAGTTCATTGCTTAGATCAACTAGAAGATCGCTCGATTTGTTCATCATCAGTGGATCTATCTTAAGCAATCAACAAGGTATGTTTTGGGAAACACTTTTCTCCCTTCTCCCCTCTTGGACGAATTCGACCAAAGAGCCCTAGGGTTCTTTGGTTGATGGTCGAACGAACCACACAAGCATTGTGTGAGTTCGAGTTCTTCGTACAAGGTTTCTTTCTTTTTAACCTAATTTAGAACTCCAACATCCCAATCCTTTAGGGTTTAAGGATTAGGTTTAATCTCAGTTCCGCTTTTAGGGATTAAATCAGCTAGTTGGTTTTAAGCGGTCAAGAACAAGTTCATGTTCTTGGTCAGTTATGGTTCCAACCAAGATCACTAGGAGGTCGACCCAAGTGGTTGATCAGTCGCATGGTGCGTAGTGAAACCCTTTAGTAAGTGGTATCTAGAGATAAATGGATACATTATTAGTGGTATGTGATGTTGAAGATCTTGTGATTATTGTATTAGGCTTTTGGTGAAGTCTTGGAAGGTTGACCGAATTGTGAAGCAAGGGATTGTGTTTGAAGAACACGGTTGGAGCATTAATTGCTAAGGTGAGTACGTGTGGACTTTACTTGGTACATAGCCATTGAAATATTTTATTATGTGTGTTTGGTCTATTTGTTTAATTCTGTAGACTATTAGTATGTAGAGTTAGTTATATATTAATATGAATATTAAAACTAACTTGTTTGATGATTGATGAGATAGCCAAGGGCTTAGATGGAATAACTCGAGAAGTTATGATGAGTGATAGATTGGCGGTGATTCGGGGGATCCCCGGTCACTTTGGATGGGGCGGATTGGGCGTCGATCCATGGACCATCATGTGATAGGAGGCTTGCTAACCGGACGTGATCCGGCTAAAAGTCGGGTAACTGTAGATTGGGTGATTCCCACTTGCCGTTATCATAAGGCTTATTAAGGCGGGGGATCCCCGATTAATAAGTACGTGAGATGATGGGTTATTTGGAGATGTTCCAAATAACTAGTTTCGATTGCTAGGAGAGCAAAACCGACAGGGTCACAATAGGGTGACTAGACGTATGATGATAATATATATATGTTTATATATAATGTGATACTTGTTTGATTTATTAGGGTCTAAACCCATTTAGCTCACGAGACATTTTTGTGTCTCACGTACTACTTGTTGTTTTTGCTATGTACTCAGGTTCTGGATCGGAGTTATAGGTACGCATGGATAGAGATATGCGGGGCCTAGAATAGAAGAACATTAGAGTGGATTTATGCTTAGCTTTGGTTTTGATCTATTTTGTAACACCAAACTTTATACTCTGATTTTCATACCAAAGGTTTTTGTAAATCCGTATTTTTGGAACGGTTTTTCTATTTATAAAACGATATATTTTGGCAAATGTTTTGTTATAAAATTTGAGGTGTTACAACTTGGTATCAGAGCTACTGTTTAAGTGAATTAGGTTGGATGACCATCCTAGTCTTAGACTGTAGCTATAGGAATGTAAGATTACTTGAGATCATAGGTTAACCTTGAGACTTTATGTTAAGTTTAGGGTTGAACCTAGGGGACCTATATAAGATGTTATAACTATGGAAGTTATTATGGATAAGAAATGTGAGTCTTATGTGACTAATGGATCGTACCAAGAGTACTAAATTTTTTGGTGTCTTTCATATAGACTTGAACGAAAGAAAATGGTAAATACTCGTAGAGGTGAAATCGCTCCACAAGATCAAGGGGATGAAATAACCCGTGTTGAGGTGGTGGTTGAACAAGGAAGTCAACCGTCGATGCATGATGAGTCGGGGGTTGGAGCTAATAAGACTCCGGTGACCATGGCGGACCTTTAATTGTCATTGATCAAATCAAAGGGATGGTGGCCGATGAAGTGCACCGTATTATGGGAGACCGTGAAAAGTCGGGAAGTGATCGTGAATCCGAAGCTAGGTCGGGTGAGAGAACTGGGGGTAGTGGTACCCGAGAGGATAAGTCCTCAACCGGTGGTGGTGGTGATGCTAGGGCAAGGCCCGATGAAAAAGATGGTTGTACTTTTAAGTCTTTTATGGCTTGTAAGCCAAGCGTGTACACGTGTAGTTCGGACCCGAAGGTGACTATGAGGTGGATCCGAGAGACCGAACGGGTCATCGGAAGTAGCAAATGTAAGAAAGCCGATATGGTGACGTATGCGTCACAATTGTTGAAAGAAGATGCGATGGTATGGTGGGATATTGTCTATGAAACCCTCGGAAGGGAGGTGGTGAAGAAGATATCATGGGACGACTTTACCACGAGGCTGAAGAGAAAGTTTTGCCCCGAAAGGGATTTGGAAAAGATGCATGAGAGGTTTGTGACCCTAAAGAAGGGTGATAGGTCGGTTAAGGAGTACTCGAGGGAATTCATGGGATTGCTCCCATTTGTTGCAAAAACTTATTTTGAGGAAATATCGAGGGTAGTCCGGTATGCTTGTGGGCTACCTTGGGATTACCAATTGGAGGTAAAGAGAGCGGTCACACTCGATGAGGCCATTGGTGCCGCCCGGGGTGTGGAAGCGGTAAATGCGACGAGGAATGCCGAGAAGGCCCATGCGGGCGAGAAAAGGAAAGCCGAGAGTGGCTCGGGAACTTACCAAAAAGGGAAGTTCACATCGAATTTCTCCAAACAAGGAAGTGTTGCCCCGTGCAAGAGATGCGGGAAGAACCATGCCGGCGAATGCCGAGGAGATTCGAAGGCGTGTTACAATTGTGGCAAGAAGGGGCGTATGACCCGAGATTGTAGAACCAAGGCGTTTTCCGAGTTGGAGTGTTACTCGTGTCATGAGATGGGACACTATAGCAATGTGTGCCCGAAAAAGGGAACCGAGCCAATGGTGTCCACGACCCAAAAGAAGGTGGAACCGGCTAAAGTGAAGGGGCTTTCCTTCCAACTCACTCGAGAGGAGGCAAAAGAGGTGCACGATGTAGTACCAGGTACTTTATTCATTAACTTCATGCCAACTTCTATATTATTTGAGTCGGGTTCTACTTATTCGTTTGTGTCTCATGAGTTTGGTAGAAAGTTAAATGTGCCGACCGATGTTGTTAGATGAAAAATATGAAATAGAGGTAGCCTATGGGAAAATCTCAACGGTCGAATTTGTTTATAGAAATTGTGATTTAGAAATAGATGGGAAAAAGTTTAAAATCGATTTATTGCCCATGAGAAAGAAGGATTTTGATGTGACTATCGGTATGGATTGGTTGGGTATGCACCAACCAAAGATATTGTGTGATTATAGCTTAATTGTTGGGTTGCCGCACGGAGTGGTGGTTATAGGAATTGGAGATAAGTTGTATGACGTGGATATTTTTTTTGGGAATGGTCTTCCCGATTAGTTATGTGTATGGAAATTATATTTTTGGAAAGGATTATGGACCGGTGTGTCGCAGGTAGTAAGGATATAAGGGTTGATGCTATTATGTAGTATCAAAAGATGAACCGCAAGGACGGTAAAGGTTTCAACAAATGGATGGTAGTACAATGAAGTACTAAGTCTTGGTAAGAATTGTGGTAAGGATGGAAATTTTGGAAATAGAAACCTTGGAAATGAATCGTGAGTATTCTGCGGGAACCCGGATACGTAATGTAATGTTAATATACGTAAATGGTAAAGAAAAGAATGATTAAAAGTATAGCGATGCCTTAGAAATAATAAATGGAACATAGGTGGAAAAGAGTAAGTGTCAGGAATGACATATATTAATTGTCAGAAATGGTTGAGTAAAAGTTGGCATGTAGCCATAACAAAGTTTTGTGACAGGGATGATTGATTTGATATCAAGGGTAAGATGACGATTATGGGCAAAATGCTATAATAATGATGTGATATAATATGACATAGTGTGTGTGAGACTACGATTGGGAAATAAATATTTCAAAGTATCGCGATGTACAAAGACGAGAACATGGAATGTTGGGCTAATTGGTGCCAAGTCATGGGTTACAAATGTAGACCGGAGTCGAATGGTTGACTCAAAGATGACCGGGTTGGCCGGTGAACTTTGGTTAAAGGAATAGATTGGTGGTTACCCCGGTGGTGACAAAAGGTTTGGAAATTGGTAATAAGGAAATGGACCGGTTAAGGGTGATTAATGTGTAAGTGAGACGGTAAATGATAATCGGAGATTTTATTGGTATACCCGCGGGGTACAATGCATGTGCGTTGTGTGATGGCCTTGAAGGCGTATGATAATGGAAAAGTAATGTTATAGGAAACGTGTTAAGTAGTGACCAATGAGAAATGTGTTAAATATAAAAGAAAATGATAACTTAATATTAGGGGAAATGTGCTAAAATGCATGGTGAATAAATAGACGATTAAATGGGTAAGATGGTGGTGAAGTGTGTGATGTGAAAAGGTGTATACTAGTGTAGTATGCAAGATAGGATAAGGAAGAAAGGATGTGATTAGTACGGGGGATCCTCGGCTACTATGATTTTGGGTTGGAATCGGTTGGGCGAATCCCAATGGTTCCATTCCATAATTGGAGGCTTTCCGGTTAACGAGATTGTGTGAGTCACCATGGATTGGAGGCGTTCGAATCATTGTGACGGTTTGAGATCTTGATGGATTGGAGGCTTTCCAATCATCTTGATGTGATAGCTAATGCTCGATATGATGTGACCGTGTATGGTGTTTATAATGTGCGTATATAAAACCGTGTGGTTAATTATTAATGCTATGATTATATGATAAAGAAGTAAACTGATTGATAATGCTGGTTGCATTAGGTCATGTATGGGTAGGGGATGCCTACGACTCTTAGAATGTGAGAAAGGGATGCTTTTAGAAAGCAATTGTTATTGGTAACCAAGATATGGTAAATTTGTGTGAAATTATGGAATGTGATGCGGTAGAGGATATAATGCCGATAATTGAGAATGAAAGTTATGAAATGGTCAACGTGATGCAAAGATGATTGAAATGATACTAAGGAATGGTATAAGTGACCAAATGAAGGTCAAGAAACGGTAAGGGTTGATGTGACCTTAAGGAAGTGTGAGAACTCGGAGAAGTTGGGAAAGATTGGAAATTTCGGAAACATGAACGATTGTTAAGGAAACAATAATGTGTAGAACCGGAAGTGGTAAGTTGGGGTTGGTATCCCGTGAGTGCGGAATTTGTTAATTGGAAAAGTATTGTTGACTTTAGGCAAAAGTCAAGATTAGTCAACATGTGATTAGTTGACTTGGTCAAAGATGGGCTTTGACTCTCGTTTTGAAAGACTCGCGAAGGATGAGAGCATAATGTATCAATTGTGTGAATGTGAAAAGGTTAATGAAATAATTAAAAAGAGTTATAGTCGAATCATGCGACTTTGAACCGTCGGGTATTTCCGAGTTGGATTTGGGAATCGGGCGTATGATGGTTGTTGAACCATAATGGAAATGATGGTTAATGAGACCTTTAGCTAGTAAAGAAATTTTAAAGGTATAGTTGACTTTGTGCTTAAGTCAAAGATTAGACGACATTGGGTCATATAGTTTCTATGTGTGTAGCGGGTTTGATTAAAGGATTTAAAGTGTTATGGTCAAATTGTGCAACTCTGACCCGTTTGGGTATTAAAGGCTTAAGATTGACTGTTTGACCCGTCCGCCGGGGGGGGGGGGGGGTTAAGTGAATGTTTAAATACATATTGTTGACTAAATTGGAATGGGAAAAGTTTGATGGTAATAACCACAAGGGAATGAGAACGGAATGCTCGGTCGAATGTGGATTGAAAATTTCTAGTGATTCCGAGGACGGAATCCTTTTAAGGGGTGGATAGTTGTAACGACCCGCATTTTGTGTTAAATAAATTATGAAAAAAATATGATAAATAAGGATAAATCATTTAAAGAACGTAGGAATTGGTTTCGTGTCATTTGGACATCGTATGAGAAAGTTATGGACGAAACGTTGTCGAAGCAAAGGTCGAAAAGTGCAGCCTGGGCGGCTATCTTGGGACAGCGACGCGATATTTGGGACAGCGACGCGATTTTTGGCCACTTACAGAAACTCGAAATAGCTAAGCGGTTATCGCGATTTTTGGAACCTGCGCAGAAGATAGCGACGCTATCTATAGATAGCGGAGCGATTTTGCTGTCTGTTCAACATTAAATTCGGGAAAAGCTCATTTAATGCATATCAAAACCCTAGTTTCTCTCCCAACGACCTTGTATACGTTTTTGAGTGGAAAACACCATTTGGAACTGATTTCTTCATCAAATCTCGTGATTCTTCACTCCTAGTTGAAGCTTAAAGGTAAATCTTCACTCCTCCATCTTTGTAGCTCAAGATCTATGGATCTTGAAGCTTGGGTTTGAAACCCTAGTTCTTGGGGTTATGGGTTATGGTTAAATAAATGATGTATACACCTAATGGATGGTATTTTAACAAGGGAATCAAGTGTATGGTTAAGATTTGTAAGAATCTTAAGGGTTGGTTAAACCTAGGGTTTGGTATATCACCAAAATTGGGGGAATGAGATAGTAAGTGGTATCTAGAGATAAATGGATACATTATTAGTGGTATGTGATGTTGAACATCTTGTGATTATTGTATTATGCTTTTGGTGAAGTCTTGGAAGGTTGACCGAATTGTGAAGCAAGGGATTGTGTTTGAAGAACACGGTTGGAGCATTAATTGCTAAGGTGAGTACGTGTGGACTAGACTGGGTACATAGCCATTGAAATATTTTATTATGTGTGTTTGGTCTATTTGCTTAATTATGTAGACTATTAGTATGTAGAGTTAGTTATATATTTATATGAATATTAAAACTAACTTGTTTGATGATTGACGAGATAGCCAAGGGCTTAGATGGAATAACTCGAGAAGTTATGATGAGTGATAGATTGGCGGTGATTCGGGGGATCCCCGGTCACTTTGGATGGGGCGGATTGGGCGTCGACCCATGGACCATCATGTGGTAGGAGGCTTGCTAACCGGACGTGATCCGGATAGAAGTCGGGTAACGGTAGATTGGGCGATTCCCTCTTGCCGTTATCATAAGGCTTATTAAGGCGGGGGATCCCCGATTAATAAGTACGTGAGATGATGGGTTATTTGGAGATGTTCCAAATAACTAGTTTCGATTGCTAGGAGAGCAAAACCGATAGGGTCACAATAGGGTGACTAGACGTATGATGATAATATATATATATTTATATATAATGTGATACTTGTTTGTTTTATCGGGTCTAAACCCATGTAGCTCACGAGACATTTTTGTGTCTCACGTACTAGTTGTTTTTGCTATGTACTCAGGTTCTGGATCGGAGTTATAGGTACGCATGGATAGAGATATGCGGGGCCTAGAATAGAAGAACATTAGAGTGGATTTATGCTTAGCTTTGGTTTTGATCTATTTTGTAACACCGAACTTTATACTCTGATTTTCATACCAAAGGTTTTTGTAAATCCGTATTTTTGGAATGGTTGTTCTATTTATAAAACGATATATTTTGGCAAATGTTTTGTTATAAAATTTGAGGTGTTACAAGCCAGCAGCCCAGACTGTGCCAGCGGCCCAAACTGCGCCAGCGGCCCAACCCGATCCAGTGGCTCAACCTGTTCCAGCAGCCCAGCCCAACACTGCTGCCCAACCCGATGCTCCTCAGGCCCAACCCAATGTTGCTCCAACACACGGTATGACAACTAGGTCTAAAAATGGTATTTTTAAGCCTCTTCATCGGGTTAATCTTGCTACTCTTTCGGTGACTAAACTTCATGAGGCTCTTTTTTCTGCCACACAACCCAAGGGTTATAAATCTGCTGCCAAACACTCGAATTGGATGGCAGCTTTGCATGATGAAATGGAGGCTCTAAGGCAAAATAATACTTGGACTTTAGTGCCTAGACCACCCAACTCGAATGTTGTTGGATCAAAATGGGTCTATCGTACAAAGTATCACTCGGATGGCTCAGTTGAACGCTATAAAGCTCGTCTTGTAGCCCAAGGTTTTACCTAAATACCCGATCTTGATTATTTTCTTACTTTCAGTCCGGTAGTTAAAGCTTCAACCGTACGCATTGTTTTATCCCTTGCGGTCACTAATAAATGGCGATTGCACCAATTGGATGTTAAAAATGCGTTTTTACATGGTCACTTAAATGAAACTGTTTTCATGGAGCAACCCCCGGGCTTTGTTGATCCAAACCTCCCTGATCATGTGTGTAAACTGTCCAAGGCTCTATATGGTTTGAAGCAGGCTCCACGTGCTTGGTTTCATCGTTTAAGCACTTTCTTACTTGCCAGCGGTTTTGTATGTAGCCGAGCCGATCCTTCTCTCTTCATTTTTTTCTCGAGATTCCTGCATCATGTACTTGTTTGTCTATGTGGATGATCTCATTTTAACCGGGAATCAGGAATCCGTTATTGCTTCATTCACTACTCGGTTAAATCAAGAATTTTCAATTAATTAAGGATCTTGGGGATCTAAACTACTTCCTTGGCTTGGAAGTCACTTACACTCCCGATGGTTTATTCTTGGCTCAGTCAAAATATGCTACTGACATCCTCACTAGAGCAAACCTTCTTGACTCAAAGCCTGTGTCAACTCCGTTAGGCACGCACGAAGTTTTTTTCTAGTGATGGAACCTTATTTCACGATGTTACTTTATATAGGTCCTTAGTCGGTGCTCTTCCGTATCTTACGATCAAGAGACCCGACATCTCTTATGCAGTTAATCAGGCAAGTCAGCATCTCCACTCACCCACCGATGACAATTTCCAATTAGTCAAACGCATCTTACGTTATGTTAAAGGAACCCTTACCCTGGGTCTCACATTCCGCCAACCGCAAACCCAAACCATTTTGGGTTACTCTGATGCTGATTGGGCTCGGTGCCTAGAAACTCGTCGATCCACATACGGGTATTCTATATTTTTGGGTGGAAATTTGGTCTCTTGGAGTGCTAAAAAGCAGCCGACAGTTTCACGCTCTAGTTGTGAGTCAGAATATCGAGCTATGGCTAATACGGCTGCGGAGATTATCTGGGCCACGCATCTTTTAAAAGAACTACATGCCTTGCCTTCTGTTCGTCCGACCTTACTATGTGACAACAAAAGTGCATTATTTATGACTCAAAATCCAGTCTCTCACAAACGAGCTAAACATATTGATCTGGATTATCACTTTGTTCGAGATTTAGTGACCTCTGGCAAACTTCACACCAAGTTTATATCAACCAAGCTTCAGGTGGCAGATATATTCACGAAAAGTCTTCCGCGCACTCAATTTGAACATTTTCGTGCAATGCTTCGTCTTGGTCCACCACCGGTTCGCTTGAGGGGGGATGTTAAATGATCACGAATATTACGTGATCACATCAATATCTTAATATCAAATATATTTAGGTGTTATCTTGTATATCTTGTAATTACTTGTATTTATCTTGTATCCTTAATTAAAGGATCTCTTATTGTAATATGCTATTATAAATACAAGAATACACCACATCAATTTGTGTGGTTAATCTAATATCTCTTATAATATCACTTTCAATAATAATAAGCATGTCCATATAATCAATTAATTGAATATAGAAATGCCAAATATGTTACACCTGGCTTTAAAGGTTTATAAATGTGAATTCATAAATTATTTTTGGGTTCCAATAAATTAAATTAAATCAGATAATCGTGCTTCATATAAAACGTATTATTGCAACCTAAATTCATATGATCATCTTTGTACTTTCTCAGTGAGTAACAAAATAATCTTTGATCACTTGTTTGTTTTTTTTACATGTTTCATTAATACCAGTAACGTTTTGACCTGCTAACGAAACTAACGAATTTGTGGTAGATAGACTATACTCTTGTTCCTAACAACAAAATGTCCTCAAACGGCACGTTAGAGAATGAATACGTGTGTTTGTCTTTTGTCTTGTGTGAATATAAAATTCATCTACTATATACATAAAAAAAAAAAAAAAAGGATATCCAATCTCGCTAATTATGATAGAGTAATGCTCCCTTCATTTCACAAAAAAGTTTTCATTTCTCACCTAACTTTTATCGCACAAAAAATTCTCATTTCTCATATTTGATAGAATCCACATAATAAAATACGTAGTATTATTGGATCACACCACTAATTTTCACTAACTATCTTTCAATATTCAAACCAACCATATATTTTAATCAAAGGTATTACCAATGACTCCACCATTAAGATCATTCACAATGGTTAACCTCACAATAACTTACTAATTTTACCAAATCATCTAATAATCTGTTAATTAAAAACTTCTTCAATGATTAACCTTTGCAAAGACGTTTTCTTGTTAATATTACTAATTTACCTTTATCTATATCAAATTTATATAAATGCCCCTCACTTATGTAATTTAACAATTTTTATAGCATTTATAAAACTTAACATTTTTATAAAATATCTTTTACAAAAATATTATAATGTTTGACCTTAAAAAGTATTGATATATGATAAAGTTATAATTTATAGTCATAAAAATAATAAATGATTCACATATAAATATATATATGGGTTTAAAATGTAAAATTGTTAGATATATGGACTAAAAGAATCAAACATTGAAAGATGATTAAGTGGTTATGGAAAAATAAGTGGTTGGAGTAACATCATAAAAAATCGTCTATTCTAATGGTAAAAAATTATTTTAAAGGTCATTCAAATAGTAATGACCTTTTAAAAAAAACTCTCATTGGAGATGCTCTAACTATCACCTAAAAACATGTGCCGATGAGAAATGAGAACTTTTTTGTGGAAGAAGTGAGTAGTATTTAATCCTACAATTTGGTACTACTCATAGTCTTACTCATTTGATGAAGAATTGTGTCACAATCAAGGGATAATATTAAGAGAAAAAATTAGTAGATTACACTTGTAATCTTATAAGTAGGTAAGACTATGAGTATGAAAAGTGGTAAGACTAAATATCTTTTCCTTATAAAATAAGATGTAAACGGTTATATTTGGATCCGAAAGATGGGGGATAATATGCTAAATATAACAATCTCAAGGACTGAAAGTTTAAAAATACGTTCTTTCGGTATTGACATTTCCGTCCCCCCTACGGCTATATGTACCTTTTTTAATTCTTTATTCAAAACCCATAGAGACGTTGTTGGCTTTTAGCCTTTCCCTTTTTAAACCAAACCCCCGATTCATTTCTATTTTTGTAAAAAAAAACGAATTGAAAGTTAATTCACACCTTATGTTTCATCCACGCTTGTAATTAATCACTATAGCAAGCGAAAAAATAGACCAATTTGAGGGCTTTTTTGTGAGCAAAAGTTGATGATTCAGATGGAAAATTCAAGTGATAAAAGTATGAAAAATGAATTTGATTCATTCGAGAGCAGTACTTGTAGCTCGAATTCGAGTAATTTCGATACTTCTTCAAAAGAATGTTGTTCTTCACCTCCTCCCCTTGGATGGCCGATTCGAAAAGCTCAATTAGTCAACAAATGTGGCGACGTTTCCAAATATGAAGAGAAATTAAAACCTCATTTGGATGATGATTCCAAGCTGAAGAACTTGAGTTCTGGAATTTCAGGTTAGTAACTCTAACTTTAATTCCAATTTGAACGAAATGAGGTCAGATTTGGAGTTTGCCGTTTTAGGGGTCATAAATCAGGTTCATCTTTTTTCAAAAACTTGAATCTGGTGAGTGAGGTGACTTAACAAATTCCTGACTATTTGATCTTATGTGCGTGAATTTACACTTTACCTTTTTGCAATTGAATCTGTTCAGAAATTGAGATGATGAAAGAGAGATTTGCCAAATTATTGCTTGGAGAAGACATGTCTGGTAGTGGCAAAGGGGTCTGTACAGCCTTAGCTATTTCAAACGCAATTACAAATCTCTGTGGTAATCCTACAAACTTTTTTCTTATATAATTTTATTCATTTTTATATTTTTGAGTTCAATGTTTATAAAATTGTTATATATGTTGAATAGCATCTGCATGTGGTCAACTATGGAGATTAGAACCCTTGCAATCTGAGAAGAAACAAATGTGGCAAAGAGAAATGGAATGCCTTCTTTCTGTTAGCGATCATATCGTTGAATTAGTTCCATCGTGGCAAACGTTTCCTGATGGAAGTAAACTCGAGGTAATCAAACCATAGTTTACTAATTGCTCACAGTTAAACCATAGTTAATCCGATTATTAGCTAAACAATTGTTGCAAATTAGGTCATGACTTGCAGACCAAGATCAGACATTTTCATGAACCTCCCAGCCCTAAAAAAGCTAGACAACATGCTTCTGGTTAGAATTCGTCAATTTATTTATTTATTTAATTATCAAATTCATTATTTTTTTGTGTGTGTGATTTTACAGGATTTACTGGATAGTTTCGTGAGTACGGAGTTCTGGTACGTCGATCAAGGAATAGTAGCTCCAGATGCTGCCGACGGATCAAGCTCTTTCCGGAAACCACCACAACGCCACCAGGAAAAGTGGTGGCTGCCGGTGCCACGTGTACCTTCCGGTGGCCTGAAAGAAGACACCAGAAAACAATTAACGCACAAACGTGAATGCGCTAATCAGATCTTAAAAGCAGCAATTGCTATCAACAGTAACACTTTATCAGAAATCGAAGTTCCTGAATCGTATTTCGAATCACTCCCGAAGGTAACAAATTATCAGAATCGACTGATCGAATATTTTTGTAATTTATTGATTTGATTTGTAGAACGGGAGGGCTTGTTTAGGTGACGTCATATACCGTTACATAACAACTTCAGAGCAATTTTCAGCCGAGTGTTTATTAGATTGTCTTGATCTATCATCTGAACACGTGGCACTAGATATTGCAAACCGTGTGGAGGCATCTATTTACGTGTGGCGAAAAAGGGTTCACTCGAGATCTAATTTACCGAACCCGAACCGGTCAGCGGCTAAAGCCTCATGGGACATGGTCAAGGACCTGATGGCTGATGGCTGCAAAAGGGACTCGTTAGCCGATCGAGCCGAAGGTTTATTACTTTGCTTGAAACATCGGTTTCCTGGTCTAACTCAAACCTCATTAGATATCAGCAAAATTCAACATAATATGGTACTAATTTCATCCTTCTGAACCATAGATTATCCAAAATGGAGAGTTTTATGATGATTTTATATAAATTTACATCTTTTAATGTTCAGGATGTTGGGAAATCGATATTGGAGAGCTACTCGAGGGTTCTGGAGAGTTTAGCATTTAATATCGTTGCACGAATCGACGATTTACTTTACGTTGACGATTTGACTCGGCAATCGGATAATTATTCATCGGCAACCGCTCACAAACGAGTCTCGATGCCGTTAATTCCGTCGTCAGGTACGCCGTACAAATCTGCTTTCGCTACTCCGAAGTTTTCTCCGGGACCGGTTGTGGCTCCGGCGACGTGCGACAGAACTCCATCGTTGAACGGAAATTGCAGCAAGCCTCCTCGACGGGGATTTGGGGTCAAACGTGCGTTGACGAGCTACCTTGCCGGCGAGATGAAGGGAAAGAGTAGTTTTCCGTTGATTGAAGGTCCCGCCGCCGGTTGTCTTTCCACCAGAAATGGTGACATGCCGCCAGCTAGGAGTAGTATTGATGGGCCGTTGAGCCAGAAGGAGAATCGGAATCCGGCTAGGGTACCGACGATGGAACGGTGATTAGGTTTTAAATTGTTGTGTAAAAGTTAATTACTATTAAATTTATATGTCAAACAAAGTGAGGATCATTAGCCCTCATAGACCATAGTTGAGTTTATATTACCATGGAAGATTGTTGATCCATGGTGTTTAGGTCTTTTATTCTTTTATCCACTTCATTAGGTTCACCATTTCTTGTGATCTATTCAGATTAGGAGTTATTGTAAAAGAGGATGTAATTTTCTTTTACTTTATGTTTTAAACAGCGTGTCAGGATCGAATAACCAAAACAAGTTATTGTTAACTCAGATCTACTAATAACAAGAAGTTGCAGCGGATCAACACTTGTATTAATATATTAAGAACAATAGAATAATGTATATTGAACGAACAATGAACAATAATATTAAGAACACAGTGATTCACAAAAAGCTTCAATGTATATTATTGATTAACAATACACACGTACGTTTACAATTCGTAATGAACTACTTATAGCAGTCCTTGAAGCCTAACTATTTACCCTAGTTATTCTAGGACTTGATTTACATCGACTTATAAAAGACATACATTGAATAACATTCTATAACTAACTCTGCGAAGATCTCGGACTTGATTTGTTCCAAATACGCGTATCAGTAGTAACTGCAATCACTAGTAGTAAATATGCATCATCAGTAGTAAATGTGATGATCAGTAGTAACTCTGATAGTCAGTAGTAAGTCCAAAACCAACGTCAGTAGTAATTACTAATGACCAGTAGTATCTTCAATATGTGCATGATCAGTAGTAAGTTAGTTATAGTCTTCACCAGTATCAACTCATCAGTATCAAGTGTTTCTGCCCCACCAGTAGTAACAATAGTCTTCATCAGTAATAACCATGATCAGTACTAACTGCAGCATCAGTAATAAGTTGAACTGTGATTTGTTCTAACAATCTCCCCCTAAACTTATTGATTCTCTTTCAATCAATCAAGTTTCTTTTAACTTCTTCTTTTCCTTTTCTTCCAACAGTTTTGCTCTTTTCTGATCACCTTCTAAAGTCTGTTGGTTTCTTTTATTCCTTTGTGCAATAATATATTTGCTGATCTTTTTAACAAATTCATTTAACTTGTTTTGGAACATCACAGCATCATTAGGTTTAATAAAATTCATGCACCAAAGTTGATAAAGAGTTTTCTCAGAGTGAGGATACTCTTTTTCATATAGGAATAAATCACACTTCTTACTTGTATATATTCAAAGAAGTACATGTTGACTGTCGGTAGCACATTCCAGGCTTGAATATTCTCTGGATTTATAAACTTCTCTGAATATTCATCTGGATAGAATGCAGCATTAATCATTTCTGTAATGTATCCTGCAGCTGAATTCTTCCAGGTCTTCTTGGTCATTCTTGGTTTACCAATAATCAACATCTTGATTATGTCACTTCTGGTTAGAGACATGACTAAAGGTTTCCAAGCTCTAAATCTTTGAGTGACCTTATCTTCTCTTACAATCTCAATCACATCATCTATACATCTCCAGTTGATGATTGGATTGCTTTCTAGGGGAGCAATAGGAAGATCATGAACTTGAACTATTTGTAGTTTCTTCTTTGGTTGTTCTAGTTCAGATTGATCAGCCTTTCTTTTTCTTGTTGTTACAGAGAGTTCACCAGATGTTTCACCAGTTATAGTTTTTCTTTCTTTCATTTCTTTGGGATTTAACTGTTCAAGCTTTGTGGTGTCTTTCTCTTTAATGTTTTGCTCAAGAAGGTCCTTCTTCTTCTCCACACAGTACTTCTCTATCAAGTTGATCAACTTCATTCTTCCAAAGGCCTTGGTATTGTGGCCTCTTGACTTCAAGAATGTGACCATTTCTTTCTTCTTGTCTGCAAATTGTTCTGGCATATCAGCCTTCTGCTCTTTGCATTCTTGTACTTGTGCTTCAAGAAGTTCTATTGTTTCTGATTCAAGTTGCCTTATTTTTTGTAGTTCTCTTTGTTGTAGTTCTTTTCTGATTTCTGCAACTTGTTTGGTTTTGACCTTTTGTTGAAATTGTGGCAATTTAGAAATATCTGCTATGTCTGCCAACTTGACTTCTTTAAATTCTTTGCCTTGTACTCTAGCTTCTTCAGATAATCTTCTATTTTCCCTTGCTAGAGTAGCAGATACTTTCTTCAAGTAATTGGCTCTTTTTACTTTCCACCTATCCTGCTTGGCTGACTTAGCATAATTGATTTTGTTGACCATTTCATGACCTTGTGCTCTATTAGGTTGGTCTTCATCAGCAATTTCCTTTCCCTTTCCTATGTAATTGTCACTCTTTTTATCTGGTGTTTCTTCAATTCTAAATTTGTGACCATAGGTGTATATTTGTGACATGGGAAGTATTTTGGGATGTGGAGGTAAAGAGCATTCATCAACTTCCAACCAGTTGATATCATCATCAATGTCTTTCATCACCAATTGTGTTGATCTTCTTGTTGGTGATGGTGGAATTATTACTGCAGGCTCAAGTAGTGGTGGCAGTTCAATAATATCATCAGTAGTAGCCAAGGTAGTTACTACTGGTATGTCTTCAGGAATTACTACTGATAGGGCATCAGTAGTGTTTACTGCCTCTTCTTGATTTACTACTGCTATGACATCAGTATTAGTAGGAATTACTACTGGTTGTTCTTCTATAGGAGCATCAGTATTAGGCTCAACAGTAACATCCATGTCTTCTAGGCCTTCATCAACCTTTGTTTCTTTAAGATTGAGGAGAGAAGTTGCTGCTGCAATGGATTCATCTATCATGTTTTGTATGTTGTCCTTCTCCCCCTTAGTGAACTCAACTGGTGGAGCTTCACTATTATCAACCTTCTTTTTCAATCTTCTAATGATTCTTGTTTGTTGAAGAAGCCTGTGCTCATACATTTTCATTCTTTTATTGATGGTATTAATGTGCTTCTTCATATAGGACATGGTCCTCCCTTGATTTGTTAAACATTTCAGGCAATCTTGTACAGTGGTTTCAAGGTTTTCCATCCTATCCGTCAATTGTTTTTGTTCAATACTGCCCTCACTCCATCTAGCAAGATCATCGGGCTCACTAACAGGTACATTGGCTTTAAGGTTTTCTATCCTTTCCGTCAAATCAATAGTTTCAGTTCTACCCTCATCACTTCTTGGTGATGAAATGGGTTGTTTGGACACTCTCTTCTTCCTAGAAGAAGTAGTAGTGCCCCCCTTGTGGTTTCTTGGCACCGGGGTCCTCTTAGTAATTCCTCAAAAGAGTCATCTCTAAGAGTTGCCGAGGTCTGGGTCTTAGTGATGTTCTCACTATCCTGTGCACCCACCTTTGGGGCATCAGTAGTGAGAGCCCTTTCCTCATGCCCTCTCTCCTCCTTGGAGGACAACTCTTGGAGCCTGGGGTTTGACTCAATGGGTCCCCTGGTATCCTTTAAGGAAGATTTCTTCCTTTTATAACTTTTCTGGATTGATTTGGCTATAGGCTGGTCTTCTACAGAGTGAAGAGTAGCACTCTGCAGATTGAATTCATGTTCCTGGGACACATCAGGACATCTAATTGGGTGGATGATTGAGTGACTGTTTGGGGTTGTGTTTGGGCTGCATTTGGGGGTGAAGGAGTGGGTTGAGGTACAATTGGGGTTGTATCTTTGATTGAACCTTCTCCAAGATTTGGTTGATCTTTGATCATGTTAGGAAACAGAGGGGTTTCCTTGCCCGAAAATTTAAATTGTTTTCTCATATTTGTGAAAACTTTCTTGTTCAACTCAGGTGTTGTAAAAATATTTTTAGGAGTTGACAAGTTTTGTAATTCACAATTTATTAAATGTTGAAGAAATCTGGGATACATTAAAATTTTTGAAGTAGACAGATTTCCCAACATTCCCTCAAAAATCATATATGAAAAGTTAAAGACTTGGTCTGTGCATAAACAAACAACAGCAGATGCTATTGACTTGTTAACTCATTCCAAGAGCTTCTTTTAGGAGAAAGACAATGTTGAATGGTGTGTACTAAAAATTTCCATTGTGGGGAGAGAAGACCTTTTTGGAAAGTGACAATGTCAAGTCTTCCCTCATATCCCATGTTTTGTAAACATTCAACAAGGTCTTCCTTGGGTAAAGAAAACATACCTTCATCATCATGGAGTTGTAGATGGTGTCTGATTGATCGTTCTGATATAAAGATTTCCTTTCCATCTACTACTGACCTAATCTTAGTAAAGTCTGTATCATCGACTTGTTCTGCATTCTCCCGGAAACTCACTAGGTGTTGTTGATAGGCTTTAGGGTTTACAGTGAGTGCAAACTTTATGTATGAGTTCTTTAAAAAGTTGACGATTGGACGAAAATCTTTTGTTCCGTCTGGATTCTTTAGATATGCACACATGTTGTGAAACTCTGAGTATTTGAGATTTGTTTGAACATCAAGAGATTGTAGAGTTGCCATTGTTGTCGATTCTGTGTTTGATCGTTTGATTTGAGAGAAACAAGTACGAATGTTGTTACTGGTGCAGGGTTTATGATCGCGATTTAGGGTTTATCGAGAGGATTTAGCAAATCGAAGTGAGGATAATGCTAAACTAATCGACTTCAGCTATTTATATCTTACGATTGATCTGCAAAAAGACAAAGTTGCCCTTCGAATCATAACACAACGGTTATTTTCATGGGGGTTAGTTTGGTAACTTTGACAATTTAAAGACCAGTAGTAAATTAGATACCAGTAGAAAACATCAGTAGTATCTATGAACATCAGTAGTAACTAAGGATTTTGACATCAGTAGTAACTGTAGACATCAGTAGTAACTAATGAATTTTATTACTGATCTAATGTACCAACCCTAGCAGTAGTAACCACCATTTTTGAGACCAGTAGTATATGTGAGTACAATTGTTTATCAATAGTATTGTCATACCAGTAGTATTTGTGCATATTCAATACACACCAGTAGTAATGACCTACCAGTATTAAAACACTTATTAAAATAAATAACTTTTTACAACAGAAAAACTTTACACATGATTTTGGGTGAGAGATTAATTTATTAAAATCATTCCAATACTGCTAACTAAGAAGCTGAATCTTCCTACATCAAATGCTTTTGTAAAGAGATCTGCTAATTGATTGTCAGTATGAATTTTAACTACTTTGATTAACTTCTTTTCATTGCAATCTCTTATAAAGTGAAATCTAATTTCAATGTGTTTAGTTTTAGAGTGTTTTACTGGATTGTTCACAATACTAATAGCACTTTGATTATCAATAAAAATAGGAGTTTTAAGGATAGAGATACCAAAGTCTAGAAGCTGGTTTTGAATCCAAAGTACTTGAGCACAACAAGCAGATGCAGCTACATACTCTGCTTCAGCAGTTGATGTGGATACATTTGTTTGTTTCTTACATTGTCATGACACCAGTCTTGATCCAAAGAATTGACATTCACCAATAGTGGACTTTCTATCTTGGCATTCACCTCCATAGTCACTATCTGTGTAGGCTATGTGTTCAAATGGTGAGTCATGTGGATACCATAGACCAAGTGATGGTTTGCCTTTCAAGTATCTGATTATTCTTTTGACAGCCTGCAAGTGTAGTTCTTTAGGTCTTGCTTGATATCTTGCAAACACACAGACACTGTACATAATGTCAGGTCTTGATGCTGTCAAGTACATCAAAGATCCTATCATTGATCTATATAAGTGTTCATCTATATCCTCCCCCTCAGCATCAGGATGTAGGTGTTTGTGTGTTTCCATTGGTGTACTTGCACTCTTGCAGTCTTTCATGGCAAACTTCTCCAAGATGTCTTTGACATATTTTGATTGGTTTATCAAAATACCATCTGATCTTTGATTCACTTGGAGTCCAAGGAAGAAGTTCATTGGACCCATGGAGCTCATCTTGAATTTGGTTTGCATGAGATCTTCAAACTCTTTACATAATAAATCATTTGTTGATCCAAAAATGATATCATCTACATAGATTTGAACTAGTAGTATATCATTTTTGACCTTTCTTGTGAACAGAGTCTTGTCAATTGCTCCTCTTTTAAAATCATTCTTCAACAAGTATGATGATAGTGTGTCATACCATGCTCTTGGTGCCTGATGTAGGCCATACAGAGCTTTGTCTAGTTTGAATACATAGTCACCATGTTCTGGATCTTCAAAGCCTGGAGGTTGCCATACATAGACTTCTTCTTCAATTTTCCCATATAGGAAAGCACTCTTCACATCCATTTGATAGACTTTAAACTTCTTGAATGAAGCATATGCTAAGAAAATCCTAATTGCTTCAATTCTAGCAACAGGAGCATACACTTTATCATAGTCTATTCCTTCTTCTTGAGTGTATCCTTGGGCTACAAGTCTGGATTTGTTCTTGATCACTATACCTCTTTCATCTTTCTTGTTTCTAAAGATCCATCTTGTTCCAATGGCTCTTTTTTCCTTTGGGTAAAGGTACAAGTATCCAAACAGCTTGTAATTTGAATTGAAGGAGTTCTTCTTGCATTGCCTCAATCCAGTTTGAATCCTTCATTGCTTGTTGAATCTTCTTTGGTTCATCCTGAGACAGAAAACATTCAAACATACATTCATTAGCAATTAAACTTATGTTACACATATTTGCAGTTAGACTTTTATTTAATTTGCTTCTTGTTTGTAGTTGTGAGTTAACATCACTTAGAACATTGTCTAATGGATGGTTCTTTTGAGTCCTTGAGTTTGTAGCTCTATCAATTACTAGTTGATTTTCAAGATTTGACTCATTTGTCTCAGGGATTTGTTCCTCTTGAGGTTCTTCATTTTGATTGATGTTTGTTTCATCATCATTAGCTAGATCTGAGTTACTACTGGGATCAGTAGTATTTGTGTTATTACAGGGATCAGTAGTATTTGAATTACTACTGTCCTCATTTCCTGATTCACTACTGCCCCCAGAATCTGAGTTATTACTGTCCTCAGTATTAACTGTGGGAACAGTATCAACTACTATGTATCTCATCTCTTCTTGACCAGTATTGAAAGATGATGTTCCTTCCTTTTGAGTATGACAATTTGAATCACCTGCATTTAAATTCAAGTTAGTGTTAAAGGATTTGGTTAGATTGTCTATGTTAAATAGCCAATCTGGACCATTTCCTTGTTCATTAGGAATATTCTCATTAAAGGATACATTGATGCTTTCTTCAATAATCCTTAATCTTTTGTTGAACACTCTGTATGATAAACTTTGAGTAGAGTATCCCACAAAAATTCCATCATCAGCTTTGCAGTTAAACTACTCATAAAACAGTGACTCAGTATGATTTGCTTTAATAGCAACATGTAATGTTATGTTTATATTTTCAACGTCTTTATTCTAAAACAGTGACTCATAAATGTGTAGAAGTGAGAATGTAAGATTTAACCCGTTATACTATATCTATTTGATTGTAGAGATTATTTTCGAAAATATCTCCGGTAAAAATATGGTTGAAGAAAAAATGTGATCTCCGTAGTAAATAAAATACACTAAAATATGTAAACTATGTGTTACATGTGCACTAAAATATGTAAAGTATGTGTGACATGTACACTAAAATATGTAAAGTATGAGTGACACATAATACTAAATTTTTTGATAATCAGTAAAACATATAAGGAATATAAATCACATTTATGTAAAGTTAAATAAACATCTAAGTCGTTGTAGTATAGTGGTAAGTATTCCCGCCTGTCACGCGGGTGACCCGGGTTCGATCCCTGGCAGCGGCGTCTTTGTTTTTAAATTTTTATTGTTTTTAAATTTTTATGAAAATTCAAAATTTGAAAAGTGTATAAGGATTAAGGAGATGGGCGTGAGTGCGTGACGAATGCACGCTCCTGTTTTCACAGTTTTACCCGAGTGGAGTTAACTTTCCCAACGCGCAATCCCCATTCAAAATATCTTCTTTCTATGCTTCCTATTTATTTCTTCAAAAAAGGAATTGCATTTATTTCCAATATATTTCGTTCTATTTATCATCCCAAAAAGAGTATTTATTTTAAACGCAAACAATCCATCCGTACATATGTTAATGTCACTAAAATTTTATATAATTTGGTTTTTTTTATTATATATATGTAAACATGAAATCTAACTATAAAATGCTAAAATTCAGAATTTTATCATAGAATATTCATATATATAGTTTTGAGTTTTCTCATATCTTTTCTTTGATAATTTATGTAATTTTTTTTTTGTCTAGTGTGCAAAATATGAATACTAGTTATAGTCATTTTTGAGCTATAATTAGCTATAATCTTATAACGTGGTGTAATCTTAGATTATGGGGTATGGTCACATGGATGAAATGGTCACCTCTGCGCCACATCATTATTTCATATTTTACATTCAAAACCTTAAATACCATATCTACCATCACTTAAGTCATTTAAACCCCACCCCACCCCTTTTATTTTTCTTTATTTCAAAACAACTTAATATTTCATTCAAATAAAAATTACAAACTATAAATAAAAACATTACAAATACCGAAGAATAAAAATAATACTGAAAAAAATATTAAAAAACGTTACCGAAATATTAAAAAAACATTATAAAATATTAAAAAACGTTACCGAAATATTAAAAAGAATACCGAAAATTACATACGATTTTTTTGATAGCGTTGCCAAATATGTTCCATAATATTTCGTGAGAGTGATTCGTGTGTATGTTTATCACGTAATTCTCTGGACCTCAGTCATTTCACTTCACACCTCTCGATCCAAGTACGTTGTATATTATGTTGTGGACTAATATGCAAGTCGTTCATATCGCTAATGGCAAAGTTTTGATCTTTTACAATCATGTTATGCAATATAATGCATGTATACATGGTTCTACGTAGCTTGTTGACACTCCACGAACGAGCCGGTTGCCGAATAATCCCCCAACGCCCCTGTAAGACACCAAATGCACGTTCTATGTCTTTTATTGCACCTTCTTGTCGTCGCTTGAAGTAAGCATGTTGAAAGAAAAGGTTTAGTATGAGAAATGTTGAGAGATGTTGTATGAAAAGTTGTATAAAATGGTGTGGTATTTATAAGGGTTTAAGGTTTATTAAAAAAATAATAATTTTTTCGAATTTTCAGCCGTTACAACGGCTAGTCACGTGGCGCGCTGTGATTGGCTCGTGGGTTGCGTCGGACGGATGACGAGATAGGGGTTTGGCGTGGCGGCAGCTGTGGTGGCGTGCGCCGTGTGCGGATGTGGCAGCCGACGAGCATGGGGTCTCGCCACTGCACCGTGCACTCTTATAATGGCATCATAAGACGATGGCGAGTGTATGGCGATACCTACCAAGGGCTCTAACTTTAGTTGATTGTACATGATCAAATACTATGAGTCTATGATTACCCGAATAACGTGGTTGGTTTAATGTCTATAAAAATGATAATGTAAGATTAATGGGGTTGGTAAGACCAAATTTTCTAATGAAGGAAAAATGCCACTTTTACCTCTAGTTGACTAGTACTTAAATTAAAGGACACCCAAAAAACCTTTACTTTATTTGTGTAAGGATAAGAAATATAAACCTTATTATAATACCATAGAGATCATAAGTTCGAATTTTCTTCTTAGGAGTTACTTAAGTATGCATCCCGTTGATATATAACCAACATAAATTCATCTTGAATCGGATAACATAGTAAATGTCTAAAATTCTCAACAACAAAAAAAATTATTTTCAATTCTTTCTAAAATATAGTGTGCGGTTTATGTAAGTTTAAACAAATTTTGACGACTTTCATGTCAATATTCTAAATTGTTCATTAAAACACATCTAGTCACATAGCATCAAGCATGCCAATACATCTTTCTTAAGATTTTAAAATCTTCCAACCATTCTTGTTTCCAAAATCGCACTTGCCACATTAACAACACTTGATGGTGCTTCCTCCATTAAAGATAGGGTGACCACCTTTATTTGATAGCCAAAAACCAATATAAAACCGAACGAATCCACAACTTAACACATCATTCTCATAACAAAATGGCAACATCAATCAAACTTTTACACTTATTCTCATAACAAAATGGCAACATCAATCAAACTTTTACACTTATTTTGTGGTGTTCTTCTTGCTCTTGTGATCATTGGATCAAGTGAAGTAAATGGAGCTCGTGAATGTGGGCAAGCAAATCCTGATATGGAAGCGTTCAAGTTAGCACCTTGTGCATCGGCTGCACAAGATGAAAACGCTCCCGTTTCTGGGCGTTGTTGTGCTCAAGTCAAGAAACTTGGGCAGAACCCGAAATGCTTGTGTGCGGTTATGTTGTCTAATACTGCTAAGAGTTCTGGGATTAAGCCCGAGATCGCCATGACCATTCCTAAAAGATGCAATATTGCCGATAGGCCCGTTGGTTATCAATGTGGAGGTTGGTTTTATTTGTTAAGTCAGAGTTTTGTTTAGATATATAAAAACGGGTAGGTTGGTTAACATATTAAAACGCTCAATTTTTGGTACAACAACATAACCTAAAGGATTGAATTTAACGCCTCTAGTTTGGTGGTCATTATGTTTTGTGGAGGCTGACGAACTTGTACATTTTGCTTTGCAGCTTATACATTGCCTTGAAGGGAGCAAGTTTCATTTGTTGTTACATATGTATGTTGTAATGTTTTATGGGCGACTTTGAGATTATGCTATTAATAAATATCACGTGGGCATGTGGCCCATGTTCTTTCTTTTGTTCTATGTCTTGTGTTGACTTTTATGCGGAAGCCATCAAATAAGTTATACAAAAGCCGAGATCCATTTAAACAAATAAAAAAAGTTACATCACGGGTCAAAAAAGGCTTTTAGCTATCGACTTCAGTATTAATATAGTACACTATGACTAAACACAAATTAATCACATCAAGTATAGCTAAAACATGACTAATTAAGACTTAAAAAGAACTAATTAACCCCAAAAAGGAGGGTTAAAGCGGTATTAGGTTTATAAATCATAATGTTTTCTATATTTATATTGTATATCTCCATGCAATAGTTGAAATAGGAAAAATAGAGAGTTGGAGACCTTGCTTTCAATAGTAGAGAGATCCTGTAGAAAAAAGAAAAGAAAAAAACTAAGACATTACATCATCTTCCAAAAGAAATCAAATATATATCAAGTATAACATATGACAATTCTTATGGTTTTTTAGAGTTAGTGATTTGGAACAGATTATTTATTTATTATATATTGAAAATACAAATAAGTTAAAATTAGTGTTTGACAAAAAGTCTAAAAAAATCATTTTACTTGCATTTTGAGGAATCCAGAAAAGAGTTTTAGCAACGCACGTGAGAAGGTTCATATTGCATTTTGAAAATTATTTTGTTTGCATTTTATCTCTTAGCTAAACCAATAATATTTACTAAATGCTACAAAACTGACTATGTGTTTATTAAGATTTCAAACAAAATAATCAAATCTAAACATTATTTTTCAAAACGCATAATGTATTTAAAAAAAAAAAAATCAAATACCCCTAATATTAATTTTATCGATAGTCATAAACATTAAATTATTTTTTCTTTGAAATTGATTTTGTACAAGTAATACCTTGCCACCAATTTCCCCTTGAAGCACTAGTTCCATTAGGATCTTCATCAACACCTCCTTTTTTATACTAATCAAACAAAAACGCTATTTAGTTCCATATCATATATTGTTGTTACTTAATTCTGTTAACCAAAAGGTTCAAAATACTCACTGTGCGATGTGAGCAACTATTATGACTAGTTGGAGGATAAACTTCTCTGCCACCATAGTAGATGGATGAACTCATATAGCTTGGTTCCGTGGATTCTGGTTGATAATTTGGATTCATCCCCTTTCGATCATTCCTTCCTTGTCTGGAAGAAGGGCCAAAAACCGAGCCAAAATGGCCCGTGGAAGAAACGGTCCCGACATCTTTAGGACCAAAAAGAGTTTCGGTAAATGATGAAGACGATTGGTGCTTCATGTTTTCCATTTCTATTCTTTTTCTTGCACGATATTGTTATTTGATGTTTAGGTGGCTTTTCATATTTATAAGGCCAAAAAGAGGACCCGTTAAGTCGTTATATGCTTCGCTCAAGACTTCAAGTTCTAGTTCGATACGATCATACTAAATTATAAATAAGACACTGACTTTTGAAGGCCAGCAGTATCTTTTTTTCTTTTAACCAGCAAAAAGCCAGCAATATTTATTGCTTACATGTCTTATAAGGTTATGAGTTAAAGTTTTGTTGTGGACACAAATATATATAGACTTAGGAATATATGCTAGCCGTTAAAAGAAAAAATATAAACTCTCATTATCTAAAAAGCGACCGGTCACCTAGTCACTTAATAATTAAATTTTTACATTAAAATGATACTCGTATGATTACTTAAAAGAATTAAAAAGTAAATTTTTTTTTTTTGAACATCAAATTATTTACCAACACGAAACAGTGAGTGAAATATACTCTTATTTAACAAAAAAATGCTAAGCAACATAATTAGAAAAAATGACACGTAAGCAACCAAACGTTCACCTGATGATATGTGAGAAAACAAAATATACCAATTTTATGTCTAAAATAAATTTTTATTCTGTACAAGTGTACACTTAAACAATTCCAGATTCTAAATGTTGTTTGACCAATTTTGATCTTCCTAATGAGGTGGAGAGAGTGAGCCTTTTGTGTGTGACCCCAAAAGGTAAAAATTCTATGCTAATTGGATAATGACCTTTTATTGCCCAAATTCGGTTTATTCCAAATAACCACCTTGCCTATTACCAAATACCCCTCTTTAGTGTTATTGGTCTCGGATTATGGATAAAAACAATGATAATAGTTCGAAATGTGTTTAGTTGGATATATTTGTTTGAAAAAATTTGACAAAAAAATATAATTTTCAACCGTTTAATTATTATTAGAAATGAATAAAGAATTGTTGAGATGTCCCACATTGGACAAAATATGAACCGGTAATGTGCTTATAAGGGTCCTGGGCTACTCCTCTTACAACCAATTGGTTTTAAGATGGAACCCCACAAACTGACATGGTATCAGAGCAAGGTTTACCCGTTGTTGGTCAAACGGCCACACGGACCCCACGTAACCCACAAATATCCACGTGTTAGGCGTGAAAAAAAATGACCCCACACGTGAGGGGGCGTGTTGAGATGTCCCACATTAATGTGCTTATAAGGGTCATGGGCTACTCCTCTTACAACCAATTGGTTTTAAGATGGAACCCCATAAACCTGACAAGAATTACAAGTCTAATTGCGTAAACAAGATACACGTATGAAAATCAACCCTGAAAAAAGAACAATTCAATAGATTATATGAGTATATCCGTTGTTCTAGTTGAAAATCACTACGAAGTGGAGGGGGTTTTCAAAAAACAAAAGTTTGAGTCACCTATCGAATCAAATGATTTAGGACATGTTTTTCATCTTTTCTTTAAAGACAAGTGGGAGATTATCGTATATATATTGACTTTGTCTTTCTTTTAACATATCGGATAAGGTGTGGCACATTTATTAGTGTTATAATTTCATTTAGTCGAGACCAATACGTTTTAACTTCGTTTATAATAACATGTTGAAGGGCGAAACTACTTCATAAGCTAGCTAGCTGAGCATGCAACTTTTCATACGTCCAAATATTCTTAATTTCTTAAATCTAGAATATTTTTCTCATCATGATTATTTATTCTCGAATAGTTGACATGTGATAAATGCTGAAAGTATAAAAGTTGGTATATGTTGAAAAATTGGGTTGATTCTTTGTTCTGTGGATGGGCAACATGCTTGATCTATGGTTGAAAAACTGTTTGTAAGACGAATATAGTAAATTGAGTTTTTCTAACAAATCAAAAAGATGTGATACTTCAATTTCCTTTTCTGTTTGGCAAGCACATATACTGTTCCAACCTTTATCATCATAAATGATTAGATTCTAAACGATATTCTTTGAACATATATTTTTTTCAAATTTTATGATCGTATAGTTTAAAGTCTTGTCATGTGTTATATGAAAGAAAAATCGTATTGTTGTTTCCAACTAGATTTAAAACTGAATTCAGGTATCTATAAATATTTTTTGGGGTGGCAAATGTACAAAGAAACGGATCCAATCCGGTTTCGGTCAAATTTAACCTGTCCGGTTTCTATTGGCTTCTAAGTATTCGAACTGAATTTGGTTCCAATCGAAGTCGGTTTAACGACCACTGATCGAATCCAATCCGGTTTTGAAACCGGTTTAGTTTTTTTTATTTGAAACCGATTTGTGCATGTCTAGCTCTTATTAGGGGGAGACCTACTGGCTAGGTTATATGCAACATTGGGCCGGCCCATTCTACCACTCAATCAAGTCCACATACTCTAATTTCTGTGATATCGATCAGCCATTAGCCCACCAAGACTTTTAACTTATTTGTCATTTTTCTTGGGCTGTACATTCTTAATTATTTATTAAATTTATAGTTCAATTGTTGTTTGGTGCCACTAGTCGCCAAAATTACTGGGTCAACCAGTGGCTCTTGCAAAAATATGTTGCTAGAGGCTGTAATGTGTTATTTGTTTCCTAAGCGTTAAATGTTTGTAATATTTTTTTCATGTTTGCAATAAAACATACGGCCCAAAACTGTTGAATTGAGATATATAACAAAATTCATGTAACCTTTATTTTTTTTATATCCCAATCGTTTTTAAATCTTTTATTTAAGGTAGTCAAACAACCCTACACACAATCACAAGTTGTGCACATTTAAAACATCTAATTTATACAAACAATTCTTTGAACCAAACTTGACAATGTATGAAAAAATATACAAACAATTCTTTGATACATAAGTTTACTAATTTTAAAACCTCAAAAGACGATTGAAATTGCAACTATAACGTTAAGACATAGATTAGGGGTATTATTGAAACTTCAACCGTATTCTTCTGACCCGTTTAAACTTGCTGTTTTAACGTGTTTTCTGTATTATTCCGATTGAATTTCGACAACCCCCTTTTCTCTCTCGTTGATCCTCTCCAACTTCTGTCTGATTTGTTCTGCATGGTTATTAGTCTTCAGTTTTCGTCACCACTTTTCTTTTTCCATTAAATTGCTTAAATGCTATGTGATCAATTTTACATGTAGGTTTTTTAGGTGATTCAATTTGAAATTTTGGTACAATTTTGTAGGTTTGTGGCAGTTGTAGAAAGAAGGAATGGCTTATAAGGTGGATCACGAGTATGATTACCTGTTTAAGATCGTGTTAATTGGGGATTCAGGTGTCGGAAAATCGAACATACTTTCTAGATTTACGCGAAATGAGTTCTGTTTGGAGTCTAAATCCACTATTGGTGTTGAATTTGCTACACGAACTCTTCAGGTTTGTTGTTGATCACTTACATTACAACATAATTGCTTTTTATTTGTTTCATTCACTATATAATAGGATACTGGATCAGAAAACTTAAATTCTTGTCTGATTATTTCGACTTGAAGTTGTCATGATCAGTTTTTTTAAAGTATAAAGAATTAAATGTAAATATAGAGAATTAATTAAAAGGGCAAAGAATTATAATTGTGTTTAGTGCTTTATTAGTAATAGGAGGGTAGTGACCAATTGGTGAATGGTGGTGGTGGTGTTGTAAAACTCGGTCAACTCAACCGAGTACATGGTCTGCCGAGTACTCACTGAGTAAACATTTACTCGGTGGTCTGCCAAGTCAAGTTAGCACAAATCGGTCAAAACTCGCATAACTCGATCAAATTCTCCATAATACCTACTTTCCCACCACATCACTCTCCAATATACATTTGAAGTTATTAGTCTTATTATTATTTATATAAAATATTAGTGTGATACATTATACTGACAGGTTTAAAAATATGTCCTATTTTTAAGAACTACGAAATTATATGTATAATGTGTATTTTTATACAAAGTTATATATAAAAATCGCAGTTCAAGTACTCATCGAGTAGTTGCTCCAGGTCGTCGAACGAACGATTGCCGAGTAGCGAGTTTTGCAACCATAGGTGGCAGTAGTGATGATATTAGTGGCGGTGGTGGTGATAATGGTGGGTGGTCGGTGGTGTCAAGATAATTATAGTCGAATAATAAATATATTGTCTATTAGCTCATTTGGGTAGGGATTGTGTTAATAACACAAAGTCGGAAATTTAAGTCCTCCATGATATATATTTTTATAAAAAATCAATATTTTCAAATTAGAAAATGTGTTGTTTAAATTTTTTATACTCCAACTTTTAAGCATTCCTAATTTGGGAAAAGCCTAAATGTTTTCTATGTAGTCTTTATTGTTTATATGTGTATTTTGGTATGTCCCAAATTAATTGTCTACTTATAATTTTCAACCAATCAAAAAGAATTTAAGTGAGAAAGAGAAAATTTAATTGATAACACAATAATTTTCTTAAACTATTTGTTTTTGTTCAGTGAACGATAATTTTAAAATGAAGAACATAGTATCAATAGAAGATTATTACAACTTCAAACAATATAATTAATCACAACAAAACATTATTTCTTCCATCCCATTCTATCACCATAACACACATTTTATTACCATAAAATTGACTTTGACCAATATAATTTAGGTGGAGGGAAAAACCGTGAAAGCCCAAATATGGGATACAGCCGGTCAAGAACGATACCGAGCAATCACAAGTGCATACTACCGAGGAGCAGTAGGAGCTTTACTAGTTTACGACATAACAAAAAACAAACATTTGATAACGTACAAAGATGGCTACGCGAGCTAAGAGATCACGCCGATTCCAACATTGTAATAATGTTGGCGGGAAATAAATCAGATTTGCATCATTTAAGATGCGTTAACGAGACCGATGCTCGTGGGTTTGCAGAAAAAGAAGGACTTGCGTTTCTAGAAAGTAGAAACTTCCGCATTGGAAGCGGTTAACGTTGAAAACGCTTTTCAGACGATTTTGTTGGATATTTATCAGGTAATTAGCAGGAAAGCATTGGCGTCGGCGGCTGTTCCTACGCAAGGTGCGACGATTAATGTTGGTGATTATGGGAAGAATGATAAACGGGGAGTTTGTTGTTCATAAATTGGAAGGAAATTTGTTTGTAGATTTAGGTTATGGTTGTCGAGTTTGATAAAGGAAGTAGGATTAGTGAGATAGATTAAGGAAGTTTTGTGTATGTATATTTTGTTTTTGTGTTTTTTTATAAGAATGTGTTTATATGAATTTATTGATGATATTCCTTAGTGGCGTTGTTTGTTACAATTCCATATTTTATCGCATAGTTTGGTCGGTTTTTGTTAGTTTGTATTGGGTCACGTTTTTCTTATCTCGAAGAAAGTTGAGGTGACAACAGTAACCATAGTTAAATTTTAAATTTGATCACTATTATGCTAGTCGGGTCAGGTTTATTCGGGTCATGTTGATATCAAGTTTTTTCAACCCGACCCGACAAACCCGACATTAATATCGGGTCGGTATCGGGTGAGGATTGGTTACCATTTTCGGGTTTCGGGTTGACCCGATTTGACCCGGCTCAAGTTTAATTTTTTTTTCCTCAAGTTAATAAAATGAAAGTGACATCTAAAAATATGTAACAATTATGAAACAATTTAAGAAAATTTTAATATGATAAAGTAATGAAGTTTTGGGAGGTTTTAGGGACTCATTTTCTGAGTAAGTGTGTTCGTAAGTATCATGAAATTAATTATATTTGATTTAAAGAATACGAAATTAAAAACTAATTTAGTAATTTCCATACGATTTGGACCTTGTAAAACATGTAGTCTACATATAAAAAGTTGTACAGGGATATTTTTTATTTATAAATTTGTGTTTCTTACAGGTGGAACTATCTAACCCGACCAACCCGATCAGGTCAACCCGACAAACCCGAAACCCGACCAACCCTAACCCGATTCCTTATAGGGCCGGATTCCGGGTTAGAATTTTTGTACCTCAAAACCCGACGGACCCGACCCGATAAGAGCAAAACCCGACCCGACAAACCCGATTGACACCCCTAACTATTACTACTGGTCTTAGGTTATAATTGGTCATTTGCAACTTTGTTTTTTTGGTATTTTGACTACTTGAGTTTTCTGTCTTTGGTTTTACAAAAAAATGGTCTTAGAAGTTACAGGAATGTTAGACCTAGTAAGATTGGCCTATACCTAAACGCGTCATTGGCAGATTTTGAACCAACAAAACATCTAACTTTGTAAGATATGATACATGAAATACAAAATATAAAATTTGAAGAATATTCCTAGGCCACAAGTAGAGATATTCTTTCCTAAGATTAAAAAAGAAAGAAACACTTGTGTTAAACGAGAAAAAGATAAAGAGATGGTCCCAAAACCCTGTATGTTTCTTTTTTAAGACACGTGAAAATTACCCCCACAATGATATTGATTTTATTTGCTTTTCGTAAAATACTAGTGGTTATAACTTTGTTAAATAGGCTTTCTTTTTAAGTATTTTTATGAATTATGATCATATACTTTCACTATATGTCCAAATTTGTGTAAAACTTCTTAAATCATATGTATATCATTAAGTTCATTTGCAATCATTGTCCTTTTTATTACATCAATATGACATCAGCCGACTGACACTTAACTGATACATCTATGTTAATAATACACATTCATTTAATATTTTATATATAAAACACATGCACACACATAATACCAACACCCACAAAGATACAATTTTCTATCTTCTCCTTATATGTCGCCAAATCGAATGAAACCAACCGAAGAAGCAACCAAAGTTGGGTTGCCAACGGATGTTTGTAACTGACGGACGTCACTTACAAACAGGCAAATACCATTGTCACCGTTCTATAGTACATCATTGTTCTAAGTTTAAATTACTTGATTATGCATGTATCATGAGATTGATTAAAACAGTCGAAGGAAAAACATATCATTGTAAGTTGTAATCCTATTTTTAAGCTAAATTGAACTAAAAAATAGTATAAATTTATTATGTCTTTAATAAATGGGTTTTGATAATGACAGCCATAAGAGTTGTCAGTAGACATGTATAAAAAATTTGTACATAAATAAATCTTTAACTACCCTTATGAATTTTAGGAACTACCATTCTCAATGAATTAATGTACAAATATTAAAGACAGCTCTGTTATTTTCAAAACCCTTAATAAAATTAAGATTTTGGTGATAATTACCAGTAATAGTTAACGAATAATAATAACAATAACGTATAAATTTTAAAACATAACAACCTTAAAATAATTTATTTTAAAACATAAAATTCATTTTAGGAAACTATATTAGAATAATTTACTTATTGTTATAAATTAACTTTAATTAAGGCACTATTAGCAATTGATCAAAGAACTTGAAGATTATAAAAGTAAGAAACAAGACTAGGATGGAGAGGATTTAAATCACTTATGCAAGTGTATTATGAGGTGCATTTTTACATCTTCACATACATTGGTATTTATACTAAATTTGTTACCCATGAACTCATACTTGGTGAGTAATACAACATATGTATTTGGGTAAAACATTAATTGGATTAGATAAGAAATCTTGACTAATTGATCATCCAACTAGTAGCATAGTTTATCTACATTATTGCATATGTAGATATATTCATATTATAACACTCCCCCTTGGATGACAATTATTCAAGCCAGAGTTCAACTTTAAAGTACTGCCTCGTTAAAAACCTTTGCTAAAGAAAACCCAGTGGGAAAAAACTTTAGCGAAGGGAAAAAGAGTGCAGTGTATAGTTGACTCCCCCTCATGTAGACATCTATCACATCTGATGAACATGTCGCATTCCAATACCATGAACATGTTTTCTGAACATTGCAGTAGGGAGCGACTTTGTGAAAAGATCTGCTGAATTATTACTAGATTGGACGTATTTCATTTCGATCTGATTTTCCTTTATCAAGTCTTGAGTGTATGAGAAAAATCTTGGGGGTATATGCTTGGTTCTATCAGTCTTTATATATCCTTCTTTCATCTGTGTAACACAAGCTGCATTGTCTTCATGAATAACAGTTAGATTTTTCTCCCACTCTAGTCCACACGAAGTCAAAATGAGTTTTGTCATCGATCTTAGCCACACACACTCTCTGCTGGCTTCATGTAGCGCGATGACTTCAGCATGATTTGACGATGTCGCGACAAGTGTTTGCTTTTGGGAGCGCCATGAAATAGCAGTGCCTCCACTCATGAAAACATATCCCGTTTGAGACCTAGCTTTATGAGGATCAGATAGATAACCTGCATCTGTATAACCGACTAACTCTTGTTTTGAATCATTAGAATAAAATAGACCTAAATCAATAGTTCCTCGAAGGTATCGAAAAATATGTTTGATACCATTCCAATGTCTTTTTGTAGGAGCTGAACTAAATCTTCCTAACAAATTAACTGCAAAAGAAATATCGGGTCTTGTACAGTTAGTAAGATACATTAAAGCTCCAATTGCACTGAGATATGTTACTTCTTGACCAAGAATCTCTTCATTTTCTTCACGAGGTCTAAAGGGATCATTATCAACATTTAATGATCGAACGACCATTGGAGTGCTTAATGAATTTGCCTTGTCCATATTGAAACGTTTCAAAATCTTTTCTGTATAATTTGACTGATGGACTAGTATTCCATTATTCATATGCTCAATTTGTAAACCAAGACAATATTTGGTTTTTCCAAGGTCTTTCATTTCAAATTCTTTCTTTAAAAGTACAGTTGTTTCATGAATTTCCTTATGTGTTCCGATAAGGTTCAAGTCATCAACATAGACGGCTATGATTACAAATCCGGATGTTGTTTTCTTAATAAAAACACATGGACAGATAATATTGTTGGTATAACCTTTACTTACTAAGTAATCACTTAAACGTTTATACCACATGCGTCCAGATTGCTTCAACCCATACAAAGATCGTTGTAACTTAATTGAATACATTTCCTTGGGTTTTTCACTTAGTGCTTTTGGCATTTTAGATCCTTCAGGAACTTTCATGTAAATATCACTATCAAGTGATCCATACAAATAAGCTGTGACAACATCCATTAGACGCATTTCTAAATTTTTGGAAACTACTAGGCTGATTAGATATCTAAACGTTATTGCATCCATAACCGGGGAATATGTTTCCTCATAATCAATTCCCGGTCTTTGAGAAAAACCTTGAGCTACAAGTCTAGCTTTATATCTTATAATTTCATCTTTCTTATTTCGTTTTCGTATGAAAACCCATTTATAACCCACAGGTTTCACACTTTCTGGTGTGAGGGCAATGCGTCCAAAAACATTACGTTTATTCAACGAATTTAATTTAGCTTGCATGGCTTCTTTCCATTTATCCCAGTCATGTCTATTTTGACATTCAATGACAGACTTTGGTTCAGGATCATCATTCATAATTTCACATGCAACGACATAGGAAAATATTTCATCAATATTTCCTATTTCATCCCGATTCTATAATATATTTGTTTGGCCATAATTTATGGAAACCTCATTGTTAACATCATTCATTTCCTCTTGTGGAGGAATTTCAATATTTTGTGTTTCTTCAGAAACACTTTCCTTATGATCATTTGTATTTTCTACATTCTTTCTTTTTCTTGGATTCTTATCCTTGGAACCAATTGGTCTTCCACGCTTTAAACGTGCTTTAAACTCTTGAGTGACTTTATCACCAGACTTTTCATTTGGTATTTCAATCCGGGCTGGAGCATTAACAGCCGGTATATGTGATTTTGTCACTCTTTTGGTATCAGTAAATGCATCAGGCAATTTATTTGCAATTTCCTGCAAGTGCATTATTTTTTGAACCTCTTTTTCACATTGGTTAGTTCGAGGATCAAGATATAATAGTGATGGCTCACACCATGATACATCTTTTTCTTTGTTTTTCTTTTCTTCTCCCAATGTTGGGAAGTTTGCCTCATCGAAGTGGCAATCTGCAAAACGTGCTGTAAAAAATCACCTGTTAAAGGTTCAAGATATCTTATGATTGAACTTGTTTCATACCCAACATATATTCCCAACCTCCTTTGAGGTCCCATTTTTGTACGCTGTGGTGGAGCAATAGGAACATATACAGCACAACCAAAAACTCTAAGGTGGGAGATGTTTGGCTCTTGGCCAAAAGCAAGTTGTAAAGGAGAGTATTTATGATATGCACTTGGTCTTATACGAATTAATGATGCAGCATGTAAAATAGCATGACCCCAAATAGACACATGAAGTTTTGTTCTCATTATTAATGGTCTAGCAATTAACTGAAGACGTTTAATCAAAGATTCAGCTAAACCATTTTGTGTGTGTACATGAGCAACTGGGTGTTCAACAACAATTCCTACAGACATACAATAATCATTAAATGCCTGAGACGTAAATTCACCAGCATTATCCAATCTTACTCTTTTTATAGTATGATCAGGAAAATGTGCTCTTAGTTTAATGATTTGTGCAAGAAATTTTACAAATGCAACATTACGTGTTGATAATAGACAAACATGAGACCATATACTTGATGCATCTATTAAGACCATAAAATATCTAAATGGTCCACATGGTGGATGAATGGGTCCACAAATATCTCCCTGGATTCTTTCAAGAAACGCATGGGTTTCCATTTCAATTTTAATAGGTGAAGGTCTTATAATCAACTTACCAAGGGAGCATGATGCACATTGAGTCATTTTACTTGTATGATGGTTTTATGATCTTTCAATGGATGCCCATGAGTGTTTTCAATTATTCTCCTCATCATTGTTGAGCCTGGATGCCCTAACCTGTCATGCCATAAGCTAAATATACTAGGATCGTGACTATTTACTTTGACTACCATGTGTGATTCTACCATGTTTATATGTGTGTAGTGTAGACCACATTGAAGCAATGGTAGTTCTTCCAATACATGACTTTTATTAGTAATGTGTAATATTTTCTCATTATGTGCAGTCACACTCTGAGTGTCATATCCATTATGATATATGTCCTTAAAACTTAATAAATTTCTCTTTGATTTAGGAGAAAATAAAGCATTATCTACCACAATTTGTGTACCATTAGGTAGTATAAAATTAGCCTTTCCTACACCTTCTATCAAGTCCGCTGGACCTGATATGGTGTTTATGCTTGCCTTTGTTGGTTTTAGTTCAGAAAAATATTTCTTAGATTTAAGGATAGTGTGCGTGGAACCACTATCTAGAATACACAGATCTCCAACCATCGATTGTTGTTTTGCTCCAGTAGAGTTCATATCAAACTTGAAAAATGGAAAAACTTAAGTTATTATACAGATGATTAGAAATTCATTACATGAAAACAAGGGAAATCCTAGTTTAACGAAATGCATAGACGAATTACAAAGATTAAAACATAAACATAATTATGGTTTAGACATGAGTGATTAAGCTTCATATTACTCCATGTCATTCAAGAAATCAGAAGCATTTAGATCAGTGTTCTCATATTGATCCACAAAGTTTACTTCTTTCTCCTTTTGCTTAAGTGAAGCTTGATATAGCTTGCAAAAGTGAGAAGGTGTGCGACAAGTACTTTGCCAGTGGCCCGTACTACCACATCTATAACACACATTTTGATTGTTCTGAGAAGCACTTGCTTCAGCATCATGTTTTGTGATCTTGTTTTGTGGTTGGACTTTGTTACCTGGTGGAGCATGATAAGTATTATTTCTTGGACCACGTCCATATCCACGTCCACGTCCATGACCATAACCACGACCACGACCATAAGGGTGACTTCGACCAAAGTTTTGGTTTCGGCCATTAGTATAGTTTTGATTAAAACGACCTCGTCCACGGCCACGACCACGTCCCCTTGTGTTATTTCGAGGACCAACGTTTTCTGCAGCATTGATTTCAGGGAGTGCTGCTGATCCTGTGGGACGGGACTCATGATTTTTCATTAAGAGCATATTATTTTGCTCAGCTGTCAGAAGATATTCTTGCAAATCAGAATATTTTGAGAATTTTTGCAATCGCAAATTCTCTTGCAAAGTAACATTTGATGCATGGAATGTGGAGTAAGTTTTCTCCAACTTTTCTTCATCTGTCACAGGATCTCCACAAAATTCAAGTTGTGAACATATCCTGAACAATGCTGAGCTATAATCAGACACTTGTTTAAAATCCTGGAATCTTAGTGATCTCCATTCTTCTCTAGCAAAGGGAAGTAAAACCCTTTTCTTATTATCAAATCTTTCTTTAAGAGACTTCCAGAAAATATATGGATCTTCAATGTTTAAGTATTCATTTTTTAAACTAACATCAACGTGTTTACGAAGATTGAAAACTGCTTTCCATTTTTCTTGGGAAGAGCAATTATTATTTTCATTTAAGGCATCTAAGATGCCCATTGATGCTAAATATGCTCTCATATCAGTGATCCATGAGTTGTAATTTTTACCAGATGCTTCTAACGCATTAAACTCAATCTTCGCAACGTTTGACATTTTATAACTATATATATTTAGAACAAAACAAGTTAAAAATCAGAATCCATATATATCATTATGTGTTGCACAAAATAGAAGTGGGAGAACAATCATACCATACGTGAACAAGAAATGATAAAATACATCAGGCGTGAGACTAATTAAGATGCCAAGTACAATAACCATTACAATCATGAAAATTAAAAACGGGTAAATCATTCTTGATCTTGATTTTGAAGATGAGAGAAATTATTTTTGTAGTATAAAGAAGTGTGGATGATGTGTTTATTTATAGTGTAAAAATATAGCCGTTGTATATTTTATATAAATTTTTTTTACCGTTTATAACCGTTACATATATAGCCGTTATATATATTGTATATAATTTTTTTTAATAAAAATAATAATTAAAGAAATAAATTACATAGACATATTTGTAAAAATATTAGTGAATTTTAAATAAATTAGTAAATAAAAGAAAGAAAAATAATATGCATAAATAAATGTTAGTATACATAAATGAAAATTAGTATGTATAAATAAATGTTAGTAACATAAATAAATGTTAGATGCGATAAAATTAAATGTTAGTTTGCATAATTAAAAGTTAGTAAGCATAAGTAAAAGTTAGAATGTAAATGTTAGGATAAGCATAAGTAAAAGTTAGATGTAAATGTTAGTTTGCATAAATTAAAAGAGTTAGTAAACATAAGAATAAAATTAGTACAATAATAAATGTAAGTATGTTAGTAGTCCCAAGATTAGTAGTCCAAATGTCATAATAATGTCCTTGATTAAATGTGTTTGGTTTCATTTAATTTATTATTATATTATAACTTATTGTTATAAGAAATGTTTACCTTAAGTAATTAACTTGATTAAGTAAATGTACCTTGTGATTGAGTTGATCTTCCTTGATTAAGAATTTTCGTGCTGATAACGTGTTATAAATTAACTTTAATTAAGGCACTATTAGCAATTGATCAAAGAACTTGAAGATTATAAAAGTAAGAAACAAGACTAGGATGGAGAGGATTTAAATCACTTATGCAAGTGTATTATGAGGTGCATTTTTACATCTTCACATACATTGGTATTTATACTAAATTTGTTACCTATGAACCCATACTTGGTGACTAATACAACATATATATTTAGGTAAAACATTAATTGGATTAGATAAGAAATCTTGACTAATTGATCATCCAACTAGTAACATAGTTTATCTACATTATTACATATGTAGATATATTCATATTATAACACTTATTTTCTTATTCAAAGACCGACCTTTATATCCTTTATTGCCATACGTATTGAAAGTGCAATCCTTTAACGAGGAGATTGAATTGGGCGTTTCGCTTGGTGCTCTCCAACGTCGATTACGAGTTATCTTCATCATCAAGGAACCATTCGTACGCCATTATCAAGTACCAAAAGCTGGATTCACAACACCAATTAACTTGCAACTTGAAGCTTTCCAAAAACAAGCTTCGTGAATACCGATTCGTGACTGCAGAATCATCATCATCATCATCTTCTTCTAGGTTTCGTTATTTTACTCGCAGATCTAAATCGAAACTTCGTTTTATCCGCAATTTGCGATACCATTTATCTGTTTATCGTTGAATTTGTTCGGTTGAAATTAAATTTAATTCAATATGCAAACGGAAGCAACGGTAGGAGTGGTGGAAGGCGGTGGTTCAGCTCGTAAATTGGTGGCGCACCACCAGCGGCCGGTGCAACAGCAGCAATCGCAGATCGGGACGGTTCCTCAACTAATCGCCGGTGGTGTTGCCGGTGCCGTTAGCAAGACCTGCACAGCTCCTCTTGCTCGCCTCACTATACTCTTTCAGGTCTAATTTCATCGCTTTCTTATTTAACATATGTTATATACGAAGTACTTTTATTTAATCTTATATCGGTTGTGATACTATTGGATATAATTAGACTATGCACCTAAAATTGATGGTTGATTAATTTGGGATACGACAAATTTATACATCAATGCTATAACCTAGTTAGTTTAACTGTTAAGATTTAAGAACTGATGTAATGCACCGATTATAAATTGAACAATTGTTCTTCATTTTGTATTTCTTTCTATCTTTCTAAATATGGTATTCTATGATTTAACAGGTACAAGGAATGCATTCTGATGCTTCTAAGCTAAGAAAGAGCACTATATGGAGTGAAGCTTCAAATATAATAAAAAAAGAAGGATATCTTGCATTCTGGAAAGGAAATTTAGTCACAATTGCTCATCGTTTACCTTATTCATCCATCAGTTTCTATGCATTTGAACGCTACAAGAATGTTGGTACAAACGTTCCTTGCTGTCGATTAAGATGTACAATGTAATCCATTTTTCGTTTGATTTTATAATGTTTTTTTTTTTCTTTCTTTCATTTTACAGTTATTACAGATGATAACAGGAGTAGAGAATTATGGGACAAACAAAAGCACAGATTTGTTTATACGGCTTGCAGGTGGTGGTTTAGCTGGTATAACTGCTGCTTCTGTTACATATCCTTTGGATCTTGTGAGAACTCGCCTTTCAGCACAGGTAGGAATTAGTTAACTTCTTTCTTTTTTCATAAAAAATCATATTTCTTTTTTCCAATTAAATCTTGCAGAGAAATGTAACTTATTATAAAGGTATATGGCATGCTTTAAGCACCATCAGCAGGGAAGAGGGCATTTTTGGTCTTTATAAAGGACTCGGTGCTTGTTTATTGGTATATTCTTCTACAATCTTATATTTTCTATAATTTATTTTTATAAAAATATTAAACCGGCTACATTTCTTTTTATTGCAGGGTGTTGGACCTAATCTAGCAATTAGCTTTTCAGTTTATGACACTGCAAGATGTTATTGGCAATTGCAAAGGTAGCTATTTTATTTATTTAATTTAGGTTATATTAAAAAAAATTAAATTTAATCTCAATTTTGTTTGTAACAGACCAGAAGATTCTACTGTCCTAGTCAGCTTAGCTTGTGGTAGTCTTTCAGGGATTGCATCATCAACAGGTTAGTGAGTAAATAAATATATTCACAAAATCTTAATTATATATATGACAAAATACATTTTAGTACCCTGAACTTGGCTGACCAGGTTTTCTACTATCCTGATCTATTGAAGGTAGAACTTGACAAAATGGTCAATTTAGTACACTGACTCACTAATTTGGTCTTGTTTTCTCGCGTATTTGCTTCTAATATCAACATATTAAGATGAACGAATGTTTTTTAGTCCGTCAAAAACTCTAACGAATGTAAATCAAGTAAGAAAACGCGATCAAATTAATGTGTCAGGGTACTAAATCGACCATTTTGTCAAGTTCAGGGTACCATTATGCACCTTCACTGTATTTTTGTTGAAAAAATTGGGAAAAATATGTTGCAGTGACGTTTCCTCTGGATCTGGTGAGGCGGCGGATGCAATTGGAAGGTGCGGGTGGTCAAGCGCGTGTTTACGAAACAGGTATTTTGGGTACTTTTGGACAAATAATAAAAGCTGAGGGGGTTCGTGGTATTTACAGAGGAGTTTTGCTAGAATATTACAAAGTGGTCCCCAGCATTGGAATTGTGTTCATGACATATGAGAAACTTAAGCAAGTGTTATCAAATATAGATGCTTGCAGATAACTGATTAAATTAAATTAAATCAAATCAAATTAAATCACGTTTTAGAACCATTTTAGTGATATAGGTAACAGGGGAAAAGTAAACTATCTGATAATTGCGTTTTTGTTTTTTTAATTATCTAGGAATGAGTCTTGTTTTTGTTTTACACAAATTATATCAAAATATAGATGGTGGGGTAGATTGATTTGTTACATGTTGGTTTTGTGTCTCACGTGAGGGGTGTGTTTTGCCATTTTAAGAAGATGTAGCAAGCTTTAGTTCTGCTTTATATGTTTTATGGAAATTGTAATATTTTTTTTAACAAAAAAGTTTATATTATAAAGTTGTTGCACTTTGCTAATAGTTGGTTGTAGTTTGATTTTTGACAAGGGTCATGCAATGATGGGAGGGTTGGCCGTTGGGGTTTGCTAACCAGAACATGCAGTGAAAGGGTTTTTATTTTATTTTTTATTTTATTATCAAACTACAAACTCCGAACTTGGATCACATCTACTCTATCTAAGAATAGTAACTCATAGGGGGGTTTTTGGAAATCATATCCTTGTCAAATGCTCAACCGGTATTCATTGGTGATGACACAGCATTAAAACCTATAATTTGGAACTACATAAGTTGAACTTGAAGTTTATTGGCCGAATATGGAGGGGGAAGGGAGAGAAATTTTGGGAGTAGGGGAATAGGATTTCAAACTAGACAAGAAAACTGGTTACTGAACAAGACTGATTTCAAAACTAGTTTAGGATGGGTTTCAACCTCATCGGATTGGTCCGAGTTACAAACTATTGGACCAGGATTAAATTGGTGTTTGGGGGATGAAGCGGTTAAAAATCATTTTTTGTTAACCTAGCCGTTAACAAAAACTAGTTTTGATGAAAATCGGTTTGGATCCGGTTCAAACCGGTTTCAACTAGACACATAACTCACTCTGAAAACCAACTGGTTTTACCCAAACTAGTTTTGACCTTTGTTGATCGAGACCAAACCGGTTTTAATTAATGGCGCCTAGTTTGACTAGGAAAACTAGTTTGTGCTCATCTAGTTTCAACAACAATTCTAGTCCCGAGAGCGTCGTGGTTGAGCATTTAAGCTAATAGAAGTCAATTATTATTTTTGAGAAATGTATATAAAGATAATTAAATAAATTTAAACTTATGCTTAAAAATAGGTATCATCCATTAAATTAAATGGTCATATTTTGTGTCTGCAATAGATGACTATTCCAACTGTTACATTGCATTTATTAAATCTAAATTGTTTATTTACCGGTCATAATTTATGTTTATACAGTAAAATCTCTTTAAATTAATAAAGTAGGACTTGACATATGATTTTTGAATTACTTTAAGTTAATAATGAACTCGAAATCAATAGTAACTCTTGAAGTACAATAGTAAATGCAAATAAATGTGTTCAATGTATTCTTAAACAATTTTGGCAAATATAAATTACATGAATGTGTTAGAATATTCAAATCATATCTCACATGCAAGATGACTTCTATCTAAAAGGTGTTGCAAAGCAAAATCAACTATGTCAGATGAGTTCTAACTAGACTTGAACTTTAAAGGAAAACATACGACTATTGAATCATATTAGATGCATTAAGAAAAGTTGAAGATGAGCCTCAAATATACTTGAATTCTAAAGGAAAACAGACAACTATTTAATTATATTTCAATAGAATGTAATATATTTTTCTCGATATCTGTTAATTATTAATTTATGATATTTTTGGGACCGAAAATTATAAAGAAATTTTTCAAAAATTTAGTATCTTATTATTTTATCGATTTTTTTATAACTTTATATCGGCCCAAGTCGAGACCGGACACATTTATTAATTTAGAGAGTTTATTAATTTACCGAGTTCTAATTTAAAGAGATTATAATATATTTTGTTGGGAAGTTATAACTTTAAAGCGGAACATTCATACATGTGATAATGTGGAGTCTCATTCTAATGGCGTATTACATAACTTTGTATTCGATTCTTAACTCTCAATATAATATGTGGAATACATTTTTTTATTTGTAAATCAACATTTCTTTTTGTTGAAATTTGTCGATGAAAGCCAAAATAAATTGGTCCATCCTTTATTCTTATAGTAATAGTTAACGATTTTCCATCTTTTTTTTTTTGAACAGCAGGTTAGTAAGTTAGTGGTTCGAATCTAGACAGTGATATCCACAAGGAGCAGTATGCCTTCACTCAAACCCTCCACATATGAGGAATAAACTCCACTAACTTTTAATCTCTAAGTTTTAGCTCTAACAAGACTTGAACCCAATACTTCATAAAGGAAAACCCTGAAGTTATAGCCAATTGATCTAGACCAATTAGTTATGATTTTCCATCCATTAATAAATAGAAAATACTTTTCAATAAATGGTTTAACAAGCTTGCTAAAACATTAACATAAAATGTTGACTTCAGGTAAGAAAAATATACTACTATAACTCGTATAAAAATCTTTTATTTATAAAAATGAAAATGTTGCAAGTTATTTAAAAATATATACAACTCTTTCTTGTTAATTCCTTTGTTTATGCGTTCTTTTATTTTTTATTCGATTTTCAATGACATTTTGTTTATAATAGGTTTCTCGTGTGACTGATATTTGCTTGTGATATATGCGACTAACCATTTCCATGATCCTTTTTGAATCTTTATCTGAGTGGGTGATCAAACTTTAACTTCAAAAAATTCATTCAAAATCCTTATAACTAAGTTATCACCCGACTTTTTTCATTCTGAAATTTTTAATCTCAAATAATATATAGAGGAGACACGGTATTAGGATTAGGAGTTAGGACGCTTCCACATTAAGGTAAGTGATTTCCTACTTCCACGAAGAACCTATAAACATTAGAAAAAGAAGACCAATAAACATTAATAATTTTTATACTTAGATAGATAACTCCAGAACATCATTGCCTCGTTAACATCTAACGTCGTTGACTTTTATAACGTTGACAATTTTAACCCTTGATCACACGGGCATTTCAATTCCTATGCGTATAAAAGGCCTCATTTCCTTCATAATCCATCCATCCATCCATAAAACATAAAAAGATATATAGAGCATTCTAATTTATTAGTTGTGATGTATTATTATCGACAACAATGTACCCCCACTTACTACTGCCATATCAACCCTTGCCACCAGCTAACCTCCACAAACCTCACAGCATACTCAGCCGTTTGCAACGTTTGTCGTTGTTATGTTGACGGATGTACTTACGTTTGTTTCCAATGCAACTTTTACGCCCACCCTAACTGCGCCGGCCAAACGCCGTCCAGAACTTCCGACCATACCAGCCATTGCAGCCACTGCAGCCACCGCAGCCATCATAGCGAACACAGCCATTGTAGCCATTGTAGACACAACAACCATTGTAGCCATTGCAACCACCATAGCCACCACAGCCGCCACCATCATTGCAGCCACTGCAACAACTACACCCATTGCAGCCATTGTACCCACCACAACCATCGTCGTCGTTGTTGAAGCATCAGCAGTAACAACGACGATGATTGTTGATTTTATGTTAGCAATTAGCCCTGGTCTGGCTGAAGACATAAAACTTAGCGTTGTCTGGGAGGCAACCCAGAAACTTTGTAGGTGTGTTACTAGAAACCCTCACGAGACAAAACTCGTCCACTCGGGCCTACCGAGGGGTTTAAAGGCTTGTTGCATACGCTAAATGCAACCATGATTCCTACGAAAGTGAGTTAGTGATTTTTCTAGTTATTTAACACCGTCAACTAATCACTTCACATTTCCAATCAAACGGCGGTTATTTTCCAGCTTTGTCTTGGATATTTTGGATATGTGAAAAATATTCGATAAACATAGGGCCGTCAAAACAATTATAGTGGCGATTATAGAAATAAGAGTTTTGTTACTACCTTTTAAAAATTGTTTAATGCATTAATACGGTAAATATATGAGGATGATTATTGATTTTTTTATTATTTTTTTTTAAACGGCAAATCTAATCTATTAAATCTAATCTATTCCTAATTACCACCTATGTATGTCCACGACGGGACTCGAACTCCTGACCTCACACTTGAGAGGGAAACACCATACTACTAGGCCAAAGGTCCTTTGGTGGATGATTATTGATTAACATACAAATTAGCTATACATGTTCTAACACCTTAATGACAGCTTTAAAGATTGTTATCATCATTTTCCTACATTTAATTCATCTTGTATAAAACCTGGAAGCTAAAACGGTTTTGTAATATTAGCTCAGCCGCTTGAATGTGAGTTGGTCATAACCGGGTGGCTCGGTGAAGCCGGGAGAGCCAGGAACCCATCAAATCGAATTAATTAAGCATTTGTAACTTCTTTTGTTTGTTAAAGTTTCGATCTGTCTGGATTATCATTGTTTGGATATATTTTATGTTTGGATGATTAATGTTTGTTTGTATTTTATGTGTGGGTAATTAATTTTTTAAGTTGTTCACATTTGTATGATATTTAATGTAGAACTTCAATCCATGAAAAACTCAATTGTTTGTACAAATCCATTGAAAAGACATAAAAAAAAATCATATCTCTATTTAAATGTCTTTTATTTCATCCATGCTCGACTTTAAAAAATATCTTATCTTATAGGCCAATGCACTAAAATTAGACCCTAGAATATATGAAACAATATATAGTTTTAGAGTATTAATTTTGAGCCGAAGGTGTGGTGTTGCGTGATTGTGTCCATTACACGTAAAAAGTAAGTTTAGCATTGCTTTTGTTGTGGTGCTTATTTTTCAGAATGATTGTGTGACCATTTCGTATATTTTACATTAATAGTTTGAGCCTGTCAATTTAAATTGTGTTATAATTATGAAGAATATGTAATAAAGAAAAAACAATTACGTCATGGATCATGTTATATACAATTATACGACTTCTAGGTCTTTTTTTTGTTATGTAGAAAGTCAAATCGTCATTCAATAATGATATGTAACTTTTATATAATACTCTAAATGCTTAAACAATGCTACAAAAAAAGTCTTCTTTTTTTTTTTTTACTAAAAAAATATGCTTCCTCCGTTTTAAAATAAGTCACACAAATCGAGTTACACGATTTTTGAAGCAAAAAATTGTAATAAATGTTAAATTAGATTAAATTGGATAGTTAATAAGTGATGACTCTCACATATCACGATTAATGTGAGTTTAATAATGTTTAAAAGTAAAGCAAAAGTAAATGAGTCATTTTACTTTATTAAAGGAGATAGTTAGTGAGTAAGAGTTCCACTATTTTTATTAAATAAGAAAAATTTCAAAGTATGTCACTTATTTTGAAACACTCAAAATGAAAAAAATATATCTTTGAAACATAAAGAAGTAATTAGATTTAATACATCACACGGTTCCTGGTTTACAAAGAATAACTTTGATGTAACTTTAACGAAAATTTTAATGGGGGCTATGAAAGACCAAAACTTTTAAGTGATTTAAATTCATTAATTATTTTATAATATATAATTTTTTATTTACCTAAACATTAAATTAAGTAGTTGTATAATGGGTTCTCAGTTTTACCCTCAAGTGAAAAGCACGTGAGCAGCGCCGTTCCTGGGTTGGGCGATAAGGGTGGTCCCCCAGGCCCATAAAATTTATTGTTCATTTTCATAAAATCAGCACAGCACGTGTATATATATGTGAAAACTCAAAAGTGCTAAAAAGAGCCCCTGGGCGCAGACCCATCCCCAAAGGGAAACTTAAAAGAAGATTGTAATTGTAGTTTTTTCATTGTTTTTTTCGTTTGAATAAGGTAAGTCCAACCGAATATTGAAAATAAGCGGACTATAGAGTCCAATCCGGACATTTAACTTGAGGATTGGGCGTGACACTTTTAATTTGACGGAAACTTTTTCATTATGTCAGAAAAAAATTACTTCAGAGGGTTCATTTTTAAGATTTTGCCCAAAGTTTAAAAATTGATTGGACTTATCCTGCATGTGAGAGAAGTTTACGATCATCCAAACAAAGTACTTTTAAGAATTTTCGATTAAAAATATTACGAATCTAAGATCTTAACTTAAAGAATCATGGGTTTAATTTTGGCTAAACAATTAGGACTGTTCGTCTAAATTACTCTTAGTTAATCATTCAAATTTTTTTTTCTTAGAGTGTGCCTCTGTTTATGTAATTATTGTTGTTGAGATGATATTTTTTTGAACGGCTAGTTAATAATAAGTTAGTGGTTTGAGTATAGACAATTATATCTACAAGGGGTAGTATGTCTTCCCTTGAGTTTTTCATCAATTTGTCCACGACGAGATTTGAACGCATGACCTATATGTCATGGGCAATATCTTAAATCTTTTTTTAATACCACTAGGCTATAAGTTAAGATATTAACCAAGTTTTCTAAGTTCTGCCTACCTCAATTCACCAGCTTGCGTTAAAAATAAAATAAGACCTTTTTATTGGGTAATCATGCATTACGTCACCATTCGGTCCATGGCATTACGTCACCCTTGATGGTGATACTGTGTGCATTCATTTCGTCATCATTTGTAGAGTAAATTACAGAAATTTTATCGAATGAATTCTAAGGTCTACTAGAGTTGTTTATGTATAAGTGTATATGTTGTAAGAGCTAATACTAATTTTCATTAAATAAAATACAATACAATAAGGGAAGTTAACGAATACGTTTATAAAAGATTGAAACAAACTAAATAGAACAAACAAGTACAAGATTTTAGTTGAGTCTCGTGAAATTCACGATCCCCTTAAAATAGATTCGTTGTCTATTTCCCAGGGTAAAACAACCGAGTAGTTTTACACTACCGAATATAATCCAAGCCAGAACAAGTACCAAATTGAGAGTGTTTTCTTAGGAGAGAAAGCTGTGAAAGAAGAAGTAGGTGATCAAGGTGTGTCTGCAAATGAGACACAATGTCTCATTTTATAGTGTAGAATGAAGACTAATGTTTACTCAAAACATAAAATGCATTCATTATCATTAAACAAAAAATCAAAACAGTAATTTGCACTAATTGCAGAATTTCGTAACTGTTCTGCTCAGTCCTTCTGGTCAGTATACGAACTCAGTCCGAGAACTCGGTATACGAACTCAGTGCAACAGGTCAGTATTGGAAGTCAGTGCAGCTAGGGGTGTGCAAATCGTAGCATTCGAAATTTCGGATATCCGAAAATCAGAAATTTCGGATATCCGAAATTTCGGATAGTGGATTTTCGCTATCCGAATCCTAATCCGAAATTATGATATCCGAAATTTCGGATACAAATATCGGATAATTCGAAATATCCGAAAATCCGAAGTTTCGCAATGCGTTGAATGATATTACCAGTAAATTAAGTCAATTAGCGTAATTATTTCAATATTTATAAACTAAAAATAAGATCTTTAACTATATGGAACCTGAAGCTATCATAAACATATTAATATAGACAAAACATATCGGTGTATTCTTGATATTAGATAATATTAAATTTTTACAACTAAAAAATGACAAAAAATCGGATATCGGATATCCGAAATATCCGAAAATTCGTAATATTGGTATTCGAATCCGAATCCGAAAATTCGGATATCCGAATTTCGGATATCCGAAATTTCGGATATTCGAATTTTCGGATAATTCCGGATCAGATTTCGGATATTTTTTTTTCGGATTTTCGGATACCAGATATATTTGCACACCCCTAAGTGCAGCAGCTCAGTACTGCAGTCTGCGCAGCAGGTCAGTATTGGACAACAGCTGCGCAGGTCAGTATGAGACTGTAGCTCAGTACAGCCAGCGCAGGTCAGTACTGCAGCGCAGTACACGTCGAACACTCAGTGCGAGGAGGTCGGTATTGATCAGTTCAGTACTGAGGTGGTCAGTATGAAAAAATCAGTACTGAGGAGGTCAGTACGAGTCAACTGCAGTGTTGATGAGGTGCAAAAATTAACCCGCACGAGCCCGGAATTTCGGAGCTGCATTTGTGTCCGTAGGTCGCTCGGGCGTACATGAGTTCAAGCCATTTCGGGTCGCTCGATCTCTACAACGAATCATTAAGAGCCGTAGTGCTTATCCTCATTGTCACTGAACTAGGAATGGACTAGGAAGTAGTACAATGTACTCCCTTTAAGAATGTTTGGAGGAATTCCGTTACCCCCACAGTGACATCCCTTCGTTTATACAATTAGGTTGTCCTATTGAACCTAGATCTTGGGATCTCCAGTCAACTAGGTTAGGTTTCCTTCGCATAAACTTTTATTGCAAGGGCTTTAGTCCCATTCCTTTCGACGACTTATTAACCAACTCTTTGCTTAAGCCTTTCGTAAGCGGATCCGCGAAGTTATCTTTTGACTTTACATAGTCAATCGTGATAACTCCACTTAAGAGTAGTTGTCGTATCGAGTTATGTCTACGTCGAATATGCCTTGACTTAACATTATACATTGCACTCTTGGTTCTACCAATAGCCGATTGGCTATCACAAAGTATACAAATGGAAGACAACGACATTGACCAATTTGGAATACATTCCACAAATTGGCGTAGCCATTCCGCCTCTTCACCACTTTTATCCAAGGCGATAAACTCGGATTCCATTGTGGATCTAGCTATAACCGTTTGCTTGGAAGACTTCCAAGATATAGCCGCACCTCCAAGGGTAAACACATAACCACTTGTAGATTTGGAATCCTTTATATCCGATATCCAATTCGCATCACTATATCCTTCGATCATAGCGGGATATCTAGTATAACGCAATCCATAATTTCTAGTGTACCTCAAGTACCGAAGTACTCTAGTAATACTTTTCCAATGTTCGACACTTGGATTACTAGTGTACCGACTTAGCCTACTCACCGCATAAGCTAAATTCGGTCTTGTACAACTCATTAGGTACATTAGACTACCAATAATCCTTGAGTATTTTAATTGATTCACACTTTCACCTCTATTTTTATGTAGATGGTGAGAGGTGTCAATTGGAGTACTACTTTATTAGTGTTTTCCGCACTAAAATTCTCAATAATTTTATCAACATAGTGTTTTTGAGTTAACACAAGTCCATCATGGGTGCGTACAATCTTGATTCCAAGAATGACATCCGCCAAACCCATGTCTTTCATGTCAAACCTTGACTTCAACATATCTTTTGTAGATTGAGTCATCTTATCCTTGCTTCCAATGATAAGCATATCATCTACATAAAGACATAAGATGACATATCCATGACTTGTGTTTTTCACATAAACACATTTGTCACACTCGTTAATTTTAAATCCACTCTCTAGCAAGAGATTGTCAAACTTTTGGTGCTATTGTTTAGGAGCTTGTGTTCAATCCATACAATGATTTAACGAGTTTGCATACTTTTGCCTCTTGACCGGGAGCAATAAAGCCTTCCGGTTGTTCCATATAAATCTCCTCTATAAAATCACCATTTAGAAAGGAGGTTTTCAAATCCATTTGATGTACCTCTAGATTTCTTATGGAGGCGATCGCAAGTAGAATCCGAATTGATGTTATTCGCGTTACCGGTGAGTAGGTATCAAAGTAATCTAGACCTTCTCGTTGTCTACATCCTTTGATCACCAATCTCGCTTTAAATTTATCAATGGAACCATCCGCTTACATCTTTTTCTTAAAAATCCATCGGTAGCCTAATGTTTTGCAACCCGGAGGAAGATCAACTAGCTCCCACGTATGGTTTTGTAAGATAGAATCTATCTCGCTTTTGATGGCTTCTTTCCATTGAGGTCCTTCCGAAGAAGTTACCGCTTCACGGTAGGTCCGTGGTTCACTTTCTACCATATAGGTGACAAAGTCCGAACCAAAGGTTTTTCAATCCTTGCCCTTTTACTTCTTCTAGGCTCAACCTCTTCTAGTTGAGGTTGTTGTTGTCTCTCATCATGGACAACTTCGTCAACACGTGTAGACGGACTTCCTTGTTCTTTGTCTAAACAAGGAAACACATTTTCAAAGAATGACACATTCCTTGATTCCATAATCGTATTTTTGTGTATACCGGGAATCTTAGATTCATGCACAAGAAAACGATAGGCACTACTATGATGTGCATAACCAATAAATATGCAATCAACCGTTTTAGATCCAATCTTTTGAGTCTTAGGAAGAGGAATGGCTACCTTAGCAAGGCACCCCCACACTCGTAAGTACTTATACGAAAGTTTTCTTCCAAACCAAAGTTCATACGGTGTTTCATACTTTTCCTTACGTGGTATCTTATTTAAAAGATAATTAGCCGACAAAACAGCTTTCCCCCACATTTCATGGTTTAACCCCGAACTTATAAGCATGGCATTAACCATCTCTTTCAAGGTACGATTCTTTCGCTCGGCAATACCATTTTGCTGTGGCGAATACGGAGTAGTGAATTCATGTCTTATTCCATTTTGAGAACATAATTCCTCAAAAGGAGAAACATATTCACCTCCTCGATCCCTTCGTACAACCTTGATTTTCTTATTAAGTTGGGTTTCAACCTCATTTTTATACAAAATGAATTTCGCAATTGCTTCATCCTTACTTTTAAGTAAGCACACATAGCAATATTTAGTACAATCATCAATAAACGTAATGAAGTACTTGTTAACACCCATGGTAGGAATTGATTTTAAATCACACGCATCCGTATGAATCATATCAAGTGGTTCGGTTTTTCTTTCAACTGATCGAAATGATGTTCTCGTAAGTTTGGCTTCAACACAAGTGTTGCATTTGTGATTCGAAACAATGTGGAATGTTGGTATGCTATTTAATTTAATCAAACAACGAATTGAATTAAAATTTACATGGCCTAAACGACCATGCCAAACATTTGACGTTTCAAGTAAATGAACGACATTAGTAACATTTTTATTAAAATTTCGTTTAAAATTTCTTATATTTAATTTGAACATACCATTAAGGGCATAACCCTTACCAACATCCATTCCATATTTTGGTAATACAATCTTAACGGATTCAACCACACCTCGAAATCCAAACTTAGTAAGCAACCATCCGGACACAAGATTTTTACGAATCGCTGGAACATACAAAATGTTGCTTAATGTGACATCATTTCCGGAAATCATCCTTAAGATGACATTTCCTTCACCTTTGATATCCGCGGTAGCCGAGTTTCCCATAAAAAGTTTTTGTCCATTTTCAACATCTTTGAAAGTGGTAAACAAACTTTTATTGAAACACACGTGACGGGTTGCACCCGTATCGACATACCATCCACTTGAGTCGTTTCCCACCAAATTAACTTCCGACACATCGGAAATCCTAGCCACAATATGCACATCTTCCTTCATATGCATTTCCATATTAGGCATTGTCACAACATTTGTCATTTTTATCAAAATAAAAAATGAAAATATTTGACCAACTAAGCCTCAACAATTATACTTATTTCAATTAGAAGTAAGATATATTTCAAGTATCAACTCAAGAAGCCTATGACTATCTTGTATCTTACAACCAATCTCCACAAAGATAAATTTTAAATCCAAAATTGTTTTAAACAATATATCAAATTATTTTAAAACAAACTTTAAAACTTGATATACTAAACTTTAAATCCAAATAATTGATTTAACAATTTAAACAAAACAAAAATGGAAATTTTCGAAAAACTCAATTGAACATTTTTGTTCTATAAAACGTTTCAATCACCACTTTTTCCGAATCTATGCTATCAACAAGCAAAATCCAAAAAATGTATTTTCCAATCGGTATTAGCTTAGAGAGGAAAAATCTATTTTTAAGTTTGTAGGAGCTAATACCAATTTTCATTAAATAAAATACAATACAATAAGGGAAATTGACGAATACGTTTACAAAAGATTGAAACAAACTAAATAGAACAAACAAGTACAATGTTTTGGTTTAGTCTCGTGAAATTTACGATCCCCTTAAAATAGATTCGCTGTCTATTTCCCAGGGTAAAAGAACCGAGAAGTTTTACACTACCGAATATAATCCAAGCCAGAACAAGTACCAAATTGAGAGTGTTTTCTTAGGAGAGAAAGCTGTAAAAGAAGAAGTAGGTGATCAAGGTGCGTCTACAAATGAGACCCAAGGTCTCCTTTTATAGTGTAGAATGAAGACTAATGTTTACTCAAAACATTAAATGCATTCATTATCATTAAACAAGAAATCAAAACAGTAATCTGCACTAATTGCAGAATTTTCGTAACTGTTCTGCTCAGTCCTTCTGGTCAGTATACGAACTCAGTCCGAGAACTCATTATACGAACTCAGTGCAGCATGTCAGTATTGGAAGTCAGTGCAGCAGTGTAACACCTCAAATTTCTAAAATAATATTTAAACATTTTTCCATCCAAAACACATAACACATCCTCATTTTAAAATACCAATATTACAAAATCGATAGGTTTCTTGTTTGAGATAATCAGAGTCTACAAAAACGGTGTTACAAAATATATCTAAGCCATAGGATAAGGGCTCTAACTAAGAACACCAAGTTAATCTCAACAAGGCTTCCTCACTAAACGGGCCTCCTATATCTTCGATCCCGGACCTGAGTACATAGCAAAAACACAAACATAGTACGTGAGACAAAATTGCCTCGTGAGATACATGAGTTTTAGACCCGATAAACAACTAGTCACATAATATCATTTACACTTAAAATAATATTACTAAATTCGTTTGGGTCACTTCATTACTTTCATCATTGGTCAATGTCAAGATAACCGGAATGCCTCCAATCTATCAAGACCGTCATATCCACGGTAATCGGAACGCCTCCAATCTACCGGGACTCATAGGTATTGGGTAATCGGAATGCCTCCAATCTACCACTAACCTAAAGGTACCGTGATAACCGGAATGCCTCCAATCTATCACGGCCCTAGGGACATCATCATCATCATCATTACTTGTCAAATTATCATTATGAGCCTTTAGCTCCATCATTCCTCAATCAATCAATCATATAAGCAATTCATCACATACATAACTAAATTACTTAAAGACTCGATAAAACATTTTAACATAAAACATTTTCTAGCTATGTGCCCAGTTTTGAAAGTTCACATGTACTCACCTTAGCCAAGTTATCCCCAAATTGTGCTAATCAACACAAATGCTTACTTCCCAATCAAGGAAGCAACTCCAATCACAAGGTCTTCTTGACCTAGCATCATTACCATCATAATAACCAATTATCAACCATATCTAATCACCAATTAATCCATATTAGATTTCCTAACCACCAAGTTCATCAACTTGGTGGAATCTTAAACCCTAGTTCAAGATTTCCCAACATCAAACCCAAATCTAACTTGTACACATTGATTACAAGTCTACAAGGAGTGTTTTACACCCATGATTGTTCATCTTCCCCAAAGATGATATGTTTGGTTCCCCAAACCACCATTTTTACCCATACCAAGCTTACAATCAAGGTAACTAAGTAAGATAAGCAAGAATTCTTATCCTTGATGCTTGAATCCTTCAAGATGATGAAGATTTGAGCTCCTTAGCTCCAAAAACCGACCACAATACTCTCAAATCGGCTGCTAGGGTTGTAGGGTTCGTAGGTGTTACGAAGCCCTAGCTTAGACTCTAGATTTTATAGTTCAGCCCTACCTCGCGCCCCGAGGTGACACTGGTTTTCCATTTGGTCGCCGCTCGAAGGCTGGTCTCGCGCTCACTCGCGCTACGTTCGCGCCGCGAGGACGACGCGAAGTCGACGCGAAGTTGACGCGAGATGCTTGCGTTTCATCTCTGGACTCTCTGTGTGCTCGCGTTTGGCTCGCGCCGCGAGTGCTGTTCAGGCTAGCTTTTTGGTCTTTAAACTTGTTTTCATCCAAGTTTTGACCCATACTCGGTTATTCCAATTTCCAAGTCCCAATCGTTCAAATACTCGATAAAGCACAATTCAAGACATAAATTAACATAAATACTAAAATCGTATAAATCCGAATTAAATATACGACATTACAAATTGTAAAAATTACGGTCGTTACAAGCAGCTCAGTACTGCAGTCTACGCAGCAGGTCAGTATGAGACTGCAGGTCAGTGCAGGTCAGTACTGCAGTGCAGTACACGTCGAACACTCAGTGCGAGGAGGTCGGTATTGATCAGTTCAGTACTGAGGTGGTCAATATGAAAAAATCAGTACTGAGGAGGTCAGTACGAGACAACTGCAGTGTTGATGAGGTGCGTGTCCGCATGTCACTCGGGCGTACATGATTCAAGCCATTTCGGGCCACTCGGTCCAAATTATTTGCACCCCCCAGCGTAGGCGTGCGGGTAAAACCCATGTATAAGGATTTAATCTTCCATACTACTTCCAACCTTATAAACCAACAAATGGTTTGATTTTTTTTCCAATGTGGGATACTCTCCCAACATCCCCACTTCTAAGATTTCTTGTTTCAAACACCTTACTTTGAGAGTCGATATCTCATTCACCATAACTCGACTTTGGACACGCTATATACCGTTGCGTAGCTCTCACAAAAGAGAACATAAAGCTACCAACCAATAACTATATGTCTATATATAACACATATATATATAATTATATAGGTCCAAAGTTGGTAAAAAATCATTTATCACAACTTTTTCCAACATAATCACTATTAGGTGATTAGTAATTTTTAGGAGAAGTTTTTTATATAATTAATGTACAAAATTTTTAAGCATTCAACTTATCATCAATCATTGCTCTTAGGTGGCGTTTGGTTCGTTGGAATCCCCTGGAATTAGTGGGAATTGGAATCTAATTCCAGAGATTTCCTGTGTTTGGTTCACCATTTTCAGGATGGAATTGGAATCCAGAGCACCAAAACTTTCCTTCAGTTGGGGGAATTCAGATTCCTTCCCACACCCTAAGGAATTTAGATTCCTTCCGACTACCAGACCTCTCCTTCACCTGATCGGGGGTTAATTGGATTTCCGGTTTATAGGGTCGGGTTATAACTGAACCCGAATAATTCAACCAACCCAATTCAAGTTCGGGTTAATCGGGTATCTTATTTGGGTTTCGGGTGTATTGTTCGGGTTACCTAGTTTATAGTTATATCATTCGATTCGAGATTCGGTTATCGGGTATAATTTTTGGGGGTGAGCATTTGGACAAAAAAACCGAACCAAATCGAAAACCGACCGAAACCGAACTGAAATCGATATCATGTTAGCGGTTCGGTTTCGGTTTTGAAAATTCATCGTTTTCGGTTTCGGTTCGGTCTTCTTAAAAGGATGAACATTTGGCCTAAAAAACCCGAACCGAAACCGAACCGCACCGAACCGAAACCGATAACATGTTAGCGGTTCGGTTTCGTTTTTGAAAATTCATCGTTTTCGGTTCAGTTCGGTCTTCGGAAAAGGATGAACATATGGCCTATAAAACCCGAACCGAAACCGGACCGAAACCGATAACATGTTATTGGTTCGGTTTTGAAAATTCATCGTTTTCGGTTTCATCGGTTTCAGTTCGGTTGGGTTGAGTTTTTGGACCGAGCTCATTCCTAATAATTTTAATATATCAAAACCAAACCCGACCTAACTGACCCAAAACCCAAATAAACTCGAGCAAACAACACCCCTAGGTGGTTGTGGAGTGATGAAACTACATTTAAATTCCAATTCCTAATGACACAAACCAAACACAGAAGGCAAGAATTGGATTCAAATTCAAATTCCTTCAGATTCCAATTCCATCCCAGATTCCAATTCCACTGGAAAACATTCCGCGAACCAAACGCCTCCTTTGGGTGTTGATTAACAAAATCCGATTCCTTTAAACAAATGGATTTGGCCTTCCTACTTTCCTATATGTTGTATATAGACTGCATGAGGCTATTAGATATGGGTTGATATCATCATATTCTTTTTAATATCATAGGGACGTGTTTTTGTAATTTAGTTAATATGAAATAGAAAATGGCTAAAATGTTCTCACGTATTTGGAACGTGTGGGTGACTTAACAACCTAATTTAAACTGAGTTGGATGGAATAACAAAATAAGAAAGTAGGAAGGCCAAAGCCATTTGTTTAAAGGAATTTAATGGAAAGCTACGGGATTTAATTTTGAATCGGGAACTAGTAAGTTGGAATTAATGAAAAACTGTAATTTCTTTTTGATTGACAAGTTAGTTAGTAGTTCGAGTCATGTAGTATCATTTAAGTGGACGTTATGCCTTCCTCGAACCTATCTCTCTTTTTTTAGGGAATAAACCCCACCACTTAGGTGATGTTTGGTTCGCAGAATATTTCTAATGGAATTGGAATCTAGGAAGGAATTGATATCCTTCAGGAATTGGAATCCAATTCCATAGTCTGTTTGGTTGGCATGGAAGGGAATTGGAATCCAATTCAATATTCTGTTTAGTTGACATGAATTGGAATTCAAATTATCTAAAATGACGAATTTACCCTTATTACTAGTAGTGGTTGGTTGGTGGCGGTGGTGGGTGGCGGTGGTGATCGTGGGTGGTGGCGGCGGTGGTGGTGGCGGTTGGTGGCGGCGATGGGTAGTTGTGGTGGTTGGTGGCGGCGATGGGTGGTGGTGGCGGGGGTGGCGACGGTGGGTGGTGGTGGAGGGTGGCGGTAGGTGGTCGATGGTGGCTGTAAGTGGTGGTGATGGTGGTGGCGGTAGGTGGCGGTGGCTGCGGCGGGTGGTGGCGGCGGCGGCGGTGGATGGTGGCGGTGGGTGGTGGTGGTGGCGGCGGTAGGTGGTGGCGGCGGCGACGGGTGGTGGTGGTGGCGGCGACGGGTGGCGGTGATGGCGGCGGGTGGTGGCGGTGGTGGCGGCGGTGGTGATGGTGGTTTTGGTGGTGGATAAAGGATATAAATGTAAAAGAACATGTCATCCAACTTTGGAATTCAATTCCATACACATTTGGATGGAAGTGAGATTCCTTCATTTGGTGGAATGTTTCCATCATTTAGGAATCCAGTTCTATCCATTTTTTTGAACAAAGCACTTGAATCTGATAGAATTGGATTCCAATTCCCTCGGATTCCATTACATTCCAGTGAACCAAACAACACCTTATTTTATCTCTAAGGAATGTCTCAATCAAGTTTTTAACTCTATACTTTTTGAAGAAAAACTTTCAAAGACTATTTTTTGTGTCCAATTAATCTAGACCAATCGATTAATGGAAAATTGTAATAATATTCCGTTTGGACATGACACAACATCCACTATTAAACCAAACAAGCAAATCAAATCCTTCTGAATTTTTCTCTTACATTTTTTAAGATTTTTTGGCGACCTACAAAAAAAAAGGTCAGAGCATTTGATTCTCTGAAAAAGAAAATTGAATATTTTTCATAATGACTGATTTCATATAATTTTTGATTTGTTACTTATAGCAATAATTAGAAGTAATTAATAGCAAAGACAATGTAAAATCATAGATATTATCCGACCCCTTTATCCAAATTTCAGGCTTCAATCTCTATCATTTTCACCACTTACAAAAGCGGTATATAGAAACTACTGTATATTGTTAATTGCGTGACTTCAAATTTGAACTTATAACTCTCGTAAATAATCCACTTTCTTATATCAAGCATAATGATTCAGAGGTCTTTGGTAAACATATATTTTTGCCAAAAGAATTCCCCTTCAATTATCGGATGGCATCAGATGCTAGTGCGTTTAGCATTCTTTATGGGCATTATTTGGTCCCAATTGCCTCTTATAATGATTTGAGTTTCTCTTGTTCGTTATATAGTATATAACTTCATTAAAATCTGTAACGTAGTTTCTTCTAGAATTCGGATTTTTCACTGGTTAACTTTTTTATAAAAAAATGTTATTAACTTGCTAAATTACTAACATTGTTTAACCGAAACAGATTTTAATTGGTACGTAGGGTGGACAAGCATATCCTATAAAAGGCAGGCATTGCATGCCTTCATAATTCATAACTCACACTTGACATATATCAAAATTAGCCATGATGTATTATCCATGTGCGCAACAAGTCACCACTTACTCTTGCCATATTAACCGCCGCCACAAACTTATCCAGACAAACACCACTCAAAACACATGCATATGCAATGTTTGTGGTTTTTATGTTTATGGATTCGCTTATGCTTGTCGACCTTGTAATTTTAACGTCCATCCTCACTGCGTCCAAATACAGCCGCCACCTGGTGGTAATAGAAACCACGACCACCATGGCCATAATGGTCATGGCCATCATGGCCACGGCCACCATGGCCAACATAGCCATTGTAGTCATTGTAGACACAACAACCATTGTAGCCAGTGCACCCACCATAGCCACCACAACCGCAACCATCATTGTAACCATTGCACACACAACAACCATTGCAGCAATTGCACTCACCATACCCATCACGACCACAACCATCATTGCAGCCACTGCAGCCACAACAACCATTGCACCCATTGCACACACCACACCCACCGTCGCCGCAGTTGTAGCAGTAGCAGTAGCAGCAGCGACGATGATTGCTGATTTAAGGTTAACGCACAACAAAGTCTGGCGGAAGACTTAAAACTTAGCGCTATCCGGGAGGCAACCCGAGAACTTTGCGGGTGTGTTTACTAGAAACCCTCACGAGACAAAACTCGTCCGCTCGGGTCTACCGAGGGGTTTAATGGCTTGTTGCATACGCTAAATGTAACCGTGATTCCTACGAAAGTGAGTTAGTGTTTACATATTTTCTTTCCTATTTGGCACTTCTGTCACTCGCTTCACTTGAATTTGACGTGTGAGAGAACCAAGAAACAGTCGAACCCAATAAACCCTTTTTTGAGCTCTTTCTCTTGTTATATTTTATGTGTTTGTATGAATGATTGATGTTGAAATTGTACTTTATGCTTGGTTGATTATTATTTGAACTTTTGACTTAAAAGCCATCTTACTGGGCAATAAACCAAAATAAGTGACACTTTCCATTTTGGAGTGTATCAAAATAAGTGACACACTTTGAAAATTCAGTTTATATAGGAAAATATATACAATAAAAACTTATCTAATTAAATCCAAGAAATAAGGAAACATACTCTCACTAAATAACTATTTTAAACATACTCCCACTAATTAGTGGCGTATATGCCTTTGATTCGGTCTAACAATCTATGAGTAAAATAACAATAATTCTTTAATCAATTAATACGCGCGTTAAACCTACAACTAATCAGATGACTGAAAATAAATACTGATATGTAACATTTAAGTTACCAAATTGTGAACTGGTGAATAAATGATTAATCAAACAGTCCCGCTGTAGATAAGTAGGTGTAGATTAGGTGTCCTTAAACAATCTATGAGAAAGCAGATACATGATTTCAAATAAATGATACACGTAATGGAAACAATTAATAAAATCAAGAAACTGAAGGACATTGATATAGTTAAAGCTTCTTCAAAATCTAGTATCTTCTAAACCGAAGGACTTTTTTGCTACGGACTTTTTATAAACTCAATATCAGCAACAAGATGGAAGAAATTGCTGCTGTATGTAAACAGGGCCGCCCTCGAAAAATCAGAGGCCCTGTACAATTTATCTAAAAAGACCCTAAAAATTATAAATTCCAAAAGCTTAAACAATTAAATTCTAATTCTAGCATCAACATTGTGTTCATTAATATTACTATCATCAACATTATCATCATTAGCATTAACATCATCATTTGAACAAAGTTTATCACCATTAACAACTTGGTTTTCGTTTTCCGGAGAGTTTGATGTTTGTTTCATTATAAAATTATGTATAAATCCGAATTAAATATACGACATTACAAATTGTAAAAATTACGGTCGTTACAAGCAGCTCAGTACTGCAGTCTACACAGCAGGTCAGTATGAGACTGCAGGTCAGTGCAGGTCAGTACTGCAGCGCAGTACACGTCGAACACTCAGTGCGAGGAGGTCGGAATTGATCAGTTCAGTACTGAGGTGGTCAATATGAAAAAATCAGTACTGAGGAGGTCAGTACGAGACAACTGCAGTGTTGATGAGGTGCGTGTCCGCATGTCACTCGGGCGTACATGAGTTCAAGCCATTTCGGGCCACTCGGTCCAAATTATTTGCACCCCCCAGCGTAGGCGTGCGGGTAAAACCCATGTATAAGGATTTAATCTTCCATACTACTTCCAACCTTATAAACCAACAAATGGTTTGATTTTTTTTTCCAATGTGGGATACTCTCCCAACATCCCCACTTCTAAGATTTCTTGTTTCAAACACCTTACTTTGAGAGTCGATATCTCTTTCACCACAACTCGACTTTGGACACGCTATATACCGTTGCGTAGCTCTCACAAAAGAGAACATAAAGCTACCAACCAATAACTATATGTCTATATATAACACATATATATATAATTATATAGGTCCAAAGTTGGTAAAAAATCATTTATCACAACTTTTTCCAACATAATCACTATTAGGTGATTAGTAATTTTTAGGAGAAGTTTTTTTATATAATTAATGTATAAAATTTTTAAGCATTCAACTTATCATTAATCATTTCTCTTAGGTGGCGTTTGGTTCGTTGGAATCCCCTGGAATTAGTGGGAATTGGAATCTAATTCCAGAGATTTCCTGCGTTTGGTTCACCATTTTCAGGATGGAATTGGAATCCAGAGCACCAAAACTTTCCTTCAGTTGGGGGAATTCAGATTCCTTCCCACACCCTAAGGAATTTAGATTCCTTCCGACTACCAGACCTCTCCTTCACCTGATCGGGGGTTAATTGGATTTCCGGTTTATAGGGTCGGGTTATAACTGAACCCGAATAATTCAACCAACCCAATTCAAGTTCGGGTTAATCGGGTATCTTATTTGGGTTTCGGGTGTATTGTTCGGGTTACCTGGTTTATAGTTATATCATTCGATTCGAGATTCGGTTATCGGGTATAATTTTTGGGGGTGAGCATTTGGACAAAAAAACCGAACCAAATCGAAAACCGACCGAAACCGAACTGAAATCGATATCATGTTAGCGGTTCGGTTTCGGTTTTGAAAATTCATCGTTTTCGGTTTCGGTTCGGTCTTCGGAAAAGGATGAACATTTGGCCTAAAAAACCCGAACCGAAACCGAACCGCACCGAACCGAAACCGATAACATGTTAGCGGTTCGGTTTCGTTTTTGAAAATTCATCGTTTTCGGTTCAGTTCGGTCTTCGGAAAAGGATGAACATATGGCCTATAAAACCCGAACCGAAACCGGACCGAAACCGATAACATGTTATTGGTTCGGTTTTGAAAATTCATCGTTTTCGGTTTCATCGGTTTCAGTTCGGTTGGGTTGAGTTTTTGGACCGAGCTCATTCCTAATAATTTTAATATATCAAAACCAAACCCGACCTAACTGACCCGAAACCCAAATAAACTCGAGCAAACAACACCCCTAGGTGGTTGTGGAGTGATGAAACTACATTTAAATTCCAATTCCTAATGACACAAACCAAACACAGAAGGCAAGAATTGGATTCAAATTCAAATTCCTTCAGATTCCAATTCCATCCCAGATTCCAATTCCACTGGAAAACATTCCGCGAACCAAACGCCTCCTTAGGGTATTGATTAACAAAATCCGATTCCTTTAAACAAATGGATTTGGCCTTCCTACTTTCCTATATGTTGTATATAGACTGCATGAGGCTATTAGATATGGGTTGATATCATCATATTCTTTTTAATATCATAGGGACGTGTTTTTGTAATTTAGTTAATATGAAACAGAAAATGGCTAAAATGTTCTCACGTATTTGGAACGTGTGGGTGACTTAACAACCTAATTTAAACTGAGTTGGACGGAATAACAAAATAAGAAAGTAGGAAGGCCAAAGCAATTTGTTTAAAGGAATTTAATGGAAAGCTACAGAATTTAATTTTGAATCGGGAACTAGTAAGTTGGAATTAATGAAAAACTGTAATTTCTTTTTGATTGACAAGTTAGTTAGTAGTTCGAGTCATGTAGTATCATTTAAGTGGACGTTATGCCTTCCTCGAACCTATCTCTCTTTTTTTAGGGAATAAACCCCACCACTTAGGTGATGTTTGGTTCGCAGAATATTTCTAATGGAATTGGAATCTAGGAAGGAATTGATATCCTTCAGGAATTGGAATCCAATTCCATAGTCTGTTTGGTTGGCATGGAAGGGAATTGGAATCCAATTCAATATTCTGTTTAGTTGACATGAATTGGAATTCAAATTATCTAAAATGACGAATTTACCCTTATTACTAGTAGTGGTTGGTTGGTGGCGGTGGTGGGTGGCGGTGGTGATCGTGGGTGGTGGCGGCGGTGGTGGTGGCGGTTGGTGGCGGCGATGGGTAGTTGTGGCGGTTGGTGGCGGCGATGGGTGGTGGTGGCGGGGGTGGCGACGGTGGGTGGTGGTGGAGGGTGGCGGTAGGTGGTCGATGGTGGCTGTAAGTGGTGGTGATGGTGGTGGCGGTAGGTGGCGGTGGCTACGGCGGGTGGTGGCGGCGGCGGCGGTGGATGGTGGCGGTGGGTGGTGGTGGTGGCGGCGGTAGGTGGTGGCGGCGGCGACGGGTGGTGGTGGTGGCGGCGACGGGTGGCGGTGATGGCGGCGGGTGGTGGCGGTGGTGGCGGCGGTGGTGATGGTGGTTTTGGTGGTGGATAAAGGATATAAATGTAAAAGAACATGTCATCCAACTTTGGAATTCAATTCCATCCACATTTGGATGGAAGTGAGATTCCTTCATTTGGTGGAATGTTTCCATCATTTAGGAATCCAATTCTATCCATTTTTTTGAACAAAGCACTTGAATCTGATAGAATTGGATTCCAATTCCCTCGGATTCCATTACATTCCTGTGAACCAAACAACACCTTATTTTATCTCTAAGGAATGTCTCAATCAAGTTTTTAACTCTATACTTTTTGAAGAAAAACTTTCAAAGACTATTTTTTGTGTCCAATTAATCTAGACCAATCGATTAATGGAAAATTGTAATAATATTCCGTTTGGACATGACACAACATCCACTATTAAACCAAACAAGCAAATCAAATCCTTCTGAATTTTTCTCTTACATTTTTTAAGATTTTTTGGCGACCTACAAAAAAAAAGGTCAGAGCATTTGATTCTCTGAAAAAGGAAATTGAATATTTTTCATAATGACTGATTTCATATAATTTTTGATTTGTTACTTATAGCAATAATTAGAAGTAATTAATAGCAAAGACAATGTAAAATCATAGATATTATCCGACCCCTTTATCCAAATTTCAGGCTTCAATCTCTATCATTTTCACCACTTACAAAAGCGGTATATAGAAACTACTGTATATTGTTAATTGCGTGACTTCAAATTTGAACTTATAACTCTCGTAAATAATCCACTTTCTTATATCAAGCATAATGATTCAGAGGTCTTTGGTAAACATATATTTTTGCCAAAAGAATTCCCCTTCAATTATCGGATGGCATCAGATGCTAGTGCGTTTAGCATTCTTTATGGGCATTATTTGGTCCCAATTGCCTCTTATAATGATTTGAGTTTCTCTTGTTCGTTATATAGTATATAACTTCATTAAAATCTGTAACGTAGTTTCTTCTAGAATTCGGATTTTTCACTGGTTAACTTTTTTATAAAAAAATGTTATTAACTTGCTAAATTACTAACATTGTTTAACCGAAACAGATTTTAATTGGTACGTAGGGTGGACAAGCATATCCTATAAAAGGCAGGCATTGCATGCCTTCATAATTCATAACTCACACTTGACATATATCAAAATTAGCCATGATGTATTATCCATGTGCGCAACAAGTCACCACTTACTCTTGCCATATTAACCGCCGCCACAAACTTATCCAGACAAACACCACTCAAAACACATGCATATGCAATGTTTGTGGTTTTTATGTTTATGGATTCGCTTATGCTTGTCGACCTTGTAATTTTAACGTCCATCCTCACTGCGTCCAAATACAGCCGCCACCTGGTGGTAATAGAAACCACGACCACCATGGCCATAATGGTCATGGCCATCATGGCCACGGCCACCATGGCCAACATAGCCATTGTAGTCATTGTAGACACAACAACCATTGTAGCCAGTGCACCCACCATAGCCACCACAACCGCAACCATCATTGTAACCATTGCACACACAACAACCATTGCAGCAATTGCACTCACCATACCCACCACGACCACAACCATCATTGCAGCCACTGCAGCCACAACAACCATTGCACCCATTGCACACACCACACCCACCGTCGCCGCAGTTGTAGCAGTAGCAGTAGCAGCAGCGACGATGATTGCTGATTTAAGGTTAACGCACAACAAAGTCTGGCGGAAGACTTAAAACTTAGCGCTATCCGGGAGGCAACCCGAGAACTTTGCGGGTGTGTTTACTAGAAACCCTCACGAGACAAAACTCGTCCGCTCGGGTCTACCGAGGGGTTTAATGGCTTGTTGCATACGCTAAATGTAACCGTGATTCCTACGAAAGTGAGTTAGTGTGTACATATTTTCTTTCCTATTTGGCACTTCTGTCACTCGCTTCACTTGAATTTGACGTGTGAGAGAACCAAGAAACAGTCGAACCCAATAAACCCTTTTTTGAGCTCTTTCTCTTGTTATATTTTATGTGTTTGTATGAATGATTGATGTTGAAATTGTACTTTATGCTTGGTTGATTATTATTTGAACTTTTGACTTAAAAGCCATCTTACAGGGCAATAAACCAAAATAAGTGACACTTTCCATTTTGGAGTGTATCAAAATAAGTGACACACTTTGAAAATTCAGTTTATATAGGAAAATATATACAATAAAAACTTATCTAATTAAATCCAAGAAATAAGGAAACATACTCTCACTAAATAACTATTTTAAACATACTCCCACTAATTAGTGGCGTATATGCCTTTGATTCGGTCTAACAATCTATGAGTAAAATAACAATAATTCTTTAATCAATTAATACGCGCGTTAAACCTACAACTAATCAGATGACTGAAAATAAATACTGATATGTAACATTTAAGTTACCAAATTGTGAACTGGTGAATAAATGATTAATCAAACAGTCCCGCTGTAGATAAGTAGGTGTAGATTAGGTGTCCTTAAACAATCTATGAGAAAGCAGATACATGATTTCAAATAAATGATACACGTAATGGAAACAATTAATAAAATCAAGAAACTGAAGGACATTGATATAGTTAAAGCTTCTTCAAAATCTAGTATCTTCTAAACCGAAGGACTTTTTTGCTACGGACTTTTTATAAACTCAATATCAGCAACAAGATGGAAGAAATTGCTGCTGTATGTAAACAGGGCCGCCCTCGAAAAATCAGAGGCCCTGTACAATTTATCTAAAAAGACCCTAAAAATTATAAATTCCAAAAGCTTAAACAATTAAATTCTAATTCTAGAATCAACATTGTGTTCATTAATATTACTATCATCAACATTATCATCATTAGCATTAACATCATCATTTGAACAAAGTTTATCACCATTAACAACTTGGTTTTCGTTTTCCGGAGAGTTTGATGTTTGTTTCATTATAAAATTATGTATAAATCCGAATTAAATATACGACATTACAAATTGTAAAAATTACGGTCGTTACAAGCAGCTCAGTACTGCAGTCTACGCAGCAGGTCAGTATGAGACTGCAGGTCAGTACTGCAGCGCAGTACACGTCGAACACTCAGTGCGAGGAGGTCGGTATTGATCAGTTCAGTACTGAGGTGGTCAATATGAAAAAATCAGTACTGAGGAGGTCAGTACGAGACAACTGCAGTGTTGATGAGGTGCGTGTCCGCATGTCACTCGGGCGTACATGAGTTCAAGCCATTTCGGGCCACTCGGTCCAAATTATTTGCACCCCCCAGCGTAGGCGTGCGGGTAAAACCCATGTATAAGGATTTAATCTTCCATACTACTTCCAACCTTATAAACCAACAAATGGTTTGATTTTTTTTTCCAATGTGGGATACTCTCCCAACATCCCCACTTCTAAGATTTCTTGTTTCAAACACCTTACTTTGAGAGTCGATATCTCTTTCACCACAACTCGACTTTGGACACGCTATATACCGTTGCGTAGCTCTCACAAAAGAGAACATAAAGCTACCAACCAATAACTATATGTCTATATATAACACATATATATAATTATATAGGTCCAAAGTTGGTAAAAAATCATTTATCACAACTTTTTCCAACATAATCACTATTAGGTGATTAGTAATTTTTAGGAGAAGTTTTTTTATATAATTAATGTACAAAATTTTTAAGCATTCAACTTATCATTAATCATTGCTCTTAGGTGGCGTTTGGTTCGTTGGAATCCCCTGGAATTAGAGGGAATTGGAATCTAATTCCAGAGATTTCCTGCGTTTGGTTCACCATTTTCAGGATGGAATTGGAATCCAGAGCACCAAAACTTTCCTTCAGTTGGGGGAATTCAGATTCCTTCCCACACCCTAAGGAATTTAGATTCCTTCCGACTACCAGACCTCTCCTTCACCTGATCGGGGGTTAATTGGATTTCCGGTTTATAGGGTCGGGTTATAACTGAACCCGAATAATTCAACCAACCCAATTCAAGTTCGGGTTAATCGGGTATCTTATTTGGGTTTCGGGTGTATTGTTCGGGTTACCTGGTTTATAGTTATATCATTCGATTCGAGATTCGGTTATCGGGTATAATTTTTGGGGGTGAGCATTTGGACAAAAAAACCGAACCAAATCGAAAACCGACCGAAACCGAACTGAAATCGATATCATGTTAGCGGTTCGGTTTCGGTTTTGAAAATTCATCGTTTTCGGTTTCGGTTCGGTCTTCGGAAAAGGATGAACATTTGGCCTAAAAAACCCGAACCGAAACCGAACCGCACCGAACCGAAACCGATAACATGTTAGCGGTTCGGTTTCGTTTTTGAAAATTCATCGTTTTCGGTTCAGTTCGGTCTTCGAAAAAGGATGAACATATGGCCTATAAAACCCGAACCGAAACCGGACCGAAACCGATAACATGTTATTGGTTCGGTTTTGAAAATTCATCGTTTTCGGTTTCATCGGTTTTAGTTCGGTTGGGTTGAGTTTTTGGACCGAGCTCATTCCTAATAATTTTAATATATCAAAACCAAACCCGACCTAACTGACCCGAAACCCAAATAAACTCGAGCAAACAACACCCCTAGGTGGTTGTGGAGTGATGAAACTACATTTAAATTCCAATTCCTAATGACACAAACCAAACACAGAAGGCAAGAATTGGATTCAAATTCAAATTCCTTCAGATTCCAATTCCATCCCAGATTCCAATTCCACTGGAAAACATTCCGCGAACCAAACGCCTCCTTAGGGTATTGATTAACAAAATCCGATTCCTTTAAACAAATGGATTTGGCCTTCCTACTTTCCTATATGTTGTATATAGACTGCATGAGGCTATTAGATATGGGTTGATATCATCATATTCTTTTTAATATCATAGGGACGTGTTTTTGTAATTTAGTTAATATGAAACAGAAAATGGCTAAAATGTTCTCACGTATTTGGAACGTGTGGGTGACTTAACAACCTAATTTAAACTGAGTTGGACGGAATAACAAAATAAGAAAGTAGGAAGGCCAAAGCCATTTGTTTAAAGGAATTTAATGGAAAGCTACGGAATTTAATTTTGAATCGGGAACTAGTAAGTTGGAATTAATGAAAAACTGTAATTTCTTTTTGATTGACAAGTTAGTTAGTAGTTCGAGTCATGTAGTATCATTTAAGTGGACGTTATGCCTTCCTCGAACCTATCTCTCTTTTTTAGGGAATAAACCCCACCACTTAGGTGATGTTTGGTTCGCATAATATTTCTAATGGAATTGGAATCTAGGAAGGAATTGATATCCTTCAGGAATTGGAATCCAATTCCATAGTCTGTTTGGTTGGCATGGAAGGGAATTGGAATCCAATTCAATATTCTGTTTAGTTGACATGAATTGGAATTCAAATTATCTAAAATGACGAATTTACCCTTATTACTAGTAGTGGTTGGTTGGTGGCGGTGGTGGGTGGCGGTGGTGATCGTGGGTGGTGGCGGCGGTGGTGGTGGCGGTTGGTGGCGGCGATGGGTAGTTGTGGCGGTTGGTGGCGGCGATGGGTGGTGGTGGCGGGGGTGGCGACGGTGGGTGGTGGTGGAGGGTGGCGGTAGGTGGTCGATGGTGGCTGTAAGTGGTGGTGATGGTGGTGGCGGTAGGTGGCGGTGGCTGCGGCGGGTGGTGGCGGCGGCGGCGGTGGATGATTTCAAATAAATGATACACGTAATGGAAACAATTAATAAAATCAAGAAACTGAAGGACATTGATATAGTTAAAGCTTCTTCAAAATCTAGTATCTTCTAAACCGAAGGACTTTTTTGCTACGGACTTTTTATAAACTCAATATCAGCAACAAGATGGAAGAAATTGTTGCTGTATGTAAACAGGGCCGCCCTCGAAAAATCAGAGGCCCTGTACAATTTATCTAAAAAGACCCTAAAAATTATAAATTCCAAAAGCTTAAACAATTAAATTCAAATTCTAGCATCAACATTGTGTTCATTAATATTACTATCATCAACATTATCATCATTAGCATTAACATCATTTGAACAAAGTTTATCACCATTAACAACTTGGTTTTCGTTTTCCGGAGAGTTTGATATTTGTTTCATTATAAAATTATGTATTGCTCCTTCTTGACACTTATTGAATTCTTCAAAGTTTTTTTTCTTATACATTTTATAACCAGAATCATATTTTTTAATTCTAGGAGGCATACTAAAATATAGAAAAGAATCAAAAGATCAAAGGAAAGAGAACACGTGATCTTTTCTTTTAGCCTCCTCTTCAGTAACCAAATTAGATAATTATTTTCCAGTTCTTTATACAAATTACAATCTACAAATCATAATTATGAATTGTTGACTAATTACAAATACAATAATGAATGTAAAAAAAATTAAAAATATGTTAGCTCTAATTTAGGAGGATATTGTTAAAGAGGAAATCTCAAAAGTCTCTAACCTGAGCAGAGTCCTTGGTGGAAGTTTGACCATGTTTTATAGGTAGAATTTCGTTTGAAGTTTTGAAATTATGAAATTATGTATCATCTTGTTTAATAGCGAGAGAAAACCAATCTGCACAAACTTCCATACTTTCAGGGCTGTGGGCCCCATCCAAATAAAACACCAAACTTTCACTCCCAAGTGACGGGTCGGCCATGATTTGGGCCCGTCCTTGTAATGCTGCTGTTGTTAGCCCGCTAATAAACTCATGAGGCAGAGCAATCTGTATCCAAGAATATATAAATTAATTAATAAGGGAGTGCGTGCGAGTTGTTTATTTCAAGAATAGGCTGGATCCAACCAGATTAATTGTTTTGGATTTTTTTATAGATATGGGAATTTGATTTTAGGAATTTACATTTTGGTCCATTGATTCGGGCTCCAGATTTTGGAATGTAGAGCATAATTTGATTGCAAATCCAGCATTTACATATTGGTGATCGCCTAGAAGCCCTAGATTTAATCCGTTTAGTAATTTTATATCTAATGGGTTTGCTACTTCAAGAGGAACCTGTAACACAAGAATTTTCATCAAAATGGTTATTTTTTATACGGGTCAAAATGGGCCGGGTTGACCCAAACGACTTATTGTCCAGATTTTTTTTTAAAATAAAAACTACTATAAACGATTAGCGCATCAATTATTGTTACAAAAAAATTGTTTTATTTCAATAATAATCTATTTTTTTAATATCTCTTAATAAGCTATTCAAAAAATTCGGATAATCCACTTACAAGGTTTATGTGTCATTTGGTTTTACCCTAAATATGCATAATCACTTACAAGTTAACCAATGATCTTTTGAGATACATTGCATTCTACATTTCGATCATTTGTGCAGGTGTGTAGCAACCGGAATCAAGATATGGAATTAGGATTAGAGCTCATTAAGGTATATTTGTTGGGTTTCGTACACATTTACCGTTACTATGTTCGTCGCGGAATTACGAACAATTAATACGATAAACTATGAAGCTTAAGGATCGCTTATGTCTACGAGTCTAAGGCAACTAGTAATAAATAAATACTTACATTAGCGGTGCTCGGCGATGCAAATCCTTGCGAACGCGTACGAGCTAGAACTTGCCAACGAACTAGGATTCAAGTAAGAATCCCTCTACTTGATCACACTCGAGGTTGACAACGAACGAGACGATACACCACAACGTAGCGTAAAGCACCCTCGAGAAAACCCAAACGAAACACCACCGAAAACGATTTCGGCGGCGGCGGTACGGCGCTACGACGGCCGGAGGTGGTTCTTCGTCGACGGTAGTCGAACGAAGGGAGAGAGGGGGCGGCCGAATAGGGTGCAAGGCAAAAGCCAAAAGTGTGTATTAGGTCAAGACCCCAAACACCCTATTTATAGGTTTTGGGAAAAACTAGTTTCCTTATTTGAGTCGGGCTCAAATTAACCTAAGTCCGTCTTGTTTAATTAAACCATTAATTAAACCAAGCCCGATATGGAATAACTAGTTAATTACCCATTAACTTATTCCAGTCCACCTAGCCCGTTACACATTCGATTATACATTTAATCAATGTCCGGTTCGTTTATTCTCGTGTTCGGTTGTGCCCCAAGAGCAACCCTAGTAGGACTTTAATGTACGTTGACCAAGTCAAACCGTTTATTTGATGACGTTGGACACCATTTCCAACAATCTCCCACTTGGACATCTCATCAACTATAAACGTCTGTCAAGCATACTTTTAAAGTGTGCAATCAATGCAGCTGCTGAACTCTGAACTTAATCAGAATACAGTTCCTAAGATAAGTGATCATATGTCCTTCACTTCACGATATCCCGTTAACTAGAGACACGGATAAACGTCAATCTCTAGTCACGACTATGTTTCCTGATCAACATTTATGATGACTGATTAGACCACTAATTGAACTTTCAATTTGGTCATGACCTGCACAGGTTCTTTAATTGTCACATCAAATCAACAGGGAGCCCACATATATCTTTTCTTTCATACTATTGAAAGAAGGAGTGAATAAACTTCGACTACATTGTCTCTGCCATAATCGTTACATGACACATGGAAGTACTCTGTATAGCTACCAGTTACGAATAGCGTTGGAGCAAACCAATGCATCACGAACTCTCACTAGGAGACTAACATATCTGGGTTTTAAGACCTATATGATATTACCGTCTCACTATTACCTTTGAATTGTCCATGAGGTAATACTCTGAGCATGGGTTGGTCCAACATTTAAAATCTCCATTTAAATGGTCATGAGGGTAGCAGCAATCTCCATGCTATGTTACATACTCTCCATGACATCTTAATTCATTTCTCATTCCCATGAGAATGATCGACTGTGGATGTTCAAATGATCTATTAGATCATTTTGGATTTCATTCTAAACATGCAAAATTGAAACTCAAATTTAAATACTATATGAATGATAGAACACTTGCATATTATTTAATCACCATAAATAATTCATCAATCCATACAATTTAATATTTGTGATATAGTTTCAATAAATAAACTAATACAAGTCACTTGGAAATCTAGTCCATATCGTCCTAGCGTGAGCATCATGCTTGGATCGACTTAGTGGCTTTGTGAATGGATCAGCCGGATTCTCCTCCGATGATACCCTCGTCACGATGACGTCACCTTCCTCAACACGTTTTCGCACATAGTGATACTTTCTGAGTATATGTCTGGTTTTACTGTGATCTTTGGATTCTTTAGTCAATGAGATTGCACCTTCATTATCACAGTAGATTTTCAATGGGTCCTTGATGCTTGTTACGACACCAAGGTTACCGATGAAATTATTTAACCAGGTAGCCTCTTTTGCTGCCTCACTAGCAGCAATATACTCAGATTCACATGTGGAATCTGCAACTGACTGCTGCTTGGAGCTTTTCCAAGTAACAGCTCCACCATTAAGTAAGAATACCCACCTAGATTGTGAGCACGAGTCATCCCTGTCAGTTTAGAAACTCGCGTCACAATAACCTTCCACAACAAGTTCGTCTTTCCCACCATACACTAAGAACATATCTTTTGTTCTCCTTAGGTACTTGAGAATCGTCTTCACCGCTGTCCAATGATCATTGCCAGGGTTGTCCTGATATCGACTCACCATGCTTAAGGCATATGAGACATCAGGATGAGTACATATCATGGCATACATGATCGATCCTATAGCCAAAGCATATGGGATACGACTCATTCTATCCCGCTCTAACTCAGTGCTGGGACTTTGACTGTGAGTCAACTTTATGCCATGGTTCATTGGTAAATAACCTTTCTTAGAATCAAGCATATGAAACCTCTTCAATATCTTGTCTAAGTATGTACTCTGGCTTAATCCTATTAGACGTTTTTCTCTATCTCTGTATATCTTGATTCCAAGTATGTACGCTACATCTCCTAGATCCTTCATTGCAAAACACTTTCCCAACTAAGACTTCACATCTTGCAGTGTAGGAATGTGGTTGTCAATGAGCAATATGTCGTCGACATATAACACTAGGAAGACTACATTGCTCCCACTATTTTTTATATAAACGCAGGACTCATCTTCGCTTCTCGAAAATTCAAACTGTTTGACTCTTTCGTGAAGATTCCAACTACGAGATGCTTGTTTTAATCCATAGATGGATTTCTCAAGCTTACACACTCTCTTGGTATGTTGCTTGTGGATAAAACCTTCTGGTTGTGCCATATAGACATCCTTAGTTAACTTTCCGTTCAGGAAAGCGGTTTTCACATCCATCTGCCATATTTCATAATCATGAAACGCAGCTATTGCAAGCAATATCCTGATAGACTTTATCTTGGCTACTGGTGAAAAGGTCTCGTCATAATCAATTCCATGAGTTTGAGTATAACCTTTTGCAACCAGCCTAGCCTTATAAGTGTGTACCTTCCCATCCATGTTTGTCTTCTTCTTGAAGATTCATTTACACCCAACGGTTTTAGTGCCAGGTGAAATGTCAACCAAGTTCCATACTTGATTGTCATACATAGACTGAATCTCGCTCTCCATAGCCTCTTTCCATTTATTGGCCTCTGGGCCTTCCATAGCTTCCTAATAGTTTGATGGCTCATCATCATCGACTGGTATACCATTATCAGTCGATGCATCGCCTTCAACAATATGGTATTCATAATAATCACCAAGATGCTCAGGAGGGCGAACAACTCTGGAGGATCTACGTGGAATGGTAGGAGTTATATCGTTTTGTTCAACAGGAGTCTCATCCTCAGGTTGAGTACTAGTGTCAACTATAGGTTCCGATTCAATTTCATTGGTTGATTCTTGAGACTCTTCAAGATCAATTTTGCTCCCACTGTCTTCTTTGGATAATAGCTCTCTCTCAAGAAAGAATCCTCTTATGAACACTTTGTTCTCAGTCGGTTTGTAAAACCGATATCCAAAAGACTGGCGAGGGTAGCCAATGAAATGACACTTCTCTGATTTTCTTTCCAGTTTGTCGTGAGTTTCGTGTCCCACGCAAACCTCACAACCCCATATTTTCAAATGTCGGAGCGAGGGAGGATTCCCTGTCCACATTTCAGAGGGTGTCTTGGAGACCTTCTTAGTTGGTACAAGGTTCAAGATATGAGCTGCTGTTTCTAGGGCGTAACCCAGAAGCTCACTGGAAGAGTTGCACGACTCATCATCAATCGAACCATATCTAACAATGTTCGTTTCTCCTTTCAGACACTGCATTAAGTTGTGGAGTTCTAGGAGGTGAGAGTTGGGATACTATTCCACAACTCTTTAGATGATCCATGAACTCTTGACTAAGATACTCTCCACCCCTGTCAGAGCGGAGCATCTTAATCCTTTTGCCCAATTGATTCTCAACTTCATTTTGATAAACTTTGAATGTCTTAAAAGTTTCTGATTTATGTTTAATAAAATAAACATAACCATATCTACTGAAATCATCAGTAAATGTAACGAAGTATCTTTCACCATGTCTAGTGCTTGACTTGAATGGTCCACACACGTCAGTGTGTACAAGATCCAACAAGTCTTTGCCTCTTTCACCAGTCCCTGTGATTGGCGCCTTAGTCATCTTGCCAAGCAAACAAGATTCGCACACATCATTCGATTTGAGGTCAAATGATTCGTTTCTTGTTTATATGGCCTAAGCGACAATGCCATAGCCATGATTTATCCAATACACCTTTGGACGAATCAACATTCAATAATAGATTTCTATTGTTAACGCAAACAACACTTTCATATATGCCAGAACAAGGAATAGCTTTGAAAATAAAAACATCATTTTATAAACTAAAATAGAACAATTTTTCATTACCAAAACCAAATGTAAAACCATCCTTAAACAATGCATAAAATCAAATAATGGTTCGTGCCATGCAAGGCGAATAACAAACGTCTAATAAAGTAATTGAACTAGTAGTACTAAGCATGAGCTCGTACTCTCCAATCTTGGTCACAGCAGCCGAGACTCTGTTCCCCATGATTAGATTCAGCTCACCATGCTTTAGCTTCCTGCTATTCTTTAGTCCTTGCATATCAGTGCAAATGTGAGTACCACACCCTGTATCAAGAACCCAAGAATTTGACATAGAAGCACTATGTAGTTCAATCATAAAAGTACCAGATGGTCCAGAATTTTGGACTTTCTGATTCTTCAGATCATCCAAGTACTTTGGGCAGCTTCTTTTCCAGTGGCCCTTCCCTTGGCAGTAATAGCAAGTGGCCTATTTCGGATTCTTAGATGGTGCTACGTCAGAATCGACCTTCCTTTTCTTATATCCCACTTTGGCTTTGCCACTGGGAGGAGGTCGCTTCTTCTTCTTAGTACCACTAGAATGAATAGCCAGCACGGGAGCATTAGGAGTGGAAATCTTAGCTTTCGCCAAGCTTGCCTCGGTAGTCTTTAACATACCATGCAATTCCATGAGCGTCTTGTCCATATCACCAATGTTATAGTTAACTATAAATTGTGAGTAGGACGGTGGAAGCGAGTTCAGGACCATGTCAGTAGTCAACTCCTTCGGTAGTGGGACACCCAAGTTCTCCAGCCTGTCTATGTAGCTTTTCATCTTTTGGATGTGGCCACATACATGTTGCCCCTCTTGCAACTTACATGCCACAAGGGAACTTACAACATCGAAACGTTCTTGCCTAGCTCTATTCTGAAACATCAGTTTGAGCTGTTGGTTGATCTCAAAAGCACCGATCTTCTCAAAACCCTTTTGGAGTTCAGAAGACATGGTGGTGAGCATCAGGCAAGCAACCTTTTCCGACTCAGCATAATGTTGCTCATAAGCTTTGATGTCATCTTCTGTCGAGTCATCAGTGATCTCAGTAATTTCTTCGTCAAGGACATACTCCTTGCCCTCGTACCTTAAAGTAATTCTTAGAGTACGAACCCAATCAATATAGTTGGGTCCGGTGAGCTTCTCTCGTGATAACACCGACAGTAGATGGAAGTTAGAGTTTTGTGGCGGTGGTGGAAGTGGAGGTGGTGGTGGAAGATTTTGATTGTTGTTGTTGTTGTTTTGAAGATTGGCCATCTACAAAGAAGACAATTTCTTTGTTAGTTTATTTATTAGATAATCCTTAACATTATTGTAACACCGTATTTTTTTTTTTAATAAAGGCAATTAAGTATTAGTTTAAGTACGGAAGCATCTAGTTAGTCAAGTTTACAAAACGTGGTCCCACAAAATATTACAAACAAAGTTATTTAAAAGACGGTATTACTAGACACGACTCATTTTACAAAACATAATTTAAGCATGGTCAAACTTCCCGTCCAAGCCCGACCCGTTCAAGCCATCCAACCTGAAATGTGTCAATAAGGGAGGGATTAGCACAAAAGCTAAGTGAATGAATTCCTAACCCTACCAACTACACTAAACACTATAACACGGAAGTTAAAGAACATCTCCGGTTTGGTAGTCACTTAAACGCGGAAGTTATAAAAACATCTCCGGTTTGGGTAAACACTTATTTGAGAGGATCGGCGGCTTTGCGGGCCTTAAACCATGGTCGGCCAGAACCACGGTAACCGATAGCGTTTTGCATCCAACACCCAGGGCAACTCCATCCCCTTAACACTGTAACATATACAGGTAAGGTCGGATACCCTATTAGTCGATACACTGTGCCCAGCCATTATCCATCCGACACTGACCTCATCCCGATGGTGCACCTAGTCATGTATGGTATTCCCTATCACTAGGCATACATAACAAGTCATCTAGCTACGAAAAACACCGCGAAAAACGTCAAAACTGAGTTCCCAATCGCGAACTCTAGTTCGCGATCGCGAACTAGGGTTCGCGTCGGGAACTCAGTCGTGAACAACATCGCGACGATCAACCCTTTTCTCTGGACCGACTTCGCGATCGCGAACTAAGTTCGCGTCGCGAACTCTCTTCATCTGGCGATTTTCTGCATTTTTTCACCAACAAGACAATACCAAATGAAATAACCGAAACCCGAGTTGTAGGTCGAATCCACTCACCTTTCAACCTTCGATTCCTTAACCCAGTGAGCTAGTATCACTGAGTATCCTTCCCGGTTCCTGTCAACAACATACCGAGTTAGTGATAATCCACCGAATCATCAAAATCATCAATTTCAACAACTAACTACATAAGACTCATAAAATACACATTTTATGACATTTACAACTAGCACAAGTCCTTCATCAATACAATTGACCATTTTGACCATTTAGCAAGTATTCACAACTAGTTGACCCAAACGGGCCAAAAAAACCCGAACATGATCCTAACACTTCCACATTTCCATCAACTAGCAATTAATCTTTCAACTAGCAATTCACAATCATTTACAATTTCACCAAGTTGACACTATCAAAATTCCAAGTAGCATACTCGTAAAATCACTAGATCACCATTTTGACAAAATCATCCAAACACTAGTTAAATTACTTCACCATTTAATTAATACTATGTTTTCAACATCCATAACTTAACAAACATGATTTCACAACCTAATAAACAATTCTATCCAACCAAAACTCAAGAAATCCAAGATTTGTCAAAACCCACCTTCAACTTCCACCATTAATGGAGGTTGAAGGTGTTTTTCACCAAATCTTGTCTTCCTACTATAAACAACCATACATTTCATGTAAAAGCTTGCATAAACATAAACTACAACATCCATAACAAGATTCATCCATAAAAACCCAACAATCACAACCCTAGTTCATAACCAAGTTCAAGAACACCACAAACAAGTCAAAGAGAAGGTGTAGCTTACTTTTAGACTTCTTCTCTACCAACACTAGGGTAGATTTCGGATCTTAGCACAGAGATTTACCAAGAACAAGCTCAAAACAAGCACAAAGGGTGGAGAGAAATTTGAGCAATGAAATAGTAGAGTTATGGATAATGTTCAAGTGAGGGGGAAAAGGAAAAGAGAGAGGGTTTCCCTCTCTCTCTCGTGGCCGGTCCAAACAAGAGGGGGTGGGACCCCTCTTGGTCTTTATTTTAATAAAACAGTATATGTCTGAAAGTCCCTTTCGAAATTAATTTATTTAAACTAGCAAACGGACTCCAATTTTAAAAACGAAAGCATTTCTGGAGACGATATTTAACAAGGAATCCAAATATATAAAAATCATGTTTTCATTCCAAATAATTCACAAGTCGGGTATTTTAACCCCTTGGTTAAAATACCGCAAAGGACAGCAGGCTAATTAAATTAACTAAGCATTTAATCAGGTAATCATTTAATAAGATACCTTAAGGTCAATAAACTATTAGGCCGGGTTTCAGGATGTTACAACTCTCCCCCACTTAGGAAGATTCCGTCCCCGGAATCCCATCTCGATCAAATAAGGAGGGATAACGTTCCCGCATATCGGCCTCGGTCTCCCACGTCATATCCGCACCCAAACTGTGCTTCCATTTTACTAGAACCATAGGAATCTGTTTCTTTCTCAATTTCGTTACTTTGCGGTCTAATAACTCCACCGGTTCTTCGACCAATCTCTTTTTCGTATCAACCCGCAACTCTTGCACCGGGAGAATTTGGCTCGGATCTTCGATGTTACACTTTCTCAAGTAACAAATGTTGAAAGTGTTGTGTATTGCCGACAACTCCGGGGGTAACTCGAGTGTTACCGATTGAGAATTCACCACCTTACTAATTCGGAACGGCCCAATAAACCTCGGGGCCAACTTTCCTCGTTTACCAAAACGAATAACGCCCTTCCAAGGTGAAACCTTCAAATAAACCATCTCGTTCTCCGAGAACGTAGCGGGTCTACGCCTCGGGTCGGCATACATCTTTTGTCGGTCACGGGCGGCTTTCAACTTTTCTCGAGCGATAGCAACTTTATCCGCGGTCATTTGTACAATATCGGGCCCCGCATATTGTTTCTCACCCGCTTCCAACCAACACGTCGGGGTTCGGCACCGACGCCCGTACAACATCTCGTACAGTGGCATCTTAATACTTGAGTGATACGAGTTATTATAAGCAAACTCGATCAACGGTAGGTGGGAATCCCACGACCCACCATACTCTAACACACAAGCCCGCAACATATCTTCAAGCGTTTGTATCGTTCTTTCCGATTGCCCATCGGTTTGGGGATGATACGCGGTACTCAAATTCACCCGCGTCCCCAATTCTCGTTGCAAGCTATTCCAAAAGTTCGAAGCAAAACGGGGATCTCTATCGGACACGATAGAAATTGGAATTCCATGTCGAGATACTACTTCGTCAATGTACAATTTCGCCAATCTACTAAGTGAGGCGGTCTCACTAGTAGCCAAGAAATGAGCACTCTTCGTTAATCGGTCAACTATAACCCAAATCATATCGTGACCCCTTTGTGTACGCGGCAATTTGGTCACGAAATCCATAGTAATCCGGTCCCACTTCCACTCGGGAATCGGTGATTGGGTTAAAGTTCCATAGGGCTTTTGGTGCTCGGCCTTCACTTTAGCACAAATATGACATTGGCCCACAAAACGGGCAATGTCGGTCTTCATTGTCGGCCACCAATAAAGTGCTTTTAGATCATTATACATCTTCGTGCTACCCGGGTGAACCGATAACCGAGAATTGTGAGCCTCGGCTAAAATCAATTCTCGCAAACCCCCGAGTAACGGTACCCAAACCCGAGATTGATATGTCTTCAAACCCCGAGAATCTTCTTCTAAATCATCTTTCCTCTTTAATAAAATCTCGGCCTTCAGATGTTCGACATTCAATGCTTCCATTTGTGAAATGTTCAACCGGGACACCAAATCCGACACAATTTCCATCCGCATAAATTGTACCCGTCCCGAATCTCCCTTTCTACTTAAGGCATCGGCCACCACATTTGCCTTCCCGGGATGATATCGGATTTCACAATCGTAATCCTTAATCAACTCTAACCATCTTCGTTGACGCATATTCAACTCCTTTTGCGTGAACACGTATTGCAAACTTTTATGATCCGTGCAAATCACGCATTTCGTACCGTACAAATAGTGTCTCCATAATTTTAGTGCAAAAACCACCGCCGCCAACTCTAAATCGTGAGTCGGGTAATTCTTCTCGTGATTTTTCAATTGCCTCGAAGCATAAGCAATGACCCGATCTCGTTGCATTAACACACAACCCAAACCCGCAAGTGAAGCGTCACAATAAACAATAAAATCCTCCGGGCCTTCGGGTAAGGCGAGAACCGGAGCTTGACACAATAATTGTTTTAGAGTTTGAAATGACTTCTCGTGATTTTCACCCCACCGAAACGGTACATCTTTACGGGTCAATATCGTCATAGGACCCGCTATCTTTGAAAAATACTTTATAAACCGGCGGTAATAACCCGCCAAACCCAAGAAACTCTTTATCTCGGTTGGGTTCTTCGGAACAACCCAATTCATAACCGCTTCGATCTTCGCCGAGTCCACCTTGACCCCATTCGAACAAATAACGTGACCCAAAAAGTGAACTTCTCGAAGCCAAAATTCGCACTTCGAGAACTTCGCAAATAATCGTTCCCGCTTCAACGTTTCTAACACTTGCCTTAAGTGTTTTTCGTGTTCTTCTTCGGTCTTGGAATAAATTAAAATATCATCAATGAACACAATAACGAATTTGTCGAGATAGGGTCGACAAACTCGGTTCATCAAATCCATAAATATCGCGGGAGCGTTCGTCAACCCAAACGGCATAACCAAGAACTCGTAGTGGCCATAGCGAGTTCGGAACGCCGTTTTGTGAACATCATTTTCATGACCCGAACTTGGTGATAACCCGATCTCAAATCAATCTTTGAGAAATAAGAAGACCCTTGGAGTTGATCAAATAAATCGTCAATACGCGGCAAAGGATACCGATTCTTTACCGTTCTTTTCTTTAATTCTCGATAATCGATACACATACGAAGTGCACCATCTTTCTTCTTTACGAATAAAACCGGAGCTCCCCAAGGTGAGGAACTCGACCGAATAAAACCCTTATCCAATAAATCTTGGATTTGTGTCATCATTTCCCGAATCTCGGACGGTGCTAAACGGTACGGTGCTCTAGCCACGGGATTGGCACCCGGCACCAAATCAATTTTGAATTCTACCTCCCGAACGGGAGGTAACCCAGGCAAGTCTTCGGGAAACACCTCCGGGTATTCCGAAACCACCCGGAGATCGCCAACCACTTTCTTTTCCTTTTTCACATCAATCACATAAGCTATAAACGATTCACATCCCTTGGTCAAGGACTTACGGGCTTTCATCATGGTTATCATGGGTATGGTCGGGGTCGCACGGTCTCCCCGGCCACGACGTGTGACCCGTCGGGTAAAAGAAAAGTAATTAACTTTTGGTGACAATTTATGTTGGCCCTATTAGCACTTAACCAATCCATACCTAAAACCACATCAAAGCCGGATATCGGCATAACAAGTAAAAGAATCGAAAATTTCACGCCATCAATATCAATACTAGCCCCGGACACGGATGTCGTGACCGGAACCATTTCACCATCGGCCACCTCTACCTCTAGAGGTGTCGCGATCAAGGTAATAGGCAATTTCAATTTGTCACAAAAACTCTTTGAGGAAAACGAACTATTTGCACCCGAATCAAATAACACGCGTGCGGGTATCGAGTTTATTAGAAACATACCGGTGATGACATCGTCGGTGGTGGTGGCATCCTCCACCGTCATTTTGAATGCCCGACCCGTAGGTGGCGGATGACTCTTCCTCTTTTGACTTCCCGACGAAGCCGCTCCCCCGCCCGAACCCGAACCCGAACTTTTCTTCATCGGACAATGCATAGCCCTGTGACCCTCTTTCTGACATGTCCAACAAACACTATTCTCTAACTTGCATTCCGAGGACTCATGCCCGTGTTGCCCACACTTAATACATTTCCGAGTTTGTGCCGTATACGGTCCGGCATGGGCGGACTTACACGGTAAGCACCACGGGTTCCTTTGGTTGGAACCTTGAAGGATTTGTTTTCGACGATCATTGGTTGACCTATGATTTCCTTGGGGTTTCTTGTGGTTGCTCGAGCTTGATTGATCATACTTTCCCTTGTGAAACGAAGTCTTCTCTCGACTAGCGACCTTTTGAGCCAAGAAATCGCTCTCGTCCGACTTGGCAAGATCATAGGCTTGCAAAAGAGTCCCCGCAAGCCTCGTTATATTCCGGTACTCGGGCAACAACGCCCCCACAAAGTGTTTGATTTGGGTGGACTCATCGGGCACCCATTGTGTCACAAATCGGAGCTTACCATTAAATTGAAGAATAAGCTCATCCACCGTCATCCGATCGGTCATCTTTAACATCATGAACTCATTCCGGATCTTATCCAACTCAAACGGGCTACAATACCGAGCCTCCACTTGCTCCTTAAATTGTTTCCACGTGACCGCATCCATCATTTCGTTGCTAAAGTTCGCGGTCAACCCATCCCACCAATCCATAGCCGGTCCCCCCAACATTCGGGACGCATACAGGACCTTCAAGTGGTCCTCACAGTTACAAGCAATAAGAGCCCTCTCGGTGGCCCTAAGCCAAGTTAGAGTTTCCGCCGGGTCGGTACTTCCCCGGTACTCGGTTGGTTTACAATCGAGAAAATTTTTGTAAGTGCACGGTTTCTTCTCAATCGGGAAAGGTTGGTAGAAGAATTGTTGGTGTTGGGCATTGGCAATTGGTACGGTGTGGGCGAGTGGCGATTGTAGTATGCTTGTATTGGGAGATGAGGAGTCATTTTGGGGAAAGACGAGATTTTGAGTAGTTTGAGTGAAGTGTGGGGGTGGGTTCGCTTGGGTTGGAGGTGGCAAGGTAGACCGAGCCTCGGGTCGCGGCTCAGTCGGTTGATTTTGGCGAAGAGCCCTAATGGTGTCCTCAAGTTCCATATTCCGTGTCTCCAACAACAAGATATATTCTTCATTCGGTATTTCATCACCCCCCGAGCCCGTTGCTCCGTCGTTCCCAAGGTTCGTGTTCGGTGGGATATTATCCAAGGTGTTTCCATCCGTAGCCATTCCTGCTACAAAACACAACATCTCACCAAGGCTTAGTTTAACTCGTTAGTACACATATACTAACTACTAAACCCAATTCACACTTGCTCTAATCCCCTTTGACCGGAAGGTTTGACCAACACATGAGCCACGATTTGGGAATGGAACACCAACCCCATGTATCCATCGCCAAACCGAAGCTCTGATACCAAGTTGTAACACCGTATTTTTTTTTTAATAAAGGCAATTAAGTATTAGTTTAAGTACGGAAGCATCTAGTTAGTTAAGTTTACAAAACGTGGTCCCACAAAATATTACAAACAAAGTTATTTAAAAGACGGTATTACTAGACACGTCTCATTTTACAAAACATAATTTAAGCATGGTCAAACTTCCCGTCCAAGCCCGACCCGTTCAAGCTATCCAACCTGAAATGTGTCAATAAGGGAGGGATTAGCACAAAAGCTAAGTGAATGAATTCCTAACCCTACCAACTACACTAAACACTATAACACGGAAGTTAAAGAACATCTCCGGTTTGGTAGTCACTTAAACGCAGAAGTTATAAAAACATCTCCGGTTTGGGTAAACACTTATTTGAGAGGATCGGCGGCTTTGCGGGCCTTAAACCATGGTCGGCCAAAACCACGGTAACCGATAGCGTTTTGCATCCAACACCCAGGGCAACTCCCTCCCCATAACACTGTAACATATACAGGTAAGGTCGGATACCCTATTAGTCGATACACTGTGCCCAGCCGTTATCCATCCGACACTGACCTCATCCCGATGGTGCACCTAGTCATGTATGGTATTCCCTATCACTAGGCATACATAACAAGTCATCTAGCTACGAAAAACACCGCGAAAAACGTCAAAACTGAGTTCCCAATCGCGAACTCTAGTTCGCGATCGCGAACTAGGGTTCGCGTCGGGAACTCAGTCGTGAACAACTTCGCGACGATCAACCCTTTTCTCTGGACCGACTTCGCGATCGCGAACTAAGTTCGCGTCGCGAACTCTCTTATCTGGCGATTTTCTGCATTTTTTCACCAACAAGACAATACCAAATGAAATAACCGAAACCCGAGTTGTAGGTCGAATCCACTCACCTTTCAACCGTCGATTCCTTAACTCAGTGAGATAGTATCACTGAGTATCCTTCCCGGTTCCTGTCAACAACATACCGAGTTAGTGATAATCCACCGAATCGTCAAAATCATCAATTTCAACAACTAACTACATAAGACTCATAAAATACACATTTTATGACATTTACAACTAGCACAAGTCCGTCATCAATACAATTGACCATTTTGACCATTTAGCAAGTATTCACAACTAGTTGACCCAAACGGGCCAAAAAAAACCCGAACATGATCCTAACACTTCCACATTTCCATCAACTAGCAATTAATCTTTCAACTAGCAATTCACAATCATTTACAATTTCACCAAGTTGACACTATCAAAATTCCAAGTAGCATACTCGTAAAATCACTAGATCACCATTTTGACAAAATCATCCAAACACTAGTTAAATTACTTCACCATTTAATTAATACTATGTTTTCAACATCCATAACTTAACAAACATGATTTCACAACCTAATAAACAATTCTATCCAACCAAAACTCAAGAAATCCAAGATTTGTCAAAACCCACCTTCAACTTCCACCATTAATGGAGGTTGAAGGTGTTTTTCACCAAATCTTGTCTTCCTACTATAAACAACCATACATTTCATGTAAAAGCTTGCATAAACATAAACTACAACATCCATAACAAGATTCATCCATAAAAACCCAACAATCACAACCCTAGTTCATAACCAAGTTCAAGAACACCACAAACAAGTCAAAGAGAAGGTGTAGCTTACTTTTAGACTTCTTCTCTACCAACACTAGGGTAGATTTCGGATCTTAGCACAGAGATTTACCAAGAAAAAGCTCAAAACAAGCACAAAGGGTGGAGAGAAATTTGAGCAATGAAATAGTAGAGTTATGGATAATGTTCAAGTGAGGGGGAAAAGGAAAAGAGAGAGAGTTTCCCTCTCTCTCTCGTGGCCGGTCCAAACAAGAGGGGGTGGGACCCCTCTTGGTCTTTATTTTAATAAAACAGTATATGTCTGAAAGTCCCTTTCGAAATTAATTTATTTAAAATAGCAAACGGACTCCAATTTTAAAAACGAAAGCATTTCTGGAGACGATATTTAACAAGGAATCCAAATATATAAAAATCATGTTTTCATTCCAAATAATTCACAAGTCGGGTATTTTAACCCCTTGGTTAAAATACCACAAAGGACAGCAGGCTAATTAAATTAACTAAGCATTTAATCAGGTAATCATTTAATAAGATACCTTAAGGTCAATAAACTATTAGGCCGGGTTTCGGGATGTTACAATTATTTACCCAATTATCAAGTTAAGGCTAGGATCCAACATTACGTTATTTGATGTGAAGAGGGATGCCGTAATTCACACCGAATAATTTCATAAGGAAACATACTATTGTTAATTTCAATCACCATGAAATCCCTAGATCTTTTAGATTCATTTTAAACTATTAAAATGGCATGTTAATCTCGATTCTATGCTCGTCACATAATTCACGACAGGGATACCGTGGATCATGAATTTGACGGTGAATCTACCATGAAAGCACTCACGAAGATTCCCGGCTCAAGTTCACTTGGGTATCGCGAGAATCTCTTCACTCATAAGTATAATCTCAAAATTAACGTACTGGCTCAATTGCACGCGTTTCGTTAATCAGATTATACTCGAGTGCGTGTCTCTCATGGAGAGCACAATCTTTCACATTTAACATCAAACGGGAAGTTTTGTTTAATGTAATTACTTTAGGTTTACATATATAAACTTTTATAATATGTTTTAAATTAAACTTTTAATTTATGTTTAACCATAGTAATATGTATATATAATTCTTTTAATTCTATTGAAATGCGAGTACGCACCTTTTAATAATTAATTAATTATATATAATTATAATATTTAAATATACTTTTATTTACATAATATTATAACGGAGGAATATATCAAAAAGTATTTTGATATATGGAATTTCGAAATTTTCGAGAATATATATATACATACATATAAAATTATACTATTAATTTAATATATATCTAGTATATACATATTATAATTATCTTTTAGATTCTAGATTTTATCTCATTGGAGATATTTTATATTACTATATATTACTATATATAAAATTTTCGGATCTATACACATTGTGTATATCCTTAATTTAAATTGATATCTTTATTTAAATACTCCTTTAGAATAATTATCTATATTTACCAAATTCTTTTATTTAAATATATATACACCGAAATATATATATAAAATAAATATTATCTTATTCAAATATTTTATTCAAATACATTTATATACATATCTGAAAATATGTATACATGTATAATAAATTTTGATTTATTTAAAACATTATATATATATATATATTTATATATTAAAACCGAAATTTTAAATATATAAACACAATCTTTTATTTAATCTAATTTTAAATAATTGGTGAGATAATCATTGGTAGAATATCTTGATAAATCTAAAACCCTTTAAATTTATCTACTTACCATATTTTAATTTAAAAACAATTTTACAAAATTAAAATATATATTTATTTATTTTAATTTCCGAATTTCGGAAATACCCAAAAATACAAAAACAAAATTTTTAATTTTACTTTTTCGAATTTCGGATCTAAAACTCTTAGATTCGTAGACCAACGCTCTAATACCACTGTTGGGTTTCGTACACATTTACCGTCACTATGTTCGTCGTGGAATTACGAACAATTAATACGATAAACTACGAAGTTTAAGGATCGCTTACGTCTACGAGTCTAAGGCAACTAGTAATAAATAAATACCTACATTAGCGGTGCTCGGCGATGCAAATCCTTGCGAACGAGTACGAGCCAGAACTTGCCAACGAACTAGGATTCAAGTAAGAATCCCTCTACTTGATCACACTCGAGGTTGACTACGAACGAGACGATACACCACAACGTAGCGTAAAGTACCCTCGAGAAAACCCAAACGAAACATCACCGAAAACGATTTCGGCGGCGGCGGTACGGCGGCGCTACGACGGTCGGCGGTGGTTCTTCGTCGACGGTAGTCGAACGAAGGGAGAGAGGGGGCGGCCGAATAGGGTGCAAGGCAAAAGCCAAAAGTGTGTATTAGGTCAAGACCCCAAGCACCCTATTTATAGGTTTTGGGAAAAACTAATTTCCTTATTTGAGTCGGGCTCAAATTAACCTAAGCCCGTCTTGTTTAATTAAACCATTAATTAAACGAAGCCCGATATGGAATAACTAGTTAATTACCCATTAACTTATTCCAGTCCACCTAGCCCGTTACACATTCGATTATACATTTAATCAATGTCCGGTTCGTTTATTCTCGTGTTCGGTTGTGCCCCAAGAGCAACCCCAGTAGGACTTTAATTTATGTTGACCAAGTTAAACCGTTTATTTAATGACGTTAGACACCATTTCCAACAATATTGCATTCTACATTTTTGATCATTCGACATAATTTATTAGATATGCACATGTGTTATTGACCATCTTTGACTCCATCTTTTGACCTTTTACGTGACAAATCCATAGACACCCATTAATTTTAATTTTTAACTCAATAATGAATGGCTTATATGGTGATTCCCTTATTTTTAATAAATGTAGAGCTTAAAAAGGTTCACTAGCAATCGTTTTAATTATTTCCATCTTTTTCCCTAGGCCTGTTGTTAAAATCCATAATGTAGTATGGCTTGAGATAAAATCGTGCCAAACACAATATGGTCGGGTACTTGATAACATTTTCTTAATATTTCAGTGTGGTTACGCTCCTAAGAGGATGGTAACGGGTCAAAACTCAAAACTTGCACTCTTATTATGCGTCATGTCATTACTAACACTATAAGAAACACAAAAGGTAAATGATATCCGGAACTAATATTAAAGTTTTTTCAATTCTTGTTAACGACTTGCTGTACTAAGTAAATATTATATAATGGTGAAATGGACCTACGCTACAACTACACGAGGGTAAAAAGGAACATGAAAGTATGCAACAAGAGTTATTTTTAACGATGAAATGGACCTACTCTGCAACTATACCGTTGTAAAGAAGGAACATGTAATTATAGAGGATAAGGTGCGGTAATGAGTGAGGCCCTAAGTCGGACGCCACCTCAGCTATCGACTCAAGCCACCACACCGCGCGCTGGGTGAGTGAGGCTCTAAGTCGGATGGGTGGCGTAGGCAACGAGCCAATGAGAGGAGAGATGGTGTTTTGGGACGAATGAGAGGAGAGAGATTTTTATTTTTTTAATGGTTTTTATTTTTTTAAATGAGTATTATTGGTTAGTGATGGTAGAGAGGGTATTTAGGGGTTTTAAATATGAAATGTGAAATAATGATGTGACGCATAGGTTGTGCGGAGGTGGCATACGACCCCAAGCCATCACACCTAATGCTCTTATGCAACAACGCAAGTAGATTATAAAGTACCACTAAAAAAAATTCTCCCATGTAACTGAGCGACATTCTCGCCACAAAACATAATTTCACTATACCAGCCGCCGTTGCTTGTGTACCCTACTATTAATTAATATATAGCATTGCAATGCTCGATAGACTTATCGACAACACGTATAACCGAACAACATTGCTCGCCGCCGCAAATTATAGATACAAGGTACCCGTCGCCGCATTGCACGGGTTTTAACCTAGTAACCAATGAAATGAGAATAAAGTCGATCTCATTCTTTGGATTTCATTTAAACCCAATTGAGCTTTATAACCAATGAAATGAGACATATATCAAGAAGAGCTTCTTCTTTGGAAATTTTCTTTGGGGTGCAAATTGTTGGACCAAAGATTTGTCAAATGTCAAACTTATGCACGCTTGACTTCCGAGCTCGTGCGATACTGTTTTTACAACATGGTTCCTAATGAGGTATATCGCATATACCTTCCCAACCGAGCGATCAGACGGAACCTTCCTGAACGGAAGGATTAAACGAACGCAGAGGTATCGATGATCCCAAGGATCACGATCCAACCGACATGAGGAAATTACGGAAAGGGCGCCCACAAGTACGATCACATTAAATGCGACCAAGTCCCTAGGGCGGCTTCAGCGCAAGGTTAGGGTATTACCCTCCGGTCCAAAGCCTCCTACGGCGACCTAATATCCGCAGAGCTCGAGAGTGACCGGTCCGAAGCAGGTTGCCTCCTTTTCCCGCCTAAGGATGACCGACTATAAATATGATCGTCTGGTGTTCAACAAGCATCATGACCTTCTAGTACATTTATTACTCATATCATTTATTGCTAACATTTAATACAGTACAAACCGATCACGACCTCACGTCATACATATACGCATATACCGATTACTAACTTGAGCGTCGGAGTGTTCTCACGGGAAACCTCCCGGGGAGCATCTGACTAAGAGTTGTTTCGTTGTTTCAGGATCCGTAGAGAAGAAGAGCATCGTTCGTCCTTCCGGAGGAATCGTGAACCAACATTTGGCGCCATCCGTCGGACCTTGAACAAAATGGTCCAAGAATATCCGATGAACGAAGCTAATCGCCAACAAACACCGATTCGGCCGAGGGAACCACCAGAAGGAGTGTTGACACCGGCATCAAATTCCACATGCCCACCACCCGTTAGTGGGGGGAGCGAGCCTACCCCGAAAGAGTTGGAAGAGTACAACCTCTTCTGTAAATTTCGAAAAATGAGGCAGATGGAAAAGACTCAGACAAGGTTGAAGGGAGAGATGCGGGGGGTGGAAAGAAACCTAACATACTCAAGTGACGATGAGCCGATATAAGAAGTGTACAGAGACCCATCCCCTCCGAAAAGGACTCGTAGGATGGAGGCTACTCCGGTTAGGAGACAAGAAGAAGGAAGACCCTCCCCACAGAAGGACGAAAAGGGAACATCCCACCGTCGCACCTCCTCTGGCCCGAAGGATTTCCGGTCTCCCTTTACGGACGAAATTAACGAAATGCCCATACCTCTGGGTCTGAAAGGACCTAGAGTTAAGTCGTATGATGGGACCGGAGATCCGGACGATCACGTGGCCAGTTTCTGGTGGGCTGTAAGGATGATTCCGATGGATCCTAGGCTTTGGTGTCTATACTTCGCAGGAACTCTGGAGGGATCTGCGAGATACTGGTTATTGAGCCTCCCCCAAAGGAGCATTTCCTGCTTCGAAGATTTGGTTCTGCAGTTTAGCCATAGCTTCATACAGCAAAACAAGTACCAGCAACGATCTCAATCCATCATGGCCTGCCGACAGCGGGAGGGGGAATCTAACAAATCATACTTTAAAAGGTTCAACGAGCAGAGCCGAAAGATGCCAGTTCGGGAAGACTCCTTGATTATTGCCGCCTTCACGTACGGCCTCCGGGAGGGAGAGTTATTTCGTGAACTGTCGAAAAGGGATTTCGATAAGGCAGATGACATGATTAACGTAGTAAACAAGGTGTTGAAGCAGGAAGAGGAAAGTGCCGAAAAGCTGCGCTTTGAGGCTCAGGAAAAAAGGAACGCGAGCGGATCGAGCTCGTACAAAGGAGGAGACAAAGGGAAGGGCTCCGTCAAGCCCAATTTCTCCGGAAGGTCGCCCTACAAAGCAAGAATCCCGGAAGGGAGACCCCAAGGCGGCAGATACGGTCCGTACCGTCCGGAAGTCTATACTGCAATAGAAACTCGAAGGACCGAAGGAAGGGTAATAAGGAAGAAATATCCAAGAGACCCGAATGCTTATTGTGACTCCCACAAAATCATGGGCCACGCAACGGCAACCTGTGAAAGTTACAAGAGGGAAAAAGAAGCACACGGGAAGGAGCGAATGGAAGCTAACGTCGTTGAACCTAAGAAGGAAGTAGCTGCTTATAACGCTGAAATTTTCGCGATTGACGAAGAACCATCACCTTTCTTCCTGGGTAAAAGGAAAGGAGGAGTCGTCGAGTTCGGAAGGGGGAACCTGTTCCGGATGGGTATGTCGGGATGGAGCCGTTAGTTATCTTTGGAATAGTGGCCAAAACGATGGTTCGGAGAGTTTACGTTGACGGAGGAAGTTCGGCCAACGTCATGTATAGTCATTGTTTCGATAAGTTTCCTCCTGATGTGCGGGCCCTCCTTAAGCCGGCCAAGTCTCCGGTGGTCGGGTTCTCCGGGCAGTCTGTTTGGCCTAAAGGAAAGATTCACTTACCCCTCATGCTAGCCGATTGGGAAAGTTTTCACAGCAAAACGATCTTGGCAGAGTTCATCATCATCGAAGCACCCTCACGTTATAATGTCATTCTGGGAAGAATGGGAATGTGGCAATTTCAAGCAATTGCTTCCACGATCCACGGTCTTCTCAAGTTCCCTTCCGATCAAGGAGTGATCACTATCCGGAGCATGCCTATGCCCCCGTTAGAATGTGATAGCATGACACATCAAGACAGCTGGATGGAACAGGAAAAGGTGCAGGTGTTAATTAACTCCGAGTACCCGGATACTTCTATTCGAATTGGGGGAAGTTTACCTCAACCGCTAAGAAACGAGCTGGAAGCTCTACTGAAGAAATACAAAAAAGTGTTTGCTTGGGCTCCTGGCGACATGACTGGGGTGTCCCGGGAGGTGACCGAACACAAACTCATGATCAACCCAAGTTTCCTTCCGGTGAAACAAACAAAGAGGAGAATGGCGGCCGAACGAAACAAGGTGGTTAATGAAGAGGTACAGAGTCTGATGAAAGCAGGGGTGTTATGGAGTGCCCAGTACCCCGATTGGATAGCAAATCCAGTTCTGGTAAAGAAAGCGGATGGGTCCATGCGCATGTGCGTAGACTTTAAGGACCTCAACAAAGCTTGCCCGAAGGATAACTATCCTCTTCCGGAGATTGAGCAGAAGGTGGAATCCCTGGGCGGGTACTGATGGAAATCATTCTTGGATGCCTATAAGGGGTACCACCAGGTTCAGATTGCTCGGGAAGACGAGGAAAAGACGGCGTTCCACACAAAGAAGGGAACCTTTTGCTACGTTAAGATGCCTTTCGGTCTCCGGAACGCCGGGGCAACCTATCAGCGTTTGGCGATAAGGCGTTCGAGAAACAAATAGGGAGGAACTTGGAAGTGTATGTTGATGATATGGTCATCAAAAGAAAAGGTGACCCGGACCTGATCAAAGATATAGAGGAGACGCTGATACAACTTTCGAAAATTAACATGAAGCTGAATCCAAAGAAGTGCTCTTTTGGAATGAGTAAGGGCAAGTTACTGGGGCATATGGTAACAACCGAAGGAATTGAGGCTAACCCCGATAAGGTTGGGGGGTTGTTAAAAATGCGTACCCCCCGGACGGTGAAGGATGTGCAAAGTTTGAACGGGAAGCTGGCAGCGTTAGGACGGTTTCTTGCAAAGTCAGCAGAAAAGTCCGTCCCTTTCTTCAAGGCGTTGCACGGATGCACGAAGAAAGGAGAAGTTGAATGGACGGAAGAGGCTACGGAAGCTTTTGAAAAACTTAAGCGACATTTGAAAGACCTCCCTACCATGGCCAGTCCCATACCTGGGGAATCGTTGGTAATGTACCTTTCTACCAATAGGGAAGCAGTCAGTTCTGTGCTCATTGCCGAAAGGAACAAAAAGCAAGTGCCTGTATATTTCGTTAGTCGAGCATTACAAGGAGCGGAGTTTAATTACTCAATAATTGAAAAGCTGATCTTGGCTTTGATTTATGCGGTTAGACGCTTGAAGCGGTATTTCCAAGCTCACTCGGTAACCGTCCTGACTAACCAACCAGTGAAAAACATACTCCTACAACCGGAGCGGTCCGGACGCATGACAAAGTGGGCGATCGAATTGGGCGAGTACGATATCACATTTAAACCCAGGCCTAGTATCAAGGGCCAGGCGTTAGCAGATTTCTTGGTCGAAATGCCAGATGATGAAAGGGTTTTGACAATTGAAGAAAAGGAGGGTCCGGAAGTGGATGCAGGTCGAAAACCTCCTTCCGTTTGGCAGATGTATACAGACGGAGCAGCAGGAGCGGACGGATGTGGAGCGGGGGTAGTTCTAACCGGGCCAAACGACGAAAGGGTCACCTACGCTTTGAGGTTCGACTTCGCCTGTTCGAATAACAAGGCGGAGTATGAGGCCCTGTTAGCCGGATTGGGTCTAGCCAAAAGTCTAGAGATCCGGAAGGTGGAGGCTTTTGCAGACTCAATGCTGATTGTCAATCAAATCAAAGGCTCTTATGAGGCAAAGGAAATACACATGAAACGGTATCTGGAGCGAGTCCGAACGCATGTAAGCTGGTTCGATAGTTTCGAGATCACGCAGGTCCCTCGAACTAAAAACAAGGAGGCCGATGCACTCAGCAAGCTAGCGGCAATGTTGTATCACCATCTGACTAAGAAGGTGTTGGTGGAAGTGTTGTCGAAACGGAGCATCGAGGAAGAAGAGGAGGTGGCAGTGCTAGAAAGTGATGAGGGTTGCTGGATGACCCCTTTTCGGTTATATTTGGGGGAAGGATTCTTACCGGCTGAAACAAATGAAGCGAGGAAGGTAAGAATAAATGCCGGAAAGTATACTCTCAAGAATGACGTTCTGTACCGAAAGGGGTACTCTACCCCGTGGTTGAGATGTTTGAGGAGCAATGAAGCTAAGGATGCTATAAGGGAAATTCACGAAGGATTGTGCGGATTGCATTCGGGGGCCAGGTCACTAACTCAGAAGCTACTTCGTATGGGTTACTTTTGGCCATGCATGTCCAAGGACGTCCACCAATATGTGCAAAAGTGCGAAAGGTGCCAAGCTTATTCAAATGTCCCGAATGCTCCTTCCGTTAACCTGAACAGCGTACACAGTCCGTGGCCTTTCTGTCAATGGGGGATTGATATTGTGGGACCATTCCCTAAAGCTCCCGGGGGGTTACGTTTCCTGGTGGTAGCCATTGATTACTTCACAAAATGGGTAGAGGCCAAACCTTTAGCGTGTATCTCAGGGGCCAATATCGTTAAGTTCGTGTGGCAGCAGGTCGTGTGCCGTTTTGGCCTTGCGCGTACCATTGTAAGTGACAACGGGAAGCAATTTGCCAGCAATCCGTTCAAAAAATGGTGTGCTGAACTAAGCATACACCAGAATTTTACATCTGTAGCCCACCCGCAGGCTAATGGTCAAACGGAGGTCACTAACAGAACAATCGTAAAAGGGATCAAGACCCGTCTAAGCAGAACCGGAGGTAGTTGGGCGGACGAGTTGCAAAGTGTATTATGGTCTTATCGAACGACGGTCCGGAGGGGAACGCAGGAAACCCCTTACAGTCTGGTATACGGTTCTGAAGCCGTGATACCCCTGGAAGTTATCATTCCTTCGACAAGGGTTGAAAACTTTCATCTGGGGGAAAATGAAGAAGCATTAAGGCATAACCTGGACATCATAGATGAACGACGCGAAAATGCTGCGTTAAGACAAGCGGCATACAAGTCTATGACGGAAGGTTACTATAACAAGAAGGTCCGAGGAATGGCGTGTAAGGTGGGCGATCTGGTCCTACGCAAGAATGAGGCCAGTCTCCAACATAAACCGGGGAAGCTCTGTCCCAATTGGGAAGGTCCATACAAGGTCAAAGAGGCTAGGAGAAACGGTTCCTATGTTTTGGAAGCAATGGACGGTTCGTTCATCCCGCGTACGTGGAACATGCAGAACTTGCGGAAATTCTACTTTTAAGATTTTTTTTGTGTGTCTTGTTTATCAAGTTGTTGGGTTGGCTCTTGATGCGAATGTTATCTGAATCAGTAGCATGGTGTTCACTACTAGTGTAATAGAAAGTCGTGTATGATTAATGAAATGTCTTTTAGATAAGCTTTTCTGCTTCATAACTTTCTAACTTACAAAACAACCCATATAACCTACCGAATGGTTAAGTCGACGAAATAAGCATGCATCAATAGGTAAGGATGGGAAACGCCACTTCCTACTCCTATTCTATGGGGGACGCCCCATAAGAAAATAAAACCTATTCGAAAACGAACGAACGAAATGAACGAATGCGATAAGTAAAAGTGACAAATAAAAACGAAGAATAAGTAAATAAAAACCATCGAAATTAACGAAGGTTAACACCTTCCGTTACAAAGAAAAACAAAAAATGTACAACCAACGAACCACTAGCGATAAACGATTACACGAAGCAAAAGAGAAGTTAAACAACAAATAAACGCCACAACTAGGGCACGAAAGCACCTCCACCCCGGGTGGAACTTTCACCCGTATCTTCGGGATTAACAGTCGCTTTCTTCACAAGCTCTTTTATGTCATTCAGCGATGTCGCACCGGATACAAGCGATTGCAGTAGGGGGTAATCAGGAGTCACCAGCTCTCCAAAGAGATTCATTATGTTCGTTTGGGCCTCAGGATGGTCATATACAAGCCCAACGCCCTGAAGCTGCTCTGAGTACTCTCTATGAGTGTCCAAACACCCGTGATACTGCCCAAACTTAACACTCTCTAGCTGAAGCCGAGAGTTCCGACCCACAAACTCAGGGGAGCTCAACAAATACCCAAACAACCCAGATATCCCCTTCCGGATTCGCCAATCGAGGTCTTCCTGAAGGGCACCTACCTGATGAGATTGGACGGCGAATTCCTCTTTTAACTTGTCATTTTGAAGGTCCAACTCGCCGTGACAACGAACGGCTTCGTTCAACTGGTTATCCTTTTCAATTAACGCCATTTCCAACTCGGGGATGCGGGCGGACGAAGAACTTTGTTCACCACTCAACTCAAGAAGTCGGGCATCTTTGTTAGAAAGGTTCCTCCTCATCTCCGCTAAAGCCATAGATAGATCTCTGTTCTCTTCAGAAAGGCGGGTTTTCTCCTCAGTTCAACCTGATGTAAACGGCGGGTGGTTTTGATTAATTCTTCCATTTGAGCAAACTCTTCACGATGCCCGACCAGTGATTGCCGGTTATGAACCCCCCTCAATTGTAATTCCGAAAGCAACTCGACGGCATTGAGTAGGCCGGAGCGTGCCTGAAGGAAGATGCCCTCATCGGAAGTGTGGGTTAAATCTAAAGCAGTGGTCGGTGGGTCGGCAACAATATGCACTATCGGAGGAGTAGAAGTAACGGTTTCTTGTAATACTGGAGCTGATGTTGTAACAAGGACGATCGGGTCGGGAACACTGGTGACCGACACCTCCCGTGTGGAGCCAACGATCGTTGTACGTGTCTGGTGAGCTGCAAGGAAGAAACCATGCCAGATGGCACAGGATAAGGATATAATATATAAAAATATACACATATAAAAAATAATCATAAACTTACGAAGAAATGGAAAATTGGGAAGTGACGCTTGCGGCCTCGGCGGCTGAACAGGTTGCTTTTCCTTGCTGACGGAGGATGTTTGTGTGCCAGAACTGAATAAAAAATCGCTGAACATGGCGAGTGCGGAGGCCCTCGGAGGGACCGGCACAGCTTCCGGTGCAGCAGGTTCGATAATTGGCGAAACAGGAACAGCACTTGAAACAGCAGTGGTGGGGATAATTAACGTTGCGGGAGCAAAAGAAACTAATACAGACGTTTCAACAGACGGGCGGGGTGATTTCGGCTTTTCTCCTGACAAGTGGCAAAATAATTAGTAAGGAAGGATATAAGTACAAAAAAAATATATGTATATTGCTGAGTTCTGAATAACTCTTCATAAACGTCGATCTTTAGGCTCAAGAATAGTTAGTTCTTATCTGGAATAAGCATATACAAATAACAAAATTGTGGAATTATATAAACATATTTGTATTGCTAAACAAGGTTTCATCATCATCTTCTATGTACAATGATTACTTAAAGCCCCAATTCTACATATAAATATGTAGAACGGTTTTTTGTTAAACAGGATTAAACGACCTTGAGGCTTAGAGCACACACACAAACACGTTAAAATGTGGGTTCCAAAACATCTAATTCTATGTCATTAGGTTTCTTTATATACTAGAAAACCTAAGACTTACAAGGAAAAGATAATGACTAAATCTTTTAAATTAATAAAGATATACTATATCTTTTTACAATTATCATTATCTCCTAAATCTTATTCAAATCTTGAACTTCATATCACCGACTTAGGTCCTTGTAGTTTAATAGTTTTGACTAATCAAATCTTTAATGAATATTTAATAAAAATATTCCTAACAATCTTCCCCTATTTGATTTGACAAAACTTATAGAATTAGCTAGGAATCTTCAAGTCTCTTCCCCTTTTTGACATAATCAAATAAATCCGAGAAACTTGAACTTCCCCTTGAATGATCGACACTTTTTCTTCCCCTAAAAGTGTGCTATCATTCTTGTGTTCTTCAAGGCTATATAAATTACATTGAAAACCAATTATCTTCTATTTGAAGTTGAAGTAAATACTCAAACTAAGCATCACATTCCGTCTAAATATAGTAATCAGCAACGTCATATCTTGTATGAGGGACTTGCTTATCTTAGTCTTCAACAGATCTTTTCGTTAAGATTCGGTTGAATTGCAGTTACAACAATACATAACATCTTATGTAGTAAGACTTTCCACTTCATCTTCAAATAAAATATAATCAATTATCTTCTGTAATCAATTGATAAAGATCAAATATGTAACAAATAAAACTTTCATTTATCTTCATCATGCGTTCAACCTGTGTGTGTGTGTGAATAATGTGATTCGTTTCACATTAATATACCAGATACGATCAATAAACCGTGGTATGGAATGAGCATGGTGTGTGACATGCTTTCCAAAATATGATGTATCAGTTGTATGGAAGAAATCAATATCAAATTTTTTCTTCGTTTAGTACTGATTAGTAACAAATTCGAACACTGCCTTTTATTTACTACTGATCAGTAGTAAACTTTGATAAATAGGATCAGTAGTAAAAGTATACCAGTAGTAAAATCGGAATTTAGCATCGGATCAGTAGTAATCGAGACATACTACTGATCAGTAGTAATGTTGGTATCTGAGAGCAGTAGTAATCTTCGACTATCTGAGAGCAGTAGTAATCTTCGATGTTGTTATGTACCTGTTAGTGAGCCCGATGATCTTGCTAGATGGAGTGAGGGCAGTATTAAACACAAACAATTGACGGATATGATGGAAAACCTTGAAACCATTGTACAAGATTGTCTTACTTATCTCACAAATCAAGGAAAAACAATGCAATACATGAAAAGGCACATTAACACAATCAATAAAAGAATGAGACTCTATGAGCACAGGCTTCATCAACAAACAAAGATTATAAGAAGTTTGAAAAAGAAGGTTGATAATAGTGAGGCTCCACCAGTTGAGCTCACTAAGGGGGAGAACGACAATATTCAAAGTATGATTGATGAATCAATTGCAGCAGCAGCAACTTCTCTTCTCAACCTCAAAGAAACAAAAGTTGATGAAGGCCCAGAAAAGATGAATGTTGATGATGAGCCTACTACTACTGCTCCTATGGAAGAACAAACTGAACAAGAAGTATCAGTAGTAACTCCTACTACTGATATCATAGCAGTAGTAAATCAACAAGAGGAAACAACTGCACTAAACACTACTGATGCCCTATCAGTAGTAACTCCTGAAGTCACACCAGTAGTAACTACCTTGGTTACTACTGAAGAGGAAGAACTAGTTTTACCAGAGCTAATTGAAAGGGAACGTTTTGAAATCATCACTAAACCACCTACACCTGATCAACCACTTATCATACCAGACATTGATGATAATGTGAACTGGTTTGAAGTGGATGAATGCACACTTCCTGAACATCCAAAAATTCTTGCTCAGAATGAACTTAGCTTATTTTCTCCATCAATAATAATCAGAGGTGTTCCTGATATGAAATACATTCCACCTCCACCTTCAGCTTGTATTAAAAAGGGTAAAGAAGTTTATGATGAAGATTACCCTAACAGAGCATTAGGTCACTACATGGTGAACAAAATCAATCTTGTGAGAGCTGATAAACAATCAAGATGGAAGGTGAAGCACAAGAGATACTTGGAGAAAGTAGCTAAGTATCAAGATCTTGAAGAGAAGAAAAAGAAGGCTCAAAATGAAATACCTGTTCAAATAGAAGATGTTCAGATAGAAGCTCAAAAAGCAGAATTCAAAAGACTTAGAAAAGTTGAAGAAGAACATATAAAATGTCTTGAAGATCTGGTATCTGAATGCAAAAGAACTAAAAGTGAATTAACAGATTATGTATTTGAACAGAAGACTAATATGATTGAATTTCTCAAATCAAAAGGGCACAATGCAAAGTCCTTTGGCAGAATGAAAATGATCACAATTGTAGAAAAATATTGTGCTGCCAAGAAGAAAGATTTGGCTGAACAAGAAGCAGAAGAAGAAAAGAAATCAAAAGCCTTAATTCTAATCAGTCCAAGTTCAATTACAACTGGTAGTATATCAACTACTGGTGAATCCTCAACTCCCCACACAAAGAAAAGAAAGGCTGTTACTCAAGAAGAAAGTGCTAAAAAGAAATCAAAAACAGAACAAATCATTCCTGTTCTTGAAGTACCTATTGCTCCCTTGCAGAACAATCCAATCATCAATTGGAGAGTTATGCCAAACAATGTAATAGAAATTGTAAGGGAAGACAAAGCCATACAAAGATTTACTGGATGGTTACCATTGATCAGATCATGCTCAAGAAGTGATGTTATTAAACTTCTGATTATTGGAAAACCAAGGATGTCAAAGAAATCATGGAAAGAATCTGGTGCTGGATATTTAACAAGAATGATTGATGCTGCATTTTATCCAGACAACTACCCAGAATTATTTACAAATCCAGAAAATGTTTATGCTTGGAATGTAATACCAACTGCAAATATGTATTTCTTTGAAAGATCAAGCAAAAGATGTGAGCTATATCTGTTTGAAAAAGAATATCCTCATTCTGAAAAGGTTATGTATCAGATATTCACAAACTCTATGATGAAACCTTATGATGCTGTAATGTTCCAGAACAAATTGAACTATTTTACAAAGAAAAACAGCAAATACATTATTGAGCAAAGACATCAACAGAATCAAAGAACCTTAGAAAAAAGAAAGAGGGAAGAAGAAGAACAAAAGAAACTTAGTTGATTGAAAGAGAATCAATAAGTTTAGGGGGAGATTGTAGGAGCAGATCACAGTTCAACTTATTACTGATGCTGCAGTTAGTACTGATCATAGTTATTACTGATGAAGACTATGGTTGTTACTGATGGGGCAGTAACACTTACTACTGATAAGTTGATACTGGTGAAGACTATGACTAACTTACTACTGATCATGCATAGATTGAAGATACTACTGATCATTAGTAGTTATTACTGACGTTGGTTTTGGACTTACTACTGGTCACCAGAGTTACTACTGACGATGCATATTTACTACTGGTGATTGTAGTTACTACTGGTACGCGTTTTGGAAGCATATCAAGTCCGAGATCTTCGCAGAGTTAGTTATAGAATGTATTTCAATGTATATCTTTTATTATTCGATGTAAATCAAGTCCTAGAATAACTAGGGTAAATAGTTAGGCTTCAAGGACTATTATATATAGTTCCTTACGAATTGTAAACGTACGTGTGTATTGTTAATCAATAATATACATTGAAGCTTTTTGTGAAACTGTGTTCTTTATATTATTCGATATTGTTCTTACAGTTCATTGTTCTTAATCATATTGATATAGTGTTAATCCACTGTAACTTCTATCATCAATTAGATCTAAAGGTGTTTATTAACTAGTTTATAGTTAATCGATCCTGACATATATATACTGCAAATTATACCTTCTTTCCTTTTTCGCTTGAGAGGCGATGAGGTCGATGTCTCGCGGGACCTCTTTGATAAGGTCCGAACGGAACGAACTTTGATGGGTCTCGAGAGCTCAGATTGCGAGTCGGCAATCATGGTATCTTTCGTTCTGAACCCTAGCGATTCGGTGAGGGGCGAAGAAACATCTGAAGCAACCTCAGTTTCCGGTTCTAAAGCTTCCGGAGTACCCTCAGAGCTGAGGGTAGCTTCAGTGGGGGGAAGGAAAGGAGTGATGGGCCCTTCGGTGACTGTTATGGACTCCCTCGGGGGTTTCTGCATTTTCAAACGTTGCAACAAGGTGGTATTCTTCCCAATCACCTGCCAGATTGGGCGAACCCCACGAACAAAGAAGTGGGGGCTTAAGTCGGCCATCCCAAGGAAGTATTCATCTGGGTCCTCCCATTCCATATCTAACCCCAACAGACTTTCAATTCGCTGATTTTCAGAGGTAGTCAACACCGGGGCGGCCTCGGAGGATCGTCCGGTAATAGGCCCCCAAGAAAGGGCAATATCATTAAATGCCAGACGGTCGACGTAGAAGAACTCATACTTCCAATCACGAATAGAATCTTTCAACCCGGAGATCCTCTCACTTCTACCGGGTCGATGAGTAAAAACCGCCCAGTCACCCCGACCGGTGACAACATACAGGTTGCGAAACAATTTGGTAGAAAGGGGAATGCCAAGCGCACGACTGGATATTACGAAACCGACGATTTTTCTAAAAGAATTTGGGGCAAGCTGGTCCAGATGAAGACCAAGATCTTGAAGCAAGGTAAGGATGAAATCATCAACGGGAAATCTCAATCCTCCCAAAAGGAATTGAAGATATACCGGCTCAAATCCGACCGGAGCAGAACGAATGGTGTCGGAAGGACCAGGAAGTAAGAGACGATAACAACGATCAATGTGATAATCGTCATAAATCGCGTTTAGATCTGGAGGAGTAAGTTTAGTATGTGTGTTGGCGGCAGTTCTCGGGATCGACTTCTCATGTTTCTCTTTAAGGGTTTTGTCTTTCCTCGTATTGATTTTGGGGAACTGAAGAAAAGAATTTATGAAATAAAGGGACGGAAATTGTTTAAGAAATCGAAGGCGGCTAAGGAAGATGTGTGAGGAACTGGAATCAACAGAGGAGCGAGGAATATATAAGAGGAAGAAGATAAAGAGGCGGTTACCCTTGATAGGCCAACGGTTAAAAAGCCAACGGTCAGAAAAAGGGTAACGGTCATTTTTTTGAAGTGACGGGTGCCCAATAAACGGAAAGTAAGTTCAAATAACGATCCTGCAGATAATCCTCTTTGAACTTAGGGGACTTAATGAGGTATATCGCATATACCTTCCCAACCGAGCGATCAGACGGAACCTTCCTGAACGGAAAGATTAAACAAACGCAGAGGTATCGATGATCCCAAGGATCACGATCCAACGACATGAGGAAATTACGGAAAGGGCGCCTCACTAGTACGATCGCATTAAATGCGACCAAGTCCCTAGGGCGGCTTCGGCGCAAGGTTAGGGTATTACCCTCCGGTCCAAAGCCTCCTACGGCGGCCTAATATCCGCAGAGCTCGAGAGTGACCGGTCCGAAGCAGGTTGCCTCCTTTTCCCGCCTAAGGACGACCGACTATAAATATGATCGTCTGGTGTTCAACAAGCATCATGACCTTCCGGTACATTTATTACTCATATCATTTATTGCTAACATTTAATACAGTACAAACCGATCACGACCTCACGTCATACATATACGCATATACCGATTACTAACTTGAGCGTCAGAGTGTTCTCACGGGAAACCTCCCGGGGAGCATCTGACTAAGAGTTGTTTCGTTGTTTCAGGATCCGTAGAGAATAAGAGCATCGTTCGTCCTTCCGGAGGAATCGTGAACCAACATTCCTGACTAGCTCATGGGTATGCTGAAAATTCAGATTGAATATTTGGAAAAGTCAGTGTGCTGAAAATTAAGGGTGTGTTTGGTACAGAGATTTGAAGGGAGAGAAAGGGAAATAAAGGTAAAGTCTCTTGTTTGGTTACATTGAGAAAAGAAGATGGAGAAAAAAAACTTTTCCTTTTCCCTAATTTTAATTCCCTACTAAATAAGGGGAAAATGACGGAATGATATATCGAGACTTAAAAAAACACGTAGAGAATCACAAAGCCCACAAAGCCCTCTTCTTTTCTTTATACGAAACCTTTCGTTCTCAATTTCGTCCGCTGTCCACTACAATTCTGTCGTCAATTGTCTGCCACAATTCCGTCCAGCAACAATTCGTCCGCCACTTCTTCCAGGTTAATCTCGTTATTTATCTCTCGAACTCTATCTCTCTGTCTCTCTATTATACATTATTTGATGCATCACAGGTTAATCTCGCAATTCCGTCCAACAACAATTATGTATCTACGTTTCAATATTTAATGTATCACATGGTTCCTTTTGATTATATATATGTTTTATGTATCACAATCGTCCGCCGCATGTTTTATGTATCAATTTTGAATTTTTAACCAATATGAAAGTGAAGGTCAACTGATCAACTCCACAGATTGTCCAATTAAATTTCATCCATCTTCCTTTTAAAAAATTGCCCTTATATTTCATCAAAATTATTAAATTCTGCAAGAATTGTCCACTTCACCATCAAAAGTATACTACACTTTGTTATAATGGTTATGAAGCTCTATCCAATTAAATTCCATCCAAGTATTATGTTGAAGCTCTATGGGATGATTGTTTATGGTTCAAATATTGTTATTGGTTACATTATGGTTTTAAGTACTTAGAACTGTTTTTTTTTTTTTTTTTACATTTTGATTGAATTGATGTTTTTGAAAGTGACAATAGTTTATGTTTTTGGATGTTATTATTGATTTTATTAATGCACTTTCGTTATTAATTTATCCATGAATTTTGTATGTTATAATAATGATTGTTGTGGGAAAAAAATATGTTTGCTAATTATAAAGTTTGTACAATTCTCTACTGATTTTTTTTTGTTATACCAAACAAGAGAAATAATTCTCTGGTGCAATTCTCTGTTCAAGTCTCTGTGCTACCAAACAGAGGATTCAATTCTCTTTCTCCAGACTAATTCCCTTTCTCTGCAATTCCATTCTCTGCAACCATTTCCCTGCTATTTCATTCTCTGTACCAAACGTACCCTAAGATCTTATATTTTGAAAAGTTTCAAATGCATAATATATAATAAAGATATTTTCCTTAATTTGATGTATTTTTTTTACATATATAATTAATTGGAGTATATAATTTATTTGAACTAATTTGTACACCACATTTGTTGATGTATATAACACAGTTTATAAGTATTAATTATTGCAAATTGTACAAACATATATAACAATTATTATGGTGTATGGATTGAAATATTTGATGTAAAAATCACCACCTATACATTATTATTAAATATTTATGGGATGGTTAGTGCAAGTAGACTTGGAAAGCGAGATGTTACTAACTACACAATCTCTTTAAATTTCAAACCTTGAATTTTACTATTTGAGCAGTGTATCTGCAACAAAAGCCACACGCTACTAACATGCGTATATATGTAATATTGAAATTTGAAAGCACGTGTATTATTTGGTTGATTAAATGAATTAATATTATTTGCTTCGAGGAGAAGAAATGTATGACGTCGATTTGGGTCAACAATGTTTACTTATAAAACGTCGATTACTTTATCAAGTTATCGTAACATCCAAGATTTTTGTCTTATACATAATATGATTTTATAATGAAATGGAAATGACAACGAGACTGAAGTTTAGCAATCAGATATATCAAATGACCTGTTAAAAGTTAATGGTTTTGCAAAATATAGAACGACACGAGAATGAAGTTTATATAAAGGAAGCATCATTTAGCACTCCTAAGAGTTAAAAATATATATTGAACCTAAATGGGTCCAGGTCGAAAATAGTTTAATATGTCCGACCTGTTTATAAATCGGGTTGAACTTGCTACCTCGCGCCGTGAGCTCATTTACAGGGACGAGTTCTTCAATCTCGTCGGCAGCCCAATGTGAGCGGGTATTGAAGGGGTATATTTTTAGGTGGATATGAGTTAGTGACGAGTAGCGTTGGCACGACGTTACCAGTAACTCGTCAGTAAGGATGAAAGTGATGTGACGTTACTGATGATTTTTAGAACTCGTCACTGTTGGGAGAAGCCTAAGTAAAATCATTATTTTAAGAAATAAAAAAGGATTGCTAATTAAAAGAGTTAGAAAGTTCAAATTTGAAGTAATGTAATTAAAAAATGGAAGTTTGGATAAATGCAAAGCACATAGGATATGAGTTGGTCTATATAATTTGAAATTTTCTATTTCGAAGTCGAAGAGAAGTTGAAAAGTTGTTAAGACAACCTGTCAACCACCAAATATAATATAACTCGGGGTACATTTGATTTGGTCTAAAAGACAATTGTTTATCATGCAATTTGCATTTACGACAAAGATAATTGTTTTTTTAGAACATCATTTTCTACCATGCAAGCAATTACGTCGTATGCATTAAGTAGCAGCCTTCTACCCTCCAATAGGGTACGTACACGTGGACAAGCATCTCCTATAAAAGGCAAGCATTGCCTTCATACTTCATAACTCACGCTTCACATATATCAAAATTAAGTCGCGATGTATCCGTACCAGCAACAAGTTACCCCTTACTCTTGCCATATCAACCCTGGCCACCAGCTTGAGGCAATCTTCCCACCAAACACATTCAGATCATGCAATGTTTGTAATATTTATATTTATGGAATTACCTATGCTTGTCAACCTTGTAACTTTCACGTCCACCCTCAATGCGCCCAAATACAGCCGAGGACTTCCAATCCGTATGGTGGTAATTGGGACCACGACGTCCACCATAGCCACTACAACCAAAACCACAAATACGACAACAACCACCACGACCACAACCACAATCACAACAAAAACCACGACCACAACCACATACACAACTACAACCACAACCATGACCATAACCACAACCACCACAACAACCACAATCATAACCACAACTACGACAACAACCACAACCACAACCAAAAACATGACCACCACCAAAACGACCACAACAACAATCACGACCACGACCACGACCACAACCACAACCACAACCATTATTGCAGCCATTATAGCGAACACAGCCATTGTAGCGATTGTATACACAACAACCATTGTAGCCATTGCAAACACCATACCCACCACAACAACAATGACCATTGTAGCCATTGCACACATAGCAACCATTGCGGTCATTGCACCCACCATACCCACCACAACCACAACTATCATTGCAGCCACTGCAGCCACCACAACCATTGCAGCCATTGCACCCACCACAGCCACAACCACAACCACCACAACCACCATTGTAGCACTAGCAGCAGCGATGATTGCTGATTTAAGGTTAGCGCGCAACACAGTCCGGCTGAAGACATAAAACTTTGCGCTGTCCGGGAGGCAACCCGAAAACTTTGTGGGTGTGTTACTAGAAACCTTCACGAGACCAAACTCGTCCACTCGGGCCTACCGAGGGTGTGAATCCTTATAAATCGATTAAGCAACAGATTAAGCACTAACAATGATGAATTGGAAGAACAAGAAGGGAAGAACAATGTGAAGCTTTGCAAAATAAACGTACGCACGATTACAAATGTCGGCAAGCTTGGTCAATACTAGGTTACAACTAGGTATTTATACCTAGGCCAAGTATTGACTAATTACATAAAATCACCCTAGACTATTTGTTACAATAAATGTCACATTACACCCCTAGACTATTGAATACATTAAAATGTGACCCAACAATCTCCCCCTTTGTAATAATAGTCTGGGAAGCATATCTTCGAAGTCTTCATCTTTAACGAAAGCCTAGTCTTGTAAATATTTCGTTGCATAATAATCAGGATCAGGCTTGAGCTTTGTTTATCTGTAAAAAATGAATACTTCTTGTAGCTTTTCAACCACAAAAAGTATTTTGATGACTTTACTTTGAAGATACATATTGATCGACCAAAACTGAGACCCATAATGATAGAAAGATTAACAGCGGAAGTCTTTTCTTCAAGTTTGTGGCTTTTTGTCGATCAATGATCTTTAATAATTGTTGTTCGGGAAATTTGTTGATAAGGTTTATGCTCCCCCTCAAACAGACAATTATTTCTTCATGGAGTCTTCGGTTCCTTGTTTACTCCCCCTTCACTGGTGCATATGTGTCCTTTTGATGTGGAGTAAGTTAGGCTAGTATATTCTCCCCCTCATGATGAACAAGATTTATCTGAAGCATCATGTAACAGAAAGAATCTTCGAAGCTTGTTGATGAAAATGTGTTGAATAATGATATATTCATATTTTGAATGAATCAATATATAACACATTGTACATCATAGTAAAAAAAGGGTAAACCGGGATCACCTAGATGTCCTGTTAACACGACAGTTAAAAAAAACTGTGTGACCTATGGTCGGTGTTGGCTTTGATGGTAGCACTGGTAGGATTTCCATTCAATCATCGTTGAATACCATTAAGTTTGGTATCACTATGAATGTTCCGGCAATATCACTAGGATATGCTAGGTGGAATGCCTCTGTCCTAGATAGATTTAATTCGGTACTATACTCTATACGTGGACAAACGAAGGCGAGGACTGGAGGTAGGTCCTCTGTTTCAATATCAACAATCTCCAAATGAGATGTCGCTAGTAGATTTGGTAATCTCCATGATTTTGAAACAAGTACTTTTTGTACTTGAGTGGTCAGTGGGGGTTGTGCATTGCATCACTGGGTCCATGATGACTTAATCAGAAAGCAAGTTATGCAGTCTGTTATAGACGTGGTTACCCGGATTTTTGTTCGGTTTAGGGAGGATTTTCCGTTTTCTTTAACCCTTTCACACACACTCCTCACTCAACTCACTTTTTCATTTTCAACCACACCCTCGTTTTTGTGTTACCATGTGATAAACTGATTTGCACCCCATACTTCATGCCCCCACTCAATGTTTTTACCTCAGCACAGCCCAATCAAGATCCCACGATACTTGATTCTGCTCACCTAGACCTAGGGACCCTCACGTTGTAGTTCCTATATTGTTGTGGCTCCGGGGAAGATCATGCTGGATTTAGCAGATCATAGGAGTATTTTGAGAGTGGTCTATTACGCTCATGTGTATTTTAATCAGATTTTTAAGGATGTTTCATATTTCGGTAATACCGGACTCACTTAGAGTATCTGTTTGCACACGGTATGAATCAGTAGTCGTTTGCACAACCGTTGATTCAAATGTGTGACATGCGTTTAGAGTTGGCGCAATTTTAGCTCTAGCAGGATTTCCACTCGATCCTCGTGAAACATCAGATTGTGATGCCACTACGGGTGTTCCGATGGATTCACGGAGATCCATGTTTGTAGTGCAAGTGTCCTATATTGGAATGTTTTAGGGGTGAGAACTAGACACACGGTGCATACAAAGAGACTTAACCCGGGGCAGGAGGTTATTATGTTTCAATACCGACAAACTCCGAATGAGCAGTCAGTAGATTATGTGCTACGTCCCCTAATGAATTGAAACAAATTCCTGTTGGGAGAAATTTGAGTGGTTGGTGGTGGCGTGCATTTGCTTTACTGGGCCAGTAGAGTCTGGTGAAATATTTAACGTATAAATGAGCACCCTTTTGTATGGTTGCCCGGTTTATTTACGGTGTGGATGCACTCAAAGGTGTGTTTTCTTAAAGTTATCATGTTTTTCACATCACCTTGCACTCACCTATTGCTATACCCTAGACTTATACCCTCACATTTACCGAATGGTTAACAAGTGTTTCCCTTGGAAGGTGAGGCCGGTTCTGGCAAACCATGAGAAGGTATTGTCTTTTGAAAGATTTGTCTTTGATTTATTCAATTTGGTATAACAGGTTTGACTTTTTAAAGTTTCTCCCCCTTGAAATACTAATTCTCCCCCTAGAATTAATATTTCTCCCCCTCGACTAAATGACGATAGATAAAGATTTTTGAGATCAGAAATGTACCTTTAAACAGCAGTAGAGGAGTGGAGAAGTGTTTGTCGGTTATGTGTTGTACTGGTTATGAGCGGGTTTCAAGCTGATGTGCTTGAAATCCATAGCTTTAAAGTTCGAGTCATATACTGATGTGTATATAAGTCATTGCTTCTAAAGATTTAAACAATGAAAAGCATTTTGCAGAAACAAAATTTAAATTGAAAAAGGAGAAAACGATTTATGCTTTGAGATTTAACATACCAAGCTTAGACACAAGAAAGTTAAACCATTTTTCGTCTAAAGCATTGGTAAATAAATCAGCTAACTGAAAATCTGTGGATACGAAGTACATTTCCACAGTTCCTTGTTCAACATGATCTTTGATAAAATGATATCGAAGATCAATGTGTTTAGTTTTGTAATGTTGAACAGGATTGCGTGAAATTGCAATTGCACTTCGTGAGTCACAATATAAAGGAATACAGCTGTATGAAAAGCTGTAGTCTTTTAATTGTGACTGCATCCAAATTACCTGAGATAGACAGCTTGCAGCAGCAACATACTCCGCTTCGTCAGCTGAAAGAGATACACAATTTTGTTTCCGTGAGGACCAACTCACCAACTTATCACCAAGAAATTGAGCACCTCCAGAAGTACTTTTATGATCCAACATACAACCAGCATGATCAGCATCAGAGAATGCAGACAGGTCAAACGAAGTTTCTTTGGGATACCAAAGACCAAGATCTCGAGTACCCTTTAAGTAACGAAAGATGCGTTTGAATGCTTGAAAGTGAGACTCTTTGGGAGCAGCCTGATACCGAGCACAAACGCAAGTAGAGAACATTATATCAGGTCGATTGGCAGTTAGATATAATAATGACCCTATCATGCCTCGATAGTTTGTGATATCAACTAGCTTTCCATCAGGATCAATATGCAATTTTGAACTGGGTGACATTGGCGTAGAAATTGGTTTACAGTCATCCATCAGATACTTCTTCAACAAATCAGTATTATACTTAGATTGATTAATGAAGATCCCGGTAGGTAACTGACGAACTTGTAGACCGAGAAAGAAATTCATCTCCCCCATCATACTCATTTCAAATCTTTTGATCATCAGATCTGAAAATCGTTTACAATATTTAGGATTTGTGGAACCAAAAATAATATCATCTACATATATCTGAATGAGGACGATATCCTCCCCTTGGCGTTTGATGAACAGAGTTGTGTCCACTTTGCCTTTTGAAAAACCATTGTCGACTAAATTTTTTGATAGAACATCATACCACGCACGAGGAGCTTGCTTCAAACCATATAAAGCTTTATCAAGGATGTAGACATGGTTAGGCAAGAGTGGATCGACAAATCCTTCTGGTTGATGAACGAAAACTTCTTCATTAAGAATGCCATTAAGAAATGCAGTTTTTACATCCATTTGATAGATAATAAAATTCTTGTGAGCTGCATATGCCAGAAAGATTCGGATGGCTTCTATTCTTGCAACTGGGCAAAAGTTTCTTCATAATCGATGCCCTCTTGTTGAGAATACCCTTTAGCAACCAGGCGTGCTTTATTTCGAATGACAATCCCATTTTCATCCTTTTTGTTCTTAAAGATCCATTTGGTACCAACAACAGACTTCCCAGGTGGTTTTGGAACTAGACGCCAAACTTTCAATCATTCAAATTGATTAATTTCCTCTTGCATTGCAAGAATCCAATCTGGGTCTGTTAGAGCTTCGCTGACTTTCTTGGGTTCATTTGAGCTTAGGAAAGATGAGTATTGACATTCATCAGCAGTTGCTCTACGAGTTTGAACAGAAGATTCAGGATTTCCAATGACTTAATGTAAAGGATGCTCTTTGGTCCATTTCAGAGTATGAGGAAGTGGAAGTTGACCTGGAGTTATATTGGAGGTATCAGTAAATGCAGGATGTGGGATTATAGTTGTTTGGGTATTGGATGAAGAAGGTGGGGGATCGACTTGTTGAACATTGAATTTGGAGAAATCAATCACCAACGTTGGAGGTTGAGCTGGTGCAATGATTGAATCAGAAACACCGACAACTGGAGTAGGCGATGAAGGAACATCTGGTGATGATTGAGTTTCCATTGATGATGAAGTAGAATCTGAATTTGTTACTGACTCAGTGTTCTCAGGAGCATCAGACGTTGGAGATGGAGAATCAGGGGAACTCGGAATGTGTGTCTCAGGGACACTGATTGACTGAACATCTGCAGCTGTAGGGAATGGAAAGCCAGCCTCCTGAAATAAAGTATGTCTGATGTTATGATATTCATCATAAAAATGTTCAAACAATACATCGAAATCATTTTCAGAGGTGGAAGGAGTGGAAGGGGGTGCAGGAGGTTTAATATCTGAGGTAAGTGAATCAAGAGTAAATGTCTCATCAAAATTCACATTTACACTTTCTCTTATTGTCCGATTTGATCGATTATAAACCCTGAATGATGCAGATTAACGTGAATAACCAACAAAGACCCCTTCGTCAGCTTTAGCTTCAAATTTGTTCAATTTTTCTTTGTCATTTAAGATGAAGCAACGACTCCCAAAAATATGGAGAAATTTAACATTTGGAATTCGTTTGTTTATCAATTCATACGGAGTTTTGTTGTAGGTTTTGTTGATGATAGAACGATTTTGAGTGAAACATGCCGTGTTGATGGCTTCAGCCCACAAAGATAAAGGTAGTTTTGAAAATGAAAGCATTGTGCGGGCTGCTTCAACTAAGGTACGATTTATTCGTTCTACGACCCCATTCTGTTGTGGAGTTCTAGCAGCGGAAAATTGATGGGTTATACCAACGGATTCAAGAAACAAAATCTAGGGTTCGATTCTTAAACTCAGTTCCATTATCAGTCCGAATGGTATTGACTTTCAGTTCCAGATTTGTCTGAGTTTTCTTGATAAAGGCGATAATAATATCAGCAGCTTCATCCTTGGTACGTAAGAAGTGAACCCAGGTATAACGTGAGTAGTCATCAACGATTACTAAAACATACCGTTTACCAGCAATTGATTGTACACTCATTGGTCCACATAGATCCATGTGAAGCAATTCAAGAGGTTTGGATGTACTTTGAACTGGTTTTGACTTGTGTGAAGTTTTCTTCATCTTTCCCATTTCACAAGACGAACACAGATGATCTTTTGCAAATTTAACGTCTGGGAGACCAGATACATGGCCACCTTTCACCAATTTGTTGATGGTTTTGAAGTTAAGGTGAGGGAGGCGCCGGTGCCATAACCATGATTCATCTGATGATGCTGTTAACAGTAAGCATACTTCTTCAAGTGGGGTCACATCATTTAGATTGATAGTAAACATATTTGTATCACGTGATCCGGTAAGAAGTTCTTTTCCATTATAAGTACGAACATCACACTTTTTTGTTCGAAAATTAACTTCTAACTCTTTATCACAAAATTGACCGATGCTGAACAAGTTGTGAGCAAGATCTTCAACATAAGTAACATTTCGAATGATTAACTTGTCACGAATGATATCGCCAATTCCCATGATAGCAGCCAAATGATCATTTCCAAAATGAACAGTACCCAAATATTTATCTCTAAAATTTGTTAAGAGGTTCTTGTTTCCCGTCATATGCCGTGAGCATCCAGAATCAAGATACCATATATTCTACATAAAACAATTAAAACAATTTAGGTACCCAATCAATTATGGGTCCTATACGATTAGTGATTGATGTTTTATGCAGATTTTATTGAAGGATTAATTTAGAGATTTTGGGGAACTGCAAGGAGGCAGTTCTGAGTTGATTGATTTGATAGACCATTTAAGCTTTTTCTCTGGAGAATGTAAAATCCAGTTTGACTGTTCATTCTTGATCTAAGTGTAATGAACAAACGTGGATTTTGTGTAATGCATCTTTGATTTGGTTGTCGAAGAATTGGAAGAAGTACTTGATTGTGATGATTTAGGTGTTGTGGTTCCTCGAGTTGTTTGACGTTGAGAGGACATCAATTTATTCGAGATGGGTGAGGTAGTGGGACGAACATGAGTCGGTTTGACGGCTTGTGTAGAAGAATGTTTTCGTTTATATTGCAAAGGACGGGAAACAGATGTTTTGCATGAGTATGAAAAAAAAGTTTTGCAGGACTTAATTATTTTACCAGACTTATGTAAAACATAGTTTCTAGGACCACATGGAGCATCCAACCTAATGAAATATCGTTCATCATACTGAGAAATTTGTTTATTTGTTTGCTTGTCACGATATATCTTTTTACCGGTTTTATCATATTTAACAACCAAATTATCACCATTAACAGTATAATTCACAGGACGATAAACAGCATAATCATAAACAGTACCAAAAGCCAATTTAGGAGCAATAAAATCCATGGAGTTATTACAATTATTATGAACAGAAAAAGAAGAAACTAAAAAGGGCGATGGACTAGACTTCTTAAGTTCCTTTGACTTAAGCATACTAGAGCCGGATGACTTAGACTTCTTAATCTGAGCTGCTCCTCTGTCTCCGATTGGCATGGGCTTCTTAAGCTTTAAATTTATGGTTTTATCTGAAACATTTAAAACAGTTGAGTCAGAGCTTCTTTTTAAAATAGCAGGGATTTTAATTGTAGAAGTCTTTTCAAGAGTTTTAGTTTGAGCAGAAGAATTAATTTGAGAATCATTTTGAACAGAAGAAGAATTGGTTTTAACAAGTTTATCTTCTAAGTCATGAATTTTGATTTGTAAAACTAATTTTTCTTTATCAAATGCCTTATGTGTTTCATCAATTTCTGTTTCTAATTGGCAGATTTTCTTTTCGAGAATTAATGGTGGAATATAAAGCTTTCGTGTCACGTTTTGTTGAATGACAACATCCCCTTTAATTTCAAATTCTTCTGGGGTTATTATAGGAAAATATTCATCATTTTTAAATTTAGCCTTTTTAGTTTCATAAGTTTTGTTCAATTCTGCATAGTTGAAACTGATTTGTGCATTCTCCTACTTTGCTCTGTTGAATGTTTCAATTTCTTTTTCTTCATCTGTCACCCGCATGAAGCTCTGCCAGATATCTCTTTGCATGTAGCGATAGTCATATAGTGTTGGAAGCACCCTGCATGCCTTGCTAAGATATCCTGGATTGTCTGCCCCTAGACCTTGTTTGGAGTTGAAGTATTTGAACTCTTTAGGCTTGTTCAAATGGATGGTTTCATCAGTATGTCCTCGTTTGGCGATTAACTCTTCAAGATGTTTAATGTGAGCGACTAACTGATCTTTGTCGTAGGTGAGACGATGTATGATAACCTGTTGACTATTTCTATCTTGGGATGATTGGTTAGTTTGATCGGTTAATTTTTCTTTTAATTCTTGGATTTCAGAATTTAAAGATTTAAATTGGTTTTCATTATCATCAAATTCTTGTTGTTTACGTTCCATCCAGTTTTTTGTTAATTGACATCCCTGGAACGTTTCAATATACAATTTGTAATATTTGTCATTTCTATCCTTTGAGATTTGACTTTGTGCATTGTTAATATTTGTGATTTCAGCTTCTTTCTCAGAAATTGTGTGTGACAAAGTTTGAATATCAGATTCATAGTGGACCTTTGTTTATGATGCTTGTTCTTGTAAATCTTGAATTTCCAGTGTAAGGATTTTATTTTGTTTAATGTGATTAACAAGTTGTTCACCTAGATGAGCAGTTTGTTCGCATTGATTTTCTAAAATGGTTACACGCTCTAAAAGTTGTGTATTCATATCCTTTTCGAGTAAAATTGTTTGTTTTAGGGAATCAATTTCAGAAATCAGATTTTTATCAAGACAAGTATCAGTAATAATGGTATTATCAGAAGTAGATAAAGAAGAGTTGGTTACCTCAATTTCCTTGTTGGTTTCCTCATCTGAACGGTCGTGGATCTCGGCATTTTCTCTTGCCATGAAGCACAAATTTGCAGCATGTTCCTCATCTTCTTGATCAGAGTCTTCCATCCACTGAAGATCTTCTGCTAACAACACTTTCCCGGATTCAATTTGTTTAGCCAACAACATCTTCTTTTTGAAATATTCAGAATCACGAACTTTAGGTTTCGTGCAATCACGGGAAAAATGACCAGCAACACCACAATTATAGCATTTCTTTGTAGGATCCAAAGGTGTCATGGTTGGCTTATCAGTTGAAGCGGAAGCATATTTAAAGTTGGATGAAGATCGCAGTTTGTTGTTTGTAGGCTTTGGATAATATTTCTTCTGATAGTTAGAGATGAGTGACATGGCTTGCAACACTTTTTGAAGTTCTTTATCCAGATCATCAATTTTTTGAGGTGTGGGTTCTTCTGCTTTTTCTTTAAGTTTAGCAGTCTCATTTAGTTGATGATGTTGTTTGGTGAGAAGAGCAAGAGTATCCTTAGTCTCTTGTTTTGTTTTTGCTATGTTATTCACCATTTGAGCATTTTGGTACAAATATTCGTACAGCTCATGGATATCTATCAGACTTAGATCTTTATTCTGCATAGCATTGTTACCAAACATCTCCCATTCGGGAAGAAGACTGTTGATAAATTTGAAGTTGATCTCTAGGTTTCCCTTTGATAGACTGTTTTTGCGGAGATCATTTAACATGTTACAGTATCGATGGTAAGTGCTTTGCAAGTCTTCCCCCACTGAGGCTTTAAAATTTTCATATGATTTTAATGTAGTAACCATCTTAGCCTTATTCCCAAGAACCGTGCCCTCCATTTGTTTTCTTATTTCATCCCAGAGTTCTTTAGCGCTCTCAAGACTATCTAAACTATTGTAGATTTCATTCGGTAATCCTTGAAGCATGAAGGAATATGCTTGACGATCAGCTTTGGCACGTTGCTTTTGTGTAGCATTATATCTGGAAGGAGGGATGAGAACTCGACCGCCAATAACCGGAGGATGTGCATCAGGTAACGCAACAACATCTTCATAGAATTTTGCGTTTCCATTCTCAAGGGACTCAAGAATTTCAGTGGCTAATTCTTGGCTTCTGATGAAGTGGAGAAACCTTTTCTTCCACTGGGCATACTCTCCTCTGAATAAGACTGGAGGTTTTTAGATCAGACCCAATAGATAGAGCTTCTCTTGATGTCATTGTTTGTATGGTTACGACCGAGGGGGAAAAAAATTTAATTTGAAAATTTTCAAAAAGATCTCAGATGATAAAAGACACTTTAAATATGTCCTCGATTTTCGATGTGGCCAAAAATGACAATCGGGTTAGTAAATGGGGCTAAACAAAGTTTGGAAATTGACCGAAAAATCACAAAAACGCAAATAAAGTGATCGAAACAAGTCTTTTTGTCCCGGGAAGTCGGCTAAACCGCCTACGGCTGTTTATCACGTCGTAGCCTTCGTCTTTAGATTCGATTTGGTTACTCGTGGGCTGGAAACGGAAACCCGAGCTAAAAGTTATGATCGTTTTAGTATAGTCCCTTTTGTCACACGATCTTGAGTTGTTCGGGCCGAACTGTGGAAATGTTCGGCCCGAGATCTTTGTTCGGGCCGAACTATGAAAGTGTTCGGGCCGAAGAGTGTAAGAGTTCGGGCCGAAGACTTAAATGGGTTCGGGCCGAAGAGTGGTGTTCGGGCCGAAGAGTGGTGTTCGGGCCGAAGTGGTGATCGGGCCGAAGATTGGTGTTCGGGCCGAAGTGGTTTTCGGGCCGAACAATTTACTATTTTCGGGCCGAGGATGTTTTTGGCAGTGACGAACGAACAACTCTATTTTTCACTAAATTGACCCTAGAATGCTCAATTCTTAACCAAAACTAGTGATTCAAATTTCAAATTGCTCGAAAATTGATGGTATAATAAAAATCGATCAAAACACAACAAATCAGATAGTAATTTCGATTTTACAGTGGAAAAAATGTGTTTTCATGGTTTTCGTTAAAATCACAAAATTAGGATCAATTGTTGATGGATTTGATCGAAACTTGATTCTAGAGTACTTAGAATTTCAAGAGGAATGTAATGAACTACAGAAAACGATGATTAATACCTTTAGTTTCGATTTCCAGATTCAAGTTCTTCTTCTCCAAAAACTTCAAAAATTGGTTTTATCTTCACTGATATGGATCGAATCAATTAAGATTTTTGCTCTGATACCATTTGTGAATCCTTAAATATCGATTAAGCAACAGATTAAGCACTAACAATGATGAATTGGAAGAACAAGAAGGGAAGAACAATGTGAAGCTTTGAAAAATAAACGTACGCACGATTACAAATGTCGGCAAGCTTGGTCAATACTAGGTTACAACTAGGTATTTATACCTAGGCCAAGTATTGACTAATTACATAAAATCACCCTAGACTATTTGTTACAATAAATGTCACATTACACCCCTAGACTATTGAATACATTAAAATGTGACCCAACAAAGGGGTTTAACGGCTTGTTGCATACGCTAAATGTAACCGTGATTCCTACGAAAGTGAGTTAGTGTACAAATTTCCTTGCCTATTTTACACTTGTATCACCCGCTTCATATCTCCAATAAAGAATCCTTTTTTGACGTCTCTTTTTTTGTTAAATATATGTGTTTGTATGAGTAATGATGTTTGAATTAATTTAATGTTGAAATTGTACTTTATGTTTGAATGATTAATTTTAAAAACTTGTTTGCATTTGTGTGATTAATCTAGGACTTAAAAAGTCATGAAGGCCCCAGTTTTTAACACCCGGTTTTCAGAAAAATGCAAAAGAAATAAGAAGGAAATCTCATTATATCCATGTTTAACTAGTCTTTTATTTCATCCATGCATGTTCGACTTGAAAACCATCTTACCGGTCAATACACCAAAATTAGACGCGTAACAAATGTAAAAATTATCAAATAGAACAATCTGTGGAAGATTCGACCAAGAAGACAGTGGAAAACTTAATCTCACTCGTATGCGTATAAGCCTATAACTTTCAATTTAAAATCTGTATACAAATGATTAACCAGAAAAATACAATAATTAAATCGAAATCTAAGACCCTTCAATGATTCAAGGAAGAACTCACTCATAATCAACTTGTATGTTTTTTTTTTTTTTTTTTTTTTTTTTTTTTTGTATCTTGTTGAAATCAAGATAGTGAAAATATGTGTGTTCATTCGATCTTGATGGATTATTGAACAAGAATGTCGGTAATATCCACGTCAGCGGCAACCCATGGCTTTTATGTTTTCATGAAAATCATTTTTCAAATATAGAGAATTTAATAATATCTACTTATATTTAAAACAATAAATTTCCAGAATAAAATTTTAGATATAAGAGATAATTTCTGCTTAAACACACATGAATATCTCAAATCAACAATTCAAAACCAGTTACAGTCAGTAAAATGACAGTTTCGTAGTAAACATACATTGCCATATAATCAATACCGTGTTAAACAACTGGAGAAAAAAAATAAAAATGCCACATATCTATTCCTTCGTTCTGGGACTTTTTCTGTGAAATTCCTATGGTTTCATCATATATTGCAAAATGTCACAAATCTTCATGTTTTTGTTAAATATTGAGCAATATCAATCCAACAAACTCATTTCTTTAGTAATTTAATGACATCACCCACCAAATGTAATGAACCCGTTACAAGAACCTGACAACACCAAATTGTAATAATATGATATTTATAATCACATATAACACAAAACTATCTACAAAAAATAAAAAAAATTACCTGCAGGCGAAGAGACTTATTTTGTTTAGCAGCATCTCTCAACCACTTAATGGCCAATGGAAGAGATGTAAACACCACACTGTTGTCACAAATCTTAACACTGTGATCTTTGCTTTCAACAGAAACTAACTCACCATTATTATTCGCATTCCCTGAAAATCATCATCATATAGAAATTACGGTTATACCCTTTACTAGTTTAAAAAAGATTCAATGGTAGTTTGGGAAATTACCTCTTTCACCCAAAATGATGTTTTCCCATACTCTTTGAAGCGTGAGTTGCCATGACACATCAATTACAGAATCAGTTGATGGAAAAGATGCTGAGGTGGATGCAACCTTTGTCACAAGAGACATGTTTGGTACAAATAGTGCCTTTTGAAAGTTAATACCTGAAAATAAATAATAAATTTATATACTACTATATACATGTTTATTTCCAAAATGAGATGATTGAGATAATTACCATGACCACCACATGTTTTCACCAGTCGAGGAAAGAGTATTTGTGGGTCCCGCACTGACATGCAATTGAATAATAATACCTGCAAATAATCATTAAAAGATGGTTTTGTGTCAATTTGGGTCATTTATAAACGAGTTGACTAGATCAATCGATGACGTGGTGGTAACATGTAGAGTTGCAAATGACATGTCATTTTAATGTCCCGTTTGGATCATTGTAGTTACCGCCACGTCATCACTTTATCAGGTTGTTGAAGGACCCAAACGCGATACATAGCCATCTTTCAATGAACAAATTGGACATACGTATGCACGGTAACTAACAAGAAGAAACGTGAAACTAATTAAATTATAGAGTAAATTACAGAAATTGTTGTCCCTGTGGTAGTCTCAATTCTATGATTTTACCCCTACACTTGTTTTTTCGTTTTTATGTCCCTATAATTTTTTATTTTCCGTATATTTGTCCTTCCGTCCAAATTTCTCCGTTAACTAACCTCACATGCCACGCATGTGACGGTATTTTGGTCATTTTCCCAAGTTAAATGTACCTTGTGCTTTGTGGTTTGAAAGATCTTCAGTGGTGCAAGATAGGGTTGATTTCATGTTGTTCTTGATGATGAAGGTAAACATGAAAGTACATGTTTTAAAGCATACGGTACATGTAACTTGGGAAAATGACAAAAATACCCTCACATGCTTGGCATGTGAAGTTACTTACAGAAGAATTTGGACGGAGGGACAAATATAAGAAAAATTAAAAAGTACATGGACAGAAAAATCGTAGAATTGGGAATACCACAGTCCACAGGGACAATTTATGTAATTTACTCTAAATTATAATTACATATTCACTTTTTCACTATTTTTAGTAGTTTATTATACATATTATCTGTTATCTCTAACCTGAGCAGAGTCCTTGGTGGAAGTTTGACCATGTTTTATAGGTAGAATTTCGTTTGAAGTTTTGAAATTATGAAATTGTGTATCATCTTGTTTAATAGCGAGAGAAAACCAATTTGCACAAACTTCCATACTTTCAGGGCTGTGGGCCCCATCCAAATAAAACACCAAACTTTCACTCCCAAGTGACGGGTCAGGCATGATTTGGGCCCGTCCTTGTAATGTTGCTGTTGTTAGCCCGCTAACAAACTCACCAGGCAGAGCAATCTGTATCCAAGAATATATAAATTATAAAATTAATTAATTGTTTTGGCTTTAAAATACGGGAATTTAATTTAAGAAATTTACATTTTGGTCCATTGAATTGGGCTCCAGATGGCCTGTTTTTTGGAGCCATGTAGAGCATAATTTGATTGCAAGTCCAGCATTTATGTATTGGTGACTGCCAACAAGCCCTAGATTTAATCCGTTTAGCAATTTCATGTCTAATGGATTTGCTACTTCAAGAGGCACCTGTAACACAAGAATTTTCATCAAAACGGTTGTTTTTTACACGGGTCAAAATGGGTCGGGTTGACCCAAAACACTTCTTGTCCAAATTTTAAAAAAAATGCTACTATAATAATCTAATTATTTTAATATAATCATCTAGAAGGTTTTATACTTTTACAAATTATATATATACTTTGGACAATCTTAAATTTGACTCTGTTTTCTTTCTAGCTAATTTTTTTTTTACCCGTTTAACATATTAGAGATTGAACATAACCCAAGTCGACCCATTCAGCTTTAAATTGGTCAATACACAATGAAGCAAAAAAAGGGATTTTTTATATTTTATTTTTTTATTTTTGTTGATAATGGGAATTACATCCAATTGTGAAGCCTTCTCCTTGAGCACTTCCATAGCTTCATCTGGTTGGGGTACAGTAAATGCAGGAACACCTTTCTGCATAGTATATAAAAAAAAATTAATTATGCGTATGAAAAAAAAGTAAAAAAAAATCATGAACTTTTTTATGCACCTTAAAGATACCAGCTTTCTCCCCAGCAATCTCTGTGAGAGTGTTTCCTGCTCATAAAAATGTTCATAATGTTTGGCCCGTTGACTAATAGTCAACTATTCAAACTTAAGGTAAATTACAAATATACAAAAAAAGTAGTAAATTTAATATAAGAATAAAAGTATTTCAAGACAAACCTAAGATTTCACAGTGGTCATACCCTAGTGATGCAATACCACATACTACAGGTGTATTAACCTAAACAGAATGTGAAAATACATTTAATTATTTGAATTTACCATTTATAATGTAATAATTCAAGAATGTGAAAGTATTTCCATACCACATTTGTTGCATCATATTTTCCACCTATCCCAACCTCCATAATAGCAACATCAACCTGTAGATATCCAAAAATAATGTGTTTTTAAGTAATGATTATATAATTATAATTTGGTTATTGAGGAGTTGATTAAAAAGTCACATACTTGCTCTGCTGCAAAAATCTTGAAACCAAGTAAAGCAAGGAAACGAAATAAATTTGGCATCGGTATATCATCATTGCATTTTTCCTGAAATTGTAAAAAATAACAATTATGAGAAAACTAAAAAAACATAACCACAAGTCAACAATCACTGCATATTTCATGCATACATAATAGTTTAGTAACCATGTTACAATTATTGGTTCAATGAATATATAAGTACAATATATAATCATTATAGTTATAATTAATAAAGTTGTAAGGAAGCAGCATGATATGGTAGTCAATAAAGTAAATTACATTCACAATGTTTATGAAACAGAAATCATGCCTTCAGTCTATCCAAACACCACCAGAAGTATGCCAAAAACTTTTCTTCACATATATCCACCCTGAAACATACAAAAAAAAATATAGAAATTAACAATTTAAACATCAATATGTTAATTACAAATTACAAAACCTGGAAAACTCACCCGTTTAATCGAAATCTTTCTCGAACATCAATAAGATGAGGAGATGTGAAAAGCCCAGTGCGAAAGCCACAATTGCGTAATATTGACTCAGTAAATGTGCACGTTGATCCCTGTAAATAATCCAAAATATTGCATTATATTAGCCATAAATCAGCAACATAAATCTAAACCCTAATTATATATAATCTATAATGATAGACGTGTGAATTTGCTTCACCACATTACCTTTCCTTTAGTGCCTGCAACATGAATGATCTTCATCTTTGAAATTGACTCCTCTAGATCCAAAATCTACAACAAAAAGGATAATAGTACCTCAAATTAGACATGATATAGCAAATAATTCGATTAATGATTTACATGTTAGTGTAAAATCCAATTGCTAGATTGAATCTTATATAATATCTTACTAATAAGACGTATTGTTGATTGGAAAATAAATCTAAAAATAAAATATAGTAAATGTGTTAGCACCTTGACGTAGTCATACATAAGCTCAAATCTAATGCCGCTGTTGCGGATATCTGCGCGACTTTTTTGCGTAATTAGAGATGACAAAGCGTCCATTGCGTCATCATAAGTTGAAACACTAGCAGGTTGTTGTTGATTGGATTTACATACATCATCTTCATCAACATGAATAAACATTACATAACAATTTCAATTCGAACTCAACATTTTCATTCAAAAAACTACCAAATCGATAACTTAATTTACTTTCGAAACTTAGCAATTGAATATAAGTAATGAAAATTGCAGGATACAGCGATTGAAATCGAAAAGCATGAAGAGAGAGAGAATACCTTGTGCCATATTTGATGCTGAGAGCGAGTAAGTGGATTGGAGATAGAAGAATTAATGGCTGCTGCTGTAGGAGTGAATAGCAGAGTGATACATACCTGAGATAAGAGGATGTTGGTGAAGGATAGGGATTGGGGAGCAAAAAGAAGCAAAAGTTTGGCATTTAGACCCCACCCCTAAAGTTACATAATTAGTAAAATTGCCCCATTATTTTGACAAGTAGTTGATGCTTCATTGTATTCTAATTTTGGCACTTAATGGATCTCTAGGCCAGCTTGAGTCCTTAGCCATGTCCCTTGATTCCGGTAAACATCACGATTCCAGAATTTTATCTGTTTCATAGTTTTTCAATATTTAAACAATTTAATCAATATCACAACGTAAGTCTTGCCACATGCTCTAAGACAACGTTATTATAACATGCATGTTTAATCAATCTCAAGCTTGAAATTGATTAGTTTGAATCACACATGGAGTTATCACATTACCAGTGTCAAGATTAACAATGATCATATTGTCATCATATGATTGTCTTAAAAGATTTTAGCAACATCTTCCTCTTCAAGAAGTTATTGGGTTATATTATAGTTATTAACTTGTATCAAATTACAATTACTATAGTTGAATTGCTTATTTTTCATACACATGTTTAAGCATCAAAAATTCGGCCATGAATCAAAAACATTTAAGTAAAATCTATTAATAGACAGAAACAAATGAGTCTTGGTTGTGTAGTCGGTTATCACGCTAGTCTCACACACTAGAGGTCCCCGGTTCGAACCCGGGCTCAGACATTTTTTCCAGTTGACTTTTCTTTTTCTTCATATTTAGTAACCAGTCCAGAAGTATACCTTTATCTTGATTACGGTCTAGATTTACCATAATTTCTTTTTAACAGAACAAAACATTCTGCCACATAGTATCTGAATTCTTGTTATTTCATACTAGATATTATTATCAATGTTTAAAAGTCCTGTTGAACCGACCAGTCGAACCAGGAAATGAAAAGTTAACCTGTCAAAATGAGCTGGTTATAACTTGATGTACCGGGCAGTTGAACATAAACACTCGGCCGAACCGGAAAATCCGATTTTTCTAGAAAATTTAGATATATAAAATAGACATGGATATATATATAGGTTTTGTAACATAAAAATGATAATCATAGTTGAAAAATAAAAATAGATTTTGAAATTGTTCGATTTTTGTTGTTATTTATTTTGTATCTTATAAGCTCTTTCGGTACTTTGTCATAGTTTACATAATTGTTATATCATAAATAATGAACAATATTATCATCCGATTCAACCGGTCGGCTAATTCATTCTGACCAAATCAGCTGTATTCGGGACATTAAACAGTTCGATTTAAACTAATGGTTTTTAAAATATTGATTATTTTGATAAAAATAAGTAAGTTAATTACCAGATTTGATAGCTTTTGGCATTGGTTGACATTCACTTACTATTAACAAACAGATAACAAGTTGAGTAGTTGATTTCACTTACTGTTAACTATGATTTCATCTCTATTAATTTGATGTTTGTAAAAAGTTAACAGGTTTTATTTGCGATTTCAATAACAATAACCAATTGTAAATCATCACCTCATCAAGTCAATAAATAATAGCTATTTTATGATTCAACATTAACTTACACGAAAGTTCAAACTCAATATTGTTTATCGAAAAGGGCGATTGAAATCAAAAATTGCTTGAAAAAAAAAAGGCTAAATTTCTTATGCTTCAACAAATGACTTGAGATTCTTAAGCCAGTTTGTGTACTCCCTGTGCTCTTTGTTCACCATGTATTCATGCAAAAAATTAGTTGCACTCGGCTTGATTCCCCTCACTTCCAAATACTTGTGAAACCCCTTTTGCAAATTCTCATCCAATTCACTACAAATTAAAATTTTCAAATTAGAGTCAAATATATAAACACTTAAAAGAAAAGATTTATAAAAATAAATACTCACTCGAATCTAGGTCCTTCATAAGGAAGTTGATCTTCAGTCATATCTGGATCTTTAACAGACAAACTGTCGATAACAATCTCATCAGCATAAGCAGTTACACCAAATTCCAAACATGGCCCGCTCGTTTTGGTGACTTTGACAATCATTGGTAAACTTGACTGATTGTCTTTTTCAGTATCATCATCAGCATCATCATCTTCTTCTTCTTGACCCGTAACAAGGCTTGATGGTTCAACTTCAACATGAATAGTTTCACCTTGGTAATCTCTGGTCAATGATACGGTTTGTTGACCAGGGTTATCGTTGAGTTTAAAAGGAAACCCCTCTGGAATATCCTCACCCTGCAAATAAAAATTATTAATCTAGCAATTAATAAAGTTTTATGTGTATTTCAGAGAAAGAAAATCATTATACAGTTAATCCACCAATGATTGGAGTACATAAATGCAAAATAAGTTCTATCAGGCTTCCAAATATGTAATAAAAGTGTTACAAAACAAAAAACTAAATACTTTATTCAGGCAGAATTGAAATTTAGCTACAATTTGTTCGAAAGGTAACTGAAACGGTACAAATAACAGAGATATCTTTACAATCACATAAACACTAATATGCTCTTGTAAGTAAAATTGCCTCTGATTCCCAATTGCTTGAGCTTTTATATACTCAAAAAAGTCCATGCAGTATTTAATACTGGAAAAATCTAGAAAGTACTAACTTATAAATCTCAAAATCGAAAGCAAAACTTAAAATTGAGTATGCATCGCTATAATTTTGTAGAAATGAGCTTGATCTATAACAAAACTCCGCAAATTGCTTTGTATTGCACACGTTCTGCAGAAACTGGCTAAAACTTTACACGGTTTATATGTAAACTTATAAGCAGATCCTAAGATTAAAACACAAAAAATATTGAAATCTAAGAAGAATCGTTAACAATTGAGATCTATGTTCAAAGGTAAATTTCATAATAAACTAAATTATAAATAACCTCCTCGAAGCTTTCTTCTGAGCATTTGATCTCGGACTCGATAACTCGGAGTAGCGACTCATCAGAACTCGGTCGTTTGAGAGCAGGAGAAGCCGAAAAAGAAACGCGAGAAACTGCAGGAACTAAAAACGAATAAATAGAATTGATCTTCGGTGTGTGATTGACGGCGGTGAAGATCGCGCCACCGGAGAGGTGGTTGAAGCTTCTTTGACCGCCCAATAATCGGGCGGCGAGAGGCGTGACAGATGAAGCAGATCGGCGGAGTATGGTGTTGAGAGCCATTTGTCTAGGTTCTGGTGAGCAGGTAGGGTTTTTGAAATTGGGGGTTCAACGATGCTAGGGTTTTACAACAAGCAAATGAAGCTATGTAGGGTTTCGGCTGTTCTATAAGTCCGCGAATTTTTTAACGTATATTCTAGTGCAAGTTAGGGTATCTGTTTTGACAATGAATTTCAATAAAATTAGGTTAAAACTCGCGTGATGCGGCGGGCTGCGAACTACATATTTCTGGCGATTAAAAGTCCATTGGTTATATATTTTTATAACGAATACAGTACATAAGCATGAAAACTGTGTATAAAATAGAGGAAAAAGTCGATAAGTAGCATTGTGGCGGCTGCGAACTATATTATCCTGGCGATTAAAAGTCAACTGGTTACATATTTTTATAACGAATACAATATATATGCATGAAAATCAAATGCTGACGACAAACAATGCTTTAAATAGATATTTTCCGTTTACCAAAAAAATAGTAATAACATGATTTTTGTTGATAGGTAAATATAGAGGTCGTGAGGCAAAAAGTTTAATAGTATGTCAAAAAGGATACAAGTTGAAATGGGTGGGTCAAGAAATAGAAAAATGGTAAAAAGTCTTAAATCACAAATTAACAGTCAACTGTAAAAATTATGTACATAGATATGGAGGAGTTGAATTAAACAAAAATGAAAAAATGTTGTAGTGTTGTCATTATTACAACCATCCATCTCAATCTCTATTTTAATCCATGCCCAGCCTTGAAAAGTGTTCAAAATAGTCAACTGCAGAAAATAATTACTCTCTAAAACTGGAATCCTATTTGTGATTATCACCTCTTGAAAAAGTCCTTTTGAGAACCTTTCAATCGCAGGCGGACTACATATAAACTTGACTGTTAAGTTCTACACAATTTTTGGTTAAGTTGAGAAGGAAACAACATAAAAATTGACATGTGAGTTTACCTAAAAACAACACGAGTGATGCATGCACAAACTTCTATTGTCCCTTCATAATGCAATAGGGTTACTCGTTTTGAAATAGTACCTATTCAAACAATTATGTTTCTTTCATGTTGAATACATGAAAGAAATTTGTAAAATTAAAGCACATCAATTTAAATAGCTCCATAATCTTAAGAGCAATTTGTAATCAATGTTCCTGCTATTCAATAAAAATGGAAATAATTAAAATTCAATTCTTAAAAGATTAAGAGTTAGCTATAAAAACCTCAAAAACCATTGTTTGCGGTGTACATTCTTGGATACGTAATTAATTACTTGATAGGAATAACTTGATTATTTTAGTTCTAAAAACAAAGATGAATGATACAAACCTTAATTTTTTATGCAACATAATTAATCAGCAGAGAGAGGTGAACCTTAGGTGGTTGAGGAGGAAGAAGATCGAGTAGAGTGAGTACACAAAACCCCCAGATAAACGGAGGTCCTTCGTTTTCATTTCAAACCTAATTGAAAGATTTATGTCGATACCTGTAACGACCATAATTTTACAATTTGTAATGTCGTATATTTATTTTGGAATTTATATGAATTTTAGTATTTATGTTGATTTATGTATTGAGTTGTGCGTTATCGAGTGTTGGAATGATTAGGACTTAGTATAACCGAGAACGGGTCAAAACTTGGATGGAAACAAGTTTAAAGACCAAGAAGCTGGCCTAAACAGAACTCGCGACGCGAGCCTGGCGCGAGCGAAATGCGAGAACGAACAGAAGGTTCAGAGCCCTGACGCGAGAGACTCGCGCCGAGCTCGAGTTGAGACTCGCGGTGCGAGCAAGATGTTAGCGAAACGCGAGAGACTGCTTCGAGCGGCGACCAAGTGGAAAACACGCGCGACCTCGCGGCGCGAGCGAGGCGCGAGCCAAACGCGAGGTGTGTCTGGACTATAAAAACAAGAGTGTAAGCTAGGGCTTCATAAACCTACGAACCCTACAACCCTAGCAGCCGAAATTGAAGCATCTTGGTCGGTTTTTGGAGCTAAAGAGCTCAAATCTTCATCACTTTGAAGGATTCAAGCATCAAGGGTAAGGATTCTTGCTTGATTTACTTAGTTATCTTGATTTTGAGCTTGGTATGGGTAAAAATGGTGGTTTGGGGAACCAACCATACCATCTTTGGGGAAGATGAACTATTATGGGTGTAAAACACTCCTTGTAGGCTTGTAATTATTGTGTACAAGTTAGATTTGGGATATATGATGGAAAATCTTGAACTAGGGTTTGAGATTTCCACCAAGTTGTATGAACTTGGTGGTTGGGAATGTTCTTATGGATTAATTAATGGCTAGTATGGATTTAAACTAGGTTGTTATGGTGATATTGATGTTAGGTCAAGAAGACCTAGTGATTGGAAGTACTTCCTTGATTGGGAAGTAAAGATTGTGTGGTTGAACACGAGAATTGGATAGCTTAGCTAAGGTGAGTACATGTGAACTTTCAAAACTGAGTACATAGCTAGAAATTGTTTTATGTTAAAATGCTTTTATCGAGTCTATAAGTAATTTACTTGATTATGTGATTTTTAATGAATTGCTTATATGATGATGAATTGATTAAATAATGATGGAGCTATAAGCTCATAATGATAAGTGATACATGATGATGATGATGATGATGATGTCCCTAGGCCCGTGATAGATTGGAGGCATTCCGGTTATTACGGTACCTTCAGGTTAGTGGTAGATTGGAGGCATTCCGGTTACCCAATACCTATAAGCCCCGGTAGATTGGAGGCATTCCAATTACCGTGGATATGACGGTTATGATAGATTGGAGGCATTCCGGTTATCTTGACATTGGCCAATGAATTAAGTAATGAGGTGACCCAAATGAAATTAGTAACCTTATTTTAAGTATAAACGATATTATATGACTAGTTGTTTATCGGGTCTAAAACCCATGTATCTCACGAGGCAATTTTGTCTCACGTACTATGTTTGTGTTTTTGCTATGTACTCAGGATCGGGATCGAAGATATAGGAGGCCCGTTAGAGAGGAAGCCTTGTTGAGATTAATTTGGTGTTCATAGTTAGAGCTCTTATCCTATGGCTTAGATATATTTTGTAACACCGTTTTTGTAAACTCTGATAATCTCAAACAAGAAACCTACCGTTTTATATTTTTGGTTATTTGGAAATGATGAAATGTTATGTATTCGGTTGGAAAATGTTTAAATATTACTTTTAAAAATTTGAGGTGTTACAACTTGGTATCTGAGCTATAGTTTAAGTGAACTAGGTTGAGTTGACCATCCTAGACTTAAACTGAGCTAGTAGGACCATAGGTTCCGTAGGAAATTTAAGAGTTGACTATTGAGACCTTAAGTGTAGGTTCAATAAGGTTGACCTTGAAGGAATAGGTCATACTTGAAGTTAGAACGGTCAATGTTCCCAATGTTTGATAAATTAACTTATAAATGGTTTATGTCTTGTTAAAGCAATATGGTGCACACTAGAAGTGGAAGAGGCCCACTTGATCAAGGGAAAGACTCGAATAACATTGCTCATCCAGTGTTTGGCCCTCCACCTCGGGAAGAAGTGGAGAACTCGGGTGTCGAAAGGAACACTCACACCCCGGTCACCGTAGAACACCTCCAAACTATGTTCAACCAAATGAGGGACGTCGTGAATGACGATGTGAACCGAATCCTCAATGAACATAGGGCTCGTGAAAGGCGGGAAGAGTCTCCACCCCGCTCAAAGAGCAAGTCAAGTAGTGTTGCTCAAACCGAAAGGTCTTCGACGGAAGAAGAGGAAAGTGACCCCGAACCAAGGGAAAGGAGAGGGTGCACATTCAAGAACTTTATGGCTTTTAAGCCCGATAACTACTATAGTAGCTCCGAACCGAAGGCCACGATCCGTTGGATTCGTGAAACCGAACAAGTCCTTGAAGCTAGTAAGTGTAAGGAGGGGGATATGGTGATATATGCCTCTCGATTGTTGAAAGATGAAGCCCTCATGTGGTGGGACACCATGTATGAATCCTTGGGGAAGAGGGCGATGTACAAGATGAATTGGGAAGGGTTTGTGAAACGGTTGAAGGCAAAATTTTGCCCCGAAAGAACTTGGAGAAACTTCAAGAAGAATTTGTCCACTTGAAGAAAGAAAGCATGAGTGTAGATGAATACACAAAGAAGTTCACGGGATTGATCCCGTTTGTGATCAAGTTGTACCCGGACGAGAGGTCCCGGATTGTTCGTTATGCTAATGGACTCCCGTGGGAGTATGAATTGGAAGTGAAAAGAGCCGCCACGCTAGATGAAGCTATTGGTGCGGCGAGGAATGTTGAGGAGGTTGGCCAAAGAAGGATTAATGAAAGGCCGAAGTTTGAGAAAAGGAAGTTTGAGGGAAGCTCGGGATCGGTGAAGAAGGGAAAGTTCACCCCGACTTTCTCTAAGCAAACGAGTGTGGGCACGTGTAGGAAGTGTGGTAAGGACCACAAGGGTGAGTGTTTGGGGGATTCAAAATCTTGTTTCAAGTGTGGAAGGCCGGGGCATATAGCAAGGGATTGTCGGGCCAAGCCGTTGGATGAGATTGAATGCTACTCATGCCACGAAAAAGGGCACTATAGCAATGCTTGCCCGAAGAAGGGAAGTGAGACGATGGTGTCGACCGCGCAAAAGAAAGCGGAACCGACAAAGGTCAAAGGATGGTCCTTCCAACTTACCCGGGATGAAGCCAAGGAGGCCCACGATGTCATTTCAGGTACCCTACTCGTAAATTCTATTCCCGCCCGGATCTTATTTGACTCGTGTGCTACTTATTCGTTTGTGTCTCATGATTTTGTTGTAAGTTTGAATGTGCCTTTAGAACTTCTAGATGAGATTTATGATATAGAAATCGCGGATGGGAAAACCACTATAGTCCAACATATGTGTAGAAATTGTGAGTTAGAGATAGACGGGAAAAAGTTTAAGGTGAACTTATTACCGATGGAAATTGCGGGATTTGATATAGTTATTGGTATGGATTGGTTGTGTGAACATCAAGCAAAGATTCTATGTGGGAAAAAGATAGTCTCGATCAAGACTCCCGACAATGAAAAAGTTTATGTGTATGGTGAGAGACGACACCATATGCCATGTCTTATGACCGCGGTTAAAGCAAGGAAATGTCTAGCCAAAGGGTGTTCGTCCTTTTTAGCATATGTGCTAGATGGAAGAAAAGAAAAGAAGGCAGTGGAAAATGTGAAAGTAATTCGGAATTTTCCCGAGGTATTTCCCGACGATTTACCGGGATTACCACCGGAGAGACAAGTAGAATTCCGTATTGATTTAATTCTGGGAGCGACGCCGATAGCTCGTGCTCCATACCGTTTGGCTCCCACCGAAATGCGGGAATTGATGTCACAATTGCAAGAGTTGCTCGACAAAGGATTTATCCGTCCTAGCTCGTCTCCATGGGGGGCGCCCGTATTGTTCATTAAAAAGAAAGACGGTTCGATGAGAATGTGCATCGACTACCGAGAGTTGATCAAGATGACCATTAAGAACCGATACCCACTACCTAGAATCGACAATTTATTTGACCAACTTCAAGGTGCCGACTATTTCTCAAAGATCGACTTGAGATCCGGTTACCATCAAGTTCGAGTGAAAGAAGGAGATACCGAGAAGACGGCATTCCGTACACGTTATGGGCATTACGAGTTTTTGGTGATGCCATTCGGGTTGACTAATGCACCGGCCATTTTTATGGACCTTATGAATCGGGTTTGCAAACCATTTCTCGACAAATTTCTCATCGTATTTATTGACGATATTCTCATTTATTCAAAAACCGAAGAAGAACACGAAGGTCACCTAAGGAAAACGTTAGAAGTACTACAACGAGAAAAATTGTATGCAAAGTTTTCTAAGTGCGAATTTTGGATTCGAGAAGTTCAATTCCTCGGTCACGTAGTGTCGCGAGAGGGAATCAAGGTTGACCCGTCAAAGATTGAAGCGGTCATGAAGTGGGAACCACCAAGAACTCTGACCGAGATAAGAAGTTTTCTCGGGCTCACCGGTTATTACCGCAGATTTATCCAAGACATTTCTCGAGTGGCGAAACCACTCACTTTGTTGACCCGAAAGAGTAGTGAGTTTGTGTGGGGAGAAAAGCAAGAAAAAGCATTTGCCATGTTAAAAGAAAAATTGTGTAGCGCCCCGGTTCTCACGTTACCTGACGGAATGGAAGACTTTGTCGTGTATAGTGATGCTTCGCATAAGGGTTTGGGTTGTGTTTTGATGCAACGGGGGAAAGTGATTGCCTATGCCTCGAGACAACTAAAGAATGCGGAAGAACGGTACACGACTCACGATTTAGAGTTAGCGGCGATAATATTTGCTTTGAAGTTGTGGAGACACTATTTATACGGTACAAGGTGTACGTTGTATACGGATCACAAAAGCCTCCAATATGTTTTCACTCAAAAAGACTTAAATATGCAAAGAAGATGGATCGAATTGATACAAGATTATGATTGTGAGATCGTTTACCATGCGGGAAAGGCTAATGTGGTAGCCGATGCCTTAAGCCGAAAGGTGTATGAAAAACCGAATAGAGGAAAATTAACAAGGATTGAGGTCGTATCGAGTATTGTGGAGCGGATCAAGAAGGCCCAACGAGAAGTGATGGAAAAAGAGGAGTTAAGGCAAGAACGTTTGGGAAAGAACCAACATTTTGTAGAAAACAATCAAGGGTTGAAAACCGTTGGTGGTCGAATTTGGGTTCCCAAGTTCGGGGGTACTCGAAAGGAATTGATGTATGATGTGCATAAGTCAAAGTATTCGATCCACCCGGGAAGTACAAAGACGTATCAAGATATGAAGAAAACGTATTGGTGGCCCGGAATGAAAGCAAGAGTGGCAAAGTACATTTCGAAGTGTGCCACGTGTGCACAAGTGAAAGCCGAGCATCAAGTACCATACGGGGTAGCTCAATCGTTACAATTACCGGCCGGAAAATGGGAAGATATAACAGTGGATTTTATTGTTGGATTGCCAAAGACGAGCAAGAACCACGACGCCATTTGGGTCATAGTTGACCGGTTGACCAAAAGTGCATTGTTCTTAGATATTCGGGAAACCATGCCACTTGAAAAATTGGCAAAGTTGTATGTGGATGAAGTGGTAAGACTTCACGGGGTACCGTTATCGATTGTGTCCGATAAAGATGCGAGGTTTACCTCGAGATTTTGGAGATCGTTGCAAGAAGAGTTGGGAACGAAATTGCGGTTGAGTACGGCTTATCACCCGCAAACCGATAGTCAAAGTGAAAGAACCATCCAAATGGTTGAAGATATGTTAAGATCTTGTGTGTTGGATTTTGGGGATAAATGGGATGAACATTTACCATTGGTCGAATTCTCTTACAATAATAGTTATCATTCGACTATTAAAATGCCGCCTTATGAGGCATTGTATGGAAGGAAATGTAGAACTCCATCGTGTTGGCTTGAGGCGGGAGAGACAAAACTCACGGGTCCCGAAATTATGAAGGTGACCAATGAAAAGATTGGAATAATCCAAGCCAATATGAAAACCGCACAACACCGACAAAGAAGCTACTCGGGTTTGAAAAAGACACCGTATGATTTAAATGTTGGGGACATGGTGATGTTGAAAGTATCGCCTTGGAAAGGCGTGATGCGGTTTGGTAAGACAGACAAATTGAGCCCAAGGTATGTTGGCCCGTTTAAGATTTTGAAACGGGTCGGTTTGCAAGCATTTAAGTTAGAACTTCCACCCGAACTTCAAGGTGTTCATGATACGTTTCATGTAAGTTATTTGAAGAAGTTCGTGGGCGAAGTTGAAAATATAATCCCATGGCAAGAATTGCGGGTTGATGCCCCGAACCGATTGATTGAGGAACCCGAAGCCATACTAGAGACGAAAACCAAGAAGCTTCGAAAAAAAGAGATTGAATTGGTGTTGGTCAAGTGGAAGCATTCCCTTGGACCGAACTTGACTTGGGAAGTCAAGGATGGAATTCGGAAGAGATACCCGGACTTCGTAAACTATGATGAGATTCCGAGGACGGAATCTTCTTAAGGGGTAGATAGTTGTAACGACCGTAATTTTACAATTTGTAATGTCGTATATTTATTTCGGGTTTTATATGAATTTTAGTATTTATGTTGATTTATGTATTGAGTTGTCCGTTATCGAGTGTTGGAATGATTAGGACTTAGTATAACCGAGAACGGGTCAAAACTTGGATGGAAACAAGTTTAAAGACCAAGAAGCTGGCCTGAACAGCACTCGCAGCGCGAGCGAAACGCGAGAACGAACAGAAGGTTCAGAGCCCTGACGCGAGAGACTCGCGCCGAGCTCGAGTTGAGACTCGCGGCGCGAGCAAGACGCGAGCGAAACACGAGAGACTGCTTCGAGCGGCGACCAAGTGGAAAACCCGCGCGAGCGAGGCGCGAGCCAAACGCGAGGTGTGTCTGGACTATAAAAACAAGAGTGTAAGCTAGGGCTTCATAAACCTACGAACCCTACAACCCTAGCAGCCGAAATTGAAGCATCTTGGTCGGTTTTTTGAGCTAAAGAGGTCAAATCTTCATCACTTTGAAGGATTCAAGCATCAAGGGTAAGGATTCTTGCTTGATTTACTTAGTTATCTTGATTTTGAGCTTGGTATGGGTAAAAATGGTGGTTTGGGGAACCAACCATACCATCTTTGGGGAAGATGAACTATTATGGGTGTAAAACACTCCTTGTAGGCTTGTAATCATTGTGTACAAGTTAGATTTGGGATATATGATGGAAAATCTTGAACTAGGGTTTGAGATTTCCACCAAGTTGTATGAACTTGGTGGTTGTGAATGTTCTTATGGATTAATTAATGGCTAGTATGGATTATAACTAGGTTGTTATGGTGATATTGATGTTAGGTCAAGAAGACCTAGTGATTGGAAGTACTTCCTTGATTGGGAAGTAAAGATTGTGTGGTTGAACACGAGAATTGGATAGATTGGCTAAGGTGAGTACATGTGAACTTTCGAAACTGAGTACATAGCTAGAAATTGTTTTATGTTAAAATGCTTTTATCGAGTCTATAAGTAATTTACTTGATTATGTGATTTTTAATGAATTGCTTATATGATGATGAATTGATTAATTGATTAAATAATGATGGAGCTATAAGCTCATAATGATAAGTGATAGATGATGATGATGATGATGATGATGTCCCTAGGCCCGTGATAGATTGGAGGCATTCCGGTTATTACGGTACCTTCAGGTTAGTGGTAGATTGGAGGCATTCCGGTTACCCAATATCTATGAGCCCCGGTAGATTGGAGGCATTCCGATTACCTTGGATATGACGGTCATGATAGATTGGAGGCATTCCGGTTATCTTGACATTGGCCAATGAATTAAGTAATGAGGTGACCCAAATGAAATTAGTAACCGTATTTTAAGTATAAATGATATTATGTGACTAGTTGTTTATCGGGTCTAAAACCCATGTATCTCACGAGGTAATTTTGTCTCACGTACTATGTTTGTGTTTTTTATATGTACTCAGGATCGGGATCGAAGATATAGGAGGCCCGTTAGAGAGGAAGCCTTGTTGAGATTAATTTGGTGTTCATAGTTAGAGCTCTTATCCTAGGCTTAGATATATTTTGTAACACCGTTTTTGTAAACTCTGATAATCTCAAACAAGAAACCTACCGTTTTATATTTTTGGTTATTTGGAAATGATGAAATGTTATGTATTCGGTTGGAAAATGTTTAAATATTATTTTTAAAAATTTGAGGTGTTACAATACCCAATGAAAACGTAGCATATATTCCGATTAATTAGGGTTTAGAGTAGATGAAATCACGGCTGAAATCAAAGGGGTGAAGCAAACATCTTGGATGATTTGAATCATGTGAGGGAATCACGGGATTGAATTTTGGAAATGAGAAATCTCTGCCAAAATTACGAATTGTTTGGAGGGGAAGGCTGCGTACATAACAAGTTAATACCACGTTTAATAATGGGCCGTTACAATTACAATGAATAACATTTAATTCTCGGCTGGTTCAACGTGAAAGCATTGATATAAGTCCGTTAAGCAACAAAAGGAAAACAAAAAACCACATGACCCAGTGGTTATCACGTTGCTTGTTTTCCAACAGGTCTTGGGTTCGAATCTCGGCTGAAGCACTTTTATTTTGATTTTAAAGGGTGTTTGGACATTGATAAAAATGGAAGTGTTAAAAATCCAGATTTCCAGTTTTAGAAATGTCAAGCATGCTTTTAAAAGTAGTATAGATATTAAAAAGCTAAATTACAAGGTCATATATATATAGATCTACTTTTCATTCCATATGCTCACGGGGCATATGTTAACATGCACTTAATGAGACGGTAATTACCATTTAAACACAAAATTGAAATTAATGCTTACTTTAAAATGGTAGGTTTTAGAGTGCATTAATGTCATTCAATACATATTTAAGAAATTACCACCTCACTAAATGCACGTTATCGTATGCCTCAGGGGCATACGTTAGAAAAACCCAAATTATAATAGAGAAATGGTATTAGTTCCCACATTTTCTTCTTGCTTATATGTCTACTCATTTGATATAAGTGTCAAAATTAATGGATTACACATATGAAATTTAGAAATGGGTACATATGGGTAGAAAGAAAATGTAAAAAGAAATATAATTTCTCATTATAATTAGAGCTCACGATATGGTACTATTAGAGTTGTGTCAATGGTGGGTGAGAAAATTCTACCATCCTACGCGTAACTCGTCCTGATCTTGTTAATTGTTGGCACACATCTCGTCTTTCTTAAAACTCGTCGGATTCCCGACGACTGCAACATCTCGTTGTTTTTTATTTCTACAGAGAGATAGGAATTAATAGGTAGAGAAAGGAAGAAGATAATGAAGAAATATTGTTGGCATGAACCTGTCCGTTTCTTATTTGTAGGAGAGAGGGTGATGTCGCGTTATTTATATTGTTGACACGAAAGTAGGAATTGTTAAGGCAAAAAGCCTTACCCCTTTGATCTTAAGATAACAAAAACAACCTAGACTAGCTTTGATTTATATGTAGAATAATATAGCTAAGTTTAGGTCTGATACTGAGTGATCAGTATTGGAACTCAGTATCAGTACTCAGTATCAGATAGTGATACTGAGTAGAAGGACTGAGTGATACTTAGTATAGTAACGGACTAAGATCAAATCCCTTGATCTTAGTCATTTTCCTTACTTAGTCCTTCGGTTACTCCTTTGCTCATTATGTAAGATCTCTATAACATTATAAATAGAGATCATCTTGCAAAGGAGTACTCACCAATTCACTCTACACTTTCATATCTTGTAATTGATCAGTGGTATTGCTTTTCCGCAGCATACCACACTTAGTGGATTTGTACACCGACTCTAATACTGTGTTTTACACTTTAATTGTCTCTTGTATAATCATTCTAATCAATTAACTAACAAACCAGGGGTGTTGTGACCTAACAACTGGTATCAGAGCAGGCTAAATAATCTCTTATTTAGTCGATCTATAACCCTGGCAGCCATTTCCTACATCTATCCCTCCAACACTCAAAAATCCAAAATGTCTACAATTGTTGCACCAATTATGTCTGGAAAGGGAGTATCCATCTTTGATGGAAAAGACTTCCATCAATGGAAGCTCAAAGCTCAGTGGTATCTTGAATCTATTCACCATGAGATGCTCACTGTGCTAAATGATGGTCCCATCATTCCACAAACTGTGGAACCTGTTGCTGCTACTGATGATGCTCCTGAGGGCATAAGATCTGTACCTAAACTAAAGCACAACTGGACTGATACTGACCGTCAGTTGTATGCTTTAGACTCCAGAGCTAAAGGGGTGATTGGTAATGCTGTTACCAAAGAGATACTTAATGCAATTATGAAATTGCCAACAGCAAAGGCTATGTGGGATAGCCTATCAGTCACCTATGAAGGTAGAACAAAGGTGAAGTTGCAAAGAAAAAGCAACATGAGAAGGAAATATGAAAATTTCTTTTCAACTCCAAATGAAGACATAACCACTCTCTATAATAGGTTCAATACTGTTATCCATGATTTAATCAGTGTAGGCATTGTGAAAGAGGAAGGAGAGCTTGTTCAAAAGTTCCTGGATAGTCTTCCTCAACAATTTCTTGACATGACAAACTCTGTCAATGCTGCTAACAACATTTAGTCATACACTCTTCAAACTTTGTATGGTCTAATGCTGAATCATGAGGAGAATAATGCTGCAAGACTGATCAACTGGAAGAAAACTGACAAGTCTTCCACTGGTATGGCTCTAGTTGTGCAACAGGCTTATACTGTGACTGAGCCAGATGAACCAGAAGTTGATCTTCCTGATGCTGAGGCAGAAGAGCTTGAAACTCAAATGGCTCTCATGTCTATGAAGCTGGATCAGTTGAAGAAGAAGAGGCTTGGTGTCAGCTCTTCTAATACTGACCCAAGATCAGGTCTGTGCTATAGGTGTGGAAAGCCTGGACATATTGCTGCAAATTGTCATACCAAGTCTTCTGAGACTGACCAAAATGACAAGATTGCATACCGAGCAAAAAGATATAGAGACAAATATGTCAAGCTGAAGAATTGGAGCAAGGGAAAGAGGGCAGAAGGAAATGGAGCACCTCATCAAGCACTTTACTCAGAAGCCTGGATGGATGAAGAGTTAAGTGATGATGAAGAAGAGATTGAGAATAAAGCCTTTATGGCTTTCACTGAAGATGATTTGAAGAGTTCCTTTGAAAAGGATATCAAAGAGGCTGAGAGGATGAGTGTTCATACTGATTGGGATTCCACTCAGTTGTACAAGGTAAGTTCCTTTCAAACTTATTCAGTGAATGAAAAAACCAAGATTTTTGAGTATATGCTTGTTGATCTTAAAACTTCTGTACAAAAAGAAAAAGCTTTAAAATTAACAATTAAAGAACTTGAAAGGGTAAATAATGAAAACTTGGATAAATTAGCAAAATATAAAGATTTAGAACTAAACTTTTCAGATTTAAAAGACATTAACCAAAGATTAGCTGATAAAGCTCATTTACACAAACTTGAAAAAGAGAAATTTGAAAAACAGTGTAAATCTTGGGGAAATGCTTCAATAAAATTAAATAAATGTTTAAATGAACAATTTCCAGAAAATGTGAGGGCTGCACTTGGTGTTGATCCTCAATTTAAAAACAGGAACAATTTTGCTGATTTATTTGAAGAGTTTTCTACTATGAACCCTATTAATTTTGTAAAAGCTAAAACTTTATGTGAAGTTGGATGTCAAACTGAGTCAGATGATGAAGAAAATGAAATTTTAGAAAAACCTATTGGTCCTTCCATCTGCTCAAAGTGCTATACTGAGCTACAAGAACTCAGTATTGAATTTCAAATAACAGAAATTTCTGATACCGGGCTACCAATAGTTCAGTATGACACTTCTGCTGTTCCACCTTTTGAATTATTGTTTAATACAACAACTTTTGAATTATATAATGATAATAAGACAACTTCTATCTCACATGTTTCATCAAATACAGAAGTTGCAGGAACAGAAACATTATATACTGAGACATCTAAAGAACCTGTTAAAGTTGTTCCTTCAAAACATGATAAACAAAAGACAACTTCAACTAGGTCTTTGGTTGGTAAAGACAAGAAGTCTACCACTAATAATATTAGAAAGACTTCTCTGTCAAATAAAAATAAGCAACCAGATCCTCCATCTCCTAAACCAGTTAAAAACAATGTTAATACATCTATTAGAAATAACAAAATTAACATTTTAAAAACACTTGGTGATCAGGTCAAATCTTTAAGTAAACAATTTGCAAAACTCGTTCATACTGACCTACCAAAAGTGAAACATTTTTCTAAAATACCATATGAAAATATGTTTAGAAATAGACCTAGAAAATGTTATAGATGTCATCATACTGGTCATAAGGGAGATGAATGCTGGACTAATCTCTCAAGTCCCAGGTACTCAGTACCAAAGAAAAGGAGAGAAACTAAGTCAGTATCACCAAAGAAAACTTCTAAAGTTTCCCCTGAAGTGATACCGACCTCTCCACATAAAGAGATCAAGTCAAATTGTGTTTATCCCACCAAAGGTCCCATTCAAAAATGGGTTCCTAAAAAGAACTAACTCTTATTTTGTGTCTTGTGCAGGGTGACAGAAAGTGGTACTTAGATAGTGGCTGCTCAAGACACATGACAGGCAGTATGGAATACCTCCTCAATTATACTCCAGAGAAGGGTCCTTCTGTCAAGTTTGGAGATGACTCGGTGGGAAAAACAAGAGGCTATGGTGTGATCAAGGCAGGCAACATAACTTTTAAAAGAGTTGCCTATGTAGAGGGTCTAAAACACAATCTGCTCAGTATCAGCCAGATGTGTGATGATGACAATGAAGCTCGATTCAGAAAGGTTGCAGGAATCATCTACAATGATAAAGGGCAACCTGTACTCATTGCTAGAAGAGAAAAAGACGTATATGTGGTCAACCTATCTGAAATAGACCCAACTATTCGAGTATGCCTGCTTTCTAAAGTCAAGCCAGAATTACATTGGCTATGGCACAAGAAACTCTCTCACATCAATTTTAGAAATATCAACGAGCTCAGTATGAAGAAACTGGTGAGAGGATTGCCCACAATTACTTATTCAAAAGATAAGTTATGCTCAACATGTGAAATGGGCAAGCAGAAGAAGAGTTCATTCAAATCTAAAGTCAATCATTCCATCAATGAACCTCTTACTATGATTCATATGGATCTTTTTGGCCCCATTAGCACACCATCTTTGGCCAAAAAGATCTATACTCTAGTCTTAGTTGATGAATTTTCAAGATATACTTGGGTCATCTTCCTCAAGACTAAGTCAGATGCAACAACCGAAATCATTGCCTTTATAAAAAGAGAGGAACTTCAAAAAGGCAACAAGGTCAAGCAACTTAGAAGTGACCATGGTACTGAGTTTAAGAACTCAGTATTAGCAGATTTCTGTGAAGAAAAAGGAATCATTCAAAACTTCTCTGCAGCCTACACACCACAACAAAATGGTGTTGTAGAAAGAAAGAACAGAACACTGATTGAAGCTGCAAGAACTTTATTATGCCATGCTGGACTGGCACTGAGTTTCTGGGCTGAAGCTGTAAACTGTGCAAACTTCACTCAGAATAGAGCCACTATAGTCCAAAGACATCTGAAGACTCCATATGAGTTATACAATGGCAAGATTCCTAATGTGGAATATTTCCACATCTTTGGGAGTAAATGTTTTGTACTCAGTACAAAACAAAATCTCAATAAATTTGCTCCCAAAGCAAATGAAGGTGTGTTCATGGGCTACTCTCCACACTCTAAAGCTTTCAGAGTGTCTATCATCTCAACTAAGATGATTGTAGAATCCATTCATGTCACATTCGATGAAGATCAGAATGAGCATTCTACCTCAGCAAGTGAAGACATAAGTGGCATAGATATTCTATGCAATCCAGAACACTCCATTGCTGAACAGCCTAAGTTTCATCCACACTTTATTCCTAAAAAGTTTAATGAAATTGATCAAGTTCAAACTCAGTATCATTCAAATGCGACTAATACTGAGGTTCCCGTATCAGAGGACCTCCATACTGAGTTTCCAACCAATGATCTGAACCACTCTATTTATGAACAAGGTGAAACATCCAACACTTCACAAGAATCCTCATCAACTCTGCAAAATGAAGATGAACAGCAACCTGCACTGTCTAATACTGATCAGAATTCCACTCAGTATCAGACAGACAACACACCAAATCAACAAGATATTGTTGATCCTATTTCAAATGCTCCCTTAGGAAACAATTTAAGGGAACACAGAGACCATCCACACTCAAACATTATTGGTCCTATTGAAGAAGGTGTCCAAACAAGAAGAAAATTAGAATTTCCAACCCAAGCAACTGCAAACTTTTGTTTCTTCTCAAGTTTTCTATCTACCATTGAACCAAAGAAAGCTGATGAAGCTTTATTAGATGAAGATTGGGTAGAGGCTATGCAAGAAGAGCTCACAGAGTTTGAAAGAAACAAAGTTTGGAACTTAGTACCACCTCCTTCTGGCAAAACTATTATTGGTACTAAGTGGGTGTTTAGAAACAAGATGGACAAGGATGGTGTTGTCATCAGAAACAAAGAAAGGTTAGTTGCTCAAGGTTACAGGCAAGAAGAAGGCATTGACTATGATGAAACTTTTGCACCATTTGCAAGAATTGAAGCTATTAGGTTGTATCTTGCATATGCAGCCTTTAAGAATTTCAAAGTTTATCAGATGGATGTCAAAAGTGCTTTTCTAAATGGAAAACTACAAGAAGAAGTTTATGTTAAACAACCTCCAGGTTTTGTTGATCCCAAATTTCCTCATTATGTTTTCAAGCTTGATAAAGCTCTATATGGGCTCAAACAAGCTCCAAGAGCCTGGTATGACACCTTGTCTGAATATCTTATTGAAAATAAGTTTACAAGAGGTAAAATTGATAAAACATTATTTTCAAAAAGGAAAGGTTCTTATATCTTACTCATTCAGATATATGTAGATGATATTATCTTTGGTTCCACTGACAAGTCAATGTGTGACTGGTTTGCTAAGATAATGTCAACTCAGTATCAGATGAGTATGATGGGAGAACTTACTTACTTTCTTGGTTTACAAGTTGAACAAAAGCCTGATGGCACTTTTATAAATCAAAGTAAGTATGTGCATGACATGTTAAAGAAATACAAATTTGAAAATTTATCTTCCATGCACACTCCTATGGGTACTCAGGATAAGATAAGTAAGGATGAAACTGGTAAACCAGTATGTCAATCCACATACCGAGGTATGATTGGTTCCTTACTTTACTTAACTGCTAGTAGGCCTGATATCATGTTTGCCACATGTTTGTGTGCTCGGTATCAGGCTGATCCTAAAGAATCACACATGAAAGCAGTTAAGCGCATCTTTAGATATCTTACAGGTACTCCTAACCTGGGTCTTTGGTATCCCAAAGACTCAAACTTTGACCTTGAAGGGTACACAGATGCAGATTTTGCAGGTTGTAGATTGGACAGAAAGAGCACAAGTGGAGGATGTCAATTCCTAGGTGGAAGACTAGTTGGCTGGTCATCCAAGAAACAAAATTCGGTAGCAACTTTCACAGCAGAAGCAGAATATGTTGCTGCAGGAAGTTGTTGTGCTCAATTATTATGGATGTAGTATCAACTCTTAGACTATGGGTTCAACTTTCATAAGACTCCTATTCATTGTGATAACAAGAGTGCTATTGCTATCACAGAGAACCCAGTCTATCACTCCAAAACCAAGCACATTGATATCAGACACCACTTTATTCGAGATAATGTGGAAAAAGGTAAGGTTGAAGTAGATTATGTACCAACAAATGAACAATTGGCTGATGTGTTTACTAAACCTCTTCCTGAGGAAAGGTTTATGTATTTACTAGGGCAATTAGGTATGTTGAATCCTTAATCTTTATTAAATGTCTTTAAAACTGAGCGCTCAGTATCACTCCTGTTGATACTGACCACTCAGTATCACTAGTCTGTTATCATCAAAATTTAAAATTTTTTTATTTTTTATTAATTTCAAGAGTAAATTAATTGTTTTTATATTTTTTAAAATTTTTTTTAAATTAATTTTTTTTTTAACTCGGTATTGGGGTATGACGGCTCTTACACCGAGCTTAATCCTCATACTGCTCAAACGGTAACCTTTCTTAATAAGAAAGTTACCGTTGGCAGAGGATAAGGCAGTCAAATCAGCCGTTTTTACTTCCCAATACCTTAATTATCTTTCAAATCTCCTATAAATAACCGTTTATTTTTACTTCAAATTTTTTAACTGTTATTTCTTTCTTTCATTTTCAATTCTCTCTGCGATTAACGATTTCACTTTCTCTTAGCAAGCAAATTCTTTTTCAAATCACAATCACAGATGGCGAATTACACTTTTGTTGCTCCAAACGTTGAATCGGAAATCCAATTCCGAAATAATGAAGTACCCAGGTTTGCGAGGAACAACATCACAGCAAATTTTAATATTCCTCAAGCTTGGGTATGCCAAGAATTCACGAACATCGTGACTTTTATGAAGCATTGCCCAATTGCTCGTGCACTGACATTATCTCCTCGAGCAATTTACCCAGAAACGTTATGCGAGTTTTGGTACTCTGCCACACTCGATTCTCCAGATATGATTGCTGGATGGGTAATAAGGGATCAAAGAAGAGCTTTTGTTTCTACTGCAATCATTCGTGAAGCACTGAGACTTCCCGCCCAAGCTCAGTATGACCCATTTGTTGATAGATCAGAGGCACGCTCTGTACTGCCATTTCTGGGTCGAAGAGGAACAACGGGCACAATCAAAAGAAATGAATTTGGTCCTATGTGGGGTATTCTCATCACAACAATCATTCGATGTATGACCCACAAGACGGGAGCTTTGGACCAAATAAACGAATTTGGGATGCAAATAGTACATGCTCTGTACTATGGAAGAAATATTGATTTTGCTCGCCTAATTTTCAATGAATTAGCTACTCTGGTCCGAGCAAACACAAGGGAATGCAATGTCCCTTTCTGCAGATTTCTATCACTCATCTTTCAACACTCAATGCCCACACACATTTATGATGATTTTCATAGTCCAAGAGTTGATCTTCCTCCGCTTAGTGAGAAGATTTTCTTTTATAGGCCAAGAGAAGGAGAGCCTCTTCTAAGTCCTCCTATGTGGGCCATTGTTCAAGAACATATAAATGATGAAGAAGATATGTCTGATACTGAGTCAGACAATGATGGTGATGATGATTCTGATGATAATAGTGGCAATGGAGCCCAGGCTGGTCAAGATATTGAGATGCAGGATGTTCCACAAGTTCAAGAATCGACTCAACAACATATCTCTCCACCTGCACAGGTTCCTGATGCTCCTCATATTGCAACAACTCTTGATACTGAGTCCTCAGAAGACACACCACTGGTCCTTCAAAGAAGAAGAAGGAATGTTTCTCCTATCATTATGGGAAACTTATCATCTGAGGAGGTGCAGCCTGAAAATGTTCCATCATTAACTGCCTCTCTTCAAGCCCAAAGCATAGTTGCAGCCACCGCTGACCTTCCAAGTCCAGAACTACCTCCATCTACTCAACCAATTGAGGAACCTCATGCTCCTCTTGATGTGGAGATTCAATATGCACAAACTACAATGGAAGGTGCTCAGCATAACATAGAGGTCGGTATTGAAGATGTTGGTGCTGCACATCAACAAACACATGATCCTGCACCGACCTCTGCAGATGCTAGAAGAGAATCTGACAGAGTCTCAGGTATGAATTTCTAAAAAGCCCCTAAACTTATATATATATATTTCATTCCCAAATAGAGACAAAGTATTGGCCAGTACCAACTCAATACTGACCAAAGTCTCAAACGATCTTTCAAATATATATCCCTTTATGGCCAACATAGCTAGCCCACTGCTGCTATGCAAAATTCATATACTGAGCACACTTAATTGATCATTGTCAGTCTACAGTTGTCTCAACATTTAAAGAGACAATGGTGGTTGATGTCATACTGACACCCACTGGTGCTGCTTGAATAATGTCCAACTTATTTTTGAGTTGGGTAGCATCATTCAAGAAATGATCCCAAACCCTTAAGCAACAAAATCCAAAAATATCCCATGGGGTTTAGCCACATTTCTGTTATCACTCTCATACCGAGTGATAAACATTGACAATAACAAGAAGCACATCCCAGGCTTCGAATTCCCACACCCAAACCTTTTAGTAAATGTGACTTATCCTATACTGAGCTACTTAAATTTTCACACTCACCTTTACTAAAATCTTCTTACACATGCTATGCACAAGTCCACAATATTTCATCCTATACCAGATGAAATACAGACTTCACAAACTCTGTTTATATGATTGTAGAATTAAACAACACCACAATTCTACTTGATAAACCTTTCTTTCTAACCAGTTTTATATTTTTGTTTCTATAGCACCATCTGTGCAGGGCATTCAGGCATCTCAGGCTGCAGCAGACCAAGTGACTCTGCAAGCAATCATGCAGCACATTCTGGCCATCCAACAAACTCAAAATGTAATACTAGCCAGAATGGACAAGATGAGTGGTGATATTGACTTAATAAAACAGTCAGTATCACTCCTTCAACAACCACAGCAGCCTCCACAAACTCCACCAGGTTCACATGGTGACCACAATGCAGAAGGAGAAGGAGAAGGAGGTGCTGGTGATACTGATGCTGCAACTGAGCCCATGCCCTCCCCTACTCTTGAACAACCTGAAGGGGACATGGGTGGTGATACTGATCCTCTCCCCTCCTCATCAAATGATAACAAAAAGGGGGAGAAGAGACAAAGAGATACTGAGGTTGATCAAACTGAGCCATCTGCTCAGGGGGAGAAAAGAAGAAGATTGAATGAAGATCAACCTCCACAACAAGAACAACAACATCAGCAAAGCCCTCATACTGAACCAATTCGGATTCAGTATGAGAGAAGAAGACAAAGAACTAGGTCAGCATTACAAGTTCAAGACCCTCTTGAGCCATCTGCTCAGGGGGAGACTCATACTGACCAACCACAACAAGCTTATACTGAGCCACCTGCTCTAGAAGAAAATAACTTGCAAATTGTGGTCTATAGACCTTTTGTGTGGCCCATTGCTGATGATGAAGATGAAGAACATCCAGTGGCATCAGAAGATTTTTTAAACTTTGCACTGGATGAAGCAAATAAAGAAACCTCTTCATCATCATCCTCAGATGATGAAAAGCATACAAGACAATCTATCTCATCTCAAGCTGAAGGACCTTCTAGAATTCCTAGAAGACCAATAACCAGAAGAATGACAAATGTGGTTATGTCCTCAGAATCTAGTGAAGAACAAGATCCAGCTCCTCTGATCTCAAGACCTAGAAGATCTGCTCAGTTTACTGAGGAAAAAAGTGAAGCTGAGGATGAGATTGAGGCCCAAAAGTTCTTCCCTGTTAAGGAAGAACCTGAATCTGAGTCTGAAGATGTTCCAAGAAGATCTCATACTGTAAGAAGAACTGGAGATGAATTACTTGAACAGTATTGGAACATTGTGGCACAAAGAACAAGATATAGGGAAACAAGGATGAGTATGCTGAGGAAGAAAGCATTTCTAACTGTAAGAGACGTATACTGGCTAAATGAGTTTGTCAACAAAATAAAGGTCAAAACTGTTGATAAATCAATTGTTGCAACTTGTACTGGGCCAGTCAGTCCTCCAATGAAGTTTCTCCTCCATGACATTCAAAATATGGGACTTCATGATTGGATAAAAATTGCTAGACTGATAAAGGAAATGCCCTCAAGATCTTCTGAAGCCCAAGTGATGATGGATGAAATCTGGGCTGTATCTGCTATATGCTATGAAAAAGGCATTCTTTATGCAGCAGAATACAGGGCACTCAGTGTGATGACTGAAGCTATGAAGAACAACAAACCTGAGTGCCTTAATACTTTCAGAATAATTCCCACATATACTGTTCCCCCTAATCTCATTTTTCAGGATCAAAAGAGTACCATATATCCAACATCTGGATACATGTATACTGACTCAGATGACAGGGAATGCTTCATTACTGAAGCAGATTTGGAAAAAGCTCCTATCAGCCATTTGGTGGGCCTTAAATGGATGATAACCAAGAAAGAAGATGCTTGGTTTAGAAAAAAGATAGTTGCTGTACTAAACAACAGGCAAGATGAACTGAAGAAAAGAGAAGAGTTCATCCATGTGAAGAAAGAAGTCTTCTACGAGTTTGAATCGATCAACAAAGACTAAAGAAGAAGACTTTGCAGCCTGTAGCTTATTTTGTTTAGTTTTTTCTTTGTAACTGTTTTGTTATCATTAGATAGGGGGAGATTGTTAAGGCAAAAAGCCTTACCCCTTTGATCTTAAGATAACAAAAACAACCTAGACTAGCTTTGATTTATATGTAGAATAATATAGCTAAGTTTAGGTCTGATACTGAGTGATCAGTATTGGAACTCAGTATCAGTACTCAGTATCAGATAGTGATACTGAGTAGAAGGACTGAGTGATACTTAGTATAGTAACGGACTAAGATCAAATCCCTTGATCTTAGTCATTTTCCTTACTTAGTCCTTCGGTTACTCCTTTGCTCATTATGTAAGATCTCTATAACATTATAAATAGAGATCATCTTGCAAAGGAGTACTCACCAATTCACTCTACACTTTCATATCTTGTAATTGATCAGTGGTATTGCTTTTCCGCAGCATACCACACTTAGTGGATTTGAACACCGACTCTAATACTGTGTTTTACACTTTAATTGTCTCTTGTATAATCATTCTAATCAATTAACTAACAAACCAGGGGTGTTGTGACCTAACAGGAATGAGTGATGTGACGCTACTGATGAGCTAGAGGACGCATCATGTTGGAACAAAACACAGATCAACTTATTACTGATGCTGCAGTTAGTACTGACAATAATTAGTACTGATGGGGCAGAACATGTTATTACTGATGAAGTTGATACTGGTGTATACTATAACTTAGTTACTACTGATCAAAGCTTATTGAAGATACTACTGATCAATAGTAGTTACTACTGACGTTGATATTGGACTTACTACTGATCACCAAGTTTACTACTGATGGTGCATATTTACTACTGGTGATTGGTTTTACTACTGATACGCGTTTATGGAGCATATCAAGTCCGAGATCTTCGCAGAGATAGTTATAGAATGTAAATCAATGTATATCTTTATTATTCGAATGTAAAGCAAGTCCTAGAATAACTAGGGTAAATAGTTTAGCTTCAAGGACTATTATAAATAGTTCCTTACGAATTGTAAACGTACGTGTGTATTGTTAACTCAATAATATACATTGAAGCTTTTTGTGAAACTGTGTTCTTAATACTTTCACATATTATTTACAGTTCATTGTTCTTAATTACATTGATATAGTGTTGATCCGCTGCAACTTCTATATTCAATTAGATCTAAAGTGTTTATTAACTTCTCTATAGTTAATCGATCCTGACAAGTGGTATCAGAGCTAATTGGTTCTAGATCTACGATCTGTTAAGAACAACAAAAAGTTTTAATCTTTAAAACACACATTATTAATCATGACTGATAATAATGAAAGCACTCAGGCCAACAAGATTCCTGTACTCACTCCCAACAACTTTGGGATGTGGAAGAATCGTATTAAGCAATACATGCTTATTACAGATTATTCTATGTGGGAAGTTGTCCTTGAAGGAAACAAAACTGGTCCTGGTCAAGCAAGCAGCTCTGCAACTGAGGCAGACAAACTCAAGTGTGAGAAGGAAAAGAAGGACAAGGGCATCGAACTCAAAGCTCTAAGCACTCTCCTACTGGCCATTCCTAACGATTATCAACATCTCTTTGTTGAGTATGATGATGCAAAGGTGCTATGGGAAGCACTGGAGAAGAGATTCGTTGGGACAAAGAGCACCAAGAGGAACATGAAGTCTGTTCTCAAACAAGACTTTGAAAACTTCAAAGGAAAACCCAATGAAACACTCACTCAAGTGTTTGACAGATTCAACAAGCTAATCGGTGAACTTAACCAGGTTGGGGTTAAGATGGATCAAGAAGATGTCAACATGAAGTTCCTAAGATCTCTTAGTGAAGAATGGGCCATGTATACAGTGGTATATAGACAAAGAGATGCTCTAGAAGAAAAAGAGTTGGATGAACTCTACAATGATCTCAGAGTATTTGAAACTGAGGTAAACCAAAAGAACCCTTTTATTTCTTCTAATAATGCTGCATTTGTCTCTAGTACAGGTCAAGGTCAGGAAACCTTCATAGGAAAGGCTGCAGATTCTGAGGATGCTGCAAGAGAATCCTTCTTCACTAGTCATGTGCATACTGCATTGATTAGTGATGACTTGGAACAATTGAACCCAGATGATTTTGAGGTAGATGAATGTACACTTCCTCCACATCCTAAAATCTTACCAGAAGGTCAACTACATCTATTTTATCCAAAACTTCTGATGATGGGTATACCAGATATGAAATACATTCCACCTCCACCATCTGCTCACATTGGAAAAGGAAAAGAAATATATGATGATGATTATCCAAATAGAGCATTAGGACATCACATGGTAAACAAGATAAATCATGTCAGAGCAGAAAAGCAATCCAGATGGAGAATGAAACATAGAAATTTTTTGGAGAAAGTGGAAATGTATCAAGCATTAGTAGAAAATAAGAAGAAAGTTCAAAATGAAACTCCTGTTCAAATACCTGCTCAAATCAAAGATGTTCAGATAGAAGCCCAAGAAGCAGAATTCAAAAGGCTCAGAAAAGTAGAAGAAGAACATCTAAACTGTCTTGAAGATCTTGTAGCTGAATGTAAAAGAACAAAAGGTGATCTACCAGATGATATATTTGAACAAAAGACACTTATGATAGACTTTCTCAAGACAAAAGGGCACAGTGCAAAATCTTTTGGCAGAATGAAGATGATAACTATAATTGAAAAATACTGCACTGCTAAGAAAAAAGACTTGGCTGAACAAGAAGCTGAAGAAACAAAGAAAGCCAAAACTTTAATCCCAATCAGTCCAAATTTAATCAAAGCTGGTAGTGTTTCAACTACTGGTGATACCTCAACTCCCCAATCAAAGAAAAGAAAAACTGTTGATCAAGAACAAAGCTCAAAGAAGAAATCAAAACAAATTGTACCTGTTCTTGAAATGCCTATTGCTCCATTGCAGAACAATCCAATTATTAACTGGAGAGTGATACAGAACAATGTTATAGAGGTCATAAGGGAAGACAAAGTTGTGCAGAGATTCACTGGATGGTTACCATTAATCAGATCATGCTCTAGAAGTGATGTAATCAAGCTTCTGATTATTGGAAAACCTAGAATGACAAAGAAATCATGGAAAGAGTCTGGTGCTGGATACTTAACAAAAATGATAGATGCTGCATTTTATCCAGATAATTATCCAGAACAATTTACAGATCCAGGAAATGTGTATGCTTGGAATGTCATTCCTACTGCCAATATGTATTTCTTTGAGAAATCAGGCAAAGTATGTGAATTGTACTTATATGAAAAAGAATATCCACACTCTGAGAAGACTATGTATCAGATATTCATAAATACTTTGATGAAACCTTATGATGCTGTTATGTTACAAAACAAACTGAATTACTTTACAAAGAGGAACAGCAAATATATTATTGAACAAAGGCTTCAACAGAATCAAAGAACTCTTGAGAAAAGAAGAAGAGAACAAGAAGAACAAAAGAAACTTGATTGATTAAAAGATAATCAATAAGTTTAGGGGGAGATTGTTGGAACAAAACACATATCAACTTATTACTGATGCTGCAGTTAGTACTGACAATAATTAGTACTGATGGGGCAGAACATGTTATTACTGATGAAGTTGATACTGGTGTATACTATAACTTAGTTACTACTGATCAAAGCATATTGAAGATACTACTGATCAATAGTAGTTACTACTGACGTTGATATTAGACTTACTACTGATCACCAAGTTTACTACTGATGGTGCATATTTACTACTGGTGATTGGTTTTACTACTGATACGCGTTTATGGAGCATATCAAGTCCGAGATCTTCGCAGAGATAGTTATAGAATGTAAATCAATGTATATCTTTATTATTCGAATGTAAAGCAAGTCCTAGAATAACTAGGGTAAATAGTTTAGCTTCAAGGACTATTATAAATAGTTCCTTACGAATTGTAAACGTACGTGTGTATTGTTAACTCAATAATATACATTGAAGCTTTTGTGAAACTGTGTTCTTAATACTTTCGCATATTATTTACAGTTCATTGTTCTTAATTACATTGATATAGTGTTGATCCGCTGCAACTTCTATATTCAATTAGATCTAAAGTGTTTATTAACTTCTCTATAGTTAATCGATCCTGACACATCACGATTGGGAGAGGTATATAAATACAACTTATAAAACCCGAAGGTCACTTTTAACAACCTCTTATTACTTCAAGTCCTTAAATGAAACTACTAAGCATATGTTCAAAAATAGCAAGACAATCATCAATCACCACTCACAAAACGACATCGTAACAACTTCATTTAGCGTTTTATATTTCCTTCTAGTACACTGCCACTACATTCGAGAATAACACAAACCGCTACGATCCATTCATTCAACCAATCATCACTCGATCACCATCACCGGATCATGGCGCTTGAGAGACCCGTACCGGCCCAAACACCGCCGACCAAACTCCGATGGGGCGAACTCGACGACGACGACGGTGAAGGTTTGGACTTCTTACTCCCTCCACGGCAGGTGATCGGTCCCGACGGCAACGGGATCAAAAAAGTAATCGAGTATAAATTTAACGATGATGGCAATAAGGTGAAGATCACAACCACGACCCGAGTCCGGAAACTAGCCAAGGCCCGGTTCAGTAAGCGGGCAATGGAGCGTAGGGCTTGGGCGAAATTTGGTGATGCGGTTCATGAGGACGTTGGTGCTAGGCTTACTATGGTCTCCACGGAAGAGATCCAGCTTGAACGACCTAGGGCTCCTGGTTTGTTTCTCCTTTTTAGAATTTGTGTTATTTCGTTCATGGATTGTGCTTATGGTTCAATTGTTGAATTTATCAGTTAATGTGGCTTTAATTTGTGATATGCTCGTGTTAAATCGCATGAATTTCATTAGATAAAAAAAAAAAAATCTGTTTTACAGGGTCGAAACCAGAAGAAAAAAGTTCAGGGGATGCATTAGGTCAATTAGGCAAAGGTGGTGCGGTTTTAATGGTATGCCGAACATGTGGCAAAAAAGGGGACCACTGGACCTCCCGCTGTCCATACAAAGACTTAGCCCCATCAACCGATTCATTCATAGACAAGCCGCCCGGTTCAGACCCGGCTGCACCCACCGGTTCAACCAAGGGTGCATACGTCCCACCAAGCATGCGGGCCGGTGCAGAGCGGCCCGCAGGGTCAGATATGAGACGTAGGAACGAAGAGAATTCGGTTCGGGTCACTAACTTATCTGAAGACACTCGCGAGCCCGATTTGCTTGAGCTTTTTAGAACCTTTGGGCCGGTTAGCCGGGTTTATGTAGCCATTGACCAGAAGACGGGTGTGAGCCGCGGCTTTGGGTTTGTTAATTTTGTGAATAAGGAAGATGCGGAACGGGCTATTACGAAGTTGAATGGATATGGGTATGATAATCTTATTCTTCGAGTTGAGTGGGCTACACCAAGGGTGAACTGAAATTTAATATTCTTGTTTAAGGTTTGTCATAATTGTTATTTGTTGTTAGAAATTTGAGTTATTTTTTATTTTTTTATTTTTCATGAAAGTTGTGATCTTTGCTAATAAAGTTTGAATGCTAATTAAACAATGTGCTCGTTAGCGACAACTTTGAGGCTTATGTCGCTATGGTACCTTTTTATGCGGTTTGTTTTAGTTTCGAGTTTGATCGTTCACTGACTACAAAATAATATCTACACTTTGGAAGAAAAAATGAAATAATGTGTACACTTTCAAAGTAAGAATTCGGAAAACGTAATTTAGTCGAGAGTACGTGGATACTACGTAAATAATAAAATACTCTTTATCTTTTGCTTTTTTTCATTCTATTTTCAACAAATTTAATACTACTCCGAACGGGTTAAAGGTTATAACCATTTACCCTAAGCTTCTTTTAGACCAGTTTGAATTATTTCTGTTGCCCAAAAGTCCTTAAATATATAATATCCCCATTAATGTCAATATAAATCACGTTACAAGAACCTTTAACTACTGCATGAGAAGGTAAACCACCCCATTTACATGAAGCTCACATATAAAACCACCACCACCATATGATAAACACACAAATCATTCAACTAACCCACCAAAACAACAACACTAACAATGGACAACAGAAGAAAAACTATCGCCGCCAGTAGTGGTGGCAACAACGGTGGTTCTAATTTCCAAATGCCACTTCACTACCCAAGGTACTCAAAAGAGGAGTACAAAGAACTACCCGAGTGGATGCTTGACCGGTTACTTGCTCAATACGGTCTCTCCCCTAATAGCCACCATGATTTGGAGTCCAAGAGAGAGTTTGCCATGGGGGCCTTCCTCTGGCCGCCACAACACCCGCCATTGCCGCCTACTAACTACCATGATCCGCTGGCGGCACGACAGTACCGCCTTAATGGAAATATTTGCTCCGGTTCCCCGAATGTTTGGTCCTTCCTTCGCAAGAAGAAAGTCTAATTAACAACTAGTTTGGATTTTTTATGAATAGAGTGAAAGGGTATTTGAGTAATTTCGATATTATGAAATAAATAGATTTGGTTCTCTTTATACATACTAAATGTTATGTTATCTAATAGCGAGACGTTGCGAGATTCTCTTTGCATTTAATAAACAAAAAAAAAATATAGGATCGAATAACTCAATCAAGTTATTAGAAACTCAGATCAACTAACACAAGAAGTTACAGCGGATTAACACTTATGTTATTAGATTAAGAACAATGTAAACTGCAATTGAATAAGAATAAAACGAAGAACACAGTTTATCACAAAAAGCTTCAATGTATTAATTCGTTCGATCAAAATACGTATGTTTACAATTCATAAGGAACTATATATAATAGTCCTTGAAGCCTAAATTATTAACCTATTTATTCTAGGAATCGATTACAATTGAAGTACATAAAGATTTACATTCCGTAACTAACTCTACCAAAATCTCGGACTTGATCTGTTCCAGATATGCTCATCAGTAGTAAATCAGATCATCAGTAGTATTTGCCTTTAGCAGTAGTAACTTCGAGACCAGTATTAACTTGCATTCTTCAGTAGTAATTCAATTATCAGTAATAGATCGTTTATGTTCCAACAATCTCCCCCTAAACTTATTAATTCAATTTGAATTAATCAAGTTTCTTCTTTTTCTTTCTTCCTTTGCTCTTCTAAAGCAGCTCTTTTCTCAAGTGTTCTTTGATTTTGCTTCTTCCTTTGAGCTATAATATACTTGCTGTTTCTTTTGATAAAGTAGTTAAGTTTTTCTTGAAACATTACCTAATCATAAGGTTTCATCATTGTGTTTGTGAATATCTGATACATTGTTTCTTCAGAATGTGGATATTCTTTCTCACATAAGTACAGTTCACAGTTTTTGCTTGATCTTTCTAAGAAGTACATATTTACTGTGGGTAACACATTCCAGGCATACACATTCTCTGTGTTTGAGAATATTTCTAGATAATTTTCTGGATAAAATGCAGCATCAATCATTTTGGTTAAGTATCCAGCTCCAGAGTCCTTCCATTTCTTTTTATCCATTCTAGGTTTTCCAATAATCAGTACTTTGATTATATCACTTCTTGAACAAGATCTGACCATTGGCTTCCATCCAGTAAATCTCTGGACTTGTCTGTCTTCCCTTATTACTTCAATCACATTATCAATAACTCTCCAATTGATGATTGGATTGTCTTCAATGGGAGCAACAGGTACTTCAAGAACATGAATAATTTGTTCTGTTTGTTTTGATTTCTTGTTAACTTTTTGTTCCTGTGGAAGAGCCTTTCTTTTCTTTGATTTGGGTTTAGAAGTTTCACCAGGAGTTGGTGTTTCAGATTGAATGATTGTTGGATCTATTGCAATTAGGACCTTTGCTTTTTCTTCTTCTGCTTCTAATTCAGCTAATTCTTTCTTCTTGGCAGTACAATATTTATCTACTATTGTAATCATCTTCTTTCTACCAAAAGATTTTGCACTATGCCCCTTTGACTTCAAAAAATCAATCATATTCTTTTTCTGTTCAAATATGTCATCTGGTAGTTCACCTTTTACTCTTTTACATTCAGCTACCAGGTCTTCAAGACAATTTAAGTGTTCTTCTTCAATTTTTCTATGTCTTTTAAATTCAGCTTTTTGATCTTCTACCAGAACTCCTTTTATTTGTGGAATAGGTACTTCAGCTTCTTGATTTTCTTGATTTTTCAATCTTTCTTTTTCAGCCTTTTTCTTGTCTTCAAGAGCTTGAGTAATAGCCACTTTCTTTAAGTACCTTATATGGTTCATTTTCCATTTAGCTTGTTTAGCAGATCTGACATGGTTCATTTTGTTTACCATGTGATGACCTAAAGCTCTGTTGGGATAATCATCATCATAAATTTCTTTTCCTTTTCTAATACATGCTGGAAGTATAGATGGAGGTGGAGTGTATTTCATATCAGGAATACCAGTAATTACAATTGATGGAGAAAAGAACTTAATCTTATCTTCTGTTAGAATCTTGGGATGTGGAGGAAGTGCACATTCATCAACTTCAAACCAATTCACATTATCATCAATGTCAGGTATGATAAGTGGTTGATCAGGAGTTGGAGGTTTTGTGATGATAACAAAACGTTCACGTTCAATAAGTTCTGGAATTTCTTCTTCTTCCTCTTCAGTAGTAACCAATGTGGTTTCTACTGGTATAACTGCTACTGGTATACTTTCTTGTTCATGTGCCACAATTTGTCTTTCTTCATTTACTACTGGTGAGGTTGCTGTAGGAATTACTACTGCTAGGGCATCAGTAGTATCCATGATATCTTCTTGTGTAGCATTTACTACTGGTGTATTTCTTTCATCAACACGGTCAGTAGTAACAACCTCTTGATCCTTTGCCTCAGTAATAATCATAGGATCAGTAGTTTCTATCACTTTAGTAGCAACTGGAGAGTTTATTTGTTCTGCTGTTTGTGATTGATTTGCAGACACAAATATATCCTCATCCATTTCTCTGTACAAGTCTTCACCAATATTTTGACTTGTTTCACCATGGACCTCTTTCAAGTTCAGGAGGGCTGCTGCTGCAATAGATTGATCAATCATCCCTTGAATTTGATCTTTCTCCCCCTTAGTGATCTCAACTTGGTGAGCCTCACTACCTGCAATCTTCCTTTGTAATTTCCTGATCAAATTAGATTGCCTTTGAAGCCTCTGCTCAAACCTCTTCTGCCTTTTGTTCAAGGTATTGATGTAGTGCTTCATGTAGGTCATGGTTTTTCCTTGATTGTTAAGTAACTCCAGACAATGTTGTACAGTGGTTTTAAGGTTTTCCTTCCCAGCCGTCAATTTAGTGGTTTTAATACTGCCCTCAGCCCCTTTGGGTGGATCATTGGGCTCAATAAGTACATTGGTTTTAAGGTTTTCCATCCTATCCGTCAATTCAATTGGTTCTGGTCTACCCTCATCACTTCTTGGTGATGAAATGGGTTGTTTGGACCTACTCTTCTTCTTAGAAGAAGCAGTAGTGCCCCCCCCTTGTGGTTTCTTGGCACCAGGGTCCTCTCAGTAGTGCCTCAAATTCTGAGTCATCACTGAGAGTTGCCGAGGTCTGGGTCCTAATGATGTTCTCACTATGATAGTGCACCCACCTTTAGGGCATCAGTAGTGAGAGCCCTTTCCTCATGACCTCTCTCCTCCTGTGAGGTCAACTCTTGGAGTCTGGGGTTTGACTCAATTGGTCCCCTGGTGTCCTTTAAGGAAGTTTTCTTCCTTTTATAAGTTTTAGAGATTTGTTTGGCTATGGTCTGTTCTTCCTCAGAGTGAAGAGTAGCACTCTGGGAATTAATCTCATGTACCTGGGACACTTGCAGGACATCTGTTGGTTCATTTAATTGAGTGGACTGAATGTGTTCTGTTTGGGTTGTATTTAGTGGTGGAGTGGGTTGGGGTTCAATTTGGTGACTTGAACCTTCTCCAGTTGGGGGATGATCATAGATCATGTTTGAAAATAGTGGAGTGTCTTTACCAGAAAATTTAAATTGTTTTCTCATGTTTGCAAAAACCTTTTTGTTTAATTCTGGTGTTACAAAAATGTTTTTGGGAGTTGACAGATTTTGTAATTCACAGTTTATTATATGAGTTAGAAATCTTGGATACATTAAAAATTTTGAGGATGACATATTTCCAAGCATTCCCTCAAAAATCATGTTTGAAAAATTAAATACTTGTCCTGTGCTCAGACAAGCAACAGCAGATGCTATTGATTTGTTGAACTCATTCCAAGTACTTCTTTTTGGAGAGATACAATGTTGAATAGTATGTACCAAAAACTTCCATTGAGGTGAAAGAAGACCCTTTTGAAAAGTAACTATATCCGGTCTTCCTTCATACCCCATTTTCTTTAAAGTTTCAACAAGATCTTCCTTTAGAAGAGAGAACATACCTGACTCATCATTGAGTTGAAGATGATTTCGGATTGATTGTTCAGTGATAATGATCTCCTTTCCATCTACAGTAGACTTGATTTTGGACATATTGGAGTCTTCAACTCTTTCAGCATTTGTCCAGAAATCAACTAAGTGTTGTTGATATGCTTTAGGATTGATGGTGAGAGCAAACTTTATATATGAGTTCTTTAGGAACATCCCAATAGGTCGAAAATCCTTTGTACCATCTGGATTTCTTAAGAAGGCACACATATTGTGGAATTCGGAAAATTTAAGATCAGTATTGACATTGAGTGATTTTAGGGTTGCCATTGTGCTTGATTTTGATCTTTTGGTATGAATCTTTCAGAGAGAGTGATCGTTTTGGTAGGAATTTCAAGTGTGTGATCGGAATTAAGTTGTTACTGATGTGGGGTTTTGATCGGGTTGTGCAGAGATGAGGGTTTAGCGTAGGGTTTATCAAATCGAGGAGAAGATAATGCTATACTAATCTCAGTCTGCTATTTATATTTTTCGATTAAACCTGCAAAATGACCAAAATATCCTTCGAATAATAACTCAACGGCTATTTTCATGAGGGTCAGTAATGTAATTTTCGTATTTTACAGATAACGGCCGATCAGTAATAACTAAGTATCAGTAGTAGAAACATCAGTAGTAACCTTTGTTTCTATACTTGACCTAATTTCTACTGAGAAACCCTATCAGTACTAAAGTATAGTAGAAGCATAGTATCAGTAATAAATAACCAGTAGTAAAAAATTAAAGTTAAAATTGTACAAAGCACTTTACACATGTTTTTCCTTTTAGACTTAACTTATTAAAATCATTCCAATACTGCTAACCAAAAAGCTGAATCTTCCTACATCAAATGCTTTTGTAAAAAGATCTGCTAATTGATTCTCAGTATGAATTTTCTCTACTTTAATTAATTTCTTTTCATTGCAATCCCTTATAAAGTGAAATCTAATTTCAATGTGTTTTGTTTTAGAGTGTTTTACTGGATTATTCACAATACTGATTGCACTTTGATTATCTATGAAAATTGGAGTTTTAAGTATAGAGATACCAAAGTCTAGGAGTTGATTTTGAATCCACAGAACTTGAGCAACAGGCAGATGCAGCTAGATACTCTGCCTCAGCAGTTGAAGTGGAAACATTGGTTTGTTTCTTGCATTACCATGACACCAACCTTGATCCAAAGAATTGACATCCACTAGTAGTAGATTTTCTGTCTTGGCATCACCACCATAGTCACTATCTGTGTAGGCTATGAGTTCAAATGGTGATGCATGTGGATACCAAAGACCAAGTGAGGGTTTTCCTTTCAAGTATCTGAAGATTCTTTTGACTGCTTGTAAGTGTAACTCCTTTGGTTTTGCTTGATATCTGGCACATACACAAACACTATACATAATGTCAGGTCTTGATGCAGTTAAGTACATCAAAGATCCTATCATTGATCTGTAAAGGTGCTCATCTACATCCTCCCCCTCAACATCAGGATGTAGGTGTTTGTGAGTTTCCATTGGAGTGCTTGCACTTTTGCTATCTTTCATTGCAAACTTCTCTAAGATATCTCTGACATATTTTGATTGATTGATCAAAATACCATCTGATTTCTAATTGATTTGGAGTCCAAGAAATAAATTCATTGGACCCATTGAACTCATCTTGAACTTGATCTGCATCAGTTCTTCAAATTCTTTGCACAATTTATCATTTGTTGATCCAAAGATGATATCATCTACATATATTTGGACCAGTAGTATATCATCTTTGACCTTCCTTGTGAATAATGTCTTGTCAATGGCACCTCTCTTGAAATTGTTCTTCAATAGGTAAGAGGACAATGTATCATACCAAGCTCTAGGTGCCTGATGAAGGCCATATAGAGCTTTGTCTAGTTTGTACACATAGTCATCATGTTCTGGATCTTCAAAGCCTGGAGGTTGACATACATATACTTCTTCTTCTATTTCCCATACAAGAAAGCACTTTTTACATCCATTTGGTAGACTTTGATTCTTTTGTATGAAGCATATGCCAGAAATATTCTGATTGCTTCAATTCTGGCAACTTGTGCATATACTTCATCATAATCAATGCCTTCTTCTTGTGTGTAACCTTGGGCTACAAGTCTTGCTTTGTTCTTGATCACTATTCCTCTTTCATCTTTCTTGTTTCTGAAGATCCATCTAGTTCCAATGGCTCTTTTTCCTTTTAGAAGAGGGACAAGTGTCCATACAGCTTGTAGTTTAAATTGAAGAAGTTCTTCTTGCATTGCTATGATCCAGTTTGAATCTTTCATAGCTTGTTGAATCTTCTTTGGTTCTTCTTGTGACAGAAAACATTCATACATGCATTCATTAGATATTAAACTTATGTTACAAAAGGATGATTCTTTTCAGTTCTGGTTCCAGGAATTTTGTCAACATGGATTTGAGAGTCTAGGTTTGACTCATTTGATTCAGGGATTTGTGCATCTGTCCATGTTTCTTCTTGGTTGTTTGCATTTTGTGGAGTTTCATCATTACTACTGGTGTCAGTAGTAACGTTCTCTTCATCAACTTCAGGAGGATCATTGGTGTTACTGGCATCAGTATTGAGTAAATCATCATTACAACTCTGAGGTTCAGAGTTTCCACTGGGATCAGTAGTATCTTCAGAATTTGATTTGTTACTGGTATCATTGAAATTAGGGTTACCAGAGTTACTACTGTCCTCAGTATCAACTGTGGGAGCAGTATCAACTAAGATATATTTCATGATTTCTTGCCTTCCACTTGATAATGGTCCTGCTAGTTGGCTTTGATTGTTTGAATTTCCTGCATTAAGCTCATAATTGACATCAAATGATTTGGTTAGATTATAAATATTGAACAACCAATCTGGACCATTTCCTTGTTCATTCATCAGATTTTCATTAAAGGATACATTTACACTTTCTTCAATGATCCTCAGCCTTTTGTTGAATACTCTGTAAGATTTGCTTTGAGTTGAGTATCCTACAAATATTCCATCATCTGCTTTGCAGTCAAATTTACCAATTTGTTCTCTTGTAATTAAAATAGTACAAGGACAACCAAATGATTTTAAGAAACTTATCGATGGTTTTCTTTTATTGAAAAGTTCATATGGTGTTTTAAAGTGAGGCTTAACTATTAATACTCTGTTCTGAACATAACAAGTCGTATTAACAGCTTCAGCCCAAAAAGTTATTGGTAATTTTGAATCTGCAAGCATAGATCTGGCTGCTTCAATGATAGTTCTATTTCTTCTTTCAGCTACACCATTTTGTTGTGGAGTTCTTGGTGAGCTGTACTGCCTGTCAATGCCCTTAAGATCACAAAAATCAATTAGGTTAGTATTTTTAAATTCAGTTCCATTATCACATCTGATTGCTTTCACTTTGAGATCTCTTGTATTTTCCAGTTTTACAATCAGATTCTTGATTATTTCACTTGTTTCATCTTTGGTCCTGAGAAAGAATACCCAAGTGTATCTGGAAAAGTCATCAGTAATAACAAGGCAGTATTGTTTCTTTCCAATACTCATTACATTTGTAGGTCCAAAAAGGTCCATATGTAAGAGTTGCAAAGGATTAGAAATAGAATTAATTGCTTTGGTCTTATGAGAAGACTTGTGTTGTTTACCTTTTAGGCAGGCAACACAATGATGATCACACATAAATTCTTTTTGTGGTAGACCAACTACCAAATCCTTTTTAACTAAATTGTTCATATTTTTAAAATTTGTGTGACACATCCTTCTATGCCAAAGTTCCGATTCATTTGTGTTTGTCTTAGATATAAAGCAGTTGATCTCATTTGATGAAATGAGTTCTCCCCTATATCTAGGCAATACACATTGTTTCTCCTTGGTGTTCTTAAAATAACATATTTTTCATCTAAAATAAAATCAGGAGAAAGAATGATGCACTCAACATCTGTGAAAAGAATTTTGTTCTTCTTATCACAGACTTGAGACACACTAACCAGATTGTATTTAAGCTCAGCAACATAAAATACATCATCAAAAGTAATCTTACCATTTGAAACTGTACCTTTACATGTAATCTTACCTCCTCTAGGATTTTCTCCAAAAGCAACACACCCTCCTTCAAAAGACTTGAAATCTCAAAGTATTTGAAGATTTCCAGTCATGTGTCTAGAGCATCCACTATCAATGTGCCATGTTCTACCTTCTTCAGGGATCTGGATACTCTGCACATAAAGTAAGAGGATTAGTTAATTTTGGGAACCCAAACTTGTTTTGTCTTGGGTTCATCCTTTGAAGAATAAGTCTTTCTAACTGAAGAAGCCTTAGATGCAAAATTTGTACTTAGTACTGATGTTTTGAGTCACTACTGATCTAGGTTTATACCCGTAGTTTTTAGCTTTTGAAAATTTTACTACTGATAGACCAGTAGTGTTTGGGTAGTATGAGTGTTGAGCATAATCAGTAGTATTTTTGTAGTTATACCAGACAGCATTGTAATTAGGGTTTTTACCAGTAGTAAACCTGGAATAGTTTCTACTGATGTTTGAAAACTTTGAAAATTGTGGAAAACGATTTTGTGTTCCATTGTTTTTAAAATAATTGCTTCTGTTTGGACTTTGATACCTGGTATTTTGCACAAATCGTGATGCAGTTCTTCCAAATTTATGAGTGTCAGCACATGGTTTATTGAATTCCTTTTGGTTTGGTGTTTTAGATTCCTTTTCTTTTGATTCTTTAGTTTGTTTTAATTTTAAGGCTTTTTCCTTTTCTTTGTTGATTTTGAATTCTTTAAATTCTTGATTGTTAATAGGATTGAAGTGACAGTTTTTAGCTATGTGGTTAAACTTGTTAAAGATTAAGCATGATAATTTTGTTGATTTAGAATTTTCAGGTTTTCTTTGTTCTTTTAATTGGTTTAAATTCCTTTGATTTCCCCTTCTTAAAATTGTAGGTATATATTCTGAGTTGTATTTTGGGGATTCAGTTTGACTTTGTGTGGTGTGAAAACTTGTATCATTTGACTCCGTTGTTTGATCATCATCAGAAGATTCATTTGATTCATTACTGGTTTCAGTTTCAGTTTGACTTTCAATTTTTAAATCATTTAAAACTCTTTCTGTACTAGACTTTAATGGAGGAATAAAATTTGTTGGAGGTGTGACTGCATGATATCCCACTCCATGAATAAATTTTTCTGTAGTTTGATTGCTAGTTAACTCATTGACAATTTTAGAACTTCTTTCAAACTTTTTAATGGTTAGTTTATTCTGTTCTAGTTCCATTTGACATTCTTCTAGTTTGATCAAAGTCTCTTTTAATTTCAGTTCAATATGTTCTTTTTTATAAGTGGTTTGTAGCAATTCATCTTTTATCTTTTGATCAGTTATTTTATAGATTTTAATTTGGTTTTCTAAATCAGCTATACAACCATTATATTCAATTCTTCTGTTTCTATTTAAAATCATCTCTTCTAGTGTTTTCTTTATTTAGTTTTTCTAATTCTTTGTATGATTTAATGCATTCAGGAGTGCAAGATTTAGAATGTACCTCAGTAGTAGAAGGATCAGTAGTAAAGGCCATGAGAGCTTGGTTCAGTGCATGTTCTTCTGCTTGGAAGCTCCAGTCATATCCTTGTCCTTCTTGAGATACTAAAGTAGTTGAGTTGGACGTGCTGTTTTTGTTGTAGCTTGATCTTTGATCTTTGCTTGGGCATTCTCTGGCAAAGTGACCCAGATTGCTACAGTTGTAACATTTAACCTTGGTCTTGTCAAAACCAGCTCTATCACCTTTGTTGTAAGATAGGTTTTGTCTTCCAATTCTTTTAAGAAACCTTTTGGTTCTTAAACTTAGCATAGCCATCTGCCATTTAATATCCATTTCTTCCAAATCATCAGGATTGAGTTGTTCTAAATCTTCACTAATCAATGCAGTATGCACATGACTAGTGAAGAAAGATTCTCTTGCTATATCTTCAATGCCTGCATTCTTTACAGCCTCCTGACCTGTTCCTGTATTTGACACAAAAGCAGCATTGTTTGAAGGTAGATTTGGAGTTTTAGTACTTACCTCAGATTCAAACACTCTCAATTCATTGTAGAGTTCATCAAGTTCTTTTTCTTCTAGTGCATCTCCTTGTCTATATATCACAGTGTACATAGACCATTCTTCACCTAGAGACCTGAGAAACTTTCTGTTGACATCATCATTGTCTGGTTGATAACCAACTTGATTTAGTTCACCAATGAGTTTGTTGAACCTATCAAATACTTGAGACAATGATTCATTCTTCTGTCCTTTGAAGTTTTCAAAGTCTTGTTTCAAAACAGACTTCATGTTTCTTTTTGTGCTCTTTGTACCAACAAACCTCTTTTCCAGAGCCTGCCATAATTTCTTTGCATCATCATATTCAACAAAGAGATGTTGATAGTCATTGGGAATGGCAAGCAAAAGAGTGCTTAGAGCTTTGAGTTCAATTCCTCTGTCTTTCTTCTCCTTTTCACACTTAAGTTTGTCTGCTTCAGTTGATGAACTTGCTGCTTGAGTCTGAATCGTTTTGTTGCCTTCAACAACAACTTCCCACATGGAATAATCAGTAATAAGCATATACTGCTTGATTCTGTTTTTCCACATCCCAAAGTTGTTGGGAGTGAGAATTGGAATCTTGTTTGCTTGAGTACTTTCATTGTTATCAGACATGATTAACAATTTTAAGATCGAAAGTATGAAACTTTTTGCTGTTCTTAATTCTTAGATCTAGAACCGTAATGCTCTGATACCACTTGTCAGGATCGAATAACTCAATCAAGTTATTAGAAACTCAGATCTACTAACACAAGAAGTTACAGCGGATTAACACTTATGTTATTAGATTAAGAACAATGTAAACTGCAATTGAATAAGAATAAAACGAAGAACACAGTGTATCACAAAAAGCTTCAATGTATTAATTTGTTCGATCAAAATACGTATGTTTACAATTCATAAGGAACTATATATAATAGTCCTTGAAGCCTAAATTATTAACCTAGTTATTCTAGGAATCGATTACAATTGAATTACATAAAGATTTACATTCCGTAACTAACTCTACCAAAATCTCGGACTTGATCTGTTCTAGATATGCTCATCAGTAGTAAATCAGATAATCAGTAGTATTTGCCTTTAGCAGTAGTAACTTCGAGACCAGTATTAACTTGCATTCTTCAGTGGTAATTCAATTATCAGTAATAAATCGTTTATGTTCCAACACATATTATGAAATAAATAGATTTGGTTCTCTTTATACATACTAAATGTTATGTTATCTAATAGCGAGAGGTTGGGAGATTCTCTTTGCATTTAATAAACAAAAAAAAAAATATGTTTGTTAATCAATAGTGCTATTGATGTTTGCTGTTGCATGGATTAAAATCCTGCTATAAACCATTGGAGGAGATTAGGTACCGTTAAAAAAAATATATAAAAGTTAAAACTAAAGTTGAGGTTGAAATCTCATTATAGTCCATCAAGCCTCTTTATTCATTATCATTACCATTTTTACCCCTTACACCCTCCGGCCCCCACCCAAGCATACCCTCAGTTTCAACCGACTTTAAAATCACTGTTTCGTTTTGAGTTTCCGATTTTGTGTTAAGTGATATCTCAAAAACCCTTAGAGACCCTCAAGTGTATTATAATTTTCTATCTTTGATTGATCAATCACCAATGAAAATCATGAATGACTAGTAAGATTTGTGTTTATTTCAAACACAAGTTTTGATTCAGGATTTTGTTTTTATTCTGAGGTTCATATTGAAGAAATGTAGAGTAAATTGGCAACTTATGTCAGGACTTAATGTTGTCCTCCGATTCTATGACTATGTCCCCTAGATTCTGGCCGGTAAATAGTAGGGTTCTAGAGGACAATGCTCCCTAATAGGGGTCCTGCTACCTTGTTACCAGAAGGGAGTCACTACAACGGAAAATGGGCTATTGCAACAGACAAATCTGTCGCTGATCTATTGCAAAGCTGATCTAAATCTACGACAATTTCTACTCAAACGTCTAACCTTTTCCTTTCTGAAAACTCGTCGCTTTGAATTGTTTATTTATGGATTTCATTTGTGTTATTTGTTTGTGGTTTCGCGTAACCGGAAGCATAGTAAGGTCGATATCTTCATTATATATAATGTATTTAAGATTTTTTTAAATAAGCAACTTGAATTTTCAGCACACAAACTTGATATTTTTGAAAAGTCATTATTCTGACTGGTCAAAAATCGTATAAAAATGTGGGATATGTTTTAAACATTGTACCTTTTTAAAGACATCCAAAAATACTGACCAATTGTTTTACTAAGTTAGATGACTTTTAATATATTACTCCGATTACTTACTATATACCAACCTCCATATGAATAGACAAAGCATATGGATTTGCAAGTATTACTTTGGGCTAAGGCCCATTTTTTCTTTAATGGGTCATATAACCACGATCCATATTGTTGATTATGAACCTATTTGTATTGAGCATAAATTAAAGTATTATTAATTTGTATAATAATCATTAGAAAAAAAACATGTAATCAAACAATATTTAAATAGCCACAACATATACTTAACATGGTACTCGTCGTCTTATTGCATGTTTACCCTACTAATAATACAAAAGTTAAAACTATTATTCAAATGTGTTGGTTAATTATGTCTTACCCGAACACAGAGTTCTAAAACAGCTTATAAGCATCTAATTCTTATATTATTGTGGGCTAAGCACGTGTCATCTCTAGATTGGTTTATCATTAATCTGCACTAATATGCTTTGGAATTTCAATCTTGCAAGAAACATATTTGAAAATTGCAAAAGAGAAACACTAACTATAGTTGGTTAAGTAAAAGGAACCTCAAGAGTGTCGTGTTTGTTAGTTGAAGTGCGCAGAGAATATAAACAACGTATTGGGATTTTGATTCTTGTTCCATATCTACCTTGAAATGTAGTTATATTATTCAAGGAATCTAATCCAAATATCTGATACAAGAATGACGGCTGTAGATATATAAATTGGGAGCTGATTCGTACAGAATGATTTTTGTCAATGTAGAACAATTTTTTGTAATAAGACAATTATACCCTCTATCTTGGTTTAACCCATTTTACATTTTAGCCACCTCCCATAAAAACTCATTCGTCCTCAAAACTCAAGCAGAGAATATGAAATATATTTACATTTTAACATTTAATCATACTCACCACTATCAAAAACTCAAGCAAAACTCATTCGTCTTCAACAGCAAACACGAAACTTTTTAACATTTAATCATATGCAGCACTATTTTTTGAAGTAAAATTAAAAATATGAAATATATCTATTACTTGCATCAAAACATGTGAAGTTACCCACCACTATTTTCTTAGATTTTTACTTTTAAGGCTCTATTGATGGCTGTGTATCTCTCTTTCGTTGCATATTGTTGGATACCCTTTTCTCATAGGTGAGGAAGAAGAAGGTAACTGGATCGAGATTTTGGTTTAAAATTGTACATTTTTTATAATTTGTTTTGAGACTTTGGTTTCTTCTTTGAATTTCACATCTTTAGGGATAATTTTACTCTTCACATTATTCACTTTAAAACAAAGTTCAACTGGGAACACTCAGCTTGCAAACTCCCATCGATGAAGGATCCACTTTTTCAGAAACCCTAATTTTCGTTCAATATCAAAATCAATTCTTCAAATTAAATAAACACGATTCGAATACAAAACCAACTAATCACGAACTGAATGCTTACATAAGTGCTTAATTGACGAACAAAACCGAAAGAAATTGTCGTGTTGAAAGAAAGTATGCATGCAAGAGACAAGAGAAAGGGTACGTATAATTGGAGAAACTGATAGGAGGCAGGTAAGATGGAAAATGTTGTAAAACTAATAGAAATGGGGAAATTGTCATTTAACATTAAATTGTTTTAAATGGATATAAAGCGTTCTGTACGAATCAGCTCTCATATAAATTACGCAAAGGAATATGAACGTAAAGATGAATTAATGCTACCATGATGCAACATCGAGAAGTACTCGTGTCTTCTAATTTTCCCATGAATTAGTAATATAGAAAAATCAAATTTTGTAGTTTGTTAATTAAATAGATAATTATAGTTCAACTAAGTCTTGTAGTTTTTCTTTGACATAATAAATGTATTTAATTTTATCATTTTTTTTAATAAAAAAACTAAATATAAACCTTGACAAAAAAAAAAACATCATAAATTTTGTCAATAAAAGGAATCGAACATGGGCCCTTGTGGTAGCAAGTAAGGGCAAGTGGGCAACTACCAGCTACCAACTACCAACTGATCTATAACATACTTCAATAATAATTTAGAGCTAGTAGCTCATAGATAAATATAGTAAAATATGAGCCTTAATTTTTTGGGGACCTTGTTCCATCGCACCTTTTGAACCCCCTTTGGGCCGGCTTTGTCTATATAATTACCCCTCGTTCATTACTAAAATCATTTAGCTATATGCAAATAGAAAATTGCACAGCCCACGTCGACGACCAGCTTATGAGGTTCAATTGGAGATCGACTTGTGCCCTCCAATTAGAAATGTCTACCGCCACCATTGCTTCCTCGTTGATATTCTTCTCATAATTTCAGCAAAAAATGAACGATCTCTTCAAAGAACCACCTCCATGTTGATCTTCTTCTTCTTCTTCTTCTTCTTCTTTTCAAATCAGTGATTCATTTAATGGTAATTTTTATTCTTTTAATTGAAGATGACTTTCATATTCTTCTGTTCTCAATTTTATATTCATCTTTCTTAATTCTTCAAATTAGGGCTTTTTAATGATGAAGAACCCTAGCCACCGACCCTGAGATAATATTCCACTGCTTATGTTAAGTCAATAAAGTGTTGTTGATGTTGAGTTAATCATATGGCGCCGCTGGGAGCAAACCACCACTGCTTCTTGATGCCTGATCTAATTATTTTGGAACTTCTCCGACCAGGTTTATGCATCGCTATATTCAAGATGCCATGTATCATTTCTTTATTTTTTATATACAAAGAAATTGTTATGCAATTTTGGTTTTATCTATCATTATTTTGGGTTATTTGTTAATATATTTTTTATTTTTCTTATGGATTGCAGGATCAATATCAATTAGGGTGTGATTTAAATCGAGACTGAAATTAGGGTTATATAGATACTTAGCTTGAGAGGTTTTAATGAAGAAAAAACGAAAAGGTAGTGACTACTTATTACACAGTGATAACAGAAAAAATGAAACTGCTGAATCAACTGGTGATTCAGAGTCACTGATATCAAATATCAAGTGTCATTACTCATTAGAAGATTATGTAAGATTGAAAAAAAAGGTGTTGTAAGGAAGATGCTGTTTATAATGATAACAATTTTAACGGATCATGTAAAAAAACAGGCTTGCCGGTATTGCAGCAACTGCACCACCATGTGCCATGTCATCATTAAGTTTATCAGGCAGAGGGATTAGATGAAAAATTGGTTGTATCGAAGTAGCAAAACGGGTCAAAAAAACAAAATTGCAGAAGATTATATCAAAGGTGCTACAATTGGAAAAGTTAAATTTGGGTCTGTTTGGTTATGCAGATGTAGGGTTAGTGGTGTTGAATTTGCTTGTAAAACATTAGTTAAAGGTGAAGAAATGGTTCATAGGAAAGTTGAAATAATGCAACATTTATCGGGTCATCCAGGTGTTGCGACATTAAAAGCAGTTTATGAAGATTTAGAATCTTTTCATTTAGTAATGGAAATGTGTTCGGGTGGGAGATTAATTGATCAGATGATGTAAGAAGGTTGTTATTCTGAACAACGAGCTGCTAATATTTTTAAGGAATTAATGATGGTGATTAAATATTGTCATGATATGGGTGTTGTTGTAGATCCGTAATCAATGATTAAACTATGGATTAAGCAAGAACAATTAAGAATTGGGAAGATTTAGATGGATTGAAAACTAAGAACACTTTGCATTAGGGTTTAAACATTACAAAATATGGCAAAGGTTAAATGGCAATTAGCTAAGAACAAGGTTTATATACCTAGACCTATTTTAGACTAATTACACAATGCCCCCTAGACTATTGGTTACAACAAATGTGACCCAACAATCTCCCCCTTTGTAACAATAGTCTGGGAGGCGTATCTTCGAAATCTTCATCTTGAGCCAAAGTTGCACCTGGTAGATATGTCGTTAAATAATGTTGTATCAGGAACAATTTGAGCTTTCTTTGGATGTGAAAATGAATACTTCTTGTAGCTATTCAACCAACAAGATGTATTTTGAAGACTTTTGACTGAAGATACATATTGATCGACTAAAAGTAAGACCCATAATGATAGAGAGATTAACAGCGGAAGTCTTTTCTTGAAGTTTGTGGCTTTATGTCGATCTATGATCCTTGATAATTGTTGTTGAGGTAACATGTTGATAACGGTTACGCTCCCCCTCAAACAGACAATTATTTCTTCACGGGAGTTGAATTGTATATTCTGATATTTACTCCCCGGTAAACGAATTACCAAATTCAACTATGGAAGTTGTTTGATACCTTCGTTAGATCTTTGGTTTCTTGTTTACTCCCCCTTAAATGGTGCATATATCTTATTAATGTGGATTAAACTGGGCTAACGTATCAATAATCTCCATAATATTGTAAGAAACTCCTAAGTTTGTTCCCGCAGATTGAGCTTTAGAAGAATATTCGTTGAAATCATTAATTCTTTATATAAAGACTTTCTGAAAATTATCTTCTCCCCCTCATGATGAATAAGATTTATCTGATTCATCATGTAAAATGTGAAGTTCTGCGAATTGAAATTAGGAAGAATCTTCGCTTTAAGGAAACAAATAAGTTGAGTATGACGATGCCCCTTTGATAAATATGTGTTGAATAATGATTATGCATTTTTTGTAATAATCAATATATAACACATTTTATCATTGAAACCAATGAAGTCTTCTTCGTTCGTAATGCTGAAACTGAGTAATTAACCGTTGTGCAGTTATGTTGACAAATCAGCTTCAGCTTTTGATGATCGGTGATAAGCATACTTTTAATTGGCTTTTCAACCAATAGAAAGTATTCCAGAAGACTTCAAGCAAATCGACGAAATGTAGAACCATATATAGAGCGGTTAGCAGCGGAGGTCTTTTTCTTGAAGTTGTGGCTTTGTCGATTTGTTGATGATCCTAGGTTCCTGATATTTGTTGAAGTAGAAGCAGTGCGGTATATTGATTTGATATGGATTTTCTGACCGTTGTTGATGATATTGGAGTACGGTCATAGAATCCCTTATCTGATGTATTGACTGTTGTTGATAAGATTGGAGTACAGTCATCAGATCCTCTATCAGACATAGTGACCGTTGTTGATAACAATGGAGTACGGTCGTCTGATCTTCGCACGAGAAGGTATCAGGGTAACCCAGGATCACATAGATTGCATGTTAGCACAACAGTTACAGAAACTGTGTGACCTACGTTCAGTGTTGGCATTTATGTTAGCACTGGTAGGATTTCCATTCAATCATCGTGGAATACCAAGAATGTTAGTATCACTATGAATGTTCCGGCTTTATCACAAAGATAAGCTTGGTATTATTCCTTGTGTCCTAAAAGTGTATTTCGGTTCTAGACTCAATTAGTGGACAAACGAAGGCGAGGACTGGAGAGACTTGTCCTCTGTTTCAATATCAACAATCTCCAAGTGAGATGTCGATAGCATATGAGATAGTCTCCGTGGAAATGAAACAAGTACTTTTTAAGAAATACTTGAGTAGCTGGGGGGTTGTGCATTGCATCACTGGGTTCCATGATGTCTTGTTCAATATCAGAGAGCAACACATGCAATCTGATAGAGACGTGGCTACCCGGCTTTTTATCAGTTTGGTAAGGGTTTTTCGTTTTCTTTAACCCTGTCACACCCTCCTCACTCAAGCTTACTTTTTCATTTTTCGACTACTCCCTCATTTCATTTTACCATGTATAGCTGAATTGCACCCCATACTACATTCCCCCTCTCAAATTTTATCTCAGCGCACCCCGATCAAGATCCCGTGATACTTGATTCTGCTCACCTAGACCTATGTACCCTTACATATTGTCCTATATTGTAGGTGGCTCCTGGGGAAGATCATACCGGTTATAGCAGATCATAGGAGTAATTTGAGAGTGAACTATAACGCTCATGTGCAAATTATCAGCATTTATGATGTTACTTTGTAAGAATAACATGGATTTTTCATCGGAAAATGTGTTTCCGGCATAAGTTGTTGCCTTTATGATTTAAAAGTTTAGGCACAGCAACTTGAACAATTGAGGAAATACCGGACTCACATAGAGTATCCGTTAACACACGGTATGAATCGATAGTCGTTTGCACAACCATTGATTCAAATGTGTGACATGCGATTAGAGTTGGCGCAATTTTAGCTCTAGCAGGATTTCCACTCAATCCTCGTGATACACCAGATTGTGATGCCACTATGAGTGTTCCGATGAATACACGGAGATTCATTTATAAAAGTGTATGTGTCCTAAATTGGAAATATTTGTCGGTGAAATCTAGACACATTGTGCATTCAATTGAAGACGTAACCCGGGGCAGAAGGTTAATTATTTCAATACCAACATACTCCAAATGAGTAGTCGATAGATTATGTGCTACGTCCCCTGATGAATTGAAACAAATTCCTGTTGAGAGGAATCTGAGTGGTTGGTGGTGGAGTGCAAATGCTTGACTGGGCCAGTTAAGTCTGGTGAATCATTCAACACATGAATGATCACAATTTAGTGAGGTTGCCCGGTTTATTTTCGGTTTGGATGCACTCAAAGGTGTGTTTTCTTAAAATTATCATGTTTTCACATCACCTTGCACTCACCTAAATCTATACCCTAAGACATATACCCTCACATTTACCAATTTTGGCTAAAAAGTAATTCCCTTGGAAGGTTAGGCCGGTTCTGGCAAACCATGGGAAGATATTGTCCTTTGATAAAAAAAAATTGTTCGATAAAAAAAATTCAAACGGGTATAAAAATATTGATAAAAGAAAGTTTCTCCCCCTGGAAATATTAATTCTCCCCCTAGAATTAATATTTCTCCCCCTTGACAAAATAAAGAATGAAAATTTACAGATTTAGAGGAGTGGGAAAGAATTTTTACAGTTATGTGAAAAACTGGTTAAGAGCGGGTTTCAAGCTTATGTACTTGAAAGCCATTGCTTTGAAGTTTGAGTCATATACTGATGTGTATATAAGTCATTAAACGTTGCAATACGAGTTATACACTGATTTGTGTATAAGTCATTCTCCTGCAAAACAAATCATACAACTTTTGGTACCCATTTTTGTTTGGGTCCGATGGTGTTAGTATTAGAATGAAACCATCGATAAGTTGTATCGATTTGATGTAAAGATTTGGAATTCCAAGAAAAATTGAAACTCGATGTTTCACTTTCAAATAATTTCCGAGGAGTTATATGAGATTTTGGAGTTTTCGGAACCCATTTTTCTTTTAAGATCTTAGGGGTCTTAGAAACAAAAACATTTTTCACTGTTGTCGAAAAATTAAGATTAGTTTTCGGTGCCAAAGCTAACAGATCTTTTCTCGTGTATGTTAAAGTTTTTGTCGTAGACATTGAATGCTTTGGAATCGAAGAAAGTTTCAAAACATGTTTTGATTTAGACGAACAAGCTTCCGGAGATTGTGGTTTCACAAACAACTTTTTACTCTTTTGAAGTGAATAAGTTGTGAACTGTGAGACCTTTTTAGAAACTGATTTTGAAGATTCACCGGTGTAAATCTTAATCGGAACTTGTATCGTTTGTTTTCCTTTATTAACATTTTTAGATTTAGAAAAATTTTCAACCTTGATTTTCAAACCATCGTTTTGATTTTGTGACAAAGTAAGATCTGTTTCAAGAACTGTAATTTTATCTAGCAATTTTGCTTTTTCAATATTAAAAATATTGATTTGTTTTTGTAAATCAGATCCAAAATTACATTCAACTTGTTTGATTTTATCAGTCAAAATACATTTTTCAGCACAAACATAATCATATTTTTTGATGTTCAAACTATTCAACTGGTTTGAGTCATGAAGTTGTTTTGTTAGTTCAGCAATATGAATTTTAAAGTTCTCAGAATCTGTTTCAAAAGTTGTAATTTTTGATTTCAAATTTGCATTTTCAGATTCAAGTTCGGTTTGAAATTTTAAAATTTTTTATTCTCTCTCTTCTTCAGAAATTTGAGAAACGTGTTCTTCAAGATATTTCATGGCGGTCAAAGCTTCTTGCAGCGAGTTAGCCAAAATTTGAGATTGTGTCAACTCGATGCTCCTTGACTCTAAAGCAGTTGACTTTTCTTGTAATTCGATTAAACATTTTTCTAATTCACAAGTTTTTTCAGAAACTGTTTGCTTCAATGAATCACGTTGTTGAACTAATGCCTTCCCTTTTATTACAGCCATACTAAGTTTTTCTTTGGTATTATTATACCTTGTTTTCTCCTGTATAAGTTGTTCTAACAGTTGTGCATGTTGAGATTCTAAAAAGGTATTTTTGTCATTTAGTTCAAAGTTTTTATTTTGAAGTGATTTGATAAAATTTTCATCCATTTTAAGTCTTTTGTTTTCAAAATATGAAATTTTCAAATAAAATGGTGTGACAAAATGATTTGAAGTATGAAAAATGTTGGACTATTAAAATATTTTGAATGTTGAAGAGAAACAATAAGATGTAACACTTATCAGTTGTTGTCACCCTTTATAAAATGATGAGATTTTAAAAACTATTTGATGTTAAAGGATTAATTTTTAAATTTTGTTGATTGTGTGCATTAAAAAAAATGTATGTTATCGCCAAATGGTAAACTTAAATTGAGAATTAATAACAATTAATAACAAACAATTAATATTCTTGCAATCAAAATGGTGATGAGATTCGAGAGACTTTCGATATTTTTGAGAAGATGGTGGTTGAGGTTGTAATACAATTAAGTGAGTATGTAGCTTTTTGTTTGAGACTGAAATATTAAAATTGAAAAAATATATTTCAAACTAGTACAGAATAATCAAACCACCATTAGGATTCAAGGTACAACTAGCTTTGAACAAGGTACAACCACTGTATGCGAATAGTACAAGCCTTGTATGCGTACTGAAATAGAATAGCTGTTATTGCCTTATTGGTGAAAAGAAAGAAAAAGAAAAAAGAGATTGAAAATGAAATTATTGCTGCAGATGGTAAGAAAGAGAAAATTTGTGACGGAGGTGGGTGACGAAGAAATAACGAGAGAGACGGTGGTGGCGGTCGGCTGAGATGGAGTCGCCGGAGACGCCGGAGAAGATGAGCGGAGGTGATGATGCAGAGGTGGTCGGTGACGGAAGTGGATGGTGAATGCTTTGCTGGCAATCTTCAACGACTCGCCGGAGAACGGTGGCCAGATAATATGAAGTTGCCGGAAAACGTCAACAACTCATCGGAGAAGATGAAAGATTAGATGGGTGTCGGAGATCGACGGAGATGATGGTTATTAGCGGCGGCGGAGGAGCTGGTTGTTAGTTGTTTGCTGGTTGTTTGTCGACGGTGACGAATATGACGAAGATGATGAACTGTGATGTTGTAGAGTTTGTTGGAGGGTAGCCGAAGAACTTCAACAACCCGCCATAGAAGACGATGGTGCAGAGATGGTCGGCGGAGAAGGATGACGGAGGTGGAAGTAAGTGACGGAGATGAGAGGCGGAGGTAGGTTGTGGTGGTTCCGGTGGAGCAAAATGGAAGTGTTGTCGATGGTGTCACTGGAAAAATAGACGAGAGAGACGGTGGTGGTGATATTCTTGCCAGAGATGGTGGTCGTGGTTCTGTGGTGGTCGGAAATTCAGAAATTGCCGGAGAAGACGATGCTTGACGGAGGCCGGTGGTGGCTATGGTGGTTCGAAGATTGTTGCTCGGTGGTGGTTAAGGAGTGTTAGATGGTGGAGATGGTAGAATGTGAAATTAAAGAGGAGAGAGATGTGTCAGATTAAAAAGAATATATCATTGGTAGATCGTACAGACTTTAGGTTGATAGAGTGAAATGTCAGGTACCTTTTGTCTTCAAAACAACGTCGTATGGTGTCGAACTTCTCGTGTCGAACTCTTGCAAAACGACGTCGTTCAGGATTTTTGAATAGTAACTCTTCGGGCCGAACACTTGATGGATCTTGGGCCGAACTTATTAAGAAGTTCGGGCCGAGATTGGAGATAGTCTTCGGGCCGAACACTTGAATCAGATCTCGTTTTTTTTTTTTTCAAAAATTCACAAAAATCATCATAACTTGCTCATTTCTTAACCAAATCGAGTGATTCTTTTTGCAAAACGTTCGATTTTCAATTACATACAATCCTATTCAAACACTTTTTCGAAAACAAGTTCTGATTTTCTTGATTTTAGCTTTAAATGTCCGAAAATATGGTGTTCTTCGTGTGTTCTTCATTTTTTGCTTTAAAAATCAAATTAAACTTTGTTTTTGATGATTTTTTGATATGAAATTTGTTACTGATTTGCTCGAAATCAGTAATAGAACAAAGCTATAATATCAAAAACATGAAACATACGTTTGATTTTGAATTTGATACCACTTTTGAGCACTTTTTCACCAAAATTCTTCAAAACCCATCAAAATCTTCATGAATCTGCTTAACCTCAACTGATATGGATCGAATCAATTAAGACTTTTGCTCTGATACCAATTGTAGATCCGTAATCAATGATTAAACTATGGATTAAGCAAGAACAATTAAGAATTGGGAAGATTTAGATGGATTGAAAACTAAGAACACTTTGCATTAGGATTTAAACATTACAAAATATGGCAAAGGTTAAATGGCAATTAGCTAAGAACAAGGTTTATATACCTAGACCTATTTTAGACTAATTACACAATGCCCCCTAGACTATTGGTTACAACACATGTGACCCAACAGTTGTTCATCTCGATGTAAAGCCTGAGAATATTTTATTAACAAATTCATGCAAAATTAAGCTTGCAGATTTTGGCTTAGCAATGAGGATCACAAATGGTATATAATTCTTTTCTGTCTATTTTTTATCTGATTTTTATTTTTTTTATTAATTTACCTAAATATACAGGTCAGAGCTTAGCTGGTTTAGCTGGAAGTCCTGCTTATGTGGCACCAGAAGTATTAACAGGGAATTATTCAGAAAAAGTAGATGTTTGGAGTGCTGGAATTCTGTTACATGCTTTGTTAGTTGGTGTTTTACCATTTGAAGGTGATTCTTTACAAGATGTTTTTGAGGCAATTAAGAATGTTCAATTTAATTCTCACACGGGTATTTGGGAATCTGCCTCTAAACCTGCACGTGATTTGCTTGAACAAATTCTGACAACAAATTCTGATTCTAGAATTACAGCTGACAAAGTTTATTTATTTTACAAATTATACAATTTAGGACCGTTGTTTTTACAAGTTTTATAACTAGGGACTATCCTTGTAATAAAAGAAGTTGGGGGATGAAATCCGTAATTTCATACAAACCACGAGGACGATTTATGTAATCTACTCTACCTATTCCTATGGTTGGCAGGGTTGTCTCTATCAACTCACTATCAACTCACTGGGTTGGGAATTAGACTATGAAACTCCGTCCTTTCCCGCCTAACAACAAGGTAAGCAAGCAAATCAAAACACTAACACTGATGAGCTTGCTCTAATGAAACTACTAACACTCAGACTAGGGACAGGGACTCAGACCCGGTTGCCTAGAAGAAGGAGATTTTATTCTATTTAGTTAGTCGGGAGTTAATGGATGCACTAAAATATACCGCCCCGTGTCCTAATAAAAAAATATTACAATTCTCGTTTTATTTACTCAATGGGTCGGGCACAAAGGGAAGGATGTTTTCATATCCTAAACACCTATAGATTCTGTTAGTGAGTGAGTAATCACCCTGTCTAGAGTTCAGTTTAGTGCTTATTACTTGTTGGGGTGGAACATAAGAGTTTACTGTTCCTATGCTTTTAGTAGACTAAGACTCAGACTAATGAATATATTAGGAGTGCAAGGGTAAAATAAAATTTATGTCTAGATGAAATTTGAAGATCAAATATCATGTTTCTAAAGGCTGCCCAAGAAGGAAGAATATCCTATAGGTATGTAAGGGGGGTTTTGGATTTTCGGACATTTCAGGAATCATTCTTCTCTAACTCCATCTCTTCTAATAAACGAGGCAATCATAAAGCATTACTAATTTGGCTTTTTAATCATTCGAATATTGGTGCAAAAAACGAAGCAGTTATTCTGAGGCTTAGTGGAATGAGGCTTAATAGGTACAATTATTTCTTTATTCTTTCTTTTGCCTACAAAGTAGTACATTTTCTGATAACTAACTGCTTCAAAAATCATTTATGAGAAAATTTTGTATTTTGGTTAACGCGTTGCTTATTAAGTGGCGAAGGGAGTGTTCCAAATCCACTAGCAACTTTTTTTGATCAGATTAATATGGTAAACGGTTCATCTTCGACCCATTTAGGGATTTCAATAATTTCTGGGATTGATGTTTTCATGAGCGTAAAAAAGTAATTAATGCTACCATATTTACACATAATATTGGCCTTCGAGCAACTAGGCAAGTTAAAGCTTTTAATCCTATATTTTTTTGATTATCTAATTGTAACATAATTAATCATTGACATTAAACTTTTTATAATCTTTAATGCAACATCAGGGACCCTGATCTTGTGAAGAGAATTGGTGCTGCCACTGCTATGGAAGTAAGAGCAACTAGAATTCCATATGATTTTGCTCCTTCTATTGATGTAAGTGTATTAAATACCTATAAATATGAATATTGTTTTTATAAATGGCAACTTAAGTTAATTATATTGTTTTTAAAGGCCGCAATTAATCAATATGCATGTAGAGAACCAAGATTGGGAAGATGTTAAGGGAGTTACAGTGAAGAAGAAGTCAAAGTGAAATTTGTTAATTAATTAAATATCTGTCTCGCCCTTAGCTTGCAAACAAGTCCTTTATCAAGCAGGCGTCTAAGAATAAGAAGTCCCTGCCCTTTCGATACAGAAGCTTGCTGCCTTAGGTGATTTATTTATATTTTATTCAAATCTTGACTTCATTTGACTTTTACTTACTTTGCTTAAGTTTGGAAGCAATTTTGCAATTCTTTTGTTTATTATTTGTATTTAATTTTTGTAGTTTGGTATGTGAAGATGAAAAACAAGCAGTGTGGCTATGTACAGTAGTCCATCTGTTCACGGGGCCCTTAATGTTTTGACTATTCTTGGTCATCTAGATTTAAAGCAATTATGGCTCAATGAAGAAACTAAAAGGAGATCAAAGCCACAAGGTAACTGGTTTATATAATGAAGCAAGACGTAGTGAGTTAGAAATGTATGAAAAAGAATATAAAGCATCTTTAAAAGGTGTTTCAGAATTTTCAAAGGAATCTAAACATTTTGAAGAAGATGATTTAGATGATGATTATTTTGTTGATTTCTGATAATTTCTTATATGGGTTTTTTTTTATCTTAAAATTGTTCTAACTGATCATGTGGGTCCGGAATTTGTTTCTTGTGTATGCAGTTGTGGATTTCTTGAGGCCGGATTCTAGAAGCTAAATTCATTGGGGTTTAATTTTTTCGCATATGTTTGTGATTTTTATGATCAGTTAGTTTATAGGTTATGTGTTTTATAAGCTATTTATTTTATGATCAAAGAAGACATATTTTCAATCGTTATACATGATTATCCGTGATTAATTTCAGGGCGTAAAAGAGCAAGATGTCGAGCTCAAAAAGTACAAGGGAAAAGTGTTGTTGATTGTCAATGTAGGTTCCCGATGGTCCTGCATCTATGTCCGATCGCTACTAATGTTATAGGTACAATATCTATCTAATTATTTATGAATACCTTGATTTAGGTTGAGTTTTATCGGAAATTGGTCAAATAAGGTAATGCATTTGCTACTTTCTTTTAAAGTTGTCATTTCCTATGTTATACATATTTGTTGTCTACTGCTACAAAAGGTAAACAAATTAACCATGATACAGATGAAAGTACTGTAGGAACAATCAACTAATTGTTGCAAATGCTGGTTATTCTCATTGTGTAATTTCAAGAAATGGTGTGTGATAATGTCAGTTCTTTTTCTTGTGCCTATATAGATTAGAATGTTATATAAGAATTTGTGTTGTAAGTTACGGTTTTTAATGAAAAATATTAAGTTGTGTACTTTTATTTTGCGTGTATACAATCTTTCAAGAGACCATAAACCGGGCTTGAGGTTGAGAGAGATCGGATACTAATAGCTTGTGGATTTATTCATGCACTGTATATCCTTCCCGAGTAGAATTTACTTTCCTCTTCCGATTAATGCATTGTTCTGATCATTGTATGCAGGTGGTGGTTTTGAAATTCACTATTTAGAGACGAAGCTACCAAATTTCGAAGGCTGTTAAGAATGTTTTCTTATGCATTGATGTTTGCTTAGATATTAAACTTATTAAGGATACCTATTGTATGTAGAGTTAACGTTACTGACTTTTTAAAATTATATGTATATGTACAACTTATATACTATGTTGTAAGGAAACAATTTTCGTTACTCTGAATCAATCTTTTTACTGATTGGATTACCTTTTGAATTAATTCTTCTTTATTAGCTAATTAACAGCAAAAACAACATTGTATTTTTTAAATTAGTTGTACATAATTTAACATTTGAAGTATAAAGATTAAAAAACGGGTGAATCCGGGTCGCCAGTTTTCACTATATCCGGGCGGGTCAAACCGGGCCGATTCGAAGGAAAAACCCGGTCTCGGTTGAACCACCTCTTACATTGGGTCACCATTGAACCGGTCGGGTCAAATCGGGTGATTGAAAGCAAAAACTTGGTCTTAGTTGAACAACCTCTTAAAACATCTTGGTTGTCGAACTGAGTCTCAAAAAATTTACCAAGACAACTGTACAAACACAAAATCATGTGAAGTTCTTCTATTTTTTAATCAACCAAAAATACTTTGAATTTACTTCATCTTGACTTTTTACCTCCACTACCTGGAATCAATATGAAGTTGGAATTATTAGAAATTGCATCAACTTCACTCCTGAAACATATAAGAAAATACTTCAAGTTCTGAATAGTGATTCTGTTTCACGGGCGATTCAATTTTATTCCAAATCTGTTAAACATGCTCACACATAAAAAGATGTAGGTTTATATCAACTTTTGAAGTAATTGCTTCAGTTAATACCCAAACAAACCTTAACGACTCAAATCAGTTGACTTTTGAGCCCGGTGGAGAAATTGAATCATACATTACACAGCTCACAATCGATTAGTAACGGGTCAAAACAGGTTCAGTTTAAGACGAATCACTCTTTAGCACAGGTTAAACATGGGTAATCTTGTGATATCCAAGATTCTATATAATGAAAAACAATTCTTAGTTTAACCCATTCCCCTTTAAGTTAACTATATATGTGACAGGTTTGCAATAAAACTCAACACAATCAAGCCATCAAAATTGTACCTACAATATAATACGAAGTATAATTTAGTCATGTAATCAACTACAGCTTGACAGATTTTATTTTCTTAATAAAAAAACATCGCTTCTCGTGGGCCGTGATTATCACGGCCTCATAACTTCCTAGTATATATAGGTTTTGATAGGATATTAGTCTAGACAATGAGTTGGTGCGTTTTGGGGATGAATTCGAGACCGCCGTACCTAGATACATTAGATATGAAAACAAAAGAAGAAACGATAATCTTGCAAAAATGTGCATTAGTTTGACAAAAAGTTCACCCTGTGTGCAACGCATGTGGGATGATTTAACTGGAAAATTTATCACACCAAAAGAATTTCGTATCTAAGATCTTACGCTTATTGAATGCAAAAGTGTAGGGTTGGCTGAAGTCGAGACGTGTCGCCAAGCCATGGTCATGGTCACCAAAGCTTGACCACTAAGGATAGCCTAACCGTTCATCGTTTTCTGTCGACAACATCTATATTCTAACATCTTTATCCTAAACCTCCATTTTCACTCGTATATTACACTTGATCAAGAAACTATGAAGTGTTCAATTTCTCTTCATTTAAGTTACTCACATGTTGAAAGTAATCACATAACCATATGCTAGGATACCCAAAAGATCTCCTACATGTTAAGGGTTTAATTCCTTACCTAGATAGACATATACCAGAGAAACATTTAGAAAAAACCACAATAATAGTTAAATAACATATATTATGAGTGAAAAGCTCAATTGCTTAAAAAAAATTATATGTAATATCATAGAGAAAGCACTCTTATTAGAAAGTATCATGGAAATGATTATTTAAATAAGAATCCTAACATATCGTGTAGCAATAATATATATACCTTTCATAATGAAGGTCATGCTAATTTAAGCGAATTCTTTTTTATACTTCCTTATTTTCGTAACATTATTCAATTCATTTCATCAACATAAGTGGAATCCAGCACACAGATGTTGACGTCATTGTTTAACCAAAATATGAAAAGTGTAAACGTGGCTTCACCTGCCGCTGACTTGTGCCCAATTCCTCATCATGTCAATGTATTCGAATCACTTGGGTAACCCCACTCTCCACCTGATATTTTCATCCGCCATAGCCGTCCATTACGAATCCAAAATTAAAATTAACAAAAACTACTATTTCTATTTCAAATTTTCAATTACAATTACAATTTCAATTTCAATATTCGATCGATCTATACATCTTTGATTGATGAAATTAATAATTTTGAACAATTGATTTAATGTTTCATTAAGAAAGGAATCCCATAGATCTCAAGTTTCAAATGAAAAATCTTAAAATCCCTAATTTGGAGCTTCTTATAGATTTCTTCTCAGATCAACCACAACGACGCTGACGTTATCTGAGGTCCCACGAGCCAAAGCTAGCTTCGTCAAAAGTATTGACGCATCTGAACATGCCTTATCGGAACTTTCGCCGCCGGCGACGTTGACCTCATTTCCAGGCGACTGCAGAGGTGATGGTGGCTTCTGTGACGTCAGACACATGCGTGCAACGTTACATGCTATCTCGTTTGATACTACGTCCCACAGACCGTCGCTGGCTAAGATTAGGCAGTCGTCTTCCGCCGTGCGTTCCGTTACGGTTACCTCCGGTTCCGGTATCACGTACGGCTTTAAGTAATTGTCGCCTGAAGATATGTATAAAATCAAAACGGTTACAATCATCGATTATATTTTATTATACAGTTAATTGAGTTTTGAAACCCGAATTGATAACATACCGATTGCTCTGGACATGGCTAATACGCCGAGAACTCGAGCACCGTCCCAGTATATAACACGGCCGCCGGCCTCTTCTATTCTGGCGAGCTCATCTGGTCGATCAGGCTATATTCAAATGGAAATGGAAACGTACGTCAGTCGATACAATCAATCAGATCCCGATCGGAGATATAATCAGAAACAATTTAATGATTGATTACCTTGTGATCGGATGATAGAGGAATAGCAACGCCGTTCCTGCAAAGAACGGCGCGCGAATCACCGCAGTTTGAGACAACTATTTTGTCCGGAGTCACCACCGCAACGACGGCGGTTGATCCAACGGCGTCACATTGAGGAGTTTGAAGCTGGCATCGACAATCCGAACTCGAAGCACCTTCGCTCCATTCCGTTACCTCCTTATCCATTCGAGAGAAGCTTTTGGCCATGGACTCTTTCCATTCCAATGATTCACCGCCATTCTCCACTTCATCTTTTACTATCTCGTGCATTCGATCTTTGCACTTTAGCGCAACCTGCATAATAAAGATCACAAATAATTCAGTAATTCAGGCAAGAGGCTATCAGCGTTCTTTAATGATTGAAGAATTTCGGACAAGAAATATTACATGTGAGCAGCCATGGCCATCGAAAACGCCATAGAAGTGCAGATCGTTAGAAAAACATGGTCGTACAGCAACGGCGTCTTCCATATCTCTCCTCCTTCCACACACCATCGTAAGGCCAAATCTAGATTCATCGTCACCCCGAACACTTTCACCAACAGTCTCCGATGAATTCGATAGATTCACCACAGTATCCGCCTCCGCATCCGACAAACGTCCGGTATCAATCGTCTCAACATTTTCAACCTTCCTCCGCTTTTTACTGCTCTCCGGCAGCGGCGCCACCATGTCGGAGGCGGTCGGAGCAAGGAATTTAAGCTGATGAATTTCCATCCGGCGACGTCTTGATTGACGAGCACCGCTGGGCTCAACTGTCGATGGACTCTCTGACTCACCAACAATTTCACAACACATACCGGCCATATCCAAATCAAGTAAATTCACCGGATTATTAAATTATAAAACTGAGCAAATTGCTTCTCAAAAACTTGAAATACTTGATTCTCAGATATTATCTGTTGACAAAACGAACTTAAACAAAGAAAATACAAGAAACGTTGCGAGGGAACTTGTTATTGAAAATGAAGTTTTTGGGAAGAAGGGGAGAAAACCATTACCAATAATACCTGTTGGAGGAGTGGTGGGGACGGGCAGCTGCCCGGCACCGACCCGGGCAAGACCGATAGTTGGTATGACGTAGAAATGTGACACGAGGATAAATCGTCACCGTTGATTACAATATAAAATCTTTCTGGTGGAGATATGCTACGGTGCCACGTGGAAAATTGTTTAGTGTCAGGGATAACGTGGCCCAATAAGAAGTAGACAACATAGGGTTCAGGGAACAAGCTTCCTTCACTGACAGTGTGGTCCTAATTAGTAGGGGTGTTCAAAAATATCCGAAAAATCGGGTATCTGAAAAATTACCCGATTTCTGAAATCCGAGTATCTGAAAATCTGGATATCCGAAGATCTAGGTATCCGAATTTCGGGTACCAAATACGGGTAGTGTTTTTCAAAATTTCCGGATACCCGATACCCAAAAAATTATCCGAAAATAAAAAATATACGGAAAATATACAAAAATTATACAAAAAATACCCAAAATATTTGAGAAAATACTCAAAATATCCAAAAGTACCCAAAATATTTGAAAAATACCCGAAATATTCGAAAAATACCCGCAATATCCGAAAAATACTCGAAATATTCGAAAAATATTTGAATATTATGTTTTTTTTTCGGATACCGGATACCCGGATTTTGGATATCCGAAATTACGGGTACCCGAAATCCGGGTACCAAATGCGGGTAGTAAAAATCACTATCCGAAAATCCGGGTACCTGAATATTGGGTATCCAAAAATCCAGGTACCCGATTTTGAACACCCCTACTGGCAATCAGGGACGGCCCGACCCGAGCTTCCCTCCTCTATTTATTCTATTCTATTTTAATATAGATATAAAAATCTGGAATTATATGTTTATTACTCATTTATAATACTACTATAAACAATTTCTATTTTTTTGTCATAAATATTTAAAAGATAATTAATGATCAGATTATTGGTAATAAATTTAATTTTGAAAAGAGACTTTTAAAAAAAATAGTTAGTTGTAAAATTATTTTATTAAGTGTGCTAGAATTTTTTTCGTGGGATAGATTTTACGGAGAAATAACAATTTTTCAAAATTTCCGGATACCCGATACCCGAAAAATTATCCGAAAATAAAAAATATACGGAAAATATACAAAAATTATACAAAAAATACCCAAAATATTTGAGAAAATACTCAAAATATCCAAAAGTACCCAAAATATTTGAAAAATACCCGAAATATTCGAAAAATACCCGCAATATCCGAAAAATACTCGAAATATTCGAAAAATATTTGAATATTACGTTTTTTTTTCGGATACCGGATACCCGGATTTTGGATACCCGAAATTACGGGTACCCGAAATCCGGGTACCAAATGCGGGTAGTAAAAATCACTATCCGAAAATCCGGGTACCTGAATATTGGGTATCCAAAAATCCAGATACCCGGATTTGAACACCCCTACTGGCAATCAGGGACGGCCCGACCCGAGCTTCCCTCCTCTATTTATTCTATTCTATTTTAATATAGATATAAAAATCTGGAATTATATGTTTATTACTCATTTATAATACTACTATAAACAATTTCTATTTTTTTGTCATAAATATTTAAAAGATAATTAATGATCAGATTATTGGTAATAAATTTAATTTTGAAAAGAGACTTTTAAAAAAAATAGTTAGTTGTAAAATTATTTTATTAAGTGTGCTAGAATTTTTTTCGTGGGATAGATTTTACGGAGAAATAACAATTTTTTCGTGAGACGGAGAGAATAGTTTTTATAAGCATAGCAATATGTTAAAAGTACAAATCTATTTTTAACATATTTTTAACACACGTTAAAATTATACTTTCTAGTTTAACATTTTTATAACATCTAATTTTAAATCCATAAAAAAAATACTACAATCCAAATTCAATTTATAAAAATAATAATAAGGAAAATACCTACTTTGCTTCTTTGGCGCGACACCTTTTGGCGAAAGGGGGAGTATGACGCCAAAATGCCTTTGGCACAAATTTGGCGAGCTCCCTGCCGCGCTTCTTGCACATTGATGCGTTGAATATCGTTTTGTAGGATCATGAAATACAAACTTCCAAACTAGAGTCGTAGGTTACATTATTTGTCTACGGTAATAATATCTTTTTTTAACGACAATCATAATCTACTCTTAAATTTCACCTATGTCCACTATAAGATTTGAATCCCGATCTCAAGGATGGAGTAAACACCTTACCGCTAGCTCAAATATCCTTTGGTTATAATATTTGAAAGGCACGTTAAATTTTAGTGCAACCAAAGGTGTCTAAATCCTGTTTACATCTTAAACAATTACCAACGGTCAAAATGTTTAGATCATGATCATCAACTGATGTCTTTGACGGATTAGTAAATATGCTTTTTCGCTTTCAGCAACTTGCTAGAATGCCAAATCACACACCAATGCCGTTAAAAAGGGCCTTAAAAGCAATGGTGATGGTTCGTCTTTAAGTATTTATGTGTTGGAGAGGTATTTGGTGTACTATATTGGTGTGGCTTGTAGCAATGAGAAACAATATTGGAATATATGTCTATTTCATGTCATAAGATAGAACGTTAACATTGCATAGGTGTCCTCTTCAATCACTTTTGCTCTATGCCCTAGACCATTCTCAACACTCACTTCAATTAACACTACAATTTTTGTCACATCAGTATTACTTTAGTAGATATTTTAGCTCACATTAAACTGACATGCACATATCACCAATACTTTTTCTCTTCAGTTTTTTAATCTCCCACTATAAAACATATACACACAAAATATCAAATATCCTATTATATTACCTTGGGCCTCACCTCAAGCTCGTCTCCACTCTTGGTGAAGTGCAAACTCCAACCAAAGCCTGCCAACTGATGGATTGTGCCATCTGCTGGGGTGAATTGATTTAGATTTAGTTTTACATTTCAGCTTAATCATTTCGTGTGGAGACGATACTCTTTTATTTACCTTTGCTGCAATATTGTGCGATTAGGTCACATTTGCATAATAATTGTTGGTGATTTTAGTGTCATCGGTCATTTAGTGTAATTGTGATTTACTAGAGATCAAAGGAATTTGGGTTAAGTTTAAATACGAGTTCGGAGGTACGGAGTGCACACTCGATTTAACTAACTCGATTCATTAATTAAAGGGTTGCATTTATTAGTTAATGTATTTTGTTTAAATAATAACAAAATATATGGTTATTATTAAATTTACGGTTAATTAACTAAGCATGGATATATACATAATTCTAGATTCATTTTACAAGAGGACAGAAGTTGATCGAGAGAGCAGGGGCTTTCCTCTCAAATCTAAATTGCTTTCTGTTTAACTTGTTAATGGTACAATGATCTAGTTTTTCAAAATGGAAAGTACAACCTTTCATCCTATATTGAAAGGGAGTTTTGGTCTCATTTGTATAGATTAAAAACAGCATATATACTCTTTGTTTAGACTCTAAATTCATGTTGCCTTGAATTAGAGTTGTACCTTTGTCTTATCCCATTAAAGATTTCGTGAAACCCGGAGGCAATCGATAGGGTCGAAATACTTTATTGCGAAAGTGATCACACGATTCAAAGGTTTATCCGGTAATCTCCAAACCCAAATATCCAACAAAGCAATAAAGTATTTGATTGTGGAAAACCTTTAATGGAATCTGTGAAGAATGAATTTAAAATATGATGGGGTTTAGAAGACGTCAGTATTTTGTTGTTGAAGATCATGTTGAATAAGCAATATCTATTCAAGGAAACTATTAAAAGGGTTTTTATGACGGTGGAAGATTTAAAGGGTGAAAGGGTGAAAAATTTGATGTTATTGAACAAATGTTCGTTTGAAGAATGGAGTCCAAAACCTTCAACATGCACTCAGAAAAAACCGTCAATCCAAAAGAGTAACCGGTAAATGGCGTCCAAGAATTTAAACAACGGTTGGATGGAACGTCATATTAAAATTCTTTGACATATATATTCAAGCAATCAAGAGGTTGAAAAGGTGTGTGTTTTCAATTAATTTTCTTTATTTAATATTTGTGATTTTAAAATTCACACACTTATGTGTCTTGCATGCATATGCATACGCATATGATCTTGAATAATTCACAAGTCTTTAAAGGGTGGTGCTAATGGATTAGCATCACATGATTAATTAATATATATATATTTTTTTTGTAATGAGTATAATTTATCTCATGTGTTTTACAAATAATTATAACAATTATAAATAAAACATGAGTTTGATTTGATCGATGTTCATGAAAATTGCATGAACTAATCTGTTAAGGTATTAGTACCGAACATGTTACGAATAATAAAAGTCATTTTTGTTCATCGTTGAAGTTGATTTTACATGTTTGTAAACAAAAGAAAAATATAAATGTCTAAAGGATTTCAACAAATTTTCTTTTTATATTTTTGTTTTGTGTCATGTAAGATGCAAATATTTAAAAACAATACATGGGAGTGAGATTGTCTTATTCATGTGGATTGTTGATCAAATATATGATTTAGATTAACTATAATATTTGGCGGTTATTGTTTTGGTTATTAAAAGTACTAACAAGTGAACATAACTATATGGACGGTCAGTGCCGGACCTAGGATGAATGTCTAGGGGTAGCATAATTTCCTACCGATCGAATAATATATAAAAAGACTAAAATCCAAAAAATCAAAGCTCCTTTTCATCTGTAATCGTAACCGCCACGTGTGCTTCCTTTTCTACATTGCAAATCAAAGCTCCATTAAAAAAATCATCACCTATTCTATTACGCAAATTCTTTTTTAATAACTTATCTAATCATTGAAATTCATCAAACCATTCAACAACAAAACGCCTTAACTTCTTACCATATAACTTTGATGGAAAATCATGCCCATTTGGTTGACAATGTCCTTTAAGCATAAATGCTCTCCTTATTTCATCCATTTGATTTGGATGATAAGATGTAATTTTTGGCCTATCTCTCGGGTCCGAAGGAAGATCATTCAAATCATAATTTGCTTGAATATGTGTTATACATGTAGGTTCACTTTGTGGAGTTTCATTAGAACTATTTCTTTTTGAAGATTCTCCACCGTTATCATCTCCCACATCTAACTTTCTTTTAAAAAAATTACTAATGGAACCCTATAATCAAAAGATTTCAACTTTGACCAACATATAATAACTAAATATTAACCCTAAGCCCCTAATTAGACAAACATACTTACTAATTTCATGTTTTTCAACACAATAACAAATAATAGAAAGATAAAACAAGATAATAATAACATGAAGCGTTACTTGTTTCATTATGATAGGAGCCAAGGAAGGTGAAAAAAACTTTGTCGGAGCACCTGGTGGTTGCCGGAGGATGGTTTGCTTTTTTGCGTTTTTGCGTTACTCGTCGGAGATACTGCGTCGAGTGATCAGCGAAAAAAAAGTGGGCAGCGAACAGTCGGTAGTCACAAAGACCAGTTGATTGCGTTCTTTATTAATTTACAAGTGGGTTATTGCGTTTCTCTTTACTTTACAAGTGGGCTACGTTGTGGCTTTGTGGGCTTACTAGTGGCCTATTATATTTTGGCTGGTGGCCTAAAAAAATCATAGTTATGAGCTTATTTCAAGGGGTAGCACAAGCATCCTTGTGCTTCAAAGGGGTCCGCCCCTGTGGACGGTTCTCACCATCATGAGAGTTTGGGTTTATTTACTTATAATTATTACTATGAACATTATTTGAAATTCATGATCGGTCTGTATGATATTATGAAGTATATGAGTGTAAACTTTAAAATTTGAGTTTACAATATAAAGCGAACAAGAATATAAATGGTTATGGCCATGCTATATATGGTATACAACATACAACCGTCATGTCAATGGTCGACGACTTATCATTTTCTTATGTGTCATGATATGTTGAGATGTTGTGAAGTACTCAAAGAAATCATGGATTAATTATGGTTTTGAATACAAGTATTCACTGATGATACAAGTTAGATTGTCGATCAAGAAGATGACACATCCATAATTAGTTGTAGGAATTTGGATATCTTGGATCGGGGAAACAATGTTGACCTATGATAGTAGAACTTGTTGTATGTGTTTCTTGGTTTATCGAAAGTTAGTGGATAGAGGGTATATTAATACTATATAAAAGGTGTAAAATTTAGAGGACGCCGGTAAGTCCCAAAAGATTGGACTTAACAAAGACTTTTCAATCAGTTTGTATAAAGAGGGTGATCACCGGTACTTTCTTACGATATAGTAAGAACTTAGTGAGTCCTTTCACAAGGATTTCTAGTATACTGATTGAAGTCGGCATATGGATGATATTATAGTCTATTTAAATCTCTAAATATGGTTTTAAACACAAAGAGGTATTCTTTAGTGATTGATAAATAAGTTGATACAAGTTGGTCAATAAGACAAAATATGTATAAGTGGTTGGTTTTTTCACACTTATTGGACATGATGTGTCTTAGGTACAAAATAACAAAATTGTTTTGACATAATTAAAGGGCCCTAATTATTGTCATTGATATTTGTTGATTTTGTCTTCTTGTTGCAAAGAAGTAAAATGGTTTGAGAAACTTGTAAATAAACATGTTATATTTAAAAGTTAGCTCTATGATATTTTATAAATTGCGGTAGCGAAAATACATTATCGATAGTGTGCCTCTTGACGAAGGGGTTAACCAGACTTAGTGCACAAGTCGGCGATAGGGATGTGATTAGAGTCCATTAAAATCTCTATACTGTGAGACACCCAATTCCCTTCTAATACATTATTAGAAGCTGAATTCAATGTGGAAAACTTACACTTAGAGATTGGAACACATGTTATATATCCCAAGGTATGTGTTCGGACCAGTAAGATAGCCAGGGTGAAGTGTATCTTCTTAATAGTTCTTTTGAAAAAAATGTAAATGCTGGTACATGATTAAAAGAACTACCTATATGAGTATGAAGTGTTGCCGCTTCAATAAGCTTGGACTTGGCTTTGTATATACTCATGAACGGATATGGACGCATGGCTTATAATAGCGTCAAGTATGAACAATAGAGTACAAACTTATGTGTATATTATCTTCATGTATTCACTATGTATATTAAGGGTTCAATCCTTAGCGACACCCTAATATTCGAATATTTGGAATGTGTAATGTACTAGGTGAAAATTCAATCGTCACGACATTTTCATTGATGCATGAGTTTGTGTCACATTATATGTTTTATCTAGTTATATTAGCACAATAGTACATCAAAGGATTACACTAAAATGGGGGATGATTGTTGGTGATTTTAGTGTCATCGGCCATTTAGTGTAATTGTGATTTACTAGAGATCAAAGGAATTTGGGTTAAGTTTAAATACGAGTTCGGAGGTGCGGAGTGCACACTCGATTTAACTAACTCGATTCATTAATTGAAGGGTTGCATTTATTAGTTAATGTATTTTATTTAAATAATAACAAAATATATGGTTATTATTAAATTTACGGTTAATTAACTAAGCATGGATATATACATAATTCTAGATTCATTTTACAAGAGGATAGAAGTTGATCGAGAGAGCAGGGGCTTTCCTCTCAAATCTAAATTGCTTTCTGTTTAACTTGTTAATGGTACACTGATCTAGTTTTTCAAAATGGAAAGTGCAACCTTTCATCCTCTATTGAAAGGGAGTTTTGGTTTCATTTGTATAGATTAAAAACAATATATATACTCTTTGTTTAGACTCTAATTTTATGTTGCCTTGAATTAGAGTTGTACCTTTGTCTTATCCCATTAAAGATTTCGTGAAACCCGGAGGCAATCGGTAGGGTCGAAATACTTTATTGCGAAAGTGATCACACGATTCAAAAGTTTATCCGGTAATCTCCAAACCCAAATATCCAACAATAATGTGGTAGTCTAGAAAAAGTGACAACCGGTGCGCTCTTGTAAACCGTTGGCACGGTACATGTTTTTGAAGGCGTAGGTTTTTTCCTTCCTCTAGCCGAAGAGGAGAGAAGTGCGTGGAGAGGCGGTTTGATGGGACCACTAGTAATTTAATAAGGTATTGTGAAGGTATATTTTATAGTGGTGGGATATAAAAAGCTGAAAAGATTGTGTATTGTTGGTATGCGTATGTTACTTGTATATCAATCGGAGTGTCAGTTGACATAAAAGTAGTTTGACAAAAACTGAATGAGTTAATTGTGTAGTTATTTATGTCACGGCTGATACTAGTCTTATAATCCACTAATAAATAAAAATCAAAATTGGAGGAGGCTTCATGGAATATGTGACGTCACGAGGCCTTTAAATATATTGACGTGGATATAGATTCTTCCTCTCATTTTTATGTAATAAAAGAAAATAATTTAAAATGTCAACAAAGGTTTATGCATCCCCCTTTCACTCACCTGTTGCTGCTCCCTACCCTTAAATTAGATCTGTCGGCCCACACCACTAGGGGTGAGCAGAAAAAGAGGGTAACCGGAATCGGAACCGGACCCGCTTGGGAACCGGAGGGTTCCGGATCCGGAACCTGCTAGGAGGTTCCGGTTCTGGTTCCTAAAATCAGGAAACCGGCCTAAGAGGTTCCGGTTCCGGTTCTCAAAATTAAAGAACCTGGAACCGGCGGATACCCTGTATATATTTATTAAATATATAATATATAATATAAAATACATTAAAATAAATGATTTTACCCAAATATATCAGACAATAGCTGTATTTTTAACAGTCCAAATTATATGGGCTGTTTTATCACTTATTGGGCCAGAAATTGGGGCTCTAAAATTATCCCTATTTACCAATTACATGAGTTAGAAATTAGAATTAGCCACTTAGGGTTTCATTTTATCTCCCCAGTCGCCACTTCTGCTTTCGTACTTACCTCTCCGCCTCTCTCGACCATAGCTGCACAACCGCCGCCATTCTCCGACCTCCGCCTCTCTCGTATGTGATATTTGTAATATTTAGTTAGTAATCCTTAAACCATATTTAAACTCGCTAAATGATATTTGTAATCGTTAGTTTGTGTAATTTATTGTCTTGTTTATTTAGTTAGTAATAGTTAAATGTTTATGAATTTAGAGACAGGGTAACCGGAACCTGCCCTGGAACCGGTGGATCTGGTTCCGGTTCCGAAAATTTAGGAACCTGTCTTCCAGGTTCCAAATCCGGTTCCTATATTCCAGGAACCTGCGGTTCCAATTCCGGTTCCGGTCGGAACCGGCGGATACCCTGTTATGCTCACCCCTACACACCACTCAGGATCTTTACACGTCGAATTCTGGCCAACATATCATTCTCAAAAGATTAAAAATATACCGACCATCTAACAAAAAAAAAACATGAGACTTCGTATTATGTAAAACCAGGAGTGGAGTTGGAATTTAGGGTGTTAATGAGTTAACCAATAAACAAGTTATTTGAGCTTAAACTTGTTTATATTAAGCTCGAACTAAAACTAATTCAAGTTTGAAGCGAGCTTGAACATAAAATAATACTCAATTAATGTTATGATCCGAGTCTTACAATTTTACTCGACTAGGCTAGTTCGGAAGCTCTTTTAATGGTCTCGAGCCGAACAAGCCTGTTCATCCTAACGAGCATATACATGTTCTAGTAAAAAATAAATTATAATATTACAAAAGATTTTAAAACCAAGACCAACGATTTAAAGGTACCATACCTTAACCATCTATCTAAACCATGACATATGCTTTACACTCCATCCATATAAAATGTAATGTCTGTATACAATTTTAATTTTTTAATATGAGATATATAACTATAGGTTTTAGAATTTTAAACGAGATTAAAAGAGTTTAAAAATATTAGATTAAATGAGATAAACGAGCTTAAGCACATGCTTAAGCATAAAAACTTATATAAGATCCCAACATGATCTACTCGGTCAAGTCTGATTCAAACACTCCAACCAACCCAACAAAAGAAGCAACATGCACTGGTGAAAAAAATAAACGAGCTACAAACTCAAGTTTGAATAATTAATAATACTTTGATCGAGTTCAAGCCCATTTAAAAGAACTATTCGATCTCGAGCTCTAAGCCGAGCCAAATAATATTATCTATGAGCCGAATATTATCGCTAGTCGACTCGGCTCGAATCGTTAACACGTTGGATCAATATGTTGTGAGGGTGGTTAAGTCAAATTCTAGTTCATAGTCAAAATCTTAAAAAGGGTCCACAAAGTCAACTTTTATTTTTCCAAATGTATTTTTCCGCCAAATTAAAAATGCCGCATGCATTTCAAGTTATAAGTCTGATTTTTTCTTTTGAACTCTTTAGTCCACATATTTCTAATATTTCATTAAAATTACATTCATTCAACTGTCAAATCGTGTTATCGTTTAGTGTGTTTTGGCGGCGGGCGGCGGCGGTCGGCGGCGGTCGATAGCGGCTGGAGGCGTCGGCTGTAGGTGGCAGTGGCTAAGGGATTTGATATTAACCATCTTGATCCAATTGCTAGAATATATCCCTTTAGAACTATTCAAAACCTTTAGACTACCTAGAACACAACTCTATTAATAAACATAACAACTATAATATTCTTTTAAGTTACATAGATAAATATTAAAATATGTAGATAAATATCCATAAAATAGTAGAAGTTTTTCGGAATATGAAATTAAACTAATAATATATAATATTTATTTTTAATTATATCTTTAGACGAATTGAGCGGCTAGAAACACATACGTACGTCACATTCACATTTACGCCAATGAGTCAATGACTAATGAGGATAACGAAAACATTAAGAACTAGACTCAAAACCAAAATCAATTTCTCAAATGAGTGAATGTGAATCACAATTAAATCGATCGATCAAAAGTATTACACAAATCAAGATGTAGAAATTAAGGTAAGTAGCAAGAATTAATCAAATGTATGACTTAAAAAAATTAGTATCGTGACTAACAATAAAATAAAATAAAATAAAGACGCAAGATATGTCTTTTTAAGGGTGCGAAATATGTTGTGGGCCTTTGCTAATTAATTTTGTTGTGGCCCAAAAGTTTGATGGTGCCCTGTAGGTTAAGAGATTTATTATTCAACAAGCTCAAAAGAACTTTTTCAACCAATCAAAACTTTCTGTTAGTGAGAGCTTGACCTTTTCTAATAACAGATTATGCAGCCTAAATACAGAACAATGGATCTTTTTTATTTCTGAAAGCATGCGCTCATTAATGTGTCAAGAAATTGACTCCACTAAAAAGAGTATAACTTTTGCTTCGGGTTTTTGTTTCAGGCACACAAGTAATCAAATCGAAGCTTGTGACAAGGAGTACGTCATGATAGAGGCGTAGGCGGTTTGCCGAACTTTTGAAGTCCAAAAACACTGTTTTTGGGAAAAAAAAATTTTTTGCATTTTTATGTCTTTGTTTATATTTTGGACTTTGCTTTAGACTCAATTTATGGTCCGTTTGTCTTTTTTGACCCATTTATAACTTCGGGTCATTTTTGAAGTGTATTTGTGTGACTGGGTTAATTATATTATAATTGTAACGATCCGAATTTTGTAAATAAATAAATTGTACAAAAATATGATAATTATAGATAATTCATTTAAGAACCGTAGAAATTGGTTTCGTGTTATTCGGACACCGTTTGATATGGTTAAAGGCGAAACCGGGCCGAAATAGACAACAAAAAGTTGCAGCCTAGCTGTCTGGGCAAGTTCGCGACGCGAACTATGGTTCGCGATCACAAAGAGGAGACAGGGATTTTGGGGTTTGATCGTGAGGAAGTTAGCGAACGCGAGGTCAGACACAAACAAGAGTTCGCGACGCGAACTAGTCGCGAAGTTGGTCGCGAGGTTTGGTTTGAGCGGCTCGATGACGTCATTCCCGCGCTAGTTCACGAACGCGAAGTGGAGTTCGCGGCGCGAACTCCTGTCTGGCTGAATAAAAACGGGTTTAGCATAGGGTTTAGGCATTTAACAACCCTACACACCTACCAGCCGTTATTTTGAAGGAAGTGAACGTTTTTGGTGTTCTTTAGCTTGAATCTTCATAAATCTTGGAGATTTTTACATCTAAGGTAAGGATTATTGATTCTTCATACTTGGTATTTGATTTACAAGCTTTATTTGGGTATCAATGGTGGTTTTGGGAACCAACCATATCATCTTTGGGGAAGATGATCTATCATGGGTGTAAAACAATCATTGTACGCTTGTAATCATTGTGTACAAGTTGGATTTGGGTTTTATGGATAGAAATATCGAACTAGGGTTTGAGATTCCACCAAGTTGTATGAACTTGGTGGTTGAGGATGTTAATATGGATTAGTTAGTGATTAGTTATAGTTAATAACTAGTTATTATGATGATATTGATGTTAGGTCAAGAAGACCTTGTGATTGGAAGTACTTCCTTGATTGGAAAGTAAGGATTTGGTTGAGCTAATGATTCATTATAAACTATATAAATTATGTTTTTGATTTGATTCATAGTTATGTTGTATCACCAACTCGCTGACTAATGGACAGATGATTTAATGCAACCTTTTGATTAATGCATTGAATGATGACGTGCACATATGAGTCATGATATCTAGGGATTTACCAAACTTAAATGCACCCTAACTGTTACTATAAATGATATTAGGGTTCTTCGCTAGACATAAATACGAGTAATTGATACTATAAATTATTATAGGGTTCCTGGGCACTATTAGAGTTACAATAAATGTCGAATTAAATACCCAAATTTTCAGGTTGTCCCATACGATCACTGTTGAAAAAAATTTCGTCCCAAAATTTAAGAAAAATATAATAATAGGTTAAGCGTTGAGAATACGAGTGAATATTTAATTGATGACTTGGATTATGATCAATGTTTATTCACAAGCAATAATTGTTCGCGCACCTCGGCGATATCTTAAATTACATATTTGAAGGCTATTTTATATCTATTCTAACAATTTAATTTGTTGTTACAAAATACATAGTTTGTAGATAACATGTGTTACGTATATTAATTAAGGTAGAAAATTCTACATAATTAGTGTCAAAAACCAAAATGTTGTTATTTTATATAAATGGATTACTGATAACAAAAATGACAATTGTAATAACACATAGATGTGAAATATGTAAAAATAAAAGTATATAGTATTTTAGTGATTTTAGACATTATATTAGATACAGCTTAATAAACTTATTAATACGAAAGTTTATGTAGAAAATACAACTTTTAGTATTTTAGGCATCAAAAGTTTTGATTATAAAAGTATAGGGATAATAAGTATATTAGAGAAAGACTCAATCCGCCCAATACTATACGCTAGGAAGAACTTGATAGCAATCAATAAATCCTAAGATATATTTTAATAGAAGTGTAAAAGCAAAATTTAAGATTAACAGAAGAGAACTATAAAAAAAACAAGGGATTGAACTGTGAATGCATAAAAACGATATATAAATGTTACATATTATGTTAAAATAATTTTTTTTTTGCTTAACATGATTTCTTATGTAATACTAAAAACTATAAACAATGATATGTCAAATATAGGAATTCTCGTTATTCCATAGGAAGTTGTATAACACGTAAGGGAACTCCATGTGAATTCTAGTGAACAGTAACATTGTAAATGGTAAATGTATATATGTTAGAATTAGAATATAATTTGCATCTTGCATTAATCCATGACTCTGATAATTCCACATTGTATCATGTTATTAGAAATACGTTGGCCACCCGTCTTTATAATATCATCATTAAATATTTCTTTATCATTGTCGCTTCATAACTTAATTCATGAATTGACTATACTTACGTCAGGGACAGCGTGTGAAAGAAATATATAACGTGATTAATGTATGTGGTGCATGTGTGATAGTGATTTCCTGTATGAAGACGCCTAATGTTGTGTCATTATACCTTTTCTTTTATAGTAGATTATCCAATATATTTATTGCTCTTATACGAGTTGGAGTAAATTAAGAGAATTACCAAGAGAAAATTTGTGTTATATGTTAATTATAATTGTGATGAGCATATATGTTCATATAACTGGCTAAAAAGTGATAAGTGTGACTAATTAATCGAGAAATTACTCATGTGAGATTATAACGAGATAAAAATAGATTATTAAAATATGAGAATTTATTATGAATTGTTCAAGTCAAGTTAAATGAGAAAAACGTGATTGTGAGAAATTATTAAATTCAGTCAAGAAAGTTATTGAACCAAATTAATGTGTTGAGTATTATATATTTTTGAGTAAGTATTAAATCCAGAATAATTACTGAAATAAGTAAAAGAGATAAATAGTAAGTGGATTGTCCAATAAAATTATATTTCTGAGCGAGATATATATGCATATGATTGGAGAATTTATAAGAATAATTGAGAATAATTAATTTAATGTGATATAATAAAGTTGTAAGAAATTCATAAATCAAGAGTAATGGTGCAAATGAGAAGTAGCAAGTACTATAATTATATAAATAATGAGAAATTATGAAATTAGAGTAATGAAAATTTAATTGAGTTAAATGAGTAAATTATTATAATAAAGGTTAAAGATAAAGATTTAAACTAATGGAAAACTAGTAAATCAAGCTAACTGAATAAATTTTAAAATGAATCAAATGAGAAAATTTTATTAATAGGCAGATATTAAAATTTAATTAAGGGGATTATCGAGTTAAATTACTAAGATGAATGTCATCAAATATTACGCTTAATGGAATAATTATTGAATCGTGAATGGTTACTGAAATGAGCAAATGAGAAAAAATATTAAGTGAATTAAGATATAAAATATTAATAAAATGCTATGAGTTGCAAAACTGAGGAAACTTTAAAAATATAAAGTAAAGAGGAAATTTTCATGGCGAACGAAAAAAATAACTAGAGGGTTATTTAACTTCGGTATAATTAATTGTGAGATTAATTGTGATGTTGTGTCATGTGCATTTATTGTGAGCTTAATCGAACTAATTAAATGTGTGACGTTCGAGATTTATTAGTTACGAGTATTAGTTATCTCGAAGTTAGACTTCTGGGTTTTAATTGAGCAAGTGTTTTGGAAAGTGCGGGAGGCCGGCCGGAGGGCCAAGGCCGAATCATATTTAATTCATGAGCCCAAGTTCGGTTTTAGAGAAGGGACCAATTGTTTACTTGTACTTTTGGGGAAAATGATTATTTTATTTATTTAAAAAAAAAAATTTCCCCTGATTTTTGGGATGTTACATACGTTTCGTGGAAATTATCGAGTGCGTGATTTTGTGTAAGTGATAAATGAAGTGCAATTAATCTATCTAATGTAAGTGTAAGCCAAGCGACCTAAGTCTAACGTATAGGCCAAGTGAATGAAATATAATGCAATTTTATGCAATTTAATTCTATATGAAATGCAAGCATATATGAAATTTGACTCTAAATTAAATGCAACTTTATATGAATGAGACTCTTGATGCCACGAAAACGTTTTGACCCAAAATCTTTTTGTAGTTATATACTAGACTCGCTAATTCACTATAATCAATGCTCTGATACCATTCTGTCACACCCCGCCAAAAACGATTTTATAGTAATAAATGATTTGCGGAAGAACGAGATGTAACATTCATGAGTAATACAACTATGATTATTGTAAACAATAAATGTTCAAAAACTTCAATTAATATTTGAATAAGTACTTTGAAATAAATACTGTCACAAAATTTAATTATAGTTGAAATAACTAAAAATTATTGTTTGGAAATGAAAAGACGTTCATGGCATCTCGACAATATGCATGCTCAGAATCCAATGCTACTAAGACTCATGCTTCAATTAATTACCTGAAAAACATATGAAAATTGATCAACAAAATTGTTGAGTGAATCCATAGGTTTGTAATAATGTTTGAAATTTCATTGTTTCGTTTGCCAACCATGGCATAAAATGTATGATAAAATAAATTTGTGAATGATTTGAAATCCAAAGTTTTTGTGTACTAACAAGGCACTTTGTATGAAGATAAATGGTTTTGAGTTATCCAAAATGTTTGTGAGTCATCATGGCTAAAATGTTGTTGTGATGATATGATGTTTCAAAATGATTTGCCCCAAAGGCAACAATGAAATAATGTTTGTCATGTAGAGATATGTAAATTAATTTAATAAAATTGTATAAACTGGTATGCTCAAAAGGATATTAAAAATATAGTGAACTGATATCCTTGAAAGGATATTAGAAATCAGCATGAACTGATATCCCCCAAAGGTTTGCAATGCCCTTGAGTTAAAATGCCGATCCTAAGCCCATAACCAAACTACAACTCCAAAATGATATTACTGAATCTAAGATATGCACTCCCATGACGGTTTGGTAGACCGTTAAAACTGATCAAACAAATGTGGGAGGGTGAGTCTCAGTCGATAGTACTATCTGTATATCCAGGATCTAGTCGCAACTAGCTAATGGTTACAGTATGTAGGCATCTACCAATGTCACTACATCTTGTCTTAGTTCGAGCATAAAGGACTGAATGTCATGTTCCGAGTAATGTATCATCACAATAAAATATGTATAATAAAATGATTTTGTTAAATATGTAGATATAAATAATGTAAACATTTATAAAATGATATGATAAGTTTTTCACCCCAAAGCAATTTAAAATGTAATAAAAAGAGGGGCTGTAGATTCACAGTCACAGTGAGATTCTTAAGTACGTAATGATAACTAATGAACGTGTTTATAAAAACATTTGATATGTTTTTCACCCAAAGTTGTAAAAGCAGTAAATAAAATGCGATAAAAAGTGGGGTTGTGGACTCACCTGATGCAAAGCTTCCAAAAGATTCAAATAATGAAATGATGATTCCAACCAAACAATGTTTGCTTCCTATATGCATAAAAGGATAAACTAAATGAGCGATATGTTGGTGACACTTGATAAATAATATTGTATTTGAGTTATGTTTGTTTACATTTTATAATCTCAATGGATTGGTTTACCTTGATCAATTTGATCGTCGTTTTATAGTAACTTAAAAAGGGATTTATTAAATATAAATCATCATTGTAACAAAATAACATATGATTAAATGGTTAAATAATTATAGATAAAAATTTATTTATGAAAATAAATACCTGTTGAATAACCAGAGTGATTAAAATTTAAATCTGATTTTAAAAAGACAAGAATTACTGATTTGGTCTCGTATTTGTTTTAAATTCCCGCTGGCCTTGTTTTATAAAAGCTGGACTTATTTAATCGTGTTTGGCTCAAAAGGGTTAGACTGGGCTTGTGTTCCTTGAGCCGGCCGATAGGCCACAGCCTATGCTGGAAACGGAAAGACTGGGGGACTCCATTGGAGTCGGTATTACCGCCGGCGACGAGAGAGTTATTGCCGGAAACTAGAAAGGAAAACCATATTCAAAGAACATACTGCACACACACACACACAGAAAAGCTAACAAGAAATTATAGAGGGCATGGGTTATACCTGATCGGTTCAAGAGAGAGAGAGGATCGGAAAGCTTGCTGTATCGCCCGAACAAAAAAACGAAGAAGGATGCTGCTTTCTTTTTCTTTCTGATCTACTTTCACTAGAGCGAGAGAGGTGTTTCAGGATCGCCATAATTAGTTGGGGTTCTGGTTCGCCGGAGATGAAGAGCTTGGTCGCCGGAGATGGGGAGCAGGCGACCGAGTGATCAGAGGTGGTTGCCGGAGTTCTTCTGGTGCTCGCCGGAATGACAAATAAAAAGATGATGTTGGACTGATAGATAGACGTTGTATTACTTTCTGGTTTCTCATCGAGGAGAGAAGGATGGAAGTAAGATTAATAGAGATAAGGTTTTAAAGAAAGTGGCTATGATTGGTTGTTTCTAAGGTAGATGAATTCTTATTAGTCACTATTTTAAATGGTTTAATTCTCCTACAAATTTTTTTATAGAAGGTTAATATAATTCAGGGTGGGTTCGGCTGGCAGTGGAGAAGAAACAGGAAGAATTTTAAATTGATTTTGGGGGAAACCGTTGTAGGGGAAGCTGTCAAAAAGGTGGGTAAATTTTAATTTAAGATAGTAATTAAATGGTGATTGGTTAATATAAATGGGGTGAGATTTTATAACAATAATACGAGTATTAAAAATGAGAAGTAACCAAATTTGGGGGGTTGTCGGCTGTTACACGAAGGAGTAGGCAATATATTAAACGTAGATTTTTAATTGATCTAAGATTGTAGGTAATGTTTTGATTGTTGCTTTTTGTACTAGTTGATTTGGTTGAGCTAATGATTCATTATAAACTATATAAATTATGTTTTTGATTTGATTTATAGTTATGTTGTATCACCAACTCGCTGACTAATGGACTGATGATTTAATGCAACAAAATGATTAATGCATTCAATGATGACGTGCACATATGAGACATGATGTATAGGGATTTACCAAACTTAAATGCACCCTAACTGTTACTATAAATGATATTAGGGTTCTTCGCTATACATAAATACGAGTAATTGATTTCATAAATTATTATAGGGTTCCTGGGCACTATTAGGGTTACAATACAATAAATGTCGAATTAAATAGCCAAATTTTCAGGTTGCACATACGATCACTGATGAAAAAAATTTCATCCCGAAATTTAAGAAAAATATAATACTAGGTTAAGCGTTGAGAACACGAGTGAATATTTAATTGATGACTTGGATTATGATCAATGTTTATTCACAAGTAATATTTGTTCGCGCACCTCGGCGATATCTTAAATTACATATTTTGAAAGCTATTTTATATCTATTCTAACAATTTAATTTGTTGTTACAAAATACATAGTTTGTAGATAACATGTGTTACGTATATTTATTAAGGTAGAAAATTCTACATAATTAGTGTCAAAAACCAAAATGTTGTTATTTTATATAAATGGATTACTGATAACAAAAATGACAATTGTAATAACACATAGATGTGAAATATGTAAAAATAAAAGTATATAGTATTTTAATGATTTTAGACATCATATTAGATACAGGTCAATAAACTTATTAATACGAAAGTTTACGTAGAAAATACAACTTTTAGTATTTTAGGCGTCAAAAGTTTTGATTATAAAAGTACAGGGATAATAACTATATTAGAGAAAGACTCAATCGCTAGGAAGAACTTGATAGCAATCAATAAATCCTAAGATATATTTTAACAGAAGTGTAAAAACAAAATTTAAGATTAACAGAAGAGAACTATAAAAACAATAAGAGATTGAATTGTGAATGCATAAAAACGATATATAAATTTTACATATTATGTTAAAATATAAATTTTTTTCTGCTTAACATGATTTCTTATGTAATACTAAAAACTATAAATAATGATATGTCAAATATAGGAAATCTCGTTATTCTATAGGAAGTTGTATAACACGTAAGGGAACTCCATGTGAATTCTAGTGAACAGTAACATTGTAAATGGTAAATGTATATATGTTAGAATTAGAATATAATTTGCATCTTGGATTAATCCATGATTCTGATAATTCCACATTGTATCATGTTATTATAAATACGTTGGCCACCCGTCTTTATAATATCATCATTAAATATTTCTTTATCATTGTCGCTTCATAACTTAATTCATGAATTGACTATACTTACGTGAGGGACAGCGTGTGAAAGAACTCTATAACGTGATTAATGTATGTGGTGCATGTGTGATAGTGATTTCTTGTATGAAGACGCCTAATGTTGTGTCATTATACCTTTTCTTTTATAGTAGATTATCCAATATATTTATTGCTCTTATACGAGTTGGAGTAAATTAAAAGAATTACCAAGAGAAAATTTGTGTTATGTGTTAATTATAATTGTTATGAGCATATATGTTCATATAACTGGCTCGGAAAGTGATAAGTGTGACTAATTAATCGAGAAATTATTCATGTGAGATTATAACGAGATAAAAATAGGTTATTAAAATATGAGAATTTATTATGAATTGTTCAAGTCAAGTTAAATGAGAAAAACGTGATTATGAGAAATTATTAAATTCAGTCGAGAAAGTTATTGAACCAAATTAATGTGTTGAGTATTATATATTTCTTGAGTAAGTATTAAATCCAGAATAATTACTGAAATAAGTAAAAGAGATAAATATTAAGTGGATTGTCCAATAAAATAGTATTTCTGAGCGAGATATATACGCATATGATTGAAGAATCTATATATATATATATATATATATATATATATATATATATAACGAGTTTCAAACTTGATGTAGCATTTAATTCCATAGCATTTAATTCCATAAAACATTTAATTCCATAAACGAGTTTGAAACTAAAACGTAGCATTTAAATCCAAATTTGATGTAAAAGGTTTAATTCCATAAACGAGTTTCAAGCTAAAACGTTTCTATTCCATTGTGTTAGATAGACTTAAATCCCATTATATTTAAAAATGTTTAAATTCCATTATGCTCTTACATTAAAAACGGGTAAACAATTATACCATATTTAAAAGCATTTGATATATACTTACTCAAGCACCTAAAGTCAAAATTAAAATCACGACCAGAATCCGAACAGTTCGAGCGTCTCTACAATTTCTATTCTTTATTTACTTTCATAACGTCTAATTTTCTTTACTTATTAGACGTTATTAAACCTCTCCACATACAATACCTACCCCACACCCATGTCAAATTTCGACTTTTGGGGTTTATCTTCATCGTTCTTGAATCTTGATCGTGAATTTGAGTAAGTGGGTCGGTTTAAAATTTACAGATCTCTTGATTTAAATGGTTGGATTTGAAGAAAATATCTTGTACGTTGAGTTTGATAAAAAGAAGAAGAAAGTCAAAAGTCAACTGTTAGAATCGGTCGGATATGAGTTTCAATCATCTTTATTAAATACCCAAATTTTCAGGTTGTCACAGTTAGTATGACACCTACTTGGGGCGGTACCACCCTGCGCAAGGGTAGTGTGTCGAGAAATAGATAACTTGAAAAGCGGGGGAGTTTGAGATAACCCGGAAATCGGGGGAGAAATAGATAACCCGGAAACGGGGGAGTTTACCTAGATAACCCATATCGGGGGAGTTGTTTCGGGGAGGCCCGTTACGTATGTGTTGGGCTTATGGCTAGCTTTAGAGTATGATTGACTATGTGCAATTTGATAATTATTAAATTATTATTTTAATGCAAATATTTTCTAACCGGGTCTAAAACTCATGTTTCTCACGAGACAATCTTGTCTCACGTACTACGTTTATTTTTGGCTATGTACTCAGGTTCGGGAGCTAAGGATTAGGCGGCCCGTAGTAGTAGCATTGGATGATTAAGCTCGGTGTACTTATTTAATACCCTAGATTAGTTTTGATATATTTGTAACACCGGTTTTTGGTACTTCTTAATTATTCCAAATGTTTTATTTAAACCATATTTTTGCATGATTGGATTTTTAGTAGTTAAACTTATTCATTTTAAAAGTTTAAATTTGGTTGAAAAATTGGTGTGTTACAACTTGGTATCAGAGCTTTAGTCTAAGTGAATTAAGTTGGTTTACCCACCCTAGACTTAGACTTTGTTTTTGGAACATTATATTCTATAGAAAGTTAGGTTGACTTTTAAGAGTTAGGGTTGACCATTAAGGGAATTGTTTCGAATCGAGCTTTTCTATTCCAAATGTTTTATTTAAACCATATTTTTGCATGATTGGATTTTTAGTAGTTAAACTTATTCATTTTAAAAGTTTAAATTTGGTTGAAAAATTGGTGTGTTACAACTTGGTATCAGAGCTTTAGTCTAAGTGAATTAAGTTGGTTTACCCACCCTAGACTTAGACTTTGTTTTTGGAACATTATATTCTATAGAAAGTTAGGTTGACTTTTAAGAGTTAGGGTTGACCATTAAGGGAATTGTTTCGAATCGAGCTTTTCTTATGTGTTATTTTGACTATTTAGTCAACTTATTGGATTCTAATTGGGTTGACGTCTTATTATAGTAAGATGGCTAGAACAAGAAAGAGCCTTGTTGGATGGAGAACAAGCTTCGAATGTGAATCAAGATGAGAATGGATTGGACAATTCGGGTATTGGGAATAACCATACTCCAGTAACAATGGAGGCAATTCAATCCATGCTCACTAACATGAGAAATGTGATGCAACAAGATGTTAACCGGATCATTAATGATCGGTTGAACCTTGGTGAGGATGAAAGGGATAAAGAGGAGTGTCGTGATGAGGGGGGGAGGGAGGAAAGTGAAGATTCCCCACCTCTCATAAAGACTAAGTCAATGGACGCCAGTGTCCCAACCGAGAAGTCCTCCAATGCGGAAAGTGGTGAAGAAAGAAAGATTGAACGTGAAGGATGTTCTTACAAAATATTCCTTGCATGCCGACCCGACAACTATCTCGGGAGTACGGAACCGATGGTGAGCGTTCGTTGGATTCGAGAGACGGAACATGTGCTTGAGAGTAGCAAGTGCAAAGAAGAAGACATGGTGACTTATGTTTCACGCTTGTTGAAAGATGATGCTCTCACATGGTGGGACACCGTGTATGAGACATTGGGAAAGAAAGCCATTTACAAGATGTCTTGGGAGGAGTTCACTAGGAGACTCAAAGAGAAGTTTCGTCCCGAAAGGGAGTTAGAAGAGTTGTTGGAAGAATTCTTGCAATTCAAGAAAGTCAATTTGACCTTGGATGAGTATACCAAGAAGTTCACGGGATACCTCCAGTTTGTGTCAAGTACCTACCCAACCGAACGTAGTCATGTGGTTCGGTTTGCTAATGGGTTGCCATGGGAATATGAGCTAAAGGTAAAAAGGGCGGCTACTCTTGATGAGGCGATCAATGTCGCCCGAAGTGTTGAGAAAGTGGGAAAGAGAAGAGTTCAAGAGAGGTCGGTTGGTAAAGAAAAGAGGAAATTTGAAAGTTTTTCGGGACCATCAAAGAAGAGCAAGTTCACCCCGAGCGGGTCAAAGAAAGGTAGTGTTGGTGGTTGTAGAAAGTGTGGTAGGGACCACAAACGTGAATGCAAGGCGGATTCCAACGGTTGTTTCAAGTGTGGGAGATTTGGCCACAAGGCTAAAGATTGCAAGGTTAAAAGCCTTGATGATGTGGAGTGTTTCTCATGTCATGAGAAAGGGAATTATAGCAATGTTTGCCCAAAGAAGGGAACCGAAACGTTGGTGTCAACCGCTCACAAGAAAACGGTGCCGTTGAAAGTCAAAGGGCGTGCCTTCCAACTCACGCGTGAAGAGGCTAAGGAGACTCATGATGCCGTCTCAAGTACCTTATTCATAAACTCCATACCCACTTATGTATTGATTGATTCGGGTTCTACTTATTCTTTCGTGTCTCATGAATTTGGTGCTAAGTTTAAGGTTCCACTAGAGTTACTTGATGATTTGTATGAAATAGAAATAGCCGATGGGAAAACCTACATGGTTCAACACATCTATAGAGATTGTGAATTAGAGATCGATAGTAAGAAGTTTAAGGTCGATTTGATGCCTATGGGGATTAAGGCTTTTAATGTAATTATTGGAATGGATTGGTTGGGAATCCACCAAGCCAAGATTTTGTGTGGAAAGAAGTTGGTATCGATCAAGTCACCCGAAAATGAGAAGGTGTATATTTATGGGGAAAAGAGGCATAATATGCCAAACCTCTTAACCGCCATTAAAGCAAGAAAGTGTTTGTCAAAAGGATGCTCGTCATTCATAGCCTATGTTCTAGATGGAAGGAAAGAGAAGAAGACGGTAGAGAATGTGAAGATTATTCGGGATTTTCCCGAAGTTTTTCCCGATGACTTACCCGGTCTACCACCGGAGAGACAAGTCGAGTTTCGAATTGATTTAGTTCCGGGGGCGACGCCGATCGTCCGAGCCCCATACCGTTTAGCTCCAAACGAAATGAGGGAGTTGATGTCTCAACTCCAAGATTTACTTGATAAGGGTTTTATCCGTCCTAGTTCGTCACCGTGGGGTGCACCGGTTTTATTTGTGAATAAGAAAGATGGTTCGATGAGGATGTGTATTGATTACCGAGAGCTTAACAAGACGACGATTAAGAACCGATATCCTTTGCCAAGGATAGATGATTTGTTTGATCAACTTCAAGGAGTCGATTATTTCTCCAAGATTGATTTGAGATCGTGTTACCATTAAGTTCGTGTTAAAGAAGGTGATAACGAGAAGACGGCCTTTAGAACTCGTTATGGGCATTATGAATTTTTGGTGATGCCATTCGGTTTGACGAATTCCCCGGCTATTTTCATGGATCTCATAAATAGGGTTTGTAAACCTTTTCTTGATAAATTCCTCATTGTGTTTATTGATGACATTCTTATCTTTTCCAAAACCGAAGAAGAGCATGAAGAACACTTAAAGAAAACTCTAGAAGTTTTGAAACGAGAGAAATTATATGCAAAATTCTCGAAGTGTGAATTTTGGTTGCGGGAAGTTCAGTTTCTTGGTCATGTAGTATCTCGAAGCGGGATAAAAGTTGACCCGTCTAAGATTGAAACGGTGAAGAATTGAGAAGCACCGAAGACTCCAACGGAGGTAAGAAGTTTCCTTGGGTTAGCCGGTTATTACCGAAGATTTATTGAAGATTTTTCCCGAGTGGCGGTCCCACTCACTAGGTTAACGAGAAAAGATGTGAAGTTTGATTTGGGGAAAAATCAAGAAGACGCCTTTGCTTTGTTAAAGGAGAAGTTGTGCAATGCACCTATTCTCACTTTACCCGATGGTATGGAAGATTTCGTGGTGTATAGTGACGCCTCGAACAAAGGTCTCGGTTGTGTTTTGATGCAAAGAGGTAAAGTGATAGCTTATGCTTCAAGGCAATTGAAAAATGCGGAGGGGGATATACTACTCATGATCTAGAGTTGGCGGCGATTATTTTTGCCTTGAAGATTTGGAGACATTACTCGTATGGCACAAGGTGTATATTGTACACGGATCACAAAAGTCTCAAATATGTGTTTACGCAAAAGACTTGAATATGAGACAAAGAAGATGGATTGAATTGATTAGTGATTACGATTGTGAGATCGTCTATCATGAAGGGAAGGCTAACGTGGTAGCCGACTCCTTGAGCAGAAAAGTTTATGAGAAGCCGGTTAAGGCTAAGTTGATGCAGATTGTTCGAGCAACGATTGTCAAACACAAAGTCCAGGCGACGTCAACCTTGGATCTCCTGTGATGATCACAGTGCAAACCCAACAAGCTCTTGGCGAACCTAGGGTGATCGAGGTTGAGTGCGAAGGTGAAAGTGAGAGTATGTTATCTCTGTGCTTTAGGCTTTCTTGATCTGTTTCAGTCTGTGGCGACAATGAGTTAGGCCAGGTATTTATATGGCCAGGATATGGAACGTTGGCCCATTATGACTGCAATAAAGCAGTCATGAAGTGCCATTATGACGACGTCAATGATCGTATAACGCTTACTATTATGACTGCTTCATGAAGCGCCATTATGATGGTGTTACGCACTGACCATCATGACAGGCGATTTGACTAACAGGCGGTCATAACTTGACAGACGGTCATAACTTGACAGGCGTCATAACTTGACAGGCGGTCATAACTTGACAGGCGTCATAACTTGACAAGCGGTCATTGACAGGGTTATAACTTGACAGGGTGGACGGCTTGACTCGTACAAAAGCATGGGGTCGCGAATATTGACGGATCAAATTGTGACTTGGACTTGTGAGCATAAAAGCCCATCATCATTTAGGTTTTGGGAATTACCTATATATACATAGGGTGATCCCTACTAACAGGTGGTGGGGGAGGTGGTGGCGGCTGAGTACTCTGAGTCAACCTGCGGAGTAACTCCACAATTGGATCCTCCCGAACCCCTGGCGTAGCGGCCTATGGAAAGTTGGAAACAGGCTGTCTGACCGGATCCGTGCCATCCTCTTGAGCGCTTGTCCCGTGGGACAAAAGAGGCTGAACTGAAGGGATGGGCGTCACTAGCTGTGGTGAGGTAAACGAACTTGATCCAACGAGCCTTGTGGAGAAAAGTGGACTTGTTAAAGAGGGATACCCTCGTGTCGTCCTGACATCCGACACTGTCCACTCAGAATCGACGTATGGCTCCATGATACGACTAGGCGAGGTTATCACCGCCTCGGGTATAGTGGTAATCACGGTTGTGGTTATTAATGGCGATGAAGAAGTGACCAACGATGGCTGTAATGGTGATTTTCGGTTAAAACAATTAACAAAACGCAGCGGAAAGATTTAATCACCATGAACGGATCTTGATATCAATCATACAATTAAACTATAAGAAAATCAAAGAGAATGGTATAAGAATTCATACCCTTGAAGCCTTTGATCTTGTTGTGGATTCGGATGGATTTGATGATGGATTGAAACCAAGTATTCAATTAGAATACCTCTAAAAGAAAGTCCACACAACACAAGCAAGAACACCAAAGGAGGATGCTAGTCCTTGATTCTTGAGAGCAAAAGGAAAACCAAAACACACATACAAGTGTGTGTAAAAGGGACGTACAAAACCATTAGGCATTTTTCAAGTCTTAAAGAGAAAACAAAATGATGGGGAATCTCCTCTTTTAAAAGTGGATGGCCAAAAGAGTAGTCAAAAAGGAGGAAAAGAGGGAAGGTTTTATGGAGCCATTATTTCCCTTTAATGATGCCATAAACACCCTTTAATGATTTCCAAAAATCATACTTTCATTTTGCACTCTAGTCCCTTGTTATTTGTTTCTTCTAGTTTGCTCACAATAAAGTTTCAATATTAACAATTAATATTAAACTTATATATTATATACAAGCATGTAGCTTATATTAATATATAATGTAATTACCTTAATTACACTATATATCTTATGGTGTTAAGTGTTTAAGTGTGTGACCCTTTAGGCTCACAAACTACTAGCCATATAACTATATGTTATACGCGTGAAGCATATTCCAACAGCTCCCACTTGCGCACGTGATAACATCAAGTAGTTATACAAGCAAAGGTTAGAGTCTAGCAACCCGCCAATGCCCCTAGAAGTACATGAGGAGTTTCATAAAATCTTTGTTCAAAGTTTTTCGAGCAGTTATCCTTTTGTTACTGATACTATGTTGAATTTTAGACAAGGATTAATGTCAATCTAAAATTTCAACGATTCTGTTTCTCGATCTATACATTGAAGTAGATTACCAAAACCAATCAAGATTCATCTTGATTACCTTTTGGGTGTGGCCACACATACATCTATTCAAATCATCGAGGGGCCCAGTAGTATCTAATCCACATACGTGGAGGAACAAATTCTTTATTGACTACACGTGTTTGTCATATGTTTAATGACAAACCCGATAATGGTTGTTATAGCAGCCTTATTCAGGTCAGCGTTTAACCATATCAAAGTTTGACCCTCTACATACACAAACCAACTTGCATCTCAAGTCAGAGGATAAGTGACAAAGCCTTTGTGAGATTCACTTGTGACATAAATCCAGGAAGTGATTTCTCATAGGTTGGGTCAGTCCAGTTGTGCATCATTATGAACAACATGTGAGTTTGATTTCATTATCCTTAGTCATACTAAGATAATGTCATCAATGCCCTCAGATTTGTCTTGATAATATTCCCATATTATTTAATATGACAATGGACAATTTAGAATATAAAACACAGTAAATATTCAAGGATATAAACATGCAAATATAGAACACAGTAGATATTCATATAAAAACGATCATATCAATTTATTCCAATATAAACTGCTCACAGTTCCATTATCCAAATACTAAAACAGATTTACATGAAACTACTAGCTTGTCGAACTCCAATGTTCCATACATATTCAAGATGTTTGGTACAAGACATTGAGTTTGATAAAGCGTCAGCTAGTTAGTTATCTGTTTGAACATTAAGTGTACGAATTTCACATATCTCGATAAATCATTCGAATGTAGTGAACCTTAGGATCTAGCGTTATCACGACCTATTTCAAAACCAACACAAGTATAGCAAGTATACTTAGTTTCAGTTCAGTATCTCCACCATAGCCAAGGAACATATATCTAGTATTTCAAAATACTTCAATGTGTTCTTAACAGCAATCCAATGACTCTCTCATGGATTCTGTCGGTATTTTCTAGTAAGGTCCCCTAAGGACGTTACATTTGGCCTAGTGCTCCTTACAGCGTACATGATGAATGAAATAGCCGATTCATAGGGGATTACATTCATTCGCTTCACCACATTAGGTGTGGAAGGTCCTTGAGTCTCACTCAAGTTTACATTGTGTGGCATACGAGGACTTCCTCGTTTGGGAGTACCATTCTAAACCGTTTAGAATTTTATCAATGTAAGCACTTTGACTTAAACCAATTAACCGCTTTGATCTATCATTATAGATCTTTACTCCAAGTATGTATGTCGTATCCCTATAATCCTTCATGTCAAAACATTTTCCAAGCCAAGATTTTCATCTTGTAGCATTGGTATATTGTTTCACATGAGTGACATGTCATCAACATGTATGACTTTGAGAAACGACAATGCTCCCACTAGCTTTCATATATACACATGCTCAGTTTGGGTTTTAGGTGAAACAAACGTTTTGATTTCATCATCAACCAAATTTCATAGTCATAGTACACTACTTTGGCTATAAGAATCCTAATGTCTTTAGTAACAGGCGAGAAGGTTTCATCATTGTCAATCCAGTAGGATTGAGTGTAACCTTTTGTTACTAGAAGAGCTTTATAGGTGTGTATATTTTCATCCATGTCAACAGTCTTACTGTCTTGAGAAAGATCAACTAAGTTCAAAACTTGATTGTCTCTCATGGATTTTATTTTCGCATTCATAGCTTCAAGTCATTTTTCGAATTCAAAATTAGATAATGCAACTTGATAGTTAGGGGTTCATAATGATCCTCGAAACTTGCTCCTCAGCATCGACATAAATCTATATCATTCAGGTGCATGAAGTGTCCTTGCGGATCTATGAATGGGAACAACATCATCCTGTGGTCCAACATCTATATGTCCAGCCTCAGAATGATATTTGCTAGTGTTACCAGAAGGTTGTGTATCTTCACTTTGAATCTTGTCAAAGTCTATAGTGCTCCCACTTGCTTTGTGAAATGAGACTGTTCTCAAGAAACTCAGCATACCGAGTAACAACCATTTGTTCTCAGTTGGGAAGTAAAATAGTAATTGAAGATATACTTGATAGATATGGGCTCAAGTTTGTTCGGCATGTCTCGTTCCACGAGATCCTCACAACCCCAGATCCTCAAGTAAGACAAATTAGGGACTTTCCCACGCCATATCTCATATGGTGTCTTTTTAACCTTTTGGTCGGAACCATATCAAGTATTCGAGCAGCAGACTTCAGTGTATGCCCCTCAAAAGGATAGTGTAAGAGTAGTAGGACTCATCATAGATCGCACCATGTCATACAGGGTCCGATATCTCCTTCCAGACGCACCATTATCTTGTGGAGTGTATGAAAGAGTAAATTGTGAGACAATCTCACGATGTGAGGGATGATCCGGAAACTCTTGACTCATGTACTTTCATCCTTAATCAGGACTGAAAGCTTGAGTTGTCTTGCTAAGTTGATTTTCTACTTTTACTTTAGAAAGCTTTGAACGTTTCAAAGATTTCATGTTTATGTCTAATCAAGTAAACATAACCATAGCGACTGATATCATTAAAGCTTCCATGTTGATGTTTAATCAAGTAAACATAACCACATCGAATGATATCATCAGTGAAAGTAGGTGGCACCTTCCCTAGTCTTAGTTCTAAAAGGGCCACATACATCAGTATGTATGAGTCCAAGTAGATTTGTAGCTCTTTCGCCAACTTGGGAGAAAAGCTTTCTTGTTATCTTTCCATAATATACAAGAGAGGCATTTTATATGATTCATAATCATTTGTAAAGAAGCCCGTCGAGTTTTAGTATCAAAATGCGTTTCTTGTTTATGTGGAAAAGATGACGATGATCTAGGTAAGTAGAATCCAAACCAATTTGGATTTTTGAGTGCTACATTTGTATATAGAACTATCGTTTGAATTAGGATCATGCATATTAATTTCAAACATACTATTACAATGAATAGTTATAAAAAAATGTTATTTTTCATAAAACAAAATATCATAATCCATTATTCAACAAACGATAAAGCTAAACAATGCATAATTGACAATTATTCAAAACAATAATTAACGCATTAGGAAGGATAAGATCACAGCTTCCATTCATTTAGCTTTCTACTTCACATTCAATCTTGCACATTTGTGTAAATGTGAGTTCCACAACTAGTGTCATACACTCAAGATTTATCACGAAAAGTATAGAGTTCTATAATGAAGATACCTAATGTGCTAACTAGAACACATTTGTCCTTCATCAACTCTGCCACGTAGGCAGGACAATTCCTCCTTCAATGGCCAGTTTCATCGCAATGATGGCAAGAAATATCCTTTGCAGGGTGCTCCTTTTTAGCAGGTGGGGGAATCGTAGGTTTGGAAAAGTAAACTAGCTTACCCTTACCTAGACTCTTGCCTTGTGCTTGCGGTTTACCTTCCCTGATTGCAAGAAAAGTATTGGGTAACCCTTGCTCAACCAGTTTTACCATAGCATGTTCAACGATTGTCTTCCCCATGCTATGTACTTTTAAAACACTTTTCAAACTGGTCATAGTCCTTGGATAGTGAGGTAAGAATCAAGCTCATTCCAAGAACTTGTGGTAAGGGGTAACCAAGACGTTCCATTGGATCAAGATAGCATTGCATATTCAAGATGTAAGTGCTAACTGATTGGCTGTCCTCCTGATTGCAAGCATGGAATGCTTTAACTGTTTTGAACAGTTCAAGTTCTGCCTTTTGTTGAAATATCATTTTCAACTCGCTTATCATGTCATATGTTGTGAGTTCCTCGAAGTACTTTCGAATCTCGGGGTTCATGCTCACAAGCATATGAGTAGCAACTTCTTGGTGTTCGTTAAACGTTTCGGTAAAGGCTTGACGAACAGCAGCAGAATCACTGACAGGAGGTGCCTCAGGTAAGGCCTCTTATAGGTGTATCAACTTTCTCATCTCTAAGGACAATCCTTAGAATTCGATATCAGAAGATAATGTTGATATTAGTCAGTTTCAGTTTTCAAGAACTGATTTTTTGAGTGGAGATACTTAGGTTTTGATGTTGTTGTTATCTGTATAACAACCAAAGTTCAAAAAATAGTATTTTCAATAATAATTTCTTTTAATCAATTAACTACCCAATTAATTTTAATTAAAAGCTAAGATCCCATTGAGCTTCTATCACCGCATCAGTTGATCTGCTAGAGGTGATAGATCCAATAGGTAGGTGACGATCAACAATTGCATTACAAGTGCAACTCTTAGAGGTATGGGACTTCATGGCACCTAGTGAACAAGCATCTAGGGTCAAGTGGCATGTTTGTCGCATCGTCGCCTCGAGTCAAGGTCTCACCGTTAACTCGATTAAGTCATCCAATGTGAAATCATGTCAAAATAGCTCTAGGTCTCACGCGTAGAGAATAATGACCTCGGATCTAGATTCAAACCACGTCTCACGTGAATTCAAAAATAGAAGCAAGTGATTTGCAACCGATTGGACGGCGTGACTTAAATTTTAGGTATGTTAAATTTTAATTAATAAAATTTTATTAAGATATGAATGAATCATGTACTTCATTCATATCACTTCATAAGTCGTTTAATAAACGGTAAAAACATTTAACGATTATTAAGGTTTAAGTTTCAAATCGTATTTAAACTTAGTTTAATCTCAAAACAATTTTAGATTAAAGGTTTAATCATCAATGATTAACTATTATTTTAAGTTTCAAATCATATTTAAACTTAGTTTAATCTCAAAACAATTTTAGATTAAAGGTTTAATCATCAATGATTAACTAGTAATTATCGATGATTAAATGTTTGGATGTTTTAATGTTTGTGTCAAAAAACCATTTTTAATTGTTTTATTTACTTGTATCTAATAGGAAAAGAAAACAACCACAAACATAAATAAAACATGCAACAAATTTTGTGCAAACCTCAACCGATTAAATCCTAGGTTCGGTCACGTGAGTCATCACGACGGATCGAAGGGTCAAACTAGGGGACGGGCCAACATGAACCCAAACGGGCCTACATAAACCCAATGGGCTCCCACTTGCTCCAAGACATTCTTGAGCAAGTAGAACCCAAAATTGTGAAAAAGTGTAATCTGCCAGAAAATTCCAGCAGACTTTGAAGCCCGAAAAGTCACTGAAGGAGTCTTCGTTGGTCTTCCCGGCCTTCTGGAAAGTTGTAGCCCACGACTTTGCAAGCATTTTAGGCTTTTGAATCACCCAAAACGGAGTCCGTATGCCTCTGGAAAACCTGTTTTCGTACAGCCCTCGCTTTTGTGACGGAAATTAGTTGTTTTATTCATTAGTCTTCAATATTTTTTATCAACAATTTACAATAAAAAGATAAAATAAATACAATCTATTCTATTACTTTTACATTACAAATTGCCCCAAAAACATGGCACCAAAAATAAAAGAAAAAATTGAAACCAAATTACAACAATTTAAGCCAAAAACACGGCTTTTCCCAAATCAACCAAAACAACCAAACATCAACACATTCATTCACAAATGGTCTAGGCTTTCATCGGTTTGCACAAACAAGCAACAATTGACAAGGCTTTGGCTTGGGATATGGCAAAAAATACATGTTTTGCCATATCAAAAAACATAATTAAACAAGTAATTCCAAGCCAAATAATCAAAAAATTCAATAAACTAGATTAATTTTTTGATTTTGATTTTGTAACAAGTGACAATAGGGTTCCAAAAATACGTTATTTTAACCCTCATAATTATACAAAACCGAAAATTAAAATAAAAACCCGTAGGGTTTAATTTTCGTCCGATCGGTTTGTTAAAAACACCAAAATCGTTTATTTTTGCCACTTTTCACAAAATCTAGCTAATTATATGATTAATATAATGACTCGTGATACCACTAATGGTGATTTTCGGTTAAAACAATTAACAAAACGCAGCGGAAAGATTTAATCACCATGAACGGATCTTGATATCAATCATACAATTAAACTATAAGAAAATCAAAGAGAATGGTATAAGAATTCATACCCTTGAAGCCTTTGATCTTGTTGTGGATTCGGATGGATTTGATGATGGATTGAAACCAAGTATTCAATTAGAATACCTCTAAAAGAAAGTCCACACAACACAAGCAAGAACACCAAAGGAGGATGCTAGTCCTTGATTCTTGAGAGCAAAAGGAAAACCAAAACACACATACAAGTGTGTGTAAAAGGGACGTACAAAACCATTAGGCATTTTTCAAGTCTTAAAGAGAAAACAAAATGATGGGGAATCTCCTCTTTTAAAAGTGGATGGCCAAAAGAGTAGTCAAAAAGGAGGAAAAGAGGGAAGGTTTTATGGAGCCATTATTTCCCTTTAATGATGCCATAAACACCCTTTAATGATTTCCAAAAATCATACTTTCATTTTGCACTCTAGTCCCTTGTTATTTGTTTCTTCTAGTTTGCTCACAATAAAGTTTCAATATTAACAATTAATATTAAACTTATATATTATATACAAGCATGTAGCTTATATTAATATATAATGTAATTACCTTAATTACACTATATATCTTATGGTGTTAAGTGTTTAAGTGTGTGACCCTTTAGGCTCACAAACTACTAGCCATATAACTATATGTTATACGCGTGAAGCATATTCCAACAGGCTGTGTATCCGCCATAGGAACGGTTTGATTATTGAGGAGAAAAGTTTGGAAAAGTGAAACGCCGTTTAAAAACGTGTCCCACGGATGGCGCCAATGTTCGAGCAACGATTGTCAAACACAAAGTCCAGGCGACGTCAACCTTGGATCTCCTGTGATGATCACAGTGCAAACCCAACAAGCTCTTGGCGAACCTAGGGTGATCGAGGTTGAGTGCGAAGGTGAAAGTGAGAGTATGTTATCTCTGTGCTTTAGGCTTTCTTGATCTGTTTCAGTCTGTGGCGACAATGAGTTAGGCCAGGTATTTATATGGCCAGGATATGGAACGTTGGCCCATTATGACTGCAATAAAGCAGTCATGAAGTGCCATTATGACGACGTCAATGATCGTATAACGCTTACTATTATGACTGCTTCATGAAGCGCCATTATGATGGTGTTACGCACTGACCATCATGACAGGCGATTTGACTAACAGGCGGTCATAACTTGACAGGCGTCATAACTTGACAGGCGGTCATAACTTGACAGGCGTCATAACTTGACAAGCGGTCATTGACAGGGTTATAACTTGACAGGGCAGACGGCTTGACTCGTACAAAAGCATGGGCTCGCGAATATTGACGGATCAAATTGTGACTTGGACTTGTGAGCATAAAAGCCCATCATCATTTAGGTTTTGGGAATTACCTATATATACATAGGGTGATCCCTACTAACCTCATCACAGATTGAAGTGGTATCTAGCCTTATCGAAAGCATAAAAACCGCACTAACCGAAGTGATGGGAAAAAAACGAGTATTGACAAGAGAAATTGGGAAAGAACCAAGTATTTGAAGAAAATGTTCAAGGGTTGAAAACCGTGAATGGTCGGATTTGGGTTCCAAAATTCGGTGGAAACCGAAAAGTATTGTTGAATGATGCTCACAAGTCCAAGTACTCGATTCATCCCGGAAGTACAAAGACTTACCAAGACTTGAAGAGAATGTATTGGTGGCCGGGGATGAAGTCGAGAGTAGCAAAGTACATTTCAAAATGTGCCACATGTGGATAAGTGAAAGCCGAGCACCAAGTTCCTTATGGTGTTGCACAATCGTTGCTAGTGCCGGCCGGGAAATGGGAAGATATTACCATTGATTTTATTGTTGGTCTTCCAAAGACGAGTAGAAATCACGATGTCATTTGGGTGATTGTTGATAGGTTGACAAAAAGTGCGTTATTCCTAGCTATTCGGGAAACTATGCCGCTCGAGAAGTTGGCAAAATTGTATGTTGATGAAGTTGTTCGATTGCATGGGGTACCGATGTCGATTGTGTCCGATCGGGATGCAAGGTTTACCTCGAGATTTTGGGGATCACTACAAGAAGAGTTGGGAACAAAGTTAAGATTGAGCACGGCTTACCATCCGCAAACCGATGGTCAAAATGAAAGGACGATCCAAACGGTCGAAGATATGTTGAGATCGTGTGTGTTGGGTTTTGGTGGTAAATGGGATGAACATTTACTGTTAGTTGAGTTTTCCTATAAGAATAGTTATCACTCGACGATTAAAATGCCACCGTTTGAGGCATTGTATGGGAGAAAGTGTAGAACGCCTTCTTGTTGGTTAGAGGCGGGTGAGACAAAACTCACGGGTCTCGAGATTGTGAAAATAACAAACGAGAAAATCAGAATAATTCAAAAGAATATGAAAGTCACACAAGATCGCCAAAAGAGTTATCGGGTTTGAAAAAGTGACCCTATGATTTGAATGTTGGTGATATGGTGATGTTGGACCGTTTAAGATTTTGAAAAGAATTGGACTTCAAGCTTTCAAGCTTGAACTTCCACCCGAGTTGCAAGGTGTCCATGACAGATTTCATGTTTGTAATTTGAAGAAATTTTTGGGTGAAGTGGAGAATGTGATCCCACTTCAAGATTTCAGGGTCGATCCACCCAACTGTTTAATTGAAGAACCCGAGGCCATATTGGAGGCCCAAACAAAGAAATTAAGGAACAAGGAGATTGAGTTGGTGTTGGTCAAGTGGAAGCATTCCCTTGGGCTAAATTTGACTTGGGAAGTCAAAGATGAGATGAAGAGACGCTACCCCAACTTTATAGATTATGATGCGATTCCGAGGACGGAATCCTCTTAAGGGGTAGATAGTTGTAACGACCCGAATTTTGTAAATAAATAAATTGTACAAAAATATGATAATTATAGATAATTCATTTAAGAACCGTAGGAATTGATTTCGTGTCATTTGGACACCGTTTGATATGGTTAAGGTCGAAACCGGGCCGAAATAGACAACAAAAAGTTGCAGCCTAGCTTCCTTGGCAAGTTCGCGACGCGAACTATGGTTCGCGATCGCAAAGAGGAGACATGGATTTTGGGGTTTGATCGTGAGGAAGTTAGCGAACTCGAGGTCAGACGCGAACAAGAGTTCGCGACGCGACTGAGTCGCGAAGTTGGTCGTGAGGTTCGGTTTGAGCGGCTCGATGACGTCATTCCCGCGATAGTTCACGAACGCGAAGTGGAGTTCGCGGCGCGAACTCCTGTCTGGCTGAATAAAAACAGGTTTAGCCTAGGGTTTAGGCATTTAACAACCTTACACAGCTACCAGCCGTTATTTTGAAGGAAGTGAACGTTTTTGGTGTTCTTTGGCTTGAATCTTCATAAATCTTGGAGATTTTTACATCTAAGGTAAGGATTATTGATTCTTCATATTTGGTATTTGATTTACAAGCTTTATTTGGGTATCAATGGTGGTTTTGAAACCAACCATATCATCTTTGGGGAAGATGATCTATCATGGGTGTAAAACACTCATTGTAGGCTTGTAATCACTGTGTACAAGTTGGATTTGGGTTTTATGGATAGAAATCTCGAACTAGGGTTTGAGATTCCACCAAGTTGTATGAACTTGGTGGTTGGGGATGTTAATATGGATTAGTGTTAGTGATTAGTTATAGTTAATAACTAGTTATTATGATGATATTGATGTTAGGTCAAGAAGACCTTGTGATTTGAAGTACTTCCTTGATTGGAAAGTAAGGATTTGTGTTGCTGAACACAAGTATTGGATAGCATTGCTAAGGTGAGTACATGTGATCTTTTCTGAGTACATAGTAAACCATGTTTTATAGTTTGAAACAATTTATAGAGTCTTTATTAGATAATTGTTTTTAATAAAGAAAAGATTGATTTGATAGAGTATGAATTGAATTGTAAATTGATTTGTTAGTTACCACTAGTATGATATGAGTTATGAATTAGAGCATTGGCTCAAGTTTGATGATTTGTTATGTGGTAGCTAATCAATTAGATCCTAGATAACCCACACGAGTTGGGGGAGTTAGTGACACCTACTTGGGGCGGTACCACCCTGCTCAAGGGTAGTGTGTCGAGAAATAGATAACCCGAAAAGCGGGGGAGTTTGAGATAACCCGGAAATCGGGGGAGAAATAGATAACCCGGAAACGAGGGAGTTTACCTAGATAACCCATATCGGGGGAGTTGTTTCGGGGAGGCTCGTTACGTATGTGTTGGGCTTATGGCTAGCCTTAGAGTATGATTGACTATGTGCAATTTGATAATTATTAAATTATTATTTTATTGCAAATATTTTCTACCGGGTCTAAAACCCATGTTTCTCACGAGACAATCTTGTCTCACGTACTACGTTTATTTTAGGCTATGTACTCAGGTTCGGGAGTTAAGGATTAGGCGGCATGTAGTAGTAGCATTGGATGATTAAGCTCGGTGTATTTATTTAATTCCCTAGACTAGTTTTGATATATATTTGTAACACCGGTTTTTGGTACTTCTTAATTATTCCAAATGTTTTATTTAAACTATATTTTTGGATGATTGGATTTTTAGTAGTTAAACTTATTATTTTAAAAGTTTAAATTTGGTTGAAAAATTGGTGTGTTACAATAATTTTATGAAATTTAATTTTTTTTGTCTTTTAAAATTGTATTCTTTATGTTGAACAAGTTTTAAAAGCAATAAACGGCAATAAACGGGTCCAATCCGTATTATGGTTTTTGAGCCTACATCTTTTTTTTTAACAACAAAGACATTCATACATACATAAATAATACATTCATACATACATAATACATTCTTACATACATATAACACACTTCAATACACCCATGTCCCAAGCTGGACATACATTATGCCATGACAAACATAGCGAAGTTTAAAGATCATAGCATTGCATAGAGGCATAACTCATGCAACATTGCTTTATGACTATAATCACACTGAATTGAACATATATAACAAAACATGAAACGACCTCCCAAATATGAACTCTTTTGGGCATTTTTGAAATCGCGATCACGGGAAAAGGTTAACCGAAAACCCTCCATCAGCGGCAATTGTTTGGCCAGTGATGTAAGAAGCAGCGGGCATGCAAAGGAATGCCACGAGTGATGAAATTTCAGTCGTTTCAGCAGGGCGTTTCATAGGAGTCCTCGATATCAGTATATCCATAAACTCTTTATCACTTAGCAACTGCACAAAACAACGAAATTTGGTCAAATTTGGTCACGATCAAACGAAAATGTACATATTCAACATTATAAAATAGGCGAAATAGTTAAGTATATTACAGGTTGGACACGCGGGGTTTTAGTGTACCATGGTGCTACACCATTAGTCCGAATATTGTCTTTCGCCCATTCACATGCAAAATCCTTCACGAGCTGATTTATTGCACCTGTTGATCGATTGAAACACAACTTACATTAGTTATCACTCATATATTATAATTATCTTTACGTGTCAAAAGCAAAAACATAAACTAACCCATAAAATTTTTTATTAATCGAACCTTTAGTGGCGGCATAAATAGACCCTCTAGAAATGTTAATCAAGCCGGCAACGGAAGAAGTGAAAATGATGTTACCGAGTCCAGACGCCTTTAAAAGAGGGTGTGCAAGTTGACTTATATGGTAACCGGATTCGAGATTGGTAGCCATGAACATGGAATACTCTTCGGCTGTAAATTCGGTTGTAACAGTCTTAAGAAGGTTTGTCCCGGCATTGTTGATCTACAAGAAAGAACTCCATGGAAGTAAGTTTCTAGCATTTTTTTTGTTTGTTGCAGCTTTGTTATGTTTAATATAGATCATGATATATAGTGGTCCTTTTACGATGGTGGTTCACGAATTTATTTCACGAATTTGGTCATTAGTGTTACATCAGTGTTTTTCTTTTCTCTTCAGACTTAATATATTACCAAACACATGTAATGGACTAGTGATCAAACTCAAACACTTTATTATTAATATAAGGTACAACATTTTATCTTTTAGCTTTTTCTTTTTATATATTTATTAATTACTCCGTATATACGATAAATAGCACAAATGAAGTCCAATCCTGGTGCCAATCAAAATTTTCCTTTTGTGAAGTCCGGTCAATTTTGGATGAAATTATATTTTATATATTTCTAGTAAATTTGGGATCTGTGACATCACAATTTGCATGCATGCAAAATATTGTTACGTCAACCAGAACTTATTAGTTCTCACGATGAAATTATATTTTATAGATTTATCGACTAGTTTGTCTCAAATCGAAAATGAACTTACTAGGATATTGAGCTTTCCATTGAAGATGGAGGATACTTTTTCTAGAAGCTGTTCCCGTTGAGGACGAGAAGCCACGTCACACACGGATCCGGTGACCTTGAAGCCTTTGGCAGACCATTCTTGTAACCGTTGGTTAAGCTCGGACTCGGTTCGGGAGCAGGTGTGCACCACCGCTCCTAATGCCGCCAGTTCCCCCACCACAGCATAGCCAATGCCACGTGTACCACCGGTGACCAGAGCAGTCATTCCGGTCAAAGACCATTTCGGGTTTCTAGTTGTGGAATCAATCTCCACCGATGATGCCTTGGTCGTCATGTTTTTGGGCTGTTTTTGCTATTTTGCTATCGATTAATTACCACCTTCTTATTTATAGCGTGTATAAAGATATAGTATCTATTTTCTTTATTAATTATATATTTGAAAAAACAAAGAAAAGTCACATGTTATATTTTAATAAGGGCTAATGTCCAAAATGTCATACAGTTATTAGCTGATTCAGAATTATTTGATATGATTCGCACTTTAATTAATTATATATTAGAAAATAACTCACATGATATACGTTAAAAATCGTATTCATATTTTCTTTTCTTTTTTAATTATTTCTATCTAAACTTATAAATATAATAACTAATTAAAGGATCGATGTCATTTGGATACAAAACAACCTTAAGTTACAATTAGTAAGAGCACAATGTGTCCGTAACTACGTTAATAGCCAAGTTATAAGAGTTTTTCTTTTCTTTTCTTATAACAATATTATAACATTAATTATATCATAATCATCCTATATTCTATAACATTTCTTTGTAACCTAAAAAAAAAAAATCTTTAACCAATCATAATTTAAAGTAATGAGGTTGAACCTTTGGCTAGGGATGGGCTCCATATGGAGCCTGCATTGGCCCGGGACACTACTCAAAATTTATTCTATAGGATAAAAATTTTAGAAAAAATTTCATTTCGTGTTACGGTGCTAGTACCAGGTTAAAAACTCTACCCAATAGCCGAAAACAATATTAAAAAAACACTCAAGTAATAGCCAATAGTCCAACCAAAGGGCTTTTATCCCATCGATATCTGGTGTTTATGGTGTACCACAAGGTTGTGAGTTCAAGTTTCAGTGTACACAAAAAAAAAATATAAAATTAGAAAGAGTGTGTGTGTTAGCCGTTCAAAATAAAAAAAAATAAAAAAATAGTCAATAGTTCAAACTCAAAACTCTAACCCAAATCCTGAACTAAAGAAAAAAAACCCCAACATGTGTCTTGTAGGTTTTTTATAACTATTAGGTTTAATGAAATTAGTTTTTTGAAGACTTGTTGGCGTGTATAATAAAATAGGATTCTTTCGTACTTGAGAGGAGATTTTGACACCACAAAAATTACTCGTCATACAACCATTGTTTTACATTATGTGATGTCGAAATTACATCTCTTATGTAATAGAGCACTTATGCCAAATTTATTTTTGTTTCGGGGCACTGCACCGAACCCTGCAAGTGTGTCTCTCCTTAACCCCTACAAAAATGATGCTAATACTGGTGGAAGTTTCTAATTCCACCCCGGCCTTTGGCATGGGCAGGGTATCGTTTGGAGGCATCAAAGGCCAGACGACGAGCCTTTAAACACAACCATATAGTGAGTTCTAAAAACCATTGTCTTAAAACCAGATTTTGATTTGAACCGGTTGATGCTTTAAAAATGGTCGAACCAGTCGGATCGATAGAAACGGCCGGTTGAACCGGATTACAGTACTATTGAGTATTTATGTAAATGACACCAAACACTTAATATTCAACTTAGTTTTCCAAACATCAAACACATAAGCTTCAAAGGTTTAAAAATGATACAAAATATTCATTTTAATAAATAAAAATTGAGATTAAAAGAAAAATAAATAAATAAACACGGTTCAAATTGGGTTCAATCATCATGGTTCGACCACATTTACATTTAACTCGCCCGCTTCGAATTGGTTCATAAACAGACTTTTAACCCGGTCGATTCAGCCCCACATACTTCCATTTTCGAGTCGAACCAGGCCCAACCGGACGGTAAAACCTGAGTTTTAAAACACCTAAAAACGCATCCGAGCATTGGTTATGGTCATCAACAGATGTAATTAATTCAGGATTAAAAAAATAAAAAATAAAACAAAAGGGTACATGGTATTGTTCCGTACCTAGTTAGGGGTATTTTGTGGAGTTCATCCAAAAAAAACCATTTAATCTGAACTATTCGTAAATGGGAAATTGAATTTAGGAGTGTCGTTTTGTGAGGCGACACGAAATTTGAACTGAAACAAACATAAAAGTAAATATGTTTGGGTTGAGGTAAATTAGTTTTGAGTCGAATTAACTGACCTATTTTTTAAATGAGATATGTTCAAGTCAATATTTAAAAGGGTCAACCCGTCAAACAGTTTAATTACTGAAATATAGTTAAAAAAATATGTTACTTATTTTATAGTTTATATTATTCAAACATAACTAATAGTTTCATAAAAATAAAAGGTTTGCTTAGTAATTTGATTATTTAGTGTTTTGTTATGAACTTTTGGAATAATAACAATCTGTGTGAGCCGTTTAACCTATTTGACTCGCTAACCTTTTTAACCTATTTGAATGAGTCGTGTTTGGGTTAAAGGTAAACATGTTAGTGTTAGATAGCTGACCCGTTTATATAAACAAGTCGGTTTCAAGTTTAATATTTTTGACACATCAACCAGCAAATTAATTGGTCTAGATCAATTGGCCACCAAGAATAACATTTGGGTTTTTATTCAATAGGTTTTGGGTTCAAGACTTGTTGGACGCAAAACTTGAAGAAAAAAGGCGGTGGTGTTTAATGTTTATTCCCCCAAAAAAAGGAGATAGGTTCGAGGAAATCATACTGCCTGCTTGGATGTCACTGCTGACTCGAACCACTAACTAACTAACTTGTCGGTAAAAAGAAAACCAGCAAACCCGAATCTGACCTAAATTACGACTCCTAGTTGAATCCCCCATTTCCCAACCTTCGTAAATTAAATGGCAACAACAGTAACCAAGGAGACCGATTTCATCATGGGAGGGAAATTCAAGGTGAACATAGCCTCATAAATACAACGTAAACGCTTAATAATTGGAACGGCAGCTGGGTTACTCATATTCGAATTTCATCAAATAATTGGAATTTTGTGATTTTGTGTTCTTCCGCCATTGCATACATGTTAAACTTGATTTTCCAACTTGCTATGTCTGAAAACTGTTGAATAATTTATATTCTGCAATAATATTAGTAATAATTAGATAACGAAAAATGAACATGCAAACCTGAAAATTGACGAGAATCAAACTGCACGGAAATGATTTCCTGTCCTTTAAGGTTTATACGTGCTGTATGCTGTTAGCCTCTACGTACCACCCCAGGATTTGATGCAGCAAGTCGGTAATATCTTACAGCCAAGAATTCCCGAACAACACAAATTGTTTACTCGGAAAACAGGAAGAAAACAGTGAGCACCTTTGAGAGCTATTTCGTGTTTTTTGAGGTGAGTTCTAACACTGCAGTGGTGTTCCTTTTATAGGCCAGTGATAAAAAACGCACACCATCATTACAGTCTTCAAAGACTGATAATGGACAGTCAAAAAACGGACGAAACGGCCAAGGTATTAACAGCCCGTCTTAATACTCGAACGTTACGTTTTGACTCTCAACGAAGTGCAAAGTGCGCCTAAATCGCTCCATTTCGCGTCATCGGTCTCGGCTCGGCGCGCGTGTGGGTCTAGCCTTTAATCCTCCACTAAAGCCTTTGAAAGCTTAAGGAATTAAATGCCTTATAAACCCATTTAATTTTCTTCCTCCCACCAATGTGGGAACTTGCCAACATGCAAGTTATTAATTAATATTACTATTAATTAATATTTCCAACAAAAACTCACTTTCAGATATTTTTTGGTTTAATGCATTTTCATCAATATTAAATTTTAGATCAAAGAAATATTCTATTTAATTCAGTTTTTCATGCTCTTTAATTCAGTGTCACTTTTGTTATATTGTTCTACGAATAAATACAGATGCAGAACAGATAAATTTGAAGTAGATTTCATAGGTTAGAAGTATAAAAGGAAACCATCGTTCCCCGGGGCAGGATTAGGGGTGGCAATTTCTGACCGGACACGAAACCCGATCTGAAACCGACACGAAAATAAACAATATTGGGTTGAGGTAAAAAATAATTTGGGTCAAACTCGGGTCGACTCTACTGACTCGTTTAGCAAACGGGTTTGGTTCAGGTAAATGATAATTTAAATGGGTCGACCCGTCAACCCGTTTAATTTTTAGAATATATTAAAAAATATATATATTTATACTTAATTTATAGTTTATTAATTAACTTGTAACTAATAGTTAGATAAAAACTAAAAAGACTACCTACTTATTTGAAGTTTCGATATTTTCTTATAAATTTGTGGAATAATAACAACATTTTGACTTGTTTGACCCGTTTAACATGTTTGGTCTGCTAACCTGTTTAACCCGTTTAATTAAATAAGTTATATGAGTTAGGTTCAGGTTGAAAGTAAACATGTTAGGGTTGAGATGTCTGACCCGTTTATATAAACAGGTCGGTTTCAGGTTGAACATTTCTGACCCGCAAACCCGAACCCGTCAACCCGAACTAAATTTGCCACCCCTAGCCAGGACGACAAAGAACAATGGTGGTTAGGTCATAAAAACACTAGGTCAGATAACTTTGGTTCTGATGCCATGTATATCATTACTCTATTATTTAATCTCACTGAATAATGGTATTGGTGCTTAACTTTTGATGTAGACTATGTAACGATATTATAAATTAGACCAGTTGATTCAATTAATACTAGGAGTCTAGGATAATCCAAGCAAAACCACGTTGATTCACGAATTCCGTTATGGTAAGGTCATAAAAACACTACGTCAAAGAACTTTGGTTCCGATGCCATGTATAGCATTACTCTATTATTTAACTAAATATCTCACTGAATAATGATATTGGTGCTTAACTTTTGATGTAAACTAAGTACCGATATTATAAATTAGACAAGTTGATTCACTTAATACCGGGATAATCCATCCAAAACCATGTTGATTCACGAATTCCGTAGAAATGACCTTTAAAATCTGTTCAACACGAAGAACAATTTTGGAGAGAAAAAGAATTTTTACAAAAACTTCAATTGGTTATTTCATTGAGCAAAATACACTTTAAATATGACTCAGATTTTTGATTGGGCCTAAATCAACAAACGGGCAATAAAGTGGGCCTAAACAAAGTTCAAAAAAATATGTCTGTTTCTCTATCAGTGGGTTTGCATCATCTTTTGTGCCTACTTATGTGAATAAAGTTAGGATAGATAACTAGTAGATTACACATATAATATTATCAAGTGAATAGATAGATAAATACACATAAAAATTAGAAATTAATATAATTTCTCCACCTCACTTTCTATAAATCTAAAAGAATAAAATAGTATTGATTTCAAATAATTTTTTTTTGAACGGCAAGGCGGAAGACCTTGAGAGCTTCGGCAAAGCTATCACCCTCAAGACCCCAACGAAAAAACTTATATTAAAAGGCTAGCAAGAAACTAGCGAAACGACATTACAACCCAAAGAAAAAACAACCCAAAGAAAGACAACCAAACAAACAAAACAACCAAAAACAGAAAACACCAAGACAAGCAGAAAACTAGAAACAATCCCCTGGATTGGTAATCCAAATATGCCAAGAATTATTAATAATGACGCCCCTTGATCGATTTTTTATCCAAAGGAAAGCCTGAGTTTGAAGGTCCGAGAAAGCCATATCCATCGAGGCAGAATTAGCACGATTGAACACCATAGCATTCCGAATTTTCCAGATTGTCCAGAGAAGGACAAACACAACCCCGGAGAAAGCTTTCAATTTCTTACCAGTAAAACCACCTCGATTTCCACAATTTAAGATGTCATCAACAGTAGAGAAAAGCTCGGGGTTGATATTCCACCAATCACCAATTTTTCGACAAAGAGAACGAGAAAACGGACAGGAGGCGAAGAGATGATCCTCATTTTTTTCAGCCTGATTACAAATCGGACAAGTATGTGACAAAAAAGTAACACCACGAATTGCAAGATTAGATTTGGTTGCCATACGACGATGACCGATCTTCCAAGCATTAATACCGACCTTAATAGGGACCCAATTGTTCCAGGAAAAGCTATCGATTCGGGAATTAGGCAAGCAGAGATCATCGAAAGCATGCCTAAGGGAAGAGACAGTGTAAACACCACTGCTATTGATCGCCCATTTCCAAATGCTACGGGAGCCGATGTTGGGAACCTCCACTATCCAGTTATCAAAAGGAATATTAGCAAGATGAAGGTCTTTATTAATTTTAAGAACATTCCTCCATAGACCCGGGAATTTGCCAACGGAATTAACACCCGACATACCACCATTATCACCGTGTAAAGCTTGGATTGTATGTTTCCAAAGAGAACATGCATCAGTTTTGAAACGCCACAACCACTTAGCTAAAAGAGCTAAATTTAAAGCCCTAAGACTTCCAACCCCAAGACCGCCATTATACATGTTGTTCAAAATAACCTTCCAAGCAACCCATGAATTTTTTTTTCGTCGTCCGTGGCACCCTAAAAAAACTTGGCCCGTTTGCTTTCTAGTTTAGAAATTAAATTTTTCGGGGCTTTAAAAATTGAGAAAAAATAATTTCCAAGGCTACCTCTAAAATGGGATTTAGCGGGCGATGGGAAAGGCATGTGGATCAAAAAGAGAGATCATTTTAAAATGGATGAATAGGGTCTTGTGTTTATTTCATTGAATGAATTGTCATGATTAGGGCTGCGAGGTCAAGTTGGGGGTGGAATATGTTATCAGGACTGGTTCACGGCTTTTGAAGGACTGGTATGTTTCTGAAATATTAGGCCCAAAAACATTAAAACAATAAAACTTAAGCAATTGAAAATTAAAATCAAAATATTTTTACATGTGGTTTTCCCAGCTCACTTATGATTTCCGTTGTCTATTAATAAATAGTCTAACGTTATTTGAGCCAATAATTAACCTAGGCTAATACATATGCAAGAAAATTATTATGTCCCTTATTTTGGTAGACCATGTTCACATGCACATTTTGAACTCCCCTTGGACCGGCCATGCATGTTATGTTTCGAGTTTACTTCCCATCTTCGTAAATTAAATGGCAACAATGATAATCAAGGAGACCGATTTCATCATCGGAGGGAATCTTCGCCTTCAAAGGGAAATTCAAAATGACATGTATAATCCACTAATTATTCTTCTAAACATAAATTGTAAGAATAATAACATTAATCTGACTTTTAACTTGAGTTTCCAACTTTCTCTCTGTCGAGTAATTTTACTACTCTCTCTCTCTCAAAACTCACTGGCTTTTCTTCCGCACAAAAAAATTTACCTTCAAGATTATTATCTTTTAATTTAAATAAAACGAAATATTCTATTTGATTCATTTTTTCGTTCTCTTTAATTCAATATCACTTTTGTTATATTGTTGAACGAATAAATACAGATGTACAGCAGCTATGTTTGAAGTACATGAAAGTCAAATAGATGACCAAAAGTCGGTCACCAAATAACCTGTTGAACTATATGAAAGTAAGATTGATGAACTAAATAAGTTATTTTAACAAGAAAAGAGAAATGGAGTATAAACTATTGTTTACTATGGTGAATTTGTACGGGAATAACTTTTGTCATGGGTGTTTCCAAACTAATTTCCTAAGGATTCGGAGTATAATAAGAAATTTCCACCGCTAGCATCTTTGTGAAGATAAAAAAGACGAAGTGTGATAACTCGACATTTTAGGTATGTTACTATTTTTCATTTCTTACTTTCTATATTGAAAAAGTTTCTTTCGTAACATTTCTAGTTTTAGAAAGTTTCTATTTTTAGAAACTTTTCTCGTTTCCTACTATTTCTAATTATAGAAAGTTTCTATTTTTAGAAACAACTTTCATCATTTCATATCACTTCTATATTTAGAAAGTTTCTATGTTTAGAAACTTTCATTATTTCGTTTCTTTTCTACTTATGGCATCCAAACACATGACTAGTTCACCGAACATTTAACATTTTCACCATACATCAGCGTTTGACTATTTTAGTCAACACAACATCTTATATTACTTGTGGTGACATTTTTACTCCAAAACATTTCCAATAATGGTATTTAAGTAATATTTAATCAATAAATCAAAATAATTAACGAAATGTGACTCGTAACGAATTTTATTCCTAACCGACACATCAATGGTTGTCCCGACCACTATGTGGCCGAACCTAGACCTCCTCCTCCACTAAATTTCGTCCAAACCACACCAAGGTGGTGTGGTTATCATCTAATTTAAATCTTGAAGTGTTATCTCTATCCCTCTTTGAATTTTATCTATATCTTGATTCAAAAGAAACCTAGTCCTTCTATAACTCTACCATCTAACCCTAATTGATACCTATAAATACCATCATACACAAACCCTAATAACCCTTTGATAATTTCGTCCAAAGCAACCCCCATCACCACCGATTTCGGTTTCGAAGCAACTCCCAACCCTAGCCGTTCGTTTGATCGAGTCCCGTTCGTCCGTGCCAAGCTAAACCCGATCACCCTTTTGCTCGTTTTCCTTCAATCTCGATCTTAAGGTAATACCCGAACCCTTGAATCTTCCTTTGTTTCGGTACTGTTTTGAAACCGAGACCATGGCTAAAAGCCATATGGTCTCGGCAATCCGTGACTCGTGTTCGACGTGCATGCTTGCATGCATGCCTACGATTGTCCCTTGTTGTTTAATCGTTGATTGTTTTCGTTATTTGTTTGATCTATTGTTCTAAACCCTAGATTGTTGATGAATTGATTAAACCCTAGATCTAGAACTATTGATATGCCTAACCCTAGATCTAGCCTCGTTATGACCAAAATACCGAAATCTAGCTAAATCTAGCCATTAGACTCGAACCTAGACCAAATCTAGCACCAACCCGAATGGTTTTGACCTTCGGTAAACCCTAGACCGAAACCTAACCCTAAAAACCGAAACCCTAGATCTAGTTGACTTTTGTTGACTTTCGTTGACTATTTTGACCATTGTTGACCTCTAGATTGACTAATTTTGACCCACAAGTCAAACAGGGTTAAGCCGGATCTTGAACCAAAACCCTGACCCAAACCCGAATGTTTAATCGGGCCAAGGCCCGTACTTGGCCCATTCGATCTATCCAAACCCATCGGGCCCAAACTTTAGGTGGCCCATTAGTATGCAAGCGCATTTGAACCAAAGCCCAGACCTTTGGCCCATTACTTACCCAAACCGAACCCAATTGGGCCCAAGCCCAATCCACGGCCCAATCTAATCGGACCTAAGCCTAATGTGAGGCCCAAGTGGCCCAACCTAGTGGCCCATTAAGCCCATATAGGCCCATTAAGCCCATTAGGTCCAATCTAGGCCCATTAAGCCTAACCCAAGCCCATTTCATTTCATTTCATTTCGAAGCTCATTTCTTTTCATTTCGAAGCCCATTTCATTTCATTTCATTTCATTTCGGCCCATTAAGGCCCAATGATCCAAGTTCATTCGATGTCACAAAAGATAAAACATAACATTAATTGTATATCATATAACTTATGTTGTATCTAGAATCGTCTGTATTAGCTTAGTCTAATTAGTAAGTTATATCGTTTAGGAAGCTAGGAGTCTTTGAAGAGATTCTTTGAGGTTTATCGAGAGCTAAGCTTTCCCCAGGTGAGTCCACAGACCCCTTTTACTGTTTTATAAACTTTGGGGTGGAAAACATAAACACAATTGCTACTGTTTTATTGTGACTGTACAACATCTTTACATTTTCATTATTGTGTTGGCATGACAAACAATTATTATACCGGACTAAGGTTTGCCAGCAATCATTAACTAGTGGATCTAGACCATGGATATGCAGATAGTACTATTGGCTGACACTCATCCTCCCAACATTATTTGATAACTACTTGGTATATCCAAGACATCTTTCGGGAGTGTATATCCATAAAAGAACGATAACATACTGGAGTTGAAGTGTTGATTGTGGACTTAGGGGTTGGTATATTAGCCCAAGAGCCTTGCAAACTGTTGGGGATAACAGTCATGCGATGTCAAACATAACAACTTGTTCAACACATTTTCATAAACAAAACAAGTAATTGTAGATCTTCTACAATTACACTTTACTTTTATACTTACTTCTCATATCATATGAGTGTTGAACCTTATATATTTTCAGTCATAAACTTATTTTCATAACAAACATCTAGGGTAACAAACACTTTACTTTTACCATAAACATTAACCCTGTGGATACACTCAACATTATTTGTTGACCCTTTTATATTTATGTTTTTTTGCAGGTGATTAAGTGCACAATGAGACTGGAGGATATGAGCAGTGGATTTGTCGTGAGCCATGAATGAACATTTAAGTTTACGAATAACCACTTCATTTTCAAAACTTACTATTTTTAGTAACTACTATTTTTGGAAACTTTCCATTTTTATAGGGTAAACCATTTTCATTATGTTATTTACGTGGTTGTTTGTTTACTTAATTTTTGCTATGTAATCATGAACGTTACACCTCCGTTCTTCCGCAAAACATTTTAAATGAAGTAAAACTCATTTTTGGCGGGGTGTGACAGAATGGTATCAGAGCTTAAGTTATATTGAATTAGCAAGCCTAGTCTATAACTACAAAGGACTTTTGGGACAACAAAAACTTTTACAAAACAAAAATATTCATGGCACGCTGAGTCTCATATCCCGAAGTTTCATTGTTCTTATATTAGAACATTGCCTTAGTTAGTATTGCCTTAGAGTAATATTTGGCATATCGTCTGAGTGCCTAATTTTGTGTTCTATCAGTATTGCGACTTATTTATCAGAACGTCGTCAATGAGTGTTATTGATATTTCGTTCGACTCCGAATATGATAGTTATCATAGTACTACTACGCCTAGAAGTATTCCTCCGTCTCCAGCTGTTCCATGGCATCGACGACCAAGAAGACGTCATATCCCCATTATCCCAAATGGTCCTCCGCCGCCAGCTATTTGCCAACGTCCAATTTTGTTTTGTAAGTTTGAAGCGGTATTTTAATTGTGTCTACGCTTGCGAAGCCGCGTCGTAATTTAACTCCAAGAACCCCTCGACGACAAGAGCTAGTACCAGAATCAGAACCAGTATCAGAATCAGAATCAGAACCAGAAGAAGAGTCAGAGCCTGAAGAAGACTCTGAAGTAGAAGATGAACCAGAAGAAGACGATGAGTCGTCGTCGCGCGTTTAGTTCGACTTTTCATTATAATAATATTTTATGTTCTTAACTATTTTAAAAATTAGTTTTACTTAGTTATTTTCTTGTTACCTAGTTTGGGTGGATGTGTCATCCTTTTCAAAACTTAACTATTAGGAAACGTTTTTAATAAAAGTCTTATTTTATTAATTAAAAAGATCATCTTATTTTGATTATTTAAAAATTTATTTCATACTATAATAAGTAATTTCCTTATTTAGCGATTTCTACTACTACTACTACTACTACTACTACTACTACTACTACTACTACTACTACTACTACTACATCTACTACTATTACGACTATTTGTATCTATTTTCCCTATTTCTTTTAAATGTCTCTATTATGTCTACACAATAAAAATTTCTTTCTTTAAATTCTCTTTATCGTTTTGTCCCTTATATGGTTTCGCTGAGTTTACGCGAATTGAGAGATATATCTACGGTCTACACGATCTCGTACTTACTCACGTCACTGCTGCTCAGCCTACGACTTTTAAATATGATGTGAATCTAGCAACAAGACTGATAGATGATGCTTTTAGAAGTGGGTCGTTTAAAGACCAATTGGTTGTGTCTAGCAAATCGTCTGAACCCTCTAGCAACGACAATGGGAAGCGTTACTACAACAACAATCAGCAAATTACAAAGGGAACAAGTATCAGAGAATCCAGAGCTATGCTGCATTCAACCAGAAGAACAACGATCAGTCGAACCTCTGATGAAAAACCGTGTGCTGGAAGCAATCCCAAGTGTAACAAGTGCAATTGACATCATCATGATAAGTGTGAGAAGTGTTTTATGTGACCGTTGGGGTCACAATTTCAGAAAATGTACGTCTTATACCCCTTCCAAAATTCTCGTCTTTTACGAGTGTGGTGACCCAAATCACTACCGTAATCATTGTCCAAAGCTACATAAGAACAATAATAACAACAACAACAACAACGATCGTCAGAATGGTTGTGGTCGAGCGTTCGTCATTGGTGCTCAAGAAGCTCGCGAAGAACCAATACTGTTACCAGTACGTTTATTATCGACATTTATTTTGCTTCTATTTTATTCAATTCGAGAGCGGATTTGAGTTTTGTATCGCCCGACATTAAAAGATTCTTAGATATCGAATCATCGCCTTTAGAGGTCAGTTATGAGATTGAATTAGCAAATGTCAAGTTATTATGTCTAGTGAGATTTTCTTAAGAGTTGTAAGCTTAATCTAGACAATCACATATTTGAGATTGACCTTGTGACTGTAGAGCTAGGTAGTTTTGATATCGTCATATGGATTTAATTGGTTATCTAAAAACCATGCTGATATATTATGCCACAACAAACAAATTTGAATCCCTTTAACAAAAACTGAAACACTAATAATTCATGGTGAACAAAGAAACAAAAATATCTTCGTAAAGGATGCCAAGCCTTTCTTGCTCATGTCATTGACAAGCAGTCCAAAGATCGTAAGATTGAGGACATCTCTATCGTTCGTGAATTCCGCATCGTTTTAATTCCAAAAAAAATTCACTCCTATCGCACGTTCTCCTTAGCATCTTGCACCGTATGAAATGCAAGAACTTCCTTCTCTGTTACAAGAACTTCTTGATCTTGGTTTCATTCGACCGAGTTTCTCATCCTGGGAACTCCGGTCCCTTTTCGTTAAAAAGAAAGATGGTTCAATGAGGATGTGCATTGACTATCGAGAACTGAATAAAGTAACCATTAAAAATCGTTATCCTTTTCCCCGTATTGATGATCTATTCGACCTACTCCAAGGATCGAGTTTCTACTTCAAGATCGATATCCGTTCAGGCTATCACCAATTGAAGGTTCGTGATGCAAATATACCCAAGACAACATTCAGAACTCGCTATGGTCATTACGAATTCTTGGTAATGCCATTTGGTTTAACCAATGAGCCTGCTGTATTTATGGATCTCATGAATAGAGTGTGTAAGCAATATCTCGACAAATTCGTCATCGTCTTCATAGATGATATCCTTATCTATTCGCGAACAAGAGAAGAACATGAAGAGCACTTAAGAACCATTCTTGAGTTGTTGGAGAAAGAGAAGCCATATGCCAAGTTGTCCAGGTCTGAAATTCTAGTTGCGTGAAGTACAATTTCTAGGGCATGTCATCAACGAGGCAGGAATCCACGTTGATCCTGCAAAGATCGAGGCTATTAAAAATTGGGAAGCTCCAAAGACCCCAACAGAAATTAGACAATTTCTTGGTCTTGCTGGCTATTATGGAAGATTCATCGAGAATTTCGCGAAGATAGCTACAAATTTAACGGTGTTGACACAAAAAGATGAGAAGTTGTCTGGGGCGAAAAACAAGAATCGGCCTTCCAAACCCTACAATCCATAATATTTTCCGCGCAAATTCTATCTTTTCCCGAAGGAACCGACAATTTCGTAGTTGTTGTGATGCTTCGCACTAAGGGCTAGGCTATGTATTGATGACAAGGTGATCGCCTACGCTCCTTTACAATTGAAGATTCACAAGAAGAACTACACAACGCATGATCTCGAGTTAGGTGCCGTGGTGTTCGCATTGAAGATTTGGAGACATTACCTCTACGGTACCAAGTGCATGATATTCACCGACCACAAGACTCTGCAACACATATTCAATCAGAAAGAGCTCAACATGAGATAACACATATGGGTAGAGTTGATAAATGATCACGACTGCGAGATCAAGTATCGTCCTGGTAAAGCTAACGTCTTAGCTGATGCCTTAAGTCGGAAAGAGCGACCCAAACCTCGTCGTGTTCGAGCCCTGCCAATTTCCATTCTTTCTAATCTATCCTCCCAAATTCATAAATTCCAAATTGAAGCCTTAGAGATAAAGAACATGAAGAAGGAAGCCGTACGTGTTTTGGAGAAGCAACTAGAAGCAAAGGTGGATGGAACCCTATACTTTATGGATCGTATATGGGTCCCTAATCATGGAAGTGTTTGCGACGTCATCCTAAATAAAGCTCACAAGTCCAACTATTCGATTTCATCCCGGTGCTGACAAGATGTGCAAAGATGTCAAAGAACTTTATTGGTGGCCTAATATGAAGAAAGAGATTGTAGTGTACGTCAGCAAATGTCTAACGTGTTCGAAGATGAAAGATGAAAATCAGAAAACCGTCTAGTCTTCTACAACAACCAGATATCCCTGAATGGAAATGAGAACAAATCTCAATGGATCTCATAACCAAGTTAGCTCAAACATCTGGTAGTCATGTTACAATTTGCGTAATTTTCGATCGTCTAACCAAATTAGCTCACATTATCGCGATCAAGGAAAATGATCAAATGGAGAATCTGACAAGAATCTACTTGAAGGAAGTCGTATCTCGGCATGGAGTGCCAATATGGATCATATCAAATTGCGTCATTCGTTTCACTTCTTGTTTTTGGCAATCGTTGCAAAATTCTCTCTGTACTCGCCTCGATATGAGTATTGCCTATCATCCACATCTATTTCTCGTTGTCTCTCATGTTCGTTCTTTGTCTTAAATTTCGGGACGAAATTTCTTCAACCAGGGGAGAATGTGACAACTCGACATTTTGGCTATGTTACTATTTTTCATTTCTTACTTTCTACATTTAGAAAGTTTCTATTTTTAGAAACTTTTTCATTTCGTAACATTTCTAATTTTAGAAAGTTTCTATATTTAGAAACTTTCCTCGTTTCCTATTATTTCTAATTATAGAAAGTTTCTATTTTTAGAAACTTTTCTCATTTCATATCACTTCTATATTTAGAAAGTTTCTATGTTTAGAAACTTTCCTCATTTCGTTTCATTTCTACTTTTGGCATCCAAACACATGACTAGTTCACCGAACATTTAACATTTTCACCATACATCAGCGCTTGACTATTTTAGTCAACACAACATCTTATATTACTTGTGGTGACATTTTTACTCCAAAACATTTCTAATAATGGTATTTAAGTAATATTTAATCAATAAATCAAAATAATTAACGAAATGTGACTCGTAACGAATTTTATTCTTAAGCGACACATCAATGGTTGTCCCGACCACTATGTGGCCGAACCTAGTCCTCCCCCTCCTCTAAATTTCGTCCAAACCACACCAAGGTGGTGTGGTTATCATCTCATTTGAATCTTGAAGTGTTATCTCTATCCCTCTTTGAATTTTATCTATATCTTGATTCAAAAGAAACCTAGTCCTTCTATAACTCTACCATCTAACCCTAATTGATACCTATAAATACCATCATACACAAACCCTAATATGAAGGATTTATGTGCACAGATAAGTACACGTGTCACCGTGTCCAATGTTATAAGACACTAAAGGGTCACACCACTACACACCCAATAATGGACAACCAAATAAAGTAAGTTGTGTGTAATAATTAACTAGTTAAGTTAATTATAAAGAAGAGAATAAATAATAATAAGTTAATTATTATTTGTGAGGATTGTTTAATACTAGGTTAAGTATTTAACGGACAGTTAATTAATAGTTAATTAATTAACTAGTAAAAGTCCAAGGGTTTAAAGTGTTAATAGGAAGTTTAATTATGAGATTAATCATAATTAAACTCCAAGGACTTAACTGTAACTTAAGTCCTTATAAATAAGGACTTAGGGTTAATGCTTAAGGGTTGATTCACTTGCTTAGAAAAACCCTAAACACTCTCTCCCTCTCCCTCCTCTCTTTCGGCCAAACTCGAACAAACAACCCCTTGGGGTTTCGGTTTGGTGTTCGACGAAGAACACACACACACACAAGTTCTTGTGTGATACTTTGTTGGTACAACGCGGTCTTGCAGCGTGTCCAGGTGGTGCAGTAGAGGTGGATCACTTCTTTAGCTATCTAAAGGTAATGTTCATCATCTTCTCTTTCTCGTGATCTCATTGATTAGTAGAGATCCAGTAATGTGGTATTCAAGTTCCGCCATGTGAATATTACAAGGTTTTCCTACAGTGGTATCAGAGCGATCTACTAACCTCAATGAAATTTGGTTGAGTTTCTTTTCATCTAGAAAAGAACCCTAGAATTTTCGACCAAGAACATTGTTCAAGTTTATGAACAATTGGTTTGAATAAGGTTCTAGATAAAAAGAAATTAGGTTTATTTTTTTTCCCTCCTTTGTTTTTCGATTTTTCGTATACATATATATACTATATTAAGTTTTTTTTTTCTTATAAAGAAACCTAGTAAGTTTGATCCAAGAACAATATTCAAGTTTAGGAACAATTGGTTTGAATGGGTTTCAAGATAAAAGAAATTAGGTTTCTTTTTATTTAGTAAGAAAACCCTAGAAAGTTTGATCCAAGAAAGTTATTCAAGTTTATGAATAATTGGATTAAATAGGATTTTAAGATAAAAAGGAAAAAGGTTATAATAATTATTAATATTATCAATAAAATAAAAGCGGGAGTCGAAACCAAACCAACCGAGATTCGGTAGGGCTTGGTTCGACGACCGAGTGGTCGACCGAAACCAAGTCCACCGAGTTTCGGTTGGATGATGGTTTCTTGGTGACCAAGTTATTGCATTTAGGGTACAAGATTTTATGTAACCTAAATCGGGAATAAAGAATCTACAAGATCTATGTATATTCTTTTAGTTGGTAAGTCAAATCTATTTGAATCTTTTGATTGTTGACTAACTATCAAGAACAAATCAAAATAATAGATTTACATAAATCTTGACTAGTTTATTTTTTGTTTTATATAATAATAGATTATAAAAACCTAGATAATTTCGAAATTAAGGAGGAATTAATAAGAAATCAGTTTATGGTAATTTAAAAATTATCAGTTTGGTAATTTAATAATTATAAGTTTATTTATTTAATTAGAATGACATAACCCAAAAGAATTGATATTGTGTGTATTTCAAATTTTTCGGAATTTTATTTATTTTTCGGAAATTTTATAAAAGTTTTTTTTAAATACATAAAACACAAAACCAAGTCTTTGGGGTTATGGCATGGCAATTTTTTCGAAATTGCAAGTATTATTTTTTATTTTTTCGTTTATTTATTATAACATAAAATAATAAGGTGGTGATTATAAACAGTTTGTTTAGAAAACCAAGATTTAATTGTAAGATGGTAATTATAAACAGTTTGTTTAGAAAACCAAGGTATAAATTAATAAGATGGTGATTATAAACAGTTTGTTTAGAAAACCAAGTTTTAAATTAATAATGGTAAAATAAACAGTTTGTTTATAAACCAAGTTTTATGAAACAAATTAAAAGGTGGAATTTATAAACAGTTAGTTTATAAAAACCAAGTAATTAAAAACTGGCTAACTTTTTCGAACAAAGGAAAATCCTTTTTTAGAAAATCTTAGATCAGAGTGCAACCCATCTAATGGAACACCTCACTTGTTCAACGATATTCACATTGTAAGGAGAAAGAACCTTAGATGTGGATTCAAATCTTTGCGAGTGTTAGGGTGCGTAGGGTCTTGTGATAATCGGGAGTCCCGGCGCAAGGCATCGCATTGTCTTAGATGGTACGATCTATTTTGGTGATAATCGGGAGTCCCGGCCCAAAATGCACTAGAGGGATTAAAACATGTACAAGTTTGTTGTTCAACTTGATATCCCGAGGATCTAGGAATCGTTTCTAGTCTAGAGGCGATCGGTATGGTATACCTACCAGAAATAGCGTGGCTCTAATGGGAAGTGCCCAAACCATTCATTAGAGGGCGTGAAATATGGGTCCTAGTCTAACTATTATTATTAAAAGCTAATAATGTTAGAAGTTATTTATCTTATCTAATCTTACTAACCGTTTGTTTGTTTTCTTATAGATGTCTGTACCGTCAGAAATTCCGTTTTATTCACCAAACGAATCGCGAAGGTTCATCACTGGAAAATGGAAGCTTACTGGTCCGAACTACAAAGTTTGGAAAGTGCATTTTAGGAGTTACCTAAAAGCACAGAATCTACTGTACGTGATAGACGAGGTGCCCAAGGGACAACCAGGGCAAGATGCCCAGGATGATGAGCTTGATGCTTATTATCAGTATCTGGTTGATGAATCACAAGTTATGTCGATTCTTATTCTTACTTCATTGTCAGAGCTTACTGATAATCAACGTAAGAAACCATGCTATGAGTTTGTCCAGTATCTTGAGGAGACGTTTAAAGATAGTACTGAAGATAGTAAGCAGTTCATTTTACAAGAAATCATTTCGTCGAAAATGAAAGATGATCAACCACTGAGTGACCACCTTATCAACATAAGGAGGTTTCTAGATTGTCTCACCCTAGTTACTGGCACATCAAACGAGCATGAACAAGTCATGTTCTTGTTTGGATCTCTCATCAGTACTATCAGGACAAGGTAGTACGTATAGTCGGGAATTTTGATTTGAGTGTCGCAGGTCTACACGAGAATATCTTGTGTATACGCGATGTTCAAAGGCTAGAGGAAGAATCTCTCCCCGAGATTCTGGAGGACGAGTTTCAAGAGTGGTTGAATAACTTTGCGGATTTGTGTTGCCCAACTTGTGGCAGCAAGGATATTTGCGAGCACACGTCAGACGTGGGGCTGTTGGAGGCTGACTTTGTCAGCGATTCAGGTATCTTTATGATTGATTGTCTCGTTACTTCTAGTGAATCCTGGGTATTGGATACCGGATGTGGTCATCACATTTGCAATCATTTGCAGGGATTTAAGAAGAACATGAGGCTGGGACGAGGGGATGTTGAACTATGAGTAGGCGAAGGTTCCGAGGTTGGACCTGAAGCCGTAGGGACATATCTTCTCAAGTTGCCTTCAGGAAGAGTTTTGGAACTTAAAGATTGTTATTATGTTCCTAGACTTATTAAAAATGTTATTTCTTTTGATTTACTTATAGACAGTGGTTTTTATTATGAGTTTTATGGAAAAACAATTTCGTGTTTAAAAGATGACATTTTATATTTTAACGCAAATTCTCATAATGGTCTATACACGTTAAATCTAAATAACATAGAACGAGACATTTATCATATAAGTAAAAGATCCAAGAGTAACTTGAATCAAACTTATCTTTGGCATTGTCGTCTAGGTCATATAAACGAGACTCGCATTAAGAAGCTCCACGATGATGGAATTCTAGAGCCATTTGATTTGGAATCATATGCAATATGCAAAGCTTGTTTATCTGGCAAGATGACAAAAGACCCTTTCAACCACTACAATGAAAGGACAGGCGAGTTGTTAGGGATTATACACACAGATGTGTGCGGACCCTTTACTCCAGAAGCCAGAGGAGGATACCGCTACTTCATTACCTTCACTGACGACTTCAGTAGGTATGGTTATGTCTTTCTTATGAGACTAAAGTCTGAGAGCTTTGATAAGTTCAAAGAATATCAGAGGGAAGTAGAGAACCAAATAGGCAAGAAAATTAAGTCACTTCGGTCTGACCGAGGAGGCGAATATTTGAGCCAAGAGTTCGACGATCATTTGAAGGAATGTGGGATTGTTTCACAACTCACACCTCCGTATACGCCTCAGATGAATGGCGTATCAGAAAGGAGGAATCGCACCTTGTTGGACATGGTACGTTCAATGATGTGTCGCGCCCCACTACCACTATCATTTTGGGGACATGCACTCAAGACTGCAGCATTCACACTGAATAGGGTTCCAACTAAGTCAGTAGAAAAGACTCCGTTCGAGCACTGGGCGGGGAGAAAACCTAAATTATCTTTTCTCAAGATTTGGGGTTGTGAAGCATACGTTAGACGTAACTTCACAGACAAACTAAACCCCAAGTCAGACAAGTGTATCTTCGTTGGATATCCAAGGGAAACCTTAGGATACTATTTCTATCATCAAGAAGACAACAACGTCTTTGTTGCTCGGAAAGGTGTCTTCTTGGAGGAGAAGTTTCTAGGAACTGAAACTCCAACAAAAGAAATAGAGCTTCAAGAAATTGAAGAGAACGAAGATCCACCGACGACTTCAGTCGAACCAGTAGTTCAACAAAGAATTTTTGATTCCCAACCAGACCCACCGGTTGAGGAAGAAGAGACACGCAATCCGCGTAGGTCCAGTAGACCACACCAAGAACCAGATAGGTATCTTGGATTCATGATCGATGAAGATGATGGAAGTCTACTAGAACCATTAACCTACAGCGAAGCTGCTAACGGCATAGAGTCTGAAAGAAGGCTCGAGGCTATGCAAGCAGAGATGCAGTCCATGTATGACAACCAAGTTTGGGTGTTATCAGACTTGCCACCACAGTCTCGTGTTGTTGGATGCAAGTGGGTTTTCAAGAAGAAAACCGACATGGATGGAAAGGTGCATACTTACAAAGCACGACTCGTCGCGAAAGGTTTCACACAAACACAGGGTGTGGATTATTCTGAAACCTACTCGCCAGTCGCCATGCTTAAGTCTATCAGAATTCTTATGGCCATATCAGCATATTACGACTATGAGATATGGCAAATGGATGTTAAAACCGCCTTCCTTAACGGGGAGTTGAATGAGGATGTATTCATGATACAATCGGATGGTTTTACTGATCCAAAGAATCCTGATAAAGTATGCAAGTTGCTAAAATCCATTTATGGATTGAAGCAAGCATCTAGAAGTTAGAACTTACACTTTGACAAAAGAATCAAAGAATTTGGTTTTGTCAAGAGTGAGTTCGAGGCGTGTGTCTACACAAAATTCAGTGGGAGCATAGTAATCTTCCTAGTCTTGTATGTTGATGACATATTGCATATAGGAAACGATATACCAGCATTACAAGGAGTAAAGTCCTGGTTAGGTAAATGTTTCCAGATGAAAGACTTGGGAGAAGCCGCATTTATACTAGGTATAAAGATCTATAGGGATATATCTAGGCGGTTTATTGGACTTAGTCAAAGTACATACATTGACAAAGTACTGAAGAGATTCAGTATGAGTGATTCCAAGAGAGGAATCATTCCAATGTCACATGGCATTACACTGAGCAAAGCTCAGAGTCCCACATCTAGCAAGGAAATAGCTAGAATGAGTTTGGTACCATATGCTTCGGCAATTGGATCAATCATGTATGCCATGTTATGTACTAGGCCCGATATTGCTTACTCCGTAAGTCTCACAAGCAGATATCAAAAGAATCCTGGTGAACCCCATTGGGTGGCTGTCAAGAACATTCTCAAGTATTTGAGAAGGACGAAAGAAATGTTCTTGGTCTTTGGAGGTTCGTTGGAGGAGTTGCGTGTAACTGGTTACACAGATGCAAGCTTCCAAACCGATAGAGACGATTACAAATCTCAGTCGGGATTTGTCTTCACGCTAAACGGAGGAGCTATATCTTGGAAGAGTCAGAAACAAGATACGATAGCAGATTTGACTACAGAGGCTGAGTACATTGCCGCAAATGATGCTGGAAAGGAAGCCATGTGGCTTAAGAATTTTATCGAGGATCTTAGAGTTATTGACAGTATCTCTAAACCCATCGAAATATTCTGTGATAATAGTGGAACAATAGCGCAAGCTGTTGAACCAAGAGAGCATCAAAACACCAGGCATGTACGCAGGAAATATCACCGCGTACGTGAGTATGTAAGAGAAGGATATATTGTAATTAAGAAAATACCAACGGATGACAACGTCGCTGACCCGTTGACAAAACCACTAGTTGGACCAAAGCATGAGAAACATGCGCACGCTATAGGCATGCAGTACCTAAATATTGGTAGCTAGTAATTTTGATTAGAATCATAGACATGTTTGAAATCGATACATTATGTAATAACATTTCGTGGGATTGAAATAGAAGGTTTTACGTAATATTTTCACATTGTCTATTCTTAACATGTTTTAATCATATCCTTGATACACAAAGTTTTTGAGTATCTAAATTGTCTGTGGTTGCTTGAATTTAGTGGGAGCTAGATTCAAGAGTTAATACCATTATGAATATTTATCTATTTCATAGTTATTGAATAGAGAAACAAGGGTTGTTAAAATAAATATTCATAGATGTTTACAGAGTTTGCTAAACATTAGACGTGACCAAAAGATCGAGATTACTTCATGGAGCCTAAGCATGAGTAATTTCGAGTAGATGTCCTCTGACCTGAGACATTTTGGTTTGAGACACGATGACTTCCGATCATTAGAATTTATCTACCGTCACACTGTAAAAGGGTGATCATAAGGAACTTGACTAAGACAGCGGAAGTCGTGGGCAAGATAACGCAAATGTCAAAATGGAATTTGCACCTTCTTTAAATAGAAGAGATATTTCATGGCCGCTCGACGATTAAGACTACTGAAATGCGTGGCCGCGTTCGGAGAATGGTTAGATCATTCGGTAATCCGTTACTGCAGAAAGTCGAAATCAGAGTCGAGAAAATTCGAGTATATAGAACTAGATCCCTGCTCCATGTCTATTGCTCAAATTAAGAAATATCATGATGCGAAAGGAAAATCTGTTAGTGTTATTCATCTTATGAATATTATCTCTAGATGTAAGAGTTCTTATGACGTGGTTATCCTAAATGTCTGGCTAGGGACCGCTTTAGGCCAACGATGATCAGAAAGTGTTTCTTAACTTGCACAAGTGGGAGTCTGAAGGATTTATGTGCACAGATAAGTACACGTGTCACCGTGTCCAATGTTATAAGACACTAAAGGGTCAGACCACTACACACCCAATAATGGACAACCAAATAAAGTAAGTTGTGTGTAATAATTAACTACTTAAGTTAATTACAAAGAAGAGAATAAATAATAATAAGTTAATTATTATTTGTGAGGATTGTTAAATAATAGGTTAAGTATTTAACGGACAGTTAATTAATAGTTAATTAATTAACTAGTAAAAGTCCAAGGGTTTAAAGTGTTAATAGGAAGTTTAATTATGAGATTAATCATAATTAAACTCCAAGGACTTAACTGTATCTTAAGTCCTTATAAATAAGGACTTAGGGTTAAGGCTTAAGGGTTGATCCACTTGCTTATAAAAACCCTAAACACTCTCTCCCTCTCCCTCCTCTCTTTCGGCCGAACTCGAACAAACAACCCCTTGGGGTTTCGGTTTGGTGTTCAACGAAGAACACACACACACACACAAGTTCTTGTGTGATACTTTGTTGGTACAACGCGGTCTTGCAGCGTGTCCAGGTGGTGCAGTAGAGGTGGATCACTTCTTTAGCTATCTAAAGGTAATGTTCATCATCTTCTCTTTCTCGTGATCTCATTGATTAGTAGAGATCCAGTAATGTGGTATTCAAGTTCCACCATGTGAATATACAAGGTTTTCCTACATAATAACCCTTTGATAATTTCGTCCAAAGCAACCCCCATCACCACCGATTTCGGTTTCGAAGCAACTCGCAACCCTAGCCGTTCGTTTGATCGAGTCCCGTTCGTCCGTGCCAAGCTAAACCCGATCACCCTTTTGCTCGTTTTCCTTCAATCCCGATCGTAAGGTAATACCCGAACCCTTGAATCTTCCTTTGTTTCGGTTCTGTTTTGAAACCGAGACCATGGCTAAAAGCCATATGGTCTCGGCAATCCGTGACTCGTGTTCGACGTGCATGCTTGCATGCATGCCTACGATTTGTCCCATGTTCGTTTAATCGTTGATTGTTTTCGTTATTTGTTTGATCTATTGTTCTAAACCCTAGATTGTTGATGAATTGATAAAACCCTAGATCTAGAACTATTGATATGCCTAACCCTAGATCTAGCCTCGTTATGACCAAAATACCAAAATCTAGCTAAATCTAGCCATTAGACTCGAACCTAGACCAAATCTAGCACCAAACCCGAATGGTTTTGACCTTCGGTCAACCCTAGACCGAAACCTAACCCTAAAAACCGAAACCCTAGATCTAGTTGACTTTTGTTGACTTTCGTTGACTATTTTGACCATTGTGGACCTCTAGATTGACTAATTTTGACCCACAAGTCAAACCGGGTTAAGGCTGGATCTTGACCCAAAACCATGACCCAAACCCGAATGTTTAATCGGGCCAAGGCCCGTACTTGGCCCATTCGATCTATCCAAACCCATCGAGCCCAAACTTTAGGTGGCCCATTAGTATGCAAGCCCATTTGAACCAAAGCCCAAACCTTTGGCCCATTACTTACCCAAACCGAACCCAATTGGGCCCAAGCCCAATCCATGGCCCATTCTAATCGGACCTAAGCCCAATGTGAGGCCGAAATGGCCCAACCTAGTGGCCCATTAAGCCCATCTAGGCCCATTAAGCCCATTAGGCCCAATCTAGGCCCATTAAGCCTAACCCAAGCCCATTTCATTTCATTTCATTTCGAAGCTCGTTTCATTTCATTTCATATCATTTCGAAGCCCATTTCATTTCATTTCATTTCGGCCCATTAAGGTCCAATGATCCAAGTTCATTCGATGTCACAAAACATAAAACATAACATTAATTGTATATCATATAACTTATGTTGTATCTAGAATCGCCTGTATTAGCTTAGTCTAATTAGTAAGTTATATTGTTTAGGAAGCTAGGAGTCTTTGAAGAGATTCTTTGAGGTTTATCGAGAGCTAAGCTTTCCCCAGGTGAGTCCACAGACCCCTTTTACTGTTTTATAAACTTTGGGGTGGAAAACATAAACACAATTGCTACTGTTTTAATATGACTGTACAACATCGTTACATTTTCATTATCACGTTGGCATGACAAACAATTATTATACCGGACTAAGGTTTGCCAGCAACCATTAACTAGTGGATCTAGACCATGGATATGCAGATAGTACTATTGGCTGACACTCATCCTCCCAACATTATTTGATCACTACTTGGTATATCCAAGACATCTTTCGGGAGTGTATATCCATAAAAGAACGATAACATACTGGAGTTGAAGTGTTGATTGTGGACTTAGGGGTTGGTATATTAGCCCAAGAGCCTTGCAAACTGTTGGGGATAACAGTCATGCGATGTCAAACATAACAACTTGTTCAACACATTTTCATAAACAAAACAAGTAATTGTAGATCTTCTACAATTACACTTTACTTTTATACTTACTTCTCATATCATATGAGTGTTGAACCTTATATATTTTCAGTCATAAACTTATTTTCATAACAAACATCTTGGGTAGCAAACACTTTACTTTTACCATAAACATTAACCCTGTGGATTCACTCAACATTATTTGTTGACCCTTTTATATTTATGTTTTTTTGCAGGTGATTAAGTGCACAATGAGACTGGAGGATATGAGTAGTGGATTTGTCGTGAGCCATGAATGAACATTTAAGTTTACGAATAACCACTTCATTTTCAAAACTTACTATTTTTAGTAACTACTATTTTTGGAAACTTTCCATTTTTAGAAGGTAAACCATTTTAATTATGTTATTTACGTGGTTGTTTGTTTACTTAATTTTTGCTATGTAATCATGAACGTTACACCTCCGTTCTTCCGCAAAACATTTTAAATGAAGCAAAACTCGTTTTTGGCTGGGTATGACACGAGGGGTCAAGGTCTGTGGCGTCCTAGGGGTTGCGCCCTTGGTAGGGATCCGAAACAAAAAAAGATATTAACATAAGAGATTATATTACAAAAACACAATGTTTGATTATATACACAACAAGTTTTTATAAATAAATTTTATAAACCTACAACACAACTACCAATTGCCTCTCGCTAGCTTGCTCCCACAACTATTTTACAACTTTGGTTTGAGCTTTCGGAATTGGTTGGCAATCCCTATACACAAAATACAACACAGACTTTGGGTTGTTTTATTTGGTCTAGATTTTGGGACCGACTTTCTGTTTGGACTACTGGTTAATGTTTGAGTTTTTTTTTTTAAATTATTATGGGCTATTGGGTAGTTTTTTTATCTGATAGTAACAACGTAACATAAAAAAAAACCAAAACTTTTTACCCATGCAAAAAATTATAGTAGTGGCATTGGCCATTGTGGACACTCTAACAAGTCCGCCGATGGCCGAGCTTATTCTTTTTTAGACCAAAAACCGGGCATCTAGTACCATACCGGTTAAATTCCAATATCCAGGCCCAATTGCTCATCCCTACCAAGATTTTGAACCCTAAATAAGCAATTTAGTAATCTAAATTCGTATGTTGTATCTATTGAATTTAGGCTTTGAAATTTTCATGAAGCTGTGAAAGTAGTAGTCTTTCATATGTACATTGCATGTGTAAATGACTTGGACATCTAAGAGGGCTCGGTGTGGGTTGCTTTTTAATCCCAAGGCATAAATTTGTCTATAACCCTGCTATATCATACCACAATCCATGCCAAAACAATTGTCGCCAAAGGCAACAACCGCCAACCCTTTTTGTTTTTCTTTTAATTCATAAATTGTGATTGGTTTAAGGTAATTTTTATGAGTCCCAAGGGGATGTTATATGATGTTAAATCAGAGAGGATAATTTTGAGGTGTATCTTAAAACAATGTTAAAGAGGGCAAACACTTTTAACATAGCTTCCGTTCCTAATCAAATCTTAATATCTTGGGTTTTTATAGAATAAAACAGTCTATATTTAGATGTTGATCTTAACAACCGTTGTATAGCATTACTCTATTATTGTTTAACTTAATATCTCACTTTCAGAAAATCTAAAACAATCAAATATTATTAATTTCAAATAATTGAGCTCTATAATGGGAATTGGAGGAAGGACGATAGGAATTAAAGGCATGTTGACAATACGAATTGCAACAAGTCGATTTGTTTGTCTGATTGTCTCTCTATACAATCAGTATTTTCTAGAATAATCTAAATTAATTCAAATCACTGGAGGGAACAATTAGAGGAGCATGTGTCGGAGGTCAGAATATTGTAGATATATTTGGTGATAATATATTGAAAAATTCAAAAAAACAAATGGAAAGAACATACCTCAAATATGATAAAAGTAAACTGCACATAATCATTCATGTCCGTTTAAATTTTGTACATGCTCTATATGCTATAAGCCTTAACGTAAAACCACATGATTTGTAACCACATGATTTGTGAAGGCGTTCCGACATCTAACAAAGCCAAAAGAGCATATGTTTATAAAAAACAAGAATCGGCACGTAAGGACGTGAAACGTGCTTTTGAGGTTCTTAAGGCAAAGTGACACATAGTAAAAAACGTGACCCCGTCCGTATGAGCTAGAAATATTAAGATATATTATGTATGCATGTGTTATAATACATAATATGATTGTTGAAGAGAAATGTTGTAATAAATCACATTACGTGACGGACCCGACATGCGTTATATACTGGGAAACCGAAAGTAATTGCATATGATCGTTGACATTCAAGACAATACAACACACTGATGAATTCGACAAGACTTGGCGGATCATATCTACAACAATGCAAATGACGCCGATATTAACAATGAAGACTAATAATGTTGTATGTTTAATGCAATGTTATTTATATTTTTACTAAAATGTTGTTTTATGTTTTAAAAATAAATGAAAAGAAATTGTGAGATTAAAATTAAAATGGTGTGTTATAGTTGGTGTTTCCTCATAAATGATGTAGTATGGTTGTTGAAATAATAAATAATGTGACACAAAACATATGTGATTAGTGATACTCATACCAACTACCATAAGATACTCATACACAAATTAAGAGGGTCCTATCTTTCCACAATAACCAATTGTGGGACCTAGATAAAAATTAATGGAGGATTATATAGCCAAATGAATGGCTTGAATTTGTCCGTATGAAGTTAGATTGATATATACTATTTTGTTTGAATTTTCATAATGACAGTTTTTTGAACTGTCAATTAGAATGAAAAAGAATGAGAATCTTTGAATTTGATTGGAGGAGACACTTTGAATTAGTTATATTATACACACTTTTAACTCCATAAGTTCAATTGTTTCCTTATTTTTAGGAATATTAAAGTACCTCCTCCAATCAAATTCAAACATTATTGTTTTTATCCATTCTTATTGACAGCCTTAAGGACTGTCATTATCAAAACTCTTTTTGTTTTGCTTATAAAGATATGTTCAAGGAGGTCTATCATTTTTACGAAATCCCGATGAATAAATCTCAACCATTCATCAATAAGATTTAATGGTCAAGATTAATCACATATTTTGTACATGAAGGGGTATTTTGGTCATTTGGCACTTTAAAAAATCATTTTTTTTATATTTTATTAATTTTTCGTTAAAAACAATATTTATTTGATAATTACTTGTAGTACTTAATCACATGTGATTATATATCTAATCATATTTGATGTTTAGTTCAATCACATGTGATTCGGTACACAATCACATGTGATTCAGTATGCAATCACATTATGTGTTATTAATGAAAAATAATAATAATAATAATAATAATAATAATAATTCTAAAATAGAAAATAAAAAATACTCCCTCCGTCCCACAAAAATGTTTACATTTCTCTTTAAAATTTTGTCTCATAAAAAAGTTTACATTTCTCAAATTTGGAAGACCCACCTAATAAAATAATATTATTACCAATCATTCCACCAATAAAACACTTTCTCTTTCCAATCTAACCTTATATTTTAATCAAAAGTATTACAAAGGACTCCACCACTAACTATCTCATAATAGATTGTGCCCAAATGAAATGTAAACTTTTTTATGGGACGGAGAGAGTAAAATAAAAATAAAAAAATATATATATATTTAAATTTTTAAAGTGACCAAAATATCCTCAATGTATAAAATATGTGATTAATCTGACCATTAGATCTTATTGATCAATGGTTGAGATTTATTCCTCGAAACTTCGTAAAAATAATGGATCTCCTTAAACGCAACTCTTTGCTCATAATGTATTTATATCTATAAAAGCCATTATTGGAAAATGGGAAGGAGTTTTATTTTTTATGTTATTGTGATAAACTGATAACTATTTTGAGTGGTGTTCAACTATGATGAGTATTTATTGTTTTAAAATCAATAAAAATTTAGTAATTACTTTTGGTGAGTGTTTGTAAAATCAAATGCTTTATATTTTGTAATTATTTTGGTTGTTTTCGCTTTTTCCTTGCTAGTTGCTAAATCTGTAATAATTCTAATTGTAAAGATGTATGAATTGCTTTAATTTTTTTAGTCGATTTTCTGTTTTTAATCATATGAATTTGTTTGAAAATATCGTTATGGAGATTCAAGCTCTTATATTGATTCCACAAACAACTTTGAAGTTTGTAAGTGTTAAATTAAACGAATATGCTTATTTATCATAATCGATGATTTTGTTAATACAAATTGTGAAATTGGTATTAAACATATATACGTTTTCAAGGAACCATCAATCGATTTAAAAGGGATATTTATTTATTACCTATAAAATAGACTAAAATTTATATAAATACTGTAAAAAAGCATGACCTTCAAGATCTACGGGATCATTTTTAACGTTTGACAAGTTTAACTCGTTTTTATGAGTTTTTTGTCGTATTGATTGTCTTCTATGTTTTTCTAGAAAAAAAAAAACATGTAATCGAATATTTGTTTACCCTAAAATATAATTTCAAAGTATCAGTCGCTGCATTACGCGGATACTCTGCTAGTTAATGCAAACCATTTAACTTAGCCACGCATTTTATATTTTCCTAACATTGTGCTTATAATATGCAAAGTAAAACCTAACGATATATATATCAAAAGACCATAAATTTTATTTGAGATCATATGAACAAAATAGGAAAGCACATAAAATTTCTTTTGGGACATAGAATGTTGGTGATTTGTATCACTAATATTATTTAAGTGTAATGGGATAAACTTGTTGACCAAATGTAATCCTAATAAATATTGAACAAGTAAGGGTGGTGCGGAGTGCACACTTGTTTAAATTTGTTATGATTAAAATACACTGACATAACGGGGGATCGGGGGCAGCACCCCTGATAACGGGATTCCAAGGGGCAGCGCCCTGGTCGGGGTCCAATAGGCCGAGCCCCTGGCTGGGAAAATCCGAATTCGGATTCAAAACCCGGTTTTCCAACCCGTCGAATCAGACCCAAAACCGACCCGTATTTGGGCGGTTTTTAGCAGTTCCGAATTTGCTTTTGACAGTTTTCGGTGGTTTAGAGACTGCATGAATTTAGCATCGATTTGGTCATTTCCTTCAATCTAACTGGTACGAAATTCTCTAAAAATACTCTCAATATTCTCTGTTCTTGAATTGTGATTTTATCCGATCGAAGATTTCGTAGTACCAACGAAATACTTTGATCCGAAAGTGTTTCACGACCTCACAGTTTTCCAAGCAAATCGAAATCAGTATAAATTCTAACATAGAATACCAAATACCATGATTACTTGTTCTTAATATAGAAATGACAAGTGATCTTAAAAAAAGAACAAATCGTTACCAAATGTGACGTGGCAGTCATGGGAAACCGTTAACCGTAAACCCTCCATCAACAGCAATTGTTTGGCCAGTGATGTAAGAAGCAGCAGGCATGCAAAGGAATGCCACGAGTGATGAAACTTCATTTGCTTCTCCAGGGCGTTCCAAAGGTGTTCTTGATACCACTTTGTCCAAGAATTGTTTATCATTTAGCACCTAAACAAATTACAAAGATTTCAAATGAATTTGTTGCCAATTACTAGAAGTGGCTATAAAGATGTCTAAATGTAGACTAAAGGAAGTTAAATCAATGATTTAAAAATACATATGCAAAATAGCAAGAAAAAAACAAAATGAATACCGTAAAAATCGAAAATGCTCCAGAACATAATTTTTAACTAAGTTAATCATTTTTTAGTTTTCAAAAAACATATATAAAATATTCATATGTCTACATTATTTTTCAAATTTGTTAGAAAAGCCAGTTTTTTTGCGGTTCAACCATGTTTTTATGCCAAACTGGCCGGTTTCGACCGAGCTATAACCATCGTTCTAACTGACTCATTCCAATCTACTACATTCTCATTTCCCGGTTCTACATGATGGTTCAAACGGATTTTTAAGACATTGGTTGAAATAATTATCAATAAAAATGTACATTATTAGAAGAAAAAGAAGGGTAAAATGAAATGTATATATTTACAGGTTCTACAAGCGGGGTTCTTATAAAACATGGTGCTACACTATTAGTCCGAATGTTGTCGTTGGCCCATTCACATGCTAAATTCTTTGCGAGCTGATTTATTGCACCTGTGCACAGAGTACAGAAGTACGTCTTAGATGAATTATCTATCGATACTTCAGGGACTCAATTGTAAATATGTTTTACTCCGGCATTTATTCATACCAAATGGAAATAAATAATCTATCGATAGTACAGGGTCTCGAATGTAATTACATTGTTAAAAAAAGCATGATTGAATACGCTTTGAAACTTGCTTTATTTGGTAGAAAAATAGTAGAGTTCATACTCACTAATTATCCTACATTTATTTTTAAATATCATTAAACTTACTTTAATCAAATTATGTGATACTTATCATTAACTAACTATCCAATTTAATTTAATTTAACCTTTATTATAATTTTTTGCCTTAAAAAACGTAAAACTTTAAGTGTATCACTTATTTTGTAACCGATTAATACGTTTTGCTAACATAAAAGTATTAGATTAATATGTTTTGGAACGTAAAACTTTAACTGTATCATTTGTTTTTTTTTTTTTTTTAATTTGTATAACATTTACACAATTAGTGTATCAAAAATACTCGATAGAATCGACATCCGGTTTAACAGGCTGCTTATCCAATTCGACCAGTTTGACTGTATTTAAGGTATCGGTCAGTTTAACGTAAAAATCGATTTTTTTTTTAGCATTGGGAAATTATAGTTTGACAAAGGAAAATCATACCTTTAGTAGCTGCATATAGAGACCCAACGGAAATGTTAATTTGACCAGCAACGGAGGAAAGAAACACAATGCTACCAACTCCAGAAGCCTTTAAAAGAGAATGTGCAAGTTGAGAAATATGGTAACATGATTCCAAATTGGTAGCCATGATCATCGAATACTCTTCTGCACTAACCTCTGTCGTACCAAACTTAAGAATATTCGTCCCAACATTGTTTATCTACATCAAACAACTCCATCCAACTAAATAAATAAGAAGCTTATGTTAAATAGTCCTTGTTTTGTACTCCCTCCATCTAGGGGTGTGCATTTCGGATTATTCGAAATTTCGGATATTCGAAAATCAGATATTTCGGATATCCGAAATTTCGGATAGTGGATTTTCGCTATTTGAATCCTAATCCGAAATTTCGGATATCCGAAATTTCGGATATCCGAAATTCGGATATCCAAAATTTCGGATACAAATATCGGATAATTCGAAATATCCGAAAATTCGAAGTTTCGCAATTCGTTGAATGATATTACCAGTAAATTAAGTCAATTAGCACAATTATTTCAATATTTATAAACTAAAAATAAGATCTTTAACTATATGGAACCTGAAGCTATCATAAACATATTAATATAGACAAAACATTTCGGTGTATTCTTGATATTAGATAATATTAAATTTTTACAAATAAAAAATCGACAAAAAATCGGATATCAGATATCCGAAATATCCGAAAATTCGTAATATTGGTATTCGAATCCGAATCCGAAAATTCGGATATCCGAATTTCGGATATCCGAAATTTCGGATATCCGAATTTTCGGATAATTCCGGATCGGATTTCGGATATTTTTTTCGGATTTTCGGATACCGGATATATTTGCACACCCCTCCATACCATAAATTTTTCTCATTTTTATTTTGCACACGCTTTTAGAAAATAGTTAGTGGTAGGGGTGGCAATTTCCGACCCGACTCGAAACCAACGAAAATAAATAGGTTTGATTTTAGGTAAAAAAAATTGAGTCAGGTTGGGTCGATTCAACTGACCCATTTATTAAACGGGTTAGGTTCGGGTCAATGATAATTTAAATGGGTCGACCCGCCAACCCGTTTAATTATTGAAATAACTTTTAAAAATATATATTTATACAATTATACCTAGTTTACTATTTTAAACGTAACTAATAGTTAGATCAAAAAACTAAAAGGATCACTTAGTAATTTGGTGTCACCGGTGGGTAAACAACATTTTATTAGGTTAAAATGTTGTTATTATAGTAAACAACATATTAACGTGTTTGACCCATTTAATTTGTTAACTTGTTTAACTTGTTTAATTAAATTGATTATAAGGGTCTGGTTCGGGTTGAAGGTAAACATTAGAGGGTTGAAATATGTTGGGCCGCTGAAAAGCATCCCCCACTGAAGAGATTTAATGAAGACAAAAAGGCAAATAGTTAAAGACAATCTGAGGATTACTTCCTCAAACTGTGGGTAATTGAATCTGACCAGTTCGGAGGTCAGTTGCCCAGTTACACTATCTAATCACTATCTGAAACAACGATCAGTTCCCCGTGCGGAATCAGTTACTGGTTAACAGATCAGAGAGTATAACAGGTTCATCGCATTGGACAAAACGCTGAACCATTGAACAGATACTTCTCCAAGAAAAACTCTTAGTAAAGGTCGCTGAAGTTGAAGGCCATCTGAAGAAAGCATGAGTATCCGAAAACTCATGGCTGCCAAAAGTGTACATAGGCCCAAGGTTTCAGCGTCACAGAAAGACACAAGTAAAGCACAAGTTTTTGCATCACTGATTATGGGAATATCTTGCAAATCTTCTAGAAGATATCAGCGATCACAAGATGACATAAAGTACTGTCAGAATTCCGTTAGTCGTGCGCGTCCCATGATATATCCTCTGCACCAACGGAATTCTCACACGTGGAATCGAACGATCATTCCTTTGGCTCTGCGTTTCCCAATGATATGAATTGAGGAATTAGACGATCGATTCCAGTGTGCACCCAACAAGGTTACACGCCGCAGAATTTACTCCAGAACTTTATTCCCTCGAGCAGAGTGTAAACCACCAGCTAACTCAAGTTATCTGATTCAAGAATTGAATCTGTATAACGAAAGTGTCTGGTCTTGGTGCTTGATCATTTGTTGATCATAAACTTGTCTTAGATAATATATGTTCTTGTCTATCACATGCAAGCAGTTTAGTTAGGATTTGTTCTTAGTTGTTCCGCAAACTGCTTGCATCTTTATTGTATCAATTATTGATTAATAAAGAAAAGTTTAAAAAGTGTTGAGTGTCTCCATAAATTTAAATTGGTCAGTGAAAGCGTATAAGTGTTATATTTCACTTATTACGGGACTAACAATTGGTATCAGAGCAAGGACAATTAATTCATAATTGTTGATCTGCTTACTTACTGATCAAAAATGGGTGAAAAGTTATCTCAAATGAATCTTGGTTCAAAGACAAATGCCCCTGTGTTTACAGATGACGATTTTGGTATGTGGAAAATCCGCTTTCTGGGATTTGTCGAACATCAAAATGACATGGGACCAGGTATTCTCATAAATGGTCCATACATTCCAAAAATGTTTGTTCCAAGTACAACCATTTCCAAGAAGAAGAAGAAAGAGGGTGACGATAAAGACGAAGATGAAGAGGAAGAAGACCTCTCTGATGTTGAAGAACCCAAACCAAAAGATCAATGGTCAGAGGCAGATAAAAAGCTAGCGGGCTTAAATGCTGAAATCCGGTTCCTCCTTCAAACATCCCTCCCAAACCATATTCTTATCACTGTAAAAGAGTGTAAAACTGCCAAGGAGATCTGGGATATTTTGATAACGTCGTATGAAGGAACCGATGAAGTTAAAGCCACCAGAAAAGCAATGTTAAATCGAAAATATGAAGCTTTTAAAGTCATCCAAGGCGAAACACTCAACATGTCCTACAGAAGGTTCACCATCCTCATCAATGAATTAAGAGAGTTCGGCATTCACAAAGATGTCCAGGAGTTAATGTACAAATTTTTGGAAATTCTTCCAAAAGATTGGGTCGTCATGTCCACGGTGCTAAGAACCTCTGGTCAGATGAGAGATATGAACATGGGCAGTCTCTACAGTACACTAATGAACTTTGCAAATGAAAACAAGATGTATGATGATCTAAATGAAACTCCTACCTCCTCTGCTCTCATTTCAAGCTCTTCCAAGTCATCTCGCAAAGCACTAAAAGCAAATGTGGAAAACGTTGTTGATCCAAACGATGCTGATGATGAAAGATTTGAGGATGCTGAAGATGGTGATTTCGAAGAACGTTAATCTAATCCAGGAGAAGGTGACAATGATGATATAAAAGAACTCTCTGAAAATATGGCTCTATTAGCCACAAGGTACAAAAGATTCTTAAATAGAAATAGATCAGGAGGTCAAAATGACAGAGGAGAGTTGGTATGTTTTAAGTGTGGAAGAACGGGTCATATCAAAGTTGATTGCAGAGTTAAAGAGAACTCTGGATCTGAAAAATCAAGCTCAAGCTCCTCATCAAACTATAAAAAGAAATATGAAGATACTTAGAAGAAATACCAGGAGCTGAAAGCTCAGCTAGCCAAGGTTGAGAAAGATGCAAAAGCATTAAAAGCAACTGCTGAAGCTTGGTTAAGTGACTCAGAGACAAGTGAAGAAGAAGTAGTTACTTGTAACACAAAAGGTCTATTTTCAAAAATAGAAGAGGAATCTGAGTCAAACTCTTAAGATCAACATAATTGTGTATGTATGATGGCAAGGGTTGAGGATACTGAATATCGTCAGAAAGAAAAAAGGGTCTCTTGATTCTGATACTCTAATGTCCCCTGTTTCAAGAGAACGGGAAGACGAACTTCCAAACGAAAAAAAAGTGTCTAACACAGCTTCTCTAGAAGACTATCCATCACTAGTCAGATCACTTGCAAAAGATCTGATGATCACTCACAAGAGAAATGCTCAGTTAGAAATCGCTCTCTCCACGATGACAAAAATATTAGAAGAACTCACTCAAGAATCCTCAGAAGCTGAAAATTCAAAACTTGAGGCAATCAGGCTTCAGTGCTTCAATAATATCCTAAGAGAAGATAATTTGTTATTAACTCAGCAAAATGAAGCTCTTCAGAAATCGTGCAACTCATGGAATAAATCATCCAATTTCAACAATCAAGTTCTAAAGGAACATAATTTCATTCAAGGTTTTTCTGAGAAGTATGAGCAGTATCCAATCTGCAGAACTCGCACATCTGGAACATCAAATGTTAAAAACCAAACATCCAGACTGTCTAAATCTCAAGAAGTTCACCATGAAAGAGAAGTTTTTCAGACGGCAAGCGGAAATGTGATCATTACCAGAGATTATGCTCCAGAGGAGCCCATGTTCCGGGATAAAGAGATGTCTCAGGCTATCACTTCACATGAAGAAGTAGAATCTACTTATCATCAGAGACAAGAAAAAACCACTGAAATTGATTGCTTCGACAATCAAAGAGTAGTAAACTTCACCACTCACATCAGCTTGCTAACATCATCAATAGCTGATACTAAAGCTGACCTTGCACAACTCACAACCGAAATTAAGGCTGAGATGAATGAAGGGTTCACACAAATTAACAATCAACTGCAAATAGTCTTCATCCTACTAGAAAACAATGCCATTCCATCAGTCACGCTGAAATACTTTGCAAGCTATCCCTTTCAACATCTCTCGTTTCATCCAGAGGAAATATCAGACGAATCAATCACCGGTGACTGTCTGATGACATTCTTTGATCAGATGGATGACCTCAATAAATCCCAAAATATCTCAATAGAAAACTATATTAGCCAAAATGTTATTTTTGAAGGAGATGAGGAAATGGAGGTCGATGAAACTCAAGCTGATCAAGGCATTCAAAATCTATTAATGGAACAATATGTCAGACATGACATCATTGTGGAAGTAACTGAAGAAATGGAGACGGATGAAAGCAATTCATATCAAAAAATTAAACTCGAAAGTGATAAAAAGAAATGTAGTTATCACAAAAATGAAGATTGTTACAATCTCATCCATGAAGAAGTTATAGCCTCGAGCTCAAAAAGGTCATCTGAAGCTGAAAAGTGTGCTTCAAAAGGGCTGGTTACTTTAAATGACAACCAGTATGACAGTGGCGAGTCCAGGATCAAAATTAACCGGGGCCTTCATACAAATTTATGTTGAGACTATATAAAAATTTCCACTAAAAAAAAATTTACTAGGTTTTTTTCCACATGGGCGGTTAAACAAGTGGGGGCCTTGCACCCCTCTTGGTTGCATCTAGATCCGCCAGTGCCAGTATTCATTCTTCAGCGATGGATACTCAAAGATCAAAATATGAGCTGAAGATCGGTGCAGGGCAGACAACACGATGGCATCTGATATATGATCTGTTGTAAGCCCCTGCGACTCCACCACCTCACCAATAAGGCAAAGTGAAAGTTTTCCCATCAGATCCTACCTATCGCCAACCACTGTTGCAGCTATTTTTCCTCATGTGAAGTTGTTTCTTTTCTTCTCTTACCAAGTCTGAGGACTAATTTTATATTAGGTACAAGCTATTTCAATTCTCGTCTTGTTCAGCTACTCATCTTCATGCAAGAATTTTGTTTAGTCTTATAATTACATGAGTCTGTCTATATTGACATACAAACATATTACCTGATTTATCAGCCATATCTTTCTATCTTATTATATTCAGATATATGATATTTATAAAAAAATAATTATAAATAAATAAAAAAATTTCAGATATCACATACGTCAGATGCATCCTGACGACTCGTTAATTCAGATAGTCAAATGATTTCAGATAGTAAAAATATGTCCTAAACTATCTGATATTAATGACCATCTAATGAAATATCAGTTGCTAGATTTCATCAAATCGTCATTAGGTTGAGCAATCTCATTAGACCTATCTTCATAACTGACACTCAAGTGCTATTGGACACGTTTGTCTCGCTGACATTTAATGCGACTGCACGATGAAATTTCCTGCCACACTACCCTGCCATTTGATTGACTTCTCTCATCATTCCTAGACTACCTACAAATACCCTGCCATCTCCACCACACGATCAATCTCAACGATTCAAATTCTAACCGTCGATCAAAACCGTCTCCCACGATCTTCCCCATATTACTCTACACTTCACCATTTCGCAAATTTTCACCAACACTTTTTCTCTCTCGCAACTATCAAAACCCTTTCGTCCTCTTCGCAAAACATCTCACTACCTGCAAGCAATGTCGAAATCGAAAATAACTTATCTCAAGGTTCCCCTTCCAGCCTCGATTCAACCATCTCCAAATATTTCATATCCATACCGATACATATGCTACACAAAGAACAACTCAAGAAGCTTCATAAATTATCGTCCCAGAAATTTGAGACCAGAGTTTAAAGAGCTGCTAAAATTTTTCGATCAACACCCAATCAGAGACACGTTAAACTTTGACATCCCCTTGTCAAAACCGATGTTGCTTGAATTCTGATATACCTGCACTACCTCCAAAGAATCCGGAGAAGACTTTATCACTAGAACAATTCTACAAGGTAAACACACCGTCTCCTTCAATCTAACTACATTTAGGGAAGCAGTCAAACTCGATTATGTGAGACCCCCACAAGTCCATGAACAAACCCCATCGCTTGAAGAAGCAAAATCAACTGTTCTGCCATATATCGGGTACCAAGGAGATTACACCAGGGGTATCTCACGAACAAAAATGGGCTCGCTTTGGTCAGCATTCTTTATGACCATCTCTCAATGACTGACCAGTAAGACTGGAGGGTATGACTCTGTTTCTGGTCATGAGATTATATTAGGAGCGGCTCTCTGATATTAGGATTGATTTTGGCTCTCTCATCTTCAATCAACTGGTGAAGAAGGTCGGTGCTGAAAGCAAAGATCAACTGATCCCGTTTCCCAGGTTTCTGTATAGTCTTCCTTCATTCTTTAGGAGAACAAAAGTTCTATGACAACATTGGCTCCTCTCTCAAGGCTGGTATGGTGGGTAGCTCAAACTTTACAGGGCAATAAGAAAAATTTGCTCCCGAGCTTCCAGAAGGTATGTTGACATTTACTCGATTCGCTCTGGTTGCCTCTTCTCAAGAGGATGATGCCGAATCTGATGATGACAACAATCAATCCTCACCTGATCATTCACCACCACCACCACCGTCATACCCATCAAACCAATCCCGCAGATATAGAACCAGAAGCTCCAACCCAGAGTTGTGCCAATCCAACCCTTATTGTGATAAGGGAAATCTCATCCTCTCCGTCATCGATCCCAGAAAATGTTGATATGGACCATTCTCCGGTCCATCAGGAATCTAGATTAGAAGCTGAACTAGATGATGTTAACAGACTTATTGATGAGTTTGTAGAAGAGGATGTTGCTGATGTGAATCAATCGGTGGAGCACACGAATGTCCCCACTGAAATAAATGTTGGTACTGAACCCGAACAAGAATACTAGCTACCAGTCAGCTGGACTGAGAGCTCCGATGAAGAACCTGCCCCCACAGCCGAGCAAGTTCCATTACCCAGGAGAGCTGCCACACCAGAGGGTCCGGGGGACCGGGGTGTGCCAGCTGCGAGAGATCTCCCTGGCATGATGGAAAACTTTAATGAAACATTCAAACAACTTGCTCTGATAAGAAGTATTTGTGGGGTTATAAATACCAACATTAGGAATATCTCCAATCACCAAGCCATATCAGACAGTGTTCAAGATTTCCTGGCTAACAATCAGGAAAATCTCCAAAGAAACGTGAACACACAAAACGGGCAGATCGATAATCTTATCTCTGCAATTGAAAATCTCACGTCAAGAAACGCTGATCTGACATCAAAATTCTATCGTCTTGAAAGATTTATTGGTGAAAGGACTGATAGTCTGTTCTCTCGCATCTCTAACCTCGTTGAGCCACTGATGAATAACGAAAATGCTCAAGGTGTCACCCCCACCCCTCATTTTCAGGGGGAGAAATATGTGTCCCATCAAGGCATAGCGGAGAGGGTCGTTAGACCGGCCGGACTAGGAGGTGAAGACCGGAGCAACCAGAGCAAGGGGAAGAGAATCGTTGGAGACAACAGAGCTCATAATGTTGGTAGTGTTTTGAATCGTGTAGCCAAAGAAAGTGTTCAGGGTGGGAAAACCTATCAGATGACATCAGAACGTTTTAGGAGGTCATGGATAAGGTTTGAAGAGTTCCCAGAGATCACAATCACTAATGCTGGTGCTACTACCAGTATCCCAATCGTTTCGTCCTCAGATCCCCTTGTCAGGGTTTCTGCAGAAGCTCCCATGGGAAAAATCCAAAATCTTCCCTTGGATAAAGGTAAGGGTCCTGCAACTTCCTCTCTAAAAGCGAAAAAGCGAAAGAGTCAGATGACTCCTAATGAAGAAGAACTAAGGAGAACTGCCAGACGTCTAGGGATGTCTATCGAAGAGGTTGCTGAAGCTATGGAGGAAGAACGAAAGAGGAGGGGCTTGGGAAGCCACAAGGGAAGAAAGGAGTGATTCGCTGAAAAAGATGGGAAGTACCGGTGAAAGAAGACCGGTGGTTGAAAAACTTTATTTTGTTTATGTTTCAAACAATGGTCTGTAATCCTTTAAACAATTTACTTTTCTGCATGCACCCCAAAAACAATTTACATTTATGTGTTTAAGTTGCTACTCCATTATGCATGAATATCATCAGTCAATGATGATGATTTTGACATACTTGAGTTTACTTGCTTGATAGATACTTAGAAAAACTCAAAAAGAACACATGAGTTATAAGTTGTGGTGTGATCAGATTTTATCAGATCACCATATATTGTAATGTTTTCTAGGTACGTCGAAGACCCTCTGAATTGTGAAAAATACTCAAGGTTAAATATAAACCTTCACATATTCAAAGGGAGTTGCCTAACTATTTGTCTACATCAAATAGGGGGAGATTGTTGGGTCGCTGAAAAGCATCCCCCACTGAATATATTTAATGAAGACAAAAACGCAAATAGTTAGAAGATAATCTGAGGATTAGTTCCTCAAATTGTGGGTAATTGAATCTGACCAGTTCGGATTTAAGTTGCCCAGTCACACTATCTGAAACAACGATCAGTTCCCCGTGCGAAATCAGATACTGGTTTACAGATCAGATTGTATAACAGGTTCAGCGCATTGGACAAAACGTTGAACCATTGAACAAATACTTCTCTAAGCAAAACTCTTAGTGAAGGTCGCTGAAGCTGAAGGCCATCTGAAGAAGCATGAGTATCCGAAAACTCATGGCTGCCAACAGTTTACATAGGCCCAAGGTTTCAGCGTCACAGAAAGACACAAGTAAAGCACAAGTTTGTGCATCGCTGATTATGGGAATATCTTGCAAATCTTCTAGAAGATATCAGCAATCACAAGATGACATAAAGTACTGTCAGAATTCCGTTAGTCGTGCGCGTCCCATGATATATCCTCTGCACCAACGGAATTATCACACGTGGAATCGATCGATCATTCTTTTGGCTCTGCGTTTCCCAATGATATAAATTGAGGACTTAGACGATCGATTCCAGTGTGCACCCAACAAGGTTACACGCTGCTGAATTTACTCCAGAACTTTATTCCCTCGAGCAAATTGTAAACCACCAGTTAACTCAAGTTATCTGATTCAAGAATTATATCTGTATAACGAAAGTGTCCGGTCTTGTGCTTTATCATTTGTTGATCATAAATTTGTCTTAGATAATATTTGTTGTTGTCTATCACATGCAAGCAGTTTAGTTAGGATTTGTTCTTAGCTATTCCGCAAACTGCTTGCATCTTTATTATATCAATTATTGATTAATAAAGAAAAGTTTAAAAAGTGTTGAGTGTCTCCATAAATTTAAATTGGTCAGTGAAAGTGTATAAGTGTTATATTTCACTTATTACGGGACTAACAAAATATCTCACCAGTTTATATAAACAGTTCGATTTCCAGGTTGAATGTGCCTGACACGTCAACCTGCGAACACGAACCCATCAACCCAAACCCGACCAGAATTGTCTCCCCTAGTTAGTGGTGAGTGCTTGATTAAATTTGGGTAGGGTTACCTGGTAATAACCTATGATATAAGTAAATTTTATATAACTTTTGAAACTTAGTTATTATCATCAAGTGTAAAGAACTTACTAGGATGTTCAGCTTTCCATTGAAGATAGACGAGACTTCTTCTAGAAGCTTTTCTCGTTGAGGCCGAGAAGCCGCATCACACACAGACCCGGTGACATTGAAGCCCTTGGTAGACCATTCATGTATGCATTTGTTAAGGTCAGCCTCGTTGCGAGAGCAGGTGTGTACTGCCGCCCCTAGTCCCGCCAGTTCCTCCACCACAGCGTACCCAATGCCACGTGTACCACCGGTCACCAGAGCAGTCATTCCGGCAAGAGACCATCGGGAATTTGTACTCGTGTTTCTAGGCTACAAATGTGAGTTTGTTGTACGGAATTGTTTCCTTTTTAAATACATACATATGTATCACATCGTTAATATATATGAATACATGCATATGCTTAGCCGGCCGGCCATTAATTATAGAAAATGATCGCATGTTAGGTTTTTGACAAACGCGTTTTATTTATTTTGTTTATAGATTATTTAAAAGGGGTAAATAGGTCACAACATATATTATTTAGCAAGCAATCCCATTAAGTTATGAGTTTTTCTGTGTCCCTAGGTACATGTTTAGGTGGATTATATAACTCCAACTTTCCATTTAAACTTAAAAATGTATTTAATATATATCTTCAAAATGTAACTTATGAGCTTCATTGATGTATAATAACTATTTATAGGGAAATTTTAAGTGCATCCTAACATGTGTCTAGGGGCACATGTTAGAAAAACCCTTAAGTTATTACTTAATTCCATAAGAGAATAATGTCTTTTATTGCATGTGTAGAGAAGAATTTATCTAGTTAAAGAATAGGGTATTGATAATGACAGCCCTAAGGGCTGTCACAAGACATGCTTTATAAACTTGTACATCGACCTATAACAAACTCCTGAATCTTAGGAATTACTCCAATGTACTACTTTTTATGCATTTAGTGACAGCCCTAAGGGCTGTCATTATCAAAACCCTAAAGAATATACATATAGTAAAGTCCCATTTTTTATGAAGAATATACTTCCTCCGTGTCAAAATAAGTGACACACTTTCTATTTTGGGGTGTATCAAAATAAGTGACACACTTTGAAAACTTTCCTTATTTGGTAAAAATAGTGTGACTCATACTCACTAACTATCCACTTTAATAAATTGAAATTACCCTTATACCCTTACTTTTACTTTTAAAACTCATTAATATCACTTTATTCAAGAAAAGTGGGACCCATTCTCCACTAATTATGTACTTTAATCTATTTTAACCTCTACTTTAATCTTTTACCTCAAAAAATGTGTAAGTCAATTTGTGTCACTTATTTTGATACGGAGGAAGTATATGGTTTAGATTTACTTCATTTTTTTGTGGGTCCAATTTTATATTTCTAGTGGAAACAAGATCATATGTGCATGACTCTAGATCAACTTTCACTTCTGCAAATGACTTCTGATTTTAGTACTAAAACCTACAAATATCTTATTCCACAGCCAAAAGGACCATATTACCCTTTTGATCAAACAAACGTATCATGCCCATGTGAGATTAATGAATGCTCCATCATCGTCATCCAAAAATAGTAACGGTTCGAGCGACTTTTTTGGTGAAATGGATGGTGCAATCCGTTGGGGTTTAAGACTACCTATTAAAAAAAGGTAAGCATCCCTAGTTACTCTCATATTGATTGTAAACCAAACACGCCTCTTTTCTTGGAACAAGTTGAATTAGGAACACTTTTTAGGTGAGAGAGTTTAATTTGACTAATCTTAGGGTATGTTTGGTACAAAGAATGAAATTGCAGAGAAATGACTGCAGAGAATGGAATTGCGGTGAAAGGGAATTACTCTGGAGAATGAGAATTGACTCTTCTGTTTGGTAGCACAGAGACTTCAACAGAGAATTGTAACATATAATCTTTTCTCGTGTTTGATACATCAAAAAAATCAATAGAGATTTGTACCAGCTTTATTATTAGCACAGATATTTTTTTTTAAATCATTGTTGAAACACAAAACATACAAAAATATAGATAAATTAATAATAAAAATATAGTTAAATTAATAATAAAAAAGCATTAATAAAATCAATAATAACATTCAACTATCTTTCTAAAAATTAAATCTAGAAAATGAAATGTGAAACAAAGCAAATAACTATTAAGAACTCAAACTGCTGCACAATATAGAACAAACCAACCATATTCAATTTTTACATATATACATGCCAATATTCTGGCACAATATGCTTCCATTTCTTTCATTCCTTTTCTTCTTTTTCTTTTCTTCACATCCAAACAGCAAACACCCCCTTAATCAATAGTTTCTGCAATTAATTTTGCAAATACACATCATTATGAATTGAAAAAGATTGAACATGCATATATAGTGGATGTTAAAATTGACTTCTATGTAATTCACGAGATATTCAGTTGACTTCTATGCTGAGATATTCAATCGGATTAATGGACAATTGAATATAGCAATTAATTGATCACTGAAGATGGCAATTTAATTAATTGTCTTCTTTGTAATCCACGAGTTATCCAATTGACTTCTATGACAGTATCCTAAATCAGTAAAAACAATTAACCTAAATCTGTTTTATCAATTACTAATCAACATATATCTGTCAAAATCGAATAGAAACAACTGTTCGATAGAAAGAATTAACCTAAATCAAATAAAAAGTAAAGTAATCGACAAAATCAGTAACTACTTTTCGATAGAATTTCTGTCGTAGAAACAAAATCAGTCATCGAATCGGGTATTACTTCTGTCACGATGATCTGTTCGACAACGAGAGGCAGAGAGAGAGCCGATAGAGATAGAGAGCGTGAAATACACATAGAGAAAGAGAAATCGAGACAGATAAACAGTGAGCGATCGACTGGAAGAGAAGCTTTGGAGAAGAGAATGGCTGAGGTGGACGTTCAATTGTGCTAATCAGAGCAGAAGGGTATGTATTCTGTTTTAGAAGACGAAGATGAACAAACGTACGTGGGCTATCTCCAGTCCAATTCTCCGTGTTTTTTTTAATTCTCTGTTTTACAATTCCCACTCTTTCTCTACATAAGAAGGGGAATCAAATCTAGAGAATAGGAATTGATAATTCTCCTTCCTCTCCTTTTCTCAATACCACCAAATAAGGGATTTGGTTGCCAATTCCATTTCCCTCCTCCCAATTCTTTATACCAAACACACCCTAAACGAAAACGGTGATTAACCTCTTTTCTTAGCATTTTTTTTTATTTGTCTTATAATGATAATATAGATTACATATTATAATATTATTCAATAATCTTGATTGGCTTACTCTTATTTTGTTCTTATCTTAATACTTCCTCCGTATCAAAATAAGTGAATCATTTTCTTGTTAGGAGTGTATCAAAATAAATGAATAATTTTTCTTATTTGGTAAATTTTTATAAATTTTTCATTTACCTTTACCTATCCCTCTTTAAACATCATTAAAGGTGTGGGACCACATCCATTTTTGTCATTTTCCTAAATTTGGGGCTCATCCATTCTAATTACCCCATTTAATTTCACTAATCTCTTAATATCTTATTTTACCTTAATAATGTGAACTTTAAAATGATTCACTTATTTTAATATGGAGGAAGTATATATATAATAATCGCATGTAATTATTCTTTAATGTGGGTTTGTTGGTTTAAACGACAAATTTGGGTGGTTTTCAAAGGTAGCCCTCAGTGAGTCACGTTATCAACTCTTCCAAGTTGTAAAATTCTATATGTTTGGAAAATAAAACTATAATTACACGTGACAACTTTCAAAATTATAAAAAGAAAATAAAACGTTAATGGGGCATTTAGTTCGAGGATTTGGGGATTTAAAATCATGTTGGGGTTTAAAATCATATTCCTCGTGTCATCTGTTTGGTTGACGAAAATTGAGATGGTCATATAATGTGTTGATTCAAGCGATTTGAAACGTAAATTATGATGGTGATGAATTTTTGGGTGGTGGAAAAGTCTAAAGGTGTGAGAGAGTTTTAACTTTTTAGATGCATTAAGATTATTAGTGTCACACCCCGTCAAAAATGAGGTTTTACTTCATTTTAAATGTTTTGCGGAAGAACGAGGGTGTAACTTTCATGACAACATAGCAAAAATTAAGTAAACAAACAGCCACGCAATAACAAAAAATAAAAGGTATTTCACTTTCCAAAAGTAGAAAGTTTCCAAAAATACTAAGTTTCCTAAAATAGAAATTGTTTTGAAATGAATTGATTGTTCGTAAACTTAATGTTTTAATCATGGCTCACGACAATCCCACTGCTCATATCCTCCAGTTCCACTGCGCCTAATTACCTGGAAAAACATAAATAATAAAAAGGGTCAACAATAATGTTGAGTGAATCCACAGGGTTATAGTAAAAGGTAAAGTAAAGTGTTTTGCTACCCAAAATGTTTATTAAGAAAATAGTTTATGACTGAAAAGTATAAAGTTCAACACTCATATGATATGAGTAGTAAGTATGAAATGTGTAGCGTAGTTGTAGAATATCTACAACTACTAGTTATGTTTATGAAAAAGTGTTGAACAAATTGTTATGTTTGACATCGCATGAACTGTTATCCCCAACAGGTAGCTAGTCTATTGAGTTAATATACCAACCCCTAAGTCCACAATCAACACTTCAACTCCAGTTGTTATCGTTCTTTTATGGATATACACTCCCGAAAGATGTCTTGGATATACCAAGTAGTGATCAAATAATGTTGGGAGGATGAGTGTCAGCCAATAGTACTATCTGCATATCCATGGTCTAGATCCACTAGTTAATGATTGCTGGCAAACCTTAGTCCGGTATAATAATTGTTTGTCATGCCAACGCGATAATGAAAATGTATATGTTGTACAGTCATAGTAAAACAGTAACAGTTGTGTTTATGTTTTCCACCCCAAAGTTTATAAAATAGTAAAAGAGTAAAAGGGGTCTGTGGACTCACCTGGCAAAGCTTAGCGATACAGAACTAGAACAGAGGAATCCTTCAGAGACTCTTAGCTTCCTAAATGATTTAACTACTAATTAGACTAAGCTACTACAGGCGATTCTATAAACGATATAAGTTAAATGATATGCATTTTATGTTATGTTTTATGTTTTGTGACATCAAATGAACTTGGATCATGGGGCCTTAATGGGCCGAAATGAAATGAAATGAAATGAAATGGGTTTGGGTTAGGCTTATTGGGCCTAGATTGGGCCTAATGGGCTTAATGGGCCTAGATGGGCTTAATGGGCCACCAGGTTGGGCCACTTGGGCCTCTTATTGGGCTTAGGTCCAATTAGATTGGGTCATGGATTGGGTTTGGGCCCAATTGGGTTTGGTTTGGGTATAAGTGGGCCAAAGGATTGGGCTTTGGTCCAAATGGGCTTAGATACTTGAGAGATCAAATGAGGCTATAATCAAGCTAATTCATTGAGATTTGAGTGAGATTGAAGAATTTGTGTGTGTGTTCTTGGTGTTTGAGTGTGTGTGAGTTGAGAGAGAAAGATGGAGGGAATGTTGACTTTCAAATGGTAATTCAATTAATGATGGAAAGCTTACTAAACAATACATCATTTAATCCTTATATACCTCACCTCTAAAACAAGCTTAATTAACACTAATTAAGCTTGACTCCATTGACTAAGACTAATGACTAGTTCATAACTATTACAACTTGACACTTCTAGTCCCCTAACTATTGTCTACAATATAAATGACCCTAACAATACTAATGGGCCAACTAAAGTTTGGGCCCGATGGATTATGGTAGATCGACATGGGCCAAGTACGGGCCTTGGCCCGATTGGGTATTCGGGTTTGGGTCCACGGTTTGGGTCAAGTACCGGCCTTGACCCGGTTTGACTTATGGGTAAATATTGGTCAAAATTAGTCAACAAAGTCAACTAGGGTTCCTAGATTTCGGTTAGGGTTAGGTATACGGTTCTAGGGCTAGTCTAGCATAGGTTTCGGTCAACAAAAGTCAAATCTAGATATCATAAGGTCAAATAGTCAACCATGCAAGTCAACTAGGGTTAGGGTTTTGATGAGTTCGGTTAGGGTTTTGTCTAGGGTTGGCCGAATGGCCAAAACCCTATGGGTTCTAGCTAGATCGAGTCTAGATCGGCTTGGTTCGAGGTTTGTAGCTAGTTTAGGCTAGATCTATGGTTTAACACACCAAGGTTTCTAGATCTAGAACTTACGATCACACCTAGGATAGATCTAGGGTTTTCGGTCTAATCTATAGTAGATCTAGGGTTCGAATCAACAAATCAAGCAGATTAAAGATTAAGGAATAATGCATGCTACGGATTTATGAATGCTAGGGTTTATACCGAGAGCAAATGGCCTTGGCCATGGTCTCGGGTTCAAGCTATAAGTCGAAACAATCAAGGTAGAAACAAGCAAGAAGGATTAGAGCATCATACCTTGGGATCTTAGTCGAACAAGATCAAGAACACGAACAAGATCGAACGGGAAAAGCTTGAGATCGGACGAAGTGGGGATGCTTGGGGTTATGCTCGGCCGAATATGGGTAAACAAAAGAGGGTTTGGGTTGACAAATGAGGGTATTTATAGTGAGGGAAATTAGGTTAAGATGGAAGAGTTTGAGTACCATTCAAACTAGTCTAAACTCATGGATGGAGAAGGATCAAAAGATAACATAACCTCACCCACAAAGGGGTTCGGCCGAATAGAGTAGGCCACAAGCAAGGGGAGGCCGGCCACATAGTGGTCGGTCAAAAGATCAAGGTGTCGCTTTAGACGGTTCGTTCAATTCGAGTCACATTTGATTTAATTTGCTACGTTTATTGTTTTATCGAGAAACTTATTGTTTTAGAAATGATTTAAGCTCATAAGTGTCACCATAAGTAAATAATAATGTTGTGTTGACTAAAATAATCAAACACTAATGTATGGTATAAAAATATGTGAGTTTGTTGTGTATTAGGATGCCAGAAATAGAAATGTCAAAAAATAGAAACTTTCTAAATAAGGAAAGTTCTAGAAATGAAATGAAGTTCTAGAAATGAAAGGTGAATGGAACCTGCAACAGAGGAAATAAACACAATGCTACCATTTCCAGATGCCTTTAAAAAAGGGTGTGCAATTTGACACATATGGTAACAAGATTCCAAATTTGTAGACATGAGCAGTGAATACTCTTCTGCAGTATAATCTATTGTAGGTTTCCTTATATTTGTCCCAACATTGTTTATCTACATGACAAAAAGTGATAAGCATTCATCCGTTGAAGACTGAGGAGGCTTTTTCTAGAAGTTGTTCGCGTTGAGGACGAGAAGTTGCGTCACAGACGGATCCGATGACGGTGAAGCCTTTGGCAGACCATTCCGTTGGTTAAGCTCAGTTTCGTTTCGAGAGCAGGTGTGTACCGCCGCCCCTAATTCGTCCACCACGGCGAAGCCGATTCCACGTGTACCACCGGTGACGAGAGCAGTCATTCCTGCTAGAGACCATCTGGAATTTCTAGTTGCAGAACCGCTCAATGTCGCTGCCGTCGTCATGTTATCGGATTGTTTGCTGTCGATGTATCTGCCACGTATACAAAGCAACTCGGCCGATTTGCAGCGGTTCTTCGATAGGTGATGATCTTTGCAGAGCAAAATTTTAATCAATAAGATAATTATGCCCTTTTCTCTTTTTACCAACATTTTATGCCTTTTATTAAAAGTTTTTCTTCCCAACATTTATATTCTTATCAATAACTCTTACCACCATATTTTAATCTCTAAACAATATAATCATAAGCAGCCAGACAAAGCTTTCACGATCGACCACATTTATCAAAAACAAAAGTACCAGAAGAAGCTTCACAATCAACAGTAGTTATCAAAAGCACCAACGAAGCATTCACAATCGACAACAATTATCAAAAATTAAAAGCACCAGACAAAGCCTTGACAATTGAAAGCAGTTATTAAAAATCGAAGACGAACCCAGAAAAATTACGCCCAGACAAAGACTTTACAAGATTCAAATTTACAATCCTGAAGATACTAATATCTCCGGCGACGTCTTCGTGTTCAATTTTGCCAAAATGGGTTACGTCGAAGAAAAACATCCATTTCGTCATGAATCTGTATCTATGCAAACAATCATTCACAATTAGAAATTGATTAGGAAAATACCCATCAAATATCTCCTCTTCTTTTCACGGGCGTAAAATCTCCATAACTTCCGGATGCACACCGTTGCCGGAGGTGGAGGTGTGGAGGAGTAATCGGCCACCACTGTCGTTGTTCCTGACGGGAACGGAGCAGGTAAAGTTGAAGGCCGCAACGGTGTAGACATGGCTGTACCCCCAATCCGGGAGGATTTTGTATCCGTCGGTGGTGTTACCATTTTTATGTGTTCCATTGTATGGAACTCGTTGGCAAATGTAGGTGGGTTTTGAAATACGGTAGTCCGATGACAGTGGAAGTGTAAAGGGTCATTGACAGGAACACAGGAGGAAAGAGTTTTATTGGGTTGATAAAATGATACTCCCTCCGTTCCACTTTAATTGTACACTATAAAAAAGCATATAATTTAAGAAAAGTGCATTAATTATATAATGTCACCAATCAAATTTTCTCTTTCCCACTTAAATGTTTTTTGATTGGTTGAAATTTAGGAAATAACACTCTTTGTGGGACAAACTAAAATAGTATACTAGACATTTAAAATGGGACGGAGGGAGTACTAAAAAGGGAGGGACATAATTGTCTTTTTGATATAAAATTACTCTAAATAACTAAATTTTGCTCTGTAAATATCACTACCCTTCTTTGATAGAGACAAATTGATTTCTTCCACTTTATTGAGTGAACCGCTTAAAGTTAGTATACATATTTTCTTTGAAAAATTGCAAATATTTTCTTTGAAAAATTGCAAATATTTTCTACCAGACCAATGCCAACTGCAAAGGGAAGAGAGAAAACGGATTTATTGGTTCAAGGAAGAGGTTGAGACAAGTTAGGGTGGGATTTAATGCAATTTAATATGTTATTTAGTATTTTGTGTGTTTATTTTTTATAATAGTGAATCTTAAAAAACTGAAGATAAGGGGTATTAATAATATGTAAATGTCGTTGTTGAATGTCAATTAGAGTGTGAGTTCACGTAACGCTAATATGACAAAAACTAATGGTGTCATTTGCGTCATTATTCGCACCGCCGGCACCGGTGTAAATCTTACTAGTTAGTTTTATACTAAGAAAATGATTAATAAGTAAAGTCTATTAATTTTCTTGTATAATACTTTTTCTCTTCAAAATAAATGATATGTTATTAGTTTCACATATGATTATCACGTTATTTTTTTTATTGAAAATAATTAAAATAGAAAATTAATAAAATATAAAATAACAAAAAATAAAAATAACAACATCACTATCTAATAATACTTTTTTGAGACGAAGTAAAATACCTCTCACTCACAAAATACTCTTAAAAGTACCCCTCTCTCCTCACATTGGTCTGTCGGCACTCCCTTTCCTCACATTGATCTGTGGCTTAAGTAGGGTGGCCCACTTGGGGTGGGGTTTGGCGTGGCGGGCGGTGTGGTAATAAAGGTCGAAAGCTGCGGTGACGTCTAACTTGAGGTGACTTCATGATGGTACCCCATGTTCTAATGGCTACACCACAAATTTAAAGATGACATTTGGGTTAGCATTGAGAAGTTACAACATGTACCATTTGGGCCCGAATCACAGACGATATGGGCTTACCATTATTTAGTTATGCCTGGAGACGACCCGTAGGATTTACTCCATAATTCGACCAAGTAACTAAATTCGAAAACCTCCTGCTAAACCAAGAAGCCTTGGAGAGTTAGAGTGACATTATAGCAATTTTGTAAAATTAATTTAATTTATTTAGATTTCGAGTCAATTTTATTTTATATTTTTTACAAGTGCTTTGTCAGATTGGGTTAATAACCCAACATCTACCATCTCTTGCTTGTAAAATCTTTTGCACTAACTTCTTGCTATTAAATTGGTGTCAATTAGAATGTTCACTAGAAATTTTATGACGAAATTGACTAGACATTTAATATTATCAAATTGGTGTCAAATAGAATGTTCACTATAAGAAATTTGTTATTTATTCTTAAAAAAAATTCGTTAAAGGTAAAAACTTTCACTAAAAATAATAAAAATCAGTCACAAATTGTTTTACCCACATTAAGAACTTAAAAAGTGCAAATAAAGAAGTTGGTAAAGATCCATATTTACTGGCATAGATAGTATGTGGGAATATATAATAATGTAGGGGTGATTATCGGGCCAGAACCGAACCGAACCGATAACCGATAACGATAAATTTTCAAAACCGAAACCGAACCGATAACATGTTATCGGTTTCGGTTCGGTTCGGTTTCGGTTCGGTTTTTTTAGGCTAAACCGAACTAATAACATGTTGTCGGTTTCGGTTCGGTTCGGTTTCGGTCGGTTTTCGGTTCGGTTCGGTTTTTTCGGTCCAAATGCTCACCCCTATAATAATGTGTGGAAATATATGTATTATATAATTTTATGATACGACTTTTCATAATAAAATGTCACTATATATATACTTCTATAACATTTTCTCACACTTTGATGCCAAACATGTACTCATGCCAAAAGCGTACGGTAAAATGTTTAACTATGTGCCAAAGTTTAGTTTAATATTATTCTCTTTGGTAATTAAGTTAGTAATTGGTTTGGGTATTTTCTTGAGTTGTAAAGTAATATTAAATGAATGTTGTAGGATGGAGGATAAATTTGGAGTATATACTAAAACATAAAGTATTAAATAGACAAAATATCTTTAACGTGAATTTAACAACATATATACCTAATGCTCATTGATATAAAATGTCATGGACCGGATTATCGTTAACAGTATATCTAATGTTTACATTAATTTAAGATTAAAAGAAAGAAAAAAACAGAGCAGACTCCACATAGTAGGATAATGAGGACGTTCTATGTCGGCAACACCGCCGTGTAATCTGCAAGAACCTTCGGTAATTTATAGGAGTATCATATATAGCTAGGGTTTTCAATGTCTATGGACATTTTAGGTTTCATAGCCTTCGAATCTTTCTAAATTTGTAACCTTAATCAAAGTTGCAAAATGTAAGACATATTTTCATTTACAACAAGACTTTAACACTCAACATTATTTGTTTTAAAATAAGTGATACGTTTATCATTTCATGATGTTTCAATATATTACCTCCATCCCAAAATTATTGTCGACAAACAAAAATCACATAGTTTAAGAAAAGTGCATTTATTACATTTTCAAACCAATAAAATTCTATATTTACCACCTAACTAGTTTTTGATTGGTGGAATTTTCAAGTTTTACTATAATTTTGGGACACATAAAAAATGAAAGGTACACAATAAAATTGGGACAGAGGGAGTAAGTGATACACTTTAAAATATTTATTATTTGGTAAAAATAGTGAGATTCATACCCACTAATTATCTTCTTTAATAAAGTGAAATAACTCATTTACCCATACTTTTACTTTTAAAAATCATCAAACTCATTTTTTAACCCTAATATGTGAGACTCTTCACTCCCTAATTATCCACTTTATTATAATTTAACTTTTATTATAATGTTTTGCATCAAAAAATACGAAACTCAAAGTGTATCGTTTATTTTGAAACGGATCGAGCAAGTAGAAAACTTAAACATCAAATGCCACTAACTAGGCTATAAGCCCTTAAATTTGCAACTTACATTTTTGAACATTTATTATTATTATTATTTTATTTTTTTTGCATTTCTTAAATATATGGTTTCTCCGCCAAAAAATTTTTATCAACATAAAATGAACTACAAATGAATTTTTTTTTGGTTAAAAGTTGTTTATATATTTTTTTTAACGATGTTAATATGTTTTGATTGAACTTAATATGTTTCGTAATAGGATTAATAATTTATGTGCTATCAGTAATCAATGTTAAATGTTTGAATCAAAGACGCGTAACTGATGATAATGATGTGAAAAGGTTTGTATTTTTTATTTAATAAAGCATAGATAATTATACAAAAATATTTGATTAATTGTATTTAATATTATATAGGATCTCTACATTATTCGTACTGTTGTGGATCGATCATTCAGAGTTGGTGCATGGTGGATGCTGTTTTTGGAGGCATTCTTGAGAGTTGGAATATTTTAAATACTAATCAAGAAAATATAAACATTCTTAATCAATAATATAATAATAAAATTACTAGTCAGGCCTCCAAGTCGATCATGGAATATTTCTGAGCAATAGTATAATCTTCTACATTTATATGTTCTATATTGTGTTTATTCAGCTTTTGAGGTCTCAGTTCAACGTCTTCAACTTGCAAAATCATGATTGAAGACTGATCTTGTAATGATCGCATGCATGTTACTGATCGTTAACAAGATTTAACACGGATGAGCTAGGTAGTTCATAATATCTTGGTCCCAAAATAATTGGTCACTATAATATTTTTAGTTTGTTTGCAAAATGATTGTTCACTTTCAATTCAAGATTCTTTTCCAAGTACCTTTTCAATCCCTAATTAGTTAAAAGTGTAATTTCTTTTGTATTGTGGACAACCATATTAATGTTGGGATATGGTGAGTATTTAGTTCTTGGTACAAGTTCATAATAAAACTTGCGTGCAACAAAATGCTCACACCTATCGTACTTTCTCCATTTCAAAGTAAGTGTATAGTGTATGTGTGTAATACTACACGTACTATTTACCAGATAATTTAAATTTTTAAAAGTATCACTTATTTTAAAATAAAGTATATCAAAACGCAGGAAGTAATAGAATACCGGGTTTTTCATAGGAAGCGTACCCGTATTTTGCTACGCTTAGAATCTTGATTGGATAACATAGGTATATATATATATCTGCTAATAAATCATGCAAGACAATCATTCCCCGATAAATATATGTAAACTTCCCTTTTCACTAAGAGTAAAAAAACAGGAAGATAAACACTAAAAAAACCCCTTCTATTTCGCATACAAATAACATATACAATTAATAAAAACAATTTGACTCAGACCTTCGATCAAGAAGCATTAATCTAGTCTTTCAAACTCATGATTATAGTTAGGTTGGGAAAATATGCTATTCGATCTGTTCAATTTTTATCGACTATATATTAGTCAAATTGAGTTAAGATGAAGTTTAATTAAGGAAAACAAGTGTTACATTAATTTTAAGTGTCATGCTAATAAACAAAGTAACTGGTACAAGAAAGAGATAATCAGATGGTTAACATAATAAACACCAAAAGCTTCAAGTAATTTGTCCAGTACTCTCTGGTTCAATAACTTGTTGGCTAAGAAAGTGTGCATGGATCAAATTTACTACTACTTTCCTTGTAGAAGAATTAATCACCTAGCTAGCTAACCTTAGCTCAAGATCCACTTGATCTTCACCCATGACCAGCGGCGAAACCACCACCGTCTTCTGCCGCTTGCAATTCACAACTTCTTCATCCACACAATTACCATCAAACCCTAGAAACAAATTTGTTTCATCTGAATTGCTACCAAGAGTGGTACTAAATATTGCTTTTGAAGAAAGCCTAAAAAAACTAGGGTTTTCAGACTTGGATAAATTAGATTTAGGGTAGTTTTGTTGTGTACCATTGATCAAAGTTTGCTTAAGCTTAGCTCTTTCTCTCCTGTGGACATTCATGTGACCACCAAGGGCTTGAGCTGACCTGAACTCTCTTCTACAAAAGCTGCAAGAATAAGATCTCGGGGGCCACACGAACCCGCCGAGGGGACCTCGGGCGTCCTCCGCAAAAGCTTCTTCTTCCCATGAGTGGCTAATTAATGAGTTTTTGATTATACCGTTGTTCCTCTTCAACCACATCAAATATTGTGGGTATTGCTCCATAGTTTCTTTTGACGTACGTTACAGATTTCTAACTTTTTTGAAGTTGAGTGAAAGAAATAGATTCTTATATAAAAGACCGTGGTCAGTATTGTAATTAGTTTGTGCTTAAAGGGATTGTCATGTTACAAATAGGTAGGATATGTGTGAGAGAGAAGGGAGGTGGTTTTGGTCTTTTAGAAATAATAGATATTTCATATTATTATTGTTATACATATGTCTAATTAATAAGTTTATTTATTTGTCTATCTAGGTTGTATGTTGTATTTAAGGTAGTCTTTAATTTTTATGCAGTCGTGAGGATAAATTTCAAAAATTGATTAATTATAAGTAATGATTAAGATTAATCATATATTTCATACATGAAGAGATATTTTGGTCATTTTTACAACAACAAAAAAAATTATTTTATTATTTATTTTAGATTTAATTTATTATTATTTTTTAAAAAAATTATTTATTTTTCGTTAAGAACACATAATGTAATAATTACATGTGATTATATACTGAATTACATAAGATTCAGTATCACACATAATTTTGATAAATTCTAGTAAAAATTTCAGATTCATAACAAACTTATCTATTTACTGGGATCACAAGTCACAACTTCGTGATAGAGTCAATGAACAAAATTCTAGATAGCCGTTAAAAAATTACAAGATAGAAAACGATATTAATAAAAACATTAGATTAAACATGTCATGGAAACTAAACCAACACAAAAACCAATTAAACAATTAACAAACTAATTAAAATAGTAAGAGAGAAGTCTTGCTTTGAATGTTGTCATGTACGTATCTATAGTAAAGATTTTAAAATGCGACTCGAATTGGATCATTAGTTGAAATAATTTATATATTGTTATTCTATTGTCAAAACCAAATAATTTAAGTCAATTTAATTATATGATGTATATTTTATAACCAATCCACCCTCTAGAATGTTATGGTGGATGACATTTTCATACTCTATATATATATAGCTCCAACTACTACTTTTGGAAATGTTTATTATGAATATTTATGTATATACATATTACATATACGTATAAGTTACAGAATTGTATTTACTTCAAATTTTCAAATAAGAATATTTTTTCCTTCAGAAAAGGTAACACATATTTAGTATGATATGCAAATTGATACATCTGCACTCTCACGTATATGGATCACTTAATATTTGATTGTAACGATCAAAATTCTAAAAGTTCACAGATTTTAAAATACTATGATCATCAAATAAGAGTTTTTTTAACACTATTAACAATTGTTATTGTATTGACAATGATTGTACCAAATTTGGAGCATTTGAATTGGTTTCTTGATATGATTCCTTTTAATCACAAAAGGCTAAATACCCTAAATTCCAAAATTCAATTAAATTACATACACAAGGGACACATTGCTTCTTTCCTACTAAAACAATTAATAGTTAATAGTCATTGACTTCTTTGAAGGCTAAGCAGTCCCAGCCCTTTCTCTCTCGGAAAAAGAAATCAAATAGACATGAAGTAAATGACTAATTAGTCCTTTTTAAAACCATCACTTGCATTTTCTTCTGAATAAAACATGTTGAGTAAATTACTGATTTTGTCCTTGTGGTTTGGCCGTTTCAGCGTTTTTGTCCATGTGGTTTTTTTTTCTGTTTTTTTGTCCCTAACGTATACAAAATTCCGTTTTTTTGTCCTTCCGTCCAAGTCTGTCAAAATTATACCGTTAAGTTGTCTCATGTGCCAAACACATGAGGGCATTTTAGTCTTTTTACCATCTTTCTTCTATGTTCTTTCCCAATCTTCAGCTTCTTCATCCCAATCTTCATCTTCTTCATCTTCCCATTGGATCTGGTCTTTCGTCTCTACAATCATTAGATGTTTCCTACTGTAGGAAACTAACTGATAATGGGCTATCAGCTGTTACAGAAGGCTGTCATGACCTAAAAAGCTTACATCTTGCTGTCACAATTTACAAGAATTAGGGTTACAAGGCTGCACAAACATCACAGGCACTGGACTCACTGCTTTAGCCAACGGTTGTAGACACATAAAACATTTAGATGTAAATAAATGCACCAATATTGGAGATATTGGTATATCCACCATTGCAGAAGCTTGCTCAACTTCCTTAAAAACATTAAAATTACTTGATTGCTACAAACTCAATGACAAATCTATATTCGTAGTCGCTAATCTCTGCAAAAATCTTGAAACTTAAATAATCGGTGGGTGTCGCGATTTATCTAGTGAATCGATTAATGGAGATATACCTTCGGTTGATGAAGCTGCACCTTAAATGATTAAATAGACAAACCAAATACTTGAATCAACAATAGCAAATCTGCAACCCTTGATTCTGTACAACAAATCTGCAAGTCGGTAGAGACTTGTGCTTCTTCGTTGATGAGATGGAGATTTGGGTACAGAGAAAGAATTAGAGATTTGGGGTTTTTAGATTTGGGCATTATACAGAAAATAGAGAGAGAATATAAAAGAGTAAATTGATGGAGGTTAGATCTGGTTTGTGATTTTGATTCTGAAAGATGAAGAAAGAAAGAAGATGAAGAAATTAGTTCAAGGATGAAGATGGAGATAAAGAAGAAGATGAAAGGAAAAAAAAAAGTGAAAAAAAAAAATTAGAAAATGAAAAAAAGATCAAAATGCCCCCACGTTTTCAGCATGTGAGGGTCTTAACGGTTAAAAAGAAACGGATGATGGACGGAAGGATAAAAAAACAGAATTTTGCATACCTTAAGGACAAAAAACAGAAAAAAAAAACCACAGGGACAAAAACGCTGAAACGGCCAAATCATAGGGACAAAAACAGTAATTTACTCAAACATGTTTTAATAAAAGGTTCTAAATGGCGTAAATGCAACAGTTTTGAATTTTGAATTAAACACTAAAGTTCTCATGTTCAGCTTTTAACTATAAACGCGAATTTCTATTTTATTGGAAAAAGCCAAGATTACGGATTGAATACCCTGTATAATAAAAAAAAAAAAAAAAAAAATAAGGTGATAACTTAATGATAAAGATTCTTGAATAATTTATTAGAGGTTATGAGTTTAATCTCTTTATTAGTAAAGATTTACCATATAGTCAGGAGATTGTTCAGAAACGGACACGACAATTGTTAGGTCGCATACATCACAATCAAAGTTCGACCAATACATTTACCATCTTGGATGAACAACATATTTTTGTCTTATTCGGCATTTGTTTTTCTCAATATAGGACTAATTAGCATAATATTGGATTTGCCCCCATTGGCTTTTTAAACTCCATTAGGGACACCACCGCTTGGATACCCGGGTTCAAATCCCACCGCCTCCCTTTTTAAATTCGCAACAAAGTTTTTCTAGTATTGATAAATTAACGGTGATAAAAGACACAAGCAGGACTTCTATTTAGGTGTTAGGGAAGGTGTTTGCTGACCGAGAGCTACAAGGTTCCAATTTTGTGTATATAATTTTAATTTTTTTCTAAAATTATGGTTTACTACCTTATACTTCAGCATTTTGAAAATACAATTTTATCCATAAACTTTAATGTTAAATTTCCAACTTACATTTTATATAAATGTTATTTTTCCCTCGAAATATTATAGATAAATATATACATTTACAACGGGTGAATAATGCCAGTTAGATTGCTCAATCTTTTTTATTTTTATTTTTTAACATATCCATCTTTTTCTAACATATCATGTGATACACCCCCTCAACCCACTCTCACGTGATTTTTGGTCCTACCTCTTATACAAGTACACAACTATCTTCCGTTGTTTAAAATTAATAATTTTCCTTATATTAATTTAACATATTCACGTATTTATTAAAAAATATTCTATTAACGGTATATATATCAATATCATCATTTGCTAAATGAGTTTCAGATGAAGATTCAAAATACATATCAAAGAGAAATATAAATGAAAATCAGGCCCGTCTCTGAGGCTGGGCGGGCTGGGCGATCGCCCCGGGCCTCACAATTTCAGGGCCCCAAATTTTTAGTATATACTAAGCCCATTTTTAGGTAAATTGTAAAGAATTCATTTTATAAACATAGATGATAGTGGCCCATTGTGTATGCAGCCCAATTGATCAACTCCACGCTCGATTTGATGGAGTGCAAACAGGAATGGAATCATCATCACAATTCGCAATTCTCAAAAATCAGAATCCCAATCGTCTATTTGACTTATCCGGTTCCCATTGTGTTCCCATTGTGATCTCACAACTTGCATCTTTATTTCTCTTTCCAATCTAAACGATTTCAACCTTCTAAGTTCAAGAATCAAGCTTTCTAGTTTCACCTTTGACGGACCTTTAATCTTTAACATTCAATTCTGATTTTGCCATTCAAGCATTAAGGTGTGGTTTCTTTCTCACTATATTTTTTTTCTGGTTTCTAAGTAAGATAAAGATTTTGGTTAAGATTTGTATTCTGATTAATATTCATGTTTCTACTCTAATGAGTGGGTTTTGTTTAGATTGTTCTAATATTTTAATTACCGTTCATCTTGTTTGTAATGTGTAGTAGTTATTAGGTTGCTGGGTTTAGGGGACCTCATTTGTCATCTTGAAGAGCCTAATTTAGGCCTAATTTATCATCTTGCCCCGGGCCTCAAATAAGCTTGACACGGCCCTGATGAAAATGGACTACAAAATCATTTGCTCCTTTATCATAATACGTTGATCTCTTTACAACAAATCATCCCCACGTATTACATAATACTCGTAATGATTTAAATGATCTTGTTGTTCCTGATTGGTCATCACTTTTTAAATTGATAAATATGGGCTGAGGTCAAAATCGAATGGGGGCATGAGCAGTGTCCATTGATGAGATGGAATCGAACTAACGTTACTCCTTGTGATTGCCACCTCACCTTAATCGCAGATCAATTGGAGGTATGAATGCAAAACACGTATGCAAGGCACGTCATAATGGGCTTGCCAATTGAGCTCTTTCTAATTTGATGACATATGGCAATTTTAATTTGTTGTCACCTTTTCGGAGGTCTTATCTGAAAATATTAAACGGGCCTTAAGTCGCCGGGTACCCCTTTACGGCGTGGAGGGATTAGAACGCCGCACCCCTTTACGGCGTGGGTTTTTCGTTGTCCAGTTCATAGGCGTGGAGGATGTAGTTTGTGAATGACATTAAGTAAGGGTCAAGAGTCAAAGCTCAAGTCTCAAGGCTCAAGGCTCAAGGCTCAAGGCTCAAGGCGTAAGGGTCAAGAGTCAAAGCTCAAGTCTCAAGTTTTAAGGCTCAAGGCTCATGGCTCAAGGCTCAAGGCTCAAGGCTCAAGGCTCAAGGCTCAAGACTGAAGGCTCAAGGTACAAGGCTCGAGGCTCAAGGCTAAAGGCTCAAGGCTCAAGGCTCAAGGCTCAAGGCTCAAGGTTCAAGGCTTAAGGCTCAAGGCTCAAGACGCAAGGCTCAAGGTGCAAGGGTCAAGTGTTAGGGCTCAAGTCTCAAGTTTTAAGGCTCAAGGATCATGGCTCAAGGCCCAAGGAGCAATGCTCAAGGCTCAAAGCTAGAGGATCAAGGCTCAAGGCTCAAGGCGCAATGCTCAAGCGTCAAGGCTCAAGTGTCAAGGCCCAAGGCTCAAGGCTCAAAGCTCAAGGCATAACGCTGAAGGCTCAAGGCTCAAGGCTCAAGGCTCGAAGCTAGAGGCTCAAGGCTCAAGGCTCAAGGGTCAATGCTCAAGGGTCAAGGCTCAAGGGACAAGGCTCGAGGCTCAAGGCTCAAGTCCAAGGGTCAAGGCTCAAGGCTCAAGGCTCAACGCTCAGGGCTGAAGGGACCTCTCCATATTTGTGTGGGGTATGCTGTGTATTTCCCTTCAACGTGGTGTGGTGTGGTTGCTTAAGTGGCATCTGACGTGACAAAGTTTTTTGTATAACTGATAGTACTTATACCCACCAACCTTACACATATGAAAATTTTATAAAAATTTAAATAAAGTTTTATAATTTTTATAAGTTGATTAATTGCTTGCATAATGGAATTTAATTTTTTAAAATAGTAATCATCCGAGAAACAGTTTTTCTATTCTCAAGTAGAAATATAGTTTAGGTATCATTATGTATATCTCATATTACTCATAACATGTGTTTGACGGAGTTAAGTATTATTGTTGGAATTCAACATGTATCAAAAAACTGGATGAGATGTTGGAGATGCAAATGCTCTTGAGCGTTTACTTTGACCCCAGCTCAATTTTTCCAAAACAATGGAGTCTAATTGGGTTGCAAGCATTTTGATGTCATTTGTCTTGTATCTTGTGCTGATGGGCTCCCTTCATAGGCCCAAGTCAGGCCATGGTAATTTTTATTTCTTTCCTTATAATGATTCGTATTCTTCAAAGTAGGGATGAGCATGAGGCGGTTTGGGGTGGTTTTTAATTAAAATCAAATCCCGTCCCAAAAGTTCGGGTTTTAAAAATTACACCCCATTCGGTTTCGGTTTTTTCGGGTTTTTCGGTTCGGTTTCGGGGTTTTTTTCGGTTTTTTGTTTTCCTTTAAATTTACCAATTTGTTACCTTAAAAAATAATATTATGATTCAAACTTACAAACCTTAACACATTTCGTTATAAATAAAAAACAACTAGTTAGTTTAATATAATGTAATGATAAATTCAAGTAACATAACTTGAAACTTAGAAAATATATGAATAAATCACCTAAAAATTCAATCATATATTTTATTCAAAAGATAATTAAATGTTAAATATTTTATAAATATAAGAATATTTTTTAAAATTTTGAAAGATATATAATGACGGGGCAGGGCGGAGTTTTTGGTCGGGTTTTTCACATGCCCCCGAAAACCGCCCCAAACATTCGGGTTTTCCAATAATCGAAACCGTTGACATCGGGTTTCAAACGGTTCGGTTTTTTCGGGACGGTTTTTTCGGGTTTTTCGTTTTCGGTTTGGTTTTTCGGTTTTTATGTTCACCCCTACTTCAAAGTTAAAACTTAATTTAGTTATTTTGGTTTAAATTAAAGAAAAATGACATAATAAGAAATTAAAAAATATATACGACAGAAGGTACAATATCTATAGTTAGCTAATGTTATAGAACGAGGGTAATGAGCTAGGCTGTGTTTTCCTAATGTTATATATTAGGGGTGTTTGGAGAGCGCTGATTAAACATAACACGTAACTATTGCTTAATTTATATCTAAATAAGACCGCTGCCAACGCTATCCGTCGGGGGGCGTCGAGCTTGCGTCGAGCCACGACGGCGTTGGCACCGAGCCGTCGTGGCCGGCGTCGTCATGTACACGTCGTGTTTTCGACGGGATAGAGAAGCCGTCGGGGGTGTGGCGAGGATCGAGGGAGCGTATAAATTAAATTCAAAATTTAATTTTTGTTTTTTTTTTCCTTTATCCTATTTTTTACCTATAAATACAACACCCTCACATTCATAATTTTACACCACTTCTCCCACTTCTTCATTACCTTCATTACCTATTTTCCAGATTTTCATCATGAGTCGTAGATCGAACTCCTCTCCGTCAAATGATCACTTCCAAAATTTGGGAAGTCAAGGACGAGATTCGGAAGAGGTACCCGGATTTCGTGAACTATGATGAGATTCCGAGGACGGAATCTTCTTAAGAGGTAGATAGTTGTAACGACCCGAAATTTGTAAATAAATAAAATAAATAAAAATATGATAATTATGGATAAATCATATAAAACACGTAGGAATTGGTTTCGTGTCGTTTGGAGTCCGTATGAGAAAGTTATGGACGAAACCGTGTTGAAACCTAGACCGAAAAGTGCAGCCCTGCTGCACAGGTAGGCTCGCGGCGCGAGCAAAACGCGAGGTTGAGCAGAGGGACCAGAGCTGAAACGCGAGAAGGTCGCGTTGACTTCGCGTTGACTTCGCGACGCGATCTTGACGCGAGCTGGGCGCGAAGTCTGGTATAAAGCGGCGACCAGCGGGAAGACCCGCGTCCTTTCGCGGCGCGAGCTCGGCGCGAGCCAGTCCGACCAGTGCAATAAATTCGGGTTTTTAGCCATAAATGCATATTGAAAACCCTAGTTTCTTCCAAAGACGATTTTCGAGTGCAAGGGCTGTTTTGGGTTGATTTCTTCATCAAAGCTTGGTAGATTTCACTCCTAAGTGAAGATTTAAGGTATATCTTCACTCCTTGATCTTGTAGCTTTAGATCTATGTATTTTAATGGTTGGGTTTGAAACCCTAGTTCTTGGGGTTATGGATTATGGTGATTTAAATGGTGTATACCTTTAATAGATGGTATATTAACAAAGGAAACAAGTGTATGATTATGATTTGTAAGAATCTTAAGGGTTGGTTAAACCTAGGGTTGGTAAATCACCATATTTGGGGAAAATGGATTGATGGGTGTTATCTAGAGGTAGATGAACACATTGGTAGTAGTAATTGATGTTGATCATATTGTGATAATTGTTTTAGGCTTTTGGTGAAGCCTTGGAAAGTTGATTGGGTTGAGAAGCAAGAGATTGGGTGTCAAGAACACGGTTTGAGCATCATATTGCTAAGGTGAGTACGTGTGGACTTTACTGAGTACATAGCCTATGAAATACATTTTATTACTTGTGTTGTGGTCTATTTGCTTATTTGTGTAGACTAGTAGTTTATAGTTAGTTATACCGATAGTTGTATTGAACTAACTTGTTTGATGATAGACGTGATAGCCGAGAGCTAGATTGACATAACCATCGAGTTATGATATGGTGAGATGACGTGATGATTCGGGGGATCCCCGGTCATGAGGTATGGAATGGGGAGCATTTGGGCGGATCCCCATCGGCCCATTCCATGATAGTAGTCTTGCTAACTGGAAGTAGTCCGGCGAGTAAGGCAGGTATTGGTAGATTGGGCGATTCCCTCTTGCCTTTACCTTGAAGCTTGTTAATGCGGGGGATCCCCGGTTAATAAGTTAATGTGGTTCTAGTTGGTTGGGGATGTCCCGACAACTAGGTATGATTGCTAGGAAAGCAAGGTATTAGAGTCACAATAGGGTGACTAGATAGATGGGTGATTGCTTACACGTTTGTTGTTTGTCGTTCGGTTATTATTATTAACTTTGGGGTCTAAACCCATGTAGCTCACGAGACGTTTTTGTCTCACGTACTCCTTGTTTGTTTTGCTATGTACTCAGGTTCGGGATCGAAGGTTTAGGTACGCATGGATAGAGATGCGGGACCTAGAATAGAAGAACTCTAGATTGGATTTAGTCTTAGCTTGGTTATGATATATTTTGTAACACCTACTTTTATACTCTGATTTCATACCAAGGTTTTTGTAAATCCGAATTGAGGATGTTCTTCTATTTATAAAATGTTTTATTTTGGCCAATATTTGGCATTAAATTTGAGGTGTTACAACTTGGTATCAGAGCTATAGTTTAAGTGAATTAGGTTGGATGACCATCCTAATCTTAGACTGTAGCATTAGGAATATAAGATTCCTTGAGATCATAGGTTGACCTTGAGACTTTATATTAAGTTTAGGGTTGAACCTAGGGGGACCGATGAATTTGATATGATTTTGGGTATTGAGTCTTATGAGACTAATGGGTTGTACACAAGGTACTAAATGTTTAATGTCTTTCGTATAGTCTTGATCGAAAGAAATGGTGAACACTCGTAGAAGTGGGAAAGCCCCGGAGAACCGGGAGGAGGAAGTACCTCCTGTTGAGAGGGTGGTTGAGCAAGAAAGTCAACCGTCGATGCATCGAGTTGATGAATCGGAGGTCGGAGCTAATAGAACTCCGGTGACAATGGCGGATCTCCAAACTATTATCGACCAAATCAAGGGAACGGTGGCCGAGGAAGTGCACCGAATTATTGGAGACCGTGAAAGGTCGGGTGGAGACCGTGAATCCGAAGCTAAATCGGAAGAGAGAACCGGGGGTAGTGGCACCGGGGATGGGAAGTCCTCCACGGGTGGCCAAAGTGATGCTAGGGCTAGGCCCGTTGTGAAAGAAGGTTGTTCGTTTAAATCCTTCATGGCTTGTAAGCCAAATGTGTATACGGGTAGTTCGGACCCGAAAGTAACGATGAGATGGATCCGGGAAACCGAGAGGGTGATCGGTAGTAGTAAATGTAAGGATGCCGATATGGTGACGTATGCGTCACAATTGTTAAAAGAGGATGCGATGGTTTGGTGGGACATCGTGTATGAGACCCTCGGGAAGGAGGTGGTTGAGAAGATGTCGTGGGATGAGTTCACCACGAGATTGAAAAAGAAATTTTGTCCCGAAAGGGATTTGGAAAAGATGCACGAGAAGTTCGTGACCCTCAAAAAGGGTGATATGTCAATTGAAGAATATTCGAGGGAGTTCACGGGATTGCTCCCGTTTGTTGCTAAAACCTACTCGGATGAGAGGTTGAGGGTGGTCCGGTATGCTAGTGGGTTACCGTGGGACTACCAATCGGAAGTAAAGAGGGCGGTTTCACTTGATGAAGCTATTAGTGCCGCCCGGAGTGTCGAGGAAGTGAATGAGGCACGTGTTGCCGAGAGGGCCCATGTGGGCGAGAAGAGGAAAGCCGAAAGTGGCTCGAGTACGTTTAAGAAAGGGAAGTTCACATCGAACTTCTCTAAACAAGGGAGTGTTGGCTTGTGCAAGAAGTGCGGGAAGACTCATGCCGGCGTGTGCCGAGGGGAGTCGAAAACTTGTTATAATTGTGGGAAGCCGGGGCATATGGCCCGAGAATGCAAGTCTAAATCCTTGGCCGAGATCGAGTGTTTCTCGTGCCACGAGAAGGGGCACTATAGCAATGTGTGCCCAAAGAAGGGAACCGAGTCGATGGTGTCCACGGCTCAAAAGAAAGTGGAGCCGGCGAAGGTGAAGGGGCGGTCCTTCCAACTTACTTGGGAGGAGGCGAAGGAGGCACACGATGTGGTGTCAGATATTCTATTCATTAACTCCTTGCCAACTCATATTTTATTTGATTCGGGTTCTAATTATTCGTTTGTGTCCTATGAGTTCGGTTGTAAATTGAATGTGCCGTCCGAGATGTTAGATGAGGTTTATGAGATAGAAGTAGCCGACGGGAAAACGTCTATGGTTGAATGTATTTATAGAAATTGTGAAATAGAAATAGACGGTAGAAAGTTTAAGGTGGATTTGTTGCCCATGGGAATTAGGGCGTTTGATGTGGTTATCGGTATTGATTGGTTGGGAATGCACCAAGCCAAGATTTTGTGTGGAAAGAAAATAGTGTCGATTAGGACACCCGAGAATGAGAAAGTGTATGTGTATGGGGAGAAACGACATCACATGCCTAATGTGATTACCGCTATTAAGGCGAGGAAGAGTATATCGAAAGGTTGTGCATCGTTTATTGCATATGTATTAGATGGCCGAAAAGAAAAGAAGACAATGGATAGTGTAAAAATTATTCGGGAATTCCCCGAGGTATTTCCCGATGACTTGCCCGGTTTGCCACCGGAGAGACAAGTCGAGTTTAAAATTGATTTAGTGCCGGGGGCGACGCCGATTGCTCGTGCTCCATATCGTTTAGCTCCCACCGAAATGCGGGAATTGATGACCCAACTGCAAGAATTGTTAGATAAAGGTTTTATTCGTCCGAGTTCGTCACCGTGGGGTGCACCGGTGTTATTTGTTAAAAAGAAAGACGGTTCGATGAGAATGTGTATCGACTACCGAGAGTTGAATAATGTAACTATTAAGAACCGTTACCCGTTGCCGAGGATTGACGACTTATTTGACCAATTGCAAGGTGCTAGTTATTTCTCAAAGATCGATTTGAGGTCGGGGTATCACCAAGTTCGGGTGAAAGAAGGCGATACCGAGAAGACGGCTTTCCGTACACGTTATGGTCATTATGAATTCCTAGTGATGCCGTTTGGTCTTACCAACGCACCGGCTATTTTTATGGATTTGATGAATCGGGTTTGTAAACCGTTTCTTGATAAGTTTTTGATCGTGTTTATTGACGACATTTTGATTTATTCAAAAACCGAAGAAGAACACGAAGGTCATTTGAGACTCGTTCTAGACGTGTTGAAACGGGAAAGGTTGTATGCAAAATTTTCAAAGTGTGAATTTTGGTTGCGGGAAGTACAATTCTTAGGTCACGTGGTGACGTGTGATGGTATTAAGGTTGATCCATCCAAGATTAAGCGGTGTCAAATTGGGAGCCTCCGAGGACTCCTACCGAGGTTAGAAGTTTTCTTGGATTAGCCGGTTATTACCGAAGATTTATACAAGATTTCTCGAGAATCGCGATTCCACTCACGAAGTTAACGAGAAAAAGTGAGAAGTTTGTGTGGGAGAAGAAGCAAGAAGAGGCGTTTAAGTTGTTAAAAGAAAAGTTATGTAACGCGCCGATCCTTACGTTACCGGATGGTATGGAAGACTTTGTGGTTTATAGTGATGCTTCAAATCAAGGGCTCGGTTGTGTGTTGATGCAAAGAGGAAAGGTGATCGCGTATGCCTCGCGACAATTGAAGAATGCGGAATTAAGGTACACGACACACGACTTGGAATTGGCGGCGATTATTTTTGCCTTGAAGTTGTGGAGGCATTATTTGTATGGCACTCGGTGTACATTGTACACGGATCATAAGAGTTTGCAATATGTGTTTACACAAAAAGACCTTAATATGCGACAAAGAAGGTGGATCGAGTTGATTGCCGATTATGATTGTGAGATCGTGTATCATGCGGCGAAGGCGAATGTGGTGGCCGATGCCTTAAGTCGAAAGGTTTATGAAAATCCGAACCGAGGAATCTTATCACGTATAGAAGTTGTCTCGAGTATTATTGAAAGGATCAAGAATGCCCAACGGGAGGTTATGGGAAAAGACGAGTTAAGACAAGAACGGTTAGGTAAGAACCAACATTTCCTCGAAAATGCACAAGGGTTGAAGACCGTAGGCGGTCGTATTTGGGTTCCTAAGTTCGGTGGTATCCGAAAAGAGTTGTTGTATGATGTGCACAAATCGAAGTATTCGATTCACCCGGGAAGTACAAAGACATACCAAGATATGAACCGGTTTATTGGTGGCCCGGAATGAAGGCGAGAGTGGCCAAGTATATCTCTAAGTGTGCCACGTGTGCACAAGTGAAAGCCGAGCATCAAGTACCGTATGGGGTAGCTCAATCATTGGTTGTACCGGCCGGGAAGTGGGAAGATATAACTATGGATTTCATAGTAGGTTTACCGAAGACGAGTAGAGGTCACGATGCCATTTGGGTCATAGTTGACCGGTTGACCAAAAGTGCGTTATTTTTAGCAATTCGGGAAACGTTGCCACTTGAGAAGTTGGCTAAGTTGTATGTTGATGAAGTGGTTCGACTCCACGGGGTTCCGTTATCGATTGTGTCCGATAGAGACGCGAGGTTTACCTCGAGATTTTGGCGATCTTTACAAGAAGAGTTGGGTACAAAGTTGCGGTTGAGCACGGCTTATCACCCGCAAACCGACGGTCAAAGTGAAAGGACAATTCAAACGGTTGAAGATATGTTGAGATCGTGCGTGCTAGATTTCGGTGGTAAATGGGATGAACATTTACCGTTGGTCGAGTTCTCGTATAATAATAGTTATCACTCGACTATCAAGATGCCGCCTTATGAGGCGTTGTATGGTAGAAAATGTAGAACTCCATCTTGTTGGTTGGAAGCGGGAGAGACGAAACTCACGGGTCCCGAGATCGTGAGAGTGACGAATGAAAAGATTGGTATTATTCAAAACAACATGAAAGTCGCCCAAGATAGACAACGAAGTTATTCGGGTTTAAAGAAAAGACCATACGACTTGGATGTCGGTGATATGGTGATGTTGAAAGTGTCACCTTGGAAAGATGTGATGCGGTTTGGTAAAAAGGGAAAGTTAAGTCCAAGGTATGTTGGACCGTTTAAAATATTGAAACGGGTCGGGCTTCAAGCTTTTAAGTTGGAACTTCCACCCGAGCTTCAAGGTGTGCATGATACCTTTCACGTGAGTTATTTGAAGAAGTTTATCGGGGAAGTCGAAAATATTATTCCATTGCAAGAGTTGCGGGTTGACGGCCCGAACCGGTTGATTGAGGAGCCCGAAGCTATATTAGAAACGAAAACAAAGAAGCTTCGGAATAAGGAGATCGAGTTGGTTTTGGTCAAGTGGAAGCATTCACTTGGACCGAATTTGACTTGGGAAGTCAAGGACGAGATTCGGAAGAGGTACCCGGATTTCGTGAACTATGATGAGATTCCGAGGACGGAATCTTCTTAAGAGGTAGATAGTTGTAACGACCCGAAATTTGTAAATAAATAAAATAAATAAAAATATGATAATTATGGATAAATCATATAAAACACGTAGGAATTGGTTTCGTGTCGTTTGGAGTCCGTATGAGAAAGTTATGGACGAAACCGTGTTGAAACCTAGACCGAAAAGTGCAGCCCTGCTGCACAGGTAGGCTCGCGGCGCGAGCAAAACGCGAGGTTGAGCAGAGGGACCAGAGCTGAAACGCGAGAAGGTCGCGTTGACTTCGCGTTGACTTCGCGACGCGATCTCGACGCGAGCTGGGCGCAAAGTCTGGTATAAAGCGGCGACCAGCGGGAAGACCCGCGTCCTTTCGCGGCGCGAGCTCGGCGCGAGCTCGGCGCGAGCTCGGCGCGAGCCAGTCCGACCAGTGCAATAAATTCGGGTTTTTAGCCATAAATGCATATTGAAAACCCTAGTTTCTTCCAAAGACGATTTTCGAGTGCAAGGGCTGTTTTGGGTTGATTTCTTCATCAATGCTTGGTAGATTTCACTCCTAAGTGAAGATTTAAGGTATATCTTCACTCCTTGATCTTGTAGCTTTAGATCTATGTATTTTAATGGTTGGGTTTGAAACCCTAGTTCTTGGGGTTATGGATTATGGTGATTTAAATGGTGTATACCTTTAATAGATGGTATATTAACAAAGGAAACAAGTGTATGATTATGATTTGTAAGAATCTTAAGGGTTGGTTAAACCTAGGGTTGGTAAATCACCATATTTGGGGAAAATGGATTGATGGGTGTTATCTAGAGGTAGATGAACACATTGGTAGTAGTAATTGATGTTGATCATATTGTGATAATTGTTTTAGGCTTTTGGTGAAGCCTTGGAAAGTTGATTGGGTTGAGAAGCAAGAGATTGGGTGTCAAGAACACGGTTTGAGCATCATATTGCTAAGGTGAGTACGTGTGGACTTTACTGAGTACATAGCCTATGAAATACATTTTATTACTTGTGTTGTGGTCTATTTGCTTATTTGTGTAGACTAGTAGTTTATAGTTAGTTATACCGATAGTTGTATTGAACTAACTTGTTTGATGATAGACGTGATAGCCGAGAGCTAGATTGACATAACCATCGAGTTATGATATGGTGAGATGACGTGATGATTCGGGGGATCCCCGGTCATGAGGTATGGAATGGGGAGCATTTGGGCGGATCCCCATCGGCCCATTCCATGATAGTAGTCTTGCTAACTGGAAGTAGTCCGGCGAGTAAGGCAGGTATTGGTAGATTGGGCGATTCCCTCTTGCCTTTACCTTGAAGCTTGTTAATGCGGGGGATCCCCGGTTAATAAGTTAATGTGGTTCTAGTTGGTTGGGGATGTCCCGACAACTAGGTATGATTGCTAGGAAAGCAAGGTATTAGAGTCACAATAGGGTGACTAGATAGATGGGTGATTGCTTACACGTTTGTTGTTTGTCGTTCGGTTATTATAATTAACTTTGGGGTTTAAACCCATGTAGCTCACGAGACGTTTTTGTCTCACGTACTCCTTGTTTGTTTTGCTATGTACTCAGGTTCGGGATCGAAGGTTTAGGTACGCATGGATAGAGATGCGGGACCTAGAATAGAAGAACTCTAGATTGGATTTAGTCTTAGCTTGGTTATGATATATTTTGTAACACCTACTTTTATACTCTGATTTCATACCAAGGTTTTTGTAAATCCGAATTGAGGATGTTCTTCTATTTATAAAATGTTTTATTTTGGCCAATATTTGGCATTAAATTTGAGGTGTTACAGTTATCAACCCGGTTATCAACCGCGTTATCAACCGGGTTATCAACCCGGTTATCAACCGGGTTATCAACCCGGTTACCAACCCGGTTACCAACCCGGTTACCAACACGGTTTCCACCCCGGTTTCTATGGCTCCGGTTATCATCCCGGTTCGGGTTCGGGTTCGGGTTCTGGCTATCAACCCGAATCCCCGCCCGAAGAGGAAGCCGAAGCACAGGGCCCACAAGCGGTTCCCGAGCCGGTCGAACCAAGCAGGGGAACGGGAAGAAGAAGAAGAGCTACACCAGCGGTTAGGGAGCCTGGTACGGTAAAGAAGTGGTCCATCCAGGAGGCTGTTATTTTATCCCAGCGGTGGATAAATGCTTCAGAATCCGCAGAACGCGGGAACTCACAATCCGGTGATCGACTTTGGGGCCAGATTGAAGCCGAGTACAACTCAATAGTTGATACAAAACGCACCAGAAGTCAACTCCAAGGGAAATGGAACAAGATAAAAATGGATGTTCGGAAGTTTGGGGAAATCTATAAACGGTTCGAGTCAAATCGACAAAGTGGGGCCGGTGACCAAGACATGATCAACGCCGCAAAACAACAATTTTATGACAACAATAATCGGAGGAACTTTTTGTACGAACTGTGTTGGCACGAACTAAAAGATTACCCCAAGTTTTGGGTAGATTACAACGTCATGAATCCCCAACCCACTCCCGTGTCCAACCCGGTGAACCTTGGCGATGACAACCCCAACCCGCTCCCTCCCGAAAATCTGGAAGGTCTATTCCGTGACGACCCGATCCGTCGACCAATCGGTCGTAACGTTAGCCGGCGTACGGCAAGTTCCTCGGATGCGACTTCGTCACGGTATTCAAGTGACGAAACTCGTGACCGTATATGTGAGAACGCCATACTGCAAGCCGACACTTTGAAGACTATCAAAGAAGCGACCGTGGAGAAAAAGATATCGGATGCTTTCAGAGTCCTTCATTATTCGGTTCCTGATAATTTGAGCCGAAGAGAGCGAAAAGCGGTTTTAAAATATCGCCGAAGTTTATTGGACAAATACGCCGAACCGGACTCATCCGATGAGGGAGAAGAGGAAGACGAGGACGACGAGTAGTTTTTTTTTTAAAGTTTAATGTTTTTTTTATGTCTAATGTTTTTATTTTCTTAGGTCTAATGTTTTTTTTTTTAAGTTTAATGTTTTTTTTTTTTTAATTTTAATGTCTTTTTATAATTTAATGTAATTTTTTTTAATTAATGTAATGTTTTTTTTATTTAATGTAATGTTTTTTTATTTAATATAATGTGTTTTTTTATTAATTAAAATGGTGATGTGGAAATGATGATGTGGAAAGGATGGGTTTAGTGATGGGTTAGTGATGGGTAGGGTTGGCACGAACGTGTCAGTAGCAGGTCAGTAAGGATGCGATGACGTGGCGCTAGTGATGGGTTTAGTGATGGGGAAGGGTTGGGAGAGGCCTAAGCGCTTTATCTCAAGTTCTCAACCATTAATTGTATAAGTAATGTTTTAAAATTTGGTTCGACCCGACCGGTTCAATCTGGTTCCATATAGAACCAAGATACTTAGCATCTGATATTAGTATTCAAGAAAACTCGATAGTACCAAATTAGTACTGGCTGCTACCATGATAAAAAAAACCCAAGCTAATACAACAATCGAACTGGTCCCGTACCAATACTAACCCTAGGGTCTTGATATTGTACTTAACGAGGAAGTTACTGGCCCGCGCGTTGCAGCGGGATTTAAAAGATTACATAATAAAAGTTTAGGGGTATTATTTAATTAAAATAAAAGTTTAGGGGGTAAAATTTAACAAACTCATTTGTTTGTTAAATGAGCATTAAAATTGAACTAAAACAAAAATTAAGGGGTTAAAATTGAAAAAAATTGTAAGCAGTAAAGTCAAAAGTGAATGGCTATTCTATATGTGTACAATTTTACTAAAATAAAAATTGAGGGGCTAAAATTAAAAAAATTATGAACAATAAAAGGGGTATGCTGAATGTATATATAGTATGTATATATAGTGTAATGTAATGTAATTTCTAATTTTAAGATCCGAGAAAATTCGATGAATACCGATATTATGCCGACCCTAATAAAATCCCTACTTTTTGTATTTTTCTTTTGGTTTTTTTCACTTAAACACAAGCCGCAAGGAACTTAAAAAACTGGTTACCGGCCCAAAACCTACTCCAATTCATTACGCATTGACACGTGTCATCAGTCAATCTTCTTTTTGACTTATTTGGAGGTTTCCTGTTCTTCCATATGATTTCTATCCTTCGCTACTGTCCTTAAAATCCCCCAAATCCCCTTTCGATCGCATCTCCAACACGAATAAAATCCCAAATACTAAGAAACCCTAAATCAATTGCTGCTTATTTTTTACTTGTTTCGATCGTACGAGGAGCATCATAGTCTGTTTCAACGAGATTATGACCCATGCTCGAGAAATCACAAATGTCTTCCATTACAAAAATAACGAGGCCATAACGACGTCGTTAAAGGTAACCCTTTTCATCTTCGTAGTCGCTTCGATTTCCTTCGTCTCCCTCTCCGCCTTCCGCAGCCAACCTTCACGGTGGTCCGCCACTCCCGATTGTCTCCTCCACCCCGAAACAACCACTCAAGCACCGGATTCTTCTCCCGGAATATCCGAACCGCCTACAGATATCTCGCACGTGCTTTTTGGTATTGGCGGGTCGGTTCGCACGTGGACGGACCGTCGGCACTACTCGGAGCTTTGGTGGCAACCAAATAAAACCCGTGGGTTCGTTTGGTTGGACGAAGAACCCGACCCGAAACTCTTCTCTAATCACAACTCCCCACCTTACAAAGTCTCTGAAGATTTAACCCGGTTGAAGAATGTCGGGTCAAGCCCAGCGGTTCGGATAGCCCGGATTGTATTGGAGTCGTTTAATCTCCGGTTACCGGATGTGAGGTGGTTTGTGATGGGTGACGATGATACCGTTTTTTTCCCGGAGAATTTAGTATCGGTGTTATCGAAATACGATCACCGGAAAATGTATTATATCGGCGGGAGTTCAGAGAGTGTGGAGCAGGACGTGATGCACTCGTACGACATGGCGTTTGGTGGCGGTGGAATTGCCGTCAGCTATCCTTTAGCGGCGGAGCTGACGCGGATTTTTGACAAGTGTCTTGATCGCTACAGTTATTTTTACGGGTCGGATCAACGGGTATGGGCATGTGTTAGCGAGCTTGGCGTTTCGTTAACGAAAGAAAGTGGGTTCCACCAGGTAATTTCGCAAATGATTGAGCTTAATTTTTAAAAATTTGAAACATCTCACTTCTGATTATTTAAATAATATAATGTGATTAAAATAATAATAATAAATGGCTCATCGTAATGGAATGTTGTAACATAGTGTGTGTAAAGTTTAAAACAGAAGAAAATAATAAATTATGTGTGGGACAAGTGTCCCATTGAAACTTATACGTGTCGTGAATGTGGGCTTCCTCCATCTATGAATCATTGTTTTTGTCAAAGGAACATTACCTTCGTCGTGAAGGAATTTTTTATTTCAATAACGCCATATTTAACAACACAAATCTATTTTTACATTATGACTTTTAACTTATATATTGTACTCTATATAAATATAATTATATGAAGTAATATTTCCTCTGTCCTATAAAGAAGTTATCATTTTTTTTGCTTGGGTTTTAGGTAAAGTGAGTAGATGACCTTTGTAATAATTTTAATAAAAATTTAAAGTTAGATTAGAAAGATAAATTGTTTTTAGAAGATAGTTATGATAGGATTCTTAATAATAATATTATTTCATTAAGTTAGATTCTTTAAATGTGAAAAATGAGATTTTTTTATGTGATAGAAAAATTGGTATTTTTTTGTTGGACGGAGGAAGTATTAATGACAAATGTAGTATAAAAGTACCCCTTTTAACAAAATATAAGTTAAAAAAACGAGCAAGTAAAATGGAGAGAGAGAGAGGCGAGAGAGAATTCCTCAGAAGACCAACAGTCAACAATGAAGAATGGAAGACGGTGCAACGAAGAAAGGGTAATCGGAGCTATCAAGATCAGCGGAAGCAAAATGATAAGAAATCAACATCTTTCTTTATCACAAATTTTGCCGACGATCTCACGGAAGCAATGTTATGGAGAGAGTTCATGAAATATGGGAATTTGGTGGATGTCTACATCGCCAAGAAAACGGACAAAGACGGAAACAAATTCGGTTTCCTTAGATTCACCGGAGTTCACGATCCACTCCAGTTCGTGCGTAGCCTACAAAACATCAAGGTGGGTTGGAGCGTTCTGTCGGTTAATATTGCCAGGTTTGATAGGGTTCACAAACCTGTTGTTCATAATCCTCAACCCCCCTCAAACCAATTCCACCGCCTACCACTCAATAATAACTACCACCGTCCACCAACCAACGATAACCACCATCGCCCACCCCCTCCACTGCCGCCATCGTACCTGCCAAAGGACCATGGCAATATGCAGAAAAAGGATAATAGAAGATCGTTCGCCGAAGTAGTTTCCGGTGAAAATCAAGACGTATTACAATACCAACCCATCATAAAACTAGCCACGGATTACACAACTGAGAAATGGTTATCTCGAGACCTAATTGGAAGGGTCCAAAATTTCAAAACCCTTTGGAATCTAGAAGCTATGAAAAACGCAGACGGTTGTGAAGAGATAGCTATACATTATTTGGGAGGTCTAACAGTTCGACTAGAATTTAACGATAGACATGGAGGAAAAACATTTCTTGAAAAAGCCAAAGACGTGTGGCAAAATTGGTTTTCAAGTCTAAAATTTTGGAAATCAGATTTGTGTATTACTGAGAGGTTCGCATCAATTCTGGTGTATGGGGTTCCAATCCAGGCTTGGGCAAAGGAAGCCTTCAATGAAATAGGAAAAGTATGTGAAGAAGTAGTCATCGAGGAGGAATGCTCAGAGGAAAACTCTAATTTATCGGTGGGCAGAATCGGTGTTATGACATCTCAAATGGGATGGATTAACAAAACCATTAAAATCTTTATAAATGATAAAGAATATTTTATCAGATTGACAGAAGATCAAACCGAATCCATCAGGCTCACCCCAGGATCGGTGCGTAAGTCACAATGGGATGAATCGGATTCCGACGATGACTCCGACGACGAACTGTCAGATTAAGAATTTTCGGAAGATGAACGAGATTTGGAAGACGGTGAATTTCGGGATGATTCTCCGCCGGAATTTCCACCGGTGAATCAATCCCCAGACAGTGACGTTGCTAAGGTAGCCGAAAAGTCCAATCATTATTATCGGGATGCGGTAGAAATACACAACACACAACAAGATGTTGGGAAGGATGAACCCGCCTCGAATACAGTAGATGACGAGGCAAGTGCTACATTCTCGGTGGGTCCCATCAAATATCCCGTTGGGGGATTGAACGAAACAAACCCATTATCTGGAGAGCCCAATGAGAATTTTGGGGAAAATCCATTAACAGAAGAGGAGCCCATCTCATCGTTCGGCCCAACTTCTCTTAGGGACCCAATTCAGTTAAATGACCCTTTGATCCAGGTTAACCCTAATACCTTCGGCCCAGTTAACAATTTTGAGAATTCATCAAACCCAAAGCCAAGCCTTATACTTATTGATTCAGAAGAGGTTGTCAAAGATTCAACTGAGTTTCATCGAACCCCAGAAATCGATTTAAATATCCCCTGTTCGTCATCTACATCTTCGGGTAGAACAATATCTCTTCCTCTAATTTTTGGGAAAGCTTCAAGGAACATAATGGCGGAAAACAGTAAACTCAAAAAGATTCCGAGAAAAAAAGCATCAAAGCAGTCTCAAGGTGAATCTACAGGTTCAATTCCAACTTCAGATGAAGTCCAAAACACTATAGAGGTTGGGAATTTAGCCGGTTTTCAAATGAACGAGTTCGGATCAGACATTAGGAAAGTAATTAGCGGTGTAGGTTTGAAAATTGTTTCCCAATGAAGTTAATCTCAATCAACATCAGGGGGGTAAACTGTCCACTGAAGAAGAGGTGGATTCAAGGTTTAAAAGATTTAAATAAAGTGCAATTCGTTGGCATACAGGAGTCGATGTCAAAAAAAAGTCAATTCTTGGTTAGTTAGGTCATATTGGGGAAGATCAAGGTTTGATTTTGATTTTGTAGAATCTAATGGCAAATCCGGTGGTCTTATTTCGATTTGGGATCCATCCTGGTTCAACAAATCAGATGTGATTAAGGGCGATGGTTTCATGGCAACACTAGGTGTAATTATTGGGGCAAATATAGAGTGTGGTTTTATAAATCTGTATGCTTCTCAGAATTTGAAAAGGAAACGAGTTTTATGGAATTCGATTTCAGAATTAGTGCTAGCGGACAAACAACGAACATGGATTATATTTGGTGACTTTAATGAAGTCCGGAAAAGATCCGAAAGAACAGGTACGTCGTTCTCCCCTATTGGTGCCAGATGTTTTAATCAATTTATTAGTGTTTCAAGTATCCAAGAAATTAAAATGGGGGGAAGAAGATACTCGCGAAGCACTTCAGACTGTGGTAATATGAGTTTGATCGATCGAATTTTGGTGTCTGATTTATTTTTCCAGCATTGGCCAAATCCAAACGTGAATATTCTTCCGAAGGGCTATAGCGATCATTGCCCGTTGCTTTTGAGCACATCGAACGCTGACTTTGGGCCATCATATTTCAAGTTTTTTAATTCATGGACATCACTGCCAGCCTTAGAATCAGTCGTATCTTCAAGTTGGGCCAGGCCGGTTGAAGGTAAATTATCACCAATAAATCTGTTTTGCAGGAAACTAAAAGTCCTCAAAAATGATATAAAAGAATGGAGAAAGTCAGACTCGGATGACTGCCTCAAAAAGTTGCGTGTCGCAGCAAATGAACTGGATATCAAAGCCGAAGCAGGGGGGTTATCATCAGATGAAAAAAAAAAAGGATTAATATTGACTTTCAAATTCGAGACAAAGAAAACCTAAAAAACCGGGACATTAGGCAAAAAGCAAGGATAAAATGGAATCTCGATGGTGATGAGAATTCAAAGTTCTTCCATGGCTCGTTAAATCACAATAAGCGAAAAAATTACATCCATGGGTTAACGTTCAACGGAATTTGGACCGAGGAGCCGTCTATAATGAAAAAAGGTATGTCTGATTATTTTGCTAACATTTTTGATGAACCTTACAGGCCAAAACCGAAGTTTGTAAGCAACAGTTTTAAAAAACTGACGAATTCCCAAAAGGAGCAAATTGAATCAGACTTTACAAAAGTAGAAATCAAAAAGGCGGTTTGGGATTGTGGAGTGGAAAAGGCACCAGGGCCAGACGGATTTACATTTGCATTCTATAAAAAATATTGGAGTATTATTGAAGATGATCTCACAAAGGCGGTAACATCATTTCAAAATGGTGGTGATTTAAAGCATGGTTGCAACTCGTCGTTTTTCACACTTATACCAAAGTGTGAAATCCCACTTGCTTTATCTGATTATCGGCCGATTAGCCTGATTGGTAGTTTCTACAAAATAATTGCAAAACTCTTAGCTAATATGATCAAACTGGTAATAAAAGATGTCATCAGTATTGAACAATCGGCATTCATTGAAGGCCGTAATATCCTTGATGGCCCACTTATATTAAGTGAGATTATATCTTGGTTTAAAAAGACAAAAAAAGAATTGCTTATTTTTAAAATAGACTTCGAGAAAGCATACGATACACTTAATTGGGAATTCTTAGACTCGATCATGTCACAAATGGGCTTTGGGGAAAAGTGGAGGAATTGGATTCACATGTGTTTGTCTTCCGGTAGGGCGTCTGTCTTACTTAACGGATCTCCTACTTCGGAATTCAATATCAAAAGAGGTCTTAGGCAAGGTGACCCGATGGCCCCGTTCTTGTTTATTATAGCAGTTGAAAGCATCCATGTAGCTATGGACGAGGCAGTTAAAAAAGGTGCTTTCCATGGAATCTCTCTTCCAAACAACGGGCCAAACATCTCTCACCTCCAATATGCCGACGACACAATCTTTGTTGGTGAGTGGTCCGAATTAAATGTAAGAAATCTCAACCGTATTCTAACGTGTTTTTTCTTAGCATCGGGTCTTAAAGTGAATATGTCTAAAAGTAATATTATTGGTATTGGTGTCCCGAGTCCCGATGTTAGCCGGATTGCTAATCGACTCAATTGTTTGGTTGGCACTACACCTTTCAAATATCTTGGGCTAACTATCGGGGCCCAAATGCATCGTGTGGATTCGTGGGATGTAATGGTCAACAAATTCCAAAAAAAGCTATCTTCATGGAAGGCCTCTACACTTTCATACGGGGGAAGATTGACTTTAGTTAAATCCGTATTAGGTGCTCTAGGGATCTATTTCCTATCAATATTCAAGGCCCCCGAAAGTATAATAAAGAAACTTGAATCTATCCGAGCAAAATTCTTTTGGGGCTCAAAAAATGGTGAAAGAAAAATTAATTGGGTTAAGTGGAAAAATGTCCACAACCCTATCGAATTAGGTGGTTTAAATGTTCCTAGTATAAAAGCTCAAAATCTCGCATTATTAATTAAATGGTGGTGGAGACTAAAGAATGAGGAGGGCTCATTATGGAAAAATGTGATCGTTTCTATGCATAATATATCCAACGAACTTATTCCATCAAGCAAGTTTCCGGGTGTATGGAACAATATAGTCAAGGTTAGAAGTCATTTGGAAAAAATTAATATCCTAATTGATTCGTGGTTTCAAGCTTCTATTAATCCCGAATCAGATAATTTGAGATGGTCTTGGGCCTTCGAATCCGACGGGAATTTTACTGTCTCATCGGCCCGGTGTTCATTCGAACAAGTTATGGCAGGCCCACGGCCTTCGGGTCTATTCCAATGGATTAAAGCAATTCCGTCAAGAGTCAACATTTTCTTTTGGAGATTGCTACAAAACAGGATGCCTACATGCATAAACCTCCTAAACCGAGGAATTGTTCTTCATTCCGCAGTTTGTTGCCTTTGTGAAAGAGATATCGAGGTGGCGGATCACCTATTTTGGGATTGTCGTAAGGTAAGAGTAGTTTGGGCAGCATTTTGTAGATGGTGGAGTATAGACATTTGTAGTATTTCGGGTCTTGACCATCTCATCAAGTGGCTGTCTAGAGCGAATCTTCCAAAGGCTAAATCCATGCAGTTCTTAACTGCCCTCACTTCGGTTGCATGGACCACCGTATGGAAACACATAAATGACACGATTTTCAACAACAAAGTCGACGGATTTCATAGAATTTTTGGTGAAGCACAAGCTAATGCATTTTATTGGACAATGTCCAGATCAAAATGTAATTGGAGTAGTGTCGATTGGGGGGCGTGGTGTACGGATCCTCTTAGTATATAATTGGGCGTTTTGCCTTATGTTTTATTTTAGTCATTTTAGATAGTTAGATAATTTGGAGTTAGTCGCAAAACTGTTTTTGGTGTTTGGTTTTTTTTTCCTTTGAAACATATGTAATTATTCGTGGTTGTTTCAATAAAATTGGTGGTGGGTTTCCTTGTGGGGGTGATGGCAATGCCGAAGCTCCTGCCTGGTTTCCTTTGTTTACTGTTCAAAAAAAAAAAACAAAATATAAGTTACAAAATGTTTAACAAAATATTACTTTTAGAAAAGAAATATAGCATTTTAATTGATACGTATGAAATCTTTTAGCGAATAACTAAAAGGAAATAGATACGTGTCTAAGACGGTGTAAATGATAGGTTGTGAGACAGTGCAATTTTATCCACAAAGAAAGTAACTATTTAATGTGATGTTTGCTTGATCTATGTTATCCTTATAATAATTTATTTTTTTGAATTTAAATGCCGTTATAATAAGCTTCCCCATAATGATTAAGTTTTGCGACATAATCGTTGCGGTGGTTGTGTTCGAACCTTCCACTGGTCATCTAATAAATGTATATCCGTATGTATTGAATTTGTTACTCTTAGGTAGTTATTCGTATTTTTTTACCTCTAGATACTACCGACGGTTGTTAACCATATAATGAAATATGTTATACTGATATAATGAATATTTTTGGGTGGGGTTCTGATTCAGTGATTTGTGACCTGTAATTTATATAGGCATGTGTTTCTGATAGTAGGGTCAAATTGAAATGGAGTTATAGTAAAATAGTGTTTCTGATAGTAGGATCCCTACAAATTTAAATGGAATTTAAGTGAAAGTTTTACTTGGATATTAATATTTTGTGTCTGTTTTATAACATGTAGACATAGAAATATCAATTGAAAATGTATTACTAGCAGAAGTGTGTTATTTTTGTATAGTTTGATGTGACTCCGATGTGGTAGAAGCTAAAACGTCTTTGTAATAAATGTTGGGGATCGTGTTAGGAGCTAATAATACCAAACTTTTAAAGCCATTAGCTAAGTGTCATCGTATAACAAACAGATACGAATAAAAAATTCGTAGCGATGACATTGAATATGTAAATTTGAAATGGAAAGTATAGAACGTGCTTCTCAACTGCTTTGGGGGCATATTTATTAAAGCTGTCCTAGATATTCTCATGCACATATTTAAGTCTACAGGTGTCCGCATATCCTCATTACCTTTTCACCACATTCCAACAACTTTTTTAATATAATACTTACTAAAATCATTAGTCAATTTGTGACATAAAATTTGTGTTTTAGTTTTTGTCATCTCATCGATATACCAATTGATACAAAATTACATATTGCTACTAATAATACACATACACTACTTACTATTTGTGTCTCACGTATTTTATAATACGTATACATTTTTTAAAAAGCTGACATTTTTAAAAATTTGACAAAAACAAAAGACACTTTTTATGTAGTGAAATGACGATTTTGCCCTTATTGGTTGTTACAGATGGATATTAGAGGAGATGCATATGGTCTCCTAGCAGCACACCCCATGGCACCACTAGTATCACTCCACCACCTCGACTACATCAAACCACTACTACCAAACAGGACCACATACAACTCCTTGAACGCCCTCATCCAGACCTACCGGCTCGACCCGCCTCGAACCGTGCAACAATCAATTTGCTACTACAACACGTGGTGGCACAAATGGTCCATATCCGTGTCATGGGGCTACACGGTTCAAATATACCCGTCTCTATTGACGGCCCACGAGCTTGAGATGCCATTGCAAACGTTCCTCACATGGAGGAGCTTTAAAAACGGGCCTTTCACGTTTAATACCCGACCTTTTTCCAATAACCCGTGTGAAAAACCCGCAATTTACTACATTAGTCGGGTTCGAGATAAGGGGAATGATACGGTGACCACGTATAGAAGAGATGAAACGGTTAAGAAATGCAAGAAAGGCGATTATCCTCATACGATAGAAACCGTTGTAGTTTTGGCGTCGAAGTTGGACGCTAATTATTGGATCCAGGTAAACAATCACATCTTCATTTTTTTTATTTATTTATTTATCAAGAGTAGCATCATTTTTATTACAATTTTTTTTTACTAGTAATTGTTTTGAAGTTTGTTTTATTGGCATTATTATGGAGGTACAATAAGAAAATGTTATTTAGTGTTGCATTTAAGATTGACAATAAAAGTAAATAACTAGTCACTACTCACTTATGACCGGAAAGTGCTTTAGGTACACATGAAATAAAACTTTGAGTAAATTACAAGGATGTTGCTTAATACACAAAATTTCACTTTATTGTCAATTACTTTGAAAAATTATATTAAGTGGTTTGATTTGCAGGAGCCAAGGAGACAGTGCTGTGAGATCAGGGGGTGGAAGTATAATAGTATGGAAGTACGGGTTAGAACTTGTAAAGATGGAGAGACGATCACGAGTTAAAAGGTTATTGTTGGTTTATATTACGTTCCCTTTTTTTTTCCAAATGTTGCAATGGTCGAATCTACAGTATCATACAACATTTGTTGCATGATGTACAAGTAGGTGTAACATGAGTACAAGTTTTACCATTTTGATAGTTACGGAGTAGAGCGAGCGAGTATTGTTTTATGATGGAGCCTATAAGTTACTTGTCTTTGTGTGTAGAGTTTTGAAGTATCGTTCGTGGTGCAATGCTTCCGGTGATTATCTCTATGATTTTTCATGAATCTCTGTATTAACATATGTATGTTATCTATGATATTTACTTTAAAATGAATCACTACACATATTATCAATCTACATAAGGCATGTGTAAACTGGACTGAAAATCGAACTGGACTTGACACAATTTCTGGCTAGTTCTTGGTCTGGTCATGTTCGGTTTTGAGTGTCATCAGTAAGGCCAAAACTATTTTTCGGTTAGGTGCTGGATAGTCTGGTTCGGTTCTTGGACCGCATGTGTGATCTACATTTAATCATAATTGTTAATGGGCCAATGAATAACAAAACAGGAATATTGGCCCATCGATGTTAGTGGAAGGTGCAATTGAGAACACAAGCAGCAATGCAGCATACATGATAGGCGAAATTGCCACCCAAAAAAAAATAATTGGTTTTAAGAAATTAACTCACTAAAATGGCAAGTTAAACTCTCGTTAATAATTCAAGTTTTGTCAATAAGGGTAAATTACTTTTACTAAAGGTTGCCGGTTATAAAATTTTAGAACATTTAGAACTAAGTTTTTCTTGCGATTTCCATCTGTTAGGTGACAGAATTTATTTTATAAAAAGTGAATTAGACCATTCGACATGTACAACTGATGTCATCAGTTTTTGACAAATCAAAGTCATTATATTTTCTTCATTTTGATATTGTACTAACTTTCTCTTCTTTCTTCTTTTTTGAGACATCAGTTCTTGACAAATTAAAGTCACGCCAGTTCAGACTTCAACAGACATTAAATTTACATACTTATGCCAATAATACCCTTGCTCTCCGGTTTTTTAGCCCCACTATACATATACGCAAAATACCAAACATCATAATATTAAAATACCTAGGGCCCCACTATTTCAGCCTTTCCGTTCATCGCCTAACTGTGAAATCCAACCGACATACCGTGCCTACGGGTGAAGGCAAAATAGTCCCCTACCGATGCCTTCGGTTCTCATTGTTTGGCACTGGCGTTAATTGCGCTATTTTCGACAATTCTCTCTATTTGATGGGCCTACCTTTTCCCATTTCATCATCAAACGCTACATGCAAAGTCAATAACTTGTGTTCTTTTTCAAAGTGTGTTAGGTTTATAACTATAATGTTTGGTAACCTAGAATTGGTTACACTGTCTGATGGTATCGCCAAAGCTAAGGTTTGTGCCAATGCAATATAAAACCAATTTTACACGAGGATTACGGCAATAAAACTCTACAAATTCATCTACAGGTATATATAAAATGATACCTCAATTAAATGATTATACTTCAGCGAAAACTCCTTCACTCGACACATATATAATATAGCTATAGTACTGATTCGGTTTTTTTTAAAAGAAAGGACCGAATCTTTTATGAAAAAATATCAACCTTTCGGGCTTAGTTTGTGCCAAACTCTTACAACTTTTTAAGTTGGGTACTTGGGTCTATCACCGGTTCGGTCTCGGGCTTAAGGTCGTGACTCGTGACATCTACCAACATTTGTACAAATATTTTGTGTAAATACTAGTCTGTTGTTTAGTTTTTTGGTTGATCTTCTGGGTGTACCAAGCTTAAACTTAATGTGCTTTTTGGGTTGCAGAATGTTTATGATAGAATTGGAATCTAGAAATGATTTGGAATCCGCCAAGTAGTCAGAAATTGTATGCAAATGTTGCAGCTAAACTGGATATATCAACATCTTTCAATTACGAACCAAGAGAAAATAATATGTCGCAACTACTTTGCACGCTAATAGTTACTATAAACGAGTCCCTTCTTTGATATTATATCAAAAGAGTAATGGTATTGGTGTCTACTATATATTTGTGCTTACCCATATGTCTACCAATTTGATCATGACAAATGTCAAAATTAAAAGATGATATGAAGAGAGAGAATTAGTGGGTGACACATGTCAAGTTTAAAAGTAGGTAGATATATGAACATGCACAAATGATAAGTACAAATATCATTTCTCATATCAAAATCCTCATTCAGTTTTTACTAATTTACTAACAGTTTTCGTGTCTGATCTATACAAGTCGAAATACTTGAAGTTCGTTTTCTTTAACATATGTAGTTGTATATTTTAATCTTAATATTAACTAAAAAACAGTTACATAAAATTATTTTTTACAATGCTATTGCGTTGTCTCCTTGTGCAAGTGGATGAAACTTCAAACAAAAGCAAAAGACTTGGTGAAAGATGATTGAACCCTCCGACTTTTTTCCTTAGAAAAACATGAAGTAATATTTCCATTTTCTAAGCAAATTTTGTAAGTGTTCTACCAATGATGATTGCTAAAAGATGGGAAATGCAAACTTCGTGTTTTTTTAAGAAATAAATACTACCTCCGTTTTAAAAAAAAATCAATTTCTCCTTTAAAATTTTTATCCCATAAAAATATTCCCATTTATCAAATTCAAAAACTCACTTAATAAAATAATATTATTACCATATACTCAACCACTTACTATGTCCTAAAATATTTTTTTTTTCCAAATAACTTTATATTTTAATCAAAAATATTACCGATCTCATCACTAACTATATGTTAACTACTTATACTAAGGCTGTGCGGTACGGGACGAAATTCATCCGACGTGGGGGGGGGGGGTGAGGTGGCGAGCAACGGCGTGGTGTTGGGGTTGGAACACCCCCCCCCCCCCCGCGCGCGCGCGCGCGCGCGCGCGCGCGCGTTGGGGGCTTGGCGTGGTGGATCCGGCATGCAGTCGACGGGGAGTAACGGGGTGTGGGTGGTCGAGGTGGCGAGCATATAACCGTTGAACGGCTCTTTTAGCCGTTGGAGATTTAAAAAAAAATTAATTAATTAATCTAATTTATTTATTTCCTATATAAACACACTCAAACATTATCAAAACGCTACCAAAACACACCACAACTCTACCAAAATACCCCTCATAAATAATGAATTATCTTGGTTCATCATCTGCCGAGGATGATGCGTTTATGCTAACAATATACGAAGAACTCCTCGATGATTTATCCGACGATGATGAAAGTGAAGTCTTTGACACTAGAACCGCGAAGCAAAGTAGAAATCAAGAAGCTGGACACGAACGACTATATCGAGATTATTTTGCGGATGATTCTGTTTATGACGACAACGATTTCAAACGAAGGTTTCGTCTGAGCAAAAATTTATTTATGCGCATATGTAGCGCATTAGAAAATAGTTATCCTTTGAAGGGTTTCATGACACTGATCAACCCATTGGGTCGACCACCTAGTCACTTGGTTCGAACCATACTGACAAGAACATGATGGTGTTCTTGCCGGTTAAAACCAACTAGCTGATTTAATCCCTAAAAGCGAAACTGAGCTTAAACATAATCCTTAAACCCTAAAGGATTATAGGAACTTGGAAATCAAACTTGATTAACAAGAAAGAAACCTTATTCGAAGAACTCGAACATATACATTGCTTGTGTGTGTTCATCGACTACTACCAAGAACCCTAGGGTTCTTGGTGCCGAATTCGAACAAGAGGGGAGAGGGGAAAAGGGTTTCCCAAAACATACCTTATTGCTTGCTTAAGAAAGTCCATTGATGATGAACACAACGAGCGACCTTTCGAGTTGATCCTTGCAATGAACTTGTTCTTCGAAACTCGAAGAACACGAAGAACAAAGAACACAAAGCCTTGTGTTCTTCCCTTGGTTCGGCCGAACGAGAGAGGAGGGAGGGGCAAGGATTTCGTGTGGGGTGTGTAACAAATAAGGGTTACCCTAAGCCTCTTATTTATACTTAAATAAGTTACGCTTAGAACCCTTTAGTTTAATTAAGATTAAATCTTAATTAAACTTTCCTTTTAACACTTCCATCCCTTGTTGTTTTACTAGTTTATTATTGTCACGCTTAATTATCAAATGCCTTAGTATTATACACTTATATATTTCGGTATAGATATACACGAAATAAATACTTGTGTTTTATACCTTTAATAATTAATTAGACAATAATATATCCAATCACTATATGATTTAATAGCTTTAAATCATATCATGGATAATCTATAATCAACACATTGTATATTTACTCAACTAGTAAATGCACAAATACTTGTATTAATTAGTTAGTTAAACTAGTCCATTAATAAGTTAAACTTAACTTAATACTTAACTGATTCATAATGACTATTATGAATCATTCCTCTTCGTAGTATCATTACATATCTTGCTCGTATTAAATGCGCTCACCGGTGTGACCCTTAAGTGTTTCGTAGGTTTGGATGTATCATCATAGGTTGACTAACTGTGTAACTGTGCACATAATTCCAACAGACTCCCACTTGTGCAAGTTCGTAACCTTTATCTTAATGACACGATCTACAGTGGCCTTCTAGATGGGCATGTAGATAACCAACCCCATAAAAGCAGCTTATGTAACCCAGGTATAGTTTCGAAAAACTCTTTAATAGCGTCTCCTAGTAAAGAACACCCTGTCTCTACTTCTTGGGCAACGTTGTTAGATTCATCCCATGCAGCACGATATTTGTGATAATGAATACGAGCATGGTAGAAAATATCAACTCATGAATTCGAAATCATTTCATGACTTCTTGATTCAAACTGTTGTGATAAACGACAAAGAACAAATCAGTTCGTTTGGGCATGGCCATGTACTTACCAGTTTTCTTATCATGTCAAAGGACCCATAAATATCTCTCCTTAAAAGGAGGTGCAATTACCATCTTGTTATATTTCGATTCAAAATACAACTTCCTCTGTACCCAGTAAGACCTCGTATGACAACCATATTTCAGGCTTGTCTAAGACGAACCAAAGTACATTAGTCATTGTATCCCAAACCAAATACCTCACGCTTATGGACAGTCCGAGTGAACAATATTTTTGAACTTTTCAACCACGAAGTATTGTCACGGTGGTCAATCCAATATTCTTCGGACTCCAACAAAATATCACCGATATTTGGTCCACAACAACACTTGTTGTAGCTATCTTCGAGAAAACTCGAATCTCCACCAAATACCGCGATGACGTTATCGTCCCATCAAGGTTCCCACCAAGACGAGTAGTCACGGATTATATCTTTTGAATAAATAGACTTTTATTCATGGATATTGTAAAACATACAAAGTCTTGAATAACAATGATACTAACTCATGTACTATTCCTCACTGGACATAGATACAGAATTATTACTGCATCATTACTTATTCTTTTCGTTCGTGTTGATTACTTAATGACTTTTACAATTTTACTTGTAACTTTATCATTAATCTAGTCATTCCTATTAAACTAAAGACATAAGACAAGTGTTGGAAAAACACTATTACTTTTGTCTTTGCTAGATTTTGTTCTTGCAACATTCTAGAACATATTCTAGTCTTTCCTTTTATGCAATTCCGTAAACATAGAAGTATTGGAAATAACTCCTTAGTTTCTTGAATTCATAAAATTTACCTTGTAACTAAAGCCTCTTTTAGTTACTTGATTTGTAGATATCTTGTTACTTGTTAAAGAAATTTCCTTAAATGATTATGTTATCCACTGAAGTGTGAATAACCTATTAGATATGCAATAATCAATCACTAGACTTGTGACCACGCTATTAGGTTTTCAATAGTCTAATTAAAGATCATTTATTACTTCTCTTAACTCTTTGGCTAACGACTTGGTAAAACTTTGTTGTTAATATCCTACTAACTTACTATATTTTCATAGCTCCCACTAAATTTTATGGAAATAAGCATCACTTAAACTATTACTTTGACCCAGTCAAAATCTTATAGTTTAATCTTTTAAGATCTATCAATTAGTAAAGTCATCCTTTGGATTTGCGAATATCCAATATTCCTGTTAAGGGAATCATGACTTTCATTGATCAACGTACCTAACAAGTATAAGACACTTGAAATGATACTTCCAATTCTTAAATATATTAGTATCTTTTAAGAACCTTATTTAATGCCAAAGTCACTTCTTGGATTTCTCAAATATCCATCATTCCTAATAGGAAATTATGACTTGATTAAATATTGTATTTATTACAAGTATAAAAGACTTGCAATAATACCTTTTAATTCTTAAATGTTTTAATATAGTTTGTCCCTTTTAAGAGTTTATTTAATGTCTAAGTCATTCCTTGGATTATTCGAATATCCAATTATTCCTATTAGGGAATTACGACCTCATTAAATTCCTTTATCACAAGTGTTAAAGACTTGTAATAATACTCTTTAAAGTCTATCTTGATTATATCCAATATACACATACTATATTAATACTAATACTTTAAAACTTACTATTATTAGTAACCATTACTTAAAGATGTTTTAAATAAGTTCAATGTACCTTGAACTTTATGCTTTCCATAGAAACTCTTAAATACTTATATTAGAAAAACTTTTCTAACAATTAGTATCTAAGTAATTTAAGCTTCTAAGATATTATTCAACAATCAAACAAATATAAACAATGAGATCATTATTAAGTCAATACTTGACTTTATAATCTAGTCATAAAACTTGACTAGTATAATCAACACACATGCACACACAATATAATTCAACCATGGATTCAATGATGATAAACTCAAAAACCGAAAATTTATCATAAAGATAAAAATTGTAATTTGTTCAAAACAACTAAAAACCGAAAATTGTTTTACTGAATCCATACGAAAAATACTTAATCAAAAATGGTGCTCGTGGGATCTTCATCTCATGCCGGTCATCATCACTTTCCATTCCCTCCTGCAATAAACGATTGCAAAAGTTAGATTACTCGTAATGTACTTTACAAGTAACTTAAAGTGATTTAGAAGTTCAGTGGTGTTACCTGAAGAACTAGCAAGTCCTCCACCACCGGCAACCTTTGGACAATCTCTTTTCCAATGCCCAGCCTCGCCACATTTGAAGCACCGATTCTCGGTCCTCGCAGTGTTAGGCTTCGACTTCTTGACCTTTTGTTTGACACTTTTACCATTCGGCATTGCTTGGTTGGGATTGGTCTTACCCTTCCCACCATGCATGTTTCTCTTCTTCTTCCCATTGCCATTGCCATTACCGATGATCAGAACGTCTTTAGACTTTGATCCCAAACTCAACTCAGCTGTCTTGAGCATAGAATGTAGCTCAGCAATGGATTTCTCCATATTATGCATGTTGTAGTTGACCACAAAAGGCTTGTAGTCATCAGACAACGAATTGAGTATAGTGTCCGTTACCATCTGCAACGGAATGGGGTGACCAAGTCTAGCAAGGTGATCCATGTGCCCTTTCATTTTCATGACGTGGGCACTCACCGGTGTTCCTTTGACCATCTTGTACGAGTTGAAGGCTCGGTTGATGTCAAATCTCTCAGTGCGAGCTTGCTCTTGAAATGAATCCCTTAGTTGCTGGATCATCTCGAATGCATGCACATCCATAAGTCCCGCTTGTAACTCGGGACTCATAGTGGCGAGCATCAGACAACTCACATCGAGTGCATCACTGACATGCTTATCATAAGCTTGCCTCGTTTCAGCTCTAGCATTTATGCCAGCGACATTTGGTACTGCTCTCTCCAAGACATACCACTTTCTCTCATGCCTGAGCACAATACGAAGATTGCGCTCCCAACTGACAAAGTTTGACCCAGTCAACTTGTCCTTTTCGAGGATTGAGCGAAGTGAGAGATTGTTGGTACTTGTGGTTGTTGCTTCCATCTACAAATCAAACCCAGTTTAATTAGTAATCATCAATAAACATTCTCTAAAATATATTATAAACCCATAATTAATATTTTAGGCCTAGGATCCATATATCACATTCTCGACGCAAGGTTTGGGCACTTCCCAACGAGACATGTTGTTTCTGGTACGTAACATCCTTACCGATCGTATCAAGACTTGACACGATTCCTAAGGGCGTAGTGTAACATCCCGAGACCTGGCCAAGAATATTTTATTACTTTCGGTAAATAATATTTTATTGTCTTTTATTTTATATTATTTTATTTGAATTAATTGTATATTTAACCATGGGGTTAAAAATTAGCAAAATTAAGATATTTAAATAATATAATGATTTTTATATATTTGGGTTCACTTTTCAACCGTGGTTCCAAAAATATCTTCGTTGTTAAAATTGGAGTTAATTAGGTCTAAATTAATTATCTACGAATCAAATATTCTGTATTTTATACTGTGATTAAATGAATTGTGGATTTTATATTTTTGGTTGGACACGTGTGTAGGAGGTGTCAAAACCTCCTACTTGGCTTTCTCTCTTGTCTGTAATCGACACAAACACACACAAGCACACACTAGAAGCTTTTCTCTTAAAAATTGAAGATTGTTGCTTGAAGTTCTTGTATTTCATCTATGCGGTTTCGTTTTTAAAGCAAGATTAAGGTAATAAATACCTCTTTGTAGCTAGGGTTTTATGTTCTTGAGTATTGAATGAACTAGGGTTTTTGTGTTAATGGGTTTTTATGAAGTTCTTGATGAATCATGCTTAGAATTCGAAATTATAAATGATGTAGTGATTATTTGAGTTCTTGCAAGTATTATATGTATTGTTGTTAAGTTATAGTCCACTTAATGAAGTTTCCATGAATGCTTCATCAATGGAGTTTTAGGAAGAAGATGGAGTTCTTCCCCAATTGTTGAAAATGTGTAATTTGGTGTTCTTGAAGTTTTGTAGACTAAAATAATTCATGTTAGGTTGATAATTGATAATGTGGAACTTGCTAATTGATCTTGCTATGAAATGTCAATACTTTGGGTAGTGTTCGGCTAGAATGGAGATTGGCTACTGTAATGCATAATAACACTGATTTAATCCATACTTGTTGTCGGATGATGATTTTTGTATGAAAAGTGAAGAAGATGGTTAGGGCTTTTAGTGAGAGAAAGAAGAGAGAAGTGAGAGAGAACAAATGCAGAATTGTGTGAATAATTAATGTGCAAAAGTTAGGGAATTAAGCCTTACACTTTGGTATATATACCATGGCTTAATTCCTTGATTAATTAAGACTAATCCTAATTAGCTTAATTATAATACTAAACTAATATACAATGTTACCATATACCCCCTAGACTATCTTTTACAATATATTTAGTACCTAACAATCTCCCCCTTTGTAATAATAGTATAGGTTGCATATCTTTGAAGACTTATGTGTTTGTAAGGCTGGAGCTGAGATTTGAACCGTTGAGCAGTTATGTTGATAAAACAGCATCAGCCTTTGATCATCGGTGACAGACATACTTTTAATTGGCTTTTCAGCCAATATAAAGTATTCCAGAAGACTTCATGCAAATCGACTGAATGTAGACCCATAGATAGAGCGGTTAGCAGCGGAAGTCCTTTCTTGAAGTTGTGGCATTTGTCGATTTGCGGCAGATCCTTGGTTCCTGGTGTTTGTTGAAGTTGAAGCAGTGCGGAATATTGATATGTTTTGGATTTTCTGACCGTTGTTGATAATGTTGGAGTACGGTCATAGAATCTCTTATCTGATGTATTGACTGTTGTTGATAAGATTGAAGTACAGTCATCTGATTTTCTATCAGACATAGTGACCGTTGTTGATAAGTATGGAGTACGGTCGTCTGATCTTCGCACGAGAATATATCAGGGTAACCCAGGATCACATAGATTGTCTGTTAGCACAACAGTTACAGAAACTGTGTGACCTACGTTCAGTGTTGGCATTGATGTTAGCACTGGTAGGATTTCCATTCAATCATCGTGGAATACCAATATTTTTTGGTATCACTATGAATGTTCCGGCAATATCCCAAAGATATGCTTGGTGGAGTGCCTGTGTCCTAGAGAAATTTAATTTGGTTCTAGACTCTATACGTGGACAAACGAATGCGAGGACTAGAGGTGGGTCCTCTTTTTCAATATCAACAATCTCCAAATGAGATGTCGATAGTGGATGTGGTAATCTCCGTGATTTTGAAACAAGTACTTTTTGTACTTGAGTGGTCAGTGGGGGTTGTGCATTGCATCACTGGGTCCATGATGTCTTAATCAGAAAGCAACTTATGCAGTATGATATAGATGTGGCTACCCGGTCATTTGTTCGGTTTAGGGAGGGTTTTCCGTTTTCTTTAACCCTTTCACACACGCTCCTCACTCAACTCACTTTTTTATTTTCAACCACACCCTCGTTTTTGTTTTTACCATGTGATAAGCTGATTTCCACCCCATACTTCATACCCCCTCTCAATTTTTACCTCATCGCACCCCAATCAAGATCCCATGATACTTGATTCTGCTCACCTAGACCTAGGGACCCTCACTTTTTAGTTCCTATATTGTCGGTGGCTCCGGGGAAGATCATGTTGGGTTTAGCAGATCATAGGAGTAATTTGAGAGTGGACTATTACGCTCATGTGCATTTTAATCAGCTTTCAAGATGTTGCATTTTAGTTCACATGGATTTTTCATCGGAATTTTATGTGTTTCTGGTATAAGTTGTTGCCTGAATGATTTTGAAGTTTAAGGCACAGCAACTTGTTCTTTTAAGGTAACACCGGACTCACATAGAGTATCCGTTAGCACACGGTATGAATCCGTAGTCGTTTGCACAACCATTGATTCAAATGTGTGACCTGCGTTTAGAGTTGACGTGATTTTAGCTCTAGCATGATTTCCACTCGATCCTCGTGAAACATCAGATTGTGATGCCACTACAAGTGTTCCGATGGATTCACTGAGATCCATTTTTGTAGTGCAAGTGTCCTATATTGGAAGGTTCTTGAGGGTGAGAACTAGACACACTGTGCATACAAATGAGACATAACCCGGGGCAGGAGGTTATATTTTCAATACCGACAAACTCCAAATAAGCAGTCAGTAGATTATGTGCTACGTCTCCTTATAAAATGAAACAAATTCCTGTTGGGAGGAATTTGAGTGGTTGGTGGTGGTGTGCATTTGCTTTACTGGGCGAGTAAAGTCTTGTGAAACATTCAACGCATGAATGATCACCTTTTTGTGTGGTTGCCCGGTCTATTTTGCGGTTCAGATGCACTCAAAGGTGTGTTTTCTTAGATTTATCATGTATTCACATCACCTTGCACTCACCTTGTTCTATACCCTAGACGTATACCCTCACATTTACCAGTTGGCTGAAATATTTCCCTGGGATAGGTTAGGCCAGATCTGGCAAACCATGGGAAGGTATTGACTTTATGAAAATATTTTTTCGTTCGTTTATTCATGTTGGGTATTTTTGTTTTTATATTCTAAATTTTCTCCCCCTAGAAATAGTAATTCTCCCCCTAGAATTAGTATTTCTCCCCCTCGACAAATCAAAAGTATTAAAAAGTTTTGAGATCTGAAGACGTACCTTAAACATCATCGGAGCGTTGGAAGAGAGTTTTTGCGGTGAAGCTTGATTGAGCTTGTTGCTTTCTTTAGATGATCGGGTTCTGAGTCTGTGTTGATCAGAAGCCATTGTCCGTTGAAGATCGGGTTCCAAGCTGATTTACTTGAAAGCCATTTCTTTGAAGCTCGGGTCATACACTGAAGTGTGTAAGAGCCATTAACATTCAAATGCGAGTTATACATCGATATGTGTATAAGTCATTCTGCAAAAACAAATCATACTACTTTTGGTACCCATTTTTGTTTGGGTCTGATGGTGTTAGTGTTAGAATGAAACCATCGATAAGTTGTATCAATTTGATGTAAAGATTTAGAATTCCAAGAGAAATTGAAACTCGATGTTTCACTTTCAAATAATTTCCGGGGAATTATTTGAGATTTTGGAGTTTTCAGAATCCATTTTTCTTTTATAACTGTGGGTGTTTTGTTGTCGCATTTTGAGGAACCTGAAGATTTTGGCTTAGGTACGGAATTTCCTCGAGAAGACTTGCGACGAGAGAACGAGTGAGTATCAGAGGTTGGTGGGTTTTTGGAAAAGAATTTCGGTTGTTTGGAAACTGGGGATGGTGAAATCTTTTGATTTGATTTTGGCGCTTTAGTGACGTATGATTTGCATTGATATGGATAGCACGTTTTGCATGTGTTTATAAGTTTACTAGATTTATGATATACTATGTTCTTATGAATACTGCAAGGTGCATCAAGTCTTACAAAAAAATGTTTATCAGTCTGAGTTATCTGTTTCTTTATAATTTTATCAAAAAATCTTTTTGTTCCAGATTTGTCAGTTTTAACATATACATCACCAAAATCAGGAGAGTATCAGACAGGACGATAAACAGTAGAATCATTATCAGTTCTAAAAGCCGTTAAAAGAGTTTTCACACAATTAGAGTTATTACTTTTATTTTGAACCGAAAAAGAAGAAACTACAGACGTACGAGGAATAGACTTCTTAAGCAGGCTGGGCTTCTTAAGCATACTAGGTCCTGTCTGAATAGAGTTCTTGGACTGCTTGGCTCTTGTGACTCCATTGGGCTTCTTGACCTTCTCACTCTGAGACTCTAATTTACTATTGGAAGCATTTAAGACAAGTGAATTAGAGTTTCTCCTGGATTTAGAATTTTGAGAAACATGTTTGTTCGTTTTAGGTTTTAATTCTAAAATGGTGTCCTCTAAATTATGTATTTTGATTTGAAGATTTTCCTTTTCTTTATCAAAGGCTTTTTGTGTTTCATCAATTTCAGATTCTAATTATACAATTTTCTTTTCTAAAATTAATGGAGGAACATAAAGCTTTGGTTCTTTGATTTGTTTTAACATTTCATTTTCAGGAATGGAAAATTCAGCTGGGGTGATGATCGGAAAATATTCGTTGTGTTCAAATTTTGCTTTCTTCTTTTCGTACGTTGAGTTTAAGGCATCATAATTGAAGCTAATTTGAACATTTTCTTCCTTTTCCCTGTTGAACTATTCAATTTCTGCTTCTTCATCTGGCATATGAAGGAAGCTTTGCCATATTCCCAAGTTCATGTAACCGTAATTGTATAGTGTGGGAAGAACATCAGCAGCTTTTTCCAGAGGACGGGTATTCTCAGCTCCGAGACCCACTTTTGACTTGAAAGATCTGAACTGTTTTGGCTGGTTTAATTTTATCGTTTGTTCAGTGTGACCAGCTTTCACAATCGTCTGCTCCAGTTTTGAGATGTGTTCTTCAGCATTTACTTTTCGGACAGTAAGACTGTGTATAGTTGCTGATTGTTCATCGATTTCCTTTTTAAAATCTTTTGTTATGTTTTTGATTTGTTCATTCAATTTTTGAATTTCGATGTCAGCCGTCTTTAACTGTTCTTGGTAGTCTTTTATCTTGATGTCTGCGGACTTCATCCATGTTTGCTGTCGATTTAGTTGATTCGCCATGTCATTTATCAGCTGCTTGGAGTCGTCTTTATCACTTGACACCGTTTTCATGGTTTTCAGGTTCGAAATTTCAAGGTTTTTTGTATTAATAATGTGATTTAGACGATTGACCTCATTGGTGTGAGCAGCATGAAACGATGACAACTGCTGTTGTAACTCTTGTGTTTTTTGATTTGAAAGGTTATGTTGATTGACTTGAGGAACAAGAGTTTCAAGTTGACGACGAAAGGTTAAATTTTCTGCCTTTAATTTTGCGATTTGTGTATTTGATTCATTGGTTGTATTAACTTGTGTTTGTAGACTATTTTGTAATTCAGAAATTTAGAATTTATAAGCAGATTTTGACGTAGTCAACTGATTTTGTAATTCCTTGTTTACGTGAGTTATTTGAAGAGAACATTGACTTAAATCACTTAAATCATTTAAAAGTTGTTCCTTTTCGGATTCTAAAGAAGTAATTTGTTTTGTCAGTTGTGATTTCTCATCAATTTTAAGAAAAAGTTTTTCATTAAACAAGGAATTTTCGGATTCATCAGTGACTGAGTCAGGTAGTAAAGAGTCAAAAAGGAAGAGAGTACCTCATTTTCGTCATTTTTTGAAATGCCCAACACAGTTGTAGCCTCATTTGGTATTGCCATGACTGCCAGGTTGGCAATGCACTGTTTCACCTCCTGGGCATTCGTCCCAGCAGACAATGTCTCTTTGGAAGTCATGTTAAGAACACTTCACGAGAATTTTGATTGAAACGAGGTAAAGAAAATTTTAAGAAGAGAAAGTTCTGGAATAGAATATGTGATGTAGATCGAGAATTGGTCTTCAAAAATTCAAAATTACCGAAATCATAAACTGATTATTCCAGATGATAAAGTACACTTTAAATGTGCCTAAGATTTTCGAATTAGGGAAAAACGACGATCGAGTTAGAAACTGGGGCTAAACGAAGTTTGGAAATTGACCGAAGAATCACAAAAACGCAAATAAAGTGATTGAAAAAGGTCTTTTTGGGCCGAGAAGTTGGGTTCACGTCGTATCCTTCGTCTTTAGCTTCGATTTGGTTACTCATGGGCTCGAAACGGACACCCGAGCTGAAAGTTATGACCGTTTCAGTACAGCCCCTTTTGTCACGCGAGTGTTGAAAGAGTTCGGGCCGAAGTTGAGTAATGTTCGGGCCGAAGTTTGGGTGATGTTCGGGCCGAACTATGTTCTGAAGTTTGGGCCGAACTTGAAGATGAGTTCGGGCCGAACTTGTTACTGTTCTCGGGCCGAGAATCGTTCTTGAGCAGAACAGTGACGAACAGCCTCTAAAAAACCCACTAATTTGATCCTAAAATGCTCGTTTCTAACCCAAATTCTTTGATTCTTTTTGCAAACTGACCCAAAACCTTTTTCCTTCAATCCATTACTACAATCTTACTCAAAAACAACCTAGATCTAATGGAAAATTTGAATTTAGAAGCTTTTTGAAGCTTTAATGGTTTTTACTAAAAATCCAAATTCTTCATCAGAATGGATTGGATTCAATCCTAACTCGATTCTAAGCTTAATATATCAATAAAATTAAGCTATTCAATCCATAAGAACAAGAATTAGTACCTTGAATCCGATTTTTGATCTTAAACCCCTTTTTCTTCAAAAAACCTTGAAAACCCTCTTGATCTTCTGATTTTAACACCAAGTGATGGATTTGGATCGTTTTCAGATTAAAATTATGCTCTGATACCAATTGTAATGCATAATAACACTGATTTAATCCATACTTGTTGTTGGATGATGATTTTTGTATGAAAAGTGAAGAAGATGGTTAGGGCTTTTAGTGAGAGAAAGAAGAGAGAAGTGAGAGAGAACAAATGCAGAATTGTGTGAATAATTAATGTGCAAAAGTTAGGGAATTAAGCCTTACACTTTGGTATATATACCATGGCTTAATTCCTTGATTAATTAAGACTAATCCTAATTAGCTTAATTCTAATACTAAACTAATATACCCCCTAGACTATCTTTTACAATATATTTAGACTATCTTTTACAATATATCTTTTACTATCTTTGTCAATATTTCGCACTGCTTCAACTTCAACAAACATCAGGAACCAAGGATCTGCCGCAAATCGACAAATGCCACAACTTCAAGAAAGGACTTCCGCTTCTAACCGCTCTATCTACGGGTCTACATTCAGTCGATTTGCATGAAGTCTTCTGGAATACTTTATATTGGTTGAAAAGCCAATTAAAAGTATGTATGTCACCGATGATCAAAGGCTGATGCTGTTTTATCAACATATTGCTCAACGGTTCAAATCTCAGCTCCAGCCTTACAAACACAGAAGTCTTCAAAGATATGCAACCTAGACTATTATTACAAAGGGGGAGATTGTTAGGTACTAAATATATTGTAAAAGATAGTCTAGGGGGTATATGGTAACATTGTATATTAGTTTAGTATTAGAATTAAGCTAATTAGGATAAGTCTTAATTAATCAAGGAATTAAGCCATGGTATATATACCAAAGTGTAAGGCTTAATTCCCTAACTTTTGCTCATTAATCAAATTCACATTTTCTGCAATTGTTCTCTCTACCATCTCTCTAACTTTCTCTCTCTAAAACCCTAAACTTTCTTCTCAAGTTTCCATCTAAAATCATCATCCAACAGCAAGTATGGATTGATTCAGTGATTTTATGCGTTTCAATTGGTACAAACTAGTTGATTGTATGAATTGTTGACTTTAAATCAAACATGGGAGTTGACTTTAATCTTAGGTCTATTGAAAACTTTAACCATCAATTTTATGTAATAAATGTGTTACTTGATTAATTGGAAGTATGATTATGATAATTGTGGTTTTGACCCGTTGGGTGGTCAATATGTGCAAATTGACATAAGTAAGCCAAAGTTGGTTAGAGCTTGCATTGGTAAGAATTAGGTAATTGGACAATGTAGCATTTGTATATTGTAATTTACCTTGATTTAGTGTTTTGACCCGTTTATCGTGTATGTGCAAGTTTGGCATGCTTGATGTTACAATCTTTGTGTAAGAAAGCTTTGTATCAATTGGTGTTAACTTAAATTTCAAGTATTTGGGTAGAAGAGATGTGCAATTGGAAATTATGGTCATAAGTTATATTTTGCTATTTTCGGTAGAATTTGGTTACTAATTCGGTATTCATATTATACGGGAAGGGGAAGCAAACTCAGTAAGATCACTGCGTTTCGGTCAAGTTGTTATGCTAAGGTGAGTGGATCTAGCCTACAACTTGTAGTTAGTATGATAGTGTAGTTGGTATTGCACTTGGGTTGGAAAAATGCAGGATTTCAGCTTTCGTGTCACGAACCTGAAGGTTCATGTCACGAACTTGAACAGAAACTCGATTTCGTGCAGCACGAAGTTTTTCGTGCAACACGTAGAGGGTTCATGTCGCGAACCAGAAAGTTCGTGTCGCGAGAACTTCTTCGTGCAGCACGAACTTTCTTCGTGCAGCACGAACTTTGGGGATCGCAGCGCAAATTTCTTCGTTCGATGTTTTCGACGCGAACTTTTCCTGATGCACAATTTTGTTGTGATTTCTTTGGTTTACTTCTTTGATGCCTAGTTGTTGGTGTTAGTTAGGAGTAAGTGGTTATGTGCACATAAATTCAGATTAGAGGACGGCATGGTGGTTAGGGGCTGGGCATCGTTAGCTATTGGCAATAGTATTAAGACTTCTTTTACATTCGTTGTATAAGGGGACTTAATACTATGCCAAGTAGCTTAGGGCTTCCTGTAACACCTCAAATTTTAATACAAAACATTTGCCCAAAATATATCATTTTCATAAATAGAAGAACCGTTCCAAAAATATGGATTTACAAAAACCTTTGTTATGAAAATCAGAGTATAAAGTTTGGTGTTACAAAATAGATCAAAACCAAAGCTAAGCATAAATCCAATCTAATGTTCTTCTACTCTAGGCCCCGCATCTCTATCCATGCGTACCTAAACCTTCGATCCCGAACCTGAGTACATAGCAAAAACCACAAGGAGTACGTGAGACAAAAACGTCTCGTGAGCTACGTGGGTTTAGACCCGAGAATAATAAAAATCATAAGGCATATAAACAAACATACAAGTAGTTCGTCCATCTATCTGGTCACACTATTGTGACTCTAATCCTTGCTTTCCTAGCAATCATATCTAGTTATCGGGTTGCCCCCGAACTAACTAGAACCACATTAACTTATTAACCGGGGATCCCCCTCATTAATAAGCCTCAAGGTAAAGGCAGGTGAGAATCGCCCAATCTACCTATACCTGCCTTACTCGCCGGACTACTTCCAGTTAGCAAGACTACAATGATGGAATGGGCCGATGGGGATCCGCCCAAATGCTCCCCATTCCATATCCTCATGACCGGGGATCCCTCGCATCATCACATCGTCTCATCCTTACTATAACTCAACAGTTATTTCAATCAAAGCATTTGGCTATCACATCAATCATCAAACAAGTTAGTTAACTATATTCAACAATTTGTAACTAACTCTATATACTAAATTCTACACAAATATCAAATAGACTCGACATATGTAATAAAAAGTATTTCATGGCTATGTACTCAGTAAAGTCCACACGTACTCACCTTAGCAATAAAATGCTCCAACCGTATTCTTTCCGCCAATTTCCTTGCTCCAACAATCAATCGACTTTCCAAGACTTCACCAAAAGCCTAATACAACAATCACAAGATGTTCAACATCACATACTACTAATGATGTATCCATTAACCTTCGAATACCATTAACTAACACTTTCCCCTAATTATGGTGATTTATCAAACCCTAGGTTTAACCAACCCTTAAGATTCTTACAAATCATAATCATACACTTGTTCCCTTTGTTAAAATACCATCTATTAAGTGTATACATCACTTAAATCACCATAACCCAAAACCCCAAGAACTAGGGTTTCAAACCCATACATCAAAATACATAGATCTTAAGCTACAAAGATCAAAGAGTGAAGATATACCTTTAATCTTCAACTAGGAGTCAAATCTACCAAGCTTTGATGAAGAAATCGACCAAAATCAGCACTTGCACTCGAAAATCGCCAATGGGAGAAAACTAGGGTTGACTGCATTAATGGCCAAAACCCGACTTTAATGTTGCTGTCGGGCAGAGTTCACACCGTGAACTAGTTCACGATCGTGAACTATGCGCGACGCGAACTTCTCCCGATCGCTACCTGAATGTGAAATTCGATCGCCAGAAACCACCATTCCCTGAATGGAGTTCACGATCGTGAACTCAATTTCACGCCGTGAACTCTGCAGCTCAGCAGGGCTGCACTTTTCAGTTATTATCTCGACCCGGTTTCGTCCATAACTTTCTCGTACGGTGTCCAAATGACACGAAACCAAATCCTACGTTCTTTAAATGATTTATCCGTATTTATCATATTTTTATACAATTTATTTATTTACAAAATTCGGATCGTTACAACTATCTACCCCTTAAAAAGATTTCGTCCTCGAAATCTCATCATAGTTCACGGAATCCGGGTACCTCTTCCGAATCTCGTCTTTGACTTCCCAAGTCAAGTTCGGTCCAAGGGAATGCTTCCACTTGACCAATACCAACTCGATCTCTTTATTCTGAAGCTTCTTCGTTTTCGTCTCTAATATGGCTTCGGGCTCCTCAATCAACCGGTTCGGGGCATCAACCCGCAACTCTTGCAATGGAATAATATTTTCAACTTCCCCGATGAACTTCTTCAAATAACTCACGTGAAAGGTGTCATGCACACCTTGGAGCTCGGGTGGAAGTTCCAACTTAAATGCTTGAAGCCCGACCCGTTTCAATATCTTAAACGACCCAACATATCTTGGACTTAATTTCCCTTTCTTTCCAAACCGCATTACATCTTTCCAAGGTGATACTTTCAACATTACCATATCACCGACATCCAAGTCGTATGGCATTTTCTTTAAACCCGAATAACTTCGTTGTCTATCTTGAGCGGCTTTCTTGTTGGCTTGTATTATACCAATTTTCTCGTTCGTCACCTTTACAATCTCGGGACCCGTGAGTTTCGTCTCTCCCACTTCTAACCAACAAGATGGAGTTCTACATTTTCTCCCATACAACGCCTCATAAGGCAGCATCTTAATAGTCGAGTGATAACTATTATTATACGAAAACTCGACCAACGGTAAGTGTTCATCCCATTTACCCCCGAAATCCAACACACACGATCTCAACATATCTTCAACCATTTGAATTGTTCTTTCACTTTGACCGTCGGTTTGCGGATGATAAGCCGTGCTCAACCGCAACTTTGTACCCAACTCTTCTTGGGTACCCAACTTTGACCGTCACTTTGTACGCAACTTTGTACCCAACTTTGCACTGACAAGAACATGATGGTGTTCGTGCCGGTTAAAACCAACTAGCTGATTTAATCCCAAAAAGCGGAACTGAGATTAAACATAATTCTTAAACCTTAAAGGATTATAGGAACTTGGAAATCAAAATTGATTAACAAGAAAGAAACCTTATTCGAAGAACTCGAACACATACATTGCTTGTGTGTGTTCTTCGACTACTACCAACAACCCTAGGGTTCTTGGTGCCGAATTCGAACAAGAGGGGAGAGGGGAAAAGGGTTTCCCAAAATATATACCTTATTGCTTGCTTAAGAAAGTCCACTGATGATGAACACAACGAGCAACCTTCTAGTTGATCCTTGCAATGAAATTGTTCTTCGAAACTCGAAGAACACGAAGAACGATGAACACAAAGCCTTGTGTTCTTCCCTTGGTTCGGCCGATCGAGAAAGGAGGGAGGGGCAAGGCTTTCGTGTGGGGTGTGTAACAAATAAGGGTTACCCTAAGCCTCTTATTTATACTTAAATAAGTTACGCTTAGAACCCTTTAGTTTAATTAAGATTAAATCTTAATTAAACTTTCCTTTTAACACTTCCATCCCTTGTAGTTTTACTAGTTTATTATTGTCACACTTAATTATCAAATGATTTAGTATTATACACTTATATATTTCGGTATAGATATACACGAAATATATACTTGTGTTTTATACCTTTAATAATTAATTAGATAATAGTATTATCCAATCACAATATGATTTAACAGCTTTAAATCATATCATGGATAATCTATAATTAACACATTGTATATTTACTCAACTAGTAAATGCACAAATACTTGTATTAATTAGTTAGTTAAACTAATCCATTAATAAGTTAAACTTAACTTAATACTTAACTGATTCATAATGACTATTATGAATCATTCCTCTTCGTAGTATCATTACATATCTTTCTTGTATTACATGCACTCACCGGTGTGACCCTTAAGTGTTTCGTAGGTTTGGATGTATCATCATAGATTGACTAACTGTGCACATAATTCCAACATCCTTTTTTTTTCAATTGAGATATGATGCTTGTAACGACCGGAATTTTCGGTTAATGAATTAAATGGAATTATTGAGGAATAAAGGTGGTGGAATATTTAATCGAGTCTCCATTGGGTTTTATCAAGTGTTTAAATGTTTGGGACTTGGGGTAACCAAGTATGGGTCAAGACTTGGATGAAAACAAGTTTAAAAGGCAAGAAACTGACCTAGACAGCCCTCGCGGCGCGAGGCAGGCGCGAGCCAGACGCGAGATCGAACAGTGGGTTCAGAGCTCAGACGCGAAAAGCTCGAGTTGAGGCTCGAGTTGAGACAAGAGGCGCGAGCGAAACGCGAGGTCTGTATTTCAGTGGCAACCAGCAGGCAAAGCCGCATCACTTCGCGGCGCGAGGTGGACGCGAGCGGGGCGCGAGGAACGTCTAGAATATATAAACTTGTGTGTAAGCTAGGGTTTCATTTCACCTTCAACCCCACACATAGTGCAGCCGATTTGGGAGCATTCTTGGACGATTTTGGAGCTCAAGAGCTCAGATCTTCATCATCTTGAAGGATTGAAACATCAAGGGTAAGTATTCTTGATTGTCTTGCTTATCTACCTGGATTGTGAGCTTTGTATGGGTAAAAATGGTGGTTTGGGGAACCAACCATGTCATCTTTGGGGAAGATGACTTAACATGGGTGTAGAACACTCATTGTAAGCTTGTAATCGATGTGTACAAGTTGGATTTGGGTTTATTGATGGATATCTTGAACTAGGGTTTGAGATTCCACCAAGTTGGATGAACTTGGTGGTTAGGAATGTGAATAAGGATTGACTAGTGATTAGTTATGGATAATAACTAGTTATTGTGATGATATTGATGGTAGGTCAAGGAGACCTAAAGATTGGTGACATTTCACAAGTTGGAAAGCAAGGATTCGTGTTGTTAGACACGATTTGGAGTTAGCTTGGCTAAGGTGAGTGCATGAGACTTCTACTAAGTACATAGCAAATGATTTTGAAAACTATGATGTTTTAGGAGTCTTTATTAATAAATTTTTTTAATAAAGATATGATTGATATGATGAGAAAATGCTAGTAATAGACTATTTAAGTATGTCTAAATGATTAATGGCTTTGAAAGAGTTTATGATAATGAAAAGTATTTAATGAGTTTTTGTAAGTAAGATGCATGAATAAAGATAATGATTTAAAAGAGCTTGATAATCGGTTTATCAATAATATGTATTTATAAAGTTTGAGACAATGATTTTTAAGTAATAAGTATCGATTAGTATATTATACTAATAAAAGTAGTTATCAGTCTATTTTGTCTTAAGAAGCCCTAACTACGGACTAATGGGCAAAGGAGGTAAAAGAAAGCTGCTAATGTGGCTACTAAGCTATTTCTTTGGAAAGCTCCTACTAAGATGAGAAATTCCCGAATTACTAAGAGAATAAGTATAAAATGACTAGTAATAGACATGTATTCTAGTCAAAGAAGAGTCAAAATATTGTGATTTTGATAAATGATTAATATGTTTTAAATTAGTAAAGGGCTTGGTAAAGTCAAGATTTAAAATGAATAAGTAAAGAGAATAATATGATAAATTAGAATAGGTGTATTCTAATAAGTGATGAATTTGACGAAAGGAGCTAATGCTCATATGTTGATGAAAGGAGTTGAGGCTCATAAGTGTTAATGAGATATCCGGAATAAGACCGCCCAGAAATGGGGGAGCATGAGACGTCTACTTGGGGTGGTACCTCCCTGCGCAAAGAGTAGAATGTCACAGTTTACGACACCCAATGTTGGGTGAGCATGACGACCCGGGAACGGGGAGAGCTTATGAATCTCGGTAAGACGGGTTCCCAATTACCTTGATAGTTTACCTATGACGTCCCATATCGGGAGAGTTGGCTTCGGAGAGGTCCGTTGCATATGTGATAAAGAAAGTGTAAGCTTGGAGAAAGCTTACTAGTATGTGATTAGATGATAAGTAAGCTTATGGTAAGCTTATTAGTTTATACGATCAAATGAATAGAAGATGAATTATGAATTTATAAGAAATGATAAGGATAAGTATTTATAATGATATAAATATTATTTTATAAATCTTTTGAGAATGGGTCGAAAACCCATGTATCTCACGAGACTATTTTGTCTCACATACTACTTTGTTTTTGGCTATGTACTCAGGTTCTGGATTGAAGGATTAGAGGGTCGCGTTAGAAGTGGCCTAGTGTTGATTACCTCGGGAGCTCGTAGGTAGTTCTCGTTTATCCTATGGTTATGATATTGTATTTGTAACACCGGTTTTAATACTCTGATAAACTTTTATTGGTTTTTGTTAAACCGTATTTTGGGAACATTGGACTTGTAATATTTTTATTTAAAAATATGATTTAAAAAGTGTTTTAAAAATTGAGGTGTTACAATGCTAGAGGTAGGCGGGGATTCACTGATTTGCAAAAATGTACTGCATCAATTCGAGCTATAGCTTACGGGTCATCCCCTGATTCTCTTGACGAGTACCTACGCATGTCTGAAAGAACTGCTAGGGAAAGTATGTATAATTTTTCACAAGGTGTTTTGGAAATATTCGGACCTATTTATTTGCGAAAACCAACTGTAACCGATGTTCAAAAATTATATGAGGCACACGAAGAGAGACATGGTTTTCCTGGAATGCTTGGTAGTATTGATTGTATGCACTGGGATTGGAGGAACTGTCCACAATCGTGGAGAGGTAAGTACACTGGAGGACATCATGGAGTACCGTCGTTGATATTAGAAGTTGTTGCTTCCCAAGATTTATAGTTTTGGCATGCTTACTTTGGGGTTGCGGGTTCTAATAATGATATTAACGTGCTTAATCAATCACCAATATTCAATGACTTGTTATCAGGAAAGGCACCCGATGCTCCTTATACGGTGAATGGAAATCAATATAGATTCGGTTATTACCTTACCGATGGTATATATCCTCATCATGCGACATTTGTGAAAGCGTATCGACATCCAGTTGAGCCAAAAGAGGTCTTGTTAACCAAAAAACAAGAATCCGCACGTAAGGATGTGGAACTAGCTTTTGGAGTTTTAAAGTCGAAGTGACACATTGTAAAAAACGCGGCCCGTCCATATGACCTTGAAAGATTAATATATATTATGTATGCATGTGTTGTAATGCATAATATGTTTGTCGAAGATCAAGGACTGATGATTTCTCCATATGTAGCGGACGGTCCCCGGCATGCGTTGTATATACCGGGAACGCCAGAGTATTTGCATAGGGTTGTCGACATTCAAGACCAAACCACACACAAACAACTTCGACGGGACTTGGCGGAGCATCTTACAACAATGCACATACCGACGATGAAGAGTAATAATTTTAATATAATTATTGTAATTTTTAATTTTAATTTAAAGTATTGTCATTTTATTTAAAGTAATGTAATTTTAATTTTTATTTAAAGTAATGTAATTTTAATTTTATTTAAAGTAATGTAATTTTAAATTATATAAAATATTAGTTGTGTGTATAATAAATGGAAATGAAATGATGAGAAGGAAATTAAAATAGTGTGGTGTGGTGGGTACTTCCACCAAATGATATGGTGTGGTGGTGGTATGGTTGTTGAGGTGGCGCTGATGTGGCGGGAAAAAATGAGTGTGGATGTGGTACTCATACCACATAGCCTAAGAGAAATCAGAACTTTTATGTAGGACGAAAAAAGTATTACTTTAGTCTATAAATTATTAAATTATAAAATAAAGGTTATGCTAAACATTGCTCTTACGGCGATTATTAAAAGTAACTAAAATACTTTATATAGAAGTATATACAAGTTTTTATGCATAACCACTACTAGGTGATTTGTGATATTTTAGAGTAGTTTTTTATGTAATTAATACATAAAAAATTTTAAGCATTCAATTTTATCATTATTCAGTGCCCTACTTAAGGCATTAGAGGAGTGCCAACCCCACGTCGTGGGGACGTCAATAACCCGTCGGAGGCCATCACGGTTGGCACCATGCTGTCTCTAGCTTCCCGTCGTTGGCGCACGTCCTGGTGGAGACGGGACATGTACAGACGTCGAGGGAGCATGTGAGGGGGGAAGGGTTCTTATTTAATATTTTAATATTTATTTTAAGTGGGATGGGTTAGTGATGGGTTAATAATATGTTGCTGTTGGCACGACCACGTCAGTAACTTATCAATAGGGAAGGGCTACTGATGAATTTAGTGCCACATCACGATTGAGAGAGAATTTAGTCAGCAAAAACCGTATGAATAATATGATGGTATCTTTTTTCTTCTTTTACTCGCAAACTATTTTAAATTTGACAAGTGTAAGTATGTAATTAAGTAACTTCATTTGTATAACTAAGTATGATATTAACACCTACTAAAATTTTAAATTTAATCAACATAAATATTTAAATTAAAAAAAATTAATAAATTTCACATATCAATTATTAAATATATAGAAAAACAAATTATGGATATTTAATAGAAAAAATAGATTTTGAAATAACATTTGTTATAAACAAAAAGAGTGGGATTTTCTAAATATAGTAATTTAAACAAGCTTCGAAAACCATCAAAAACTAAGCCCCAAAATAGAAAGGTCACCATAAGATTACAACACAACAAAGTAAATAATCCTAAAATCTTAATTAGACTATCGATCATTCAGCAAAATTAAAATCCAACCTTTCTAGTTCTAATTTCTACCCAATTCTTCTACCAAAAGACAAACTTGCACTCAAAATAGCTAGACAAACTTGCACTCAAAATAGCTAGAAATTTGATGGTGAAGCACGTGGAGGCGTAGCCCAAAACATATCGGGATGCATTTGACCATTTGGTAATTGTTTAGGCGGCTGATTGTAAACTTGCATTGAAGATGACGGAATGATGTCCGTCTGCGGAGGAGCACCCCCTCCGGATTTAGGACTGTTGACAGCATTCACCCCTGATGTTTGTTGTATTTGCATTTCACTCCCTTCTCCGTTTGGACCTCCGTCATCTTCCAACGGCAGCCTCTCGTAAGTTGCGTTGGTGAAAGTAGCCGCAATCACCATTACCGGACCAGACGCCACCAGCTGGCCCACCACCGTCCCACCCACCACCTGACCTTGACCACCGGCCAAGTACACCGTCAGCCCGGTCGCACCAGGCGGAGACGGCGGAGGCAGGAATGCACCTGATAATGATAGTATTTCAAACCTCCCTTGTAGAGTTAACACGCCGCCGGGGGCGGCAGGCTGACGGAGAGTGACGTTGGTGACGATGCCGGTGCCGCTTAATACAGAAACCCCACGGTGGCGCCGTTGTGCAAACGTTGAAATACACTCGGAAATATCACTCCCGCCGCTTATTTCCAACACGTGGCTCCGGAGAGCACTTGGGCTCTCTTTCGTGATCACTATCGGCGGCTTGGGTTTATTCTTGGAACCAGGTGGTCTCCCTCGCGGCCGCCGACCACCGCCGGAGCTCGTAGGTTCAGAAATCTCCAAAGACCCACCGCCGCCAACATTATTGTGTTCCCGTTCCTCAAACTCTTCATCATTATCATCGTTATGATCTTCGTTCATTTGGTTGTTAGGATTGTTATTCGACGCCGGCTTCTCTTCCTCCGCCGTGTTCCTCAAATGAAGCGACGGTGGTTGCCCCGGCGACGTCATCGGATTCAACCCCACATTATTTCCAGCCCACCATCGGTTCGCCATGGTCCAAGAACTCAAAAAGATTAAAACTTTTTTAATTATTTCAATCAAAACTTGACAAAACGATACCCCTTTCAAGATTTATCAACTTTGTCAGGTAGCTACAGCAAATCTAAAGATAACCCTTATCCACTTCCACAACCCATTTGCATGAAAACCCTAATCTTGAATAACCCCAGATCTGTAATTAATATACCAAAAATAAAGCCAACAAACTTGAAACACCAAACCCAAGATTTCTTTGCAAATTTGGTAATATTTAAATCTTTGAAAACTGCCAAATTAAAGTGTGGTAGAGTGGCAGTCTACTGCTTAAAGTTGAAGGAACTAGGGTTTCAGGTCTGAATAGATGAGGTGCTGATGATGATAGCTTTCTGAGACTGTGAGTGGGGTGTACGTTTAGCAGAGAGAAAGAGGCAGAGAAGCGTACGATAAGGGAAACCAGAAGCATTTAGAAAGGCGGTTTGGAGTTATCGTGTGGGAGATGGTGTAGAGGCATAGGGTGGTGAAAAGTGATAGAGCCAATAGGGGTATGTTTTAACCGGGATCCGGTGTAAGAGCATCATCAATGGTTAACCTCATAAAAGGTTATTAGTTTTGCCACATTAATATTTCTTTAACCAAAAACCTTTTCATAAATGTCTTCTCCAATGGTTAACCTATCCAAAAGCTTATTCTTTTATAATATTTCTAATTTACCTTAATCTATCTCAAATGTTTTATAAATACCCCTATATATAATTTGACAATTTTTTTAATATCTTACTAAATATTATATCTTTTAAAATGTCTAATACAAAAATATTATACTAATTAACATTAAATATTATATAATTTATTTATTAAGTAATAAAAATATAATAAAGAATTTATTTATAACAAATCTAAGGTTTAAAATGAAATATTATTAAACATAAGGGGTTAAAAATGACAAACATTAAAAGATGGTTAAAAGGTTAGTAGAGAATAAGTCATTGCAATAAGCTTTTCAAAAAGCTAGGCATTCCAATGGTAAAAAGTCTTTCAAAAGCTTATTAGAATAGTAATAAGCTTTTGAAAAAGCTACCATTGGAGATGCTCTAAGATGCTGTTTAACTATCGTCCCAACTGGGTATTGTTAAATCGGCGACCGACCAGGTAACCTAGGTTGATCCGGTTTTAATCTTTTACTTCAAATGTTTAGTTATGTATAAATTTTAGTGTATTATGCACATATATTTTTTATATATAGTATTTCCTCCGTCATAAAATTATTGTTCACAGACAAATATAACAGAGTTTATAAAAAATTTCATTTATTACACTATATAACCAATATAATATATTTTATCTTTAACACCTAACTGTTTTTTGATTGATTAAATTTCAAGTGGATAACATTTTTAGGATATTTAAAAAGAAAATATAGACAATAAAATTAGAACACACAAAATACTTTTTATAAGTTCTTACTTGGCTAACCCGTAAACTGATTATTTTACCGGGACTAATAATAATCCAGGTTTCAAAGCACGGCAATAGGGTAGTGATTTTGAAACCACATAAATTACTCTAAATATCACAACTACTGCTTTACAGTATAATATATTTTAAATATTGTACAGTTTAATAGATAAAGTAATTTGTGTGGTACAAAATAACTACCCATTACAATAGGATGCTGGGGAACAGAGTACAGCTGGTGAGATATGGTAATTTTGACATGTTATGGTGTTGCGCGTTGCAAATTGCAGCAATGCAGCTGCTACCTCTTAGCCTAAAAGTTGTCTGCTCTAGTTATACCTTTTTTGACCAAATACTTCCATTTTGGTTTTTCCAACCCTTGTCACAACTATACTGTTATACAATTTTCAGTTATACTTCCTATGATTTAAAATAAGTGATATATTATTGATTTCACCGTTTTTGAGGCAAATATGATAATGATAATTAAATTAGATCAATTGAATACAAAAATTTTGAATAAAATGAAGTTAATAATATTTAAAAGTAAAAATAAGGGTAAAGATGTCATTTCACTTTATTAAAGTAGATAGTTAGTGAGTGTGAGTCTCACTACTTTTTACCAAATAAGATAAGTTTTTAAAGTGTATCACTTATCTTGATACACCCAAATATGAAAATTTTATCACTTATTTTAGATCGGAGGAAGTATAAGATAATGATAGTAATTACACATCAATTTTTAATGTATCTACATAATTATTTATTAATTTAATTATACTGTTAGCAAGCAGAAACACTTATAGTGTGTAATATTTGAGATAAAAACTCATAGTTTATAGTATAATGATATTAATGTTAATGATATAAAGGCATGAGTTAAGTCCTCTTATATGCAAAACTAAAGTGTATTTATAAAATGTTTTAAGAAAACGTTATATAAAATAAGTATTAATTTTATATTGGTATATTAAATATACATGTCTAACTAAGTAGTATAAAATATAAAAGTATATTAAAATCAGTTGCCCATGACTTAAATATGAAATATCACTATATCTGTCGTTATTAATTTATTAATTATTATTCCTGGTTCCTTTTTATAAACAAACAAATCACTTCTCATCAATTATCAATTTCACCATATTAACTTTTGTGTCTTACAATGATCATTTTCACCAAATAACTTTTGTGGCTATCCGGTATGGGTATCACATGTGGTTAGAGGTGCACAAATCGATTTTTTTGGAAAACCGGTTCGGTTTAAAAACCGGATCGGAATTGGTCAACAAAAGTCAAAACCGGTTTTGGGAAAACCGGTTCGGTTTTAAACCGGTTTTTGGTTAGTAAGGGTGTATCCGGTTGAAACCGGTTCGGACCGGTTTAAACCGTTTTTTTCGGTTTTTTAACCGGTTTTAAGGATCGGTTTCTAAAAACCGGTTTTTAAACCGGTTTTCAAACCGGCTCCTCCACAAAACATCAAACCGGTTCCAAACCGGCGGTTTAAAACCGAACCGGTCCGACAAGGCATAAACTGGTTTCAAACCGGTTTCAAAACCGGTTTTAAAACCGGATCGTATTTTAAACCGGTTTTTTTGTGCACCTCTGCATGTGGTATCCAATTTTTCTGCCACATTATCGCCACCTCAGCAACCACATCACCACCACACCATATCATCTCTAGGAAATACCCATCACACCACACCACACCATTTTATTCCACTAAATTATAAATAAAATAAAAAAGAAAATACCCATCATCCAATCAGAAGCAAACATGTGTCAAAAAGCAACCCCAACGCCCCGTTATGCCCCGTTGTGTGCTTGCTCCTCCACCACGGCAACCCCCCACAGCATTGGGGCGGGGCGGTCTTCCTTCATTTGGCCACGGCGTGGACCGCCATCTCATACCCCCACGCCCTATGGCGTGGTCCCATACCATGAGCCTTACAACTATCATTTTACGGTTGTAAAGCTTTGTGACGTCATCACCACTCTTTTATGAATTTGAACCACATCGTGGAGAGGGGATGTTGTTCTCATATGAACCATGGTTTGATGGTTACCACCTAGGAGCCATATAGGACTCATCCACATTCTTAATAACTCATACCAACTAGTCTAAATGAATTATCCAAAAGAGGAAAACAATGACAAAACGTATGAATGGCAACATATCTGTTTTGTGTATTTATGGCAACTCAATTCTTTTGTCTTTAACAACTTCAAATCGTGACTAATAACAAACTTACAAAAGTAAGTACTCTTAAAAGTTATTATTTTAGTTTTCATACAGATTTAGCATTACATGTTATCAACATCTTATTGAGGAAAATTTTATTTGAATAACCAATTGAAATTTTAGATAGCAGGTTTTGGTAGCTCAATCAGATATCCAAATTCAGATATTCGGTATCTGAAATAAAAAATCAAATATTTATCGATCTAAATTTTCAGATGTTTTCAAATATTTTTTGGATATTTAAAATAATTAGATATTAATTCAGATATCCGAAATTTTTAAAAATCACTACCAGAACCCGATATCTGGATTTCAAATATCAGATATTTTTTTTCAGCTACCCAAAGTTCAAATATTCATTAGCACCTAGTTTAGGAGGAGTAAATAAGAAACTGAGTAAGTATGTTTGAAGATTGAAAGTTAAAACAAGTCAAAGACTTCACAGAAGATATCAAAACAACTTCTGAATAATTGAAAATTGTTTATTTGAGTAAAATTTAAACCGGTCAATTCAACTTCTGTGAAAATTAATTGTTGTTTGAAGGAGGATCATAAAGATCACAGATTAAACGTTGCTATTTATCATCTTTCATTCATTTTATTAAGGCCATATACACAAACAACAATTATCACGCAGAAAAGGATTAACATGAAATACAAAGATCAAGTCAAAATGCTTAAGGCTGAAAAAGATTAATCACAAAGGCTCTCAACATATATATGTTAATCAAAATGTATATTCAAGAAATGTCATTCAAGAAAATTTCTTCAGAATACTATTGAGGAACTCAAATGTTTGTTACAACATTCAGGCTACAAAGTTTATCAGACATAGAAAATATTGATATATCGACCAAGCCAAGATATATATTACCTTATTTAATATTTTGTCTTCCATTTTTCAACAGCAGATTACACATGCATTTTTTAACTAATCCTAAATCTGTACCACATTGTCCATAGCGGGACACGAACCCATAATCATAATAGTCCTTTGATTGCCTTCCACTTATATAGTATTAGTTTTCGATTGGAGGAAAAAGTTTAGCACTATACATCAAGCGGTCACATGTTTGCAAAATTATGATACTGCATAATCATACTAAAATGTTTAAGAAAACATTATTCTATTACAAACTCAATACATCGTTATGATTCTTACAATATTAGGATGTGAATCTTGAAACTAGAACGGTTGAGTTCTACGACGGTGAACTCAATGGAGTCAGTTATAGCGATCCTGTTACTGTTAAAAAATATGCTAGACGCGCTCAATTGGGGGAAATTTTTGAATTACATCGTGCTACTTTGAAATCCGATGGTGATTTTCGTAGCAGCCCGAGGTGTTGATTTACTTTTGGACATGCTTCATTTGCTTTGCTCTTCTTCTTCGGACACATTTGGCATGGTGCACGAACTTTGTTTAGAGATGTTTTTGCTGGTATTGACCCAGATTTGGATGCTCAAGTAGAATTTGGAGCATTCCAAAAACTTGGAGATCCAACTACAAGAAGACAGATAGTCTGATACAACATTATTTTTATTATTTGATATAGGGTACCAGAGAAACCTTGATTGGAGATTTAAATCGTCATTTTTTTGTTACTCTTATTCTTTCTTTATCCGGGATATGATCCGCTCAAAAAATAAACAGGTATGGAATACTTTCAATTTTTGTCATATTAATATCATGTTAGTTTACACTCCAATTGACACACTCATATTATCCATATTTATTCTCTTCAGTTTTTTGAGTCTTATAATTATAAGATGTACACATACCAAAGGGCCTTTAGCCTAATGATATGATGTTTGTCTCTCAAGCTTGAGGTCAGGAGTTCAAGTCTCATTGTGGACATATGTGGTAATTAGGAGTAGATTAGATTTGCCGTTTCAAAAAAATAAAATAAGATATACACATAAAAATACTAATACTCTACTAAAATATGCATCGATTTTGTTCCTTATTGATTCGGATATACAAAGTGAAAAACTGAAGGCACCCCACCGAAGGACTTCAGTTTTATTCCATCATTGGCACACCGATGCAATTGTTAAAAGAATAAAAAATATGTAAGTTCTTTATATAAGATTCATTCTATATTAACTAATCATATTGATACATTGTTTAAAAATAATTTATAAAAAAGTAACTCATGAAGTATGGAAGTTCTATGGGTCGTTTTCGATCATGTAGCTATTGAAAAATTAGTGATATATCTCTGCATTATTGACAATGGGGCCGTGGTATGGCCTCCATGTCACGATTTCAATTTTGGATAAGACGTGAGTGAATTGGTCAAGTAAAAAGTCAAAACCAGGAACCACCTTAATAATACCTAGCCCAAGGTTTCCATTAATTGATTAACTCCGGCCTCGTTATGGTTGACATGACCACCTGCCTACTTTGACCAACCAAAGACAATCGTCGGCCTACAAAAGAACACACATAATCGAACAACAACGATGCATATTCATTTGTTACTTGACTACCTTTTTAATTTTTACTAAATGAATTTTTTTATATGAAACTTTAAACTACTCCTAAATACTACATGTTTATATTATGAAATTTAAACACTTGATTTTATCGATGAAGGAAATACATCATACCGTTGGGACAAAGATAATCTGGATTTTACTAAATGACTAGCAGGGTACCCGCGCAATGCGGCGGCGGGTACCCTGAAACATTATTTTGTGGTAGCGATGATGCTGGTGGTGGTGAATGGTAATGCGTAGTGATGGTGGGTGGTGGTATTGGTGATGGTGGTGGTGCGTAATGATGGCGGGTGGCAACAACAATGATTGCGGTGATAGATGATGGTGGTGGTGGTGGTGGCGGCGATGGTGAGTAGCTATGGTAGTGGTGTGTGGGAATCGAATTATATGGGTTTATGGATTGTTAGAGCAAATCACAGATCAACTTAGTACTGATGCTGCAGTTAGTGATAATTATGTTTATTACTGATGGGGCAGAAACATTTACTACTGATGAAGTTGATGCTGGTGTTCTCTATAACTTAGTTACTACTGATCATACAAAGATTGAAGATACTACTGATCATTGTAGTTACTACTGACGATGATTATGGACTTACTACTGATCACCAAGTTTACTACTGATGGTACTTATTTACTACTGGTGATTGGTTTTTCTACTGATACGCATTTATGGAACATATCAAGTCCGAGATCTTCGCAGAGATAGTTATAGAATGTAAATCAATGTATATCGTTTATAATTAGATGTAAATCGTATCCTAGAATAACTAGGGTAAATAGTTTAGCTTCAAGGACTATTATATATAGTTCCTTACGAATTGTAAACGTACGTGTGTATTGTTAACTCAATAATATACATTGAAGCTTTTTGTGAAACTGTGTTCTTAATATTTCTCATATTGTTCATACAGTTCATCGTTCTTAATACATTGATATAGTGTTGATCCGCTGCAACTTCTATCATCAATTAGATCTAAGGTGTTTATTAACTTGTCTATAGTTAATCGATCCTGACAAGTGGTATCAGAGCATATTGGTTCTAGATCTACTATTTGTTAAGAACAACAAAAAGTTTTAATCTTTAAAACACACACATTATTAATCATGACTGATAATAATGAAAGCACTCAGGCCAACAAAATTCCTATACTCACACCCAATAACTTTGGGATGTGGAAGAATCGTATTAAGCAATACATGCTTATTACAGATTATTCCATGTGGGAAGTCGTTTGTGAAGGAAACAAAACTGGTCAACTTCAAGCAAGTAGCTCTGCAACTGAGGCAGACAAACTTAAATGTGAGAAGGAGAAGAAAGATAAAGGCATTGAACTCAAAACTCTAAGCACTCTCTTACTGGCCATTCCTAATGATTATCAACATCTCTTTGTTGAATATGATGATGCAAAAATACTATGGGAGGCACTGGAGAAGAGATTCGTTGGGACAAAGAGCACCAAGAGGAATATGAAGTCTGTTCTCAAACAAGACTTTGAAAATTTCAAAGGAAAGCCCAATGAAACACTCACTCAAGTGTTTGACAGATTCAACAAACTAATTGGTGAACTCAACCAAGTTGGTGTAAAGATGGATCAAGAGGATGTCAACATGAAGTTTCTAAGGTCTCTTAGTGAAGAATGGGCCATGTACACAGTGGTGTACAGACAAAGAGATGCTTTAGAAGAAAAGGAGTTAGATGAACTCTATAATGATCTCAGAGTGTTTGAAACTGAGGTAAATCACAAAAACCCTTCTATTTCTTCTAACAATGCTGCTTTTGTGTCTAGTACAGGTCAAGGACAAGAAACCTCCGCAGGAAAGGCTGCAGATTCTGAGGATACTGCAAGAGAATCCTTCTTCACTAGTCATGTGCATACTGCATTGATTAGTGATGACTTGGAACAACTGAATCCAGATGATCTTGAGGAGATGGATCTTAAATGGCAGATGGCTATGCTGAGCCTAAGGACCAAAAGATTCTTAAAAAGAACTGGAAGGACAAGCCTCAATTTCAACAAAGGTGACAAAGCAGGATTTGACAAAACTAAAGTCAAGTGTTACAACTGTAACAACCTTGGTCACTTTGCAAAAGAATGTCCTCAACCAGACAAAAGATCAAAATCAACTGCTCTTGTGTCACAACAAGGACAAGGATATGACTGGAGCTTCCAAGCAGAAGAGCATGCTCAAAATCAAGCTCTCATGGCCTTTACTGACAACAAAACTGAGGTAAAATCTAAACCTTGTACTCCTGAATGTGCTAAAATTATTAAAAATCTAGAAAAAGAAAACAATAAATTAAATGAAGATTTAGCAAAAGCAATCAGAAGAAATCATGAGTTTGATGGGGTGATTGCTGATCAAGAACATCAAATAAAGGTGTACAAGATGATTGATCAACGGATCAAGGAAGAATTGCTTCAAGCTGTGGATGAGAAAGAGTTTTATGAAACAAAAAATAAAGAACTAACAAGTAAAATAGAAGAATGTCAGCTTGAAATTGAACAAAACAAATTAACAATTAAAAAGTTTGAAAGAAGCACTAAAATTCTTGATGAATTAACTAATAATCAAACTACAGAAAAGGTTGTTCATGGGGTGGGATATCATGCTGTACCACCTCCATATAAAATCATTCCACCTCTTAAAAACAGTTCAGAAAGAATCATTAATGAATTAAAAACTGAAAATCAAACTGAATCATCTAATGAAACATCTGAATCAAATAATTCTTCTGATGATGAGCAATCAATTGAATTTACTATATCTCAAAGTGAATCACCAAAATCAATTGATACAAGTTTTCACACAGCTCAAAGTCCAAATGAATCTCCCAAATATAATGCAGATAATGTACCAAAAATTTTAACAAGGGGGAATGAAAGAAATAAAACACAACTCTTAGACCAAAGAATACCTGAAGGTGCTAAAAATAAGAAACTAAGATGTGTTATATGCAATAAAATGAACCATTTAGCAAAGGATTGTCACTACAATCCAATAAACTGCAAAGAGTTAAAAGAATTTAAAGTTCTTAAAGAAAATGCTAAAAAGTTAAAAGTTACTACTGGTCCTTCAGTAGTAAATAAAATTAAAAATCCAATTGTTGAAGATCCAAGATTTGGAAGAAGTAAACCAAGGTTTGTCCAAAACAGAAGAACTGGAAGCCCAAAGAACAGCAATTACTTCAAAAATAATGGAAAATCCAATCAAAATAAACAATATTTTAAATTTTCCAACACCAGTAGAAACTCTAACAAATTTACTACTGGTGTTAACCCTAATTATAATGCTGTATGGTACCAATACAAGAATACTACTGGTAATAACCCTTATTTCAAACATACTACTGCTCCCAAAACAAATTTCAAAAACACTACTGGTGCTAACTCTAAAAACACTACTGGTCATTCTAAACATGGTAAGTACCCAAATACTACTGGTCCATCAGTAGTAAAGTATTCAAAAGCTAAAAACAATGGGTATAAACCAAGATCAGTAGGAAATTCTCACACCAGTAATAACTACAAAAGGACAGTAGTAAAACAAAATACCAGTAATAAACAAGTATGGGTACCAAAAGTCTTTAAAGTTAAATCCCCAAAAGCTCATTTCTCAAAGGATGAACCCAAGACATATAAAGCTTGGGTTCCCAAACTTAACTAATCCTTTACTCACTTGTGCAGAGCATTCAGATCCCAGAAAAAGGAAGAACATGGCATATTGATAGTGGATGCTCAAGGCACATGACTGGAAATCTGCAAATTCTTAAAGATTTCAAGTTATTTGATGGAGGATATGTGGCATTTGGTGAGAATCCCCAGGGAGGTAAGATTACAGGTAAAGGTACTGTTACTAATGGAAAAATTACCTTTGATGATGTATTTTATGTAGCTGAACTAAAATACAATCTTGTCAGTGTGTCTCAAGTTTGTGATAAAAAGAACAAGATTCTGTTCACAGACATTGAGTGCATCATTCTTTCTCCTGATTTTATTTTAGATGAAAAATATGTTGTTTTAAGAACTCCAAGGAGAAACAATGTGTATTGCCTGGATATAGGGGGAGAACTCATCTCTACAAATGAGGTCAACTGTTTTATATCCAAGGCAAACACCACTGAATCAGAACTTTGGCACAGAAGGATGTGTCACACAAATTTTAAAAACATGAATAATTTAGTAAAAAGAAATCTAGTCATTGGACTACCTCAAAAACAATTCATGTGTGATCATCACTGTGTTGCATGCCTAAAAGGTAAACAACACAAGACTTCTCATAAGTCCAAAACTGTGAACTCTATTTCTGTTCCTTTACAGCTCTTACATATGGACCTTTTTGGACCTACAAATGTAATGAGTATTGGAAAGAAACAATATTGTCTTGTTATTACTGATGACTTTTCCAGATATACATGGGCTTTCTTTCTCAGGACAAAGGATGAAACAAGTGAACTCATAAAGAACTTAATTGTCAAACTGGAAAACACATCTGATCAAAAAGTGAAAGCCATAAGATGTGATAATGGCACAGAATTTAAAAATACTAACTTAATTAACTTTTGTGATCTTAAAGGTATTGACAGACAATACAGCTCACCTAGAACTCCACAACAAAATGGTGTAGCTGAAAGAAGGAATAGAACCATCATTGAAGCAGCAAGATCAATGCTTGCAGACTCAAAATTACCAATTACTTTTTGGGCAGAAGCTGTTAATACTGCTTGTTATGTTCAAAACAGAGTATTAATAGTGAAGCCACATTTTAAAACACCATATGAACTTTTTAATAAAAGAAAACCTTCTATAAGTTTCTTAAAATCATTTGGCTGTCCTTGTACTATTCTGATTACAAGAGAACAAATTGGTAAGTTTGACTGCAAAGCTGATGATGGAATCTTTGTGGGATACTCTACTCAAAGCAAATCATACAGAGTATTCAACAAAAGACTAAGGATAATTGAAGAAAGCATCAATGTATCCTTTAATGAAAATGTACCTAATGAACAAGGAAATGGTCCAGATTGGCTATTTGACATAGACAATCTAACCAAATCCTTTAATTCTAATATGAATTTCAATGCAGGTAATTCAAATTGTCTTAATCAAAAAGAAGGAACATCATCTGTTTATACTGGTCAAGAAAAGATGAGATACATAGTTGTTGATACTGCTCCCATAGTTAATACTGATGTCAGTAATAACTCAAATTTTGAAAGCAGTAGTAACTCTGAGAATGAAGTCAGTAGTAATTCCACTACTACTGGTACCAGTAATAGTACTGAAAATACTACTGGTCCCAACTATAACCTAGATTCTCAAGATACTACTGATACCAGCAACAACTTCAATACTACTGATCTCAATGAAGATGATAGCAGTAGTAACTCTGACCAAGATAATGATGAACCAAATACTAATGACAATGAAGGATCTCAAGAAGAACAACTACCTGAGGCAAATGAGTCCAACCTTGAAAATCAACTAGTGGTTGATAAAGCTACAACAACAAGGACTCAAAAGAACCATCCATTAGACCTTGTTCTAAGTGATGTTAACTCACCACTTCAAACAAGAAGCAAATTAAACAAAAGTTTAACTGCAAATATGTGTAATATAAGTTTAATTGCTAATGAATGTATGTATGAATGCTTTCTGTCTCAGGATGAACCAAAGAAGATTCAACAAGCAATGAAGGACTCAAACTGGATTGAGGCAATGCAAGAAGAACTCCTTCAATTCAAGTTACAAGCTGTTTGGACACTTGTACCTCTACCCAAAGGAAAAAGAGCCATTGGAACAAGATGGATCTTTAGAAATAAGAAAGATGAAAGAGGGATAGTGATCAAGAATAAAGCCAGACTTGTAGCCCAAGGATACACTCAAGAAGAAGGTATAGACTATGATGAAGTATATGCTCCTGTTGCCAGAATTGAAGCAATAAGAATATTCCTAGCATATGCTTCATTCAAAAGGTTTAAAGTCTATCAAATGGATGTGAAGAGTGCTTTCCTGTATGGGAAGATTGAAGAAGAAGTTTATGTTTGCCAACCTCCAGGATTTGAAGATCCAAAACATGGTGATTATGTGTTTAAATTGGATAAAGCTCTATATGGCCTACATCAGGCACCAAGAGCATGGTATGACACACTATCATCATACTTATTAAAGAACAACTTCAAAAGAGGAGCCATTGATAAAACATTGTTTACAAAGAAAGTCAAAGATGATATACTACTGGTACAAATCTATGTAGATGATATCATTTTTGGTTCAACCAATGATACTTTGTGCAAAGAATTTGAAGAGCTGATGCAGATTAAATTCAAGATGAGCTCCATGGGTCCAATGAACTTCTTCCTTGGACTCCAAGTCAGTCAAAGAACTGATGGTATTTTGATAAATCAATCAAAATATGTTAAAGACATCTTGGAAAAGTTTGACTTGAAAGACAGTAAAAGTGCTAGTACACCAATGGAAACACACAAACACCTACATCCTGATATTGAGGGGGAGGATGTAGATGAACACTTATATAGATCAATGATAGGCTCTTTGATGTACTTAACTGCATCAAGACCTGACATTATGTATAGTGTTTGTGTGTGTGCAAGATATCAAGCAAGACCCAAAGAACTACACTTGCAGGCTGTTAAAAGAATATTCAGATACCTGAAAGGCAAACCATCACTAGGTCTATGGTATCCACATGACTCACCCTTTGAACTAATAGCTTATACAGATAGTGACTATGGAGGTGAATGTCAAGATAGAAAGTCCACTACTGGTGGATGTCAATTCTTTGGATCAAGACTAGTGTCATGGCAATGTAAGAAGCAAACAAATGTATCAACATCTACTGCTGAAGCAGAATATGTAGCTGCATCTGCTTGCTGTGCTCAAGTTCTATGGATTCAAAATCAGCTTCTAGACTTTGGTATCTCTATCCTTAAAACTCCTATTTTTATTGATAATCAAAGTGCTATTAGTATTGTGAATAATCCAGTAAAACATTCAAAAACTAAACACATTGAAATAAGATTTCACTTTATAAGAGATTGTAATGAAAAGAAATTAATCAAAGTAGTTAAAATCCATACTGATGATCAATTAGCAGATCTTTTTACAAAAGCATTTGATGTAGGAAGATTCAACTTCTTGGTCAGTAGTATTGGAATGATTTTAATAACTTAAAATCTCACTTAAAATTATGTGTAAAGTTAGTGTTGTAAAATATTATTTTCTTAAGTGTTTTACTATTGGTATTGCTGTACTACTGGTGTGAAAGTGTATGCACAAAATACTACTGATAGTTCATTACTACTGGTGTATTTTAGGTCTACACGGATACTACTGGTAAGTCAGTACTACTGGTATTCACATATACTACTGGTCTTGTGTGGTAATGGTTACTACTGATGTCTATAATTACTACTGATGTCAAAATCCTTAGTCATTACTGATGTTAGTAGATACTACTGACGTTTTACTACTGATATCTTATTTACTACTGGTCTTTCATAAAAACAATTACCAATCTAACCCCCATGAAAATAACCGTTATGTTATGATTCGAAGGCTATTTTCGTAGTTTTGCAGGTTTAATCGAAAGATATAAAAGGCGGCAGATGATTAATTTAGCATTATCTTCACTTCGATTCTCTAAACACCTTTCGATAAACCCTAGTTTACGATCAAAAACCCTTCATCTTTAACAAAATTCTTGCAAAATCTCAACAACAATGGCAACTTTACAAGCTCTCGATGTGCAAACCGATCTCAAATACTCAGAATTTCACAACATGGTTGCATTTTTAAAAAATCCCGACGGAACAAAAGATTTCCGTCCAATCGTAAAATTCTTGAGAAATTCGTATATACAGTTTGCCTTAACTGTAAAGCCGAAGGCATATCAACAGCACTTGGTGGATTTCTGGACCAATGCTGAGCGAACAGAAGGAACCACATCATCAATGATAAAATCGAAAGTAGATGGAAAGTACATCACTGTATCTGAACAATCAATCAGACATCATCTACAACTTCATGATGATTCAGGTATGTATACTCTTCCTAAGGAATACATTGCTGATACTTTAAATAAAATGGGGTATGAAGGCAGACTTAATATTGTAACTTTTCAAAAAGGCCTTCTATCCCCACAATGGAAATTTCTGGTTCATACCATTCAGCATTGTATTTCTCCTAAAAGAAGTACTTGGAATGAGTTTAACAAGGCAATAGCATCTGCTGTTGTATGTTTATGCACAGACCAAGTATTCAATTTTTCTAATATGATTTTTGATGGTATGTTGGGAAATCTTAGTTCTTCTAAATTTTTAATGTATCCCAGATTTCTACAACATATCATAAACTGTGAATTACAAAACTTGTCAACTCCTAAAAACATTTTTGTATTACCTGAGTTGAACAAGAAAGTTTTCTCAAATATGAGAAAACAATTTAAATTTTCAGGGAAGGAAACCCCTTTGTTTCCAAACATGATCAAAGATCAACCCAATATTGGAGAAGGTTCAACCATTGCTACAACCCAAGTTGAACCTCAACCCACTCCATCACCCCCAAATACAGCCCAAACACCACCCCATATAGCCACTCAATCACCAACTCAAACAGAAGTCCTGAATGTGTCCCAGGAACTTGATATAAATCTGCAGAGTGCTACTCTTCACTCTGTAGAAGACCTACCAGACAAAACCAAAAATATATCTACTGTTGGAATATGCTTCACGCGTATAACATATAGTTATATGGCTAGTTGTTTGTGAGCCTAAAGGGTCACACACTTAAACACTAAACACCATTATATAATTAGTGTAATTAGTGTAATTACATTAATTATTAATATATAAAAGCTTCATGCTTGTATATAATAAGTTTAATATTAATTGTTAATATTGAAACTTTATTATGAGCAAACTAGAAGAAACAAATAATAAGGGACTAGAGTGAAAATAGAAGTATGGTTTATGGAAATCTTTAATGGGTCTTTATGGCACAATTATGTGTGATGAATGAGTCCATAAACACTCCCTTGACCCCTCTCTTGGACGTGCACCATAACACACACAAGAAGGTGTTTTTGTTTTCTTCCTATTTTTGCTCTCAAGAATCAAGGACTAGCATCCTCCTTTGGTGTTCTTGAAGTGTTGTGTGGACTTTCTTTTAGAGGTATTCTAATTGAATACTTGGTTTCAATCCATCACCAACTCCATCCGAATACACAATAATCAAAGGCAACTAGGGTATGAATTCTTATACCATTCTCTTTGATTTTCTTATAGTTTAATTGTATGATTGATATCAAGATCCGTTCATGGTGATTAAATCTTTCCGCTGCGTTTTGTTACTTGTAATAACCGAAAATCACCATTAGTGGTATCAGAGCCAGGTTACAAAGTCTGCTGGAATTTTCTGGCAGATTACACTTTTTCTGGCAGATTACACTTTTTCACAATTTTGGGTTCTACTTGCTCAAGAATGTCTTGGAGCAAGTGGGAGCCCATTGGGTTTATGTAGGCCCGTTTGGGTTCATGTTGGCCCGTCCCCTAGTTTGACCCTTCGGTCCGTCGTGATGACTCACGTGACCGAACCTAGGATTTCATCGGTTGAGGTTTGCACAAAATTTGTTGCATGTTTTATTTATGTTTGTGGTTGTTTTCTTTTCCTATTAGATACAAGTAAATAAAACAATTAAAAATGGTTTTTTGACACAAACATTAAAACATCCAAACATTTAATCATCAATAATTACTAGTTAATCATTGATGATTAAACCTTTAATCTAAAATTGTTTAGAGATTAAACTAAGTTTAAATATGATTTGAAACTTAAAATAATAGTTAATCATTGATGATTAAACCTTTAATCTAAAATTGTTTTGAGATTAAACTAAGTTTAAATACGATTTGAAACTTAAACCTTAATAATCGTTAAATGTTTTTACCTTTTATTAAACGACTTATGAAGTGATATGAATGAAGTACATGATTCATTCATATCTTAATAAAATTTTATTAATTAAAATTTAACATACCTAAAATTTAAGTCACGCCGTCCAATCGGTTGTAAATCACTTGCTTCTATTTTTGAATTCACGTGAGACGTGGTTTGAATCTAGATCCGAGGTCATTATTCTCTACGCGTGAGACCTAGAGCTATTTTGACATGATTTCACATTGGATGACTTAATCGAGTTAACGGTGAGACCTTGACTCGAGGCGACGATGCGACAAACATGCCACTTGACCCTAGATGCTTGTTCACTAGGTGCCATGAAGTCCCATACCTCTAAGAGTTGCACTTGTAATGCAATTGTTGATCGTCACCTACCTATTGGATCTATCACCTCTAGCAGATCAACTGATGCGGTGATAGAAGCTCAATGGGATCTTAGCTTTTAATTAAAATTAATTGGGTAGTTAATTGATTAAAAGAAATTATTATTGAAAATACTATTTTTTGAACTTTGGTTGTTATACAGATAACAACAACATCAAAACCTAAGTATCTCCACTCAAAAATCAGTTCTTGAAAACTGAAACTGACTAATATCAACTTTATCTTCTGGTATCGAATTCTAAGGATTGTCCTTAGAGATGAGAAAGTTGATACACCTATAAGAGGCCTTACCTGAGGCACCTCCTGTCAGTGATTCTGCTGCTGTTCGTCAAGCCTTTACCGAAACGTTTAACGAACACCAAGAAGTTGCTACTCATATGCTTGTGAGCATGAACCCCGAGATTCGAAAGTACTTCGAGGAACTCACAGCATATGACATGATAAGCGAGTTGAAAATGATATTTCAACAAAAGGCAGAACTTGAACTGTTCAAAACAGTTAAAGCATTCCATGCTTGCAATCAGGAGGACGGCCAATCAGTTAGCACTTACATCTTGAATATGCAATGCTATCTTGATCCAATGGAACGTCTTGGTTACCCCTTACCACAAGTTCTTGGAATGAGCTTGATTCTTACCTCACTATCCAAGGACTATGACCAGTTTGAAAAGTGTTTTAAAAGTACATAGCATGGGGAAGACAGTCGTTGAACATGCTATGGTAAAACTGGTTGAGCAAGGGTTACCCAATACTTTTCTTGCAATCAGGGAAGGTAAACCGCAAGCACAAGGCAAGAGTCTAGGTAAGGGTAAGCTAGTTTACTTTTCCAAACCTACGATTCCCCCACCTGCTAAAAAGGAGCACCCTGCAAAGGATATTTCTTGCCATCATTGCGATGAAACTGGCCATTGAAGGAGGAATTGTCCTGCCTACGTGGCAGAGTTGATGAAGGACAAATGTGTTCTAGTTAGCACATTAGGTATCTTCATTATAGAACTCTATACTTTTCGTGATAAATCTTGAGTGTATGACACTAGTTGTGGAACTCACATTTACACAAATGTGCAAGATTGAATGTGAAGTAGAAAGCTAAATGAATGGAAGCTGTGATCTTATCCTTCCTAATGCGTTAATTATTGTTTTGAACAATTATCAATTATGCATTGTTTAGCTTTATCGTTTGTTGAATAATGGATTATGATATTTTGTTTTATGAAAAATAACATTTTTTATAACTATTCATTGTAATAGTATGTTTGAAATTAATATGCATGATCCTAATTCAAACGATAGTTCTATATACAAATGTAGCACTCAAGAATCCAAATTGGTTTGGATTCTACTTACCTAGATCATCGTCATCTTTTCCACATAAACAAGAAACGCATTTTGATACTAAAACTCGACGGGCTTCTTTACAAATGATTATGAATCATTTAAAATGCCTCTCTTGTATATTATGGAAAGATAACAAGAAAGCTTTTCTCCCAAGTTGGCGAAAGAGCTACAAATCTACTTGGACTCATACATACTGATGTATGTGGCCCTTTTAGAACTAAGACTAGGGAAGGTGCCACCTACTTTCACTGATGATATCATTCGATGTGGTTATGTTTACTTGATTAAACATCAACATGGAAGCTTTAATGATATCAGTCGCTATGGTTATGTTTACTTGATTAGACATAAACATGAAATCTTTGAAACGTTCAAAGCTTTCTAAAGTAAAAGTAGAAAATCAACTTAGCAAGACAACAAAGGCTTTCAGTCCTGATTAAGGATGAAAGTACATGAGTCAAGAGTTTCCGGATCATCCCTCACATCGTGAGATTGTCTCACAATTCACTCTTTCATACACTCCACAAGATAATGGTACGTCTGGAAGGAGATATCGGACCCTGTATGACATGGTGCGATCTATGATGAGTCCTACTACTCTTACACTATCCTTTTGAGGGGCATGCACTGAAGTCTGCTGCTCGAATACTTGATATGTTTCCGACCAAAAGGTTAAAAAGACACCATATGAGATATGGCGTGGGAAAGTCCCTAATTTGTCTTACTTGAGGATCTGGGGTTGTGAGGATCTCGTGGAACGAGACATGCCGAACAAACTTGATCCCATATCTATCAAGTATATCTTCGATTACTATTTTACTTCCCAACTGAGAACAAATGGTTGTTACTCGGTATGCTGAGTTTCTTGAGAACAGTCTCATTTCACAAAGCAAGTGGGAGCACTATAGACTTTGACAAGATTCAAAGTGAAGATACACAACCTTCTGGTAACACTAGCAAATATCATTCTGAGGCTGGACATATAGATGTTGGACCACAGGATGATGTTGTTCCCATTCATAGATCCGCAAGGACACTTCATGCACCTGAACGATATAGATTTATGTCGATGCTGAGGAGCAAGTTTAGAGGATCATTATGAACCCCCTAACTATCAAGTTGCATTATCGAATTTTGAATTCGAAAAATGACTTGAAGCTATGAATGCGAAAATAAAATCCATGAGGGACAATCAAGTTTTGAACTTAGTTGATCTTTCTCAAAACAGTAAGACTGTTGACATGGATGAAAATATACACACCTATAAATCTCTCATAGTAGCAAAAGGTTACACTCAATCCTACTGGATTGACAATGATGAAACCTTCTCGCCTGTTACTAAAGACATTAGGATTCTTATAGCCAAAGTAGTGTACTATGACTATGAAATTTGGTTGATGATGAAATCAAAACGTTTGTTTCACCTAAAACCCAAACTGAGTATGTGTATATATGAAAGCTAGTGGGAGCGTTGTCGTTTCTCAAGTCATACATGTTGATGACATGTCACTCATGTGAAACAATATACCATGCTACAAGATGAAAATCCTGGCTTGAAAAATGTTTCGACATGATGGATTGTAGGGACACGACATACATACTTGAAGTAAAGATCTATAATGATAGATCAAAGCGGTTAATTGGTTTAAGTCAAAGTGCTTACATTGACAAAATTCTAAATGGTTTAGAGTGGTACTCCCAAACGAGGAAGTCCTCGTATGCCACACAATGTAAACTTGAGTGAGACTCAAGGACCTTCCACACCTGATGTGGTGAAGCGGATGAATGTAATCCCCTATGAATCGGCTATTACATTCATCATGTACGCTGTAAGAAGTACTAGGCCAAATGTAACGTCCTTAGGGGACCTTACTAGAAAATACCAACAGAATTCATGAGAGAGTCACTGGATTGCTGTTAAGAACACATTGAAGTATTTTAAAGTACTGGATATATGTTTCTTGGTCATGGTGGAGATACTGAACTGAAACTAAGTATACTTGCTATACTTATGTTGGTTTTGAAATAGGGCGTGATGACGATAGATCCTATTTACGAAGGTTCACTACATTCGAATGATTTATCGAGATATGTGAAATTCGTACACTTAAAGTTCAAACAGATAACTAACTAGCTGACGCTTTATCGAACTCAATGTCTTGTACCAAACATCTTGAATATGAATGGAACATTGGACTTCGACAAGCTAGTAGTTTCATGTAAATCTGTTTTAGTATTTGGATAATGGAACTGTGAGCATTTTATATTGGAATAAATTGATATATTTGATATGATCGTTTTTATATGAATATCTACTGTGTTCTATATTTGCATGTTTATATCCTTGAATATTTACTGTGTTTTATATTCTAAATTGTCCATTGTCATATTGATAATATGGGAATATTATTAAGACAAATCTGAGGGCATTGATGACATTATCTTAGTATGACTAAGGATGATGAAATCAAACTCACATGTTGTTCATATTGATGCACAATTGGACTGACCCAACCTATGAGAAATCACTTCCTGGATTTATGTCACAAGTGAATCTCACAAAGGCTTTGTCACTTATCCTCTGACTTGAGATGCAAGTTGGTTTGTGTATGTATAGGGGCAAACTTTGATATGGTTAAACACTGACCTGAATAAGGCTGCTATAACAACCATTATCGGGTTTGTCATTAAGCATATGACAGACACGTGCAGTCAACAAAGAATTTGTTCCTCCACGCATGTGGATTAGATACTACTGGGCCCCTCGATGATTTGAATAGATGTATGTGTGGCCACACCCAAAAGGTAATCAAGATGAATCTTGATTGGTTTTGGTAATCTACTTCAATGTATAGATCGAGAAACAGAATCGTTGAAATTTTAGATTGACATTTATCCTTGTCTAAAATTCAACATAGTATCAGTAACAAAAGGATAACTGCTCGAAAACTTTGAACAAAGATTTTATGAAACTCCTCATGTACTTCTAGGGGCATTGGCGGGTTGCTAGACTCTAACCTTTGCTTGTATAACTACTTGATGTTATCACGTGCGCAAGTGGGAGCTGTTGGAATATGCTTCACGCGTATAACATATAGTTATATGGCTAGTTGTTTGTGAGCCTAAAGGGTCACACACTTAAACACTAAACACCATTATATAATTAGTGTAATTAGTGTAATTACATTAATTATTAATATATAAAAGCTTCATGCTTGTATATAATAAGTTTAATATTAATTGTTAATATTGAAACTTTATTATGAGCAAACTAGAAGAAACAAATAATAAGGGACTAGAGTGAAAATAGAAGTATGGTTTATGGAAATCTTTAATGGGTCTTTATGGCACAATTATGTGTGATGAATGAGTCCATAAACACTCCCTTGACCCCTCTCTTGGACGTGCACCATAACACACACAAGAAGGTGTTTTTGTTTTCTTCCTATTTTTGCTCTCAAGAATCAAGGACTAGCATCCTCCTTTGGTGTTCTTGAAGTGTTGTGTGGACTTTCTTTTAGAGGTATTCTAATTGAATACTTGGTTTCAATCCATCACCAACTCCATCCGAATACACAATAATCAAAGGCAACTAGGGTATGAATTCTTATACCATTCTCTTTGATTTTCTTATAGTTTAATTGTATGATTGATATCAAGATCCGTTCATGGTGATTAAATCTTTCCGCTGCGTTTTGTTACTTGTAATAACCGAAAATCACCATTATCTACAATCTATAAAAGAAAGAAATCTTTAAAGGACACCAGGGGACAAATCGAGTCACACCCCAGGCTCAAAGAGTTGTCCTCCAAGGAGGAGAGAGGACATGAGGGGAGGGCTTTCACTACTGATGCCCCAAAGGTGGGTGCACAGGACAGTGAAAACATCATTAGGACCCAAACCTCGGCAACTTTGAGTGATGACTCATTTGAGGAATTACTCAAAGGACCCCGGTGCCAAGAAACCAAAAGGGGGGACATCTCTGCTTCTTCTAGGAAGAAGAGAATGTCTAAAAGACCCAATGAATCACCAAGCAGTGATGAGGGCAGATCTGTGGAATTGATGGAAAGGAAGGAAAACCTTAAAACCAATGTACCTGTTAGTAAGCCCGATGATCTTGCTAGATGGAGTGAGGGCAGTATTAAAATCCAACAATTGACGGCTAAAGTGGATTCCTTGGAATCCACTGTACAAGATTGTCTTTATTACCAAACAAATCAAGGAAAAACTATGGCTGCTATGAAAAGAAATGTCAATATCATCAACAAAAGAATGAGACAATATGAACTTAGGCTTCATCAACAATCAAAGCTTATCAGAAAATTGAAAAAGAAGATTGATGATAGTGAGGCTCCTCCAGTTGAGCTCACTAAGGGGGAGAAGGATAACATACAGACAATGATTGATGAATCTATTGCAGCAGCAGCTTCCTCCCTCTTGAATTTAAAAGAAACAGAAGTTGATGAAGGCCCAGAGATGATGATTACAGAAGATGAGCCCATTACTACTGCTATGGAAGAACAAGTTGAAACAGAGATACCAGTAGTAACTCCTACTACTGATGATATAGCAGTAGTAAGTCAAGAAGAGAAATTAACTGCACTAAACACTACTGATGCCCTATCAGTAGTAACTCCTGAAATAACACCAGTAGTAACTACTCTGGTTACTACTGATGAGGAAGAACTACAATTTTCTGAACTCATTGATGCTAGGAGACATGTCATCATTACCAAACCACCAACACCTGTTCAACCACTTATCATACCTGACATTGATGATAATGTGAATTGGTTTGAGGTTGATGAATGCTCACTTCCTCCACATCCAAAAATACTTCAACAAAATGAAATTAGATCATTTTCTCCCTCTGTTATAATAAGAGGAGTACCAGACATGAAGTATATTCCACCTCCACCTACAGCACATATTGGAAAGGGTAAAGAGGTATATGATGAAGATTACCCTAACAGAGCTCTTGGTCATTACATGGTAAACAAGATTAATCTGGTGAGAGCTGATAAACAAGATAAATGGAAGGTGAAGGATAAAAGATATTGGGAGAAAGTAGCTAAATATCAAGCTCTTGAAAAGAAGAAAAATCAAAGAGAAATTCCTGTTAAATTACCTGTTCAAATTAAAGATGTTCAGATAGAAGCCCAAGAAGCAGAGTTCAAAAGGCTTAGAAAAGTAGAAGAAGAACATCTAAACTGTCTAGAAGATCTTGTAGCAGAATGCAAAAGAACAAAAGGTGATTTACCAGATGATATATTTGAACAAAAGTCTCTTATGATAGACTTTCTAAAGACAAAAGGTCACAGTGCAAAATCTTTTGGAAGAATGAAGATGACAACCATAATTGAAAAATACTGTACTGCAAAAAGGAAAGATTTAATTGAACAAGAGGCTGAAGAAGAAAAGAAATTGAAATCAGCAAAAACCTTAATCCCAATAAGTCCAAATTTAATTAAAGATAATAGTGTGTTTACTATTGGTGAATCCTCATCTTCTCAGACAAAGAAAAGAAAGAATGAAGCTCAAGAACAGAGTTTTCAAAAGAAAGCAAAACAAGAAGAAATTATACCTGTTCTTGAAGTACCTGTTGCTCCACTTCAAAATAACCCCATACTAAACTGGAAAGTCTTGCCCAATAATGTTCTATTAGTTGTAAGGGAAGACAAAATCATTCAAAAGTTTACTGGATGGTTACCTTTGATCAGATCCTGTACAAGAAGTGATGTGATTAAACTTCTGATCATTGGAAAACCAAGAATGTCAAAGAAATCTTGGAAAGAATCTGGAGCTGGATACTTAACAAGAATGATTGATGCAGCTTTTTATCCAGATAACTATCCAAAGTTATTTACAAATCCAGAAAATGTGTATGCATGGAATGTTCTCCCAACTTGCAATATGTATTTCTTTGAAAGATCAAGTAAAAATTGTGAGTTGTACTTATATGAAAGAGAATATCCTCACTCAGAAAAGGAAATGTATCAGATATTCATCAACACTCTAATGAAGCCCTTTGATGCAGTTATGTTCCAAAATAAATTGAATTATTTTACCAAGAAGAACAGCAAATACATAATTGAACAAAGACTTCAACAAAATCAAAGAACATTAGAAAGAAGAAAGAAAGAAGAAGAAGAACAGAAGAAAACTTGATTGATTAAAGGATAATCAATAAGTTTAGGGGGAGATTGTTAGAGCAAATCACAGATCAACTTAGTACTGATGCTGCAGTTAGTGATAATTATGTTTATTACTGATGGGGCAGAAACATTTACTACTGATGAAGTTGATGCTGGTGTTCTCTATAACTTAGTTACTACTGATCATACAAAGATTGAAGATACTACTGATCATTGTAGTTACTACTGACGATGATTATGGACTTACTACTGATCACCAAGTTTACTACTGATGGTACTTATTTACTACTGGTGATTGGTTTTTCTACTGATACGCATTTATGGAACATATCAAGTCCGAGATCTTCGCAGAGATAGTTATAGAATGTAAATCAATGTATATCGTTTATAATTAGATGTAAATCGTATCCTAGAATAACTAGGGTAAATAGTTTAGCTTCAAGGACTATTATATATAGTTCCTTACGAATTGTAAACGTACGTGTGTATTGTTAACTCAATAATATACATTGAAGCTTTTTGTGAAACTGTGTTCTTAATATTTCTCATATTGTTCATACAGTTCATCGTTCTTAATACATTGATATAGTGTTGATCCGCTGCAACTTCTATCATCAATTAGATCTAAGGTGTTTATTAACTTGTCTATAGTTAATCGATCCTGACATGGATCAATAAAAATAAATGTAGCTTCCTCTAATAGCTCAGTTGCCTAAAAAATAATTCCCATAAAATTGATGAGAAGTATGTTGATAGATTTCCGGGAAAAAAAAGAAGTAAATTGCGCAAAGGGTGAATTGGATTTGCCTTTGAACTTGTTGTCGTTTGTGGTCAGAAGGAGGTGATTGAGTTTATGGCAATTATCTCAAGAAACCAGAATTATTGATATAAATGTCAAATACTCTCTTTTTCTTAGATAAGCTAAACAAACACCAGTCTCATTAGTCTCATCATATCTCACTGTTAACTACTTTTTTTTTTCTTTCAAAAATCACCTATCACAATTACAATTAATTAGAATACCACGACACAATTGCAGAAACCAAAAGAATCACAATTTTTTTTTGCTACTCGCGCCAAAATTACACATCTTGCCTTGCAACTTAGCTCAAGATTTCATCATTCTATTAGATATACAAATAACGAGCCTATAAAAACAAATAGTTAAAACTGATGGAAAGACAAACCCAAAACTATGCCTATAAACGATGAACATATCATAAAATTAGTACAGGAAACCCAAATTTAAAAATTTAAATACACAAAATAACAAATGAAAAAGAATAAAAAAAATCAACCCACTTGGTTAAGTTGCAATAGTGAAATTAGAGAGAAGAAACTGTGATGCTTAATTATTTGGTCCAGTTTAAACCACCTGCCATCAAAATAAAAGTTTTAGAGCACAAGTTAAAAGGAAAGATTAGTGTTTGTTGATAAATAAAAATATAAAAAACAATACATACATTGCAATCAACAGCAGATCTTCAGGCTAGAACAATGGCTGCGTTTCTTTTGCGTTCTGTTCAGATTCCAACACGAAAACAAAAGACTGCCCTCTTTCTTGATTGCCAAAATAACAATTTAGCAACCAAAATCCCACCACCTCTAATTGTTTAACTGAGAAAAAAACATTTTGGTGTCATATTGATATGGCATTTCTTCATGTTAAATAAATTTGCATGTATATAAAAAGGTTTTAGTATTAAACTTTTAATATTTAAGTTAATCTTAATAATTAAGTCAAATAGTTAATCCAAAAGATATAGTAAAGGGCTGCAATTTAAAGTCTGTATTTTAAAATTTGACTTAATAATGTAACTACAAATTATATTATATTCAAGCCATCATAGTAATTAGTTTAAAATTTGATTCAACAGTTGACTCAATAGATACTTTAACAGAATCATTCGATATCCAACAAATAATGTAACAGAATATTACAAGAAACTTCTAATATGAATTTGACATATCAACAATTAGAGGGCTGCAAAATAAAGAAGGCTGCAAATTTGACTAATCATTGCATCAAGTGTAAGTAGCAAAACAGAAACAAAACTATATACCTGAAATTGAATCTAAACCCGACCCCGTTTACCCATTTGATAAAAATAACCAGGTTAAACGAATTTAAAGGGCTGCATCGGGAACAGGTCAAATTTTCATACGGGTCAAATGGGCCAAACAGGTCATACAGAGTATGTAATTTTAAAGGGCTGCACTGAGTAGTCGGGTAAAACTGTACACATCTTATTAGGCTGAACTTTTACTTTTTTTTTAATTTTTGTGTGTGATTCTTATGTTTTAAAACTGTTTGTGTGATTCTGAATCAGATAACTAAATGTTATAAAATGAGCTGTAGAAAATAAGGTTTTGTTCTAGCCTCTAAATAATCAAATAACCACCCAAAATCCAATTTAATACATCCAAACACTAAAAACAAATTTAGTTTTGACCAGTTTCCAAAAATAATGTTGTTTGACCCGCTTGTTATATGGTTTTCTATCAATGACATTGTGTTCTACAAGTTTCTAAAAGTTGGAATGTAGTAAAATAGTTATTTGACTTGGTTGACAAATTTGATAAAAATAAGAAAGTGTAATACCTTGATTATGCAGATTGTAGCAAGGTTTGTTGGAGCATCAGTTACATTCTTCAGATTTTTGGATTCCATTCGGTGATCTAAGAACGTATGAATAATGTGAAATAAACGTATCAAAACGAAATAAACAACGAAATAAACACAAAATTGGAATTGCAAACCTGTTCAATATGATTTCGACTACGATTACCTAAAACTGGAGTCAAAACTGGTATTTTGCGGGTAAGAAACGTGTTAAGTTATCTCACCCCTTTTGTATTTATAGGGTTTAGAAATCAGTAAGTTGTAGAGGCTTATTTCTTGAATCGAGGTGTGCATTTGAAAAGGGTAATTGGAGAATCGAGGTGGTTAGTGAAACCAGGGTAAATGGCGTGTTATTTGTAGAGATGCCAATTTTATCCGCGGATTCGGGTACCCGCGGGTACCCGACCTTAACGGGACGGGTATTAGCCGCAGGAACGGGTAACGGGGCGGGAACGGGTATTAATTTTTACACCCGAAGCGTGTGCGGGTCGGGTACGGGTATTCCTCTACCCGCACCGTTTTATACCCGAATATATGTATGTATATATATTACATTTTTTATGTACAAATACTATGTATATTACATATTACTTACTAAGACAAAATGTTATTTTTATTTATCTATGCCCTTCCCTTTATATAAGGCAATTCTACATGATTTGTTCTTTCAAAAAGCAATGTGGGACAACAACAAAGAAAATAGATCCCACATTGCTAGAATAACTCATAAACAAACTTTTCCATCTATAAAAGTGTATACCCTCCACATAGAAAGTTAGTATTATCAATCAACATAGATGCATGTATGTGTGTATTAAAGTACACCAACCACATGTGTTGTGTTTAATATTATTTTTTTCTTGAACTTTTGTACAAATACCCATCGGGTTACCCGTACCCGCGCGGGGATTTTTCTACCCGAACCCGTTGGGGATTACACGGGTGCGGGCGGGTACGGGTATGGGGATTGGAGTGCGGGTACGGGTTTTGCAGTACCCGCTACTACCCGCACCCGTTGGCATCACTAGTTATTTGTAATCGTGATTGCAGTTTTCGAGGTTAGGAGATGATAATCGAATGAGGCAATGTATGTAATAGGGTTATAGGGGTATCTGAAAGGCCGTGTATATAAGGCAATTCTACATGATTTGTTCTTTCAAAAAGCAATGTGGGACAACAACAAAGAAAATAAGATCCCACATTGCTAGAATACAACTCATAAACAAACTTTTCCATCTATAAAAGTGTATACCCTCCACATAGAAAGTTAGTATTATCAATCAACATAGATGCATGTATGTGTGTATTAAAGTACACCAACCACATGTGTTGTGTTTAATATTATTTTTTTCTTGAACTTCTGTACAAATACCCATCGGGTTACCCGTACCCGTGCGGGGATTTTTCTACCCGAACCCGTTGGGGATTACACGGGTGCGGGCGGGTACGGGTATGGGGATTGGAGTGCGGGTACGAGTTTTGCAGTACCCGCTACTACCCGCACCCGTTGGCATCACTAGTTATTTGTAATCGTGATTGCAGTTTTCGTGGTTAGGAGATGATAATCGAAGGAGGCAATGTATGTAATAGGGTTATAGGGGTATCTGAAAGGCCATGTATATGTTATACCAGCTGACCGAAGTCCGAAGTAACTTATTTCTTCATGTTTTGAAAGTACATCGTAAGCAGATGCTAGAGCAGTTGGTTTGGTGCATGACAAATCAGCTGGAGGTCTTGGGTTCGAGTCATGACTGTTCCTTTTTTATCCTTATTTTCTTGGAATCTCAAAATAGAAAGAAAGTGGCTGAATTTTTAAAATGACATTTAAGGAATGGTCCTAAATGCTTTATAAGTAGTAGAGATAACGACTGAATAGATTTATATGTTAAAAGAAACTAATATAATTATTAATAAAAAAAATTGACTTAGTAAATTATTCAATAATTAATATTTATTTTTAAATTTTTTTTGCCTTTAACTTAATCAAAAAAATAATATAATAACTATTTTAATTTAACCTGTATTTTGACCAGATGATATATATATTTTTTCACTATTATTGCAAAAGCTAAACGGAACGGAATGACTACACAAAAAGAAAGTTAAATCATATGCAATCACTGTATTTTGACCAAATGATATATATATTTTTTTAACCTTGATGTGAAGTTAATGTAACACTTAATGGTTGCCTTAACTATATGCAATCACTGTATAAAAAAATCCAAACCAGTTTCAAAACTTAGAATTGGGTTAAAGACGGATAGGATTGGAATTAGATTCGGATTAAAAACTTAGAAAACGATCGAAACTGGATCGAAACCGGATTGGATTCATTTTTTTGTACATTTGCCACCCCCAATCATTTATATACCCGCATCCGGTTGAATCATGTTTTCCCTAAACCGTTTTTCGATCCGGTATGCTTCAACCCGGTTCTAAATTGATTTTAAACCGGTTTCAAATTGTAATCCCGTTTTGATATGCTCCTCTAGGCTCTAGCCTTAATCATATATGATGTTGTTAGAACTATTATACACTTCTGGGCCTGTCAAAGACTTTTTGATTTCGCAAGCCCATTAACGGGATTACATTACAATTACAATGCCTATATAATTAAGTGAGACATTGCATGTTAATAGCATGCTTACACTTGCGATATAATTAGGTAAGAGATATTGCATATTAATATCGTTCTCACACTTTTTATTGAGATACATTAAAACATATACAATCGCCACTTTTTCTTTTGGTTAACAAATATTGAAACAAGATGTTTGGATAAGGTTATTTGAAAGTCCATGATCTCTTCCAAAGTTATAAGAATGGAACTTCATTTTTATTTTGATTATTTGCCCCTGGAAATGCTGGCAATATCTCTAAATAAGCCCAATTAAAACCTTCAAAAAAGCTTTTTAATTTTATCTAAGTAAACTAATAAGCTACTCAAATAAACTAACCAAAAACGACCCTAAATACAAAACAGTGATTGGTAGAGATGTGTTAGATTCGAGAAAAGAAAAATTCCAAAACCGAAAAATGTAAAAGGAAAAAAACGATAACTGGCTACAGCCGAAAACTACATCATCAACATAAATTACATCTAATGTTAGACTCAAAATTTTCAAATTCAGGTTCTAGAACTGAATAAATCAGAATCGAAAAAACTGAGAAATGAAAAAGACAAAAAAAGCGAACCAAGAACCAGTCCAAAACTGAAAACGGGCCCAGTTGGTTCCGGTTCAGTTTTTCGATTAAAATGTTCATCCAAGTGATTGGTTATCAAACATAGTAGAAGTCCCGGGAATTGAAAGTTCTTACGCATTTTATCAAAATAGGCCCCTAAAATATTTTGACTTGTATCTTAGTATAAAAAAAAGGCCTTTCAAAATATTTTATCAAGTTTTTAAAACAAACAAGTTATTGTCTATCACATTTTCTGCATTTGGTAAAACTTTAGTCTAATATATTGCAGAAGAGAATCATAAGATTAAAGGGACAAAATACCTGATTCGCAAATTCTTTTTAGCCCACTCTTGAGCAACCAAATCAAATCACTAGCGCAGTTTATACAAATCATAAACTAGTATCAAAATTGCTACACATAATCAACCATTCTTTTAAATAACACAATGCTTCAACTTTTGAAAACCGTAATTATGTCTAGAATCTATTTTATATTCATAAATAATTGCAAAATTACCTCCTTTAAAACCCAATTGGAACATCAATACATCACTAAAAAAACGAATTGTAACATCAGCACATCACACCTAGTAAGACCAACAATCTTAAAAAACCAATACTTGTTGGCAAAAACTGGAATCACTCAAGTAACATCAACCTTAAACACTGATTGGCTGATTGAGAATGAATTGCCGAATTGAGGAAATTAACTAGCAAATAAAAATAGATGTTTGAAAATAGAAAACCTGAAGTGGAGAAGACTTAATGGTTGCCTGTGAAGATGTGATTCAGTCTCGCGTATGATTGACGAAGTAGTCGAAACGTTTCCAGTCATAATCTCAATTACCGAATCATTGTTGTGATTCAGTGTCGTGTACTGCAATATATACCTAATTAAATTTTGGGCCTAACATTACATAAAAATTAGGCCCTATAAGAGATGAGGCCTAATCCACGCTAAAAACAATACTCGCCAAAGCTACAACGGCTCGCCTTCATCTTTTGTTATTTTTAAATTTTAAATTGTGATTGGTTAAGGATTTTTTTTTATTCTAAAAGGGTATTATAGGATGTTAAACAAAGTAATTTTGAGGTGAGTCTTATAAGCATGTTAAAGAGGACAAAAACCTTAACATAACTATAACTAACACACTACACCTTGTGCTCTAACGGAAGTATGGAACTATGGAAGTGAAAAATATGATATAACTTGGCAAAACCTAAACATAGATACCTATACTCCCTCGTTTTTATTTTGATCCCTACTGACTTTATCCGGATATAAATTCTCTACTAAAAAATTGACAAAATAATAAACGACTATGACTTTATACATGAATTTAAAATCAAGTGTCGATTAAAAAATTGTAAAGAACTTACGCTACTCAGGCCAACTTTTCCTTGCATACCTGTCCCATAACAAGTTATTGAAGTTATCTTACAAGTTGTTTACATAAGCTGCAAGATAAGGCCACCATACAACTGGTTTATATATTATACATTTATACATCAAATCATGCCAATAAATGTCAGGATCGAATAACCAAAACAAGTTATTGTCAACCCAGATCTACTAATAACAAGAAGTTACAGCGGATTAACACTTGTATTAATATCTTAAGAACAATAGAATACTGTATATTGAACGAACAATGAACAATAATATTAAGAACACAGTGATTCACAAAAAGCTTCAATGTATATTATTGATTAACAATACACACGTACGTTTACAATTCGTAAGGAACTACTTATAGCAGTCCTTGAAGCCTAACTATTTACCCTAGTTATTCTAGGACTTGATTTACATCGAATTATAAAAGATATACATTGAATAACATTCTATAACTACTTCTGCGAAGATCTCGGACTTTATTTTCTTCCAAATACGCGTACCAGTAGTAACTGCAATCACCAGTAGTAAGTATGCATCGTCAGTAGTAACTCTGGTAATCAGTAGTAAGTCCAAAACCAACGTCAGTAGTAACTACTAATGATCAGTAGTATCTTCAATATGTGCATGATCAGTAGTAACTTAGTTATAGACTTCACCAGTATCAACTCATCAGTATTAAGTGTTTCTGCCCCATCAGTAACAACCATAGTCTTCATCAGTAGTAACTATGATCAGTACTAACTGCAGCATCAGTAATAAGTTGAACTGTGATTTGTTCCAACAATCTCCCCCTAAACTTGTTAATTCTTTTTGAATTACTCAAGTTTCTTTTGTTCTTCTTCTTCCCTCTTTCTTTTCTCTAGGGTTCTTTGATTCTGTTGCTTTCTTTGTTCAATGATGTATTTGCTGTTTTTCTTTGTAAAATAGTTCAATTTATTCTGGAACATTACAGCATCATATGGTCTCATCATGGTGTTTGTGAATATCTGATACATGACCTTTTCAGAGTGTGGATATTCTTTTTCATACAAATATAGCTCACATTTCTTGCTTGATCTTTCAAAGAAGTACATATTTGCAGTTGGGAGTACATTCCAAGCATACACATTTTCTGGATTTGTAAATAGTTCTGGGTAGTTATCTGGATAAAATGCAGCATCAATCATTCTTGTTAAATATCCAGCTCCAGAATCTTTCCATGATTTCTTTGTCATTCTTGGTTTTCCAATGATTAGAAGTTTGATTACATCACTTCTTGAACAAGATCTAATCAATGGTAACCATCCAGTAAATCTTTGAACAGCTTTGTCTTCCCTTATAATTTCTATTACATTATTAGGCATAACTCTCCAATTGATGATTGGATTGTTTTCAAGGGGAGCAACGGGTACTTCAAGAACAGGAATAATTTGTTCTGTCTTTGATTTCTTTTGAGCACTCTGTTCTTGAGTAAGAACCTTTCTTTTCTTGGTTTGGGGAGTTGAGGATTCACCAGTAGTTGATATACTACCAGTTTGAATTAACCTTGGACTTATTGGAATTAAGGCTTTTGATTTCTTTTCTTCTTCAGCTTCTTGTTCAGCCAATTCTTTCTTCTTGGCAGTACAATATTTCTCTATGATTGTGATCATCTTCATTCTGCCAAAGGACTTTGCATTGTGCCCTTTTGATTTCAGAAATTCAATCATATATGTCTTCTGTTCAAACACATCATCTGTTAATTCACTTTTTGTTCGTTTACATTTAGATACCAGATTTTCAAGACAGTTTAGATGTTCTTCTTCAACCTTTCTAAGTCTTTTAAATTCTGCTTTTTGAGCTTCTAACTGAATATCTTTTATTTGAACAGGTACTTCAGCTTCTTGAGATTTTTGAGTTTTTGATCTTTCATTTTTAGCCTTCTTTTTCTTTTCTTCAAGAGCTTGATACATAGCCACCTTTTCTAAGTATCTCTTGTGTTTCACCTTCCATCTTGATTGTTTTTCAGCTCTGACAAGATTGATTTTGTTCACCATGTGGTGACCTAGTGCTCTGTTGGGATAATCATCATCATAAATTTCCTTTCCCTTTCCAATACAAGCTGAAGGTGGAGGTGGAATATATTTCATATCTGGGATACCTCTGATTATTATTGATGGAGAAAACAATCTAAGTTCATTCTCTGGAAGAATCTTTGGATGTTGAGAAAGTGTGCATTCATCTACTTCAAACCAATTCACATTATCATCAATGTCCGGAATGATAAGTTGTTGATCAGGTGTTGGTGGTTTGGTGATGATGACATAACGTTCTCTTTCAATTAGCTCTGGGATCTCTTGTTCTTCCTCTTCAGTAGTGACCAAGGTAGTTACTACTGGTGTGGCTTCAGGAGTTACTACTGATAGGGCATCAGTAGTGTTTGGTGCAGTTGTTTTCTTTTTTTGATTTACTACTGCTATAGCATCAGTAGTATTAGGAGTTACTACTGATACTTCTTGTTGAGCTTGTTCTTCCATAGGAGCAGTAGTAGTAGCCTCATCATCAATATTCATCGTTTCTAGGCCTTCATCATTAACCTGGCCTTTATCAACTTTTGTTTCTTTGAGATTGAGGAGAGAAGTTGCTGCTGCTGCAATGGATTCATCTATCATACTTTGAATGTTGTCCTTCTCCCCCTTAGTGAGCTCAACTGGTGGAGCTTCACTATTAGCAATCTTCCTTTTCAATTTCCTTATGATCTTTGTTTGTTGAAGAAGTTTGTGCTCATACATCTTCATTCGTCTGTTGATTGTGTTTATATGCTTTTTCATGTATGTCATTGTTTTTCCTTGATTGGTGAGATATGTAAGGCAGTCATGTACAGTGGATTCAAGGTATTCCAACCTATCCGTCAATTGTGTTTGTTTAATACTGCCCTCACTCCATCTAGCAAGATCATCGGGCTCACTAACAGGTACATTGGCTTTAAGGTTTTCCATCCTTTCCGTCAAATCAATGGTTTCAGTTCTACCCTCATCACTTCTTGGTGATGAAATGGGTTGTTTGGACACTCTCTTCTTCCTAGAAGAAGCAGTAGTGGCCCCTGTTTGGTTTCTTGGCACCGGGGTCCTCTCAGTGCTTCCTCAAAAGAGTCATCACTAAGAGTTGCCGAGGTCTGGGTCCTATTGATGTTCTCACTGTCCTGTGCACCCACCTTTGAGGCATCAGTAGTGAGAGCCCTTTCCTCATGACCTCTCTCCTCCTGTGAGGTCAACTCTTGGAGCCTGGGGTGTGACTCAATTTGTCCCCTGGTGTCCTTGAAGGAAGTTTTCTTCCTTTTATAAATGGTGGATATGTTTTGGGTTACATTTGGTAGGTCTTCCACAGAGTGAAGAGTAGCACTCTGAGGATTTATTTCATGTTCCAGGGACACATTCAGGACATCTAATTGGGTGGTTGATTGAGTGACTATTTGGGGTTGTGTTTGGGTTTCATTTGGGGGTGATGGAGTGGGTTGAGGTTCAATTTGGGTTGTGTCTTTGATTGAACCTTCTCCAAGATTTTGTTGATCTTTGATCATGTTAGGAAACAGAGGGGTTTCCTTTCCCGAAAATTTAAATTGTTTTCTCATATTAGAGAAAACTTTCTTGTTCAACTCAGGAGTTATAAAAATATTTTTAGGAGTTGACAAGTTTGTAATTCACAATTTAAAACATGTTGAAGAAATCTGGGATACATTAAAAATTTTGAAGTAGAAAGATTTCCCAACATTCCCTCAAAAATCATATTTGAAAAATTAAATACTTGGTCTGTGCATAAATAAACAACAGCAGATGCTATTGATTTGTTAAACTCATTCCAGGTACTTCTTTTGGGAGAAATACAATGTTGAATATTGTGTACAAGAAATTTCCATTGTGGGGAGAGAAGACCTTTTTGGAAAGTGACAATGTCAAGTCTTCCCTCATATCCCATTTTATTTAAAATTTCAACAATGTGTTCCTTAGGAAGAGAAAACATACCTTCATCGTCATGTAGTTGCAGATGGTGTCGGATGGATTGTTCAGTTATAGTGATAGTTTTGCCATCCACAGTTGATTTGATCATAGACATAGTTGACCCTTCAGTTCTTTCAGCATTGGTCCAGAAGTCAACCAAGTGTTGTTGATATGCTTTCGGATTTACAGTTAATGCAAACTTTATGTATGAGTTCTTCAAGAATTGTACGATTGGACGAAAGTCTTTCGTTCCGTCTGGATTGCGTAGAAATGCACACATGTTGTGGAACTCTGAGTATTTGAGATTTGTATTAACGTTGAGGGATTGTAGAGTTGCCATTGTTGTCGATTTTATGATGTTTGATCGCTTGATTTGTATGAATGTTGTTACTGGTGCAGGGTTTATGATCGTGATTTAGGGTTTTATCGAGAGGATTTAGCAAATCGAATGTGAAGATAATGCTAAACTGATTGTCTTCAGCTATTTATATCTTATGATTTGATCTGCAAAAAGACTAAATTGCCCTTCGAATCATAACACAACGGTTATTTTCATGGGGGTTAGTTTGGTAACTTTGACAATTTAAAGACCAGTAGTAAATTAGATACCAGTAGAAAAACATCAGTAGTATCTACGAACGTCAGTAGTAACTAAGGATTTTGACATCAGTAGTGACTGTAGACATCAGTAGTAACTAATAAAATTTTAATACTGACCTAATTTACCAACCCTAGCAGTAGTAATCATTATTTTAGAGACCAGAAGTATATGTGAGTACAATCGTTTACCAGTAGTAATGACCTACCAGTAGTAGAACACTTAAAAAATAAATACCTTTTTACAAAAAAACTTTACACATGATTTTGAGTGAGAGATTAATTTATTAAAATCATTCCAATTCTGCTAACCAAGAAGTTGAATCTTCCTACATCAAATGCTTTTGTAAAAAGATCTGCTAATTGATTGTCAGTATGAATTTTAACTACTTTGATTAACTTCTTTACATTGCAATCTCTTATAAAGTGAAATCTTATTTCAATGTGTTTAGTTTTAGAGTGTTTTACTGGATTGTTCACAATACTAATAGCACTTTGATTATCAATAAAAATAGGAGTTTTAAGGATAGAGATACCAAAGTCTAGAAGCTGGTTTTGAATCCAAAGTACTTGAGCACAACAAGCAGATGCAGCTACATACTCTGCTTCAGCAGTTGATGTTGATACATTTGTTTGTTTCTTGCATTGCCATGACACCAGTCTTGATCCAAAGAATTGACATCCACCAGTAGTGGACTTTCTATCTTGACATTCACCTCCATAGTCACTATCTGTGTAGGCTATGAGTTCAAGGGTTGAGTCATGTGGATACCATAGACCAAGTGATGGTTTGCCTTTTAAGTATCTGATTATTCTTTTGACAGCCTGTAAGTGTAGTTCTTTAGGTCTTGCTTGATATCTTGCACACACACAAACACTATACATAATGTCAGGTCTTGATGCAGTTTGATCTATATAAGTGTTCATCTACATCCTCCCCCTCAGTATCAGGATGTAGGTGTTTGTGTGTTTCCATTGGTGTACTTGCACTCTTGTTCCAATGGCTCTTTTTCCTTTGGGTAGAGGTACAAGTGTCCAAACAGCTTGTAATTTGAACTGAAGGAGTTCTTCTTGCATTGCCTCAATCCAGTTTGAGTCCTTCATTGCTTGTTGAATCTTCTTTGGTTCATCCTGAGACAGAAAACATTCAAACATACATTCATTAGCAATTAAACTTATGTTACACATGTTTGCAGTTAGACTTTTGTGTAGTTTGCTTCTTGTCTGCATGCTTGAGTTCACATCACTAAGGACTTGATCCAAAGGATGATTCTTTTCAGTTCTGGTGCCATGAACTTTATCAACAACTAATTGGTTTTCAAGATTGGACTCATTTGTCTCAGGAGATTGTTCCTCTTGAGGTTCTTCATTGTCATTGATGTTTGGTTCATCATCATTTGCTGGTTCATAGTTACTACTGGGATCAGTAGTATTTAAGTTATTACTGAGATCAGTAGTAGTTTGAAAGTTTAGGTTATTGCTTGGACCAGTAGTATTCTGAGTACTATTACTGGTCTCAGTAGTATTTGAATTACTACTGTCCTCATTATCTGACTCACTACTGCTCCCAGTATCTGAGTTATTACTGTCCTCAGTATTAACTGTGGGAACAGTATCAACTACTATGTATCTTATCTCTTCTTTACCAGAATTTAAAGATGATGTTCCTTCCTTTTGAGTGTGACAATTTGAATCACCTGCATTGAAATCCATGTTAGTGTTAAAGGATTTGGTTAGATTGTCTATGTTAAATAGCCAATCTGGACCATTTCCTTGTTCATTAGGAATATTCTCATTAAAGGATACATTGATGCTTTCTTCAATAATCCTTAATCTTTTGTTGAACACTCTGTATGATTTGCTTTGAGTAGAGTATCCCACAAAGATTCCATCATCAGCTTTGCAGTCAAACTTACCAATTTGTTCTCTTGTAATCAGAATAGTACAAGGACAACCAAATAATTTTAAAAAACTTATGGAAGGTTTTCTTTTGTTAAAAAGTTCATATGGTGTTTTATGATGTGGCTTAACTATTAATACTCTGTTTTGTACATAACAGGCAGTATTAACAGCTTCAGCCCAAAAAGTAATTGGTAATTTTGAGTCTGCTGCTAACATTGATCTTGCTGCTTCAATGATGGTTCTATTTCTTCTTTCAGCTACATCATTTTGTTGAGGAGTTCTAGGTGAGCTGTATTACCTGTCAATACCTTTAAGATCACAAAAGTTAATTAAGTTAGCATTTTTAAATTCTGTGCCATTATCACATCTTATGGCTTTAACTTTTTGATCAGATGTGTTCTCCAGTTTAACAATTAAGTTCTTGATGAGTTCACTTGTTTCATCTTTTGTCCTGAGAAAGAAAACCCATGTATATCTGGAAAAGTCATCAGTAATAACAAGACAATATTGTTTCTTTCCAATACTCATTACATTTGTAGGTCCAAAAAGGTCCATATGTAAGAGTTGTAAAGGAACAGAAATAGAGTTTACAATTTTGAACTTATGAGAAGACTTATGTTGTTTACCTTTTAGGCATGCAACACAGTGATGATCACACATGAACTGTTTTTGTGGTAATCCAATTACCAAATTCTTTCTTACTAAATTGTTCATATTTTTAAAGTTTGTGTGACACATCCTTCTATGCCAAAGTTCTGATTCAGTAGTATTTGCCTTGGATATAAAATAGTTGACCTCATTTGAAGAAATGAGTTATCCCCCTATATCCAGGCAATACACATTGTTTCTCCTTGGAGTTCTCAAAACTACATATTTTTCATCTAAAACAAAGTCAGGAGAAAGAATGATGCACTCAATATCTGTGAAAAGAATCTTGTTCTTTTTATCACATACTTGAGACACACTGACAAGATTGTATTTTAGTTCAGCTACATAAAATACATCATCAAAAGTAATTTTACCATTAGTAACTGTACCTTTGCCTGTAATCTTACCTCCCTTTGGGTTCTCACCAAATGCCACATATCCTCCATCAAATGACTTGAAGTCTTTAAGAATTTGCAGATGTCCAGTCATGTGCCTTGAGCATCCATTATCAATGTGCCATGTTCTACCTTCTTCAGGGATCTGAATGCTCTGCACAAGTAAGTAAAGGATTAGTTAAGTTTGGGAACCCAAGCTTTATATGTCTTGGGTTCATCCTTTGAGAAATAAGATTTAGATGATTTAATTTTAAACATTTTTGGTACCCATACCTGTTTAGTACTGGTGTTTTGTTTTACTACTGCCTTTTTGGATTTGTTACTGGTGTCTGAGTTTATTACTGATTTTGGTCTATACCCATTATATTTAGCTTTTGAATACTTTACTACTGATGGACCAGTAGTATTTGGGTACTTACCATGTTTAGGATGACCAGTAGTGTTTTTAAACTTTGGCTTGGCAGCAGTAGTATTTTTAAAATTAGGGTTTTTACCAGTAGTGTTTTGGTACTGGCACCCAACAGCATTGTAATTAGAGTTAGGATCAGTAGTAAACCTGTTAAAGTTTCTACTGGTGTTGGAAAAATGAAAATATTGTTTATTTTGATTTGTTTTTCCATTATTTTTGAAGTAATTGCTGTTCTTTGGGCTTCCAACTCTTTTATTTTGCACAAACCTTGGTGCATTTCTTTCAAATTTTGGTGTTTCAGATTTTTTAGATTTTATTTTATTTACTACTGATGGACCAGTAGTATCTTTTAACTTTTGTGTTTTTGCTTTTTCTTTAGAATTTTTAAATTCTTTGAACTCTTTACAGTTAATTGGATTGAAGTGACAATCCTTTGCAAAATGGTTTACTTTGTTGCAAATAACACATCTTAATTTCTTATCCTTAGCACCTTCAGGTTTTCTTTGATCTAAGAGTTGATTTTTATTTCTTTCATTTCCCCTTCTTAAAATTTTTGGTATATTTTCTGCATTATATTTAGGAGAGTCATCTTGACTTTGTGCTGTGTGAAAGCTTGTATCAATTGAGTCTGTAGTTTGATCATCATCAGAAGAATCATTTGATTCAGATGTTTTATTATTAGATTCAGTTTGATTTTCATTTTTTAATTCATTTATGATTCTTTCTGAACTATCTTTAAGTGGAGGAATGAATTTATATGGAGGTGGTACAACATGATATCCCACTCCATGCACAACTTTTTCAGTGGTTTGATTACTTGTTAATTCATTGACAATTTGAGAGCTTTTTTCAAACTTTTTAATGGTTAATTTGTTTTGTTCTAATTCCATTTGAAATTCTTCTAGTTTGATCAAAGTTTCTTTTAATTTTAATTCAAAATGTTCTTTTTCATAAGTGGTTTGTAGCAATTCTTCTTTTATCTTTTGATCAGTTATTTTATAAATTTTAATTTGATTTTCAAGATCAGCTATACAACCATTATATTCAATTCTTCTATTTCTATTTAGAATCATCTCTTCAAGTGTTTCTTTATTAAGTTTTTCTAAATCTTTATATGCTTTAATGCATTCAGGAGTGCAAGATTTAGAATGTACCTTAGTAGGAGAGTCAGTGAAAGCCATGAGAGCTTGATTCTGTGCATGTTCCTCTGCTTGAAAGCTCCAATCATAACCTTGTCCTTGTTGTGAAACAAGGGCAGTTGAGTTTGACCTCTTGTCTGGCTGAGGACATTCTTTAGCAAAGTGCCCAAGGTTGTTACAGTTGTAACATTTGACTTTAGTCTTGTCAAATCCAGCCTTGTCACCTTTGTTATAGTTAAGGTTTGTTCTACCAGTCCTCTTCAAGAACCTTTTGGTTCTCAGGCTCAGCATAGCCATCTGCCATTTTAGATCCATCTCTTCAAGATCATCAGGATTCAATTGTTCCAAATCATCACTAATTAGTGCAGTATGCACATGACTAGTGAAGAAGGATTCTCTTGCAGCATCTTCACAATCTGCAGCCTTTGCAGTTTCCTGACCTGTTCCTGTACTAGACACAAAAGCAGCATTGTTTGAAGATAAATTAGAAGTTTTAGAGCTTACCTCAGATTCAAACACCCTTAGCTCATTGTACAATTCATCCAGCTCCTTTTCTTCCAAAGCATCACCTTGTCTATATATGACTGTGTACATAGACCATTCTTCTCCAAGAGATCTGAGAAATTTTCTGTTGACATCATCATTGTCTGGTTTCACACCAACTTGATTCAATTCACCAATGAGTTTGTTGAACCTATCAAAGGTTTGAGATAGGGATTCATTCTTTTGGCCTTTGAAATTTTCAAAGTCCTGTTTTAGTACAGACTTCATATTTCTCTTGGTGCTTTTAGTGCCAACGAATCTCTTTTCCAGTGCCTGCCACAACATCTTTGCATCATCATATTCAACAAAGAGAATTTGATAGTCATTAGGAATGGCCAGTAGAAGGGTGCTTAGAGCTTTGAGTTCGATTCCTCTGTCCTTCTTCTCCTTTTCACACTTGAGTTTGTCTGCTTCAGTTGCAGAACTTGTTGCTTGACCTTGAACAGTTTTGTTTCCTTCAAAACAACAACTTCCCACATGGAATAATCAGTAATAAGCATGTATTGCTTAATACGATTCTTCCACATTCCAAAGTTATTTGGAGTGAGTATAGGGATTTTATTTGCTTGAGTACTTTCATTGTTATCAGTCATGATTAACAATTTGTGTGTTTTAAAGATTAAAACTTTTTGTTGTTCTTAAAATTCGTAGATCTAGAACCAATTCAGCTCTGATACCACTTGTCAGGATCGAATAACCAAAACAAGTTATTGTCAACCCAGATCTACTAATAACAAGAGGTTACAGCGGATTAACACTTGTATTATTTGCCCCTGGAAATGCTAGCAATATCTCTAAATAAGCCCAACTAAACCTTCAAAAAAGCTTTTTAATTTTATCTAAGTAAACTAATAAGCTACTCAAATAAACTAACCAAAAACGACCCTAAATACAAAACAGTGATTGGTAGAGATGTGTTAGATTCGAGAAAAGAAAAATTCCAAAACCGAAAAATGTAAAAGGAAAAAAAACGATAACTGGCTACAGCCGAAAACTACATCATCAACATAAATTACATCTAATGTTAGACTCAAAATTTTCAAATTCAGGTTCTAGAACTGAATAAATCAGAATCGAAAAAACTGAGAAATGAAAAAGACAAAAAAAGCGAACCAAGAACCAGTCCAAAACTAAAAACGGGCCCAGTTGGTTCCGGTTCAGTTTTTCGATTAAAATGTCCATCCAAGTGATTGGTTATCAAACATAGTAGAAGTCCCGGGAATTGAAAGTTCTTATGCATTTTATCAAAATAGGCCCCTAAAATATTTTGACTTGTATCTTAGTATAAAAAAAAAGGCCTTTCAAAATATTTTATCAAGTTTTTAAAACAAACAAGTTATTGTCTATCACATTTTCTGCATTTGGTAAGACTTTAGTCTAATATATTGCAGAAGAGAATCATAAGATTAAAGGGACAAAATACCTGATTCGCAAATTCTTTTTAGCCCACTCTTGAGCAACCAAATCAAATCACTAGCGCAGTTTATACAAATCATAAACTAGTATCAAAATTGCTACACATAATCAACCATTCTTTTAAATAACACAATGCTTCAACTTTTGAAAACCGTAATTATGTCTAGAATCTATTTTATATTCATAAATAATTGCAAAATTACCTCCTTTAAAACCCAATTGGAACATCAATACATCACTAAAAAAACGAATTGTAACATCAGCACATCACACCTAGTAAGACCAACAATCTTAAAAAACCAATACTTGTTGGCAAAAACTGGAATCACTCAAGTAACATCAACCTTAAACACTGATTGGCTGATTGAGAATGAATTGCCGAATTGAGGAAATTAACTAGCAAATAAAAATAGATGTTTGAAAATAGAAAACCTGAAGTGGAGAAGACTTAATGGTTGCCTGTGAAAATGTGATTCAGTCTCGCGTATGATTGACGAAGTAGTCGAAACGTTTGCAGTCATAATCTCAATTACCGAATCATTGTTGTGATTCAGTGTCGTGTATTGCAATATACACCTAATTAAATTTTGGGCCTAACATTACATAAAAATTAGGCCCTATAAGAGATGAGGCCTAATCCACGCTAAAAACAATACTCGCCAAAGCTACAACGGCTCGCCTTCATCTTTTGTTATTTTTAAATTTTAAATTGTGATTGGTTAAGGATTTTTTTTTATTCTAAAAGGGTATTATAGGATGTTAAACAAAGTAATTTTGAGGTGAGTCTTATAAGCATGTTAAAGAGGACAAAAACCTTAACATAACTATAACTAACACACTACACCTTGTGCTCTAACGGAAGTATGGAACTATGGAAGTGAAAAATATGATATAACTTGGCAAAACCTAAACATAGATACCTATACTCCCTCGTTTTTATTTTGATCCCTACTGACTTTATCCGGATATAAATTCTCTACTAAAAAATTGACAAAATAATAAACGACTATGACTTTATACATGAATTTAAAATCAAGTGTCGATTAAAAAATTGTAAAGAACTTACGCTACTCAGGCCAACTTTTCCTTGCATACCTGTCCCATAACAAGTTATTGAAGTTATCTTACAAGTTGTTTACATAAGCTGCAAGATAAGGCCACCATACAACTGGTTTATATATTATACATTTATACATCAAATCATGCCAATAAATGTCAGGATCGAATAACCAAAACAAGTTATTGTCAACCCAGATCTACTAATAACAAGAAGTTACAGCGGATTAACACTTGTATTAATATCTTAAGAACAATAGAATACTGTATATTGAACGAACAATGAACAATAATATTAAGAACACAGTGATTCACAAAAAGCTTCAATGTATATTATTGATTAACAATACACACGTACGTTTACAATTCGTAAGGAACTACTTATAGCAGTCCTTGAAGCCTAACTATTTACCCTAGTTATTCTAGGACTTGATTTACATCGAATTATAAAAGATATACATTGAATAACATTCTATAACTACTTCTGCGAAGATCTCGGACTTGATTTTCTTCCAAATACGCGTACCAGTAGTAACTGCAATCACCAGTAGTAAGTATGCATCGTCAGTAGTAACTCTGGTAATCAGTAGTAAGTCCAAAACCAACATCAGTAGTAACTACTAATGATCAGTAGTATCTTCAATATGTGCATGATCAGTAGTAACTTAGTTATAGACTTCACCAGTATCAACTCATCAGTATTAAGTGTTTCTGCCCCATCAGTAACAACCATAGTCTTCATCAGTAGTAACTATGATCAGTACTAACTGCAGCATCAGTAATAAGTTGAACTGTGATTTGTTCCAACAATAAACTTAGCATTAGAACAATTTTCCATCACTGTCTGATCAAGAAAACTGTTAGAATTAGTGATTTGGCCGTCTAAATCACACAAGAAAGGAGAAGAAGCTTGTGGTACTGCAGATAACAATGGCGGATTCTGTTGGTTTAGATGGTAACTGATATTCGTATCATTCGTGTTGTTAATTTCTTGGTAAAATGAAACGCAAGCCAAGTAAGTCTCGAGCTGATCTATCTCCTCTTGTAAGCTTGCCACCTACACGATTACTCTAGGTTAACTAGGGGTGATAGAAAAACCGTAATCAATCCATTAAACCGACAAAATGTAAACAATTTCAAAACCGACGGTTCATGTTTAATATATTTTTAAAAAACCAATGGGTTCGGTTTGGTTTCGGTTTTAACTAGAAACCACCCAATTCACCCAACTAATGATGGTTTATATTATGATTATATGATACAACATACGTTTATATTTTGAATCTTTTAGATGAAAATGGTATTCAGTGTTTATATATGTTATTACACATTGAATTTAATGTTTGAAATCAGATATTATTGCTGAAATTTGTATGTAATGATGGAAAAATGAATGTTAGTGTATGAAATGATATATTAATGTTAAAAACCAGTTGATTCGGTTTTAAAATTTTAATCGAACTGTTAATGGCCAAATCCGCTAAAACTGAAATCCATAGAAATTGAAAATTAGTGGATTGGGTTCGGTTTGAACCTTAAACCGCCCCATACCGACCATGCACACCCCTGGTTAACAAATAAACCAAAAGGGACATTAATTAATTAATTATAACAAATGCTTCTGAGTTATATATGAAACCTGTTGTTCAAGAGCAAAGATTTGAGCTACGCAACCATATATAGGATCATGCATTCGACCTAAAGCTTCATAGCATATAGTTATTGCAGCTTCGCTTCTATTTTGCAACGGTAATTTCATCAACAGTTTCGACACATTACTTGCACTGAAAACCTTGTGAACGGCCGAAAAGTGATCTGCTCCTTGAGTGTAACAGAAATATGGAGTAAAAACACATTCACTTGTACACTTTCTTCTTAGAAACTTGCATGCTCCACACGAAGAACCGGCTCCCGTCATTTTCCTTGATCTTTTTCAGTATTTGATCCAATTAATAAAGATGTTATATAGAGATTAACATTTGATATGTGATGATTGATATCCACCTGAAAAAAGTGATTTTCCATTGTGGTGGTCCGGGGACAATTTAGCATTTTAGATTAAAGTATAGTTCTTTAAGGTTTGTGGCCTACTCACTTTGGCTAATTATTTCCTAATTTGAGCATTATAGCGAATTAAAAGGTCCTTTTCCATTTTAAAACATTATTAAGGTAGATAAATGAGGGCCTAGTCTTTCCATTATTAGTTCTCTGAGTATAATCAATAATTGATGGATAACACTGTGGAATATATGATAAATATACACCATATATTAGCTGTACAATTGATATATTATGAGTATCCCAATGATGTAGCCTAATTCTCCTCTTATTCCTATTTAACTGTATAATATTGTATCTATAAATAGGTTCTTCTCGTTATTGTAAAATACACAGAAAAAGTAAGAAATAAAAAAAACGTTATTCATCTTAAATCTCTCCTTAGTTTATTCTGTCTTGTACCAATTCGTTCTTCATGGTACCAGAGCGGGTTCGAGAATTGAACCTGGTTGCTTGAATCAAATTGAAATCAATTGCGAAAACTGATTGAAATCAAAGACCAAAATTGAAATCAAATCGGTTGTGAAACCCGATTGAAATCGAAGCAGACTCAACAATGACTCAAAATGATGGTAACGGAAATGAATCATCAAATCAAAATCCCCACATAGTTCATAATCACATCGATGCACCCTTCTCGACCAGCACTACTCTGAATGAAAATAATTATATTTTGTGGTCAAAAATCATGAAGATGCGCATCAATGGGAGAAAGATGTGGGGATACATCAGTGGTGCAAAAACGAAACCTGGAGAAGAAAGTGAAGATTATGAAAATTGGCTCTCAGAAAACGACAAGGTAAAAGGATGGTTGTGTGATTCAATGTCCACAACCCTAATGAATCGATATGTTTGTTTGGAAACAGCAAAGGAAGTTTGGGACTCACTCGAAGCTATGTATACCGACACTTCTGATGAAACTCAAATCTTTGAGTTACACAGAAAGTGTTTTTCAACAAAACAATCTGGGAGATCGATTGCAACCTATTATGATGAACTAGCTTCACTCTTTCAAGAAATTGACCAGCGTAACAACATTAAAGGAGAAAGTATGAGTTCCATAGCCCTCTTACAAAAATATGTAGGACGACTTAGGGTTCATATGTTCCTTTCTGGACTGGATAGCGTGTATGATCAAGTGCGTGGCGAAATCCTTCGAAAAGATCCACCACTCACCTTGGAACAATCCTACCAGACGGTGAGGAGATGTTCGGTTCACAAACAGGTAATGGGAACCCAAACACCTATATCTGAATCTTCAGTTATGGCATTAAACTATAAAAGAAACCAAGGGAAAGAGACTCGATCTCTTCGCCTTGATCTTGAATGTACTTATTGTGGAGAAAAAGGGCACACAGAACAAAAATATTATGAAGTCATTGGATATCCAGAATGGTGGGACTTTACAAAACGTCCAAGGAAGAATATAGCTAAAAAGAATGATGCTAATAAAAGTTCTTCGGTTAACACTGTTCAATCAGGTATGAAATTTAAAAGTAATGCCTTTCTTGCAAATTCTTTGAATAATACTTGGTTAATTGACACGGGTGCATCAGATCACATGGTAAACGACTCTAATATATTATCTTCTATTTTACCTTCAACCCAAACTAATGTATACACAGCTAATGGTGGGTCATCCCCGGTGATCGGAGAGGGGTCCACTGATCTGTCTAAATCCTTGTCATTAAACTCGGTTCTTATTGTGCCAGCTCTCGAATATAATATCTTATCTGTTAATAAAATTACAGTTGCACTTACATGTACCGTTACTTTTTGGCCACAATTTTGCATTTTCCAGGACATTGTGACCCAACAAGTTCTTGGTTGTGGTGTTAGAAAAGGCAATCTCTACTATTTGGACCTGACAGATAGTGGAGAGGAAAGAATTCATCAGGTGAATAAAGTAGGAGGAATTGAAGAAACGAAAGCCAATGTGTGGTTATGGCATCGACGATTGGGTCACCTCTCATTCGGATATCTTCAAAAATTAAATTCATCTTTATTTTCAAATTGTAGTGTTTCAGATTTTAAATGTGATATTTGTGAACTTGCTAAAAGTCATCGTATTACGTATTCACCCAGTTTTAATAAAAGTTCAGAACCTTTTAGCATTATTCACTCGGACATATGGGGTCCCGCACGTATTCCCACTTTTTCTGGAGCTCGTTATTTTGTTACATTTATTGATGAATGTACCCGTATGTTATGGGTATCCTTGATTACTCACAAAAGTGAAGTATTTGGAGTTTTTAAAAACTTCCATCAGATGGTTTCAATTCAATTTAAAAGAAGGATACAAGTATTTCAATCTGATAATGGAGGTGAGTTTACAAGTAATGAAATGTTAGAATTCTTAACAAATAATGGTGTTCGACATCAAACGTCTAATGCATATACCCCACAACAAAATGGGTTAGCTGAACGTATGAATAGACAACTATTAGAAGTTGTCCGTGCATCTCTATTTGGAATGAATATGCCATTAACATATTGGGGAGAAGCATTAAAATCGGCTGCATATTTGATAAATCGTACACCATCTAGGGTCATTAACTTTAAAACCCCTTTCCATACACTTCATGACCTCATCGATGTTCCGGCTATGCCAAATCTTGAACCTCGTGTTTTTGGATGTGTTGTATTTGTTCACATACCTAAACATCAACGAGGGAAGTTAGATCATTGTGCTCGAAAGTGTGTATTTCTTGGGTATGCGGATTATAAAAAGGGTTATAGGTGCTATGACCCTATTGAAAAAAAGATGTATATCTCCCTCGATGTCTCATTTAGAGAACTCGATGCATACTTTACGGGATCTTCCCTTCAGGGGGAGAAAGATCACGACAATGAAGGAAAGTTCCATACTCAGGATTTGTTTCAGGAACTGGAAAGTATGGCAAGTAACTTAAACATGCCTAACCATTCTTCTATTGACGAGGATAGAGCTGAAACAGAGGCGGATCAAGAGGGAATTCACCATGAAAATGAACTCCACGCGGATGAGGAAGACATGAATGAGGAAATGACACATAATGATCAAGTTGAAGAAGTGGAAAATCCCGATACCACTACTGTAACACCATCAACCGAAGAACTACCACATAATTCAGCGGAAGAGTTGACTCAAAATTTTGAACCTACGGTACCACCTAATCCTAATAATGTTGTTGATGATCAACCTAGACGATCAAACAGGTCCACTAAAGGCATCCCGAAACCCACTTATGAACCTAACATCAACTCTAAATCTAAATACCCAATCTCTGATTACGTATCAACATGTAATTTATCTAAGTCGTTTACATGTACTGTGAATCAATTATCCTCTGTATCTATTCCTAGCAATTTTCAGGAGGCACTTTTGGATCAACAATGGAAGAAAGCTATGGATGAAGAAATGGATGCATTGCAAAGAAACTCCACTTGGGAGTTGGTTGATAAACCACATGGGTATCGTATCGTTGGATGTCGGTGGGTCTTCACTATAAAAATGAATTCCGATGGCAACATAAACAGATATAAAGCCAGACTAGTCGCTAAAGGGTATACGCAAACGTATGGAATAGATTATGAAGAAACGTTCGCTCTCGTTGCAAAGATAAACACTATTCGTATACTCATTTCCCTTGCGGCTAATCAAGAGTGGCCATTGCATCAGTTTGACGTAAAAAATGCATTCCTAAATGGAAACCTTGAAGAGGAAGTATACATGGAACTTCCACATGGAGTCATGGATTCTAAAAAAGGGAAAGTATGTAAACTAAAAAAGGCATTGTATGGACTAAAGCAGTCACCACGAGCCTGGTTCGGACGATTTACGAAGAGCATGAAAGCTTTTGGATATAAACAAAGTAACTCGGATCATACATTGTTTATAAAACGAAAGAAAGGCAAGCTTACAGCTCTCATTGTTTATGTTGATGATATGGTGGTTACTGGAAATGATACAGAAGAGATAAAGGCCTTAAAGAATTATTTGTCACAGGAATTTGAAATGAAGGATTTAGGACAACTGAAATACTTCTTAGGAATTGAAGTTGCAAGATCAATCCAAGGTATTTCCATGTCCCAACGAAAGTATACATTGGATCTCCTTGCGGAAACCGGGATGCTCGATTGCAAACCGATAGATACACCAATTGAAGCAAATCATCATTTGGGTATGTTCCCTGACCAAATCCCATGTGACAAAGGACGGTACCAACGTTTGGTGGGAAGATTAATTTATCTTTCTCACACTCGACCAGACATTGCATATGCAATTAGTGTTGTGAGCCAATTCATGCATAATCCAAGTGAAGATCATATGAAGGCTGTCTTTCGAATATTAAGATACTTAAAGAAATCTCCAGGAAAAGGTTTATTATTCAAAAAAGCCGGTAATATGGAAGTAATGGGGTACACCGATGCAGATTGGGCAGGAAATGCGATGAACATGAGGTCAACCTCAGGTTATTTTATGTTTGTATGTGGGAATCTAGTAACATTCAGATCAAAGAAGCAAAAGGTCGTTGCTAGCAAGTGCATAATCTGAATTTCGGGGTATGGCGCATGGAGTGTAACGACCCGAAATTTGTAAATAAATAAAATAAATAAAAATATGATAATTATGGATAAATCATATTAAAACCGTAGGAATTGGTTTCGTGTCGTTTGGAGTCCGTATGAGGAAGTTATGGGCGAAACCGGGTTGAAACCTAGACCGAAAAGTGCAGCCCTGCTGCAAAGGCAGGCTCGCGGCGCGAGCCTGGCGCGAGCGAAACGCGAGGTTGAGCAGAGGGACCAGAGCTGAAACGCGAGAAAGTCGCGTCGACTTCGCGGCGACTTCGCGGCGCGAGCCAGGCGCGAGCCGGGCGCGAAGTCTGGTATAAAGCGGCGACCAGCGGGAAGACCCGCGTCCTTTCGCGGCGCGAGCGGGGCGCGAGCCCTTCCGACCAGTGCATTAAATTGGGTTTTTCAGCCATAAATGCATTTCCAAAAACCCTAGTTTTCTCTCTTCAAGTGTGTGAACGTTTTTGTGTGAAAAGCATCGTTTGGAGCCGAATTCTTGGTCAAATCCCGTGATTCTTCACTCCTAGTGGAAGATTAAAGGTATATCTTCAATCCTTTGTAGTTGTAGCTTTAGATCTATGGATTTAGAAGCTTGGGGTTGAAACCCTAGTTCTTGGGGTATGAGTTATGGTGATATAAATGGTGTATACACTTAATAGATGGTATATTAACAAGGAAAACAAGTGTATGATTTCGATTTGTAAGAATCTTAAGGGTTGGTTAAACCTAGGGTTTGGTAAATCACCATAATTGGGGGAAATGGATTGATGGGTGTTATCTAGAGGTAGATGAACACATTGGTAGTAGTTTGTGTTGATAATCTTGTTGTGATAATTGTTTTAGACATTCGGTGAAGTGTTGAAGTGCACGAATTGTGAACAAGGGACCGGCGGAAAGGATACGGTTAAAGCATCTTTATTGCTAAGGTGAGTACGTGTGGACTTTACTGAGTACATAGCCTATGAAATACATTTCTATTACTTGTGTTATGGTCTTTTTGCTTAATTGTGTAGACTAGTAGTTGATAGTTAGTTATACCGATGATAGTATTGAACTAACTTGTTTGATGATAGACGTGATAGCCGAGAGCTAGATTGACATAACCATCGAGTTATGATATGGTGAGATGACGTGATGATTCGGGGGATCCCCGGTCATGAGGTATGGAATGGGGAGCATTTGGGCGGATCCCCATCGGCCCATTCCATGATAGTAGTCTTGCTAACTGGAAGTAGTCCGGCGAGTAAGGCAGGTATTGGTAGATTGGGCGATTCCCTCTTGCCTTTACCTTGAAGCTTGTTAATGCGGGGGATCCCCGGTTAATAAGTTAATGTGGTTCTAGTTGGTTGGGGATGTCTCGACAACTAGGTATGGTTGCTAGGAAAGCAAGGTATTAGAGTCACAATAGGGTGACTAGATAGATGGGTGATTGCTTACGTGTTTGTTGTTTGTCGTTCGGTTATTATTATTAACTTTGGGGTCTAAACCCATGTAACTCACGAGACGTTTTTGTCTCACGTACTCCTTGTTTGTTTTGCTATGTACTCAGGTTCGGGATCGAAGGTTTAGGTACGCATGGATAGAGATGCGGGACCTAGAATAGAAGAACACTAGATTGGATTTAGTCTTAGCTTGGTGATGATCTATTTTGTAACACCTACTTTTATACTCTAATTTCATACCAAGGTTTTTGTAAATCTAAATTGGGGATGTTCTTCTATTTATAAAAATGTTTTATTTTGGCCAGTATTTGGCATTAAATTTGAGGTGTTACAACTTGGTATCAGAGCTATAGTTTAAGTGAATTAGGTTGGATGACCATCCTAGTCTTAGACTGTAGCATTAGGAATGTAAGATTCCTTAAGATCATAGGTTGACCTTGAGACTTTATGATAAGTTTAGGGTTGAACCTAGGGGACCGATGAAATTTGTTATGATTATGGATATTGAGTCTTATGAGACTAACGGGTTGTACACAAGGTACTAAATGTTTAATGTCTTTCGTATAGTCTTGATCGAAAGAAATGGTGAACACTCGTAGAAGTGGGAAAGCCCCGGAGAACCGGGAGGAGGAAGTACCTCCCGTTGAGAGGGTGGTTGAGCAAGAAAGTCAACCGTCGATGCATCGAGTTGATGAATCGGAGGTCGGAGCTAATAGAACTCCGGTGACAATGGCGGATCTCCAAACTATTATCGACCAAATCAAGGGAACGGTGGCCGAGGAAGTGCACCGAATTATTGGAGACCGTGAGAGGTCGGGTGGAGACCGTGAATCCGAAGCTAAATCGGAAGAGAGAACTGGGGGTAGTGGCACCGAGGAGGGAAAGTCCTCCACGGGTGGCCAAAGTGATGCTAGGGCTAGGCCCGTTGTGAAAGAAGGTTGTTCGTTTAAATCCTTCATGGCTTGTAAGCCAAATGTGTATACGGGTAGTTCGGACCCGAAAGTAACGATGAGGTGGATCCGGGAAACCGAGAGGGTGATCGGTAGTAGTAAATGTAAGGATGCCGATATGGTGACGTATGCGTCACAATTGTTAAAAGAGGATGCGATGGTTTGGTGGGACATCGTGTATGAGACCCTAGGGAAGGAGGTGGTTGAAAGGATGTTGTGGGATGAGTTCACCACGAGATTGAAAACGAAATTTTGTCCCGAAAGGGATTTGGAGAAAATGCACGAGAAGTTCGTGACCCTCAAAAAGGGTGATATGTCAATCGAAGAATACTCTAGGGAGTTCACGGGATTACTCCCGTTTGTTGCTAGAACCTACTCGGATGAGAGGTTGAGGGTGGTCCGGTATGCTAGTGGGTTACCGTGGGACTACCAATTGGAAGTGAAGAGGGCGGTTTCACTTGATGAAGCTATTAGTGCCGCCCGGAGTGTTGAGGAGGTAAATGAGGCACGTGTTGCCGAAAGGGCCCATGTGGGTGAGAAGAGAAAAGCCGAGAGTGGCTCGGGTACTTATAAGAAGGGGAAGTTCACTTCGAGCTTCTCTAAGCGAGGTAGTGTTGGTACGTGTAAGAAGTGCGGGAAGACTCATGCCGGCGTGTGCCGAGGGGAGTCGAAGAATTGTTACAATTGTGGGAAGCCGGGGCATATGGCCCGAGAATGCAAGTCGAAATCGTTGGCCGAGATTGAGTGTTTCTCGTGCCACGAAAAGGGGCACTATAGCAATGTGTGCCCGAAGAAGGGAATCGAATCGATGGTGTCCACGACTCAAAAGAAAGTGGAACCGGCTAAGGTGAAGGGTCGATCCTTCCAACTCACTCGGGAGGAGGCGAAGGAGGCACACGATGTGGTGTCAGGTATTCTATTCATTAACTCCTTGCCAACTCATATTTTATTTGATTCGGGTTCCAATTATTCGTTTGTATCTTATGAATTTGGTTGTAAATTGAATGTACCGTCCGAGATGTTAGATGAGGTTTATGAGATAGAAGTAGCCGACGGGAAAACGTCTATGGTTGAATGTATTTATAGAAATTGTGAAATAGAAATAGACGGTAGAAAGTTTAAAGTGGATTTGTTGCCCATGGGAATTAGGGCGTTTGATGTGGTTATCGGTATGGATTGGTTGGGTATGCACCAAGCCAAGATTTTGTGTGGAAAGAAAATAGTGTCGATTAGGACACCCGAGAATGAGAAGGTGTATGTGTATGGGGAGAAACGACATCACATGCCTAATGTGATTACCGCCATTAAGGCGAGGAAAAGTATATCGAAAGGTTGTGCATCGTTTATTGCATATGTGTTAGATGGCCGAAAGGAAAAGAAGTCAATGGATAATGTCAAGATTATTCGGGATTTCCCCGAGGTATTTCCCGATGACTTGCCCGGTTTGCCACCGGAGAGACAAGTCGAGTTTAAAATTGATTTAGTGCCGGGGGCGACGCCGATTGCTCGTGCTTCATATCGTTTAGCTCCCACCGAGATGCGAGAATTGATGACTCAATTGCAAGATTTGTTAGATAAGGGTTTTATTCGTCCGAGTTCGTCACCGTGGGGCGCACCGGTGTTATTTGTCAAAAAGAAAGACGGTTCGATGAGAATGTGTATCGACTACCGAGAATTGAATAAGGTAACTATTAAGAACCGTTACCCGTTGCCGAGAATTGACGACTTATTCGATCAATTGCAAGGTGCTAGTTATTTCTCGAAGATTGATTTGAGGTCGGGTTATCACCAAGTTCGGGTGAAGGAAGGCGACACCGAGAAGACGGCTTTTCGTACACGTTATGGTCATTATGAATTTCTAGTGATGCCGTTTGGTCTTACAAACGCACCGGCTATTTTTATGGATTTGATGAATCGGGTTTGTAAACCGTTCCTTGATAAGTTTTTGATCGTGTTCATTGACGACATTTTGATTTACTCGAAAACCGAAGAAGAACAAGAAGGTCATTTGAGACTTGTTCTAGACGTGTTGAAACGGGAGAAGTTGTATGCAAAATTCTCGAAGTGTGAATTTTGGTTGCGGGAAGTGCAATTCTTAGGTCACGTGGTGACGCGTGATGGTATTAAGGTTGATCCGTCCAAGATTGAAGCGGTGTCAAATTGGGAGCCTCCGAGGACTCCTACCGAGGTTAGAAGTTTTCTTGGGCTAGCCGGTTATTACCGAAGATTTATACAAGACTTCTCGAGAATCGCGATTCCACTCACGAAGTTAACGAGAAAGAGTGAAAAGTTTGTGTGGGAAAAGAAGCAAGAAGAGGCGTTTAAGTTGTTAAAAGAAAAGTTATGTAACGCGCCGATCCTTACGTTACCGGATGGTATGGAGGATTTTGTGGTTTATAGTGATGCGTCGAATCAAGGGCTCGGTTGTGTGTTGATGCAAAGAGGTAAAGTGATCGCGTATGCTTCGCGACAATTGAAGAATGCGGAATTAAGGTACACGACACACGACTTGGAATTGGCGGCGATTATTTTTGCCTTGAAATTGTGGAGGCATTATTTGTATGGTACACGGTGTACGTTGTACACGGATCATAAAAGTCTACAATACGTGTTTACTCAAAAAGATCTTAATATGCGACAAAGAAGGTGGATCGAGTTGATTACCGATTATGATTGTGAGATTGTGTATCACGCGGGAAAGGCTAATGTAGTGGCCGACGCCTTGAGCCGAAAAGTTTATGAAAAACCGAACCGAGGAATTTTATCACGTATAGAAGTCGTCTCGAGTATTATCGAAAGGATCAAGAATGCCCAACGAGAAGTTATGGGAAGAGACGAGTTAAGACAAGAACGGTTAGGTAAGGACCAACATTTTCTTGAAAATGCACAAGGGTTGAAGACCGTAGGCGGTCGTATTTGGGTTCCTAAGTTCGGTGGTATCCGAAAAGAGTTGTTGTATGATGTGCACAAATCGAAGTATTCGATTCACCCGGGAAGTACAAAGACGTACCAAGATATGAAACGGGTTTATTGGTGGCCCGGAATGAAGACGAGAGTGGCCAAGTACATCTCTAAGTGTGCCACGTGTGCACAAGTGAAAGCCGAGCATCAAGTACCGTATGGGGTAGCTCAATCATTGGTTGTGCCGGCCGGGAAGTGGGAAGATATAACTATGGATTTCATAGTGGGTTTACCGAAGAAGAGTAGAGGTCACGATGCCATTTGGGTCATAGTTGACCGGTTGACCAAGAGTGCGTTATTTCTAGCAATTCGGGAAACTTTGCCACTTGAGAAATTGGCTAAGTTGTATGTTGACGAGGTGGTTCGACTCCACGGGGTTCCGTTATCGATTGTGTCCGATAGAGACGCGAGGTTCACCTCGAGATTTTGGCGGTCATTACAAGAAGAGTTGGGTACAAAGTTGCGGTTGAGCACGGCTTATCACCCGCAAACCGACGGTCAAAGTGAAAGAACAATTCAAACGGTTGAAGATATGTTGAGATCGTGTGTGTTAGATTTCGGTGGTAAATGGGATGAACATTTACCGTTAGTCAAATTCTCGTATAATAATAGTTATCACTCGACTATCAAGATGCCGCCTTATGAGGCGTTGTATGGAAGAAAATGTAGAACTCCATCTTGTTGGTTGGAAGCGGGAGAGACGAAACTCACGGGTCCCGAGATCGTGAGAGTGACAAATGAAAAGATCGGTATTATTCAAACCAACATGAAAGTCGCCCAAGATAGACAACGAAGTTATTCGGGTTTGAAGAAAAGACCATACGACATGGATGTCGGCGATATGGTCATGTTGAAAGTGTCACCTTGGAAAGGTGTAATGCGGTTTGGTAAGAAAGGAAAGTTAAGCCCAAGGTACGTTGTACCGTTTAAAATATTGAAACGGGTCGGGCTTCAAGCTTTTAAATTGGAACTTCCACCCGAGCTTCAAGGTGTGCATGACACCTTTCACGTGAGTTATTTGAAGAAGTTTATCGGGGAAGTTGAGAATATTATTCCATTGAAAGAGTTGCGGGTTGACGGCCCGAATCGGTTGATTGAAGAGCCCGAAGCTATATTAGAGACGAAAACAAAGAAGCTTCGGAATAAGGAGATCGAGTTGGTATTGGTCAAGTGGAAGCATTCACTTGGGCCGAATTTGACTTGGGAAGTCAAGGACGAGATTCGGAAGAGGTACCCGGATTTCGTGAACTATGATGAGATTCCGAGGACGGAATCTTCTTAAGGGGTAGATAGTTGTAACGACCCGAAATTTGTAAATAAATAAAATAAATAAAAATATGATAATTATGGATAAATCATATTAAAACCGTAGGAATTGGTTTCATGTCGTTTGGAGTCCGTATGAGGAAGTTATGGGCGAAACCGGGTTGAAACCTAGACCGAAAAGTGCAGCCCTGCTGCAAAGGCAGGCTCGCGGCGCGAGCCTGACGCGAGCGAAACGCGAGGTTGAGCAGAGGGACCAGAGCTGAAACGCGAGAAAGTCGCGTCGACTTCGCGTCGACTTCGCGGCGCGAGCCAGGCGCGAGCTGGGCGCGAAGTCTGGTATAAAGCGGCGACCAGCGGGAAGACCCGCGTCCTTTCGCGGCGCGAGCTCGGCGCGAGCGGGGCGCGAGCCCTTCCGACCAGTGCATTAAATTGGGTTTTTCAGCCATAAATGCATTTCCAAAAACCCTAGTTTTCTCTCTTCAAGTGTGTGAACGTTTTTGTGTGAAAAGCATCGTTTGGAACCGAATTCTTGGTCAAATCCCGTGATTCTTCACTCCTAGTGGAAGATTAAAGGTATATCTTCAATCCTTTGTAGTTGTAGCTTTAGATCTATGGATTTAGAAGCTTGGGGTTGAAACCCTAGTTCTTGGGGTATGAGTTATGGTGATATAAATGGTGTATACACTTAATAGATGGTATATTAACAAGGAAAACAAGTGTATGATTTCGATTTGTAAGAATCTTAAGGGTTGGTTAAACCTAGGGTTTGGTAAATCACCATAATTGGGGGAAATGGATTGATGGGTGTTATCTAGAGGTAGATGAACACATTGGTAGTAGTTTGTGTTGATAATCTTGTTGTGATAATTGTTTTAGACATTCGGTGAAGTGTTGAAGTGCACGAATTGTGAACAAGGGACCGGCGGAAAGGATACGGTTAAAGCATCTTTATTGCTAAGGTGAGTACGTGTGGACTTTACTGAGTACATAGCCTATGAAATACATTTCTATTACTTGTGTTATGGTCTTTTTGCTTAATTGTGTAGACTAGTAGTTGATAGTTAGTTATACCGATGATAGTATTGAACTAACTTGTTTGATGATAGACGTGATAGCCGAGAGCTAGATTGACATAACCATCGAGTTATGATATGGTGAGATGACGTGATGATTCGGGGGATCCCCGGTCATGAGGTATGGAATGGGGAGCATTTGGGCGGATCCCCATCGGCCCATTCCATGATAGTAGTCTTGCTAACTGGAAGTAGTCCGGCGAGTAAGGCAGGTATTGGTAGATTGGGCGATTCCCTCTTGCCTTTACCTTGAAGCTTGTTAATGCGGGGGATCCCCGGTTAATAAGTTAATGTGGTTCTAGTTGGTTGGGGATGTCTCGACAACTAGGTATGGTTGCTAGGAAAGCAAGGTATTAGAGTCACAATAGGGTGACTAGATAGATGGGTGATTGCTTACGTGTTTGTTGTTTGTCGTTCGGTTATTATTATTAACTTTGGGGTCTAAACCCATGTAACTCACGAGACGTTTTTGTCTCACGTACTCCTTGTTTGTTTTGCTATGTACTCAGGTTCGGGATCGAAGGTTTAGGTACGCATGGATAGAGATGCGGGACCTAGAATAGAAGAACACTAGATTGGATTTAGTCTTAGCTTGGTGATGATCTATTTTGTAACACCTACTTTTATACTCTGATTTCATACCAAGGTTTTTGTAAATCTAAATTGGGGATGTTCTTCTATTTATAAAAATGTTTTATTTTGGCCAGTATTTGGCATTAAATTTGAGGTGTTACATGGAGTTTGTGAGCTTCTATGGATACGAAACATATTGAAGGACCTCGGTTTTATCATCACGAAAGCTATGAATCTCCATTGTGACAATAAAGCAGCAATCATGATTGGGCATAACCCAATTCAGCATGATCGCATGAAGCATGTGGAAGTGGACAGGTTCTTTATAAGAGAAAATATTGACAAAGGGTATATTTGTTTTCCATTTGTGAAGTCCGAAGATCAACTTGCAGATATACTCACAAAGGGCGTGTGTGGACGAATATTCAACCAAGCAATTGACAAGTTGGGCATGATTGATATCTATGCTCCAACTTGAGGGGGAGTGTGGAATATATGGTAAATATACACCATATATTAGCTGTACAATTGATATATTATGAGTATCCCAATGATGTAGCCTAATTCTTCTCTTATTCCTATTTAACTGTATAATATTGTATCTATAAATAGGTTCTTCTCGTTATTGTAAAATACACAGAAAAAGTAAGAAATAAAAAAAACTTTATTCATCTTAAATCTCTCCTTAGTTTATTCTGTCTTGTACCAATTCGTTCTTCAAACACTATTTAAGTTCAACATGATTAATTGTACGCCCTGTAGGGCAACAGTTCTATGTCAAGTTGTCAACAGCCAAAATATAATCACTCTTTCTACTTTATCAATCACAATGGTTTACCAAAGCCCCTGAAATCGAATTCGTTTTGCGGAAAAGCCCCAAAAACCCTTTAACATGACTTTAATATCATCACCATACCGAATGCTCTTATAACAAAATTGTAGATATCGAGGTAATAAGGTTCGATTTGCTTTTTACCAAAACTGATTTCCTCAACATAGTTCAAAAGGTCGGTCTTTCTGTATGGTTTTCGCGACAAAACACCCTAACTATGATGAAACTAGGGATGCCAATTTGATCCGCGGATTCGGGTATCCATGAGTACCCGACCCTAACGGGGTGGTTATTACCCGTGTAAACAGGTAACGGACAGGGGCGGATTTTAAATATCACACCCGAAGCAGGGACGGGTCGGGGACGGATACTCAACTATTCGCACCGTTTTATACCCGGATATACTCCCTCCGTCCCACAAAAAAGTTTAAATTTCCCTATAAATTTTGTCTCACAAAAAAGTTTACATTTCTCAAATATGAGAGACCATTTAATAAAATACTATTATTTTCATTTTTTATGTATATTACCACTAACTTTCTCCTAAAAGCACTTTCTCTTTCCAAATAGCCTTATATTTTAATAAAAAATATTACAAAAAACCCCACCACTAATTATCACCTAAATAGTTGTGCCCAAGAGAAATGTAAACTTCTTTGTGGGACGGAGGGAGTAATATTTTTGTGAATAAGTGAAAATTTTCTGGGAAAAAATGATGATTGGGGCTAGGCGTAGCCACAATAGTGCTCCCTGAAAAGAACCTGTACACGAACATGAGGGGGTTTATTATTGAGGATGACCTGCTCTGTTCCGGATCCGCCCCATTATCATTTCAGATTTCGTCTATCCTATTGAAAAAAATTGCATATTATGAAGTATATTTTCATTTTCGAATTTCACCAAGAAACAAAATGACTTATTAGTGACTTCAATTATTCTCCCAAAAGCGTACAAAAACTAATGTGATAACAAAAAAAGGTACATGTGTGGTAAACATTGAACGGAAATAGTATAGATCAAATGTTAAATACTAACCTCAAAACCCCATCCCCAATCCAAAGCCTTGAAACAAACAATCAATGTCTGACAGCCACGTGGCATGGCGCGCAATCTTGATTGTGTGGCCGTTAACATTTCAAAAGCTAATCCACTCTCATCTTAACTTTACAAATATAAATTCTCACCCATTTCTCCCTTCAAATCATTCTTCACTCCGATCCACTGACTTCTTTCGGCTACAGATCAATGGCCACCGCCGCCGTCTCCACCATTAATGGAGCCGTCAACCGTGTTCCGGTACTCAAATTGAATAACATATATTGTTAATTAGATCTTGAAGTGGGTATTTTCAATTTTTGTTGAATTTGTGATTAATTGTTGTAACAGTTGAGCTTGAACGGAACTAGTGGTGGTGTTGCAGTTCCAAACTCATGTTTCTTGGGAAACAATTTGAAGAAGATAGCGAACTCAAGATTGAGCACTAACAACAAGTCTTTATCATTCAAAGTATTTGCTGCCGAGAAAGAAATCGAAGAAACCCAACAAACCGACAAGGACAGATGGAGGGGTCTTGCATACGATATTTCCGATGATCAACAAGACATCACCAGAGGTAAGGGTATGGTTGACTCCCTGTTCCAAGCTCCCCAAGATGCTGGGACCCACTATGCCGTCATGAATTCCTACGAGTACATCAGTGCAGGTCTGAAAACGTAAGTATCAACAATCTAATCCAAAAATTTAAAGATTTTCGTGGATTTGGTCTTCAAAACTTGTTCAATATAAAAACACATAAAAAATTCAGTTTTTATAAGGTTATCAACTAAAATTTCCAGAGTCTCACACAAACCCAAACCCTGAGTAACACTTAGAATTTCGAATAAGACAAACAACCCAAAAAATGGGGCATAAAACAAAGTCCTGAAATAAAATAAAAAAATTAATATCTGAAACAGCCAAAAGTTATGCTCATTTTATTGCAACCTCTTTCAACACACAGTTTTAGGCTTCAAAAACAAAATCTTCACATTTGGTTGGGAGAAGTGGCTGAATTTTGATAATGATTATGATTGTGTGATTTTGGCGTTTAATATGTTTAGTTACAATATGGACAACAACATGGATGGATTCTACATTGCTCCGGCTTTCATGGACAAACTAGTTGTTCACATCACCAAAAACTTCTTGACTCTGCCCAACATTAAGGTTTTTTTAGTTAAATTCGTTTGTATATGTTTGTTAAAATTTAATGAAAATCCTCTAATTTTCTTTTAATTTTTGTAGGTTCCTCTCATTTTGGGTCTTTGGGGAGGCAAAGGTCAAGGCAAATCCTTCCAATGTGAACTCGTGTTCGCCAAGTTGGGAATCACGTGAGTTTTAATCGTCTATATATAGTCATATTCATTGTATATCGAACTCAAACTGGATACTTTCACCCGTTTTAAAATAGATGTCTATAAAAGAAAAACATACCGTTTAAGAAGTACGTAACTAACACAATCTTTAGTTAGTTAAATGATAGTTTTTAAAGGCAAAACTGCTACAAACACATATACCTCAAATATTAGTTGTAAGATCAGCCACATACACACATAGTTAGGTCAAAAATCCTTTAGTGAATGAAATTTTTACCTTTCCAAAACGTGTGCAATTAACAATGTTCATTTTTTGTTTTAATTAATTTGGGGTAAATAGGAAATTTCGTAAATAATTTAGAAACTATACAATTAATTTGTTGATAACTATTTAGAGACGAAAATAATAAGATTTTGTAATAAATTAGTTTTTCTCTAATGACTAGTACATGCACCCAATAAATCTATATACTAATTTTGTATATTATAAACCTTTTGAGACATCTTGAAATATAAAATCTTTGATTGTAATAAATTTGATGAATATATCTATATATTTCTAACTTAAGTATGTAAATTCATTATTAATAGTAATTTCTTGGATAAATGCCATCAATTAAACTATGTTTGACTTAAAAAGTCAAAATGTTGACTAATTTATTGATTCCAGCCCAATCATGATGAGTGCCGGAGAATTGGAAAGCGGGAACGCCGGAGAACCAGCAAAATTGATCAGACAAAGGTACCGTGAGGCCGCCGACATCATCAAAAAGGGGAAGATGTGCTGCCTGTTCATCAACGATCTTGACGCCGGTGCCGGAAGAATGGGCGGAACCACCCAATACACAGTCAACAACCAGATGGTGAACGCCACCCTCATGAACATCGCCGATAACCCCACCAACGTCCAACTTCCCGGCATGTACAACAAGGAAGAGAACCCACGTGTTCCGATCATTGTCACCGGTAACGACTTTTCAACACTTTATGCTCCGCTTATCCGTGACGGACGTATGGAGAAATTTTACTGGGCTCCGACTAGAGACGACCGGATTGGTGTGTGTGTTGGTATTTTCCGTACGGATGGTCTCAATCAAGCAGATGTTACTAAGCTTGTTGACACTTTCCCTGGTCAATCTATAGGTAATCTTGCCTTATTATATCCGGTCAAATTTAATAATATCTCTCTTTCACCTACACAACCCAACCCAATCTTATTTTCCACATACATTAACAACCCAACCCAACCTAAATGTTTATTATTTATTAAAATCAAAATAACCAATCACAAAATACCACCTCGCATTAAAAACAAAAAAAGAATAAAATAATAGGTGACCCTCATGTGACCTTGGTCTCCTCCAGCAACCTAGGTCACCTCTTTTGATGACCCCCAATAATTATTTTCATTATTATATTGTAGTGACCCAACCCTCAAATATACCAATGGGAGTAGTCTAAGTTGTTAGGATTGGGTAACATTTTTTCTTTAATTTCCTTTTTAGATTTCTTCGGGGCATTGAGGGCTAGAGTGTACGATGATGAAGTGAGAAAGTTTATTAGTGGTATCGGGGTCGAGGGTATCGGGAAGAGGCTCGTGAACTCAAGGGAGGGTCCACCAGTATTTGAACAACCCAAGATTACTATTGACAAGCTCTTGGAGTACGGAAACATGTTGGTCCAAGAACAAGAGAATGTGAAGAGAGTCCAGTTAGCTGAGACCTATTTGGACTCGGCTGCACTTGGAGATGCTAACAGAGATGCCATTAGCCGTGGAGAGTTCTACGGTTAGTTCATTTGTGATTGACCCTTATATTAATGGACCGATTTCTTAAATTTTTTTCAAAGTGTTGTTTGTGATCTTTATGGTTCGTGTGGTGTGGTTAATGTAGGGAAAGCGGCTCAGCAGGTGCAAGTCCCGGTTCCAGAAGGGTGCACCGACCCTGGTGCAGAGAACTTCGACCCAACGGCTAGGAGTGATGATGGAAGTTGCACTTATACTTTCTAAATAGTGGAACTTTAAGGGGAAGACAATAAGTATTTGTCTAAGGATGTGAGGTTATTATATGTTAAATAGTTCTATTTGTATGAATTATTGCTACCTTTGTGATTTTGTTTGTTAATTAATTATCAAATAAGTTGCTTTGGATATAAAAAGTTTTCCAAATTCCAAACTTATTAAGCAACATATATAAGTTTTTGATTTTAAATCGTACTTCTTAAATTCTTATATAATTCTTACGTATATATGGGAGGAAATTGTATACAAACAAACATTGAGTTTACCCAACCTCGACTATGGGGTATGGACACCACCACTCCTAGAAATTTTCTGCCACAACATCTGTCACCTCAGCAACTACACCATATAATTGTATTGATTTCTTATTCAAATAAAGAGATTTACAAGAGATATAAATAGGAGGTGTTTACAGATGGCAGTGCACAATTTACGGACATATACATGGAATACATTTAAACAATAGACTCCTATGATTATGCATGGACAGAATATATGATTCCTATAATTATGCATGTCAACATATATCCTTGATACGCCCCCGCAAGATGGAGGATCCGTCTGAGACTCCAATCTTGGAACGAAATTTCAGAAACGATAATCGACCGAGCGGTTTGGTGAGTACATCAGCAGGTTGGTCGAGAGTGTTGATGTGTCGAACCTTCAAAGTACCAGCAGAAACTTGTTCTCGAACAAAATGATAATCCAAAGCAACATGTTTCATACGTGAATGATAAACTGGATTAGCACAAAAATAGGTCGCACCGGTGTTATCACAATGAATAGTTGGTGCGTGTGGGATGGAGAGACCAAGCTCAGTCAGTAAATTCGTGACCCATAATAATTCAGCAGCAGTATTAGCTAAGGCTTTATACTCGGCTTCGGTTGAGGATCGAGAGACCGACTTCTGACGGGTTGATCGCCAAGAGATAATGTTCGAGCCAAGATAGACAAGATAAGCTGTCGTGGAGCGGCCTTTGGTTGAGACCCCACCTCAATCAGAGTCTGAGAAGGCAGTGAGTTCCACCTTTGAATTACGATTTAAGAAGAGACCATGATAAATTGTACCCTTTAAATAACGAAGCAGCCGTTTAAGAGCTTGCCAATGAATCTCCGATGGTGAATGCATAAACTGTTGTTGGAATATGCTTCACGCGTATAACATATAGTTATATGGCTAGTTGTTTGTGAGCCTAAAGGGTCACACACTTAAACACTAAACACCATTATATAATTAGTGTAATTAGTGTAATTACATTAATTATTAATATATAAAAGCTTCATGCTTGTATATAATAAGTTTAATATTAATTGTTAATATTGAAACTTTATTATGAGCAAACTAGAAGAAACAAATAACAAGGGACTAGAGTGAAAATAGAAGTATGGTTTATGGAAATCTTTAATGGGTCTTTATGGCACAATTATGTGTGATGAATGAGTCCATAAACACTCCCTTGACCCCTCTCTTGGACGTGCACCATAACACACACAAGAAGGTGTTTTTTTGTTTGCTTCTTATTTTTTTGCTCTCAAGGCTTAAGGACTAGCATCCATCATTTGGTGTTCTTGCAAGTGTTGTGTGGATTTCTTTTAGAGGTATTCTTGTTGAATACTTGGTTTCAATCCATCACCAACTCCATCCGATTTCATAATAATCAAAGGCAACTAGGGTATGAATTCTTATACCATTCTCTTTGATTTTCTTTTAGTTTAATTGTATGATTGATATCAAGATCCGTTCATGGTGATTAAATCTTTCCGCTGCGTTTTGTTACTTGTAATAACCGAAAATCACCATTAGTGGTATCACGAGTCATTATATTAATCATATAATTAATATATTGAAGACAAATGAAGAAAACAACAAATTTCCGTCACAAAAGCGAGGGCTGTACGAAAACAGGTTTTCCAGAGGCATACGGACTCCTTTTTGGGCGATTCAAAAGCCTAAAATGCTTGCAAAGTCGTGGGCTACAACTTTCCAGAAGGCCGGGAAGACCAACGAAGACTCCTTCAATGACTTTTCGGGCTTCAAAGTCTGCTGGAATTTTCTGGCAGATTACACTTTTTCACAATTTTGGGTTCTACTTGCTCAAGAATGTCTTGGAGCAAGTGGGAGCCCATTGGGTTTATGTAGGCCCGTTTGGGTTCATGTTGGCCCGTCCCCTAGTTTGACCCTTCGGTCCGTCGTGATGACTCACGTGACCGAACCTAGGATTTCATCGGTCGAGGTTTGCACAAAATTTGTTGCATGTTTTATTCTTTGTTTGTGGTTGTTTTTCTTTTCTATTAGATACAAATAGTAAAACAATTAAAAATGGTTTTTAGACACAAACATTAAAACATTCAAACCTTTAATCATCGATGATTACTAGTTAATCATTGATAATTAAACCTTTAATCTAAAATCGTTTTGAGATTAAACTAAGTTTACATATGATTTGAAACTTATCACTCAATAATCGCTAAAAGTTTTTATCGTTTATTACAAGACTTATGAAGTGGTATGAATGAAGTACATGATTCATTCATATCTTAATAAAATTTTATCAATTAAAATTTAAACATACCTAAAATTTAAGTCACGCCGTCCAATCGGTTGATAATCACTTGCTTCTATTTTTGAATTCACGTGAGACGTGGTTTGAATTTAGATCCGAGGTCATTATTCACTACGGTGAGACCTAGATTTATTTTGACATGATTTCACATTGGATGACTTAATCAAGTTAACGGTGAGACCTTGACTTGAGGCGACGATGCGACAAACATGCCACTTGACCCTAGATGCTTGTTCACTAGGTGCCATGAAGTCCCATACCTCTAAGAGTTGCACTTGTAATGCAATTGTTGATCGTCACCTACCTATTGGATCTATCACCTCTAGCAGATCAACTGATGCGGTGATAGAAGCTCAATGGGATCTTAGCTTTTAATTAAAATTAATTGGGTAGTTAATTGATTAAAAGAAATTATTATTGAAAATACTATTTTTTGAACTTTGGTTGTTATACAGATAACAACAACATCAAAACCTAAGTATCTCCACTCAAAAATCAGTTCTTGAAAACTGAAACTGACTAATATCAACTTTATCTTCTGATATCGAATTCTAAGGATTGTCCTTAGAGATGAGAAAGTTGATACACCTATAAGAGGCCTTACCTGAGGCACCTCCTGTCAGTGATTCTGCTGCTGTTCGTCAAGCCTTTACCGAAACGTTTAACGAACACCAAGAAGTTGCTACTCATATGCTTGTGAGCATGAACCCCGAGATTCGAAAGTACTTCGAGGAACTCACAGCATATGACATGATAAGCGAGTTGAAAATGATATTTCAACAAAAGGCAGAACTTGAACTATTCAAAACAGTTAAAGCATTCCATGCTTGCAATCAGGAGGACGGCCAATCAGTTAGCACTTACATCTTGAATATGCAATGCTATCTTGATCCAATGGAACGTCTTGGTTACCCCTTACCACAAGTTCTTGGAATGAGCTTGATTCTTACCTCACTATCCAAGGACTATGACCAGTTTGAAAAGTGTTTTAAAAATACATAGCATGGGGAAGACAATCGTTGAACATGCTATGGTAAAACTGGTTGAGCAAGGGTTACCCAATACTTTTCTTGCAATCAGGGAAGGTAAACCGCAAGCACAAGGCAAGAGTCTAGGTAAGGGTAAGCTAGTTTACTTTTCCAAACCTACGATTCCCCCACCTGCTAAAAAGGAGCACCCTGCAAAAGATATTTCTTGCCATCATTGCGATGAAACTGGCCATTGAAGGAGGAATTGTCCTGCCTACGTGGCAGAGTTGATGAAGGACAAATGTGTTCTAGTTAGCACATTAGGTATCTTCATTATAGAACTCTATACTTTTCGTGATAAATCTTGAGTGTATGACACTAGTTGTGGAACTCACATTTACACAAATGTGCAAGATTGAATGTGAAGTAGAAAGCTAAATGAATGGAAGCTGTGATCTTATCCTTCCTAATGCGTTAATTATTGTTTTGAACAATTGTCAATTATGCATTGTTTAGCTTTATCGTTTGTTGAATAATGGATTATGATATTTTGTTTTATGAAAAATAACATTTTTTTATAACTATTCATTGTAATAGTATGTTTGAAATTAATATGCATGATCCTAATTCAAACGATAGTTCTATATACAAATGTAGCACTCAAGAATCCAAATTGGTTTGGATTCTACTTACCTAGATCATCGTCATCTTTTCCACATAAACAAGAAACGCATTTTGATACTAAAACTCGACGGGCTTCTTTACAAATGATTATGAATCATTTAAAATGCCTCTCTTGTATATTATGGAAAGATAACAAGAAAGCTTTTCTCCCAAGTTGGCGAAAGAGCTACAAATCTACTTGGACTCATACATACTGATGTATGTGGCCCTTTTAGAACTAAGACTAGGGAAGGTGCCACCTACTTTCACTGATGATATCATTCGATGTGGTTATGTTTACTTGATTAAACATCAACATGGAAGCTTTAATGATATCAGTCGCTATGGTTATGTTTACTTGATTAGACATAAACATGAAATCTTTGAAACGTTCAAAGCTTTCTAAAGTAAAAGTAGAAAATCAACTTAGCAAGACAACAAAGGCTTTCAGTCCTGATTAAGGATGAAAGTACATGAGTCAAGAGTTTCCGGATCATCCCTCACATCGTGAGATTGTCTCACAATTCACTCTTTCATACACTCCACAAGATAATGGTGCGTCTGGAAGGAGATATCGGACCCTGTATGACATGGTGCGATCTATGATGAGTCTTAATACTCTTACACTATCCTTTTGAGGGGCATGCACTGAAGTCTGCTGCTCGAATACTTGATATGGTTCCGACCAAAAGGTTAAAAAGACACCATATGAGATATGGCGTGGGAAAGTCCCTAATTTGTCTTACTTGAGGATCTGGGGTTGTGAGGATCTCGTGGAACGAGACATGCCGAACAAACTTGAGCCCATATCTATCAAGTATATCTTCGATTACTATTTTACTTCCCAACTGAGAACAAATGGTTGTTACTCGGTATGCTGAGTTTCTTGAGAACAGTCTCATTTCACAAAGCAAGTGGGAGCACTATAGACTTTGACAAGATTCAAAGTGAAGATACACAACCTTCTGGTAACACTAGCAAATATCATTCTGAGGCTGGACATATAGATGTTGGACCACAGGATGATGTTGTTCCCATTCATAGATCCGCAAGGACACTTCATGCACCTGAACGATATAGATTTATGTCGATGCTGAGGAGCAAGTTTCGAGGATCATTATGAACCCCCTAACTATCAAGTTGCATTATTGAATTTTGAATTCTAAAAATGACTTGAAGCTATGAATGCGAAAATAAAATCCATGAGAGACAATCAAGTTTTGAACTTAGTTGATCTTTCTCAAAACAGTAAGACTGTTGACATGGATGAAAATATACACACCTATAAATCTCTCATAGTAGCAAAAGGTTACACTCAATCCTACTGGATTGACAATGATGAAACCTTCTCGCCTGTTACTAAAGACATTAGGATTCTTATAGTCAAAGTAGTGTACTATGACTATGAGATTTGGTTAATAATGAAATCAAAACGTTTGTTTCACCTAAAACCCAAACTGAGCATGTGTATATATGAAAGCTAGTGGGAGCATTGTCGTTTCTCAAAGTCATACATGTTGATGACATGTCACTCATGTGAAACAATATACCAATGCTACAAGATGAAAATCTTGGCTTGGAAAATATTTTGACATGAAGGATTGTAGGGATACGACATACATACTTGGAGTAAAGATCTATAATGATAGATCAAAGCGGTTAATTGGTTTAAGTCAAAGTGCTTACATTGATAAAATTCTAAACGGTTTAGAATGGTACTCCCAAACGAGGAAGTCCTCGTATGCCACATAATGTAAACTTGAGTGAGACTCAAGGACCTTCCACACCTGATGTGGTGAAGCGAATGAATGTAATCCCCTATGAATCGGCTATTTCATTCATCATGTACGCTGTAAGGAGCACTATGCCAAATGTAACGTCCTTAGGGGACCTTACTAGAAAATACCGACAGAATCCATGAGAGAGTCACTGGATTGCTGTTAAGAACACATTGAAGTATTTTGAAATACTAGATATATGTTCCTTGACTATGGTGGAGATACTGAACTGAAACTAAGTATACTTGCTATACTTATGTTGGTTTTGAAATAGGGCGTGATGACGCTAGATCCTATTTACGAAGGTTCACTACATTCGAATGATTTATCATGATATGTGAAATTCGTACACTTAAAGTTCAAACAGATAACTAACTAGCTGACGCTTTATCGAACTCAATGTCTTGTACCAAACATCTTGAATATGAATGGAACATTGGACTTCGACAAGCTAGTAGTTTCATGTAAATCTGTTTTAGTATTTGGATAATGGAACTGTGAGCAGTTTACATTGGAATAAATTGATATATTTGATATGATCGTTTTTATATGAATATCTACTGTGTTCTATATTTGCATGTTTATATCCTTGAATATTTACTGTGTTTTATATTCTAAAATTGTCCATTGTCGTAATTAATAATATGGGAATATTATTAAGACAAATCTGAGGGCATTGATGACATTATCTTAGTATGACTAAGGATGATGAAATCAAACTCACATGTTGTTCATAATGATGCATAATTGGACTGACCCAACCTATGAGAAATCACTTCATGGATTTATGTCACAAGTGAATCTCACAAAGGCTTTGTCACTTATCCTCTGACTTGAGATGCAAGTTGGTTTGTGTATGTAGAGGGGCAAACTTTGATATGGTTAAACGCTGACCTGAATAAGGCTGCTATAACAACCATTATCGGGTTTGTCATTAAGCATATGACGGACACGTGCAGTCAATAAAGAATTTGTTCCTCCACACATGTGGATTAGATACTACTGGGCCCCTCGATGATTTGAATAGATGTATGTGTGGCCACACCCAAAAGGTAATCAAGATGAATCTTGATTGGTTTTGGTAATCTACTTCAATGTATAGATCGAGAAACAGAATCGTTGAAATTTTAGATTGACATTTATCCTTGTCTAAAATTCAACATAGTATCAGTAACAAAAGGATAACTGCTCGAAAACTTTGAACAAAGATTTTATGAAACTCCTCATGTACTTCTAGGGGCATTGGCGGGTTGCTAGACTCTAACCTTTGCTTGTATAACTACTTGATGTTATCACGTGCGCAAGTGGGAGCTGTTGGAATATGCTTCACGCGTATAACATATAGTTATATGGCTAGTTGTTTGTGAGCCTAAAGGGTCACACACTTAAACACTAAACACCATTATATAATTAGTGTAATTAGTGTAATTACATTAATTATTAATATATAAAAGCTTCATGCTTGTATATAATAAGTTTAATATTAATTGTTAATATTGAAACTTTATTATGAGCAAACTAGAAGAAACAAATAACAAGGGACTAGAGTGAAAATAGAAGTATGGTTTATGGAAATCTTTAATGGGTCTTTATGGCACAATTATGTGTGATGAATGAGTCCATAAACACTCCCTTGACCCCTCTCTTGGACGTGCACCATAACACACACAAGAAGGTGTTTTTTTGTTTGCTTCTTATTTTTTTGCTCTCAAGGCTTAAGGACTAGCATCCATCATTTGGTGTTCTTGCAAGTGTTGTGTGGATTTCTTTTAGAGGTATTCTTGTTGAATACTTGGTTTCAATCCATCACCAACTCCATCCGATTTCATAATAATCAAAGGCAACTAGGGTATGAATTCTTATACCATTCTCTTTGATTTTCTTTTAGTTTAATTGTATGATTGATATCAAGATCCGTTCATGGTGATTAAATCTTTCCGCTGCGTTTTGTTACTTGTAATAACCGAAAATCACCATTAACTGTGACAATTTGTTCACGGCAAATGAAATATCCGGTCGAGTAAAGGCGAGATATTGAAGAGTGCCAACTAGCTTGCGGTATGGTGTTGGATCTACTTTAGGAGCTCCATCATCTTCGGTTAGAGTGACTGATGTACTTAAAGGAGTTGCCACCTCTTTAGCTCCATCCATCTTAAAGTGAGTTAGGATGTCTCTAATGTGGCTATGTTGCGATAGGAATAGACCCATATTGGTTGGAATTATTTCAACACCTAAGAAATGATTTAGGTGTCCAAGGTCTTTAATAGAGAACCTAGCAGCAAGCATATCCACAAACTTGGCAATAAAATGTGAGTTATTTCCTGTAAGCACAATATCATCAACATATACCATGAAATAACAAGTGATTCCATCATGATTAAATATGAATAACGAGGCATCCGCTTGAGACTTTTGAAAACCATACTCTAGTAAAAATGAGGTGAGTGCCATGTACCATGCACGCGGAGCTTGCTTAAGACCGTACAAAGATTTTCGAAGTTTGCAAATATGGTTCGGATATTGCGGATGAATAAATCCCGGTGGTTGAAACATGTATACTTCCTCTTGTAACGTACCGTGTAGAAACGCATTATTAACATCGAGTTGTCTCAAAGGCCAATTGTTGGATAGAGCAATAGATAAAACGGTACGGATTGTGACCGGTTTGGTTACGGGACTAAATGTGTCGAAGTAATCTTTCCCGTATTGTTGGAGGAATCCTTTAGCTACAAGGCGTGCCTTGTATTTCGCTATGGTACCATCCGGATTCCGCTTAATACGGAAAACCCATTTGCATCCGATCGGTTGATGGGAAGTAGATGGAACGAGCTCCCATGTAGAGTTTTGTATCAATGCATTATATTCATCATCCATTGCTTTACGCCATAACGGGTCTTTTGAGGCTTGAATGTGTGTAGTAGGTTCAAGGGGAACGGGAATGGGATGGACAGTGGTGGTGTTCACGAACTTTGAGTTGAAATATTTAGGGTTGGGTTTTCGTTGGCGAGGGGGAGGAATAGAGGCTGGTATTTGTGATGGAGATGATGACGGTGTGGACGGTGGTGTAGATGGAGATGAAGAATTAGAAGATGGCGGTGATGTAGATGGTGGTGAAGATGATGGAGATGGTGAGGAGAGTGATGATGATGAGGGTGGTGTAGATGGTGATGGAGATGGTGAAGACGGGGTTGTTGACGGTGAAGGAGATACATGAGATATGGGTTCAGGAGACATAATTGGATGAACGAGAGAAGGTGGTGGAGTAAACGGGTTTGTGACAGTGGGTGCATGAGGATTTGACATGGCATGTTGGTGCGAGGGAACATTTGGAGAATTAAGTGTATGAGTGGTTGGTGAATGTTGAGTAAAGAACTCATTCACTGTGTGGAGTGAGATAGATGGAGATTGAGATTTTTTGTAGGGAAAAACATGTTCAATAAACTCAACATGACGAGAGTGGTAGAGATGACGGGTTTCAAGGTGAAGACATTTGTAAGCAGATTTGGCAGCGGAGTACCCTAAAAAGATACAAGGAGTGGAACGAGGATGTAGTTTAGACGTGGAGTAGGGACGAAGCCACGGATAACATAAACACCCAAACGGCTTGAGTTTTGTGTAGTTGGGCGAGCGACCATATATTACATTAAACGGACTTTTGGAGTTTAGAATTGGTGTAGGTAAACGATTTATGAGGTGAACTGCCGTTTGAAAAGCATGCGACCAATATGTGAGAGGAAGACCCGCATAATGTAACAAGGCAAGGCCGGTTTCAACAATATGCCGATGGCGCCGTTCGGCTATGCCATTTTGCTCGGGTGTGTGTGGGGGTGTAGTGTAGTGAGAAATTCCCATGGATTGAAACAAGGGTATGAGAACTTGATACTCTCCACCGTTATCAGTGAACATAGATATAATGGATGTGTTAAAATATTTTTCCACCAAAAGTTTAAATTGTGGAAAAATTTTAGACACATCAGATTTGTATTTAATGGGATACAACCATATATATTTTGAGTAGTAATCCACAAACACTACATAATAAGCAAATCCATCTATAGATTTTTGAACGGGTCCCCAAACATCGGAATAAATTAGTTGCAAAGGTTTGGTGGCAGTGAAAGAATTATGGCCAAATGGTAGCTTGTGGATTTTATTAACGGAACATGAAGTACAATGAAATTTAAGCTTAGACAATGATTGAAAGTTAAGACCTAAGTCTTTAACAAGATGATGGAAAATGCGAGCCGATGGATGTCCGAGTGTGTGGTGGTAATCGAGAGGTGATACTTTTGCAGCAGTGTACATTTGTGGAATTGAAATTTGATTTGCATAATAGACATCATTTATGTTCTCCCCCCGCATGAGAGGCGTCCCCGTGCACAGATCCTTGATAAAAAAATGAAAAGGAAAAAATTCAACAGAGACTTGATTAGCACGACAAAGTTTAGCAACGGAAATAAGATTTTTACGAAGATTAGGAACACAAAGGACATTAGATAAATTTAAAGAACGAGTTGAAGTAGATAAGTTGGTGTGACCCGTGTGAGAAGTAGAAAGAGTTGTACCATTACCAAGAAGAATTTCATCCGGACCACCATATTCCGAGACGGAGTGAAGAGATGATGGATTCGATGTTAGGTGGTGTGAAGCGCCAGTATCGAACAACCAAGGTGCCGTCACCGGGTTTGATTGTGAACTTGAGGCGGTAACATTTGCAACTGGATTATTGGAGGTGTTGAAAGTGATGTTGTTGTCTTTCAAGAACCGAGCAAGTTTCCTGCACTCACGGGTTTCGTGACCAGGAATACGACAATAGTGACAAAATAATGAGGACCGATTGTTTTTGTTGTTGTTTGAGCGAATGTTTGCTGTTTGGTTTCGAGAGTTGAAATGACCGGTGTTGTGTGAACGATTTTGAGTGGTAGAAGGTGACCGATTATTAAACCGGCCCGTTTGGCGTTGAGAGAAGTTCGCTGTGGCAATAAGAGGTGCAACAGTGGATTCGACCTCCTTTAACGATCGTTCAAAGTCAACGAGTTTGTCAAAGAGTTCTGGAAAGGATATCGGGTTTTCCCGAACTTTTATGGCAGCGGAAATTGGTCCGTATTCGTCCCCAAGTTGACTTAGTATGTGAACTAGGAGATCCTCATCATCGATAGGATTTTGAACGAGTGCTAATTCATCAGCAATCGATCGCATATCATTGAGGAAATCTGAGACGGGACGATTTACTTTAGGATTCTTTGCGAGCTTGGACTTGAGTGAAATAATTCGGGATCGAGATTGACTAGCATAGCTTGTACTTAGCCGATCCCATGCCTCTTTTGCAGTGGAGGCTGATGTGATAATCGGTTGAATTGCATCGGAGCAACTCCCGAGTATAGCACTGAATACAATCTGGTCTTGGCGGTACCAGGACATGTATTCGGGATTCATTTTTGTGACATCTTTATCGGAAAGAGTTTTTGGTGGTGGTGTGCAAACACCACTGATGAAGTCATCCAAGTCGAGCCCAATGAGAGTTGACTGGACTTGTTTACGCCATACTGGGAAACTCATGGCGGTGAGTTTGATTGGAAAATGAGTAGTTGCTGTAAGTTGAATGGTGTTTGATGATGCCATGGAGGTGTGTGGAATAGGCTTAGAAAGAAAGGAGGATCAAGACTCGTTAGAGCAATTACAGCTCTGATACCATATAATTGTATTGATTTCTTATTCAAATAAAGAGATTTACAAGAGATATAAATAGGAGGTGTTTACAGATGGCAGTGCACAATTTACGGACATATACATGGAATACATTTAAACAATAAATAATAGATATTGACTCCTATGATTATGCATGGACAGAATATATGATTCCTATAATTATGCATGTCAACATATATCCTTGATACACCACACCACTTCACTTTATCCAGGAAATATCCACCACCCCACCCCACACCATTTTTTTCCAACTCATCATTTCTTTTCCATTTATTTTAATAAAAACACAAATTACATTTAAATAAATATACAAATAACAATTTAATAAAAATACAAATAACATTTATTTTAATCTTCGACTTCATTATTGTCTTTATTTGGGTTTTGATTTCGGTTATTGTAGAAATGTTCCGCCAAGTCTTCTTGAAGTCTATCGTGTGTTGCATTGTCTCGAATGTCAACAACCCTATGCAAATATTCAGCGGTTCCCGGTACATACAATGTTTGTCGGGGACCGTCTGACAAGTAATGTGAAATATTGCGACATTTGTCTTCGACAACCATATTATGCATTATGACACATGCATACATAATGGATCTTAAATTATGAAGTTGATAGGTACGCGCCGCATTTTTAACAACGTGCCACTTTGCCTTTAAAATCCCAAAAGCACGTTATACGTCTTTACGTGCCGATTCTTGTTTTTTGGTAAACAAAATTTGTTTTGGGTTTCAAGGATGCCGGTAAGCCTTCACAAACGTAGCATGACGAGGATATATTCCGTCGGTAAGGTAATAACTAAATCTATAGTGATGTTCATTCACACCGAATGGAGCATCTGGTGCCCTTCCTGTTAAGATCTCGTTATATATCGGTGATTGATCAAGCACGTTGACATCATTGTTCGAACCTGCAATCCCAAAAAAGGCATGCCAAAACCATAGATCTTGTGAAGCAACTGCTTCTAGTACCAATGATGGCCTTCCATGATGACCTCCCGTGTACTCCCTCTCCACGCTTGAGGGCAATTCCTCCAGTCCCACTGGGTACAATCAATGCTACCAAACATTCCAGGAAAACCATATTTCTCTTCATGATGCGCATATAAATTCTGAACATCAGTGACCGTTGGTTTCCTCAAATAAATAGGGCCGAATATTTCAACAACCCCTTCCGCAAAGTTATACATACTTTCCCTAGCGGTCCTTTCAGACATGCGTAGGTACTCGTCAAGAGAATCTGTAACACCTCAAAATCAAAAACCATTTTTTTAACAACACATACGGAAGCATTTCAAAATAATATATATAACTTGTTAATCACAAGTTATAAAAAACATAAGATATATAATTTTACAAAAGTTAACTTTCCAAAATCGTATTACTTAACATTACGGCTCCAAATCAAAATCATTTCCTTAAGTCTTGGTCAATCATTCCTAATCTTAATCTCCAAAAGACTCATCCATCTACAACTTGTAAAAGATTCAACATAGTGGGGGATTAGCACGAAGCTAAGTGATTGAAATTATAACATTTTATATTGTCTAAGTACAACAATCTCGATTCACAATCTTCACAGATTCACAACCTTTACAGATTTACAATCTTTACAGATTCACAATCTTTACAGATTCACAAATAACGAGAGGTACGGCGGTTTTGCAGAACCTTACAACTGTTGTGGGCCTAACAACAGCTTACCAATAGCCCTTTACTCATTAGCAATGGTAAAGCTTCCTTAAGACACAACGAATATGCCAAGGTACAATTACCGTTATCTAACAGTAAACGAAAACCCAGCCACCCAGTCAAGCTGCCTCTATACTTTTTCATGTGCACTTATCATTTTCCATGTGCACATATCATTCAATTAACACATAGCCAGTTAATTATCATTATACTACTAATACTGGTCCAGAAATAAGGGAGCAGTACGAATGGATCAGCACTAACTAAATCAGCACTAACTGATCAATACTAACTGATCAACACTAACTCATCAACACTAACTGATCAACATTAACTGATCAGCACTAACGGGGTCAGCACTAACCACTTTCAATTGCAACCAAAACCATTGCAATTTAAACAATACAAAGGTTATAATCCACTCACCTTTGCCAAGTCTTTCGCCACTCAGTTGTCTAATATCACTGAGCCTCTTTTCTTTTTTCCTGATAATCAAAACAATACCCGAGTTAGTACTAATTTAACCAAACTATACATTTTGGTAAGAATTCATTACTACACATTTCTTATGGTCAAATATCATATTTATAATTCAGTTCTTCTTTTTATGTTATATAAAGCAGTACACAACAATCCGAACCATATTACCATTTTCATATTCTTATTATTTTACACAAATGGGAGGTCCACAGAACATGAGAAATTAACAACCTTTTTTTTTATATATACATATATGTATGTGTCGCATATTAGAGGTAATAAGAATCATAACTTCAAAGTAATTTTCCCATCCTTTTTTTCTTTTTCTTGTCCTAGTCAGTAGCAAGTAGCAGCATGTAACCACAAAACCCAAATTGCAATTTATTTTTTTATATTTTGCGCCGTTAAAAAGAAGTACATAACTTTTTCCTTCTTTATTTTATTTATTTATTATACTATATAGCATAGTAAACATGAGAAAAGCCAAACTTCAAATTATCTCTTTCTCTTTTTCTATCTTTATCTTACGCAGGCAACATCAAAAGAAAGAAAAAACCATATTCCAATTATCCAATTAATCTCAAAACCATATTCAATTTGCTCCCCATTTTGTTGGTTTGTTATCCGTGGTAGCAGTACCAACAAACCACACTTCTTCTTCTTTTTCTTTTCTTTTTTTTTAACATTTAATTCTTAACAATATTAATAATTAAACATAATAGGAGTCACTAATTTAACTAATCTATCACCAAATCATGAAAACCCATCTAATATTAGGAACCCTAATTCATCTTTTCACCAATAATTTCAAGAACAACATGTGAATAGCAGTCACTTACCCAAATGAGTGCTCTAATCTGGATTTGAAGAATGGAAAATTGAAGCTTGTGAATCAAGAAGAAAAGAAAGTTGATTATATGTGTGTGTGGGAACGAACAGAGAAAGCAAGGAAGAAAAAGATGCCCTTTTTAATCTTTTGACAACACACCCATACACTCACACGTGTAACACTTAGATGGAATTTTTAATTTCATTTAATTAATATATTTAACTAACTCTGTTCAGGCAACGAAGATATATTTGGAAGTTTGGTTCAAAAACAAATATAATGATATAAAAATTATTAAAATACCTAAATATTTTAATTTCAACTAATTTTAACTCTTTGGTTAAAATATCAATTAATTCAAATAAATTATATAAAATTCAAATAAATTAATAAATAATATTTATCACTTACCGAAAGTGACAAAACTACTAGGCCAGGTTTTGAGATGTTACAAATCTCCCCTCCTCAAAGAGATTCCGTCCTCGGAATCTTAACTTATCCAAATAAATGTATAATAAACAGGTTCTTCACTAAGTCTCAATTTGTTACATTAACTAGAATTCTCTATTGTTCCATTTACCACTTTAAATTTTTACATATGTCAACTACTCAAATAGTTCTCATCTTGATCTTAATTCATCCTATCAAACTAGTATCCCCACAATGTTTCCATACCCACCTGAGAACTCTAAATATTCCAACTACCTCAATAAGTATTCGATAATTTCCTTTAAATCGGTGCACAATTATGATCTCGTCCAACAAATTGTGTAACAACTATCTTTCTCATAAACCACTAATAAAGTCAAATACAAAACTTTCGTGTAACGGCTCCCAACACAAGTTTGATTAATCTTTGATCATCTTTGTCATAATTTCATTACACCCACTAATTCGACATTTATTCCAAGTTATGTCAACTAATTATCGTTCGCAGTTCCTTTACAACCCAAAGTATAGACATTAACAACGTTTTCTTTCTACGGGTGATAACAAATTTGACAATCATAAACTCAAATAGGACGGTAATGTCTTCACAATTCAGAACAAAACAAAATTCGCAAACTTCAAGTCAACATTGGTTAATTTCTCTCGTGGTATTTAATGGTCCAAAAGCATAGGCATTTAGATCTTTTCTTCGAGTTAACTATCAGTTTCATAATTCACAATCCTCTAATACACCTTAACCATCTTCTTGTTGTAGTAGACATTCTTTTATGGTCCACGCAAGCGATGCATCTAATATTATACAATAAGGTCTTCATAATTTTAAGGCAAAACAATAATTGTAAATCTCAAGTTATAGTTTAGATAATCTTTCACATGTCTTTTAATATTCCAAAAGCATAGACAATCTCTCAATTTCCTTGTATACGGTGATAATGATCAATTTAAAATTTATAACGTTACATTCTATTTATCATTCCATCGAAATTTTGTACTCCTTTTCGTTTTAACTTTGTCTCGATACTCACAATTCTGAATCTCCGCTATCAAACTTACGGTCAGAATCCACTAAATTTCAAATTATATCTTTCGTAATCATATTCGCATCAATAATCATAGGAAACAGCGTCCAATCTCATCTTGTCCAACACTTCTCTCAAGTAATATTCATAATTAAATTCAATTTTATAGCATGTTGAGGATATCACCAATCAATCATTCACAAAATAATCCAAAATAATCAACAGTCTACGTTTATCAAGTCAATTTCTATACTCCACATTCAACTTAGGTAGCAAATCATCTAATTTCATCAGTTCATACTTCATATGATTTCAAGGATAACCGAATAGCTATAGTTATATATCCTTCATTTCTAACATCCATAACGAAGGTAACAATAAATTCACATTTATGGAACCGGTATATTCGGCCCTCACTCTACACGCCACTACATGTGACACAACATGTCACGGTAAAAATTTCCTCTTTCTTATACCAACTGCTAGTCTTACTTAAACTATTCAGCCAACGTCTATAATTACATTAGTTTTAATTACAAGCTTTACATTTCAGGAGTTTACAATAACTACTATTATACACATATTTATTTGTAGTCACATACATTGTGACTGAAGCGGACATACAACCTATCATCTTTACTCCTCGTGAAGCAAAGGAAAAACCCTAACAGTTAATTTCGACTTATAACCAATTTAGACAAGACATAAATGAGCTATCTGCTCCAACACTGAGTAACACGAACACTAAATGAGCAACTCACACCCTGCAAGTCACTATGTGTGACCCAACAGACCACAGTACTGATCACCTATTCCATTACTCTAAACACTAGTCCCACCCGGACCACACAGTATATATTTATGATTACATCAATTTCAGTTATAAGCATTTCATTCAGGAATTTTACAATATTTATTTTCAAAATCAAATTCAACTTCAGTCTAAGATATTGTGACTGAAATCAGAATACCATCAAGCATATTCACTTCTCCATGAAGTAAAGGAACAACAAAACAATTAATTTCAACATATCACATATTTGCACATAGCATACAAAAGCAATTTTCTCTAATATTACATGACATAATTAAGGTATTAAGTTTATCGAAAACATACCCGTGATATCATCATCAACGACGGTAGCATCATCCACCGTCATCCTGTAAGCTCCACTCCCAAGTGAAAAAGCATTCTTTCTCGTTTAGCCCGAAAATGACGATCTCCCGACCGCCCCATTCCTTGACCTAGTCTTCCTTTTTTTTTCTCCAAAGAACAATCACTCAATCTATTACCACTTTAGACAATTCCAACATACACCACCAAGATATCCACAATCTTTTACTTTATGTCTGACCAATCCACATCAAACACATCGTATAATTTGAAAAGTACAAAACTCTGAATGAGAAGATCTGCAATTATTGCACCCTCGCAAATTCTAATTAATACCACCAACTGTTAAATTATGGTCTTGATTCCTTGTTTCTAGTTTCTTATCAACGTTCTATTTTGTTGTTTACCGTCTGATCTAACTCTGATTTTATTTATATTTTTCATAACTATCTCATCCTTATACCTCTTTTATTGGAATCTAGTGCTATCCTCAATAGCTTTAGCAAGGGAAAAGACTGGGTAATGTTTCGGCTAATCCAAAACTACTATTGTATTATGACTAAAAGACCCTAATAAAGTATTGCAGCTATGAGAGCTCATCGATTAACCACCATTTCACAACTTTCAACTTTTCGTTGAAATATCTAATCAACTCATCAACTGTCATTCCCTCGGTCATCTTAATCAATAAACTTTTTCCTATCCAGGCTTTCACAAACTCTTACATCGTTGTTTATAATTATTGTCTTGATACGAACCCCAAATATTATAATCCACTAACTGTTTGCAAGTATATTATTGTTCCATTCCCATATGTGATAGAAATCTAGAGTATTGACACAATATGATCCTTATGTCTGATTTTCCAACGTATGTATAAGTTTTACCTCGTTTATATATGCGTCGTCACCTGATGTATCAACACTTTCAGGGTCAAGGGGGTCGGGTTCACTTCATCTGTCATACCTGTAAACTCAATCACAACATCTCACAAATAATTAGTTTAAATCGTTAGTACCTAACATACTAACCCCTCACATACTAATCACACTTACCTAATCCCCACACACTAGGAATGTTTAACCAAACTTGAGCCAAGATTTGGGAATGCTACACCTAACTGTGTACACACCGCCAAATCAAGGCTCTGATACCAAATTGTAACACCTCAAAATCAAAAACCATTTTTTTAACAACACATACGGAAGCGTTTCAAAATTATATATATAACTTGTTAATCACAAGTTATAAAAAAACATAAGATATATAATTTTACAAAAGTTAACTTTCCAAAATCGTATTACTTAACATTACGGCTCCAAATCAAAATCATTTCCTTAAGTCTTGGTCAATCATTCCTAATCTTAATCTCCAAAAGACTCATCCATCTACAACCTGTAAAAGATTCAACATAGTGGGGGATTAGCACGAATCTAAGTGATTGAAATTATAACATTTTATATTGTCTAAGTACAACAATCTCGATTCACAATCTTCACAGATTCACAACCTTTACAGATTTACAATCTTTACAGATTCACAATTTTTACAGATTCACAAATAACGAGAGGTACGGCGGTTTTGCAGAACCTTACAACTGTTGTGGGCCTAACAACAGCTTACCGATAGCCCTTTACTCATTAGCAATGGTAAAGCTTCCTTAAGACACAACGAATATGCCAAGGTACATTTACCGTTATCTAACAGTAAACGAAAACCCAGCCACCCAGTCAAGCTGCCTCTATACTTTTTCATGTGCACTTATCATTTTCCATGTGCACATATCATTCAATTAACACATAGCCAGTTAATTATCATTATACTACTAATACTGGTCCAGAAATAAGGGAGCAGTACGAATGGATCAGCACTAACTAAATCAGCACTAACTGATCAACACTAACTGATCAACACTAACTCATCAACACTAACTGATCAACATTAACTGATCAGCACTAACGGGGTCAGCACTAACCACTTTCAATTGCAACCAAAACCATTGCAATTTAAACAATACAAAGGTTATAATCCACTCACCTTTGCCAAGTCTTTCGCCACTCAGTTGTCTAATATCACTGAGCCTCTTTTCTTTTTTCCTGATAATCAAAAGAATACCCGAGTTAGTACTAATTTAACCAAACTATACATTTTGGTAAGAATTCATTACTACACATTTCTTATGGTCAAATATCATATTTATAATTCAGTTCTTCTTTTTATGTTATATAAAGCAGTACACAACAATCCGAACCATATTACCATTTTCATATTCTTATTATTTTACACAAATGGGAGGTCCACAAAACATGAGAAATTAACAACTGTTATTATTTAAGAATTGATGCCCCTTTCATTCACAAGAGGTAACTATTTATACAGAAAATGTGTACTCTAAAATGAGAAAGTCTAAACCTAATTAACAGCCTAATTAATATTATGAGAATTGACAGCAATCTTTGATTGGCTGTTATGACTAATTACAGAAACCGAATATACTGTCCATATTTACAAAACAGAATATTCTGTGGCATATTCTGTTTAATACTCCCCCGCAGTCGAATGTGTGGTTGGCCGGATAGTGAGACTGGATCGGAAGCGTGTAAATAATTGTCGCGGCAGCCCTTTTGTAAAAATGTCAGCATATTGGTAGTCGGCAGGGACATGCAGTACTCGTAGAGAACCCAAGCGCACTTTTTCGCGAACAAAGTGGATGTCAATTTCAATGTGTTTGGTGCGTTGATGTTGTACTGGATTTTTAGTGAGGTAAACAGCTGAAATATTGTCACAGTAGATGATCGTGGCTTGTCGCAGGGGAAGATGTAACTCGAAGAGAAGGTTGCGAAGCCATGTGGTTTCAGCTGTTGCATTTGCAACTCCTTTGTACTCGGCTTCTGCGCTGGAACGCGAAATGGTAGGTTGTCTTTTGGAAGACCATGATATTAGATTGTCGCCGAGGAATACGCAGTAACCAGATGTTGAGCGGCGGGAGTCGGGGCATCCCCCCCAGTCGGCATCTGAGTAAGCTATCAACTTGGTGGATTTGGAGGGTGACAGATGAAGGCCGTGATGACTGGTGCCCTTTAGGTATCTCAATATGCGTTTCAAGAAGTTGAAGTGCGGGTCACGTGGAGCATGCATAAAGAGGCAAACTTGTTGTACCGCATAGGCAATGTCGGGTCGGGTGATGGTTAAGTATTGTAGAGCACCGGCTAAGCTGCGGTAAAGAGAGGAGTTGCTGATGAGTGTGCCGCTAGTTTCACTGAGTTTAGAGTTTGTATCAACTGGTGTAGCTGAGGGCTTGCAATCTTGCATGTTGGCACGGTTAAGAATGTCGTGAATGTATTGTTGTTGAGATAAAAATAATCCTCCGTTTGTATGTTGAACCTGATTTCCGAGGAAGTGGTGCAGAGGGCCAAGGTCAGACATTGCAAACTCTTTAGACAATAAAGTAATGAAGTGTTGAAGAGTTTTGTTATCTGATGCTGTCAAAATTATGTCATCTACATATAATAGTAGATAGGCCATTTTGTCACCTTGTTTGAATACGAATAAAGACGTGTCACTTTTGGTACTTTTGAAACCGCATGTTTGAATGTAGTTTGCAAACCGATGATACCATGCCCTTGGTGCTTGTTTAAGTCCATATAAGGATTTTTGCAAGAGACACACATGTTTGGGGTGTTTGATGTCTGTGAATCCGGGGGGTTGGAACATGTATACAGTTTCGTTAAGATCCCCATGTAAGAATGCATTCTTGACATCGAGCTGGTGGATAGGCCAGTTTCGGGATATAGCTAATGAGAGAACTGTTCTGATGGTGGTAGGTTTCACGACAGGACTAAAAGTTTCATCGCAATCAATGCCAACTTGTTGACATTTACCATTAATAACCAATCTTGCTTTGTATCGAGCGAGAGTCCCATTTGCGTGAAATTTGTGCCGATAGAGCCACATGCATCGGATGACATGTGCGTTTGGTGGTCTTGGCACAAGTTCCCATGTGTTGTTTTCTATTAAAGCCCTGTATTCATCAGTCATAGCACAAGACCAGTTTGGATCAGTTAAAGCTTGGTTGTGTGATTTAGGGATTGGTGAAATATCAGGGTTTGGTTTGGGGTTGGTGGTGTGTAAGTGAGCACTTGGGTTGGGTTGAGTTCGTGCAGCCTTTGATCGTGTGGTCATTGGGTGAAGGGAGGAGGTTGATGGAGGCGGAGGTTGTGTAGGTGGTTGAGTGGATCGACGAGAATAGGTTAGAGGATAATAATCAAGATCGGTTTGTGTTGGTTGGGGATGGGGGTGGGTATGGTGGGTGTGGGAAGCGGGAAATTGTTGGTGGTGAGGTTGGGAGATGGATTGGTGGATATTGGTTGGGTGGCGGGGGTTGTTGGTGTAGGTTGAAATAGGGTGGGTTGGAGGTCATTGTCTGTACATGGATGGGTTTGGGTTTTAGTGTGAATGGTTTGGTAAGGGAAAGTGGTTTCATCGAAAGTTACATGACGAGATAAGATAACTTTTCCTGTTGAGGGGTCAAGGCATCGGTAACCGCGGTATTGAGGTGGGTAGCCGAGAAATATACATTGGGTGGAACGGGGTGCTAATTTGTGTGAGCGGGTGGAATTGAGGTTAGGATAGCATGCACATCCAAAGACTCGAAGGTGATCGTATGTGGGATGTTTAAGGTAGAGAGCGGAGGTGGGTGTTTGGTTATGTAGAATTTTGGTAGGGAGAATATTGTGGAGGTAAGTTGCTGTGTGAAGGGCATCTACCCAAAAAGAGGGTGGTAAAGATGCGTGAGTGAGAAGAGAGAGCATGAGCTCATTGAGACGTCGGATCATACGTTCAGCGGTTCCATTTTGTTGAGAAGTGTGTGGGCACGAGAATCGAATGTGGAGACCAGTGGTTTTAGCAAATGAGTGAAATTGGTGATTGTCAAATTCACCACCTTTGTCGCATTGGAATGTTTTGAAGGTGGTGTTAAACTGAGTGTTGATGAATTTGTGGAATGTTTTGATTTTGTCGAACGTTTCAGATTTGTACTTGAGGGGAAAAACCCATACGAAATGTGTAAAATCATCAATACGGACCAAGTAATATTTAAAACCACTATTACTATGGATGGGTGATGTCCATAGATCTGCATGAACTAGGTCAAAAGGTTTTAAGGTGGTGGAAGTTGAGTCTTTAAAAGGCAATCGTTTGTGTTTGGCAATTTGACATGAGTGGCATACAAACGTTTTATCAATTTTATTGCAAAATATATGTTTATTGGTGCTAAGAAAATCCATTACATGATGTCCTGGATGTCCTAGTCTAAAATACCAAGTTGGCGAACTAGAAATAACTGAAAATGAAAAATCGGGTACTTTGACTTGATTAGTGAATGGGTAGAGGTCACCAGAGCTATCGTGCCTCGTCAGTTGCTTCCCAGTCTTGGGGTCCTTAATAGAAAAACCAAATTCATCAAATTCAACAGAAACGGAATTTTGACGACAAAATTTACGGACTGAGACAAGGTTTTTAATAACATTTGGTGTGTGTAGGACGTTTTTAAGGTGGTAGGGCTGGGTATTATGCTTTAGTGTGGTATGGCCTGATCCAATAACTGGGACTTGATTACCATTTCCAACAAATACAGATTTAGTAGATGAGACACAAGGGGTAGTGATTTTACCTGCATCCGCAGTGAGATGAGTGGTAGCACCCGAGTCCATGTACCATTGGTCATCATTTGGTTCAAGAGTCGTTGTTGAAAATGCAGCCTGTAATTCAGTTGGGTCCAGCGGATTGATATCGGCAAAGTGGGCTTCATGGTGCTGATTGGGCTGTGGAGCACTTTGAGGATTCTGATTGGATGGACTACCAGCAGTAAAAGAATGTGAAGAGGCCCAAGGGGCGGCCCAGCCTGATTGGGTTGGATAAGGACACGGCGGTGGTGAGGCCCACCATGGGGAAGCCCACCACGGAGGGTAATAGGCAGATCGTGGATCGTTTTGGGTTGCTGGCGACCGATTGTTACCGGACGCGTGATTGCGACGCATCTGAGAGGAATTGGAGGACCGATTCTGTGGCGGATTTTGCTGTGCAGCGGATCGGTTGTGGTTCCCGCTCGAGTTGGTGCGGCGATTAGGGCTTCGGGCGGTGGAATTGCGGCTGCGATTGGAGTATTCGTCACGATTGCGGTTCTGGTTTGGTGGGAATTGATCGATTGAAGCAGCAATTTCAGGAACCGAATGATTATTGCGTGCTTGGTGCCGTTGGTTCTCTAGTTGCAACATCGAACAGGCGGTATCCCATGTAGGTAAAGTTTGGTTAATATAAGCAGCTACTGTGTCGAATTCTGATGGCAATCCACGTACCAATTGCAACACTAGTCGATTTGCGGTGACCGGACACTCAACGTCTTCAAGCTGGCCTGCAAGATCCTTGAGTTTTTGGCAGTATGCTTCAAGAGAAGTCATAGCACTCAAGGTAAGATTGTTAAATTCATGTTCAAGAGCAGCAGCTCTTGAACCTTTGTTGTTAAGGAAGATTTCTTTAACCTTTTTCCATGCTTCATAGGCAGTGGAGTCGGGCTCAAGGATTCGAGCAAGAAGGTCATCAGAAATCGTTCCATAAATCCACTGCAAAACTATAGCATCGATTTCTGACCAGGCTTCGTAGACCGGATCAGTTGTTGCTGGAGGTGTTGTACCATCGATATGTGGCAGTACTTTATAACCTCGAGCCTGAAGCTTAAATAATTTCACCCAAGAAGAGTAGGTTACTTTGGTACCATCGAGTGTGCGTACCTTATTTTGAATATTAGTAACCGTGTAAACAGGGTGAATAGATTTTGCAGGGGTATTGATAGGGGGATTTCCAGTATCACCCATGGTTGTTGAAGAAGGACTGGAAGCAGCCGTAGCTGTGAAAAAAAAACGAAGGGAAAAAAAAGGAAGAGAAGGTTTACAGAGAAGGCTCTGATACCATGTTATTATTTAAGAATTGATGCCCCTTTCATTCACAAGAGGTAACTATTTATACAGAAAATGTGTACTCTAAAATGAGAAAGTCTAAACCTAATTAACAGCCTAATTAATATTATGAGAATTGACAGCAATCTTTGATTGGCTGTTATGACTAATTACAGAAACCGAATATACTGTCCATATTTACAAAACAGAATATTCTGTGGCATATTCTGTTTAATAACAACCTTTTTTTTATATATACATATATGTATGTGTCGCATATTAGAGGTAATAAGAATCATAACTTCAAAGTAATTTTCCCATCCTTTTTTTCTTTTTCTTGTCCTAGTCAGTAGCAAGTAGCAGCATGTAACCACAAAACCCAAATTGCAATTTATTTTTTTATTTTTTGCGCCGTTAAAAAGAAGTACATAACTTTTTCCTTCTTTATTTTATTTATTTATTATACTATATAGCATAGTAAACATGAGAAAAGCCAAACTTCAAATTATCTCTTTCTCTTTTTCTATCTTTATCTTACGCAGGCAACATCAAAAGAAAGAAAAAACCATATTCCAATTATCCAATTAATCTCAAAACCATATTCAATTTGCTCCCCATTTTGTTGGTTTGTTATCCGTGGTAGCAGTACCAACAAACCACACTTCTTCTTCTTTTTCTTTTCTTTTTTTTTAACATTTAATTCTTAACAATATTAATAATTAAACATAATAGGAGTCACTAATTTAACTAATCTATCACCAAATCATGAAAACCCATCTAATATTAGGAACCCTAATTCATCTTTTCACCAATAATTTCAAGAACAACATGTGAATAGCAGTCACTTACCCAAATGAGTGCTCTAATCTGGATTTGAAGAATGGAAGATTGAAGCTTGCGAATCAAGAAGAAAAGAAAGTTGATTATATGTGTGTGTGTGGGAACGAACAGAGAAAGAAAGGAAGAAAAAGATGCCCTTTTTAATCTTTTGACAACACACCCATACACTCACACGTGTAACACTTAGATGGAATTTTTAATTTCATTTAATTAATATATTTAACTAACTCTGTTCAGGCAACGAAGATATATTTGGAAGTTTGGTTCAAAAACAGATATAATGATATAAAAATCATTAAAATACCTAGATATTTTAATTTCAACTAATTTTAACTCTTTGGTTAAAATATCAATTAATTCAAATAAATTATATAAAATTCAAATAAATTAATAAATAATATTTATCACTTACCGAAAGTGACAAAACTACTAGGCCAGGTTTTGAGATGTTACAGAATCAGGGGACGACCCGTAAGCCATGGATCGGATTGATGCAGTACATTTCTGGATCGGAGAAAATCCCCGCCTACCTCTAGCATCATATTTTTGTTGAAAGAAAGGATACCTGTTTTCTAATGCACTACATATGCGCATGAACAAATTTTTGCTCAAACGAAACCGTCGTTTGAAATCTCTATCGTTATAAACGCTATCATCTGCAAAATAATCTCGATAAAGACGTCGGTGTCCAGCGGCACAATTACGGTTGAGCTTCGCCGTCCTACTGTCGAAGCGGGCGGTGCTACTTTCCGCCGCCAGTTCATTCAAACGCGACACGCAATACGCAATCAGAGTCGTATCGTATGTGTCGGATGATGACGATGATGGTGGTGGGGTAGCCATGATTAAATGTAGTGATTATAGGTTAAAAAAGATGGTAAGAAAATGATATAGATTGTGTTGTAAGATGGGTAATTGTATTGTGTTGTGATTGAGTATATATATATATATATATATATATATATATATATATATATATATATATATATATATATATATATATATATATATATATATATATATATATAAATAAAATAATTTATTTTTTATTTAATTTGTAACGGTCTTATGACCGTTGAACGGTCAAAAATCCGAACACCCCTCCGGTTAACACCCGTGGCCGTGCCCACCGTCGAGCACCACACACCCCCATGCCGTGTAGGGGGGCGGTGTGCCCCTGCCCTCCACGCCGTTGCCTACCGTCCACCTCACCTCGCTCCACGCCCCCCTTAGCCCATACCGTGTAGTCTAAATATACTCCCTAACTCTAGATTTAGAATCCAGAATTGCTTCAAAAAGCGTCTTACGGGATTTTAGGGTTGAAAATGAGTCTCGTGACACTAGAACTTGACTTAGGTGACTACACGCTACTTCGATATTGAGATGAATATCAAATATTGCAGGTTCTGAATGTTTGTAACTTTTCGGGATTGCCCCAATGTTTTATTTTATGCAACATTTCAAAAAACAATATCTAAATAAAAATTTGATTACACAACCATATACTTGCACAACAAATACAACCCTCCAACGACAACAAAAACAACTATATAACTATAGCAAAAAAATCTTTTAGTGAAATTTGAGAACCAAACAAACTACTGTTGGCCTTTGTGTTTAGCCGTTAACGTATCTTAAATTTTTTAAAATGATAATGTCATCATTTTTGTTGCAAAATTATAAGAAAGTTCTAACTGTAATGCAAATGAATACTTAAGTTTTTGTTAAATCAAACAAACTAATACACATTTGCCAATAATATGTATTTACTTAATATTTTATACATAAATTAGACAGATAAAGAAATAAATACCTACAAAATAACTAACCTATAATGCGTCGTTTTACACATCAATTAATCGAAACAAAATGGCTAAAGCCCCAACTAAAAGGACATACCAACGGCTTTCTCAACCGATGTGAAACCAAAGTAAAGCCAACACTTCCGTTGGCTGTGTTCGAATATTCCCCTAACTTACCTTTACTAATTTTCCAGGAGTTAAATAGTTAGCTTCCAATTACAATCCTAAGAACTTTGAAACAAGTTTTTGAAAATAAAGGGAGCAAAGTGTGAAGTTTCAAATTCCACAAACGCTCTGTTAAAGTCTTAAAGCATCCCCTTTGACTGCTCCCATTAATTTCTCGATTGAAGGTTCTTTTTTTTTTTTTAATTTACTAGTTACTGTTTTTTAGGGTTCGTATTTTATGTTTGATTCGTCGATCAATATTCAATCCGTTTGAACAATTGATTCGCTTTTTTATCGATTCAATCATGGCTGAGTTTGTGTGTGTTTTTTCAGGTTGTTCTTCCCTGGAATCAATTTAGGTTTCTACTGAAGAAAAAAGTTGCTTATTTACATTCTTCAGATCTGTTTATTAGATGTCAAGCGTTGTGGCTTCACCATCATCTTACTGGTGCCACAGATGCAATCGATTCATAACTGCTCTGATTAATCCACAAGATTCGTCTTTAATTTGCCCTGATTGCAACGCGGGATTCATAGAGGACATTGATCGGACTCAATCTCCCGGATCAATACTGTCGGAATCTATCCGACGTCGTTTTCCGGCTGCCGCTATGTACATGGAAGCAAATGACCAAAACCCTAGCCCCACCACGACCCCAAGCACTAACCCTACCTCTACCGCTACCTCGCCGGTGCTCCGGCGAGCAAGAAGAAACACAGGGGAACGATCTCCGTTCAACCCAGTCATCGTCCTCCGGGGACCTACAAGCAACGGCAGCACACCGGAAGCATCTACAGAATCCGGTGCCGGAGGAGGGTTTGAGCTGTATTACGATGATGGAGCAGGGACTGGTTTAAGGCCATTACCGGCAAGTATGTCGGAGTTTTTATTAGGTTCTGGATTTGATCGTTTTCTTGATCAATTATCTCAAATTGAAGCAAACGGTTTAGGTAGAATTGATAACAATCCACCTGCATCAAAGGCAGCAATCGAATCAATGCCAGTTATTTTAATTCAAGAAAATCACATCTCTACAGATCCCCATTGTGCCGTTTGTAAAGAAGCATTTGATTTAGGAACAGAAGCTAAAGAAATGCCATGTCAGCATCTATATCATTCAGACTGCATTTTACCATGGTTAGCTTTGCATAACTCCTGCCCCGTGTGCCGCCATGAACTGCCATCAGATAATCAAGATTCTGTTGCACGAATTAACGATGTGAATGGAGGAGAAGCGGTTGGGTTGACAATATGGCGGCTTCCCGGCGGTGGGTTTGCGGTTGGGCGGTTTTCCGGTGGCCGGAGAGCCGGGGAGCGGGAGTTTCCAGTGGTGTTTACAGAAATGGATGGTGGTTTTAACAACAATGGTGTTCCTAGGAGGATTTCTTGGGGTTCAAGAGGTAATAATGGTGTTAGAGAAAGTAGTCGGTTTAGGCGAGTTTTTAATAGTTTGTTTTCTTGTTTTAATGGTGGTGGGAGAGGTATTCCGGCGACTTCTGGTGGTTCTTCCTGGTGGCACAGGCACAGGACGATGAATTGAATCGAATTGATGATTGGTTAATAGGTTTATTTGTTGGATGTAAGTAAAAGAAGAAAAGGAGAATAATCAGAATATGATAAAGGTAAAAAAGATTAATTTTTTGTTGATAAATTGGTGAAATGAAAGTTTTATTTTTTGTTTTTTAATGATCTAATTTGGCTTGTTTTGTTCATACAGAGGGTAAAAATATGGGTTAATTTAGGAAAAATGGTAACAAAATCCATGATTGTGAAGATATGAAGAATGAAGATGGCAAGATTGGTATAACCACGTGTCTTACTTTGAGTTAACACACTATTTAATCTAACATGGTATTTTTGGCAAAAAAAATGATCAACTTTTGTATCTTTGCATTTGCAAAACATTATTTCATTGTCATATTTTTGTAACATCAATAATGCACACGCAAGCTTGTTTCTAGGATCATGGGTCCTATGTTTATAGCATTTTAGATGCTATTTAATTGTCTTTAAGTTTAAAGTTAAAAATTTATTTAGTAAATTTATTTTAGATGCAAAATAGGTAAATAACAAAACATAACTTACATCTCTATTATTGATAATATTTCTAGTCATCGTGTACTACCATGGTTGGAGTTGTATACGCCTTAAAAATTTGTAAATTTTTCATTTTTTAAATAAAAAATTACTTTTTTTCTCTGTTTTTTTTTTTTTTAATTTTAAAAAATTTCATATATTTGTTTTAGGAATATAAATTCTTTTTTCAGAAAAAATAAGTTTTTTTCTTGTAAATTTTAGTAAATGTAATTTTTTAAATTTAACATCATTTTTTTATTTAAATAATGTATTTTTAAATTAATATAATTTATTATTTTATAATTATTGAATTTAATTAAAAATGATATTGTAGAAAGTATGTTTTAGTGATGGGTTAGTGATGGGTAGGGTTGACACGACCGTGTCAGTAGCGTGTCAGTAAGGATGTGCTGACGTGGCGCTACTGACGACCAACTGTTGGGACAGGCCTAAGACTATCCATAAAGGGGACCGACCACTATAACATTGATTGTTGATGATACATTAGTGGCACATAAGCACGACCAAATACAAGATAAATCTCGACAAAACTCATGTAGCAAGCGATCAAATATCTTCCCCTTCAATTTAAACTCATTTCTTTTAAAAAGAGACGACCCACAATAGTCGCTTGAACGACCTATTACACGACGCGTCGTGTTGCTGAGCGTGTAAAGGGGAGGACGCCCTTAGAGCACAAGGTGTGGAAGGCATGTTATAGACATGTTATAGAAATTTTGGGCTTATAACTTGGCTATAACTTGGGGAGGAAAAAGTGATTCCCTGGTGTTATAGTTAAAGTGGTGTTATAGAGGTCCCACATTTGTTATTTGGTGTATTTTGATTGGTTAGACAGCCCCCACCCCACCCCCCCCCCCCCCCCAGCTTCTTCCTTTGGATGTTCGTTATGTGCATGGCGAAACCTGTTTGGCGAGAATATAACGAGGACGGTGGTATGGCATAACCTCGTTATAGGCTTTTTTTTTTTTTTGTTTTGGCGGATGGATAACGAATCCATACCTTGCCCTCTTAGGGACAATCTAACTACTTCGACTAGGAACATACATATTAGTTAGAAACCTATGAATATTAAAGGTGGTAATAACAATTCATTTATATATAAAATAAAATAAAAACTAAATGCTTTATACATCAGCAGAGGTTATGAATTTAAAAAAAGAACATATATGTACGAAAATTAGTTGGTAACATCGTGTTTAATTGATACCATTATATAGTTCTAAAATTGCAACCATACCAATGTCTGATTCTTACAAATTTACTTTTTAATAATAATAATAATAATAATTAATAAAATAGCAATATTCAAACATCTAAGTAGTGCTGTCAAGTCGTGCTATTGTTCATATTTCAGGGTAACATGATACGAATTCATTCAACACGAAAACAACACGACACGAAGTCGTGTTTTATTTTGCTAACACGAACACGACCCAATTAAAAACACGATAAACACGGAAAAGATGACAACACAAAATAAATAACAAATTTCTTACTTATTACATGCAAAAAACCCGACAAACACGACAAAAATATAACATTCATTTCTAAATGTTCCCAAAATCATAATTATTGTGTCAATTTCGTGTTAATCTTTGAACACGACACGACTTCGTGTTTGTTTTACACGACACAAACACGAATCCAAATTTCAGTTTCGTCCTAATTTCGTTTTGTTTCTTGTCATGTTTTGACAGCTCTACATCTAAGACTGTGTAACTAGATAAAATCTTTGTATATGCCCATGAATATTATAGTAGCATCTTCAACCATATTTTATTCCTTTATTTTGAAGTTCTTTTTCAATCATACTTTATTATCCCATTCAAAATAAATGAGTAAAAAATTACTCTATATTTAAAGTGAGAAGGAATTCCTTTATTCATATTTTGTAAGTATAAATGTTATTATAATGTGGATCACACTGATTGTTTATAATCAAGGTGTTTAGTTTCCTTTTTGGTGTTTCTTTTTTGTACTTTTTTGCTAGCCTCTGACTAGCTTCTAATAATATTTATGATTGGTGTTTTGAAGGTGTTGATGACATTACCAAAGCTCTCTACCTCGAGTTCCTTTTGTCGTTAAAAAAATAAAATAAGAATTTCATTTATAAATAAAATAATTATATATAAAATTTCGATTAAACCATAAAAACCATCTATATTATATTCTCATAAAATAATGAACTCTAAAATCACCTTTGATAGATTGCAAGTTGCAAATCACAGTTTTCCAAAAGTCTTGTTAGACAGCTTGCGTTTTAAGTAAGAAAATCTCTGTTTTTCTCGATGTCATCACGGATCATTTGAGACAACGTCTGTACAATTTTTTTGTTCCCACTGAAACTTGCAACAAATTTTGCAAATTGCATTTTAATATTATCCATAAGTTTGATTAATTGTATAATTATCATAATTATCATATGGAAAAATTGAAGTTTTGCGTAGTTCAAATATTTTCATGCATAGATTTGACCATATATATTTGGTGGACCTAGAAAAAATTAAAAGTCTTACGAGTTATTGTGATACATAGTAGGTCCATCCCCGTCTAATGATATATTTGTATGTTTGTCCACTTCAACAAGTTTATAATTAAAATAAAAATGGTGTTTTTGAGCCACCCATGATCTTGGATTTTACCCCCTTGTGTTTCCCGTCTATACTTCTTGGAAGCATTATTACCTACGTAATTCGACATTAATTCTTGCTTATGAAGCCTTATAATTAGCCATTCTTAATAAAACCGTAATAGATAACCTTTAAATAACTAATAAAGTTAATATTTTGTATTATTATCAATGGACTAATAGCGAATTAATATACTTTAAAAGTTTGAGTAGTCGAATCAATATTTAAAAAATAAGGTTGACTTAAGAAAAGACAGGCTGGTAATATGAACGTATTGCCGCCAATGAAACACGAGCCTAGCAACTTTAGAAGTTGACCTCATCTAATGGTGAATTATTATTATTTTCAATTATAGAAAAAAGGGTATTAACCATTTTTGACAGGTTGCGGATTTATATGTTCTTAAAATTTTCCAAATGCAATATTTTAACGTTTCACTTTATCGATAATACCATGTCTTTACAACAAAAAGATGAAATGATAAAATTGTTATTTATAAACTTTTTTGTGGTATACTTCAAGGAGAAATGACATTTCTTCTTACTTTTTTCTTACTTATATGCCTAATGTATCTTCTTTGATTATGAGAATACATATTATGTTTGGGTTTTACAGATTTAGTATCTATTTTTTTTTTTCTGAATTATAGTGAGTTTGTGTTTCATAATTCTAAGGTGGCATTCGTTTTCAACTCAATGGACCGAATAGAACTATAGTGAATTTGTGTTTAATACTTATGCGGACCTTTGTTTTTACTTAATGAACTTAGTAGAGATTAACTTAATGTGGAAAGTTTCTTTTCATTTCTTTTTGGACTAAAAATTTGAAACTAACTATATAATCCTAGAACTGAAAAAATACATTATCAACATAAGCTAATCGAAATTATGGGACCGGAACAACCGAGAACCAAAAAGACAAAAAATAGAACCGAAAACCGGCTTGAAACGGAAAACTGGATCCAACTAGCCCCGGTTTAGTTTCTCGGTTAAAATGCACATCCCTAATAGTAATAACCATGAGACGTGCCAGTTGAACAAATAAAACGAAACTTTTTTTCTTTTATTTTCTTTTACCATAATCGAACCATTAAACCGTTTTTATTTTGGAAAGGGGCATAGGTGGATACATTTATTTCTGTTTGGCTTCGATTTTCATGGTTCCCTCTACCTCACTTTTTTCCTTCATTTGATGCCATGTGTGAGTGTGACAAATTGTGCAAGTCATTATGCTCCCTCCTTTTTATTAGCCAAAGAAAAATACAACTTACTTTTTTTAACAAAAGAAAAACTTTTATTTAAAAAATATAATTATACCTTTTATTCGTCTACAATATATATTTTATTTTCTAAATTAAAGTACTATATTAATGAAAAAAAAAAAATACTTGGTCGGAATGAGTTGGTCCATCAAGCCCAAATCTTGTAATTTGTGAACTATTAGAAGCGGGATGCTTACCAGGCATTGCCAATTTGCCATCTCATTTAGGACTTGACCCAAGCCCACCTCGACCAACTGTTGCGTACGGCGAGCACGGTTAAGAATAGGGCTGTCAAAACCTGACACGACACAAAATGAAATTGAGACGAAACTGAAATTTGAATTCGTGTTCGTGTTGTGTATAACAAACACGAAGTCGTGTCGTGTCGTGTTCGTGTTCAGAGATTAACATGAAATTGACACGATAGTTATGATTTTGTCGTGTTTGTCGTGTTTATCGTGTTTTTAGCATGTAATAAGTAAGAAAATTTGTTATTTATTTTGTGTTGTCGTGTTTATCGTGTTATCGTTTTTTTAATCGTGTCGTGTTCGTGTTAGCAAAATAAAACACGACTTCGTGTCGTGTCGTTTTCGTGTTGAACGTTTTCGTGTCGTGTCGTGTTATCCAGAAACACGAAACGATAACACGATTTAACAGCCCTAGTTAAGAATCTGAACTGAACGACATAAAACTGATCCTAACCCAATAAAACAAAAACCAAAAATGATGAATTTTCAAAACTTAAAACCGAACCGATTACGTGTTTTCGGTTTTGATTTGGTTCGGTGGTTCCGTTTTAGCACAAATAATCCATGTTTCGGTTTTGTTGGTTCGGTTTCAGTTCCTTTTTTTTTAGCACAAATGCTTCATGTATTCGGTTTCGTTCCTTTTTTTTTTTAGCACAAATGCTCATCCCAATTCTAGTATCGAACTGAACTCGAAATAAAAAATGATAGAATTTTCAAAATCGAGCCATGAATAATTTATATATAATGTTATGTCGGCTGTGAGTCAATCTTGCCATTTTAAAGTAAGTGTAAAATAACTATCAAGAGTGGCTATGCTTCAAACAATTAATAAATTGTTAAACTTAATCATAATACAATAATAGTTATCAAAACGTTGTAATATATAAGTACTTGGAAGTGCTTAAAAAATGTTTTTTTTTCTTCATTTAAATAAGCCAAAAATGCACCATTAATGTTTTTGAAAAGTTAGAAAGAAATGAAATTTTTTTGTTAATAACTTCGAGATTTCTTACACGTAATTTCCAGTTGTAAATCAATTAATGTTGGTCAGGTAACAGATGCAATTAGAATTGCCCGATAGCAACTGAGTCAACTCTCATTCTCAACTCGCTACCTCCATTAACGCTCGCTGGTTTGCCTTCATCATCCTACACAAAATCTCTACTTACAAACTTCAACCGATCGATGTAAATTCGAACTCTGTAAGTTTAATTTTCTCTTTTCCACCATGCTAATTCAATTTTGCAATTTGTGATACTGAATTAGGGTTTTCGATATCTACTCACTAAAATTGTTAATTATCCTGTATTGAATCTTGCAATTGTTACACTGAATTAGAGGAAATGTGTCTCTTGTTCTTTTGATTTCTTAGATATAGTTAATTGGGGAACTTAAATGTGTTAGGGTTTTTCACTTCGGAGTAATTATCAACTGAGAGATTGATTTAATGACGTTAGTTTTCTGTAGAAAAATTTTTCAATCTTAACTTTTTGTGGAGACTTGAATCTGATTCTTAATGTCGAATCATTATTAGGTGAAAATGAATCTATAACCTAAATTACAGAAATTGAGATTGAATTGTTACATAATTACACATTTATGATAAACTTCACATGTGTTTGGATTTGCTTAATGGTCAAAGTTGTTGACTTATTATACAGGAATTCATTATATCCGCAGGCCTTTTAACAACAAAGTGACTATTAACCAATAAAATCTACACATAAATCAACAAAAAATGAGTTTTGTTTTTCGAGGATCGAGAGGTGATATTGAAACTGGATTTTCTGGATATATTCCTGAACGTCGAGCACTGGTATATTTCAAAATTTCCATCATTTATATCTATAGATGTATATATATATATATATATATATATATATATATATATATATATATATATATATATATATATATATATATATATATACACTTCATGGTGTGTGTGAGTGTGTGTATATTTATGCTATTTTTCTGTTTAGCGTGTTCATGCAGCTCGACCTGTTAATACAAACTCACTCGCCTTTCTTGTTACAGGTACCGAAAATAATGGGTTAAATTTGTTTCTTCATATAATTTTATGGAATTTATTACATTCTTTTTTTCATGTAACAGTTCTCTTGTTGTTCATGATATTGAATTCGCACCAAATGTCACCCAACTTTCTGGTACTTATCTACCTTAACCTTTTTTTTTACTTATTAATGTTTGACATTCTTAGATCTTAATAAGCGCTATGTTTGATGGTTTAAACATGTTAAAAGAAACTCGTGCGTTATATTTTATTTTATATATTTTTCTAATAAAATTAATTTGTTGAATATTCATTTAGCTTTGGTTGGTCCTTGGTGTTTTCTTAATGGCAACAAGCCTACGGATGTATGCCACCTGTCAACAACTTCAAGCACAGGCCCAAGCCCATGCAGTAGCAAGTAGTGGGCTTTTGGGCCATACCGAATTAAGACTGCAAATGCCACCTTCAATTGCACTTGCAACCCGAGGAAGATTGCAAGGCCTCAGATTACAGCTGGCACTTCTTGACCGAGAATTTGATGACTTAGGTCAGTTTCCTTCTTTCAGAAGGGTAAAATGGTCATTTACTAACTCAGGCGCAAATACAATGATGTTTTGCAGATTATGAAACGTTAATAGCATTGGATTCTGATAATAATCCATCTGCTACTTCAATGAGTGAAGAAGAAGTTAATTCTCTTCCTGTTCATAAATACAAGATTACTGACTCTAGAAAGTAAGTTATATTTTTTATAATTATTTATTTTTTATATGGGAATTTATGTTTTGATGGTGGTTGTAACAACAGCAGTGTATCATTGGTGGAAAATGGTTCAGCTTCAGCCTCATCTGAGGTAATCAATTATATTTCAACTATAATAATAATGTGGAAATGAAAAATTTGAGAAATTTTTTTGTAACTTATGATGATATTTGTTGGTGTTGACCAGAAGGTTGACCAAGGCAGTGCGGTTGGTGGGAACTTGAAATCTTCTGAAGATGAGCTGACTTGCAGTGTTTGCTTAGAAACAGTTAATGTAGGAGAGCTCATTCGTTCCTTACCCTGCTTACATCAGGTAACTTTTTCTTTTTACTTTCATCCTAGTGTAATAGTTACTGATAGAGGTAGATTTTAACCCGTTTATGTTCAATCTAACTTGTACCAAATAGGTTGCCCATTTTGACTTTTGACCCGTTAGTAATACCCAGCTGCTGCATTGCTGTTCTGTGTTACTACTGTAGTAATTCCCCAACATGGTTAAATTCAGGACTGAAACTTTGTCCAAAACTGTTTTTATTTATTTAATATTTATTTTATGTCTCAGAGACTATTAATGTCTTTTTATTGCATGCTCATCAGATGATTGGGTTAAACATTTGTAAGATGCAAAATGTGTACCAGTCACATTTTTTGGAGTTATAATAATTATTATTATTATTATTATAAAAAGCAATTAAAAGTTGTTAAATCCACTAACTGTTGCAAAAAAAAAAAATTTAATAAAAGATATTACGTCATTTAGTTGTAGAAAAATGTAAAGAATGATGTGTTTGTTTTGGTTTCAGTTTCATGCAGAGTGCATAGATCCATGGTTAAGACAACAGGGAACTTGCCCAGTTTGCAAATTTAGAGTTGGATCTGCATGGCATGATGACCATGATGATGATGATGACGACATGGTATGATGATGATGATGATGATGATGATGATGATGATGTGTTTTTTTAGAAACAATAGTAATGGAAAACGAAAAGCTAAAGCATCCGTCTAATCTAATCTAACTAACAAAACAAAAGCTTTTTGGTGATCTTTTATAGTTTGAATATTATCGAAATGATGGTAACGTTTCTTTGAATCTTGTTAAACTAACCTTACATGTGTTCGGCTTACAAGTTATGTTATATGATTTTTTTGTCTCGTAACTTGGCTATAACATCTTATGTATGCCATTAGTTTCTAGGGGTGTTCACTAAACGGTTTGGCTTTGATAGCTAGTTAATTTTATCATCTTAATATTATACAAAACTAAAAGTTCATCACATTAAAATTAAGTCATATAAAATAGTTAAGTTATCTAAAGGTGTCTGTTCATAACTACTATATTAAAAACATCTTGACATACATATATTGTGTGATGTTTAAATAATAAGTAAATGTTGTGTTAGTTATGTAAAATTATTTGGACATATATATGGATGGTTTGGTTCAAGTAACCATGTGTTCTTAAGAATAAAATCTGAACCTAAACCACATTGAATATGGATTGGTTCGGTTTTCGGTTTCTTTGAACACCCCTATATAAGAGTCCCACATAATATTCCATTGGGTTTGAGTGTTGCCCTGTTAAAAACAAATAGAAAAGAAATAAAAAGAAATTTTGATAATTTTATGTTATAGCCATGGCAAGCCCATGATCAAAAATACTAATTTGAGATTTAACTGTGGTTTGATTTCAATTTAGTTTCATGGTTCTAGTCTTCTAGCTTCCAATCTGACAAATGATTTGGTTTCGAACTTAAGTTTAAAACTATTTCCAATGTTACATAACACTTAATGGTTTGGAAGCATTTTTTCAATGGTCTCTACGACGACTGTAATTTTTATTTTATTTTTTACATTTTCGATTCATTTTCTAATGGTTTTGGGTAGGAGTGTGTAGCGGTATAAAATGAGACCGTCTCCTACAATATCGAAATTTTGAGAATATCAGTAGTGTATAGCTCGGTTCAGTATCAATGCAATACGGTACCAAATAATGATGGTCAATTCTTTAGTAATATAATAACCTTTTGAATAATGATGGTCTTACATTATCCATTAGTTTTATAATCGCCATGTGTACAAAGTTTATCATACTATCTAAAATCATCTTAAGATCCGTTACATACAGTATCTCTTTTTAAATTCTAAAGGGGATTCTATGATGACAAAAATGATTGAAAGGTGGTCAACAAATATCACAAAATCTTGACTTTCTTAATAATCCATTAGAAAGCATAATTAAGGGTTACTATTTACTAAGCATGCTTTACACTTTATAGCATGCCTATTGCTCCCACATCCCCACTCGATTTTATTAAGCATGCTTTCAATTTTTATGACTATTTTTTTGTACAATTAAAGACATAATTTTGATACACCATATATGTATAAGCAAAAAAGAAAAACAATTAAGGGGGTGTTTGGGATTGCTTATTGAAAATAGATTATGTGTTTTGAAAATGAATAATCAGATAATCAGCGGTTACAAAACGTGATTCTGAAAAGTGGTGTTTGGAGTTGATTATGTTGTTTGAAATCGCAATAATCAGATAATCTGCTTTTTAGTGTTCGGCAAACCTGATTATTTGTTTAGTTAATAGGTAATTTCAAAACTCCATTTTCAAAACGCAAATAAGTAGGTACCAACCTACTTTTTCAAAACTCCATTTTGAAAGCTCCAAAACGCAAATAAGTGATTATTTCATACATTTTACCAAACACTAGTTTTAGATTATTTGTGTTTTCAAAACGCAATAAGTAGATAATCTACTTCAAATCGCAATCCCAAACACCCTCTAAACATGCATTCCATGCACTATATATGTATAAACAAAAAAGTTTAACAATATATAACTACTTTTTTAATAGAGTGAGTTTGAAACCTAATTTCGATATGTATATATGTAATTCTTTTTTATAATCACCTTGCATATAACGATTATGTTTACAACTGCGTGTAACAAGTTTATGTTTATTATTACAATTATAATATCTTCTTTTCCTTTACATAATCAGAAATGTTGGTGCCTATGGAACATTCCCTGACCGAGGATACGTAGATTTTTATCAACCACAAAAGTTAGAGTTGCGTTCAAGGAGGTTCATTATTTTTATAAAGTCCCGAAGAACAAATCTTAACCATTAATTAATATGATCTAATGGTCAAGATTAATCACATACTTTATACATGGAGGGGTATTTTGGTCATTTGGCACTAAAAAATTTTATTTTATTATAAATTTATTTTAAATTTATTTATTTTTTATTTTTTAATTTTTAATTGAGGGTTATTTTGGTCATTTTGAAAAATTGTTTTTATTATTTTTATTTCTTTTTTTAAATTTTTAATTTTAAAAAAAGAAATTATTTTTAAAAAAAATATTTATTTATTATTATTTTTTTAAAAATTATTAATTTTTCATTAATACACACATAATGTTATTGCATAGTGAATCACATGTGATTGCATTCTGAATCACATGTGATTTAATTAAAACCTGATTTTACACTAAAATCACATGTGATTTTACACTAAAATCCATGTGATTAAGTTATTCACGTAATTATCAAATAAATATTATTTTTTAATTAAAAAAATTTAAAAAAATATATAAAAAATCAAAAAAATCAAAAAATAAAAAAATAAAAAAAAAGTCAAAATTTTTTTAAGTGCTAAATGACCAAAATACCCCTTCATAATAAAAATTAAAAAAATAAAAAAATTAAAATAAAAAAAATAAAAAAATATTTTTATTTTTTAAAAAATGACCAAAATACCCTCAATATATAAAAATATGTGATTAATCTTGACCATTAGATCCTATTGATCAATGGTTGAAATTTGTTCCTTGAAAATTCCTAAAGATGATAGACCTCGTTCAACATTTCTCATAAAAGTTAATATAAATCTTTTAGAAGTTTATCCTTTTTGAGATATTATATTTATTCCATTGCAAACAATTTAATGCATTTGTTGATAACTTTAGAAGTGGGAAGGATTGGAAAACTATTAATTTTCAGTCAACATTCTTGTTATCCAAGACAAATTTGTATTTATAAAAAAATATGTATCATGCAGGACTTGAACTACCGACGGGTTATTAACATAATGATCTAGAACATATATTCTTTTGACAGCTGCTGATTGAGTTAGTTGCTCAATGAGTCAGAGTTGTTTTTGACTGAGTTAGTTGTTTTTTTCATTTGGACCGCATCAACAAAATGATTTTGACCGAGTCTGATATGCGCATCGAGTTAGACGAAATTGAGGAAATCAAATGTTCAGCCTCAGACCGAGTCCAAAGCAAAATCAAACCGCCAGTTAACTGACAAACCTCCATTCGGGCTGAGCAACACATGCCCATTTATCTTGTTTGTTATCGATTAGATGTTTACGACCCAAAACAGAGGCGATCCACGACCCATAGGCGGACAGTTCCAAGCCCAATTGCTGAAACCCGAATCGATTTTTTTTACCTTACAGAGCCGATTCAATTCCAATACAAACAAATATGGGGCCAAATCCTACAATAATAAATTTGAATCGCACCATGGGTCGGGCCAGAACAGAGTACTACTCCCGTCCCCTACCTGTTTTACAAAAGAGGATCAAAAGGTACACACGTGAAACCAATATTGTGGATTGTATGTACAATGATTTTCCGTTTCCAGATTTTGATGAGATGTTGTCTACTTTTTTATTTTTTATTTTTTAAAATGCTAACACGTGTCTTTAGGGGAAAAAAAAGATGCTTTAATTTATCGTAAATTAACCATAAAAAAAACCCGCCCCCTGAATTTCATAACCATCTCGAGGTAGTTATGCTTCAAGACTTGTACAGCAGATAATTAAATTACATACAAGATTAATAAATTAACAACACTACTATAAGGGGTGTGATGAGATCGGGTTTGGGTTAGCGGGTTTGAATTAACAGGTAGAAGGGTTCAAATAAGTCAACCCAAATCTGACATGTTCAGAATCCGAGTTAGAAAATTAACCATAACCCGGAGACCTTTAAACCAATGTAACCCACTCACGATTCATCTGACCCATATAACTTAACACGTTGGTTGGTCAAATGAGTTAATGGGTCAACGCAGGTATACGAGTCAGAGATAAAAATATGAACTAAAGTACTACACTAATTGTGAAGAGTAAGAAAATTGAAATGTCAAAACAATTTCAAACAGATATGTTTTAGGCGAGATTTAGAAAACATTCTAGTATTTACTTATTTTTCATAACAAATTGAAAAGAAAAAACTGCTGGCGGTAGGGGTGAGCATAAAAACCGAAAAATCGAACCGAAAAACTGTTGGGGGTATGAGAGATTATTGATTCAATATCAACTCCCTTAATCTTAAACACACACTAAATCCTCACGTACAATCATTAAAGATTTAGGGAGTTGTGGGTTCGAATCCCATATAGCTCAGTGGTGGATCGTTTCCAGCATTGGGCGAGAGGTTGTGGGTTCGAATCCCGGATGTTGCGTTTTAATATTTTGGGTTATTAAGTTTTTAAGACATTTCCTAAAGAAGCAAAGGGAAAATTAAGACCTTCTATTAGAGAAAGACCTAAATGCTTTATAAATATTATAGATTACAGATTATAGATAGTTACAGGTGACATGCCGCCGTATTAGTAGCATTGAAAACAGATTTGAGACACTCTTTATTTCTTCTCACAATTTAATTAATTTAATTATTTTCACCCCAAAATATTAAACTAATAATTGCAAACTAACGTCTTTCTTATAAAATATTGCAAACTAAAAAAATCAAGCACACTGAAAATACTGGATCCACAGTTCCACACTCTGCTAAACAATTGTTTAATGGAATCTCTCTCACATACACACATAGAGAAACTATCTCTCTCTAAAAAAGTGCGAGAGAAAGAGAGATCTCGGATTCGCTACAATTATCAATAAAAATGCATTGGGGAAACCAATTTAACATCACTGTAACTAACCACCGCATATCAAGCTGATCATCAGCTTCAGAAACAAATTAATAAAATAAATTCGTCGAATTCAAATTATACCGATCCATTTCATTTCAATTTCATCAAAGTTTCATCGCTTAATTTAATTGTTCTGTATAGTGCTGTAAATCAAAACAATTCTCTGGAAAATGTAAAACCTACAAAAATATCTATAATCTATTTGATTACTGTACATTTAACTGCTATTCTCTCTTCTTCCTCGGACGTTGCCGGAAATCTGTCGGAGAGAGTCTCGCCGTCTCGGAGAGAGAAAGAGATCGGTCAATTTACTGACGGTGATTACGAATCGCCATAATCACGCCAGCAAACGAGCATACTGACGCACCTTCGCATGATGTAGAATCTAGCTCTCTGTTCTTTGACGAGCCGAGCGCATTTTCTGGTGAAGGTGCTCCTACGGTGGCTGGATTTGGAGGGAGATGAACGGCTTCTAGAGATGCTTCCTTTTTTCGACAGTTTACGGTGATCAATTGAGCAAGAGGAGAGCGGTGGCACATCTACGGTTGTGGTTGAAACCGCCATTGATTCACCGGAGATTGAACTGACGGTGAAAAAATCTGTTTGTAGGAAATGAAATTGGATTGTGAAATTGGTGTGAAGGCGGTGGGAGTGTTTAAAGTTGGTTAAAACAGATAGTTATATATATGGGTGAAGGGTGGCGTGATACATAATTACACGTATTTTTTTAAGGAGAAATAGTATATGTGTTTATAATCATTTCTTTCTACATATTTGTGTATCTATTTAATTATCACAAACGTTAAAATTAATAGATTATATATAAAAAATCAATGAATTATAAATATTAAGTTTAAATATATGTAGAAATATGGGTGGGAAAAAATATCATTTTCCCTTATTAACAGCTAATATATCTTTCTAAGGTGTTCTTTAATTTTGACTTAATGAACATAACGAGGAAATAACTATATGGGAATGAATCATATGATTTTGTTTGTTTATATTTTAGTTGATACATCATGATATAACTGAAAAATTTATGGGTTGATAATTTCCCCCATTAAGTCACTTTTTTATCTTTTTATTTATTTATTTATATTGTGCAAAACCAGTATGTTTTTATATTTGCAACCTAACAATTGTTTCATTGGTGGATATTTGAGTGTACAATAGTTTTATATAAAATTAAAATATAGACAATAAAATTAGGACTGGGTAGTATATACTTCCCCCTCCCCACACCCCTCTTTTACACTACTAGCACCATCGACGTCACCTTCAGTCGGCTCTGAAACCATCAAAATATCAAAAACCGACAAATACAATTAAATGTCGTCACTTTGCATGGGTACGCTTTTAGGATATGTATATATGTATGTAGGATCAGGTTATACGAGAACCTTAGTTTTGCAATAACTGATAGAAGTGAACTTATACTATTTTAGTGTATATATATTAGAGATGATATGATAACATATTACATCCTAATACAAATGCTTTTAAATAACCAATATGTTTACACGTTGTGAAAAGTAAATAATTAAAAAGAACTTATATTGAATATGAAATAGGGGTGAACATTATTTGGTTGGTAATATGTCGGTTGGTTTCGTCTGATACAAATTTAACAAACGTAGTACAAATTATAAATAAACACTCAATTATTCGAAAGCAACAAAATGGAATCTGAGAAATGAAAAATGAAAAAATCACATGAGTTGAAGGACGGTCCTTTAGTGATGCAACGTCAAATCGATATAATTGTACTCATATTGTTTTTTGGAGTTAGCTTTATAAAATTAACAAAATTATTGACAGAATAATGAAAATAATTTTTACGCTGTATATATTACTTCATGTATCATATTATATGACAATTAAAATCAAATTATATAGATATTATAAAGCATAACTGTAGTGTAGATTAAATTTAATGGTGCATAATCACCTCTTAAGTAAAATGTATTGATGTTACAACTTATACAGTAAATTCACTAAAGACATGACGTTGTAGTTCCTCCCCAATCAATTTTTCAAACAATTTTTTAAAACTTGCATTTTAGAATAATACTTATAAATATTTTAAAATAATTAAAATAAACAGTTTAATCAGATAACAATATTATTAAATATTTATAATAAATTAATTATGTAAAATATACAAAACATATATTATAACAAATCCATAAATTTTTAAAATTTGATACAACAAAATTCAACAACTTTAAATTACAAAATTAATAAAAAAATGATACAATACACTTAAAATTTAATGTTCAGACTTCAAAACATATAAATAAAATAAGACTTCAAATCTTAACAAAAATGATACTAAATATTCAAAAGGTAAAATAAAATTATGTATCTATATTATATTGCTGTAGTTTCAAATAAATAACTTAAAAAGCGTATTAAATAGTAAAATTAACTTCTAATTTACTAGTTATTATTTGATACATTCACATTTAAATTGCCTTGTATGTGAACATGTTAAATAGCTTGTGTGTTATAAATTTTGTTTTTTCTTTTTTTTTCTCATCTAAATATTTATCAATGATAAATTATTGACATGTAAATGAATACTAAATTAAAGCAGGGCAAAATATATTTTAGAATCATAACTTGGTTGATATGATTTTAACTACCTTGAACTATTACATACGTAGTATAGTGCCCTGAACTAACAAAAAATTTGCATTAAACGAATACTATGATTTGTTAATTTGATAATGTTTACTTATGTAATTTACTCCTATTATGACTTTTAATGAATTACATGAGAATTCAAGACGAATTGACTATTTTTTAAAATTCATAGTAACATTTTGCATATTTGACTATTCAGAGACTCTCAGTAGTGGATATTAAAATATATTTTACCATTGAAAGTCCAATACTAATGTTAAGGTGTTAAAAAAAAACAAAGTATAGGAACATATGCGAAATATCTTGAAGTAGACCAGTAGAGCTGAGACAAAATGTTAATAAAGAAAATATTATGTTTATTCGACCACTTTTTATATGTATTGGTTTAGACGTAACTTTTATTTATTATGCAAATTATGCATCTAATCGTAACCATTACTTTCGTTGTGATTTCTGTACTTGCTTCTCTTTATGTGTTAAGGGTTAAGTGTTAACTGATGTTTAGGTGTAAATTCCGTTTTTCTTAATTATCTGCATTTCTTATATTAATGTAAAATAAAAACTGGTCTCAAATTAATAAAGAAAAATAAAATAGATCTTAATGACAAAATCACTTTTATGTTGTTGTCTTTACCGTTTCCAATATTTCTAGTGACCTCGCTATATATAAACTAAGGGTGCGTTTGGTTGAAATAAAGGAATGGTTTTGACCTTTTGAGAAAGATAATGGGTATACAAAGGAATGAAATAAACATTTCCTTTGTACGAGTATTATCATTATTACTATTAATGTTTGGTTCATATAAGTAATTATTGTTTATTAATAGTAGTCTAGTTGGTGGTGGAGGGGGTGGCGGCGGTTGGTGGCGGCGGGCGGCGGGGTCGTTGGTGGCGGCGGCGGGGTCGGCAGTGACGGCGAAGGAGGAGGCGGCGGCGGTCGATGGTGGCGGCGGCGCACGGCGGTCGGTGGTGGTGGCGGTTAGTAGTGGCGGCGGTGGTTGGTGATTGTATCGATGGTAGTGGTGGTCGGTAAGGACACAAACCCGAATTCATTACCTTGAATCCATTACCCCCAATTTACTAGGTAATGGTTCAAGACCCAATAATGGATAATGATTGATTGTACACTCCTTAACCAAGCACCATTAATCATTCCAATTACCAATTACCATTCCTCACCCTTTAACCAAGCACACCCTACTATATTTATATAGTTATCTTCAAGGAGGTCTACCAAAATTTTAAAGTTCCAAGGAATAAATCCTAGCCATTGGATCAAATGATCAAGATCAAATCACATGTGTTTCAAGTCACGACCATCACCGCCGGTCACCACCACTGAACACCGTCGGGCGCCGACGGGCGCCGCCTGCCGGTGGTGGCTGACATTGAAGGTGCTGGTGGTAATGGGGGTGGTGGTGGTGGTATTGATGTATTGAAGCACATGTGATTCACTAAAACATAGGTGTTCCAAAATACAAACGAGCATATTACTTCGAAGCACGTGTGTTTCAAGTTACGAAACACATGTGTTTCACTAAAACATGAGTTTCTAAAACACAGTGGAGCATACGAACTACGAAGCACATGTATTTCAAAAGGTGAAACACATGTGTTTCAAGTCACGAAACACATGTGTTTCACTAAAAACATGAGTTTCTAAAACACATGGGAGCATACGAACTACTTAGCACATGTGTTTCACAAAAAACATGAGTTTCTAAAACACATGGGAGCATACGAACTACGTAGCACATGTGTTTCAAAAGATGAAACACATGTGTTTCAAAAGGTGAAACACGTGTGTTTCAAGTCAAGACCACCACCACCGGTCACCACCACCGACCACCGTCGGCCGCCTATCGTCCCGGCCGCTGTCTCCGGCTGCCGAAGGTGGGTGGGGTATTGATGTATTGAATCACATGTTTTGTAGTGGTGGTGGTTTGAATTTTTGATCTTGACCTTTAACTTTTTTTTGATCCAAGGGATATTAATTGTCCCTTAGGACTAGACAAAATTTTTGGATTACTTTGAAGAAACCAATATATTTATAATAATATATAAATTATTTATAAAAAAAATTATGAATAATTGATAACAACAATTTTTTTCCATGAGAATAATTATTATATGTAATTCGCATTGATCGAGTAACAATGATGTAAACAGAAATAACTATTTATTTTAGTTAAAAGACATCTTACTTTATAATCGTTAAAACATAATTTTTATAACTATTAGTCTGTCTTCGAGTATTATTTTTATCTAACAACATTTGATAGTTTATAAGTCAACCAAGAGCATATGCATATGGGATTCGAGTAAGCACAAAGTAAGTTCGTCTTTATTAGCACAAAACACAATCCCCACTTCTTAACGTGACCTTATCAATTAAAAAAAAATATTTCTATTAAATCGAAGGGTCACATTTCCATATGACAATATACACTTATACTCTACCATATTACAAGTTTCGTAAAAAAATGTTATTTCAAACTCTACGCATATTAAATTATTAATACCGTAAATAGCAAAAAGAAGAAATGAAATGAGTATTTAATTTGCATTGGAAATAAAACAGACCATGTTTGCCCATAACATAGGTCCGAACATTTTAGTGTAATTAAATATGTCAAATTGAAATACTTTTGGATATAAGTGAAAGTGAATTGAGCTATTCATGAACAGATTGGAGCATTGGGACTCCATTATTAATAAATTTCATAAAAAACTATCCGCGTCACTTGGCATTTATTTTTTCTCTATGTATAAAGTACCCGAAAAAATTATCAAAACGCTAGAATCTATTAGAGCTAAGTTTTTTTGGGGTTCAAAAAATGGTGAAAAGAAAATTAGTTGGGTCAGTTGGAAGAAAATACATGCACCAATAATTTCAGGAGGCTTAAGTGTACCTATTCTTAAAGCTCAAAATCTTGCATTGTTATCAGAATGGTGGTGGAGGCTGAAACGAGAAGATAACTCTCTTTGGAAAAATGTGATTACGGCAATTCATAATATTTCACAAGATAACATACCGGCTAGCAAATTCTCTGGGGTTTGGAACAACATTGTAAAGGTTCGTAATTATCTTAATAAAATTAATATTCCATTTGATTCTTGGTTTCAGGTCTCGCAGATTGGTGACTCTGGACTGAACACGGTGAAATGGGCACTCGAGAATGATGGAATCTTCATTGTGTCCTCAGCTAGATTTGCATTTGAAGAGGCTATTTTGGGTCCTTGGTCTGATATTGACATACCGTGGGTCAAAATTATTCCAATCAAAATCAACATCTTTTTCTGGAGATTCTTTCATAAGCGGTTACTTACTTGTTATAATCTGTTAAAAAGGGGAATTAATCTTCCGTCCGCAGTTTGTGTTTTGTGTGAAAGGGAAATCGAAAACGAAGATCATCTCTTTTGGAGCTGTCGTAAAACACGCGAATTATGGATTGAGTTTTGTAAATGGTGGTATATTGACATTGGGAAGATTCACAGAGTAGATCACTTATTGAAATGGAGGACTCTAAACAACTTGCCAAAAGATAAATCTGATCAATTTGTGACAGCGTTTTTATCGGCTTTGTGGCATATTTGGAAATTGAGAAACGATGCAATCTTCTCAAAAAAATATAGATGTATACAATCAACATTTTTGATTGCTCAAGGTCAAGCTTTCTTTTGGATAAAAAACAGATCGAAGATGAAATGGGGATGCAATGAGTGGGGTCCCTGGATCTCAAATCCGATGGAGTTGTGATTTTGATAAGTTGAGGAAGACGGAAGTTGTATTTTGGTGAGGTTTTAATTTGGTGTGCTTAATTTGTATCCTAGCTTTCTCGGGTGTCTTCGGTGCGGGTAATGGCTTTGCCGAAGCTCGTTGTCATTGCTCCTTTTTGTTGCTGTTCAAAAAAAAATTGAGCTATTCATGAATTATTCGAGCCCGGCTTATTAAAAGATTGATAAAAGCTCAAGTTAAATGAGTTCGAGCTAATCATGAGCTTAACTTTGAGCTCGCTTATTAAATGAACTCGAGCCTGAGGTTCAGACAAAAAGTTTGTATAAGCTCGCAAGCCTAAACGAATAAATATATATCAATCGTTATAAAAATATGATTATATAGTTGTATAAATTTGTCTATGTATATTATACATATAAATATAAATGTATATAATATAATATAAAAAAAATTGTTTCCATAATATATTAAATATTATGATTAAATAAAAAAACTTATATATTTGGTGTATATGTGAGCTTAAATGAGCCTAATCGAGTTGAGGTCGAGGTTGCGAAAACCTAAACGAGCTCGAGCTCGAGCTGTACCCATAAGGCTCAAAACAAGCCGAGCTCGAGCTCTCTAAAACTTAAATGAGTTGAGCTTAAACCTAGTCAAGCTCGGGTTCGATTCGACTCATTTACACCCCTACTTTTGGAGGTGGGAAGTATATAACCGTAAATTTCTTAATTAACATGTATCTGTTTACAGAGTGGTGGTACATAAGAGCCTACATAGTGGTCTATGTTTTTGTCACCTTCATATCTATTTATCTATGACAAGACTTGAATCCGTAACTTTTTAATAAATGAACTATTTACATACCATTTGCCCCGAAAGACCTTTGGTGATTATACTTCTATATCACCAATAACCAGAGAAACAAGCCTAGCTAGGTTAGATTATAGGCGAATCTAAACATTTGCATGCATCCTAAGTTAAAATTACATCGAATGCATTGGATGCTATGGACATAGGAACAATATAAAACCTTGTACATGTTCATGTCTAGTGTTTGTTTTTCATCCTCTTCCATTGAACCAAATAAAATCCTTTGTTAACACCAACTTGTTCATATAAAACCAATTGAAGTTACATCCGCATATGTTGTTTGAAAAGCATTAAACGCTTTGAGTTTGAACAATTTGATACAACTTGGTAAATTTAAGTGTTTGGTTTTCTAAAAACCTAAAAAAAAACCTCTTAGCTATTATTTATTCAGAAATTTTCAGATTCAGAACTTTTTTTTTCTAGAGAATATCTTAAAAAACTCATAAAATCTTTTAGACTGATTCAAAGGTTTACAAATTTCTTACTTTATATGAAAATACAAAATATTTGAATGTTCTATTGTTATCAATTATAAGTGAGATATAAATGATAACTTAATATTCATTTATAATTAAGAGTTTATAAACATAAAGCTACCGATCTACACTTCAATGTTAAAAGTGTAGAGATATAATTATACAATCAACATCCGACACTTTCTTTGAGAAAAGAACAAAAATGAAACAAATTGATCTTACACTTTCATAAGTATACAAATAATATATACATCTTTTTGTTGTTGTTATACATAGGTGCATCTTCATACAATAATAAATGTACATATTATAGGAAATTTTTTAGTACCCGAAACAATAAACGTTTACGACGAGCATATAATTCAAGTTATAGTATGATTAAAATGTCAAATCAAAAACAAATTCAAAAAATAAATAGTCAACAAGAAAAGATAAAATTAGGGCTTGTATCAGAAAGAGTTTCCTTAAAACTAATTTGTCGTATGTTTTCATGGCCTAAGGGCACAACGACATGACTCACATGAGCATGAGTACCGTCGAAGATGACCAAAACTTGCCTATAATAAATTGTCAAAAAATTGTGTATAAGATCAAGAGAGAAGCTAGATTGTAGAATGACTAGGATAATACCCGCGCGATGCGGCGGACTGCAAACTAAAAATTACTGGCGATTAAAAGTTCATTCGTAACATATTTTTAGAACGAATACAATACATAAGCATGAAAACTGTGTATAAAATAGAGGTAACCCGATAAATCTAATTAAGTATAAAATACATGGAAGACATGTCTATTTATGCGTGTTACTCATCATGTAAAACCTCTTGATACACCACGTTTGATGTGTAAACTTCGTCGAGATTAAATTTTTTTGCTGGAGTTACCAATACTTTTGTATTGTCACGTGAAATTCCTCTTGAAAGGACAACGTAAAGTTTCCCATGCGAGAACACCGATTCCGGCAGATAAACGCCCACGTTTGGAATTGTCTGTCCTTGGGCTTTGTTTGTGAAGATCGAATAACTCTTCATAAACATAGATCTTTAGGCTCAAGAATAGTTAGTTCTTGATCTGGAATAAGCATATACAAAACATAAAATTGCGGAATTAGTTGAACATATATGTATAGCTAAACAAGTTTTCATCATTAAAAGCCTCAATTCTATATATAAATACATAGAACGGTTCTTCGTTAAACAGGATCAAACGATCTTGAGGCTAAGGTTTTACACACAAACACGTTAAAACGTGGGTTCTAAGAACATCTAATTCTATGTCATTAGGTTTCTTTATATACTAGAAAACCCAAGACTTACAAGGAAAAGATAATGACTAAATCTTTTAAACTAATAAAGATATACTATATCTTTTACAATTATCATTATCTCCTAAATCTTTTTCAAATCTTGAACTTCATATTACCGACTTAGGTCCTTGTAGTTTAATAGTTTTGACATATCAAATTTTTAATGAATATTAATAAAAATATTCCTAACAATCTTCCCCTATTTGATTTGACAAAACTTATAGAATTAGCTAGGAATCTTCAAGTCTCTTCCCCTTTTTGACATAATCAAATCAATCCGAGAAACTTGAACTTCCCCTTGAATGATCAACACTTTTTCTTCCCCTAAAAATGTGCTATCATTCTTGTGTTTTTCAAGGCTATATTAATTACATTGAAAACTAACTATCTTCTATTTGAAGTTGAAGTAGAAACTCAAACTAAGCATCACATTCCGTCTAAATATAGTAATCAGCAACGTCATATCTTGTATGAGGGACTTGCTTATCTTAGTCTTCAACAGATCTTTTCGTTAAGATTCGGTTGAATTGCAGTTACAACAATACATAACATCTTATGTAGTAAGACTTTCAACTTCTTCTTCAAATAAAATATAATCAATTATCTTCTGTAATCAATTGATAAAGATCAAATATGTAACAAATAAAACTTTCCTTTATCTTCATCAAACCTTCAACCTGTGTGTGTGAATAATGTGATTCGTTTCACATTATTATCAGATACGATCAATAAACCGTGGTATGGGATGAGCATGGTGTGTGTCATGCTTTCCAAAGTATGATGTATCAGTTGTATGGAAGAAATCAGTAAAAAAAAAAAAATTATTTTTCGGTCAGTACCTATTAATACTGATCAGTCAACGCAGCAGTAGTAAATTCTGATTTTTTTTATTACTGATGTTGATCAGTAGTAAAAAATTTGAGCATCGGATCAGTAGTGATCGGATATACTACTGATCAGTAGTGTTTGATGGATGTTGGATCAGTAGTAAATCACAATGAAATTGAAATCAGTAGTAACACCTTTAATTGACATAGCAGTAGTAATTTGGTTCAATGGAGCAGTAGTAATTGAGACCAGCACCTTTACTACTGATGTTACCATGGAGCAGTAACAATGTTGAAATAAGATCAGTAGTAAATTTCAATTTTTAATACTGCCTCTACAAATCGCCAATTCATGTGTCTTTCTTCTAAATTTCCCAATAAACACTTTAGAGAGCAGTACGTTTTGGATTCTTACCAAAGTGATAATCAGTAGTAAAATTAAATTTCTAATTGAGATCCAAAGTAATGGCAGCATTCAAAAAGCTTTCAATCACTGCTTTTATTAAACTCTAATTGCAATTTACCTCTGATTTGGTCATAGAACGATCGGCGAAGGCGACGGCGATCGTCACTTCCCCCTAAATCAAGTGGTGGTAACGTTTGGAACACCGGCGACGGTGATCATCACTTCGCCGGCGGCGGATGACATCAAATCGTCTTCTTCTTCATTGTTGGCGGTGTGTTCGATTTGGGGTTATTGAAAACGGAGGCAAAAGGGTAGATAATTGGGGGTTTTGAAGTATTGCTATTTCCAGGTTTTCCCCTTTTTGGTTTTAGTACGATTTCATCCATAGAATAGTTAATAAGATTCCCCTCATCGAACCCGCTAGTATCATCAACAATTAAGAAATTACATGCTGCATGAATATTGCGTATAAAGAAAAACGTAATATCTTCTCTGAAAAAAAATTTATGCTTGATTCTTCATGTGATCATTGATACATCCTTGTTTCATCCCAGATCTGAGCCACCGTGCTCTGATACCAATTGTGAAGATCGAATAACTCTTCAAAAACATAGATCTTTAGGCTCAAGAATAGTTAGTTCTTGATCTGGAATAAGCATATACAAAACATAAAATTGCGGAATTAGTTGAACATATATGTATAGCTAAACAAGTTTTCATCATTAAAAGCCTCAATTCTATATATAAATACATAGAACAGTTCTTCGTTAAACAGGATCAAACGATCTTGAGGCTAAGGTTTTACACACAAACACGTTAAAACGTGGGTTCTAAGAACATCTAATTCTATGTCACTAGGTTTCTTTATATACTAGAAAACCCAAGACTTACAAGGAAAAGATAATGACTAAATCTTTTAAACTAATAAAGATATACTATATCTTTTACAATTATCATTATCTCCTAAATCTTTTTCAAATCTTGAACTTCATATTACCGACTTAGGTCCTTGTAGTTTAATAGTTTTGACATATCAAATTTTTAATGAATATTAATAAAAATATTCCTAACATTGTTGATTGTCATCGTAAAGCTTAGCCTAACCGGGAACTGTTTTCTTTTCAACTTGAAAGGAAACATGTCGGCTTCAGACGGAGATAGAGGTATTCTTGGCAAGAAAACCCTTTTTCCAGCATGTTGGCCAACGGCTATCTCCGCATCAATTAGGTTTGGCTCAAACTTTCTGCATATAAGTCTAGTGCCGTTACATAATCCCTGGGAGGGATCGATATTCCGTAAAAGTATTATCGGGCACCCAGTTTTGAGCCGGAGAACATGCGGGGGAATACCACTGACATTAAGCGAGTTCAAAAATTCCATAGGATAGAATCCGTTTCTGTCATCCTCCGCTTCATCGAAGCTGTAATATATTTGTTCGGCCCCACAAAATGTACCGATCAACTTCTCGTTGAGCTCATCGACATGGTCATTTTTGGTTGATAATATAGCCCGAGAAATAATATAATCTGGTGAATTTCCGTTGACCTGAAGAGAAGGAAATATCACATTGATCATGTCTTCCTTGGACCGGGCCATGTCCTTGTACGGAATTGTCATGCCATCTGGAATTCGAATATACTTTTCATCGACGACTTCTTCATCCCCATCTCCGACTCGTTACAGAAAATCGGAAAACCATGGATCGGTCCGCGCTCGCATATTAAGAGTCAACCTTATCTTCTTAATCACAGACCATAACGGTGACATTCTTAAACTGGAGTCAACGATCTGTGTTCGTGTTCCATGTCTAACGACCGGTATAACTGTCTAAAATCACCTTCTAAAACCAAAATTAAATGAATATTAATGCAAAGATTTAATCGGTAGTTATAACATGAGTTGAGGTAATACGTAACCTATATAAAAAACTAAATGAATATTAATGCAAAGATTTAATCGGTAGTTATAACATGAATAAAAAAACGTAAACGTTAAAATGAAGTTGGTAGTTAATGCAAAGATATAATCGGTAGTTATAAGCATGAAAAACCGCTCGTTTTAAATGAAACGTATAGCTAATTATGTCTTTATACCTAGTTACAGCATTGACTTACCGATACGGTTTTAAGAACTCTGATATACTGTTGTCAAAATATGTGTTGTTTACTTAATTAGCTATGAATAAAACGTAAAATTAGATATATATATATATATATATATATATATATATATATATATATATATATTTAATATATATATATATATATATATATATATATATATATATATATATATATATATATATATATAATCTATATAAAAAACGCATATGATACTTGAATAAAACGTATGCTTTAAATGATTTAAATGCTAATCTAACATTTAAAAAATGCATATCATACAAGAATAAAACCTATTCGTTATAAATGATTTAAATGTTAATATATTATATAAAAAACGCATTTCATACTTGAATAAAACGTATGACTTAAATGATTTAAATGTTAATCTACTATATAAAAAACGCATATAATACAAGAATAAAACATAATCGTTATAAATGATTTAAATGTTAATCTACTATATAAAAAACGCATATCATACTTGAATAAAACGTATGACTTAAATGATTTAAATGTTAAAACGTAAAACGTGTGCTTTTAATATATATGTACTTAAATAAGTCTTTATACCTAGTTATAGCATTGACTGATTTTTTCTGTTTTAATACTTGCTAAAAATGAATAAAAAAACGCATAGCGTATAATTAAGTCCAAACGTGGTATCCGAAATATCTCACATTGTTAAGCATGAAAAAAACTTATGAGAGGAAAAAACGTATACATAAGTAACTTTTTATACATAGGTATTGCATTGACTGACAGCTTATGTTTTAAGACCTGCTATAAATGAATTAAAAACGTTTTACTAATAAAATTTAGTCTTTATAGTGGTATCCGAAATATCCATTTGTTACCTTATCGAATATCTCACAGTTCGTAACGGTCGATTCCACAAACGAATTTACACGCTTTTACACATTTTAATGACAACGTCTTTACTCACTTTCCAAACAAATTTGCACGGTATCATTTAATTGGTATTTAAGTGCTTTTATATTTTGATCGGTTTATTTTTTCATTCATATTGTGTGAATTCAATCATTAAATATTATAATGAGTAAATTATGCATAGATTGTTACCACTAATTTTAATATTCAATATTAGATTAGATTTTCATATCCATATACGTTTAATAAGGGTGGATTCAATATGCAATTTAGTATGGTCAATATAAAATACAATCAAAATGCAATAAATTTATCGAAAACGAATGTTACTATGAATATTGGTACATAACTTATTTTGGTACATAAATCAATAAGTCAATATCAATTAAAAGGTATGTTTAGTAGGGGTAAAAAGCAATAAGTCAATATTTATATAGGGTAAATCTAAATTGTCATCACATAAAGACGTTTATTAAATTAGCATTATATACTAAAATTCCGTCCAAACATCGATTTTAATTGCATGTGGTTGATGTTGACGAAGTATCAATTTTGGAGGGTGATTCAATATAGGTGTTATTTTGTATATAATTTTTTTTTAAAAGATGTAATGACCATTTATTATGGTTTATAATTTAGGTAGAAATGGAGTACTATTTTAACGTCATTAACATACTTTTTCATGACTTTCCATTAGGACACACTAAGATAATTCACACATCAAAATATATAATTTGTGTAGTTGCACTAAAACAATTCGTATAATAAAAAAAATTATTGGGAAAGTGAGTAATTTATATAAATAAGACAAAGCATAATATAAAAGAAAAGCACCATTTGTGTAACAGAAACGTTAAGCATTTAAACACCAATTAATTATTGTTGTTCCAACCGGTGGGGTCTGTTTAAACGTTGTATTGTGGGTAAGTCGAGAGACGCTTATTTCCATATAGGGTAGTTCTTAAACGTTTGAAATAACTTTTTGGTTGCGTGTCGGGTGGGACTTCGGGTTCTTCATCACATAAAACAACGGAATCATCATATTGTACTATCGGATAGATGCGTTGAAGTGCATATGCTTCTGGCATTTCCGGGCCAAACTCAATTTTTGTAACGTCAGTAGAAACAAGATATTTGACTGAAATGTAACCAAATCACAAAGATATATCAATATTGTTTTTAAATAAAAAGTATGTTAGGTAAGTGGGTATGCCCAATGATTGGAAAGTAAAATGAATATCGAAAAAACTGGAACTAAATGATTTAATTGTTAAAAAACGTATGGTTTTTTATGGTGCTAAAATTAAAAACGCTTTAAATAATTACCATTATGGATTCTTGTTTCTAACAATAAGAGTAGCAAAAAAGTATTATTTGTAAGTCAATGACGTTTTGCACATCATACTTGAAAAAAAAAACGTATGAAGTAAATGATTCTTTCAATGTTTAAATGATTTCAATGTTAAAAAACGGTAAGTCAAAGTTTAAATGATTTCAATGTTAAAAAACGTATGAAGTAAATGATTTCAATGTCTTAAATGATTAATTTCATAACGGCTTTTAATTAAGGTCTTAATATTAAAAACACTTTAAATTATTAATATTAAGGTTTATTGTTTCTAAAAATAAGAGTAGAAAAAAGTCTTATTTGCAACGGCTTTTAATTAGTTGTGTCCGGACCTTTAAAACATAGCATCTTAGTGTTTTGCTTTTGTTTCAAAAATGTGATGTGGTTTAGTGGTAAGGTGAATAAAATGGATTCTAGAGACCCAAGTTCGAAACCTGCATAGTGCCTTTTTTTTTGTATTTAAGACGTGGGTTTAAGACCTGCTAGAAATGGCAGGCCTGTTTTAAGACCTGCTAAAATTAGAAAGTCATTCACTCATTATAGATAGTAGAGATAACGTCATTAACATACTTTTTCATGACTTTCCATTAGGACACACTAAGATAATTCACACATCAAAATATATAATTTGTGTAGTTGCACTAAAACAATTCGTATAATAAAAAAAATTATTGGGAAAGTGAGTAATTTATATAAATAAGACAAAGCATAATATAAAAGAAAAGCACCATTTGTGTAACAGAAACGTTAAGCATTTAAACACCAATTAATTATTGTTGTTCCAACCGGTGGGGTCTGTTTAAACGTTGTATTGTGGGTAAGTCGAGAGACGCTTATTTCCATATAGGGTAGTTCTTAAACGTTTGAAATAACTTTTTGGTTGCGTGTCGGGTGGGACTTCGGGTTCTTCATCACATAAAACAACGGAATCATCATATTGTACTATCGGATAGATGCGTTGAAGTGCATATGCTTCTGGCATTTCCGGGCCAAACTCAATTTTTGTAACGTCAGTAGAAACAAGATATTTGACTGAAATGTAACCAAATCACAAAGATATATCAATATTGTTTTTAAATAAAAAGTATGTTAGGTAAGTGGGTATGCCCAATGATTGGAAAGTAAAATGAATATCGAAAAAACTGGAACTAAATGATTTAATTGTTAAAAAACGTATGGTTTTTTATGGTGCTAAAATTAAAAACGCTTTAAATAATTACCATTATGGATTCTTGTTTCTAACAATAAGAGTAGCAAAAAAGTATTATTTGTAAGTCAATGACGTTTTGCACATCATACTTGAAAAAAAAAACGTATGAAGTAAATGATTCTTTCAATGTTTAAATGATTTCAATGTTAAAAAACGGTAAGTCAAAGTTTAAATGATTTCAATGTTAAAAAACGTATGAAGTAAATGATTTCAATGTCTTAAATGATTAATTTCATAACGGCTTTTAATTAAGGTCTTAATATTAAAAACACTTTAAATTATTAATATTAAGGTTTATTGTTTCTAAAAATAAGAGTAGAAAAAAGTCTTATTTGCAACGGCTTTTAATTAGTTGTGTCCGGACCTTTAAAACATAGCATCTTAGTGTTTTGCTTTTGTTTCAAAAATGTGATGTGGTTTAGTGGTAAGGTGAATAAAATGGATTCTAGAGACCCAAGTTCGAAACCTGCATAGTGCCTTTTTTTTGTATTTAAGACGTGGGTTTAAGACCTGCTAGAAATGGCAGGCCTGTTTTAAGACCTGCTAAAATTAGAAAGTCATTCACTCATTATAGATAGTAGAGATATTAAATTAACCACACTTCAATGTGAGGTGAGAGTTTTGTATTTATAATAAACATGTTACAAGAATAACCCCTATAATTAAGGAGAGATAAATACAAGATACATATGAATACATATTTATCTATAATTACATGTTTATCTAATATCCCCCCTCAAGCGAATAGGTGGTGGACCAAGACGTAGCATATCACGAAAATGTTCAAATTGAGCACGCGGAAGACTCTTGGTGAAAATGTCAGCCACTTGAAGCTTGGTAGATATGAACTTGGTATAAAGTTTGCCAGAAGTAACAAGTTCTCTGATAAAATGATAATCAAGATCAATATGTTTAGCCCGTTTATGAGAAACCGGATTTTGGGTCATAAACATGGCACTTTTATTATCGCATAATAGTGTGGGGAGAACCGCGGGCAAGGCATGAAGTTCTCGTAAGATATGAGTAATCCAGACGATCTCTGCAGCAGTGTTCGCCAAGCACGATATTCGGATTCACAGCTGGATCTGGAAACCGTTGGCAGTTTCTTTGCACTCCAAGAAACAAGATTACCGCCCAAAAATATAGAATACCCGTAGGTAGATCGCCGGGTCTCGATACAGCGAGCCCAATCCGCATCAGAATATCCTAAAATAGTATTCACCTGTGGACTACGAAATGTAAGTCCCAAACTGACCGTTCCTTTGACATAACGCAGAATACGCTTCACACATTGAAAATGTGCAACCGTGGGGCTGTGAAGGTACTGACTGGCTTGATTAACTGCATAAGAGAGGTCCGGTCTAGTGATAGTTAAGTACTGAAGAGCACCAACTAACGAGCGATAAACAGTAGGATCTGACAGCAATGGGCCATCCGAAGTAAAAGCCTCATGCGTGGCCAGAGGAGTAGGGACGAGTTTGGAGTCCAGTAAATCAGCTCGTGTTAAAACATCCTTGGCATATTTATCTTGGCTTAAAAACAGACCATCATCGGTGTAACTGACTTCTAAACCAAGGAAGTAGTTAAGATCGCCCAATCTTTAATAGCAAATTCACTATTTAATCTATTAGTGAAAGCAGTAATGACAGACTCTTGATTGCCATTGAGGATTAGGTCATCAACATAGACAAGAAGATACATGATGCAACCATCTCGAGCAAAAATAAACAGAGATGTATCTGCACGACTGCAAACAAAACCATTGTTAGTAAGGAAAGTGCTAAGGCGTTGAAACCAAGCCCGAGGCGCTTGTTTGATACCGTAAAGCGCTTTTGATAACTTGCAAACATGATTAGGGAACGCGTTATCAATAAACCCGGGAGGTTGTTCCATAAAGACCGTTTCATTTAGACGACCATGTAGAAACGCGTTTTTGACGTCAAGTTGGTGTAAACGCCATTTGTGTAACACGGCTAGTGACAGGACAATGCGAACAGTGGATGCTTTAACGACCGGGCTAAAAGTATGACAGTAATCGAGTCCGGGAATTTGTGTAAAACCCTGTGCCACTAGTCTTGCTTTAAAACGATCAATGGAGCCATCGGATTTGTACTTGGTGCGATACACCCACTTAGAACCAACGATGTTTGCTGCATTTGGGCGAGGAACCAAGACCCAAGTATTGTTTGTTCGCAACGCATCCATTTCTTCGTGCATGGCAGCAACCCAATTGGGATTTTTAGCTGCAGATATATAACCTTTGGGCTCAGGAAATGTAAACAATGCAACGTGCAAACCATGATGTGAAAGGGAAGCAAAGTCCGCTTGATGGCGTTTCATAGAGATGCCAGATTTAGATCGTGTTGCATTGGGTGTTGAGGGACCGGTGACGGATTTACCGCAGACTGATTTACCGCAGGCTGCGCAGGCTGCTGATCGGGAGCAGTGGCTGGCAGCGGGTCCTCAACAGGGGCAGGAACCGATGGGTGATCAGGCTCGTCACGGGGTTGGGCGGCAGCCGGTGAGTCCGGAGCAGTGTGCTCAGGGTATAAATTGCACGGGTCAGGAGCAGCGTTAGAGCTCGAGCCAGGAGCAGCCACAGTAGGAGATGCGGGTTCCGAAACCTGTTTATCATGATCATCCAAAAAAACAGATAAGGTTAATTGTGATAAATCATTATCGGTGGTTCCTACAAAAGGGAAGCAACATTCGTTAAACCGGGCATGGCGGGTAATGTAAATTCGCGAAGTAACCGGATCTAAACATTTGTAACCCTTGTATTGGGAGTTGTAACCAATAAAAATACATGGGAGACTTCGTGGGGCAAGTTTGTGTGCGAAATAGTCCCGAAGATAAGAGTAAACACGACAACCAAAAATACGGAAGTTCCCATAAAGTGGCATTCTTGAGTAAAGTAATTCAAACGGAGAGCGATTATCAAGAACCTTAGTGGGTACACGATTAATGATGTAGGTTGCTGAGCTAAAAGCATGTAACCAGTAAGAAGCCGGAACATGAGCATGAAATAACATAGCTAACCCAGTTTCAACAATGTGCCTATGTTTGCGTTCTGCACGACCGTTTTGCTGCGGAGTATAAGGACACGATAGTTGATGGAAGGTACCATTTTGTTCAAAAATTTTGCGTACAGTTTGATTTACAAATTCAGTACCGCCATCGCTTTAAAACACTTTAATCTTTCTTGTGAATTGAGTCTGTACTAGTTTGATTAATGCATCAAGGACGGCATAAAAACCCGATTTCGTTTTTAAAGGATAGAACCATGTAAAACGTGAGTAGTCATCGACAAATATAGCATAATAAGCATAACCGTTTGAAGAAACGGGCGCGGGTCCCCACAAATCACAATGTACCAAATCTAATGGATGTAAAGCACGTTTATGGTTCAAATCAAAAGATAATTTATGTCCTTTAGATAAATGACACGGTTCACAAATAACGGGTTTAGGCAAAAGTGAAGTAACTTGCAAAATGCCTAATTTATTCAAACTAGAAATAACATCAAACGAAATATGTCCTAATCTATTATGCCATAGCTCAAAGGAAGCTTTATTTGAAACGCTAGAACATGCAGACAAGGCAGTGTGTGCATGGCGTTGGATGTAAAGTCCATCTTCACACCGTCCGCGAGCTATCACTTGCTGATTTTCCCGATCCTGAATATAGAAAAACGGTTGAGAAAATAGAACATCAACAGGGTGATCCATTGTGAGCTTGCTAATAGATAAAAGGTTTTTGGTTAAATTTGGGATAACCAAAACATCACGCAACAGTAAATTATTTGAGACCATAGAACTACCCGTATGAGAGATGGGAAGAGTGTGACCGTTACCAAGATCACATGCATATTACCAGTATACGGAGCCGATGGTGAAACATTATCAGTGGATGAGGTCATGTGAGTGGTAGCACCGATATCCACATACCAATCCGGATTACCCAGATTCACATGGCATTGTGAGTGAAAAGCTTGTGCAAGGTTTGCATCCACAGTCGAGGCGTTGGTAGCAGAAGTGGACAGGCTCGGACACGAAGAAGCATAATGACCATTCGTGCGACATAATTGGCAGTGAGGGGTGCGACGTCCCCCATGGCCTCGGCCACCATTATTCGAACCACGACAAGAACCACCGCGCGAGTATGAGCGACCACGATTGTTGGCGGGTTTGGATTGTTCCGACATGAAAGCAGCGACAGGAACAGTAGACCCATGAATTGATGTCAAGAACATCTCGTGACTCTCTGCCTGGGATAATAAGTCACGAAAAGAGGGAGATGGTCGTGCGGTACGAATAGCCACTAAAAAAGTCTCAAACGAGGCTCTAAACCGCAAACAAACCAATGGATTTTATCCATGTCATCAACGGGCTGCCCGATGGCAGCAAGTTTGTCGCAAACTGCTTTGAAAGTGCGTCCATAATCAGAAATGGAGGAGCTGCCTTTCGTCATGTTACGGAGAGAATCGCGAAGAGAGTGAATTCTCTCAACGGACGAATTGCTATAAGCGTGCTCAAGAGCTAACCAAGTAGCTCGGGCAGAATGAAGACCAAGTGTTTCCTGCCGCAACTTCCTCGGTGACGGACGAGTTTAGGAGGATAAGCGCGCGTTGATCGTAATCAATCCAGGTTGTATACGCTGGATTTGGGGAGGGTTTCACATCGATTTCGATGGTTTCAGCGGGAGCGGTAGCAGATCCGTCAATATGGGGTAAAAGCTTCTGATAAGAGAAGAGTGGAAGCATCTGATTCTTCCATAACAAGTAATTAGTAGAACATAACTTGATGGGAATCATGTGAAGGGGGGTGTTCATATAGAAAACACCATCTTGAGAAGTCGAAGTCGACATTGTAAGGTTCCAGGGAAAAAAAAATCGGCTAGATTAGGGTTTGGGAGGGAGCCAAAATTTAGAGAGAGGGAGAATAGAATAGGGTTGTTAGGCTGATACCATGTAGAATGATATTAAATTAACCACACCTCAATGTGAGGTGAGAGCTTTGTATTTATAATAAACATGTTACAAGAATAACCCCTATAATTAAGGAGAGATAAATACAAGTTACATATGAATACATATTTATCTATAATTACATGTTTATCTAATATAGATATCGTAGCATTTTGGTGTATATTTTTTTGTAAACAATCCCAATATATTGTTGCTTGTAACTTATGGCCTTAATGATCATTCAAATCGAATAATTAATCAACAATCAACTAAGTCGTTCACTTCATTTATTTTATACTTACTTGAACTTCTACTCACCCACCATTCTACCAATGTGAGAAAATATTACATCAATATTCTTTATTAGCTTGATTATGGACACATAATATACCATTACAAATATCTCGTCACTTAAAATATAATTTAATATTATATGTTAATATTATAGATCAATCACTCGATTCTACAATTCTTCAATTCTTTGTATACAAAGTTGGTGAAAATTTTACTTTCACAACAAAAATTATTTAAGCTATAAATGTAATCATTATGTGCTGTTTATGCGAGCATATTAATAAAAAGTTACACACTTATTGAAAATAAGTAGAGAGAGTATATAAAAATAAGACCCTAATTTATTACCATTTTCTAATTGTTGGCGAGTATCCATTAAGAAATAGGCAAAATACATTTTTGTACACTGAATTTGACTAACTAGATCTTCTACTACCTTGAACTATTAAAGGTTCAGCATATTACGCCTAACTTGACAAAATAGTCAATTTAGTACCTTGAACTTGAAAAAATTGTCGATTTAATACCCTGACTCACTAAGTGTGTCTTATTTTTTTCTCGAGATTTGCTTATAATATCAATATATTGAGATGACCGTATATTTTTTAGTCCGTCAAAAGCCCCGGCGAAATTAAGTCAAACAAGAAAACGTGATCAAATTAATGAGTCTGTGTACTAAATCGAAAATTTCGTCAAGTTCAGGGTACCATGCTGCACCTTTAATAATTCAGTGTAGTAGAGAACCTGGTTAGCCAAATTCAAAATAATAAAATGTATTTTAGCCCTAAAAAATCCATTAAAATGTCTTCTTAGATTAACTAATAAATAAATTATAGAATGGTTTTAAAACCCATCGTAATTTCTAGGGCACATTCATTTTGGAAGTGCATTGATAGATAATAATATAATACATGTATGGCAGACAATATTCGTGTGTGAAATCTGATTCTGTCATGCTACTAATTTTGACTTTGACTAGTTATGACAACAGCCTTTAATTTTGAAGAAAAACAAAAAGAGGAAAGTAATCACTTAAGTAGTCTACATTAAAGGGAAAATAACGATACGTAATTACATACTTACTCAGATTATACATTATTATTTTTATGGTTTTTGAGACAACGGAAAAGTAATCACTTAAGTAGTCTACATTAAAGGGAAAATAACGATACGTAATTACATACTTACTCCGATTATATATTATTATTTTTATGGTTTTTGAGATAACATATTATTATGATAATTAAATTAGATTAACTGAATATTTAGTTAAGAATAAGTCTCACACCTTTTAAATAAAATGTGATTAATGATGTTTAAAAATAAGTCTCATTTCGCTATATTAAAATAAATAGTCAGTGAGTGTAAGCTCTACTATTTTTTTGTCAGATAAGATAATATTTTTCAATTTTAAATCACCCCAAAATAAAAATGTGTCACTTATTTTGAATCGAATGAAGTATCAAAATATATAGAAATGATCAATTAAAAACCAGTCTTGCATAGAGAATTAAACCAAAGCACATTTAGCCTATCTGTATGGTGTTTGCCCCCAATATCGTTATTTTTTAAATAATTAGTTTTTTCGGATTTTAGATATCAAAATTTTCTAATATCCGACCCGAGAGTATAAATCGCATCTTATGATTCTAGATACATATTCAAGGAAGTCTATTATTTTTGTAAAGTTTTGAGGGTATTATTTTTGTAAAGTTTTGAGGGACAAATCTCAGCCATTGGATCAATCAACCCTCAAATCACAACCACCACCAACATCACATGCAATTCAACACATTAACACCATAGGTGGTATAAAGTGTTGTCTATGACCCATAGGTCATGGGTTCAAGTCCCGTCGTGGACTTTGGTGGTGGGATTTATTCCCCATAGGTGGAAGGTTTGAGGGAAGGCATACTGCCCTTTGTGGATGTCACTGTATATGCTCGAACCACTAACTTACTAACTTGCCGTTTAAAAAAAAACACCACCACCACCCCATGTATATTAAATCGCATGTAATTGCACACTACTGACCACCACCACCTCATGTGTATTAAATCACATGTGATTCAACACCGTCAACCACCACCAACCACTGTCGGCCACCGTCTCCACCACTGGCAACCCTCGCCACTGTCGGCTACTTTCAATCACATGTGATTGTGTATCCAACCACATGTGATAGCGTATCCAATAACATGTGATTAAGTATCAAATCACATGTGAGTACGGCAGGCTGAGGCGGCGAGCGGCCGACAGTGGTCGGCAGTGGTGGTGGTGACCGGCGGTGGTGGTTATATATTAAATCACATGTGTTTTGATGATGGGGGTGATTAAGTGATCTTTATATCCAACAACTAAGATTTATCTCTTGGGATTTTATTAAAATCAAGAAAGTATTTTTTTTTTAACGACGCATAATCTACTCCTATTGTCCACGACAACGGGACTTGAACCCATGAGTTATAAGTCATAGATAATATCTTACTCCTTTCACCATAACCACTAGACTAGTCTTGGGTTAAAAAAATATAATGAAAGTATGATTCTAATAAATAGATTGACGAACGCGTGATATCTTAAAAATAACATTTAATCCAATTTATAAGTTACGTTGAATGGGCTAAGTTATGAGGAGTTATCTTTTCTATCAAAAGAAGGTTGGGCCTTGGACAAGGCTCTGATGGGCCTCTGTAGCTATTTGGGTTGCGTAACAAGTAAATCCGTGATAGAGCAAAATCAGCCACCCATAATTTGATTTGATTGTTTACATCTCATATCTTCATAACTAGCTTCATAGCCCACCCGACTGAACGGACATGTTTTAAGAAATAAATAAAAAATACTGACAAATTTTTTTTAAGAAACAAATATAATAATCTGTTGATGTTAAACGTGTTTTGATACATATCACAAATGATACACAATTTGTCTAATTATTAAAGTTTTAAATAATTAGAATTCAAATAAAAGACGGGTAAAGAATATACTATAACTACTTTACCATTCACAAATTGGTGAGAAATGGTGATAATAAGATACCAATCCAAGGTATTTCATAAGCAGACAAAGATACCAAAGTATTACATCAAACACTTGCTGTGCACTTAATCAAACACCATACCAATTAGGGGTGGCAATTTCTGACCAGACACGAAACCCGACCTGAAACCGACACGAAAATAAACAGGTTTGGGTTGAGGTAAAAAATATTTGGGTCAGTCTCGGGCTGACTCTACTGATCCGTTTATTAAACGGGTTAGGTTCGGGTCAATGATGATTTAAATGGGTCGACCCGTCAACCCGTTTAATTATTAAAATATATTTAAAAACATATATATATATATATATATATATATATATATATATATACACACACACACACTTAATTTATAGTTTACAAATTCACTCGTAAATAATAGTTCGATAAAAACTTAAATGGCTATTTACTTATTTGAAGTTTCAATATTTTCTCATGAATTGTAACACCCTAAAATTTACAAGATTTTTAAAATTTTTAAATACAAAATTATAATCATAAGGTCCCAATAACTCGAATCATCAAATCCCAATAATAGTATTTTCATTTAAAAATATATTTAATGCGGAATTAGTTAAAATTAAAAAGTGTTTTTAAAATATTAAATGCCGTCCACATCGGTAATGAAAGATACAGCGGTCAACCGTCCACCTTCTCATTTCCTCTGCTGGTACCTGAAACAATGTGGGGGAAAATAGGGGTCATCTGGAGAAGCTGAGTGAATACCTCAAAATGCAAACAATCATAACATACAACACATGAGGGCACATCGGTGTACTCCTAATCAGAATCTACTCGGTTAATTACTCAGATTTATTTCTCAGATTTTATTACTCAGATTTTAATTTATATAGCGCGCTTGTGTGACTTGGGACGAGAGATCAACCTCGTACCTCCTCACACCTCAGATAGGCGTAAGCCAAAACTCAGACGGGAGTGATCCCAAAACTCAGACGGGAATAATCCCAAAAACTCAGACGGGAGGTGATCCCAAAACTCAGATGTGCGTTATTATGTTTTATTATTTCTTTAACATAATTATCTCAGATTGCCCTAGCATGTAATAGCACATAATGACTCTGTGCCGAGCTCGGTTACCCAGGCACAATGTCTCAGATCATGAATAAGTAAACCGCTGCTCAGATAATCAGATAACAGATCAACTCAGATAACAGATCAAACTCAAATAACAATTATGGTGCAAGAAATGTAACACGTAAGTCATGCATGTACAACGTTAAAACTGAATACACGGTGAGAATACTCACCTCGGAAACGTAAGCTCCAAAGGTTCCCGAAATCAGAAGATACCGCACGTTATCTCTTAGACGGACCTAAAACCAAAAAGCGAAACCCGAAATTAAAATCCTACCCAAGGGCTTATTTCAGAAAACTGGCAGCCCCCGTCGGTCTCACGGGAACTGCCATAACTCCTAAATGGTTCAATAGATTTTCCTCATCTTTTTACCATGGCTAGAAGACAATCAGAATTACGATTTACTGTGAGACGGTCACTGGCCAAAACAGCCTCTAGGTGTCTCAAAACAGTGATGCAAGACAGACATGCTGCACAGGTCATTTTCCTAACAGCAGCATACTATATCAACTATAACTTTTAAACCGTACTTCGGATTAACGAGCGGGTTGCGGCGTTGGAAAGCTAACTCAGAAACCAAGGTCCCATCACGGGCCAAAAACCTTAAAGATTATTTTAAATGTAACAAAAACAGTTTAGAACAGGGGGCAGATTCTGCCAGAAAATTCAACTTATAGAACTTGTTTTCACAACCCTACTTGTCACCGAACCAAACCCGACACCAAGTTTTTACCCGTTCTTTCTAGGACTCAGATCAGTTCAATTATGCTTAGTTACTTACAAAAGTCTATTGGTAAAATAAAGAAGGCTTCCCGACTAGGAAACCAAGAACCCTACGGGTTCGGTTTCCCTTCGGTTAAGGTCCCGACAATCGACATAATGAAAACAATAGCACAAACCCGAACCTACCCCAGACTCGGAAAGCAGCCCTTAACCTTACTGCCCCGCAATTGACCCTCGATTTAACCCGACATACTAGCCTGCTAATCAATACAAGCTGCAGAAATTCAGACAATAAAACTCGGAATTAAAGAAAGCTAACCAAAATAGTTTGATCACCAAGACTCGGAAGATTCTGCTTGACTCGATAGCACTCAAGACGCTGCTCCTCCCGAGATTCGATTACCCACTGATCGAGTTCTAGAATAAGTATTTCATTCGATCGAAAATATTAATAAATCGGATGAAAATAAAGAAGCATGATGAAGATTAATACCGAATAAGGTTGATCTCGATACCGGCTTGATACTCCTTTCTCGGTCGATCGGAACTTGAATCAATTCTCTCTTCAATCACAGGGGCCGAGTGAGGAGAACTAACGGCTGAGGAAGACTCTCGATGTCGACTGAAACGCAGGGCAAGAAGCAGCGATCGTCGACTATAGGGTTCTTAGGGAGGGCTTAATACCGATTTATACAAGGGAAGGAAAAAGGCCGTAAAGAAAACAAAGTTGGGCTCGGTATCTCACTGGATCGCAGCAACCCACCACACCCGATTAAATCAATTTAAGAATCGATAATATTGCTACTCTTCACTGCTCGATCTAAATAATTTAAATGCCTTATCTCCTTGTTGTCCAAACAACCAATCACAATTATTACCCTACAATTGATCCGCAAGTGGGTCGGCTAAGGCTCCACCGCCAAGGACACACTCCCTTTGCCACCTCCTTATCTATGTTAAACATGATTGATCAAAAGTCTCCACGTGGAGCCAGCATCTTAAATTTCAGCCCACTTCAAAAGTTACCCAAGAAATAACATGTGGCCACCATGAATCGGTAGTTTATAGAATTGCAATTTACAAGGTATGGGTTGGTCGCAACACGTGATTGTGACATGCTTCTTCTTGCCGCCGTAAGGAGTAAACGGTTTAGGGGATTAGGGTTGCCAAAGACTTAAACGTAGTCAACTTGGGAAGGGGGTTTTGGGCTTCTAGTCTGCTACTCACGACTCCAACATCGGCCCAACACAAGCATTAAGGATATAATGGAAGCAAGCTCAACCCAAGATAGAAACAAGTACACTAAAGAAAAGCCTTGGCCTCACGGCCGGCCTCGGGATTAAATGACGTCTAAATAGTTAACTAGAATTACTTTTAAACTTATATTAAAGCATTAAATGAACTAATGAACTCGTCCCGCTAATTAAATGACCGGGTCAAGACCCGAAAACGCGAATTAAAACGTCTAATAAAAAATGAACCGTCAAATTACAGGTCGCCTGAATAATACTAATTATAAATAATAAAAATGTGATTAAAATAATATTATTTAATTACTACAAATGTTGGGGCGTTACAACTCAACTCCACTTGAAATAGACTTCGTCCCCGAAGTCATTGCTCGGAAAAAGCTCAGGGTAGCGGTATCGCATCTCAGATTCAGGCTCGTCAACGACACATTATCAAATGGAAAACGATTAAGTTATGAATAGAAAGAAACTCTTCATGATGAATTTACTTAATAGGAAATGAACTCCAGATCACGTAAGTGCTCATACAATTATCCGCCTCTAGTGGCGCAAAACAATAAGGCTAAAAGAAATAAGGTCAGGATGCTCACTATGAATCTCAGTATGCAAAGAAAATGTTGATAATGTGCATAAAATACACCACGATACTCTACTGAAGGCGTCTTCTTGCTCTCGCATTCGGATACAGTTGTTGCACTCAGCGATTAACGTCGCGTTGAATCACCGATTCAACTCCACTTGGAAATTTACTATTAATTTGTTGACGATACCAGATGCTCAGCGTAGTACCAGGTCATCCAAACCATTTGCACAATCACACTCGGATCTCTCATGACGTCTACAAGTTTTAATGGAAAATTTTATTCCCGCACAATTCCATCAAATGACCACTTACACATTTTAGCAACCGGTAAAAATTTCATTATCGACAATTTTCCACCAATATGACTCGGAAGGTCCTCTACTCTATGGGTCAACAGTTTGTTAACAGCATAATAAATAATTTAGCGGTTTACACCATTATCAATTAATATAAAAACCATGCAAATAAATCACAAGGAATATACATATCACACAGAATTCTCATATACTCAGGTATATAACTCCAAAATATGATCTGGAAATATAACTCAGAAGTCCCACTCAGAATTAAACTCAAAACATATCTCAGGAGTATAACTCAAAAATGTATAACTCAGGAGCAAACTTATAAATCTTAACTCAGAAGCAAACCCAAAACTCTAACTCAGTAACAACTCATCAGGTAATAATATTTACAAGTAATAGCATTAGGTATAAATCACATTTTTACTCATTCTTATTACTACTCGCGTGTTCCAATTTACCAGCTTATAATACCTGGAAAGATATACGCTCTCTCAACCGCGTTATTGGTTCTCAAAATAACTCTTCTTTAACATTATAATGCTACCTTACTCTATTAGGTTTGCATAATACCGATGTTGATAACCCTTTAAATAGCTCAAATTAACGATCTTGTCATTTAATTCCCTTTAATAGGTTCTCATTCTATTACATTTAGTGGTTTCTCGATAATATTTTAATAGATGTTTTCTCATTCATCTAGTTTAACGATCCTTTAATAGACCGTATCACTGATTCTACACAATTTAAAAATGTCTCTTAATTATTTTGACCATATCTACTCATTAATTTCATGTTACCCACTAAAAATTCCAATTAAATTTCATACTCTTATTTATAATGATTTCTCGTTACTCAAATTTCGAATTAATTCCTTAGTTCTCACTTACTCAATTCGCAGTTACACTTTATTCTAAATCTTACGGTTTACTCATGGTTCATCAATTCAGTACATTCTCGTCTTTTCGAAATTTCTCCTAAGTTCAATATAAATTTATTGAATAGTTGTTCTCATCTCCAGTTTAATAATTATTCGCAAGTAGAGTTTTCTCATATAATTTTATAATACCTCAAAACTCATAACACTTTACAATACTTCAAAAAATTTGAATAAAACTTCCCGTTAATTTAATACTTTTCTCTTTTGTCTCATTTTATTAATTTGTTTATGTAACTCGATTTGTAAATTTCTTATAACTCAAAATTACTCCATAATTAATGAAAATAAAATTTTATCATTTAGCTCGTTTTAATAATAACTCATTACCAGCAAATTACCGATCTCATTTTAACTCATTTTTCCTCAAAATTTCATTGTAGCAGTTTTCTTATATACGACTCAGTAATAAGTTCTCATCACTTTAATTTAATAATTTTTCGTTATCACACTTATAACCACCCAAGAATAAATATACTGTCTTATTTTGTATATAATTGTAGTATTACTACTTCCCTTTTGCACGATATTCATTCAACCCAATTAACTTGATTTGTTAATTTCTCCAGTAAACCCGATCTATCATTTGGTTGTAAACTCTATAATTACCCATAGAATAAATTTAATTATTTTCAACTGCCTGATTTGATAGTTACTCTTATAATTTATTTGATCAATTATATGTATCTAGATTTCGCACTTTAAATTCATACCAACAAAATCTCTTTGTATAAGCACCATGCTCATAATATTTATAAATAATAATTAATGATATTCATTTCTTGACAGTTTTTCCTTTTTACCCCTACTCAACTCCACTTGGAGAAAAACTCGTCCTCGAGTTTGGAACTAGTATTGTCTACCACAATAAACAAGCAAGTATGTAGTCACACAAACAATTAGGATACACATACTAAATTCACCATAACAAGCATTGGTCCATTGTTCCCCTCAAAATCTCCCCCTAACCAACCAAAAGTCCTGTGTGTACGGTAATAGGGGCCCTCTATTACTTTCGACACATGCTTTTGTTTGGTCACGAGTCAATCCCAAAGTTCACAACTTCCCACATAAAAGTAATCCACAAACAAATCACACTCAGAAGGAAGAAAAGTTTACTCTCAATATCTGATAAATACAGATATGCACTCAGCTGTATGTACTCGAAATCTTATAAACATTACTCAGAAATGCACTCAGCAAAATATTTTATTATGTTTTCAACAGTTAAACTCAGAACATAATATAGTTCATAAACTCTTTTAATTTATTTTAAATAGATCAACACCGAATCAATGATGATAGTCTCCCTTTGGTTCACTTTTAATAAATACCCTTTAAGATAAACTTGAATAATTTCTGCTTAATTTGACTTGGCAATCCTCGATTAATTGGTATAACAAACTTATATAGGTTATTCAATATCTCTGCGTTAAATAAATAATCTCTCACTGAATTCATAAAAAAAAAATAATTATGGATTTTCAGTCTCAGCTATTAAAATCACATACTTTAAAAGTTTTTTCATTTGATCTCAATTTAATAAATTTCGGTTTACTATTTTCTCAGCAAAAAGATTTTCCCAATACATCATGTCTCATCTCTTTATAAAAACATTCTCCTTTTTAATTGTCCAAAGATTTCATAAATTTTAAATTTTTAAATTTGATAAATAAGTGAAAAGGTTCCACTAAATAAAATCTCAAATGTTAATTCAACATTTAAAAAAAAAACATGCTTAATCCAACTAAAGTTCTAATATTAAAAACTAAAACGACTCTGAAATAACGGATAAGAATAAAATCCAATTTTTTTTTTTTTTTTTTTTTTTTTTTTTTTTTTAACGTTCCTCGTGTAGCTCAAATGTAAATCATGTAAAATAATTATCAATTTTTAAAAAAATTTAAAATATGTTCTCGGTATTTTCGCTTTTGCTTGACTTGATGAACTGTCACAAAAATATTCTTTTGATAATAAAAACATCTTTCTTTTATTCGTTTCACCGTTTACTCGTTTCAATAACTCTTTTTATTAAGTATTTTCCCTAAAACGAAAGGTTTTAGTATTTTATCAATATGAAGAATTTATTACTCCTCTTTTCTTATTCACCCCAAAACATGTCCTCGTTAAATAATTTATGAAGTTTATATCATAATTTTATATTCATTTATTACCCTTATTGGTTAGAATTTCTCAGAATTATAAAATCTCACAGATTATATAAAATATTATGCAATTATAGTAGCATGTATAACGCGGATGTACTTAGAATTACACACGAAAAATATACTCAGAAAAGCGATCTTAGTCGCGAAATACACTCAGAATTATATCGAAATTATACTCAAATTAATGATAGCAATTCTCATATTTGTCATTCTTCAAAACTCAGAATACAACGAAATTCTCAAATAAATAAAAGCTCTAAAATATTACCGGCAATAGGAAGCGAGAGGTCGACGTGACATGCTGTATGTTTGATGTGGAAACTTTTCTCAGAAAAATATTTGACTCTTTTCTCATTTTAAAACTCGATACTCAAACTTGAGTTTGAATTCGCCCCTTGCGAACCCAAATCTCTCAAGTCAGAGCTCTGATACCAACTTGTAACACCCTAAAATTTACAAGATTTTTAAAATTTTTAAATACAAAATTATAATCAAAAGGTCCCAATAACTCGAATCATCAAATCCCAATAATAGTATTTTCATTTAAAAATATATTTAATGCGGAATTAGTTAAAATTAAAAAGTGTTTTTAAAATATTAAATGCCGTCCACATCGGTAATGAAAGATACAGCGGTCAACCGTCCACCTTCTCCTTTCCTCTGCTGGTACCTGAAACAATGTGGGGGAAAATAGGGGTCAGCTGGAGAAGCTGAGTGAATACCTCAAAATGCAAACAATCATAACATACAACACATGAGGGCACATCGGTGTACTCCTAATCAGAATCTACTCGGTTAATTACTCAGATTTATTTCTCAGATTTTATTACTCAGATTTTAATTTATATAGCGCGCTTGTGTGACTTGGGACGAGAGATCACCCTCGTACCTCCTCACACCTCAGATAGGCGTAAGCCAAAACTCAGACGGGAGTGATCCCAAAACTCAGACGGGAATAATCCCAAAAACTCAGACGGGAGGTGATCCCAAAACTCAGATGTGCGTTATTATGTTTTATTATTTCTTTAACATAATTATCTCAGATTGCCCTAGCATGTAATAGCACATAATGACTCTGTGCCGAGCTCGGTTACCCAGGCACAATGTCTCAGATCATGAATAAGTAAACCGCTGCTCAGATAATCAGATAACAGATCAACTCAGATAACAGATCAAACTCAAATAACAATTATGGTGCAAGAAATGTAACACGTAAGTCATGCATGTACAACGTTAAAACTGAATACACGGTGAGAATACTCACCTCGGAAACGTAAGCTCCAAAGGTTCCCGAAATCAGAAGATACCGCACGTTATCTCTTAGACGGACCTAAAACCAAAAAGCGAAACCCGAAATTAAAATCCTACCCAAGGGCTTATTTCAGAAAACTGGCAGCCCCCGTCGGTCTCACGGGAACTGCCATAACTCCTAAATGGTTCAATAGATTTTCCTCATCTTTTTACCATGGCTAGAAGACAATCAGAATTACGATTTACTGTGAGACGGTCACTGGCCAAAACAGCCTCTAGGTGTCTCAAAACAGTGATGCAAGACAGACATGCTGCACAGGTCATTTTCCTAACAGCAGCATACTATATCAACTATAACTTTTAAACCGTACTTCGGATTAACGAGCGGGTTGCGGCGTTGGAAAGCTAACTCAGAAACCAAGGTCCCATCACGGGCCAAAAACCTTAAAGATTATTTTAAATGTAACAAAAACAGTTTAGAACAGGGGGCAGATTCTGCCAGAAAATTCAACTTATAGAACTTGTTTTCACAACCCTACTTGTCACCGAACCAAACCCGACACCAAGTTTTTACCCGTTCTTTCTAGGACTCAGATCAGTTCAATTATGCTTAGTTACTTACAAAAGTCTATTGGTAAAATAAAGAAGGCTTCCCGACTAGGAAACCAAGAACCCTACGGGTTCGGTTTCCCTTCGGTTAAGGTCCCGACAATCGACATAATGAAAACAATAGCACAAACCCGAACCTACCCCAGACTCGGAAAGCAGCCCTTAACCTTACTGCCCCGCAATTGACCCTCGATTTAACCCGACATACTAGCCTGCTAATCAATACAAGCTGCGGCAATTCAGACAATAAAACTCGGAATTAAAGAAAGCTAACCGAAATAGTTTGATCACCAAGACTCGGAAGATTCTGCTTGATTCGATAGCACTCAAGACGCTGCTCCTCCCGAGATTCGATTACCCACTGATCGAGTTCTAGAATAAGTATTTCATTCGATCGAAAATGCTAATAAATCGGATGAAAATAAAGAAGCATGATGAAGATTAATACCGAATAAGGTTGATCTCGATACCGGCTTGATACTCCTTTCTCGGTCGATCGGAACTTGAATCAATTCTCTCTTCAATCACAGGGGCCGAGTGAGGAGAACTAACGGCTGAGGAAGACTCTCGATGTCGACTGAAACGCAGGGCAAGAAGCAGCGATCGTCGACTATAGGGTTCTTAGGGAGGGCTTAATACCGATTTATACAAGGGAAGGAAAAAGGCCGTAAAGAAAACAAAGTTGGGCTCGGTATCTCACTGGATCGCAGCAACCCACCACACCCGATTAAATCAATTTAAGAATCGATAATATTGCTACTCTTCACTGCTCGATCTAAATAATTTAAATGCCTTATCTCCTTGTTGTCCAAACAACCAATCACAATTATTACCCTACAATTGATCCGCAAGTGGGTCGACTAAGGCTCCACCGCCAAGGACACACTCCCTTTGCCACCTCCTTATCTATGTTAAACATGATTGATCAAAAGTCTCCACGTGGAGCCAGCATCTTAAATTTCAGCCCACTTCAAAAGTTACCCAAGAAATAACATGTGGCCACCATGAATCGGTAGTTTATAGAATTGCAATTTACAAGGTATGGGTTGGTCGCAACACGTGATTGTGACATGCTTCTTCTTACCGCCGTAAGGAGTAAACGGTTTAGGGGATTAGGGTTGCCAAAGACTTAAACGTAGTCAACTTGGGAAGGGGGTTTTGGGCTTCTAGTCTGCTACTCACGACTCCAACATCGGCCCAACACAAGCATTAAGGATATAATGGAAGCAAGCTCAACCCAAGATAGAAACAAGTACACTAAAGAAAAGCCTTGGCCTCACGGCCGGCCTCGGGATTAAATGACGTCTAAATAGTTAACTAGAATTACTTTTAAACTTATATTAAAGCATTAAATGAACTAATGAACTCGTCCCGCTAATTAAATGACCGGGTCAAGACCCGAAAACGCGAATTAAAACGTCTAATAAAAAATGAACCGTCAAATTACAGGTCGCCTGAATAATACTAATTATAAATAATAAAAATGTGATTAAAATAATATTATTTAATTACTACAAATGTTGGGGCGTTACATGAATTTGTGGAATAATAACAACATTCTGACTTAGTTAACCCGTTTAACCTGTTTGACCTACTAACATGTTTAACCCGTTTAATTAAATGGGTTATATGGGCCAGGTTCGGGTTGAAGGTAAACATGTTAAGGTTGAGATTTCTGACCCATTTATTTAAACATGTCAGTTTCGGGTTGAACATTTCTGACCTGCTAACCCGCGAACCCGAACCCGTCAACTCGAACCCGACCTGAATTGCCACCCCTAATACCAATCGCAGGTTACCTAAAAGCAATATAAGTCTTTCTTTTTTTTTTCGTTCTTTTTCTTTTTTCTTATTTGCAGCATACAAACAAACCTTTGGCATATTTAAAAGTGAGGTTCTACCAAGAAGTCAAAATTTGTGCCATGCATGTGGTGGTTATAATTTTTTATGGACTAATAAGTCAAATTACTTTTCTAGGCAGATTTACTAAGAAGTAACTTAATTTAGAAGTTAGATTTGACTAAGAATTTTCAAAACTGACTCATACTTAAAAGTGAGGTTTTACCAAGAAGTCAAAGCTGACATGTATTTTTATAGTCAAACTGAATCTGTTTTAAAATAAACTTTAAAAGAAATAAAATCATAAAAATCAATATAGGGTTTTCATTTACACACCACCGGCTAAGATCAGGTCACGGCTGCTAGAGACAACGGGTCGCCTTGAAGATCCACTTGATTGCAAGATATTAGAACTTGTTAACTGCAACAAATATTAAGTGCCGTGAAATAAAATATAATAAATATTAAGTATCATTCAATATTCTTCTATGTAGGTTCCAAATTTCTGAGGTGTGGTCCAGTTTTTTTCTATTTTTCTGGATTTATTGGGATTTTTTTTCAAATATTTTTGGGAAGATTGGGGTTTTTTTTTTTTTGCCATATATTGCAACCGGGATTGGTTCTGCAATTTAGACGCCGGAAGAAATATCATTGCTGGCTTTGGAGCTTATGATGGAGTCTTTGACTTTTTGGAGTACATCATATGGTTTTTATGTTTTGCATGGTGATTGGGAGCAATTTGGTTTCTCTACCGAATTGTATGGATGGGAAGCAAAGTCAAAGTCAGTGGTTGGAGATGATTTGCAAATTTTTTAGTCAAATATTAGAAAGGTGTAGATTTGGTTTGAAGACCCATGGACTATTTCAAAGAATTTATTTTGTTGGTTTAGAAGATGTTTGACTTTTTTGAGTCAAATTTGAATGTTGATTCCATGGGTTATAGAAGTGGAGGGATGAGCTGGTGCACCATTCATTTATGTGCAGCTTTGAATTTTAGCGGGTCAAATTTGACCATTTAATCTTCCTTGACCAAGTTTGGTATAAGAAATTGTTTTGGTATTGAGAATATTATAGTCGAAGGTGATGTGACAACCAACATTGAAGTGAAGACCAAAGTTTATTGCAAAACATTTAGTGGGAAAAAAGTAAGATTATTCAAAATTTGGATAATTTTAGAGATTGGATTTATATGTATTTTTGTCTTTGTTTTGTTTGGTCTAGTGATGTGTGAACCAAAATTATTATGGAAATTTTGTTGGCCAAGTTACCAAACCATTGTTTGTATTGATACATCTTGTGAACTGATATTGGGGCTTTATCTATTTGATTCGATTCTTTCACCGATAGAACTTTTGATTGATTTGATTAGCTTACATAATATTTGAATTGATCCCCAATATTGATTCTTCCTTTAACCAAAACACAAATTAATTCTTACCTTGTAATGATTCTTCCTTTAACCAAAATACAAATTAATTCATACAAATATTAAAAATTTGATGCATAACCTCGTTGACTGCAGTGCATATCACTCTCAAAATTTGATTTAGGTCTATCTGCAAGAGCAATAGTGTTCGAGTAGAGAACACCCACGAAGCCTGTCAATTTCAATTCAAAAGTTGAATTTCCTGAAAATTTGAGCAGAAATAAAACAATTTAATGGTAAAAAGTATACTTTAACTCACCAAAAAATCAAGTCTACTGCTGACTTAACATCAAATTTTAGGTTTATTAACAATATGTCAACGAGATGAATGTTTTGGCATAAAAGAGCTTCCATTTTATGCGACTTGAACCGCCAACATACCAATTTAATTGACAAAATTCAAAAAATGCAGTAAACTGTTATATGCAAGTTGATGATGATTTTTCAGGGTTTCTTGATTCTTAAAGTTAATTAACATTCAAGAATTATTTGGGTTAAAATGCGGGTGTGAGTTGGATAATGGGTTAAGATGCATAGTTTATGGATCTTTATTCTTGCAGTTAATTGATATTTTCAAGACTTCAACTGCATATAAATTTTTAACATCAAATTTGACGGGTCAAAATGATTAATCATCTTTTTTACTTAAAAGACATTACCGAAATCCTTATTTTAATTCCAATAACCACAATTTCAGGGAAAAGTAATAATAAATTGCAAAAAAAATTAAAATTTTCACACTGAAGCATTATAGTACATGGTAAAATAATCAACTATAAAAAGCACCCTAATTAATAGCAGTTTCTAAACATAAAACCAGCATACAATTTACATAATTTCATGTAATATAAAAAGCACCCCAATTATTCACATAATCAACCACTCTAGATACCGAAACTTGAACCAAACAAAAAAAACTCATAAATTGAAACAAAAACATGAAGTTGCTCGAGAATCATCAACATACACATCATTTTCATCCATTATCAAACTAAACCATAAAAGTTGTAATCTTGATTCTATAAACACATGAAATAATAAACTAAAAAGTAGGTGGTGAATATTACTACTAACCATTAGGATCTGGACACAATAGATCATCCACAAATCATCACTCTCTCGTCATTGCCACAAATAAAGTCCAGAGGTTGCCTATGCATGGGAATTGAACAACAACAATACATTAACCTCATAATATTGAGCAAAATGGAAGTTTACATGTTTTTCAACCTCAAATTGGCAATTGAGCTATTACCTGAATTATGGCTGCCGGTTTATTACAGAAACTTCATTATCTGCAAGAGACGAACAAATAATCAAAAAAATTTGATATGAAAAACTGCTAATCAAAGATTGAATCAAGAAACCGTATTCATCATACTGTCTTTTCGTTCCGCTAATCGACGAATGATATTACCCGATATGAAGCTTGCGGATGAAATCCAGTCTAAATCCAGAGGTTGTGTATGTCAAGGAGAACGGCGAGAGAGGTGGACGATGATTTGCTGCGATAGAGGTTGAAGATGAATATCGGTGAGAAAGTGTGGAAGAATGAGCGGCGAGAGAAGAGGAATGACATTTTTGAATTGGGAGTTTATCCTTGCAGAGCACTTTTTAGTTTTGTAGAGCAATTTTATGTGAAAGACAATTTTACCCTTTTCTTTTTTGACTTCTTCCTGCCCATTTACGTTCTCTACCTTTTCAAATTTCTCTCTATCAAATAAAACCCCAAAAACCAAGTTTTACTATGAATTTCAGTACTCTCAGTTTCAGGAAGCACAAAATTCATCGCTGAAATAAGCTCCTTTTGTATTACTCTCCTTTGCCGGATCGAATCGCCGCAGAATTTTGCCACCCTACACTCGCCAGAGTTAGAAAAGTAGCCGGAATCTGAGTATCATAAAAGTTAGCCGTAATCTCAATTGTAGATTGTTATAATTCCGGATGAATTGACTAATTTCCAAGTAAATAATTGTCTTACGTGAAAGCTACCACTTCCACATGTTCATCTGAGTATCATAGCCTCTTAAAATGAATTGAGCCACATCTAGAAGAGACTACAAAACTGAACACCTATACATTCATGTCTGTTGCATTACAAAACTAATAAGCGAGTTTTATGGTTTGTCAAATTTGTGTTTTGGTCACAGTTTTCACACGTACATCATAGATTACCTATGCAATCAGACCATGGGAAAGAAGTTCATATATACATGTATAAGCAATGTGACCTGAAAATTAAATTGTGCTCTAGTAAAATTATCAAATAAATTGTGTGGTGGTTTCAACCTATATAAAACGTATGCACGACAACTCAAAAAATCAAAACATACTCGTTTGACCAATAAGGCGCCGGTAAACACGCATTCCGGCTCACCTTTATAACTCCGGCGAGTGTCCGGCGGCGTGATTCGGCGGAGATTCCGGCAGAGACGAGTACCACATTGATCGAAAAAATGAGCTGGTTTCAACGATGAATTTTGTTATCCCTGATTCGGCATGAAAGGGGGCCAAAATAAAGGTACAACTTGATGGTGGGTTTTGATTTGAGGAGAGAGAAATAGATGGGTAGGAGAGAATTTTGAAACGTAAATGAAGAGGAGAAAAGGTGAGGTTTTCGTTGACTAGTGGTGTAATTACACGTGGCAATATGGACCAATGAAAGAGCTCCAAACTGATGAGTTGGCAAACGTAAATCAAATGTAGGCTCATATATTGGAGAAGATACGTCTTTACTAGAATTGGACGTCGATACTATTTCTCGTTAAAACACAATTAAAACACTTGGATGTTTTTTTTTTTTTGTTGCAATCATTATTCGTCATTTTTTCTTTAAAGTTGAACGAAATCTCTAACTAAAGCTTAGTAGTAAAAAAGCGAAGATTTTCTAATTTTCTTTTTACGAAATCGGTCTTCATCACCATTGAAAGTTTAAATGTATTCTGAATATTTGACTCACCATTTATCACCGGAAAAAAAAAGCTGATGGGACGCTGATTTGGCAAGTAATGAACATTATAAAGTGTCGCTTAAGGGTATTTGGTAGTGAGAGATATTTTGGTGGGTCTCAAAGGGTATTTTAGGTTGAGTTATCGGTGAATGGGTATTTGAGAGGGTTTGAATGTGAAATGTAAAATACTGATGTGACGTTGATTTGGCACGTGGCGAGCATTAGAAAGTGTCGTGCGCCAAAGCCCGCCATCCACCGTGGCAATGTGGCATGCCCAACTGGCGCCACCACTACAACGTGCGTAGTGTCGGTGATTCTTTGCGTGAGATTGTAGGTGCTCACGTGGTGAAGTAACTTTAACCACCATACCTAATGGATAATGATTTTGAGAACAAATAAATTATTTCATCTACCACAATGTACAATATTTAAAGTATATGTACAAGTACTGTAAAGCAGTGGTTGTTATGTTTGAAGTAATTTATGTGGTCTCAAAATCACTACCCATACCTAATACTCTAATAGCGAAATATTCATTGTGAAGGTAATTATTATTTTTATTGTGAAAGCATGTAATCGGAAATTGGGAGATACTGGCTTGCCTGACTATGAAGGTCTTAAAGTTTGAACATTAACAACCAAAATTTTCTGACTTAAAAACCCTCAAAAAGAATTTATTAACATAACTAAGGTTCTAAAAAACGTAAGTTATTGTGTGGCAGTACTATCAAGCTTCAAGTCAATGTTATTTTTCAAATTCATTACAAGATAAATCTCATTTAGTGACATTCTTAAATTTGTCACTAAAAGTAACAAAAGATTACTAAAGATTAGGTAAAAACCTTTCTATTTTTTGAAAAAAAAGTGTTTAGGTAGGGTTGTTAAAAACCTGTAGTGAAACAAAAAAAATGTAGGTAATGCAATTTTAACCTTTCACAACCTCTTTTTTTCTTAAAAATGTTTTATTAAAATCCAACTATTTTTACATTTAATCACACATTTTGTAAAGTATAAGTAAAGGTTAAATGTTCTTCCTACAAGTATCGTTAAAACCTACATAAAATGATACCTATTTGTGTGTCACAGTAGTTAAATGTTGGTCTTAAATTTAGGAATTCTAATCAAACATCTGATTAGGATTATTCGTCTATGATACTATTATCATACTATACAAAATTTAAAGAATATTATACAGATATATTAAAACATAGATTACAGTGTGAGAAATAATTTTTGTGGTGTAAAAGTATATCTTAAAATAGGATTTTCTAATATATGTCTTAGGGGTACATCATAGTAATCTTATAGAGTTGCATTCAAGGAAGAACACTAAAATTATAAAGTCTCAACGGATAACCCACAGCCATCGGATCAAACCAAATCAATGATCAAAATCCCTCCAAAAATTATACACTGAGGGGTATTATTGTCATTTGAAAACATTACACAAATTTCTGAATCAGGTCTTCCTCACTTTCATCAATCTTCCTCACTTCCGTCGATCTTCCAAACAAACGTCGAAATCACGCGTTCCTCGCTTTCCGGCGATCTCTAAGGCGACATTCATCGAATGGACTGAATCAATTGAATCACAAACAGCGAATTGCGTTTTTGTTGAATTCGAGCAGATCTGAATCACGAAATCATGGAATTAAAATCGCGATTGGATAAAATCGTCGTAATCAAACGCAGATCTGAATCACGAAATCAAAAATCCGGCGTTATCAATGAATCTGGATCCAAAATCTGTCAATAGCAATGAAACAAAAGAAATTTTTTTTAATGATTCATGGTAAAAAATTACGATTCTAATTTCTAGTTTATGATTTAGGTAAAATCAATGGATTTTATTACATAACAAAAATCACATGTGATTGTAAGCTATGCTTTGTTTGAATGCGATCGGGTGAGATTCATAAGCGAAACACATGTGATTTTTTGAAAAAAACAGGGGATTTTATTACATAACAAAATCACACATGATTCGCTTCTACGATCACATGTGATTGTAAGTTGTGCTTTGTTATGCGATCAGGTGAGATTCATAAGCGAAACACGTGTGATTTTTTGGAAAAAAAAACAAGGGAGTTTATTACATAACAAAATCACATGTGATTCGCTTCTACGATCACAAGTGATTGTAAGTTGTGCTTTGTTTGTATACGATCAAGTGATATTCATAAGCGAAACACGTGTAATTTTTTGAAATAAAAAACAACGGAGTTTATTACATAACAAAATCACATATGATTCGCTTCTACGATCAAAACCGGTTACGCTTAAAACCGGTTCGGGTTATAACCGGTTTCGAGGGAAGAAAACACTAGCGGTCTAACCGGTTTCGGTCCGGTTTGAAACCGGTTCGGTTTGTAACCGGTACCAAAAACCGCTTTCACCGGTTTGCATATAATACTATAGTTTAGGTTTGGAACTTGAGGTTTTGTCGTTCCTTCTTGTTGTCCAAGCTCCAAGAGATTTGATTCTTACTTGCTACTACTTCTACTTTTGCTAGTTGCTTCAAAAGTGGAGAGAAAAAGATGGTGTTCCCTGGAAGTTTTTGAATTGTAAAGAGAGAATGGAAAGGGGTATGTCTAACTTAAAAGTTCTTTAAGTCCTTAACTATCCAGTTAGAAATGGTGTGGATACTTATGGACTATTGTGGGTATCTATGTAGACTTGGAAGGAGAATGGAAGCAAAAGAGAAATGATGGTGGGGTAGGTGCAGGCGACATACACACACAAAAGAAGGAAAAGACAAGTCCTAAAAGTTGACTTTCTTTTGAGTACATCAGATATGTACTTTTGAAAGGAAAAAAAAGTTAAAGTAATGGTGGTTTGGGGTTTCAAGGTAGACAAAAGTAAAAGATGTGATGGTGAAGTGCCTGTCTGCAGAAATTCTAAGAGAGAAGGGGACACAAAAGGTGCGTGTCTGCAGAATACTAAAACCGGTTTCCAAACCGGGTTCAAAAACGGGTTCACCTGTTCGTATTGGTTTTGATTCTAAAAAACCGGTTTGGACCGGGTTCGGGGGTCGAAATGCATAAACGGTTAGGGACCGACCGGTTATTGAAAACCCGAACCGGTTTCGGTCAAAACCGCTTTAGACCGGTTCGATTAACTGAAACTTCTTTTACATACTCCTTTTAGGAGCTGTAGGACGTTGAACTTCAAATACAGTTTGTTTTGTTGATATATTATATATGTCTTTTATTTCCTTTAGTTTTCTTGGTTTGTAGAAGTGGTAACTTGGATAATATATCAAGATCATCATCAGCACCTATAAAAAACATATAAACACACATATTCAATTATTGTGGATAAAACATATAACTTATGACAAATAATTACAATGGGAAATGTTTAAGCACAAAGAAACAGATTATCACTTCGAACATGACAATAACATAGCAAAACATTCTTACAATCACATGTGATTAAATACAAACAAAATAGAGGATTTATAACTAAATAGACATACAGTCACATATGATTAACTATTAACAAACATCTGATCTAAAACTAAACAGATATTCAATCACATATGATTAACTAAAACATATATGTGGTTTAAACTAAATAGATACACAGTCACATGTGATTAACTAAAAAACATATGATTTAAAGCTAAACAAATGTACAATCACATGAGATTTAAAACTAAAAAGATACCAAATCGCATGTGATTAAATGAACAATCACATGCGTTTTTTTTTTTTTTGTTGATAAAACAGAGGTTTTCAACAAAAAAAAAAAAAAAAAAAAAAAAAAACAGGGGGACATATCTACATAACAATCACATTTGATTGTACTAAAATCACAATACTACAGATATACAGTCACATGTGATTTACTAAAAAACATATGATCTAAAGTAAAACAAATATACAATCACATTGATTTAAAACTAAAAAGATACCAAATCACATGTGATTAGATGAACAATCACATGCGTTTTTTGATAAAACAGAGGTTTAAAAAAAAAAACAGGGGGACTTATCTACTTAACAATCACATGTGATTGCACTAAAATCACAATACTACAAACATAAAAAGTGAAAATAACTAAAATAACATTACGAATCATATGTGATTAACTATTAAAAAAACACTAGAAAGCTAAAGCACTTGTTATTTAAAACGAAAACAACAAAATATAGAACAACATATCAACAAGCAACATATAAAACGACGTATTATCAAATAGAAACCCTAGTAAAGTTCAAAATACATAAAAAGCCGTAAATGAACAAGGATTTCTGCATAAACGATAAAAAATCTAATACAAGATAAAATTACCTTAACCCGTACCAATTCCCCCACGCTTTTTGTCGGAAGATTTTTCGAACGAGAAGATCGTGAATCAGCCATTGTAAGTAGATCAAACACCAATATAGAAGAAAAACGATGTTGTATAAGTGGTTAACAAACAATTTTAGCAAAAAATTGAGAAAAATCAGCGAAAACAAGTTAAAAAGAGGGTTTCTTCAATGATTTGTGTGTGAGAGAGAGGGAGAAAGAGAGCAGACGAGAGGGAGGAGAGAGACATGGGGAAGAATGAAATGTGAAGATGAGATGTTTTAAGTCACGCACAAAATGACCAATATACCCTTCCGTCTAAAAAACCCATTTAATTGGAGATAAAATCTAGACCATTGATCTTCTTGATCCAGGGGCCCATGATTATCCCTTGGGACTTTATAATATCTGTGGACCTCCTTGAACAAACCACTAATCTTATAATAAAAATAAAATCGGTATAATATTAAAGTAATAATGATTCATAAATATTATGTTACTCTAATTTAGAAAATTTTAATTTATTAAACGTTCATTATCATATGCTTAAGGACAAATTTTACCAAAAACCCCTTTAAAATATAATAGTAGTAGTAGAAGATAAATGAGAGGAAAATGGGAGAAGTTAATTTCGAGTGGCGATGATCAAAGTGGTAATAATGATAACATCGTTCGATTGATGCCGACCAAAGTGAGCTTCTTGTCAATAAAGCATTCCATGATTTCAACTGACACAGTTCTTTATGTACCAGTTACAACCTTAGACCACTCCCAACGGGAGTGTTAGTTGTGGCGTGAGTTTGACTAGCGGAATCAAATTTTTGGCACACCTAGATCAGTTGAGGCCGCCAATTTGCTTCCGCCACTTTGGAGACGAGAGACGGCATGCGTGAGTTGGAGGGTGGGGCCCAAAGGGGAATCTTGTGTGTGTATTTTGTAATGGTGGGTTCCAAAAAATTTAAGGGAAGAGATATTGTTGGCATGAGTACGTCAGTTTAATGCTGGTTGGAAGGTGAGCTGACGTGACACCGATTTGACAAAAACTAATGGTATCAGTTTCCACCACCATTGGGAGCAATCTTAATCACATGCCACCTCAGCTCCTTTCCAGATCGAAACCACATGAACGTAATATTATATCAGACTGGCTGATGTACCCACCAGAATCTAATTTTTATTTTTAAATGTGTTTCTGTCAGATATACTTGAGGCTGATGTATGTAAGTACCATAAATATACGCAGTTTTAGTTAAAACGCTTCAACATTTTTTTTGGCAAATGTCTTGTCACTTTCTCATCATATTAAAACACTTAGATAATAAGAAAACCGTATACCCAATGTGTTTTAGTAATCTAATTGCAGCAGTTTCGTCAAACTTATCTGGGTCCTATGCCAAAAAAATAAATTTTGATTTTTTTGTTAGGAATCATATACATATGTATCCAAAATTTGATTATCATAAGGGGAAATTAAAAAGTCGTTTTCTATGCACGGGTTTAGACAGGCTTTGATACATTGATAAATTTATGTGATTAATTTTAAGTATTATAACAAAAACTACGTTGTTTTGAATGTTCTACAACTAAGCTTATATTTGTGACACACTCACACCGTGTGTATTGCCGATCTATTTTTGAACAAGTTAGGCTATAGGCAAGTCACTTCACTTAAGTCGTTTACGTGGGAGCAGGTGATGATATCAATTGGTCATAAATCCAATTTGCACCCAAAAAAAAAAAAATGAATGATGACTTTAATTAAAAATGCATATTAGACGAAAATAATTACATGTTAAGTACAATAATTAAAATGGAAATTGAGTTAGATTGTAGATATATTCAATCTAGTTGAGTTTAGATGTGCTATCCCTATTATTAATCCAAAAAAACCTAGATATGTATACATTGAACGTTAATTCTTTTCTATACTTCCTCCATAGGACCCACAAAACTGTCTGAACTTTGAATGATCGTGTCCAACACCTTTTAATAGTACCCCACAATTTAGGTTGAGAAATTGAGTGTCATGTTTCTCCTCCTACCCAGATTAGATCAACCATAACTTTTTTTAACATCTCAGAGAGTGGTGCTACTAGGAATGGGGCAAATAGTCGATACCTGATTTCAGAAGATCAGTAGACCGAGAATTGAACCTTTTTATAGAGTTCGGTTCAGTTCGGTTCGGGTAAATCAGGTATAGGCCTGATTAAAACTGAAATATATATTAATTAGAGCCCCTTTCGGTGTTTGTATAAATATGTTAGTTTATACATGCAATATTAGAATGATTTGCTAAGACTATCTCCATTAACAACCCAACTCTAGCACAACTTAGCTTTTTTATTAAAAAATAATTTTCTCTCTTCCACATGCAATATTAGAATGATTTGCTAAGACGATCTCCGTTAACAACCCAACTCCAACTCAGTCTAATTTTTCACATATATTAACAACCCAACATAAACCAAACTACCAATAAAAAAATTACACACTATATTAGAAATAAATAATAAAAAATAACCATTTGTGGTGACCCAAGGTCACATCCTTGGTCCTCTCCCATGGCCTAGGTCACCTCTTTTGGTAACCCCCGTTATTTTTTTCATTATTTTAATATGGTGACCCAACCCCAACCAATACCAATGAGAGTAGTAGTCTAATATCAATTGCGTAGTAAACATGAACCGAATACTACCAATGTTATTATACCAAAATAAATTTTAAGTACATACTTAAATACATTTTGGTTCTGAGCCTTATACCTGATTTGTTCTATACACGATGTACAAGGACCCGAAAAACCCGATACCGTTTTTCACAAGAAAATTGGACCCAATATCCGAACCAAATTTTAGTAATTTCGTTTCAATTCGATACGTATACGAGTTCAAAATTCGGAGGTTGAATGCAATATATATTAAATGTACATTAACTTCTATGTCGTCAAGGAGCCGAACTGAAGTTGTCATTTATGAGTACGAAAAGTTTGAAAGCAAACAAAATAAATTGTATTAATCATCTTGTTGTTCATAAAGCTTTGACAGAAAATAATAAACGAAATAGAAATAATCGTGATATTTCCCATCTACTTACTAAGTTCTCTTTTCAATTTTAATTAAGTTAATGAATCAGTTTAATTAAAAAAAAAAGTATTTTATATTCTTAGTGTTCTAGGCTTCTATCTCAATATCTAAGAAGACGGTCTTATAAACACTGCATATTGATTATGCTATAAAACATAAACGGCTCGTTAATTTTCATATTGAACAAAGATAATATATACGAAGTATAAACGTAAAGTAAACAAATAACTTACCAGTCTTGTCAAATAAACTTGTACCAACCAAAAAGTGGGATTATCAACCAGAAATTTACATGCCTTTGTGAAATTAACCTGTCCGTACGTAAAAATATAGCAAACAGTATGTCAGGAGTGATTAACTATGAAGAGTTAATAAACACCTTTAGATCTAATTGATAATAGAAGTTACAGCGGATTAACACTATATCAATGTACTTAAGAACGATGAACTGTAAGAACAATATGCGAAAATATTAAGAACACAGTTTCACAAAAAGCTTCAATGTATATTATTGATTAACAATACACACGTACGTTTACAATTCGTAAGGAACTATATATAATAGTCCTTGAAGCCTAACTATTTACCCTAGTTATTCTAGGACTTGATTTACATTCGAATTATAAAAGATATACATTGAATTACATTCTATAACTATCTCTGCGAAGATCTCGGACTTGATATGTTTCCAAAACGTATACCAGTAGTAACTGCAATCACCTGTAGTAAATAAGCATCGTCAGTAGTAACTCTGATGACCAGTAGTAAGTCCAGATACAACGTCAGTAGTAACTACTAAGATCAGTAGTATCTTCAATATGTGCTTGATCAGTAGTAACTTTAGTTATAGTCTTCACCAGTATCAACTCATCAGTAGTAAGTGTTTCTGCCCCATCAGTTCAACCATAGTCTTCATCAGTAATAACTATGATCAGTACTAACTGCAGCATCAGTAATAAGTTGACCTGTGATTTGGTCTGACAATCTCCCCCTAAACTTATTGATTCTCTTTTAATCAATCAAGTTTCTATTCACTTCTTCTTTTCTTTTTCCTTTTCTTCCAACAGTTTTGCTCTTCTTTTATCACCTTCTAATGTCTGTTGGTTTTGTTTATTCCTTTGTGTAATAATATATTTGCTAATCTTTTTCACAAATTCATTCATCTTATTTTGGAGCATCACAGCATCATGAGGTTTAATGAAATTCATGCACCATAGTTGATAAAGAGTTTTCTCAGAATGAGGATACTCTTTCTCATAAAGGAATAAGTCACATTTCTTACTTGTATATTCAAAGAAGTACATGTTGACAGTTGGTAGCACATTCCAGGATAGAACATTCTCTAGATTTGTATACTTCTCTGGATAATTTTCTGGATAGAAAGCAGCATCAATCATTTCAGTAATGTAACCTGCAGCTGAATTCTTCCAGATCTTCTTTGTCATTCTTGGCTTACCAATAATCAACATCTTGATTATGTCACTTCTGGTTAGGGACATGACTAAAGGTTTCCAAGCTCTGAATCTTTGAGTGACCTTATCTTCTCTAACAATCTCAATCATATCATCTATATATCTCCAGTTGATGATTGGATTATTTTGTAGGGGAGCAATGGGAAGATCATGAACTTGAACCATTTGTAATTTCTTCTTTGGTTGTTCTAGCTTAGATGTAACAGTCTTCCTTTTCTTTGAAGTTTGAGAGGATACACCAGATGATTCTCCAGTTATAGTTTCTCTTTCTTTCATTTCTTTGGAGTCTATCTATTCAAGTTTAGTGGTGTACTTCTCATTAATGTCTTGTTCAGCAAGGTCCTTCTTCTTCTCCACACAGTACTTTTCAATTAAATTGATCAACTTCATTCTTCCAAAGGCCTTTGTGTTGTGACCTCTTGATTTCAAGAATGTGATCATTTCCTTCTTCTTATCTGCAAATTGTTCTGGCATATCAGCCTTCTGCTCTTTGCATTCTTGTACTTGTGCTTCAAGAAGTTCTAGTGTTTCATATTCAAGTTGCCTTATTTTTTCTAGTTCTCTTCTTTGTAGCTCTTTTCTGGTTTCTGCAACTTGTTTGGTTTTGACCTTCTGTTGAAATTGTGGCAGTTTTGATATATCTGCTATTTCTGCCAATTTAATTTCTGTGAATGGTTGTCTCAATATTCTAGCCCTTTCTGCTAATCTTTTGTTCTCATTGGCTAGAGAGACTTCAACCTTCTTTAAATATTTTGCTCTCTTTACCTTCCACCTATCCTGTTTGGCTGATTTGGCATAGTTGATTTTGTTGACCATTTCATGACCTTGTGCTATGTTAGGTTGGTCTTCATCAGCAACTTCCTTTCCCTTTCCTATGTAGTTATCTTTCTTCATATCTGGTTCAGATTCAATAACAAATTTGGGACCATAGTAGTGTATCTGTGACATAGGAAGTATTTTAGGATGTGGAGGTAGGGAGCATTCATCAATTTCTAACCAGTTGATATCATCATCAATATCTTTCACCACCATTTGTGTTGTTTTTCTTTTTGGAGATGGTGGAAGTATCACTGTAGGCTCTAGTAGTGGTGGCAGCTCAATAATATCATCAGTAGTAACCAAGGTAGCTACTACTGGTATGTCTTCAGAGATTACTACTGATAGGGCATCAGTAGTGTTTGCTGCCTCTTCTTCATTTACTACTGCTATGATATCAGCAGTAGGAATTACTACTGATACTTCTTGTTCAGCTTGTTCTTTCATAGGAGCAGTAGTAATTGGCTCATCATCAACATCCATCTTTTCTAGGCCTTCATCAACTGTTGTTTCTTTGAGGTTGAGAAGAGAAGTTGCTGCTGCTGCAATTGATTCATCAATCATACTTTGAATGTTGTCCTTCTCCCCCTTAGTGAGCTCAACTGGTGGAGCCTCACTATCATCAACCTTCTTTTTCAATCTTCTTATAATCTTTGTTTGTTGATGAAGCCTGTGCTCATATAACCTCATCCTTTTGTTGATGGTGTTAATATGCTTCTTCATTACTGTCATTGTTTTTCCTTGATTGGTGAGATATTTAAGACAATCTTGTACAGTGGATTCAAGAGAATCCAATTTATCCGTCAATTGTTTGGTTTTAATAATGCCCTCACTCTATCTAGCAAGATCATCGGGCTCACTAACAGGTACATTGGCTTTGAGGTTTTCCATCCTTTCCGTTAATTCAAAAAAATCTACCCTCATCACTTCTTGGTGATTCATTGGGTTGTTTAGACACTCTCTTCTTCCTAGAAGAAGCAGAAGTGCCCCCCCTTTTGGTTTCTTGGCACCGGGGTCCTCTAAGTAATTCCTCAAATGAGTCATCACTTAAAGTTGCCGAGGTCTGGGTCCTATTGATGTTTTCACTGTCCTGTGCACCCACCTTTGGGGCATCAATAGTGAAAGCCCTCACCTAATGTCCTCTCTCCTCCTTGGAGGACAACTCTTGGAGCCTGGGGTGTGACTCAATTTGTCCCCTAGTGTCCTTGAAGGAAGATTTCTTCCTTTTATAGATTGCGGATATGTTTTGGGTTACATTGGGCAGGTCTTCGACAGAGTGAAGAGTAGCACTCTGAGGATTTATTTCAAGTTCCTGGGACACATTCAGGACTTCCATTTGTGTGGGTGATTGAGTGACTGTTTGGGGTGGTGTTTGGGCTGCATTTGGGGGTGATGGAGTGGGTTGAGGTTCAATTGGGTTAGTAATGATATTTGAACCTTCTCCAAAATTTTGTGGATCATTGATCATGTTAGGAAACAGAGGGGTTTCCTTGCCCGAAAATTTAAATTGTTTCCTCATATTTGAGAAAACCTTCTTGTTCAACTCAGGAGTTGTAAAAATATTTTTGGGAGTTGACAAGTTTTGTAATTCACAGTTGATAATATGTTGAAGAAATCTGGGATACATTAAAAATTTTGAGGAACTAAGATTTCCCAACATACCTTCAAAAATCATATATGAAAAATTAAATACTTGGTCTGTGCATAAACAGACAACAGCAGAGGCGATTGCCTTATTAAACTCATTCCAAGTACTTCTTTTAGGAGAAATACATTGTTGAATAGTATGTACAAGAAATTTCCATTGTGGGGAGAGAAGACCCTTTTGAAAAGTGACTATGTCAAGTCTTCCCTCATAATCCATTTTATTTAAAATTTCAACAAGGTATTTCTTAGGAAGAGAAAACATACCTGAATCATCATGCAGTTGTAGATGGTGTCTGATGGATTGTTCAGTGATTGTGATAGTCTTTCCATCCACAGATGATTTTATCATAGGCACAGTTGCACTTTCTGTTCTTTCAGCATTGGTCCAGAAATCAACCAAGTGCTGTTGATATGCTCTCGGATTTACAGTTAGAGCAAACTTTATGTATGAGTTTTTCAGGAATTGTACGATTGGTCGAAAGTCTTTTGTACCATCTGGATTGCGTAGAAACGCACACATATTGTGGAACTCTGAGTATTTAAGATCTGTTTGAACATCAAGAGATTGTAGAGTTGCCATTGTTGTTGATTTTGAGAGGTTTGGATCGTTTGATTTTAGAGAAACAAGTAAGAATTTTGTTACTGGTGCAGGGTTTATGATCGTAAGTAAGGGTTTATCGAGAGGATTTAGCAGATCGATGAGAGAATAATGCTAAATGAATCGACTTCAGCTATTTATATCATACGATTTATCCTGCAAAAATACTAAATTGCCCTTCGAATCATAACACAACGGCTAATTTCATGAGGGTTAGTTTGGTAATATGACAGTTGAAAGACCAGTAGTAAATTAGATGCCAGTAATAAAACGTCAGTAGTATCTAAGAACATCAGTAGTAACTACGGATTTTGATATCAGTAGTAACTATTGACATCAGTAGTAACTAATGAATTTCATTACTGACCTAATTTGTAAGACCAGTAGTATATGTGGACACCAGTAGTACTGATTTACCAGTAGTATTTGTGTAAACCTAATACACACCAGTAGTAGTGACCTACCAGTAGTATTTTGTGCACACACCTGCATACTTGTAAAACAGACCTACAAGTAGTAAAACACTTAAACAAATAACTAACTTTCTACAACAACTTTACACATGATTTTGAGTTAGAAATTAATTTATTAAAATCATTCCAATACTGCTAACCAAGAAGTTGAATCTTCCTACATCAAATGCTTTTGTAAAAAGATCTGCTAATTGATCATCAATATGAATTTTGACTACTTTGATTAATTTCTTTTCATTGCAATCTCTAATGAAATCTTATTTCAATGTGTTTGGTTTTAGAGTGTTTTACTGGGTTGTTCACAATACTAATAGCACTTTGATTATCAATAAAAATAGGAGTTTTAAGGATAGAGATACCAAAATCTAGAAGCTGGTTTTGAATCCAGAGAACTTGAGCAAAACAGGCAGATGCAGCTATATATTCTGCTTCAGCAGTTGAAGTTGATACATTTGTTTGTTTCTTGCATTGCCATGACACCAGTCTTGATCCAAAGAATTGACATCCACCAGTAGTGGACTTTCTATCTTGACATTCACCTCCATAGTCACTATCTGTGTAGGCTATGAGTTCAAAGGGTGAATCATGTGGATACCATAGACCAAGTGATGGTTTGCCTTTCAAGTATCTGAATATTCTTTTGACAGCCTGCAAGTGTAGTTCTTTAGGTCTTGCTTGATATCTTCCACACACACAAACACTATACATAATGTCAGGTCTTGATGCAGTTAAGTACATCAAAGAGCCTATCATTGATCTATATAAGTGTTCATCTACATCCTCCCCCTCAACATCTGGATGTAGGTGTTTGTGTGTTTCCATTGGTGTACTTGCACTCTTGCAGTCTCTCAAATCAAACTTCTGCAAGATGTCTTTAACATATTTTGATTGGTTTATCAAAATACCATCTGTTCTTTGACTGACTTGGAGTCCAAGAAAGAAGTTCATTGGACCCATAGAGCTCATCTTGAATTTGATCTGCATCAGTTCTTTAAATTCTTTGCATAATAAATCATTGGTTGATCCAAAGATGATATCATCTACATAGATTTGTACCAGTAGTATATCATCTTTGACTTTCTTTGTGAACAAAGTTTTGTCAATGGCTCCTCTTTTAAAATTATTCTTTAATATATATGATGATAATGTATCATACCATGCTCTTGGTGCCTGATGTAGGCCATACAGAGCTTTGTCTAATTTGAACACATAATCACCATGTTTTGGATCTTCAAAACCTGGAGGTTGGCATACATAGACCTCTTCTTCAATCTTCCCATATAGGAATGCACTCTTCACATCCATTTGATAGACTTTGAATTTTTTGAATGAAGCATATGCTAAGAATATTCTTATTGCTTCAATTCTAGCAACAGGAGCATATACTTCATCAAAGTCTATTCCTTCTTCTTGAGTGTATCCTTGGGCTACAAGTCTGGCTTTGTTCTTGATCACTATACCTCTTTCATCTTTTTTGTTTCTAAAGATCCACCTTGTTCCAATGGCTCTTTTTCCTTTAGGTAGAGGTACAAGTGTCCAAACAGCTTGTAATTTGAATTGAAGGAGTTCTTCTTGCATTGCCTCAATCCAGTTTGAGTCCTTCATTGCTTGTTGAATCTTCTTTGGTTCATCCTGAGACAGAAAGCATTCAAACATACATTCATTAGCAATTAAACTTATATTACACATGTTTGCAGATAAGCTTTTGTTTAATTTGCTTCTTGTTTGCAGTGGAGAGTTAACATCACTTAGAACAAGATCTAATGGATGCTTCTTCTGAGTCCTTGTTGTTGTAGCTCTATCAACCACTAGTTGATTTTCAAGATTGGACTCATTTGTCTCAGGCATTTGCTCCTCTAGAGATCCTTCATTGTCATTGATGTTTGGTTCATCATCATCTTGGTCAGAATTGCTACTGTTATTATCTTCATTGAGATCAGTAGTATTGTTGTTGTTACTGGGATCAGTAGTATCTTGAGAATTTAGGTTATTGCTAGGACCAGTAGTATTTTGAGTACTATTACTGGTACCAGTAGTATTTGAATTACTACTGTCCTCATTCTCAGAGTTACTACTGCTTCCAGAATTTGAGTTATTACTGTCCTCAGTATTAACTGTGGGAGCAGTATCAACTACTATGTATCTCATCTCTTCTTGACCAGAATTAACAGATGATGTTCCTTCCTTTTGAGTATGACAATTTGAATCATCTGCATTTAACTCCATGTTAGAATTAAAGGATTTGGTTAGATTGTCTATGTTAAATAGCCAATCTGGACCATTTCCTTGTTCATTAGGAACATTTTCATTAAAGGATACATTGATGCTTTCTTCAATTATCCTTAATCTCTTGTTGAACACTCTGTATGATTTGCTTTGAGTAGAGTATCCCACAAAGATTCCATCATCAGCTTTGCAGTCAAACTTACTAATTTGTTCTCTTGTAATCAGAATAGTACAAGGACAACCAAATGATTTTAAAAAACTTATAGAAGGTTTTCTTTTATTAAAAATTTCATATGGTGTTTTATAATGTGGCTTCACTATTAATATTATGTTTTGAACATAACAGGCAGTATTAACAGCTTCAGCCCAAAAAGTGATTGGTAACTTTGAATCTGCTAACATTGATCTTGCTGCTTCAATGATGGTTCTATTTTTCTTTCAGCTACACCATTTTGTTGAGGAGTTCTAGGTGAGCTGTATTGCCTGTCAATACCTTTAAGATCGCAAAAATTAATTAAGTTAGCATTTTTAAATTCTGTGCCATTATCACATCTTATGGCTTTAACTTTTTGATCAGATGTGTTCTCCAGTTTAATAATTAAGTTCTTGATGATTTCACTTGTTTCATCCTTTGTCCTGAGAAAGAAAACCCATGTATATCTGGAAAAGTCATCAGTAATAACAAGACAATATTGTTTCTTTCCAATACTCATTACATTTGTAGGTCCAAATAGGTCCATATGTAAGAGTTGTAAAGGAACAGAAATAGAATTCACAGATTTTGACTTATGAGAAGTCTTGTGTTGTTTACCTTTTAGGCATGCAACACAATGATGATCACACATGAATTGTTTTTGAGGTAATCCAATGACCAAATTTCTTTTAACTAAATTGTTCATGTTTTTTGAAATTAGTGTGACACATCCTTCTATGCCATAGTTCTGATTCAGTGGTGTTTTCCTTGGATATAAAACAGTTGATCTCATTTGAAGAAATGAGTTCTCCCCCTATATCCAGGCAATACACATTGTTTCTCCTTGGAGTTCTTAAAACAACATATTTTTCATCTAAAATAAAGTCAGGAGAAAGAATGATGCACTCAATATATGTGAAAAGAATCTTGTTCTTTTTATCACAAACTTGAGACACACTGACAAGATTGTATTTTAGCTCAGCTACATAAAATACATCATCAAAGGTAATTTTGCCATTAGTAATAGTACCTTTACCTGTAATCTTACCTCCCTTTGGGTTCTCACCAAAAGCTACATAACCTCCATCAAATGACTTGAAATCCTTTAGAATTTGTAGATTTCCAGTCATGTGCCTTGAGCATCCACTATCAATGTGCCATGTTCTACCTTCTTCAGGGATCTGAATGCTCTGCACAAGTAAGTAAAAGGTTAGTTAATTTTGGGAACCCAAGCTTTATATGTCTTGGGTTTATCCTTTGAGAAATCAGATTTAGAACAATAAACTTTAAACATTTTTGGTACCCATACCTTTTTAGTACTGATGTTTTGATTTACTACTGACCTTTTGGATTTGTCTGAGTTTACTACTGATCTTGGTCTATACCCATTGTTTTTAGCCTTTGAATACTTTATTACCGATGGACCAGTAGTATTTGGGTACTTACCATATTTAGAATGACCAGTAGTGTTTTGAAATTTTGGTTTGGTAGCAGTAGTATTTTTGGAATTAGGGTTGTTACCAGTAGTGTTTTTGTACTGGTACCAGACAGCATTATAATTAGGGTTAACACCAGTAGTAAAATTATTAAAGTTTTTACTGGTGTTGGAAAATTTAAAATATTGTTTATTTTGATTTGATTTTCCATTGTTCTTGAAGTAATTGATGTTCTTTGGGCTTCCAACTCTTCTACTTTGAACAAACCTTGATGCACTTCTTCCAAATCTTGGTGTTTCAGCAATTGGAGTTTTTGTTTTATTTACTACTGATGGACCAGTAGTATCTTTTAACTTCTGTGTTTTTGCCTTTTCTTTAGAATTTTTAAATTCCTTGAACTCTTTACAATTTATTGGATTGAAGTGACAATCTTTTGCTAAATGATTTACTTTGTTGCAAATAACACATTTTAATTTATTATCCTTAGCCCTTATGGTTTTTCTTTGTTCTAAGAGTTGATTCCTGTTTCTTTGATTTCCCCTTTTTAAAATTTTTGGTATATTTTCTGCATCATATTTAGGAGATTCATTTGGACTTTGTGCTGTGTGAAAACTTGTATCAATTGAGTTTGTAGTTTCAGTTTGATAAATTGTAAATTCAATTGAGTTTGTAGTTCGATCATCATCAGAAAAATCATTTGATTCAGATGTTTCATTATTAGATTCAGTTTGATTTTCATTTTTTAATTCATTAATTGTTCTTTCTGAACTGTTTTTGAGTGGAGGAATGAATTTATATGGAGGTGGTACAGCATGATATCCCACCCCATGAACAACTTTTTCCGTAGTTTGATTATTAGTTAATTCATCAAGAATTTTAGTGCTTCTTTCAAATTTCTTAATTGTCAATTTATTTTGTTCAATTTCAAGTTGACATTCTTCTAATTTACTTGTTAGTTCTTTATTTTTTAATTCATAGTAATCTTTCTCATCTACAGCTTGGAGCAGTTCTTCCTTTATCCTTTGATCAATCATTTGGTACACCTTTATCTGATGTTCTTGATCAGCAATCACACCATCAAATTCATAATTTCTTCTTAATGCTTTTGCTAAATCTTCATTTAATTTAGTGTTTCTTTTTCTAAATTTTTAACAATTTTAATACATTCAGAAGTACAAGGTTTAGGTTTTACCTCAGATTTGCTGTCAGTAAAGGCCATTAGAGCTTGATTTTGAGCATGTTCTTCTGCTTGAAAGCTCCAGTCATAGCCTTGTCCTTGTTGTGAAACAAGAGCAGTTGATTTTGATCTTTTGTCTGGCTGAGGACATTCTTTTGCAAAGTGACCAAGATTGTTACAGTTGTAACATTTGACTTTAGTTTTGTCAAATCCAGCTTTGTCACCTTTGTTGTAGCTGAGACTTGTCCTACCAGTCCTTTTCAAGAACCTTTTGGTTCTCAGGCTCAGCATAGCCATCTGCCATTTGAGATCCATCTCCTCAAGATCATCAGGATTCAATTGTTCCAAATCATCACTAATTAGTGCAGTATGCACATGACTAGTGAAAAAGGATTCTCTTGCAGCATCTTCACAATCTGCAGCCTTTCCTGTGGCAGTTTCTTGACCGTGACCTGTACTAGATACAAATGCAGCATTATTAGAAGGAATAGAAGGGTTCTTTTGATTTACCTCAGTTTCAAATACTCTGAGATCATTGTAGAGTTCATCCAACTCCTTTTCTTCTAGTGCATCTCTTTGTCTATATATCACTGTGTACATAGCCCATTCTTCACTAAGAGACCTTAGGAACTTCATGTTAACATCTTCTTGATCCATCTTAACCCCAACCTGGTTAAGTTCACCAATTAGTTTGTTGAATCTGTCAAACACTTGAGTGAGTGTCTCATTGGGCTTTCCTTTGAAGTTTTCAAAGTCTTGCTTGAGAACAGACTTCATGTTCCTCTTGGTGCTCTTGGTTCCAACGAATCTCTTCTCCAGTGCTTGCCACAACACCTTTGCATCATCATATTCAACAAAGAGGTGTTGATAGTCATTAGGAATGGCCAGTAGAAGAGTGCTTAGAGTTTTGAGTTCGATTCCTCTGTCGTTCTTCTCCTTTTCACATTTGAGTTTGTCTGCTTCAGTTGCAGAACTGGTTGCTTGACCAGGACCAGTTTTGTTTCCTTCAATAACAACTTCCCACATGGAATAATCAGTAATAAGCATGTATTGCTTAATACGATTCTTCCACATCCCAAAGTTATTGGGAGTGAGTATAGGGATTTTGTTAGCTTGAGTGCTTTCATTGTTATCAGTCATGATTAACAATTAGTGTGTTTTAAAAGATTAAAACTTTTTGTTGTTCTTAAAATTCGTAGATCTAGAACCAATATGCTCTGATACCACTTGTCAGGATCGATTAACTATGAAGAGTTAATAAACACCTTTAGATCTAATTGATAATAGAAGTTACAGCGGATTAACACTATATCAATGTAATTAAGAACGATGAACTGTAAGAACAATATGCGAAAATATTAAGAACACAGTTTCACAAAAAGCTTCAATGTATATTATTGATTAACATTTAGTGTGTTTTAAAAGATTAAAACTTTTTGTTGTTCTTAAAATTCGTAGATCTAGAACCAATATGCTCTGATACCACTTGTCAAGATCGATTAACTATGAAGAGTTAATAAACACCTTTAGATCTAATTGATAATAGAAGTTACAACGGATTAACACTATATCAATGTAATTAAGAACGATGAACTGTAAGAACAATATGCGAAAATATTAAGAACACAGTTTCACAAAAAGCTTCAATGTATATTATTGATTAACAATACACACGTACGTTTACAATTCGTAAGGAACTATATATAATAGTCTTTGAAGCCTAACTATTTACCCTAGTTATTCTAGGACTTGATTTACATTCGAATTATAAAAGATATACATTGAATTACATTCTATAACTATCTCTGCGAAGATCTCGGACTTGATATGTTTCCAAAACGTATACCAGTAGTAACTGCAATCACCAGTAGTAAATAAGCATCGTCAGTAGTAACTCTGATGACCAGTAGTAAGTCCAGATACAACGTCAGTAGTAACTACTAAGATCAGTAGTATCTTCAATATGTGCTTGATCAGTAGTAACTTTAGTTATAGTCTTCACCAGTATCAACTCATCAGTAGTAAGTGTTTCTGCCCCATCAGTAACAACCATAGTCTTCATCAGTAATAACTATGATCAGTACTAACTGCAGCATCAGTAATAAGTTGACCTGTGATTTGGTCTAACTCAGTACATGGATTAAACTATGTATAAAAATACTAAATTATAGTATTTCATAGTGAAAAACAAAGCAATTTTCAGCTTCAGTTGATACCCCTTACCATAGTTATAATTTTCAACTTCAATCCATTTAGAAATATTCCCCTTATAATACATGTGCCATAGTTATAATACACACGTCATAGTATTTACTATTTAGGATACATTTTTTATATAATATCTTAGGATTAACATATATTTTCCAAAAAAGATTAAACAAATATTAATTAGCTTAACGTATAATTTCATAAACTAGAGCCCGTTAGTATCTTAGTATGAAGATTAATTACAATCTTGCTGTTCGGAGAAAAGAAAACTACAAATGTACAATTACATGTGCTAACTAATTTTTATTAATAATTTCATAAATAAGAGTTGTTTAATTTTTTTTAATAATTTTCTTACATACATATGAAAAAGGTAATATTTTTTACGCAACCAACTTTAGATTGATAAAATATCATTTTCTTACCAGTATCTCACTGACTAAATGATTACCATATGATCATAGAGAAATTCAAAAATGATTATGATTTTATGACGGAAATACCCTTTAAGTAAAAAGTAAAAATTAGCCACCAATTGGCGCTGCAGCATCATCAAGATTCTCAAATCATCAAGATAATCCAAAGCATTAACTCAATAATCATGAGTATGCAGACGATCAAATCACAAAAAAAAGGTTATTTTCTCTTGAAAAATTATACTTCCTCCGTTTCAAGAGAAGTGATACACTTTCTATATTAGAGTGTTTCAAAATAAGTGATGCACTTTGAAAACTTATCTTATTTGGTAAAAGGTAGTGGGGACCAAACCCACTAACTATCTCCTTTAATAAAGTGAAAAGACACATGTACCCTTACTTTTACTTTTAAACATTATTAAATTCAACCCAATCTCCACTAACTAACAAATTTAATCTAATTAACTTTTATTATTATATTTTGCCTCAAAAACTGTGAACTCTAATTTGTATGACTTTTTGAAACGGAGGAAGTAGTAAGAAAAAATAAGGGGAAAAGAAATACTGAAAATGTGATTTTTTGTGAATCTTGAAGATGCTGCATGCAAGAACTGACTGTTGTAATTTCCTTCAGATCTGGCATCATTTCTTCATCAAGAACAGAAGCAGAGAATTTAGGGTTTAAGAAAAGGAACTTGTGAATGAAACCCTTGATCAAAACAAGATAATTAGTTAATGAACAAAGGGCTTGTAAAGAAGGTTTTTTGTAAGAAAGAAAATGAAAGGAATTCTTGAGGAGGTCTTGTGATGGGTATATCATGTGCAGGTATATATAATAGAAGTTTGTCCAGGTGGGAGATTAATTAATGGAGAATAATTTTTCGAATATATATATAATATTGTAAATAATTAAAATATTTTTCTGTAATACTCTTAAGAAAAATTTGTAACCGGTGATAACCCTCGTATATTTTCTTGGGTCCTCCGGTAAGTGACTTGTTAAACTGCTTTATGAATAAAAGTTGTTTAAAATAAGATAACTAAATTAAGAATCTAGTACGGATACAAACTTTATTCGGAAAACTGTAATTAATTTATTAAGATGTGTTGAATAGAAATTTATTAAAGAGTAGTCATACAATATTATAAATTACTAATGACCGGCTACATGTTATGGGAATATGAGAGTTTAATGGAGAAAAACAACACTTAATCATGATTTACCGAATTATATTATTATATGTTTAAAATTAGTCACAAACAAACACAAATTTCATATGTCATTAAATTTTATGGGTCCTAAATAAATGTCATTAAATTTTATAAGATAATTTCCAAAAAAACTCAAGAAATAAAAATATTTTTTTTTTAAATGGGCACATAATCTACTCTTATTGTCCACCTTATCTTACACACAAATATATACCACTAACCTATAAAGCTTTGAGCAGAAACATAAAGGTAAATGGTTTACTGTGAACAGCAAAACCCTAATTTGTTGGTAGGCTTTACAGTTCATATGAATCACATCCCATTGATTTGACTTTTCGAAACATATACAATACAAAGATCGACAGCCCATAAATCTCGCATAAAGACTGTAGGATTCACACACACAAACACTCGATCACTGTGTGCATGTGTTGATATATATATGTTGGTGGTGGATAGTACACAAGAGATGAAAGCATGATTGAAAGAGGTAGGAGCATAGCTTTACTAAATATGGAAACTTACATGTCCTTACACGTCACCACCAGTCGCGGGCCAACCACCGCCACCATCACGGTTATCCACCACAAACCATCATGATGTACAGACCAATACATATCCATGATAAAAAGGTGCTTGCTACCGTTGTACAATCGCATACCTTTCTTTCACCGCACTAGTACAGAAAAGGTTTGAAGGTGCGCGCCCAAAAACATTTATACTGCGGTGGCCGCTGTAACAAATCATATTCGCACAATAAGATAAACAGCCGCCCCAACAAACATATTAGTTGGAGCGGTCCCTGAGAAACCGCAGTAACATAAACATTTGTTGGGGCGGTTGTCCTAGCACCGCCGTAGCATAACTTTTTGATAGGGCGGTTGACGAAGCCCCGCACCTATATTATAACTATTAGTGCGGACGTTTGAACCCCGCAGTAACAAAACCATTTGGGGGTGCGGACTTCGCATCTTCATCTAAACTATTTTATTCAAAAAGTAAAGTCCTTCAATTCACAAACGTTGTTCAAGTTATATATAATTAATTAATGATTTCATTTTTCAATCTTGTGCAAGTAATTAAATGTTTTCATTAAATAGTAATTAATGCCGCTTCAATACGAATTAAGAAGAAATAAAACTTTTTCATACACATGAAAGATCAGTTACAACCTAATGACAAACAACACCAAACCAAATCTAACATACATGGCAATCAAAGAAGAGAAACAGTGAACGTAAGCCCTTCACCATTGTTTTTTCTCAACATCAAGAGTGAACTTCACATTTTGATTCCTTTGGATGCCATTCCTCCTTCTGAACTCAACAAAATCACCACTTATAGTCATATGGTCCATAAAACCAACACTCCTTCTTCGATCACCGTGGATTTTCAAATCATAAATCCTAATGAATGGGACATCAAGATTTTCTACAAAAACAACAGGATGCTCATTCCAAAGGCGGTGATCCCAGACAAATTTTGCTGGAACAGTCTGAAACAAAAATAAATTACTTTATACTATAAATTTAATGAAAGGTAAGAAAAATTAAATATACTTATTAACAAGATGCATACAATTCTTTTTTGCATGTGGGACTTCTTCATACGGGTAATATACAAATTCATGTGGAACTTCATCGTGTGGGACATCATCATCGTGTGGAACTTCCTGTGGTAATTCTTGATCAACGCTAACATCACTCATGTTGTAAAAGCAAGTATCTAAAACCAATGCTAACTGCATGCGTTATATATACAACTGATTTTGGCGGGAGTAGAAGTTTTGGCGCGCATCATAAAAGAACCGCACCTCCAAATTGTCATTTTGATAACTGCTGCAGCATCATCAAGATTCACTTACGTACACGAACTATATATGTTCTAGTTGGCATGTGAATCTTGATGATGTCCCAACAGTTAGCAATGACATTTAACATCTTCATATTTGGAAAAGTATACTTGAGAAATGGTAATTACAATCAAATTTATATAGCGGAAAACTAATTACCATTGTAACTGTCAGGATCGAATAACTCAAACAGTTATTAAATCACAGATCTACTCAACAATAGAAGTTACAGCGGATTAACACTATGTTGATTGAATACGAACAATGAATAACTGTAATTAATGTAAATAACTATAAGAACACAGTTTCACAAAAAGCTTCAATGTATATTAATTTGATCGATCAATACATACGTATGTTTACAATTCATAAGGAACTATTTATAATAGTCCTTGAAGCCTAAACTATTAACCTAGTTATTCTAGGAAACGATTATAATTGAATTACAAAAAGATAGACATTCTATAACAAACTATACGAAAAACTAGAATACGATCTGCACCAAATATAGACATCAGTAGTAATCAAGATCGTCAGTAGTAAATCTAACATCAGTAGTATTTCGTGTTTCTGCCCCATCAGTACTATCTTCCATATTCATTGATCAGTACCAACTGCAGTCATCAGTATTAGAATGTTTATATCCCAACATTTCTGCTCTTCTTTGATCACCCCTAAACTTGTTAATTCACTTTTAATTAACCAAGTTTCTTTTCTTCTTCGTTCTTCTTTCTCTATTCTTCCAACATTTATGCTCTTCTTTGACCACCTTCTAATGTATTCTGATTTTATTTTTTCCCTTTGTGCAATTATGTATTTACTATTTCTTTTCACAAAGTAATTATATTTTTCTTGAAACAGAGCAAGATCATGTGGTCTCATGAAGGAATTTGTGGTGATCTGGTACATGGTTTCTTCTGAGTGTGGATATTCCTTTTCAAATAAGTACAACTCACACTTCTTACTGGTTCTTTCAAAGAAGTACATATTCACAGTTGGAAATACATTCCAAGCATATACATTTTCTTTGTTTGTGAATATTTCAGGATAGTTATCTGGATAGAAAGCAACATCAATCATTTTAGTCAAGTATCCAGCTCCTGAGTTTCTCCATGATTTCTTTTCCATTCTTGGTTTACCAATGATCAACACTTTAATTATATCACTTCTTGAACAAGACATCACCATTGGTTTCCAAGCATTAAACCTTTGAATTGATTTATCTTCTCTTACAACTTCTATGATGTCATTAATAACTCTCCAATTGATGATTGGATTATCTTGAAGTGGAGCAACAGGAAGATCAAGGACTGGAATGATTTCTTCTGATTGTTTTATCTTCTTCCTAGCCTCTTGTTCAGTTTGAAGAGCTTTTCCCTTTTTGGAAGGGGGTTTTGAAGATTCACCAGAGATTGGTGTTCTGGATAGTATGATTGTGGGATCAATTTCAACTAAGACCTCTCCTTTTTCTTCTTCTGCTTCAGATTCTGCTAATTCTCTCTTCTTGGCAGTACAATATTTATCAACTATTGTAATCATTTTCATTCTGCCAAAAGACTTAGCATTATGACCTTTTGCTTTTAAGAAGTCAATCATTTTGGTCTTCTGCTCAAAAATTTCATCTGGTAGATCTGCTTTTTCTCTTTTACATTCAGCTACAAGATCTTCAAGACAGTTCAGTTGTTCTTCTTCTATTTTCCTTTGTTTATTGAACTCCGCCTTTTGATCTTCTACCAGGAATTCTTCAACCTCTTGAATTGCTGTATTTTTTAATCTTTCTTTTTCAGCATTTTTCTTATCTTCAAGAGCTTGAGTCTTTGCAACTTTCCTCAGATACCTCATCCTCTTCACTTTCCACTTATCTTGCTTTGCAGGTCTAACCGAATTTATCTTATTCACTATGTAATGACCTAAAGCTCTGTGTGGGTAGTCTTCATCAAACTTTTCCTTTCCTTTACCAACACACATAGATGGTGGAGTGTATTTCATATCAATAACTTCAGGGATGGTTATTGATGGAGAAAATCTATGAATTCTGCTCATTGAAAGTATCTTTGGGTGAGGAGGAAGTGCACATTCATCAACATCATCCCATACCACATTATCATCAATGTCAGGTATGATAAGTGGTTTTAATTCTGGAGTTGGAGGCCTTGGGATGATCATAGCTGGTTCAAGAACTTCTGGTATTTCTTCTTCATCTTCATTAGTAGCCGAGGTGGTTACTACTGGGGTTGTTTCTGGTTCAAATACCACCAACTGTTGTGATGAGGTTACTACTGGTGAGGTTGTTGCTGTAGTTACTACTGGTGTTTCTTCTTCTTCAATAGGATCAGTAGTAACAACCTCTTGATCCTTAGCATCACTAATATTAATGGGATCAGTAGTTTCTATGACTTCAGTAGCAACTGGAGAGTGTACTTGTTCTGCTGTTGGTGATTGATTTACAGACACAAATACATCCTCATCCATGCTTTGTACTCCTCTGTGCAGGTTTTCACCATAACTTGTTTCACCATGAGCTTCCTTTAAGTTCAAGAGGGAGGCTGCTGCTCCTGCAATTGAATGATCAATCATTCCTTGAATTTGACCCTTCTCCCCCTTAGTCATCTCAACTTGTTGAGCCTCACTATCTGCAAGCTTTCTTTGTTATTTTCTAATCAAATTTGATTGCCTTTGTAGCTTGACTCGAACCTCTTCTGTCTTCTGTTCAGAGTATTGATGTAATTTTTCGTATAAGCCATGGCTTTTCCTTGATTATTCAACAGATTCAAACAATGTTGTACAGTGGTTTTAAGGTTGTCCTTCCTATCCGTCAATTGAGTTGGTTTAATACTGCCCTCAGCCCATTTGGGTGGATCATTGGGCTCATTTGGTACATTGGTTTGAAGGTTTTCCATCATATCCGTCAATTCAATTTGTTTCTTTCTACCCTTATCACTTCTGGGTGATAAAATGGGTTGTTTAGACACTCTCTTCTTCCTAGAAGAAGCAAGTATCCCCCCTTGTGGTTTCTTGGCACCCGGGTCCTCTTAGTGCTGCCTCAAAAGATGAGTCATCACTTAGAGTTGCCGAGGTCTGGGTCCTAATGATGTTCTCACTAGCATGTGCACCCACCTTTGGGGCATCAGTAGTGAGAGCCCTTTCCTCATGTCCTCTCTCCTCATTGGAGGACAACTCTTGGAGTCTGGGGTGTGACTCAATTGGTCCCCTGGTGTCCTTTAAGGAAGTTTTCTTCCTTTTATAGATTTTAGAAATTGTTTTGGCTATAGGTTGGTCTTCCTCAGAGTGAAGAGTAGCACTCTGGGGATTAATTTCATGTTCCTGGGACACATTCAGGACATCAGTTGGTGTAGGTAATTGAGTGGACTGAACGGATTGTGTTTGGGCTGTATTTAGTGGTGGAGTTGGTTGGGGTTCAATGGGGTGACTTGAACCTTCTCCAGTTGTGGGTTGATCATAGATCATGTTTTGGAACAGTGGAGTCTCTTTACCAGAAAATTTAAATTGTTTTCTCATGTTTGAGTACACCTTTTTGTTTAATTCAGGTGTAATAAAAATATTTTTAGGAGTTGAAAGGTTTTGAATTTCACAGTTAAAAATATGTGTAAGGAATCTTGGGTACATTAACAATTTGGAAGATGATAAATTTGCAAGCATTCCTTCAAAAATCATGTTTGAAAAGTTGAATACTTGGCCTGTGCACAAACAAACATCAGCAGATGCTATTGACTTGTTGAACTCATTCCAAGTACTCTTTTTAGGAGAGATGCAGTGTTGAATAGTATGAACTAAAAATTTCCATTGGGGTGAAAGAAGACCCTTTTGAAATGTGACAATGTCTAGTCTTCCTTCATACCCCATCTTTTGTAAAGTTTCAACAAGATCCTCCTTAGGAAGGGAAAACATACCCGATTCATCATTCAGTTGAAGATGATGTCTGATTGTTTGTTCAGTGATAATGATTGTCTTTCCATCTACTGTGGATTTGATTTTGGACATCTGTGTGACTTCAAGTCTTTCAGCATTTTCCCAGAAATCAACAAGATGTTGTTGATAAACTTTAGGATTCACAGTTAAAGCAAACTTGATATGAGTTCTTCAAGAACATGACGATTGGTCTGAAGTCCTTTGTTCCATCAGGATTCCTAAGAAAAGCACACATATTGTGGAATTCTGAATATTTGAGATCGGTATTCACTTCAAGAGATTTTAGAGTAGCCATTTGGATGATCTTGAACTTGAAATTGATGTTTGTTTGTTAATTTCAGATAGAGTTGAATCATTTGAGTGTTTTGCAAAGTGAATTTCGTTGTTACTGATGCAGGGTTTTGATCGAGATTTGCAGAGATTAGGGTTTATCGTAGGGTTTATCGAATCGAGGTGAGGATAATGCTAAACTAATCACTTTCAGCTATTTATATTTTTCGAATTATCCTGCAAACGGACCGAAATACCCTTCGAATCATAACCCAATGGCTATTTTCATGGGGGTTAGTGTGGTAAAATGGTGTATTTTACAGATAACGGTCGATCAGTAGTAACTAAGTATCAGTAGTATAAATATCAGTAGTAACTATTGTTTTTATACTTAACCTAGTTCTAAGAAAAACCCTATCAGTACTAAATTGTAAGCGTAACTCGTGATCAGTAGTAATGAATAACCAGTAGTAAAACATACTTAAGAAAATAAATATTGTACGAAAAAAAAAACTTTTACAAATTGTATTAAAAGTGAAATTAAGTGATTAAAATCATTCCAATACTGCTAACCAAATAACTGAATCTTCCTACATCTAATGCTTTTTGTAAAAAGATCTGCTAATTGTTGATCAGTATGAATTTTCTACTTTGATTACTTTCTTTTCATTGCAATCCCGTATAAAATGAAATCTTATGTTTGGTTTTGGAATGTTTTACTGGATTATTCATAATACTAATGGCACTTTGATTATCAATAAAAATGGAAGTTTTAAGAATAGAGATACCAAAGTCTAGGAGTTGATTTTGAATCCACAGAACTTGAGCACGGGAAGCAGATGCAGCTACATACTCTGCTTCAGCAGTTGATGTTGATACATTTGTTTCTTTCTTGCATTGCCATGACACCAATCTTGATCCAAAGAATTGACATCCACCAGTAGTAGATTTTCTATCTTGACATCCACCACCACAGTCACTATCAGTGTAGGCTATGAGTTCAAATGGTGAGTCATGTGGATACCAAATACCAAGAGAAGGTTTGCCTGTCAAGTATCTGAATATTCTTTTAACAGTCTGCAAGTGTAGCTCCTTAGGTCTTGCTTGATACCTTGCACATACACAAACACTATTCATAATTTCAGGTCTAGATGCAGTTAGATACATTATGTTGGGTCACATTTTAATGTATTCAGTAGTCTAGGGGTGTAATGTGACATTTATTGTAACAAATAGTCTAGGGTGATTTTATGTAATTATTCAATACTAGGCCTAGGTATAAATACCTAGTTGTAACCTAGTATTGACCAAGCTTGCCGACATTTGTAATCGTACGTACGTGATTTCGCAAAGCTTCACATTGTTCTTCCCATCTTGTTCTTCCAATTCATCATTGTTATTGTTTAATCTGTTGTTTAATCGTTACATACGGATTCACAATTGGTATCAGAGCATAAATCTTCTTTGATTCGATCCATTTCAGTGAAGATTAAGCAAGTTTTTGAAGTTTTTTGTGAAGAACTCAAGAATCAAAATCGGAATTTGAGGTATTAAATCGTCTATATTCTTTGTTCACTACATTCATCTTGTAATTCTAAGCATTGTAGAATCACGTTTCGATTATATCCATCAAGAATTGATCCTAATTCGTTGATTTTAAAGAAAACCATTAAAACACATTGTTTCCTCTATTAAATCGAAATTACCATCTAATTTGTTGTGTTTTAATCGATTTTATTATACCATTACGTGCAAAATCAATTTTCGAGCATTTTGGGATTTGAATCACTCGATTTGGTTAAGTATTGAGCATTCTAGGATCGATTTAGTGAAAAATATAGCTGTGTTCGTTCGTCACTGTCAAGAACGTCTTCGGCCCGAGAACAGTGAATTGTTCGGCCCGAACTCCAACCTAGGCCCGAACTCCAACCTCGGCCCAAACTCCAACCTCGGCCCGAACTAGTGTAACGCCCCGAAAATTATACTATTTAATTTAATAAATTTTATTATATGAACCTAAATTAATGGGATATTTTGGAACCTTCTAATTGATAGTGAAAACGTCTCGTATTATTCGACACTAATTAAATTAGACATGTCGGGTTAACCTAATTAAGTAACTAGTAGTTATTATTATTTATTATTAATTCTTTTATTTAGTTGGGTAGATAAATAGTTAGACAGTTCGTTTTTATTAGAGGTTAGTATTTCTCGAGGCCGGCCGAAGGCCAAGGCTGAGACCCGAGTATCGTTTCCATTAGATGATCAAGGTCCGAGTATGATGGTGTTTCATTGTGAAGTGGGTCGTGAGTGACCAGCTTGGCTTGGGCCCGACTAGAAAAGAAAATAATTAGAAATTGAGGCCTAATAAGTTAAAAGCATAAATCAATTTACCCTAATTCTCATTTTCGTTCATGTGCAGCACAAATCCCGATCGGCTTTGTCACATGCCGACCAACTCCTCCAACCTCTATTTTCCGGCGAACTGTTAAGAAGCAGCCACTGCCGCTGTTTTTCTTTTTCTTCTTTTCTGATTCCGGCAAAGAGCAAACAAAATACCACCATCCCGTTTCTCCCTTTTCTTGTTCCGGCAGAAACATCCAACGACCATTGCAGCCTTCCTTTTTTTTTTCTTTTCCCTTTCTAATTTCCGATTCAGGGAACAACCTCCACCGCCACATGGGTTTCATTTACGTGAGATTTCCGACAGCTCCAGATGCAACACCCACCACCAGCTTGTTCAGTCACCATCAGCAATCCAAGGAGCTGCTGCCGCCACCGCGTCACGTCGTGTATCACCGATCCTTTCTAGCCGGTCTATTCATCAGCTACGGTAGTTCCTTGCTTCCTTTCGTTTATTGAACTCCTAACTGAGTTTAACGCAGGGCAGTAAAGTTTAATAAAAGATCGAGTTTTGAGTTTAATTGAATTCTCGAATTATTTTGAGTCTAATATTTATTGAGTTGTGGTATCGAGTGTATGCTTGCTTGTCATTATAATCGTATGTATAATCGGGTCTAGAGTTACTCGTTTCGTCCATCTTCTGGTAATCTGTTTTTGAGGTTCTAGTCACTGATTTCGTAGGGTGTCGGTTTAAGGGTTGGGTAAAACCGTATTGTTTGGTTAAACGTTTTAATCAACCAAAAACCCGGAAACCGAACCTTTAGGTTCTTGGGTTCCTTGAACGAGATAGATTGTTAAATAAAAGATTAAAATTATAAAAGACATGTTTCTAAAGCTATAAATGAGTTCCGGGGCTGTCGGGTAATGAATTCTAAATGCTCGGGTTTTCGGTGACGAGTCGGGTTGTTAAAACGAGTTTAATAAACCAATGTTTTTCTGGCAGAATTTGCCCTACTGTTTTAATCTGTTTTTGAGATACTTAAAGTAATCTTTAGAGTTTTTGGCCCGTGCTGGGACCTTGGTTTTTGTGTTAGCTTTTCAACGCCGCAACCCTCTCGTCAATCTGAATTACGGTTTAAAAGTTATAACCATTTTAGTATGCTGCTGTTAGGAAGATGACCTGTGCAGCATATCTGTCTTGCATCACTGTTTTGAGACACTTAGAGTCTGTTTTGGCCAGTGACCGTCTCACAGAGATGTGTAGTTCTGGTTGTCTACTTGTCATGGTAAAAAGATGGGAAAAATCTAATGAGCCGTTTAGGAGTTATGGCAGTTTCCGTGAGACTGACGGGTGCTGCCAGCTTTCTGAAATAAGCCCTCGGGTAGAATTTTAATTCAGGGTTTCGCTTTTTGGTTTTAGGACCGTCTAGGAGATAACGTGCTGTACCTTTGACTGTCGGGAATCCTTTGGAGCTTACATTTATCGAGGTGAGTATTCTCACCGTGTATTCAGTTTTAACGTTATACATGCATGACTTACGTGTTATATTACTTGCACTTTAATTGTTATCTGAGTTTGATCTGTTATCTGAGTTTGATCTGTTATCTGAGTATCTGAGCAGCTGTTTACTTATTCATGATCTGAGACATTGTGCCTGGGTAACTGAGCTCGGCACAGAGTCATTCTGTGCTATTACTTGCTAGGGCAATCTGAGATAATTATGTTAAAGAGATAATAAAACATAATAACACACATCTGAGTTTTGGGATCACCTCCCGTCTGAGTTTTTGGGATTATTCCCGTCTGAGTTTATATCTGACTTGACACCGAAGAGCACTGGTGTCAGACGTTTTGACTTGGCACCGAAGAGTACTGGTGCCAGGCCTTTTAGACTCAACACCGAAGAGTACAGGTGTTGAGGTTCCCGTCTGAGTTTATATCTGACTTGACATCGAAGAGCACTGGTGTCAGACGTTTTGACTTGGCACCGAAGAGTACTGGTGCCAGGCCTTTTTGACTCAACACCGAAGAGTACAGGTGTTGGCGCGCTATATAAATTAAAATCTGAGTAATAAAATTCGAGAAATAAATCTGAGTAATTAATTGAGTAGATCCTGAGTAGGAGTACACCGATGTGCCCTCATGTGTTGTATGTTATAATTGTTTACATTTTGAGACTATTCACTCAGCTTCTCCAGCTGACCCCTATTTCCCCCACATTGTTTCAGGTACCAGCAGAGGAAAGGAGAAGGTGGACGGTTGACCGCTGTATCTTTCATTACCGATGTGGACGGCATTTAATATTTAAAACACTTAATTTTAACTATTTCCGCATTAAATACATTTTTAAATGAAAATTCTATTATTGGGATTTAATTATTCAAGTTATTGGGACCTTTTGATTAAAATTTTGTTTTTAAAAGTTTTAAAAATCTTGTAAATTTTAGGGTGTTACAAGTTGGTATCAGAGCTCTGACTTGAGGGATTTGGATTCACAAGGGGTGGATTCAATCTCAAGTTTGAGTCTCGAGTTTTAAAACGCGAACTGAGTAAAATATTCTCTGAGAAAAGTTTCCACATCAAGCATACAGCATGTCACGTCGACCTCTCGCTTCCTACTGCTGGTAATATTAAAGAGTATTATTTATTTGAGATTTTGTTATATTCTGAGTATAGACGAGTAGTATGAGAAATTTTGGTTTATTTTCTGAGAGAATTCCTGAGTATATTTTCCGAGTGTTGTTTCCGATTACATCTGTGAAATAAACCCTAAAAGTTATAATAACATACGAAAATTACATATGAAATGTACAACTCAATACTTTGTATATATAGATATACGAATGCGAGGTTTGATAATTTTGAGTATAATTTAGAGCATAATTCTGAGTAAAATCCTGGTTTTAATTCCAAGTGTTTAATATATTTATGCATATACAAATACGCAAACCAGAGGAATTATAAGTTTTAATGAGAATAATAAAAGTTTCCAATCTAGAGGGACACCTAATAGAGTTGAAACGAGATGAGATTTTATAATTCTGAGAAATTTTAACCAAAAGTGTAATAAATGAATACCAATTTGTAATGTAAAATTTATAAATTATCAAATGAGAATCATGCATGAGTAATTAAGAAACGGAGAAGTTATTAATATTAATCGAGGAGATATCGAACTAAATTTTTGAGAAATACGTTTAATGAGATAATAAAATGAGTATTGCATAATGAGAAGATATTGAATCAAGATTAAGCAGCCAAAAATATGGAATTTCAATTTGTGTAAGAATCTATAGAATATATTAAAGAGAATTATTAAATAGTATTAAAAGAGAAGTGATTATATTAAACTTATTAAATGAGAAATTAAAAATTCGTGAATACCATGAGTTGTAATAACCGAGAAAATTTCAGGTTGAAAAGTCAACAAATTAATATTTATTTAAGAATCATTAAATTGAAATAAAATGAGAAAACATTATGAGTAAGTGGTTTAAATAGTGGAGTGCAAGACGTCATGTGAATAACGAGTTCAGTGAGAGATTGTTAAGTTAACGCAGAGCTAATAAACGAGCTATATAAGCTTATTAGAATAATTAACCGAGAATGTTGAACTAGAAAATATTAACTGTCGCTCGAGACGGCAATAAATCGGATAAAATTTTGAGAAAGAGTAAATGTTATTCATGGGAAATGACAAATGAGATAACTAAGAGTAGAAGATAAAACGATATTCGTATTGTGAAAGTAACAAAGTGGAAATATTTCTATGAATCTGAGTTATCCGAGTATCGCGTATGAGACTAAATATACGCATGATTTCTGAGTAATGTTTATGAGGTTTTGAGTAACCACAGCCGAGTGCATATCTGTATTTAGCAGATATTGAGAGTAAACTTTTCTTTCTTCTGAGTGTGATTTGTTTGTGGATTATTTTTATGTGGGAAGTTGTGAACTTTGGGATTGACTCGTGACCAAACAAAAGCATGTGTCGAAAGTAATAGAGGGCCCCTATTACCGTACACACAGGACTTTTGCTTGATTATGGGGAGATTTTGAGGGGAATGATGGACCAATGCTTGCTATTGTGAATTTATTTTATACGTATTATTTGCTTGAGTGAGTGTATGTTATTTATGTTATCATGATAGAGAATTCTAATGCCAAACTCGAGGACGAGTTTTCTCCAAGTGGAGTTGAGTAGGGGTAAAAGGGAAATTTCTAAAAATAATAGGATTATCATTATGTATTATTTATAATTATTACGTGCATGATGCTTATACAGAGGGATTTTTCTGGATGAGGATTTTAAAAGTATGAAATCTAGATACATATATTTGATTAGAAAAGTTATAAGAATAACTATAAAATGGAGTAAGTTAATTAAATTGATCCTATATGTAACTATCGAGTTTATTTAATTGATAATCGGGATTAGTGGAGGAATTAATAAACCAAGAATTTATTGGGTTGAAGGAAATTGTACAAATGAGAAGTAACAAGTACCATAATTATATGAATAATGAAATGATGAAAATTTATTAAGGAATGAGAAATTTTTAATTTGTCGGATATGAGGAAATGAGTTAAAATGATGCCGTTAATTGAGTTAGTAATAAATTAATAAAACGAGTTCAATGAGAAAATTTCGTTTGGATTGACTATTGAGTAACTTTAAGTTATAAGAAATTTATAGATAGATTTAAGTGAACGAACTATTAAAATGAGTTAAAGGAGAAAATTGGTAAACTAACGGGAAGTTCTATTTGGTTTTTTTTGGTGTTATAAATTTTCATTAATGAGAATTTCAATTGTGAGTAAGTATTATCAAACGAAATTATTGAATTGAGTAATATATTTTATTTAGAATTGTCAAATAATATATTATTATTAAAGTGTTGAATTAATAGTAGTTAGTGAACCGAGTAATGAGAAATCATTAAAGTAAGAGTATGAAACTTAATTATATTTTTTTATCAAGAGACATTTAAATTGTGTAAAATTAGTGGAACAAACAATTGAGGATCGTTAAACTGGATAAAATGAGGAAATATATATTAAAAAAAATGATCGAGAAACCACTAAATGTAGTAGAATGAGAACCTGATAAAACGAGTTAAATGACAAGATCGTTAATTTGAGCTATTTAAAGGGTTATCAACATCGGTAATATGCAAACCTAATAGAGTAAGGTAACAATATAATGTTAAAGAAGAGTTATTTTGAGAACCAAATAACGCCGTTGAGAGAGAATGTATCATTCCAAGTATTATAAGCTGGTAAATTGGAACACGCGAGTAGTAATAAGAATGAGTAAAAATGTGATTTATACCTAATGATATTACTTGTAAATATTATTACCTTATGAGTTGATACTGAGTTAGATTCTTGGGTTTGCTTCTGAGTTAAGATTTATGAGTTTGCTCCTGAGTTATATATTTCCGAGTTATACTTCTGAGATATGTTTAGAGTTTATTTCTGAGTTGGACTTCTGAGTTATATTTCCAGATCATAGTTTTGAGTTATATACCTGAGTATATGAGAATTTCGGGTGATATGTATATTCCTTGTGAATAATTTGCCTGTTTTTATATTAGTTGAGAGCTAAATTATTTTTATACTTTAAGCAAACTACTTTTCTATAGAATAGAGGACCCTTCTGAGCCATTCTGATAGTGAATGTTAACAATAAGATTTTGCTAGTTGCTAAAATGTATAGTGACCAATTGATAGAGCTGTGCGAGAAGAAATTTCCCGTAAAAACTTATTGTTATCGCCATGAGAGAGTCGAGTGTAATCGTGAAGATGGATTGAATGACCGGGTACCAATTTGAGTGTAATCGAGTGTAATCGAATGTAATCGCCACAAACAAACCCGTAACAAATCTCCAAGTGGAGTTGAATCGGAGATTCAACGCAACAGTTACCGCGGGGTGCATGAACTGTGTCCGGCTGCGAGAGCAAGAATGCATCTTCAGCAGAGTATCGTTGGTTATTTCGCGCATGTTATCGACACCATTTTCGATGATAAACCAAAATTCTTAGAGAGCATTCCAAAATTAGCCTTATCGTCTCGCGCCGCCAGAGATGTAAGATTTAAGGAGCAGTTGCGAGAGCCGGAGTTCATCCTAGTCGAGTAGGTCACCCTGAAGAGCTTCATTTATTCATAATTTTTCATTCGTCCCATTTTAAGAGGATGTGTCATTGGTGGCCTATGTCTGAGATGCGAGATCGCTGCCATGAGTTTCTTCCAAGCCATAACTTCGGGGACGAAGTCTATTTTAAGTGGAGTTGAGTTGTAACGCCCCGAAAATTATACTATTTAATTTAATAAATTTTATTATATGAAACTAAATTAATGGGATATTTTGGAACCTTCTAATTGATAGTGAAAACGTCTCGTATTATTCGACACTAATTAAATTAGACATGTCGGGTTAACCTAATTAAGTAACTAGTAGTTATTATTATTTATTATTAATTCTTTTATTTAGTTGGGTAGATAAATAGTTAGACAGTTCGTTTTTATTAGAGGTTAGTATTTCTCGAGGCCGGCCGAAGGCCAAGGCTGAGACCCGAGTATCGTTTCCATTAGATGATCAAGGTCCGAGTATGATGGTGTTTCATTGTGAAGTGGGTCGTGAGTGACCAGCTTGGCTTGGGCCCGACTAGAAAAGAAAATAATTAGAAATTGAGGCCTAATAAGTTAAAAGCATAAATCAATTTACCCTAATTCTCATTTTCGTTCATGTGCAGCACAAATCCCGATCGGCTTTGTCACATGCCGACCAACTCCTCCAACCTCTATTTTCCGGCGAACTGTTAAGAAGCAGCCACTGCCGCTGTTTTTCTTTTTCTTCTTTTCTGATTCCGGCAAAGAGCAAACAAAATACCACCATCCCGTTTCTCCCTTTTCTTGTTCCGGCAGAAACATCCAACGACCATTGCAGCCTTCCTTTTTTTTTTCTTTTCCCTTTCTAATTTCCGATTCAGGGAACAACCTCCACCGCCACATGGGTTTCATTTACGTGAGATTTCCGACAGCTCCAGATGCAACACCCACCACCAGCTTGTTCAGTCACCATCAGCAATCCAAGGAGCTGCTGCCGCCACCGCGTCACGTCGTGTATCACCGATCCTTTCTAGCCGGTCTATTCATCAGCTACGGTAGTTCCTTACTTCCTTTCGTTTATTGAACTCCTAACTGAGTTTAACGCAGGGCAGTAAACAATAATAAAAGATCGAGTTTTGAGTTTAATTGAATTCTCGAATTATTTTGAGTCTAATATTTATTGAGTTGTGGTATCGAGTGTATGCTTGCTTGTCATTATAATCGTATGTATAATCGGGTCTAGAGTTACTCGTTTCGTCCATCTTCTGGTAATCTGTTTTTGAGGTTCTAGTCACTGATTTCGTAGGGTGTCGGTTTAAGGGTTGGGTAAAACCGTATTGTTTGGTTAAACGTTTTAATCAACCAAAAACCCGGAAACCGAACCTTTAGGTTCTTGGGTTCCTTGAACGAGATAGATTGTTAAATAAAAGATTAAAATTATAAAAGACATGTTTCTAAAGCTATAAATGAGTTCCGGGGCTGTCGGGTAATGAATTCTAAATGCTCGGGTTTTCGGTGACGAGTCGGGTTGTTAAAACGAGTTTAATAAACCAATGTTTTTCTGGCAGAATCTGCCCTACTGTTTTAATCTGTTTTTGAGATACTTAAAGTAATCTTTAGAGTTTTTGGCCCGTGCTGGGACCTTTGTTTTTGTGTTAGCTTTTCAACGCCGCAACCCTCTCGTCAATCCAAATTACGGTTTAAAAGTTATAACCATTTTAGTATGCTGCTGTTAGGAAGATGACCTGTGCAGCATATCTGTCTTGCATCACTGTTTTGAGACACTTAGAATCTGTTTTGGCCAGTGACCGTCTCACAGAGATGTGTAGTTCTGGTTGTCTACTTGTCATGGTAAAAAGATGGGAAAAATCTAATGAGCCGTTTAGGAGTTATGGCAGTTTCCGTGAGACTGACGGGTGCTGCCAGCTTTCTGAAATAAGCCCTCGGGTAGAATTTTAATTCAGGGTTTCGCTTTTTGGTTTTAGGACCGTCTAGGAGATAACGTGCTGTACCTTTGACTGTCGGGAATCCTTTGGAGCTTACATTTCTCGAGGTGAGTATTCTCACCGTGTATTCAGTTTTAACGTTATACATGCATGACTTACGTGTTATATTACTTGCACTTTAATTGTTATCTGAGTTTGATCTGTTATCTGAGTTTGATCTGTTATCTGAGTATCTGAGCAGCTGTTTACTTATTCATGATCTGAGACATTGTGCCTGGGTAACTGAGCTCGGCACAGAGTCATTCTGTGCTATTACTTGCTAGGGCAATCTGAGATAATTATGTTAAAGAGATAATAAAACATAATAACACACATCTGAGTTTTGGGATCACCTCCCGTCTGAGTTTTTGGGATTATTCCCGTCTGAGTTTATATCTGACTTGACACCGAAGAGCACTGGTGTCAGACATTTTGACTTGGCACCGAAGAGTACTGGTGCCAGGCCTTTTTGACTCAACACCGAAGAGTACAGGTGTTGAGGTTCCCGTCTGAGTTTATATCTGACTTGACATCGAAGAGCACTGGTGTCAGACGTTTTGACTTGGCACCGAAGAGTACTGGTGCCAGGCCTTTTTGACTCAACACCGAAGAGTACAGGTGTTGGCGCGCTATATAAATTAAAATCTGAGTAATAAAATTCGAGAAATAAATCTGAGTAATTAATTGAGTAGATCCTGAGTAGGAGTACACCGATGTGCCCTCATGTGTTGTATGTTATAATTGTTTACATTTTGAGACTATTCACTCAGCTTCTCCAGCTGACCCCTATTTCCCCCACATTGTTTCAGGTACCAGCAGAGGAAAGGAGAAGGTGGACGGTTGACCGCTGTATCTTTCATTACCGATGTGGACGGCATTTAATATTTAAAACACTTAATTTTAACTATTTCCACATTAAATACATTTTTAAGTGAAAATTCTATTATTGGGATTTAATTATTCAAGTTATTGGGACCTTTTGATTAAAATTTTGTTTTTAAAAGTTTTAAAAATCTTGTAAATTTTAGGGTGTTACAACTAGTCCTCGGCCCGAACTCAATCTCGACCCGAACTCCTCAACAGACTTCGGCACGAACAACAGTCTTCGGCCCGAACTCTAATCTCGACCCGAACTCCTCAACAGACTTCGGCCCGAACAACAGTCTTCGGCCCGAACTCTAATTTCGGCCCGAACTCTTTGACTCGAACTCTTCTCGACTCGAACATCTCAATCAACTTCGGCTCGAACACTAGTCTTCGGCTCGAACTGTGATCTCGGCCCGAACTCTTAGGCCCGGACTCTTTCAAAGTCTTAACCATACAACAAGCAATGACTTCAAGAGAAGCATTATCGATTGGGTCTGATCTAAAACCTCCAGTCTTATTCAGAGGAGAGTATGCCCAGTGGAAAAAAAAGGTTTCTACACTTCATCAGAAGCCAAGAATTAGCTACTGAAATTCTTGAGTCCCTTGAGAATGGAAACGCAAAATTCTATGAAGATGTTGTTGCGTTACCTGATGCAGATCCTCCGGTTGTTGGCAGTCGAGTTCTTATCACTCCTTCTAGATATAATGGTACACAAAAGCAACGTGCCAAAGCCGATCGTCAAGCATATTCCTTCATGCTTCAAGGATTACCGAATGAAATCTACAATAGCTTATATAGTCTTGAGAGCGCTAAGGAACTCTGGGATGAAATAAGAAAACAAATGGAGGGCACGGTTCTTGGGAATAAGGCTAAGATGGTTACTACGTTAAACTCATATGAAAATTTTAAAGCCTCAGTCGGGGAAGACTTGCAAAGCACTTACCATCGATACTGTAACTTGTTAAATGATCTCCGCAAAAACAGTCTATCAAAGGGAAACCTAGAGATTAACATCAAATTTATCAACAGTCTTCTTCCCGAATGGGAAATGTTTGGTAACAATGCTATGCAGAATAAAGATCTAAGTTTGATAGATATCCATGAGCTGTACGAATATTTATACCAAAATGCTCCAATGGTGAATAACATAGCAAAAACAAAACAAGAGACTCAGGATACTCTTGCTCTTCTAACCAAACAACATCATCAACTAAATGAGGCTGCTAAACTTAAAGAAAGAGCAGAAAAACCCACACCTCAAAAACATGATGATCTGGATAAAGAACTACAAGAAGTGTTACAAGCTATGTCATTCATCTCTAAATATGAGAAGAAATATTACCCGAAGACCACAAACAACAATCTGCGATCTTCATCAAACTTTAAATCTGCTCAATCCGCTTCTGCTTCAACTGATAAGCCAGCCATGACACCTTTGGATCCTACAAAGAAATGTTATAATTGTGGTGTTGCTGGTCACTTCTCCCGTGATTGCACGAAACCTAGAGTTCGTGATTCTGAATATTTCAAAAAGAAGATGTTGATGGCAAAACAAATTGAATCTAGGAAAGTGTTGTTAGCTGAAGATCTTCAGTGGATGGAAGATTCTGACGAAGATGAAGAACATGCTGCAAACTTGTGTTTCATGGCAAGAGAAAATGCTGAGCTCCACGAACGTTCCAATGAGGAGGCCAACAAGGAAATTGAGGTAACGAGCTCTTCTTTATCAACTTCTGATTATTCCACTGATTCTGATACTTGTTTTGATAAAAATCTGATTTCTGAAATTGATACCTTAAATCAAACGATTTTACTCGAAAAGGATATGAATACACAACTTTTAGAGCGTGTAAACATTTTAGAAAATCAATGCGAACAAATTGCTCATCTAGGTGAGCAACTTGTTAATCACATTAAACAAAATAAAATTTTTACATTAGAAATTCAGGATTTAAAAAGACAAGCATCAGAAATAAAGGTCCAATATGAATCTGATATTCAACATTTGTCACATACAATTTCCGAGAAAGAAGCTGAAATTACAAATCTTAAAAATGCACAAAATCATATTTCAAAGGAACGAAATGAAAAATATTACAAATTGTATATTGAAACGTTCCAAGAATGTCAATTCACAAAAAACTGGATGGAACGTAAACACCAAGAATTTGATGATAATGAAAACCAATTTAAATCTTTAAATTCTGAAATCAAATAATTAAAAGAAAAATTAACCGATCAAACTAATCAATCATCACAAGATAGAAATAGTCAACAGGTTATCATACATCGTCTCACCTACGACAAAGATCAGTTAGTCTCTCACATTAAACACCTTGAAGAGTTAATCGCCAAACGAGGACATACTGATCAAACCATCCATTTGAACAAGCCTAAAGAGTTCAAATACTTCAACTCCAAACAAGGTCTAGGGGCAGACAATCCAGGATATCTGAGCAAGGCGTGCAGGGTTCTTCCAACACTATATGACTCTCGCTACATGCAAAGAGATATCTGGCAGAGCTTCATGCGGGTGACAGATGAAGCAAAAGAAATCGAAGCATTCAACAGAGCAAAGCAGGAGAATGCACAAATCATTTTCAACTATGCAGAATTGAACAAAACTTATGAAATTAAAAAGGCTAAATTTGAAAATGATGAATATTTTCCTAAAATAACCCCAGAAGAATTTGAAATTAAAGGGGATGCTGTCGTTCAACAAAAAGTGACACGAAAGCTTTATATTCCATCATTAATTCTCGAAAAGAAAATCTGCCAATTAGAAACAGAAATTGATGAAACACATAAGGCATTTGATAAAGAACAATTAGTTTTACAAACCAAAATTCATGACTTAGAAGATAAACTTGTTAAAACCAATTCTTCTTCTGTTCAAAATGATTCTCAAATTAATTCTTCTGCTCAAACTAAAACTATTGAAAAGACTTCTACAATTAAAATCCCTGCTATTTTAAAAAGAAGCTCTCACTCAACTGTTTTAAATGTTTCAGATAAAACCTTAAATTCAAAGCTTGAGAAGCCCATGCCAATCGGAGACAAAGGAGCAGCTCAGATTAAGAAGTCTAAGTCGTCCGACTCTAGTATGCTTAAGTCAAAGGAACTTAAGAAGTCTAGTCCATCGTCCTTTTTAGTTTCTTCTTTTTCTGTTCATAATAAATGTAATAACTCCATGGATTTTATTGCTCCTAAATTGGCTTTTGGTACTGTTTATGATTCTGCTGTTTATCGTCCTGTGAATTATACTGTTAATGGTGATAATTTGGTTGTTAAATATGTTAAAACCGGTAAAAAGATTTATTGTGACAAGCAAACAAATAAACAAATTTCTCTGTATGATGAACGATATTTCATTAGGTTGGATGCTCCATGTGGTCCTAGAAACTATGTTTTACATAAGTCTGGTAAAATAATTAAGTCCTGCAAAACTTGTTTTCCGTACTCATGCAAAACATCCGTTTCTCGTCCTTTGCAATATAAACGAAAACATTCTTCTACACAAGCCTCCAAACCGACTCATGTTCGTCCCACTACCTCACCCATCTCTAATAAATTGATGTCCTCTCAACGTCAAACAACTCGAGGAACCACAACACCTAAATCATCACAATCAAGTACTTCTTCCAATTCTTCGACAACCAAATCAAAGATGCATAACACAAAATCCACGTTTGTTCATTACACTTGGATCAAGAATGAACTGTCAAACTGGATTTTACATTCTCCAGAGAAAAAGCTTAAATAGTCTATCAAATCAATCAACTCAGAACTGCCTCCTTGCAGTTCCCCAAAATCTCTAAATTAATCCTTCACTAAAATCTGCATAAAACATCCATCACTAATCGTATAGGACCCATAATTGATTGGGTACCTAAATTGTTTTAATTGTTTTATGTAGAATATATGGTATCTTGATTCTGGATGTTCACGGCATATGACGGGAAACAAGAACCTCTTAACAAATTTCAGAGATAAATATTTGGGTACTGTTCGTTTTGGAAATGATCATTTGGCTGCTATCATGGGAATTGGCGATATCATTCATGACAAGTTAATCATTCGAAATGTTACTTATGTTGAAGATCTTGCTCACAACTTGTTCAGCATCGGTCAATTTTGTGATAAAGAGTTAGAAGTTAATTTTCGAACAAAGAAGTGTGATGTTCGTACTTATAATGGAAAGAACTTCTTACCGGATCACGTGATACAAATCTGTTTACTATCAATCTAAATGACGTGACCCCACTTGAAAAAGTATACTTACTGTCAACAGCGTCATCAGATGAATCATGGTTATGGCACCGTCGCCTCTCTCACCTTAACTTCAAAACCATCAACAAATTGGTAAAAGGTGGCCATGTATCTGGTCTCCCAGACGTTAAATTTGCAAAAGATCATATGTGTTCGTCTTGCGAAATGGGAAAGATGAAGAAAACGTCACACAAATCAAAACTTGTTCCAAGTACATCCAAACCTCTTGAATTGCTTCACATGGATCTATGTGGACCAATGAGTGTACAATCAGTTGCTGGTAAACGGTATGTGTTAGTGATTGTTGATGACTACTCGCGGTATACCTGGGTTCACTTCTTACGTACCAAAGATGAAGCTGCAGATATTATTATCGCCTTTATCAAGAAAACTCAGACAAATCTGGATTTAAAAGTCCACACCATTCGGACTGATAATGGAACTGAGTTTAAGAATCGAACCCTAGATTCATTTTTTGAATCTGTTGGTATAAGCCATCAATTTTCTGCTGCTAGAACTCCACAACAGAATGGAGTCGTAGAACGAAGAAATCGTACCTTAGTTGAAGCAGCCCGCACAATGCTTTCATTCTCAAAACTACCTTTATCTCTGTGGGCTGAAGCCATCAACACGACATGTTTCACTCAAAATCGTTCTATCATCAACAAAACCTACAACAAAACTCCATATGAATTAATAAATAAACGAATTCCAAATGTCAAATTTCTCCATGTTTTTGGGAGTCGTTGCTTCATCTTGAATGACAAAGACAAATTGAACAAATTTGAAGCTAAAGCTGACGAAGGGGTATTTGTTGGTTATTCACGTGAATCTGCATCATTCAGAGTTTATAATCGATCAAATCGGACAATAAGAGAGAGTGTAAATGTGAATTTTGATGAGACATTTCCTCTTGATTCACTTACCTCAGATATTAAACCTCCTGCACCCCCTTCCGCTCCTTCCACCTCTGAAAATGATTTCGATGTATTGTTTGAACATTTTTATGATGAATATCATAACATCAGACATACTTTACTTCAGGAGGCTGGCGTTCCATTCCCTGCAGCTGCAGATGTTCAGTCTATCAGTGTCCCTGAGACACACATTCCGAGTTCCTCTGATTCTCCATCTCCAACGTCTGCTGCTCCTGAGAACACTAAGTCGGTAACAAATTCAGACTCTACTTCCTCATCAGTGGAAACTCAATCATCACCAGATGTTTCTTCATCGCCCACTCCAGTTGTCGGTGTTTCTAATTTACTCGTTGAACCCGCTCAAGCTCCAAAGTTGGTGATTGATTTCTCCAAATTCCATGTTCAACAAGTCGATCTCTCACCTTCTTCATCCAATCCACAAATAACTAAAATCCCACACCCTGCATTTACTGATACCTCCAATATAACTCCAGGTCAACTTCCACTTCCTCATACTCTGAAATGGACCAAAGAGCATCCTTTACATCAAGTAATTGGAAATCCTGAATCCTCGGTTCAAACTCGTAGAGCAACTGCTGATCAATGTCAATACTCATCTTTCTTAAGCTCCAATGAACATAAGAAAGTCAGCGAAGCTTTATCAGACCCAGACTGGATTCTTGCAATGCAAGATGAAATCAATCAATTTGAACGATTGAAAGTTTGGCGTCTAGTTCCAAAACCACCTGGAAAGTCTGTTGTTGGTACCAAATGGATCTTTAAGAACAAAAAGGATGAAAATGGGATTGTCATTCGAAATAAAGCACGCCTTGTTGCTAAAGGGTATTCTCAACAAGAGGGCATCGATTATGAAGAAACTTTTGCCCCAGTTGCAAGGATAGAAGCCATCCGAATCTTTCTGGCATATGCAGCTCACAAGAATTTTACAATCTATCAAATGGATGTAAAAACTGCATTTCTTAATGGCATTCTCAGTGAAGAAGTTTTCGTCCATCAACCTGAAGGATTTGTCGATCCTCGCTTGCCTCACCATGTATACATTCTTGATAAAGCTTTATATGGTTTGAAGCAAGCTCCTCGTGCGTGGTATGATGTTCTATCAAAAATTTTAATCGACTCTGGTTTTTCAAAAGGCAAAGTGGACAAAACTCTATTCATCAAACGTCAAGGGAAAGATATCGTCCTCATTCAGATTTATGTAGATGATATTATCTTCGGCTCCACAAATCCTAAATACTGTAAACGGTTTTCAGATCTTATGATCAAAAGATTTGAAATGAGTATGATGGGGGAGATGAATTTCTTTCTCGGTATACGGGTTCGTCCGTTACCTATCGGGATCTTCATCAATCAATCCAAGTATATCACTGATTTGTTGAAGAAGTATCTGATGGATGACTGTAAACCCATTTCTACACCAATGTCACCCGGTTCAAAATTGCATACTGATCCTGACGGAAAGCTAGTTGATATCACACACTATCGAGGCATGATAGGGTCATTATTATATCTAACTGCCAGTCGACCTGATATAATGTTCTCTACTTGCGTTTGTGCTCGGCATCAGGCTGCTCCCAAAGAGTCTCATTTTCAAGCAGTCAAACGTATATTTCGTTACTTAAAGGGTACTCGAGATCTTGGTCTTTGGTATCCCAAAGAAACTTCTTTTGACCTGTCTGCATTCTCTGATGCTGATCATGCTGGCTGTATGTTGGATCGTAAAAGCACTTCTGGAGGTGCTCAATTTCTCGGTGATAAATTAGTGAGCTGGTCATCAAGGAAACAAAATTGTGTATCTCTTTCAACTGCCGAAGCGGAGTATGTTGCTGCTGCAAGCTGCCTGTCCCAGGTAATTTGGATGCAGTCACAATTAAAAGATTACGGCTTTTCATACAGCTGTATTCCTTTATATTGTGACTCCCGAAGTGCAATTGCAATTTTATGCAATCCTGTTCAACATTCCAAATCTAAACATATTGATCTTCGATATCATTTTATCAAAGATCACGTTGAACAAGGAACTGTGGAAATGTACTTCGTATCCACCGATTTTCAGTTAGCTGATTTATTCACCAAGGCTTTAGACAAAAACGATTTAATTTTCTTGTGTCTAAGCTTGGTATGTTAAATCTCAAAGCATAAATCGTTTCTATTTTTTTAAAATTAATTTTCACTGTTGTTTCTGCAAAATGCTTTTCACTGTTTACATCTTAAGCGATGGCTTATGCACACATCAGTGTATAACCCGTTCCTAACCGTTTAATGGCTTTCAAGTCCATCAGCTTGAAACCCGCTCATAACCAGTAAAGCACATAACTGTCAAACTCTTCTCCACCCCTCTACTGTTGTTACAAGGGACATTTCTGATCTTCAAATATTTATCTATTATTAGTTTGTCGAGGGGGAGAAATATTAATTCTAGGGGGAGAATTAGTATTTCAAGGGGGAGAAACTTTAAAACATCAAATCTGTTATATCCCATTCAATAAATAAAAGATATATCTTTCAAAAGACAATACCTTCCCATGGTTTTCCAGAACCGGTCTTACCTTCCAAGGAAAACACTTTTTCACCTTTCGGTAAATGTGAGTGTATCAGTCTAGGGTATAGCAATAGGTGAGTGCAAGGTGATGTGAAAAACATGATAACTTTAAGAAAACACACCTTTGAGTGCATCCAAACCGTAAATAAACCGGGCAACCATACAACAGGGTCCTCATTTATACGTTAAATGTTTCACCAGACTCTACTGGCCCAGTACAGCAAATGCACGCCACCACCAACCACTCAAATTCCTCTCAACAGGAATTTGTTTCAATTCATTAGTGGACGTAGCACAAAAGCTACTGACTACTCATTCGGAGTTTGTCGGTATTGAAACATTGATAACATCCTGCCCCGGGTTAAGTCTCTTTGTATGCACAGTGTGTCTAGTTCTCACCTTCAAGAATCTTCCAATATAAGACACTTGCACAACAAAAAAAATGGATCTCCGTGAATCCATTGGAACACTCGTAGTGGCATGACAATCTGATGTTTCACGAGGATCGAGTGGAAATCCTACTAGAGCTAAGATCACGCCAACTCTAAACGCAGGTCACACATTTGAATCAACGGTTGTGCAAACGACTACTGATTCATACCGTGTGCTAACGGATACTCTAAGTGAGTCCAGTGTTACCGAAAAATCCATGTGAAACTCCAAAAATAAAACATCTTTAAAAAGCTGATTAAAATGCACATGAGCATAATAGACCACTCTCAAATTACTCCTATGATCTGCTAAATCCAGTATGATCTTCCCTGGAGCCACCAACAATATAGGAACTAAAAAGTGAGGGTCCCTAGGTCTAGGTGAGCAGAATCAAGTATCTTGGGATCTTGATTGGGGTGTGCTGAGGTAAAAACAATGAGAGGGGGTATGAAGTATGAGGTGCAACTCAGCTTATCACATGGTCACACAAAATCGAGGGTGTGGTTGAAAATGCAAAAGTGAGTTGAGTGAGGAGTGTGTGTGAAAGGGTTAAAGAAAACGAAAAACCCTCCCTAAACCGAACAAAATATCCGGGTAACCACGTCTATATCAGACTGCATAACTTGCTTTCTGATTAAGTCATCATGGACCCAGTGATGCAATGCACAACCCCACTGACCACTCAAGTACAAAAAGTACTTGTTTCAAAACCACAGAGATTACCACATCTACTATCGACATCTCATTTGAAGATTGTTGATATTGAAAAAGAGGACCTACCTCCAGTCCTCGTCTTCGTTTGTCCACGTATAGAGTCTAGAAACGAATTAAATTTCTCTAGGACACGGGCATTCCACCAAGCATACCCTAGTGATATTGCCGGAACATTCATAGTGATACCAAACTTATTGGTATTCCACAATGATTGAATGGAAATCCTACCAGTGCTAACATCAACTCCAACACTGAACGTAGGTCACACAGTTTTTCAACTGTCGTGTTAACGGGAAATCTATGTGATCCCGGTTTACCCTATTTGACTATACTGTAAAATGTGTTATGTATTGATTGATTCAAAAAATGAATATATCATTATTTAACACATTTTCATCAACAAGCTTCGGAGATTTTTCCTGTTACATGATGCTTCAGACAAATCCTGCTCATCATGAGGGGGAGAATATACTAGCCTAACTTACTCCACATCAAAAGGACACATATGCACCAGTGAAGGGGGAGTAAACAAGGAACTGAAGACTCCATGAAGAAATAATTGTCTGTTTGAGGGGGAGCATAAACCTTATCAACAAATTTCCCGAACAACAATTATTAAAGATCATTGATCGACATAAAGCCACAAACTTCAAGAAAAGACTTCCGATGTTAATCTCTCTATCATTACGGGTCTACGTTTTGGTCGATCAATATGTATCTTCAAAGTAAAGTCTTCAAATACTTGTTGTGGTTAAAAAGCTACAAGAAGTATTCATTTTCACAGATTAACAAAGCTCAAGCCTGATCCTGATTATTATGCAACGAAATATCTACAAGACTAGGCTTTTGCTAAAGATGAAGATTTTGAAGATATGCTTCCCAGACTATTGTTACAAAGGGGTAGATTGTTGGGTCACATTTTTAATGTATTCAATAGTCTAGGGGTGTAATGTGACATTTATTGTAACAAATAGTCTAGGGTGATTTTATGTAATTAGTCAATACTAGGCCTAGGTATAAATACCTAGTTGTAACCTAGTATTGACCAAGCTTTCCGACATTTGTAATCGTACGTACGTGATTTCGCAAAGCTTCACATTGTTATTGCTTAATATGTTCTTCCCATCTTGTTCTTCCAATTCATCATTGTTATTGCTTAATCTGTTGTTTAATCGTTACATAAGGATTCACACATTAAAGAACCTATCATTGATCTGTAAAGATGTTCATCTACATCCTCCCCTTCAACATCAGGATGTAGGTGTTTGTGAGTTTCCATTGGTGTGCTTGCACTCTTACAGTCTTTCATTGCAAACTTTTCCAAGATGTCTCTGACATACTTTGATTGATTGATCAAAATACCATCTGATCTTTGATTTATTTGGAGTCCAAGAAAGAAGTTCATTGGACCCATTGAGCTCATCTTGAACTTGATCTGCATTAATTCTTCAAACTCTTTGCACAGTTGATCATTTGTTGAACCAAAAATGATATCATCTACATATATTTGAACTAGTAGTATATCATCTTTGACTTTTCTTGTAAACAAAGTTTTGTCAATTGCACCTCTTTTGAAATTGTTCTTCAGTAAATATGATGACAATTTGTCATACCAGGCTCTTGGAGCCTGATGAAGGCCGTATAAAGCTTTGTCTAGTTTGAACACATAATCATCATGCTCAGGATCTTCAAATCCCGGAGGTTGGCACACATACACTTCTTCTTCAATTTTCCCATATAGGAAAGCACTTTTCACATCCATTTGATAGACTTTGATTTTCTTGAATGAAGCATATGCCAGAAATATTCTCAGTGCTTCAATTCTAGCAACAGGTGCATATACTTCATCATAGTCTATTCCCTCTTCTTGAGTGTATCCTTGGGCTACAAGTTTGGCTTTGTTTTTGATCACTATACCTCTTTCATCTTTCTTGTTTCTGAAGATCCATCTTGTTCCAATGGGTCTTTTTCCTTTTGGTAGAGGTACAAGAGTCCATACAGCTTGTAACTTGAATTGAAGAAGTTCTTCTTGCATTGCTATAATCCAATTTGAGTCTTTCATTGCATGTTGAATCTTCTTTGGTTCCTCCTGTGACAGAAAGCATTCAAACATACATTCACTAGAAATTAGACTAATGTTACAAACATTTGAATTTATTGATGAATTAAATTTGCTTCTTGTCTGCATGGTTGAATTGACATCACTTAGGACTAGGTCCAAAGGATTATTCTTTTCAGTTCTGGTGCCATGAACTTTGTCAACAGCTAATTGACTGTCCAGGTTTGACTCATTGGATTCAGGAATTTGGGCATCTGTCCATGTTTCTTCTTGATTGTCTGGGTTTTGTGGAGATTCTTCATTGCTACTTGTATCAGTAGTAACATGATTTTCATTTGAATCAGGTGTTTCATTGTTAGTACTGACATCATTGTTGTTGAGTTCATCATCATTTTCCTGAGTTTCTGAGTTACTACTGGGATTAGTAGTATCTTGAGAATCTGAATTGTTACTGATGTCAAGATTGCTAGGGTTATCTGAGTTACTACTGTCCTCAGTATTAACTGTGGGATCAGTATTAACCAAGATATATTTCATTATGTCTTGACTACTATTAAGTGAAGATGATCCTCCTTGTCGACTTTGATTGTGTGAATCTCCTGCATTATAATCATAATTGACATCTAAAGATTTGGTTAGATTATCAATGTTAAATAACCAATCTGGACCATTTCCCTGTTCATTCATCAATTTTCATTAAAGGATACATTTACACTTTCTTCAATGATCCTTAGCCTTTTGTTGAATACTCTGTAAGATTTGCTTTGAGTTGAGTATCCTACAAAAATTCCATCATCTACTTTGCAGTCAAACTTACCAATTTGTTCTCTTATAATCAAAATTGTACAAGGACTACCAAATGATTTTAGAAAACTTATTGAGGGTTTTCTTTTATTAAAAAGTTCATAAGGTGTTTTAAAATGATGCTTAACTATTAATACTATGTTTTGAACATAACATCATGGATCTGGCTGCTTCAATTATTGTTCTAATTCTTCTTTCAGCTACACCATTTTGTTGTGGAGTTGTTGGTGAGCTGTACTGCCTGTCAATACCCTTAAGATCACAAAAATTGATTAGATTAACATTTTTAAATTCTGTGCCATTATCACATCTAATGGCTTTCACTTTAAGATCTCTTGTATTCTCCAGTTTGATAACTAGATTCTTTATAATCTCACTTGTTTCATCTTTGGTCCTAAGAAAGAAAACCCAAGTATATCTAGAAAAATCATCAGTAATAACAAGACAGTATTGTTTCTTTCCAATACTCATTACATTTGTAGGTCCAAATAGGTCCATATGTAAGAGCTGCAAAGGTTTAGAAATAGAATTTATTGCTTTGGTCTTATGAGAAGTCTTATGCTGCTTACCTTTTAGGCATGCAACACAGTGATGATCACACATAAATTCTTTTTGTGGTAAACCAACTACCAAATTCTTTTTGACTAAATTATTCATATTTTTAAAATTTGTGTGACACATCCTTCTATGCCAGAGTTCTGATTCATTTGTGTTTGCCTTAGATATAAAACAGTTGATCTCATTTGAAGAAATGAGTTCTCCCCTTATATCCAGGCAATACACATTATTTCTCCTTGGTGTTCTTAAAACAATAAATTTTTCATCTAAAATAAAGCAGGAGAAAGAATGATGCACTCAGTATCTGTAAAAAGAATTTTGTTCTTTTTATCACATACTTGTGAGACACTGACCAGATTATATTTAAGCTCAGCAACATAAAATACATCATCAAAAGTAATCTTACCATTTGATACTGTACCTTTACCTGTAATTTTACCACCTCTTGGATTTTTACCAAATGCAACATATCCACCTTCAAAGACTTGAAATCTCTAAGAATTTGAAGATTTCCAGTCATGTGCCTAGAGCATCCACTATCAATATGCCATGTTCTTCCTTCTTCAGGGATCTGAATGCTCTGCACATAAAGTAAATGGATTAGTTAATTTTGGGAACCCAAGCTTATTTTGTCTTGGGTTCATCCTTTGAAGAGTAAGCTTTTCTAAATGGATGAGCTTTATATGCAGTTTTGGTCTTCTTTTGTTGTTGGTTACTAGTGTTCTGTTTTACTACTGACTTGGGTTTATACCCGTAGTTTTTAGCTTTGGAATATTTACTACTGATGGACCAGTAGTATTTGGGTAATATGAGTTTTTAGCATAGCCAGTAGTATTTTTGTAATTGTACCAGACAGCATTGTAATTAGGGGTTTTACCAGTAGTAAACCTGTTATAGTTCCTACTGATGTTTGAAAACTTTGAGTATCATGGAGATTGATTTTGTTTTCCATTGTTTTTGAAATAATTACTTCTGTTTGGACTTCCATGTCTGATATTTTGCACAAATCTTTGTGCAGTTCTTCCAAATTTAGGAGTTTCAACCTGTTTAATTTCTTTAGCTTCTTTGGTTTGTTTTAATTTTAATTCTTTTAATTTTTCTTTATTTTCTTTGAATTCTTTGAATTCTTTGCAGTTGATTGGATTGAAGTGACAATCCTTTGCTATGTGGTTAACTTTGTTGCAAATTAAACATGTTAATTTGGTTGACTTAGCACTTTCAGGTTTTCTTTGTTCTTTTAACTGATTTAAGTTTCTTTGATTTCCCCTTCTTAGAATTGTTGGTATATTTTCTGAGTTATATTTAGGGGATTCAGTTTGACTTTGAGTGGTATGAAAACTTGTATCTGTTGAATCAGTTGTTTGATCATCATCAGATGAATCATTATTGGTCTCAGTTTGATTTTCTATTTTTAATTCATTCAATATTCTTTCTGAGCTTAATTTAAGAGGAGAATAAAATTAGTTTGAGGTGGAACTGCATGGTATCCAACTCCATGAATAACTTTTTCAGTGGTTTGATTACTGGTTAATTCATCAATTATTTTAGAACTTCTTTCAAACTTTTTAATAGTCAATTTATTTTGTTCTAATTCCATTTGACATTCTTCCAATTTAATTAGAGTTTCTTTAAGTTTTAACTCAACATATTCTTTATCATAAGTTGTTTGTAGTAGTTCATCTTTTATCTTTTGATCTGTTGTTTTATAGATTTTAATTTGATTTTCAAGATCTGCTATACAACCATTATATTCAATTCTCCTATTTCGGTTTAAAATCATCTCTTCAAGTGTTTCTTTGTTAAGTTTTTCTAATTCTTTATATGCTTTTATGCATTCAGGAGTGCAGGATTTAGAATGTACCTCAGTAGTAGAATCAGTAAAGGCCATAAGAGCTTGATTTTGTGCATGTTCCTCTGCTTGAAAGCTCCAGTCATAACCTTGACCCTCTTGAGATACTAAAGCAGTTGAGTTTGAAGTGTTGTTTTTGTTGTATTTTGATCTTTGATCTTTGCTAGGACATTCTCTAGCAAAGTGACCAAGATTGTTGCAGTTAAAACATTTGACTTTGGTCTTGTTAAATCCAGCACGATCACTTTTGTTGTAGGTCAGATTTTGTCTTCCAGTTCTTTTGAGAAACCTTTTTGTTCTTAAACTCAGCATAGCCATCTGCCATTTGATGTCCATCTCTTCCAGATCATCAGGATTAAGTTGTTCTAAATCTTCACTAATCAATGCAGTGTGCACATGACTAGTGAAAAAAGATTATCTAGCTACATCTTCAATTCCTGCATTCTTTGTGGCCTCTTGACCTGTTCCTGTACTAGACACAAAAGTAGCATTGTTTGAAGATAAATTAGGAGTTTTGTGACTTACCTCAGATTCCAATGCATCACCTTGTCTTTATATAACAGTGTACATAGACCATTCTTCACCAAGAGATCTAAGGAACTTTCTGTTTACATCATCATTGTCTGGTTTAACACCAACTTGATTTAGTTCACCAATAAGCTTGTTGAAACGATCAAAGACTTGTGACAATGATTCATTCTTCTAGCCTTTGAAGTTTTCAAAGTCTTGCTTCAAAACAGACTTCATGTTCCTTTTGGTGCTTTTGGTGCCTACAAACCTCTCCTCCAGTGCCTGCCACAGCTTCTTAGCATCATCATATTCAATAAATAAATGTTGATAGTCATTGGGAATTGCAAGAAAAAGAGTGCTTAAGGCTTTGAGTTCAATTCCTATGTCCTTCTTTTCTTTTTCACACTTGAGTTTGTCAGATTCAGTGGACGAACTTGCTAATGGAGTTTGAATGGTTTTGTTCCCTTCAAGAACAACTTCCCAAATGGAATAATCAGTAACAAGCATGTATTGCTTGATTCTGTTTTTCCACATCCCAAAGTTGTTGGGAGTGAGAATTGGAATTTTGTTAGCCTGAGTGCTTTAATTGTTATCAGACATGATTAACAATTTTGAATTCGAAAGTATGAAACTTTTTGTTGTTCGTAAATCGTAGATCTAGAACCTTAAAGCTCTGATACTACTTGTCAGGATCGAATAACTCAAACAGTTATTATATCACATATCTACTCAACAATAGAAGTTACACCGGATTAACACTATGTTGATTGAATACGAACAATGAATAACTGTAATAATGTAAATAACAATAAGAACACAGTTTCACAAAAAGCTTCAATGTATATTAATTTGATCGATCAATACACACGTATGTTTACAATTCATAAGGAACTTTTTATAATAGTCCTTGAAGCCTAAACTATTAACCTAGTTATTCTAGTAAACGATTATAATTGAATTACAAAAAGATAGACATTCTATAACAAACTATACGAAAAACTAGAATACGATATGCACTAAATATAGACATCAGTAGTAATCAAGATCGTCAGTAGTAAATATAACATCAGTAGTATTTCGTGTTTCTTCCCCATCAGTACTATCTTCCATATTCATTGATAAGTACCAACTGCAGTCATCAGTATTAGAATGTTTATATCTCAACAGTAACCTTTTTTCAACCAAAACAATCATAACGTATATTGGAGAATCTCAGGAAATATTTGATTCCGCAGTCTAATCTAGCTACTGCATGGATAAACGTCAAGAAAAATACATTTTTTGGAGCGATTTTATCTTTTTTGGAGCGGTTATCTAATAGGGTTTAGGCTAAAGCTGAAAAATCTATCGGCAATTTTTACGGCTTTAAATTCAATATCAACTACAAACTAACTAATATTTATTCTGTGCATTAAGTTTGCTATCAACCCCCATTTGATAATAGTAACATTAAAAAATATTAATATTAATCTTAAGTGCGGCGGCTCTTTGTTTATTTAGAGCGGTTACGTTGCTTTTACGCGCCAAATTTATTACACGACATTTCGTTTCCCCAGTTAGTTATTATATAAAGAGATAAACCATGAGTTATAATCAATTGCTATATCTCCCACCGTGATAAAAAATCACTTACTTTTGATCACGATGAGTTGATCAAATCCAGAAACGCATGTTATTGTGTCCAGTGACGATGAGATTGACGATTTTCAAAGTGATGATCCTCTAATAGTGAGTCATTACTTCGCAGTCAAATGGAAGGAAGATATAACAAACACAATTGTATGTAGAAATTTTGATCTTTTCTTGTATATTATTGATAACAAAATATTATATAACAAAATTGCATGTTAATCTTGATGAAATTTTAATTTGTTGATCTTTTCAGACGGTACCGGCAAAGCTCGTGAAGGATCACGATCTTTACCGTTTAATAAATGTTGCTTGGATAATGGAGATCGATTTTATAAACGCTTCGACATGACGAACCTTGGTGATCGATACAGGGCCATAGAGGAAAAACCATTAGAACCTATGACCATTCATGGGGATTTTGTGGATTTCAAGCAGAGTTTGGGAATAAGAAACAACCAATGGGTTTGTTTCACGATTGATCTGGAGAAGAAGAACGGTCGTCTAGGGTTGTGGTTCAATGTTCGTCTGTTTTAATTGTTGGTTTTCATTGTTTTCTAATTTTTCTTGTCTGTAATCGTCGTGTTTTCTACTTTAGTAATTGCAATGAACTATTTTGGTTTCTTTTTAATATGTTTATTTTCTTGAACATATGCATGACCTGTTTCAACAAATTAATATTCATGCGATTTTATTGTTTTGAAAATATGCATGGCCTGTTTCAACAAATTAATAATATTCATGCCATTTTATTTCATTTTTCTTTTAACATAAAACATTTAATTTTCTATTTCCTTGTTTCTTGGAGCGGTGGAACCGCTCTTTAAAATTTTATTTGTTACGGTGGTTCTTTATTTTTTGGAGCGGTGGAACCGCCCCTTATAAATAACTTTCCTGCCTTTTCTTATTTGGAGCGGTGCAACCGCCCCTATTTATGTTTTTTTGGACAGTTTTATACACAACGGTTACTTTTTGAAATAGTCATCTTTCTTCTTCGTCGAGACTCTGTGTTCATTCTGCTACTCATTTAAGGTAATTTCGTTTATGTCTTTTACAATATATCTCACTTTAAGCTTAGAAATAGGCTCAGAAATGTTATTATGCCAAAATAGTTCCAAAATAGACACATTACATTCGATAACTAGAGAATACATCGGATTTAGACAAACATTTCATATGCTATGAAAACTAGGCAAATCCCTATCAAATACAGCTTCATTTTCCTTATCTTTAGGTCACGTTCCATTAGTTCCATTTCAAGATTGTTCTTCGATTCTAGTAATCCTGGAATGATTTGTGTAGATCTTTCACACATCGCCGGATCACGCCACCCAAAAAAGTTACATTTAGAACGTCCCTAAAAAGAAAACCAATAATTTGAACTTTAAATTAATGTTTAATATTAAACTAGATCTGTGACGGATCGAACTTACCATTGTTGAACATGAGTAAAACCTTCTGCCAAGGTTTTTGGTTGTCCATGAAGTACGGATCACAGCTTCTTTCCCACACCAACAGAAAACCATTTTCAAATGAAATTAAACCTTTAATTGTTCGAATAGGGCTAGCTTTCTAAAATGACACGTGAAAGAGTTAATTACTTAAATGCCCTCAAACCAATTTTATTTGCTTACTTTAATATTTAATTTGATATATTTTAGTTTTTAATGTAATTGACGATTTTAATTTTATTTATCTTTTAGATGGATAGTGATTATTGGATGTACAAAGTTTCACGTGGTTCTCCTGAATTTGTCAAGGGTGTTGGATACTTTCTTAAGATTGCCGATTCTAATCGTTATAAGAACGCAAATCGTAAGATTTTTTGTCCTTGCAACGTTTGTAAAAACTTTAAAAGTTTTACCGATACCGCGGATATTGAGATCCATTTGTTTCGACATGGTTTTTTTGCATAATTACACTTGTTGGTCAAGGCATGGAGAATCAATACTTGATTGGAGCACATCTTCGAGCAATTTAAATAGTAGTGATCAATATACAACAACATTGAACAATGATTCAAACAAAGATGATGATGATGATCAATACAATTCAAACGACCATTTCGATGAGAGTTTTAATGATCACTTGGATACTAATATGGGTGGTGTTGATGAACAAGATGAATTACATCGCCTATTTGATGAAGCACAAACACCGTTATATAAAGGATCTAAATTAATGAAACTTGATGATGTGTTGTAGTTAATTAATTTAAAGATGAAAAACGGATGGAGTGATAAAAGTTTTACAACTCTATTAGAGCTTTTACGCGAGTTGCTTCCGGAAGATAATGAATTACTAATTTCGACATATCAAGCAAAAAAATTAATTTGTCCAATGGGTTTGGAAGTAGAAAGAATACATGCATGTCCCAATAACTGTATGTTGTTTCGGAATGAGTTCACAAATTTCCATAACTGTCCTCATTGCAAGGCATCGAGGTATAAACGGAAAAATGATTCGGATGAAGTTGACGATGATGTGACAAAAAATGGACCACCGGCTAAAATTTTGTGGTATCTCCCTATTATACCAAGACTAAAAAGGTTATTTTCAAATGAGAAAGAAGCAAAGTTACTTCGTTGGCATTCAGAAGAACGTGTAATTGATGGCAAAATCAAACATGTTGCGGATTCACCGCAATGGAGAAACATTTATAGAAAGTATTTTGAGTTTGGAAACGAGATTAGAAACATACGGTATGGGCTTAGTTCGGATGGGATAAATCCTTTCGGGAACATGAGTAGTCGTCATAGTACGTGGCCGGTTCTTTTATGCATTTACAATCTCCCACCGTGGTTATGCATGAAACGGAAATACATTATGATGTCGTTGTTGATTCAGGGTCCGAAACAACCAGGTAATGATATTAATGTTTATTTGTCTCCTTTAATTGATGACTTAAAAACTCTTTGGAGTTCGGGTGTAGACGTATATGATGCTTACAAAAGAGAACACTTTAAATTGCGGCCCATGGTTTTTTGTACTATAAATGACTTTCCAGCATACGGTAACTTGTTAGGATACAAAACGAAGGGTAAGAAAGCTTGTCTTGTTTGTGAAGAAGGGACAAGCTCGGTGTGGTTAAGAAATTGCAAAAAAACTGTATACATGGGGCATCGAAGATTCCTTCCTAAGGGCCACCGTTTCAGGAAGATGACGATTGAGTTTGACGGAACAGTAGAGGTCAGAACAGTGAGGACACGACTTGATGCATTTTCTCGAGTTGAAAATATTAATGTTGTGTTGGGTAAGAGATTTCGTATTGATAATGATGCCATATGGAAAAAAAAGTCAATCTTTTTTCAATTGCCTTACTGGAGACATTTAGATCTTAGACATTGCCTAGATGTTATGCACATTGAAAAAACGTATGCAAGAGCTTGATAGGCTTATTATTGGATATTAAGTATAAAACTAAAGATGGAGTTAAGGTTCGTAATGACATGGTCGAGATGGGAATACATAAAGATCTTGCTCCCGAACAACGCGGCAATCGTACTTATCTGCCACCTGCATGTTATAATACATTGAAGGAAGAAAAAAGAAAGTTTTGTCAATGTTTGCATGATATTAAGGTTCCATCAACTTATTCAGCAAACATTAAAAGATTTGTGTCGATGAAAGAATATAAATTGCTTGGAATGAAGTCTCATGATTGTCATGTTTTGATGACACATATGATTCCTATCGCAATTCGTGGAATTTTACAAGTTGATATCCGTCATACAATCACAAAACTTTGTTTGTTTTTTAATAAGATTCACTCAAAAGTTATTAATGTGGAAGATCTGGACAAATGGGAGAAAGACATTTATGTTATCCTTTGTGAATTAGAGATGCACTTTCCACCCTCATTTTTTGATGTAATGGTTCACCTAGTCTCTCATATCGTACAAGAGATTAAGGCTTGTGGTCCTGTATTTCTACGATACATGTACCCTTTTGAAAGATACATGGGTATACTAAAAGGTTATGTAAGAAACCGTAATCGACCTGAGGGCAGTATTATTAAAGGATATACTTCTGAAGAAGTGGTCGAGTTCTGTCAAGGTATTCTAAGATATTATAGTATAAACATATTAATATATTATATAATATATGTATAAACATATTATAGTTGACTAATTGTTACGTTACACATATTTTTGGTTCACGTACAGGATATATGGAAGGTGTTGAAAGTGTTGGCGTTCCAAAAACTCGTCATTCGGGTCGACTTGACGGAAAGGGAGGAGTTGGTTTCAAAATAAAAATTCCACCTCGTAAAGAATTACAACTTGCTCATTTAGTAGTATTAAAACACATGACATGCCTTACTCCATTGCTTGATGAACATATGGATCTGTTAAAGTCGACCTTCCCCGGTAAAGATGAAATGTGGTATATACAGAATCAGAACAAGGAATTAGCAAGGTGGTTGAGAGAGAGGGTAACAAGGGACGACATTGAAGACACCGTACGGAGATTAGGAGTAGGAGCAGATGTTAGAGTAAAATCTTACTAAGGATGCGACATTAACGGCTATACATTTTATACCATCGATCAAGATAGAAAAAGTACAATGCAGAATAGTGGAGTCACAATGATAGCATCAACGACCGAATTCGATAGACGTGATCATGATACATTGATAAGAATAGCAAAAGATTCTTATTACGGTGTGATACAAGAAATATGGGAATTGAAGTATGGTGATTTCATAATTCCAGTATTCAAGTGTAAGTGGGTGAATAATCGTGGTGTTCTAGTTGATGAATATGGTTTCACACTTGTGGACCTTGAAACTAATGGATATAAATCCGAACCATTCGTTCTCGCAAAACATGTTTCACAAGTTTTTTTCGTTCAAGATCCGAGTAAAGAAAAATACCACATTGTTCTACAGGGTAAAAGACGTATTCTCGGGGTTGACGATGTTGTAGACGAAGAAGAATACGATCACTTTGATGACCTACCACCATTTTCAGTTGGTATCGATCCCGGTAATTTTGAAGACATGAATAGAACGACATATGTTAGAAATGACTTAGAAGGAACATATGTTTAATACATTTATTGTGTAACTTAAGATATAATATTGTTTATGAGTTATATTTTTTATCACACGTATAATTGTCTTGTAACACAATGATGTTTATTGTAATGCACGTTTTTTTCAGTTCTAAAAAAGAAACTGAAAATAACCCGCTAAATCATATTAACTATTTGAAAATTTTCAACAAAACCACTCCAACAACCGCTCCAACAAAAATAACCACAACCGCCTTATCTAAACAAAACCGCTCCAACAAAAAAAACAAAAACCGCTCCAACAAATCTTCACCGCTCTAACTAACCGGCACCGCACCCCAGTGGAAACCCGCTAAATGAAATATTTTATTCGAATCTTTTCATCTCCCGGGAAACTTCTCCAAAACACTAATCCTTAATCACTTTCTTCACAAAACCCTTTCTGCTTCTTCATCGGCGATTTTTTTGTCCTCTGCTAAACTATTCGAACAAGGTAAATTTCATACATTTATCATATTATCTCGTCGTTGGTTCATAGTTTACTCAGTCCGACCTTCGAACAAGGTAAATTTCATACATTTCTGTTGTAATAGCTCTTAGTTTACTCAATCCTTTACATTTCATTGTTTCTGTTGCATTGTAGTTAGAAATGGAAGAACCAACCGAATCGTAGAAGACGCAGAGGGGAACGTGGTGCTGCATCGTTTTCTAAGAAGTACCCCGAAGAGGTATTTAAAGTTGAGTTTGATGAGAACAACATCCCGCAGAATAGCAAGTTGATGTCGTGGTATGGGATGGAGGTTCAACATAGAGTTAAGATTACAACGGATATGTGTAAAGTTAAAAAAGAATTTTTTAAAGAACTTTCGTTGGAAGCCAAGGTACGTAATGAATTTAGTTGTGTTGTTCATAATTTTTAGTTATTTTATTACAAATATTATATGCATTTCTGTTGTATTGAGTTGTAGAGGATGTGAAACATCGAAAACGATAATGTAGAAGAATTTATGCGGAAGAAAGCAATGAAACTTGGAACAAATTTTAGGTCTAGACTAGTAAAAGATTATGTTCTTACACAACATAATCCTTGTGGAAAGTATTCGTTTATTGAGCCAGAGGATTGGGATGCATTTGTTTTACAAAAAACCACCCCAGAACTTATGGTAGGTTTGCACTTATTTACCTTGACTTTGATATACATGTTATGATTAACAATTTTTTAATTTGTGAAGCGAAAAAGGGAGAAAGCACAAGCAAGCAGTTCTAAGAGGAAATTTATAACCCGCTTGGGTCGAAGCGGCTAGGGCGGTTTAAAAAAGAAAGAAAAGACCGTTTGGGCTCAACTTTTAGAAAAACACAATTTTCTTGGTGAGATTCAAAATGATCGTTCAAGGCGATTTTTTGATGGGTTGTTCCATAAAGGATAAAGAAGGAAAGCCTGAACTTCCAAAGGAAGCGATAGTTGCTTTCAGGCGTTTGGTAAACTAATGATTAATTTAATTGAGGAATTATATCTTATTGGTAACACATATTTTTTGTAGCTTGAGGAGATAAAGATGATCAAGGATGGGACTTATTTTGAGAATAACGAGGATCCTTTAATTCGGGTTTTTGGACGTGAGCACGGGGGACGATCCCGTACGGTATCCGAGATAATTGGATATACTAAGGTTCACGGAGGTTTAATAAGAAATGTGGACCCCGTACAGAGGCTTACAAGCTTGGTCAACCAGGCATCATCATGTGGGTCTCGTGGAACGGCTACCCACTATCCACCAATTGAGGTAATGGTAATGATCGTACTATTTATTGTTTTTATTGTTTTACCTTATACTTTTATCTGGTTTGCAGCGCATCACACCATGTGAGATACAAATTAAGGTGTTTGATAGTGATTTTGTCACAGTTAGTTCTGGTACTGCATGGCCAACTTCCGAACAAGACAAAGAAGGTTGTGCAAGAGTCCAAGTAGAGCAGGTCGTTTCATCATTCTTGGATTTGCCCGTTCATCCTTTAACAAGAACAGATACAATTGAAACGGTTGATAAGGCTTATATTAACTTTGTACAATGGCCACGATTTGCATTAAAGGTATATTTTAGTATTAGATTAAAAAAAAAAATTTGTATGTTTTTAACAAGAATAAATGTTTTAGCTTCTACCGGGTAACCAACATGCTGTTGAAAACTAACATGTTGAAAACCCATATATCCCTGAAATGGCATCGAGAGAATCCTCTCCACTGATGGACTCGACGAATTCATATCATCCGAATTGTGATTTTTTTGAGGAGAATCTTCCCGGCCAAAATATAGTTGATCCCCCCTGGATCTTTTACACATATGGTTAGTCTTCTAAACCTTTACACATAATGATTTTTAATTACTAATGTTTTTACCATGGATCTGTTTTTAGCTAACATCTATGGGAGGACCACTTTTATTCCCAACCGACAATGCAGCCCCAATCACACACATCCCGGTCACTACAGCCCCAACCACACACATCCCGGTCACTGCAACCGTCACTGCAGCCCCAACCACACACATCCTGGTCACTGCAACCGTCACTGCAGCCCTAAACACACATATCCCGGTCACTGCAACTGTCACTGCAGCCCTAAACACACACACCCCGGTTAAAGCAGCCACAACCATTAATGATCCAGTTACTGCAGCCCTAACCACACACACCCCGGTTAATGCAGCCCCAACCATTAATGATCTGGTCACTGCAGCCGTCAGTGCAGCCTCAACGAGTAAAGTAGCAGATGAAGATTATCCCATTCCGGATTTTGTTGATCCTGAAGATGTGATGATGGCTTAAGTAGCAGAAGAATATCCCGCTTTTCACGAAATGATTCAGAGATTTCTCAAAAACAGAACTTATGTTCAGTTTTCTTCACCTCCAACTATGTATCCAGAGATTTATAAAGAAGTCCTCACGATACCTGAGCTTTGCAACGTAGCATGTTTGGGTGAAGCTGACACCTGCATGTTACATATTGCTTCAATGTAAGTTGATATTATTTATTTAATACTTTAGATATAATTTAATTTACTAACCATGTATGTGCTAATATTTTTAAGGTATTTCTATGATAATCCGGCTAATTATGAATGTGGTTTTTTAAATCCTCGGTTAATTGGTGAGTCAGAATGTCAAAAGCCCGAAATGAAGAGACATATCACAGACGTTTTCAGGCATCAACAACACCGAACATACATTCTTGCACCTTATATACAAAAGTAATTTTTAATTTTCAATTATAAATCTCTACAATATTAACTGTATTTTTAAGTCTTTGTGTATATTTGCAGTCGTCACTGGGTCCTCTTTATCATTTGTCCTAAAAACCAATGAAATCTACGTTATCGATTCTTTGCCCCGACCTGTTAAAAAAGATTACTACCTCTTCGTTAGAGTAATCGAACAAATGTTCTCTCGTAGATTTCAGTGGAAAGCTTCAAAGGTATGTATTCAATTACAACTTTTGATAAACTTAGTTTTAAAATAATTAAGTGCTTGTAATTAATTACAGTGCAACAACCAAGAGGGGAGCTGGGAATGCGGTTATATTGTGATTCAGCATATTCAGGATTTTGTCGAGTATATTCATCATAATTTTTCTGATTTCGTAAGTGTTTATTAATATAGTTCTATTATAATTTTTGCAATGGTAACAAACTGACTAATTATCTGTAATTTTAGATTTGGGGAGAGGATAAAGTTGTAACAAAACAAGAAATTGAGGGACAAATGGCAAAGTTGATTCCAAGATTATTTAATTGGCATAAGGTTAGATCATGATTTGAAATTGCAAATTAACTCGAACGCTTTGTAAAGTTTTGGCTGTAAATTTTTTGGGCTACTTTTATACAGTGAGAATGTCAAAAGATGACTCTCACAAACAAAACAGTTTTATTCCAGTTTTATGCCAGTTTTTGGGTATATTGTGTTGTTATATATATATATATATATATATATATATATATATATATATATATATATATATATATATATATATATATATATATATATATATATATATATATATATATATATATATATATATATATATATATAAAATATATTATTATATAGATACATATATTGTGGATTTTTTTTTATTAATATTGAAATGGAATAGAGCGGTTCTATAATATTTGTGCGATATATAAATAGGGCGGTGGAAACACTAGGGTGTGATATACTAATAGAGCGGTGTATGTATTAGGGTGCGATATACTAATAGGGCAGTGGAAAGGTTAGAGTACGCTTTATAAAAAGGGCGGTGTATATATTAGGGTGCGATTTACTAATAGTGCGGTGTTCCATTTTATTGGGCGGTTTATTTAATAGGGCGGGTGTTTTATTTGATAATGCATACTCATTTGGTGCGGTTTCATAACCGCAGCTTCTTATGTATTTACCCGCACCTTCAGACGTTTTCTGTACTAGTGCCACTACCTCTATTGATGCTGATCAATGCTTATTTTATATTGTACCACTTTTTTTAAAAAAAAAATTTAACCGTTGTTTGTCAATTTTTGACCGATTAAAATTAACTAATAGTGTTAAGTTTAATTATATATCGTTTTACATATTTTGAATTAAATAAAACTTTGCTTAAACGTAAGTTATATACATTTTTACCTTTATTATATATAATGCATTTTAGATATTCCAAATTAGCAAAGCATAATTTTCAACAAAAAACATGTTATTTCAGAAATATTTGCGTATTGAAAAATTGACAGCTCCAAAACTCAAACCTGCAACCTTAGTGTTATTAGCATGGTGCTCTAGTTATCTATGTCATATTATATTTATCAATCCATACACTACTAACCATCACCACCAACCGTACTTACCACCACCACCACTCACCAATACCTACCACCAGAATCATTTTATATTTATATGTGGTAATATCAACTTTTTAAGGTTTAAGATATAAATAAAGATATATTTGTGTAAAGTAAGGAACATATGGTCTAGTGACTCATTTGGTTAGAGTATTGGATCGGTAATTTAGAGGTCTGAAGTTCAATTTTACATGATATATATTTTTTATAAATATAAATTATGACAAAATAATAAGTGTATGGCTGAAAATTAAAAATTACTAATTTGGGAAGGTATTACCATTATGAAGATATTTTGGTCTAACTAGTTAAATTCGCTCGGTCTTTGGGTCTAAGAACAGAAAGTATAACTACGACATTTGGGCTTATTGGCTCGACATTTTATATAACAGCCCACTAACCAAATCCGGTCTAAACAAACGGTTCAAACATTTTCAGCAAACCGCCCGGTCTACTGTTAGCATCTTCGGTGAAAGATGAACTGGTAATGTTCAGTTTAGACGTTTTTGATAGTTTCAGGGGAAGAAATTAGGGCACGCTTTTTCACCCTCTCCATCATCGTCAAGCTTCCGTGATCAAAATTGTGCTACAAAAATAAAGAATGCCGTTTATATGTCAAACACAGAGACAAACAGATTACAATCAAATTCCTTCCAGCTGCCCAATCGTTATCGACAATGGGGCTTCATATTTCAGAATTGGGTATAATTGAATTACTCTGATATTTTAAGTTGTTCTTCAGCTAATTGAACGATCGAGTGTAAATGTGTTGATATGATGTTTTTGTTCGTGTGATTGTTGTAGATGGGCCGGAGAGAGTGAGCCTCGAATCATCTTTCGCAACATTGTTCAGAGACCGCGCCATAAAATTACTGGTATTTTATTCTTAATTTACTGATTCCTTTTAATTAATTGTTGGATTAAATTCACCAAATAACCTAGTTTTTACTTTAAAACTTCAAATGAAGTTCTTTTCCTGTTAAGTGTTGCAGTATTTTATTGTTTTAGCAATATTAATGATATTATGGAAAATTTCACATATAATATGCCGATTTTCTGCTTTTTTATACAGGTGAAACTGTAACAATTGTTGGTGATCATGATCCTGCATTATTAAAATACTTCGATTGCACACGTTCTGGACCTCGTTCAGCATTTGATAATGATGTTGTCTTCCAGTTTGAGATAATGGAATATGTAAGCTTCACTAGAAATTAAATTATATGATAAATCAGTACTATAAGATGTTACAGAGAATTCCTGATTCCTGTTTCGTTAATTGACTTAATTAATCTGTAGATTCTTGACTTTGCATTCGATAGATTGGGAGCAGATGAATCTCCGGTGCATTTTTCACGCCTTTTTTTTAATTATCATAAATAAATCTTAAGTATTGTGTTTTCTGACAAATTGTTCTTTAATCTGTGATTAATGGAAGAACAGATTAATCATCCAATCCTCATTACTGAATGTGCATGCAATCCAGTACAATCTCGAAGTAAAATGGCAGAACTTTTATTTGAAACATATGGAGTTCCCTCCATCGGTATAACATTTTTATTAATTATATAATATGATTTTAATATAAACATATTTTAAGTTCTTAACTAACTTTTTTTACAGCTTTTGGTGTTGATGCTGCTTTTAGTTATAAATACAATCAAAAACTTGGAATTTGTGATATAAACGGTCTTGCAATTTGCTCAGGGTTTACAACAAGTCATGTGATCCCAGTATGCAGTTTATCCTTAATTTTTTTTATAATTTTTATATTTATTAAATTGTTGGTTATGCAAACTGTTAAATAAAATATCTGTTAATGTTTGAATTCAGTTTATTAATGGAGAACCTGTTTATGAAGCATGCTGCCGTACCAATGTTGGTGGTTACCATGTAACCGATTACTTAAAGCAACTTCTTTCCCTTAAATACCCCCATCACATGTGAGAATAACTTCTTTTTTTGCAATCATGTTTGAGATCTCCAGGGGTATTTTAGACATTTTTTCATTTTCAAATTTTGATTAAAACAGTGCGAGGCTTACATGGGAGAAAGTAGAAGATTTAAAGATGGAACATTGTTATATCACTCTTGATTATGCTTCTGAAGTTAGATTATTTCAGGCATTACACTATCATTTTATATATCTACAAATATGTATTATTACTAGGTTTTTTCGTATTTTTTTATGGCTTAATTATGTTTTAGTCCTCAAACTTTAACCAATTTTTTGGTTTAACCCTTAACTTTTTTTCGGCATTATTTACACCCTTAAGTTTGGTTAAATTGTTAAAAGAAAATATTATGTATCACAGGTTAATATCTACAAAAACCATATTAACCCATAAACTTTATTTTTCACAATGTTTAGTCCCTGAACTTTTTTTAAACCTGTTTATTATAACAATATTAAGTAACAATAATAAGGATAAATTTCACAAAAAAGGCATCCAACTTTCGAAAAATTTGAATTTGAGGTACTAAAAACACCAAATCAGAGAAAGTTTGAGGATTAAAGCGTAATTAACATTTTCATTTTTTAATAAATAAATATTACAGAAAGGTACCAAAGAAGCTGAAGAAAAAACACGATGTTGGCAACTACCGTGGACCCCACAACCGATCGAATTACCACCTTCAGAAGAAGAAATTGCAAGAAAATTAGCTTTAAAAGAAAGACAAGGTCAAAGATTAAGAGAAATGGCGGAAGCTAAAAAAACTTCCAAAATAAACGAATTAGAAAACGAATTAAAAGGACTAGAATTTCTTGTACAACAATTAAAACACGTAAACGGGACCGATATTTCATCTTTTTTAGCCGAAACCGGTTACGTTTCCAAACAAGAAATCGAATCGGCTATTGTAAAAGTTACACAATCGTTAAGGAAAGCTAAAGGCGAGCAAGAGGAAATTGAGGACAAAAATGAGATTAATAATACCGAAAAATATACGCTTATTGATGTTCCGGATAATATGCTTACACCTGAGCAGGTATTTTAATAATTTTTTGTAAAACTTATTAATTAGTTTTATATCCTTCTCAAATTCATAAATTATCTCTATATCCTTCTAAACTTTATAATTACCTTCATATCCTTCCAAACCTTTAAAACTCTTTTTTATGTCTGAAAACCTATTTTATTATTTATTATGTCGTGATAATATCAATAATACAGGCAAATAAACATGATTTCTAATACATAATCAACAGATATATTGCATACTTATTTGATAATTATTGATATTATAATGATTTAATAAATATTAAAATATGTTTTTGGACATAAAAGAGAGTTTTAAAGATTTAGAAGGATATGGAAACAATTTATAAGTTTAACAAGGGTATAAAAGAAATTATCCCTTATATTTTTATTTGATTTTAATATTGTTTGGTTTTAATAGATAAAGGAAAAAAAGAGACAGTTGTTTCTTAAAACTACTTCAGAAGGAAGACAGAGAGTCAAACAGAAACGTTTTGAAGAAGAGTTGGAACGTGAAAGACGTAACAAGGAAGATGAACAAAAGCGTTTGTACGTTTTCTCTTTCTTAAAACGGGTCAAAATCAGCCCGTTTGAATTTAAACTTGTTTGTTGATATTGTAGAGAGAACCCGGAGCAATATATGGAGCAATTACGGGTGAAATACCGAGATCTTTGTGAAAAAGTTGAGCAGAGAAAACGACAGAAAACAAATGGAAACAATGGAAACGAAAACAACAATGTTTCGGGTGGTGTGGGCCGTGGGGAGAGATTAAATGCAGCCCAAAAGGAGAGAATGAGATTACTGACAACTGCAGCTTTTGATAGAGGGAAAGGTGAAGATACATTTGGGATAAAAGACGAAGATTGGCAGTTGTATAAAAAAATGAGTAAAGATAATGATGACGAGGATGATGGGCCCAACGAGGATGAAGCTGAGCTGGCACGTCTCGCTTCTAAACTACGGGTTTGTTTCCTTTCCTGCATTTTCTTTTTTCTTTGGCTAAAATACATTTTACTACCCTGAACTTGGCTGACTAGGTCATCTACTACCCCCAACTATTAAAGGTGTCGATTTAGTACCATGACTCATTAAATTGATCTCATTTTCTTACTTGACTTACTTTCGTTGGAGCTTTTGACGGACTAAAAAATATACGTTTGTCTCAATATACTGATATTAAAAGGAAATCACGTGAGAAAACAAGACCAAATTAGTGACTCAGGGTACTAAATTGGCCATTTTGTCAAGTTTAGGGTACTATGTTGCACCTAGGGGTGGGCATTTGGGTCGAAAAAACCGAACCAAACCGAAACCGACTGAAACCGAACTCAAACCAATAACATGTTATGGGTTCGGTTTCGGTTTTAAAAATTCACCGTTTTCGGAAAAGGATGAACATCTAGCCTAAAAAAACGGAACCGGACCGAACCAAAACCGATAACATGTTATCGGTTCGGTTTCGATTTTGAAAATTCATCGTCTTGTGTTTCGGTTCTATCGATTTCGGCCTAATTCAGGATACTAACATTTATTTTGGCCTTTTTCTTTCATGCGACTATGATGTGTTAAATGACCATTTTGCCCTCACCAACAGGAAATCGACCCGACTTTTTTCCCAAAGCCCGAATCAACCGCATCTGGAGCCGATCCGCCCCGTTTCCGTCCACTAACAAAAGAAGATTTCCAAATCTTGATCGGGGTAGAAAGATTCAGATGCCCCGAGATTCTCTTCAACCCAAACCTAATCGGGGTTGAGCAAGCGGGACTAGACGAAATGACAGGTGTGTCAATACAAAGACTGCAATCCAAAAGTCAACGTTCTGAGGAGGTAAACGGTTTGACTTTGACCGATTCGATCCTTATCACCGGCGGGAGTTGTCTTTATCCTGGGATGAGTGAACGGTTAGAAGCGGGGGTTCGTATGATTTAGGCCGTGTGGGACCCGTATTAGGGTTTGTAAAGCATCGGATGCGGTTCTTGATGCTTGGCGTGGGGCCGCTTTTTTTGCTTCGGGTGTGCATTTTTCGCGACAAGTTTTTAGTAAAAAGGATTATTATGAAAAAGGTGAGGATTGGCTTCGTGGGTATCAGTTGAAGTATACGTTTTAGTTTTGTGTTGGTGGATTTGTAATGATTTGTATGTGCTAACATTTCTTTTGTCGTCGAACTCAAATGGAGCTACTTATGTTGACCTTCTTTTATCGCTCATAGTTTTCATCGAATTTCTTTTATTTTTGGTACATTTTGATGGACTGTGTATATATCCTTTTCAGCAGTTTACTCACGTATGTTTCGGAAGCAATGGTAATTTTTTTACTCATATATTTATGGATTTAAACTATATTTAGCATCGTTCTCTTGTGGAGAAATTTGGGGGTTTACTACGCACTTCTTGCTTTAATGTTTTTGTTAAAACTTGAGATTTGTTGGAGGTCTTTCAGGAAGCAATCTCTTTACTCTGAGTAGAGTTATGACGGTTTACATTTCACACCCGACTTCATTGATCCGCCCCCTTTTCAGTTTAAAAGGATTTTTACTCTAAAAAGATTTGTGTTTCAAAAAAGAACTAGAAAGACGATGAAAGTGGAAGTTAGAGGCTAGGGTACATAATTTTCAATCATCGTAAAACACATAACTTCTAAAGGCTATGGTACATTTTAATCGTTAAGAAGTTAAACATATGTTTTTCGAACGATGTAACAAGTTTTTTGTACACCCTTCAATATTCTAAATATATAATATACCAAATATCCTTTCTTAATTCTAGCTTGTGAAACCAAATCTTCTAAATTATCACACGGTCAGATATATCATGCTTGATCCATTCCGAACATTGTAGACAAATGATTCTTATACTCCTTTTCAAGCTAAATGCAACTCTTAATTCATATCCCGAAATCCTAATCTGATGCAACTCGCGGTTATTAGTGTTTCGCGATTTATATCAATGCGACAAAAGTAAAGTATAAATGATTAACCATATCGGTCCAATGATCCTGTCCTTTAGTTATTCTGTCTACTTTTATTAAAGGTAACAAATCACGTATACCATTACACTTTGAAACTCGTACTACGACAAATCACGTATTAACCATGTCTGTTTTCTTTTCTTTTTTGTATTTCCTTTCCATATTTCTGTTGGTCCTGTTTTTCTCGGGTGTTTTAGCTTTGGGTGTTAAATATATTTGCCTTTAGAAAGAACATTGTAATAACATTGTGTTACATGTTCAAATTATAACTATAAAAATGTATCTTCCTTGTCCTAACGTGCAACTCACGTGAGATATCACCAACTACATATGTCCCAACGGCTACTAGCTTACCAGGCTTCTCTTACAATATACACAAATTGACCGTTGTAATATATTTCTCACTCCCAAATTTCCATATATAAATCCCAATTCGACCGTTACTATTCTTTTCCACCCAAAGAAAAAAGCCCTAATTTTTCCTTCCGGATACCAAAAGAGGGGGCTTTTCTTCAACCAAATTCCATCCATACTCTCAATCACTACCTCAAGATTTCTTTCCAAAATTCAAATTTCACCAAAAGAATGGATACAAATCAAAGAAGAAAGAGCGGCATCAATCTACCATCCGGGATGTCGGAGACATCTCTACGTCTCAACACCGGCGCCGGATCTCCATCTCCGATCATCAGAACCCTATCGTCACCGTCCCCTCGAACAATGTCACCCCGAACTATTTCCAATTTATCATCGTCGCCGTCGTCCAAATCCGCCGGAGCTTGCAGCGATCGGTTCATTCCGTGCAGATCGTCTTCCCGGCTTCACACATTTGGGCTAATCGATAAACCGTCGCCGGTGAAAGAAGGCGGTGGAGCAAACAATGAAGCGTATTCCAGGTTATTAAAATGTGAATTATTCGGATCTGATTTCGGGTTTTCTTCTCCTGCAGGTGGGACTAAAGGGTGTCCGTCGCCGGTGAGCAGTCCGAGCAAGAACATGTTGCGGTTCAAGACGGATAGTTCGGGTCAGAATTCTCCATATTCGGGTTCAATATTGGGTCAGGATCATGGGTTAAGTTCCGAGTCTGTAACCCCACCCAAGCCCCCACGCAAGGTCCCCAAAACACCCCACAAGGTAAACCCTAATTTTGCCTTTCTTGTATATGACTCTTTTTTTAATTATGGTCTTGCTTTGTAAATGTTGGATTTGTTCTTTGTCATAAGCTAGTTATGTATTATAAGAGATGGTAGGCTGTTTATATATCATGGTAATTTGTGTTATTAATAGTTTAGTATACCACCAATTTAGGGAAAATGATGAAACTTATGACTTCCGAAACTCGTGGAACTCTACTTTCTAGTGGAATGTGATCGTTAGGTGTTATACTAAGATTATAAATGTTTTTATGGTAAACTCGATTACTGTATTTTGTGTGTGTTGATAACTTAAGGAAAAAACGGTGAAAACTTATAGCTTCCGGAATTTCGGTAGCTATAAGATTTGGTTACAAAAACTCGTTAGATGTTATGTTAGATTATAAATTGGATTTTGTTTTTCGTGCACGTGTACGTTTTATTAATGTAATGTAATTTCATTTAATGATTAGGTTTTGGATGCACCATCGCTTCAAGACGACTTCTACTTAAACCTAGTTGACTGGTCATCACAAAACGTGCTCGCGGTTGGATTAGGAAGTTGTGTTTATTTATGGACCGCAACAACAAGCAAAGTAAGATTTTTTTTCTTTTTATTTTATTCCATTACTAATTAAAAAAGGTCTTACATTTACATAAATCTGACAATTATTATTTCATAACGTTTTCAGGTAACCAAGTTGTGTGATTTGGGGCCTAACGATGGGGTGTGCTCGGTTCAATGGACTCGTGAAGGGTCTTACATATCTGTTGGTACTAGTCTTGGAAAAGTTCAGGTAACATTTTTTCTCTTTTTTTTTTTAAATAAAAAAGGGTTAAACAAGGATTTAATGTGTTTATTTTTTTATTTTTTTTATAGATTTGGGATGGGACCCAGTGCAAAAAAGTTAGGACAATGGGTGGACACCAAACAAGAACGGGTGTGTTGGCATGGAGCTCACGAATATTATCATCGGGAAGCAGAGATCGTAACATTCTTCAACATGATCTTCGTGTTCCTAGTGATTATATTAGCAAACTTGTTGGTCATAAATCAGAGGTAATCATGGATTTTGATCAAGATATTTTTCATTAACTTAATTCTAATCGTTTACGCCATTTCTTATTTTATAGTATAGTTAATAAACGATAGACCCATAAGATAAAAATGTGAGCTATATGAGTCTAAGCTTGTTGGCCCCAAATTATACAAAAAAAATAAATCTTGATCAAGAAATCTTCAAAAAACCTCAAGTTTGGTTCGTTTATGCCTGTTTTCGTTGTAAAGTATCATAAATAAGAGTGACCCGTAAGATAAAAATGTGAGCTTTACGAATCTAAGCTTATTGGCCCCAAATTATAGGAAAACATGAAATCTTGATCAAGAAATCTTTAAAAAAACCTCGAGTTTGGTTCGTTTATGCCTGTTTTCATTGTATAGTATCATAAATACGAGTGACCCGTAAGATAAAAATGTGAGCTTTACGAGTCTAAGCTTGTTGGCCCCATATTATTATAAGTAAACATGGAATCTCGATCAAGAAATCTTCAAAAAAACCTCGAGTTTTGTTCGTTTATGCCTGTTTTCATTGATTAATATTGTTAATAAGTCTGACCCATAGTATCTATTTTTATGGTTATTCAACATTATTTAGGTATCATGCTTAATCTCATGAAATCTTGATTAAGAAAATCTTTAAATTCTCAAAATCTTTATAAATATGGTTATATTTTTAGGTATGCGGGCTCAAATGGTCTCACGACGACAGGGAACTAGCATCTGGTGGAAATGACAACCAGTTACTAGTTTGGAACCAACACGCAACGAAACCACTTTTGAAACTAACCGAACACACGGCTGCGGTAAAAGCAATCGCGTGGTCCCCACACCAGAGCAACCTTCTGGTGTCCGGTGGGGGGACCGCTGACCGGTGTATCCGGTTTTGGAACACCGCTAATGGGAACCAACTCAACCATGTTGACACCGGGAGTCAAGTGTGTAATCTTGCATGGAGTAAGAATGTTAATGAGTTAGTTAGTACTCATGGCTATTCCCAGAATCAAATTATGGTGTGGAAATATCCAACTTTGGCTAAGGTAAATAATAATAAAACATTTCATTTTTATTTTACGTCACACTTATATAAATGTAGTCATTTTGCACGTAACAATTTTACGTACCTTTTTAATTCGTGTAAAAAAATTTGTAGAAATAAATTATTTTTTTTGTGTTTTTTAAGGTTGCGACTTTAACGGGACATAGTATGAGAGTATTGTATCTAGCAATGTCACCGGATGGTCAGACAATAGTGACGGGTGCAGGGGATGAAACTTTGAGGTTTTGGAATGTTTTTCCTTCTGTAAAATCTACGGTATGTTATTATATAAAGTTTATTTTACAATACATTACTTTATAAAAATGTGGAGATTTTTTTGGTTTAATTGGATTTTTTTGTGCATATTTTCAGGCAGGTGTAAGGGATTCTGGGTTGTGGTCATTGGGAAGAACTCAAATCCGGTGATAATCAAGAAGAACGAAAGAGAGTGATTGGATCGTAAATTACAACATTATTTCCCAATCATAGACATGCATATAATACATATATACTCCCTGGTTAAATTCTTTAATTTTATGTATAAACTAAGATGAATACATTTATTGAGATAAAAAAAGTTTCAGTTTGTTTTCCTTTTTGGTCAATTTTCTTGAATCTGGTTATATTATCAGACATGTTAACTAGATTGTAAAAAAATCTGATAAATTTTGGTGTACCTTATTTATAATGTGAAAATGAGATATGAATATACAATTAAAAACTAGGTTATTAATCCGCGTGAACACGAGTAGTCAACTAAAAGTTAAATTAAAAATATAATCGTATAATTTTTTGTTTTCCATTTAGAAGACTTCTCCTGACGTTGAAAAATTAATTTTTGAAAAATGTATTTGAAAAGATTGAAATATGTATATACATATTCAGTGGAATGGAACTTAAAAAATTATTATGTTATAAACAAGGTTCTAAAAGGCGCGCCAAGACGCCAAGGCGTGAGGCGCGACGTCGACGTTACGAAACAGACCATGGCGGCTGGGCTAGGCGTTGCGTGAGATAAGGTGTGATAAGGCGCGACTTGTGACGAGTTTTTCTGAAGGCGGCTGTGAAAAATGATTTTTTTTTTTTTTTTTTAAAATGGTAAAATATATAATTATAAACTTAGATGTAATATTTTTTTATGAGCTTTATATATGAATTGTTATATAAATCAATAGATCTATAAAAAAATTAATTTAATCTACGTATATATATAAATTATATAAAAATTTTGCAGCCTTAAATCACGTCTTGAAAAACGCCATGGTCCGTCATGGCTCGCCTTGACTGAGGCTTGATGGTGATGCCACGCCACGCCTTACGCTTTCTAGAACATTGGTTATAAATAGCATAAATAAAGAAATAAATATGTTCTATACGTCATAAAGAAAGAATTACAGTAAGGTGAGTTTAATAATTTTTGAGTATTGAAAAGAGCATTTAAGGTATTTAGGATGGGAAATTTCCACACCATAACTTTTACTTTTTATATCACACAATACAAGTTATATAGCAAACTGTACAAGTACTTCAAACATTAATTATGGTAGAAAAGCTAAAAGTTATGGTGTGAACGTCACTACCTATTTAGGATAATTTGGTTGGGCGGAAAGAGCGTCTAAGATAGTAACATATGGTGCCACAAAGTAGATGTTTTATGAATAGAGAAATGGTATTGATGTCTATTATTTGTGTCTACTCATTTTTAAACTTGAAATGTGTAATTAATTAATTCTTTTTACTCATATCATCTTTTGATTTTGACATTTGTCATGATCAAATGATTAGACATATACATAAGCAGACATAATATAAGTAGATTTAATCTAAAAGAAATCGATGATATCAAAATTGCATAAAATGGTAGCAAAGATGGCATTGAATAGAATAGGTCAAACAATAGGCTTTTTTGTTTGAAGAACAAGCATTTAAACTTAAATTAGTTTTAATTTACTTGAGTTTTAAATATTTTTAGTCAATTGAAGTTTGGATCACCTACTTCATGTATTAGTTTGACATAAGATATAGAAGGGGTTATCATTATCCTGATCTTGTAAGTAAAAATATACGTATACTATACATGTAAGAATATAACACAATCCTAAATCATCTATGCAAGTATTGTAGAATGGCGTCAAAAAGACGATCATGTCCCTGTTGAAAATAGACTACAGATTGCGAATTTCTGACGCACCGAAAAAAGGGAAAAAACGAATAAAGAAGTGAATAGATGACGTGAAACAGAGGCAAGGGATAGATTAGTAATTTGTATTATCACGAGGTTAGATCCATATCTTGAATTAAAAAAACATGCAATTTGCATTCCCATTAACGTAGGAGACGTGTTTCATTGGATAAATCAAACCACAATCATTAACTTTCACAATTATTGTTTTTGGTATTTTATATCCTTTTAAATATTTCAAACAATTGTAAGCACTTCGATATATGTATAGTATGTTTACAAAATGTTAACTTCATAATTATCGTACCCCGGTATGATTTTAAGAAACATATCATAGTAGTATAAACTATAAAAGTTTTAAAGTATAACTATTTATGATTTTAATTTGAATTTTGTTAACAATAGCTCCAAGAGTTGTCATTGAAAAAAATATCACATCCATGAAAAAGTATTACTTTCATTAGTGGAAGGTAATTTCTAACATATTTTTGTTATTGATTAATATACAAATTCCCAATTTATATTTTAATGACAACTCTTAATAATCATTTTCCTAAACTTTTATATAAGAAACCCCACTAAACTCATATATACGAAGTAATATAAAGTAATATAATCATATGATCATGTGATAAAGCATATTCCCTGACGGGTATCTCATCTCCAATCCAATTAAAATACAAACATCACAACTACTATTTTTTGTTCTCTCCTAAAATTAAGTTTTTGTTTACTATATTTCGATTCGTTTGTGCAATATTTTGATGCGTTGTCATTAATTATACATTGCACATGTATATGTTAAATATAAAAACTAATCTAAGATATCTATCTTTGGACAGTACTTTATTTATATCTTTACTATATTAATTTATTTATTGATTTACTTTTAACATAACATACTTGGCAAATATAGAATCAATGGATGTATTTATCAATCGTAATGTCATAAAGATTTTTTAACACTCGATCTTTTATAATCCAGCAAAACATTACAACAACTTTATAATTGTTGCATATAAGATCCAACAAATCCATACAAAATGTATCAAAAGAATGGTATTAACTAAATCAAACTTCCAATCAACCACTTCGTTAGATTCCCTAATTACTTTACTTCCCAAATCAATCACAATAACTAAGACCAAAATTACAACAAATAAGCAACCCTATCTTCTTGATTTCTTTTTACTATATTTTGTACATTTGACCAAATATAAGTCTTCAAATGCCAACAAACTCGACACTCGAACCATCCATAATTCGAAGTGGTTCAATTTGGTGCTTGCGTTGTTGCTTGGATTGATGGTTAGACCAGTGCCCGTGTGCAGCCAGGACCCTGTCCAACAGGTCCTGGGGCACGGGCTCACCCCTTCTTTGTTGAGGGGCAATTTTTGCAGTGTGAACCAATGTTTTCCATTTATCCTGTGTACATAAACATGTTGCATAATCTATCAATATTAATTAAAGACATTTTATTGGATTTATAAAATAAACCAAAATAGAAAATAGATTCCGCACCTTTAAGTCCACATACGTTCGATGATTTGCAACATCAAAAGAACGCATTTTAACATCACGCCATCTACAATATTAAAAAAAATCAATAATATTCAACATAAATTATCTAGATATATTATTATATTATATTATTAAATATTGAATATATACCTTCCGGTTCCTAGTGTTTCAACTGCTTCCACAAGTGCTTCGACTTCTGATACAGAAAACGGTCTCCTAATTCTACGTTGCCCAACTTCAAATTTCTTGATTTGTTTAAGGTTGACTTGGTCAACTCCCTCGAGGGCTTTTAAATCTGTCACTCTTTCTTCTGTTAGCACTTCATTTTGCAATGATATAATTTCTTGATTCTTATCAACAAACTTTTCTAAACTAGTTGCTTGAGGAACAAGATCTAGACAACTAATTGAAAATCCCACTTCTGTAATGGGACTTGCTGTCGAGCTGGCAATAATAATTACAATAATAAATGAAAAACTCAACATTATATAAAAAATCTTTGGAAAATTACCAAGAAAGATAATTAAAAATCTCAAATTTGACATTTAATCAAAAGGAGTGAAAGATTAGTTTGTAACAAATTTAGGGACATAAATATTGATCAATTTCGACAAAAGTTTCCATCTTTGGTACTCAGATTGTCAAATTCGGGATCTGTGATTACTTTTCTTGGTAATTTAACTAAAAAACTATTGAAATAAAATTATTTATTACCTTGATGGTTGTTGACTGGTTTCATGTGGTAATGACAATTGGGGAAAACTAGGTTCCAATGTAAACCCTAAATTTCCAAGATCACAATTTTGGGAAATTCCCGTTTGTTGCAGGGTCCGGTTATTGTCTTTGACCTTTTTGCCCTCAAGAAGTATTCCTACATGTAATTCATCTCCTAAAATAGCTCTAACAGCCTCCATAACAGTCCTCTGTGGGTAAAAGTTTGAAAATTCATAAGTATTTTGTGGGCCCGTTTGATATATATTTCGCACTTTAGAATTAAATAATTAAATAAAATGGAAATTTTGGGAGAATATTATATAATGCTCATTATGAATACCTTTAAGGAACCTATCGTTGCAGTTTCAGGTATTTCAACATAAATTTCTGGCACTTCAAAAGAGTTTATGCTAAATTTAACTGTGAACCAAATAAAATAATTAGAGTGACTCATTTAAACGTTATATAACTGAATTACATGACACTTAATATAAAATTTATAAAAAAAGAATAAAATTTAGTAAAATAAATTACCTTTATTTGAAGTGTTTGAGCTATTATGATGAAACAGCTTCCTCCTTTTAGAAGCAGCATCTATTTCACATGTTTCATGTTTATATACATTTTTCCTATTTTGGTAAACGGGCTTCACTCCGCCTATAAAAACAAAAAAAAAATGATTTAATTAGAAAAAAAATACAACTGTTAAAAAACAAGAAAATATTTAGTACAGTAGAAAGTCAACTTACTAGTAGGATTAGTGAGTCTGTAATCATTCTTTGTGGTTACTTTCTGATATCTAGAAGTCAACATTTTCCTTAATTTTCTATATCCAACACGCGATCTTGACCTAAATGTGCTAATTTTGTTAACACGTTGATTAATATTAGTAAATGATTTATTTACACACGGGTCACTAAAAGTCAACTCTCCATTTTGTTTCTCTATTGACTCGAATTTATCTACAATTTTGCCATCTGAGGGTTCTAACTTCACATTGTTACCAACTTTACTTATAAAATCAGAAGTTTTAACATCAGAAACATGTTCTAAACCAGAATCATTATCGGACTCTGGCGATTCCTTTAAGTTGACTTTGACTTTGACTTTTGGTTCTTCCTGTTTCACGACAGGAACAGTAACATGTTCTTGAATTGTGCTTGAAGTAGAGCTTTCACTCTCTTGCAGTAATTTTTCAGCAGCTACAGCTGCTAACAACTCAAAGGCACACAGTTTGCTATTTTTGGATGATTTTCTATGTGAATTAACCTAAAAAAAGAACAAAAATAAGTCGATATAAGTTTTAATATATCATGAGAAACTGGCATTGGAAAATAAATAAATCTTACACTTACCTTTAATGATCTGGGAGCTTTAGGTACCATGGGGGCTTTGAAACCTTCAAATCGTCCATAATATATGCTATTTTTTATCACCATATTTTAGGCATAAATTCCAATAAAAGATCATCAAACACCTGTTATTCAATAACTATATTGAATCAGAATTTATTTTTTCGTTCCATAATCAAATTATGCTTCATAGAGCATTAAATTAAAATTAATGATCTACTTTTACAGATAATTACCAAACCAATTTGGATCTACCCTAGATCTTATTGCAAATATTTCATCTTATATGGAAGTAATCATTTAGTCTCACATGCGAATCAATGCTTCAGTTGAACTGTTAAAGTCAAATATGAAAATAAAAACTCAAGTAAAACAGCTCAGAAAACCATGCGACTTCAATTTATTAAATAACTTCGCAAATATAGCTATAAAACTTCATAACTTAACTAAATTAGCAACAACAAAAAAATCAGCGCGAATTAGATCAAAAAACAGAAGTCGAAATTTTAGCATCAACGATAGCCACAAATTCAACACGATCAGACCGAAAATCTACAATTGTGTAAATCCTGATCCAATCTCCACAACAGGAAGCAAAATTCACGGAAATATATAAGATAAAATATAAAAAACCGACATTTCAGCTTAAACCCCACAGCGATCGGACCAAATCTCAGATAAAAACACAAATTCACAAGAAAGGGAAAGAATTGACTGAAAACGAAAGGAATCAACAACATTGAGGAAAATGGGCAAGAAATAACAGAGATCGGGTCAAATTACCTAATTTGAGACAGAAATTTGTTGATCCGAGTAATTCGCGGTAGAAATTGAGATTTGAATAAATCTAGAGACAAATTCTACAATTATCCTACAGAAATTTGAGCAATTAGAATGGTAAAATTGAATTTTATAAAGTGAGAAATTGAGAGAGATTTAGGAGAAAACAATGAGAATGAGAATGAAAATGAAAGACAAATAAACTGCTTAAACCCCTGTGGAGGGTAGACAGGTAATTAAGAGATGAAGTGAAGGGTAGAAAGGTAATTTTGATAATATATAATATGAGTTAATAAAATGGAATGAAGGGTAGAATGGTAATTTTAGGTAGGAGAAGAGCAGGTGACCATAAACCTCTCTAATCTCTTCGGGAGAGTTTTTAGTGGACCACCTTCTTACCTCTCTTTGTGGAGATAGGATTGCTTTTGACACGTGTTGGGGTTTTACGAGTTTTTCTCTTTTAAATTAATTTAACGGATATACTACTTTTTATTATTTTAGAAACTGCAATGGATATTCTTTTTTTCTTTTTCTTTATTTTGGATATTCTTTTTATAATTGGTAATTTCTGCATTCTAAATATTTTTTTGTTGGTTTTAGTTGTGAACATTTAAATTAATAGTATGTCACCAAACTAAATGTATTTAGCTAATCGTATTATGATAATTATGCAACTAAAATTTATGGGTTTAAATCTTAACCAAGGGTTCCAACCTCCCGCCAAGATTACTAGTGATTCTTACTATTGGTAAAAGTTTGTTTCAAATACTACTTTGCTGAGGATCGGACAATCCTGTGTGATTACTTTCGATTGCCTTATAGGATGAGCAAAACTTTGTTTCTTTGTATATCTACGGGTATAATATCTTACATTGAAAATTAAGTACCTGAGTATTTTATGTAATTTTATTGACGTCTAGATGTTATCGGCAGTTCAGTTTTAACGTTCACCAAAAGTTCTCTCCCCCCATCGTGGACAGAGGGAACCCAAAGAACTTTAATATAAAAGCTAGCAACTTTATAGAAATAGAGTACAATACAAGACAAATTAAGAAACAAAAAATGGCTAATACACCACTTAGACCAACACAAAAGAATTACAATTGGCCATGTATTTTAACCAATAGAATAATGTAGACTGAAATTTATCTTTAATTCAAGATAGGAAGAAAAACGTGTAATTGAAGATGAGATTATTTCTCGCTTTCCAAATGAAACATATAAAATCATCAACCGCAACCCCCAAAAACTTCCTTTTCAAAGTTGAGTTACTCCAAAATTCAATGGATAAATTGTACGAAAGAATCACCATGGCTACTACTAATGAAAATGAATCGGAAAAATGTCTTTTAGAGAAAATGAACCCAACTAGAAATCAGTCTAGAAATGTCAGTTGATATAATAATAAATTTAAAAAACTGAAAATTTTAACTTATATTACCATTGGAAATGATATAATTATTGAAGCTTTAATATTATAGTTTGTTGAAGCAAGTGGTTTGATGTCGTCATTACTACTTTATCTGGCGATGGGCGGTTGGTACCCAAGCCGATCTAATTGACTCCTAACGTTATCATGTCCCTTTTGTTTTATTATTATTAAATGGATTGATGTATACAGTAACTTTTTTTTAATAAAAATTTAATGTATCTTTTGATTACGTGATAAAAAAGTAACCAACTAAAGTAAAAACCAGACTCTATAATTCTTTTTTTTTAATCAACAAATCTTACACCATTCATTGAAGTTTAGATTATATTTTTATCATTTGGTTAGTTTGTATAGAGAAAAGTGATATGCTAAAATAGCAGTGACCAAACATGAGTTTATCAATCAATAGATTATGCTTTTGAAAGTAAAATTTATAATGATATGTTTTCATGCATTTACCTTTTTTTTTTTATTTGTATCAGTTACTTTGTATATATACAATTATATAACTACGCATGGCCCCAAAACAAATGCAAACCTAGTAAAAAAAAGGATTCTTATTCAAGTTACCTGGAGGAAATTGAGTATTTAACTCTAATGTACGCGGTATAACCAGTATTCTTATAACAACTTCCACATTATTTATTACTAGTCATCTTGAAGTGTTAATATTCAGATTTAAACTCTGATATCTTGTCAGCCGAATGCCCCCCTTTTTCACTTAGACACCTTAAGAGTTTACCATTATTACGCAATACACATAATTTGATTTCATGTGTTCGGCCTATGAAGGGTCATAAGAACCGGTGTGATATTTATTTTTTGTCATCTTTTAAATGTCAAAGTTTCATTATGAAGTATTTAAGTTTGTTTGCCAGGTCTAAATTGGGCTGTGCTATACCGAACAGGGAGTAAAAGAGAAGCAACATATTAAATGTCAATGCTCCAAAAACGATATTTACAAAAACATAATCTGACCCCTTGCAATTATAAAGTATAAAAACAAGATAAAAATTTCAAGTCCGACTGATAAAACTACTTGTTTTCAGATCCGAACCTGACCCGGAATTGCTATTTTATGAGGATTGGAAATTCGGAATAGAAGAAATGGCTTTTAGAAAAGATATGCAAACTGGTTAAAATAAAGATTATATAAATAGTATGTATTTGTTTGCCAAAGCATCACTGGTCGAGTGGCCTAATGGATAAGGCGCTCGCCTCCGGAGCAGGAGATTGTGGGTTCGAGTCCCACTGTGATCGATTTTTTATTTTCTCATGTTCTTGCCCAGTAATTTTGTTATGCCTAAATAAGTCGAAGTTGTTTTTCTTTTTATGTTTTATTTCTTTAAACCATTAAAAATGACAAATAAGGTATATTTTCTCAGGTTCTGACCCAGCAATTTATTTATACCTAAATAAGTCGAAGTTGTTTATCTTTTATTATTTTATTTCTTTAAGCCATGTTAAAAAAAGACAAATAAGGTATGTATAAACTAGGGATGATAATTTTTGATATGAAACTAATAAAAATAATCAGGTAAGAGTTTAAATATAAGGCTTTATGTTAGTTTTGTATTGATTCAACTAATCCATTTATTAAATGAGTTATGTTCTTATTGATGATAATTTAAATGACTTGACGTCGATTAAAATATGTTTAAAAATACATATATTTATATTTTAATAGTTTATATATACATTTGAATAATAGATTTACTTATTTATATTTTAATAGTTTTTATATACATTTGAAAAAAATTATATATTTAGAAAAGAAATATATTTTGGTAAGTTCTTCTTAGACATTTTAAAGGTTACGTGTATAACCACTGACCTATTTAACCATTTAATTTAACAATTTATGTGTATAAATTAGGGATGATAACTTCTTACCTGACATGAGATTGATACAAAAATAAATGATAACTTCTCAACAGGAGGTACTTCCTCCTCCCGGTTCTCCGGGGCTTTCCCACTTCTACGAGTGTTCACCATTTCTTTCGATCAAGACTATACGAAAGACATTAAACATTTAGTACCTCGTGTACAACCCGTTAGTCTCATAAGACTCAATATCCATAATCATAACAAATTTCATCGATCCCCTATGTTCAACCCTAAACTTATCATAAAGTCTCAAGGTCAACATATGATCTTAAGGAATCTTACATTCCTAATGCTACAGTCTAAGACTAGGATGGTCATCCAACCTAATTCACTTAAACTATAGCTCTGATACCAAGTTGTAACACCTCAGATTTAATGCCAAATACTGGCCAAAATAAAACATTTTTATAAATAGAAGAACATCCCCAATTTAGATTTACAAAAACCTTGGTATGAAATCAGAGTATAAAAGTAGGTGTTACAAAATAGATCATCACCAAGCTAAGACTAAATCCAATCTAGTGTTCTTCTATTCTAGGTCCCGCATCTCTATCCATGCGTACCTAAGCCTTCGATCCCGAACCTGAGTACATAGCAAAACAAACAAGGAGTACGTGAGACAAAAACGTCTCGTGAGCTACATGGGTTTAGACCCCAAGGTTAATAATAATAACCGAATCACAATCAAACAAACAAACAAACTCATAAGCTATCATCCATCTATCTAGTCACCCTATTGTGACTCTAATACCTTGCTTTCCTAGCAATCATACCTAGTTGTCGGGACATCCCCAACCAACTAGAACCACATTAACTTATTAACCGGGGATCCCCCGCATTAACAAGCTTCAAGGTAAAGGCAAGAGGGAATCGCCCAATCTACCAATACCTGCCTTACTCGCTGGACTACTTCCAGTTAGCAAGACTACTATCATGGAATGGGTCGATGGGGATCCGCCCAAATGCTCCCCATTCCATACCTCATGACCGGGGATCCCCCGAATCATCACATCATCTCACCATATCATAACTTGATGGTTATGTCAATCTAGCTCTCGGCTATCACGTCTATCATCAAACAAGTTAGTTCAATACTATCATCGGTATAACTAACTATCAACTACTAGTCTACACAATTAAGCAAATAGACCATAACACAAGCAATGAAAACATTTAAAAGGGCTATGTACTCGGTAAATTCCACACGTACTCACCTTAGCAATAAACGCTCCAACCGTGTTCTTGACACCCAATTTCTTGCTTCTCAATCCGATCAACTTTCCAAGACTTCACCAAAAGCCTAATACAATTATCACAATATGATCAACATCAATTACTACTACCAATGTGTTTATCTACCTCTAGATAACACCCATCAATCCATTTTCCCCAAATATGGTGATTACCAAACCCTAGGTTTAACCAACCCTTAATATTCTTACAAATCGAAATCATACACTTAGTTTACTTGTTAATATACCATCTATTAAGTGTATACATCATTTATTTCACCATAGATCACCAACCCAAGAACTAGGGTTTCAACCCCAAGCTTCTAAATCCATAGATCTAAAGCTACAACTACAAAGGATTGAAGATATACCTTTAATCTTCACTTAGGAGTGAAATCTATCAAGCTTTGATGGAGAAATCGACCCAAACCAGCTCTTGCACTTGAAAATCGCCAATGGAAGGAACTAGGGTTTTGGAAATGCATTTATGGCTAAAAAAACCAATTTAATGCACTGGTCGGAAGGGCTCGCGCCCCGCTCGTCGCTAGTCGCCGCTGTTTACCACACTTCGCGCCCCGCTCGCGCCGAGATCGCGTCGCGAAGTCAACGCGACCTTCTCGCGTTTCAGCTCTGGTCCCTCTGCTCAACCTCGCGTTTTGTTCGCGCCACTTTTCGGTCTAGGTTTCAACCCGATTTTGCCCATAACTTTCTCATACGGACTCCAAACGACACGAAACCAATTCCTACGGTTTTAATATGATTTATCCATAATTATCATATTTTTATTTATTTTATTTATTTACAAATTTCGGGTCGTTACGGCTTGTTTTACTCAAAATAGGTCTCTCTACGTGAAGAGACATAAGAAGACTTTTTATGAGATTTTTCGTCAAAGGAAACCCTTCATCGGTTTCTTTCATGTGTTTGGCTGTGTGTGTTTTGTGTTAAACACACGAGATCAGCTAAGTAAATTTGACTCCAAAGCTGATGAAGCCATTTTCTTGGGATATTCCACTTCATCCAAGGCATATAGAGTTTTCAACAAAAGAAGACAAACGTTGGAAGAGTCCATAAATGTTACTTTTGAAGAACACTCAAAGGCCTTGAACCCCACCTCTGCTGACTCATCTGATGCATTTCAGAGATCAGCTGAACCATCTCCTGATGATACAGCTGAAGCATTTTCTGATGCTTTAAACCTCTTTGATGTTCCCATAAATGAATCAGATGAGACGTTCCATGATGCTCCTACATATCTTGTAGATATTGCAGCTGTTCAACAAGAAATTCCAACAGCAAGAGCATCATCAAAGGCTAGATCTAATGTTAAGCCACCTCTTCATACTTCAAATAGATTGGTTCAAAATGAAGTAATTCAACCTGCTGAGCAGTCAGCCGCTCAACAAGGATCTAATTCTGCTGAATCTTCCTCTTCTATAGCTGCTCCTCAATCAAAGTGGACCTCTGAACATCCAATTGATCTAATCATTGGAGATCCACAGCAAGGAGTTGTCACAATAAGCAAAGCATCATGCAATCTCTGCTTATGGTCTTGTTTCTTAGCAACTGAAGAACCGAAAAATATTAAAGCCGCTTTAGAAGACTCAAGCTGGATTCAAGCGATGCAGGAAGAACTTAACCAATTTGAGGTCAACAAGGTATGGCAGCTGGTGCCCGCACCAGCTGGAAAGACTATAATTGGTACAAAATGGGTCTTTAGAAATAAAATGGATGAAGAAGGTGTGGTTATTCGCAACAAGGCTAGACTTGTTACACAAGGATATAGACAAGAGGAAGGAATCGATTTCGATGAAACATTTGCTCCAGTGGCTAGGCTTGAGGCTATTAGAATATTCCTAGCCTACGCTGCTTACAAGAACTTTACAGTCTTTCAGATGGACGTAAAGAGTGCTTTCTTAAATGGGAAGCTGCAAGAGGAAGTATATGTTAAGCAACCACCAGGGTTTGAAAATCCTAAGTATTTAGACTATGTGTTTAAACTGGATAAGGCACTGTATGGGTTGAAACAAGCTCCTCGTGCATGGTATGATACACTCTCCACATTCCTCATAGCAAATGATTTCACCAGGGGAAAGATTGATAAAACCTTATTCATTCGCAAAATCAAAGGTGATATCATTCTTGTTCAAATTTATGTGGACGACATAATTTTTGGTGCTACTGATGAAAAACTTTGTAGACGTTTTTAAAAACTTATGTCTACAAAGTATGAGATGAGTATGATGGGTGAATTAACATATTTTCTTGGCTTACAAGTTAAGCAATCTAAAAATGGAATTTTTATAAATCAAGAAAAATATATCAAAGATCTTTTAAAGAAATTTGATATGAATTCATCATCATCCATGAAAACTCCAATGGCTCCTCCAAACAATCTAGATGCTGACATAACTGGGAAATCAGTTGATGTCACATTCTATAGAGGAATCATTGGATCTTTGCTCTATCTCACCGCCAGCAGACCAGATATTATGTTTGCTACTTGCATGTGTGCTAGGTATCAAGCTGATCCCAGAGAATCTCACTTAATAGCTGCTAAAAGAATTTTGAGGTACCTTAAAGGTACTCCAAGCCTAGGTCTTTGGTATGCCAAAGATTCTGGGGTTTGATCTAATTGGCTATTCAGATTCAGACTTTGCAGGATGCAAGATGGATAGAAAGAGCAGCACTGGAGGATGTCAGCTGCTTGGAGGAAAGCTAGTCAGCTGGACTAGCAAGAAACAAAGCATTGTCTCTACATCCACAGCTGAAGCAGAATACATTGCTGCTGGAAGCTGTTGTGCTCAAGTCCTTTGGATGAAGAATCAGCTTGTTGATTTCGATATGAACTTTTGTAAGGTTCCTATCTACTGTGATAACACGAGTGTTATTGCAATCAGCAACAATCATGTTCTTCACTCAAGAACCAAACATATCGACATAAGGTATCATTATATTAGAGATCACATTGAACAAGGTGACGTGGATTCGTGGAACTCCATTTCATTTCAACAGACCTTCAGCTAGCTGATTTATTCACTAAACCTGTAGATGAAAAACGCTTCAATTTTTTGATCAGCGAGTTGGGTATGTTAAATGCCTAAATCAACCGCTGAAGTACTATCAGCAGCTGATAAGTTCACCTTGTCATTTAGTACATTCAGCTGACTAAAACTATTTTGAATTCATCAGTCAGCCGAATAAAATCTCTTAAATGATAACTTATCGTGTTTTACAAGTTAAAACGTTTGGTTCTCCCATAAAAGGCATCTTTTATCCCTATCCATATGTTTTCTGTGGCAAATATTTCCACTCGAGTGAAAATATTTGGCATTTATGGGAGACAAGACACCTGACACAAGAAACGGCTCCACTACCCCTCACTGTCACATCCAACCACCACTTTTGCACGATAACCAACATGTCTATAGTTGGTTTGCAACTATCCATTAATGGCCCGGTTTAAATTCAAATGTTTACCCAAACTGTCCCATAAACCCCTATAAATACCCATCCATTTCCCTCATTTCATCTTCATCACTCCCAAAATTCTCTCTCAAAAACCCTCTTCTTCAAAGCTTTTATCTTTCTTCCCTCTCCAAAAATGTCGAAGAAAGCCCCTAAAGTTCCTCTTACTAGGGCTGCCATTGAGTTCACCCAGAACTCTAACCTAGTAGCCAACACTTCTCCACCGAAGGATCTTGTCAATATTTATCGACTGGTTGGGAAGTTTTGCGTCACTGCCCTATCGGTGGTGCATTCATCAGATTCACCAAGAGTATCATCGAACTCTTGCGTGATTTCTGGATGTCTGCCTCCGTTTCTGGAGACGACATCGTAGCGCAAGTTGGAGATCATCAAATCACCATTACTATAGACGATTTCCGAAATGCTTGCGGGTTCGAGTATCTGTAACCCGGAGAAGAATATCAGCAGACGAAATCTGCTGATGAAGCTAAAGAGAACCTAATCCGTATCACTGGATACCGATTAGAAAACAAAGAAGACAAGGTGCAGATCTTTAAGAAGTCTCAGCTGATGAGACCCTGGGCCTATTTCTTCACCCACATCATTCAGGGTATAGGCGGCAACTCTGGGTCTCACAACCAGTGCAACTCCAGCATGCAAGTCTTTGCTGAATCCCTAGTCACCGGTCAGCGGATTGACTATGGGAGACTGGTGTATGAGGAGGTCAAGGCCAAGCTGAAAGGCAAGGGAAATCATATTCCCTATCTTCGCTTCTTCACATTGTGCATCGCACATGTGATGCTTGAGAAGCTGAAGATTGATTATGAAGACCTTCCAGGGGAATCAGTGATGGTCCGTACCATCTCCAACATCATCTTCCAGAAGAAGGATGATGAGAAAGATTTTCCTCTCACCTCGTACATGCTGAAGATCATTGATGATCGAGCCAGATCCAAAAAGGATCAAACAAAGGGCACCACATCAGAAGAATATGCCCTATAAGAAGGTATGTCCTTTTCTCATCTGAAGTGTTTTCCATCAACTGAACGTACACAAACTGTTGATGGAAATACCACCACTTCCACTGGGATCTCAATGCCCATTGACGTGGAAAATGTGGAAACGGGTGATATTCCACGTGGTGGGAAGAAGCGGGTCAAGCGAACTGCTCACCGCCCTCCTTCTTCCTCTTCATTCTTTTTATCATCTTCTTCTACCACCAGCGCCCCTTTTTCTCCTCAATTGAGGGTAAGAGGGTCTGCTACCTGTGGAGAAGATGTGGTAGCTGATGATGTTGAGCTGGTTTCTCTTCAGTCGGAATCCATTAGGTTCTCACTCGAGATCCCGATTGGAAGGATTACGATCAGAAGCTATGCCAGCATCTGAGAGCGGTCCTTCTCATTTTCACTCTTACAGTGTTTTTCCAGGAACTCCACCAACAACTGGAGTTCCTGTCCAGACACTTTCGGCTGATCCTCTTTTTCTTTCTTTTGCTCTTCAACCTCCTTCTGCTGATTTCTCAACAAGTCAGCAGACTTCAAAACGGCAATTTCGTTCTTTAGGAGTTAGTGCCGGCTCCAACCTTCTACGTAGCTCCTCGACTGATTCATTATCCGTTGTTGTAACAAGGGGACAAACTCCACAAGCAACCTCAGTCTCTCGACAGACTGCCAGTGAAGTTTTTGGCTCAACCCAAGCCACCTGTGAGTCAGCTGCACACACACCACCCCCAACTTCTTCATCACTTTATGTGTCATCAGCTGATGATAGATTGACTGGAAACCAAATCTTAAAGCTGTTCTTTCTGTTTCCCACAACGTTACCAGCTGAAACCAGCTGGTGATCGAGGAAACCACCACCGCCAATGAAGAGACAACTTTAGACCAAGTTGTTACTGAGGCACTCACCCAAGCTACCAATGACCGCGAAAGTAATCGCCAACTAAGCTGTGAGGTAGCTAACACACCACCCCGAGAAACTCTTCCTCCAGTCTCTATACCAGTATCGCCGACTGGTGAGACCGAAGCTCCAGAGGATCAAACAACATTTCATATGATGTTTGATTCGGCTGATGATCTTCTTCAGGCGTACTATTCGTCATCTGAAGAAGACGTACATACTGAGCTTCAACCTGTTTTGACAGCTGATGACGGCACTTCTGTTATAACCCCAGAAGTTTCAGTTGGACCCAACCCACCCCCCATAGTTTCTGAGCATCCCATAGGAGCGATTCCTCCTAACTCAGGAACACCCACTCCCACAGCTGAGGTTACCCCTCAAGCTGGAGACATGCCAGACCCCACTCCCAAAGCGTCCAAGTGTCCCATGCTGAATCCAGCAAAGCTGGAGAAGCATTCCCATCAGAGCCGCTGCTGCTCTGATGTCTAGAGTTGTATCATCCCAGATTCGACCTGGGATGGCCAGGCTGAGTCAGCAGATGGACACCCTTCGCAGGGATGTTCCAAAGAAGTTCGCTACAACTGCTGAGAACCTCTCTTCCAGCATAACTTCTCTGCACAATGAGTTTCACACTCAAACTCCTCGGCTGGATTTTCTTTCTGAGCAGATTCGTATCAACACCAGCGAGTTCGATACTCTCAAAAAGTATATTCATCGAGAGTTGAACTCCATTCGCGAATCTGACAGAGTCGAAAAAGACAAGCTTTTCTCCGATGCTTGGGCCACAGAAGCCGAAGTTGAACGTCAGCTGAATACCTTGTCTTCCAAGGTATCTCCTCTCCAAACAGCTGTCGATCGACTGGCTCTTGCACAGTCAAAGAAAAAGTCTCTGCTGACCCACACTCATAGCCATCTCTCTAAGGCTATTGAGGGGTCTGCTTCTGCTGTGTCCACAAGATTGGACAAGTTGGAGACTGAAGTCAGCTCGCTGACTTCCCAGGTCGCTGGTCTCCAAGTGTCACACCCCGCCAAAAATGAGTTTTACTTCATTTAAAATGTTTTGCGGAAGAACGAAGGTGTAACGTTCATGACAACATAGCAAAAATTAAGTAAACAAACAACCACACAATAACGAAAAATAAACGTTTGTTTCACTTTCCAAAAGTAGAAAGTTTCCAAAAATAGCAAGTTTCCTAAAATAGAAATTGTTTGAAATGAAATGATTTTTCGTAAGCTTAATGTTTTAATCATGGCTCACGACAATCTCAATGCTCATATCCTCCAACTCCACTGCACCTAATTACCTGGAAAAACATAAATAGTAAAAGGGTCAACAATAATGTTGAGTGAATCCACAGGGTTAATGTTTATGATGAAAGTAAAGTGATTTGCTACCCAAAATGTTTGTTAAGAAAATGGTTTATGACTGAAAATGTATAAGGTTCAACACTCATATGATATGAGTAATAAGTATGAAATGTTTAGTATAGTTGTAGAATGCATACAACTACTAGTTATGTTTATGAAAAAGTGTTGAACAAAATGTTGTGTTTGACATCGCATGAACTGTTATCCCCAACAGGTAGCTAGTCTATTGAGTTAATATACCAACCCCTAAGTCCACAATCAACACTTCCACTCCAGTATGTTATGTTATTTTATGGATATACACTCCCGGAGATGTCTTGGATAAACCAAGTAATGATCAAACGTTCATTGGGAGGATGAGTGTCAGCCAATAGTACTATCTGCATATCCATGGTCTAGATCCACTAGTTAATGATTGCTGGTAACCTTAGTCCGGTATAATAATTGTTTGTCATGCCAACGCGATAATGAAAATGTATAGATGTTGAATAGTCATCGCAAAACAGTAGCAGTTGTGTTTATGTTTTCCACCCCAAAGTTTATAAAACAATTAAAAGAGAAAAAGGGGTCTGTGGACTCACCTGGCAAAGCTTAGCAATAATAGACTTAAGACAGAGGAATCCTTGGGAGACTCCTAGCTTCCTAAATGATTTAACTACTGATTAGACTAAGCTAACACAGGCGATACTATATACGATATAAGTTAAGCAATATGTATTACATGTTATGTTTTATGTTTCGTGACATCGAACGAACTTAGATTATTGGACCTTATTAGATTGATATGAAATGAAATGAAATGAAATGGGCTACGAAATGAAATGAAATGAAATGGGCTTGGGTTAGGCTTATTGGGCCTAGATTGGGCCTAATGGGCTTAATGGGTTGGGCCACTTGGGCCTCTTATTGGGCTTAGGTCCACTTAGGTTGGGCCTTGAATTGGGCTTGGCCCAATTGGGTTCGGTTTGGTTGGGTATGGGCCAAAGGTTTGGGATTTGGTCCAAATGGGCTTGGATACTAATGGGCCAATCAAGGTTTGGGCCCGATGGACTAAAGTAGATTGATATGGGCCAAGTACGGGCCTTGGCCCGATTGGTTATTCGGGTTTTGGGTCCACGGTTTGGGTCAAGATCCGGTATTGACCCGGTTTGACTTATTGGTCAATATTGGTCAAAATTAGTCAATAAAAGTCAACTAAAGCTTCTAGATTTCGGTTAGGGTTTAAGGTATACTATAATTTGGTTAACCAAAGTCAACTATGATCAATCTAGCTATCAATTGGTCGAATAGTCAAACATGCAATTCAATTAGGGTTAGGGTTCGGTCTAGGGTTGGCCGAAGGCCAAAACCCTATGGGTTTGTGTTCTAGGTTCGGCTAGATCGGCTTGGTTCAAGGGTTTAGAGGTCTAGATCGGGTCTAGAGTTCTAGATCTAAGGCTTTTCGGTCATCCTAGTGTAGATCTAGGGTTCGAAGTCACGGATTTAGCAACAAAACAACAAGATCATTATCGAGCACAAGACATACACACACACTCGCACACATGTAGGCTAAATGCATGCCGAGACCATATGGCCTTGGCCATGGTCTCGGGTTCGAGCTTAGGGACAAATCAACAAGTAAACAAACAAAACATAGGGCTAGACCATACGCATGCATGCATGTAGGCTACGGGTTTATGGGGCAAGGATGCATGCCGAGACCATATGGCCTTGGCCATGGTCTCGGGTTCGAGCTTAGGGACAAATCAACAAGTAAACAAACAAAACAAGGAAGAGATTCGGTATACCTAGCTTGGATCGAACAATGAGATGCTCGGCTTGCTTGAACACGACGGACGAAGGGGATTATGGTGGGGTATGGTCGACGGCTTCAAGGGGGCAAATAGGGTTTAATGGTTGGCTTTAGCAATGTATTTATAGGGAGCTTGATAGGGTTTACAATTGGAGTTTGAGTCAAACAAGGACTCTTTCAAAGGGATGAGGATAAGATTTAGAGGCAAGGGAACCTCACACCCTAGGGGTGTTCGGCCGAATGGGTCAAGCAAAGAGGGGAGGTCGGCCACTTAAGTGGTCGGTCAACCCTTTGTGTCGGGTTCGATGGTTCGTTCAATTCGAGTCACGTTTATAATAGTTTGTTACGTTTATTACCTAACCGGGAAACTTATTGTTTTTAGAATTGTTTTAACTCAAATTGTGTCACCATAAGAAAGTAAAAATGTTGTGTTGACTAAAATAGTCAAACACTAATGTATGGTGTAAAAATATGTATGTTTGTTGTGTATAAGGAATGCCAAAAATAGAAATGTCTATAAGTAGAAACTTTCTAAATAAGGAAAGTTCTAGAAATGAAATGAAGTTACATACCAGAAATATCGAGTTGTCACATTTTCCCCTGGTTGAAGAAATTTCGTCCCGAAATTTAAGACGAAGCACGAACAGGAGAGACAACGAGAAAAAGATGAGGAAAATTCTTTCGCATCTGGTCCTCACGTTCCCACGTGAATTCAGGACCTCTTTTGGAGTTCCATCTGACTTTAACAATTTTGACCTTGCTTCTTCGCAACTTTTGCTCTTTCCAGTCAGATATTTCAATTGGTTCCTCGGTGAAATGAAGTTTGTCGTCGATAATAATTTCTTCAGTAGGGACGATAAGCGAAGGATCATGAATAAACTTCTTAAGATTAGAAGCATGAAATGTGTTGTGAACATTGCTGAGCTCATTAGGAAGACGAAGGCGATATGCAACAGCACCGATTCTTTCAAGAATCTCAAATGGTCCAACATAACGAGGACTGAGCTTTCCTTTCTTACCAAAATGTACAACACCTTTCCAAGGTGCTACTTTTAGTAAAACATGGTCGCCAACAGCGAACTCTAAAGGCTTTCGACGATTATCAGCATAACTCTTTTGTCGATCTCTGGCAGCCTTAATGCGATCTTTGATTTTAAAAATCTTGTCAGTCGTTTCTTGTAGAATTTCAGGACCAGTAATTTGACGATCACCAATTTCAATCCAACAAAGTGGCAAATGACACTTTCTTCCATACAAAGCTTCAAACGGTGCGGCCTTAATAGTCGTATGATAACTATTATTATACGAGAACTCAGCTAAAGGGAGATGAGAATCCCAACTTCCACCAAAATCAATAACACATGCTCTCAGCATGTCTTCCAAAGTTTGAATTGTTCTTTCAGTCTGACCATCTGTTTGAGGATGATAGGCAGTACTCATATCGAGGCGAGTACCGAGAGATTTTTGCAACGATTGCTAAAAACGAGACGTAAAGCGACTATCACGATCCGAGATGATCGCGACTGGCACACCATGCCGAGATACAACTCCCTTTAAATAAATTCTTGTTAGCTTCTCCATCTGATCAGTTTCCTTAATAGGAATGAAATGAGCTGATTTGGTCAATCGATCGACAATTACCCAAATTGTATCATGACCACTAGATGTTCGAGGCAATTTGGTTATAAAATCCATAGAGATTTCTTCCCATTTCCATTCAGGGATCTCAGGTTGTTGTAGAAGACCGGAAGGCTTCTGATTCTCTGCTTTCACTCTAGCACAAGTTAAACATTTGCTGACATAAACCGCGATCTCTTTCTTCATATTTGGCCACCAATATAACTCTTTGACATCTTTATACATCTTGTCGACACCAGGATGAATAGAATATTTGGATCGGTGAGCTTCATTCAAGATAACATTGCGAACACTTCCAAAATTCGGAACCCATAAACGATCCATGAAATAAAGAGTTCCGTCTACCCTTGCTTCTAACTGCTTCTCCATACCACGCAAAGCTTCACCTTTGATGTTCTCTACCTTCAAAGCTTCGATTTGGAATTCTTGAACTTGGGGAGATAGATTTGAACGAACAGAGATTGGAAGGGCTCGAACTCGACGAGGTTTAGGTTGCTCTTTCCGACTTAAGGCATCAGCTACCACATTAGCCTTACCAGGATGATACTTAATCTCACATTCATAGTCATTCATCAACTCTATCCATCTACGCTGTCTCATATTGAGATCTTTCTGATTGAAGATATGTTGTAAACTCTTGTGATCGGTGAATATTGTGCACTTGGTACCGTAGAGGTAATGTCTCCAAATCTTTAACGCGAAAATAACTGCACCCAACTCAAGATCATGAGTTGTATAATTCTTCTCGTGGTTCTTCAGTTGTCGAGAGGCATAGGCGATCACTTTGTCATGTTGCATCAATACACAACCTAGCCCTTGGTGCGAAGCATCACAGTACACCATGAAATTATCGGTTCCTTCAGGGAGAGATAGAATAGGAGCAGAACATAATTTAGATTTTAGAGATTGGAAGGCTGATTCTTGCTTTTCACCCCAGAAAAATTTCTCATCCTTATGTGTTAACACCGTTAAATCCTTTGCAATCTTCGAGAAATTTGCTATAAACCTTCTATAGTAACCAGCAAGACCAAGGAATTGTCTTACTTCAGTTGGGGTTCGGAGCTTCCCAATTCTTTATAGCTTATATCTTTGCAGGATCAACGTGAATACCTTCTTCGTTGATAATATGACCCAGAAATTGGACTTCCCGCAACCAAAATTCACACTTGGACAACTTGGCGTACAACTTCTCCTTCTCCAACAACTCAAGAATGATTCTTAAGTGCTCTTCATGCTCTTTTCTAGAATGCGAATAGATGAGAATATCATCTATGAAGACAATAATGAATTTATCGAGATACTGCTTGCACACTCTGTTCATGAGATCCATAAACACAGCAGGTGCATTGGTCAAACCAAATGGCATTACCAAAAATTCATAATGACCATAGCGAGTTCTAAAAGCAGTTTTGGGCACATCTTCATCACGAACTTTTAACTGATGGTAACCAGATCGAAGATCGATTTTGGAATAGAAACTCGATCCTTGGAGTTGATCGAATAGATCATCAATACGGGGAAGAGTATATCGGTTCTTAATTGTTACTTTGTTCAATTCACGATAATCGATGCACATTCTCATTGAACCATCTTTCTTTTTAACAAAAAGGACCGGAGCTCCCCAAGGCGAGAAACTCGGTCGAATGAAACCAAGATCAAGAAGTTCTTGTAATTGCGATGAAAGTTCTTGCATTTCAGACGGTGCGAGACGATAAGGAGAACGCGCGATAGGTGCGGCTCCCGGAATCAGATCAATACGGAATTCAACTTGTCTTTGAGGCGGCAGTCCAGGCAATTCACTAGGAAATACACCAGGAAAATCACGAACAATAGGAATGTCCTCAATCTTACGATCTTTGGACTTTGTGTCAACGACATGAGCAAGAAAGGCTTGGCATCCTTTACGAAGATATTTTTGAGCTTTCATGGAAGTTATGATTTTCATGTTTTTGTTGCTTTGTTCACCTTGAATTATTAAAGTTTCTGTTTTGGATAAGGGAATTCGGATTTGTTTGGTGTAACATATTATTTCAGCACGGTTTTTAGACAACCAATCTATCCCTATGACGATATCAAAACTTCCTAGTTCTACAGGCACAAGGTCTATATCAAAAATGTGATCATCTATGTCAAGCTTACAACCTTTAAAAACTTCACTAGACCTAACAACTTTGCCATTTGCTAACTCGATTTCATAATTCACTTTCAAACGATTAGGTTTTTGATTTAAGAAACTTCTAAATTCGGTCGATACGAAACTCAAGTCGGCTCCCGAGTCAAATAAAATAGAAGCAAAATGATTGTTGACGATAAACGTACCAGTGACGGTATCAGGGTTCTCACGAGCTTCTTGAGCATTCATAACAAATGCACGACCACGACCATTTTGACGATCATTGTTGTTGTTGGCATTGCGATTGTTGTTACGATTGTTATTACGATTGCCATTGTTGTTGTTGCCATTCTGGTTATTGTTGTTCTGAAGTCTAGGGCAACGATTACGATAATGGTTAGAATCACCACACTCGTAGCAGACAGGATTCTTAGGAGGATTGTTGGACGAACACTTTCTGAAATTATGACCCCAGCGGTCACACTTGAAGCATTTCTCACACTGACCATCATGATGCCAGTTACATCTGTTACACAAGGGCTTGCTTCCAGCATATGACTTAGAATCTGAATTGGACTGATTGTTGTTCTGAGTAGAGGCAGCATAATTCTTAGTCTTTTGGTATTTGTTCCCTTTGTGATCACGTTTGTTGTCGTAGGAACGCTTTCCATTTTCATTGTTCATGTTATCAGAAGATTTGCTAGACACCACCAGCTTGTCTTTGAATGATCGACTTCTCATTGCATCATCAGTCAACCTTGTTGCACGATTCACAGCATCTTCGAATGTTGTCGGTTCAGAAGCAATAACATGAGTACGAATAAGATCATGAAGACCTTGGAGATACTTTTCAATGCGCTTGAATTCAGGAGAAACCATATGAGGAACGAGACGAGCGAGTTCTTGAAACTTAGTCGTGTAGGTAACAATATCAGATCCAACCATGGACAGATTCCATAGTTCCACCTAAACTTTTTGTAGCTCTCTCCTTGGACAAAACTTCTGAGTTAACTGATCCTTGAACGTATCCCAAGTCATAGCATCAACAGTTGCACGACCTAAGACTTGCACTTGAGAATTCCACCAGGACAACGCTTCCTTGGACAACGTACTAGCAGCAAACTTCGTCATATTATCAGGGGCACATTGAATAACACTGAAAATGGATTCCACCTTCTCAATCCAGTGGATGATAGCAATAGCACCTTCAGATCCAGAGTAGGTAGGAGGATGACAGGACGTAAAGGTCTTAAATGACTGACCCTGACGATTGGGATCTGAAGTTTAAATAAATAAGGAAAGAAAATGAGTAATAAGTTTAAAATAAGATAGAAATAATGAATCTTCTTTCATGGAGTCGTATATTATACCATTCTTTCCCACATTAGATGCACCAGTGGCATTTCCTCTTGCAGCGTTCATTTGAGCCATTGCTTCAGCGATACGGCGTTCCACCATTTGTTCGACAGTCTCAGCGTTTCCTCCTCGAGCCATTGATGAATTGCTGATACAAATAATACGACAAGAAATTAAGAAGTGAATAATATAAGAGGACTATAAGGAAAATATGTACTTATAATAGGGATCAAAGAGTAGATATACAACAGACGTAATAGTAGTAGTAGACGTAGATATAAATAGTCGTAATTATAGTAGTAGTAGAGACATATAGAAAATACAATTATAAGAACAATAGAAATTACTAAAATATCAATTTTATTAAACACATTCCTAATACATAATAGTTTTATAAGTAGGGTATATTTGCCAATACTAAAGAACAAAAATACTGAAATAGCTAAACATAAAATCTAATAATAGAAAAACAAATATAGACGATAGGTAGATGACTAATCATCTTCTTCTGGCTCAGAGTCTTCCATAGGCTCTGACTCTTCTTCTGGCTCTTCCTCTGGTTCTGATTCTTCCTCTGGTTCTGATTCTCCTTCGGTTTCAGAGTCTTCTTCAGGCTCTGATTCTGATATCACTTCTGGCTCTGGTTCTCGACGTCGTGGAGATCTTGGAGCAACATCACGCTTGGGTTTAGCAGGCGAACATAGATAAATGATACCGCCCTCACATTTACGATAGACAATAGGACGCTGACCACGAGCTGGAGTAGGAGGACCATTAGGAATAATAGGAAAGGGACGTCTTCTTGGACGACGATGCCATGGGATAACAGGAGGTTGTACCACTGCTGGCACTGGAGCAACAGGCACTGGGACTACTGGGACATCAGCATCACGATCACTATCGGAATCATATGAGATATCGAGGACACTAGCAGGCGACATTCTACTAAACACGACGCATAAAAGTTTATTAGGTTATGAAGTTGTAAGGCTTACTGACATATGCTAGCTATAACACTAAGGCAATACTAACTAAGGCAAATGTTCTAAACTAAGAACAATGGAACTTCAGGATATGAGACTGAGCATGCCATGATTATTTTGATTTTTATAAAAGTGTTTGTTTTTCCCAAAAATCTTTTGTAGTTATAGACTAGGCTTGCTAATTCACTATAACTTAAGCTCTGATACCACTCTGTCACACCCCGCCAAAAATGAGTTTTACTTCATTTAAAATGTTTTGCGGAAGAACGAAGGTGTAACGTTCATGACAACATAGCAAAAATTAAGTAAACAAACAACCACGCAATAACGAAAAATAAACGTTTGTTTCACTTTCCAAAAGTAGAAAGTTTCCAAAAATAGCAAGTTTCCTAAAATAGAAATTGTTTGAAATGAAATGATTGTTCGTAAGCTTAATGTTTTAATCATGGCTCACGACAATCTCAATGCTCATATCCTCCAACTCCACTGCACCTAATTACCTGGAAAAACATAAATAGTAAAATGGTCAATAATAATGTTGAGTGAATCCACAGGGTTAATGTTTATGATGAAAGTAAAGTGATTTGCTACCCAAAATGTTTGTTAAGAAAATGGTTTATGACTGAAAATGTATAAGGTTCAACACTCATATGATATGAGTAATAAGTATGAAATGTTTAGTATAGTTGTAGAATGCATACAACTACTAGTTATGTTTATGAAAAAGTGTTGAACAAAATGTTGTGTTTGACATCGCATGAACTGTTATCCCCAACAGGTAGCTAGTCTATTGAGTTAATATACCAACCCCTAAGTCCACAATCAACACTTCAACTCCAGTATGTTATGTTATTTTATGGATATACACTCCCGGAGATGTCTTGGATAAACCAAGTAATGATCAAACGTTCGTTGGGAGGATGAGTGTCAGCCATTAGTACTATCTGCATATCCATGGTCTAGATCCACTAGTTAATGATTGCTGGTAACCTTAGTCCGGTATAATAATTGTTTGTCATGCCAACGCGATAATGAAAATGTATAGATGTTGAACAGTCATCGCAAAACAGTAGCAGTTGTGTTTATGTTTTCCACCCCAAAGTTTATAAAACAGTTAAAAGAGAAAAAGGGGTCTGTGGACTCACCTGGCAAAGCTTAGCAATAATAGACTTAAGACAGAAGAATCCTTGGGAGACTCCTAGCTTCCTAAATGATTTAACTACTGATTAGACTAAGATAACACAGGCGATACTATATACGATATAAGTTAAGCAATATGTATTACATGTTATGTTTTATGTTTCGTGACCTCGAACGAACTTAGATTATTGGACCTTATTAGATTGATATGAAATGAAATGAAATGAAATGGGCTACGAAATGAAATGAAATGAAATGGGCTTGGGTTAGGCTTATTGGGCCTAGATTGGGCCTATTGGGCCTAATGGGCTTAATGGGTTGGGCCACTTGGGCCTCTTATTGGGCTTAGGTCCACTTAGGTTGGGCCTTGAATTGGGCTTGGCCCAATTGGGTTCGGTTTGGTTGGGTATGGGCCAAAGGTTTGGGCTTTGATCCAAATGGGCTTGGATACTAATGGGCCAATCAAGGTTTGGGCCCGATGGACTAAAGTAGATTGATATGGGCCAAGTACGGGCCTTGGCCCGATTGGTTATTCGGGTTTTGGGTCCACGGTTTGGGTCAAGATCTGGTATTGACCCGGTTTGACTTATTGGTCAATATTGGTCAAAATTAGTCAATAAAAGTTAACTAAAGCTTCTAGATTTCGGTTAGGGTTTAAGGTATACTATAATTTGGTCAACCAAAGTCAACTATGATCAATCTAGCTATCAATTGGTCGAATAGTCAAACATGCAATTCAATTAGGGTTAGGGTTCGGTCTAGGGTTGGCCGAAGGCCAAAACCCTACGGGTTTGTGTTCTAGGTTCGGCTAGATCGGCTTGGTTCAAGGGTTTAGAGGTCTAGATCGGGTCTAGAGTTCTAGATCTAAGGCTTTTCGGTCATCCTAGTGTAGATCTAGTGTTCGAAGTCACGGATTTAGCAACAAAACAACAAGATCATTATCGAGCACAAGACATACACACACACTCGCACACAACCGTACGCATGCATGCATGTAGGCTACGGGTTTATGGGGCAAGGATGCATGCCGAGACCATATGGCCTTGGCCATGGTCTCGGGTTCGAGCTTAGGGACAAATCAACAAGTAAACAAACAAAACAAGGAAGAGATTCGGTATACCTAGCTTGGATCGAACAATGAGATGCTCGGCTTGCTTGAACACGACGGACGAAGGGGATTATGGTGGGGTATGGTCGACGGCTTCAAGGGGGCAAATAGGGTTTAATGGTTGGCTTTAGCAATGTATTTATAGGGAGCTTGCTAGGGTTTACAATTGGAGTTTGAGTCAAACAAGGACTCTTTCAAAGGGATGAGGATAAGATTTAGAGGCAAGGGAACCTCACACCCTAGGGGTGTTCGGCCGAATGGGACAAGCAAAGAGGGGAGGTCGGCCACTTAAGTGGTCGGTCAACCCTTTGTGTCGGGTTCGATGGTTCGTTCAATTCGAGTCACGTTTATAATAGTTTGTTACGTTTATTACCTAACCGGGAAACTTATTGTTTTTAGAATTGTTTTAACTCAAATTGTGTCACCATAAGAAAGTAAAAATGTTGTGTTGACTAAAATAGTCAAACACTAATGTATGGTGTAAAAATATGTATGTTTGTTGTGTATAAGGAATGCCAAAAATAGAAATGTCTATAAGTAGAAACTTTCTAAATAAGGAAAGTTCTAGAAATGAAATGAAGTTACATACCCGAAATATCGAGTTGTCACACCAAGGCACCCTTAACCTCATTCTTGCAAAGCTAAATGAGGGTGCCGCTGTTGTCCATCCTGCTTCAGCACCAGAGAGTACCCCTCTTCTTCGGGAACTCTCAGAGGGGGAGAAAGAGGCCACTCCAGCAGGTGAACAACAAGGTGAACAAAATGCTTCACAACTTATAATCACCTCTGCTGTTGGAGCCAATACTGAAGACCTTCCAGCAGGTGAAACCCCAAGATCTCCACCTATCACCTCTGCTGGAATGACAGAAGAAGAAGACGTTTCCGTAGACGAGACCCAAATTCCAACATCACTCGTCACTACTGAAACACCTGAGGTAACTACTTCAGCAGGTGGGACAATCATTCAACCAACACTCACCACTGCTGAAGGCCTCAGGACAGAAGAATCCTCAACTGGAGTAAAAATCATTGATTTCTTTGGACCAGTTGAGGGCCCACACGTCCAAGTCCCGCCAATCCAAAACCCTCAGCCTATTATACAGGAGATTCCTCAACCTGCTGAGGGGGAGCCTACCTCTGCCGCGATTAAAGCTCTCCTTTTAAAGGAAGCTGGAACCGTAGCGGATCTTGATGCAGCTGTTTCCCTTCAAAGAAAGACTCAAAAAGAGCTGTATCAAAAAGCTGAGGCCCAAAGAGCTGAGAACATTAGGTTGTTCAACAAAGTTCTTTACCAGCGTAGGCTGGAAGCAAAAATCACCAGCGTAAGGACACCCAAGTCCTCTTCCAGCTCCCCACCAGAAGTAAAAATAACTAGAGCTGGAGGATACATGGCTGCTGAAAGGATTCCTCTGAACAAAATCAGCACTCATCTCAGCTATGCTGAATGGAATGAGTTGCTAGTAGCTTCCAGATCTGCACAACCGTCTGATACTATAACAGATCTGCAAAGTGGGATCAGAGTCGCAATGTTCATCTTCAAGACTTTATGCGACAATATCAGGAGAACCTAACCTGAGTTGTAAAATCGCATACCTGCTGAATTGCGTGAATCTCAAGAAGTTGCTGTCAGAGAATCTGCTGGTGAAGGCTCCTCAGCAAGAGGGGAGAAACGTAAGTCCGTTCTTCCTGACCCCTTTGCTGATTCCAGAACACTTGATGTTGGGTCTTCAATCATATTTTCCAAACGACCAAAACTCAACATCACAAAAGCTGTCCCCACGGGAGTAAACTTTGTCCCTGGGCTGATCGTGAAAGAACCTATCTATGGCTTTTGTTATCTGGAGAAGAAGGCGCCTTGCTTCCAACGGGCTGATGAGCTGCACATGTGTGATATTGATCAACTTCTGCTATATCACAAGTCGATGAGTTCCTCCACTGAGGAGGGAAGACAAATGAAGAAATTAATTGACTCAGCGATCAGCTCACTGTATCGCAATGTCACTGGGGAAGTTATGCCCAAGACATTGTAGTTTTTTTCTTTTTTGATTTTCCTTGTATTTTTTGCTGTATCTAATAGAAAATCAAATTTTGTAATATACTTGTAAACACATTGTAAAAAGATACAAAAGAACCCAAAGGGTCAAAGCACATAAACATTCAGCTGACCCAACCAGCTGAATCATTAAAGGGTTACACTTATACAGCTATTCGATTGCATCAAATAGGGAGAGATTCTTAGTCCCAAGACTAAGTAAATAAGATTTGATGATTAATAGCTAAGAAGAATAAATATCAGCTGAAGTATGTATCTCAGCTGAAGAAAGTATATGCAATAAAACCTTCAGCTGAGTATGTACTTAGCTTTAGGAAATCAAGTCAAATCAGCAGCTATTCACGAGAGTTCATTCGAAGTCTATGGCCAAAGGACAAAGACTAGAAGAAGACTGTTCAGCTGATTGTGGAATCAGCCGATAGTACCTGCTGCAGATGAAGACTTAAAGGAAATGTTCTTGACACTTTGAACATTTCCCTTTCCCGCTCAAAGAAGAAGAAAACGATGAGGATCTTCTATTTTGGAATAGAAGATAATGTCAGTACATCATCATCGTTTCTCCCTCCAAGCATGTAAAGGGAAAGTCAACTATTTTTGTACTTATGTAGTACACCTTTCACTGTGCGTCAGAAAGGGTACCGGAAGTAGTTGACACAAAGTACACTTGGGACAATAACATATGCAAGAGCATTTAATGTTTCATGGACAAGTCCACATCGACGAATAATATGTTTACACGTCGTCTAACTTGTGGGCAAAGGAACATGGATCTTGGGCTATATATAGAGATGTAAATGCTTGCATTTACACACACCTTTTGAACATTCATAGCACAAGAACATTCTCTGAGAGTTAGTTATTGTCTAAGTATTAACTTCACCATAGTTATTACTAGGACATTAATATCAGCTGATATAACTCTCCTTGCATAGTCTTCTAATTTTGAGCGATTGAAAGTGTCATTTCAAGTATAGAGTTTTAGTTAGTGTGTACTATCTATTTCCGCAAACTTTGTACTGTATTAAGTTGTTTTAATAAACTCTTAATCATTGAAATCTTGTTGTTCATTATCTTATCTTCGTAAATCATTCTTAACGCAACACGTTAGTGTTGTTGGGATCCAACAAAACTCATCAAACATCAAAATCATAGAGTCATATACAGGAGTTGTTGATTCTTTCAATTTCAAATCTCTTTTCTTTTGCGCCTTTTTCTGCTGATTTTTCACATGCTTTACACTACCATGTTTCTTATCGCTAACCAAATCTGTGCCGTTAGATTCAGAAACACTCGATTTTTTTAAATCTTCAGCTCTCGTATTAATTACACCGCTGATATTTCCTTCTCCCGAAACACTATCAGACACACCTACACTTTCAACATCATGAACAGCGGTAGAGTTATCGGAGGGAGCAATTGAATGTACAGATGCAGAATCTACTCTATTCTCAGAGCTAATGCCATCAGAAAAAGGTTCTGATTCTACCCTAGGGTTTGTATCATTTCCTCCTAACTCTAAATCGCTGTCCATCATCAAGCGTACGAATTACAAGCCCTAGAAAACTGAAATTGACAGACGATAGCGAAGACGAAGGGGGACAGATTTGGGTTTCTTGAAGAACATGAAGAATGAGGAAAAAAGACGAAAATACCCTTAATTTTTTTGCATTTTTAGTCACTTAACGACCAAAAATAGACGGAAGGACAAATTTCCAGAATTTGAAAAACTTAAGGGACAAAAAAACGGAAGAAAAAATATTAGGGACAAAAACCCTGAATCGGCCATAGGTCAGGGACAAAAACTGTAATTTACCCAAAATTTTATCATATAATCAATATATAATACTCCCTCCATCTCAAAAAAAAAAAAATACTCATTTCTTTTAGGCATAAATTTGAAGGGTAAAATGGTGGAATCATTGATAATACTTTTGATTAAAATATAATTTTAGTTGGAAGAGAGCAAGATAGATAGTGGATAGTTAGTGATGGGTCATTGGTAATTATATTATCTTAACTCCATTAATTTGAGAAATAGGAACTTTTTTGTGGGACAAAAATTTAAGGAGAAATGAGTACTTTTTTTGTGGGAAGGAGGGAGTATTATTTAATGTCAAAGTGTATACTACATTTATATCATAATAAATAATACGAGTATATTGTTGATTTTTTGGTTTTTGAGACAAAAATATTATAGTAAGAGTTAAATATATTAAAGTGAATAGTTAGTAGATGACTGTGGCATTCTTTTTATATAAAGTGATGTTAATAATGTTTAAAAGTGAAAGTAAGAGTAAAATGATTCTTTCACTATATCAAGGTCGATAGTTACGGCAGATGTGTCATAGTTTCTTTTACCAAATAAGGTAAATTTTAAAGTACATCACTTATTTTAGAACTGCCAAAAATGGAAGATGTACATACGGAGGTAGTATAAAATTCGTCCCAACCGTAGGCATTCAGTAAGTGAAGTGGTTGACACACCCACGTCACATGCAGGTGATTCGTGGCATTCGTTTGTCACGTAGGTGATGTCAGTGGTGGGTGGTGACATTCGTGGCTTGTGCATGGACTATAACATCAATCAGAAATTAAACTTTTAATCACCATTACTCTCATCCAATTGTAACATGTACTATAACATGGATAACAGAAACAAAACAAACTACAATTTGACATAAAAATGTAAAAAAAATAAAAATAAAAGGTACATAAATTAGCAACAAAACTAGTAAATATTACACCAAATAACACTATTAAAAGACATGCATATTTCCCTTTCGAGCCTTCACTAATCACCATACTTAACCCCTAACCACCCTGCACTTATTGGTCATGCCCAAACTCAAGCTGAAAACCAACAGCTAACCCACCTGTTGAAAACGCTTTGACCCTTTGACTAGTCAAATAACCCACAAAAGTAGATGTGGTACATGAGGAAATGATGCATCAAAAGCCTCATGAAAGTATGTTACTGTTAACAAGCAACTGCAGCCTCAGGTTCAGATTCAGGTTCCGGTTCAGGTGTGATGATGTCATCATTTGATGATGGTGTGAGCAAGGGACTTTTTTGGAACTCGTTTCTTAGCTGCCCACAAGCTGCACTTGCATCTAGACCCCGTGTTTGCCGTACACTAACCGTTATTTTACGCGATTCTAACATAGATTGAAATGTATTTATCTGCAAAAGAAAAGTTTAATCAAATTTAAATATAAACAAATAACTCCAACCCAAAAATTATAATAAACTATATCTCAAGATCATCAATATTTGACCAACTAAGAGTCTAGCGATTCGAACGGGCCAAACAAAATTAGGTCAAATGGGTCAAACAAGATATTAATCATTTATTATTGAATTAATATAAAAGGCAAATGCCACAAAAAACAATATACTTTAGGTGATGTCTGTTAATCCGTTATGGTAATTATAAGTTTTTAAGACCCGTTTTGGTAATTACAAGTTTTAGCCCTCGCCTATTTTGATAATTATAGTGTTAAAAAACATAAAAAAATAATAACCACATATGGTAAAAAAAAAAAAAAACTAGTTATAATTACCTGATAGCGGCCCAGAAAAACTTTAATTGCCAAAATAGGCCACACCTAAAACTTGTAAAACCAAAACGAACCTTAAAAACTTATAATTACCAGAGCAGCCCATCAACTAATGTGTATTGCTATTTTATGGCCATTTTGCCCTTAAATGTAACTGTGGTTATCATAATGAGCTAACTATTTATTTATAGCTAATGTTGTTACATCTACATTTTGTAGATAATTAACCCCAAAAATTCGAACATTTTTCTTTTCTTTAAAAAAAATAAAAAAAATTGTGGTATAAAAACAATAAAAAAAGTAATTAGCGACACGTACTGCTTTCCTGTAAGGACGTTTATACTCAGTTCCATCAATTGGATTAAATGGAATTAGGTTAACATGATAACCAGGTCCCCATTGATGAAGTAATTCAGCAAGTTCTTTCGCATGCTCCACATCATCATTGACTCCAGCTGTCAATATAGGTTGACTTTAATTTTTCTTATTTTTTATAAAAGAAAACTAAATAAATTTTGTACCTAAAAGTGTGTATTCAAAGGATACACGTCTACTGGTTATATCGAAATAGTCCCTGCAATCCTTCATAATTGCATCCAAAGGGTATGCTTTTGCACTTGGTACAATTTTTTCCCTCAGTTTCTGATTAGGAGCATGAAGGCTGAAATACAAGAGTGGTCACAGAATATGAGTCAAAGGGCATGTGTTGACTTTTAAGTCAAACAGAGAAAGTCAAACATGATATGGATTTTGTCTGGAATGTAGGACCAACTTTATGTAATTTACAGGGTTTGTTGGAATGCTTAATATAAATATCTCAAGAAGATTAGGGCAAACTGCATAAAAAGGTACTAAACTTTTTTAAAATTTATCATTTGAGGTACTAAACTTTTTTATGTCAATTTAAGGTAATCAAATATTTTTAACAGCCAAAATAAGTTTTTTTTACCTTTTTAAGAAAGTTTTCGTTACATTTTGACTAGAAAGAAGTCCTAATATTTATTGTAAAAAAATTTAATATCTTTTAAGACTTCAAAAAAGTCATCATTTTGGTCAATAAAAAATTTTAATTGTGAAAGGAAAAAAGAAACAATGTTCAGTACCTCATGTAATAACATTTAGAAAATTCTGTACTTTTTGTGCAGTTTGCCCTTAAAATTTCATTAATAATATTTCTGTATGTTAAAACAGAATTTGTTGACCTCAAAAGTCAAACATATTATATATTGTGTACCTAAGAGCTAATGTAGACTGAAGTTTATATGAAGCAAGTTTCTTGATAGTATTTGGAACTCCAACTGTGGAAATAGTCATCATTCTTTGTCCTATTTGTACATCCTTTAATCCAATAATAAACATTAATAAAAACAAATATTTATATAATAATTAAAAAAAAGGAAAAATATGAACCTTGTTTAAGCATCGGTGAGCAGCAAGTACTTCTTTCAAGTTTAACATCGGTTCACCCATTCCCATAAACACCACATTTGTAACCCGATTGTTAAATACTTCCTCTATTGCCAACACCTACCAATAAAATAATAAATTAAAATTATTTTCAATTTTGCTTATTTAAATCAAAGATCACAAACATCATAAAAAAAATCTATTATTATAGTTATTATTGTTATTAAAAGTTCACATAAAAACGTATGTTAGATAACCTGTTCCACAATCTCGTGCCCTTTAAGGTTTCGGGAAAAGCCACCCTTGCCAGTAGCACAAAATGAACAACGTAAAGGGCATCCCACCTGAATAATTAAAATTAAATTAAATAAAAGAACAAGTAAAGTTTAAACATTATTTCTTTTAAATTTTAAAGCTTACCTGTGATGACACACAAGCTGTAAGACGAACTGAACCTTTAGCATCTGATACCGGTATGCCAACAGTTTCCACCAGTCTGTTATCTTCCAATTTTATAAGCAACTGACAATTAAAATGGAATATTTAAATTCAAATTCATGAATAAGAGGCTTAAAAAACAGTAAATGTAATATAATCGAACATGATTAATCACTAGATAAATATGAAGATGATTACCTTGATAGTACCATCAGCTGCAACTACAGAGCTATGAACAGATGACCTCCCAACAGTATAACCAGCTTCTTGTAGCTCAGTTCTGAATGCCAAAGGCACTTTTACACACAAAAAACAAACATTTAGATTTAGAAATTGAAAAAAAAAATCGGGAAAGTTAACTAATCGTTGGTTAATCGTTCTTCATAATCTTCTCAGTATTTTCAAAATAATAATTATTAAATATAATCGAATTATGAATTTTACTCACCCTGGCTGAATTCCTGAATATCCTTAACCCTACGCTTGTACAGAAGATGATGCAATTGTTTGCCTCTATAAGTTTGCTAAGCCATAACAAATTCCCAAATTAATTAGAAACATTAAACTTATATCAATATCAATATCCAATACGCAAAATTGTTGCTATGTAATTAATGAAATTGAAGGGATTAATTAGTAATATACCTGACCGAAATCAGTAGCTAGCTGCTGAAGTTGTTCCTCCGACATGCCGAGAAGCACGGTGGAACCAGGTGGCGATGGCTTTACGGCGGTGGTGGTGGCGGGGATAGTGACGACGGTGCGGGATGAGGAGACGATGATGGCACGTGACCTAGCTGCACGTGCTAGTGGTGTTACGGAGCACATGAACTGAAGCAACGCCATTATTGATAAACCTTCACCGAGCAACCTCCAAAACCTTGGCTGATGATAACGAACCTAGATATTTGATATTTCAAGGTTTTAGCTTTTTCCTAAACGATGTCGTTTTAGCGACACAAACCTAAAATTAATTCTCTCTTTTAATATTATTTCTTAATTTTGACACATCTCTTTCATAAAATGCGTAAGAGTATAAGTAGAACAAATTATAGGAATCAATATCATTACTCATTTTTATTCATTTTCCTTTATAGGGTTCTTTTACAAGATACTCACATTTTATACTTTTATACTAGTATATATTAACTACATATCTTTTATACATTTTTATGTTCTCTACCGGTAAATAATCTCTTTATATCTAGATAAATATATAACTTTCTACATCTTATATTGATCAAGTAAGTATACACCAAAATAGACATAAATAATAGACACTCGTATAATTTCTTTTGAAATAATTATGTATCATTATTGTTATTCTTTTACATGACAAGTTCTTTTACCAAAACTGGAAATATAGTCTCGTTTCGAACAAATATTGGAAATTGGAGATGTATGTCTACTAATAGCTTATGAATTGAAACACTGGGGTTTGGTCTAGTTCAAGATGTCATCGGTCGGTTTTTTGTTCAGCCGAACCCATTTTTTCAGTCGTTATTGGACCGTATACACGCTTACGTGGAATTACACACAATGAGGTACTCATAAAAACACAAAACGGCCCAATACCAAATACATCTACAAGTCAAAACTCAAAACTATACACCAAAATCACCCTAACAACATTTAAACAATTTGTTACACACACCCATAAATCAACAATCTAACCACCACCACTAGTTGAAGCCACAGGCCTAGGATAAGACCCACCTTTTTTATCATTATCCTTATCATTACTATTAAAACTATCATTATCTTTTCTAACCGTTTCAGCAGCTTTTTGCAACTCTTGAATCTGTTCCAACGACTTAACCAACTCCTCAGCATTGGGCCTATGTTTGGGCTCTTTCATCAGACATTTCATTGCAAGTAAGGCTGCTCGGATTGCAACAGAATTAGAAAATTGGCCTTCAATTCGTGGGTCCATTATGTGTAAAATTTTCCGTTTGCTGGCTAAAAACGGCTTTGCAAAAACCACTAATATTTGCTCGCCAGATGGACGGTTTTTGTCTATGCATCGTCTCCCCGTTAAAAGTTCTAGAAGAACAACACCGAAACTGTATATGTCACTTCTTGCAGTTAAATGACCTGAAGATATTAACATAATGTTATTAGTATAAGGGTTAGTTAACCTTTTGACCCGTTAAAGATAACCCATGACCCGTTAGTTACCCGTTTGACCCGTTAAAGATAGCCCATGACCCGTTAGTTACCCGTTTACCTGTAGCCATGTACTCGGGAGCAGCATAACCATGTGTGCCCATAACCCGTGTAGAAACATGACTTTTCCCATCAACCGGCCCATCTTTCGCCAACCCAAAATCAGACAGTTTTGCATTATAATTCTGAAAAGAAAAACAAATCAAATTCTTATATGACCTCACAAAAAAATTAAAAAAGTTTTAAATAGATATTAATTTAAAAACGTACGGAATCGATTAATATATTTGAAGACTTGAAATCACGATAAATGACTTTAGCTTCAGGACTATGTAAATATGCAAGACCCTTTGCAGCACCAAGAGCAACTTTTATACGCAGGTTCCAAGAAAGCGGTTGAAAGTAAGAACTTCCTGTTATTAACATCATTTGGGCATGTGATTAGTAGATAAATAAATCAATAAATAAATAAATAAATATAAGATTTAATTATGTAGATGTGGCAATTTGGGCCCGTTTGCTTATAAATGGATTGATTTGGGTTGAATTTGGGATGTTTGGTTTACCTTTTCATACATTTACCGTAATTTTAATCCATACAATTTCCTAAATTGTTTTTTAATTTTGCTTTTATAATCATAATCGACACATTAACGATTCATTAAAAAATAAATATAATAAAAATGGTCAAATAAGCATTAGTGTGTCTTGTTTTGCCCCATTCTAAAAGATAGTCCATTTTCAACCCATTCATTACCCAACCCGCCTGACTCTCCACCTCTATAATTAAAAAAGTTGAAGTAGATAAATTGCACAAATTAAGTTACAATTATAAAAAATAAAATTAAAATAAAAATAAAAACTCACTCCTAAAAAGATGGTTTTCCAAGCTTCCTCGAGGCATGAACTCATAGACAAGAAGTCTATGATCATCCTCTAAACAATAACCAATTAACTTCACAAGATTTTGATGATATAACTGCCCTAAATAATTAATCTCCGCCTGCAAAAAATTAACAAAAAATCATCTTAATAAAACCACTAATTACACATCTTTACTAGACTAAAAAATTGAAAAAATTAAAAAACTGTACTTACCAACCATTCTTGATGACCTTGAATTCCTTCATGATTTAATCTTTTAACAGCAATAACAGTACCAGTACCTGGTTTTGCTGCTGTAAGTGATTGTTCATCAATCCAACCTTTGAAAACTGACCCGAATCCACCTTCACCTAACACACTATCGGGCCGGAAGTTTCTAGTAGCCGTTTTAAGTACATTAAAACTAAAAGATTTCAAATTTGTTGACTGTAAAATCTCGGTTTGACTTCTAGGGCTTGGGGGTACAGAAGCAGATGTAACTTTACCTGTTAAAACACATTAAAGATCTTGTTAGTTCTACATTCATAACATCTTGATACTTGATTTAGGGGGTGTTTAGGTAAAAGCTTATTGTGTTACCAAAATTCAAAACATAATATGTCATTTTGGTTTTCCGAACACCTTATGAGCCCATTTTTTTGGTTTATTATATGGCTTATGAGCATGAAATGCTCTGTCTGCTAACTCTTATTCCAGAGGTATAATTTGAAACTATAGCAAGATCTTTTAAGCAAAATTAAAAAAAAAAAAAACAAAAAAAAACCATTTGAGGTAATTAATCATAGATCAAATAAATACATAAAAAGCTGTGTGTAAAACTATGAGGATTAACTATAAACTGATCATTAACTTTTTGTTCAAGAAAGTTGCAAATCAAAATCATCAAACTTTTGGTCCAAGAAATTTGCAAAAGCAAAAGGCCTATTAAGTTCAGCCTTCAACTTTCTAACCTTTTTATGAATCACAAAAAAAAGCAGTAAAAATTAGCAATCAAATTCACGAACAAATGATACGAAATCGGAAATACTCACCATCAAGACGAGAACTTTCAATTTTCAGTCCAAAACTGAAACAAGAACCCATTTGTATCAAATCGTTAAAACGATTCCGATCTTCAAATCACTCCAACTTTTTCAATTTTTCCGGCAATCAAACTACGAAAAAAAAAAGAGAAAACTCTCAGGGGCATTAACACAAACAGTTGGCGGGTGTGAACATAAACGCACACCAGATGCGTATTCAATATGTAAATATTAACAAATTAATATCTTTTTTGAATATTATAGTTCCTACGAACACTTCCAGAAGAAAATTAAAGACACAAAAGTTGACTCAAACCTATTAATTCTTTTCTTCAGTGCGTGCAACTTGCTTGTCCTCGTGTAATTTTTTACAATTTTTTTTATAAAATTGTTGAGCTGGTTTGAGGTAAAGCGAAAAAGAGTGTGATTAATGGTGGGGATTGAGGAATCCAGTGAAGATTTTTAAAAAAAAATCGAATATTGGAATTTAGAACAGTAACGTGACAGAGAAGCGTTTTGCTAAATTCGCGCAAGATATCATCGTGTTTAATACTGTTCCCTGAGTTTGACTGGTTTTGTCCGGTTACTTTTTCTAGTAATATTGCAAATTAACCCCTTAATTATGAACTATTTGCATGGTATATCCTTAGACTTTAACTTTAAAAATATATATTTTAAAGAAAATGATAATCAGTCGGTTGTCAATAAATATCCGGATATTCATAAAAAATTATGCATTAATTAATAATCATCTTCTACATTTAAAAAATTAATACTACATGTGATAATTTCTTATAGTTAAGTAACAAAACTCATATTTTAATCACTTAAAATATTAGGGGTTTAAAAAATCTGAAAGTATCCAACTAACTATATTGGTTTTTAGGTTAATCAAATTGAAGTCTTATTAATTTTCAATTTCATTAACCGAATTGGAAAAAAAAAAATCAGTTTTAGATTCAATTACAGTTAACGATTTAAGTGACGGGCGGTTAACTAAAAATCTAAATTTTTAATTTTATGTTTTTTAATATATTTTATTATATACCCTACCTCTGTTTTCAATATCTTGTTTTAGTTACATGTACAAACTATCTATTTATAGAGAAGGTTATGAAAAATAACGGGTGTTGTTAGACCCTTGCCAATGTCTGGGGCATAACTCGTTGTCTCACACGTCGGTAACAAAATCTCCTCGTCGCCAATGACACGGCCTCATTACGGGACTCGTTAGTAGCCACCTCGTTGTTGTGGAGATGAGTCTTGTCACTGGTCATGAGGATTGTGAGCCTGGGTGGGGGGTGGGGGGGTAATATTTTTCTAATAGTGATGATATGTTGTTGAGTTACTAACTCATCAATTTGGAAGAGGCTTCTGACGAGTTAGAAAACACGTCAAGGTTGAGAGATGTCTTAGTAGCTTGCAAGCTTAGCTGCATTTATTTATAAATGAGGCCATAATTATGTATTTATGAAAGAAAAATATTAAAAAATAAATATGAACTCTAAATTACGTTCTCAACACCTGCTAGCAACATATATACTAGTATATAATATTCCAAAAAGGTATTTATTCAAATTTTGTATTTTTTTCAATTTGTGAAACATGGCACAACTGGAGAAACTTTATACGTACACAATGTTAAAAAGCGTTTGCAGGGGGTCCACCCCTTTGAAGTTACAGGAATAAAAGTTTTAGGCACTTGTAGCTATCAATATGACTTTTATCCTCTAAATTATTAATTGCACCACCTTTTCAGTTCTTTTAATGTTGCAACCTTAATGTCCACTTAAGAGGTCCGGCCTCATCGTCCCACCTCCAATCGGCGCCGCAAAACCCGTACTATAACACCGCCACCCATGCGCCATTTAGCACACGAGTTATCTGGCGTAAGTTAAATGTAGGAGCTAATACCAATTTTCATTAATAAAATACAATTACAATAAGGGAAATTGACTAATACGTTTACAAAAGATTGAAACAAAATAAATAGAACAAACAAGTACAAGGTTTTGGTTGAGTCTCGTGAAATTCACGATCCCCTTAAAATAGATTCGTTGTCTATTTCCCAGGGTAAAACAACCGAGTAGTTTTACACTACCAGATATAATCCAAGCCAGAACACTAACGAGATTGAGAGAGTTATCTTGGAGAGAAAGCTGTGAAAGAAGAGAAGTAGGTGTAGAAGGTGTGTCTACAAATGAGACACAAGGTCTCCTTTTATAGTGTAGAATGCCAAGTGATGTTTAATCAAAACATTAAATGCATTTAACACAATTAAACAAGAAATCAAAACAGTAATCTGCACTAATTGCAGAATTTTCGTAACTGTTCTGCTCAGTCCGAGAACTCAGTATCAGAAGTCAGTATACGAACTCAGTATTGGAAGTCAGTGCAGCAGCTCAGCAGCAGACTGCTGCTGCGCAGGTCAGTATCAGACTGCTGCTGCGCAGATCAGTATCAGACTGCTTCTGCGCAGGTCAGTATCAGACTGCTGCTGCGCAGGTCAGTATCAGACTGCTGCTGCGCAGATCAGTACTGCAGGAACTCAGTATCAGACTGTCTGCTGCGCAGGTCAGTATCAGACTGTCTGCTGCGCAGGTCAGTATGAGACTGCAGTGTCGAAAAACTCAGTACCGAGGTGGTCGGTATTGACCAGTCAGTACAGAGGAGGTCAGTATCAGACTGATCAGTACTGAGGCGGTCAGTACGAGCACACTGCAGTGTCGATGATGTGCAAAAATTGACCCGCACGAGCCCGGAATTTCGGAGCTGCATTCGTGTCCGCAGGTCGCTCGGGCGTACACGAGTTCAAGCCATTTCGGGCAACTCAGTCCAAATTATTTGCACCCCCCCCCCCCCGCGCGTAGGCGTGCGGGTAAAACCCATGTATAAGGATTTAATCTTCCATACAACTTCCAACCTTATAAACCAACAAATGGTTTCAACTTTTTCCTATGTGGGATACTCTCCCACATCCCCCACTTCCAAGATTTCTTGTATCAAACACCCTACTTTGAGAGTCGATATCTTATTCACCACAACTCGACTTTGGACACGCTATATACCGTTGCGTAGCTCTCATATAGGAGAACACATAGCTACCAACCAATAACTATATATAACACATATATATATAATTATATAGGTCCAAAGTTGGTGAAAAATCATTTTATCACAACTTTTTCCAACAATCCCCCACATGAATAGAGATCGATTGAAAACACCACAAAACATCGATAAATGTTCAACAGTCAAGTCTTGCAAAGGATGGGTAGGTGTTAGCCTTTGAACCCTCCCTTGAGAAGCACACTTAGTCTCCTAGCAGTCAGTAGACGCGATGTCCTTGAACTGCGTCCGCCTTTTGTGTAGACGACGGTATACATTCTCACAAGACTCTCCCTAACTTGTTCATATCCTCTTATCGTGCCCGTCTTGGTCATGGACACTGCCTGGTTCTGCGAGAGCTACTAAGAATTGTGCCCAACAATCCCATTCGAAGCGACCCCACTTCTCTCTCACATAGGTGATTCTCTACAAGGAATCATTAAAAGCCATAGTGCTTATCCTCATTGCCACTGAACTAGGAATGGACTAGGAAGTAGTACAATGTACTCTCTTTAAGAATGTTTGGAGGAATTCCGTTACCCCCACAGTGACATCCCTTCGTTTATACAATTAGGTTGTCCTATTGAACCTAGATCTTGGGATCTCCAGTCAAGTAGGTTAGGTTTCCTTCGCATAAACTTTTATTCCAAGGGCTTTAGTCCCATTCCATAACTAACTCTCTACTTAAGCCTTTTTCATAAGCGGATCCGCAAGTTTATCATTTAACTTTTATAGTCAATCATGATAACTTCACTTAAGAGTAGTTATCATATCATATTTTGTCTCACCATTATACATTGTACACTTGACTAATGTAAATTTGAGACAATAATATATACCATCAATTATTTAGAATATCTTCTTTAATTGATGTTAATTTTCTATTAAGATGAATTAATACCTTAGCATGGTACCCCCACATTCGTAAGTATTTATTAGATGATTTTCTTTCAAAATGCATACGATGTTTCATCTTATCCTCACGGGTTATCTTATAAAAGATAAGTAGTCGACACACGACTTACCCCCACATTTGTACATATTAATGTATCAATCACTTCATATTTACTTTTCTCTAAAGTAAAGTTACACTCTTTCGTGTACATCAAGGAGTTTTGGTTATTTCTTTCAACCAAATGGAAGGATGTATTCGTTATATTTGTGAATTTGAATCGATGTGGAATGTATTTTAAAGTTAATTTAAATAAAATAGGACTTTAAATTAAAATTTATTGACATAAATGTAAGTAACACAAGAATAATAAACATAATAAAGTTTTATTCATAATAATCATTTATTCAAATAACATTTAATTTAAACGACATTTAATTTAAACATGCCGTTAAGGGCATAGCCCTTCCCCACAAACATTCCACTTTTTGTTAGCACAACCTTGTCCGATTCAAACACTAAACGAAAACCAAACTTGTTCAACAACCACCCGGAAACAAGATTCTTACGAATCTCCGACACATACAACACATTGCTCAACACAAGTTCTTTTCCCGAGGTCATCTTCAAGACCACTTTTCCTTCTCCTTTCACATCGGCCGTCGCCGCATTCCCCATAAACAACTTTTCACCATTGTCAACCTCTTTGAACGTGGTGAATCGGGCTCGATCAAAACAAACATGACGGGTAGCACCCATATCAACGAACCAACCAACATCATTAGTTCCTACCAAGTTTACTTCCGAGATCATTGCCGTGATATCGGATATCATTGCCACAAGTTGCATATGTTCATCACTATGCTCCACCACATTGACTTCATGTGCATTTTCTCGTTTCGGTTGCTTACAATCCGAAGCCCTATGACCCTTTTGGTCACAATTGTAGCACGTACCGTTGAACTTGTGGAATTTCTTTTTCACAATCCCATCTTTTGGTTTCAAATGACCATTCTTGTTCTTGACCACATCTTTGCCTTTGTTTCTCCTAGAAGATTCCCCATTCTCAACAACATTAGCTTTTGCCGACTCGGGCAAGTAACTAATCTTTTGAGCAACTTTATTGTCTTCTTCAATACGAAGGCGAACAATAAGATCTTCGATGGACATTTCCTTTCGCTTATGCTTAAGGTAATTTTTGAAGTCCAACCAACTAGGAGGTAACTTTTCAATAATAGCCGCGACTTGGAAGGTCTCACTAAGCACCATTCCTTCAGCATGTATGTCATGTAACAATACTTGAAGTTCTTGCACTTGACTCATTATGGTTTTTGAGTCAATCATCTTGAAATCCAAGAACCGGGCAACGACAAATTTCTTTGTTCCGGCATCTTCGGTCTTGTATTTGCGATCTAACGACTCCCATAAGAGTTTGGACGTCGTTATTTTGCAATACACGTTGTACAAAGAATCAATCAAGCCATTCAAGACATAATTTCGGCATATGTAATCCGAATGCTTCCATGCATCTACCGCGTTCACGGATTGAACATCGGTCTCCCCATCAACGATCGTAGGAGCGGATTCGGTCAAGAACCTTGCAAGGTTCAACGTGGTCAAGTAGAAGAACATCTTTTGTTGCCATCTTTTAAAGTTCAAACCATTGAACTTTTCGGGCTTTTCGGCATGGTTGGCAACGGTGTTCACGGCAACTTGAGTTCCAACCAAAGGAATAGCATTCACAAAAGGTGGAGTCAACACGGTGGATGCCGGCGGCGTATCCATTCCACTTTCCATCTTTCAACTGAAAAGTACAAAATAAGACAAATTAGTCTTAATCCAAAATTATATAAGTTTCTCACATACAACTAGCTAAAAGATATATTTCAAGTAACATCCTTATAGGAATCAACTCAAGAAGTCAAAGACTATCTTGTATCTTTTCAACTATTGTAACTTTCGAAACTTTATAACTATCAACTACAAGTTTCATAAGAAACTCCAAAATTCTCAACTTTGAAAGCAAAATTCTAGATGCCAAAGCAATCCATAGATAAAAATCCCGAAGAATTTTAGCTTTTCACAAGTATGAGAAAATCAAGTAGCCAAAGCAAACTTGATTACCAAAAATTTTTAAATCCAAAATTGTTTTAAACTATATATCAAGTTATTTAAAATCAAACTTTAAAAACTTGATATAATAAACTTTAAATCCAAAAATTTGATTTAACAAATTTAAACAAAACAAAATTGGAAATTTTTCTTTTCTAAAAACTCAATTGAACCTTTTTGTTCTATAAAACGTTTCAATCACCACTTTTCCGAATCTATGCTATTAACGAGCAAAATCCGAAGAAAAAAAAAATATGTATTTTCCAACCGGTATTAGCTAGAGAGGAAAATCTATTTTAAGTTTATAGGAGCTAATACCAATTTTCATTAATAAAATACAATTACAATAAGGGAAATTGACTGATACGTTTACAAAAGATTGAAACAAAGTAAATAGAACAAACAAGTACAAGGTTTTGGTTGAGTCTCGTGAAATTCACGATCCCCTTAAAATAGATTCGTTGTCTATTTCCCAGGGTAAAACAACCGAGTAGTTTTACACTACCGGATATAATCCAAGCCAGAACACTAACGAGATTGAGAGAGTTTTCTTGGAGAGAAAGCTGTGAAAGAAGAGAAGTAGGTGTAGAAGGTGTGTCTACAAATGAGACCCAAGGTCTCCTTTTATAGTGTAGAATGCCAAGTGATGTTTAATCAAAACATTAAATGCATTCAATACAATTAAACAAGAAATCAAAACAGTAATCTGCACTAATTGCAGAATTTTCGTAACTGTTCTGCTCAGTCCTTCTGGTCAGTCTAGGAACTCAGTATCAGAAGTCAGTATCAGACTGCTGCTGCGCAGGTCAGTATCAGACTGCTGCTGCGCAGATCAGTACTGCAGGAACTCAGTATTGGAAGTCAGTATCAGACTGTCTGCTGCGCAGGTCAGTATCAGACGGTCTGCTGCGCAGGTCAGTATGAGACTGCAATGTCGAAAAACTCAGTACCGAGGTGGTCGGTATTGACCAGTCAGTACAGAGGAGGTCAGTATCAGACTGATCAGTACGAGCACACTGCAGTGTCGATGAGGTGCAAAAATTGACCCGCACGAGCCCAGAATTTCGGAGCTGCATTCGTGTCCGCAGGTCGCTCGGGCGTACACGAATTCAAGCCATTTCGGGCAACTCAGTCCAAATTATTTGCACGGGTAAAACCCATGTATAAGGATTTAATCTTCCATACAACTTCCAACCTTATAAACCAACAAATGGTTTCAACTTTTTCCTATGTGGGATACTCTCCCACATCCCCCACTTCCAAGATTTCTTGTATCAAACACCCTACTTTGAGAGTCGATATCTTATTCACCACAACTCGACTTTGGACACGCTATATACCGTTGCGTAGCTCTCATATAGGAGAACACATAGCTACCAACCAATAACTATATATAACACATATATATATAATTATATAGGTCCAAAGTTGGTGAAAAATCATTTTATCACAACTTTTTCCAACATTAAATTAGAATTTTGGTATATGATTTAAGTGATATGATATTTTGACGGGTATCAAAATGAGTGTAATAACTTAAGTCTTAAATGAAGAATATTAAGATATGAGAGTGTGAAAAGAGAAATATGAAGTGACTCAATAGCTACTCAACTCTCATGTTACATTCGGGCACAAGTTATGGAGAAATGTTAAATTATTACCCTTATCTCTACACTTTTCTACTTACAAAACAAATATCTACTTGATTAAAAAGCATATAGTTTTAGGAAAATAAAATTATTACCCTTTTATATTTGTCCACCTAGCACAAGGTATGGAGAAATGTTAAATTCGTATTAAAGATATTTTTTACTTTTTAATATAGTTTTAACATCTATTTTAAAATGATTCTCCCTCTTTTAACATCCATATAACATTTCTTTGGAGCTCACACAAAATACCTCAAAGCAATTACAATTTAAAAAAGTAAGGGGGTGTTTGGGATTGCTTTTTAAAAATAGATTATTCGTTTGAAAATGAATAATCTAATAATCAGGCGTTATAAAATGTGAATTTGAAAAATAGTGTTTGGATTTAATTATGTTGTTTGAAATCGCAATAATCTAATAATCAGTTTATTAAAAGTGTTTGGCAAACTTGATTATTTGTTTAGTTAATAGGTAAAATGAAAATAATCCGTTTTCAAAACGCAATAAGCACCTCCTCGCATGTTTTTTCAAAACTTCATTTTAGAGGCCCGAAAACGCAAATAAGTGATTATTCCAGACCTTTTGCCAAACACTCATTTTAGATTATTTGCGTTTTCAAAATGCAATAAGTAGATAATCTTCCTCAAAACGCAATCCTAAACACCTTATAAAATGGTTTAACTTCACGTTAGAACCATGGCGCAAGACCATTTGGCGGAGCCAAGGGTGTGGTTTGGCGAGCATTAATGCCGACAAAAGGCCTTTGGCGAGAGTTTAACAGGACGACACATGTTGGCCGGTTGCTCTTAAAAATGAAATGATTAGTTTAACTATATTATGGACACTTATCTTAAAATAAATAATACTGTAGGGTAAACATTTAATTTGGGACGAAAGGAATATAACTTAAGTACTTAACCTAATTGCCATTTCCGCTTTACAACATTTTAATACTTATCTAAACACTAGGAGTCACCAAGTAAGATCAAACTTGCTAATCGTATTGTTATTATACTTTCGGTGCACCGAAAGATGGTAGGTTAAGTTAGTGGGGATTTAGGATATAACTGCACGATTGAAGTGCAAGGAAATCAAGTCGAAAACTTGTATAATACTTGATATTTTCTATCATCGCAGTTGATTATTGAGGTACTTAGTTTTATGTCATGGTGATTGGTTAAGAAACCGAAAATTTGTATAATACTTGATAATGAAATAATGTGACAGATTTTGAATTAAATGTCTTGTTATGATAGTATGCTATATTGTCTATTTGTATAATTTTTCAATTTATAAATGCTGTCCAAGGCACGTGAGCCTATTGTTTTAATCTCTAAGTCTAAAGTGCCTTTTATCTCTCAGAAGCTAATCCGATAGGCCAACAAGTTCCATTAATCTTTAACTTGCAATCACGTTGAGTTTGGGTTAGTAGATTCGGATTGGCAGGTTGGCGGGTTGGAATCAATCAACCCAAACTCAACTTGTTTAGAATTCCGGGTCCGAAAATTCAACCTTAACCCATACATATTTAAATGGTAAATCAAATCCGACTCCTCTGACTCATATAACTTAACAGGTCGGTCGGTCAAATGGGTGAACGAGTTACAAATAAATATGGCCCAAATACAATGGTAATCTTGAAGAACTTAAACGCCAAACATAAATTCAGAGATTTTAAGAAGGATTTAAGAATTTTTTTAGTATTTACATCCTTTTTTTTCTTTTTTTTTTATAAAACTAAACGAGTTGACGGGTCGACCCGTTTATACATAAGTCAATCTAAACACAACCCAATTAATATATGTGTTGGATGAATACTCATTTAAGCTCAATCCAAATCTAGTTATTTTCATATCCGGTTTTAACTGTTAGGAATTATCGCCCTATATTTATCGCAATATGGAATTATGGATTGTGGGTTTTGAACCTTTTTACGTCATTATAGATCACCCTTCCTAATTCTTATAGCCCATTTAATGGGCTTACTAGTTTACATAGTTCGGCCTTTTAGGCACAAAATTGGGCTATATAATGGACATAGTCCTCTACTTCGGCTCGTGGTAGGATTGTAGAGTTAAAAGTAAACAATCTCTGCAAATTGAAGCCTCAAAATTGTGCTTTAATTATTATCATAAACTATGACTCTACTAACGAATTATTAATGCAAACAAGCAGAGCTAAAAACCTGGACAAATTAATGACTTCTTAAGGATATATTGTAGCCTCTTAGGCAATGTTTTGAAAATCGGATAAAACATTGAACTACCCGTCTACTAGACATTGGTTCAACCAAATGAACTGGTTGGACTGGTCACTGACGTCATAAGAGCACAACATGCTAGGCTTTGTTAAAGTCATTTTTATAACATTCATTTCAGACCCATCAAAAATACCTCAAATTAATCATAAAAAGGAAAAATGAAAAGAGAAAAGAGAATCTTTTAACACATTGTTATTGGGTTGACGAAAGACTTTTAACATGGCTTAAGCACAAATCGCGGTATGGTGTTGACGGTGTTAAAAGCCTTTGACGAGACTTTGACATAACATATCAACCCAAGTGCTATAAGTAAGTTAAATTTTAAAAACATAGAAATATGTGCTACAAAACACTTAAATCAATTATCACACACAACTTTAGTTTAAGAGTTATACATAGATGATTTACAAACTTGCAGATGTTGATATAAGTATCAATATTCTTAAGCAAAATATTCGAGTAAGACTATTGATACCTAAACAAAAAGTATCAATATTTCTAGCACATATCTCTATGTTTTTTAAAATTTAACTTGCTAAAGAAATGAAAATTTACCTTTTTACCATCATGTGCATTGCATATGTGGTAAGTTAACAGAAAAAATTAACGTCAGTTAGTGTAAAGGACTATCGTGAAAACCTTTCAGAAATAAGGACCAGCAGTGTAATTTTTGAAACTAAAGGACCGAAATATGTTATTCATGCACGAAAACATATATGTTTTTGTGCATGTATGTTTTCATGTATATATACATAAGTGTCATTTTGGCATTATTTGAACATATATGTTTTTCAGTATTTTTGATGTTTTTCTTAAAGTATATGTTTGATTTGGGTTAAATGTTATTGTTTTGCATATTTTTTTAGTAAATTCTAATATTTTTAGATGAGTTCTGCTTGGTTCTACGCAAAAAATGGGTTCTGTAAATAGCTCGCCCCTATATAATATATATGGTCTAGTAATATATGTATATATACATATATGTTTGTATATGCATGCATATATGTATAAGTTACGAAAATGCAACCCTTTTCTAGCTTCTTCAAATAAGGACCCTTTTCTATGGATCATTACCCGTATATATATTATACATATACATATATAAAATAATATATATATATAAAAGGATTTACATCATATATTAATTATTATGATTAATTAAAAGAATTATATATTTCGTATATATGGAAGCTTAAATGAGCTTAATCGAGCCGAGCCCGAGCCTGGAAAAACCTAAACGAGCCGAGCTCGAGTTCGAGTTCGAGCTCGGTCAAATTAAACGAGCCGAGCTCGAACCTAGTCGAGCTCGAGCTCGGCTCGGCTCATTTACAGCCCTACACATAACTATAAGTAACGACCTCAAATAATTATTAGTTTAGGATTTGGCTAACTCACACATTAAGGTTTTAAGAGCACAAAATAAGAAGTACTAAAAGAACAAACTATTTCCTACATATTGTAAAACTTATTAAATGAACTCTAAATTTAATAATTATTAAATATAATTTTTAATATAAATGATAATTATAACATCAATTAATGTTTGTTATCTTAGTCCCTCGTGAAAAAAGAAACCCTTAAGTTTATTACCATTACTTAAATTCAAGTCCGATTGAGACAAGCTGTAACACCGCAAAATTTAGAAAGCGTTTTTCATTGATGGATTGTTTCATCGAGATTCAATCCAAATCACGATGCCATTTTCTTGTTCTTAAATGGGCCTCTTTAATATTTTTAGGTTTATGCTCTACTCCGGGTAAAGATCCGCTTTCTTCCTCCCGCGCCCGCCGCCGTCCGGCCCGCGTTAGAGGGGAAGAAAAATGGAGAGATTGCTGCTTGACGAGAAAAAACCGCATGTTTGGCTCTATATTCAGCTTTTTGGCTGCCTCACCGATCAAATAGACGGGAAAACGATCTTCAAGTCACGGTTTCCCCTGTTTTTAGTCTATCCAGGTGCTTGGTGGCGAGTGTTCCCCCTGGGAAGCATAAAGATAATAAATAGTTTAGGTTTAGGTTTACAAACCAACGTCCCAAAATAATCTCCAAAACAATAATAATTAAACGGTGTCACTTAACGACATCGCTCGTTTTACAAAACATATCCATTTGAGCTTGGTCACCCATTCCGTCCATAGCACCGATCAACCTGAAAAGTCAACGACGAGGGATTAGCACAAAACTAAGTGAATGAACATAATCTACAAATTATAAAAAAAACTCAACAAGCAAGCACCAACATCTCCACGATCGTTACTCCTCGTAACCACTTAACCACTGTTCCACTGAACCGGTAACCACTAATTGTCTAATCACTAAGCACGGAAGTAATTCTACATCTCCGCCTACTAACCTCGGAAGTAACTCTACATCCCCGATTGCTAAACACGGAAGTATTACTACATCTCCGTGTTGGGTAATCACTATTTGAGAGGATCGGTGGCTTTGCGGGCCTTAAACCATGGTCGGCCAAAACCACGGTAGCCGATAGCCTGTATCCAACACCCCGGGTAAACCCCCCTAACCGTGCAACGTATACAGGTAAGGTTGAATACCCTGTTAGTCGATACATTATGCTCAGCCGATATCCTTCCGACACTGACCTCATCCCTACCTCGGTCACCAAGTTCAAACCGAGTTGTTGCTACCATTCAAGTAGAAACCCTTCATCTATGTGCACAGATCCTATTCCACTTAACCCGATCAAACAGGTACCAAACAAGCACACTGTCAAAGATTCGCGCCCGAAAAACGACCCGAAAACCTGAAATTTGAAGTTCACGATCGTGAACAATAGTTCACGACGTGAACTAGAGTTCACGATCGTGAACTCACGACAGTGAACCATCCCTGCATTTTTCCTGTATTTTCCTGCATCTTTCCTGCCAAACATGCAACACAGAACCGGTTGTAACCAAACACAAGTTGGAGGTTAAATCCACTCACCGTAACCTTCAATTCCCGTAACTCAGTGAGCTAATATCACTGAGTTTCCTCCTAGGATCATGTACACCAAAGAACACCGAGTTAATAATCGGTACTTATCAATAATCACCAATATTGACAATAATAAACACTAACTTTCAATCAAGTGTTATAAATACCATTTATAACACATAAGCATATTAAAACCACTTATACATACACAATTCAACAATTGAGTCATTCCACCACTTAATCACCCGAACGGGTCAAAAACCGGATTATTAATCAATAATACATCCTACAACTACAATCGTATCGTCAACTTACAATTAACCAAAATACATGACAACTTAACAACCTTTAAATGTTATCAATAACCTTTCCAACACATAACTAACAAATTACTTATAGTTTCACAATCCAAATTCCTTAAGCCATTTTACTACCAAATGACCCAAACGGGTCAAAACCGAACATGACTATAACACTTCCACACTGCCATCAACTATCACATAATCTCCACACTAGCAATTCAAAATCATTTAGCAATTCATCAAGTTCATAACTAACCATTCCAAGTATTTTACTTACACAATCACTAGTTCACCCATTTGACCCAAATACTAACTAGTTAATCCATCAAAACATACAATACTTGATTTCTCAACATCCATAACTTACTAAACATGTTTTCTCAACCTAATGAACCATTCCAAGCATTTAAACAACAAGAAATCCAAGGTTTGTCAAAACCCACCTTCAACATCCACCATTAATGGAGGTTGAAGGTGATTTTCACCAAACCTTGTCTTCCATCAACCATCAACCATACATTTCATGTAAAAGCTTGTAATAACACTTACTACAACATCCATAACAAGATTTAACCAAAAAACACCAGCAATCACAAACCCTAGTTTCACCAAAACTCAAGAACTTCAAAACCAACACATATATGTCGAAGCTTACCTCAAGAGCTACTCAAAAACGGGTTCGGATTAATGATTGACCAAGAAACGAGTTAGGGATCTTCAAAATGAACTCAAGAACTTGAAGAAGATGATGGAGATTTTTAGAGAGAGGTTAGAGAGAGAGAGAGAGAGAGATCACGTAGAGGGAGAGAGAGATGGATGAGAAATGAGAAGTGACCAAAGGAGGGAGTCCTTGACTCCAAAAAACCGTCCACCATGGGGGTGGGGCACACTCTTGTGTTTTTTTTCCTCTTTTTAACAATACACTCTAAAAGTCCCGTTCGTAGTTAATTTATTTAAAATACCAAACGAACTCTATTTTTAGCCACGAAAATGTATTCGGAAACGATATTAAAAGGAGAATCCAAAGATATAAAAATCATACAATCCTTTAAACATTTCAGAAACCGGATATTTTAATCCCTTGATTAAAATATCACAAAAGGACAAAAGGTCAAACAATTCATTTAACATTTAATCAATTTATTTCATAAAGGGTCAAATAGATATTTTTCAAATATCAATATATACCTAAAACAACTAGGCCGGTTTTAGGATGTTACACAACCATACTTGAGTATGCTTCTTTTTTACAAAAATAAATAAAATAATAATAATTAAACAATCTTAAAACAAAGGAGTTTAAAATTGTGTTTACATACTGACAAATGGAAGGTAATGCTTTCAATTGACTATTGCTTCATCGCTATATCGTTGATATTAAAGGTGCATCCGTATTTTGCCTTTTTAACTGTTTTAGGCAATGTAAAATCGCTTAACCACCCAATCTTTGATCTATCTTTAGTTAGTTTCTAATACAGAAAATATATTAATTTCAAAAGTGTTAGTATTTGTTATTTTTCGTGTCGAAAGAACAGCAATGGAGCTTTCGAATCGGTTATCTCCACACCACCTCTTTATTCTTTTAACATTTGTCCAAATTCTAGTACCCGTGTACCCGATTGGTGTAAATTATGGCACGAATTCTGACAACCTCCCTTCACCAAAAGAAGTCGCGCAGTTCCTTCAAGAGAACACACTCATCGATCGTATCAAAATTTATGATATGAACGCTGAAATACTTGAAGCGTTTTCTAACACGGGAATATATGTGACAGTTAGTGTCCCCAATGGGGACATCCCATCACTTACTGACTCTAATAACGCGGGTAAGTGGGTCCTGGAGAAAATCAAACCCTACTACCCAGATACGCAAATTCGTTACATTGCAGTTGGTAACGAGATTCTCCATTATGGAACTCCTGAAGAAATTGACACTCTTGTCCCTGTCATGAAAGCGCTTCATGTAGCGCTAGTCAAGGCGGGATTGAATGAGATCAAGGTCACCACCCCACACTCACTTGGGATCATGTTGGCAACGGACCCACCCAGCTCTGGTGCATTCAGACCTGGGTGGGACGTTGGCATCATAAAACCAATGCTCGAGTTCTTAAATGAATCTGGATCCGGGTTCATGGTTAACCCGTATCCCTACTTAAGTTACACACCCGGTAACGATAGTTTCGCCTTGTTTGGGCCGAACCCAGGGTATAGCGACCCCGAAACCGGGAAAACTTACGGGAACATGTTTGATAGTTTAATGGATGCGGTTTACTCGGCAATGAAGAAATTGGGATTTCCCGATGTGCCAATTATTGTTGGGGAGACCGGGTGGCCGTCCCTTGGTGAACCCGAACTCACTTGGGTTAATGTAGTTAACGCGAAAAAATATAATAATGGAATTATTAAGAGGTCTACCGATAAAGTCGGGACACCATTGATGCCGGAAAAGAACTTTGAGATCTATATATATGCATTGTTTAATGAGGACAAGAAGCCCGGTTCACTTGCCGAGAAGAATTTCGGGCTCTTCCGGCCCAATTTTACAGAGTTTTATGACCTTGGAATCGTGAATGGAACCTCACTATTTGTAAGAAAACCATACTTCACAATATTTTTTATATAAAATAAGTGATGGCGTTATTATTTATTATTATTAATATAATAATATGTGAATTTGGTGTTTTTTAGGGTCCGGCGGCTTCTCCGTCGTCAAATACGGGCTCTGAGAGTTCAAAAGGTGGTGATTCAGGCGGCGAGTCACAGTCAAAGGCCACTGAGAAAACTTCTGAGCACGTGAGCAGTGATGCTTATGCACCGGCGAATTTCGTCGGCGGAATTGCAGGACTTCTAGTTTCATTTGTTATTATGTGACTAACCTTAATGGTTGCATTTATATTGTAGGTAATTAATTATTAGTTGAGTTTTATATTTTAAGGTTGTCGGAGCTGAACATAGATTTTGACATTGTTGGAGGAAATAAACGATAAATTTTGTGTTATTATGGATAGGTTAGTTTACGCATTCTCTTTTGTTGTTCCTTGGAAGATCTATTGAAAATAATGTAGTTATGAAATATGGGTTTTTTCTTATTTGTTGTTTGAGTGTGTGCAGGTACAATTGTGCATGCATATTGGGTATTGTTAATAAGGTAAAAGAGGTAAGTTTTACTTTTATTATATTTTTTGTATGTTTGCTATTTTGCAGGGACTTAAGTGTATTATTCACTTAAGTTAGTTCGGGTTAGTTTTAGAGTATATATAGAGTTGTTAGGTGAGATATTTTGTAATGTAATGTGTGTGTATCTGAAAGTGTATTCTCTCTCATATTTCGTCTTTCTCTTCCAGTTTTAGGGTTTACAGATTCAAGCATGTTTGAATCAATGTTAGTCTGAGTGTTGAGCGATTGTAGTGAGAATTTCTATCTGTATTCTGTACCTGTAATTTCCTGTTTTTTCTCAATGAAATCCTTTTACAAATCTTCTCTGTTCGTTATAATCGTTTCATGGTTTTCTTCATGGTATCAGAGCGAGAATTCATCTCGTCTCTGAATCGATTAGGTCTTAATCCTCTCTGTATTCGTCGTTCGTTGTTCGATTGACGATTCTTCAAAATTAGGGTTTCGATTCATTCTCTGAGTTTTCTGTTCAGATCGGGTGAAACTCTTTCGGTCTGATCTGATTTGTTGTAGTTCCTGGTGATTTCAAGTCTTCCGCTGTAGATCTACGCTAGTTCGTCGATAATCGTAAATTAGGGTTTCAAAACCCTAAGTTCTTTCTTCTTGGCTGTTCCAGAAGACGGTGTTAGTTCTTCCGCTGCACGGTGTTCGATTTCGATTGTTGCTGGCGTGGAGTACTCTGTAAGTATTCTTCCCTCTTGTATTGTAGCAAGTACCTGGATCTGGGAGTTTCTGTTGCTTAACAGGAATCAACTGCCCCTGGATCTCACACTTGGCCTATAATCAAGGCTCTTTGTGTGGTTTAATTTTCTCGTATTGATTACCTAGGTTGTTCTAATTTTTTTTTTGTAGCAGAGAAGGCTCCAAGATAATACTTGTCTAGACTCCTACTGAGAGTTCTAGAATCTGGCTAATCTCTTGGTTGCCTTATTAGGTTTATAGTTTCTTATTTGTTCTGTGCTCTATAATATCTGTGTATATCTTAATTGTGTTTGTTCTTGTCTGTGATAAATCTGTTATCTGTTTCTGTGTATATTCAATTTTTTTTTGGTGGAGTTATGGGAGATCATAATGAAGTAACTCTTATAAATAAATTGGACTTTAGTGATCCATTATTCTTACATGCTAGTGATACGGCTGGTACTCCTATAATTTCAGTTAAACTAAAAGGTACAGAAAATTATAGTATATGGAGTAGAACAATGTTATTAGCTCTAGGTACTAAAAATAAACTTGGATTTATAAATGGTACATGTACTAGAAATCTAACCAATGAGGTATTAGGAAATCAATGGGATAGATGTAACTCTGTGGTTCTTTCTTGGATTTTGGGATCAATTTCTGAAGAGTTGTGTGCTGGTCAAATTTTTAATAATAATCCTAGAACTGTTTGGAATGAGTTAAAAGAAACTTATGACAAAGTAGATGGTTTTATGGTTTTTAATCTACATCATCAAATTAACTCTATAAAACAAAATAATATGCCGATGTCAGAATATTATCATAAGCTAAATTCGTTGTGGAAACAATATGATTCTATGGTTGAAGCTCCTGGTGATGAATGTAATAATGCTAATGTTCTTAATAATCAAAACAAGGTTTTAAAATTGATGCAATTTTTAATGGGTTTGGATGATGTTTATATGCCTATTAGAAGCATAATCCTAACTAGAGATCCTCTTCCTGATGTGAAAACTGCTTATGGAATAATATCCAGAGAAGAGTCACATCGAAAGGGATCAGTTAGTGAAAATGTGACTAAGGGTCAAACTGCTGTTTTTTCATCTCAATCTAATAATATCAAAACGTTTTCTAATAATAATAATAATAGTAAGTTTACTAGTAGACCTCCAAACCCTAATCTGAAATGTACAAATTGTCATAAGTTGGGGCATACTATTGATAGATGTTATGATCTTGTAGGATATCCTCCAGGGTATAATAAAAGGACTAATAATAACAGTTTTAAATCTAAATACACTTCTAATAATACTTCTGTTTCTGAAAAACAAGGAAATTCCAATGGAAGTCCTTCTTTTAGTACTCTATCAAATGAACAGATTTCAAAATTGTTAAGTTTAATTGGAGAACAAGGATGTCCTGGAGCTTCATCTAGTATACAGTCTAATATGGCAGGTAGTTGTTTTAATTCTAGTAAAATCTTTAACTCAAATTTTAGCAGATTTTTCAATTCTAATTCTGTAATTAAAGAAAATGAAATTGTTCCTGGTTGGATCATAGATTCGGGTGCTAATCACCATATGACTGGAAGTTCTAAGTGTCTCATTGATGTTATTGATGTGTCTGATCTGAAAATATCTGTTAGTCATCCTAATGGTACAACTGCTTTTATAAAACAAATTGGAAATTTAAAAATAAATAACAATGTAGTTTTGTATGATGTTCTTGTTATACCTGAATATTGTGTTAGTTTGTTGTCTGTTCAAAAATTGTCTAAGGACTGTAAATTGTTTGTTGGTTTTGATGAAGCTAACTGTTATATTCAGGACTTGAAAACAAGGACAAATGTTGTGACTGGTAGAGAATTTGGTGGCTTATATGTTCTTGATGTAAGTGACATTTCTGTTTATAATTCTAATTCTGTTGTGAATATGTGTCACTTGTCTAAAATGGTCTGGCATAATAGGTTAGGTCATCCTGCTGATCAAGTTGTTAAAATTTTAAAATCTAAAATTAAACTAGAAGGTAATGTAGAAATATCTCCTTGTGAGATTTGTCATAAAGCTAAACAGACTAGAGAACCGTTTCCTTTAAGTGACCATAAATCAAAAGACTTAGGGGATTTAGTTCATTTAGATGTTTGGGGACCATATAGGGTTACTAGTAAAGAAGGTTTTAGATATTTTTTAACTGTTGTTGATGATTATTCTAGAGCTGTATGGGTTTTTTTAATGAAAACTAAAAGTGAAGTTTTTGATAATATTGTTAATTTAGTTAATCTGTTACAAAATCAGTTTAATAAGAATGTAAAAATTTTTAGATCTGATAATGGAACTGAATTTGTAAACCAAAATATGGACAGTTTTTGTAAAAATAAAGGTATTATTCATCAGACTTCATGCACCTATACTCCTCAACAAAATGGAATAGTAGAAAGGAAACATAGACACTTCTTAAATATTGCTAGGTCTCTTATGTTTCAAGGGGGAATTCCTCTAAATTTGTGGACTGAATGTGTTTTAACTGCTGTTTATTTGATCAATAGGTTACCTTCTTCTGTGCTTGGTGGTAAATCTCCTTATGAATGTATTTTTGGTGTTGAACCTTCTCTTGGTCATCTAAGAAGTTTTGGTTGTTTATGTTTTTCTAAAATTCTAAATGAAACAGATAAATTTTCTTCTAAATCTGAAAAATGTATTTTCTTAGGTTATGCTAATTCACAAAAGGGCTATAAACTGTATTCAATTGAAAATAAAACTTTTTTAATTTCACGAGATGTTCAATTTTATGAACAAATATTTCCTTTTAAAATGTCTTATGAAAGGAAAAATGTTTTCTGTAAAACTAATGGTGTTACACATTTAAACTTTTTTGATAAGTATGACTTTGAAACTTCTGAAAATCTTGAGATGCCCAATGATGAAGGGAGGGTTAATGAAGGTGTTGGTAGTAGGTCTAATGGTCCTAATATACCTAGGGATAATTGTAACACAGCAACACCTGTTGAAAACAGAGGTAATGAAACTGTTGGAAACAGAGATGATGGCAGTGCTTACAATAGTCCAGGTATATCTAGTGATAGTCTGACCACTGCACTACCTGTTGATGAAAATAATAATTCTGAGGGTAATAATGTGTTTAATATTCAAAATGAAGGATTAAGGAGATCTACTAGACCTAATGTTGTTCCTAAAAAGTTTGAAGATTTTATTTTAAATAATAAAACTAAGTATGATATAAGAAAAGTAGTTAACTATTCTAATCTATCTGTTGAAAATTTATGTTTTACAAGTGGTTTAAATAAAGTTTGTGAACCCAATAGTTATAGTGAAGCTGTTTTAAATGATAACTGGATAGAAGCAATGAATACTGAAATGGAAGCTCTATATAGGAATAAAACTTGGTTTGTTACTGATCTTCCTAAAGGAAGAAAACCTATTGGATGTAAATGGGTTTATAAGATAAAATATAGAGCTAATGGTGAGGTTGAGAGGTATAAGGCTAGATTAGTTGCTAAGGGGTATAACCAAAGAGAAGGAATTGATTTTGAAGAAACTTTTTCACCAGTTGTGAAAATGGTTTCTGTTAGAATTGTTATTTCCTTAGCTGTTGAAAATAATTGGCCTTTATATCAACTTGATGTTAATAATGCTTTCTTATATGGAAATCTTGATGAGGATGTGTATATGACACTTCCTGAAGGGTATTTTAATAAAAATGATAATAAGGTTTGCAAACTTGTTAAGTCTCTTTATGGTCTTAAACAGGCTCCTAGAAAATGGAATGAGAGATTAACTGAGGTTTTAATTGGAAGTGGTTTTGTTCAAAGTTATAATGATTATTCTTTGTTTATTAAAAATAAAAATGGGATTGTCATTATTTTACTTGTATATGTGGATGATATTGTGATAACTGGAAATAGTCTGGATGAAATTGAAACTTTTAAAGCCTATCTTAATTCTAATTTCATGATTAAAGATTTAGGAGTTCTTAAGTATTTTCTTGGTATAGAAGTTCTACAAACTTCATCTGGTATTTGTCTGTCTCAGAGAAAGTATGCATTAGATTTGTTAACTGAGTTTGGCATGACAGGTTGTAAACCTGTAGCCACTCCTATGGAAACCAATGTTGTTGTAACAGATAAAGAAAATGCTAGAATAGGGGATGAATTGTTAAGTGATTTTACTGGATATCAAAAGTTAATTGGTAAATTGATTTATCTAACCTTGACCAGACCTGATATTTCTTATACTGTTCATTGTTTAAGTCAATTTATGCATAGTCCATTAGAATCACATGTTAAGTTGGCTTTAAGGGTTTTAAGGTATATAAAATCCTCTCCTGGTAAAGGAATTGTGTTTTCAAAAGGTGAAAATTTTAAGTTGAATGCATTTGTTGACTCTGATTGGGGTAAGTGTTTAGCCACTAGAAAGTCTGTTACTGGGTATGCAGTTTTCTTGGGAAACTGTTTAATTTCTTGGAAAAGTAAAAAACAGGATACTGTGTCCAGATCAACAGCTGAAGCTGAGTATAGAGCTTTAGCTGCTGTAATCAGTGAAATTGTTTGGATCAGAAAAGTGTTGGTGGAATTGGATATTAGTTGTTGTGATTCAACTAAAGTGTATTGTGATAATAAAGCTGCAATATTAATTGCTGCTAATCCTGTGTTTCATGAAAGAACAAAACATTTTGAAATAGATTTGAGGTTTGTCAGAGACAAGGCTCTTGCAGGAGTGGTTGAGATTTGCAAAATTGATACTACTGAGAATACTGCTGATATTTTTACAAAAGGGTTGAGTTCTAAAGTTCATGAAGTTTTTTGTAAGATTTTAAAATTGGAAAACATATTTCATAATTAAATTATGGGAGGGTATTGAAAATAATGTAGTTATGAAATATGGGTTTTTTCTTATTTGTTGTTTGAGTGTGTGCAGGTACAATTGTGCATGCATATTGGGTATTGTTAATAAGGTAAAAGAGGTAAGTTTTACTTTTATTATATTTTTTGTATGTTTGCTATTTTGCAGGGACTTAAGTGTATTATTCACTTAAGTTAGTTCGGGTTAGTTTTAGAGTATATAGAGTTGTTAGGTGAGATATTTTGTAATGTAATGTGTGTGTATCTGAAAGTGTATTCTCTCTCATATTTCGTCTTTCTCTTCCAGTTTTAGGGTTTACAGATTCAAGCATGTTTGAATCAATGTTAGTCTGAGTGTTGAGCGATTGTAGTGAGAATTTCTATCTGTATTCTGTACCTGTAATTTCCTATTTTTTCTCAATGAAATCCTTTTACAAATCTTCTCTGTTCGTTATAATTGTTTCATGGTTTTCTTCAAGATCTTCAAACACAAGAGTAAAATAAATACTTGTGCCCATTTTGTAGAAAAGCTAAAAACTAATACAGTACGTAAGACTTTTGGCAACAATATAACGGAAATTAAAATGATTGGTAACAACTTTGTAAAATGAGTGTTAACAAGTTTAGTGACCATTAAAGGGCTTTTGACCTAGCGGTATGATGTTTGCCTCACAATCTTGAGATTAAAGGTTCAAGTCACGTCGTGGACATAAATGAAAATTAAGTGCATATTAGGGTTTGCCGTTAAAAAAAACTTTAGTGACCGATATGGCCCGCACAATTTTGCGAAGCCTAACCGCACATGGCCCTAGGTTCCAGGCACACACTTACATATTGTGCACACTTTTATAATACACGTCTATTTACAATGAGATTTGAAGCTACAGTTTATTGTATACTATTAGAGGCGACTAAATGTGTAATTTTCCCTTTTTTCAACCAAAATTTGTGTTTTTGACTAAACAAAATTGAATTATGAGTATTTTCTTTTCTCCTATTTATTTTGACAGGATTCAATGTAGATTAGAGGTTTAAAAGTTAAAACTCGAGCCATATGTCTTTTTCCATTGTCTTAACAATTGAATTATATATTAAAGACTGAACATATTCTAACGGCCCAAGTATACATTGGGCTTATTTTCCCTACTTTGTTGGAAAAGAGATAATATATATGTTTACAAATTTAATTATTTATTAAAGAGTAATGATATTTAATTTTATCATTTATTTTTATTTATAGTCTTGCTCATTTGATAATGATAAATTAAAATTAAAGGATAATATTAGGAGAGAACAAATTACATATTTCATCATATCAAGTGAGTAATAACAAATAGTAAGACTAGATATCATTTTAATATAAGTGTTACACATGATATTAGAAATTAGTATTACCGTGAACTAAAAAGATTTGGTATAAATCAATAGAGATTTTCATTTTTGAAAAGATGTTATTTTTATGATTTGAAATTGAATTCGCTTTGATTCTTTACTTTCATAGCGACCATACCCAACATACAATCATTACTCATTCTTACCTTTTTCAATTAATAAACCTTTCTCCAAACAGTCAACAACAATTTTCTCACACCCTATAAACCCCTCCAATTTGACTTGCAAAATTCCACCGTTCACAATGCCAATTTCAAAACCACCACCCCTCCACCACCTCCTCCTCAGTCCCGCCGTGAACTCCATCGGAGTCAACTACGGCACCCTCGGCGAAAACCTCCCGCCGCTAGCTACGGTGGCAAAGTTCCTCAAATCCAACACCGTAATCGACCGCGTTAGAATATTCGACGTCAGCCCTGAAGTCATAAAAGCTTTCGCCGGCACCGGAATTTTGGTCTCGGTGACCGTACCCAACGGCGACATCCCTTCTCTCACCGACCCCTGGAACGCCCGCCGTTGGGTCCATACCAACATCAAACCCTTCTACCCTGCCACCAAGATCCATTACATCTGTGTCGGGACTGAGGTACTGTTGGAACGCTGTCGTTTTGAATATTACTATTTTATTATTCTCATAATAGGTAAGGGTTATTATTGTAATTTTACTTTCTTAACTGGAATTCAGGTACTCCATTGGGGTCCACAAAACATCGTCGATAACCTCGTGCTTCACGCCGCACTTGTTAAAGCCGGAATTAACGACATTAAGATTTCTAGCCCACATGCTTTAAGCATTCTTTTTTCTTCTACCCCACCGAGTAACGCGTCTTTCCGGCCGGGATGGGACGTCGGAAACCTAGCTCCGATGCTCCATTTCCACCGGCAAACGAACTCCTCGTTCATGGTTAACCCCTACACGTATTACGGGTACACACCAAAGAAACAAAATTATTGTCTTTTCAAATCTAACGCCGGATTGTACGATAAAGCCACCGGAAAAAGGTACCGGAATCTATCCTGTTACTTACAGAAGCACACCGACTTTGTAATTTTTCATATCTTGATAAAAATTCGATTTTTCTAATGGGTTGATTGCTGATTTTTAAGGTACACTAACCAGTTCGATCAATTGATGGACGCTGTGTACGTTTCGATGAAAAAGTTGGGTTACCCAGACGTTGAGATTGTCGTGGCGGAGACAGGGTGGCCGTCCCACAGCATACCCATGCGAATCCCGGGAATGCGGCGGCTTATAATGGGGGTTTGATCAAGAAAGTAGATTCCGGTGTCGGAACGCCGTTGATGCCTGGCCGGAAGTTTGAAACGTACATTTTTTCATTGTTTAATGAGAATTTGAAAGGACCGTCATTGGATGAGAAGAATTTTGGACTGTTTCGACCCGATTTTACTCAAGTTTATGATGTTGGGATTATGCACGAATCGCAGGTAATACATTTATTTTATAAATTACGATCGTATACATGTAATATTACGGTTACTTCACTTACTTGCAATCTTTTAGAAACTGAATTTTGCATTGAACTGGTTAATGTTATAAATACAGTTGAACTGGATTAGATTGGACTATACATGATATATAATGGTGTATAAATGCCAAAAAAATTAGAAAACGATGCAAAACAAAATTGTAAAAATCAAAAAAATTCCAAAATCTAATTTTCAAGAATGTTTATCATATGTTAGTTTCAAAACATATATTGAAAATCCATATGTCTATTTTATTTATCTAATTATTTTAAAAAGGTCATTCTTAATGGTTCAACCTCGATCAATTGAATTTTTATGCCTAACGTGCCGCTTCTGACAGAGCTAAAACATTGATTTAACCGGCTCATTCTGATCAGTTTTTTACGTTTTGACTGATCAGTTTAACCATATTTTTAAAATATTGGTATGGATTAACAGAATTCCGTCAGTGGATATGTCGAATATATAGGACGATAAAAAGGAATATTATATCGGCCGGTAATAGTGCCATTATTAAAAGTCCCCAGCTTTGAAAAATATATACACTTTGTAGTTATTTAAAGTTACACTTTTAACCTTCAACTTTCACATTACTACTATTAAATCCCTCATTTTAGCCTAACAACATGCTAGGATACATATTATTAGCTGCACACAATAATTTCCCTCTTAACATTGTTGTTGTAAATTGACTTTGATACAGTCACCAAGCCCGTCACCAATGTCAACGAGCCCATCACCAAAGTCAACAAGCCCGTCACCAAAGTCAACAAGCCCGTCACCAAAGTCACCGAGCCCATCACCGGTGCCAACACCACCATCATCGACACCTGGCAAACGTTGGTGTGTCCCAAAACCAGACGCCACCGATGTTTCACTTCAATCCAACATAGATTACATTTGTAGCAACGGTATCGATTGTAGCCCGACTCAACCCGGTGGGCCTTGCTTTCAGCCCAACACTGTTCGAGCCCATGCATCATTCCTCATGAACTCTTATTATCAAGCAAAAGGCCGCCATGACTTTGACTGTGACTTTGCTCATACCGGAATCGTAGCATCCACCGATCCAAGTAAGTTGATCACAATTACTAATTGAAATCATGATTAAATAAGTAAACTATTTAATAAACCATTCTGTATGTCTATACAATTGGACTTGTGTTATATAATAAATGTAAACTATATTATCTAATATTTTTGTTGGATTTTACTGATTTCACTTTAACAGGAACAATGAAATAAAAAGGTTTACTTGAAAATGGTTATCATGAAAGAAAATAATAATGAAATACAGGTAAAAAAATTACTCTCTATATGAGTTGCAAAAAAAGTTTTTAATATTATAAAAATACAATTTTTTTTTTCTTTGTAAAAATGAATATCAAACCATATTATGGCCTTAATCGTATTTCTTGGTCCATTTAGTTTTGTCATTGGGCTGGTAAGTATTGTTGAGTTGAGCTGCGAAAACCTTATTTAAAGGGTTATCAGCTTGTATGCTTAAATAAACATGAATTATTTAAGATTATTATTTAAGCATTAAGCTTACATAAGCCCTTGAAATAATCTTACCCAGACACCCCTGATGTACGGCGATTTAAATTTTGTATTTTTTTTTAAATCATTTTTCAGGTAATGGTCCATGTAAATACATTTCGTAAGCCTACAGAAGGAGCGATAGGTGAGCATGCATGCAATTGATGGACTTGGTTTATTATGCTACTCGCAACAAAATGATCGATGTGTAAACATTAACATGTATTGTTTGATTTAATAATTCTTTTGTGGGTTGATTAACCGCACAACCTTAAACTATGTTATATTCATACATTGGTGACTGCATCCATATCTTCTACCATCCACTGATGAGTCACAAGTAGGGTGTCCATCGTATTGTCGGCCGTCGGGTTTAAGCTAAAAAATCATATCCCGAAATCCAACCCGATAAGGAATCTGGTGTTGGAAAGAGTGTCCAACACATCAAATAAACCGATATTCCGGTTCGGGTATTTTAGAGTCCTATTCGGGTTGCCCTCGAGGCGTCAACGAACACGAGAATTAACGAAGTATTTAATTAATAGTTTAATTGAATGACTATCGGGCTTAGCGGGCTAGTGTAGTTAATAAGTAATTAACTAGCTATAGAGATCGGGCTTGGCATAGAGATCGGATCGGGCTTAATGGTGACGGGCTTAGACTAATTAGAGTTTGACTCTAATTAGGTTTAATACACTATATAAAGAAGTTAAGGGGTATTAACCTAAACACTCTTTTGCTTGTACCCTACAACCTTCGGCCAAGCACCACCTCCACCGTCCGACTGCCGCCGCCTGCCCCGCCTAGCGCCGCCGTCGAACCACCGCTGCCGCCGCAGCTCCGCCGTGCGCCGCCGCCGGAAAACCGAAATAGTTTTCGGTTTGGTTTCTTTCGGTGATCGTTTTCTCAAGAGTGCTTTGTACTACCTCGTGGTACATCGTCTCGTTCTTGACCAACCTTGAGTGTGATACGATAGAGGGATTCTTGCTTGAATCCTAGTGCGTTATTTGATCTGGCTCGTACTAGATCACAAGGTTTATCTAGTTCTCCAATTCGCGAAGAACAAGTAAGTTATTCGAATTGAACTATTTAATTACATTAAATATCTAGTTGCTTTAGAGTTGTAAACCTAACGGTCCAAAAGTTTTTAATCGGGTCAATGTTCTACCAAGTTGCTTTTGATTTCCGCCTTAAGCAAAGTGTGGCTAGATGCATAGAAAACCCAACAGTGGTATCAGAGCGCCATTGGTTTACAAGTCTAATTGTGCTAGACAAGAAATTCGAAATCCATGTATTGTTTGGGATTTTCGGTAATACCGAAAAATAGTTTTAGGTATTCCGAAAATTGTAAAAATACATTAAAAATTGTTTTTATTAATTTCGGTAATTTTAAAAGGGGTTTTAATATTTTCCGAAAATTCAGAAATATTATTTTAATATTAAAAACGTTTTTTTATTAAAATAAATAAATTAAGATAATTATAAAAGTTGGAAATTATCTAGAATTTAAACCAAAAGATTTTATCAAATCTAGATATTATTTAAAAGAATTTAAATAAATATTTTATATATTTTTCGGAATATATAAAAGGTTATATAAATATTTAAATAATATTTAAATAAAATAAATCATATTTATGGGTATATATTTTTCGGAATATATATTTGCCATAAATAGTTGATTTAGCAAATCTAGATAATTATTTAAAAGAGTTTTAAATAAGGATATAATTTGGAAATTTAAATTAGGGATATGAGATATATCCGAAAATTTTAATAAGATTTAAAAGGATATGATTTAAAATTCAAAAGGGATTTTAAATATGGATATATATATATATATCCGAAATTATTTTCGGTATATATATATATTTAAAATTATTTTTCGGAAATTTTAAAAATTAAAAGGGTATTGGATTTTCGAATATTTAAATTGTTTTATCTAGTTTTATAATTATTTGTAATTTAGATAAATATTTAAAAGTGTTATATATATATATAATATATTAATTAAAAGTTTAATTAGAATATATATATATATATATATATTTCGAATTCCTATATATATCAAATATGATTTGATATTCTTCCCTTATATATATATAATATTATGTAATAATAGTTTATTAAATATTATATATAAGATATAGTTATAATAGGATTTAAAACGTCGCGTCCTCGCGCGTTTATAAAAATTAATTATACTATATAGAACTTTAGTAAATGTAAATTAAAAAGTTTTAATTAACATAGATATAATTATATAATAGTTTATATATATTATAACTAAAGTTAAATATATCGTCGCTTATGTCACTAGTAGGCTCACCCATAGTCTAAGACATCTAAAGGATGAAAAGGAAGAGATATAGATCTCTAAACGGGGTTGCGTTTTTAACACGCCTTGCGCTGACCTGCCCTGCCGCTTCCCTTGTCTTAGAATGAAGCTACCAAACGGGCATAATAGGATGATGTTAAGACTAAAAGTATAATCACAAGATTAAACAAATCCTTCCCGTTTAATTAAATGTGAACATCTCCATAGAATGACACACGCTCGTATCATGGTCTGATTAACGGAACTCGTGTGGTTAACCGGTACGTTAATTGTGAGATTATTTTACGAGTGAAACGATTCTCGCGATACTCAAGCGAACTTGAGCCGAGAAGTCCACGTGGGTATTCCATGGTTGTTTCACCTTCTAATATATGATCCACGGTATCCCTGTCATATAGATTAGAATGAGCATTGATTCTAGATTAACATGCCATTCTTCCACGAAAATGAATCTCAAAGAACTAGGGATTTCATAAGATTGAAATTGACAATAGTTTGCCTACGACACGAAATTGTTTGGTGTGAAATACGGCATCCCTCTTCACATCAAATAACTAGTGGGCGTATCCTAGCTTATGAATAAAGATTGGGAAAATTATTATAAGGATTAATTGTTGAATTCACTAACAAAGAAATTGTTTCTTTTGTAGATGGGTTCAAACTTGAATGACAACACAATCCCACTTCCTCTACCACCACTACCTCCACTCCCGATTGTACTCGCACTGCCGTGTCCACCAAAGTCATCTCCTAATAAAGTTTCATCTCGAAAAGCTATTGGAAATTTTGACTATGTGGATTATCTCGGTAATACTCGTGCTGTCCATGAAAACATGGAACTCATCAAGAATTGCAAAATGCAAGATGGAGAATCAGTGTGTAACTTCATCTCGAAGATGAGAGAATACATACATCACTCAGAAAGTCTGGGTATGCCTATCTCTAACGAGTTAGCTGTCGATATGATTCTACACAAGCTAACTCCAGAGTATTCTTCGTACGTATCAGAATACGACAAGAATAAGAGGGAAATCACAACCTTTGAATTGTACGAGGAATTAAAAGTTGTTGAGAATGACTTGTTAACTGCATGCGACTGTGATTTCGAATCTCCAGTCTTGAGCATTGAGTCTAATGATGCTGGAAGAGGTAAACTTTCTCGTCCTAAGAGGAAAAGCAAAGCTAAGGTGGGACATGCCCTACGAAAGCTTAAAAGAAAGAGAACCTATTTAATAGCACCTAAAGACTCCATATGCTACCATTGCGATGAGGTGGGTCACTGGAAGAGAAATTGCCCAAAGTACCTTGATGATTTGAGAAATCATAGGATCCAACAGTCTGGTGTCCTAGGTACGTTTATGATTGAACTCCATCATACTTCTATGTCTAATTCTTGGGTTCTAGATACAGGGTGTGGTACTCACATTTGCACTGATATGCAGGGACTTAAGAATTGTAGGAAGTTGAAGCATGGAGAGCTTAATCTGATCATGGGAAACAGAGTCTCGACTGCTGTCACCAAGATAGGAGATTATGAGCTCATGCTTGGGAATGGATGTTCTTTACTTTTATTAGATGTTTGTTTTTCGCCTTCTATGGCACGCAACATTATTTCGTATTACGCATTTTTTAAGGATGGTTTTAATTTTGTTTTTGATAATGAGAATGGTTATATTTTAGTTTATAAAAATGATGTGTTTTATTTTAAAGCTATTCCTTGTGCTGGTATATATGAAATAGATGGTTGCGTAAACAAAAGAAATCTAATATTGAATGTTGATTCATCCAAAGGTGTATTGGATAAGTCATGTCTGTGGCATTGTCGCTTAGGACATATAAACAAGAAACGCATAGCTAAACTCCAAAAGGATGGAGTGTTAGAATCATTTGACCTCAAATCGAATGATGTGTGTGAATCTTGTTTACTTGGCAAGATGACAAAGGCGCCATTCACAGGGTCATGTGAAAGAGGCAAGGACTTGTTGGACCTCATACATACTGATGTATGTGGACCGTTCAAGACTAACACTAGACATGGTGAACGATACTTCGTCACGTTTACTGATGATTTCAGTAGATATGGATATGTTTATTTGATTAAACATAAGTCTGATACTTTTGAAACGTTCAAAGAATATCAGAAAGAAGTAGAGAATCAACTGGGCAAGAAGATTAAGATGCTCCGTTCTGACAGGGGCGGAGAGTATCTTAGTCAAGAGTTTATCGACTATCTAAAGAGTTGTGGAATAGTATCCCAACTCTCACCTCCTCGAACTCCACAACTTAATGGAGTGTCGGAAAGGAGAAATCGAACCTTGCTTGACATGGTACGATCAATGATGAGTCGATCAACACTTCCAGTGAGTTTCTGGGGATATGCCTTAGAAACTGCAGCACATATCGTAAACCTTGTACCAACTAAGAAGGTTGCCAAAACTCCCTCTGAAATGTGGACAGGGAATCCTCCCTCCCTCAAACATTTGAAAATCTGGGGTTGTGAAGTTTTTGTAAGACATGAATCTCACGACAAGCTAGATAACAAATCAGAGAAGTGCTACTTCATTGGCTACCCACGACAGTCTTTTGGATATCGGTTTTATAATCCGAAAGAGAACAAAGTATTCGTATCTCGAAGAGGATTTTTCCTCGAGAGAGAGCTATTATCCAAAGAAGACAGTGGGAGCAAAATTGATCTTCAAGAGTGTCAAAAGTCAAACGATGAAGATGTAGTGGAACCTATAGTTGACACTAACACTCAACCAGAGGATGAGACTCCTGTTGAACAAAATGATGTAACTCCTACCGTTCCACGTAGATCCTCAAGAACTGTTCGCCCTCCTGAGCATTTTGGTGATTACTATGATTTCCATATTGCTGAAGGCGATGCATCTACTGGTAATAGTTTACCAGTTGATGACGATGAGCCATCGAGTAATAAGGAAGCTATGGAAGGCCCTGAGGCCGAAAAGTGGAAAGTGGCTATGGAGAGTGAGATTCAGTCCATGTATGACAATCAAGTATGGAACTTGATTGAGACTTCTCCCGGTGTCAAAACCGTTGGATGCAAGTAGATCTTCAAGAAGAAGATAGACATGGATGGGAATATGCACACCTATAAGGCTAGGTTGGTTGCAAAAGGTTATACTCAAACTCATGGGATTGATTATGATGAAACCTTTTCACCAGTAGCCAAGATAAAGTCTATCAGAATATTGCTTGCCACAGGTGCGTTTCATGACTATGAAATTTGGCAGATGGATGTTAAAACCGCCTTCCTTAACGGAAGACTTACTGAGGATGTCTATATGACACAGCCAGAAGGTTTTATCAATAAGAAATATCCTGATAGAGTGTGCAAGCTTGAGAAATCCATCTATGGATTGAAACAAGCCTCTCGAAGTTGGAATCTTTGCTTCCATGAGAAAGTCGAGGAGTTTGGTTTCTCTAGAAGTGAAGATGAGTCCTGCGTATACATCAAAGCTAGTGGGAGCGTTGTTGTTTTCCTAGTACTGTATGTGGATGACATACTCCTTATAGGAAATCATATTCCTACACTGCAAGACGTGAAGTCTTGGTTGGGAAAATGTTTCGCTATGAAGGAGCTAGGAGACGCAGCGTACATACTCGGTATAAAGATATACAGAGATAGAGAAAGACGTCTAATAGGATTGAGCCAGAGTACATACTTGGACAAAGTACTAAAACGTTTTAGTATGGTTGATTCCAAGAAAGGGTATCTACCCATGAATCATGGCATAACATTGTCTAAAAGTCAATGTCCCAGTACTGAGCAAGAACTGGAGAAAATGAGTCGAGTCCATTACGCCTCGGCGATTGGATCGATCATGTATGGCATGGTATGTACTCGCCCGGATGTCTCATATGCGCTAAGCATGGTGAGCCGCTTCCAGGGCAACCCTGGCAACGATCATTGGACTGCGGTGAAAACGATTCTCAAGTACCTAAGGAGAACAAAGGATATGTTCTTAGTGTATGGTGGGAAATACGAACTTGTTGTGGAAGGTTATTGTGACGCGAGTTTCCAAACGGATAGAGATGACTCGTGCTCACAAACTGGGTGGGTGTTCTTATTGAACGGAGGAGCTGTCACTTGGAAGAGTTCCAAGCAGGAGACAGTAGCTGATTCAACTTGCGAATCTGAGTATATTGCTGCCTGTGAGGCATCAAAAGAAGCCACATGGTTGAAGAATTTCATTGGGGATCTTGGTGTCGTAACAAGCATCAAGGAACCAATTAAAATCTTCTGCGACAATGAAGGTGCAGTCTCATTGACTAAATAATCCAAAGATCATAGTCGAACCAGACATATACTCAGAAAGTTTCACTACGTGAGAAAGCGAGTTGAAGATGGGGACGTGATAGTGACAAGAGTATCGTCGGAAAATAACCCGGCTGATCCTTTCACAAAAGCACTAAGTCGTGCCAAGCATGATGTTCATGCGAGGACGATAGGAATCAGATTTCACAGTGACTTATCATAAATTGTCATTCATTTGAAATTGTAGCGAATATTAAATTGTATGAATTGATGATTTATTTATGGAAATTAAATAATTTCCAAGTGTTCTATCATTCATATAGTATTTAATTATTCCATTTCAACCTTTTGCATGTTTAGAACCTATTCCTAAGTAAACTAAGAGATTACTTAAACGTCCACAGTCGATCGTTCTTATGGGAATAAGAACTGAATTAAGATGTCATGGGAGAGTGAGTAGATTGTTCAAAGTTATGAACATCGCATAGAGATTGCTTCTACTCTCATGAGCATTTAAAAGGTGTATTTAAATGTTGGACCAACCCACGCTCAGAGTATTACCCCATGGACTTTATCATGGGTAATAGTGAGGCGATAATATCGTATGAGTCTTCAAACCAAGATGCATCATTTCCTTAGTACGATTTCGTGATGCATTGGTCTAACTCCAACGCTATTCGTAACTGGTAGCTATAAAGATTAGTTCCGTGTATTATGTGATGACTATGAAGGAAGATGATGTAGTTAAGGTTTATTCGTTCCCTCTGATCAAAGTGATAGAGGAGATATCCATGGGCCCCCTGTTGATTTGATGTGACACTGAAGTACCTGCGCATGTCATGACTAGATTGAAAGTTCAATCATGTAGTCAAATCGTCATCATAAATCTCGAATCAGGAAACATAATCGTAACTAGAGTGATTGACATGTCCATGTCACTAGTTACATGATATCGCGCAACGAAGGACATATGATCACTTATCATAGGACTGTTTCTGATAGTTCAGAGTTCAGCAGCTGCACATGACATGCACACTCTAAAGGTTACACGAACGCGTACCGTTTATAGTTGACGAGGTGTCCAAATGGGAGACTGTTGGAAAGAGTGTCCAACACATCAAATAAACCGATATTCCGGTTCGGGTATTTTAGAGTCCTATTCGGGTTGCCCTCGAGGCGTCAACGAACACGAGAATTACAGAAATATTTAATTAATAGTTTAATTGAATGACTATCGGGCTTAGCGGGCTAGTGTAGTTAATAAGTAATTAACTAGCTATAGAGATCGGGCTTGGCATAGAGATCGGATCGGGCTTAATGGTGACGGGCTTAGACTAATTAGAGTTTGACTCTAATTAGGTTTAATACACTATATAAAGAAGTTAAGGGGTATTAACCTAAACACTCTTTTGCTTGTACCCTACAACCTTCGGCCAAGCACCACCTCCACCGTCCGACTGCCGCCGCCTGCCCCGCCTAGCGCCGCCGTCGAACCACCGCTGCCGCCGCAGCTCCGCCGTGCGCCGCCGCCGGAAAACCGAAATAGTTTTCGGTTTGGTTTCTTTCGGTGATCGTTTTCTCAAGAGTGCTTTGTACTACCTCGTGGTACATCGTCTCGTTCTTGACCAACCTTGGGTGTGATACGATAGAGGGATTCTTGCTTGAATCCTAGTGCGTTATTTGATCTGGCTCGTACTAGATCACAAGGTTTATCTAGTTCTCCAATTCGCGAAGAACAAGTAAGTTATTCGAATTGATCTATTTAATTACATTAAATATCTAGTTGCTTTAGAGTTGTAAACCTAACGGTCCAAAAGTTTTTAATCGGGTCAATGTTCTACCAAGTTGCTTTTGATTTCCGCCTTAAGCAAAGTGTGACTAGATGCATAGAAAACCCAACATCTGGTTGGTCGGGTTAGTCGGGTTTCATCTACGTTTTGATTTTTAAGAAAAAATGAAAAAGTATAAATAACTTTAAGAGTTTTGATTTAACGTTATAATTGTTAATTGATTTTTATCTAATAATTAATAGTTATTAATGTGTTAATTCATTGATATAATGGTAAAAGTATCTTAAATTTTAAAAGAAAAGGAAATCGAAACCCGATAAAGGTAAGCCATCTTAACCCGATACCGTCTCCGATAAGAAATCGGGTTATTCAGATCGGGTTAAATAAAGGCCGATATCAACATAAGATAGAACAAATCCCGTGTTTTACGGATTAACCCATCATCTATTACCTCACCTCTGATTCATTGCACTATGATGATTGCTCAAAGGTCACTGAGTTCATGTTGTGTTGATAATGGCTAGCTTTTAACTTTTAAGACGTCTCGTTAGAACTCAAATCTATAAATATTTTATTCATATGCATAATACACCAATTAAACAAATTCGATCACACGCAATCTCATTATTATATTCGAGAACTCATCATCAAACATACACATTTACACACTCATACTACATCATTCCCATAATGCCATATTGTCGAAATGGCTAGATATACTCTTCTACTATGAGGGTATTTGAGATTGCTTATTGAAAATAAATAAGCACTTACAAAACATGAATATGAAAAATAGTGTTTTAGTTTGATTATGTTTTTGAAATCGCAATATTCCGTTTTCAAAACGCAATAAGCACGTCATTATTGCTTTTCCAAAATTCTATTTTGGATGACTAAATCGCAAATAATTGATTTTTTCAAATTTTTTTGTCAAACTTCTTTTATATTATTGATATGTGTCAGGATCGATTAACTATAGAGAAGTTAATAAACACCTTTAGATCTAATTGAATATAGAAGTTGCAGCGGATCAACACTATATCAATGTAATTAAGAACAATGAACTGTAAATAATATGCGAAAGTATTAAGAACACAGTTTCACAAAAAGCTTCAATGTATATTATCGAGTTAACAATACACACGTACGTTTACAATTCGTAAGGAACTATATATAATAGTCCTTGAAGCTAAACTATTTACCCTAGTTATTCTAGGACTTGATTTACATCGAATAATAAAAATATACATTGATTTACATTCTATAACTATCTCTACGAAGATCTCGGACTTGATATTCTTCAAAAACGCGTAGCAGTAGTAAAACTCATCACCAGTAGTAAATATGTAACATCAGTAGTAAGTCTGGTGATCAGTAGTAAGTCCAGAAACCAACATCAGTAGTAACTACTATTGATCAGTAGTATCTTCAATCTGTGCATGATCAGTAGTAACTTTAGTTATACTATACATCAGTATCAACTTCTTCAGTAGTAACATGTTCTGCCCCATCAGTACTAAGTATGTCAGTACTAACTGCAGCATCAGTAATAAGTTGATCTGTGTTTTACTCCAACAATCTCCCCCTAAACTTATTGATTACCTTTTAATCAATCAAGTTTCTTTTGTTCCTCTTGTTCTCTTCTTCTTTTCTCAAGAGTTCTTTGATTCTGTTGAAGTCTTTGTTCAATAATATATCTGCTGTTCCTCTTTGTAAAATAATTCAGTTTGTTTTGGAACATAACATCATCATAGGGTTTCATCAAAGTGTTTATGAATATCTGATACATAGTCTTCTCAGAATGTGGATATTCTTTTTCATATAAATACAATTCACATACTTTGCCTGATTTCTCAAAGAAGTACATATTTGCAGTAGGAATGACATTCCAAGCATACACATTACCTGGATTTGTAAATTGTTCTGGATAATTATCTGGATAAAATGCAGCATCTATCATTCTAGTTAGGTATCCAGCTCCAGATTCTTTCCATGATTTCTTTGTCATTCTAGGTTTTCCAATAATCAGAAGCTTGATTACATCACTTCTAGAACATGATCTGATTAAAGGTAACCATCCAGTGAATCTCTGTACAACTTTGTCTTCCCTTATGACTTCTATAATATTGTTTTGTATCACTCTCCAGTTAATAATTGGATTGTTCTGTAATGGAGCAACTGGCATTTCAAGAACAGGTATAGTTTGTTTTGACTTCTTCTTAGAGCTTTGTTCTTGATCAACAGATTTTCTTTTCTTTGATTGGGGAGTTGAAGTATCACCAATAGTTGAAACACTACCGGCTTTGAGCAAATTTGGACTGATTGGGATTAAAGTTTTGGCTTTCTTTGATTCTTCAGCTTCTTGTTCAGCCAAGTCTTTCTTCTTAGCATTGCAGTATTTTTCAATGATAGTCATCATTTTCATTCTTCCTAATGACTTTGCACTATGCCCTTTTGTTTTTAAATACCCAATCATGTTGGCCTTCTGTTCAAACACATCATCAGTTAATGCACTTTTAGTCTTTTTGCATTCAGATACCAAGTATTCAAGGCATTGAATATGTTCTTCTTCAATATTTCTGAGCCTTTTGAATTCTTCCTTTTGAGCTTTTATCTGAATGTCATCTGTTTGAACAGGTATTTGTGCAGGAATTTTACTTTGTACTTTCCCTTTCTTTTCCTCTATTGCTTGATACATTTCCACTTTCTCCAAAAATTTTCTGTGTTTTATTCTCCATCTGGACTGCTTTTCTGCTCTGACATGATTTATCTTGTTTACCATGTGATGTCCTAAAGCTCTGTTTGGATAATCATCGTCATATATTTCCTTTCCTTTTCCAATATGAGCAGATGGTGGAGGTGGAATGTATTTCATATCTGGTATACCCATCATCAGAAGTTTTGGATAAAATAGATGTAATTGACCTTCTGGTAAGATTTTAGGGTGTGGAGGAAGTGTACATTCATCTACCTCAAACCAATTCACATTATCATCAATGTCAGGTATGATAAGTGGTTGATCAGGTGTTGGTGGTTTGGAGATGATGACATGTCTTTCTCTTTCAATCAGCTCTGGAAATTGTAGTTCTTCCTCTTCAGTAGTAACCAGAGTAGTTACTACTGGAGTGACTTCAGGAGTTACTACTGATAGGGCATCAGTAGTATTTGCTGCTTTCAATTCCTCTTCTTCATTTACTACTGCTATAATGTCAGTAGTAGGAGTTACTACTGGTGTTTCTTTTTCAGCTTGTTCTTTAGTAGGAGCAGTAGTAATTGGCTCTACCTCTGTAATCATCATCTCTGGGCCTTCATCAACATTTGATTCCTTTAAGTTTAGGAGAGAAGATGCTGCTGCTGCAATTGATTCATCAATCATTGATTGGATATTATCCTTCTCCCCCTTAGTGAGCTCAACTTGGGGAGCCTCACTATCATCAACTTTCTTCTTCAATTTTCTGATGATTTTGGTTTGTTGATGAATCCTTTGCTCATAGAACCTCATTCTCTTGTTGATGGTATTGACATGCCTTTTCATGGCAGCCATTGTTTTCCCTTGGTTTGTTAAATAGGTAAGGCAATTTTGTACAGTGGATTCAAGAGAATCCACTTTTTCCGTCAATTGTTGGATTTTAATACTGCCCTCACTCCATCTAGCAAGATCATCGGGCTCACTAACAGGTACATTGGTTTTAAGGTTTTCCTTCCTTTCCATCAATTCCACAGATCTGCCCTCATCACTGCTTGGTGATTCATTGGGTCTTTTAGACATTCTCTTCTTCCTAGAAGAAGCAGAGATGTCCCCCCTTGTGGTTTCTTGGCACCGGGGTCCTTTAAGTAACTCCTCAAAAGAGTCATCACTTAAAGTTGCCGAGGTTTGGGTCTTAGTGATGTTTTCACTATCCTGTGCACCCACCTTTGGGGCATCAGTAGTGAAAGCCCTCTCCTCATGTCCTCTCTCCTCCTTGGAGGACAACTCTTTGAGCCTGGGGTGTGACTCGATTTGTCCCCTGGTGTCCTTTAAAGATAATTTCTTTCTTTTATAAATTGTGGATATGTTTTGGGTTTTGTCTGGTAGGTCTTCCACAGAGTGAAGAGTAGCACTCTGCAGATTTAATTCAAGTTCCTGGGACACATTCAGGACTTCTAAGTTAGTGGGTGATTGAGTAGCTATATGGGGTGGTGTTTGGACTGTATTTGGGGGTGATGGAGTGGGTTGAGGTTCAATTTGGGTTATATCTTTGATTGAACCCTCTCCAAGTGATGTGTGATCTTTGATCATATTAGGAAACAGAGGGGTTTCCTTGCCCGAAAATTTAAATTGTTTTCTCATATTTGAGAAAACTTTCTTGTTCAACTCTGGAATTATAAAAATATTTTTGGGAGTTGACAAGTTTTGTAATTCAATGTTTATGATATGTTGGAGAAATCTGGGATACATTAAAAATTTTGAAGAGTTAAGATTTCCCAACATACCTTCAAAAATCTTGTTAGAAAAATTGAATACTTGGTCTGTGCATAGACAGACAACAGCAGATGCTATTGCCTTGTTAAACTCATTCCAAGTACTTCTTTTCGGAGAAATACAATGCTGAATAGTATGGACAAGAAATTTCCATTGTGGGGAGAGAAGACCTTTTTGAAAAGTTACTATGTTTAGTCTTCCCTCATATCCCATTTTGTTTAAAATTTCAGCAATGAATTCCTTAGGAAGAGTAGTCATACCTGAATCATCGTGTAGTTGTAGATGTTGTCGAATAGATTGTTCTGTGATGGTTATCGTTTTTCCATCCACAGTTGATTTTATCATTGGTACAGTTGCACCCTCCGTTCTTTCAGCATTGGTCCAGAAATCCACCAAGTGCTGTTGGTATGCCTTCGGTTTCACCGTTAATGCGAATCGTATGTAAGAATTTTTCAAAAAGTTTACGATTGGTCGGAAATCCTTTGTTCCGTCTGGATTGCGTAGAAAGGCACACATGTTGTGGAACTCTGAGTATTTGAGATCGGTTTGAACATTGAGAGATTGTAGAGTTGCCATTTTGCAGTGATTTGAGAGAAAATTTTTAAGAATTTGAAGACTGAAGATGAGTTTTTGATCGAAAGCTAGGGTTTATCGAGAGGTTTTAGCAAATCGAAGTGAAGATAATGCTAAACTAATCGTCTACCGCCTTTTATATCTTTTGATTTAACCTGCAAAACTACTAAAATGTCCTTCGAATCATAACATAACGGTTATTTTCATGGGGGTTAGTTTGGTAATTGTGTTTCTGAAAGACCAGTAGTAAATAAGATATCAGTAGTAAAACGTCATTAGTATCTACTAACATCAGTAGTGACTAAGGATTTTGACATCAGTAGTAACTATAGACATCAGTAGTAACTATTAACACACAAGACCAGTAGTATATGTGAATATCAGTAGTACTGACTTACCAGTAGTATTTGTGTAAACTTAATACACACCAGTAGTAATGAACTACCAGTAGTATTTTGTGCATACACCTTCATACCAGTAATGCAGACCTACCAGTAGTAAAATACTTAAAAAAAAAAACTTTTTACAACAAAACTTTACACATGATTTTAAGAGATTTAATTTATTAAAATCATTCCAATGCTGCTGACCAAGAAGTTGAATCTTCCTACATCAAATGCTTTTGTAAAAAGATCTGCTAATTGATCATCAGTATGAATTTTAACAACTTTGATTAATTTCTTTTCATTGCAATCTCTTATAAAATGAAATCTTATTTCAATGTGTTTAGTTTTTGAGTGTTTTACTGGATTGTTCACAATACTAATAGCACTTTGATTATCAATAAAAATAGGAGTTTTAAGGATAGAGATACCAAAGTCTAGAAGCTGGTTTTGAATCCAGAGTACTTGAGCACAACAAGCAGATGCAGCTACATATTCTGCTTCAGCAGTTGATGTTGATACATTTGTCTGCTTCTTACATTGCCATGACACCAGTCTTGATCCAAAGAATTGACATCCACCAGTAGTGGACTTTCTATCTTGACATTCACCTCCATAGTCACTATCTGTATAGGCTATTAGTTCAAAGGGTGAGTCATGTGGATACCATAGACCTAGTGATGGTTTGCCTTTCAAGTATCTGAATATTCTTTTGACAGCTTGCAAGTGTAGTTCTTTAGGTCTTGCTTGATATCTTGCACACACACAAACACTATACATGATATCAGGTCTTGAGGCAGTTAAGTACATCAAGGAACCTATCATTGATCTATATAAGTGTTCATCTACATCCTCCCCCTCAACATCTGGATGTAGGTGTTTGTGTGTTTCCATTGGTGTACTAGCACTTTTACTGTCTTTTAAATCAAACTTTTCCAAGATGTCTTTGACATATTTTGATTGATTTATCAAGATGCCATCTGTTCTTTGATTGACTTGGAGTCCAAGGAAGAAGTTCATTGGACCCATAGAGCTCATCTTGAATTTAATTTGCATTAGTTCTTCAAATTCTTTACATAATAAGTCATTGGTTGAGCCAAAGATGATACCATCTACATAAATTTGTACCAGTAGAATATCATTTTTGACTTTCTTTGTAAACAAAGTTTTATCAATGGCTCCTCTTTTAAAGTTGTTCTTCAATAGGTATGATGATAATGTGTCATACCATGCTCTTGGTGCCTGATGTAGGCCATACAGAGCTTTATCCAATTTGAACACATAATCACCATGTTTTGGATCTTCAAAACCTGGAGGTTAGCATACATAGACCTCTTCTTCAATCTTCCCATATAGGAATGCACTCTTAACATCCATTTGATAGACTTTGAATTTCTTGAATGAAGCATATGCTAGAAAAATTCTTATTGCTTCAATCCTAGCAACAGGAGCATATACTTCATCATAGTCTATTCCTTCTTCTTGAGTGTATCCTTGGGCTACAAGTCTTGCTTTGTTCTTGATCGCTATACCTCTTTCATCTTTCTTATTTCTGAAGATCCATCTTGTTCCAATGGCTCTTTTTCCTCTGGGTAGAGGTACAAGTGTCCAAACAGCTTGTAACTTAAATTGAAGGAGTTCTTCTTGCATTGCCTCAATCCAGTTTGAGTCCTTCATTGCTTGTTGGATCTTCTTTGGTTCATCCTGAGACAGAAAGCGTTCATACATACATTCATTAGCAATTAAACTTATATTACACATATTTGCAGTTAAGCTTTTGTTTAATTTGCTTCTTGTTTGTAGTGGTGAGTTGACATCACTTAGAACAAGGTCTAATGGATGGTTCTTTTGAGTCCTTGTAGTTGTAGCTTTATCAACCACTAGTTGATTTTCAAGATTTGACTCATTTGTCTCAGGTAATTGTTCTTCTAGGGATCCTTCATTTTCATTGATATTTGGTTCATCATCATCTTGGTCAGAGTTACTACTGCTATCATCTTCATTGAGATCAGTAGTATTGATGTTGTTACTGGTATCAGTAGTATCTTGAGAATCTAGGTTATTATTTGGACCAGTAGTATTTTGAGTACTATTACTGGTATCAGTAGTATTAGAATTACTACTATCCTCATTCTCAGAGTTACTACTGGTTCCAGAACTTGAGTTATTACTGACATCAGTATTAACTACTGGAGCAGTATTAACTACAATGTATCTCATTTCCTCTTGACCAGTATTATCTGATGATATTCCTTCCTTTTGATTGTGACAATTTAAATTACCTGCATTGAAATTCATGTTAGAATTAAAGGATTTGGTTAGATTGTCTATATCAAATAGCCAATCTGGACCATTTCCTTGTTCATTAGGTACATTTTCATTGAAGGATACATTGATGCTTTCTTCGATTATCCTTAGTCTTTTGTTGAATACTCTGTATGATTTGCTTTGAGTAGAGTATCCCACAAAGATTCCATCATCAGCTTTGCAGTCAAACTTACCAATTTGTTCTCTTGTAATCAAGATAGTACAAGGACAACCAAATGATTTTAAAAAGCTTATAGAGGGTTTTCTTTTGTTAAACAGTTCATATGGTGTTTTGAAATGTGGCTTCACTATTAATACTCTGTTCTGAACATAACAGGCAGTATTAACAGCTTCAGCCCAAAAAGTAATTGGTAATTTTGAGTCTGCAAGCATTGACCTTGCTGCTTCTATGCTAGTTCTATTTCTTCTTTCAGCTACACCATTTTGTTGAGGAGTTCTAGGTGAGCTGTATTGCCTGTCAATACCTTTAAGATCACAAAAGTTAATTAAGTTAGCATTTTTAAATTCTGTGCCATTATCACATCTTATGGCTTTCACTTTTTGATCAGATGTGTTTTCCAGTTTGACAATTAAGTTCTTTATGAGTTCACTTGTTTCATCCTTTGTCCTGAGAAAGAAAACCCATGTATATCTGGAAAAGTCATCAGTAATAACAAGACAATATTGTTTCTTTCCAATACTCATTACATTTGTAGGTCCAAAAAGGTCCATATGTAAGAGCTGTAAAGGAACAGAAATAGATTCACAGTTTTGGACTTATGAGAAGTCTTGTGTTGTTTACCTTTTAGGCATGCAACACAGTGATGATCACACATGAATTGTTTTTGAGGTAGTCCAATGACCAGATTTCTTTTTACTAAATTATTCATGTTTTTAAAATTTGTGTGACACATCCTTCTATGCCATAGTTCTGATTCAGTGGTGTTTGCCTTGGATATAAAACAGTTGACCTCATTTGTAGAAATGAGTTCTCCCCCTATATCTAGGCAATACACATTGTTTCTCCTTGGAGTTTTAAAACAACATATTTTTCATCTAAAATAAAATCAGGAGAAAGAATGATGCACTCAATGTCTGTGAAAAGAATCTTGTTCTTTTTATCACAAACTTGAGACACACTGACAAGATTGTATTTTAGTTCAGCTACATAAAATACATCATCAAAGGTAATTTTGCCATTAGTAACAGTACCTTTACCTGTAATCTTACCTCCCTGGGGATTCTCACCAAATGCCACATATCCTCCATCAAATGACTTGAAATCTTTAAGAATTTGCAGATTTCCAGTCATGTGTCTTGAGCATCCACTATCAATATGCCATGTTCTTCCTTCTTCTGGGATCTGAATGCTCTGCACAAGAGAGTAAAGGATTAGTTAAGTTTGGGAACCCAAGCTTTATATGTCTTGGGTTCATCCTTTGAGAAATAAGCTTTTGGGGATTTAACTTTAAATACTTTTGGTACTCATACTTGTTTACTACTGGTGTGTTGTTTTACTACTGCCCTTTTGTAGTTATTACTGGTGTGAGAATTTCCTACTGATCTTGGTTTATACCCATGATTTTTAGCTTTTGAATACTTTACTACTGATGGACCAGTAGTATTTGGGTACTTACCATGTTTAGACTGACCAGTAGTGTTTTTAGAGTTAATACCAGTAGTATTTTTGAAAGTTGTTTTGGGAGCAGTAGTATTTTTGAAACTAGGATTTTTACCAGTAGTATTTTTGTACTGATACCATACAGCATTATAATTTGGGTTAACGCCAGTAGTAAAGTTGTTAAAGTTTTTACTGGTGTTGGAAAATTTAAAATATTGTTTATTTTGGGTGGCCCCTTTTCTTCGATCCGGAATTCCCAACAAATCCTTGACTCCTCGAATACAATGATTTTCCATTGTTCTTGAAGTAATTGCTGTTCTTTGGACTTCCAACTCTTCTGTTTTGCACAAATCTTGGTGCACTTCTTCCAAATCTTGGAGTTTCAGCAATTGGATTTTTAATTTTATTTACTACTGAAGAACCAATAGTATCTTTTAACTTCTGAGTTTTTGCATTTTCTATTAAAATTTTAAATTCTTTTAACTCTTTGCGGTTTATTGGATTGAAGTGACAATCCTTTGCTAAGTGGTTTACTTTGTTGCAAATAACACATTTTAATTTATTATCTTGAGCCTTTATAGTTTTTCTTTGTTCTAAAAGCTGATTTCTGTTTCTTTGATTTCCCCTTTTTAGAATTTTAGGTATATTTTCTGCATCATATTTTGGAGATTCATTTGGACTTTGAGCTGTGTGAAAACTTGTATCAATTGATTTTGGTGATTCAGTTTGAGAGATTGTAAATTCAATTGATTGATCATCATCAGAAGAATCATTTGTTTCATTATGTAGTTCAGTTTGTGTTTCAGTTTTTAATTCATTAATAATTCTTTCTGAGCTGTTTTTAAGTGGTGGAATGATTTTATATGGAGGTGGTACAGCATGATATCCCACCCCATGAATAACTTTTTCTGTAGTTTGAGTATTAGTTAATTCATCAAGAATTTTAGTGCTTCTTTCAAACTTTTTAATTGTTAATTTATTTTGTTCAATTTCAAGCTGACATTCTTCTATTTTACTTGTTAGTTCTTTATTTTTTGTTTCATAGAACTCTTTCTCATCCACAGCCTGAAGCAATTCTTCCTTTATTCTTTGATCAATCATCTTGTACACCTTTATTTGATGTTCTTGATCAGCAATCACACTATCAAACTCATGATTTCTTCTGACTGCTTTTGCTAAATCTTCATTTAATTTAGTGTTTTCTTTTTCTAAGGTTTTAACAATTTTAGCACATTCAGAAGTACAAGGTTTAGATTTTACCTCAGTTTTGTTGTCAGTAAAGGCCATGAGAGCTTGATTTTGAGCATGCTCTTCTGCTTGGAAGCTCCAGTCATAACCTTGTCCTTGTTGTGAAACAAGAGCAGTTGATTTTGATCTTTTGTCTGGCTGAGAACATTCTTTTGCAAAGTGACCAAGGTTGTTACAGTTGTAACATTTGACTTTAGCTTTGTCAAATCCTGCTTTGTCACCTTTGTTAAAGTTGAGGCTTGTCCTACCTGTCCTCTTTAAGAATCTTTTGGTCCTTAGACTCAGCATAGCCATCTGCCATTTAAGATCCATCTCCTCAAGATCATCTGGGTTCAATTGTTCCAAGTCATCACTAATCAATGCAGTATGCACATGACTAGTGAAGAAGGATTCTCTTGCAGCATCCTCAGAATCTGTAGCCTTTCCTGTGAATGTTTCCTGACCTTGACCTGTACTAGAGACAAATGCAGCATTATTAGAAGAAATAGAAGGGTTCTTTTGGTTTACCTCAGTTTCAAATACTCTGAGATCATTGTATAGTTCATCCAACTCTTTTTCTTCTAGAGCATCTCTTTGTCTATATACCACTGTATACATGGCCCATTCTTCACTAAGAGATCTTAGGAACTTCATGTTGACATCTTCTTGATCCATCTTAACCCCAACCTGGTTAAGTTCACCAATTAGCTTGTTGAATCTGTCAAACACTTGAGTGAGTGTTTCATTGGGTTTTCCTTTGAAATTTTCAAAGTCTTGTTTAAGAACAGACTTCATGTTCCTCTTAGTGCTCTTGGTCCCAACAAATCTCTTCTCCAGTGCTTCCCATAGTATCTTTGCATCATCATACTCAACAAAGAGATGTTGATAATCGTTAGGAATGGCCAGTAGTAGAGTGCTTAGAGTTTTGAGTTCGATGCCCTTGTCCTTCTTTTCTTTCTCACACTTAAGTTTGTCTGCCTCAGTTGCAGAGCTGCTTGCTTGACCAGGACCAGTTTTGTTTCCTTCAAGAACCACTTCCCACATAGAATAATCTGTAATAAGCATGTATTGCTTAATACGATTCTTCCACATCCCAAAGTTATTGGGAGTGAGAATGGGGATTTTGTTGGCCTGAGTGCTTTCATTGTTATCCGACATGATTAACAATGAGTGTGTTTTAAAGATTAAAACTTTTTGTTGTTCTTAACAAATAGTAGATCTAGAACCAATTAGCTCTGATACCACTTGTCAGGATCGATTAACTATAGAGAAGTTAATAAACACCTTTAGATCTAATTGAATATAGAAGTTGCAGTGGATCAACACTATATCAATGTAATTAAGAACAATGAACTGTAAATAATATGCGAAAGTATTAAGAACACAGTTTCACAAAAAGCTTCAATGTATATTATCGAGTTAACAATACACACGTACGTTTACAATTCGTAAGGAACTATATATAATAGTCCTTGAAGCTAAACTATTTACCCTAGTTATTCTAGGACTTGATTTACATCGAATAATAAAAATATACATTGATTTACATTTTATAACTATCTCTACGAAGATCTCGGACTTGATATTCTTAAAAAACGCGTAGCAGTAGTAAAACTCATCACCAGTAGTAAATATGTAACATCAGTAGTAAGTCTGGTGATCAGTAGTAAGTCCAGAAACCAACGTCAGTAGTAACTACTATTGATCAGTAGTATCTTCAATCTGTGCATGATCAGTAGTAACTTTAGTTATACTATACATCAGTATCAACTTCTTCAGTAGTAACATGTTCTGCCCCATCAGTACTAAGTATGTCAGTACTAACTGCAGCATCAGTAATAAGTTGATCTGTGTTTTACTCCAACAATATGTTTTTAAAACGCAATAAGTTTAAATATCAATCTCAAACACCCATAAAGAAGTTACGTTGACTTTGACTGCTGATCAGGGGAAGTATCGCGAGAAAGCAGAGCAAGAAGACACTCCAGAACTATTATAGCCAATCCTAAAATTTGAGTTACTTGCTCGAGATGCATCGTAGCGGATTTTGAAAGCGGAGATATTTTAGCGAGAAACTTTTTAATCAATTCTAGATATATAATCATGTTCTCGAGCACTATTTTAACCTTTTTCAAGATTGGAGTTGCTTTCTGGATTTGATTATGAGCTAATTTCAAGAACTGACTTATCTTGTTAAGGATCTTTTGAGCCCATTCGAAAAATTTGGTTAGTTTGCGCTTTACGTACTCCTTGGTGCTCATACTTTCACTTTCCAAACATTTGTCCATTTTATCGACTTTCTTCTTGAGTAAACATTTTGATTTCAATTTATCTAGAACCTTAAACTTCACCTCGGCGGCTTGGATCCTTTTTTGGAGGTTAAGACAACACGGGTGTAGATCTTTGTCGGTTTCGTTACAATGGTAAAAGTACCCGTTAATGTCTCGACCACATGCATCACAATATCTTTGCTCTTTGTCAAAATGTTCTTCGAAGAATCTGAATTTGGATCCATTTAAAAACTCGTGTTCATTGTAGAGCCTACACTCGGGATGGAGAACGAATGAACAATCTTCGTTGCATATGTATTTATCTCCTATCCCGAATTCCTTGCATCCGGTGCACTCGTATGGCAATCGTTGTTCATCCGTGATTAATGTCATGTCATGCTCGTTGTGGGTTTTAAGATCTCCCCTTGTGTTGTCCATTGTACCTACAAATTAAGAACTAATACTTAATTAAATATTAGAATGGTACTCGCACAATGTAGCTACTAGCTACTCATAACGAGTAATTGTTGTTGACATCTCATAGACATTAAACACCTCATTGTATATCGAAAGCTTTCTAAACTTATTATGTTGTATAGTAGAGAGGAACTCATCAATTTCACATATCTTTCTTCCTGCCATTAGCACAAACTCATCAGTTTTTCATCCTTTCAATTTTTCGTTGTTTCCATTCGGTTAATAAAAAAGGACGAGTTTGATGAGAGATGAGGAAAGGAAAGAGGAAGGAGAGAAATATATTATTTTTATTTTTGTATTAGTTTTATCAAAAAGAAATTAAACAATATGTTAAGATTTGTATTAAATTAAAAAATGACAATGTGTGATATAGTAAAATTGAAGATAGAAGAAAAATATATTGTTGAGATAAATTTGTCAGTAATTTCATGTTAGTGTGAAGAAGGTGGTACGAATTTGTCATAAAATCATAAAGAGTTTTTCTAAGTTATGTTCTAGGAGCATGATACCAAATGTTAAATACTCACTCCGTTTCACAAAAAACTTCTCATTTCACCCTAAATTTTTGTCCCATAAAAAACTTCTCATTTCATACATTTGATGGGCTTCACATAATAAAATACTATTATTATTAAGGACCCCACCACTTACTATCCACTAACTATCTTTCTCTCTCCAAACCAATTCTATATTTTAATCAAAATTATTACCAATGACCCCACCACTAACTATCACCTTAAAACTTGTGTCAAACTCATATAGAAAGTTTTTTGTGAGACGGAGGGAGTATCTTTTATTCATCTGTATTTAGTTCATAAAAACACCTCATTTTTAATTATAGTAAAGATAAAATTGGATTAACATTAAAATATTAGTGACTTATTAATATTATCTTATGTTAAATAAGAAAAAATAGTTTATTAAATATATGTTTTCATGTCACATGTTAATAAGGATTTTGTTAGCATGTGTCTTATCTGCATGCTATAATGAACATTTAATAAACTAAAATTTCGATAATTAGATTAAAATAATATTTATGAGTCACTAATATTTTTGTATTAGACCGGTTTTATCCTTACCATATATGAAAATGAAATTTTCAATGAATTAAATGCAGAAGAATTAAAAAAATTTAAAAATATTATAATGTGTTTTAGAAACCCTCTTAATAAAATCCAATCATAAAATTGATAAGTTAAGGAATAGGTAATCGTTGACTTGCAGACCAAGTCAAGCTGATGTGGAGCCCTGTTGCTTCAATTCCGTTTTATTTTTTCAAAATTATTTTATTGATTTTTTTTTTCAAATCCCGATCTTCAAATGTTCTCCGGCATCACCTGCTGATCATGTTCGCCGGAGGCACGGTGGTAACTGGTAACGACAATTATCACTGCCAATTTTCCAGATGTTCACGCCGCCGCCAGCTAACAGTCATCACCACTACCTACATCTCGCTGCCACGGTCACAACCATTTTCTCCGGCAGGGCTTGCCACCACCGATCGCTGCCTCCGGCTTATGCTTTATATAATAGTTTTATTGGGTCATATGTCTAGCCCATAGCTAGTTACCTTTTCTATTTATATGTATTAGTCTTCATCGTAATCTAAATTTTACGTTTGATAATTATATGAAACCTTAGCCTCTCTTTAGAAGTTAACAGATATAATATGAGTCGACATACCTAATCTTGCAGATGTAGAACCTTCCTCGTAGTGTGTATTTTGAGACATGGTTTGCAGATTCTTGAACTTACTATACCAAACAACGTAAAGTTATCAGAAAAAAAGGTAAATAATAAACGTTTTACTTGACGAATGAATGCGAATTTGCATAAAATAAAATAAGAAAATCTTACAAACAAGGTAGAGATGGTTAACGGTTGAGCTTAAGAGGCCGGAGTTGTAATGAAATTTATAAGCAGGTTAATGGCTAAATTGGAGAACGAGTCCATGGATATTAATGAAATATTAATTGTTATTGGAGAAGTAGTCCATGCCATTGCCATACGAGGAAAGAGCTAAGAATTTTAGCACACTACGTAGTACGTACGTACAAGTGTGACACCCGCGTCGAGGTGTGAAAACAGGGGGAAAAATTGAAGATTTTCTAGACGGGTGTCAACAGCCAAGTGAACTGATGGCCTTCGGCTACTTTCTTTCATTGGCATTATTCCTACTTTGGTTTTCTCTTCTTGTCGGTATCAAATAACTCAATAAGTTATTGAATCACAGATCTACTCAATAATAGAAGTTACAGCGGATTAACACTATGTTGATTGATTAAGAACAATGAATAACTGTAATTTATACGAAGAACAATAAGAACACAGTTATCACAAAAAGCTTCAATGTATATTAATCGTTGATAATACACACGTACGTTTACAATTCGTAAGGAACTATATATAATAGTCCTTGAAGCCTAAAACTTCACCCTAGTTATTCTAGGACTAGATTACAATCGAATTACAAAAAAATATACATTCTAAACTAACTCTGCGAAAATCTCGGACACGATCAGCTCCTGTTGGGTCACATTTTAATGTATTCAATAGTCTAGGGGTGTAATGTGACATTTATTGTAACAAATAGTCTATGGTGATTTTATGTAATTAGTCAATACTAGGCCTAGGTATAAATACCTAGTTGTAACCTAGTATTGACCTAAGCTTGCCATATATTGAAAATCACGATCGTTTGTGTGTGTGTGCAAAGCTTCAAAGTGTTCTTCATCTAATATTTTAATTCACCTTTGTTCTTGTTTAATCTGTTGTTTAATCGATACATACGGATTCACAGCTCCATATATCGTCATCAGTAGTAAATGCCATCGTCAGTAGTATATCCAAGATCAGTAGTATCTTTGTAATTCTGCTCCATCAGTACTAAGTCTTGTTAGCAGCTCTAAGACTTTGTCAGTACCAACTGCAGCATCAATAATAGTAGTTTATATCCCAACAATCTCCCCCTAAACTTGTTAATTCACTTTGAATCAATCAAGTTTCTTTTTCTTCTCTTCTTTCTCTTTTCTCTTTTTCTCTTCTAATAATTTTGCTCTTCGTTCATCACCTTCTTTTATTCTTTGATTTCTAATTCTTCTTTGTTCTGCTATGAATCTCTTGTTCTTTTGAAGAAAATAATTATATATCTCTGAGAACATAGCAGCATCATGTGGTCTGATGAATGAGCAACATGTAGCTTGGTACGTTGCTTGTTCTGAATGATCATAGTCTTTTTCCATCAGAAACAGTTCACATCTTTTGTTTGCTCTTTCAAAGAAATACATATTCACAGAAGGTAGAACATTCCAAGCATAAACATGTTCTGTATTTGTGAACCTTTCAAGATATTTTTCTGGATGAAATGCAACATCAATCATTTTTGTTAGATATCCGAATCCTGAGTTCTTCCATGCATCATTGGCCATTCTAGGTAATCCAAAGGTTAACATAGTAATAACATCACTTCTGGACAGTGACATTATCATAGGCTTCCAAGCTCTGAATCTTTGAATTGACATGTCTTTTCTAATAATATCAATTATATTGTTTAATACCCTCCAGTTGATAATTGGATTTTCTTGTTGAAGAGCTTGAGGGATATCGAGAATGGGGAAGTCTTGTTTTGCTTTCTTCCTTGCCTCTTCTGCATCATCTAAAGCTTTTCTTTTCTTGGCAGTTAGTGTTGAGGATTCACCAGTCATTGGTTTTCTGGTAAGCACCAGTTTAGGATCAATGTCTATCAACTTTGTAAGCTTAACCTCTTCTATTTCTGGTTCTTCCAAATTTTTCTTTCTTGTAGTGCAATACTTGTCAACAATGTTCACCATCTTCATTCTTCCAAATGACTTTGCACTGTGACCTTTAGTTTTCAAGTATTCTACCATTTTTTATTTTTGTTCAAGTACTTCTTTTGGTAGTTCAGCATTAATTTGTTTGCACTCTGCAACAAGATCTTCAAGACAGTTCAAGTGTTCTTCTTCTATTTTCTTTTGGTTATCAAGTTCTGCTTGTTGATCTTTTACAAGGAATTCTTCAATCTCTTGAATGACTGCATTATTTATTATTTCTTCTTCAGCCTTTCTTTTATTTTCTAATTCAAGAGTCTTGGCACACTTCCTTTGATATCTCATTCTCTTCACCTTCCAATGATCTTGCTTTAGAGGTCTGACCATATTTATTTTGTTCACCATGTAATGACCTAAAGCTCTGTGTGGGTAGTCATCATCAAATTTGGCTTTTCCTTTACCAACACACTTGGGAGGTGGAGTATACTTCATATCAACCACCGGGATAATGCAAATATTGGATCAAATTTATAAATCCTTGATTCAGGAAATATATTTGGATGTGGAGGTAATGCACATTCATCTACCTCATCCCAGTTAACATCATCATCAATATCTGGAATTTCAAGTGGTTGTAACTCTGCAGTATTTGTTTCAGTTGGGATTACTATTGCTGGTTCAATTAACTCTGGTATTTCATCTACAGTCTCAGTAGTAACCGGAGTAGTTACTACTGGTGTTAAAGCTGCTAAATTGAATGGTCTGTAGATTACCAGTTGTAGGTTTGAGGAGTCTACTACTGAGGATTCTTCATTTGTTACTACTGGTGAGGCATTAGTTGCAACACCGCATTTTTGAAACCATTTTTTTAAAGATAATCGTCTTAGCATAAAACCTAGATTACGGAAGCATTGAATTAAGTCCTACATTACTTAAGTTACAAACCATGGTCCCACTTTAATACAAAATAAGAAGTTAGTAAAAAAAAGGTATTACGAAACACGGCTCATTTTACAAAAACACTTATTTAGAACATGGTCGAACTTCCCGTCCAAGCCCGACCCGTTCAAGCCTTCCAACCTGAAATGGGTCAATGAGGGAGGGATTAGCACAAAAGCAAAGTGAATGAATTACTAGCACTACCAACTACACTAATCACTTAAACACGGAAGTTAGAAACATCTCCGATTAGGTAATCACTTATTTGAGAGGATCAGTGGCTTTGCGGGCCTTAAACCATGGTCGCCCAAAACCACGGTAACCGATAGCCTATATCCAACACCCCGGGTAAACCCCCCTTAACCGTGAAGTGTATACAGGTAAGGTTGGATACCCTATTAGTCGATACACTATGCTCAGCCGATATCTTTCCGACACTGACCTCATCCCGCATGTGCACATAGTCATGTATGTTATTCCCCTAACACTAGGCATACATAACAAGTAGACTAGCTACGAAAAACACCGCAAAAAACGTCACGAAAGAGTTCCCAGACGCGAACTCGGGTTCGCGTTCGCGAACTAATGTTCGCGTCGGGAACCATCCCGTGAACTACTTCACGAGCAACAACCAATTTCTCTGTAGTGACTTCCTGATCGTGAAGTGGAGTTCGCATCGCGAACTCCCCACGTCTGGCAATTTCCTGCATTTCACTAGTATACCAATACCGAAAGGAAAATATCGAGACCCGAGTTGTAGGTTAAATCCACTCACATTTCAACCTTCGATCCTTAACTCAGTGAGCTAGGTACACTGAGTATCCTTCCCGATTCCTGTCAACAATTGTACTGCGTTAGTGATCGATCCACCAAATTGTCAAAACCGTCAATTTAGCAATTTACCAACTCAATATCACCAAGGCACATTTAAATGACATTAACCAATATTCCAACATCAACAACAAGTCATTTGACCGATTATGACCATATAGCAATTCTCTACAACTAGTTGACCCAAACGGGCCAAAACCCGAACTTGACTAAATCACTTCCCCATTTCCATCTACTAGCACATAATTCCTATACTAGAAATTCATAAGCATTTAGCAATTCCATTAAGATCATAACTATTACAATTCCAAGTATCATACTTCCAAAATCACTAGTTCACCATTTTGATCCCAAACAACCAACACTAGCTAGATTACTTCACCAATCCAACAATACTAGGTTTTTAACATCCATAACTTAATAAACATGTTTTCTCAACCTAGCAAACGATTCCATCCATCCAAATAACAAGAAATCCAAGATTCATCAAAACCCACCTTCAACATCCACCATTAATGGAGGTTTAAGGCGATTTTCACCAAATCTTGTCTTCCTTCAACAATCTACCATACAAATGATGTAAAAGCTTGCATAAACACATAAGACAACATCCATATCAATATTCACCAACAAATCATCAAGCTACATGAACCCTAGGTCAAGACATAACTTAAGAGCAACAAGAACAAGCAAAAGAGAAGGTGTAACTTACTTCAAAGCTTCTCCTACACAAACTTTAGTGTAAATTTCAGACCCTAGCACAAGAAATCACCAAGAACAAGCAAGGAAAGCTAGAGAAAGTGATGGAGTTTGCTTTGCAATGGAATAGTGAAGTATGGATAATGTTTTCAAAATAACAAGTAAAAACAAAGAGAGGGTTTCTCCCTCTCTCTCCCTACCCGGCCAAAGCAAGAGGGAGTGGGGCCCCTCTTGCCCTTTTCCAACTTTTCAGTATATGTCTGAAAGTCCCTTTCGTAATTAATTTATTTAAAATAGCAAACGGACTAGGAATGGCAACGGGGCGGGTTCGGGGCGGGTTTTGGCATACCCGCCCCCGAACCCGAAATCAAAAATCGTACCCGAACCCGCCCCGATACCCGTCGGGTATTTTCGGGTTTTCCCCCGTCGGGTATTTTATAGTACCCGAACCCGCCCGATACCCGAAATCAGGCCCCGAAACCCGAAAACCCGAAACCCGAAGTTGCCGGTGGTCGTCGCCGGAAGTCGTCGAGAACGAGAGGCTGGTTTGGGTTTGGAAGAGACGAGAACGAGACTACGAGGGCAGAAGGTGCAGAGTGAAGATAGAAAACCCTAAATGACTTTAATCCTTTATATATATATATATATATATAATAATTAAAAAAATAAATAAATTATACATATCGGGTGCAGAGTGAAGATAGAAACCGATAAAATACCCGAAAATTGTACCCGAACCCGACCCGAAATCGCATACCCGACCCGACCCGAAAATTATCGGGTTCGGGTTTCCCCGTCGGGTTCGGGTTTTTTTTGCCATGCCTGAAACGGACTCCAATTTTAAAAACAAAAGTATTTCCGGAAACGAAATTCAACAAGGAATCTAAGGATATAAAAATCACATATTTATTTCAATTATTTCACATGTCGGGTATTTTAACACCTTGGTTATAATACCGCAAAAGACAGTAAGCTAATTAAATTAACTAAGCATTTAATCAGATAATCATTTAATCAAGTACCTTAAGGTCAATAAACTACTAGGCCGGGTTTTGGGATGTTACATCAGTAGTAACTGGAATTTCTGTTGCTGGTGATGTTGGTATTACTACTGATGTTATTTCATGGATTTCTTTTTCAGTGGGATCAGTAGTGATAACTTCTGTTTGTTCAATTACCTCAGTAGTGTCCATGGGATCAGTAGTAACCATGACTACAGTAGTAATTGGAGAAGGTACTTGTTCTGCTGCTGGTGATTGTTGTGCAGATATAAATACATCTTCATCCATACTTCTAACAAGTTATATATATGTAATTTTGAAACGCTTCTGCATGTGTTGTAAAAAAAATGGTTCAGATTTTGAGGTGTTACACCTCTATCCAAGTCTTCATCAATAAACTGACCTGTTTCACCATGAGCTTCATTGAGGTTTAAGAGGGAGGCTGTTGCTGCTGCAATTGAAATATCAATCATATCTTGTATTTGATTCTTCTCCCCCTTAGTGATCTCAACCTGTAGAGCATCACTATCAGCAATCTTTCTTTTTAAATTTCTGATGATCTTTGATTGCCTTTGAAGCCTATAATCGAACCTCTTCTGTCTTATGTTCATGACATTGATATAGTGCTTCATGTAGCTCATGGTCTTTCCTTGGTTGTTGATTAATATATGGCAGTTTTGTACAATGGTTTCAAGGTTTTCCATCCTATCCGTCAATTGGGATTGTTCCATGCTGCCCTCATTCCTTCTAGGTAAATCATCAGGCTTATTTGGTACATTGACTTTAAGGTTTTCCATCCTATCCATTAATTCAGTTGGTTTTATTCTACCTTCATCACAGCTTGGTGATTCACTGGGTGTTTTAGACACACTCTTCTTCCTAGAAGAAGCAATAGTATCTCCCCTTGTGGTTTCCTGTCACCAGGGTCCTTTAAGTGCTGCCTTAAAAGATGAGTCACTACTCAAAGTTGCCGAGGTCTGGGTCCTAATGATGTTCCTACTGTCCTGTGCACTAACCTTTGGTGCATCAGTAGTAGGAGCCCTTTCCTCATGTCCTCTCTCCTCCTTGGAGGACAACTCTTTGAGCCTGGGATTTGACTCAATGGGTTCCCTGGTGTCCTTTCTAGAAATTCTTTTCCTTTTATATGTTGTGAGTATGTTTTTGGCTTTGGGTTGGTCTACCTCCGAGTGAAGAGTAGCACTCTGAGGTTTTATAACATGTTTCTGGGACACATTCAGGACATTTTGTGGACTAGTTGATTGAGTGGACTCATGGGATTGTGTTTGGGCTGTTTTTGGTGATGGAGTGGGTTGGGGTTCAATTGGGTGGCTTGAACCTTCTCCAGTTGGAGGATGATCATAGATCATGTTTGCAAAAAGTGCTGTTACTTTTCCAGAGAATTTGAACTGTTTGTTCATGTTTGAAAATACCTTTTTGTTTAACTCTGGAATTGGAAAAATATTTTTGGTTTTAACAAGATTTGGTAATTCACAATCAAAAATATGTGCAAGGAATCTTGGATACATTAAAAAATTTGTTGCAGATAAGTTTCCAAGCATTTCTTCAAAAATCATATTTGAAAAATTGAATACTTGATATGTGCATAAACAGACAACAACAGATGTTATTGATCTGTTGAACTCATTCCAAGTACTCTTCTTTGGAGACATACAATGTTGAATCATATGAATCAAGAATTTCCATTGGGGAGAAAGAAGACCCTTTTGAAAAGTTTGAATATATGTTCTTCCTTCATACCCCATTTTTAAAACATTTTCTATTAATACATCTTTAGGAAGAAGTGTTATACCTGACTCATCATTAAGTTGTAAATGTTGCCTGATTGTTTCTTCTGAGATGATTATAGATTGACCATCTATATCTGATTTAATTTTGATTGTGTCTTGTTCTTCTATTCTTTTTGCCTTCTCCCAGAATTGAACAATATGTTGTACACAGAGTTTTGGTTGTATTGTTAAAGCAAATCTTATTGGAGAGTTTTTTAAGAACATAACAATAGGCCTGTGAATACAACCCACAATCAGTAGTATGAACAATCAGTAGTAAAACAATAATTAACTTAAAAATAGTATACACAAACTTTACATATGAAATTTATGATGAAATTAATTTATTAAAATCATTCCAATACTGCTAACCAAAAAGCTAAATCTTCCTACATCAAATGCTTTTGTAAAAAGATCTGCTAGTTGATTATCAGTATGAATTTTTACCACTTTGATTAATTTCTTTTCATTGCAATCTCTGATGAAGTGTAATTGGCTTTCGATATGTTTGGTTTTTGAATGTTTTACTGGATTATTCACAATGCTAATTGCAATTTGATTATCAATATGGATAGGAGTTTTGAGAATAGATATACCAAAGTCCAAAAGTTGATTTTGAATCCACAGTACTTGAGCACATCAAGCAGATGCAGCTACATACTCTGCTTCAGCAGTTAATGTTGAAACATTTGTTTGTTTCTTGCATTGCCATGAAACCAGTCTTGATCCAAAGAATTAACATCCACCAGTAGTGAATTTTCTGTCTTGACATTCACCACCATAGTCACTATCTGTGTATGATACAAGTTCAAATGGTGAGTCATGTGGATACCAAAGACCAAGTGATGGTTTTCCTTTCAAGTATCTGAAGATTCTTTTGACTGCCTGCAAGTGAAGCTCCTTTGGTCTTGCTTGATACCTGGCACAAACACAAACACTATACATAATATCAGGTCTTGATGCAGTTAAATACATTAAGGAACCTATCATTGATCTATACAAGTGTTCATCTACATCCTCCCCCTCAACATCAGGATGTAGGTGTTTATGTGTTTCCATTGGTGTGCTAGCACTTTTACAGTCTTTCATTGCAAATTTCTCCAAGATGTCTTTGACATATTTTGATTGATTAATCAAAATACCATCTGATCTTTGATTGATTTGGAGTCCAAGGAAAAAGTTCATTGGACCCATTGAGCTCATCTTGAATTTGATCTGCATTAGCTCTTCAAACTCTTTGCACAATTTTTCATTTGTTGATCCAAAGATGATATCATCTACATAGATTTGGACCAGTAGTATATCATCTTTGACTTTTCTTGTGAACAGAGTTTTGTCAATGGCACGTCTTTTGAAGTTGTTCTTCAATAAATATGATGATAATGTATCATACCAAGCTCTTGGTGCCTAATGAAGGCCATATAGAGCTTTGTCTAATTTGTACACATAATCATCATGTTCAGGATCTTCAAATCCTGGAGGTTGACACACATATACTTCTTCTTCAATTTTCCCATACAGGAAAGCACTCTTTACATCCATTTGATAGACTTTGAATTTCTTGAATGAAGCATATACCAAGAAGATCCGTATTGCTTCTATTCTTGCAACAGGAGCATAAACTTCATCATAGTCTATACCTTCTTCTTGAGTGTAACCTTGAGCTACAAGTCTGGCTTTTTTTATCACTATGCCTCTTTCATCCTTCTTGTTTCTGAAGATCCATCGTGTTCCAATGGGTCTTTTTCCTTTTGGAAGAGGTACAAGTGTCCAAACAGCTTGTAGTTTTAATTGAAGAAGTTCTTCTTGCATAGCCTCAATCCCATTTGAATCTTTCATGGCTTGTTGAATCTTTTTAGGTTCTTCCTTAGATAGAAAACATGCAAACATACATTCATTAGAAATTAGACTTATATTGCAAATGTTTGAAAATAAATTGCTGGAAACTTTGTCAACAACTATTTGACTATAAAGATTGGATTCATTGGATTCTGGAATTTGTGCATCAGTCCAGTTTTCTTCTTGATCGCGAACCGTGGACAGAGAATTTTAGGTTTGTTCGTGAACAACTTCGCGACAGGTTCCCGAATGCGAACCGGAGTTAACGACGCGAACTATAGTTCGCGACGTGAACTTACCTGTGATGCTTTTGATGCAATTTTCGTAACTAGCTTGCTTGTTTGTTACCTATTTGCTAGTGTTGAGTCAAATAGGTTATGTGCACATATGTGAAGAGGCTTTGCTTGATTGGTAGCAACAACTCGATTTGAACTAGGTGACCGAGGTTTGAGAAGTCAGTGCGCTGGGCATAGTGTATCGACTCATATGGTATTCGGACCTTACTTGTATACGTTATACGTAAGGGGGTTTACCGGGGAGTTGGGTACAAGCTTTCGGGTACCCTCGTTGGGCCGACGATGGTTTTAGGCTCCTGCAGGACCACCACCGAGCTTCTTGAACAAACAATGTTATGTGGTTATGTGGCTGTTCGATCGTAGGGATGTTTATGCTAGCTTGTTGTGCTTTTCAGAATTTGTAGATTATATTTATTCATTTAGCTTTGTGCTAATCCCTCCCTCGTTGAATCTTTTCAGGTGATCGGTGCTTTGGACGGGATGATTGACCAAGCTCAGTTTGATATGTTTTGTAAAATGAGCCATTTCGTTAAGTAACACTGTTTAAACAATTATGTTTGTTTTGGGGACTAATACCGGACTTAAAATCGTAGCTTAAACTTAACTACTTTTGGAATCGCTTCCGTACTCGCTTTATAAAAAAACGCTTTCAAATTTTGCGGTGTTACAACTTGGTATCAGAGCTTCGGTTTGGTGATGGGTACACATTTAGGTGTTTCATTCCCAAATCGTGGCTCGATTTTGGTCAAACATTCCGGACGAGTGGGATTAGAGCAAATGTGAATGGAGTTAGTTTATGGTTAGTATGTAGGTACTAACAATTTAAACTAACGATGTGTTCCCCAGTTAAAAAATCGAAAGAAGAGAAATGATTTCGAAAGAAATGAAAAGAATAACGTGTTCCCGAGAATTTTAAGCAAGATAAAAGAAAGGATTACGGAGGAATTTTTTTTTAAATCTTCTTTCCTAAACTTCCTCCCAATATTGGGAAGAAAGGGACGAAAGTTTATCTTCAACAATTTTAAATAAATCATGTTACCAAACTACCCTTGCCTCTCTCTACATATACGTATCATTTCTTCAACACAAACAGCCAAACATGTATCACTTCTTACATTTTTAATTAGTTATTATCATTTGGGCATTTGGCTGTGAATCACTACAAGGTTTTCGATTAAAGAGAAAATTTAAATTACAATCATAAAGCAAAAACAGTAGGGCTGAGTTTACGTTTGTGTAGGTTGTTTGTAAGAATGATATGGAAACGCATTAATTAGAAATGATTAAGGAACTAATTGATTAAATTACAAATATAAAGTAAAAGCATAAACGTGATTCTAATGATCATTCTGTGAAAATAAGTTATAATTCGAAAATATTAGTATACGAAGTTTATTATTATTATGATATTATTTGTTTAATTATATGATATTATTATTAATTAAAATATTAGGGGTAAATTTGTAATTTGTTAAATTTTATTTCTTACCTTTTTTTCTCTTCCTCTTAACTTTGGAACACCACAAAATTAAAATATTTCTTCCCTATTTTCTATCATTCCTTTTCTCTTCTTTCCTTTTCTTTTCTTTTCTTTTAATGAGATTTTATGGAACACAGTGTAAGCTTTCTTGAGGTATTGTGTTTATTACAGATATGACTGATAAAGAGGACCCGACCCCCTTGACTCGAGGAAATGTTTCTACCTCAAGTAACAATGCGAAGGCTGACCGGGAAGCACATATAAAGAAGTTGGAAAATCAAGTGCAAGAGTTAAGAAATCAGGTACAACAACAACGACGACTAATCAAGGGAATGACACCCTCGATCCTCGCCCCATTGCTTCTTACCTTCCCATCAACACGGCCACTAGCGAATTATCCATTGACGCCACAAATAAACCAACCATTTCCACCTCAGATAAACCATCCACTTCCAACTCAAGGATTTTATCCATACCCACACTTGGGAATCCCGTCACATCTAGGGTTAGGACACCATGGTGCGTCTAAAGAACCGGGGAACACGAGTCGTGAGCAGTTTGCTCGCAGATCAGGTCAAAAGAACCTATGGTGTCGTAAATGTAAGTCCGCTCATTTTGGGACGTGCACTGCCCAGACCAGGAAGTGCAAGAGTTGTGGTCAACTGGGACACGAGGGTAAGGATTACAAGTTCCCACAGGATGTGTGTTGGAGTTGTCAAAGTGAGGGACATGAAAGGAGTAAATGTCCTTTGGAAAGGAAAGTGGATTATGGGTCAAGTACGGTGGTGGTCGGGGAATCTTCATCAACTGTAGAAAGGAAAAGAAAGAGTAGTGACGTCACTGTCAGCGACAACTCGGGTATGTTTTTATAAACTCAATACTTGTGTTTATGTAAAATTGGTAATTGAGTAGATCGCTTAATTAGGACTTGTGAAATGGTGTGATGAACTGAACTGCGTACCTTTGGTGTTTTATGCCACTTGAAGTGGAATAATTGATTGATTATTGATTTAGGGTACATCATCTCTGTCAGGAGTTTATATAAATATAAATGATGCATGCTTTGTAGTCTCTTTATTATTGGAACCTGGACTAGGCTATTATGATCTGATGTGTGGATTGTCCTAGTTGAATCAAAGTTATTGTTGTATGTTATAAAAGATAGTTTTCTTTTCTTGTTGTTGGCGCACACATAGTGCTTTGTGTGCGTAAGATGTCCATTTATGTTTTGTGCATATTGGCGATAAGTTGAAATTAAATGCCTTGGTTGTTCCTTCGCTTCAGGAGAAGTGAAGATGATTGGTGGTATGTCGGTTTCGGTCACAATATATGTGGCCGTAGACAATTTGAGTATGATAGTAATTGTTGTGAATATCATTAATGTAAGGCTTGTAATTATGATAGATGTAATCATAGACGTGGATTGAATAGTCCAAGTAGGACTAGTGTTTGTTATGTGAAAAAGTTGACATTTAATTGAAAATGCTTATTAGTCATAACACGAGTTTGACTTGTTTAATGAACCGTTAATTATATGTTTGGAATTGTTATGATAAACTTCTCAATGTTGACCCGTTAAAGGTAATTAGTGCCAAGACTTGATTAAATGCATTTTAGTTGCTAGACCTTGATTATGATGATAATCGTTTGATGATTGCATGAGTTGGTTTTGGTAAATAGTTTAACATGTTATGGTAGTATAAAACAATTTTGACTATGAAACTTGTTTTGATCCGTTTGGTCATATAGTGTTAAGAAATCGATAAATGACTAATTGAGTATAAAAGATATGGTTATTTATATTACCATGTGAGAGATCAAATGAGATTGAAATGAAGCTAATTCATGGTGATTTGATGAACTTTGAAGAATTAAGTGTGTGTTCTTAGTGTATGTATTGAGAGAGATGAAGATGGAGGGAGCATGCTTTCAAAATGTGTAAATCAATAAAGTGATGGAAAGCTTACAACATTACCCTTGCTTCATCCCTTTTATACCATCTAACACTAAACACTATTAACTAGTTTAATTAAGCTAATTACATTATCTAAGCTCAAAACTAGTCTTAACACCATGTTTGTAAAGGGGTATGTGGGTTAGACTTGAATTGTGTAACTTTGACTAGTTACGTCAAAACGTGCAACTTGACTTTGTAAAATTTTGACATCTTTTATAATGTGGCCAATTATTCATAAAATAGTATATGATTGTTAGAAGTAGGGTTAACTAAGGACTTTGATAGTGTCACGAAGAATTGTTCGATTTTGACCCGTTTGTGCTTAGTATGCAAAATTGATGTGACTTTATCTCATGAAAGTGTATTTTTTTGAAATTAATTGATTAAGACCGGAAATTTTGATTTGGAATTTCTTAAAATTGCGGGTCGTTTGACGAGTTAAACTGTGCAAGATTGTAAATTTTGATAGAATAAGGAAGAAAACGAGTAGGTATTTCAGACTTAAAATAACTGTGTGACCTTGTGTAAGGAAATTTTTTTAAACATATACTTGTGGATCACTTTTATGTCACGAGGAATGTTATCCGAACCATGAATGGTAATTGCTATATGAGTATTGAGATTGAATTGAATGTGTATAGACTAAGAAATGAATCGATTGTTAATTGAAATGACGATGTTTTGCGGGAACATAGTATGAAATTGATTGGAATAGAGTCGTAGACTTATTGTGATAAACTCTTGCTATTTGAATATTGTTGTTGGATTCCGAGGACGGAATCCTTTTAAGGAGGGTAGAGTTGTAACATCCTAAAACCGGCCTAGTAGTTTTAGGTATATATTGATATTTGATAAATATCTATTTGACCCTATGTGGAATAAATTGATTAAATGTTAAATGAATTGTTGGACCTTTTGTCCTTTTGTGATATTCAAGGGATTAAAATAGCCGCTTTCTGAAATATCTAAATGATTTTATGATATTTATATTCTTAGATTCTCTTTCGAATTTCGTCTCCGGAAATGTATTCGTTTTTGAAAACAGAGTTCGTTTGGTATTTTAAATAAATTATCTACGAACGAGACTTTTTATATTGTTTTGTTAAAAAAATAAAAGAAATGAAAAGTGGACCCCCTTGGTGATCGAGCTCGTCAGATTAGAGATGGGAGGACCCCTTTTCCCTTTTGTTTCTTTTGGCACCTTATCCTTTCATCCATTTCTCCATATATCTCCATCTCTCTATAGTCTTTCTCTCTCTAAGATTCTATCCGAAACCCACCATGAAACCCTTTTGAAGTTATTGACATTTTTAAAGAAAACATAGCTCAATCTTCTCTTATTTGGCTTGTGCTCATGGCTCTTTGAAAGAAGCTAACCGAAATCTCTCTTTTGTGGCTTAAATCTCGGCATCATAGAAAGCTTGTGGATAAGTTCTAGTCTCTTGTTAGTTTAATTTGTAGTTCTTGAAAAAGTGTTAAACGAATTAAGGTTCTTAATTTGTAGTGAGTCTTACTTGTCTTGTGAAATTGTTGAACTCTATGCTTTTAGTTGTTATCTAGACTCATTGTATGTGGGTGTTCGATGTGTGTGTAAATGTGTGTGATTCTGGTGAGTTTTTCCCGTGTCAAGGTTGTATGTGTGTGTGTGTGTGTGTTTGACGGTGCCGTATCGATCGGAGGAGTATCACCGGTTGATTTTACGTCGTTGAATGGAAGTGTACATGATGTTGTTAGACTTGTACATATGAGATGAATTAAGCCTAAGCTGCCTGACATTGTACTTGTTATTGCGTGTCTTGTACATGTATTTAACAAATGAATTTGATTTCGTGAAAACCAATACATGAAGTTACATATAATTATACATTTTTATATTAAAGTAATATTATATATCTATGCATGTAAGTTCCAATTTCTTTCGTACAGTCACGTATATCCATTCATTTTGATTAAAGAGTTTACGGCTTGTATGACTAGTTTTAGTAGTGGAAAGAATAAAATTGTTAGTTAAAATAATTATATGAAATTATGTCTAAATTATGAACTAGTTAATGTGTTGTATGACTAGTTGGTGGTAAAATATTAATTGTATGCTTTATGACATTTTGATGCTTGTTTATGTCAAAATAAGATGTTTGATATGTTAGTTATGGTTCATGTCAAGTTTGGTAAGATTTGATAAAAATGCTAGTTCTATAGTTTTGGGTGGTTTATGTCAAAATATGAATTAGTTATTGGGTTTAGGTGACTACTTGGTGTAAAATGTCATTTGTGTGTTTTATGACTTATATTGCTAGTTATGTTAGATATGTTATTTTTGGTGTTTGTTAATATTAGTCAAAAATAGTTAGACTTGGGTTTTGACCTTGATAAAATGACTAGTTAGCTATGAATTACTAAATGATATGACTATAGCTTTAAAGTGGTGTTTGGAAAGTGTTAAAGTCAAATATAAAGTTTTGACCCGTTTGGGTAAATATTGTGAAAGTTGATTAAATGTGTTTAGTATGCTTTGACTTGAACTAGGAATGACAATAACATGATAATTACATATTTTGGTAAATTGTAATATGTTGACTTGTAATAGTTAAATTCGGGTCTCGACCCGTTTTGTGTATTATGCTAAATTGTTTAGATATGACTTGGTTGTATTTGACTTGAATTGCAAAAGTGTAACATGATCATGACATGTTTATATGATATTACAAGTGTTTAGTTATTCGTGTGGTGCAAGTGTTAGTGTTAAATGCATACTTAACATTGTTTATAATTTGGTGGAATTATATACTAATTCGGTATTCCTTTGGTGTACAGGAACCGGGATCGAGACTCAGAAACATTAGACCTCTGAGTTCGAGAAGTGGAAGTAACGGTGAGTGGATTTAACCTCCAACTTGTGTTTAGTTACAATTGGTTTGGTATTTGCATACTTGTTGTAAACGCAGGAAATGTACCAGCATTGAGGAGTTCGCGATCGCGAACCGTGGACAGAGAATTTTAGGTTTGTTCGTGAACAACTTTGCGACAGGTTCCCGAACGCGAACCAGAGTTCACGACGCGAACTATAGTTCGCGACGTGAACTTACTTGTGATGCTTTTGATGCAGTTTTTCGTAACTAGCTTGCTTGTTTGTTACCTATTTGCTAGTGTTGAGTCAAATAGGTTATGTGCACATATGTGAAGAGGCTTTGCTTGATTGGTAGCAACAACTCAGTTTGAACTAGGTGACCGAGGTTTGAGAAGTCAGTGCGCTGGGCATAGTGTATCGACTCATATGGTATTCGGACCTTACCTGTATACGTTATACGTAACGGGGTTTACCGGGGAGTTGGGTACAAGCTTTCGGGTACCGCCGTTGGGCCGACTGTAACGACCCAAATTTTTGTGTTAAATAAATTATGAAAAAAATATGATAAATAAGGATAAATCATTTAAAGAACGTAGGAATTGGTTTCGTGTCATTTGGACATCGTATGAGAAAGTTATGGACGAAACAAGGTCAAAAAGGGCATTTTTAGTTAGTGTCGATTTGTTACTGCTGATTTGTTACTGCTGATCAGTTACTGCTGATCAGTTACTGCTAATCAGTTACTGCTGATCAGTTACTGCTGATTTTCGTCTGGAACACCTTAAATACGGGTTTTTGGCCATTAAGTGCCAAACTTGAAACCTTAGCGCTCTCTCTAAGTTCTTATACATATTTTGAGTGGAAAAGATCATCCGAAGCCGATTTTGGGGTCCGAATCAGCTGATTTTTCTTCTATTGTCGAAGATTAAGGTAAATCTTCACTCCTTGATGTTTATAACTTTAGATCCATGGAAGTAAAAGCTTGGATCTCGAACCCTAGTTCTTGGGGTTTTCTTAAATGGTGAAATAAAGGTTGTATACACTTGGTAGATGGTATTTTAACAAAGAACACAAGTGTATGGTTAAGATTTGAAAGAATCTTAAGATTGGTTAAACCTACGGTTTTGAAAATCATCAAAATTGGGGAAAAGTGTTATCAAAGGGATTTCTAATAATAAAAGGGTGTATTATTAGTAATATTTGTTGTTGAACAACTTGTGATTGTTGTATTAGGCTTTTGGTGAAATCTTGGAAAGTCGATTGATTGTTGGAGCAAGGAAATTGGCGTAAAGAGCACGGTTGGAGCATTATCGCTAAGGTGAGTACATGAGACTTTTAAACTGGGTACATAGCAAAGAGTTTTTGAAAATACATATGATATTTTTATGGGTCTTTATTAATAAATGTTTTATAAAGATGGTGATTGAAAATGATAAGAAAATATGTATAATGTGATACTAGAATAAGTGTAGTATGATTGATGATTTTTGGAAGTAAGAGTGGTAAACTAAAGTAATTATGGAATCTTTATTCATGAATCATAATAATAAAATTATTGAGTAAAAGAACGTATATTGAATCTTTATTAATAAATATGTATTAGTAAAGCAATTGGGAATGATTTTATATTAGTGAATATCTATTGGTAAGATTTACTAATAAAAGTAAAGAACAAATATATATATGAAAAATGAATATGATGTGACTAGTAATAATTATGTATTATAGTCAACGAAGAGATAAAAGTATTATGATATCGATAAATAAGAAATGTATCTTATGAAATAAGTAAGTATGAACCTCATAGGGTTCATAGATGTAGAAGTAGATGTGAGCTACTTATGACTGGGTCTACGGGACCATACAGGTACGTTCACACTGTGTTGAACTAGTTATACATAGTTATTATTAGATAACTAACTTGTTTGATAATTGATATGATAGCCGAAGGCTTTGATTGGAATAACTGATGAGTTATGGTAAGAATGAGATGATGTGATGACACGGGCGACTCCCGGTCATGAGGTGTGGATTGAGGGGCAGTTGGGTGGATTCCCATCGACTCATCCACGTTAGATATGTGATGACACGGGCGACTCCCGGTCATGAGGTGTGGATTGAGGGGCAGTTGGGTGGATTATCATCGACTCATCCACGTTAGTAGTCTTGCTAACTGGACGTATTCCGGCGAGTAAGGCAGGTATCGGTAGATTGGGCGATTCCCTCTTGTCGGTATCTTGAGCCTCTAGCTTGTGTGGGGACGACCCGACAGTTAGTATTGTTGAAGCTTATTAATGCGGGGGATCCCCGGTTAATAAGTTAATGTGCTTCTGGTACCTATATGTTTAAGTACTGGATATGTTTGCTAGGGAAGCATGATCGATAGGGTCACTATAGGTGACTAGTCTATATTGATGTAGTATATGTATATGTTTATATATATATATATATATATATATATATATATATATATATATATATATATATATATATATATATATATATATATATATATATATATATATATATATATATATATATATATATTTATGAAGCAATTATTATTATTATTTGGGTCTAAAACTCATGTATCTCATGAGACTATTTTGTCTCACGTACTACGTTTGTTTTGTGGCTATGTACTCAGGTACAGGTTGAAGTGATAGAAGGTTGCACTACAAGTGGCCTAGAGATGTTTAGCTCGGGAGCTTATAGGTAGATCCTGTTTGCCTATGGTTTTGATATACTTGGTGACACCGTATTTTTTTTTTAAAAACTCTGATAAAGGTTTTAAAGTTTTTGTTAAACTGTAATTTGGAAAATATGTTATATATTGGGAAAAATATATTTTAAATGATTTAAACGATGTTTTAAAAATACGGGTGTTACACCGACGATGGTTTTAGGCTCCTGCAGGACCACCACCGAGCTTCTTGTACAAACAATGTTATGTGGTTATGTGGCTGTTCGATCGTAGGGATGTTTATGCTAGCTTGTTGTGCTTTACAGAATTTGTAGATTATATTCATTCACTTAGCTTTGTGCTAATCCCTCTCTCGTTGAATCTTTTCAGGTGATCGGTGCTTTGGACGGGATGATTGACCAAGCTCAGTTTGATATGTTTTGTAAAATGAGCCATTTCGTTAAGTAACACTGTTTAAACAATTATGTTTGTTTTGGGGACTAATACCGGACCTAAACTCGTAGCTTAAACTTAACTACTTTTGGAATCGCTTCCGTACTAGCTTTATAAAAAAAAAAAAACACTTTCAAATTTTGCGGTGTTACAACATGGTATCAGAGCTTCGGTTTGGCGATGGGTACACATTTAGGTGTTTCATTCCCAAATCGTGGCTCGAGTTTGGTCAAACATTCCGGACGAGTGGGATTAGAGCAAATGTGAATGGAGTTAGTTTATGGTTAGTATGTAGGTACTAACAATTTAAACTAAGCTTTCTTGAGGTGTTGTGATTATTACAAATATGACTGATAAAGAGGACCCGGCCCCCTTGACTCGAGGAAATGTTTCTACCTCAAGTAACAATGCGAAGGCTGACCGGGAAGCACATATAAAGAAGTTGGAAAATCAAGTGCGAGAGTTAAGAAATCAGGTACAACAACAGCATCTGTAACGACCCAAAATTTGGAATCAAATAAATTATGGAAAAAATATGATAAATAAGGATAAATCATTTAAAAACGTGGGAAATATTTTGTATTAAAAAATTTGAGGTGTTACAACTTGGTATCAGAGCTATAGCTTAAGCGAATTAGGTTGGGTTAACCACCCTAGGCTTAAGTTGTAGAAGTAGAATGATATATTGCCGTTAGATAACTAGGTTGACCTTGAAAGCTATAAGGCTAAGTTGTCTTAGGGTCGAAACCTAGGAAGAATTGCCTAATTATGTGGTCATTTCGAGCTTGAGAGTCGTAATGAACTATTGAATGAATGATTGATTATGAAATAGTTGTCATCTTATTATAGCAAAATGGTGAATGTGGGAAGTGGACGAACTCCACTTAACTCGGAAGAGGATCCGGAAATTTATGCTAACTGTACGCCGGTAACATTAGAAGTGGTTCGTGATATGTTTGACCGAATGAGGGAAGAAGTAAAAGAGGACGTGAACCGGATTATTGATGACCGGATGATCAAGGAAATGGAAGGTAATTCCAAACCAGGTGTAAAGAGTAAGTGTTCGGGTAGCAAGGCCCACTTGGAGAAATTCTCGACTGAAAAGGAAAATGATATGAGTCTTGATAAGAGAAATGGATGTTCGTTCGAGGCATTTATGGCATGTGAGCCCAAGGTGTATTCGGGAAGTTTTGAGCCAAGAGTCACCGTCCGGTGGATTCGAGAAACTGAGCAAGCTTTGGAGACTAGCAAATGTAAAAGGGAAGATATGGTGACATATGCTTCTAGAATGTTGAAAGATGAAGCACACATGTGGTGGATTATGATGTACGAAATCTTAGGCAAGAAGGCGATATACAAGATGTCATGGGATGAATTCACGAGCCGTTTGAAAGAGAAATTTTGCCCCAAGAGAAACTTAGAGGAAGTGCAAGAAGAAGTTGTGATTTTAAGAAAAGGATATGAGCCGGTGGATGTGTACAACAAGAAAGTGGATCAGTGGGTGGTCCAAGAGCTACCAAGAGGTGGGGAAAAGAGGAGAATCGAAGATAGTTTTGAGCCATCAAAGAAGGGAAGGTTCACACCGACTTTGACCAATAAAGTTGGTGGCGGAAAGTGTCATAATTGCGGTAAGGGCCACAAGGGAGTATGCAAGTCGGGTACAACTTTATGCTTCACATGCGGAAGAGTTGGGTACAGGGCAAAAGACTGCGGGGTGAATAACATCAAAGAAGTGGAGTGCTACACGTGTCACGAGATGGGGCATTTTAATGGTGCATGCCCGAAGAGAAGAAACGGTATGCTGATGTCAACTGCTCACGAGAGGCCGAACTAGTTGCAAGTCAAAGGATGTGTCTTACACCTCACTCACGGCGAGGCTAGAGGAAGCCACGATATCGCTTCAGGTACTATGTTTCTAAATCTTATGTTATACGATTCAAGAATTACTTGTTGATAAGTCGCACGAGGTAATCCTTTTAAGGATGGACCATTGGTGTTGCTACATGAGTCTTTGATGTGAAAGTAGTTATTAGAGTTAACATGCACGACCTATATATGGTTAAGCGCTCCGAGTTAAAGACTGGAATGGGGAAAGATGAAATTAAAGTATATTGAAGGGAATGATGATGGGCAACCTTCATGAAGGTATAAAGTGGAATTAAATAAATGATCAATATCTTATGATTGGTAAAGAGGAAAACTATGGTGCCATGGGGTACCAAGGACGAAATATGAAAGTGGTAAAAAATTTCTAGGTAAGATTGATAGAGCGTAAGGTGTTACCGAAATGGTATGCTAAGTCAAGAGTAACAATAAATTATTGGAAAAATGACATAGAAAAAGTGCGATAGCTTATAATGGGTTTTGTATCGGAGTCAATTGGGTGACTCGAGTTGACCGGATTATTTGGTAAGAATGTGGAATATTGAAAGTATTAGTGGTTATCTCGATGGTAAAAGAAAGATTGGGAAATTTAGTAATGAGGAAATGAATCGACTAAGAACGAGTGATAAATGAGTAGATTGGGGGAAAGCACTAGAAATGATTATGTGAACACCATGTGGTATAGTGTATAAGTGGGAGCAATGGCCGATGAGAGGCGTGTGATTTTAGGAAGATAATATTATGTGAAAGATGGAAATTGAATGGGCAATTATGAAAGAAAGTGATAGCTTGATGCTAAATGAATGGTGCATACATGAATTGTATGCAAGATAGTATGGTATTGCATGGATCTTGTTAGATCGAAGGATTTCCGATTAACGATATTTGATGAGTCACTATGGACTGGAGGCTTTCCGATCATTGTGATAGTTTGGAGTCGGGATGGATTGGAGGCTTTCTGATCATCTCTGTAACGCCCAGAAATTTCAGTAAGTGATTATTATTTTTATATATACATGTTTTAACGTGAAATAAGGGTTAAGTGCTTGCACTGTAGGCAAAATTAAGGGCGACATCATATTTTCATGTCTAGCTACAATTTGTTTTTATTTTTATTATAAATGAGGGAGTTAATATTAAAGGTGGGTATTAGTGGTGAATGGGTCGATCTGGTGGGGTTAAATTTGCATGAGGTGTATTGATTTGGGCTAGTGCATCAATTGAGAAGGGGCCCATAGGTCTAGGTTTTTGGCCCTAGGGTTATAGGTATCCTTTTATAGATAGTATAAATATTAAATAATTACCCTATTTTGAATCTAACCTAGCCGACATCACCACCTAAACCCTATCCTTTCCATTTCTGGCAACCACTGCGTCGATTCCCCAAACCACCTCCAATTCCAAACCACCATGACTGAGCTCGCCACCTTCGTATCCCTACTGTTGGCCGGAATCTAATAACCACCGTGAATATCACCTTGATTTCCCCCAAACCACCGTAAGCTTGTTATCGATCTAAGACCACCGGCCACCTTTCTGTTTTGGATTCTACGGGAGCTTCTACTACTGTTGTATTCCTGCCTCGCCGGAGAAATATCTCCATAGTACGCGTCCGTACGAGCAGCACCGTCGGCGTTTCTGTTTCGCCGGAAGCTTACATCGTCCTGCTTTTTGTTTCACCATCGAACGGTCTGAACTCCGCAACCACTGCCTCCGTCTTGCCGCCGCTGTGAATCCCTGTCCCGCCACCGTTGAAGTTGCGTTTCCGGTGAGCTACTTTCTCATTCTCCCCGTTCTTTGAACTGTGTCTTGTTCTAACATAAAGTTATTGTTTTTCTTCCTGTGTGTTGTCACCATCTCGACGTACAGCTAGTAGTACCTAAAGGAGTAATTTATTATGCTAAGATTCGTGGAGTGCACAGCATAAACCAAAAGAGGGTAAAACCTTCTTACCAGTCATCTTTTCTACTTTCTGTTTCGAGTTAAATACAAGCTTTCATAAAGGTCTTGCTTATTAAAGTGATTTTTAAATCTGGGTACACTGTTTTGGAAACCCTCTTACTTCCTTTATTTCATTTTGATGTCTACTTACTCTGGAGTGGAATATGTCTTTTGGGGTAGGTTTTAGTCTATTGGGGTTTGCCTTGGTTTTTGGCACTACATAGCTTTTTCTTTATTACGGGAAAACTTTCTTTTAAAGCTTAATATAGCATGCATGGCATTTAGATAATATCGATGGGTTTTAATTTAGTAATCAATAGAAAATCTTATTATTAATTTGATTATGGGAGATTTTTTTTATTATTATTCAATCATGAAAAACTTTATTATTATTTAATAATGGGAAAATATTTTAATCAGCGCAAATCAAAATGGATTACCAATACTTAATGTTTCCAAACAAAAGTTATTGTTTTTGGTAAATAAAGATTTCTTCAAAATGGTAATCCGAATGCTTTTGAATATGCTAATGAAGCTTCAACTTTCATTTCCTTAGAAAACATATCAGAAAAAGTGTCAACACAAAGGTTGATGAGTTCACGGGTTTTATGACTATAAATCGTTGATTTATTCCAAAATGTTTGTCAGTACAACTCGTGTACTAAAATAATCGTTGAAAAGTGTTTCAAAACCCTGAAACCAAATTTGCACATGTTCAGTGCTTAATATACTCTTGTAAAATGTTTTAACTCTATAAAACATAATTTGCATATGATCGGTGCGTAAAACCATATCAACATGATTTTAGAAAGGTAAGTCGTTTAGTACAAATATATGTACGTTCAAGTTCACCCGTTTCAAATCCATGAAACATAATTGTTTAATTTAGTGTGTAATTCCTTATAGGCTAGCTAGGCATACAAGTTAAAGTATAAGTTCATGAGCCTGTAATCAAACCTAAATCCGCCTTTACCAAGGCATGTCGAGTCCACGACGTTTTAATAGAATATATATCTCATATGTTACACGGCTAGGGCGACTAGCCATGAGCGGGGGATCAATCCCGAATAGTACTACTCATATATTCGTGGGCTAACTATAGTTGATGATTACAGTAATGTTAGATCTAAACGATCTGGCGATAGGGTACGTCGTCTATCAACTCACGGTTATACAAAGATTAGTGTCGCAAAATATAGTTTTTCATACAAGTCTTAATTAAGACTCTTTCGTAAAAATACTTGTTTGAGTGTGTCTTTTCAATGACCAGTTATCTCAAAAGGATACTTTATCCAAGTTTTCACAAAGATTGGTTGTATCAACATATTGTTCGTAAGTGTCTTTCAAAAGACTAGTTGTACCAAAATACTGTTTATGCATGACTCGTCACAATTAAAATTTACCAGATAAACAATAACAATCATACATGCATTTATAAAACAGTTATATGTTTCTCACCCCAAAAATAGTTAAAATACAGTAAAAGTGGGGCTGCGGAACTCACCTGAGTCAAATGCTAGAAATGATGAATATAATGCCCGATGAACAATCCTCAACAACCTAAATGTGTGAGGTTAAACAGTAAGTGGACGGCTCTACAAACGCGTCCATGCAAGTGGTTCATTCGATTGATGTTTTTATATGCCGTTAGACTGACTCGTTCGTGACATTACAATATATAAATTTTAATTTATTAATACATTTATATATTTCATGTTCACGGTGTATGGGAAAACAAGTTTCTTTGCTGACAACTTGCGTGACAAACAATAGATTGACGGAAAGCCTTCATACGGTGTGAGGCCGTGGTAGGTTCATGGCTGCTCAACGGGAAATCATACAGTTCATGGCCCGCCGTCAACCTCGTTCCCTAATCGGCGTAACAGGTTGCTCCACTAGAAACTTGTGGCTCGACGGAGGAATGACGGTTGGTTACGGACCGTTCGACGAGAGAGACGAGGCTGCCCGACGATCACCGGTTTGTTTGGGTCGTGATGACCGGGTTTTGGGTATTCAAGAAGAACTCCAATGTAGTTTGAAGAATAATTACACCACACTTTGTTAAGCATTTACTTGTTACTTTTAGCTCTAACTTTGAACTGGTTAGTTTTGGTTTTGGTTTTGATTTTCGGTTTGCTATTAATAGTTTAACAAAGTTTTTCCTTGTGTTAATAGGCTTAGCTTCATGTGTAGTTGTATTATTTTATAGAATAACATTAAGAATGAACCAGCACATGCATGAACACGAGATGTTTAAGGTAAAGATCATGGTAAATAAATGCTCACAATGCTTTCGATTGAGTTTTCTTCACGTTGGATGGATCCTTTCTGCTCCGAGACTCCAGAGAGGCTAGTTTTCTTTCTAGAAATAGTTTCCTAGAAATATACCTTAAATGTTTGTGAAGGTGTTCTTGGTGAACTTATATGATGAAAATTAAAGGATCGAAGGAAAAGTTTGTCATCTTACTTGCACTTGTGAGTTTGAATTGAAGGAAAATAGAGAGATAATTGTGTTGTTCGATTTCTTCTAAACGTTGAAAAAATACAAATGCTTTTCTTTTGCTTGTACTCATCAAGGAAGAAAAGGAGGGAGTTTATGATTTATTTATTTTTATGGTATATATCTATTGACCAACAAGAAGACATTGCACCTATTAGCAAGAACACCACAAAATGGAGAAGGTGGTTGTCTGCTCTCTACGGAATGAGAGGGAGGGACAGGGGTGTGTTCAAGAGCCAAGTATGGAATTGATTATTTGTAGGATATTGGAAAGCTTAAAGTCTTATGGTTATTGTCTTAGTTTCTTACATATTGGTCAAAGCAATGAAATGATGTAGCGAGGTTTTCAAGATAGAAGGAAACAAAAGGTCGTGTGATGTTTGCCTGTTGTTGTAGATATCTCTTGTTGTAGAAGATCTATTGAAGGGATCGGGATTTGAGGGACATTGTACGTTTGACTTTATAATGTAAGAGAAAATCATGGTTTTATTCGGTTATTATAATTATTTATTTATATCTTTTTATTTATTTATGAAATGTATCTTATTTAGTTTAGGTAGTTTGGTGTTTAATGTGTATTACCTAGTGTAATAAATCGAGGGTTACATATTTTATGATAATCGCCTAACTTTATTTGTATTATTTTGTATTTGGCTTTGCCGTTAACGGTTCACGCTCTATTTTCGTATAATTTGATCTTGTTAAAATATATTTCATTATGAAAATATAAATTTAATATTTGTGGCTCGGTTCGAATTTACTTTAGTTACGCCACCAACTCGCTAATGTATGGTTTCAACCAAGTAAAGTAGTGATATATAACTGACGTTTGTATAAATAGATGTGTACTACATACACATGTCATGGATTTTTGGTTAGACTTAAAATTCTAAATAAATGCTTTCCCTAATAGACGAAACGTTTTACGAAAGTGCTCGGTTACATTCAATGTCACGAGAACTACCCGTTTACGAGGGTTGTCACAGTTTTTTAGTGGAAAAGGTTGTTTGGAGCTGATTTTGGACTCCAATTCACGTGATTCTTCTTCCATTGTTGAAGATTAAGGTAAGTCTCTTCATTCTCAACCTTTAGATGTGAAATTTAGGGAATTTGGTTGGGTTATTATTAACCCTAGCTTGATGAACTACTTCAAATGGTTAAATAAAGCTAGTTAACTTAGATCTATAGTATTTCACCATGGAAAATGGATTGTGACTTGGATCTATGGTGGTTTTGAGTTTTATAGAAATTAGGGTTTTGTAAAATTTGGGGAAAATGATGCTAGTAGTTATCTAGTGGTAAAATATGTGGTAAATGGTGATGTTTGATGTTAAACCTTGTATGGTTTCATGATTAGGGCATTTGTTGAAAGACTTGGATTCTACAAGTCTTGAGAAGTGAAGATTTTGTTCAAAGAATCACAAGAGGATTAAGTTTGGCCAAGGTGAGTACATGTGAACTTTAAAACTGAGTACATAGCGGTAAAGAAGTATTTTCATAATTTGTGATTACTAATGTTTAAACTAGTTGTTTATTGTTATTATTAAATAGTTGGATTAATTGTGTGAATGCTAATTGAGATTAGTATATGGATAGTTTGCATGATGGCCTTACGGCATTATTGATAAGATGTGGCATATAGTTACATATAATAGTTATGACGGGTAGACTGAAATAGGCCAGGTATGTGATAGATTTGGAGGCATTCTGGATTATCACGGTATCTTTAAACTGATGAATTGGAGGCATTTCGATCACCCAACAAGATGTTGGATCTTACTGAATTGGAGGCATTCTGATTAGTAAGATAAGATGGGTCACCTTGCTTGGACAAGGTGACAAAGGGGGTTCTACTGAATCGGAGGCATTCTGGTTAGTAGGACAAAAATAGGGTTTCATTGGATTGGAGGCATTCCGAACAACTTGACGGGTCGAATAGACTATGAATGAATGTGATAGGATTACCGAGGAGGTGATCGATGTATATGAATGTGTTAAGGTTACCGCGGAGGTAACTAAAGTATATATATATATATATATATATATATATATATATATATATTTAATATGTGTTATTATTTATATATAAATGTCGGGTCTAAACCCCATGTATCTCACGAGATAATTTTGTCTTACGTACTATGTTTGTTTGTGATGCTATGTACTCAGGTTCGGGAGCTAAGGATTAGGTGCGTTTCCTAGTGAAGGCGCACGGGTTTAGTAGAGATAGCAAGGTGGATTTACGTTTGGCTTTGGTTATGATATATTTTGTAACACCACTAGTGACTTTTATTATATATCAAAGGTTTTTGTAAATCCATATTTTGGGACAATACTTTAAATGTTTGAAAAAGATAAGGATTTTACGGAAATATTTTGTATTGAAAATATGAGGTGTTACAGCATCCTTAATTGTAAGTTTATTTTGTTCTGGTTATAATTGACATTCTTCAAGTTTGGTTAAGGTTTCTTTTAATCTTAATTCAGCATGCTTTTTATCATAAGTTGCTTGTAAAAATTCTTCTTTGCATTTTTTATCAGTTATTTTATAGATTTTTATTTGATTTTCAAGATCAACAATGCAACCATTAAATTCTATTCTTCTGTTTCTATTTAAAATCATCTCATCAAGAGTTTTTTATTAAGTTTTTCTAGTTCTTTATATGCTTTAATGCATTCAGGAGTGCAAGATTTGGAATGTACCTCAGTAGTAAAATCAGTGAAGGCCATGAGTGCTTGATTTTGAGCATGTTCTTCTGCTTGAAAGCTCCAATCATAGCCTCGTCCCTCTTGAGATACAAGAGCAGTTGATCTTTGATCTTTGCTAGGGCATTCTCTAGCAAAGTGACCAAAATTACTACAATTGTAGCATTTGACTTTGGTTTTGTCAAATCCAGCATGTTCACCTCTATTGAAGTTCAGATTTTGTCTACCAGTTCTTTGAAGGAATCTTTTAGTCTTCAAGCTCAGCATTGCCATCTGCCACTTTATATCCATCTCTTCCAGATCATCAGGATTGATTTGTTCCAAGTCCTCACTAATCAGTGCAGTGTGCACATGACTAGTAAATAAGGATTCTCTTGCTATATCTTCAGTTTCTTTATGTTTTACAGTTGTAGCATCCTGACCAGTACTGTATTGGACACAAAAGCAGCATTGTTTGAAGGTAGACTAGGAGTTTTCTGACTTACCTCAGATTCAAATACTCGTAGTTCATTGTATAGTTCATCAAGTTCTTTATCTTCCAATGCATCTCCTTGTCTATATATCACAGTATACATAGACCACTCTTCTCCAAGAGATCTGAGAAATTTCCTGTTGACATCATCATTGTCTGGTTTAACTCCAACTTGATTTAGTTCACCAATAAGTTTATTGAATCGATCAAAAACTTGTGACAAAGATTCATTCTTTTGCCCTTTGAAGTTTTCAAAGTCTTGCTTTAGAACAGACTTCATGTTTCTTTTGTACTTTTGGTACCAACAAACCTTTTCTCCAGTGCCTGCCACAGCTTCTTAGCATCATCATATTCAACAAAGAGATGTTGATAGTCATTGGGAATAGCAAGTAACAGAGTGCTTAATGTCTTTAGTTCAATGCATCTGTCCTTCTTTTCCTTATCACTCTTGAGCTAGTCTGCTTCAGTTGATGTGCTAGTGATTTGAATTGGAATGGTTTTGTTGCCTTCAAGTACAACTTCCCACATGGAATAATCAGTAATAAGCATGTACTGCTTAATTCTGTTTTTCCACATCCCAAAGTTATTGGGAGTGAGAATTGGGATCTTGTTTGCCTATGTGCTTTCATTGTTATCAGACATGATTAACAATTTTAGTTTCGAAAGTATGAAACTTTTTGATGTTCTTAATTAGTAGATCTAGAACCTTAATGCTCTGATACCACTTGTCAGGATCGAATAACTCAATAAGTTATTGAATCACAGATCTACTCAACAATAGAAGTTACAGCGGATTAACACTATGTTGATTGATTAAGAACAATGAATAACTGTAATTTATACGAAGAACAATAAGAACACAGTTATCACAAAAAGCTTCAATGTATATTAATCGTTGATAATACACACGTACGTTTACAATTCGTAAGGACTATATATAATAGTCCTTGAAGCCTAAAACTTTACCCAAGTTATTCTAGGACTAGATTAAAATTGGATTACAAAAAGATATACATTCTAAACTAACTCTGCGAAGATCTCGGACACGATCAGCTCCATATATCGTCATCAGTAGTAAATGCCATCGTCAGTAGTATATCCAAGATCAGTAGTATCTTTGTAATTCTGCCCCATCAGTACTAAGTCTTGTTAGCAGCTCTAAGACTTTGTCAGTACCAACTGCAGCATCAGTTTATATCCCAACACTTCTCCTATCCGATAAGTAGAGACCGAAAAAATAGTGTGATCCAAGGTATTTTAATAGGGTATTGTGTATATATTTTATAATGATGTCTTATGAAGTTATGATGACCCCTAAAAACTGAAGAGGAAAGACATTATTAACGTGGATATACAGCTAATGTGACACTAATTTTATTAAAAATAATTGTATTAGTTGTGTCACTATTATACTATTCTTAGATTATTAAATGGTAAATGACAAAGTCTATATTTAATTAGTGCAAAATGATAGAGTCGTTAAGGTCTATTCTATATTTAAAGTACGTGCGGTTTCTAAAATATATTCATCTTAAATTGGTAAGTGGTCTTAAATTGATTTATTATAGTTAGGTGTTTATTAGGTGTTTATAAGAAATACGACTAGCCTAGTTAAAAAATTCCAATATTAACATAAGATCTAAATACATCTAATCGGATCTTAAAAATCAGATATAGGTCAGGTTGATCCTTCCTATACACACCTAATTATACTCATAGCACACTAATTTTTAAGGGTGGCCATTCTCAGCTTCTCGCCATCGAAATAACTTAAAGTTAATATTGTTTGGTATTAATGATACTCTAATCATATCAATAGTGTATACAATATATTTTGGAAATATACAAAAATTAACAATGCCCAAAACAAAAATAAAAAAAAATAAAAAATTATAACGTTGAACCTTATTCCAATATTAAACTTTAAGATTCACAACTTAGTTACAATTTTAAAACTTATAATCTAAACATATTTCATGTATTAAAATATATCCAATACATATTAGACATTGCCATATTTTGGTTACCAATATAAGTATGACACAACATTGTCTCTCATTTCATAAATCCACTACGGTTGATCACTGTCTCCAAGCTTCGACCGACAACCACCCCTACCAACCTCCAAAAATGTTGAAAAACCCACCGTATAATATTTGCTGCCGTTGTTTATGTTGTTACCATACCAGTCAATCATTATATATTTTATTACGACACAATAAAGGTTAAGAACACAAATTTCCAGAAAAAATTACATAAAGAAAAAAACATATGCACCAAAATATAAGGGAACAAAAATAGAAACGCCCACCGTGGGGCTCGAACCCACGACCACAAGGCTAAGAGCCTTGCGCTCTACCAACTGAGATAGACGGACTTTTTGTTTTCATTAGCCTATTTAGCTTCATTAACAAAAAACAAACGATAAGTTTGTTGGGGTTTATCGGGTTTGAAGCAGAAAATCTTTCTAGCCATTGTATCTCGGATTCTCGGTGGTCCCATTTGGAACCGGAGGGAGATATGGAAGCATGGGCATGGAGATTGACAGTGTTCCTTGAATTAATGGTAACCATAGCCTCTGTTATCGGGTTAGGTTTACTTGCAGCAATTATTCTAGAAACCTTCAGAAGACGATTCATTACCCATACGTATGTTCTTCTGAAACCCTAATTTTACCATATATATAATCATTCATCTATGCGTATATGTTTCTACGACTCAAATGTATAATTCAACTTCCCACAGTCGTCTCGGAGTCCGCCCGATCTTCGAAGATCCAAATTCTCTCAAACAGGTTCCTTTCGTTATTCATTAATTAAGATTGTTCAGTTTCTGTAGTTTTTAATTGTTGTTTGATGCTTTTGTTGGCATGTGAGACTTGATTTTCAGGTTAATTTGATTGTTTGATTGCTAATCTGATTCTGTTGCAGGTTAAATGCCCTCATATAGATGATCCTGCAGAAAAGTATATTTCTTTGATTATTCCTGCGTTTAATGAAGAACGTAGATTACCTGCTGCTCTTAATGAGGCTATGAAGTGAGTGATGCAAATCTATTTTTCATGTGTAGCATGATGCTTTAGTTGTAATTGCAAATTTAACTATTGAAATCAGCTTGATATAATAATAAAGTTTGGCTATTGAAATTAGCTTGATATAATAATAAAGTTTAGCTATTGAATTTAGCTGATATAATAATAAAGTTTAGCTATTGAAATTAGCTGATATAATAATAAAGTTTAGCTATTGAAAATAGCTGATATAAATATATAATAATAATATTTAGCTATTGAAATTAGCTGATATAATAATGAAATTTAACTATTGAAATCAGTTGATATAATAATAAAATCTTTTGATTATAAGTTTGCATCTTTCATGTACAGTTATCTTCAACGACGTTCAAAAAAGGACGAATCATTTTCATATGAGGTAATTTCCAACTCTTCAAACAACATTCAAGAAAGCTCAAATAATTAAAAGTCGGCATTTTATATATATATATCCAAAAAAAACACTAAAAATGATCCACAACAAACTTTTTCAAAAAAAAATCTTTTTTAAATATCTAAATCGCAGCCTATAAGATCCAAAAAAAACAAAATTTTCCAAAAATGATCCAAAAAAAAAAATATGGATCATAATAATGATCCACAAAAAAAATATGGATCATTGTTATGATTCGCAAAAAAAAGTGGATCATAATTTTTTTTTTGAAATTTTTTTTTTGTCAAATGTAGTAATAATCATGGTGAGTTATATATATTTTTTTCGGAATTTTTTGAAATTTTTATGAGGTGTCCTCGCGAGTCCTCACCGGAAAAAGAGTCCTCACAGGATCCCACTTCTATTATATATATATATATATATATATATATATATATATATATATATATATATATATATATATATATATATATATATATATATATATATATATATATATATATATATATTAAATGAATTCTTGACAGGTAATAATTGTTGATGATGGAAGTAAAGATGGAACGAAAAAAGTAGCTTTTTTGTGAGGAAATATAAAGTTGACAATGTCAGACTTATTCTTCAAAGAAAGAACCAAGGCAAAGGAGAAGCTATTAAACAAGTGAGTTGATTTTATATTTTTCATGATATATTTTATTTATTATTATAGAAACTGATGTAAGATTTTGACTTATGCGAAAGCATTGCAAAAACAGGGGATGTTACATTCAAGGGGGGAATTACTTCTTATGCTTGATGCTGATGGAGCAACCAAAGTTGATGACCTAGAAAAACTTGAAAATCAGGTTGGTGTTATTTTAGCCCGTTTCGACCTGTACCAAAAATTGACCCGTTTTAGCTCTACTTATAACTACTTCAAATTTTTTAGATACTTGCAATTGCAAAAACCAAAGGACAGGTGGCAGTTGATTCAAATGAAGGAATTGGGGATATTCCCATAGTTGCATTTGGTTCACGCGCTCATCTTGAGAAGAAAGCTTTGTCTACAGTTAGTACCTTATCTTTATTATTTTTATTTTATTTTATTTTATTTTGGTATTTATTTGTAAATAAATAAACTATATACTTCAGAGAACGTGGTACCGCAACTTTTTGATGAGGATTTCATCTCGTGGTTATCTTAGCTGTCGGTCCTGGAGTTCGTGATACACAGGTTATTATTTATTTTATTTTTTTATTCATATTTTTTATTTTTAATAATTTTTTAAGATACAAATTATTTCATGTATGACAGTGTGGCTTTAAGATGTTTACTAGAGGTGCTGCAAGGAAGCTTTTTACCAATATGCGATTGAAAAGGTAAGGAAGCCATAAACAAAGTGTATTTTTTCAAAAATATTAGATTAAATATAATGTTTTTAGTAATATTCGACAAACTAATTATTATTAACTAACTTTAATTTATGATATTTTTACAGATGGTGTTTTGACGTGGAGTTGGTTTATTTATGTAAATATTTCAAAATCCCGATAATTGAAAAATCAGTGAATTGGTGTGAAATCCCGGGGTCGAAGGTGAGTCTGTTAAGCATTCTTAACATCTTATGGGAGCTGGTTATCATGACTGTTGGGTATAGATTTGGTATCTGGAATATTATCGCTCAGCCATCTTGATTTGAAGGAGAATTTTTGAAAAACTCTCTGGTAGTTAATGACACATTTTGTTGTGTTAACATTTTCAGTTATTCTAGTTAAGTTTTCTGTTAATGTTTTAAGAATTTTGTGGGGAAACGATTATATGCATAACACAATGTACCTAGAGACAGGCACAATTAGCCAAAAAAAAAACCTAATGTCATCAATTTTTGCTTTTTTAACGTTCAAACTAAATATTTGCCAATTGTCATCCTCATTACAAAAGCCAAATCCATTTCTCGTCTGTAATGGAGTTGTTGCAAATCCCTCATATTTTAGGCATATTCAACTCACAAAACACCATTAATTAATTAGTTATTATTTGTACCGAGAAATGGTATTTAAGCAAACTATAAGATTAATAACAACTCCAAAAACCCGACAAAAAGATGAGTTCTCCTTCCTTCCATGAACTCAAAAAAACAAGCTTCTTTCTTCTTGAAAGAAAAGATCAAGACCGCACAATTGGCTTACAAAATTGTGAGATTGCTATCGCATTTTCATTAAGTTTTTATAACACGGTATTTTCATTTTAGATACATATGGCTTTAACTAATGCTACTACTGCGATTTATTCTAATACATGTTACTCCCTCCGTCCCAAACTTATTATCCACAAACAAAAATCACACAATTTAAGAAAAATGTATTTATTACACTAGTCAACCAATAAAATTTTATCTTTATCACCTAACTACTTTTTGATTGGTGGAATTCTTAAGTTGACTATAATTTTGAGACAAATAAAAAAGGAAAGGTGAACAATAAAATTGGGACAGAAGGAGTACATAAAAGGAGCATCTTTTTTAATTTGTTTTCATCTAATTCTAATTTTGGTATTAGGTTTTTTTTTTTTTCTTTTTGAACGGCAAGTTAGTAAGTTAATGGTTCGAGCCTAGACAGTGACATCCACAAAAGACAGTGTGCCTTTCCTCGAAAAGTCAAAGAATCCAATTAGAGTGTAAAGAGCAAAAAGCAACCACAAGTTGGCACACTTTTTGATTAAATATAATTAAATGATATCACAACAATATGCCATCATTTATATTAAATCTTAAAGCAAAATACAACACTTTATCATCCTCAAAAGTTGGAGTGCACTTTTTCATGATGCCATGTCTTAAAGCAACATCACAATCATTTCTACCTCATGTGACTATTTAATAAAAATAAATAAACACATTCATATAGAAATCATCTAGTGATATCTTAACTGTAAGATCTATATGCCATGGTTCATCCCCTCCCTAGATAAATATTAATCTGATGGTTGGAGGAAGACCTTCATAAATGGTAATACCTTTTAAAATTAAAAACAAAACAAATGACATAGAAATATAGAGAAGCCAAAGACTTTATATAGCTTCTAAAATGAGATTAAAATAAAAGAATTGTTTGAACATACATCAATCATTTTCATTGTGGTATCTCAATGTAATAACCGAAATCGTACAAAACAACAAATATAATAATAAACACGAAATAAGAAAGTTAACAGTGATCGTTGCAAGCATCGTATCTTCAAAACAACATCCGAAATGCAGAAATTAGAAACATTTTCTGTGCACAATCGATGGTCCAGACTCGTCATACTCAGCCTTGGCAATCCACATCTGCATTTACAACCACCAAAATTAGATATCTTCAACAACAAAATTAGATATCTTCAACAACAAAATTGCCGAAAGTTCAATTTTAATGTACAAAACCACATAAATCATTTTATTCAATTATTATCGAAACAATATAACTTTTATAGTCATATTTGACTTGCTAATTTTTAATAAATAATATAAATAAAAAAAACTAGGACAGATAATGTTTACCCAATTTGAACCATTATCCAACCCGACCCACCTTTTTGCCACCTCTAATATCAACAAATAAAACCTTAATAATAATATTTTTTTTACAAAATCCTCATTCCTTTTATAAAACCACATAAATCAATTACATTCAAAATGTTATAATTATTATCAAAATGGTATAAATTTTATAATCACAGTTGACATACTAATTTTTTTAATGAAATATATAAAACTATCTTAAACAAAAAACATTTTAGGTCAACCCAACCCGATCCTTCTCAACGCGTAATTACCCATTTTCCACCTCTAATTTCAAGAAATAGAAGCAAAAGTTAACAATTTTTCATAAAAACAAAAAAAAAAAAAAACAAACCTGCTGGAAGGTACTGAGAGATGCCAAAATAGAGCCACCAATCCAGACACTATACTTCCTCTCAGGTGGAGCAACAACCTTAATCTTCATACTGCTCGGGGCTAAAGCAGTAATTTCCTTACTCATCCTATCAGCAATCCCAGGAAACATAGTGGACCCACCACTCAGCACAATATTCCCATACAAATCCTTCCTAATATCCACGTCACACTTCATGATCGAGTTATAAGTCGTCTCATGAATACCCGCAGCTTCCATCCCGATCATGGACGGCTGGAACAGCACTTCCGGGCAGCGGAACCTCTCCGCCCCGATAGTGATCACCTGCCCGTCGGGCAGCTCATAGTTCTTCTCAACTGTGGACCCCGTGTTGGCGATCTCGAGCTCTTGCTCATAGTCTAGGGCGATGTAGGCTAGCTTTTCTTTCATGTCTCTTACTATTTCCCGTTCTGCGGTTGTTGTGAACATGTAACCGCGTTCGGTTAGGATTTTCATCAACGCGTCGGTTAGGTCTCGGCCCGCGAGATCGAGACGGAGGATTGCGTGTGGGAGGGCGTACCCTTCATAGATGGGGACTGTGTGACTCACACCGTCACCTGAATCAAGAACAATACCTGCAATACAGAGAAAGTCATAATGAGTCTGTTTGTTTATGTCTTAATGCATACAACATAACTGAACCGAATAAGCCGTGTGATGATGAGCTTCTTTTTCTAATTTATGTTGTACAATTTTATGTTTTATAGGTCTGGTTAGAAATGTGTTTAATTTTTAATGTTATTTTTTAAATTAAAATTTTTATTTTAAATTTCAACTTTATCAGTTATATATCAACATTTTTATTATTATTAAAAAACTTCTATTAAAGAATTCTATATCACTTAATAATGCTTTTTTTTACAATAATGAGACATTGTAAATGGAAAAATTGTCAAATTTTATTATCAAGACTATTCATTCAGCATGTAAAACACAAAAAAACACTAATTTAACCAGACAGACATTTTAAGTTTTTAACCAGACAGAACTAAATGAGTAAAAAAACAAACAGATGAATGATATTAGGGATTAAATGAAAATTCATAACATAAATCATACGAAGTAATCAATAAAAAATATTAAAAAAGAAAAAAACTTACCAGTTGTACGACCACTGGCATAGAGAGAAAGCACGGCTTGAATGGCGACATACATAGCAGGGGTATTAAACGTCTCAAACATAATTTGAGTCATTTTCTCCCGATTAGCCTTTGGGTTCAATGGTGCTTCGGTTAAAAGAACCGGGTGTTCTTCAGGAGCAACACGAAGCTCATTGTAAAAAGTGTGATGCCAGATTTTCTCCATATCATCCCAATTACTAACAATACCGTGTTCAATCGGGTATTTTAATGTCAAAATACCTCTTTTGGATTGGGCTTCATCACCAACATATGCATCTTTTTGGCCCATTCCAACCATCACACCAGTGTGACGGGGACGGCCAACAATACTTGGAAATACGGCCCGTGGTGCATCATCTCCGGCAAATCCAGCCTGTAATAACAAATTCAATTTATTTAATCCAATCAAACAAAATTAATAACAAAAAAAAATTGAAATTAAAGGAAGATAAGTTATGATTGTACCTTAACCATTCCGGTACCATTGTCGCACACGAGTGGCTGAATGTCTTCACTTTCTGCCATTTTATGTTACCTAAATAATGTATCATCGTATAAGTCATTATATATTAAAATATAACAAGTTACACTACCTAAAACAGCTAATATGAGAGATGTATCATCTCAAATGAACATTTTGAAAATTATGTTATATTTAACTCTAAACAATAAGCAGGATCCCAGGATCTACTTGATTAATGATTTACTTTATCTGTTACTTTAGAAATGCAAGAATATACAAATTTCAGTAGCAAAAATAGCTAATTAAATTCCACACTGTGAACAATTTAACAATGGTCAACACTACCTAACCAGATGCAAATCTTATTATCTAGACATAATCGGCTGGAAATCATTTCGTATAATCGGTGATAAAAGTTATATAAACTACTCAAAATGAGCTTGCATTAATCATATATTCATATAATAGCAATCAACTTCTATGTTAACCGATAAACTCAATCCAATTAAATCCGAAATGTAAGCAAAATCTAGAAATTACCACAAAGAAGAAGTGAAATTGGATCGTGTGCAAGAATGTAGGTGTAGCAAGATCAAAAATGCAGAATAATACCTGACGAAACCCTAGGGAAATGGCTGTAAATGTGGGGAGAGATGAGAGGATGTGTCTTCTGTGAAAGACAGGTGAGAAACGAGGGAGACTTATATGAAAAGAGATATATGATCTGGACCGTTGATGCACGAGATGGATCACACGTTATGGTTGTCACGGGCCCCATGTCTCGTCCTGGCTCTCCACTCATTCCTTTATTTTGTTTGTTAATATTTTTTTCAAATATTTACCCTTTCATATATTATGTATATATTCTTTTCTTCTCATCCATGTATTTTTAACATTATCTCCATATGATAGTTTCAATGGATTGTGTTTTTTTTAAGTATAGTCTTCATACTCGTGGTCGTAAATTTTTTTAAGTATATAAAAGTTATAAATTGGGGGGAAAATTTATGAGATTTTATGAAATCAAATAATATCATACAAAATGTAGTTACAAAAAATGTTGTATGTTTAATAACCCTATAGTTAAAACATTTACACTTATTTTATAACCCAAACTGACATAGCCCAAGTGGTAAATTCATTTCCTGTAAAAGCGCGCTAACTTTGGCCAAGTGGGACTTTGTCAAGATTAGTTTGCGGATTCGATTTCCGAGCCTAACAATCGGTCGAAAGAGCTGAGACAATGAATATACTCCAAAACACATCAGCTAGGGTTGATAGTTGGATGCATGCCAGTTGGTACTTGGATACATGGGGTGAATGTTTCTCCACCAAAGTAAACCTTTTAGTCAAATATAAGTCTAGAAGTAATGCATTAAAAATATCTACGAGTAACTAAATGAACATTCGTCCTTTATTTAATTAAACTACGTATGTTCAACTACAATAAAACATATGTACAACACCATTAAAATATAAGTTAGTGTATGACTAACTTTAAGTGGTTTAAATATTATCATACTGACATGACATTTAACAAAATATAGCATTTTGTTTGAAATGAGAAGTATCTATATTGAGCTGTTAGGTGGTCACAAAGAATGCACTTTCTACATTTGCAAAATCGTGAAAGATTCAACCCCATGTGTTGTCTCTGATAATATATTAATATAACAACTTTATGTAATTGTCATTAATCACTGCTTTTAATTCTAAGTTTTAAAATTATGTTTCAATGTTTTTAAAAATATTTATTTTAGGTCTTGTCGTCGTATTATTAACACATGTTAATCACCTAACTCTTTAATCGGAAATTTAGATCATAGGCAAGAAAACTATGATGTGGAAACATCTCATATTTATGTTTCCACTTAAAGAGTAAAGTAGTTAACCATTAATAAAAGTACAATGACATAAATTGCCTAAGAAATGTAACAATTAAAATGAACATCTTAATAAAACAGGTTGCACTTTACTGAATTTGACCCGAGATTTTAAATCTAGTTTCTCCGCTCGATAAACTATATAGTCACGTGAAACAATGCATCACATATGTCTTAGAACATACTAACGAAGATGAACTATCAATATGCATCGAGGATACACTTAAATAGTACCGATTCAACGACATTAACCCTCAAATCATATTTGCTTTATTTGGTTCATGAATTTTGAATTAATAATGTTAAGTATATATCCTAGGTGCATTTTAAATGAGTATTATATACAATTTTTTTGAACGACTAATACAAATTATAAACATCCTTAAATCTACATCATTTCTTTCTGTAAGACTTAAACTCACAAATTTATAAGATACTTAAACATCAAATACATTGGACTATCATGAACCAAACCCGTAACAACTCATAACAACTAATACTTGATCATAGCAATGAATGAATTAAATTGTAATCGTAGTAATGTATTTAACATAAATGATAAATATAATTTTTAACTTCACAACTGGTTTAAATAATACTATTAATTAATTAATAGTAATGAATCAACTACCTAATATATTTATGAATAAACAAAATTTAAACTAAAGGATGCTTTTACAGCCAGGTAGATTGAAATTTTTTTTCTTTCTCCAATCCATAGTTGTCAATCTTGCCTTTATGTTTCAGGAATGTCCCTTCATCATATCCCCACCTTCTTCCCACTACACCCAACCCAATTTAGATTATATTATTAATATATATATTACTCAAAATTATATTATTATAACTATTTAAAAAAAATACATAGCTAAATTTTATTATTAAAAGCCTACATTTTCCATCTTTATTATCATTATCATTATAATGATTATTATTATCAATATCTTTATTCTATAATATTGGATCATTGTAATGAAAACTAAGATGGTTTGTTTTTTGTTACTATCCAAATTTAATATTTTTTGCTAGCTAAGTATTAGATGATATGCTCCTGTTTTACATCTTTCATTTTTTAAACACATATACTCACACTTATTATACACTAGTTTGTCTAACTTATGCCCATAATAACATATATTAAGAGATATGTAATTATCTTAACAAATTTCAAAAAATGTATAAATAACCAATCATTAATGAACTCAAAATTTATAAAATTTTGAGATGTGTTAGAGTTCAATTTTAAATTTAAGAAAATCTCAAGTTTATTAAATTTCTCATGTACTTAGGTGTTGTTTGGTAGCATCTTAATGATTAATATCTGAATGATGCAGAGGTCTGAATGATTCAGACTTCTCCTGACATCTGTCCGATTAAGAGGCAGAACATATTTAATTATTGACATCTATAATATTGGATCTTTATCCTTAAATCACGGAATTACAACTATCGATTCTTATATCATTTTTAAAATTATTAATATTTATTGGTATTTTTCTATAATATAAATTTTGAAGCATGCCCGCCCAGTCGGGCGGGCTATGAAGCTAGTTAAATAGAATGTAAGAATATTAAATATTTGAAACTTCTTAAATAATCTTTAAAAAGTTATACTTCGTATAAAATAGCTTCTATGAAAAAATTATAGGAAAATGATAAGGGATGTCAATAACAAGGTAAAACTAATATAAAAATCATCCCTTGAATTTTAGGAACATCACTCTATTAATGAATATACAGCCGTTTTATACATGTTAGAGACATTAACAAAACCCAAAAATATAAATGAGCTCATACCCACCCAACTCATTAATATGGAAATCCGAAATATAATTGACAGACGTTTTAACTGGAAAAAAGAAGTGTCTGGTTCCTCTTTTACCCCTTTTCTCCTATCTTTTCAATCGAGCTTCGAGCTGCTATTTCTGTGATTTCAAGGACGATATATGTGTTCAGTTTCTCGAAATATTTGCTGGTATGTTCATTCAGTTTCTATGTGCTGGTTTGTGTGTTCAATTCCTTCGATTATACTTGCGTTCGCATAATTTTAGCTTGTGAAATGGGTAGAGGTTATTAACAGACATCATTACTTTGTTCTTCTTATGCACACCAAGTGTTTGATAAAATTCATCAATGAGAACACTTGTTGTTTAAGCCTTTAGTAAGGTAACAATATCACTGGGATGAATAATCTTTGGGTGAAGGAATAATATTGTAAAATAAGGTTTTTAACTTTCTACGAATGTGATATATAATTATAATATGCAATTGATGAGCATTTTGATAGTAAAATTGATCTTATCCTTTTATGTGACTGTCAATACATATCAATATTCTATGTGCTGGTGAGGAAAACTAATAAAAAAAATATAACATTTTGTTGCTATTATTATGCATATATGATAAAATCTTCTTTGTTTAATTACTATAGCAGATATGAGTTGCAGTTTGATTTCTCCAAAAGTTGGCATTTTGAGATACATTCCACAACAACAACTCGAATTCCTCGATACTTTTAAGGTACATCAAATGCTAATTAATATATGACTTTTGTAATAATTGGCAATGTTGTAAATATCGGTCTAGGCGGCCGATTTAATCGCCACCTAGGCGGTTATCGGCAGCTGACCGAGTGATAAATTACATAATCGGTGAAAGTAATCAGACCTGGTCAAAATGGGTCAAATTCATCATTTTTATGATAAATTCGATTAATTTCTTGCAGTTTAGTGAGAAGAAATCCAGACATCAACGAGCATTTAGAGTTCCATCACCTAATCTATACAAACCCCAATCATTAATCATCAATTGCACCAATAATCCTCAAAATGTCGATTTGCCACGTTACTATTCCAAAAAAGAAAAAAAACCGTTCCCGGTGCCGATTGTGGACCTCCGGCGAGCCGCCAGGGAGAGGATGAAGAACAGAAAAGGGCAACCTAAACGATCCGCCCCGCCACCAAAAAACGGGTTGTTGGTTCAAAGAATGATTCCTCTTGCATATGATGTGTTGAATGCAAGAACACAATTGATCAATAATCTTAAAATGCTATTAAAAGTAGTCCCTGTACAAGCTTGCAAGTAATTCACATGCTCCATGCCTATATTACATATTTAATGTTTGCAACAAAAAAAAAGTTGCATCTTATAATATATTGCATGAATGTGTCATTCGAGTTATGTCTAATGGGTCAAATGGGTAAAATAATATTAAAAAAGCCTAAAATGCATTTTAGTACCCTGAACTTGGCTAACTGGGTCTTCTACTACCCTGAACTATTAAAGGTGCAACATGGTACCTTGAACTTGACAAAATGCTCGATTTAGTACCCTGACTCACTAATATGGTCTTGCTTTTCACGTCATTTACTTCTAAAATCAATATATTAATATTTATAATATTTTTTAGTCTGTCAAAACTCAAACGAAAATAAGTCAAGTAAGAAAACGCGATCAAATTAACGAGTCAGGGTACTAAATCGACTATTTTGTCTAATAGTTAGAGGACCTAGTCAGCCAAGTTCAGGGTACTAAAATGCATTTTGGCCATTAAAATTTAAAAAGGGTTGATCTATTATCCTTTTTAACAGGTATTGTAATGAAATTCACGTGGGGCCCGTGGGCCATCCTTTCAGATCATGTCAAGGCCCGAATTCATCAATCCGTAAAGGAAAACACGAGTGGGTAAACGCGATTGTGGAAGACATAATCATCCAAATTGAATCTTTTCATCTTTATGACCGTTTGGGAAAACGGATAACTCATGAACAAAGATTCACAATCCCGAGAATTCCAGCATTAATCGAATTATGCATCCAAGCAGGAGTCGATTTACCCGATTTCCCCACAAAAAGACGAAGAAAACCCATAATCCGAATCAGTAAATCCGAGTTCGTCGATGCTGACGAAACCGAATTACCCGATTTACCCCCAGATGAAAAACCCGATTTATTAACCGAAATACCTGATTATGAAATAACGGCGTTATCTGATTCGGAAGAAATAGTTCTGCTTGCAGAAGAAACACTTAAAGTATGGGAGAAAATGAGAGTGGGAGCAAATCGGTTGATGAAAATGTACCCGGTGAGAGTTTGCGGGTACTGCCCGGAGATCCATGTGGGGCCCACGGGCCATAAGGCCCAAAACTGTGGGGCGTTTAAGCATCAGCAACGCAACGGGCAGCACGGGTGGCAGGCGGCGGTTATTGATGATTTGATTCCGCCTAGGTACGTGTGGCATGTTCCAAATTTGTTGGAGCCGGTGTTGCAGAAGGAGTTGAGGAATTTTTATGGTCAGGCTCCGGCGGTGGTGGAGATTTGTGTTCAGGGTGGTGCCGCCGTGCCAGAAAAGTATAAGCCGACTATGCGGTTAGATGTTGGGATTCCTAGTAGTGTTAGAGAAGCAGAAATGGTGGTTTGAATTTGAATTGATCACCATTTGGTTTGAATTTGTGAATGAACGTTGTTATTGGCTATAAAATATGTTACTAACAAGTAAAAGCTAGTGATGTTGAGTCCTTTTGTAATATATGGATTGATATAAGTACTATTTGGTGTCCTGTTACTAGGGTTATAGTCAAATACACATTAGTTTTAGAATATAAAACCGTACAAAACAGTTTAAGATCGAAATAAGTCAGTGGTTTAACTTCCAGTTGCACATAATAATACGGTTGTACTGGCTGGTCAAACCGTAAAAAAACTGTTTTTCTACTAAATCACATGAAAATGTATATGGGTCATTTCTTTTTAACTTTTTATGGTATTTATTTTGTGTTTTTCTCAGTATATATACATTATTATTATAATTACTCTATTATAAATAATCAACAATATTGTTATCCGATTAGGATTAAAGATTAAGGTTTAGAGGTGAGCTCGTCCAGAAACTGAACCGAAATAAAAAATGATTAATTTTCAAAACTGAAACCGAACAGACTACATGTAACGACCAAAACAAAAAACGACCGCTTTTATAACATTTATAACAAACCTTTCGTAATTAGTCAAAATACAAGTTTTAAAACAACTAAACCATATCAATATACATACCAAAATACCAATTACTATACCGGATACAAACCAACTAACCAACCCATAACATAAATATACAAAATTCTACAAGTCTATACCGAAAGAGAAGCTTTCCCAAGCTTCAAGCAAATCCAACTTCAAGTACCTACTCACACTTGCCCTTGTCTTTATCTATCCCTGAAATATGGTGACAACTAAACGGGTAAGCTATAAAAGCTTAGTGAGTTCCACAATGTATAATGTTATACTAAATAATTATATAAATTAACATAAATAAACAAACAAATATCAACGGGTCAAAGTACCGGGTTATCACAACAATATCACCACAATGCATCATATATCAATATCGGGTCAACAATGATCAAAGTACAATTTCGGATTCAACAAAGTGCGTCATTCCCTCTTAGGCCATTAGGGAATGAGGCCGATGAAGGTGATCAAGGCACCCCTAAATGAGTCCAAGATCCAGCTTCATCACCACGGTCCATACCACTCCTCCGCCAGGTACTCCCGCGTCCACCGCCCGACATATTACACGAAGTAATACTCGGACCGCCATGGGTCCTCACGAAATGAATTATCACTCAAGGCATTCCACTCAAACGGGTCAAGACAATGTTACGGTTCAACAAGGTAGTTTCAATGTCCAAGGCAAAACACAAGTCATTCAATTGAAAGGAACACTATTTTAGCCACGTTGCACATATATAATTAAAAGTATACACATTGCACATAGTGAACTCACCTGGGATTAAGCAATTGCCAACACGAGTCAAGTACTTCCTTTAGTCAAATTCCATTGTCACCGATCGATATAATCACCACAATTTCCCAATTGTTTACCTATCACAATTATACTTATCTCATTCAATATACAAACTCATAATCACAACTAGTATGACCCTTAATCACCAATTTCCCCAAATTGGTGATTAAACCCACAACCCTAAACTTCTAACTATACATCTAAGAGCAAAATCACATGCTAACTTCCGATTTGCTAGTTCAATATCTGTTATACATAGTCTACAATCATCAATTTCAGTTCCATAACTCATACCCTAACTAGGGTTCATGACCTGCTAACTCAATACATCAATTTATACATATGCATGGTGATAGGGATGATGTTTTACCTTAATTATCAATACAATAGATGAAAATCCTTTGATTTCTAGCTACAATCTGCCCAAGCGCACCAAATATCGTCCAAAATCGCCCAACACCGAGAAGAGAAAATTCTAGAAGTTATTTTGGCTGAAATGGGGAAAATCCCGATTTTATGTCTAATCTGCACAAGATAGCGCCGCTATCTTGCCCCCCCTTGCTTTTTAGCGCCTCTATCTTTAAGATAGAGCCGCTATCTCCCAAATTTTTCGCGTTTTACCCATCGCTAAAATGAGTGGCTGTTCCATTTGCACAACATAGCGCCGCTATCTCCCAAAAAGGCTGCAAATTTTGATTTTTCTTCCTTTTTAAACTTGTACCACTTAATCAAATACCCAAAACACAGATTTTTCATCAAAATTTTAACTATCAAGACTTAATTCCTTATCATCTATCAACTAATAATGAACTTAACAATTAAAATACTTGGATTTAAAACACGTATGTTACAATTACCTCCTCCTTTTGAGAATTTCGTCCCGAAATTATGTTGACTTGAACAAGAACGGATACTTCTTAATCATATCATATCTTCTTTCCCATGTGCAATTCGGGCCCCTATGATGTTTCCATTTCACCAATACTAACAGAATTTCCTTATTTTTGAGATTGACCGACTTTTGGTCAACTATTTCTTCTTGTTCCTCTACATACCTCAATTTCTCGTTGACTTTGACTTCGGTCAACGGTACCGTTTCCTCATGCTCTCCAAGACTCTTTCTCAAATAACTCACATGAAATACATTGTGAATACCCGCCAACTCTTCTGTTAAGTCGAGTCGATAAGCTTGCTTTCCGACCCGTTCGATTATCTTAAATGGGCCGATAAGTCGAGGGCTTAATTTACCTTTCTTCCCAAATCTCATGACACCCTTCCATGGTGAAACTTTTAACATCACATAGTCGTCTATCGAAAACTCTATCGGTTTTCGCCTTTTATCCGTGTATGACTTTTGACGATCTTGGGCCGTTTTCATTCCTTCTCGAACAATCCGAATTTTATCGCTTGTCTCTTGGAGCAACTCGGGTCCCACCAACACCTTTTCTCCAACTTCTCGCCAACACAAAGGTGTTCGACACTTTCTTCCATATAACGCTTCATAAGGTGCCATTCGAACCGAGGAATGATAACTATTATTATATGAAAATTCGGCTAATGACAAATATTTATCCCAACTTCCCCCGAATTCTAAAATACAAGACCTAAGCATGTCTTCCAAAGTTTGGATCGTTCTCTCGGTTTGCCCGTCCGTTTGCGGATGATAAGCGGTACTAAGAGCTACTTTCGATCCCAATTCTTTTTGCATGCTACTCCAAAAATTTGAAGTAAATCGAGAATCCCTATCCGATACAATCTTCAAAGGAACACTGTGTCTAGCAATTATCTCGTCTAAATATACTTGTGCCCATGAATCCATCGGTGTCGTTTCCCTCATAGCAAGGAAATGCGCACTTTTGGTCAAACGGTCAACAATCACCCAAATACAATCGTGTTGACGAGCGGTTCTCGGAAGTTTGGTGATTAAATCCATTGAAATTTCTTCCCACTTCCAAACAGGAATACTAAGTGGTTGCAAACTCCCGTAGGGTTTCTGATGTTCGACTTTAACTTGTGCACAAACATTACATTCTTGCACAAACTTCCCGATATCCTTCTTCATTCCCGGCCACCAATAATCCAATCTCATATCATGGTACATTTTATTCATACCCGGGTGAATTGAGAATTTTGAACTATGAGCCTCTTTCAACACCTCAATTCTCAAATCTCTGATTCTCGGTATTCATAATCGGTTATTAAAAACTTTGACACCCCGACCATCTACTTCCAAGTCTTTCTCATAATTCACCATCCTTTCCTTCTTAATATGTCCGGGTTTTAACGCCTCATCTTGCCACTTCTTAAGATCATCGAGTAAAATAAACTTCAATGTAGTAGTGGATATTGCATAACACATACTCGAGTGATACGGTTTACGACTTAATGCAACCGCGACTACGTTTGCTTTACCGGGATGATACAAAATCTCACAATTGTTGTAACACCTGTATTTTTAATACATCGTTTAAATTATTTAAAATATATTTTCCCCAATATATGACGTATTGTCAAAAATACAGTTTAACAAAAACTTTAAAAACCTTTATCAGAGTTTAGAAAAATACGGTGTCACCAAGTATATCAAAACCATAGGCAACGGGATCTACCTATGGGCTCCCGAGCTAAACATCTCTAGGCCACTTCTAGTGCAACTTCTATCACTTCAACCTGTACCTGAGTACATAGCCACAAACCATAGGCAACGGGATCTACCTATAGTCTCGTGAGATACATGGGTTTTAGACCCCAATAATAATTATAATTATTTCATAAATATATAAATATATATATATATATATATATATATATATATATATATATATATATATATATATATATATATATATATATATATATATATATATATATATATATATATATATATATATATAAACAATCTCACTACCGGCTAGTCACCCTACCGTGACTCTAACAATCTCTGCTCTCCTAGGAATCATATCTAACTATCGGGTTGCCCCCGCACTAGCTAGAAGCACAAAATATCTAGTTATCGGGTTGCCCCCAAACTAACTAGAAGCACATTAACTTATTAACCGGGGATCCTCCGCATTAATAAGCTTCAACCAAATCTAGTATATAAACATATACATACTATAAACATACCGGGGATCCCCCGAATTGCTCAAATTTAAAAATGTAATTTAAATTTAATTTAAATTATTATCTAATTCTCTGAAATTTCAGGGCGTTACAATACTTTATCTCTTCTCTGACTATAATACATAATTATTACCAGTCACATCATATTCATTTGTATATATATTCGTTCTTTACTTTTATTAGTAAATCTTACCAATAGATACTCATTTCTACAGAGTCATTTCCAATTGCTTTGCTAATACATATTTATTAATAGAGACTCATTTTGCATTCTCTTACTCATTATCTTATCATTATAGTACACTAATAAAGACTCCATTATTACTTAGTTTATCATACTACTTCCAATCTCATCAATCATACTAGACATATTCTAGTATCATAATATACCTATTTTCTTATCTTTCCAGTCACTATCTTTATCAAAACATTTATTAATAAAGACTCACGAAATATCATATGTATTTTCAAAACTATTTACTATGTACTCAGTTTAAAAGTCTCATGTACTCACCTTGGCAATGCTTTCCAGATCGCGTTTGTTAACCCAAATCCTTGCTTCCCGCCTATGGAATAACTTCAACTCTAAGGTCCTTGCAACCTATCAACATAATCATCACATATCTAGTTATCATCCATAACTGGACATCATCTAACATCATCATAATCAATCCAACCACCAAGCTCATAAGCTTGGTGAAAATCCATAAACCCTAGTTCATGATTTCCCCAACAAATCATAAATCCAACTTGAACACATGATCCACATACTACCTATGGGTGTTTTACACCCTCCATAAACACCCTTAACAAGATCTTCCACATACCAACTCCATAATCACAATTTTTCCCAATACAAGTTCATAAACTAGTTAGGAGATGAAATATACCTTAGATCTTAGCTTAGATGCACAGACCCTCAAAGATGGTGTAGATTTAGGCTCAAGAACACCAAAATCTCCTTTTTTTTTCTCCAATCTCGGCTGCAACAAGTGGAGGAGTGAAAAATGAGAAAACCCTAGCTTTTTCCCGATTTATTGCTGTCGTCCCAAGTTCGCGGCGTGAACTTAGTTCGCGTCGCTAACTTTGCGCTTCGTGAACACTTCCCGATCGCTACCTAGGCGTGAACTCTGATCGACCAAAACCACTAAATCGCTGTAGGGAGTTCCCGATCGGGAATCCAAGTTCACGGCGTGAACTTTCCCCATGCAGCAGGGCTGCATTTTTCGGTTGTTGTCTCGACCCGGTTTCGTCCATAACTTTCTCGTACGGTGTCCAAATGACACGAAACCAATTCCTACGTTCTTTAAACGATTTATCCGTATTTATCATATTTTTATACAATTTATTTATTTACAAATTTCGGGTCGTTACAACTATTTACCCCTTAAAAGGATTCCGTCCTCGGAATCACTCAAAAATTTCCATTCCACATTCTACCGAGTATTCATTCTCATTCTTCTGTGGTTATTACCATCAAACTTTTCCCATTCCAATTTAGTCAACAACATGTATTTAAACATTCACTTAACCCCGTTAGACCCGAACGGGTCAAAAATCAATCTTAAGCTCTTAATACCCAAACGGGTCAAAATAACACAATTTGACCATAACGCTTCCAATCCTTTAACCGATCATTATATTCACAAAATAATGATATGACATAATCATTACAATTATCTAATTGATCAACATGAATAAAAATCTAGCTTCGACCAAGTCGATATAATCTAACCCTGTATGATCTTTGACTTAAGCACAAAGTAAACTATACTTTAATAATTTCCTTATTCACTAAGGATTCATTAATCATTCTTCCCTCACAATCGACCTTTAATTATAATTTATCAACCATCGTATACCCGATTCCTGAATTCAACTCGAAAACACCCAACTGGTTAAAGTCGCATAATTCGACTATAACTCTTTAAATTATTCCATTAACCTCTTCACATACACACAATCAATATATTATGCTCTCATCATTCACTGGTCATTCAAAACAAGGGTCAAAGCCCATATCTGACCAGGTCAACCGATCACAAGTTGACCAATCTTGACTTTTGCATAAAGTCAACCATACTTTTCCCAACTAACAAATTTCGTATTCACGGAATAACATTTCCAACTTATTACTTCCGGTTCCACTCATTATTCTTTCCTTAACAATCGTTCCCGATTTTCCAACTTTCAATTTCTCCCCAAATAATCCGAGAGTCGCACCTTTACTTAAGGTTACACCGGCCCTTACCGATTCGTGACATCATTTGGTCACTCATACCATCCCTTAGTATTTTTTTTTTCAACCATCTTTGTATCACATCAATAATTTCATAACTTTTATTCCCAATTACCGGTATTAGATTCTCTACCGCAACACATTCCCCAATTTCATACAAGTTTACCATTTCTTGGTGACCAACAAAAATTTGCTTGCTAGAAGCATCACTTTTCTCATATTCCACAAAATTGAAGGCATCTCCCACTCATACATGACCTAATGCAACCCGCACTAGCCAACCAACTTCTTATTTATCACGTAAAATTATAACAATACAAATTAACCACATGGTCCTACATTCATTATGTATATATATATAAACATTATTATATAAACACACAATTCATACATTAACTATTTTATCGAGATGATCGGAAAGCCTCCAATCCATCAAGATCCAAATTGTCATAGTGATTGGAACATCTCCAATCACGGAATGGAACCATTGGGATTCGCCCAACCGATCCCACCCCCAAACATCATAGTAGTCGGGGATCCCCCGAACTACCACATCATCTTTTCCTCTAACTATCGACCTTGGGTACCATACTAGTATACCCCTATTCACATCACATAACTTCACTAGTAACTTACACACTCAATAGCCGATTTATTCACCGGGCAAACTAGAACGTTTCTCATAATATCACACATCATTTTCTTTCATACCTAACGTACTTCCCATTCGACATATTACCAAACACGTTTCATATAACAATATCTTTCCATTATATTATGCCTTCAAATGTCATCACATAATGCACCTGCATTGTACCCCGCGGGTAACTAATAAAATTTCCAATTACTATTTACCGTTTCACTTACACATTAACCACCCTTAACCGGTTCATTCCTTATTATCACATTTCCAAATCTCTGTCACTACCGGAGTAACTACCACTATTAACCATAGTTCACCGGCCAATCCAATCATCCTTGAGTCAAACAATCGACTCCGGTCTACCTTTGCAACCCATGACTTAGCACCCCATAAGCCAACATTCCCCGTTCTACCCTTTTTACACCGCGAGACTTAGAAACATTTATTTCCCAATCGTAGTCTCACACTACACTATTTCACATATTATCATACCATTATCATGACCTTTTACCAATAATTGTCTTTTTACCCTTAATGTTGAATCCATCAACTCCGTCACAAGACTTGCTAGGGCTATGTGCCAACTTTTACTCAACCGTTTTCAACGATCGAAATTCATCATTCCCGACACTTATTCTTTTCCACATATTTTCCATTTATAAATTCTAAGGCATCACTATACCTTAGGTATTCTTTCCTTTACCGTTCACGTATAATATTACATTACTTATCTGGATTCCTGCCGAATATCCAAATTCCATTTCCAAGGATCCTATTTCAAAGATTTTCATCCATACTAACAATTCTTATCAAGACTTAGTACTTCATTGTACTACTACACTTTTGTTGAAGATACTCACCAAATCTCGTGTCTCATCCTTTTTATACTACATATTAGTATCAACTCTTATATCCTTACTACATGCGACACACTTGTCTATAATCCTTTCCAATGCATACTTCCGTATACATAACTAACCGGGAAGACTATTCCCAAAAATAAATCCCCATGTCGTACGACTCCTCTCCAATTTCTATAAGCACCAATTCGTGCAACAACCAAACAATTAAGCCATAATCGCATAACATCAATCTTCACCGAAGACCTCCGAGGTTGCATCATGAACCCCCTCTAGATTTCCTTCCGGGAAGACTTCCCCTTTCAACTCACTTGTGAGTTCCTTTCACAACATCTTGTACCGTGCTCTCCTTCACAAAGTTTCATACAACACATTCCACCGGGTCAACACCTCATCCTTCAATAATGGTGACGCCAAAGTCACCATATCATTCTTCCTCCATTTGCTACTCTCCAGTACTTCCTAAATCTACCGAATCCACCACATCGTGACCTCCGGCTCAGAACTTCCGGATTACACAACGGTTTTTACATGCTATGACGACGTCATACAACCTCCTTCCGTTTCTCTCGATTAGATCTTGCTACCTTTTATGTAGATAACTTCCCACTATGGACTTCGCCACTCGATTACTCTTCAGTCATACGGGTATTGGAATCATTCCGACTACCCTCAATCATTCGATTCTCCAAAAATCTGGTTCATATCCTCCTTCATAACTCTTTCCAGTTTAGTGGAGCTCGTCCACTTTTCGCGTTTATTCTTTCACCATACCAACGTATCCAACAAACAAGATTCAAATGGTCGACTTAACAGTCGAAAACAACACAACTAGATCTAAAACATGGCATTTCCTATAGGGGTCGACCCTATCATACTAATGCCCTACGGTCTCAAGGACTTCACATTGCATATTTCATAACAACTCCTATAGGTCCCCTAGGTTCAACCCTAAACTTAATATAAAGTCTCAGGGTCAACCTATCGATCTCAAGGAATCTTACATTCCTATTGCTACAGTCTAAGACTAGGATGGACATCCAACCTAATTCACTTAAACTATAGCTCTGATACCAAGTTGTAACACCTGTATTTTTAATACATCGTTTAAATTATTTAAAATACATTTTTCCCAATATATGACGTATTGTCAAAAATACAGTTTAACAAAAACTTTAAAAACCTTTATTAGAGTTTAGAAAAATACGGTGTCACCAAGTATATCAAAACCATAGGCAACGGGATCTACCTATGGGCTCCCGAGCTATACATCTCTAGGCCACTTCTAGTGCAACCTTCTATCACTTCAACATGTACCTGAGTACATAGCCACAAAACAAACATAGTACGTGACACAAAATAGTCTCGTGAGATACACGGTTTTTAAACCCCAATAATAATTATAATTATTTCATAAATATATAAACATATATATATATATATATATATATATATATATATATATATATATATATATATATATATATATATATATATATATATATAAACAATCTCACTACCGGCTAGTCACCTACCGTGACTCTAACAATCTCTGCTCTCCTAGAAATCATATCTAACTATCGGGTTGCCCCCTCGCACTAGCTAGAAGCACAAAATATCTAGTTATCGGGTTGCCCCCAAACTAACTAGAAGCACATTAACTTATTAACCGGGGATCCTCCGCATTAATAAGCTTCAACCAAATCTAGTATATAAACATATACATACTATAAACATACCGGGGATCCCCCGAATTGCTCAAGATAACGGCAAGAGGGAATCGCCCAATCTACCGATACCTGCCTTACTCGCCGGACCTTCCTCCAGTTAGCAAGACTACTACCATGGATGAGTCGATGGGAATCCACCCAACTGCCCCTCACTCCACACCTCATGACCGGGGATCCCCCGCGTCATCACATCATCTCATTCTTACCATAACTCATCAGTTATTCCAATCAAAGCCTTCGGCTATCACATCTGTCATCAACAAGTTAGTTATCTAATAATAACTATATATAACTAGTTCAACATAGTGTGAACGTACCTGTATGGTCCCATAGACCCGATCATAAGCAACCCACATCTACTTCTACATCTATGAACCCTATGAGGTCCATACTTTCTTATTTCATAAGATACATTTCTTATTTTATCGATATCATAATACTTGTAACACCCTAAAATTTACAAGATTTTTAAAATTTTTGAAAACAAAATTATAATCAAAAGGTCCCATAAATAAATCTCAGATATTAATATTTAACATTTAAAACGTATTTATTGCGGAAATAGTTAAGATAAAGTAAAGTGTTTTAAAATATTAAATGATGTCCACATCAGTAATGAAAAGATACAGCGGTCAACCGTCCACCTTCTCCTTTCCTTTGCTGGTACCTGAAACAATGTGGGGGAAAGTTTGGGTCAGCTGGGGAAGCTGAGTGAATAATTCTCAAAATGCAAACAATCATAACATACAACACATGAGGGTACATCGGTGTACTCCTACTCAGAATCTACTCGATTAATTACTCAGATTTATTTCTCAGATTTTATTACTCAGATTTTAGTACTCAGATTTTATTACTCAGATTTTATTTCTATAGCGCGCTAGTGTGACTTGGGCCGAGAGATCAACCTCGACCCGCCTCACACCACCTCAACACCTGTACTCTTCGGTGTTGAGTCAAAAAGGCCTGGCACCAGTACTCTTCGGTGCCAAGTCAAAACGTCTGACACCAGTGCTCTTCGGTGTCAAGTCAGATATAAACTCAGACGAGAATAATCCCAAAAACTCAGACGGGAGGTGATCCCAAAACTCAGATGTGTGTTATTATGTTTTATTATCTCTTTAACATAATTATCTCAGATTGCCCTAGCAAGTAATAGCACAGAATGACTCTGTGCCGAGCTCAGTTACCCAGGCACAATGTCTCAGATCATGAATAAGTAAACAGCTGCTCAGATACTCAGATAACAGATCAAACTCAGATAACAGATCAAGCTCAGATAACAATTAAGGTGCAAGTAATATAACACGTAAGTCATGCATGTATAACGTTAAAACTGAATACACGGTGAGAATACTCACCTCGAGAAAACGTAAGCTCCAAAGGATCCTCAATACTCTAAGGCGCTGCTCGGTTATTCCTAGATGATCCTAAAAGCATAAAAAATGAAACCCGAATTACAATCCGTTCTAAGGACTCAATTTAGAAAACTGGCAGCACCCGTCGGTCTCACGGAAACTGCTACAACTCATAAACTGTGCAGTAGATTTATCCCATTTTTTACCATGAAAAGTAGACAACCAGAACTACATATCTCTGTGAGACGGTCACTGGCTAAAACAGACTCTAAGTGTCTCAAAACAGTGATGCAAGACAGACATGCTGCACAGGTCATCTTCCTAACAGCAGCATACTAAATTAGTTATAACTTTTAAACCGTAATTCGGATTGACGAGAGGGTTGCGGCATTGAAAAGCTAACTCAGAAAACAAGTGACCAGCATGGGCCAAAAATCCAAAAACATATTTTAAGTGTGGTAAACACAGTGCCGAAGTCAGCAAGCAGATTCTGCTAAAAATTCAGCATATTAAAATAGAACCCGTTTTAAATCCCGACATCAACCCGTCTATTTTCGAAATACCCGACATTCCCGAAATTCTCATTTAGCCTCAGAAACATGTTTACCATTAATCTAGTATTTTATTTAAGAAAACTATTCGGTTTTAGGAAACCAAGAACCCTAAGGTTCGGTTTCCGTTTCTCGGTTAAACAAAACGTCTAACTATAATCAAGATGGTTTTGACCCAACCCGATACTTGCAATGCAGCCCTTAAACCCAAAACACAGCTCTATAAACCCACGAAAATAAAGACTCGTAATTTGGTAAAACTAGAATTTCAAAAACCCGAATTTCAACCTAATCCGAAACACAATTTGAAGTAAAATCGGACGACCGTAACTTTCCACTCGGTACACCAAATGAGACCAAATTTTTACAGCATAAAGTATACATAAGACCCTACAAACCGTCTATATAAAGTTCGGCCCGGTTCTGCCCCGAAGGGTCCCGAAACAGGCCCGCAACAAGCAGATTCGTGCAGTATTTCAGCACTGCAGTCAATTACAAAAAGGGTCGTATCTCCCAAACCGTTAACTCAATTAACGAGCGGTCGGCGGTCACGGAAAGGTAAAACAATGAGCTACAAAAGTCCAGAAGGCATGGAGTCCAGATTCTGACCGGAAGCAGGTCGAAAATAGATACGAATGAAAAGGATAAACATGTAAAAAAAACGAAAGGAGAAGAGCAGATTACCAATCGGAATTGAGACTAATTCGAACTCCTTTGCTAAAATATTGATTCGTTGCAGCCTTTCTTATTCGGACGAGAGAGACGAAGCAGATAAGGGAGTAGCGGCCGATTAGATGATGAATTGGACAATTAGGGATTGGGTTTAGGGGAACACTTAACTTAAATACTTCCTAGGCTCGGGCCTCAGGCCTTTCCCATTAATCTGATTGGGCTCTAGATCATCAATCCATCGGATTTTACACGTTTTCTCTTTCGCACGAACCGGACCAGAATATCAAAAGAATTAGAGAGGGTTCGGTCGATGCTTAGTCGGACCAGTGCTCGGCCTTTAGCCAAACTGCCCGGGCCTCCCAACCTCAAAACCCGACGCATACTCATAAAAATCAAGTCTCGGACTTTAAAACGATCAACAGAAATAATTGACTAACACTCAACTAATTAAATTAACGCGAGGCCAAATGAAACATAATGAAATCGATAAATATAAATAGTCACGAAACAATATGCATAATTAATTTATTTATACCCGAAACGTCACACTTTAATTAATTTACATACATAATTATTGTCCAGTCAACTCATAGTCTAATAAAAATGTAATTTAAATTTAATTTAAATTATTATCTAATTCTCTGATACCACATGACCAAGGAATTGAAATTGGCGCAACCAAAATTCACATTTGGAAAACTTGGCATACAATTTCTCTTTTCGCAATAAATCAAGAATTTCACGAAGGTGCGATGCATGATCACCTTCGGATTTAGAATATACCAAGATGTCGTCGATAAAAACAATAACTGACTTATCCAACATAGGACGACATACCCGATTCATCATATCCATAAAAGCGGCCGGAGCATTCGTTAAACCGAATGGCATGACTAAGAATTCATAATGCCCATATCTAGTTCGGAATGCGGTTTTTGGTACGTCTTCTTTATAAACCTTCAACTGATGATAACCGGACCTCAAGTCAATCTTAGAAAAATAACTTGCACCTTGCAATTGATCAAAAAAATCATCAATTCTAGGCAACGGATATTTGTTCTTGATTGTCACCTTATTAAGTTCTCTATAATCGATACACATCCGCATCGTCCCGTCTTTCTTTTTAACGAATAAAACCAGTGCACCCCACGGTGACACGCTCGGTTGAATAAACCCTTTATCAAGCAACTCTTGCAATTGACTCATAATTTCCTCCATTTCTGCCAGGGCTAAACGATAAGGAGTTTTGGCGATTGGAGCCGCACCCGGTACAAGGTCAATTTGAAATTCTACCTCTCGATCGGGAGGTAAATCCTCGGGAAATACATCCGGGAATTCATTAACAATTAGAACATCTTTCACGGATTTCTTAACTTCTACAACCGGATTAAGAACATAAGCTAGATAGGAATAGCATCCACGAGACATCAACTTACTAGCTTCAGTTTTTTTAACCTAAATACTATTTGAGGACCGAACCAAAACCAAAAATGATGAATTTTTTCAAAACTGAAAGCGCTTGGTTCGGTTCGATTCGATATTTTCGTCACAAGTGTTTGCCATATAAATAAGGTGTTGATTTTGTGTTGGTCAGGCGCAAAGAACTCGGATCACTCAGACTCGGTTAATCCATTCAATGGTTGTCATTAACTTTCAGAACATTCCAGAACCCTCTGCCCAAATTCCCAAACGTATAAATAAGCTCTAACCGTCTTTCATTCTCCATCAACAAAGCTATACGACTGCATTCTATATCTGTTTCTGTATTTTGTGAATCTAATATTTCCTGTTTGGTAACCCGCATGTGAGAATGGCCGGAAAAGGAGAAGGTCCGGCGATCGGAATCGATCTCGGAACCACGTACTCGTGTGTCGGAGTATGGCAACATGACCGTGTTGAGATTATCGCGAATGATCAGGGTAATAGAACGACACCGTCTTATGTTGCTTTTACGGACGGTGAGTGCCTTATCGGTGACGCTGCTAAAAACCAGGTCGCCATGAATCCTACGAACACTGTATTCGGTAAGTTTTAACAACACCTTTACGTTTTTCTCTATTGTTTTTCGTTAATCAAATCAATTTTGTGTTGATTAATCTTAAAAGTTAGTAGTATTACATAATCGATGCTATTTTGTGGTGATTAATTGTTAAAATTTAGTAGTATTGCAATAAAATTCATTGCCTGTTTATGAATTATGAAGCTAAATTGCATAATCGTTAAATGTTAGTGGTATTACATAATCGATGCTACATCTGGTTCCAAAACGCCAGAATTTGTTGGTAATTTAGCTTCATAATTCATAAATTGGCAATGAATCTTGATGCAATTTAACTGTTCTTCAGAAATTGGGAATGATTTTATTTATCCTGTATATTCCAATTGATTTTGGTGTTAAAATAACAGATGCCAAACGCCTAATTGGAAGAAGATGCAGTGATGCATCCGTAATAGATGACATGAAACTATGGCCATTTAAAGTCACACCAGGACCAGGAGACAAACCAATGATCGGTGTCCAATACAAAGGCGAAGAAAAACAATTTGCAGCCGAAGAAATTTCTTCCATGGTTCTCATCAAAATGCACGAAATTTCAGAAGCTTTTGTTGGTTCATCTGTCAAAAATGCAGTAATCACTGTCCCTGCTTACTTTAATGATTCTCAAAGACAAGCTACTAAAGATGCTGGAGCAATTGCTGGTTTAAATGTAATGCGTATAATTAACGAACCAACTGCTGCAGCAATCGCTTACGGATTGGATAAAAAAGCCACAAGTGTTGGTGAGAAAAATGTGCTGATTTTTGACCTAGGTGTGGTACTTTTGATGTTTCGCTCTTAACAATTGAAGAAGGAATATTCGAAGTGAAATCAACAGCTGGCGATACGCATCTTGGAGGTGAAGATTTCGATAACCGAATGGTGAATCATTTTGTTCAAGAATTTAAAAGGAAACATAAGAAGGATATTACTGGAAACCCTAGAGCTTTAAGAAGATTAAGAACCGCGTGTGAAAGATCTAAACGAACACTTTCATCAACCGCTCAAACGACAATTGAAATCGATTCGTTATACGAAGGTGTTGACTTTTATTCCACTATTACACGTGCACGATTCGAGGAACTTAACATGGATTTGTTTAGAAAATGTATGGATCCCGTTGAGAAGTGTTTGAGAGATGCTAAAATGGACAAACGAAGCGTTCATGAAATCGTTCTTGTTGGTGGATCAACACTGATACCAAAAGTACAACAATTGTTGCAAGATTTCTTTAGCGGGAAAGAGCTTTGCAAGAGCATAAATCCAGATGAGGCGGTTGCATACGGGGCGGCAGTTCAGGCGGCAAATTTTAAGCGGTGAAGGTAACGAAAAGGTTCAAGATCTTCTCCTTTTAGATGTGACCCCACTTTCACTCGGGTTAGAAACCGCGGGTGGAGTTATGACAGTTTTGATCCAAAGAAACACAACGATCCCAACAAAAAAAGAACAAGTTTTTTCGACTTATTCGGATAACCAACCCGGTGTTTTGATTCAAGTTTATGAAGGTGAAAGAACGCGAACACGGGATAATAATTTATTAGGTAAATTTGAGCTTTCGGGTATCCTGCCAGCTCCTAGAGGGGTCCCACAAATCAATGTTTGCTTTGATATTGATGTAAACGGGATTTTAAATGTGTCGGCTGAAGATAAAGTAGGCGGGAAGAAAAACAAGATTACAATCACGAATGATAAAGGGAGATTATCGAAAGAAGAGATTGAGAAAATGGTGCAAGAAGCCGAGAAATATAAATCGGAGGATGAAGAACATAAAAAGAAAGTCGAAGCGAAGAACGCGTTGGAAAATTATTCGTATAATATGAGGAATACTATAAACGATGAGAAAGTTGCATCTAAGATTCCTACATCGGATAAGAAGAAGATAGAGGATTCTATTGATCAAACAATTAGTTGGTTAGATGCAAATCAATCCGTGGAAGTTGATGAATTTGAGGATAAAATGAAGGAGTTGGAAGGGATTTGTAATCCCATTATCGCTAAAATGTATCAGGCTGGTGGTGGGCCTGAGATGGCGGCGGCCAGTGGTGGTTCTGCCGCCGCGCGCCCAGCTCCGGCCGGTGGCCCTAAGATTGAAGAAGTTGATTAAGTGGTAATTTTGTGAATTTGAATTTGGGTGGTTTATGAGAATAAGGTGAAGAACTTGTTTGTTAATTTGTGGTTAGGAATAATAGCTTCTTGCTTTGTTTAGCATCTCCATATCATAAAAAATGTGGTTCCAAAGGAAAATGTTGTTAATGCATCGTTTAATGTGCGGGTAGTTTTTTTTTTTTTTTAGCTTGGTGCTTACTTTTTTATTTGGTCTGTTTTATTTGACTCGTTTAACACGTTAGATATTAAATATAATTTAAAACACATTTGTAAATTAGCGGGTCAAAATTGTCACGTTTACTTTAAACTACTCTGTATACTTGTATTTATTATCTCTTACATGCATTGAATAATTGTGTTATTATATGCCTTGGTAACCTTTAGAAAAACATTGTGGTTGTGGATAAAAGACAGTTGAGAGGTATTTAAAGCTGGACAGCAATATGGGTCAGATGGAGGGGGGAAAAAGCTATAAAGGGAACAGGTTGAATGATCTTAAAAGTCATCGAATGTGTGTTTTAATATGTTATCAACCCACCGACCCTTTTATGCGGTTAGATCTATTGCATCCATGGTTTTATTTCCAAAACATTCTAACTGTTATTACATGTTTTGACAATTTAATTAAGTGCCATTATATGTACACACTTTTAAGTGTTGTTTTGGCCTTAAATAACAATGTATGTTTACATTTGTCACTCTTTAGATACTCTATAAATATAAATTTATGTCTATTTTGGTCTTTATAAAATGGTTGTGTCTTTTTGTTGGCAACTTATTGAATTGAAAAATCATGGCAGATAGGACACAAAAAGTGTCATGTTATTTTTCATCTCAACATGTTAATGCCACATCATTGATTTATGAGGTGATCCACCAATGATGCTGAAAGACTAAATACACACATAACCATCATGTAAAGATCAAACAGACAGAAATTATGTAAAATTACTAAATAGAATAAAACGTAAAAGTAAAAAACTAAACCGTATTTTTTTTATAGAAGTTCGCATTAAAACATCCATTTCTTTTTATATAGAAAAAATCCTAGGTCTTTTTTCTTAGCAGTGGGCAGGGCATTAGATGACAACTGAAGTGAGGGCTGCAGCCTGCAGTATATAATTGGCATATTCTCTTGTTGTATTTTTACTTGAAGCTTTTATGTATTGAGCTACAATATAATAAATGTTATTTGCATTTTCATAATCTTGAAATGTAATTCTTTTCTTTATAAGCATGAATGTTTTTTCTAGAGGTTAGATATTTCTACTCTTTTACTTAGGGATTAAAAATCAAAGTATGGGATCAGAATTACTATAAATAGCTAAAAAACAACATAGTAATAACAAAACTCTAAATTTTGTTAATTTTCAAGTTGTTCGAGTTTTGTCCAATTTCCGATAGTGTTAAAAATCCAGTAGAACTAGGAAACGGCAAGATAGTCGATCGAAATGATTTGGTTAGATCAATGGTTATAGTTCGGTTGGAACGAATTTTGAACATAAAAATCATGTTGAACCGGCTGATCGAAACGAAATATACCAATTTTTATAAAACATAAAAAAATGACAAATGGATTTTTTATATAGGTTTTGAAATTAAAAAATGATTAATTTGGTTGAGAAATAGATTTTGGATTTTTTTTTAATAATTTTTATGGTATATATTTTGTATTTTCTAAGTTTTATTGGCATTTGTCATTTACATAATCATAAAAACTCAACAATATTGTCATAAGGTTGAACCGGTCAGCTAACCCAGTCCTACTGGTTCAACCATATTAAAAAACATTAACCGTTTTGATTCAACAATGATTTTTAGACTGGGCATAAGGGGAGTGTCTCTCCTTGTGTGCCCTTGTGTCCCAGAGTGTCCGACGCGTCCTCCCCATTACGCAATCCCTTCTGCGACGCATCCCCGAGTGCATTTGGTCGCCTAGGCGACTGATGTAGGTCGCAAAATTTTCAAATGGGAAGGGGTTTGGTCGCCTGCTACGTGAGTTTAGTCGTGGTTTGTAATGTGTTTAGTAAAGTTGATGTGTCGCTGATGTGTCAGCAAGTTTGATCACCCTTACCCATAGTCTTAAAAAATTGCCAATTCCTATTAAACCGGAAATCACTCAATGATTTTCGGTTATGATTCACTACATTCATAGCTAAATCGTAACTGTTAATTTGTGTATTTTCTGCCCTGAAATCATGCTTAATACCTTAGTTGTTACATGTATTCTCTTGTATAAATATGCACTCAATGAATAGAACAGATCATCGAATTACAGAAAATAACAATTCCAACATTAATATCTAGCTCGGCAGAATGAACAAAATTTGTATATGTAATATGTAATGACATATATAATGAACTTAATCTTCCTTGCACCAGTTTCTAATTTGAACCCAATTCATTCATCAAAATTTGAGTTAGAATAGGATGAATTCAATAAACAGAGTAACAAAATAACGCAAAGAAACGAATTCAAAAAAACAGAATAACAAAATGACCGTGAGAAGTGAGAGAGAAATTGATCTATACCGATGGTGGCGACGATTAATGGTTCGGAAAGCACCCAGTTGGGACGATGATGGTTCAACGGTGCATTTGTAGCAGTTTGAAATTGAGGAACGCAAGGTCTTGTATTTATAGATACAAAGACGATTGGCGGATTGGGGAAGCTCGGTTGAGAGTTAGACACTTGGGAGGCACCGATTAGGGTTGGAGATGACGTTTCGGAGTAAATGGCGATTGGGAGAAGCATTCAAGTGTGCTTAATGAGGACGGTTGAAAGGAAACGAAAGGGTGGGGGAAGAATGAAGAGTGTTGAGTTGTTCTGACTCGCCAAATAATTGTTGGGCTAGAATTTAAGACTTGGACTTTAAAGTTGGATTATTATTTGTAACGGTAGCAGGCTGTAGTTATTATTTGTTAAACATGTAAACCGCAAATAGGTGGAAACTAATCACATGGTAAATAATTGCTAGAAATGTGTAATTGGTTAAATAATTGCAAAATTAACACATGGTAATAAATGCAACTTTAATTTTGGAACTGTATATATAGATACTCCCCTCTGTCATAATTTTATTGTATACCTTTTCTTTTATATTTGTTCCAAAATTATTGTCAATTTCAAAATTTTACTATTAAAAAAAAAATAGTGAAGTGGTAAAGATGAAATTTTATTAATTAGACAGTATAATAAATGCATTTTTCTTAAACTACTTTGTATATGTTTTAACTAGCTTCAAAGCCCGCCCGAATGGGCGGGCATGTTTCGAAAGACTTTTTCAATATTTGATACAACTACAACAATTTCCATCTAAACTGTTCCATATTCATTGCAAATATTACTTATTTGATCATCATCTTAACCTGCAACTATTGATTAGATTAACATTAGCATTTAATAATTGGAAACTTTTTATTAACCATATTAGATGTATGAATGTACCCATTATTTTTCCAATCTTGTAGAGTTCCTCACATGGCTGCAACCAACATTTTTGAAGTCGAACAACCACAAAATATTAAATCTTTAGTCTTCACCTCCAGTTTTTGGTCATTCTAATAAAAGATAATCACATTCGAATTTACCACAATTCCACAAACCTTTTTAAAATACTACATCTTTCTCAAATTGTTGGAGATTTCAATGGAATGCCTCTATTAATATTTGTTAATCTACATCAAACTTTAAAAGTCAAGTTAAACTTAAACTGTTTTAATTAACCCATTCAAAGCAAATGGTTCAAAATTGCCATTTCTAAATCAAGCACCTATAAGTAAGCCGATAGGAATAAAATTGTTCATCCTGACAATGATAAGGCTAATTAACAAAACTTGATAAAAATTACCAATTACCTTTGACACGGTACTAAAAAATTACCAATTACCTTATCGAAATACAACCCTAATTCAATGCAAACATGCTGTAGATTATGAGCTTCAACAGTTGCTACGTATTTTCAGGTTCATAGTTTATAACAAAAAGAAAATCATATCTCATTGCTTAAAACACGGATAATTGATGAATATTATTGCATGAATTCAGGTTATTGGGTACTCCCAGTGAAGAAATCTGGCCAGGAGTGAGCAAAGTCAACGACTGGCATGAATATCCTCAATGGAAAACGAAAGAAATTTCAACTTCTGTCTCTTCAGAATTAAGTAACCTGCATTGTTGATAAATATAATTCAAATATTGAGAAACCATAATTGATGAAATAGAAAGACTAATTTGACTAAATCTTTTCAACTCTCAATCAAGAAGACTAATTTGATTTAAGATGACCTGCATTGTTTAATGGTTTTACCATGATTGATCAATATGTACACGAGGATACTACATTTCTGTATCAAAACCACATTCCGGTATTTAAAAAGGAATTCATTCGAAAAAAAATTGTAATCCAGATGCAACAATTGGACAAAAATTTATCTCGGGCCATAAGAATTTGAGGTGGCAAAACGGGCCTGTTCATCAAGCTAAATCCTGTAAATTTTTCTAACCCTAAATTTTTCTCACCCTAAACATTTCAGTCCAACTTTCTTAGAACTTTAATTAAATAATTAGTGTGTCAAATAAGCTTAAAAATAATATATTTGTTTACTAAGAAGGTAACCTGATGAACAGTTTTCTTTGTAGCTTCTTTTAAGAAATTGACCCGTTATAAATGAAACATAAGCATTACCTCAGTTCATATTATGTTTAATTCTGTTTGGATATGGAATATGTATCAAAACCACATTCCTGTATAAAAGTAATCCATATGCAACAATTGTAGGAATTAGTTAAAAAAAAGGATATTGGATCGCTATATGGTAAATGATATACGATTATAGGAGCAAGTTGTCTTGGAGCCAGTTTCCTTTTTCGATTTATCCAATGATAGCTGCAAAGAATCAAGAATCAAATTGATTCTTGATAATGAAAACGACCTGGCTTTTATAAGCAATTTCAAGCCAAACGATAAAAATATGTGTTCAAATTGTAACATATTTGAACTTACCCTAGAATTTCAAATTGATTGGACCCAGTAAACCCGTATGCCTTTTCACCAATATCCAATTGGGAATTGATCGAATTTAAATCATCGTTTGGCTGTGTTACTTGATTTGAAGATGATGAATCACATTGTAAGGGTTTTTCCGATATTTAGCCGACGCCATTATTGGTTATATTCGTACACGAAGAACCAGAGGATGATACCGACGGTAGTACTGAAACCTTTATTACTCACGTTGGAAGATGAGACAAGGGTGAATCTGTATGTTGATTCGGACAATTTCTCGTGCATCTGAATTAGGGCTTGACGAAGGTGTCACGAGTAGGCGGCAGACGAAGATGTGGAACGATTTTTTTCTAGCAAGAACCGGCAAACGGAAACATGGAACGGTTTAGGGCTATCAGCATGGTGAAGGGATTTCCAATTTTTAGAATTCCCCAAATTCTAAAGCTTTGAAACATCGTCAAACGTAGATGTGGTAGTTTTGACAGGTGGTATTAAGGGCTAATTACATATCATCAAAACCAGCCAATCAAAAGGGGCTAAATAGACATGTGGACAAATACAATTCAAATCTAGGCTCCGGAGTAGATATGCGGACAATACAGGAGTAAATTTTTTATAGAGTCAAAATTCGACCCAACTCATCGATCCAAACCAAAGTTTCCCAAATCCCTACAAAAACGTTATTAATAAAATATCATATATTAATTTAAAAAATGTCTTGAAAATAAGGTAGAATAATATCTATCGAGATAAACTCACAATAATAAAAAGAGTTGGACGCCAACTTTGGTTCTCTTCATCTTTATATAAACACATCTCCAACACTTTTTTGCAAACTGTGTGTCGGTTTATCCCTCAATTCAATTCAATCCTACCAGTAATCTCTCTCTTTCTCTAGAACCTTCCGTCTATCATCAATGGCTTCTCCTTCTCAAGCAAGTCTTCTTCTTCAGAAACAGCTCAAAGGTATAACCTTTTTTCTTCCGATTTCTAGGGTTTTAATTGCGATTTACTTTGATTTTTTGTTTCAATTGATGATGATCCGTGGTTAATTTTGCAGATCTCTGTAAACATCCTGTTGATGGTTTCTCGGCAGGTCTAGTTGATGAAAGCAATTTATTTGAATGGAGTGTTACCATTATTGGACCGCCTGATACCTTATAGTATGTTATTCTGATGTTTTTTGTTTAAATGCTGAAAATTTATCCTTGATTGTGGTTTAGGATCTTATTTATATGAAATTGTGATTGTTAGGGTTTGTCGACAAGTTTTTATTTTTGTGTGTGGATATATTTGTTCTGTTTATTGGTTTTTATTGGGTTTATCAGGGTTTTTTCATGGAGTTATTGTATTACAAGTTACAAAATTGAAGTTCAATTCATTCTTTTGTGTTGATGGTTCATGTTCTGTTTGCTTTTTTTTCAGATTAAATTCTTATGCCTTAATTAATTTGTTTGCAGCTTAAGGCAGTGACATTGTTGCTTTTCTAATATTTGTCAGTTTTGGCATGTACTTGATGTTTTTTATTCCGATTCCTGTTATCTATGGATATAATTGGTTTGTTAGGGTTCATAAGGTTTGAGTATAAGAAAAAATTAGCCAGTTTCTTGATTAATTGTTGGATTTGTGCCATGTTTTCGTGATCAATTATTAAATTTGAGGCATCTGTTACAATGAAATTAAAATATATGTTTCTAACTGATGAATATTGGTTAATTGTGTTCAGTGAGGGTGGTTTCTTCAATGCTATAATGACATTCCCACAAAATTATCCAAACAGCCCTCCAACTGTTAGATTTACATCAGAAGTTTGGCATCCCAATGGTTAGTTAGTATAAAAACATTTTTGTTTACTTGAGTCACTTTTTTTTAACTACCATATAAAGTAGTTACTCACAAGAGTAACCTATTTTTGGTGTTTTTTTTACAGTTTATACTGATGGAAAGGTTTGTATATCTATTCTTCACCCCCCTGGTGATGATCCTAACGGCTATGAGCTTGCAAGTGAACGTTGGACACCTGTTCATACGGTATGATCTTAATTTTTATTATTTTTTATTTTTATTCTTATGTTTATGTCAATAGGTTCAACTAGAGTGATGAAAGCTAGTTTTGTCGGTATACCAATGCTTTTAGATTTTGTGTTTTAATTTTTATTTTGAGTTTATCTGTCTGGTTTTCACAACAAACGCAAGTAAATTACCTTCTGTACCTTGCAAATGCTTAAAGTTACACTAAATAATAAAGGGAATTGATTTGTTCAACGCACTTGTTACTTCATATAAGGAAAATTAAAGTTATTTGACATGTATACCCATAATTAATGATTTTCTAATCTCATCCCTTATTTAATTATGAGGGTATATGTGTCAAATAATTTTAATTTGCCTTGAACAAATAGAATATGCCCTAAACAAATCAATTCCCAATTATAAAATTAGTTTAATACTCTAAGAAGTATAGTTTTGACAAATTAGTAGCAATAAATAATAGCAAAATTAAAATTACAACAGACATTAAGTTTTTATTTTGATGATGTTTTAGTTTGTTACTAGAAATGATTATTATTATTATTAGGGTTTTGCTAACCATTTCCCTTAGGGCAATGGTTAAAGATACTAATGTACAAGTCTTGAAGCATAAATACCTTGAGGTGGTTATGAAATTCAGGGGCGGTTTTTATTTATGGTTAATTTATAATCAATTGAAGCTTCCTTTTTTTTTCTTCTTAAACAATGCCCTAAGGGCACTTGTTAGCATTTCCCTTATTATTATTGTTATATGTTGCAGGTTGAGAGCATAGTTCTAAGTATTATATCAATGCTTTCAAGCCCCAATGATGAATCTCCTGCAAATGTCGAAGCTGCGGTAATAACCATATTCCTTTATTTTTGGTTTTTTTATTAAATTGTTGATCGCTTAAAAGGTTAGATATTTGTTGGGCTGTTTGTTGTTAAAATTAGTTTGATGTGATTACAGAAAGAATGGAGAGACAGAAGAGATGATTTCAGGAAGAAAGTGGGGCGATGTGTGAGGAGATCGCAAGAAATGATGTAAAACGCTCTCTACTCCAACTCTTATCGCAAAATTCAAATCAACAACTTGTAGAATTCACATTTAACATTGCCATATTATTTTTATTCTTATTTTTCTTCATTATAATTGTAGATTTTTATAATTTTTGTTTTTGGCTTAAGAGTTTATTTATTTTTTTAACATCAAATTCTAATCTACTCTTAAATAATGGCTACTGTGGGATTTGAATACGTAACTTCAAACATGGGGGTAAATACCTTAGTGTTAGGTTATTCTTAATTACAAAAATAATAGCTTATTAGCATATTGCAAAAGAAATTTCATAGTAGTACCAAAACCAATAAGCTCATAAGCTTAAAACCAATAAGCTAATAAGCGCTAAGCTAAGCTTAAAACCAATAAGCTAATAAGCGCATGATATAAGTACTAAAAAAGTCTCAGAATTCTCGAGCTAAGTGCAAAATTTTGACGGCCTTGGTAGTAGAACTAGGGTTTTCTGATAGGGGTGTGCGTGGTCCAATAACTAAACCGAAGCAGATGAAACCGAAAACGATCAATTTTCAAAATCGAAACCGAAAACGATCAATTTTCAAAATCGAAACCGATTTGATTTCATGTTTTCGGTTTCGGTCCGGTTTGGTTTCAGTTCGGTTTTTTAGGCCAAATGTTCATCCTTATCCGAAGACCACACCAAATTGTACCGAAACTGATATAACCAAATTGTTAATTTTAGGCCAAATGTTCATCCTTCATCGCTTTATTGTACACACATGCATATCCACATTTGGACCAATCCTTTCGTCTATTTACTCATCGCTTAACCAAACAAAACAAACTGCTCTCATATACCAAATGAGTCAACACGTGATAAACGAGGATTGAGTTGGAAAAAAAAAAGATAGTTAAATATATATTTCCAATGAAACTAAGGGAAAGTTTATTATAACCCTAAATGTAAAAAATTAAAAGGTAACTATGTGGCTGCTGGGATTCGAGCCCAGGTCTCCACGGCCACAACGTGGAATTCTTACCACTAAACTACAGCCACAATCGGTGTTTGATTGTCCGTATTTATCTATTTTACCGTTAAAGAAACTGAAAACAAAGCACAATGTTTATTTACGTTTTTAAAAAAAAATAGTTTTGAAGCAATGAATTTAAAAGTTGTACTTGTTTTAGAAACACTTCTTATTTAAGCATTTTTTAAGTATGCTAACCTCTAACACTTGTGAAAAAGCTTAGCCATGCTTAGCCAAAAAATTAATAAGCTAATAAGTTATTTTGAAAAGCTTAATCAAACATGCCCTACAAAAAGATCTTTTATAATTCTATAATCGCCAAACATACCCTAAAAAGATCCATTATAATTCTTTAATCGGTTTTCTTAGTCATGAATCATATAAACATTTAACAATGAGTTTAAATAAACTTTGAAGCAATCAACATATGTCCAATTGCCCCTATTCTTAATCTTAGATGGAACGTAACAACGCAAGGATTCATAATCCGTATATAAGTATAATATCGATTTAAAAACGCTCAAATGGTTCCTTCTCACATAACCAATTTGGCAATATCCCAATTTAGTGGAAGGACAAAGATTATAACATTTTACATCCTTGTTCTACGCTAACAGCTCTGATTGTACGCATGGAAGGGACAATTATTAAATTCGATTAGGACCTTAAGTTGTACTCCTTCCGTCCCTAAATAAAGTTCTCATTTCTCTTGGGCACAATATTTAAGGAGAAAGTTAGTGATGATGTTATTGGTAATAAATTTGATTAAAATATAAAGTTGATTTGGAGAGAGAAAGATTGTTAGTGGATAGTTAGTAGTGAGGTCCATGGTAATTATATTATTTTATTAAGTGGACCCCATCAACTTGTGAAATGAGAACTTTATTTAGGGACAAAAATTCACGGTGAAATGGTAACTTTATTTAGGGACGGAGGGAGTAATATTTAACCACCACCAATGGTGGTAGGGCTCTGACTTCCTAATAGAATACATCTTATTCAAAAACTTATCCTTACTATATATCTTAAACAGGAAAACTGCATTCGCTAATCCGTTTAAGTTGCAGTTTTTATTATGAAAAGAAGCAACTATTGTGTTACAAAATGTATTTCTTGAGCATTCCATGTAAATTTAACCTACTTTGAGCAAGTATTGTGACTATGTTATAAGTAGGGAATTATCAAAATAGACCAACAATAAGCCTCATTTGTCCATAATAGATTTGTGCGACTTGATTTTTTCTCAAAATAAACCATGCGACTAGATGGTGTTTTGTGCGAGTGCGACTCCCTATTTTTTGTGCGACCCGTATGTTTTTTGTGCAACTATACCATCTTTTGTACGACTAGATTATTTTTATGTGCGATTATTAAATTTTATTTGGAGTCACAAAAATCTTTTAAAAAATTTGGATCTTAGTAAGTTTATTTTTGAAAATCACCTGTATTATAATAGCTAAACATGGTGCAAGGAATCCTTACCATGTTAAATATGGCAAGGATAATCCAGAACTAAATATGCAATTTATATATAATATAAATATGCAATTTATATATGCAATTTATATATAATATAAATATGCAGTTTATTTATATATAATATAAAAAAAGGTAATTCTGTGGCTGCTGGGATTCGAGCCCAGGTCTCCACGGCCACAACGTGGAATTCTTACCACTAAACTACAGCCACAATTGTGATTGATTAAACCTAATAACGTATTAATATCAAAGTGAGAAACTATTCAGTTCTTACTTCCATTTCAGATAAACCCCATCTATCCCCAGAGCTTCATCCATTGTACAACAGCATCAGATATGGCGGCAAGGGTGCAACACTCCCTTCAATTTCAGCGAAACAATCTCACCACCTTCTTCTTCTCATCGTCAATTTCAGTATGCAAATCACAAATCAATTTCCCTTCAAAATGGTTATCATCATCTTCCAGAAGATCAGGACCTGCTTTATTCTGCACTTGCAGCAGCAGTTCCAGCCCTACAAAACAAGACCCGTTTGTCCTCACAACTCCTCTTTATTACGTAAATGCCCCTCCTCATATGGGCAGTGCCTACTCCACCATTGCCGCAGATGCTATTGCTCGATTTCAGGTTCCCTTTTCTAAATTCTAATTGCTTTCTTCACTAATATCGTTACAAATTCATCCAACGGTTGTCAATTTATGTTTTTTTTTTCCAGCGGATTTGTTATCTGTTACTAGAGTTATTGCCTCAATTCCAAACCTCTCTGGAACCCTAATTTGTAACTAGGCTGTGAATTTGTTTACTATTTATAAATTGGGTACTTTTCGCCTAACATAACTATGTACTTCTAAATTACAAAATTTTGTGTAATAAAAGTATTAAATTATGTTTTTCACAAAAAAAAAAAATATGTATATATTTTAGTCTTAAATTTAGTTTCTAATTTCAGAGGCTTACTGGAAAAAAAGTTATATTCATAACTGGAACAGATGAACATGGAGAGAAAATAGCTACAGCTGCTGCTGCTGGTGGGTCCACCCCAAATGATCACTGTGATACAATTTCACAATCTTATAAAGCCTTATGGAAAGATGTAAAAATTAAATAATATTACTAATAATTTAAATAAATATGCTTTTTTATAATATATTATTGGATTTTTATTTCATGTGTTTGGATTTTCAGTTAGATATATCTTACGATAAGTTCATTCGCACAACGGATCCTACACATGAAGCTATCGTGGAAGAATTTTATGCAAAAGTTCTTGCTAACGGTGACATTTATCGAGCTGATTATGAAGGACTTTATTGCGTTAATTGTGAGGAGTATAAGGTAAATAATAGTGTTTAGGGCTAATTATTAGCATAAAAACTTAAAAAAAGTAACCAACTTTGGTCCAAATTTTAATTCAAGTAACTAACTTTTCTTGGCCAGAAAAACCATCAAAGTTTCAAAGAGATTAAGTTCAGGTAACCAAGTTCCAAAATTTTGGATTCTTGTTGAGTTGATGATGTGACAAATGGCATGTCAGTTATCATTTGACCATGTAGACTTTTTTTTATGGAATGATTTATGTAATTTTATGACATATTTATCTTTATAACATTAACAGGATGAAAAAGAATTGCTTGAAAACAATTGTTGTCCAATGCACCTAAAGCCATGTGTCTCAAGGAAAGAGGACAATTACTTTTTTGCCCTTTCAAAGTATCAAAAAAGGTTGGAAGATATTTTAGAGCACAATCCCAATTTTGTACAACCGATTTATCGTTTAAATGAGGTGAGACAATAGTTATGTAATTGTCACTCTATAATCTTGTTATAATATAACTAATAAACATTGGATAAGAAAATGTCATTGTTGCATAATCTTGTTTAGGTTCAAAATTGGATGAAAAGCGGTCTCAGAGATTTTTCTATTTCACGGGCTTCAGTAGATTGGGGTATTAGAGTTCCTAATGACCCGAAACAAACAGTTTATGTTTGGTTTGATGCATTGTTAGGGTGAGTTTTTTTTTTCTATTTATTTGGTCTTTACTATAATTGTTTTTAATATATTGAGTAAATTACATAAATCGTCACTGTGGTTTGTATGAAAATACGGATATCATCCCTCGACTTGTTCTATTACACGGATTGTCCCTAATTTTGAAAGTTGTAACATTAACAATCCCTAATTTTGGAGCTTGCAACATCAACTTTTCCTAAAAACTTAACGACCTTTTCTGCTTTAGGGACGGTTGGTATAAAAAGTTTTAAAAGTAGGGCCTATGAGTTTAATAATAAAAATCGAGGGATGAAATCTGAAATTTCATACAAATCACAACCCACAGACAATTTATGTAATTTATTGTTATATATCTGACGAGTTTTTAAACAATTTTCCTAAATATTGTGTCAAACATTTCAATTTTTTTGGACATCTGGAGAAAATTTTCCTTTTCTAACCTATTGTTAATTAAACAGCTATATATCAGCATTATCAGAGGACCGAGAGAAACCTAGTTTACGAAATGCAGTTTCTTCAGGTTGGCCCGCTTCACTACACTTAATTGGAAAGGTATTTTAGGGCTCGTAATTTCATAATTTTTAGTAGAAAATAAACGATTCAGTTCATTCAAACGGGTCGATTTGGGCCTTTTTTTAATTCTATCTTTAATGGTTATAAAATGCTAATAAAAAAAAGAAAAACAAATTAGAAAAGGGTTTATGGGTTGGCCCAACGTGGCTTTAACCTGACCGGTCTGACTTGCCCATATATGCTACATAGATAATGAAAAAATATTGGTCTGATTTTTTATTTTTTTTTGCAGGATATTTTGCGTTTTCATGCAGTTTATTGGCCAGCTATGTTAATGTCAGCTGGATTAAACCTCCCCAAAACCGTATTCGGTCATGGATTCCTAACAAAGGTATCTACTTACTATTATAAATTAATAAATTATAAATTAGTTAGTTACTATTCGCAAAAATACTTTAAAACTTTTTTTTTTTTGTAAATTAAATGGTTTCTAAAACAAGAAATGAGCACTTATACTTTCATGCAGCAAATTGGTTTTTATTTGTAAAATTTTAATCAGGATGGTATGAAGATGGGAAAATCACTTGGAAATACACTTGAACCGAATGAGTTAGTTGGAAAATTTGGGGCGGATGCTGTTAGGTATTTTTTTCTTAGAGAAGTTGAATTTGGAAACGATGGAGATTATTCTGAAGAACGTTTTATAAATATTGTTAATGCACATCTTGCTAATACCATTGGTAATTTCTTACCTTTCTCTCTCTCTCTCTCTCTCTCTCTCACACACACACACACACACCCCTTTTTAAGTTGAACGGGCCATTTTTTAGTATGTATTAATTATAATTTAAGGAGTAGAATACAATATACGTAAATCGTCCCTATGATTTGTTTGAAATTTTTGATTTTTTTTACTTGAATTTTTTTTATTACATGAATAGTTCTAAAATTGAAACTTGTAACATCAAGTCACCAGCTGACCCTAAAGCAAAAAAATGTTGTTAAGTTTTTAGGGACTGTAGATTTTACAAATTTCAATTAGGGACCGTTGATGTTATAAGTTTCAAATAAGGGACTATTCGTTTAATAAAAAAAGTGGATGGACAAAAATAGGAAATCCGTAATACATACAAACCATAGGGTCAATTTATGTAATTCACTCTAATTTAAATCTTTAAATAAAAACTATTTAGGAGGTCGTATGCTTAAATTATAAACTTTGAGAGACTTAAAACCAGTTTGATACTTTGTTTAATTCACGTTATAGCTGGGTTTTATATTTGACCCATTTGGGATACGAGAAAATCCAAATGGACCAGACCCGTTCATAAGTAAACGGGTTGAAATTTTCACCTCTAATTTATAAGTTATTTTATTAGGAAATCTTCTTAATCGTACACTTGGACTTTTGAAAAAGAACTGCCAGTCAACTTTGATTGCTGATTCGAGTGTTGCAGCTGAAGGAAATGATTTCAAGAACACTGTAGAGAAGTTGGTAAGATTTATAACAGAAAATTCAAAAATTAGTTATTTTTAAATAGTCACACACTTTACATGAATCTAGTATGGCTTCAAAACATCATTATAATTCTTTGTGATGATCACCAAGGGCAAA